>CM029920.1:7580000-10302500 GCA_017639245.1 Myiopsitta monachus
GTTTTAGCTGTCACCCATGGCACATTATTAATATGCATACACATGATTTATATGAATTATTCATAAGTGATAATATGTGAATTGTATATTATTTATTTCTTTATATCTTCTATTATGAATAGAAATGTTATGAATGTTCATACTGTAGTTACTACAAAGTCTGATGGAAATCCAGAAAAACCGTATTAGCGTCATTTTTAATTTGGCATCTGACAGAAGAGTCTTCAGTCTCTAATTAAGAAAATGAAAGCTCACTGTGCCTTATTAGTAATTCCACAATGAACTTCTCTAACCTGACAGTCCTTGCCTATGTCTCATCTTTAGCTTTATCAACATTATTTTTAATAGGCTACATATATTCTTCTTTCAGGTACTTTTTCTTCCACTTCAACCAAGTGATAGCAACATAAGGCTTTAAATACCTTTCCAAGAATCAAAGAAGCCACAGCTGTTTGCCCTACATACCTTACTGTCAAGATAATGGTTTTGCATCAGATGTAAGGGTCCCTTCATGGCATAAAAGATGAACGTTTCTAACTTCATTTGTTTCAAAATGTGTCTGGAGGACCAGAGGAAAGAGTGGTTGTTATATGACAAATTTTTTACTGGCTCTTGACTGCACTGAAACCAGCCTAATCATTTAATTTAATAAAACAGCATAAGATTAGGAACAGCTGTAGACCTCTACAGCTACAACAGATTTAGGGTGGACATTCCAGAACTGTGCAGTATGAGAGGAACTGTGTATCTTTTGAGCTGGAGGTGAAAACACGGATACAGACAATATGGTTTGCCAAAGAAGGTATGTTCACTGCCGTAGACGCATGCTGCTATGCCACAAGTCCTCAAAGCAGGGGCTCTGAGTCTGATGTACAGAGCACTGGGGAGCTGGTAGAGGACTGAAAAGGAGGGGGGGGGGGGGGAGTGACTTTGGTGATGGGTATAAAAAAAAAGAAAGAGTAAGAATGCTTATCATGAACCTCTGGAAAATACATCATAGAATCCTTGAATACCAGGATGTAAGGGACGTTAAGGGTCATCTGGTCCGACCTTTCTTGGCAAAAAAAGCACAGTCTAGACAAGATGGCCCAGCACCCTGTCCAGCTGAATCTTCAAAGCATCCAGTGCTGGGCAACCCACCACTTCCCTGGGGAGATTATTCCAACGGCTGATTGTTCTCATTGAGAAAAATTTTCTTCGCATCCAATCAGAATTTCCCACGGAGTAGCTTGTACCCGTTACCTCTCATCTTTTTCACATGACTCCTTATAGAAAGGGAGTCTCTGCCTTCTTTGTAGCCACCCTTTAAATACTGAAGCATGGTGATAAGGTCTCCCCTGAGCCTTCTCAAGGCTGAACAAACCCAGCTCTCTCAGCCTTTCCTCATATGGCAGGCTTCCCAGTCCTTGGATCATCTTCGTGGCCCTTCTCTGGTCCCTTTTCAGGGGAGATGTGGATGTAAAGCCTGTCCACATCCTTTTTGTATAGCAGGGACAAAAACTGAACACAATATTCCAGGTGTGGCCTGACAAGCACTGGGTAGAGTGGGATAATGACTTCTTTATCTCTGCTCGTCATGCCCTTGTTGATGCAACCCAGTTCCTCACCCACTGCACAGAACACTTGTCTAGACCATAATGAATCAGTCTCCCCCTCTAGGGGAGGCTCTGGGTAATCATACTGAGAGCCTTGGAGAAATCCAGGTAGGCGATGTCTACAGCTTGCCCCGCATCAACTGAGCAAGGTTTGCCCTTGGTGAATCTGTGCTGGCTTTTCCAATCACGTGCTTCATTTGACTTGTGATGGCCCAGAAGGAGTTGTTCCATAACTTTCCTGGTGACTGAAGTAAGACTGATGCGCCTATAATTTTCTGGATCCTCCTTTAAGCCCTTCTTGTAGATGGAGATGACATTTGCCTTCTTCCAGTTTTCTGGGACATCCCCTGTACTCCATGGCTTCTCAAAGATCATGGAGAGTTGCCTCCATATCGCTTTATCATGATTAGAATAGCTGAATAAACAAACCTTCAAGATAAGACCTAGACCCATTTAAAAGTGATTTTATGATAATGTAGACATCATCTTCTGATGACGCACGAGCTAGCTTGGACAGCATAGTCCATTACTGCAAGTCACATTTGTTAATATTTGAATTCTTCTTTTTGACCTGACCATATAATCAGGGGAGGTGCTATGGATTTACCTTAATAATCCCAAGAGAGCTGTGCATGTGTTTATCTGGCTGTAGATTTTAGGAATTACTATCTACTGCATCCATTTTGTGCTGCAGTGTGACAAGGAATGGCTTCCAGAGTAGCTGTAGGTTGTAGGTCTCTGACTTGCAAAGCCAAGACTTCTAAAAACAGCCTTCCTTCAGTGCTGTGTGACGCATCAGGCTATGAGTGCTGTGGAGTAGAGACCGGAGGCTCTAGTTAGATGCAGTACAGATGCGGAAAGATACTTGACCTGGTATGCCCTATTTTTCCCATTTTGAAAGCTGCTGTTTGTGGGGGAAATTGCAGCTTATATTTACTTAGTGGAAATGGCTTTTCCATAGAAGCAAAAAGCAAACAAGGATCTCTCAAGGATAGCTGTGTGTCTTCACAGCAGAGCTCTGAGGAGGTGATGCAGGGTGAAGCAGCAATGAATGAAAAGACCCAGTAAGTTAGCAGAGCTTCTCATTGATCAGAAATAGTAGGATGAGAACATGGATGTTTGTCCAAGGACTGTTGTAGAAATGTTTTTCAGAGCTCAGAAGAGCTCTTGTTCTTCTGAAATGAGAAAATGGAAATAGCTTTTGGGATTACTTAATCTATGCAGACATTGTCATAGGAATTGCTTGTTGTTTTCTATCCATCATCCCTCTGACAAAACAATTAGGGATCAGAGACATGGGGACAAGTGAGGAGAAAGGGAACTTTAGAACACAACTGTACAAACTTCGCATTTAGAAAGACTCAGTGAATTTTACGCTGTAAAATTCTGGAGGAATATTGATTAATTCAGTAACTATGCCCCAGAATTGACCAAATTTGCTCCTACAGCTGCAGAATAAGCAATGCAGCATATACACTGCAGATCTCTCATTCTAACACATTCAATTCAATGCACAACCCCCTTTCTGAAGGATTTTCTTTGTCAGACCAGTACATCCTTCTGTCTAGGACAGCAATAATGCCTTGTAAAACTCATTCTGTAACTGGAGATTGGGCTTGTTCCTCAGTGTCATCTGGGAATATTTTGCTTATCAAAACACCCACAAATGCATTTTAATAGGCCAAGAACCTCCCTCCCCATTATAATCTCATTCTCTTGTCTGCTCCCACTTGAGAGTTTGTGAAATGGTCTTGCAAAAAACTAAACTAATGTATTTCTGTTTAAAAAGTTTTAAGACTATCTCTAATGCGGCACCCATAATTGCATCCAAACATCAAACACCCCGCAATGCTCCAGGGGGTGAGGGGAAAAGAAAAATGAGTCAGGCAGAAAAGAGGGGATGTTTCATGCAGCCCAAAGTTAAGACAGTCATCTAATAGACCATGACCTCTACACTTAAACATTAATCAAGGAACTGATATTCCCAGGTTTCTGGAGTCAGAAGGCTTCAGGAAATATCAGTGTTTGTGGTGATTTCTGTTCACAAAAAATATTTCTCTCTGACATTTTGCTGATACCCCCCTGCCATGAACTTGAAGCCATGGTCAAGGACCTAGCTCCAGAAAAAACAGGTGCTGGAAAGAACTGATCTGTGAAAGAACTGATCTGTAAAAGAACTTTGCTAAAAATGCTCATGATGAACTACACAAAATCAGTTAAACCCAGGTTAAAATTGCTACTGAAGGTTACATGGAAGTGATACGTAACTAGTATAATTGTTATGAAGAGTTGTGTATTGTGATTTCCAGGGGGGTTTAAGTGTTGGAGAAGAACCATCAGGTGTTCAGAATAAATTTCATCCAAACTTCGGATGACACATTGCAAGGAAGAGAAGGGGTTTATGTACGAGGAGGCTGGGACCCGAGCACAAACAGCAGAGCATAGGAAGTCCAATGTGAAGACACAAATCTTCTGTCAAAATGTAAGTACTGATGAGAAAAAGTATGTAACACAGGTACAGAAAGGAGATGTGTTTAATTTGTCTTACTGCTCCGAGCAGACTGGAGCTAACCTTTAGCCTAATTTTCAATACCTAAACCAGTGTGATCTTTTGTGATCAGTTCTAGATGTTGAGGCAAAAAGTGCACTGATTTTACTGCCTGTCATCCGTGATCATTTTTCGCAAGTCGTCTTTCATTCACATCTTTTTTTGTGACCAAATCACACTAAAAATTTTTAACTTACAAAGCAACACTGTTATATAAATAAATCCTTTCAGGATTTATTTATCAGCAAATAAACATCAAACAAATTTAAGACTAGTCCTCAAAGAAAAGTTGATTACCGAATCAACCCTTCTGGACATTATTTGATTAAATGCCAAAATCTCTCCCATACTTCTCTTCTGAGAATACTGTAACAGGCGCTAAGTTAATGATGGAAAACTGTAGACTTAATTAATGTGAGAAATTTTGTTTGTGACATTTCTTCATTTAATAGGGGCTGTTATCAACAGGAGACACATAAGAAGCTCAGATGTATAATCTCACTTGGCTTTTATTTCTGCATTATGAACAACATACATTATAAAATCCTTTAGGATCCTACATCTGCTCCAATCTTTATGGTATTACCTCATCAAAGAGACAGTGGCAGCTCTGTGCTGTCTAGAACACATCCCAAGTGACTAAGAGCAGTTTGAAGATGGTCAGTGCCATAGGATCAGATATTCTTACCGTGCAGTAAGATGTTAGAGCTATTACACAACTTGGAAGAAGAATGGACCCCAGAGTCCCTTACAAACTTCTTCTCAATGGCCTGCCTTCACGCTGATGTCTCTCCTCTGCCACTCCATCTGGTTAGTTAGCATGTAGCTTCTAAAGCATCCTTCATGAACCCCAAAAGCATCCCTTGAACCCCTGACTGTCTCCTTCTTTTCTTTCAAGGAGAAGCCTGTAAGGCCATGTTTCACCCCAGGTTGCTCACAACATCGCCACTCGAGTGGCATAGTTTCCTGCTGTCACCATGGCTCCAGTGTGGCTTTCTCACCATTCATCTCTGCCTCAGAGCAGTCTCCCCACCACTGTGCCTTGCTGCCTGCCCACAGCAGCATCTACAAGCCTGCTGGCCCTCTCCAGCCTCCTTAACTCAACAGCTGCCACATGCACGTCAGTTATTTGCAGCACATATGTGCTTTCCAGAGGAACAAACAAATACATTTGCTGTTCAGGCAAGGAGATAGGGAAATAGGTTTATCTCCAAAGCAATCTGTCTGGGGGCGTTCTCATCCATGCCTGGAGGACAGGCAGGGGAAGAGGGGAGGCAGGAGGGGCAGAAGGGTGGGAGGATGGGTAAGGGCTGCTGGCAGGGGCAGGGAGAATAAAGGGGGCTGGTGAAGAGGCAAGGAAGTGAAGAGAGGCTGGGGAGAAGGAGGTGTCCTTTGAAGGCCATGCATGGGGTTGTTGTGGGCAAGCTGTCCCTGGCTGCCCCTGGTACATCTGGCTGCAGTGGTGATGAGTGCCATGAACCAAGCTGCCAGTGAGGCCCCCCTGCGAGCTGTCCTAGACTGAATGGTGTGAGTCCTTCATTTTGGTAAGCCATATGGTTCAGTGAATGCAGACATGTGCTGCTGCTCTCTAGGGCGGCAAGACAGACCCCAGCTGGAGCAGTGCCCCCAACTTCTGGCATGCAGGCACTAGTGTCTCCTTCCTGCCCTATCTGGTGTTGTCCTCTTGAAGCCACTGTGCTCCTCTCCATGGCCATGAGTGCATTTCTGCATACTGCTGTGATACATCGGATGGGGACTGGGGTGTTAACTGGGGTTTTGTGATCCAGAGCACAGCTTGCTGTTGGTCTGCTTAGCAGTGTGGAAGTGCTCATGCATGCACCACACAGATTTAGAGGAGATTTCCATATGATGGATGGTTGTTTGGAGATGGTAAAGGTGTTCAGTGTTTGCGCTGTGGGAGGTCAGAGATGCTCTGGCTGGCTTCCAGACATTGATTTGGGTGTTACCTACCACTGAGAAAGCTCTTCTGTAGTATGAACTGCGAGGGGTCTGGTCTGAGACGTCTAGATCATGGGGAAGCAGACAAAGCACTCTTAGCTACCAGTAGGTGGTGGGCACGGGGACATGGGATGAGAGGCCAGCAGCCTGAGTTGCACGGGACAACTGGGAAGTTCCTGAGTTGAGCCACAACCCAGATCCTCAGGGGTGTGAGCATGCCAAGTATTTCACTTTGCTTCTGCAGAGCTCTGGCTGCAGCCCTGGACTCCTTAGCAAGCTGAGTTGTCTGCTTTTAGATGGCATTCTGTCATGGGTTCAGCAGTAGCAGTCATTTTTCTCCTTCTTGGTAGCTGGTGCAGCACTGTGGTTTTGATTTTGGGCCTGGGAGCAGCAGCTGATAACACCAGTGTTTTCAGTTACTGCTTGGTAATGTTTTGTCTGGCCAAGGACTTTCCGAGCCTCATGCTATGCCAGGGAGGAGGGGCAGCCAGGAGGAAGCAGAGACAGACACCTGACCCAAACTGACCAAAGAGGTTATTCCATACCACAGCATGTCATGCCCAGGATGTGAAGACAGAGGGCAGAGACCCAGAAGGGTGTGGTGGTGGACTGGGGGTGCACGGCATGGTCAGGTTTTTGGTATTGGGGGGTTCACTGTTGGGGGGTGCACTGGCTGGGTCGGGCTTGGTGAGCAGTTGTAATCTATTTGTATTTCTCTTGTATTATTACTGGTGGCAGCAGCAGTGATTTGTGTTATACCTCAGTTACTAAACTGTTCTTATCTCAACCTGTGCGAGTTGAATTCTTTTGATTCTCCTCCCCATCCCCTGCGGGACTGGGGGAAGAAAGAGGAGAGTGAGTGAGTGAGTGAGTGAGTGAGTGAGTGAGTGAGTGAGTGAGAGAGAAAACTGCGTGTGAGGGGAGCTTAAACCATGACACATTCCTCGAGGAATCATCTTCTCAACCTGAAGGGAGAAGATCTGGCAAATCAAGGAAAGAGCTAGAGGCAGACTTCCCAGGAAGCTGTAACGCTCTTCCCTAAGCATGTTGCTGGGACAAGTGCTGCTGTTTGTCTCAAAGCTGCACAGGGGAACTGCTCTTACTTGAGAATTGATTCCTGGACCTTGATGGCACCCCATGAAGCAATATGGGAGACCAGGGAATCGACGCATCACATTTGTATTTTCATTTTGGGACCAACTAATTAATAATGTCACTACTGTTCCTGTGCTGCTGCTGTTTCCCCTAATGGCATACTGATTTAATAATGTTAATGGCCTTCTACTTAAAATAGGATTTACTGGAGTTAAAATCGGTTTCTGCTCAGGATGTATAGGCTATGCTTCAGCCGCTATACAGGAATATATTGTAGTTGCTCTGAACTATGTTCTTAAAAGGGGTTGTTCAAACTTTGCCTCTGCAGATTAATTGCATCCTCTCAGAATAGTATAGAAAAGGGTATAGTTAGAGTAACATCTTTTGAAAGCTGATGGCTTAAAAATGGAAGATCACATTTCTTCAAAGCATTTTACAGTTTTGATTGCACTGAAGACATATCCATGTAGTGTAATAGGAACAAAAGAGATTCCCAAATCTTGACTGTAGGCCAAAGAGACACCTATTTATTTCCCTACTTTGTTTGACTTGCTGCTTATAACAATTAGTATGGTAATTTAAGGTTTCTCCATCAACTTGCAAAGCAAGTTAATACATTAATAATGTATTTCAATCACAACATATGCATTCAAAATATGTTCATAAATTAGTTTTGCATCAAAATGTCAAGCTTCCTGCAGTTATGTACAGAACATTACTAAACCTAAAATCCTAGTAGTGCTGGGATTCATGTCAGTAGAAATGACTGCTGTAGGCCTCTACTGAGGCACAGCATAAGAGTCAATACACAAAGTTCAAAACAACTTGAAATTCAATTCTATGGGAACTGAAACACCGTATGTTAAATTACTTTACCCCCTGTACATAAATATGTGCGTTTAGTACCTTCACAATTTTATGCTGCTGAATTGATGAGAAAAGTCACATTTCTTCAGTTACACTTTGGGAACCATCTCTGTTTCTTATAGCAAGGCACGTGGTTCAACATAATGCTTCTTGCTGTTTGCTTTGTGTTTTTCCCCAGAGCTTCCCTTGACACTCCTGTGAATTGGGTATCTAGTAGCATTTTGGTTGTCAGTGTCATCTGGCAGGCTCCTACTGCTGTATTTTGCTGGCCTAACATTTCCTTCTCTGAAGCTGCAACCAGCTATAGGTCCTGTTTGTGGACAGTGAGATGTGCTGCACTTCTGTTTTGCTTTACTAGCCAGTCTGTGCTGCAGAAGTCTCTATAGGAGGCTCTAGACAATTCTCCAACACAAATACCCTCTATCAGGGTTGGGACATTCAGGTACTGTGTGCTGGAGATCAAAGGGCCAAGGGACTATTGGGGCTGAGGCTTGTAGGTGAGGTGAGTACTGGTTGGCTCAAGGGCTTTGTGTTGATAATGGTCACTGTTCTAACGGGTCCCTCCATGGAGAAGTTTAGGGTGTGGACAGGAGAACTGAGGTCATATATACAAGGAATGACTATCAGTGGTTCCGAAACTTCCAAGAGGAGAAGTGTGTTTTAGGAACTTTTGTGAAGCTACTGTCGTGAATGAATCCATTCCTATTACCAAAATAATGGCCGCTGTTTTATGGCACTTGCAAACTAAAGCTGCTATAACTATAGCAATAAATTAAACTTGAGCTGGAGAAAGCTGCAATGACTGCAAGTGCAGAATAAGAACCGTAGAAAAATACTTTATGCTGGCTTTACTGGCACTTAAATAATTGCTGTTCTCCAGTGCACTGTAAAGGCAAACAGTAAACAGCGTAAATAATTTTTAGTCTTGCATTTGTAAATTTGCAGTTCAACCATAATACGCTATATAATTTTCTCAATGAAAAGGGTTTGGTGAATCATTTGTAATTGCAAAGGAATGAAAAAACTCAGCTTTGTTGTGTATCACGTAGCTGTGAACCGTTAAAATATACATTCAAGACTGCTTAGTACAACCCTCACAATGTAGAAGCTTTTTGCAGACAGCATTTTTATGTCAAAAATTATGATTATAGCTCCTCTTGTTTAAAGCCCTAGAATTACTGGACCATATTATACAAATTTTATGTAAGAAACATAGTGCTTGACCATACAAATGTGTAGATATTGGGAATAGTGGATTTTTGAATGGGAAACCTAATAGGGTGAAAAAATGAAGAAATAATTATTTTAAAGAGATTTTTAAATGGGATTGGTCCACAGCAGATGCTATGAGAATGGCTCAGTACTGAGAGCTGTCAGAGAGGTCCTGGAGGTCTATTAAAGGTGGCTCACATGTCTGAATTTGGGAATTTCTCACTGGATTTATCGCTGTCTCCCAAAGGGTGGCCATTTCTGCTCTTCCTCTCCCTGTTGCATCCTCACCCCTCGCTGTCCCTCGGCACTGTCTTGCTCAAGAGATGATGTGCCCTGGCTGTCAGTTTGGCTTCCCTTCGTCTCCAAGTTTCCCTGGTTGGCTGGAAGCCATTTTGCATTGCTCTGTCAGAAAACACATTGCACTTGTGTAGGTGCCTTCGTTCCAATCACCAGTGTTATGCAATGAACCACTGAGAGGAGGGACAGATGTGTGATGTGTGTCTGTGTGTTTTCTCCACACATGTATGGTATCTCAAGAATGCTGCTGCTTCTCTGAGCTTTTCACTTGTCCTGTCTCTTTCTCATTAGCTGAATCTCCTGTCTATCCTTCCCAAAGTCTGGAAATACCAGTGAATTTCTCTAGTGGGCATGTACAAGCAAGATCAAAACAAGACAAATTCACAGTCCTGCCAAAGACAAAACAAAACAAGAGCTTTCAGAAAAAGATATATCCTCAATGCCTGTTCTTTCACTCAGGACTCAGGGAAGTTTGAGCTAAGACCCTCTCAAGCATAGGAGGCTACATGAAAGAAGAAGGATATATATAACCAATTTGTAAATCTTTGATAAGATGGATCACAGCTTACAAAACACTTATTTTGCTTAATTGGCTATAAAGGGACCCAAAACCTTTCCTGGCAATCCTGAAATCAACCATACTAGATAAGATTTAATATTCTTCATTCAAAAGAGTGGGAAATGGTGTAGATGGTCCATTGGCACTTGCATCTGAAATACAGAAGAATGAGTCAACTCTGGTTCAGTAAATGAAGTTCCTATACCATATGTTTTGCCAAATGGATTGCTAAGATGCATAATGACTTAGGAGTTAACAGTAATAAAAATTGATTCAATGCTCCAGACACGAGCACAGCCTTCTCCTAAGAATGGAAAAAGAGTGTCTGTCATTGCATATGCAAACGTATTTTTAACAAGGCTGTAATACTACCAGTAGGTAGTTGAAATGTGTCTGAAATCCAAAAGAAGTTTGATACTAACATCAGTAGGAAATGACATGCTTTAATGCTTTAATTGTAACTCACACACCAGTAGTCAGTTAAATAGTTCAAACTAACCAGTGTTTTACAAGCCTTTAGAAGAAGTGGCTGGCTGAAGTGTCTGAGATTTGAAAGCTGCAAGTGATGGCATGGAAAGGTATTGTTTGCTGTTAGTCCCATGGTAGATAAAAATCTTCCCTATGTTTGCATTTAGGACACATTTTTTATGCCGTGTGCTTTTCTATCAGATTCACTAAAAATTATAAAACTGTTTCTGACCATTTCCCCACAACATTTTGTGAGCAGAGATATGACTTTTGCTGTCTTATCTTAATCTTTAATTATAAAGATAACAGCAACCTAAATCTGCTGTATAGAGAAATGGATAGGAAGTATTTTGGCATGAAGACATAGGGAAAGAAAATAAGGGATAGCTCCTTGTGCTTTTTTAAATGAAGCATATTGTGGCATCCCGAAGCATACGGGGCAGATGATGCCTGTGCATATTGGTATGGAGCTGTAACAACGTAATTTGCCATGTAGAAGAGATGTTTTTAAAACCTTGCCAAAGTCTGTAACACAAAGTCCCATACAGATGTGAAATAGGTTTCACCTGTGACATAAAATGAAGACTTTTGGCATTTAACATGGTTTGTGGTTTAATAAAGAAGTCTAAATCAGTATTTTCTGTGATACTACTAAAAATAGATTTGTATCTCTATAGTCTGACATCTGACAATGTCTAGACAAACTTTTATGTTCAGATTAATTTTCTCTCATATAATGACTGGAATTTGATGCCTATACTGTGCTAATTTTAAGCCTGTCATAACTCAGCTGCATTTGCTTACTTGGTAGTTCTTGTAAAATAAATACCATCATTTTTTATTGCTTCTAACAAAATCTTTTATTTCCAGTCTTTATAGTTCTAAGTGATGAGCTGTTTATATCTGGGCTCAGGAGAGAAAGATGCCTGGGGGATAATGAGGAAGTCTTGTAATCTGAATAATTCTGGGACCCTGCAGCAGGCAAGTGGAGGCCTGAGGCTGACTCAGGTACCTGCCAGGGGTGCAGCATGACCAGGAGGAGATGGGACCACAGAACCAGGCTTTCCTGGTTAACAGAATGGTGACTGGTGCGGTGCAGCTCATAGGACTGTTGTGGAAGGGCTAGAGGAAAGGATGAAGAGGGGCAGGTGAACAGTCCCTGTTGCTTCCTTTGAGCACCCATCAGCATTTCAAATTTCAATGTTCTGTTTGTCTCCCATCTGCCAAAACCCGACTGGGGGATTGCTGGGCAAGGGAGATGACAGGAGCAAAAATAGTTCTGTTTCTTCCATGTAAATACAGTGTGTGCTGCAGAAGCTGACACTGTGTCATGTTTCTGCAAGTTGTGGCAGCCCTGGAGGACTGTACATGCTGGTGTACTTCTTGCCTCCAGGCCAAAACCAAACTTCAGTGCATGCAAGGCACTCTGGGCTATGCTAGCAGCTGAGGCTGTCACAGCACCTTGCAGTGCACGCTTTCTTCATGGCCATTCCCAGTAAACAGATTTCAGAGGGGTAATCACTTCAGCCACACAACCACAGTCCAAGTCTGAACCTAGGCAAATTGAAGCCATAGGGCTCCCCAGTGGTTGCTGGCTGGGATTCCTCTGCCCTAACTTAGGCACTCAAAGGTGGCCCCTGTTAAACTGGTCCTCTGCGTTTCTCTGCTGTCTGCCCTGGGATCAACAGCAGCAGCAATTCCTGTCCCAGCTCCTCACCCTTCTGACACAACTCCCTTCAGACTTGTCTGGGCATGGGTAACCAATTATGCCTGAAAACTGGTATTACACACAGTTCATGACAGCGTAGGCCAACCAAAGCTGCTCGTATTTCCTCCACAGAAAAAAACAGTGAGGTGGTAAGTTCTTGAAGAGGACGGGCAGGCTAGACTCTGTAAGTGAAACGTAGTCCCAGAAAGTGCTCAGGAGAGACTTCTTCACTATCTCAGGCAGCAATTCTGCATTACAACTCTTAGTGTGTGGTTAAAGTTTGACACAGGAGTAGGTGAGGTGAAGGACGTAGGCCCTACCTGGCTTCAATTCACTGGGTGAAACTCCTTTCAGAAATAAACCATGACTGGTTCATTGCCCGTGTCTGCACTTGCCTCCTTACATCTGCTACTGTAAAACTGCAGGAAGCAGAGTGAGCCTTCCTTGCATGCTGGCAGCCTGCTTGGTTTTGCAACCCTGAATATCTTCATAAGGACTTTTTGCATTCAAAGAGTTTGACTCTCAGGAGCCCACCTTTTCCCCAGTGCTCCCCATTCTCGTTTTCCTTCTGTCCATGGACAGAGGGATTTCCCAGATGCCCCATGGAGCGTCTGTTGTTTGTTGAGAGGGAGATCTCCATTTGGATTGAAGTAGTACAGCAAGTAATCTTAATCACACAAGCAAAAACTTACATTAAAGATGCTTAACGTCTCATTACTCCTAGATGTAGTTGGGAGCGCAGGAGGCACTATCTGAGAAAGATGGTCTCTGAGAAGACGTTTGGCTAATTGACAATGCCATGCTGTTACTTGGGTTGATTAAATTAAAGAGTTTGTTGCTGAGTACGGTTAAGCCAGGTAATGGAAAGCAAGTGAAGAGACGGTCAACTGTGTTGAAAACTGAAAGAAAACAGTATGCATGTAGCCCAAAATCAAGTATGAGAAATGGGAGTAGCACTCAGGGGAGGAAGGTGGCATGGAGACTCACAGACTAGCTGAGGGAGGTCGAATCAGAGACTGCAGAGGACTTTTAGTACATGTGTTGGTATCAACTGCATTGGACTAATTATGCCCCTTCAAAACCAGAGTTTCTACTCTGTGTTACAATACTAAACTCCTGAATATCCTAGTATAACTTCATGCCCTGGTTCCATTACTGGCAGCTCTATGACAAAAGTCCTTTCTCCCTTCAATCAACTTCAGTATTTCTGGAATGATTTAGGGAGGTCGCCATTGCTCCAAAGGCTATGTGAACTTTTACATGCTGTGTGACAACTGCACAATGGCACCTCTTTTTAAACTGCATTTCACATACATTTTGCAGGAAAGCAGCATTCTGCAGCTATCTGTCCCATTCAGAAAGACTGGTGTTGTTAGTTGCAGTAATTCCTATGTTACCCAGGTGATTTATACAGTTTGTCAGGTTATGGGATTTGCCCAAAGGGAAAGAAGGTACTTTTGAGGATGCCGTTTTATAACTGGTGAAACTTGATCTAAGACTGCTCCGCTACCGTAAGTGGGAGATCCTTGGCTAGAAAGGTTGGGGAAGGTGAGGCTGCTCCTTCTAATGGCAGAGTGGTTCAAGACAGAGTACAGTTTCATCATTTCCTTAAGCTTAAGTGCACAGATGGGTAGCCTTACCTTCTTTGGTTTCATTTGCCCAATCATTCATAGTTGAAGCATAAGAGGACTTCTTTCACATTGTGCTCTATAGACATAAAAATAATGTACACATTTTTTCCATTCTTTTTCTCTCCCAGGACTTCAGGTAGAATTTCTTTTACTATAGTCAGCATGTTGGAGGTAATACCTTGACAGCTTTCTGCCTTGGTCTGTGTCCCAAAGGTTCTTGTGTGATCAAAAGCCTGCATGGTACAAGCAGTCTTTTATGTATCTAGTATTTATCATGCATGATGGAGTCCCTGTTTAACTATGTGCACTAGTTATGTCACTTAATTGACTTTAACCATTCTCTATTTTCCCTTTGAGAGCAGCTTTTACTTTCATCTCGTGTGTGAAAAATACTATGCTCTGCATTCTGTCTGTGTGATGAGAACAGACTAAGTGATCGTAGAATAGTTAGGGTTGGAAAGGACCTTAAGATCATCTAGTTCCAGCCCCCCTGCCATGGGAAGGGACATCACACACTAAACCATGTCACCCAAGGCTCTGTCCAACCTGGCCTTGAACACCGCCAGTGATGGAGCATTCCCAACTTCCCTGGGCAACCCATTCCAGTGCCTCACCACCCTTACAGTAAAGAATTTCCTCCTTATATCCTTATTCCCCTGTTCAACTTTTAACCTGTTACCCCCTTATGTTGAGGACACCAGAACTGTATACAATACTCCAAGTAAACCAAGTGATCATGCGGATTTTGTTATATTTTATGTGTCAAATAGATTTGAGTGGGGTTTTTTTTGTGAACTACATCAATATTTTACACTTCAGAATTTGAAATATTGGCACCGTAGCTGAACAGCAAAACAGGGCAGCCAAAACTTTCCGCTTGCAAATGTCTATTTTTGGATTAACAGAGGCAAAGGTCTTAATGCTCGTCTGCATTGCTTACAGCTGAAGGCTTACATGATGGCTTTTTTTACTTTCTTATAAAAGTTATTTTTGTAACTATATTTTGTATATTCAGTTTGTGTACTCCTTACTTTTACCAAAACTGTGTTGATTTTCCACCTACAGCCATAGCTAAAGCAGAAGAGGAGAGCAAAGTTATGTGTTAGCTATTGCAGAAACTTGATTTGAAGAGGAAAGTTTTTATATTACATAAAGCATGATTAAATTTCTTGTGACTCATTTTCAGCCTGAAGCTTTTTAGCCAGACTGATGTGAAGTCTGACTGAGTGCTTTCAGTCTTTCTCCTTGTAGGATAAAATAGCATCTCTAACAAATGTGATACGGGTCATCTGGAAGCATCCTGTTGAGCCACTGCAGAATACCTTCTAGCTGGGACTTCATTGTCCCAAACCCAGGCTAAAGCCTTGCTATGAGGACAAAGCCCAATTATAAACAAATAAATTCCCTATTTTAGTAAGGAGTTAGGTTTTGGAAGGAGACTTAATTTTCATTGGGTTTTTTTTTTCCATGGAGGTCCTGCTAATCTACTGCAGGCATTTCAGTAAAACAAGCATTAAGAGAAGTTGTTGACTCCAAGCTGGTTAGTCAGGAGTAGTAATTAAGGCATATGCAAAGGGACAATACATATAAGCCTGAAAGACCTCTCCAGGTGAAGTGCATTTTCCTACTAATTTAGCATTTTCTTGCTAATGAAGAACTGAGGGGTTTCTGCACATCTCATTTCTCAACTTACATGACTGCTTACCTATGGTAATCCCAAGAATCTAACAAATGACAAAAACTGGGAATGCCTGTGCTCTGTTTCCAGTCATGCCTTAATTTAGAGATGGTATGGTTGTTAATTAAACTTGCTTTAAAGGTATTCACAGAGGTGCGCACAGTTAAATAACCGAGGTTGTTTCCAATATACCAAAGTTTTCTTCCTCCATAGATTGTCACAGTTGTCTGGAAGACTTAAATGCTGAACCATAATGATCTCCTTAAGATGTGGGAGCCTTTGGCTATTGGCTTTGTGCACTGGTGATTCAAGGAGCATTTCTTACATGCATTGCCAAAGGGTAGAATTATTTGCCAGACAATGGACTGGATAGGGAAATCAGAATGAAGGCTATGAACCAGAGGGAGTATCTTGTGTATTCAGCCTGAAAGGCAGCCTAGATGTGTGCAAGTTGAGTATGTCCTCCTCTAGGTGCCATTTTTATCTTCCAAAAAAAAGAAGTTGGCATCTTCTGATAGCCACTATAGCTTATAAAGTGTCTGTTATACAGATGGTGCTCTAAGACAATGGCTGTCCAAACACATGCCAAGATATATTCCCCTGGCACTATGCACTTTGCCTGAATTACAGGCTATTGGGATGACGAACCATCTCTTTTACTCATCCTATGTGTCTTCTTTCTCTTGCTAATAAGTATCTATACATTGTTGTCCTGGGTTCAGCAGTAGCAGTCATTTTTTTCTCCTTCTTAGTAGCTGGTGCAGTGCTGTGTTTTTGACTTTCAGCCTGGGAACAGCGCTGATAACACCGATGGTTTCAGTTGCTGCTCAGTAATGTTTACTCTGACCAAGGACTTTCTGAGCCTCACGCTTTACCAGGAAGGAGGGGAAGCCAGGAGGAAGCAGAGACAGACACCTGACCCAAACTGGCCAAAGAGGTATTCCATACCACAGCACGTCATGCCAGTATATAAACTGGGGGCAGTTACCTGGAAAGGTTGGATCACTGCTCGGGTCGGGCTGGGTATCAGTCAGCACGTGGTAAGTGGTTCTATTCTCTTCCCTTGTTCTTTCCCTTGTCATTATTATCATTGGTGGTAGCAGCAGTGGTTTGTGTTATACCTCAGTTACTGGACTGCTCTTATCTCAACCTGTGGGAGTTACATTCTTTCGATTAATCCCCCCATCCTTCTGGGAGCAGGGGGAGGAAGGGGAGGAGCGAGCGAGCAGCTGCGTGGTTCTGGGTTTCCGCCTGGGCTTAAACCATGACAATTGTCCATGCTATGCCTATTTTTCTGACATGAAACACGAAATAACAGTTCTTTTTTGTTATAAGTAGTTTATATTTTACAGCACATGTACATAATAAGCTGTAGTTTTACACTGGTAATGAGTTTTGGCTTTACAAAGTAAGGGCCTCTCAAGCTGAGCCCATAATTGATCTAGTACGGTATGATGTGCACTCTTGAAAATGTATTACAGAACTTCAGTGCTGCAAAGACATTAGTACTTGGTGCAACAAGGATTATTTAGGCTTGAGTTCACTTAAATTCCTTTCCTGAGGGTGTATCAAGGGAATGAATTGAATGGTTCACTGCTAGGCAACTATCAATAAATACTAATGGAAAAATACAATGGCGGTGGGAAGAACAAACAAAAGACCTTTTTTAGGACTGTAAGTTGCTGAGTGAGAGAATATTTTTGAATACACAGCCAGCTTTAAATTGATGCTGATTTCCAAGTGAAAGGTAGTGTACACTAGTGCTACTGTGTTAAATGACAGGTCTCAGCTTTAATTCACAGCAATGTATTTGTAGTCATATAGCTGGTCTATGCATTCATTACATAGAATTGCAGTGTTATGAAACTTCCTGGGTTCGTCTAATTAGGAAATGTATTAGATTAGAAAGAGAAGAGGCACTTTTCAGATCACACTATAGGTCTTCTCTCCAAAGGAACACATCTCCAAAGTCAAGGTCTCCCAGGCAGTTACGGGATCCCATCTCTTGCAACAGAGATCTTTGGCCAGGTCTGCAATAGACTTCTACCACATGTACTCTGTCCCTCATGGCCATACTTTGCCAAACTTGTTATGTTTAGGGTACCAGCCACTATATTAAACTGTAGTTGATGCTGTACAGAATCCCTAATCTGGGGCATATTTCCTTATTTGTTATGTAGACTTTCTGACCCAATTGTTGCAAGAAAGAAAGAATCATACTGCTTTTAAACATACCTTGCCCATTTCTCACCAAGAGGGAAAAGTCCCTAACAGTGCTTTTGCCTGCCCATAATCCTGGCTCTTTTTGTGCTCACCATTCAATTTTCTTTCTATAACCTAGAATCTCAACCTTTGATACACCTGAATGAGCTAGGAATATCCTTTTTCCCTTGTGAAATCAGTGCATCAGAACAACTTCTTTAAATGGCTCCTAGAAGGAAGCCTACATACCAGAAACCCCCCTTCCATGCTTTTCATAACAGTGATGCATTTGTCAGCTACTGCTGCTGTTTGAGTTTTGAGAGGCTGCTGCAATAGCCACAGCTGAACTGCCTTCAGAGAGTTTGGGGCATTTTCCTTTGGATACTTCTAGTTCCCTTTCCCTGAGCACATCTGAGTTCACCCAAACTCACTCCTGAGCAGTTGCTTCCAGCAGGGTGGGAAAGGCAAAATACCTTTTACTCCCTACACTCTTCTGTAGTAACACTGCCTCATCCTTGTAGGACTCTTTCTCCCGGTGTAGCATCCCTTGCACATTGTCCCATCCTTCTCTGGTCTCCATGAAGCAGCCAACAGGTTTTCAGGAGTATCCTCCTTCAGCACTGTGTCTGCAGCAGTTATCAGAGTTACCTGGTCTGTCCTGGTATCATATTTTCCCCACACTAGGCAGGGGCACGGACAGGCAAAGAGATCTATATTCCTTCACTGACAGATGAGGCCAATGAGGTTTTATACATGTCAACTGACCAGCAAGGAAAATATTTGCATACTCTTTTCCTTTTCTTTGATAACTTGCCTTTTCTCTTTCAGGTTGGTTGGGTCCCTCCTGAATAGTTGCCCTTTTATCATTAATATACTTATTCTTGATCACCTTTTCTGATGACATATTGAAGTCTGACAAATACAGGCTCTGGAGCAGCACAACTGGACTTCTCAGATCTGGAGGCAAATTGCTGAGCCTGAAGCTGAAGTTAAGCAACTGCCATCTAGGTGAAGACATAGTGGTTGATTCAGCTATGACTAGATTACCTGAACACTGGGGGATCACTATGGGTGTTTCACATACTTTAATTTTGGTTGTTGAGAGAAAGTTCCTGCTTACCCTTGAAGGCAGGTTTTTCCGAAATGTGCAAGCAGGGCAATGCCAAAGCCATTACAGCGAATACTGCTGAAAACAAAACTCCAGGCAAGAAAAAACTCACCTGCCAGTGGCAGATGATACCTGTACATAGCACTGGGGGTCTGATAGGACTCCTTCAGTGCCTCATGGTTTGGCTGAATCTCAACAAGATAAACATTTGTACTATTGCTGCATGATTGATACAACAATGCTACTGAAGTGCAAGAGGAAAGAATTACTGACCAGGCAGAGAATAAAGTGTAATAATATGTCTGGCTGTTCAAGGTCAGCAGACAGGCACAGTAATTCCAAGCATGGCTGAGGAAAGCATTCAAAGTGTCTTTACCAATGCTTCATAGAACTGACTGGCTTTCCTAGTGCCTTATTTGGGGAGTGGAGTTTGATTTAAAGCTATTCTATGATAACTATGTACTGATGCTTTAGAAGCTGTTGCATTTGCCAATAAATCTGATGTGAATTTGAACATTGTTGCTGTGTACTGATAAAAGGGGAGAGTAAATGGAGAGGGCAGTAATCGCCCCGGGGCATCAGGCATCATTAAAAGTAAAAGGTGCTTGTTGACTCTATGCTTAGCATTCATGCATGTGCCATACTTTCCATCTTTACGCGGAGGCCTCTTAAAGGTACCTGACATAGTTCTGCTTTATGCCAAGGAAAGTAAGCAGCTCTCTAAAAATTGACGTGCACATGAGGTACAAAATGTGCAAGGATGGGGAATGTGCTGGGAAAGGGGGTATGTGCTGGGAAGGGGATATATGTGCAGGGAAGGGGAATGTTCTGGGAAAGGGGGTATGTGCTGGGAAGGGGATATGTTTGTTTACTGCAGTATGGTCAGTTTTCTGTTCACACTGGTGGGCACTAGTGCAGGGTGGATTCAAAGCTCAGTCCTTTACAGAGCTGTGACATGCTATGTCCTGACCACCCCAAACCTGTCCAGAACACGTGAAAGCAAGCTCATACAGTACATGATGGCTCAAGCTTTCCCTTTGACATGTCCCCTTTGTTCTGGACCTTGGTTTAAGTCTATATCAGAGCAGAGATGTAGGGGGATTCACAATTATGGGAGCAGGTATAAGTTTGGGAGTGGGTTAAATGCCATTCTTGACCCTACTACTACCACCTTCAGCAGTGGAGTTCAGATTAGCACCAGAGTGAGCATCACTTCATGAAGGAGGACATTATGGTGTGGTTACTGAAAGGTTGCCACAGCCAACATGACTAATCCTGCCCTTTCCGTTTTGTGCACATGCAGCTGAGACTGAATAACAAATTTTAGCTAAAGCTTTTTTTTCGTAAATTAAATAGGGTTTTTCAATGCTATGTTTCTGCCATTGTACTTTGAAGCTTTTGTGTCTTGTTTTGCTTTTTTAATTCAGCAAATTTCAGCAGAAACCATGGAAAGCGTCCCCCCAGCCCCATCCAGCTGCTTCATGTTTTAGGCTGATCTTCCCTTCTGAACCTTCTTTATACTGATTGAAATAATTGAAGGACTTCAGTCAGGAGCATATTGTGCCTGTAGCTCTCACCTCCATTACTTCCTATCACAAATGTCCTCTTCATAGCATAAAAAAATAGACCTTTTCTCAAGTATGTCTTTAGGTAGAATATGTCATTTATATACATAAATGTCACCAGTACATCAAAAATCTTTGTCTAGTGAGTGGAGACAGGAGGAAAAACTGTCTTGAACAAAAACCTAAATGCAAAAATGACATCTGCTTTACTGAAATGGTAAATGGCATAAAAATTGGACAGAAGACTTGCTTGCTGGGTACTTGGCCAGGCTACTGATGTATGGTCAGCAGCTCCCTCGAGTAAAAGAGGTAGGAACAAAGATCAGAGAATATGTCTGCTTTTCATTTTCTTCCTTCTGTTTCAATTCCCTTGCTATGTGGCTGGAATGATCTGGTCCAACCACCACACAGGACTCGACAAATGCAGTGTGCACTCTTGATAGCCAGCTCCCTCATCCATCCAGGCTGCTCTACCTCCCTCTTGCACAGTAATGACTGTGGCCTGTAATGTCTGCATTGCCACAGGCTACAAACCTTGTACCTATTACTGAGGTCTTGAGGGTCTTTCCACACCTCAGTGTTCAGCTTCTGATCTGATGCATGGTGGCCTTGGTCCTTGGGCTGACCTGGAAAGGGCTAAGTTCCCACATAAACTGAAGGGATCCCAATCACCTCCCTGACTTTGCCATTTGCCCTGCCCCAAGCTGCCCTCCAGGTGTTGTTGGCAGTACCTAGACACAGAGATCACGGTTGTAGATGGAGGTACTTGGTGGTATACTGACATCGTTTGTCTAAACTCAGTTTTTGTATCCTAAGCTGGTTGTGTTTGAATGTCATGAATTTATTATTATTATGAACATAGTGTTTCCTTGTTAGTCACAAAATGTGTATGTAGTTTTGTCTAATTCCATAATTTCCAGTTTAAACATGTATAGGTTTTGAGCCATTTCAAAGCAACATAGGGAAGGTTCTCTTCCTAAAATAGCTGCAGCACACTCTGTCATTAGCATTCATAAGAACATACAATCAACATGTAATTGATTGATATAAAATGAAATCCAGGAAAAAAATATCCTTTGCTGTTTCTTGGATGACCTTATTGACTTCTGCAGGCTGGCAGGAGCTGAGCTGTAAGTTGTGCTTCCAAGAGAATTTAAAATGAAGACTTTGAGGAACAAAAAGGGAATTTCTCACACAGATAAGTATTTGGTTAAAAATAAGAAACAGAAGGTTGGAATAAGTGGTCAGTCTTCACGGTAAGTTATATTGCAATTGAGGAGATGAGATATTGCAGAAGTTTCTGAAATTATGAGTAGTATTGAAGAAACTGTCCTTCACTGTCTGTTTCAGTATAAAAATGAAAGACACTGAGAGAAACTACTTAATGACATGTTCAGTATAAAAGAGAGTCCCAGGGTTTTGTGCTTCCCACGTAAACAAGCGGCAGATACCTTAGAAGTTCATGGAGTTCAAGTGGCACCTGAGTAAAACTCATGGAAGAAGAGCCACTGAGGGCCATTAGACACCTTTATCCCCTCTGGGTCAGCAAGTCCTTATTCCTCAAAGTGCTGGATGGTAGGAATATGTTTGGAAAGTACAATTACATCCTTTTGCTCTTTGGTTGTTGGCAACTGGCAGTGATAGGGTATGGACCCAGATAGCCCCTTGTTCTGACCAGCAGTTCAATCCTGACATTAGCTTTTTGCAAAGGGGGGGCTGTAAGAGGAGCAGACAGAGAGGACCTGGTTTGTCAGGGTGCAGGACAGGCCACCAAAAAGGAAGCAGGCCATCTGTCTCAGAGAAATGACATCTTTGGGGAATTAGCAGAGGCCCTTTGGATGTCCAATGCAGGAGAGATGATTCTGGAATGAAAATAGGATGATATCTCTCACCTTTCCACAGAATAATCACGTTTTGATTATTGATTTGATTTGAAAAATCAAAAATGTTTGATTTGAAAAAATGAAAAAGGTAAAATCAAGCAAATTACCACAGAATATCTCCTTTAACGAGAGTGACTCTGTCCTCTGTCAGAGCTTATATGAAAAATACAGTACCTCAGTCATGGCAGCAGTCTATTGGTTTTTTTAGCATGAAAGAAGTCTCCATCAGCTGCTTGTGCGGAGGACAAGGTGTTTTGTGAATATTAGGCCATTTATCATTACAAGCGTCATGAATAGGAATTAAAAACGGTTGCTTAGAATTTCAATACCGTGTAAAGGAAGAGCAGAACCGTGGGAACTGATGAATGCTCAGAGGAACATCATGTATCTGCAGAGCAACAGCAAGCTATTTTATAGTTTCTGTTTAAGTTGCTTTCAAGCTTTGCTTAAAATACTTTGAGGCCTGAGTCACATACAATAGAAATGACAAATAGTTACTGGGGAAAAGTTCATTACAGAATGGGCTCCTAGCCAAAAGCTACCCAGCCTTGTTAGATGGAGGGGAAACTGAAAACAGTAAGCAAAGGCCAGCAAACCTGAAGGATAAGAGAAGAGTCAGACTCTCTGTCACTAAGCTGCTATCAGTAAATGTCTTTTCAGTATTAGAGTTAGGGCTTCCCGATTTTTGGAACAAAGCCTGTCATTAGGTATGGTAATTAATGCTTCTTCCAGTTCATGCATGAACTCCTGTTGTACTTTCACACAGGAGAGAAAAGTATGCGTGTAGACTTTACATGACAAGAGAACCTACTATCCTTCTAAACAAACTGCATGTGTTAGTACTTATACAAATGAATCAGAAGCCTTAAGGTTGAAAGAGACCATTTAAGATCCCCTGGTCCAACCCACCTGGTCAAGCAGGGTAACCTAAAGTAGGCTGCCTAGAAGTGCCTCCAGTCATCTTTTGGGCCTCTTCAAGATTGGTGACCGCACAACCCCTCTGGGTAACCTGTTTGATCCCACTTTCAGTAAGAAGTGCTCTCTTCTGGTCAGATTGCAGCTTGTGGTCCCATGTCACGAGTTTCTCTGTGTTTTGTGTGTGTTTAGTTGCAGCACATTTGTTTGGTATCTAGCTGTGCAGGTGTTTCAACTGTAAACGCTTATGACTGAGCTATATTTAGCTTTTGCATGCTTCCTCCTGCAATAAGTCAGCAGGTAACTGCTCTGCTGGCAGACAGCACAGAGGGCAGGTGGACTGGAGAAAAGGCTCTCCAAGCTTTTATGCCATGTAGATAGCTTACCGCCTTATTTCCAAACTTCTCTTGAATCATTCATTCGTACGCAGATTGAGGTAGGCGTATGATGCATACGATATTCTCAGTAGGAAGTTTCTTTCCCCCACGAAGATGTCAGGTTAGTAAATAATGTTTGAGTTTCCTTCCCCACTGAATATAAGGTACAGAAAAGTGGTGGTTGTATCAGAAGTGAGTAGTGATATAAACAGTTTTCTTGCTTACTTGGTTTCTTTGTGTTGATAACAGAAGACCATGTTTATTATTGCACCCATGGCAAAATCAATGCAGTTTTACCTGGCATTATAATGCAATTTCTTGCTTAGGCTCACATTATGTCATATCATGGCAGAACAGTCCTCCTACTTTTCCTGAGTAGAAATCTGCTGTAATTTGTGATGTCTCGTGCATATTCACGCTGATAGAAAAGTGCTGTCTTGCGAACCGGGTATCAAACCACTCCGACACACACACAGAGCTTGAGAAATTCAGCCACCTTTCTGAACTCCCACATCAGCACCATCAGCCTTGGAACAAGGGCATGTTTTTCTGCCAAGTCATTCTATAGTGGCAAAACTCAGAGCATTCAGCTATATTTTACTTTAGACACCAAAATATCTTTCATGCCAGAAGTGTGGTATCAATTTTACCATCCACAAAGAAAGTGTTTAGAATATGTATTGTCCTTTGGTTTGAAGGTCATGTGAAAGCAAAGTGGATTTAGTGCCTCTTTTATTTCTCAGGAGCTGCAAGTTCCCTGTTCTCAAATATTCTAATGCAAATATGAAAATTAACTGTAGACTACTGCAGGATTTGAAAGGATGGTGCAGGTTTACTGAAAGACAGGAGAGAACTCTGCCAGCTTGTGGTACCATTACGTGGAAAGGGCACATAAGAGTACTGCAAGGCAGCAGAGTAGTACAAGTATCCCAGGGTGTTCTACTTTTTCCTTTTGATACCCGGATAAACAATCAGAACCTTCAGGTCTGACAGGCAGCAGTACTGAACATGGAGTGAACTGAGTATTTTAACAAAAATGGGAATGGTCCAGCATTTCTAGAGTTTCTTTTGAAGCCTGGGAAACTTGCTTCTACGATTTTCAATCACACAGAGAAACTTCACTGCAAGGTCCTCCAAAATCAGACAGGGAGATGTGCGAGGGGAAAGGGAACAACACAATCCCATTCACTGGATTAGGTTGATTCTGGATACAAGTGATAACTCTGCATGTGAAGCCTTGATTTCGCCAAAGGAAATGAGTAAGAGCATGAAAAGCATGAGACAACTGAGCCCTTGGCTCCAACCAGATCAGCTGAAAAGACCTCTTCCATGCGAGCCCGGAAGGCAAATGGGTTACACATTTGCTGAACCCTTGGCTGGCCACAGGCAGAGCCCCGGGTGACTGAAGGATTGTCCTCAGGTCCCAGTTGTTTCCACAAAAGCATTTGAAAGAACATGTGGGCTTATTGCTTCTTTTACTCGTCTTCATTGCCCTTCCACGCCATGGGCAGTTTCTCTGAGAGATCTCCTGGTACTGTACACTGTCTGGGGAGAAGCATCACCCAGCTCTTCCCTCTCAGCATGGCACAGAGGCTTCCCACCTTTGGAGGGGCTCCTGGGCGTGCAAAAATCTCCATCTCCAGGAGTCCTCATGCTTAGGGACATGCTGTTTACTGAGACCTCCAGCAGGTTCTCTGTGCTCTGTGATTTAAACATGTTTTCTTCCTTAAATCTGAAGCTTGGAGATTTCTTCTTCTGGCAGTGGTACTAGTCACAGCTGAAGCCCCCTTTTTCTTTGGAACAAGTATGAGAACCAGTCCTTGTGCAGGCTGTCTTGAAATACACAAGTGGTAGATTTAAGCTTCTGTTTATCACTTGTTCCCTGGAACCCAGCAAATAGTTCAGGAAAATAGTTATTACTATCTGAGAGCAGAAGATGTGAATGGGTGATTTAGCCAGGAGCTGTGAGAAGTCATAGAATCATAGAACAGTTAGGGTTGGAAAAGACCTTAAGATCGTCTAGTTTCAACCCCCCTGCCATGGGCAGGGACACCTCACACTAAACCATGTCACCCAAGGCTCTGTCCAACCTGGCCTTGAACACCGCCAGCCATGGAGCATTCACAACTTCCCTGGGCCACCCATTCCAGTGCCTCACCACCCTTACAGTAAAGAACTTCTTCCTTATATCTAACCTCAGCTTCCCCTCTTTAAGTTTGAACCTGTTACTCCTTGTCCTATCACTACAGTCCCTAATGAAGAGTCCCTCCCCACCATCCCTATAGGCCCCCTTCAGATACTGGAAGGCTGCTATGAGGTCTCCACGCAGCCTTCTCTTCTCCGGGATGTGCAGCCCCAACTTTCTCATCCTATCTTCATATGGGAGGTGCTCCAGTCCCCTGATCATCCTCGTGGCCCTCCTCTGCACTTGTTCCAACAGTTCCATGTCCTTTTGATGTTGAGGACACCAGAACTGCACACAATACTGCAAGTGAGGTCTCAGGAGAGCAGAGCAGAGGGTCAGGATCACCTCCCTCGACCTGCTGGTCATGCTCCTTTGGATGCAGCCCAGGATACGGTTGGTTTCTGGGCTGTGAGCGCACACTGCAGCCGCCTCATGTTCAGTTTCTCATCGACCAACACCCCCAAGTCCTTCTCCACAGGGCCACTCTCAATCTCCTCCCTCCCAACCTGGAGCTGTGCCTGGGATTGCTCTGACCCAGGTGTAGGACCTTGCGCTTGTCATGATTAAACTTCATCAGGTTGGCATCAGCCCACCTCACAAGCGTGTCATGGTCCCTCTGGATGGCATTCCTTCCCTCCAGTGTATCAACCAAAAATTCAAGGAGGGAGTCATTAATTTTTCCAATATATACTAACAGCAGAAAACTGAAGATTACTTCATTTCTGGTGATGGAGTAGAAATGAGGAAGACTATTGTAGTGGAACAAAATGTAATAATTTTTGTATGAAACAATCTTCATTTTAGTAACAAACCATTATTTGTCTGCAACTATTAATATGAAATTTGAAGTTAAATCTTGTAAGTCGCACATGTTAATAGTCCAGAAACTGCAGATGCATTTCAAACCCCAGGAACCTTGGTTGGGGTTGCTCATGCAGAACTGGAAGATGACCAGAAATACTGATAAGGGAATTAAAATATTGTGTAGTGCTTGTTTGCAAAGTTGTTTAGGTAACAGATGGATCTGCCTCCCATTACTGTGGCTGTTATCAGTCTTTATAACAAAGCATTTGGGTGTTGATGAATCTGTGGAAACTGACTGAAAGAAGAAACCTGTGTGAGAATTTGCGACATGGCAAGCATTGACTTTGCTGTATTTATTGATGTTGAAAGGGGTTTCTACACACAAAGGATGTATTTGACCTTAGCTCTTCTCTACCTAGAGCACTGACAAATACTTGGTTTATTCCACAATGCAGGAGGCTGACATTAATTTTAATGTAAATAGCACTGGCTTGAAGTATCTCAGCTTATTTTAATGATAACCGGGAAGCTATCATAATCCTACTTGAACAGCAAAAGAAGAAGATGAAAAGTTGTGTTCTTGGCATAAGTATTTCCTCTCTGATCCAGCAGAGTTGCTCCCTGTGAGCTCTGTCCTGCACGCTTTTCCATGGTCAACGTGTCCATGTTGCGTGCGTGTGGTTTTGACCTTCACTTGCAATGCACAAAGTAATTCCTGGTTTGTTTCTTCCCCCCCCCCCCCCTTCTTCCCCTTCTTCTTTACTTTTCATAGGAACTGAAAGGTTGATGTGGAGTTACAATACCTTCTGCTGTGACTATTGCTACAGTAATGCAGCACTGTATGTACATACATTGCTGTCACTTTCTTCCCAAGCTCTGCACTGACAGGGGATACAGGGCAGAGCTCACAGTCACTCAGCTATTTTAACCCCTTTGCAATGCCTGAAATTGGACCCTGCATCCTGCAGAGTCTCACTGGAAAGGAGATTTGGGCATCTGGACACAAACACTGGGAGACAGATATGCCATGGTCACTGCTGATGTCCTCACAACCTGTGGAAGCACATCATAGCAGAAGCATCACTAATGCCTTTCAGGCCCTGTGCACTTGCTCTGGCCTTACTTTCCTCCCTTGCCTCCACAACAGGCACCACCAAGAAGTATATGAAGTCACCTATTGTGATCACAGCCCAGAAAACACTGCAACAGAAGCCACGATATCCTTTATGCCTTACCCTAAGAGCAGTCAGGAAACATATCTATTTTATCTCTCTTTTTCTGGGATCTCTATTCACAGATTCTATTCATAGTGACCTGTATTTTGATCATACTCTATGCACAGATTCAGTTAAGGTAGTTGCTGATATTTTAATCTTTTTGCTCGATAAATATTGTCATGTTCAGTGACACTCAATGGCAAATTACATGTCTTAAAATTATTCGGCAAAAAGGGATGCTAATTTTCAGCGATGGTTTTTGCTGCAAGCAGTTTTTCACAGGAAAACGAAAAGTTTGAGGAGTTTAGGTAAAAGGATTTTCCACAGAACTGTGAAAAATAAGAGGCAAACATTTCCTTAATGTACTCTCAACAAACAAAAGCAAATGGACAAAAGCCCCAAATCAGCAAAACTCTTTGACAGAAAACTTGCAGATACCTCTGCTGGTTGTCGGTACAAGGGGCCATATCGGCAGGCAAAGGTAATATAATTTATTAAATCAACTAATATGAATAATTAATAATGATGTCACCAACAAGCCTTGCCTCTCCTCTATCCTTTGACCATTACTGCTATAAAACCATAGTTGTTTCATCATTATGGGAAATGTCTTCTATCTGTGTTTGGTCTTCTCTCATTTCTGTTTTTCTCTTTGCCTCCCTCCTGCCTGTTTCTTGTCTCTTCTTTTGTCACTCCTGCAATTCCTTGATGCAGCATTGTTCATTCCCTCCCTAAAATGGACTTCACCAGAAGCAGCTTGTTATCCCTTATTAATCAACAGTGAAATACCTGCGTATTGCCCCTTAATGCAACAAATGGGCTTCAGATTTGGAGTCTCTAAAGATAAACTCTCTTTTCTCAAATCCACTGTTACAGACTGTCTTCAGGCTCATTTTATGAGGTAACTCCCATGTCTGAATGGAATATATCCTCATACCTACAAAATCTATAGGTTTTTTTACTTGTAAATGAAAGCTTGAATTCTGCAAACTGTACATTGCAAGTGGGACAGATTTCTCTAGCTGGCATGTGACATTTGAGTTAATGTATTAGGCACAAGAGAGGAACTAGGACATTATATTTCTACATTTGGTTCAGTCCCCAAAATACTAGGCATGTGGCATTCTGGCAAATAGTTCACATCCCTGCAAGTGCATTTCATCTCTTTAGCTACTGCATGCTGCTAGTTAGGAAATAAGCAGCATTTTATGTAGGGGTTGGTACTCAGTGTTCTTTACTTGCAAAAGCATATCTGTTCTACAGGAGCATTTAGACACCTGTCCCACTGCCTTCTTGTATCAGGGCACAGATGATAAACAACAGCTCAGAATCTTGGTCTGTTCTACATACTCTTCTGTAAAATGCAGGCACACAGAGAGGCTGCCCCTGTGGCACTTGACATGCGCATAAAAATTGCTCTACGTCCTTGTATGGTTTTTTTACAAACACAGAAAGATAGGAAATGTGCGCAAAAGAAGCGAATGGAAAAATACTGCTTTTGTTTGTTTGTTTGTTTTTAATGGTTGTACACATGTGTTAATCCTGTTTGAGGAAATTATCCTCAAGAGTTTCCATACAAAAAAAATCGGTCATTGTGTCACGAGAAAATCTGTGATGTTCCTTAGCAAATGCGAGATAACACATATATGGGACAGCTCAGCCTGCCTGGCTTTGTATCTTGCTCAATCACCTGTCATGAAAATGCTCTCTTTGTGTCCATAGATCCCAATGCACTTCCTGGAATGTGAATTGAGTTTTTTTTTGTAAGTGAAACAAAACTACCAAGACTGCAACTTACATTAAACCCCATTCTGTTTCTTCCTGTTGCCCTGCGTATGTGCTTGTTCCACTGCAATGTGCAATATGTATGCCAGTTCTTTGGGGATTGTCTTATCATTTGGTTCCAGAAGGTCTAAAGAGATCTGCGTGGTCCAACATAATTTGTATCTGTTTATTCTTACTACAGAATAAATAGCCTCGTTCTGTAGATAAACCAAATCCTCCCAGAAAAATTCTTTTGTTACTAAGTGAACCTGATGAGAGATACCTAAGAGAGAAATTTCCTCTTTGTGTGGAGCAATCGGGCAGTATTTTTCATGATGCACTTCAGAATCAAACTTCTTGCATGCTGATGAACTGAACTGCATAAAGGCGTATAATAATGCTGCGAAGGACTGCATTGCTTTATTGATCTACAAGCCTATACTAATTTGGCTGCCATCTTAAAAGAACATCTACAGTGCAATTGAAGAAGCTAAAATTTATGAAGACTAAGCCAAAACCTGCACCTTAATGCAGTCCTTACTGCACATTCTGAATTTATCTGGAGTTGTTCTTTGCTGATTTCAATAGGAATTGTATTAAGGCTGCCACGAAGGTGGGGATGTGTTAATGCATTGCAAAGTAATTCTATTCAAAGCACATGCAGCAGCAGCATCCAGAGAAGTAAGAAAGAGCAGACCAAATCTTAATGACCTATTTGAATGCCTATTCAGGTACGTGTCTCACTTTGCTAGCTATAACTAGTGTTCTCCAAAGCATCTCTGGAACTGTGAAAGGCATTTGCTCCAAAGGAGACATTCAGAGAAATTATTCAGCAACGTAACAGTTGGAAAGAATTTCTGCTGAGGTTAGTTCATGTCAGATTTCAAAATATAATTCTTTTAATGGGCATTGTTATTCATGGTTAAAATAAAGAGGCATCTTTTACATCATGCTGCAGTTATTAAAAGGAGTTCTTTAACCTAATTGATGCACTGTGGTTTGGCAAAATCATCTGGGATGTTGCAATCTAATTGATACTTTTGAGCTTAAGAAATAGTGCCAGCTTAGCTATTTGGCTCATCTTGATATGCAGTTGTCCTCTCCTTTTTTCCCGAAAGCCTTCCTTATAGAAACAGGATAAGTAAAGAGGAGAAGGTGTAATGAAGAATCATAGAATCATAGGATACTTAGGGTTGGAAAGAACCTTAAGATCATCCAGTTCCAACCCCCCTGCCATGCGCAGGGACACCTCACACTAAACCATGTCACCCAAGGCTCTATCCAACCTGGCCTTGAACACCGCCAGTGATGGAGCATTCACAACTTCCCTGGGAAACCCATTCCAGTGCCTCACCACCCTCACAGGAAAGAATTTCTTCCTTATATCCGACCTAAACTTCCCCTCTTTAAGTTTGAACCCGTTACCCCTTGTCCTATCACTACAGTCCCTCATGAAGAGTCCCTCCCCACCATCCCTATAGCCCCCCTTCAGATACTGGAAGGCTGCTATGAGGTCTCCACGCAGCCTTCTCTTCTCCAGGCTCAACAGCCACAACTTTCTCAGCCTATCTTCATATGGGAGGTGCTCCAGTCCCCTGATCATCCTCGTGGCCCTCCTCTGCACTTGTTCCAACAGTTCCATGTCCTTTTCATATTGAGGACACCAGAACTGCACACAACACTCCAAGTGAGGTCTCAGGAGAGCAGAGCAGAGGGGCAGGATCACCTCCCTCGACCTGCTGGTCATGCTCCTTTGGATGCAGCCCAGGATACAGTTGGCTTTCTGGGCTGTGAGCACACACTGCAGCCACCTCATGTTCATTTTCTCATCGAGCCAACACCCCCAAGTCCTTCTCTGCAGAGCTGCTCTGAATCTCTTCTCTGCCCAGCCTGGAGCTGTGCCTGGGATTGCTCTGACCCAGGTGTAGGACCTTCCGCTTGTCATGGTTAAACTCCATCAGGTTGGCATCAGCCCACCTCACAAGCGTGTCAAGGTCCCTCTGGATGCCATTCCTTCCCTCCAATGTATCAACCGAACCACACAGCTTGGTGTCATTGGCAAACTTGCTGAGGGCGCACTCAATCCCACTGTCCATGTCACCGACAAAGATGTTGAATAAGACCGGTCCCAGCAAAGATCCCTGAGGGTACACCAGTCGTTACTGGTCGCCATCTGGACATGGAGCCATTGACCACAACTCTTTGCATGCGGTCATTCAGCCAGTTCTTTATCCACTGAGTGGTCCACCTATCAAATTGATGTCTCTCCAATTTAGAGACAAGGGTTGCTTTTTGATCTCTGGAGTTTCTATACCTTTCCTCATGGTGTTTTGGAAATTGAAAGCTCATAGTGATCTTATAGCTTGACCTGATTTTAAAATGTCCCTTTTGTCCCTTTTTATCTTCTTTCAGTAGCTTAGTACCTTCATGGGAAGCTCATGAATATGCAGTTTGTTACTATACATTAATGAAACTTGCAATTTTACCTCAATTTAATGGGTATACTGCCTTCATTCTTGCGACAGGGAATTCTTAAGATGTTTTAAATCCTAGGAATTGCATCACATTTTTACTACTTCAGACATTTTTGCAGGTCTGCTGGAAATTATAAAGCTTACCATTCTTGTTGAAGTAAGTCCAAGCACTTCAAGATTCTTCAGAAAGTATAGTACCTTCAGAATAATCTTCTATTAGTAATCAAGATCTCAGGGTTTTAAACTTGAATCGTTTGTTCCATGTTTGTAAAGCTTTTGAAAGTGTGGCTCTGGCTGTCACCTCTTTGAATATGGCAAAACAAAGCAAAGAAAAATTGTTCCTATTTCTAAAAAGTCCTTCTATTCTTTTTCTGTTTCTATTTTCTTGACATAAGAAACTGATATTATCTTATAAAAACCCAACAAACAGAAAAAGAGCGTGCAAAATATGCCTCTTGTATAAGACCAAAAGTAACTGATTTACAAGCTACTATTTGCAGGTTGCACTCAATTTGCAAATTAAGATCTCTTACATATTTTTATGAAGCCAATGTTCTCTACTAATATATTTTTTCTAAACAAATCATAAAAGAGTATGATATGGAAAGTAGCAACAAAATGCATCATAAAAGCTAAATTTTCAAGTCTTCATGTATCAATGAGTTTTATAGGAAAATGAAATGTTACTTTCACAATACTTAGCCTGTCCTAGTGTAATACAAAGCTAAAACTTTGTGGAGTTAGAATAAAACAATCATTCAAAAATAATGTAAATGCAAGTTACTATAACGCGCAAGCATCAGAATATTTTAGTACAGGATTATAGAAGTGTAAAGCTGGGAGTATGTCAAGAGTTTATATCTTGTAGTAAATAGCCCACAGTCTGATACCAAACCACGGGACACTGTAACAGAAAGGTCCCAGTTCCTTGCTAGAGAGAGATGTTCCCAAATTGTACCTGTGGACTTGCTATATACTGTTCAGTGCTTCAGCAGAACCCTTCAGTGCTGCACATTGCTGAGGTAGCAACCTAAATCTTTGTCTTGCAATGTAGCCGTGACGAACATGAATTTGCTGTAGGGAACACCCAAGTTGCAAGCACTTTGGGTGCTAATGTGGGCAGGGTGCTATAAGCATTGAAAGCTCTTTCTGATGACACTATCAAATGGCATGAGGATGAGGATTAGATGGCATGATGGACCATGAACAGCTGCATGGTGTTTCAAGATTGATTGTTGCTAGTCCTAGAGGGTGGGGAGAAATTGAGATGTAGGTTTCTCAGAGTGTCAGGTAATCTTTTCTGGGATTTCTTGTATCCAAATTATGTGACCAGTATTTTGCCTAGAATTGTTCACTGGTGATTAATTTCTTTACAATATTCATATGTGTGAGTTGCCAGCCACATCTCTAGCTAGTATTTTAGGGTCTCATTGTTGGCTGAGACAGCACTGAAACCTTGGGGGAACTTCCTGAATATGGGGCTATGCTCCCCTTGCCTTTTTTATTCCTGAACTTTTCTCATATACCAAACACCTTGTGAGTTGACTGATCAAACCTTTTTATGCAATTACCAGGTAAATTCATGAGCACCCTTTGCATTACCAGCTCCTAGTTCTTTAGTTTGCCAGACTTAGTTCTGCTAATTTAGGAGAGCTACCCCAGGCTTTCTTCTGAGAGCTTGAAAGCTGCAACAACTCAGTTTGGGAAAAAAAAAAGATCTTCTAATGGCCTTCACTAATAATTTAAACCAACAGAATATAAATATGGAAGAATCAATTACTTGTCATGAGAGATTCGTTTGTTTCACTAACTCAAAATTAATTTGGGCCATGATTATTTTATTGCTTCTTTCCGTAAGATGCAAGCTTGACAGTTCCAAATTACTTGAAAACCCATTTTAAGCAACTTAACCTTTCCAGCAGATGATTTTGTTATTATCTGTAGCTGCCCTTAAAGTTTCGAGATTTTCTAGTGAATGGGTCAGAATAGGCTTCTCTACAAAGCTTCCTATTCCTGCTAGCAAAGTGCCTGCTAGTTCCATACATCATAAATTTGTTATGCACAAGGTAAGAGTGAAGCAGCAGAAGGGGAGGTTCTGTTAAAAGGGCACTATGCTAAATTGCACTCCAACAGGAACTGCATTCTTACAAGGGCTGAAGTCACTGTACCATGTCTAGGAACTGAAAATGGCAGTCCACTCATCTTAATTAATTCAAGGAATTAATAAGTAACATTAGTACAAATCAACATGAATATTAACCAGAAATACACTATAAATATTCATTAAAAGGACTTATTAAATAGTTTAATTACTTTATTATCAATAGGCAAGAGAACAGGTGCATTCTGTGGCAGCTGTAGGGATACACATGCCTCCCAAAATCGCAAATTTCTGGGGCAGATCAGATCATCTCTCTTTAACTGGATCTCCCCTCATAGTGCTGATTGTGACACTGGGAGAAACAGATGAAGGATGCTGACTTGTTCAAAACAGGGACTAGCATTTCCTTGAACTCACTTGAGATACTAAGATAGTGATCACCCGTATTATTCAGGGGGAAAGAAGTAGAGAAAATCAGGATTCTCACAAGCAGGGGCATAAATGTTAAAAATATAATACAAGGCTCTATTGCAATGTTGTAGACAGAGGACAGTAAGGACTGAAATAAAGCAACAGCAGCTGATTTAAACATGAAGTCCATAATGTTAAAGAATTTTCTTTCATATGGCATACCCAATCTGTTCAAGTTCTGACATCCCTAAGAATTTGAGTACAAGTGTGGTTTTAGATCACAAATTTTACTGCCATTCTCATGGTTGTAATGTCTTGAGATTATCTAGTGCAATGTTTGAGGGCTTGTTCTCGATGACTTATCTATTGTACTTGTACACACACTACACTCTTCCTTGTACATACTCTCCTGGTAATTCCCAGGGCTTCCCCAGATGAAATATAGAACAGGATGATTTCCATACCAGTCAGAAAAGATTCAGAGAAAATCACAACCAGTTTGAAATAGTGCCATTTACTCTTCAGTAAATGATACAGGCATTCATGAGAGGCCAACACTGATGGAAGCCTTCTGTGAGGATCAGTTCTAGGAAGATTTCATTTTTAGTTTTGGACAAATGCAATTAAAAGCTTTTTCTCCTTTCCTTTTGAAAATGTTCCCATATAAACCCTCCTACAAGCCTAGGAACTTTTCTGGAAATCTCAGTGTGCTGGCTTCTGACTCCAGAATTCTGTTTCAAATTCTCTTGGCTGCCATATCTGCACGTGATCCGGATCTAGCTACTCTACCGCAATCGTCTCTGTTCCTCCCTGTGCCACTGGCAGAAAAAAGAATGTGTTAAATCTATTTTCTGTAGCCCAAACAAGCCACGGTTTATTAATCCTGCTACCGGCAAATTAAACATAAGCAATGTAATAGCAACACTTGCTGAGAAACCTTGTAAAAATCTGTATTCACTGGACATGAAGTTATGCACTTCCACTTACAGCTTGGCTATATCTCATGGTAGTGTTTTTCCTCTCTTGCCATGCTAGTCAGTTTGTTAGTACCTTCTATTCCACAAAATTTATTGCTGTATTATCCTTCTTCATCCTAGAAGAATGCAAATTTTCCTCTGGCCATAAAAGGAATAAGTAAAATTTTATGTGATACAGAGCAGCTAACTATGATGATGAGGGAAGTCAGAGAGACTGCCTGAAACTGTCAGGTAGACAACTTGTTTGGAGTGAAAATGGTAAACTGAACTAGTTTAAAGCATAAATCAAGAATAGCTCAAAAGGTCCTAAAGGTGCAGTAATTAACATCAGGAAGTTCTCTCTGTCTAACTACTTGCCATGATAGAATTTAGCATACATCAACTTGCATACCTACATGAAAGTCTTCCCATAATTGACCTCGGGCTGCTAAGTACCATTCTCCACCCACATGCATTTAAAAAAACTCCAACAAAATCAGCAGCCCAGATACTCAGTGCACCCTGTTTTCCTTTCTTCTTCTTCTGGCCTTCTTCAACCCCCAAATCTACCTCATCAGTGTAAGAAACTAAGGTTGAGGCCCCATGGCATCTCTGCTGTGCCCATGCCTGAGACACACATCTGCCTCTCGTCATCCTGCTTGGATTCTCCTTTCATATTCTCAAGTGTTACACTACACACTCTGCTCCAAGATCCACCTACCTCCCTGTCCCATGTTCCAGCTTTCTTCTCTCTGACTTTCAATGTCTGATCTTCTCTTCCCTCCTCAACACCATTATTTATTTTGTTTTATCTTTGGAGAGGCCTAAACAGAGGACAGTCACCTGTCTGCATTGCCAGCTTGTTGCTGGCTCAGATAGGGACAGCAGATGCGCAAGAGAAGATGCACTGAATACAGGCAGGGAATGTGCTCTTTGCTTCTTCTACATACTGAACATGCTGCATGCCAGAGCTCAAGTGTAGCTCAGCCTGTGCCAGTCCATGCAATTATCCAAGTGGACTGGAGTACTTTTCTTCTGGAGACACACTAGGATTCACAATCATCACCATTAGCAAAACTTGGATAACATCAAGTGTGAACTCGCTGAGACAGCTGGACTGCACACCCTGTTCCTCCCTAGAGGTCTCCTCCGGCAGCAACACAGAGCCTCATGCCAATAAAGCAGCATCAGAAAATTCCTCCTACAATAAGGACAGGATAATGAATTGCCCTTGGGTATATCAAGAATTCTTTCCATCTCCCCCAGCGATATCCTTTGGAATGAAGAAAAGGTTTTCCCCAAATCCATTATACTGATGCCTATTAAGAACTGCAGTTTTGCAAACCAACATTTTAATGAAAAAGCATTTTGATGAAAACATTTTTAGCCAGCTTTGTTCCAGAGAGGATTGGGCTTTTTACAGAGAGAACAGTCTCACAAAGGATAGTCCCACAGAAACTGGAACAATGAAAGTCCCATAAGCCTGCATTAGACTAGCTGGCATTTGGACCTCCTCCAGTTTGTTAGAAAGGTTGGATCCTATTTCTCAGTAATATGGTGACAAAATGACTGTGATGCCCCCTGAACTACCAAGCTTGTGAGAATGCAGTTGCCACAATATTTTCTGTACAGGTGATTTAGGTGGTGTTTTCTTTACGTTCATGGTTGCATCAGTATTCCTTCCTACTACTTTAAATGCCTGGAGAGACCTTTTACCGCTATTAAATATTTTTGTAAGAGAGTCACATCTCACCATGATGTCAAGTGTTTTCTAAGGACAAATCACATGAATAGCCATAAATGTTCATTTAACTTTGTTTTTACTGACTACTCTTGCCACCAGTCTTTGTAAAATATTTTCCCTTGGTTTGGCTAACTAGGAGACAGCACAAGACATCATTATTAAATTGCCCCTAGATTAATCCAAACTTGTAGAAGGCATAAGGAAGCATAAGGTAGGTGTTAGCACATTGATAGAAACAGTAGATTACAGACGGAATGAAACTCTAGATAGGAGTAATTTGAAAACCACCTCAAGGCATACTACAGATCATCAGTGAGCCTTTAACATCTCTGAAATAAGATAACTGAGAGATAAAACTGCTGATTATTTGCTTAAAGCAGAAACACTGAAGCAGTATCTATAGAACTGCAAAATGTGCATTAAGTCTCTCCCAGGTCTGGAAAATCTGAGGTTATACCATTGCACAGGGTAGATGGAACACGAGGGAGCCCAGGTCCGATTCTTCCTTTTCTGCCAGTGACATGAACGAATCTGTGGATTTATGCCCTGATGATTTTAATCCTTCAGATTAAAGGAGGTATTGCTGGCCGAGGCTCTAGGCAAACTCTGGCAGATTTTGTTGTGCCTTGGACATGCTGGAAATCTGAGCAACATGACTCAAAGGAGAAAGGCAGGAGATTTCACTGTGTTTTTTCAGTACATTCCTTCCACAAGGTTATAAATATGCGAAGGCCGGTAGTCCCTCCAGATGTGCTTCCTTCACTTCCTTGAAATCCAGACAGGTTGTGAAGCTGCTGTGTTAACACATCTGCGACTGAATGGTTGAACTCCCTGACTCCCAATGGCCCTGATTGCTATCAGCCAGGTTAGCAAGGCTGCAACCAGGGAGGAAAAGAGAAAAGAAGGGCAACATGCTGCTGCTTCTGGTGACTGGCTTCTCTGTGCTACTGCGTGGAATATCGCATTCAGCCTCCATGTACTGGTTTTGGTAGGGACAGAGTTCAATTTCCGCATACTAGCTAGCAGAGGGCTATGTTTTGGTTTTGAGCTGGAAACGCTTGCTGACACAGGGATGCGCTGCCAGTTACTGCTGAGCAGCGCTCACACATAGCGCTCGCAAAAGCCTTGGCTTTTCTACCTCTCACCAGCCAGCAGGCTTGGGGTGCACAAGGAATTGGGAGGGGACACAGCCGTTGGGGTCAGCCCCAGCTGACCAAAGGGATATTCCACACCATACGACGTCATGCTCAGCATACAAAGCTGAGGGAAGAAGAAGGGGGGAGCAGGACATGTTCAGGGCAATGGGATTTGTCTTCCCAGGTGACCGTTATGCATGATGGAAGCCTGTTGGCCTGGAGATGGCTGAACCACTGCCTGCCCATGGGAAGTGGTGAATGAATTCCTTGTCTTCCTTTGCCTGCATGCACAGCTTCTGCTTTACCTGTTAAACTTTATTTCTTTATCTCAACCCATGAGTTTTCTCACTTTTACCCTTCTGATTCTCTCCCCCATCCCACTGTGGGGAGAGAGCATGTGGCTGTTGGTGCCTGGTTGCCGGCTGGGGTGTAAATACAACATGCCATCAGGGAAAGAAACGCAGTATGTCAGCAGTGGCCAGACACGATTTCCTATGTGTACAAATACTAGTCCTCAGATATGGATGTGGTTTCAGTTAATAAGCAAAGGAAAACCTGGGGCTTAACTTTAAGGCTCCGTGTTTCCTGGCCACTTTTAGACATTTCCAGACAATGAACAGAGGGCTGATCCTGAAGGTCTGCCTCTTACGGCAGGTTTCTTAATTCTGTGTTTTCCAGAGTGAGAGTTTGCCCTCAGCCTTACTCATTTCTTGGTCTTGTACTGCACACAGCCTTTTCGGAACCCTACATTCAGGCTAGTAATCTGTTTCAAAGGCAGTCTGGGGGCAATGCTCTGCCTGGTTTTGCTCTGGTAGCCTAAAAACTAGACCAATAGAGGTTGTAAACAGGGCATTCTTTCAGGGGGCTGGTTTGAGCCCTGGATGTCCTCCTGCCAGCCTTCAGGTGACATTCCCTTCCCAGGGACGGTAAACGGGGGGGACATCTGCTTGCCTCCTTGGTCTCCCCAGCTTTTATCAAGCCCTTACTCAGCACATGCGCTTTCTCCCATACTTGGTTCCCATAGCTCTGATTTTAAAGGTTGGGATCTGCAGTATCTAAGTTTTGTGGCTTTCCGGGAAGGGCCGTCACACTCAGCCTTACGTACTAAGTACTGCCTGTGGAAGGGCAGTACAGATACTTTGAACTTGGAGACAGATGACAGGAGACAGCTGTTTGTATCTATGTAGATGGTTTATGTGCTATTTAACAAGACAGCCAAATCCTCTACAAATAAACAGGCCTCCTTTTTTTAGTTGTGCTTTAACCCTCATCCTGCATGAGGAATTTATTTGATAAAAAACCTTGACCTTCTTTTTTTTTGCTTATATTGCTTTTTTGGAACTCCGACGATGAGAGCAGCTCTTTACAAAACCTGGCAGACAATCATGGTTTGACTATGAGTAGCTACAATTCAAACCTGACAGTTTTCCTGAAGAAGATTATGCTGAAAGGCCCCTACTTTTTGGTGAAAGGTTATGTTATGGAATACAAATCATCATCAGTTTCCCAGGATTAAAATCCTGAGCCTTTGACTTGCTCAGAGCATTTCTTTAGCCATGCAAGAAGAGACCATAACTGTCCATAGGCAGCAGAAGTTACCACCACAACAGCAAGGGATGAACGGAAAACAGCTGCATTTGGCATTATGCCAGGTCATGTTCCAATTAGGATTTTGAGTGTTCTATGGAAGCCCTCCAGTCATCAGCGAATCAAACACACAGGAAGACATCTGGCAACCTTTAAACGCTTTTACAGAAGCCCATATGCCAGCAGAGAACATGCTAGAAGCCCTTCCATCCTTAGATGGCTTTATAGAAAGCTGTGTGCCTACCGAGAAAATACAGTCTTCTTGAAACAGCAACATCAATTTTCTTTACTGAGTCTCCAGCTCCAAGCTGAGCTCCAGATGCAAAGATGTTAATTCTCCCTAGCAGCCTTCCCCAGCAATGTTTGTTGCTCTTCAGAAGGGTATTCCACAAGTTTTCTGTTAACTGCTTTTTCCCCTCAATTGCTCTCTGTGTTACAGCTTTCTGTGAGCAGAGGAACCCTCTCTATGTCTAGCCAAGTCAGAGAACATTACTCATTCAGCTTGATAAAGGACACCTACTTGGAAAACTGAAAGCTATACTGATTGATTTGAACAGCAGCACCAGGGGGGTTGGAACTGGATGATCTTAAGGTCCTTTCCAACCCTAACTATTCTATGATTCTGTCTAAGGCTTCCCCTAACTACACGGATACTGTTAGAATTCAGCAAACAAGATCAGCCTCGATGCTGATTAAACTAGTATAGAGACCTCGAGAGCACCAAATTTACTCAGTATGCAGAGCAGGAAGACATTTTTTAAGTACTAGATACAAATAAAACTCTCCACTGAATTACCTAGGTCTGTTGAAAGAAGCAAATTTGCAGCAGCCTGGTTATATCTGCTATCTATAAAAACATTAATATGGACTAATTTTGGGAATGGAAAAAAAGAATCCCAAACCCAAACATAAAGACTAGCCCTAGGTTACTTCTGTCTGCCGGAGTACAAGGCAACAAAAGTTAGTAACAGTTTTACGCTTAACATTGCAGGTAATTGCTAGGTGCAGTCTGTGCAATGATGATGGGGCAGATTCCCAAGCTCTTTGCTTTGGAAACACGCTTACAAGCACCGCTCAGAGGAACTGAGTATGGATTGGAAACGGATGTTTCTGAGATGATTTGGGCTTGACAAACTCTCAGTACTCTGAGCTAGCACAGGCACCCTTATCTTACGGTCTAGCTGTTCTAAATACACATTTTGTCACACCTGAAGTTTCACCCCTCCTGTTAATGGATGACATACCCAGTAACGTACAGAGCTTTATGATCCTTGCATGGTTTGCACAGCAGAAAACCTGTAAGCAGAGTTTCCTGAGTGACACCATTCACTTACATGGTATTCAGCTTCTGAAAGGCATGTCAGAGAGACAGGCAAGGAATTCTTCTTATGGCAGGGCATGATGCTTTGCGTGTGAAAGAGACTTTGTTAGCTGGGTGGTGGTGGTGTTATATGTGGCTTTAATTTCCTTCTGTATCTGACCTGAAACCTATAGTCACACACACTGATGTGCTGCGGGGTGCATCTGGTTTCTTAGGGCCACTACCATGTATAGCTATGGTGATGTTATGGATCTGTTGCTGAAAAGTTGGGAAACTCTGTGAGTTTGACTCATGAAGTGTTTGACTCCACAAGGGTTTAATTTCTTACGGATCAACACCTTCAGTAGTGTTCCCAGTGTCAGATGAAGAGGCACCCTGCTGCGAATAACACGCTGAACTGGTCACAGGTATTGAGCTTTGAACAAAGGTACCTTTAAAGAAAGAGGTTCACTGAACATTAGGACGTCCACACTTTGTCTGGATGCCAGGTTTGGGGGCATATTTGCAGCTTTGTCAGTTGTTTGCGGTGTGGAGCAGGAGACCTCCCAGACTACTGCCACCAGCACTTGAGCGAAGGAAGGGCAGTGGTGGGCTGGCAGGGGTGTGCACACCCTCTCGCAGGGGCTAACAAGCACATGAATAAGCCTGTGATACAGCCTCTGATACAGCCTTGCACAGCTCCAGCATGTTCAGAATCATATCCCCTCATGGTATTTTAAGCTGGAAGAGTCTTCTGGGCTCAGAACTTCTGGAAAGATCTTCTTAATCGAAGAAGTAAGATCTAGCCTTTTATTCTTCACTCTTCCTCCCGCTCTCTGTAAAACCAGTAGGAAAAGCACCACTTTTTTTTTGTCAATAAATACAGCTGCAATCGCAGATGAGAAGACCTCGAGAGTTTTATTAAGAAGGACTGGCATCCAATGTAATATTTCATTCTAGTTATAGTAGGCGGTTTTGTGTGAGTGAAGGGAGGAGTTTCAAATTAAGGGTCAAATTCAAGTGCTAGTGAAATCAGGGTGTAAATCAACGTTCACGACAATTTACACCAAGTCCTCTTAACCAAGAGGAGAAGAAAACTCTTCAGCTCAAACTTTTAAAACCGAGATTTAATCGACGCATTGCCAGGAACTCTAGGAAATGAGGAGATTTTAGTTGTACTTGCAGAAACATGTGGTTTAGACCTAAATGCTAACGTCTGGGTGACATTTACTGTCCTAGGTGAGACCTGAAACCTTTACAAACACGAGGTTTAGCGGGTGCTTTCAGACTCTCTGCTATGTTTAATAATCATTAACTTTGCTGGGCTTTATCCCAGCACGACTGTGAAATGTCACAGGCTCAGATGGGATCTGTCAGCGTCAGACCAGCGCTTCTTACCAATCAGCTCCGGGCAGAAGCGGGCTCGGCGGCGCTGGACCGATACTGACAGACTTCCAGCTACTCCGCGTGGTAAAGGCAATACTTCCCTTCCCAATTAGACTTTTAAGCCCTGCATTAACTGTCCGCGAGGGAGCTCTTCGGACTCAGCGCTTCGGCCCCAGCATCTCCTCCCGCTGCCCCTTGTCGCTGGGCTCAGCGGAGGCACGGCAGGGATAAGAGGTGGCGGATCCCGCCGCCCTCGGAGCAACACGTTTTGGGCGGAGCGGATCCGGTCCCTCGGCGGGGCGCGGACGGGGCAGCGGCGGCGGGGGCAGGAGGGAAGGAGGGGGCTGGCGTCAGGCGCCGGGCAGCCACTGGCAGGGAGCTCCCCCCTCGCCTCGCCTCCCGCGCCGGGGGATAAAGGCACCTGGCCCGGTGCTCCGCGCCGCCGGAGCGGGCAGGCGGCGGGCAGCGGCGGCGACCCAGCGGGCGTGCGGCGGTCGGGCCGGGCCCCGCCGCGCAGCCCCCTCCATGCGGCTCGCCGGGGGCTCCGGCCCGCCCCGGGCGGCGCCCTCTCCCGGGAACGGCAGCCGGTGGCGGGCGGCGGAGCCCGGCGGCGGCGGCAGCAGCCCCAGCCCCGAGGCGTGGTCGGGGTCGCCCAACGGCAGCCTGGGTGGCTGGGACCCCTTCGGACGGGACGAGGAGCTGGCTAAGCTGGAGATCGCCGTGCTCGCCGTCACCTTCGCCGTGGCGGTGGTGGGCAACGGCAGCGTGCTGCTGGCCCTGCGGCGCACGCCCCGCAAGGCGTCCCGCATGCACCTCTTCATCCGCCACCTCAGCCTGGCCGACCTGGTGGTTGCCTTCTTCCAGGTGCTGCCCCAGCTCTGCTGGGAGGTGACCCACCGCTTCCACGGCCCCGACGGGCTCTGCCGCGTCGTCAAGCACCTGCAGGTCTTCGGCATGTTCGCCTCGGCGTATATGCTGGTGGCCATGACCGCAGATCGCTACATCGCCGTCTGCCACCCGCTGAAGACGCTGCAGCAGCCCACCAAGCGCTCCTACGGGATGATCGCTGCGGCCTGGGCGCTCAGCTTGCTGCTCAGCACCCCGCAGTACTTCATCTTCTCCCTCAGCGAGGTGGAGCGCGGCTCGCAGGTGTACGACTGCTGGGCGCACTTCATCATGCCCTGGGGGCCCCGCGCCTACATCACCTGGATCACCGGCGGCATCTTCGTCGCGCCCGTCCTCATCCTCGTCACCTGCTACAGCTTCATCTGCTACCGCATCTGGCGCAACGTCAGGGGCAAGACGCGCCCCGGGGAGACGGCGGCGAGCGGCCGGCGGCGGGCGGCCGGCGGCCAGCGGCGGGGGCTGTTGCTCGCCCCTTGTGTCAGCAGCGTCAAGACCATCTCCCGCGCCAAGATCCGTACCGTGAAGATGACCTTCGTCATCGTCTCTGCGTACGTCGTCTGCTGGGCGCCCTTCTTCACCATCCAGATGTGGTCCGTCTGGGACCAGCGCTTCCCCTGGGTCGGTAGGTGACGGGGAGGCCCCGGCGCGCCCCGTGAGGGCACGCTCCGGGCTTCCTCCGGCCGCACTCCACGCCTTGGGGTCCTCCGGGGCACAACCGGCTTCCCCGGGGCTGTGCGTGGTCCTGAGCCGAGCGCGGAGGGGATGCTGCGGGGACGCCGGGACCGTCCAGCTGAACGGGCCCCTCTATATCCTCCCCGGGGACTACCGCCCAAACGCCCTCACCCCCGCAGGCGCCTTCGGGGCCGAGGTGAGCCCCGGGCTGCCCCGCCGGCCCCGCTGGCACTCCCGGACGGGACAGCACCCGGGAGCGGCTGCGCGGAGGCAGCGGAGCCCGGCTCAACCGGCCCTGGGGGCAGCCGGAGCGGGACGGCTGCTGGCGGCAGCCGGGGACCGGAGCTGGGCAGCAGCCGCTGCCCTCTCACCCAGGGCGAAAGGAGCGGGTGGGAACGGAATTCCCTGCCATGATAATTTGACGCCGCAACTTTTTCTTCCTTGTGAAGATGCTGGTTTAATAAAACTTCATAGGATCATAGAATAGGGCTGGAAAGGACCTTAAGATCACCTACTTCCGACCCCCCTGCCATGGGCAGGGATGCCTTCCACTAAACCATGCCAGCCTTGAACACTGCCAGGGAGCATTCACAACTTCCCTGGACAGCCCATTCCAGTGTCTCGCCACCCTCACAGTAAAGAACTTCTTCCTTATATCCAATCTAAACTTCTCCTGTTTAAGTTTAAACCCGTTAGCCTTTGTCCTATCACTACAGACCCCAGCATCCCTATAGCCCCTCTTCAGATACTGGAAGACTGCTCTGAGGTCTCTACGCAGCCTTCTGTTCTCCAGGCTGAACAGCCCCAACTTTCTCAGCCTATCTTCATAAACATTATGTGCTGTTATTAAGCATACACACTTACATGTCATGAGTAATTATAAGAGAAGGAAATTTACTAAGCCCTCTTTCCTGTAACTGCCTTGCATATGCACACTCTGCTGTCTACTACCAGGGCTGAGTGCACCCTGAACCCTTCCTCTCAATAGGGCAGCTGCTTCTGAGCAGCTTCTTTAGCCAGCCACCAGTTCTCATGGAACAGTGGCAATTCAGTATTGTGAAGATACCTGTCCCACTGTTAAATCTGTCTGAAAATAATTGCTGAGTTTAAAAGTTGCTACATAGGGAATGGCAGGCAACAGAGGAACCTGTCCCCCACTGCTGATGAGAAAGCAGCAACTAAAAATGTTAGAATTCATAACATCTGGATTATTTTAATATCCCTAAATTATCACTTACTGATAGTGAGAGCACTGATTGCCCCTAACAGGGGAGTGAAGTCAAGCCTACAATGAAGGTCTCTACAGAGAGAAAGGGCTTGCAGTGGAGAAATAGATTTTTTCTTTTACTTCAAAAGAAATGCACACCCTAATTGAACAGATGGGTATTTGGTAGGTTTGTTTGAAGAGATTTTTTAAATCCACAGAACTGCTTAACACAGCAATTAAGCTTCATTGGAGATTCAATATTTACAAAGAAAGATCACTACTAGTTGCTTAGATTAAATATCTATTTAAAGTTTCTGGCAATTTAACTAGCTATTGAAGGTAGAAGACTGTAACTGTTCTATGGCATAGTGCTTATTTCCATTTTTCCCTTAAGGAAAAGTTGTTCAATCTCTGAAATCCAGATTCGATTCACAAGCCAGTAGTTACTTCAGCACCCAACGCTTCAGGAAGCAAATTCAGTGTTTTTGAAAGCAGTGGGAAACTTGCCATTGCCTCCCAGGGTAGCCCAGTTTTAAAACCAAGGTCTGGATAAAAACTTTAGTATTTAAAGCATGAGCTTATCAACACATGGATAAACATCAGCAGAAATGTGACTGAAGCATTGGTTTTTGGATCGATTGTTCCATAGCTTCTTCTGTCACAGCTCTTTGAAGTCTGTTTAGACAAATTCCCCTTGACTTCAGTGGAAGCCTTACATAAATAAGAACTTCCCTGCTTATGCCCTTATTATTCATTTCAAATGCTGCTGCTCAATTTTGAGAATTAGAATTATTCAGGAAAATAAATCCAGCAGTTAGTATAGTGATTGACTGAACGGTACAAATGTTCCTTTGATGATTAAACCACTTTTCCCCCTGCTCCCTAGATTCAGAAAACACTGCGACTACCGTCACGGCTCTGTTAGCCAGTCTGAACAGTTGCTGTAACCCATGGATCTACATGTTCTTCAGCGGGCATCCTCCTGCAAGACTGCATCCAGAGCTTCCCCTGCTGCCAAAAAATAAAGCAAACACTGAGTAAAGAAGATTCAAACAGCAACAGCAGGCGACAGACCTCCTTTACCAACAACAGAAGCCCAACTCACAGCCTGAACACCTGGAGAGATTCACCCCATTCCAAGTCCACCAGCTTCATCCCCATCCCGACATGAGACAGGCCCCAGGAGAGGCAGGGCTTGCAGCTCCCCGGCAGTGCTTGGGAAGGCATAGCACTTGACACTGGTCAGGGTCACCAGTCATGGTAACAAGGAATGACTGAGATTGAAATGACAGTAGGACAAAATGTGCCATATTGCTCAATAAGCAGTTCTGCAGCAGTATAGTTGTTTTCTGTGAGGTGTTTAGAACTTGGACATCTGACAGGAAGGCGTTGCAACAATAAAGCAATTATTTTTCTAAATAGAATTTATTATTTTATTTTTTTGTTTCTAAAATAGTAAGCGCATTGTTTGCTGCTTGTCCAAAGCAGTAAAAATAGTGGAGTTGGCATGTGTTGGGGTAACTCTGCTCTCTAGTGTTAATGCCTAAAATGCTTCTCATGATTGATGAAGACACAGGGGAAGAAGATGATATAAGCAAGGTCACAATTTAGTCTTAAACACAGAAAGTAAAGAGTTGGAAAAAAGTCCTGACTATCCAGATAAGGAGCATGGTTAGACAGGAGCTGAGTTACTGGGAATTCAATTGATCATAGTGCTCTTGTAAAGGTCTAGAAATTCTCAGTTAGCAAAATGTGATAGCCCTTGTGAAGGCAAATCCTTCACTGCATCAATGCGTGGATGTGTATTGTGGGGTTTCGTTTTTAGGGTGACATTTCCTCTCCCCTTCATGTTGATGGCAGTCATACAGCATATTTTTGGGGGGGATGGTTGTAGCCTACCTTGATTTTTTAAAACTAATTTTACAAAAAATGAGTGATAAAGAAGTATGATGATCTGTGACTATCACAGCATTGTTAGAAACGGCTACACCAAGACCGTGTCTACCAGAACCACTGGCTTTTTGGGTAGGAGCCACGTATTTTCTTTGTTTCGTCGCTAAGACAGGTAGGATCAAGCCGCATTTGGTTGTCAAGCAAATAAATTCAGGAGAATGTGGCCACTTGATAAGAGCTGAAGAATCAGTGCATTCCAGAACACAAATCCGAGTATCAAACTTTGAAGTCTTCTGGAAATAAGCAAAAATTATCAATATCGTTGTTTCGTTATGGGGTTGGTTTTGTTTTTGTTTTTGTTTTTTTTTTTTGGCAGATCATGTCAATATAGTCTTCAAAATTGTCAGTAAACTGCAATAAAAAGTCATCACAACACATTTACTAGTTCTAAAGCATTCAAGGTGTGCTCGTTTTCACTACAGTGCATGACAAGTCAAATGTAGTTTCTACATCTTGTAAATAACGCCGTTATGTCTTTCCATGGAGTCTGTCTTTTACCTGGAGATTGGGTTTTGGAGATCCATAAGTAAGTTTTGCAGTGGCTTTAGAGCCCTAAGGGTTTCTCTGAGAAGTACAGCTGCATGTCTGCTCCATTCTCCTGAGCTATCTGGGTCCTGAAATCCGGGCGTCCTCTGGCACAGCGCAGGACTCCTGAAGCAAACCCATTGGGCTCACTTGAGCAGTTGTGCGCATGCGTGGCTTGCGTAACATGTGTGCTTATAGTGTGCAAGGAGGAACCTCAGCAGCAGGATCCTCTCTTTCCCACCAAAACCAGACAAACAAAATTGCTTTTCTCATTGCTTTAGGAGAGAAAAAACCTGGGCTGCAACTGTGGCTTTTGCTGAGGATGGTGCTGTTACCATGCCTGTTGCATAAAGGTAGCAGAAATAGAGCTGGATTCAGGGTAAGAGCATACTCAACCTGTTGTCCGCTCAGAAGCTCCCAGACATGTCATTGACTGTTCCAGGCAAAGAATAGGGAAGATTATAGCTAGCCCTCCCTTCCCCATAAAATTAGATGTTGTTGTCACTAAAGAAAATCTTAGCTCTTCTCTCTACAGTATCTTGTTATCATATTCTGCTTTTTAAGAGGGAACTCTTGTCTAATGCTTTGTTGCTCTTCAATACGCTAGAACCCAAAAGACAGCATGGTGGAATGGCTTGTATTTAATAGACTGTCTTTTAGACCACCTTTAGCACACAGATACAACTACAGCTCTCACCAGTTCTGGGTGAAGGTTTGTGAACCTAATTTTTTAATCCAAAAACATGCATGCAGTGTAGTTGATTGTGTATATTTGTGCACATTATATGTACTGCATATATTTTGCAAGTTGGTAATTCACAGTTACTGAAACTGCAAATCCTTCAAGTTAAATACACTATCCTTTGCCTAGTGTTCTATTTGTGTTACTGCTTTCTTTGTACATAAAATATATCTTAAGAAGCAATTTGAATTGGCTGTACTAACAGAATTTCCATGTTTGTGGAATTGGATTATTTTTCTATTATACTTTATATTCAAACAGAGAAGATGATGAGAAAACAAACGTAGAATAATGCGGATAACAAAACTAAGCTGGGTAATGAGCAATCTATAGTAAAACAAACTCAAAGTTATAATTTTCAGTTTCTTCCAAATATGTTGCAAAATCCAGGCTTACACTTGGGGCTTGTCGGCATAAACGTACCCTGTGAGTGCTCTAGAGTTTCTGTAATTAAACCGACAGCACCATTTAGCAGTATTTGGATTCCAGGCATGTTTGGTAAATACAAGCTTTGTTTTTTCACATAATTGTGAAATTGGAAGATACACCCATAGTTTTTAATTGTGAATCGGTGGAAATGTGTTTTGTTCCTTTTTTTTTCAAGCTCCTTTGGGTTATCATGAAGACACACCAATGAAAACAGAACGAAACAGGAAATTGTGAAACCGTTGCATATTTAATACCTGGAAACATGCTCTAATAAACCTGTATATTTGTTTGATGAGATGCATTTTTTTCCTTTCACTTGACTAGATTTTGCAGGGCCAGAAACATATTTGGTGACACTCTTTATATTTCACAAAATGCAAAATTTCTCCCTTAATTTTAAGGAGTTGTTTCCATGAAAAGCTTTAAGGAGTGAAGAAAACAGGAAATGTTTTTCTATTACGCATAGTGCATGAAGGACACATGCGAAGAAGAAGTATGCAGTGAGCTTTCCACTATGGGGTGCTAGTATTGTTAAAACATGTAACATGCCACTTATTTACATTCTAGAGGGGTTATTCTGATATTTTTGTTTTAATTTTGGGAACAAAATATTTAGCTTCTAATGTAAAACGTGACTGAATGGGTGAACCTGCACTCTGTTGTTAGTGCTGGTGTTAGTACAACTGCAGTATTCTGAAGACAATTTGGCGGCAGAAGTGGAGCACATGAGACGATACGGGTGATGGAAAGGATTTTGCTCATTTAAATAAGAAGCATAAGTTGCCAAAAAAGAGTTTCTTCATTCAATTCTTCTTAGATTTGTAGGTAAACATATTGTTGGCTCAGAAAAAAGAAGGGTTTTTTTCTGTATCTCCACATCAAGAACAAAGTCTACCAGAAGACACTAGCCCATTTGTGCCCAGCCCTGCAAAGACAAAGGTTTTGTGTGCAGCATATCTTATGGCCAGCTCCAAATTGTCCAGACTGAAGGATGTCATGAAAGCGCACACCTACTCCTTTCCAATCTGTGCATATGGAAACCAGGACAGAAGAAGGAAAGGAGCTACAGAGCTGGATGTTTTCCCAGGGAATGTACCAGTCATCTAGCTTTGGGAAGTGAACCCAGATCCTTCAGTAGAACTATTGCTGAAATAGAGTTACTTGCTGCATGTGGTAAGCTCTTACAGAGTTGTCTTAGGCTGAGTTCCCAATCTACAGTAGGGACTAATTAAATACTATATCCTCTTCTAATAAGTGCCTGCATGAGTTTCAGTTGTACAGCCCCTCATGTACAGGATGGGAAGAAGTCCCTTCTGTACATGGAAGTCTGGAGAGGCAGAAAGGAGCTAGTGTGCTTAAACACTAGTTTGGAGCTTTAGTTAGTTTTACAAGACAGTTTTCTGTGTTTCTCATTAGGAATGGGTCTTACTGGAAATGGTAGCACTTGATGCTTGGGTAAAGGAATTACAGGGTGTATAAATGAACAGGTTTCAAGGTCCAGGAATAGATCACGGCTGCTCAACAAGGAGCAGTCCCAGCTGGTTCAGGTAACAGTCCCTCACACAAGAGTAGGTCCAGCCAGTCTTGAGAAAGGCAGGGAACTGTCGAAGGTAATGTAAGTCACGCAGAATGAATTGCGCAGGTATGTAAAAAGCAAGCAGACAGCAACCATGACTAGTCCCTGCTGAGCTTCGTTAGAGCCAGCCAGCATGCGGCTGCCTCTCCCAGGAATAGTCCTGCAGAAAGTCCTGGCCCAGTGCTGTGTTAATGGATTAATACTGCATTGGTGTTTTGGTACAGTTGCTCACTAATTTGCCATGTCTTAGTATAAACTTGCTTGGAGTAACAGTTTGCATGCAAATTAGCCTTAGGTCTCCAAAAGGACATTTTTTAGCTGAATTCCTGACACAGTCTGTTGGGTTACTCCATTTCTGGAAAGCAAAGCTGTGAGGCAGCACTTGGAGCACAGAGTGCTCTTCCCAGCTGTGAGGAGACCAGCAAGGCTCTAGTTCCAGGTATGCCAACACGTTGTTGGGTACAGGTGGACTTACTTCCATTCAGAGAAAAAATCATTTTGCCCATGGAATGGGTGGGAGGGAGGAGGACCTTGCACTTGCTCAGTGCTCTGCAAGCAAAGGATGATGTTCAGAAAAATACGTTGGATCAGTGGAAGGGCATGTACAGACTTCCCACTTCTTCATTGGCTTGGATTTTCTCCTTTTACTGATGAAATAAATGCAAGAGTGCCTTCCCTTCCATTTCATGCCAAATTAGGGTGTTCCCAAGAACAGTTTTGAACCACTGTGGTTCATCACAGTTTCATCAGGTTTCTGTAAAGTGTTAACACTATTAGCAATTGCATAAGCAGAAATTAAGATTTAATGATTGCAGACAATTTCATGAATGCCTATTGTTGAATTGATTGTGCTCCTACACTGCAATAAGACAAAGTGCAGTTGAAATCAGAGTCCTCCTCCTATGGCAGCATTCTGTATGATTAGGACTATAGCATTTAATTTTTCTGCCCAAATGTGGCAGGCCTGTGAGACCTGCTTAACTCGATTTATGAGCTGAAGCTCATAACTGGTAAAAAAATACAGCCTTGCCAGAACTGAAGAAGCCCCATCATTTGGATCCCACTTTGACTTAAGACTGACTTGTTAGGATAAGTTTCTTCTGTGTTGTCCCATTTGATATGAATCTTCCCAGGCTGTGCTGTGGCCCTTTATCTAAGGAGTTTTCAGCCTAACTCAGAAGAAACCCAAACCAGACATTAGCCTTAGAACCAGGCTAGGAAAGATTACTCCTTCAGAGCATGAATATCGTGGGCAATGGTATCATATGGACAACCAAAAGTTTGCCACAGAAGCCATCCTGCCATTGCTGTTCCGCTTTGTGTTCATCTGTCTCATTTGTCTCTAGCCCAGCTGGCAGGCACAGGTAGGGAGCCACTGCTGCCGTGTGTTCACTGTTGTCTAATCCCTCTTACAAAGGCTCAGACACTGGCAGGGCACTGGGAGGCCTGTACTGTACCTCCAAGTGACAGTGGCTGTATATCCAGTTAATTTAATGGTCAAGTTAATTTACTGGTGCCTGAGTTATCCATCTCAGGATAATGATGTTTGTTTTCCTCCATGAGTTCTTATAGGACATATTGATAAGAAGTGCTTTTCAAGCAAAGCACTGGTGATGCAGGATGTAGGTGGCCCGTCAGTTTTTACGCCTTTGAAGCAAAACATGACAAAATCTGCCATTACAAACTACTTGACTCTCCATGGCATGAAGCCCATTCTGGAAGATAACGAATAGGTAACCAGAGACTGACACAGCGTCTGCCCCAACTTATTCCGCCACTACTGTTGTGATTGCTCCTGCCATAATTTCTCCTGTCTCTAGTAATGACAGCTGCAGCAATAACGGAGACAGGGACCATGGGAGCAGCAGCAGAGAGGGTTGTCATTAAAACACATTAATTTCAAACTTCTTTTGGAGAGAGAAATGTGGATCTTATCAAATAAAAAACCCAGACTGAATACTGGGAGAGAGATGAACTGGTGACTCAGAGAGCAAATAAAACATGTCTTAGCCCAAAGATGATTTGAAAATATCAAGAATGCTTTCCATTTTGCAATTGCAAGATATGTTTTCTACATTTAGAAAGGGAATGTGAATGTCTCCCTGAGTTAGCCAAAACAGCATGGGGTGAGTGGGTATACGGCTCAGTGCAAAACAGAGTATAAAAACTAGACAAGCAGCAGAAGCATTCTGAGGCAAAATGGGCTGGAGCTTCAACCTGTATATTCCTCTCCAGTGACTGGGGATGCTAGCAACATGACAGTGAACTTATAGAGACTGATACGCTGGAGGGAAGGAATGCCATTCAGAGGGACCTTGACACGCTTGTGAGGTGAGCTGATGCCAACCTGATGAAGTTTAACCATGCCAAGTGCGAGGTCCTACACCTGGGTTAGAGCAATGCCAGGCACAGCTCCGGGTTGGGCAGAGAAGAGATTGAGAGCAGCTCTGCAGAGAAGGAACTGGGGGTGTTGGTCGATGAGAAACTGAACATGAGGCGGCTGCAGTGTGTGCTCGCAGCCCAGAAAGCCAACCATATCCTGGGCTGCATCCAAAGGAGCGTGACCAGCAGGTTGAGGGAGGTGATCCTGACCCTCTACTCTGCTCTCCTGAGACCTCACTTGGAGTATTGTGTGCAGTTCTGGTGTCCTCAACATCAGAAGGACATGGAAGTGTTGGAACAAGTCCAGAGGAGGCCATGAGGATGATCAGGGACTGGAGCACCTCCCGTGTGAAGACAGGTTGAGAAAGTTGGGGCTGTTCAGCCTGGAGAAGAGAAGGCTGCGTGGAGACCACAGAGCAGCCTTCCAGTATCTGAAGGGGGCCTATAGGGATGCTGGGGAGGGACTCTTCATGAGGGACTGTAGTGAGAGGACAAGGGGTAACGGGTTCAGACTTAAAGAGGGGAAGTTTAGATTGGATATGAGGAAGAAATTCTTTCCTGTGAGGGTGGTGAGGCACTGGAATGTGTTGCCCAGGGAAGTTGTGAATGGTCCATCGCTGGCGATGTTCAAGGCTGGGTTGGACAGAGCCTTGGGTGACATGGTTTAGTGTGAGGTGTCCCTGCGAATGGCAGGGGGGTTGGAACTGGATGATCTTGAGGTCCTTTCCAACCCTAACTACTCTATGATTCTATGATTCTATAGTGGGAATCACTTTGGTCCAGTGATTAAGCTGTTTATTACAGTTGCTATATATATTTTGCTAAGTGTAACTTACACTGGTTTTGTGATTCAGTATATTTTGTATCACTCTGCTGCATCATAAATCCCATGTAACATCAACTAGCTTTAAGTAAGTAAATTGATATTAAGCATTACACTCTCCACTTGCGGAATATCTAAAAGCATCTGTTCAGGAAGTGCTGGACCCTAACAGGCCATTCTTGTCTTCTCCCACTACTGCGTTGCCCTGGGGATGCTGCTGATCTCCAAGAAAGTGATACAGAACAGTATTAGCTTTCCAAAGCTGCAGTAACTTTGCTGTGTATGCAGCTCTCCACCCTCCTCTGCCTCAATAACCCTTGTGCATGGGCCAAGTCAGAGAAATCATTGTGTGCTTCATAATGCATATTAGTTTTCATGGGATTTTCATGAGTTTGCAAGGGATGTTTTTCATCATTGTGATATTTCTTCGCAACACAATAATAATAACAACAGCATTAATAATACTGCAAAAAATACTTACTGCTTCTCTCTTCAAATGATGGCATTTAATGTTTGGGTTCCTGGGAGATCCTGGGACAGTGTATCTGGAGGTGCCTACTTCAAAATTTTCTTGGTTGCTTTGAAAATGCCCTCTCAAGAGGACACTAAAAGCAATTTTTCTATTAATAGCTTGCTGGAATACAATCAAATCCCTGCTCCCAGCTATTTCTCCAAATCCAGAGGTTAGTGTCTCTCTCAGATTGACGACAGAGAAGGAATGCTGAATAACTTTGATACCTGCCTTAGCACAGCTCATTGCACGTCTTCCTTAGGTGAAGAGACAGTTCTGATGATGCACGTTTCAGAATTTCAGAGCAAGAGAGATTCAAACAACATGCTTGCTTCTTCAAAGACTGTGGAAGAGGCCTGTGTTCCTTTCAGGCTATATGGCATTTTGTATTCATAGCATTCACTGCAATAAACATCGTGCACCACTGTGATGGGAGTTTTTCAGTTCCTGTGGTGAGGAGTGTGACTCCCATAATGTCATGGAGTATTAAAAGGATCTGCCAGTGGAAGGCAAAGGGGCTCCTTTCCTATGTCTGTGGCTCTTTATAACCAATTCCCTTAAATTAGAGAGAAAAGTCTATCTTGAATACTCTAACATAAAATACATAAAACCTCTCATTCCTACCTCTGGCCAAATTATGACTCCCAGTTACACTATATCTTTGCAATACCAATAAAATCAGTGGTCTGTTCCCCTCCATTTTTTTCTTTATTTTAAGATGTAAAAACTGGGGTAAATATTGCTAAATTTAATCAGGGTTTTGTATGCATAAATCTAAAGGTAGATTTTCTTTCCTTACATTTTTAAAGTGAGTTTCCTTTACAAATAGCAACCCAGTAGTCCCAGTTGAACCAGCACTGTTTGACAAATTACAAATGCCACAAAGGCAAGTCATAATCCACTTGGGAACTCCGCTCTCCTCCTTGCTGTAAAGATATTTATAGCTAGAAATAAAAAATGCATGCAAAAAAAGGGAAGATAAAAATGGCAAATGATAAACAAGTGCTCAAGGATTGAAAGTCAATAGAAATCTTTAGATGACCCCGAATGATTTCCTGTTTTTTAAAGGAACGCTCTGTCCTCTTCATATTTTCACCAAGGTAAGACAAATTAAAGAATGAGTCAAGCAGTCATATGGCACGTGTCAAAAACTGGGAAAAGAATGTGGTTTTTTAAAAAGAAAAAACTTTTAGGGAGTTCTGCTATTAGGAATTGAAATCTCTTAGTTAAAATATATCAGTCATGGGGGTGAGGGGTAGAAATTTATGGCCTACAGATATCTGCCTGGGAGGGATGCAAGTGGGAAATGAGCTGCAATTCACTTAACTGCTGGTACAGAAAGCACTGTGAAACATTGACACTAGTGACATTTATGCTCTTACGCTGTTTCGGTTAACAAGGATAAATACATACTCCCTGGGTTGTTTGTAGTATCTAGTGGCAATATGAACCAGCACCTGTCTGTTTTGCAGCATCTGACAAGTTTTAGACACCTTGGCAAGGCTCAGAGGTAGACATTTGTGTGCGTGGGAAAACTGCAGTCCTCAGTGTAAAACCTTTTGACTTACTAAGATTGAAATATCTAACAGCTAAGTGCTTGATTCAGGGATCAATCCCTTGCTGTGAGATAGGTAGTGTGGGAGGAAAGAAAAGCTCGGTGCTCAGGCTGCCTCCTCCTGTCTTTGGCAGTTAGTGAAGAGGAAATGGAGAGCAGAAGGAGGGGAAGGAGGAACATTTGTTACTGCAGCAGTACAAAGGGAAGGACAGCAGTAAATGGTGCAGTACTGAAAGGTGCAGTATTGAAAGGACATCAATTTCCCCTGTCAGGTTTTCCAGATATCAGGGAGCTTGTATCTAGCAAGTGCAGCACTACCCAGGGCACTGGGTCAGCATGACAGCAAATGTTTTTATGCTGTGCTTGGAAATGAATAGTCCGTTTCATGTGTTTTAAGAGCGTATTACAGAAATCAGTGCAACTTCTTGGGGCTGTACAGCACTGAGCTGAGGACTACATGGTGGGCAGTGCTGCACAACCTAGGCTACATCCTGCTACCAGGACTAGGGTAGTAGGTACTGCCCTGCTGCCCCTGAAGGATCTCAGGCTCTGAGGATTCCCTACCAGCCCTAGTCCTAGTATGAGACTTTATTTCTCCAGTAGCTTCTGCCTCCTACTGCCTCCTGTGATTCTGGATCCTGGTGCAGTATCAAGGCAGGGGCTAGTCAGAGAGAGATGGTTATGTCCTCTTTGGGCTTTCCTCAGTAAAAATGGGTCTTCTCTGAAAGACAGGAGTGGCATTCACCAGCAAATGACTTGGGATACAGGTGTCTTGGAGCAAGTCAGTGGAAAGCAGTGAAGATCTGAGAATTACCTGTTCACTATTGGTACACCACCTGTGTCTGTGTCAGATGGTTAAGGGCTGGAGATATATACAGGTGTGAAAGGGGGGAAAAATCACTTATGCCCATGCTTTGCAGCAGCAGATCATGTGGTTGTTGGCTTGCTGCATAGCTTAGTGAGGCTTACATGGTCCCTGGTTAATAGAAGCAACCTCTGGGCTATGAGATAATAATTCTTTTCAGGGTCCTTACATGAATGAGGAGTCTTGAGAGAATAAACCCGTCCAAATCACTGTGTGACTTGGAGAGGAATTCGTCTACTTTTGAAGCTGAAGATCTAAGCAAACCCCAAAGCCCCACTCTTTTTAGCTCACTGCTGTATTTATTATTGTTTTTCAGTTGGGTTTGCCTTTTAATGTAAGTATTAAATTAACTGACTGTCCCTAATTTCTTGGGTCACGACTGGTAATAATAAGAAGACTATAGAACAAACATGAACCTTTTTGAACCTCTACTCTTCACCCTAGGGACAATTAGCCTCTGACTTATGAATACAGTTCTCAGCAGATAACTAATCTGTTCTGTAAACAAACTGATTTCTATTCCCTTGGGAAAAAAAACAACAAATAAATGTACAATCTATGAAATCAATGTTCCAATCCAAAGCAGAAGCAAGCAGCCAACACTTGGCATCTGCACTGATTTTCTTTATTTTTATGCCCTCTTGATGATATCTCTGCAAATCATCAGCTGTTTCAATGAAATGACATGCACTGGTTTCTTTTTTTTCCCATGAAGGAGAATGAAACAGTTACATTTGCTCTTTGAGAATCCAGGAGAGTTATAGCTTATCTAAAGGGTGCCTTTATATCTATTCCAGTCAGTGGGAATTTTCGAAAGGAGCAAGGAAAAGCGCCTGAGTGGTACTTTTCACATAAATAAAAGCCATGGTTTAGTTGTACTGTATACCGGTAGAATAACTATTTTATGCATGACTACAGCAACCAAAGTCTCCAGCCCTGAAGTCTTCCCTAGCTACAAGGACACTTAAATCCTATTTTGATCTGGGGCCTGGAATTCTTCCTTACATTCTGCCACCTGGCCGAGGGCTACAGACTGGAATTCAGTGGAGCCCTTTAGAGGTGGGGTACATCAGATAACCCTCATTAGTTCATCCTTGTCACTCCACCAGCTGTTTGGCTCTGATGGCTGTAGGCACCTCAAAGCTTCTAGGGAGGCATAGAGGTGCTGGCATGTGAGGTGTACACTCTCAGAACTGTTTCCACCTCTTGCTAACTGCAATCATTTTCAGGACCATAGATATTCCCCTGAACAGTATTGTTAATCCATCATATGATCACACCGTTAAAATACTGGTGTAATATTTGACATCAGAGTGAGTGTGATGAGCTAGATGAGCTGATTTTCTCCTACAGGGAACTTTTTTTGGATGCTTTAGGCCCACTACTGTGCTGTGCTCTTGACAGTGAGGTGTAATCCTAAGCAAGTTTTTGTTTAATTCATAGATGTCCTGGGTTCAGCTGTAGCAGTTGTTTTTCTCCTTCTTCGTAGCTGGTGCAGTGCTGTGTTTTTGACTTTGGTCTGAGAACAATGCTGGTAATAGAAAAGGCTACGGGAAAAACATTTTGTCAGATTTGTAATTATGTTTCAACAAAGATTAGCTAAATGTAGAAAGAATACTCCATGGAAGGCTGTCAATCATCACACACTCGTGATCACCTCTATGGTAACCCAGGGGTTTAAACCAATTCTTTGATTTACAGGTCCTGCCAGGACTCCAACAGCTCCACCTGCTCTGAGATCCTGGCCTTTGACCCAAAACTACACTGTACAATTCAGTGGGAGTGACAGGACGAGATTTGTCCTGTGTAACTTCAGTGAAATCCAGACTTTCTGTCTTCTCTCAAATCTTTCCACTACTGGGTAAATCCTCTGCAGGTACTTTTAAAAGACTCTGGCTATAAATCATAGAATCATACAATCATAGAATAGTTAGAGCTGGAAAGGACCTCAAGATCATCTAGTTCCAACCCCCCTGCCATGCACAGGGACACCTCACACTAAACCATGTCACCCAAGGCTATGTCCAACCCAGCCTTGAACACCGCCAGCCATGGAGCATTCACAACTTCCCTGGGAAACCCATTCCAGTGCCTCACCACCCTCACGGTAAAGAATTTCTTCCCCATATCCAATCTAAACTTCCCCTCTTTAAGTTTGAACCCATTACCCCTTGTCCTATCACTACAGTCCCTCATGAAGAGTCCCTCCCCACCATCCCTATAGGCCCCCTTCAGATACTGGAAGGCTGCTCTGTGGTCTCCACGCAGCCTTCTCTTCTCCAGGCTGAACAGACCCAACTTTCTCAGCCTATCATCGTATGAGAGGTGCTCCAGTCCCCTCATCATCCTCGTGGCCCTCCTCTGGACTTGTTCCAACACTTCCATGTCCTTCTGATGTTGAGGACACCAGAACTGCACACAATACTGCAAGTGAGGTCTCAGGAGAGCAGAGCAGAGGGTCAGGATCACCTCCCTCGACCTGCTGGTCCCGCTCCTTTGGATGCAGCCCAGCGTATGGTTGGCTTTCTGGGCTGTGAGCGCACACTGCAACCACCTCATGTTCATTTTCTCATCGACCAACACCCCCAAGTCCTTCTCCTCAGGGCTGCTCTGAATCTCTTCTCTGCCCAACCCGGAGCTGTGCCTGGGATTGCTCTGACCCAGGTGTAGGACCTCGCACTTGACATGGTTCAACTTCATCAGGTTGGCATCAGCCCACCTCACAAGCATGTCAAGGTCCCTCTGGATGGCATTCCTTCCCTCCAGCGTACCAACAGAACCACACAGCTTGGTGTCATCAGCAAGCTTGCATATATAATGTTGTAGACAAAAAAAAAAGAACATTGGATTTTCTATATGTGCAAATTCAAGAGGAGTCAGGAGGAAAGACAGAATGTTTTAGTGCTAATTAAAGGGATGTGCTTTGATCAACATGGGGGTTTTCATCGAAGAGGAAACATCAAATCTTATTTAGATTTGTTTTGAATTAAGCTGGTGCAGTCTGGCTTTGAGAAAAGTTGACATAGGGGAAGTTCCCTTCTCTATTGGCATGAAACAAATCTCTCAGGGTTTTTATGCAGTGGGAATGGCATACGCTGTCTGGATCTTAACTGCATGTCTCTGCATTTTGTTATAATTAATTTCTTTTCTAATAATTTTAATATGATTAGAAAAACAAGAGGCAGGCAGGCAAGAAGGCAGGAAGGCAGGCAGGCAGGCAGGAGGGAGGGCGGGAGGGCGGGAAGGAAGGAGGGAAGGAAGGAAGGAAGGAAGGAAGGAAGGAAGGAAGGAAGGAAGGCAGGAAGGAAGGAAGGAAGGAAGGAACCGACTGTTTCTGCCTTTTAAAAGCATCCATGTTCTACCCAGGCTTTTTATGAGTTATGTTACTTCTTCAGAACCCCAATTTGCCATCAGTCAAAGGGATTTTTCCTTTTAAGGTATTGAGGCTATTTTTGAAATGGCTGCAGCTAAATCATTTGAAGCAGAACACAGCACAGCTTTCTCCAGGGTCAGGGAGGACTGAATGGGGCACTTTACGAGGTCGTTTTCCTGTTCACTTTAGCTCCTTCTGTTTTGGGTTTTTTAAAGTCTCTTAAAAGGGTCTGCTGCTGCACCCTCCTTTACAATTGTCATTCGGTTTTTTTCTGATTATATACTGCAGCCCAATATAGAGGAAAAAAGCCCTGTGCTTAGTCAGAAAGCATCCACTGGAACATTTCAGTCCTGCACTCCGGGTCCAGAATACATCATGGTAGCACTCACAGAGAAAGCAAGATGTTACCTGCATATTATATCAGGTTTGTCAACTTACATCTTATTCCAAGTGTTTTAAAGCAGAACCATACATTCTGGATTTCATATACTGGCCTTTTCATCCCAATAGGATACACATGATTCCTGTCCTTGTGGTGCGTGGACTTGGCAAAGCCTTTTTCAATATAATTCCTTTCAAATGCAGAATCCATTGACTGAGGTATAATAGCAGAATCTATCCAATTCCTTAAAATCAATTCTTCTTCAATATGAGCAACAGGCAAACTTTCTACAAAACTGGGATTTACCAAGAAATTCTTTATGCAGAGGTTGCCAACAACTACACTGCTGCACAATGATCGTGGTTGCAATTGTTCAATAGTACAAAATAGTCCTTTTGTTTTTAAACTAGCTTCTATTGCTGTTGCTGGACCTTGTGAGAATTAGGGAAAAGTACGGTTCCTACTTCTATTGACTTTCCAAGGGTTTGGGGGCAATGGCTGAATGTTTCTGTAATGCTCTCTTCTTGTAATAAAAAAAACCTGACAGAAGAGCCAGTGTTGTCCCTACGATGAAGGAAGACAGTACATGTGACTTTGCAGGGTACTTCTAGGGCACAAGCTCAGGCTTGCCTAGGAGTGTTGCCATGCAGGTGGGATGTGGTGGTCTACGCTGGAAAACTGTGGGGAGCTTCCCAGGTCTGTTGCAGCTAATGTGTTCTCACATGGCTTTTGAGCACACTTTGGCAGGCATCATGCCCAATAGGCTTTGTGGGCAGCTGCCCTCTTCTTTGGTACAGGCAGACTGCCAGCATCGCTGCAGCTTTGAAGACGGTCCAACACTGAGCAGGGGCTTGGATGAGATGCCTCCAGGAGTCCCTACCAACTCCTCTTTTTTTCGCAGTTGTAGGAGCTGAAGCCTTTTCATGTTCCTGGAATCAGTGCTTAGCAAACTGAATTGTTAGTATGAAGCATACCTCTAGGGCCTGTGCACTAGTCTAGAAACTGAGTGGGGTTTTTTTTCATGACAGTTGGCTGTTTTCAGCATATTCCCCTTGAATTCGTGGAGGCCATTCCTCCTGTCAGCGCGCATCCATCTGTTTTTAGACCTGATGACACAAAACCTGGGATGTATTTGGCCTGTTGATATCTTGCTTAAGAGTTCTTCCAAGTAGCTGTGGAGAAGGGTTTGCTTTTTCCCATGTAACATGGGAAGCATGGAGGCAGTGGCAAGGTCCAGGCAAGTGCATCATGACCTGCGCAGCAGGCTGTTTTGCCAAGTGAGCCTTAGCAAATGGTGAAGAAGACTATTAAAGCTTTTGTAATGCCAGAGCATGAGTAATTGTCTTTGGCAGGCTTTCTAAATATGCGGGCTGTTATCACCAGTAGAGTTGTATACTGCAACCTCACAACCCATGGAAATCAAGTCTTGAAAGTGTTGCTCAAGGTCCCCCTCAGTACTCATATTAATAAAGCTTGTAACTTGGTCTAATTTACTTCACAAACTGTATTTTAGCAATTCAACACTTTGGGGATGTACCCTGCTCTCACAGCCGTGGGAATGCGCTTTCTTACTGGCAGAAGGTCCTAACGTTCCCCTTCTTTTTCTTTGGGAAACAAAACAAGTATCTTCAAGCTCCATGCATCTGGTAGAGATGTAAGGTTTTGTACTCTGAAAAGTGTGTTTTTATATTTTCTCTTAAAATTGCCAGTGGTTGTAGATGTTAAACAATCTAGGTCCTTTTCACTATAAACTATGCTAATCTGGGTTCCCAGACTGCTTTTCTGTGCCTGTATAGTTACGTGTTTCCTTCTGCCTTGTTTTCCCACGCTGTGGTGAAGTGGGAACATAGGTTTCCATTCAAAATGCCAATAATGTGAAAAAAGGGACCCCATTAAGAGCATGGTTTTGCTCAGACAGTCCCAAAGATGGCTCGGAGGGAAGCAAATTCGAAGTGTCCAGTAGCGCATGCCTTGGCTTTGTTTACAAAATATATGGTGTGTAAAACCATGACAACAGTTTCTTTACCAGGTTTAAGTTTTTAATATAAGGCAGATGGTGTTAACCAAGGGGGCACTGGAAAGTGTTGCAAAACCAAATCATCACTCTTATGTTTTTTCATCTTTCCAAGAAATACTTAATTCTACACCGTCTTTTTTCCTTAAGAGACAGCCAACACAAAATAGCCAGCAGTATCTACAATTGTACACTGAGGGTTTTACACCAGAGCTCTCTTCCTAAACATCTCAATACTGAACAGAGCTTTGCTCTTAAATTCCCAAGATTTTTTCTGCTTCGGGTTTTGTTGGGGTTTAGGCTCACAGCAAACCAAATAAATAAGTTGGACACATTCCTTCTGTTTCTCATAACGGTAAAGATCATACTTTAACACTTCATGATCTTTAATTTAGAACATAGACCAAAGGTGGTTGTACACAGTGAAAAGCCTAACCCAATTTACAGCGGTTTCATTCATATTTGTCAGTTCTGATCATGCAGGAGCTTTTTAACTCAAGTTCAATCTGCTCATCAGCTGCCTGAGCTGCAATTATGTACCTGGGGATCAACAATGCGGTATAAGAGTAGGACATTCCTGCAGCAGTTCAAGCTAGTCCATCTTGCACTCAAGCAGAAATGGGACTTGAATTTGTAAACAGACTACGATTCTGACATGTTTGGATAAATTCAAACCTCTCCATGGTAATGCTCGCTGTGCAGAGAATTAAAAAGGTTTGGGATACAGGAAGATGAGGTATTCAGACCTACCTGAGCACTAACCTCTGGACACTGGTACAGCAAACTGGCAGCATCTTCTTTAGGTCTGACCATCCCAATTTCTGATGCAACCAGATTTTCTTCTTCCTCTATTTCTAAAGGAAATGGGAGTGAGTGAGGAAGGACGATGTGCATTTCCCCAAGGAATCATCAGGACGCAGCTTGCTGAGTACTCAAACCTGGGAGCTGGGAGATATTCCCATATCACACAGTACAGACTGTTACCACCGGTAGCCAATTCTGTACTTTGGCCTTTTTAACCTACAAATCATTTGCTTCCCAAGACTCCCAGTCAATAGGTTTTACTTAGAGTTTTCAGAAAACTTGTCATTTCTTTATCAAAAGTTATCCTCTCTATCCTTCTTCCTCTGGAGAAGACAAATGTTTCCCAATTTCATGTGCATTTCTTTTGACCAGCATAAAAAGCTTGTTCTTCTGAGGTGCAGAAGTGCTGGCACATTAAGGACAGCATCAGGGCAACTCTGGATAATAATTTGCACGTTTTGTAATATAATTGGAAGGCATCTCTGCACTTTCTATCATGCAGCACATAGCATCCAGCCCTACAGCTTATGAGCGAACATGGCTCTGTTTCTTATTCATGGCCTCTCAAATCAAGCTCTCATGGCCAACTGCTGTCTTCCTGATCCACTTGCCTATTGGAGTGCCTGTGGATGGGAGATTCTGGGAAGGTTTCCAGCAGAACACGCAGATGTCATGCAGCAGCACAATTAAAAGGTTTAGTGGTGGTTTTCCTTTTCTGTTCTCATGCATGTGTGTGTGCTGTGAGTGTAGGGTGTGGGTGTGTATACATATACAAATGAAGCATATGAACATAGTAAAGTTTAATGGAGTTCAGTTTTGCCAGAACCACAATGATTATCTTACTATGTATGTAAAAGTAGCCTGAAAATAATAAAACATAAAGTATTATAAACTTTCCAACTGGAAAGAAAACCTTTACGACTCTCACACTGTTCATCACTCAGTCCTCAACAGAAACGGGGACGTAAAAGCAACTGAACAAAACGTACCATCAGCATTTGCACCGTTACAGAAACGCATGTAATCATCTTCCCCTCTGCTTTTCAACTCTTGCTGTGGGTTAAGGGCTAGCCTTCCTTCCAGGTTTCCTCCTCTTAGATCTTTTTTGTTAATGAGCAGGTGAAATGTTTGCCATATCACTTTAACTTACTATAATTTCTCAGGTAGCATCAGAATGTCTGATAGATAAAAAACACAATCTCAAAGCAGTGTTCCTTGTGAAGTCTGTTGCGGGGAAATTTATCTGTCCTGCATCATTTCCAGAAGATCACTGGCTTTCATCATTATGCAGACAATTCTGTAAGCAAGAACAAGACCATAGTTATCAGAGGCATGTGGCCGAAACAGAAAAATGTGGGCATGTTCATTTACAGTTATAAAATAAGTTAAACCTACTTCATGTCTGTAATTGCCACTTTGTACAGGAAGCCAAAGGGAACAAAAAAGAATCAAATTACGATTTTTTATTTCATTACAATAAAATTAAACCATAACGTTGTAGATCACATCATCCCTCCAACTGTATGCAACATGAAAAAGACCCGTCTTGCAACATGGTAATGAAATTAAAATTCCTCCAACAACACTCTTACACCAGAATGCAACTGAAAATCTTCCCCTTTTCCTTTCAAACCACAAGTTTCCTTTCCTACACCTTCTAAGAGCAAACATGAAAATAAAGCTCTTGGAAATGAGGGTCATCGTTTGTTCAGCCATTGTGAGACTGGATTCTCACTGCCATCATGGGAGCATGAGTCTTTCTTTAAGAAAGGAAAACTGGGGTGCTTGATGTCACAAGTGTCCTGAACATCTGCAAAGGAAAACAGCCATTGATGTCAACAACACACTCCGTGTCACAAGGTCAGGGGCAAAGTGGCTGGCCCCTGGCAGTCCTGCAGCTGCTCCCTAATCACCCCTGATAATTACCTGCACTTTGGGGCCATACCACAAAGCTCACATGAGCATCCTCATCTGCCATGCAGTGGCTGTGACAACTGGTTTTACATTTCCAACCAGTACAAGACATAGAAGAAAACATCCCTGCTTGTCTTACATTACAGATGCAAGACACTTCCCCACCAGCCCTGAATGAGGTTTTTAGGTCTGGTCAGACAAAGAAAAATGACAATTTAGATCAGTGATTGATGAGGCCACTTTAAATTGCCAAAAGCATTCATTTCAGTCCCCTGAGTCTCATAGTCTCATCGCTGTCTGCTTTCAGTTGTTTATTTCCAGACATAGGAACTGTAATTTCTGTCTCAGTCCTTCTACAACATTTTAGTTCTTACTTTTACAAATCCATTCCTGCACTGAAATTCCTTCACGTTACATACACTGCTTTATTGATAAATTATTCCTCTTCATTCTTTCTTGCAGCCAGCATCTATCCACACCTTTTAGTATGGCTACTTGTAGATTTTAGTGTTTGCTGCATGTGCCTTAATAATTTACATGACATTGTCATATTCCACTTGTTGGCTTTTCCCACATATTTCAGGGCCTTGATCTAAAATGTGTTAAGCAAACGGAGTTGTGAATGATGCAGACTCATTTCTGTCAGACTTCAAATGCTCAAACCTTTACTGTTCATTTTTCCTACTGAAAACGTTCGTGCAGCTATCCCCATAGCAAAAATGTAAACAGCCATGCAGTAGATGTCCTCAAGTGATGATATATTACTGTGAACCCTTTTCATTATGTTACAGCTTCCATGAATTTCTAAATACCTTCCAATTTTTATTTTTACTTTAATAAACAGCTCTTTAGAAATGTTGCAATCTATGTCACAAAGCATTTATTCTTCACACTGTACTGATGGGTTATCAGTCTTCTCGGTTATACTCATTAAAAGTCATGAGATTTTTGCAGACTCTTACATGACATCTAATAGGGAAATGCGATACACTAGATACTTAGGGGCCAAGCAGACAGAGTGTAATGTATAACTGGCAACTGTAGTAATGACAAATGAGCTTTCCAAAGTTCTGTGTGTGTGGTGGGGAACACTATGGCTCAAACCAGTGCTGGCCCAAAGTGATGCAATCCTGGGGTAGGGACACTGCCACTACAGCTCTTACAGTCTCTTTTGTAGGTAGGAATTAACACTGTAAAGGGAAGGTCTGGGAGACAGAGGTGTAAGTCAGCCTTTGCTATTTACATAAGCAACAAGCTCCTAAAGACAAATAACATTCATTTGCATTGCTTAAGATACTGCCTACAGAACATTATGTTAGCTAATGAAAACCAGTCTGGGACTCTTTCCTCTTTGTCTATTATACTGTCAAGGGTTTAACTCACTTTATCTGCTTAACTCACTGTAAAGAAGCCTCCAGAAAAGCTCATTCATATCTGAAGACATCTTAAATGAGAAATACCGGTAAGTCATTTCATTGCAGTTTATTCTAGTGCTTGGCGCAGCTGCCAGTTTCTTGCAGGACACTTCTGCAGCTGCCTGTTTCTTGCAGGACACTTCAGCAGGTTGTATCAGTCCATCCAGGCTCCACCATCACGATTTTGTCTCTGCGAGGGGTTTTCTATGCCATTAAGCACAACTTTCCTTTAGGGAAAAATGAAGAGGTTCTGGTGCTCCAGGCACCTCTCCACCTGCTTTCCCCTTGAGACCTGAGGCTGAAGTGTCCATAGGTAAAAAGTCTGTCAATGGTAGGATGCTCCTCAGATCACAGCTGAGTGATACCAGCCTCAGGGGGTCCATATCAGTGAAAAGAAACAGACTTTGTTTTCAGACAAAGTTGTGGTTTTCCTCAGAAGGAACGTGCCGAAAGTCTTTTGGAACTCATTTTGCCACAAGCCTGAAAAATCACAGCTCATCCTCTTCTGGTTCTCCCACAGTCTCTGGTGGGAGCAGGCATCCCGAGGGGTGGTAGTGATCATGGGGGAGGCTCCTGTGTCTGTCGCTATTGATGGGTCGTGGATTCACTGGTGCTGGCCTGCTGAAGGACTGGTACCCAGCTGAGGCAGTGGAACCGCACTGGTTTAGGACCACATAAAGGTGGGAGAGCAGAGGCAAGTGGCACTGAAAAAGCAGCACTTTGAGCTGTGTCAGTATTTGGACATCCTGAAGGGCAGACTGTGTTCATCTCAGCGTTTAAAGAAACAAACGGTAATTAGGCGCTGGCTCTCAGAAGCCCTCATCGTTGGCGAGAAGGCCCAGATCGCCGTTACACTGGCGCCACGCTGTGGACATTGGCTGCTACTGCAAAAGCACTTGTGCTGGAGCGGCGGATTTCGTCATCATCCATATTCGCCACAGGATCAGCCGAAAAGAAGGTGGACTTGGAAGGGAGGGGGACACCACCATGAAAAATGAAGCGCTGCTTCTCTCCCCAGTGGAGGACTTTGTGCCGGCAGCTTCCAGGGAACGGGGCCATAAAGACCCTGGGTCTGGGTGTCAGCCGTACCAGCCATCCCACCCTGGGCTGGGCTGCTGGTGCCTGGTGTTACCTCCTCTCATCTCTCTCCTGTGTCGCAACATATCAATAACTGCCCCATGTTACCTCTTCTCACCTCTTTCCTGTGCCAGCATAAATCAATAACCGCTGCTGGTGAAAACACCTTTGCTTTGTATCAGCTAACAAACGTGCCAACACGCGTTCACCTTTTCATTCAGACCGGCAGAACAGAGATGTCTGGAAGTGCATCTGCAAAGGTCTTTGTCACCTTTTCCAATACAAGTACAGGCTTTAGGGCAGGACAGCAAGCAACTACTTTCAGCAGGATATATTTTTCCATAGCATAGCTTCACTGACTTGGCAATATGCATTCAGAAGCTGTGTCTTGAAACTAAAAGTTGATCTCACAGAACACACTCCCATTTTTGACTGGGCAAATATTTGCCACCAAGGCCTATGTAGGACCAATGCAGGGTGTTGGTCATTTTGCAGCTTTGAGTATTTTGCTTCCCTGGGTCAATATACATGGTCCCTCTAAAATGGCGCTAGGTGCTTGTGGGCCTTGGTTCTTCCGCCTTTGCATTGTACATTATGGGAAGAAAGGTCTGAAAGTGCAATAACCACTGTTTTGGGTTTTGTTTGTTAGTTTGAATTAGTAATTAAAGAACATGGATAATGCTGATTTATTTTTTTATAAGATATTGTTCTTTATTCTCCAGCATAAGTTGCCACAATATAACATTTTTGACCACAGCAAGATATGGGTAAGGTGAAAGAAAAATAGAAGCAGAGAAGCAGCAGATGAAGATCAAGCCCCATCAAGCATTTCACCTACCCATGTTCCGAGATGACAGGTCCCCATACTTTCCCCCTCTTCCCAGGAAAGCACTCCCAAGGCAGTGGTTGGCCAGCAGGCACCTTGCGGGCTGTCTCGGGGGGGCTGGCAGATAAGAGCTGGCTCAGTAGCAGCTGCCAGTGGCACTTGCAGCAGCAAGAAGAAAGAAACAAATACCAGAGCTAGAAGCTCCCAGGAATGATTCGGAAGTCCTGCAGGCATCTAGCTTTCCAGACAAGGATCCTCCCAACAAATGAAGAGGGCTCCTCACTATCCCCGGCATTTTCCAGGCACAGCTGGAATCATAATGATCCCTAACTCTTATGGCATATAGCAAGCACATGCTTACCCGCTACCGTATTCACATGCACTGGGCTATGACTTTTGCTATTCATACAATAGCTGTCCACTCCCTGTAGCCTTTATGTGTCTCACAAATAGCACACACAAATAAAGTCTGATGTCTTCCTGCACACTGCCACCAGAAAAGAAACCTATCAAGCATGAGCTGTTTACGCATTTCCTTTCTCTTTAAGGCTTTTCTTCCTTAGATTTCTATTATTGGTCCTATCTCTACCAGAGAGAGAGAGACAGGCTCCTTAGTGTCAAAGCCTGATTTCTTAAGATCAAAGTCTTGCCTTATTTCACTAAAGTTTATTAAAATGAATTACTCATCACTGAAAACTCTTGTCAGTTTAAAAAATACCGATCTATTGTAATTAAACACCAGCTGGCTGCTTGTAATTTAGAAAAATGGTAGCTGTCTGTTTCAGATCACATACTGTAACTATCTGTGATTCACAGGGGCTTTGTTAAACATCATTTTCCCAGTGACTGATCTTGGCAAGTGCCACAAGAGCCTTCCTGTGAAACTGCAGGTATGTCATGCAATGTTCATATATGCTGTACTGCTTTCTGGTGGAGTTGATCTATGTTCTGCATGACTGAGATCTTATTTCTTGAAGATTCATAGAATCATAGAACAGTCAGGGTTGGAAAGGACCTCAAGATCATCCAGTTCCAACCCCCCTGTCATTCGCAGGGACACCTCACACTAAACCATGTCACCCAAGGCTATGTCCAACCCAGCCTTGAACACCACCAGCGATGGAGCATTCACAGCTTCCCTGGGAAACCCATTCCAGTGCCTCACCACTCTCACAGTAAAGAACTTCCTCCTTATAACCAATCTAAACTTCCTCTGTTTAAGTTTGAACCCGTTACCCCTTGTCCTATCACTACAGTCCCTCATGAAGAGTCCCTCCCCACCATCCCTATAGGCCCTCTTCAGATACTGGAAGGCTGCTCTGTGGTCTCCACGCAGCCTTCTCTTCTCCAGGCTCAACAGCCCCAACTTTCTCAGCCTATCATTGTATGAGAGGTGCTCCAGTCCCCTCATCATCCTCGTGGCCCTCCTCTGGATTTGTTCCAACAGTTCCATGTCCTTTTGATGTTGAGGACAGCAGAACTGCACACAATACTGCAAGTGAGGTCTCAGGAGAGCAGAGTAGAGGGGCAGGATCACCTCCCTCGACCTGCTGGTCACGCTCCTTTGGATGCAGCCCAGGATACAGTTGGCTTTCCACTTACGCTTTATATTATCCGAATATTGATTTAATTAGTGCACTGTAAGTAAGTACAGCAATGCCCCCAGGTTGGTGACATCTGATGCACCAATCAGTCTGACATCTCTGTATTTTACAGTTGGGGACATGGAAGTGCAACCAACATAAAAGGGCATCTCAATGTATATTGATAAATGTGTGAGCATTGCCAAATAACTAAATACTTTATCAATTTATATAGCATAAACTGAAGAATGAATTTTTTATATTTGAGCAGTTGTTGATCAAGTTCAGAAAGAAAACATGGAAAAATTTCCTCAGAGGCTGCTTTTCCTTATGGTTAGAGGGTGTCTTTGCAAATTTGAATGAGTCATAGAGGTTTTTTCAGCATCTGAAAATCCTTTTTACACGACACTGAAAGTGCCTGGGCTGCTTTAAAAATGAAAGCTAACTGTGTGAAAATGAGTAGGGTTAGAAAGTGGGCTAAACCACACCAGGTAAAACTTGCTGTGCTCTTGGGTGCTTCCATACTCAGTCCTGTCACAGGAGCAGAAAACTAGACATGCACAGGTTCCATCTACTCTAGCATCCTGTTGTGCACAATAGCAATAGTAGATGACTGGGATAAGTTCAGAAGGGCAGGCAGACATGTAGTGACCTCTTCCCAGTGTGATCCCACAGCTTCCCCCAGCCTGTAGCTCATGGGCCTCTTCACTTGGTCTCATTATAATGGTTTATCTTCTTGCTTACACTTGTCTCTTGCTAATGTGGTTATGCTCATTCAATGCACCTGGCTCATTTCAGCTCACTGCCCCTGCCTGGCAACACTCCCACAGACCAATAAACAAACAGCAGCAGGAAGAAGACAAGGAGGAAGGAGCAGGAGGAAAAGGTCTCATAACACAATGAGGAAAAGCTCTTGACTCGTAATTGTTCATTCAGGGCTCTTGTAACAGGATACGAATAATTAAAGGTTATTACAGGGATACTGATAGAAAGCTGCTCCACCAAAATCCCGCTCCTAAAGGAGTCTGTAGATTATGGTGAAGTACAAGGAAAATGTGCACTGAATCATCTTTCTCTTCGTGTTCTACTTCCAAACTATCCAAATGTTATTGTTGAAGCAAAATGTTAAACACATTCTGGAGGGGGCTACGGAGAAAAATTATAATCGAACTATGATAAGCAGAAAGAAATAGTGGTATTTAGTTAAAGAGTTAGAGTTTGTCTGCTCCAGACTACTCGCTGAATTGCTCCTTTCCAATTCAATTCTGTCATTTGTTTCATATGTATCAGTAATAATCTTTCATTTCTGTCTCTGCATAAAATATTTATATAAATGCAAGCAAGACCAATAAAGTTTTAGGTGATATTTCTTTGTTAATCTATAAACTGTTTTATTTGTCTGCGACATACCCTGAGATAAGGCGTACAGCTGATATGGGAGATGTTGCACCTAAATCCAGGACAGAGTGGTCCCAACAAGAAAGCGGCTGAAATAGCAGTTCTTTACTTCTTACTTGTGTTCCTTTTTACTAATCAAAAACCCAAACCCATAGACCAGTAATAGCCAGTAACAGTGAGTATTGTTCTCACGCAGGAATTTTGGCAAGGTCCTGGCGTAGTAAGGACCTGGTGATTAAATAATAGAGGGCATATACCTGACCTGACAAAAAGAAAAAAACAGACTTTCCCCATCATTTCTTGTTAACTATGTGATGCTGTTTTCATAATATTTTGGATAGAAAATGGTGGTTTTGTTTGTAAGCTAAGTTCCCTTTCTTCCTTCCACAGACAATCCTCATGCTGAAACTGTTTTGCTCTTTAAAGAAGAGCAAATGGAAGCTAAGATTGCGGTGTGGAATAATTGCATCAGTCAACAGGGAATAGACTCCTTCCACTCTTCCCTCTTGAGATTGCCTTTAAAAGCTGCTTATATTCCTAACTGCTTAAGTAGAAGAAAGATGTAAGTACCCTGAAAGTACTGGAAAGAGCAACAGGGATTAAGGGGCTGCACGGATTCATTTACAAAGAACTACTTTTAAAGCACTGCACTTCATAGACAGATGATTTTGTCCTGCATGGAAGTGCTTTACATAACCACCACCGCCGTAGTCAGCCGGGAAAAACCACTTCTGTCACTAACTTCTGTAACCTGCACTTTGATGCACCTCTGGAGTATATAAAACCTGTAGACCAATACCCCAAGACGAGTGGCAAATTGGTGTGGCTGCAGGGCAAAGTGCATGCATGACAATGTGCCTGGCTACCTCAGGCACTGCCTGGCGCAGAGATTTGTTGGGCTGTGATGCGGCCTCCCAAAGGAAGCAGCGTAAATTTTGTAATTTAAGATATTTTCAACAGGACCAGACAGTGCCTGAGGGACGGTACTCCAGCTGCTTACGTTTATGTAGTGCCCTTCACAGCCGCGTCTCAGAGTGCCGAGCCAATAGCTACCAAGTACTATTATCTGCACTTACTCTGCAGGGAATTGGTGTTTCTTTAGTTTACTTTTAAGTGCCAAGGTACAGACTGAGCAGTGAAATTCATAACTTAATTCAGAGCACAGAGTTGCCACACGTCCCTGCCTCCAGCTGACCTGAGTTAATAACTGAGGCAAAGCAAACATGGCATCCTGCTGCTTCAGAACTTAATGCACTGCGCTCAGGAACATGACCAAAGACAGAATCAGCTGGAGACTGCTCTGCAGCCCTGGCCCAGGACTTTAAATGTGAATGAAGCGAGCTGTGAAATCTGTATGCAATCTGATGATTAACCAGTGAAAACATGACAGGATGAATGGCACGTGTGTGGTAAAATAAAAGCTGTTAGATTTTGACTGAAGATGCATCTTAGACACAGTGCAAAGCACAAATATGGTAAACAAGCATTACAGCTACATATAACAAACTCTAAAGAAGTTCTTTTTAGGGTTACGCCTTTTTTCTTTTTCCTGAGAAATGAGCTCAGCACTGGCTAGTTTTGTAGGTAGTGAAAAAAAAGCTTCTTAGAAAAGACGTATGCATCAAAACTCTGAGAATCTCAACCAAAATACTCCAAACACCTAATTCTGTGTGATACAGGCAGTGAAGCATGGCTGAGCTACAGGAGAAGGGACCGCATGGCCTGAAATATTTATCTTTTGACTAATATGATACCTCTACTGCTTGGCTTTGACCAGTGTCACTTCAGGTACGTATCTGCCTGAACGCAAGTACCTCAAAGGAGCACAAGGTGGATTCTGCAGACTCCGCTTTTAAACCGAGTAACTGGAGAATCTGCAATGGGCGATCTCCAGCACACAGAGACTTTAGTGAACATGCCACGATTGAACGTAACCGGAGTTGGTCATTGTTTAGAAGTGTTAAAACTGTCCAAAGGGCTATAGAAAAGAATTTTTTCTGTACTGTGCTGCCGATGCTCATCTCCAGACCCTGATCTTCTTTTGCCTTTCTTCATGCAGAAGACTTGGATCAAACTAAGGAGACAAGAGCAGCGTGTGGAAGTACAGTGGCCATTGCTGTGCTTGAAAACCCACACTGTTGCACATCTTGACACTGACCAGCTCTGGTCATCATTTTGCTCTGTCCAGCTCTTCATTCCCAGCACAGTAGATAAAAAAAGAAACACAACACAGATCACCACTGATGGCTCCATCAGTTTTATTCCTGTGGCTCTCGTCATGCCGCATTGACAACATCGCACAAGGAAAACTGGTGATACTGCAAACATGAAGCACTGAAATGGACAACCCTAGGAGAAGCTGTTTGTTTTCAGCAATTTGAAGAGTACTTTTAGAAATCACAGGGAAACTTCCACCCTGCTGATCAGAGGTAAGAAAGATCAAGAAAATCAGCTATATTGTCTTGCCAGAAAAACTTCTCTCCTGTCAGTCTTCACAGGCCTTGGCTGCTGGCTGAGCTGACGCCAGGCCCTGTGGTAGCATCATTTTGCAGCAGGGGAGGCACTGCCCTAGCACAGTTTAAAAATGCAGTGATGCAGCTGGAGCTTGAGAACCAATTACAGTATCAAAAGGACATTCAACTTGTCCCTACATGGGGACATGGAGACAGGCCTATTCCAATGCTGCCAATAGCACCACACCAGTGTGGATGTGGCAAAGGTGCATGGCCGGTCCTTTATCACCTCCAAATGATGGAGGCTAAAAGTAGACTTTTACAGAGCAGATCTGCCCTTCCCGTGGGAGCAGCCCATGTAACCGCAGTGGGCATCCTAAAGCAAATGTCCCGAGCAGGTGAGAAACCTGCGCCTTAAAAATGCGTTTTGTTGACCGCAAAAAATTCCTAAGGACCTGCTCAGTTGCTCCATGTTATGGTTTTCTACATGTTCTGTGAGACCATCACCATATGTTCACAAGGAAATTATAGTTTGATGGCTGGCCTTTAGGGCCATTGCTAATGAGCAAGAATTAGTTTACCTGCGGGAGATGACGTGGGTAGGCAGATCTGTGTGAAATCATGCATCAGGAATATTTCTCGGAGAGGAGCAAGATTCAAAGTGTGATCTTTTTCTCCCCTTCTTTCTGCGACGATGACACAGGATCGCCACAACTACAAGATTGCCGGCATTTTGCTGACTCTAGAAAGCAGTCTTACATAAAACAACCATTAACTTGGATGTGTGATGAATGATACTTTGTTAAAAGCAGGGGATCTTAGCCCCAGTGGTAAACTAGTTTGTCGTATGATCACAGTTTATGCCACTTCAGTTCATTAATACACAGGTACAATGAGGCACCTCTGTACTAGAAAAACAAAATGGAAAATTACGGCTTTAATGCTTTGGGAGATTTTGTCGTAAAACCAGTAAAAGTGTATTGATAGTTGAGGGTAATCTATGATTGGCTCATTCTGACTATGCAGTTGAACCTTTAAGAGGAAACACAATGTTTTTCTTGAAAACAAATGGGGCATGTTAGATGGCATCCAGCTACGGTGCATTACCTGTTATCCTATTTTCAGTTATATTTCTCCATCTATTTTGTATTCTTTTCTACCTGCTTCCTTGGCAACAGGATAATACTTTATAAGCCATCATCATAAACACAAATCATAACTGGTGATTCTTTGGCCAAAGGGGCATTAGGCAGGAGGTGAACTGCAGTCTCATTTGTGGCTAGTTTTAGCAGAGGGTGGAAATGGTAAACAAAGGCTGACCTGCCATTTGCCTGACCTTGAGGGGGAAAATGCAGCTTGTACTCAAAATACTTGCAGCCGGCTAGATTCTACAGTGATATCAAGCCTTATTTTTGATCTGCTTTAATCCAAGCAGGTTCAATGGCCCCCATTCTCCCACTAGCTTCCTCCTTTGATGCAACCAGGGGTTGGCAGGATGCTGGGCTTACAAGGCACAGCACTTGAGCTGTCTGGGGTTTAGTTTTGCATCTTCAGTCACCAGAGTTCAGAATAACCCAGGCTTCGTAAAACCTGCTCATGATGCAAAACTCACCGCTTCAAGTCCAGATTTCCCACAGAAATATTTCCTGAAACTGGCACCCCGGCTTCCTGTCTTCCCCGTATCATGTTAATCACAGGGAATGAGACAGTGGCTGGTAATTTACTCACATCACCCAAAAAATATTATTCAGCCCACTTGAAAGAATAAGTGACTCTTTACAATCAGAAGGAGGACGCATGTTTTTGAAGCTGGAGTGTCTTGACTTAGAAAAGCAGCAGACCATGAATGCATTTTTTCATTCTTAGTGGTGTATTTAAACAAAAGGTGGAAGGTTTTAATTTAGCCATTAGAGGTCAGTAAATCACAGGTTATTTGTCGGTTTGTTAAATTCAATTATTGAGGAAAAAAATAGAAAGAAAGAAAAATAAATACAACATTTCTGAAGCTTTAGAGTTAAATGCTGGGTGAGGTAGAGGCCTGGAATTGAGATTTGAAGAGTAAAATTGTAGCTTTCAGCTGAAAATGAGCACAGTTAAGAATTAGTCTACATCTGTCAGAATTTGTTGGTGTTCTCTTTGTAAGCCTTGTATCAATCACTTAGACATCTGCCCAATATAAGATGCAGAATCAATCCACGGAGCTGGGGCTGGAACTAGATAATGCTTTTCTCACACTTGGATGCGCAGCCACTACACTATGCTGCAAAGTTACGTTCTTGTATACTGCTGCCCCCTCAGCCTAGGGATTCGTCTCTCCTGCTCCACAGCGGTCCAAATGCACTGAGAAAGGTGCAAGGAAATACAGACTTCCACACACAAACCAGGGGACAAGAAAGTTATATTATTCCTTTTATGCTACTGCTACTAACAGGAAATTGTCTCAATCTAAATAAGGCAACCGCACAAGACTTAATAATGTCTGATCCTAATCAATGCAACTTAAATAATGTATCTATTGGCCATCTAAAAGTAAGCTTGCCTTCTGACCCCTGCCAGAGAAAAACTTGGGCTCATTTCTCTCCTGAGCCTTCTCCCTCCAGCGTTTTTCTGCTGATGAACTTTCTGTTGGCCTATCTGAAGCTAGCTTGATACATGCTTCCTGAAATTAATGCTCAAATTTGCTGAACAGCTCTTCATACGTTACTGTTTCTGGGTGTCCAGGTGCTATCCTGTAGCCTGCAAGCACCTCCTGGCTCCTTGCAAGCACATCCCCCTCCAGCATACATCTCGCTGTGCCAGGCTGCCATGCTATCTCTTATGAGCCTTAAGCTTGATCCTTAACTCCACAGATATTTCATAGAACCATAGAATAACAGAATGATTTGAGTTGGAAAAGACCTTCAGATCATCCAGTTCCAACCCCCCTGCCATTCGCAGGGACACCTCCCACTAAACCATGTCACCCAAGGCTCTGTCCAACCTGGCCTTGAAAACTACCTGGGATGAAGCATTCACAACTTCCTTGGGTAACCCATTCCAGTGCCTCACCACCCTCACAGCAAAGAACTCCTTCCTTATATCCAGTCTAAACTTTTCCTGCCTAAGTTTGAACCCGTTACCCCTTGTCCTATCGCTGCAGTCCCTGATAAAGAGTCCCTTTTTGAAAGAGACAGAATGTGAACAGCAGTCTGGTGAAGCACATCCCCTGATTGTTTGCACTCACTCTCATTATGGGAGTATGCCAGGAGAGGAGGCAGACACAGGTCTCTTAATCAGTTACAGGAAGACTATGAGGCTGCCAATGTAATGACCCTGTCAAAAAAACAAAAGCCTACCTGAATAGAATATTCTCAATGAAAAGTGTTTATAACGTGTTATAAGGCCAAGGTGAATCTTCCTCGGGAGTAACTCGCAGTCCCATGTCAGACAGTTTGTCTTCCAGGCAAGGAGGTCCACTCAAAAGATGAATGGATATAGACGGGGCCACAGTGATGATCAACAGGCAAGCAAAGAAGCTAAAACATCACAGCTTGTCTAGCCTGGCAAAATAAAGGCTTAGGATAGTTATGACAGTTGACTATAAATACATTGAAGGCAGAGGGTAGAGGAGGGAGACAAACTATTCAGGATGAAGAATATACTTGGCACAAAAATAGATGGGTATAAATTGCCTGTAAATAAAATTTAGGACAGAACTCAGGAAAGAATTTCCAGATCTCTCCAATGCCTCCATTTCTCATGGGCAACAAATGATTTATTTCAATTTAGATGCTTGTTAATTAAACAAGGCATGATTATCGATGAAAGAAGGGGACTGGAAGTTGTAATCCAGAAGGCCCGTAGGATTGTTAGCTAGCCAGACCCCTTTAAAAGTGCTTTACAAAGAGATCATCAAGGAATAGCTCCACAGAGTCCAGTTCTGCTGTGCGTGCCCACGCATCATTTCATGGGAATCCCTCACAGTGAGGAAATTTAGGCTTCCAGCCCCTGACTGGCAGGGGATTGCCAAGGCCTGCAAGCAACAAAATGCGAGGTGACAGCTTGCAGATTGTGTGAGCTTTATGTCCACAAGGAACATGGACCTTGAATGGGTAAAGAACCCCCTTTATTTATGAATCTCAGATATTTGTGTTGAAATATGTGGTCCTTGGACAAAGTGGGTGAAAAAAAAAGATGTCTTCTCTAGACTCCAAAAGCAGATAGGCACAGAGCAAGGTTTCTGCTGCGCCTGCACTGAGAAATGAAGGGGAAAAACATTGAGGGTATGTTCATCGTGTGTTCAGAAGCTTCTTCATTTATTCTGAAGAAATGAAACAAAAGCAGTAAAGTAAAAGGAACTGAATCCTGTGGTTAGGGATTTGAACTTGGGCTGGTGAGTCAGCCCTTTGGCATCCAGAAATAGTCTTCTGCTTCAAAACAAGATGTCCTTCTGAGGAGAGGCTGGGCCACCACACTGCATTGGCGACTACGGTATTGGTGGGACAAGGAAAGACTCTGCCATCACCCCCTTGGAAGCCAAAGGTAAGGTAAGGGCTTCCACAGCCCTGCAATGGCAGGTTGTGCAAAAGTTAGAGACTGGGGCTGTTGATCTTACGGAATCACTGCGCAGCTCCGTCCCGATAACAGACTTTCTGCTTTGAAAGTAGGAGCTGAACTTCCTGCTCTTGCATCCAGGCTCATGAACAGTCTGATTTATACATGTATTGAGCATTCAATAACTTACTTTAATTTCAGGGTGGGTTTTTTTTTGTAAACAATGCGTCATTCTGTGTGAATAGAGAAGAAAGCCACAGGACTGTCAAAATAACAAACAGCTTGGTGTATGTGACATTTTGGTAATTCTCCTCTTTAAGCAGCATGGCCCTTATCATCATCCTAACTCAATGACAAATGATTTGATCTTTCATTTTCTCTAATCAAGAGCTCTGGAACTAAATCATTTTACTTAATGGGAACAGCAAAGTCACTGGAATAATGCAGATTCAGAGCTCTACTCAGATGTGACTTCTGAGCAATGTGCTATCTGGGTCAAACTGTGGATAAAAAAAGGAAGAGGAGAGATTAGGATGAAAAAGACAGAAAAGTAACCAGAGACAGAAGAAAAATTTCATCTGTTTTGGTAGATGAAGATAGCACATCACATTAACAGGGTAGAAGACAAACATATCATCAGCTCTGTTTTCAGCATTGACAGTGGATATTTTAAGAAACTTCATCAACTAAGTAGGAAGTTGCTATGTGGCTAATAAGGAAGATTGGGTGAGATAACAACACAAACAGCCTCGGGGAAAAACCCATGATATAAACTGATGGCTACAGCTAAAAGCTGCTATTTAAACCTTTTTTTTAATTATTATTGATGTAAGAGCTATCATGTGTTCTTCATGCTGCAGTATCCACCATGAAGGTCACATTTGAAACAATGCATATTGATCTGAGCCTATGTAAGAGAGACACTGTAGATGCAGAATAATGATTTGGTCCCTGCATCGCGCTCTCACACACTGAGACTGTCTGTATGGGCACAACGCAGCCCACTTCTGACATTTATTTCTCTGCAGACTGCCCAGCCCTTCTCCCAGTGAGGCAAGCTGGAGTCCCTGCAGGAAGAAACTTCCTGCTGAAGCTATGCAGCAGTGATTCCCCAGCCATTGCTTGTGTTCAGCTCCCACTGTGATGGGGCATCAGCAGTCCCACAATACAGTGTGAAACGATGTGAGCATACCTTAGCAACAAGAGCTGAAAGCTACTATTCATACCAGCCTTCCTATTGATTTAAAAGCAATTATTTGCCTGAGTAAGTCCCGTTCATGTGAGAAAGAGCTTACAGAATAATGGCCAAAGGCTTCTGAGAGCTCCTGTCATTCCCAGATAAGTGTGTTGTGAGATGCAGTTTACTTTGACGAGGTGCTTACAGTCATGAGTCTTTAACCAAGTCTTCCATGCCTTCCTGTTTTGGAGTTAGTCTACATGGTCATATCATTCCTTGGTGCCTTTTAGAAAGATTTGGTATATGACTTAGGTTTATCAGGCTTTCTAGGTGGTCCTGAAGTACTTAGCCCTGCCAAGGATCTTTGCTACTAGCCAGTCCTTGACATGGTCTCCCAAATCCAGCTTGGACTTGTGAAGGGCTGAGGAGAGGACAGCCCTGTGTCCAGGTTGGCTGCAGCTCCTCAAAGGTAGACCATCCCTTTTCCAGAGTGCTAGAAGAGGGTCATGAGCTGAGACAATCCTCCATTTCTGGACTCTCTGGCCTGCACCATGTATCATGTCTGAAAACATAGGTGGAGGAGACAGCAACAGCCTGGATACGCTAAGGGAGGGATGGCTAAAGAGGCAGCCCAAGAACTGGCTGTAATCACAGCAGCCTTCTCAAACAGACATGTCCAAGTTGCATCCAGCTTAGCCCTGGACACATTTCAACCTGTCTGCACTACCTCTGGGCTGCAACTAGCCATCAATTTGTCCATCCCTTACCGCCTACAGAGTGGAAAGGGCAACACTAAATGTTTTGTTTCAAGAGGGAAAGTCTTGAGGAGTGATTTCCAGCATATGATTCCTAAAACTCTGCAGATGTGGGGAGGCTGAGTGACTCAGTGGGCTAAGATTGGCCAGGCAATAAAAATTAATTCTATTTGGCTTCTGGTGTAGTACACAACTTTTGGTCAGCCATTTAATCTTTCCCACTCTCCCTTATTCTGAAGAGTTAGGACACAGTTCAGGGCATGCTCTGATATTCTCTGGAGCTGTAAAAGTAGTATAACTGCCAAGCACCACTTGTATCATGTCAGTTATACACTTTAGAGGCTTAAATATTAGTGCTGACAGACCCTTAGTAATAAGAGTGTTACAGGCATTAGCACATCTATAATAAGTACAGGTAAATGTCATCTTTGTGTTTATTTTGTCCTCAAGTGGTTCGCCAAAACCAGTCTATTGCTTCACACAGATTAAGTAACCTGTCTTTTCATTCTATGGAATGTCCTGAATCGTAAGGATTTGTGGCTTTCTGTACCGCAAATCCTCTGCCAGAGCTTGCAGGTGGCATGAGTTAAATATGATCTGATTTGTTTTCTTTCCACTTCTTTCCAGGGTTGCAAGTTTATATGCTCATATCATGAAGCCACATTCTAAGTTGCCTACTTTTTCCTTTCTTTCATACTCTTGGTGTGTTGAGTGCCATTAACAATTTAAGTACTATGAGTATGTTCCATCAGTAATGAAAGTCTTCACAGCTTTCTCAGCTACTGTTCATTGTACATATTTCATAGTACTCAAATATGAAGAATGCATGCTGCTTGAGCTTGCCATTTGTCTGATTCTTGAACAGCGTGATGTAGGATCAGTGTCGTGGGCGATAAACAGAAAAACAACAGTCCTGTGCTCCACCAGCGTCATTTTTCCAGCTGTTGAAACTGAGATGCTGATTTTTATCTCCGTAACACATGAAAGAGGACAGAAGAAGTGGCCTGGATGCTAGCAGAATGGCAGAGAAATAATGACAAAATCACTTAGGAGTTATCTGCACTCTGGATACCTTTAAGAAACCCAAAAATAGAATCTTCTCATTTGAATTCTCAGGGTTTGTTAAGCATAAATTGAATGGAAAGAAGGACTTTGTGGCTGATGCAAAGAAAACTCTAGCTATTCTCACAGATTAATTGCAGTCCTACTACTGCAGATCATAAAAAAGCAATTAATCTGTAACTATACTCTATTTGAAATGTTGGGGGGGGGGAAATGCAATTCTTGACATTAAGTGAAAATGAAGGGTGCAGTATAATCAGGTACTCCTTCAATAGCTCAGAAACTCTTCTGCCTATGCAGATGATGGGGGGGTAGCAGGAAAATATGTCCCTTCGGGCATGACAGTCCCCATGACCACTGCTAATCCAACAGTTAGCTGAAGAAACCGCTTGTTTATAAGTTCTGTCAACGCAGTGGGATCTGTCCTGTCGTGACGGAGATTTTGTAGCCAGGCGTATGCCACTGGCCCCCCAGGTCCCCTGAGAGGCAAACGGTAGACCAGCCTCGCTGTACCTTTGTGGAAGTGGCTGTCTCTGCCCAGTGTCTGCAAGGAGGAGCTGCTGCAATGGACCTCATCCTCACAGGCAGAGAGGAGCCAACACGTGCAGGACTGCAGAGAGCCTCGCTCACAGACTATGCTTTTACTTTCTGAAGGAACAGTTGTCGATAGCCATTTTATTACATTTTTGGTTTTAGAATGTTGGAAAAGCTCACCCAGGAGGTCTAAAGCAGAGCACCTAATGCAGAACACTGGTATGGCTGACTGAGAAAGGCAAAGTTTCTGAGCTCTGATGTCCATCACACTTGTTTATGAAGTGTCCCACACAAAGACCTTGTATGTAGTACCTGGCCCACATTTTGCATGTCCTCATTGTTCATTAACCCTTTGTTTTTTCCTAGGCATCAAGGCATGAAATATTTCCTTCCTCCTTATTCCTTCCTTAAGCTTCATACTGGGATGGAAAAAGTGATGCAATTTCTCCTTAAGCATAAGCGTTTCAACAGACTCCCAAGTGTTCCTGCATCTCCAGGACTGCAGCTGCCCTGTCCCATTCTGCCTTGGAAATACTGCAAGGTTTAGGAATAGCCTTTCTTCATATATTTAAGTAACGTAACGTGCTAATTTAAAATACTCACCCTTGTGTCATGTCCCCCCCCCCTTCCCTTTTTCGGTCCTGCAATTTTTGTGCCATGGAACACTTGCAAACACAAATCCCCGAGGCAGCTTCCAAAATAATCAGCCTTCATCAGGGCTGCTAAATCTGTCAACACAGCTTTTCTCCTCTTGCTGTGTTTTTCCTTTCCTACCTTCTCTAGGCCAATTCTGTGTGAAGGAAGAGGAATGCATTTTCTTCCTCTGCCCCCCTTTTAAGACTTTACAGACGGCCCTGGACTCCCTACACTGAAAAACTTCCTTACAGGGAAAGGCCAGAGATCGCTTTGCTCAGGGTTCCCTGCCCTTCCCTCCTACTCCTCATTATCCCCTTTCTCTAAGGCCTTCACAGTCCTTTCAGTCTCCTTTACAACGTTTTACCTCTGCTCTCTTGCTCAGTTGGTATATCTCTGCTTTGATCTGCCTCAGACCCCCCACACCTCTCCTCTCCCTGCTCTCTCCATTAACACTTTCTTTCCCCACAAGCACCCAGAGGAGTTCTGCAGCTGTTGGCATTGCTGATCCCTTTGGCTGCCCCTGCACTGGGGAATTAAAGAAGGCCCAGGAAGGCAGTGACTGTAGTTACATCCCTGATGAAGAGCTTGCAAAAAGAACCAGTGTCCCAGGTCTGCTCAGTGGGAACCCTGCTGACTTGTGTTTGTTATCACTGGCCTTCAGCCAGCCCAGCCCAGGCTCACTGGCAGCACTTGTTCTGGTTGCTCCGGCTGGATGAAGGACCCCCCTGAGAAAAACCTGGGGTCTGGAGGAGCAGTGTGCCTGCGTGTTTGTGTGCACACTCTTGTCCATCCCTACCCAGCAGCAGTCCTGGATCTTTATGCAGGCTCCCGCATCCTTTTTATTGCTATAATTTCCATTTTCCCGCTACCCCGAAGGGGCCCCTGGCTCCTGCATATCCAGCCAGAGCTCACCGGAGTCTCCTCCAGCATTCCTCCATGTTTCCTCACCAGTTCAGAGGGAAGAATAGCAGTTACTGAATGACCCACTCACCCCTGGTAGACATATAAACCACACAGAAAACACGGAGAGCTCCTCTGTAGAGCAGCTCAGGCAGGAGCACCCGAGTCAGCAGGAGAGACACCATTGCTCAGTACTGAACAGGCGCTACTGAACATGGGGTTGGCACAGCAGACTGTTCTGTGGCTGCCCTGTGCCATGATGAGGCCATTGTCCCCATTGCTCGCTGCAGGCTTGCAGCAAATGCACAGGCTGCAATGGCCTCCGAAAGAAAGCTTGCGCTTCTCCTTCAGCTCCAAGTGAGGAGCTGGATCATTTCCAAACACAGCTATGTGTGCTCATCTGGAGGCTGTGTAAATAAATCAGTTCAAGGAATTAACTGGGCTATTGGAGTAGCTGCAGCTTCTTCCTGCTGAACCCTCCACGAGCCAACAATCAACTGCCCTTATTGAGGCACTGACTGCTGCACTCTCTGGTCTGGGTAAAGCTCTGGTCCAGGCAGAGCTCTTTGCTGCCCAGAAAAAACTATCTGCAGGACCAGGGGTTTCAAACATTCCAAGATATTCACTGGGAAACACCTTTACCTTCTTTCATATGGGATCCTATTGTGAATGTTTACACGTAAGGAATTCGCAGCTTTAAAAAAGTTTGGGAGTAATTTTCAGCTTCTCTAGACTGGAGTTTATATGAAAAGCCTTTAATTTAGTTTTCTGCTGGCACCGCTCTTTGATGGCACTGGTACCTGGTCTCCGGGATCGACATTACATTACATTTTAAAAGGTGCTTTGAGAAGTCCTCAACATGGCAACACAGCTGAAGCAATACGGCTGAACACAATGGTGTCAGTAAACTGGGCTCAGGATCCCCGGCTCTACAAACAGCTGCCTTGTGTGCCTATCTCGACAACGGAAAACATCGAGGAAACATAATCCTGAGTCAGTTTGGTTGGTGCAGTATTCACTGCTGGAGTTCCATGCGTTATACTTTCGCATCACACACTTTTCCTTTATTTAGCTAAACTTCAAGGGTTGGCAAAGGAAAATAGTGGTTTAGATATGGTCCATCACAGGAGTGGAATGAGGAACTTTGCTTTCCAAACCTGGCTGGACTCCTGCAAATTTTAGTAAAAATCCCTGTTCACATTTTCATTTTTAGAACTGAAACAAAGTTTTTTTTGGATGCCCACATCAGAAGGGAGTAGGAGGTGCCTCAAAGAGCTTCTGAGGCTGAAAATACCTTCCTGCTCTTCAGTCCTTTTTCCCTCTTACGTATCACTTGGAGGTTCAGACTATCAGAGATACTGAGGTGACTCGTTATTAATAGGGATTAAGCCGGATAGGAGCAACCCAGGGGATCAGAGGGTGCTAGGCTCATAATACTCCCCAGGCTATCAGCAGTAACATGCTCCTGACTGTAACTGTTGCCTGTGCACGCAGTTCAGCAAGGGTGTGGGTACATCCAATACGCAGATTCACAGGCTGTGTGTATGACTAACTGCGGAGATCTGAAAGTAAAAGGGATTTGAGAGCTGCAGACCAGGTTTGGGACTTAATCGCTTCTGAGAAAACCCCAGTTTAACAGCAGTAAAATGATCCTAGTATCAGGTTATGAGGGTTGGTGTTTTGAGCATGTGGAAACAGTCACAATTTTCAGTTCGGAGGGATGTTTCCACGGTTAGGTAATTCTGTCGTGCACGTGAAGCAATTTGGTGTTTGATTAGGCAGCTGTAAAACAGTGAGGGTTGTTAGAAAATTGAGATCATCTGAACACAAGACTTTCAGGACAGCACGGTAATGTTGAAGCATGAAAGGAAGAGGACGGCTGTTTGCAGAATACACAGTGACAGGGAGGGGGGGCAGTGCCTTTTTTCAGGAGTCACGTTTGAAGGTGAAGATTTGAAGTGCATTGTCTTGATGCGGGATTACAGGAAGCCCACTTGCACGGCTGGTGCAACTGGCACCTACAGAATCGCCTATCTGCAATTGATTGTCTGTCAGTACAGATTGTCTATCTGCCTGCTCTTCAGCTTCTAAGCAGTGATAATGGCACAGTGTTTTCAACATACTGTAGGATAACGCTGGAGAGGGGTCCCACTGAATTTTAGAATAATTGGTATATATGGATATATATGTGTTTCTCTGTGTAGCTAACCATTGTCTTTTGCTATTTCCAGTTCCTTGAGGATCACACAGAGCTGATTAATTCAGTTCACCTTCTCTAAAGTTTCCTTCAAGTCTTATTTTTGAATGTCCTTCTTTCACTGTGCTTTCCAGGAAGGGAGGGAAGAGGGAGCAGAATAAACATCCACAGCGAGGTCTTGTTTTCAGAGCAGTTCAGTACATTCCTGCAGGCTGGGTAGAAGAGGAAGGGTGTCTGCTGTGCTTTCGCAAAGTTGCAGGCAGTCCAGACATTTCACAAGTTATTCAAGTGGGGGAGGGCGGCACATTTTGCACATCCACATGTAATGAGTGGGCCCAGAAACAGACAAGGGTGCAGACAGATGCGGTCAGTACACCTTTCAGGTGGGTCAGGGTGATCTGTGAACTGAGCCATTAGACAGCATAGTTTAGTGGGAGCACCATGTGCTACCTGCAAGGCAGAGACGGAGAGACACCTTAGCAAGTTATTCCTACAAATAGCCTGAAACTTGTAATCGGTTTGTAGTCTATGCCTCTACAATCACTGTGTTTGCAGGTACCTAAGCTGCTCAAACAGAAGTTGTGTCTGTGATTAACCATTTGAAAGCTCTGAGCTTCAAAAGCCAGGTGGTATCTGAGCTAAATCCTTACCGTGGTAAAGATTTACCATGCCTAAACATACACATAGAAAACACAAGCATTCATAAATTTGGGAACCTGGTTTTGTAGAAATGCACAAAATGTTGAAGCCTTTCTCTTTTGAACGGCTGGATTTGGAGTATTGGAGATTTTCTAGAGTGCTGCTGTGCCTTTGTACCAGAGCAGGTCCTCTGTGATGCTGCAGTACCAGCACCAAGTCCAGGCTTGTTGCTGAGGCAGAAGGACTCTTGGCCTGGTGTGGAAGGTAACTAATAAACCAGCACTGGCAAGATAAGAGCTGACCGGGCAGTTCAGATGGACAACTGTTCCTGCTTTTGTCATGCAAAATGTCTTCCCTTTTGTAGCCCCTCAGTATGTATATTACATTGGTGAGGTGAGTGTTGGTCTCCTCGCCCAAGTAGCAAGCGATCAGATGAGAGGAAGAGGCCTAAAGTTGCAAGAGGGGAGGTGTAGACTGGATACTAGGAAAAAATTCTTTGCTGAAAGGGGTGTCAAGCATTGGACCAGGCTGCCCAAGGAAGTGGTGGAGTCACCATCCCTGGAGGTGTTTAAACGATGTACAGATGCGGCACTGAGGGACATGGTTTAGTGATGGACATGGCAGCGCTAGATTTATGGTTGGGCTCGATGATATTAGAGGTCTTTTCAAACCTAAATGATTCTATGATTCTATAATTACTTTTATTGTGTGCAACCAAATAATAACCTGAAAATACCATTAACAATGAGAACGTGTTCATGCTGGCAGCCTGTCACTGCTCAGCTTCTTCACTGTCAGTTTGGGTTGCCCACAGACAGGCTCACAGCATGCTTATAACCAATAAAGGGAGTTTGAAGAGATCAGAAGGCATATGCATAATCACTTATTACTTGGTGCCAACTGGGAGCGTAATAGAAAAGAAGGAGGCCACTGATTTCTTATTGCATTCGGTGAGTTACTGGGAAATCAAACCAAAAGTCATACTCCGATAGCAGCTAATGTCTCTGCTGAGCTCCAAGCTTATTTCGTGCTCGCAATTTTGTTGAAACTGACTGAATCAAACAATTATCTAATGAGTCAGGCCTCCAAGGAGTGGCACTTGAGATCCAGGAGGGGAAAATATAGCTTCAATTGCCAACAGTTCGTAGTCTGAAATTTCAAATGCTAACTGATCACTTTGAAGCGGACCTATCCTGATAAGATACGTGTTTTCCTTATCGATGGTATTTCTTTTGATCCTTAGGTTTTCCCTGATGAATCTCTGGATGCAGTTACCAGGGTTTATCACCCACTTGCTCTATTTTCCTGATTTACCTTTTACCATCTTCTTTCCTCTTGAAAATGCAGCTCATGTTTGTTTAATTGTTGGCGCACGGTAAGCTTCCTCATTATCCATCAAGCAATGCAGAAAAGAAAGAAACCCAACAAAGGGCATATATCGTTAGTGACGTCTGATGTGTCTGAGTTTAGTTATAAATAAAGATACAAGAGGGAAATATTTTCTGTAAAGAACCTGCAAATTACCGTGTTGCAAGATCCTATTATATGTATCTGGCAGAAATCCCTTTGCTAACTCCAGGGCTTTGTCATGATGGAGAGGGAGTGAATTTGCTTTTCTGTATTTTGCCTTTTTTTCCCCCTAAACTGGATATTTTTGGTTGCTTTTCCTTCCCTGAGAATTACCGGCTGGCCCAAACCTTCTGGATTTTTTTCCTTAACTTGACATGCAGAATCATTAGCATTTCTCCTTTGGCTGTTAAGCAAAATGCATCACTTATCGCAAGCAGTTTTTGCTAGTTTGGGCAGAAGAAACGCCCTATTCCTTTCAGCTCAGTTTTTAGAGGACTATCATAGAAAACATTGCTCACTTCAGTGTAAAGCATAAAAGATGAAGTTTGACCCTTTCAGCACACCCGGGGCAGAGTGAGGGCCCAGTTGCACTGTCCAGGAACAGGCCAGGTCAGGGAACAGAACTCACTGTAATATTCAGGGCAGGTTTGAAAGCAAGGCTAGGTGCACCAGAGGCCATGTGAGACTGTTGCAGTATCCAAGTGCTAGAGCTGAGGGCTGAAGTCAAAGCCTCATGTCTGTGCTCCAGAAGAGTGTGCTCAGACTGTCTGCTGGATGTGGAAGTGTCTGCTCCCAGCTCCAACAGCGCCAGAAGGACTGGGGTCTGTGCAGTGGTACCAAGCACTCATCTGTCATCTCAACTCAGCTGCAGCATGCTCTTGAGCACACAAATGATGCGAGTGACAAGTGGGTCAAGCTCATCCCTTGGACTCCCCTTGCTGTAGGGCATAATGCACTCTGTAGCCAGCCTATAACTGGTGCTCTCGCTAATCTTCAACCATGTAGAGGCATTCTGGCCAACAAGAGCTATTTGAAAGCTATCTAGTGAAAGAATCCCCAGTTCCAGGGAGAAAACTGGCTGTCACACAGCTCACAGCAACAGTAAGCAGGACTGCATGCGCTCTGCCTTCAAAAGTGCATGAGTCCAGAGCCTGAAGAAAGAGATGTTTCCTCTCTGCATGGCACCACTCACCTGTGATACCTGTCAGCAGGTGCCCCTGACAAACTGGTTACCTTAAATACTAGGGTAATTGGTTGGGAGCTACTGAGTGGCTAGAAAAGTCATTGAGTCCTAAATGTAAATTTAAGACATCCTTACACTGGAGCAGGCACCATTCGAGGGGTGATCAAGCACTATTTCTCATTTTCACAATCAGAAGGAAGATCTTTATTAGCCTGCTTTCTTAAATGAATAAGATGGCAGAAGTATAATTTCAGCAAAATAAGTTGCATAAGAATATAAACTCTTCCAGATTAATCCATCCATCAGGACACAAGAGAGCAAATGAAGAATGCTCATAAATGATTTCTCTTTCAGTGACACCCAAGTGCTTCTGGTGACAACAGCTGCTCATGGAGAAGGCAAGTTTGGCCTCCTAGCTCACTACATGGGCTCATCATGGGCAGTCTGAGGAGTGGTTAACCTCTCATAGGCATTTTACTCACGGCAATTACTTTCCAAGTGTTTCATCCAGGCTGCTAATTAAATGTTTACCAGACCCGCCACTCTCGAAACAGATTTTCATTCTCCGTAGGTACATCACAAACTTGAACCTGATGTGGTGCTTCTGAGCTCTAGTCACTCACTCCTTGCTGATGGGCAGCCTTGTGGAAAAGCTGACATGGGATGGCTTGAAAGAAACAGCACCTACAGCTGAAATCACATTTTGGCAATAATTACTTGAGCAGCTGAAAATTACCTCCCAGTAAGTGTGAATGGTGAGGATGTGGCCCAAAGTGTAGTGCTGTAAAAAGCCATCTAGAAATGCAGCAGAATGCAGTTTAATTCTGAACTGTTTGTCACCATCTGTTAAGAGATACATCTCAATAAAAGAAAAAAAGGCCCCATAGTATAAATCCTTTTATTTAGAAGCACTGCATTTAGGATCCAGAAAGGATTTGTGTTTTCAAAGAATCATAGAATAGTTAGGGTTGGAAAGGACCTTAAGATCATCCAGTTCCAACCACCCTGCCATGGGCAGGGACACCTCACACTAAACCATGCCACCCAACGCTCTGTCCAACCTGCCCTTGAACACCACCAGCGATGGAGCGTTCACAACTTCCCTGGGCAACCCATTCCAGTGCCTCACCACCCTTACAGTAAAGAATTTCTCCCTTATATCCAATCTAAACTTCCCCTGTTTCAGTTTGAACCCATTACCCCTTGTCCTATCACTACAGTCCCTCATGAAGAGTCCCTCCACACAGACTTTTGTGCTTCTTTCTGTCTGGATGCAGCAGCTTTCCCTGTCTGCCCCCGCAGGTGTTGCTGGGGGAAATAAGGCAAGGAGGTCAGTAGTGCTGGATTACAGCATCCATGTCATGCCAGCCTGCATCAGCTGTGCCTGCAGGTCCCTCCCATGGTCACTCCAATATCCCCGCTATCACCATGAGGCTGGAAAAAGGTGTCCCTCTTTTAGCTTTAACTTCAAGTGGACCAAAGAAGCCACTTAATTCTTGTAGCCTGGGGCATTTCAGTTCAACTGCAGCATGTTGAGGCAACAGCAATACCATAGCGAGAACCCCATTTTCTCATTAAAATATGGAAGCAGCATCCTCTGCTGTGTAAGGAAATCTCTCCAGCTGATTTTCTGTTCTTCGTGAAACTATTTAGAAGATTAGATACCAAACTCTAACCCAGCAGGAATTTGCTAAACGCTGCATTAAATGATCCAGTGTTTCTGAATGTTGCATGCTAACAGCCTTTTGAAACAAGAACCCAAATCTGAGTTGATTTTTACCTATTTCTCAGTACTGTTCAGCTGTTCAGAGGCTCGAGCTCGGTTTGCCAGGTGGTAACAGTTTTGACTTCCAGCATTTTCTCTGTATGTTTGCAGAAATGAAGCTAGCACAGTTCTCTCCTACATGTATATATTTGGCAATCTGAACATCAGTTTGTGGTACTCACATTGATCCCAGCTCCTTAGCATGGATGCAAGTGGCTGTCAGCTCAGCGCCTTAAACAGGCCTGCAATATGCCTTGCCCATAGAAATAATTACAGTGAAAAGCATGGCAGATAATGAAGCGGCAGTTTAAATGGCGAATCTCAATTTTGTCATGAATATCCTGAGTTGTCATGGCCTGTCCTTTGGTCCCAGTTTGCTTTGGCCCAAACAAGAGCCACACAGCAGCAGGAGGTAGTTTTGTGACCTTCGTACTCACACCAGTGGTGGTGAGATTCGGCTGCTGTCAAAGTAGATGCTGTATCCAAACCTGGATGATAGTATTAAAAGCTGTAGGAAACAATCCTGCTGCCAGTGGGGTTTGACCAGTGTAAAGCCAGTGAAAAGCAAGAATTAGAACCCTTGCTCATATGAAGAATCCCAGGCCATGAGATGTTTGGGCTATTACTCCAAATACAATTTTTACAGTACAGACCAGTTGCTCTTGGGAGAGCCGGTTATCACCCTGAGCTGGTGCTTCCCCTTGTATTGAGCTGCTAAGTCACAGTAAAAGCAACAGTTTCAGTGTGGGTACTTTCTATTATTATTAACCCATGTAAAAAACTGCTGCAGCTGCTGCAGAGATTTCTATGATTTTATATGATAGCCATGCCCAGCTCTGAGCTGCAGTGCCATGTGCTGGGGCACCTGAGGGAGCTGTTGACTCCATCCACTTGGAAGAAGCCACTTCTCCCAGGGCTGCACTTTGTGATCTGCTCTGTTCTGTTCATTTTGAGGGACCAGGCTGCTCCTCGTGCTACATGGTCTTCTTCTAGCCAAGCAGGGTGGAGATGGAAAAGGCTCACCAGTTCTTCTTTCTTTGCCGTGCTCTTTTCACTGGGAACAAGAGGCAACCCATTGTTGCCAAAAACATGACAAGCAGAGTCCCCCTCTCTATCCACAGCCCTCCTGTGCAATTATTTAGTAGTAGTGTTGATATTGCAGGCACCCAGGCCTTAGAGCTCCAGATCTAGTTCATGGGTTGCCCATTTGCCTCTAGGTTCATGTCTATTATCATTGAAATAAAAAGGAAGCCCTTCCTCCTGTTAGCTGTTTCCTCTTCTCTCCTCAGAAAATGAAACCCAACCTAAAGTACTGTACACCTTCACATTGCCCAGAAAACTTTCTTCATGCAGAGGGAAAAGCAAATTAACATCCGCAGTAATTATTTTATTATAGTGAAGCAAAGAACAAAACAGCAAATACATAAAAGTAATTTTAAGAGTAATCCTCATTAAAGAGTAATCCCCATTTTTAAATGCTAGAGTAATATTTTGATGTAATAGCCCTTTTCCTTTGGAGATTTCTAAGACTTGGGGAAATTTAGGATTATAATAGAACCGTTTTCTTTCACTTCAATATAAGGGATTTCCCCTGAGCATGGCCTTTGGTTTGATTAAGGTATGAGAAGACTGATAAGGGCTCATAAAATAACAGTGGCTGAGGCAGCAATAAAAATGCCTCTTTTTCATTGGACTAACAATCTAAATAACTTAATACAGTAGCTTAATATTTTCCAAGTGAGGATGAGGATGAAGATTGATAATGATGAGAAACGCTTTTCTGCAATATATACAGTTTAACGGTGGCCCCGATTCAGCAGCATGACTAATCTGAATTATTTCTGCTCATAACATTACATTAAACTCCCGCTGAGGGATTCTGCTTTCACAGCCAGCTATCCAGTAAGTGGCCACCACGACAAATCTGGCTTCACAGCGCTGATATTTGGCTAGGGCTTTTCATTGGGGTTTTCTGTATTTCGCTGTTTGTCTCAAGCAGACAGGCAAGAATATACGACAGAACGGACCACTTCAGCTAATGGGCTTAACCCGGCAAACATTTGCCACACCGACTTGGCGCTGCGGCAAGTCCCCAGACTTCAGAATCATCAGTCACAGAATTCACTGTCAAATAATAGTATTTAAAAGAATAAACCGAAACCAAATCCTAGCTCTTTCAGTTTGCGGTTTTGGGGCTCAGCTATGAGGCTGCACATTTCCGGGTTTCTCTCTGCAGTCATAAGGAATTACTCAGTTTATAATAAAACTTCTGAATTCTCACAGAATCTGAGATTTTTCAGAAACATGATAAAGAGAAAAACTTTTCAAGTTTCCCACACTTTGCAAGTTGAAATGCAATTCAGACTTGGTAATGAGGACAGTTTTGTTCTCTCCGATGACTTTCAGGGTATTTAGTAGCAGAGATTATTGTTTCATACAAGTAATTCTGCACATTGCCATTTGTCTATACTCAGATGAACAGCAGGCATAATTTCATCATTTAAGTGTTAAGTTTTTTTCTTTGGTAGCTCAGTTGGGGTGACTTGTGTTTAGACTTAGACATCCTGCCGAATGAGGGACATAGAAGCGTCTCCTGCTATTAAAACACTAAAGTAATGGGACCATTGGAAATAAAAAACCACTTTTGTGATGATTAAAGCTGGGTGGGTACAGTGTGGTTATGGTGTTATCGCATTGTATTTTAAGTGAGAATGTTATCAGGCACAGACTGAGAAAACTGGTAAAGAGGTGGATAACGCATGTCCTGAAAGCAGAGAACTAAACCCCTCCAGGAATGAAAAGAGACAAGAAAGAAAATAGTGGAATATAGTAGACCTTGGAGGTCTGTATGCAATCATAAGGAACATGAGCAACAAATTGGAAGATTTTCATTCACCCTCTGAACTCTAACTGCTTTGATAGGACATGATATATGTATGATCTATTTTGGACAGAGAGAGATGAAGAGGCATGTTTCCAAGATGTGCAATGTGGTTGCATCTGCCTGCTGCGAAGGCCAGCAGTTGGAGGCAACAGAGCTGCTGAAAGTCTTTGAGCATAAAAGAGAAGGGGAAGGAGCACTTCTGCAACAAAGATTATTATTTGGTTCTTGGAGAGCGAAAAGCTCCTTTGGATCTAGTTTCTGCCAGCCAAAGAGGAGTTGTTTCAGAGGGTGAAGGGAGAAAGCAAACTCTGTGACAGGGATCATAAAGGATGGTATTTCTGACATCTAGCAAGGGAAGAAAGCAAGCAGCAAAAGTAAGGATTTGAAGAAAAGAAGCATAGCACAACCTGGAGAATTGAGAGAGAAGCAAGGCAGGAGGAAAAAGGGAGTTTAAAGGGAGTTCTTACAAAGGCAGCTTTGAAAAGAGGAGCACAGATTATTTCATATGAAGGAGATACAGGCAGTGTAGTAAGAAAGATCTTTTGCTAACTCAGGTGTTTTTCAGTGACCTGAAAATTATTCAGTGTGGAAAGTAGGTCAAGTTGCTGAGAAGATATATGTAAGATGAGCACAAACCTACAAGGACAAAATCAGAAAGGCCAAGGCATGGAATATAATAGAATTAACACAGGAGGTAACATGAAAAAATAGCAGAAAAAATATCTTCAAAGAACACTTGCTAGAATATGAAGAAGGAAAAAGTGGTTTATGGCTAAGGGCAAAAAAGGTATCATATATAGATAGGAAATGAGGGAGAAAGCATCACGTTTCTTTATATTGGCTATAACACTGTTTTTGTCTTTGCTTCCCAAGGGAGTCTCATAAGCAAGTTAAGGAAAGAGTTTGATTCAAACCACTGTGACATTGTTGTACTGGAAAGCCATACTTTTATAGAAAAGGACAAGTAAATCTATGCTAGGATTTCTCCTGGGTCTGATATTACCTGAACACACACAAGTCCATGGGACCTGATGAAATCCATCCGCGGGTCCTGAAGGAGCTGCAATGAAGTGCTAAGCCACTGTCTATCATATTTAAAGAATCATGGCAGTCAGGTGAAGTTCCTGACAACTGGAAAAAGGGAAATATAACCTCCATTTTCAAGAAGGGGAAAATGGATGAGCCCAGAAACTACAGAGCAGTCAGCCTCACCTCTGTGCCTAGCAATATCTCGGAGCGGATTCTCCTGGAAGGCATGTTGAGGCACATGAAAAACAGCAAGGTGGCTGGTGACAGCCAGCATGGCTTCACTAAGGGGAAATCCTGCCTGACCAATCTGGTGGCCTTCTCTGATGGGGCTACAGAGTTGATGGACAGGGGTAGAGCAGTGTTGTGGTTTCAGTCTGTGCAGCCACACAGTTAGCTCAGTCACTCCCCCCTCTTTCTTCCTCCAGTCCCAGGGGGATAGGGAGGAGAATTGAAAGAATGCAACTCCCACAGGTTGAGGTAAGAACAGTTTAGTAACTTAAACCACGACACTAAGGTATAACACAAACCACTACTGCTACCACCAATCATAATAATGACAAGTGAAATACAAGGAAAAAGAATACAGCTGCTCACCACCCGATACCAAGCCCGACCCAGCAGTGAACCCCCTCTTCCTTGTCTCTGCCCTCTGTTTTTTCCATCCTGGTCATGACATGCTATGGTATGGAATACCTCTTTGGTCAGTTTGGGACAGGTGTCCTGCCTCTGCTTCCTCCTAGCTTCCCCTCCTCCCTAGCAGAGCATGAGGCTCAGAAAGACCTTGGTCAGATCAAAACATTACTAAGCAGTAACCAAAAACATCAGTGTTATCAGCACTGTTCCCAGGCCGAAAGTCACAAACACAGTGCTACACCAGCTACCAAGGAGAAAAATGACTGCTACAGCTGAACCCAGAACAAGCAGTTGATGTCATCTACTTGGACTTGTGCAAAGTGTTTGACACTGTCCCACATGACATCCTTGTCTCTAAGTTGGAGAGACATCAATTTGATAGGTGGAGCACTCGGAGGATAAAGAACTGGCTGGATGGCCGCACACAAAGAGTAGTGCTCAATGGCTCAATGTCCAGCTGGAGTCCAGTAACAAGTGGAGTCCCTCGGAGATCGCTGTTGGGACCAGTCTTGTTCAACATCTTTGTCGGTGACATGGACAGTGGGATTGAGTGCGCCCTCAGCAAGTTTGCTGATGACACCAAGCTGTGTGGTTCGGTTGATACACTGGAGGGAAGGAATGCCATCCAGAGGGACCTTGACACGCTTGTGAGGTGGGCTGATGCCAACCTGATGAAGTTTAACCATGCCAAGTGCAAGGTCCTACATCTGGGTCGGAGCAATCCCAAGCACAGCTCCAGGTTGGGCAGGGAAGAGATTGAGAGCAGCCCTAAGGAGAACGACTTGGAGGTGTTGGTCAATGAGAAACTGAACATGAGGCGGCTGCAGTGTGCGTTCACAGCCCAGAAACCAACCGCATCCTGGGCTGCATCCAAAGGAGCGTGACCAGCAGGTCGAGGGAGGTGATCCTGCCCCTCTACTCTGCTCTCCTGAGACTTCACTTGAAGTATTGCGTGCAGTTCTGGTGTCCTCAATATGAAAAAGACATGGAAGTGTTGGAACAAGTCCAGAGGAGGCCACGAGGATGATCAGGGGACTGGAGCACCTCCCATATGAAGACAGGCTGAGAAAGTTGTGGCTGTTCAGGATAGAGAAGAGAAGGCTGCGTGGAGACCTCAGAGCAGCCTTCCAGTATCTGAAGGGGGCCTATAGGGATGCTGGGGATGGACTCTTCATGAGGGACTGTAGTGATAGGACAAGGGGTAATGGGTTCAAACTTAAAGAGGGGAAGTTTAGACTGCATATGGGGAAGAAATTCTTTCCTGTGAGGGTGGTGAGACACTGGAATGGGTTTCCCAGGGAAGTTGTGAACGCTCCATCGCTGGTGGTGTTCAAGGGCAGGTTGGACAGAGTGCTGGGTGGCATGGTTTAGTGTGAGGTGTCCCTGTGCATGGCAGGGGGGTTGGAACTGGATGATCTTAAGGTCCTTTCCAACCCTGACTATTCTATGATTCTATGATTTGGATACTAGACAGCATAGCGCTCTTGTATCGGTTACAAGTTGGAGAACATGACTAGAATTCAGAATTATTTTGAAAAATCGAAGTGGTCTGAAATAAATAGGTAGAAAATTTACTGTATGAATGCAAGATGGGCCGTGGTGGACTGAACCATACTTTTTAGTACAGGCTCTAGCGTGCACAATAGCATGTAGGTGCGTATGGCCTGAATCAGCAATGCTGCACTGCTATGGAAATGCAACTTCACAACAAGGAAGGAGCGGTCTGGAAGATATGTTCTGCCTTGTTTGCCATGAGTGACATCTCAACTGTACTTCAAGAAAGACAGGGTCAGTTTGAGAGAAACCAGGGCAGAAGCAGCAACACTAAAGGCCAACAGTTCATGGTCTTGGAGGTGAGACTGCACTGAGGCTGCTTTAGATAAGGGAAAGCTAAGGAGAAATATGACAACTGCTTTGACATTTGTAAAATTGTTCTGTAGGCCATGGATCACAGGATGGGATGAGACTGTCTTAAAGAGTGCCACATGGAGGACTGAGGTTAAACAACACTGGTTTTGAATTACTTAGCACCAGTGCTGGCTGTCTACCAGGGGTCATGGACATGGGCCGGGAGGATCCTAGGGCAGGTTAGATCAACCTCTGCCAGGGATGACCTGGCAGCATGAGCCTGCCTTGGGGCAGGGGTTGACTGGACCACTTGACTTCTCAAATACCCTTCCAGGGCTGGTTTCCATACTTCTGTGGCAGCTTAAACATTCCCTGCAATGATAATTGTTGTCACAGAGAGATTTCACAGAATTGATATTTTCCCTGTGAAACTCATAACTGCATCTGTAAGAGGAGTGACCAGAATACCTAATGACTCATCCAGTCAAAAATATCTTAAGGAGCAGAATGATGAGAGTACTTAACATCATTTAATGCAGCCTTGAGGGGGCATAGAAGCAGATTTATTTTCCAAATGTGACACGTGTAAAAATGGCCTATTTCAGACACAAACAATACATCTGCTACACCAATATTTCAAAGATGAGGAGACATTCATCAGAACATCATTTTAAATGATATTTTTTTATTGGCTCATCAGAGTTCATTCCAGATAAATATAGGCAATAATTAGAAAAGACAATAATCGAAGCATCTGTTTGACAAAGCTTTTACTTCCATAATGATCTAAAACTGGGGATCTTGATTATGCTGCTTCAAACCCACCTCAGAACAGTGCTGCCCCTGAACACTGAGCCAGGCCTGTCTCCCATTTAGGACCAGGCAGGATGGTGGTGGGCAAGTACCAGAAATGGCTTTGTTGATTTTGTGCTTGGATTTTGACCGACATTGTATTTGACACTCAGATTGAAAATTGATTGGAGCAAAAAACTATTTCGGATGTCCTGTGTACTTTCTATGTGAAAAAAATTAATAAGAACCTCCTCTACCTCTTTGCAGTTATGCAGTACATATGCACACCCTAGCACTTGAATGCTAACACAAAATATTTTGATTACTCTATAATAAAGATCCACGCAAGTACAGGGAAGGCAAGTGCCTGACTGATGAAAATCAGCAGACAAAAGCTAAAAGCGTGTCTTGGACTTCAATTCTGTGAGCAGCTCCTATCTGAAAGAAGGGATTTTGTTAAAAAAAACCCACAAAAACCAGCCCAAGCAGAGAAAGACAGATGGAAGTCATGCTCCTGTCTTACTACAGCATTTTGCTACAGGCAAGTATTATTATCATGATTATCTATACCAAAGCAAAATGCAATAGCTTATGTAGTTGCAAAATCTCAGACAGAATTCCTCATTAGGAAATTATCTAGAGAGTTGGTTTAGGAGATGACAGCCATCATCTTCACAATTTTTTCTCCTTTTTTCCTCTTGTCGGCTGTGTAGATGGATAACTTCAAAGACGACCTCTTGATCTATATCTGCCACAAGTTCAGATCTGATAAAAGCACGGTGCACTTGTAAGTTTAGGCACAGCAAGTATTCCCATTGATTTAAGTGAACTATCTGGTATATAAGGATAAGTGTAACACAGCTCCTGGTACAATTACAGCCTTATAATGGTCCTCATGTTTCCTGTAAAGGAGAACAAGGCCTTTTCTTCCTGAAAGGTTTATCACTGGTCATAAACAACAAGCTAGCCTTTTTTGCCTTGTACCTTCCCTGGCAAAAGATGATCAAAGGCTAGCAAAGGAAGCTCTAGCTATAGCTATGCACATTATTATAGCACACAAGTGGGGGACCTAACAAGAGTGCCCGACTAAAAGGAAACTCACTGGAGGTTTCTTTTTCTGAGGCTCTGGGTGGGATATTATTCAGGCAAATAGCTCTCAAACTCAAAACAACAAAAAAACAAAACCAAAAACCCAAGCAGGGCAGATTTCCTTATAAAACACAGACTTGCACCTTGCCTGACTTGGGGCAACCTCACAGAATGATCCACACTTCTTACATGGGGAGGAGATGCTGGTGGCCTCTTGGGAAGGCAGCAGAGATGAGAGGGCACAGGCCCAGAAGTGTAATGTAGGGCCAGCTGCTCAGGGGACTGAGAGCCTCCATCCCAGGAGGCCGTCACAGAGCCATGGCTGATGTGATCACCTTGATGTGGGAGTCCCGCCTCAAGTGTGGGATTGTAGAGTGACACCCATAGCCCTTCCAGCCTACATTTCTGTCATATCCTGATGAATACTGGAGCAAGAAAGGTAGTTTGAACCAGAGCCAAGGACATTACCTTTGTGCTTGAAAAGTGTTGCGCATTTGTGCTCTTAAGAAAGGTTATCACCTTCCCAGGATGGCTGTGCACGTAACTGCACTTTGAATAAATGCAATGGGACTATTACTCTGTGTCCCTTAAATATGAGGAAACATTCTCTGATTGTCATACAGATTCTAAGCGTTTCAGACAGCAGGACACATTTTGATGACTGCTTCTGGATCACTGCGATGCTGCCAGCATCACTCACTGCTTGGTTGGGTCAGTCCTCTTGCCAGGTAGTGAGTAGGAGAGAATAAAGAATCAACGTTATCTTGGCCTCTTGCACTGTTTGCAAGGCAAAGAAGTGATACTAAGCCAAGAAAGTTTGAATATCTATTAAGGCTTATAATATCCCAATGAAACACATGTATTAATTATTAATACAAATTGCACCAGATAGCAAAAATTCATGCATATAAAATTGACTTATATTTACATTTGAAACGTTTTCGTTTTCCCCATCATGAAAGCTTGTCTTTAATGGCCTATTAGTATCTAGTTAATGCTACATTAGCTGATTTTTAATGCACTGAACTGGCAACAAAGAAATCGCAATCCAGACATTACCTCAAGAAGAAAACACAGAAGGAATCATGCATAGGAAAGAGGTGCTTAATTTTTTTCTTTTGTCTGTCATCAGACCAAATTCATTAGAATACAGTCTATAAAATAATGCTTAGCATATTGCAGAAGATTGTACCAAGAGTAATTCTGTAGTGTGATAACAAGTGAATTAAAACCAGCCATTTACATTAATAATAACAAATATTCAGCATCTAATCACCTATGTACCATCTCAAAAGCCTCCTCTGTATGAGCTTGTCAAAGTTCTACCCCATTTTTGTAATGAGTTTACCCACTCAGGAGAGAAAATGTGTTTCAATGAAATGCTAATGCAGTACCTGCAGCTTTATTTGCAATTCTTCATAAATTCTAAAAAATTAATTACTTGAGAACTACACGTAGGTGAGCAAACATTTGTTTAATCTGTGGGTAGCTGATAGCCTCTAGATTGCATTGAACTAATACAGGTCTCTATAGAGGTGGTTACATTAAAGTTACGTGATTTAACAGCCTAGACTGGTAGAAGTCATGCTAATAGGCACTTGAGTAAAGGAATCTACAAGTGGAAAATAATGTCGGAGACAATAGGTATGAAGAGACTTTCCGCTACAAAGCCTGGCTAGAAGTAGCCTGATCATAAATTAACAATCCAGGTAAACTGGTGATGGCGTAAGGGTTGAGGCAATGGCAGAGCTGATAGAAGAAGCTGGCTGAGACGTTCCCCATTGAGATGCAAGTGTGGGAGCAGGGAGAGCTGTTGCATGGCAGGAACAGCATGGCCTCCTCCTCCACAATGATGCTCTGGATGGAGAGACTCCAGCCAGTGACTGAGCAACTGAGAAAGAAGAATCCATTGGTAGTAAGACATTCTTCTATCATACTAAAAAACTGTGCAAATGAAAAACATATATGTACTTTTACTCCTTATTTGCATGCTTTACTTCTTTATTTACTTAATGAGCTGTATGCTCAAGATTTTCATTAGCAGACTTTAAAGTACATCACTACTTAATACTTGTTTTTCTGGTGAAAGATCCTTGATTTCTCCTCATTTATATTTTATATTTAATTTTTCCTGTGTGTCTATGATATGTCTTAAATTATTTCCACTAAAACACAATCTTTGTTCATGCAAGGTAGGAATTCTGTCACTTTATTTTAACCTCATAGAGTTTAGCAGCTTGTCTGCGCTTGTTGTCTGGGTTCCTTCTGTTATCAGTGGAGAGACAGAGGCCTCTCCAGGGGGTAACTCATTTAATTTGTCTCAGATGCCTTCTTTAGACTGAGATGAATCACTCAGTAGTGGGAGGGCTTATATCTCTCTGCTTTGATTTTAGAGAATGCCTGCCTAACTCCTTATACCCAGTGCCTAGCTTTTAGATGACCAAAGTCAGGAGACCTGGATTTCATCTCTTCCTGCTATAATGGTGTTCCTCTATGGCTGCTTTAGAGGGTCATTCCATGCAATTGCTGAAATAAACCATGGTACATATTTGTTCAGAAGAGGCCATACAGCTACTTTGGTCTCCTTGATTTTCCCTGGCGGGATTGTCTCGATAAAAATCTGTGTGGTAGTCAAAACCCTACAGTGGCAGGGCTCAGATCCCATTTAAAGGACTTCACAGCCCTGAGTGCTCTTCCAAAAGGGTCTGTGAGGGGCTGGGTGACATCTCCCTCTATCCAGAACCCTTCCAAATGTGCTTCAGTTTCACTGTCATGCCACATGCACAGGAAGACACCTCACAGCCTTTTCTGGAGGGGAAGATGTCGTAACCTAACTCGCATAATGAATGGGCTTCTCTGCTGCTAAACTAGCATAAGTGAGTTGCAATTATATGCTGATCCTTCCTATAGTGCTTTTTGCCTGGCAATAGAAAAGTATTTCATGGACTTCAGGGCAAAACTCATTCTGTGCAAGGGTATAATGTAAGGTCTATGTACTGATTAATTTTCACTCATGCCTTCTAAATAACACTTAAGGAACAATTCAGACACTCTGGCCTGGCCTTTTGACTTTCACCAACTAATTTAGGATCAGCCTATTAAATGGGAATTTTTAAGATCATTGTAAAGTACAGGGAAGGTCTGAGAATAGAAGCCAGTTCTTGTCAGTCCCTAAGACCCAAGATCTTAGGTACTCTTATACCGACTCACTTCCTATGCCAAAACGTCTTCTAAAAAGTTTTTCAGACCTCCTTTTTTTACAAACACTTCTACAGGTTTCAGGAGGTTCTTAATACCTTGTTAGCATCTTTGCAAATCAATCTCTGATGACTTTCTCCCTGGTTATATATTCCACAGCTGCTGCCTGGGGGAGGCAAACAGCAGGAATCTGCTCATCTTTGGGCTTCCTTTACTCCTGCAAGGTGCATTTCACACATACAGAGATGTAATTAACAACCTTCGGGCTCCTCCATGCAAGCACACCTTCTAACTGATCCTCATCAGAAACAACCGGGTGTTATCCCTAACAAAAAATTCATTTGCATTTAATTGTGCTGTATTAGGTGATATTGAAGGTGGCACTGGAAAAGGTAAAATAGTTCTGTATTGATTCAGGAAGATGGTGGCAGTTCAGCTGGGTTTAATGAAGTAGATTGTACTGCCTGGATGTTTCCAAATGTGTAGGTAGTGCCCCTCATAAGAAGAGGGAAGTTGGCTGGTATTCAGTTTCACCGTAGCCAGGATGTTCTAAACCTTCACGTTTGCAGGGACTTACTCCATTTACCTTCCTCTAATTCCAGGTGAGTACTTTTTCCAGCCTATCTCTTACTTTCCTAAGCAAACATTACTGTGTAACTCTATAGGAAGCAGTCTTCATGTTAATTTAAAGCTGACATTCTGTAGCAATGTAAGCTACAAAGTAAGGTTTTCTTTAAAGCAGTTTCCCCCTTACCTTCCCTTGCCAGTGATCCTTGTTTTGGAGCCTTATCCCAAGGCTGCTAAATCAATGAGTCTTCCTGTTGATGTCAGTGGTCTTTTTCCCCCTTGGCTAATGAATCAAGCCGTTTAGTGCTCAAAACCCTATGAAATGTGTGATTCAGTTGATACGCTGGAGGGAAGGAATGGCATCCAGAGGGACCTTGACACGCTTGTGAGGTGCTCTGATGCCAACCTGATGAAGTTTAACCATGACAAGTGCAAGGTCCTACACCTGTGTGGGAGCAACCCCAGGCACAGCTCCAGGTTGGGCAGAGAAGAGATTGAGAGCAGCCCTGTGGAGAAGGACTTGGGGGTGTTGGTCGATGAGAAAATGAACGTGAGGTGGCTGCAGTGTGGGCTCACAGCCCAGAAAGCCAACTGTATCCTGGGCTGCATCCAAAGGAGCATGACCAGAAGGTTGAGGGAGGTGATCCTGCCCCTCTATGAGGGGCATATATGCTCTCATGAGACCTCACTTGCAGTATTGTGTGCAGTTCTGATGTCCTCAACATCAGAAGGACATGGAAGTGTTGGAACAAGTCCAGAGGAGGCCACGAGGATGATCAGGGGACTGGAGCACCTCCCATATGAAGATAGGCTGAGAAAGTTGGGGCTGTTCAGACTAGAGAAGAGAAGGCTGCGTGGAGAACTCAGAGCAGCCTTCCAGTGTCTATGAAAGGGGCCTATAGGGATGCTGGGGAGGGACTCTTCATTAGGGATAGTGACATTAGGGTAGTGATAGGACAAGGGGCAATGGGTTCAGACTTAAACAGGGGAAGTTTAGATTGGATATGGGGAACAAATTCTTTCCTGTGAGGGTGGTGAGGCACTGGAATGGGTTTCCCAGGGAAGCTGGGAATACTCCATGGCTGGTGGTGTTCAAGGCCAGATTGGACAGAGCCTTGGGTGGCATGGTTTAGTGTGAGGTGTCCCTGCGAATGGCAGGGGTGTTGGAACTGGATGATCTTAAGGTCCTTTCCATCCCTAACTATTCTGTGATTCTACGGTTCTATGAAATCATTGTGTTTGTGTCAGCCAGTTATCCCTGTTACTTGCTTATTTCAGCATCAAAGACCTAGAGAGCCCAGGTCATCCAGAAGCAGCATCTGTTGGGCTTCTGGAGCCTGTCTGTCCCATGACAGATGAGTAGTCCCTTGCCACCATTCCCTCTCCAGAGTACCCATCAGAAGCTGAGCTCCTATATAGCCACATGTTCAAGTTATTGACTTTTGATGTTATACACGCACTGTATGGTGTATGTGTGGAGAAGCAGGAACTGCACCCAAGGGCGTGTGAGCACTGAATGCAGCTAGAGATGTAGCACAAGTTTACAGGACGTACTACTTTCTGCTATTTCTCAAACAGTACTTGTGATGCATTATTCCCCATTCTCAACAATAAATAAAATAGCAAACGACTCAGTAGTTCCACTGAGTATCGTTGTTGCAAGAGTAATTTAAAAATTGATCAGAAGGGTTGGGATACAAAAAAAAAGTCTGTATTTTTAATAATGTGAGTATGAATGAGAACTCAGGAACAGAGCAGACTTGTATTAGGAATATTCATGTGGGAAAGCCCAGTGTAATAAATGAAACAGAAAATATTTTCCAATGTGAAACAAAGAAGAATTTTTTTAACTTTTTCTTTTTACTGTAGTCCATGATCATGTGTATGATGGAGTATTACTCTCTACATGAGCTTTTAAATCTCTTTGTACCAGTTGCAGGGTAACCAGGAGTGCGTCAGTTAGAAATCTATTACCCTTTTGCTCCTTTATGAGCTGTGGTGGCTCAGGAAAAAAAGGAGTCGGGAACAAATTCGATAGCTTCTTTCACATAATGTAAGTAGAAGCTTTCTTCCAGCTAGTTCTGGCCTGACATTTACTTCAAGAAAGTGCTTATCTCTGGGAGCATGCCAGGAAGGAAACCGTAAAAATACGTTTGAGGATCTTGTCAAGTTAAAAGTGGGTGACAAAGAAAAAGCCTTTGCTGATCCTTCACTGCATTCCAGAAACTCACCCTGTCGACCAGATATGTCTTGCCTATGCCAGAAAGAGAGAGAGAATATTCTTGACTTTTATCTTTAAATTTATGGGTCTATTTTCCCCGCAACTTTCCTGCCCCTGCACTTTTCTGTAAGGTTCAGAGAGACAACTTGGACATGTATTTCAAGAGAAGAAAAGAAAATCCATCTAGTTCTTCCTTAAGAAATACCTATTGACCTCCAGTTGGCCCAGACCTATGTGCACAGAAGAAACGGGGCTTTGTAGTGTAGGAAGTCAAATCAATAGAGAGCCTGTTTCAGAATTAGCAAACAAAGATTTAACTCATAGAAACTTCAGCTCTAGAGGAATTTGTAGAAAGTAAATGGGAATTATTAGCTTTAATGACAAGAGAAACTACTGTTTTCCTTACAGCCTTTGCATGCCACAGTCCCCTGTATGTCTGTATACTTCACATTCTTGCTCATTTACCTTGTTCTTTGTGTGGAAGGAGAATGACACACATAATAACAGTGTGTTGCGATAGCAATGTGTGAACGATTAAAATCTGCAGTCTAGCAACCACTCTGTGGCATGTAGCTAGAAAACTGTGAGTCAGACAGCAGTGAGTCTGAATGCAGCAGACCCGGGGGAGCGGGGAGATGTGCACTGTACCTGTTGGACTGACTCCTTACCCTCTGGTAATCACCTTACTTTGAAGAGCAGCCCAGATCTAACATTGGAGGGAGAGGGCCTGGACAGCTTGTAAAGACGAGGATGGTGAGATGAGAAAAAATGATCCAAGCCACTTAGGTGTCTACTTTAGGGTGACTGAATTGCTCTCTAGGCCTTCTCTCGTCGGCACTGACTTCAGTGAGAATTTGCACCTACAGGTTGAATCAGCTAATTAAACATAGCATCAAATGCAACTCATGCAAGATGCTCTAAGTTATTCCACACAGCTTCCCTCAGCCACTCCAGAGGGACATAGGCTCCCCATGGGTCGTAGTTGCCGAGCCTGCATGGGTGGGTGGCTCAGCAGATGAGCAGCTCTGGTTGCTCTAGAGGCATGTAGTCAAGGCACTGCCTCGCGCTTCTGCTCGAATGCAGTTGCAAATTTGGACGTCCTAAGTTTGAAAAGATTTAGATGAATTCTTTTCATGCCCCATCCCTGCCAGTGTTCAAGGCCAAGCTGGATGGGGCTTTGAGCAATCTGGTTTAGTGGAAAGAGTCCCTGACCATGGCAGGGGGGTTGGAACTGGATGATCTTTCAGGTCCCTTCCAACCCAAACCATTCTGTGGTTCTATGATTCTATGAATTCCATATTTCGTTGCAATAAACCATATCCAGCTCAGCCTGCTTTTGCAGTTTTGTAGCTAGGAAAGTGCCAGGGCACTGTTAACTAACGGTGAGTTTTCATTTCAGTGCCTACTGTGTACTACTCTACCCTACTAGGCTGGGTTTACTGAGGTTTCAATACAAAAGCAAATGCAGGTGCCACACAGATTTCTGGCATGACTGCTGAGCTTTGTTGATAATGGTTTTTACTCATTTTATAGATTAGAATAGATGTGACATGATATTTTACAGAGACTTAGAGACAAATCCCTGCCCCAAGAAGCTTAAATGACGTAAGGAGTTTAAAATGGATTAATTTCTGTTGCTTGTGGCAATCTTAAGGTGTATAGCTTTTGCTTCTCTATTCATTTTCTACCCAACTAACCCTTACCTTTCTGGGAGAGCTGACACATAATGCACTACAAGTTCCTGGAGATCAGAAGCTAGTTGCAGCCCGCATTGCTGAAATCCAGTCTGTTGAAGTAAGCTGTCTTTTAAGCACAAGCCAGGTGGTAGAAGGTTGGGGGAAAAGAAGTAAAGCAAAAAATGGATCTTTAGTGGAAAACAATCCTGAAAGTGACTGGAAAAGAACTGCAGATGAGATACCTCACATGCTCATGCAGGCTACAGTGCAACCTTCTGCAGTGTCTGCAACCTCCATTTCTTACAGCTTAACATGTGCAAAGCCACAGGAGGAAAGTGCCCTTTATTGACATGAACAGATACAGAAGGCCTCAGCATGCAGCATGTTACTCTGGTACTTCTGGGCAGCAATCAGCTATACTCCATAAATAGACCTGCTCATCAAAGCTATGAGAAGGTCCAATGTGGAGGTATTGACCCTGCAAAGGTTCAGGTCAGGTACATGTGGGCCAGCAGCAGCCAGTCTCTCAACCATTGCTCAGATTTGCCAAAGTGGCAAAACGTAATTAGAATGTGAATTTTCAACTTTGTCATAGTCATCACTCAGATCTATATTTAAATAAGTGATGCAAGCAATATGTACCTGTACCTCAGAGCAATTGCCTTTTCCCTCTCTTCTCCCTCTTAAAGCAAAAGCACCCAAGAGCAGATCAAAGGAAGCATTACAAAACATTTCCTAATGGAGTATTCAACTGTCTTTAAAAGCTAATTCTATTAATACCTATTTTAAGCCACTTGCTGTTCAGGACCTCAGGATTTAATCCCACAGAATTCTTATTTAAGGTGAATTGAAACCTTTCCTGCTTCAATAGCTATAAAGGCAAACCTCACAAGCATCTGGCAGCTTTCTTCAGAGCTGGAAACTTCCCATGGTCATCCTCACCTTCACAATAACCTCGAGAGAAGTCTGCAAGCCAATGACAACTGTATGTTCAGAATAGCTTGTATAGAGAAACATACCTTTCACCAAAGCCCAAGACAACCATGACCTAAGCTGTAGGACACTCGCACCAGGACTACAAGCACACACCCAGTTACCTTGTGTGTAAGTTATCATAGAATCACAGAATCATAGAATAGTTAGGGTTGGAAAGGACCTTAAGATCATCCAGTTCCAACCCCCCACCTGCCATGCGAAGGGACACCTCACACTAAACCATGTCACCCAAGGCTATGTCCAACCCAGCCTTGAACACCACCAGTGATGGAGCATTCACAACTTCCCTGGGAAACCCATTGTGCCTCACCACTCTCACAGTAAAGAATTTGTTCCTCATATCCAATCTAAACTTCCCCTGTTTAAGTCTGAACCCATTACCCCTTGTCCTATCACTACAGTCCCTCATGAAGAGTCCTTCCCCAGCACCCCTATAGGCCCCCTTCAGATACTGGAAGGCTGCTCTGAGGTCTCCACGCAGCCTTCTCTTCTCTACCCTGAACAGCCACAACTTTCTCATCCTATCTTCATATGGGAGGTGCTCCAGTCCCTGATCATCCTCGTGGCCTCCTCTGCACTTGTTCCAACAGTTCCATGTCCTTTTGATGTTGAGGACACCAGAACTGCACACAGTGCTCCAAGTGAGGTCTCAGGAGAGCAGAGCAGAGGGGCAGGATCACCTCCCTCAACCTGCTGGTCATGCTCCTTTGGATGCAGCCCAGGATACGGTTGGTTTCTGGGCTGTGAGCGCACACTGCAGCTGCCTCATGTTCATTTTTTCATCGAACAACATCCCCCAAGTCCTTCTCCACAGGGCTGCTCTCAATCTCTTCTCTGCCCAACCTGGAGCTGTGCTTGGGATTGCTCCCACACAGGTGTAGGACCTTGCACTTGTCATGGTTAAACTTCATCAGGTTGGCATCAGCCCACCTCACAAGCGTGTCAAGGTCCCTCTGGATGGCATTCCTTCCCTCCAGCGTATCAACTGAACCACACAGTTGGTGTCATCGGCAAACATGCTGAGGGCGCACTCAATCCCACTGTCCATGTCACCAACAAAGATGTTGAACAAGAGCGGTCCCAACACCGATCTCCGAGGGACACCACCTGTTACTGATCTCCAGCTGGACATTGAGCCATTGAGCACAACTCATAAGAAAATAATACCTAAATAAAAGCAATCTCGTAATAATCTTCTTTATTTCAGAAATTATTCTGAAAAAAATCTTTTATCTAGCCTGGATTTTAGGGGAAAATGTCTTTTTTTGTCTATCCCTAAACTCTCACCCTCTAAACAAAATTGTCATGGCATTTTTCAGCATCTTCTGTCAACGATGTGGAGAAAACATGATGCACCTTCATCTACCTACACCACAAAGTAATGGCCCTAGAAGTGGAGTACTGCATATCAAATATCCACATAAAATTGCTCATAATCAATCCCTTGAAGGCATTAACATTTCTGAATAATTAATACATTCAAGAAAATTACAATCTGTTCAAAGACAATCAATGAAAAAAGCCTAAGCCTGCCAGACAAGTTATTCATTGTAAATGATTGCTCTGCTGATGTAGTTGCATCACACAAAATGAGGCACTCAGCCCTTCAAGAACCAAATGTTTCTCTACCCTTTCTAATGGGTGGCAAACAGAGGAAATGAAGTACACGGAGAGAAATAACAGAGAAGAAAACTTGCAGTGACAGGAGTTTATCCTCAACATCTCTGGCATTTCATACATGGGGAGTGCTGAGATTCCTTCTAAGTCGAATAATAAAAAAACCGATAAGGTAACAGGGGAGCAAGGGGGATGCTGAGGCCAGAATGAGTGTCACTATGAATTTTCATTAGGCACAGCTGGAAGGTCTGAGAATGTGTTGTGTAACCAAGTCTATTAAAATTAAACAGTGTGATAACTGCTGACAGGACAATTTTGCTGCTTATACCAAAGGCAGCTGGTGTACAACGGCATACATCCCTGCATAGACCAGTGAACATCAGTTGATTCAGAGGTCATCCAAAGTATTTCCTTAAAGGATCTTCAGAGACTGAAAAATGGGCAATGTTGAAAATTACCACCAGGTTTATAAACTGCTGCCAAATTCTTTGTGGTATACAAATGATAGAATTTCATGAAATGTGGCATTTTCTTCTGCAATATTCTATCAAAAATATCTGGTACAATAAAGGTAATATCAGAGAAGCTTTCATCCTCCCAGTCTTCTGTTAATAAAACACAGACACTAATCAGATGTTGCCTTTTAAGTGCAAATCAGAGCTGAGATTCACATTCTTAAGGGTATTTTTACAGCGTTTTGTCCTACTGTCAGATATGAAATGTGTGCAGGATGTAAATGGGTAACTCAAGTTACTCCTTCCCTGGGATAATTTCAGTGTGTTTCTATTATTCAGACCAGATTCCAAACATACCTAGCTGTCCTCTCTGTACTGGCTTCATGTATCAGAAATGCAGGTATTTGCAGTGGAGATTAATGTGTTAGGAGTGGCCAAAGAGTTTTGTCCTCTCTTCACTGCCAGGTGAAGCTACAGCTCTGTAAAGGTTATCTGGCTTCTACTGCCAAGACAGGGGCGGACGGGATTGAGAGGTGTTGGATTAGTTGCTGCCCCTACTGCTTCCACCTCTTCAGCGGCAGCGAGCCCATCTCTCAAAGGCTTTTCCACCTGTTCCAGCTCACCTCCCATGTGAGGTTCATCCATAGGCTTATCCATCCTTCTCCTGGCCCATGCTCAGAGGTCATCACTCCTACTTTGTGCCTGAGCTGCTGAGGAGGCTTCAGTGCCCTGTGCTGTTTTGACTGGCCCACAAAGCAGAGTTGGAAGAGGGCCTTGGGACTCCACTTCTGCTTCCAAATCTTTGAAAAATATACATTAACATCTACTTTTTATTCTCAAAGCATAAGACATCATTTTTGCAGTGGACTTTACCCTGACTAATAAGATTTTACCTGGAGTAATTTCTTCAGAAGAGCATCAAATGCATTAAAACCAAGAAAGATCCCTGGCTTCTTTCCCGCTGAATATCAGTAGGAGATCCTTTTATGAAAATTTGCATGATTGTCAGATAAAGGGTTGGTTCTTCCAAAGGAAGAGAGCTCTATGAGGGCTATGCCTCCAAGCAAAGGGAAACTGAAGTCACAACTCAGTGACCTTCATTCCCAGTAGCCATATCTGCACGGAGTGGACCAGAGGATTTACTGCCACCCATCACGGCTCCCACCTTGCTTGTGTAACCAGATTTCTTTCCAAAAGTAATTATTTGGCACAGAGGGGATAGTGCACAGGATGCCACCATACAGGCCACATGTTGCCCACACCTGCACCTCAGCACCTCACTGCAGAAGGACTACAGCCAGTGTACCAGTCCTATATGTGTAAGCACTAGCCATATAAGATAGTGCACAGAGATCAAGTTGTACTTCAGAAGTTACCAAATAAGAGACTTCAAAGAGCTCCAGTGACCAGGATATGCAGTGAGGAGAAGCGGCAGCACCTGAATATACCACAAACCCAGTGGTACTTTAATGGGGGTACTGCTTAGTAAGTTAATTATTCTACTACCTATAAAAAGGAAACCTCTTCACCTCACAGTATTCTTTATGTGAGCAACTCACCTCAGCCCCTGTCACCATCAGGTAATAGCTGCCTCCATGGTCCAGACACAGCCCACTGTTGTTGCTGGAGGAAAACAAACCTAAGCCTTTCCTGTCTGCACATCCCCCAGAAAGGGATTTTCCACTCTCCACTCCCCACTCACCCAACCATTTAATACTGATATGATAAACTGATATACGAGTAACCTCGAGGTAATCATATGTTCAAGTGTTTTCTCACAGAGGCATTTTTGAGGATTTTAAATATAAGGAAGCCATTTACCAGGCTGTGATAAAGGAGGTATTGGTCTGCTGAAATGAAGCAAATAGTCAGGGTAAAAAACGTTTTGTTCTGCTGTACTTCTCTTTCCATACATTGCCAGGAGACTGTAATGAGCAATGAGTCATAAGTAGAGTTCCACTGGAATGAAAAGAGGCAGAAATAGACCAAAAAGTACACTCTATGCTTTCAAGATCCCCATGTGCCATGAATACACAGATCTTCATTAACTAGAGCTTGAAGGTAAATTATTGTGATTATTGCAAATTAATGCTGGGAACCAGTCCAACAGAGTTGTCCAATAGATGTCACTGAAACGCCGAGGCACCATATGCTTTTCCCAACAATGCCACAGGGACCCTCATCTCCTTCCATGGCTCCCCAGTATGTACATGCTCCTGGTGAGGCATTTAACATAATACCTCCAGCAGCTTTAGGGCCTTAAGACATAGAAAGAATGAGGTGAAGCAATTTTTAGGTTTATTCCAAATGTAGCAGATCCACAGAGCCTTAGAAACAGTCATTTGACTCATGGGTACAGAGGACTCGGACAAAATGCTAGGAAAAGAGTTGTCTAATAATTATGGAAAGAATAACTGACAGAAGGGTTTCTGCTGCAGAAAAATATCCTCTCTTTGCAGTTACACCCATGTGGCTCTTGAATGGACAAAATCCTGTCTCTAGGGGATAACAGCAACTACAGAGGCCCACCAGAGGCCTTTTACTTCCTTTTATCATTAACACTGATACTATCCAGATGGGAATGCTGTAGCTGCCTGAGTAACACTAAATGTCATATTACTAGCTACTTCTTATAGTGCTTTCAGATACGTCTCAAGCTTGGTATTCGAGAACTCCAGGTTAACTGAAAGCATGAGCACCTGGAGATTTCATTTGTGCTATAGCACCAAAAGGCCAGTGAACCGGGATGCCAGAGACTGTAGGAATAAACAGCCTGTCCCTTCTCCATATCTTTTCTTCCTGCATGAAATAAAAGGTCCTGGGGTCATTGCATGAAGGTCATGTCCTATCCACAAGGCCGGCATTACAGAGGAGGATGGGAAGCCCTGCGGGACAGCTGCTGGCTTCTCGAGACTAGGATGTTAGAGCAGATCATCCTGGTTTGGAAAGAGGCAGCCTTACTTCCACAGCTCATGTGAAAGTGTCACGCTGATGCCTGAGAGCTGGTCACATCTATGAGTTCTTTGGACCATTGTGAGAGGAGACAGAAGACTGGTTCTTTCCTCTTCCCTGTGATCTACATTCTTTATGTTAACTCTTTTACTAGCAAGTTTTAATCTGCTCATGACAATTTCCCTGTTGCAGAGAAACTTGGCCTCTGGTTATCACCTGATCTAAAAGAGATGTACAAGACTTCCAGCCTACCTTATGATGCCATATGCACACATTTTTGTTCAGGTACATCACTGACAGGACAGTTAAGTAGCTTGAGTTTTCTGCAACATGTCTTCCAAGTATGCTCATCACCCTGCAAGGCATCCTTCTGTTCCAAGTGCCTGCAAAAGCTTCCCAAACCAAATTTGTCAATGTCAGATTCCCTGGCTGCTTATATGGCAATCTATTTTGTTTCAATAGGACCCGGGCCCACTTGTCTATCTTCACCTCTTCTTACCCATCGTTTGTATCCTGAGTGCCCCCATCTGAACTCAGTATTCTTTCATATCTCCTCCTTTACCTATGTTTCTATCAATGAGGACCCTGCCCCTTCTTATCCATGCTAGGCAAGCTGCAAGTCCTCAGTCCATCCTCTCCTCCTCATCCCGCCCGGCATCCTGAGCCAGAAGTACAAACACAGGCTTCAGGAGTGTGTGTGAGGCAACAGCAGCCACAATGGCAGCTCAGAGCTCTGCCTGCACCCTTCTGCTGGCAGATGGAGGTGCCTGTTTCATGTATCCCAAAAAGCCCCTCCACAGAAAGATGGAAGAGGTTGTGGCTGCCACTTCCCGTTCAAACATCTCTTACAACACTTGAGCAAGGTCTGGTCAAGTGTGATAGTTGGAAGAGCCACCAGCATGTGGTCTGTATTTCCTTGCCTGCAAGGAACATCTGGATGTGATCTGAGAAGAACCTCTGCTTTTAACCCTTTGTAGTGGTTGCTCCCACCTATGAAGGGGCCAGCAGAGAAATCTCATTCCGCAGTTGATCTGCTGGTCACCAGCACAAGCAGCCTGATGTCTTCATAACAGATGGACAGCTGAAAACACAGCATATTTCATGGAGCTTTGCAGATCTCCAGGGAATTAACAAAATGACATTGAAAGCCATGCCAGCTCTGACCCATGTGCTGGGTTTGGCAGGCTGCTGACTGTGAGCAACTGGTTAGACCACTTCCATATCTGGGGGTCTGTCCTCTGAGCAGGATGAAGCCTGACATCAATCCTAAGTGACTGATGCAGCAGCAGAGCTGTATAATCTGCAGCTCACATCTCACTTGGGCTGCCAACACCCTTGCTGTGAGAGCAGAGCTTGATCCAGATGCCACACTATGTCTAGGAATGCTCTTCAGACATCCTAAATAAGGATCTTTGGCATCTGAATTTCCAGCTGAGACACTGTTTGGAGACACACCTGAATAAAACTGCTAACAGGTAGCGGAGGAAAGCAATTCTCGCAGAGTCAGACAAGAATTCACATTTTTGTCTGTTCTGCTCTGTACCGTCGCCTGGCACCTCCCCATGCCAGTTGGTTGGCTCAAGAGGCCTTCTCCTCCTCACAGGTTTCTCAGCAGCGCATCCTGACTGCAGGTATAAGGAGCCCGCAGGACGAAAGGCTTCAAATCCTCTCTTGAAGACAAAGAGGGAGAAGATCAAGTGCTTGTTTCCCTCCCTAGTCCTGTGCTGTAAGCTCAGATAGGTCACTTACATAGGCTGACAGAGGCTATTTCTTCAGTGCTCCTACTTATTAAAATGTGGCACATTTTTTTTTTAATCTGCCTTTGCTTTCTGGTCTTCATTTTATCTTCTTTTTGGTCTTTTCATACACCTTACCTGTGAGGCTGATAGTTTTTGGGAAGGTTCAATCCCAAACTTGCGCAGAACTATTTAGAAACTGATTAAAACCTGGGAAGAGCTGGTTAACAAGCTGGTTAAACAGCACACGCCAAAAGTCAGCCATTTGATGTTACATAGGAAACGCAGATTCTTTCGAGCCATTCCTGCTTCATCATTTCAACCCATTCGATCCTATGTTTATCATTATTTTAGTGTCCTTAGGGAAAGATAATTATGACTACAACATGTTGTGCTGTCAGCATGATCCAGACACCCACTTGTTGCTCCATTGTGCTAATTCTTGGTGTTTCTAATAGTTTGGTTGCAATCGTGGATTATGATAGCAAGTAAGCACTGCATAGTGATCAGAATTATAACAAATTTGAGTTAAGCCTTTAACTGCACTATTCCAAGTGTTCATTAATCAATATTACCATCAAGTTACTTTTTTAATGTGCTGTTGCTCTTCTGGCAGCAAGTAAAGTTTAATTGCATATGAAGGGAAAGATATATCACTTTCATCAAATAGAAAAGCAAGCAAATTACCTCCATCACCATAACAGCCAAATAGCCAATTTGGCTTGCAGCCCTTGTGTAGGGCTGTGATGGAGCAATACTCACTATAGCTATTAAGTACATACCTAAAAGCATGATGCAGAACAGGGAGTGATGGGAATATCACATGGACTCATTCTGGGGCCTCCAACACAAGAGGGATGTGGACCTGCTTGAGCAAGTCCAGAGGAGGCCACCAAGATGATCAGGAAGCTGAGGCATCTCTCAGAAGATAGGCTGAAAGAGTTGCAGTTGGTCAGCCTGGAGGAGAGAAAGCTTCAAGGAGACCTTGGAGCAGCTTCCAGTACCTAAAGGGGGGCTACAAGAAATCTGGTGAGAGACTTTTTACAAGGACATGTAGTGACAGACAAGGGGGAAAGGCTTTAAACTGACAGAGACGAGGTTTAGATTAGACATTAAGAAGAAATTATTTACTATGAGGGTGGTGAGGCACTGACACAGGTTACCCAGAGAAGTCGCGTCTGCCCCATCCCTGGCAGTGTTCAACGCCAGGTTGGCACTTTCTTGCTTGCTGATGTCTGCAAGCAGATGCAGTCACTCAGTGTAAATGGGAAGTAAGTTTAAGGCTGCTGTAATTTTCATCTGCATTGAAAAAGTGCAGGAGAATACAGTAAAGCTAAAGATTTTCTGGGGTTTAATACAAACAGGTTTTCACAGAAGAAACAACAGAAGCTTACTGAATCTAGGACCGAATCCCTTGCCAACTCTCATATTCCTTTTCTGAACTGGAGGGATGCTATAAGTACTTTATAGTGGAAAATATATTAGGTATTGAGAAATCCGCCTCCTGTTCCCAGCATTCCGTTCATTTACATCTGAACTTTCGGAAATCCCGTCTGACATTAAAATTCAGTGTGAAGTAGAGATCAGACAGAAAGTACAGCTGAATCTGTTTAAGTTTCTCAGAGAAAATCAAGTGAAAAAGGAGGTAATATAAAAGACTTAGCCCTAAAGAAGGCATCTGAAAAGCACAGTTTCAATAAACAAATAAATACAGGAAGTTTCCCGTATACAATTCAGTCCCTCTCATCCCATTATAAACAGCTTTCGACTTAATGTGCCAAATGCTTGTGACAGCCACAACATTGCCTTTAATTCCCATGTACAGAAGATCAATTACCCTCTTTTCAGACAGCTGCTCTTTTACTTCATATTTTGCTTCCAAAGAAATTGTTAATATCTTTCATATGGGCATACACTCAGTACTGTTCTAATGTTATTATTTGAAACAGATTACAGAAGCAGGTTCATCAGATACAAAATCTTGGCCTCCTAATATCTTTATTGGTCTAGGAGAAAATGGTCTGGTTTATCAATGGCAGCTGTTTATCCAGAGTTTTTGTGCAGAAAAGAAATAATGCAGCTATATTGCTACCTCTGTGGCAATATACAGGATTATTTTCATGGAGATATTAAAGAAAAAGTGCTGTTCTTTTCTTTATCATTTACTGCATCTCCATTATCAAGTCAAGTCCCAGCTATATTAAGGACCTTGGTGTACTGGATCACAACCAGGCAATATTATCTGTCTCTCATGTATTAAACCCACCTGTCCTGTATTTTCCCTTTCAGAAAAAGTATTGGAAGAACAGAAAATGAGGATTCATTCCGTATCTCTGCTCAAAAGGAAGACGTATAAAAAAGCAGCTATCCCATTCAGTAGATTTTATTTTGAAGGCATAAAGAGGAGTTTGAATCAAAGATATTTCTAGATTTCTTTGTTACCACTCTATTTAGGCAGAGACGATAGCTTCTCATTGTTTTTATAGTTAACATTGCAAAAGCTTCTGTTTTGTTTTCAAATATTCACTTGAGAGTAGAGTTTGCTCTATATTTAGAGTTTACTAACATACCCTGATGACCAAAAGGAATACATTTTAAGCACTTCAAGAAAATGTATTCTATCTCCTAATAATTACTGAAAGGTGATGGCCAGATTTTACCAGGCAGCATTCATTTCAAAGTCAAGTCTGTAGGGCAAAGACCACTTCAGGCCACTTCTATAGTCCTTTTGTGTGAATATAGCTGTTCCCCACAGAAATGACAACAGATTTGGAAAAAATAATGAAAAACGTTGTATATGGACACTGACGTTCTCTTCAATCTGCTACATCAGGCTTGTCCTGCCGCAGGCTAGGTACACACTCCCTTCAGGCAGTGAACAGTAATTGGGACAGCAATGTCAGCTACTCAGCAGAGTGTGAGAAGTTGATGTTTCAGCCTGAGAACTCTTGTCATTCACTCTAAGAGATCAGGTGATTTGCAGAATAAACAATTCAAGAGATTTCACCAAGCAAATTGGAGGAAATAATGACATGCTCATAAACATTTGGGGCAAAAAAAAGGAAGGCTAAATCTGCTGGCGGTGTTCAAGGCCGGGTTGGACATAGCCTTGGGTGGCATGGTTTAGTGGCAGGGTGTCCCTGCCCACAGCACGGGGGTTGGAACTGGATCTTAAGGTCCTTTCCAACCCTAACGATTCTATGATTCTAGCTATTACATATATGCGATATATTGCTGATGTTCTTTGTATTGCCTGGGACATAAAGTAGTTTGAATTACAAGATATTGAGGATATCATTAAACTCCCTTCCACAACAGAAGTTGCTCTTCCTCAGCTCATTCATCTGTTGTTGTATTATCATTTAGGAATTCCAACACAAATATTTACCCATAAGGAGACATCGGAAGCAAAATATGACTTGTGTACAAAATGCTTCAATTTAAAATAGAAACAGTCCTAGTGTGCTTCAATTAAAAATAGAAACAGAAATAAAAAAAAGGTTACATGCAACTTTCAACACTCTAAGGATACCAGCAGATAAAACAAAGAAATATAAAGCAGGGAGACGAAAACACATATGGAGTTAACAGTGCTCTGTAAAACCTCAGCAGGGTGCTGAGACACGTTTTTAAAACAGTTAAGCCTGAGTATGGGTATCAATGTCAGCGTCGTGCGAAACTGGGGCTGAAGTTCTCACACATGGGAGCACCTTCAGTGAGCCCTGCAGGGGATGGATGGGGATGCAGCTCAGGTGTGTGGGACGGGAAAGGGCAGATCCTTTACACTGCCTTTGCCAAGGGCTGCTCCCAGGCAGACTGTGGGCATCAGGATACATCCTCAGGGCTGGTGGGATGGGTGCTCCCGGGTCCAGCCAGCTATGTGAGTGATGGTTGCGCCAAGCCTTCTGCAGCTGTAATAGTAGCTGAGTTGTCTACTCCCCATGCTGGGGGATGCTATCATACCTGTAACTTTGAATTGCAAGAGAAGAAGCAGCATAGGGGCTACAGGGAGCTGGGAGTGGACTCAATGCTTTCTGCAGTGCAACAGCTCTGGCTTCCATCAGAGCCCACACCTGTGGTAACCTGCCCTGCTATTGTACTTACTGCTTTGCTGGCAATGACACCAGGGAAAATCAAGACATCATGCATCACGTATCAGTCCTCTTGCATTGCTGGATGTAAACCACATCCAATCGAAGGTGAATTGGGCTGCTTATTGAAGAGCAAGCTCTCTACAAGACACCAGGACAGCACCTGGACTGATCCAGTTGCTTACCCATTGAATAGGCATCTCCATGCTGCCTGGCAAGAGGTAGCATGGGGGTGCAGCCCTGTCCCCCTGCACCGCAGCAAGGGGCCACAGGCAGCCTGGGAAGCAGTTGGTTCAGTGCAAGGTCAGGATGTGTGCATGCAGACATCACTCCCTCTGACTGGGACAGACTCAGTCATATCACCCAGACTGGAAACCACCTGACACTTGAATCTATGTATGCTACAGTGTCATATACCACCTGTAAAAGCTTAAAGTGTTTTAAATGAACTATGTACGCACGCACATGAATGCATGTGCATAATACAGCTAGTTTAACTTTCCTGCAGAGAGAATTCTTCTTTTGTACCAGGTAAGACGAAGCTTCCAGTTTTGGGCAGCTTTTTTTTCTTCCTTACACCACATTAAAACATTGCTATTCAGGCTGAATTTTAGCGTGAATCATATGATCACGTTGATGCTTCAAAATATAAGTGCAGAATTCCTTTTGGCATTAATGGTATTTATGAAAGCAACCAGAAGAACGTGTTCAAATTCAAAATGTGGTAATACTTTACCTTCTGGCTATTTTTAAAGTTTCATTTCATTTCTGCTAAAGGAAAACAGTCTGCAGAGATTTACATGAAAAAGTGTCAAGGATCCACCAGCCTGAAGGGGATTCACATCAAGTATCTCTCTGTCATAAACACACAGCTTTGCGTATAAGTTTGTTGTTGTTGTTATGGAATTAATCTCTATTTTGTTCGAAGCATTCTGAGCTCATACACAACTACTCTGTTAGTGGCTGGCTAGAAGCGATATGCAGAGGCACTGAGAACTTGTTTGGAAGAGGCTGGACAGGAAGAACACACATGACTCATACAAAAATGTATTGGGCATCGCGTTTCCACAAAGGTCGCTGTCTACAAGCCTGAGGAGCACAAGCTGCAGGGATCTCATGTTCTCCATCACAGAGCGCCTGTGCTGGCTCAGCATCTGTGCCATGATTTCATTGCGCTTGCCCTAGCTGAGAGCGCTTCAGTTTAGCTGGGAAGATGCAACAGCCTGGGCATCAGCACAGTTAGGGGGGAGATTCTCAGGAATAATGCTGGGTATTTCCTCTGGCACCTCTGTCGTGCAGGAAGAGGTGAGTGCTGGAGGCAGCAATAGGAGCCCCTGCTTTTGGGGAATCACAATCACCAGGACCTTTCATAAAAATGACTGTTTAGTCAGAAGATCAAAGCGAAGTGCTCAGCTCCAGATCCTGAGCGCAGCTGTGGACAGTGCACTGTATCTCAGAGCTGCTAAGCACACACAGATTCTGCTGAAGCTAAAAAGTGGCTGTGACAGGAGCCAAATGGAAGAACTGACTCAAAACACCAGGTTTGCTTTCCTTGGCAGCTTCAGGAGCAGTTGGAAACGAGTTCTAAACCCTTAGCTGCTCCGAAGCTCTCATGGCTATGTTGTGCAGAACAACAACATCAAGCTGAACAACAACAACAACAACATAGCTTCAGTGGCTATGAATTTCCTGCAGCAAAGTATCCATAACGCTTAATACATGGCTATAAAATTGCAGACCGTGTGTTTTACATCAATAGCATTTACTACCAAATTACCCTTTATTCCTTAAACCAATAGTTTTCAAACTTCAAGGACCAGAGTCTTTGCTGAAGCATTATTATGGAACTAATAATGGTATTATTATGATAATAGTCAAAAAATATCATCATCTGTATTACTTTATTAATATCTTTATAATTCCTGGATGCCTTTTCCCACCTCACCCAGACACCCCCTTTACTCCTGTCCTTCCTCTGCTGCCCCATCTTAAGATTTCAGAAACTTTTCCCTATGGGGTAGCTGGTACCACCTACAAAACATTTCTTATCATGCCTTGGACATCTCATTCCTTTCCCAGGAAGGGTGTGGGCCTGTGACCCCATAGGGACACTGTTGCTTCTTTCCAACCTTAGAAGGATTTCTGGTACCACATGAAATTCCTAGAGCATGGTCAGTGATGTCTTTGGCTGAGCCCCTGCATGCCCCCAGGGAAGGGCAGCAAGCTTGGCATACTGCAGTGCCGAAGACCAGTTCCAGACCCTTGTTAATAAAAGCCTGGATGTGGACTCTCACCAAATGGCTTTAGGGCATCTAGAATAAAACAATAATTGTACATGTGAGCCATGTCACAACCCCTCCCATGAGGAGCACGTGAAAACAACCCAGGGAACACAGTGGTGCAGTGCTTGCACTGTTTTCCTTAAGTATGCTTGCTTAAACTTCAGGGAGTGGCTGGTTGTGACTGAAAGCATTGACAGATCAAACCTTCCCGGGAAACTTCTCTCTCAAACAACTTCATCCTGGAAAACCCGCTACACCAATGTAGCTGCCAACAGGGGCAGAGACGTGCTTGCTTATCAGGCACTTTTAAATGCTTCCAATGCAGTTTACATAAGCCTTTCCTATCAGCTTTGAACTTCAGGCTTCATCAGATTTAAGGGAGCACTGCAGCTGTCTTTGTGGTGTCAGCACTTTTGCATGGGCCGCTCTTGAGCTGCACACTCTCTCCTTGCTATCACGCCAGAAAACTTTTTGACCCTGACTCGCAGGCCTGCATCTCTCACTAATTGTTGCTGAAATGATGGTCTTCCCAGAATGGGGTTGTTTTGAGCAAACTGTCAAGGGGGTGTCTTACAGTGCCCCCCACTCACATAAATCCTTTATTGTTAATGCATAGATATCATAGAATCATAAGAATAGTCAGGGTTGGAAAGGACCTTAAGATCATCCAGTTCCAACCCCCCTGCCATTCGCAGGGACACCTCATGCTAAACTCTGACACACAAGGCTATGTCCAACTCAGCCTTGAACACCACCAGTGATGGAGCATTCACAGCTTCCCTGGGAAACCCATTCCAATGCCTCACCACCCTTACAGTAAAGAAATTCTTCCTCATATCCAATCTAAACTTCCCCTGTTTAAGTTCGAACCCGTTACCCCTTGTCCTTATCACTGCAGTCCCTCATGAAGAGGTCCTCCCCAGCATCCCTATAGGCCCCCTTCAGATACTGGAAGGCTGCTATGAGGTCTCCACGCAGCCTTCTCTTCTCCAGGCTGAACAGCCCCAACTTTCTCATCCTATCTTCATACGGGAGGTGCTCCAGATTTTTCTTAAACACAGGTCTTTGTACTGGATCCACAAATTCCTGTAGCTTAGTAAGTCCCGTTATAAAAGTGCAAATGGAGATACACTGAAATCCACAGAGGAAACCACTTTTTGGTTTGCAAAGCACAAGCACAAAGGACAAAGAACAAGCGAATGTAGCTGTCACCACAGTTCCTGTTCTCTGGCACAGGTAGGTGGCTGTCTGAGGGCTGGAGCTGCTGAACCTGGACTGAGCAGTTCCCAGAACTGCCCCGCCACCTTCACTGTCAGCCCCATGCTGTGCTTAGTGGGGGGAAGGCACCAGGCAGCAGCAGAGTTGTTTTACTGTTGTCTTCAGGGAGACCAAGTCTGGTTTACAAGTGACAGGCTTTACAGGTGACAAGTTTCAGACCAGCAATGGGGTACTACAACTGCACTGCAGGCTCAAAGGCCATGGGGTTTGCAAAGGCTGTTCTGTTGGCCATGGGCAGCAAGCCCTTGGCTTCAGGCAGGGCTCCAGGCAAGGGCGCAGTGCAGGGAAATGGAGTCTGAAAACACAGAGCAAAGGGAACTGCCTTGCACCGTGGTGAGAACTGTTTTCAGTGGCTAAGCTGAGAAATTATTAGCAATAACCAGCATTAAGTTATGGCATTCTAACTATTTACTCTCGTTACTTAAATGTATGTGAGGTGCGTGTATCACTCTCAAAAGGGGCTGCACCTCCATAGGAAGCATTGATTCACATTTTTCTAATCAATTTATATTTTAAAACAATCATTGTAAACACAGATGTTCAGTCACAAATAACTATGTTTCCAGAAGGTCAGCATATTTATTATCTGTCAGTTACCTGGCTGGAAAATTATGATGCTTGCTTTGTCTCTTTAAATCTGTTAAAATGTACCTTTTCCATCCACTTTCTCAGGCTGTTGCACACAACAGTTGAAAGGCCATGACCCATCAAAGTCAAAGGTTAATCTGATTTCCAGATCCACCAGCTGGAGCAAGCAGCAGCTCGTGCAGATTGCCTATTGTTGTGGCAATTTCCCGCGGCTGCCTCTGCCATGGAAGCAGAGGTGTTCACAGTCCTGATTGTGCTTTTCCCCACCAGCCTGCTCCAGAGCTGAACCAACTGCTCCTGATGCAGCATGTTCAGGTTGATTCCAGGGCTCCAGTTTATTCTTTTTTAGGACTTCTGAAGAAGCCACAGTTTCTGCTATCTCAGAAGACCTTTACGTCAGCCTGATGGGTGTACTGCAACACAACTGAAGCAGGCTCCATTCCCAGCCAGTGAAGCTCCTCAGTGTCACTAGATGTAGGATGGCTGTAACTAGCACAATGCTAAAGCTCTCTTATGTGTCTGCCCCTTGGCTGGCAGCACTGTAGTACTGAATGAAGCCCTGGATTTAATTGCTAATTCAGTTCAAACTGCGAGAAATGAAGCAGATATAACTGTCACATTTTTGTGCTTTGGACAATCTATTTTTGGAAGAAGCATGAAGAAAAAACATTTTAGTACATCATTATTAGTAATAGTAGTGATAGTATCATTATTATCATTATCATCATTATCATCATTACTATTCTTACATTCACCTTGCAGAAGACTGTTAAGAGCTATAGCTACTAGTGCGCAAAATAGAAACTAAAACCAAAGACAAATCAAGCCAAAACCGCTTCATTAAATAAAACAAGGTGAGGAAGAATCCATTTCAATAAAGCTGTCATGAGCATTAATAGAAGAGACAAATCAAGTTATAAAACAAGTGGGTTTGGGGGGGAAACAATCTGCTTATCTAAACTAAAAATTGTTCAGGTCCCACACTACTGACAGGTCATTGCAGCAGAACTGTAACAAGAGACCTCTGAAGGGCACTGTGGAAGAAAGGACAAAAGTTACAGCATCTTATTACACAACTAAACCAGGAGAGTTCTTTTTTTTACTCTAACACAACTTGGCAAACATTTATATACACACTTTTACCTCTTCCTGAGACTTTTGGAAGTGCCAACAAATTCTAAATACTTGCTTTTGTCTTGTTTTTCTTTCTTTGGCTATTGACAAGATTCTGCATATTGGTTGTATCAATCTGAATGACAGTGTATTTATGTCAGAATGTCATGTAGTTGAGAAAGCAAATAGCCAGGCTGACGACGAAGGGCCCAGGCACCTCATGAGCAATGCTGAAAAGAAAAAGAATGAAGGGGGAAACAGCTTTCCTGCTTACAGAAGATGCCGGGGTTATGATTTCTGAGACTATAAAACATCTGGCAAACTCAGCCTGAAGTCTCCGAGCGTTGGGGTTTTGACAACTTGCTCAAAAACCCCACTTCCTTCCTCAGCAGGGCTGGCTGAGAACAAGTGCTACGTAAGGCACCTGGGATTTTGTACGCACAGGCTGACATTCTAAACCTTGAAGTTCTGCCAGAGCTGCTCATTTAGTTAATAAATAAGGAAATAAATAAGCAAATAAAGCAAAGTAAATGGAAAATAAAGAGGGAAGGCAGCACTGCCTAAGTTTGAGCAGGTTTGATGGTTAAGGCTCAACCGTGCTGCAGAAAAGACCCTGGCCAATACACAGTTGAAAGCCGGTGCCTGGCTCGCCTGAGCTGCAGGAAAGCTTGTGCAGCAGAAGCCGCAGCCCAGATGTAGGGGAAGGATCCTTCTTCATGTCTGCCATCTGCTCCTGAGATGAAGCCCTTTGCCCACCCGTCCCACTTACTCTTGAAACAGCCCCATTTAAGGAGTGTCCTGCAGAGAAGGCAGCTAGCAGGTTACTCAGAAATTCCCCACCGCTTGGCATATACAAGTCACTTCCCTGTGTGTTTAACCCACGCTTAACTCAGGCACAAGACAAGCCCATCTTATACTCTGAAATACGAATTCCAAAATGCTGAGGCAGATAAAACATCTGTGCCTGTGCTCAGCCAGGCTAAGCTGTTATTGCTGTCCCACAACTCCAAGCACCTACAAATACCCACACGTCCTTTTACCTGCTCATTTTCCCGTGGTCTCTGCATTGCAACCTATTTGATTACTTTCAGGGTTCGTTGCCGAGACTGCCAGAAAAATTGTTGCCATCACTGAGGTTTTGAAGCATCTCACGTCGTCATCATCAGGGCAAGATGTTCTTTCACAGGAGCCAGGGCAAAGGAAGCCCAGAGAGGATATAATCATTCTGCTCCACCTCCCTTATGAAAAGCTGCCAATAGGAGCACATAAACAAGCTAATCCCTATTCCATTATTAGCAGATTTAGCTACAGGCATTAAAAAGGAACAGAGAATGGAAAGTAAGTAGAGGCTGTAGAAGCAAAATTGTGGTGATGATGATGATGATGATGGTTATAGTGAAATTACAAGTTTATTTTCAGGATACTTGCAGAGAGCTTCTTGCAGAAAAAGTAATTCTGTATATTTTAGCGAACATGAAATTTCTACAGGCTTATGGGCAGCTTACATTCAAGTATCTATTTATTTGTATTTATATAGATTGCAAGCAGTTATACGATTATGTGACATCTTTTATTGTGATCGCCAGTCAATTAAGATCCCTCCTTAGGGTCTTTCTCCTGCCTAGGTACCCAATTCAAGACTGCTCTCACGCAGCTCAGGATGTTGCAGTTACTAGTCCTCCACTGTGAGAAGGAATATGAACCCACTTTTCTGCCATGAATGCTTTACCCCCTCAGCTATGCAGCATGTTTTTGAGTAAGGACAGGGCTGTGTCAGTGCTCCATTTTGTGTTGCCTCCCAAGTATTTATGGGAAAGGGCAGAAAGGATGAGTCTGCACAAGCAGGAGGGGGAGACTGCTGGAGAATGGGACACCTGGGTTCCAGCCCCTGCTTTCTTAAAGCCCATCCTGCCTCAGTACAATAGTTGTGCTCTGAAAATACCTGCTAGATTAAGTCCTGCTGGTGAGAGAAATCTCTAGCTTTCAGATCCATAAAAGCATAGGGGTTTAGCCACTCAGCATGACCAAGAATGAAGGTAGTTTTCCATGTGCACTGAATTTGGGAGAGGTAGAGAACTTCTGGCTCCAGTTCCCACCTGCCACCCCAGATTCACATCTGTGTGAAACCCATGCATGCAACAGTTTTATCCCCAGTTTCACCGTAGTCTAAAAGAAACCTTGGATGTCTGCTTGCTGCTCCCATGCCCTCAGCCCCACAAGTCTCTGACATAGCCAATGCTCAGAGGAGGACCTGCAGAAGAAAGGCACTGTGCCATGAAAGGTGAATCCAGCTGTAACCCCTACAGCTTGTCAAAGCAAAAATACTTCCAGGTTTTGGTCACCTTGTGGTTAGGACAGCAATGAAAAAAAGAACAATTTGCCCTAAATTTTGTGCTTGAGAATGAAATATATGGAAATTTGTCGCTGATACCATTTTGTGGATTTGGCCTTTTGGGCCTGCAGCCTTCAGTGAAACTATCTGGCTCCGTGGGAGACTGAATTGGACCATCACATTAACCACGTCCTACTGGAGATACTCTCTCTGAACTTCAGTCCCAGAAGTGTCTCAAAAGGAAATCCATGTGCGAAACTAATATTGACTAGAGGATGGTGCGGTAGAAATCAGCTATAGTAGAAGAAACAAATCCCTCCAAGTATTGCCGGTATTTATTTATTTTTGAATGTACTTGGTGCTCCTGCTTACAAACTGGTGCAAAGAGCACCAATGACTTTTGTTTTTGTCAGCTCTGGTAAGTCTAGAAATGCTGGGGGCTGCTGCAGGAGCAGATGGGAGATGCAGGAAGTAGGATTGATGTTTTCATAAGAGGCATTTTGTCCTCCACATCACTATGATGCCTTAGGCACTGTGCTTCTGAAGGGCCTTCCTCCAGACATAAAGAGCTTCTTCATGCTTATTAAACATTGCACAGTACTTCTGAAAAGGTAAGAATATCTCCATTGATCACCACATGACATGGTGATCTTCCTAAGCAGAATCATGTGAAAAAAGTAAGACTGTGAGAGATTTTTGTTTGGGGGATTACCAGGGAAAATCAACCAATTCTTCCTTCAAAACTGTTCTTTCCCCTGCAGGTACAGCCTCATCACCATAATGTCAGACACCTATTCTGACACACGTTCCAAACTCGTTTGGCAGCTGAATTCACACCTGTGGATATTCAGCACATCTATGATAATACGACGGAGACGTTCAGGCCTGCAGAAGTAGCATATTCATCTCACATTAGACCTACTTCTCTCACAACAGTTTTTGGGAATTCTCCCATTGCTTTTACTCAGAGCATGGAAAGAACAGAAAACAAACCTTCAAGCAAGCAAGCAAGGTAAGGTATACACAAGCTACAAGCAAGTAAGAGCTACGCTGTAGAAATAAATTCCATATCCCCACGAGGCAGAGCTCCAAGCATTTCCATGTTCTGCAAAAGAAGCAAAAAAGGGCCCGCAACAGAAATAATTTTTATGATCAGAAAATGTGTAAACATATTGAGCCGATGTACTTTCACAGGATACGCTTCCAGCCACTCCGTATAATATACCCTCTGCTCAAGTACTTAAGAGCCAGAACCAGTCTTCGCAGCAAGCTTTCTCTTTACTTCAAAGGGAATTTTGTTACAGTTCCGTAAAAAGCGGCTAGAAAGGCAAAAATAGGACACAAGGAAATGGAACGAAGCTGCATCAGGGAAATTTCAGGTGGGACATCAGGAAAAGTTCTTCACAGAGAGGATGGCCAATCACTGAAGAGGATCCCTAGGGAAGTGGTCATGACACCAAACCTGTCAGAGTTCAAGGATCATCTGGACAATGCTCTTAGGCGTACGTTTTAGCTTTAGGTACTCCTGCCAGGAGCAGAGAGTTGGACTCCCTGGTCTTTATGGATCCCTTCCAACTTCAGATATTATATGATTATATATATACATAGAACCTACAGAGAGGTTACGATAGGCATAAGCTTTTTGGTGACTTTAAGTATTTGTTTCTTTTTGCCCAGGTTGTTGGGGATAAGTTGACAGCTGGAGGTCAGGGCTGCCACTTGGGGGGGATCTCAGCAAGCTGTAGAAATGGGCTTACAGGAACCTCCTGATGTTTGCCAAGAACATATGCAGAGTCCTGCAACTGGAATGGAGTAAACCGACACTGAGGGCTTACTGTTGAGGCAGCGACTTTGCAGGAAAGGCCCTGAGGGTCCTGGGAGACAACAAAGTGAATATGCACCACCAGTGTGCCTTTCCAGCGACGAAGGGTAACTACATACCAGCGTGTATTAGCAATAGTCAAGGAAGGCGACCATACCCCTCTAAATGGCACTTGTGATTGATAGTACTGTGTCCAGGCTGGGGCTTCCCAGCCAACCTACTGGAGTGAGCCCAGCACTGGGCCACCAGGGCTGTCACAAGAACATTATGAAAGAAATGGATTTGTTCAGCTTTTAGAAGTCAAGGCAAAGGGGAAGAAACTCTATTGCTGTTTTCAACTACCTATGAAGAGGGTATAGAGAGGAAAGAGTAATTCTTCTTGGAGGTAAATGGTGATGAGAGGCAACAGACACAAACTGCAACAACATAAACCCCAAATAGATACCATGAAAAAACCCACAACTCATGGGTGGGTGTTTGAAGATTGGAATTGGTGCCCAGGGAGGTGCGGTATCCTCATCCTTGGAAATACTGAAAGCTCAACTGAACAAGATCCAATGCAATATAACTTCAAATTTGGCCGTGCTTTGACAAAGAAGGTGGAGCACTTGCTTCAGAAGTCATTTCCAATCAGAATTATTTTATCATTGTATAAAAGTTTAGAGTATTCCCCGTGTAAATCTGTTTTAAACATGAATAAAATGCTCTTGAATTTACTGAATGCTGAATATGATGCATAGCAAGGTGGCATAACATAATTCAGATGCTTCAAAGAGCTCATGTGAATGTGTTTCAGGCCCACACACAGCTTTCCCAGCTCCCCAGCATGGTTAGCAATTCAGAGAGAAAAGTATATTTATCTCAAATAAGTTTACATTTTATAAAAATCCAACCTGTCATCTTTCCTTCGCATTAGTCATGAGGTTGCAGAAGTCAACAGAGTCAATTTTCAAACACTGGCACAGAGAATTCAGCCTCAACATTTTATTTGAAGTCAGTATCTAAACATTCAGAGGTCTACCCTCCAATGAAGAAAAGTCTGGCCTAGACCAGATGGATTGCAGGCTAGGAGATTTGAGGAACTTGCCTGACCATTACTTCCTTTGAGAAGTGAGTCTTCACCTTTGACTCAAAAGTGAATAACACGATCCTCTTTCCCAGAGAGAACTGAAATCAAAGCATATATACTATTCATAGAACCATAGAATGGTTTGGACTGGAAGGGACTTTACAGATCATTTTGTCCCAACCCCCCTGCCATGGGCAGGAACACCTTCCACTAGACCAGGTTGCTCCAAGCTCCACCCAGCCTAGCCTTGAACACTGCCAGGGATGGGGTAGCCACAACTTCTCTGGGCAACTTGTGCCAGGGCCTCACCACCCTCATAGTAAAGAATTGCTTCCTCATATCTAACCTGAGAATAATCTACCCTCTTTCAGTTTAAAGCCATTACCCCTTGTCCTGTCACTACATGCCCCTCTCCAGATTTCGTGTAGGCCCCCTTTAAGCACTGAAAGGCTGCTATAAGGTCTCCTCAGTCATCTCTTCTCCAGGCTGAACAAGCCCAACTCTCTTAGCCTGTCTTCATAGAAGAGGAGCTCCAGTCCCCTGATCATCTTTGTGGCCCTTCTCTGTACCTGCTCAAGCAGATCCATGTCTCTCTTGTGTTGAGGACACCAGAGCTGAATGCAGGATTGCAGGTGGGGTCTCATGAGAGCAGAGTAGAGGGGCAGGATCACCTCCTTCGACCTGCTGGTCACGCTCCTTTTGATCCAGCCCAGGATACAGGTTGGTCTCTGGGCTGCGAGCGCACACTGCTGGCTCATGTTGAACTTCTCGTTAACCAACACCCCCAAGTCCTTCTCCTCAGGGCTGCTCTCAACTAGTTCTCTGCCCAACCTGTAGCTGTGCCTGGGATTGCCCCGGCCCAGATGAAGAACCTTGCACTTGGCTTTGTTGAATTCCACTAGGTATGCAAGGGCCCACCTCTCAAGCCTGTCAAGGTCCATCTGGATGGCATTCCTTTCCTCCTGTGTGTTGACTGCACCACACAATCTGGTGTCATTGGCAAACTCAATCCCACTGTCCATGTCACCGACAAAGATGTTACACAGCACCGGTCCCAACAGTGACCCCTGAGAAACACCTACTTGTCACCGGTCTACACTTTGGACATCAAACCATTGACCTCAACTCTTTGAGTGCAACTGCCAGGCCAATTCCTTATCCAGTGAGTGATCCATACATCAAATTCATGTCTCTCCAGTTTAGAGACTAGGATGTTGTGCGGGGCTGCCAAATGCCTTGCACAAGTCCAGGTAGATGATGTCAATCGCTCTTTCACCCACCAATGCTGTAACCCTGTCACAGAAGGCCACCAGGTCTGTCAGGCATGATTTGCCCTGAGCGAAGCCATGCTGGCTGTCAACAATCACCTCCTCATTTTCTAAGAGCATATGCTAAGGCATAGTTTCCAGGAGGACCTGCTCCACGATCTTGCCAGGCACAGTGGTGAAACTTGACTGGCTTGTACTTCTCTGGGTCTTCCATTTTTCTCTTCTTAAAAACGGGGTTTATGTTTCCCTTTTTCCAGTAGGTGGGAACTTCACAGTCTGCCATGACTTCTGAAATATGATATATAATGGCTTAGCAACTTCATCCACCAGTTCGCCCAGGTCCTGCAGATGCATCTCATCAGGTCCCACGGACTTGTGCAACATCAGGTTCCTCAGATGGTTTTGAAGCTGATCTTCTCCTACAGTGGGTAGTTCTTCATTCTCCCAGTCGCTGCCTTTGTCTTGGGAAACTTGGGCAATGTGGCTGGAGCTCTTGCTGGTGATGACCAGGGCAAAAAAGTCATTGAGTACCTCAGGTTTCTCCTGTATCACAGGTAACCAGGACTACAGTTTCCTTCCAGAGAGGGACCACATTTTCCTAGTCTTCCTTTTGCTTATTACCATAAGCATAACTGTAGAAGCTTTTCTTGTTGCCCTTGACATCACTGGCCAGGTTTAATTCTATCAGGGCTTTAGCTTTTCTATCCTGATCCCTGGCTGCTTGGACAATTTCTCTGTGCTCTTCTCAGGCTACCTTGTCCTTGTTTCCACCCTCTGCAGCCTTCCTTTTTATGCTGGAGTTTGAGCAAGAGCTCCTTGTTCATCCATGCAGCCCTCCTTGTGCTTTTGTCTGACTTCCTCTTCATCAGGAAGCATTACTCCTGAGCTTAGAGGAGGTGATCCTTGAAAATTATCCAGCTTTCTTGGACCTCTCTTCCTGACAGGGCTTTATCCCATGGTATTCTACAAAGCAGATACCTGAAGATGCCAAAGTCTGCTCTCCTGAAGCCCACGGTGGTGTGCTTGCTATGCGCCCTCCCCACTGCCCTAATGATCTTGAGCACCACCATTGCATTGTCACTGAAGCCAAGGATGTTTTGCATTTTCCACCAGCCCCTCTCTGTTGGTGAGAACAAGGTCCAGGATAATGCCTATCCTCAGCTCATCTATCACTTGGAGAAGGAAGTTATCATCAACACATTCCAGGAGACTCCTGGATTGTTTATGCCCTGCTGTGCTGTTCCTCCAAAAGATACTGAGATGGCTGAAGTCCTGTATGAGGACCAGGGCTCGTGAACATGAGACTGCTTCTATCCATCTATAGAGGGCCTCATCTACTTGGTCTTCCTGGTCAGGTGGCCTGTAGCAGACCCCCATTATAAGGTCTCCTGTCCCTGCCCTGCCCTTAATCCTGTATGAGTGGTGCGCACATGAAACAACACCAGTGGATAATAGCCAGTGGACTGTTTGAGGCTTGGGAGTCTCTCGGCGACATCCCTGACAGAACTCTCCAGAGAGTGTGTCAGGTTGGCAAATGGGTACCTCTGTGACTCTCAGAAGAGTTGCCCACTAAGAAAGTCACTTTTCCGGGTGAAGAGGCCACATCATACCTGTTGTATCCTTACAGCATCCTTGTGGCAGAGGCAGGCTTCCACAGAACTTCAAACAGCACACAGATTTGTTTGAGTGGTGAGCCGTTAAGCTGTCTCCCCATATGTCTGATCTGAGCTTCTCCTTGTTATCTCACACAGATAATCATTTAAACTCTAACAAGCCTACATTTATTCCCTTACATTTCTCCCTCATATTTTGTGCAAAATAGTTACCGCAGGTAGAGTGGGAGGACAAACACTGCATCCCCTCTGTCTGAGTTTGTCATTGGCGTTTTTCAAAGTCTTTGGGTCAAAAAACCTGCAAAGTTTACTCTGCTGCCTTAGCACCTCCAGGAGTAGATCTGATAACCTGTGATGGCTCTATTCTTACACAGGAAAAAACGAGCCTTTCCGGGATACACGTCAAGTTCTGCTCATGCCCCTGCTTCTCCAGCATTTTCCAGATGGCAAGTCCATTAAAGCATTAGCGAGGGAAACAGGCACTGCAGTGCCAGTCTGATGAAAACCACTGGCCACCCAGCAGACAAAAGGTAGTATGAAGAGAGTGTCCTCAGGTGGAATGGGCTGGGAATGAACTGGAACCAGACAAATCAAATATGATTCAGGCTACCAAATCGAATAGCCACAGGGCTTTGGGAATCCCACAACCTCAGCCTTAGCCTTGCCTTCCCCTGTAACTCTGAGACATGGGTGAATGGCTGCCTGTTATGGCATCCAGGTGAAACCCTGAATTTTAATAAGTTTTTGTTTCTCTTTATTTAGTGGTGTTTTTTTTTTTCTTGAAAGTAATGACCTCTGTAAGATAATCAGGAAGCAAAGCAAAGCAAATGCATGGAAGGAAGAACTACAAGGTTTCCATTACACTGTAATCAATGGTGAGTTATTAATGTCAAGTATTTATTTGACCTAAGAGAGGTTTACTGCTTGCTCCTCAGAATACCTACAACATCAGTCCTGGAAACATCTAAACATGAGATAAGAAAAATAACCCCTTCCTCCCCAAAGAGGTTTATCTGTAATGTTTAATTTGGGGTGGATGTTTTCCCAACTCTACTTTAGGTACCACTTAACACACTCTCAGCATCCCTCTTCATTAATCCTACTTTTGGCTCTGCAGACTTTATTAATAGACAGCTTTATCACAAAAACTGGGGTCACGACAACTTTACATTTCTCACGTCTGTACACAAAGAACCCGGAGCAAACACAGGCGCCATTGGAACTCAGCTCTCAGGATGTTGTTTAACAATCAGAAATTGAACGAGCTCACAGGGCTTAGTCTCCAGCACTGTGCAGCGTGCATTCAGTGGTACACCAGCTGGTTTTCAGCATGAGCCAACTCGATGACAGCCGATCACCCCCACTTGCCATGTAGGATGACTAACCAGCTTTTCCCTGCTACTCTCCTGGCGTGCCGTACCTACCTGCTCTGTTTTTCAGGTCACTCTGACTTTCAGCGAGACTTGCAGCTCTCAGGAGCACTGCAACATCGCAGGGCACTGCCACAGCCTTGCGACAGAGAATAGCTTCCTACATACGCCTGTCATGCCCCCTCCACCCCTGTTTTCCTGAAACGTGGCAGACCCAAACCTGCAATCTTGCCACACATTTGGGTGACCACCACTTGTAGCGGACCTCTCTTGTTTGGGTTTTTTTTTGGTAAAAGAGTATGACATGGTCAATATGATACAGCCTGAGGAAGGGATAAAACATCTATGCACACAGAGTTGAAGATACATGTCCTTTCGCTTTTGCTCCATGGAAGCATCCCGAAGCCCTGCCTGGGAGCAGATCACTCTGGGGCTGCTTGTCTCACCTCGGCCGCGGAGGCGGCAGGCAGCGGGAACCCACGGCCGGCTACGGGGCTCGTTTGAGGCTACCGCCACTGGCCCGCCCTCGCGGCGAGGGGACTTGCAATTCTTCTTTCTAGCAAATGATTCCGTAGGGAAAACACCCCCGAGGCGTCCGAGGGGGAGGACGGCAAACCCTCCAAGCGGAGCCCCGTCCCACATCCCGTACCTCGGGCGGCTCTGCCGGGGGCTGACAGCGCGTCCCGCCTGCCCTGCGGCGGCTCAGCCGCGGGGCAGCAGGGACGGGCGCGCTGCGGGCGGCCGCCTCCCGCCCGCCACCACCGAAGCCCGAGCGCTCCCGGGACGCGCACCGAACGGCGGCCGCGGGAAGGGCAGCGCCGCCCCCGGCCCCGCCGCAGGCAGCCCGGCCCGGCCCGGCCCGGCCCCGCCCGCCGCGCACCTGCCGCCGGCCGCCCTCCTTCCCGGCGTGTGCCCGGAGCCCGCCGGTGCCGCAGGAGGAGCAGGAAGCGCCGGGCAAATCCAGCCGCGCTATCACATGACTCAGCAGCCGCCGCCGGGCTGAGTTCACCCAGCGCGGCGCCGGGAGGGGGAAACCTGCTGCTGCTGCTGCTGCTGCTGCTGCTGCTGCTGCTGCTGCTGCTGCTGCTGCTGCTGCTGCCGCCGCTGCAATGAGGCCGCGGACCCGCGGCTGCCCCTGAGCCCTCCGTTCCGGTGCCCCCATTGCGGAAGCGCGGCGGGGGCTGCCGGAGCCGCCGCTGCCTGCTGCTGCCGCTGCCTCCGCCGCCGCAGCGCTGCCCGCCGGCGCGCCTCTCTTCCCGCCCTGCGCGGCGGCTCCGGCGCTGCCGCCGCCGGCGGGGGTACTATGCTCACGCGGGTGAAGTCCGCCGTGGCCAATTTCATGGGCGGCATCATGGCTGGCAGCGCGGGCGCCGACCACGGCAGCGGCGCGGACTTGCCGCTGCGCTTCCCCTACGGGAGACCCGAGTTCCTGGGACTGTCTCCGGACGAGGTGGAGTGCTCCGCAGACCATATCGCCCGCCCCATCCTCATCCTTAGCAAGGAGACCCGGCGCCTGCCCTGGACCACGGGCTACGCGGAGTGAGTACGCACCCCGGCTGCGGCGGGCAGGTGGAGCGCGGCCGGGCCCGCCGGCATGAGCCCGCTCCCGGGCGCACGGGCAGCGGGAGGCTGCGGTGGCGGGTGACCCCCCTGCGGCGGGTGCCGGAGGCGGCGGGAGCGCCGGACCGGGCCTGCGCGGCGCCGCGGGCAGCGGGAGCCGGGAAGGGGGGGTGGGACGGGGCAAGCGGCATCCGCGGCTCCGTGTGCCCGGCCCCGGCCGTAGCTCCGCACCTGGGTAGCTCGTTTCGGGGAGGCCGAGGATGCAAACGGTCAGCTGCCCGTGCGAGCCTCCTCGGGTACCCGACCCGTACGCGACCGGCGAAGGGTAACAAACGGGCAGCGCCGGGGCTCCTCCACCCGCAGTGACGGCTCCGGGGCGCTGGGGCCAAGGGTGGTGGGAACCCCGCCGGTGAACAGCTGCCTCTGTTCTTGACTCGGGAATGAAAAAGGCCATTGATAGGAAACCCCGCTTGGTTTGTGCGTGTGTAACTGCTTCCTGCTGCCCAGAAGCGGTGGAACGTGTGGGGTTTGAGGTGCTTCCCTTGTGACCTGCTGGCAGCCGTCGTGCTCGCTCGTGGTGGCTGGGTGCTTGTGCCCCAAGTGCTCTCCAGTCTGGGGGAAATACTTGAGAAACGCGAGCCCCAAGCTGAAAGAACGGTCCTTAGGCTAACCCCAAAACTGGGCTTTCCCACTGGTTTGTTGCCCTGACTCACTCATGTCGTAGGATTTACTTTAGAGGGTGTCTCGTCAGGACCTGGTTGTAGCCTTGGGTGCAGTTAAACTAAATGATTGCGTGCAATGCCTTAAATACCAGCCAGGCAAAGGGCAGTGTTTGTTTGGATGCAGATCCTCTTCCTGCTGACAGTGGGAGTAGCTGTGGAGGCAAGGCATGTCCTTGCACTTGATTCCTGTATTAGTAGACACGTTGTTTTCTTTGGTACTGGGAGCGGGAATCAGTATTTGGTTTCTCTCTGCCAGTGTCTCTAAGTCTTGTGCCGATCTGGCCCTCCATATTGCTCTGCCAACTTACAGGTTACAAGTTACACTAAACTAGCTCTTCCAAAGGTACAAATGGCTTTGCTGTGGAGCACTGTCTCTTCAGGCATACATGAATTCTCAACAAAACTACTGCAAAATCTACAGTGAAGGCTTTGCATTGTTAATGAGCAATCACTAACTTTATTTAAGAGGTCGTTCCATCATTTGGGACGCTGGAATGGGAAGAGATTTGGAGAATTTTAAATTGGATTGTTCTCATCAGATTATTAAAGAATTGAACAGACTACTGAGCATATTCCCTAGGAACTATAAGTATAAATGTTTAAAAGTAAGCTCTAATTGTTCTGCTGCTATAATGGTCCCTTAAAAAGCAATTCTTTACCAAAGCAAGTAAGTGCTGCTATTTTTATCTTACGTGAGGTGCTGTGGCTTTCAGCAAGTAACTGTAATTGAAAGTTGGTGATAAAGTGGAAGGGAGGTTCTTTGGCTCCCAGGTATGCACATCCACTGCTGCCTGCAAACCTTGCCTGAGACTGTTGGGGAACAAAACTGAGTGTGTCAGAAAGGGAACGCCTGGGTTGACCCTGTGGATGAAACCTTCTGTGAGGGAGTGTTTGGAGGTGAATGCCCCTGGTGATCATGGAAGGACAAGAACATACCAGGGTTGTTTTTACATACCTGTTACTCTTCCAAGCTTTGAGCAGTTTGGTTAATTGGGAGGTGTGAAAAAATCACTGGCTTTCTCAGTTCCCGTTGTTATCTATGTGAAAAAAGGTTGGCTTTTTGCTTTATCTCTGGGTTTGGTTTTGAGGGGGTTGGTTTTGTTTTCATCTGTCTCATCCCCTTCCAGTGCAATTATACTGGTTCTAGCGCTGGTGAAGCAGAGCTTGGTACTCCCTAGGGAGAGAACTAGTGAACATGTTACCAGGCTCTTCCCAGAAGCATCTGTGTGGTCTTTCAAAATGGGGTCTGGTTGTAACCAGAAGATGTCCAAATGCTTGCTGTGCAGGAGCAAAGAGGAAAGTAGTGCTGCCAAAATTGCATTGTCCTCCAAAGGCAAAGCAGCGTGACAGCCATTAATAAATAAAGAAGTAAGGACAAACCCAGGCTTTGCCAAATCTTACTTATTTTCCCTTTTTTTTTTTTTACTCCTACTGAGCTATTACCAGGCTTTCTGAAAATAATTGTGAGACTTGCTTGGAGGTATATGTCCAAAACATCTATTTTCCTTTTGGAACACATTTGATTATAGAGAGGAAAGAAATGGAAAAATACCAGGAAGGTCAAATTATCATTATATATATTCTAAAGTTTGTTTGCTTTGGGGGGCAGCGAGGGCTGAAGTATTTTTATGCTATTATTTAGCATTGTGTTAGCTGTAGTTAGTCCAGAAAAGAAACTTCCAGAGGAGTGTTGGCCTTTTGTTACAGTACAAGTGAGCACTTACAAGAATGTTAGGAGGAAGTTTGGTGTCCTCACAAGGAGCTTGTGACCCAATACAAAAGTCAGCCATTTAACACACATTTTACAAGTCTGTTTTGGTATGAAGGAATCAGAAAATCCATGCTGTACCCACAGGGCTGTGAGATCCAGCTTCTCTGAGCTATTGGCTTTCCCGTGTCTTCGTGTTTTAGCAAATCAACAAAAGTGTTTTGTTGGCAGGGATGCTTTTGGGCACAGAGGTTTTTACTCCTTAAAGGAAAGGAGCAGTTTATTGCAGACTTAGAAGGCAGAGAGTTTGCTCAGGAGGTGTAAGGACAGAGTACGTGCCGCCTTTATTGAGTCTGCCCCGATGTCACGGGCCATTTGCACAGTGGGGTTTGAGTTGGTGCTTTTATGCTCTATGCCCAGCGCCAGCATCTGTCTTGCTGTGTCTAAGGAGAAATTTTGGCTCTGACAGCAGATCACCCGGAGGCTTTGGCCCAGGAAAGTGTTTGCAATGTTCATTTTCTTTACTTGTAAAACATACGAGTTTATGGATGATACCAGAACTCCTTGATGTTGTCATGTCGGTGTTTCATCTAAGCTGGAGAAGGCAATATGGGGTTAGACATGGTTCCCATGCAGGACTAAAGCAGTCTGAGTCCACAAAATATGTAGGTTTTTCTCAGGGACATCCTCTCGTTCCTTTGATTCCTGAGAATAGGGATTTCTTACTAACTTAGAGGGTGATAAAGAAGCCCATCTGGCTGATTGTTTCTTCTCCTTAGCATCTGTGGCATGTGCCTATTTGTCTGACTTATTCCCCTGGAACAAGCACTTCTCCCCTTTTTCTTGCTTCTTTTGTATTGGACTTCTTTGTAATGGATATTTTTGCAATATTGCTCATCTGTGTCATATGTTCTAACTTTAAAAATAAGTTACCTGCTTATCTCTGTGGTATTATGCATTGAAATGTAAATTAGCCTTTATTTTTTACTATTAGCTTCCCCTCTTTTAATAGTGTGATCATTATGAGAAGTGTGTAGGCAGGCAAATGAAATCTTCAAAAACATACTTGGTGCTAGGATAAAACATCATTGCTTCCTGAAATTTCAGTGGGAATCCCATAGGCACTCAGCTTTTCTTCATTTGTGAGCAGCCGGAAAGCTGTCTTTTGAAACAACTGTCCTGCTGTCTTCTTCCTTGCATGGTAGACCTGAGACCATGAATTTCAGTTCACCTCATACTAGAGGATGGCGAAAGGCCAGTAGGTGTTTCAGGGAGATTCTTACACCACAGACGCTTGTCTAATGGTCATCAAACCTTCCGGGGAAGCAAAATGAGAATTGTATCCCACATCCAGCAAGCTTTTTAATTGTCTTTAGAGGTATCATTTCATTTAGAAATAAACTTTTCCTCTTTAATCAAGGGCATCGTTAAAGTAGTTTTACTGCGTGTGGTTTAGCTGATGTGCATCAGGAATGACCCGAGGTGAAGGCAGTCTGTTAACAAACATTCCTGTAAGTCTGCCTTTAATCCGGAGAGGGAAGGAGATTTGCTGCTCTCTGAAAAGTTAAATGATTTATTTGAGTAAGGGGGGTGGGAGGAGGCTCCTGCCTGACACTTTATTTACTCCATGCTCTCCCTCCCCTCCGCAGGCAGCTGTGATCCCAAGGCCTCGGGGCTCTTCCAGACCTTTCCCTGTCCCAGCCCTGAGCTGTCTTCTGAACTTCTGCTTGATTGCCCTCTTACTGGAGGGGAATTTCTTCTCTGTGCTGTTTTCAGTGTGTTATGACCTCTTCCCTGCAGAGCTTCTGCTAAGCTGTCCTCATCCCCTGCATTAAACTCTGAAAGTACCCAGCAACGTAGAGGAGATAGCATATTTGGAATATATAACATGTAATGACTCAGATGGTATTCACCTGCATCTGAAGTCTACCCAGAACACTATTTTTCACGTCCGGCTCTTTTGCTTCATTTTGTTACTTCTCTGTGAAGGCAGAGGGTGAGCAGGGTGGAGCTGAGCCTTCATGTCCTGGTTGAGTTTCCTACATATGGCATGAAAAAATGGATGCTAAATATGCAAATGACAAGGACTAGCCTGCTGCTTGTGCTGGTGGAATTGCAGGGAAACTGCAGTCAAGTAGCATCTTGTGGTGGAAAAAATGAGACTAGTGATTTTCCATCTATTTTGAATGTGTATACCTGGTGTCCAGGACTCAGTACTATAATCACTTTTCTAAATTGTGTGAATCCAGGGGATGGGACTGTAGCTAGCTGCTTCTGTATCACTGGCTTTGCTCTTTACTCTTACCTTTCTGCCATCTGTTTGGGCAATATCAAAAGGTACTATTAAATACACTTAAGGGAAATGGAGAAAGTCTCAGTTGTACGTTGGCTGTGACCTTATGCAAAAGACGATTTTTCTTGTCTTTTTTAATTGATTTTTCAAAGATTTCTAAATGACGCTTCAGTGATGTTTGCAGTTGCAAATTATGATAGGTAACCAGAAACTCAACTTTTGTGTTGTGTGTGTTTCTTGGCTTATAAAGTCAATTTATTATCCCAGCAATGCTTTTCATTTGATGAGAGACAAAGTACAGACTCTTTTTCCATAATGTTCCGTTTCAGAGGTACTGTGTTTGCTCTGCTCTGCAGGCCTGCAGTAGTAATTACGTTTCCTCTGTGGTGTGGTGACTACTGACCCATAATGAATGCAGAGTTGTAGGTGAAGTATGATAACTGTGCCCTTCCACAGCATTATTACAGTTGTATGTTGTTGTAGCAATAACTTAAGTTCCAAATGAAACGGGGAGGAAGCTTATGGAGGTGTTTTTTTCTGCTCTAAGTGCTGGTTGTTTTGTAAGGCTGATGATGTTGCACCATATTTTCTCATCCTGTGTTATGTAGCTTGTAGGAAATGCATATATGTGAGACTTCACTGAAATAATTTCCATCTTTTCTCAGTGATCATAAATCTTATGTTGGCACAATCTACATAAAATCTGTTGATTTTGCAAGTTAAGATAACACACAGATATTTTTCCCCCTGAAGTACCTTTATGTTCTGTCTAGACCAGACTGTTTATACAAATGTTAAGTATTGTAATAACAGTCTGAAGCAGGTGAAAGCTTACGGTGAGATGAGGCAAACCAAGTGCAGAGTTTGCTTGGATTGGATTGGGCGATATGTTGATGCCAGAGGATTGCAACTACTCGTGCCTTATTCTAATCCCCATTGCCTCCCATTGACAAGAGGCAGCAGCGCAGTCATGCTCCTGTGGATTGAAAGTTGCATTCTCATTTCTGGGAGCCAGTCTTTCTAGCCGTCAGCTAGGAGAATGACTCATAACCCATTGGTAAACACATTTCTTGCCTACATTCTCTTTGGTACAGGTTTCAGGAGGAAGGTATGCCTGGGAAAAGGAATACCATTTTAGTTTGTTTTAACCTGGTTCTGTTTGGCTCTCTTGTCAGATTAAGTACACAGAAATAATTCATTGCTTTCCTTTTAAAGCTTAAAAAATTGTTTACACTTCTATTTGTCTGGATAAAATTATGTTTCTTTATTCTTCCTGTAGTTCAGAACATGGACTACAGTAGGACTTGATGAATGAGCTAAATCCCGTACGTGTACCTAAAGACAACTAAACATTCTTCCTGTGTGTGAATTATTCCTCTTCTATGCATAATGTTAACTTCAGTACATATTGCCAGACTCTTGTTTAAGCCTGGGCTCATATAAAACTGCCTGTAGAAACCTCATGATAGTTTTAAGAGCTTCAGAAATCCCTTTCCTTGTGTAAGAGCTTATACTATAGCATGTAATATTTATATAATGCCTCTAATCTGCCAGCTGTCTTGCAAATGATAATCTTGGAATAACCTTGGAGAAAAGTGTACACGTGTAAATGTTCTGGTTCTTCAGGTGAAGAAGCCGAGGCAGTGAGGATAAGCTTTGGCAAGAGGTTTGAAACAAACACAGGGAACGAATCCTAATTCTTAAGGTTCTGTGCCTGGGCAGCACAGTTGTTTTTCCTGCCATTGTGTGCTTGGCTTTTCCGGTGTGGTCTCTGATTTAGAAGTAATGGGGGTAAAAGGAGAAAAGGGGGAGGGAGGGCAGGTAAATCATGTACTCTGCTATTTTTAATGTACTCGGAGTTGCACACACGATCCCTAATGAGGCAAGTATGAAATTCATCCCTCTAAGCTGCCGTGTATTGCTAGTTCCTCAGAGGCTTGAGGCTAGTGCTGTCTCGTGTTTCTGAAGAGCTTGCTTGAGCGTGATCCCAGCTTCTGAAACCGGAGGGTGACTCTGTTCTCCCAGGCGGTCTTCCTTTGCCCCTTCTGCCTTGGCGCTGGTGGCAGTTGGCAGCTGTTATCTGCAAACTCTCCAGCTTTGTTCATTTGTCTTCGATGCAGCTGCATCACTGGGAAAGGGTGTAAACGGGAATGGCTTAGCAGTTATCATGTAACCCGACAGGGCTGTGCCCCTCAGGGTGAACTGCTTTGAGCCCGTGAATGTGATGAAACGAAACATGCTCAGCTCGACCTTGAAAGGAAGCAGCGCTGCAAAGCACAGGTCATTCCTGCAATGGGGTCCATGTGTCATGCGAGGAAGAAATATGGTTTGTGGGGTTTAGGACTTGTTAAGTCAGCTCTGTGTTGACTTGGAGTAGGGGAGTGCTGTTAACAAATGGAGGGAGACATCTTTGGGTGGATTTGGGCAGAGGAGACACAGTAAGTTGACTGTGGCATGGGCTGCAGTAGAAATAGGTGCTGTGTGTGTGCTGGTGCAGTGTTTGTGAAGGGAGACTGAGTCTCCTGGAGCACATCTACCCTGGGGTTTTATCCCCTCTGTTGTGGTTTAAGCCCAGCTGTAACTCAGAACCACGCAGCCGCTCTCTCACTCCCCACCCTTTATCCCTTCGGCTCCCGGAGGGATGGGGAGGAGAATCGAAAGAATGGAAGTCCCACCAGTTGAGATAAGAGCAGTCCAATAACTAAGGTATAACACAAACCACTGCTGCTGCTACCAATAATAATGATAAGGGAAACAACAAGGGAAGAGAATACAACCGCTCACCACCCTCTGATCAATACCCAGCCTGACCGAGCAGTGATCTCACCCTTCTGGGTAACTGCCCCCAATTTATATACTGGGCATGACGTGCTGTGGTATGGAATACCTCTTTGGCCAGTTTGGGTCAGGTGTCCTGTCTCTGCCTCCTCCCGGCTTCCCCTCCTCCCTGGCAGAGCATGAGGCTCAGAAAGTCGTTGGTTAGACCAAAATATTACTGAGCAGCAACTGAAACCATCGGTGTTATCGGTGCTGCTCCCAGGCTGAAAGTCAAAAACACAGTGCTGCTCCAGCTACTAAGGAGAAAAATGACTGCTACTGCTGAACCCAGGATAACTATCCGCCCCTTATTCCATACCATTCGCGTCATGCTCAGATCACACATTTTCAGTATACCACGACTCTTATCTCATATATATACATATATATACATCCACAGAGAGAGAGAGAGAGAGATCATTCCTTAGTGTATAGACCAATCCCTATAAAGCTGCTGAGTCCATCCAGTCCGTGATGTCAGGCTCCATCTCTTGTAACAGTCTTTCAGAGCAGGGGAGGCTGTGTGCAGTGTTCACACTCGTGAATAACCTGGGCAATAGTGTCCATTGCTAAGTCCACCCCTCGATCATGAGTCCATCTGTATGTTGCATCTCTACCTTGATGGCCTGAACTGTCATGGGCCATGACCAGGCTCAAAATAATTCACCCTCCCCTTCAGCAGTTTCTGCAGGTTGTCATTGGGGTCTCCATACAGCTGCCTTCCATCTCCAACACTTCCAAAGCACTGGAGGGGCCCAGTGGACTAGATACTCACCCTTACTGTCCCACACACCCTGCCACTCATGACTGTCCAGCCTCGGGGAAGATCTCTTGGTCATCCTATATCGTCGTCTAACACTAGACAAGACCCAAACACAACTCTACTTAACTTCCGAGATCAACAAAAATGGTTGTGGGTAAAACACACTCTGTATGTGTGCCAACATGGTGATCCCCATCACAGCCAGCAGGCAGGTCTCAAGGGTACCCAAAGGCCATTCAAAACCTTCAGGACTCTCAAATGACACTGCTGTACTTGTCACTGGGGCTGGTGTAGCTGCTGTGCTTGGAGCTGGAGTAGCTGCGCTGTCTGCTGCGGTTGGAGTTTGAGTAGCTGCTGTAGTTGTTGCTGGGGCTGGAGCAGCTGCTGTGCTTGGAGTTGGAGTAGCTGCGTTATCTGTTGTGGTCAGACAACAAGAAGGGGAAAAATGACTGCTACTGCTGAACCCAGGACACCCTCCCATTTGTATTTCTGTTCTGATTGACCTTGCTGCTCTAAAATGCAAGAGGTCCTACTGGGCCTTAGCAGCTGGGTATTAACCATGCCTTTTGTTGTCTTTTAACTGTCTGAAGACTTTTTTCTTCCTCCGCCTCAAACAGAAGGAGGAGGGTGACTTGTAAGACTTGGTTCCCATTTGTCCAGTTGCATTTACCTGGTAGGGTATATGTTCAGGGTGGTCAGCTACAATTCACAGTGGTGTCGAGTGGTTAGGTAGAATAGAAGGGGTCATGGTTTCAAATGCTCGGAGTGCAAAATACTGAGCACAGTCGGTGAGAGAATAAACAGCTTGTGTCAAGCCCCTGTATCCCCCAAATCCAGCAGACATGGGCTGGGAGTTGTAGTTGCGTGGCAGTCACGGAGGTTCAAGCACATAGGAGGTGGCCAGCTGGTCCATGGCAGCTATTTGGCCAGCTTCACTGCTAGAACCTCCTGCCCAGCTCCCCTATCCAGCAGCACACTTGCTGTTTAGTAGATGCTGCCAATGGTACTTGTGGTTGTAAGTGGTAGGGTGCTAAATGATTGATGCTGTATGAGCTCTTCAGCAGATGAAGCTCATAAAATGGCTGGAAGCAGGTATGGTTTCTCCTCCTGGTACTGTACGTAAGGCAGGTGTTTGTCCACAGAGATTAGTGTTCTCCAAATAAATACCATACCCAGTATTTCTTCAGGAGAACGCTGTGCTGGGGAAAAGCCAGTCTAAGGGACATCTCTGGTTCCTGATCACAGCATGTTTTAAATGCTGGGGTCTGAGAGGGGGAGGCAGAAAAATAACTGCAAGTTGAGGGAGCCAACATTGGCAAGTGCAGTGGTTGGAGCAGGAGGGGGTGCAGGCAATACATAGTTGGGCATCACCAAAATATGGGCCCTTTATGCGACTTGGCACTCATGCTGATTGCAAAACCCTGAAACTTAAATAAGAAGAGATTGTCAGTGTGCTGTGGCAGGCAGGCCTTTATGGCATGAAGCAGGCTGGCAAACCTGGAGCTTCACTTGTCGTTTGGGATCTGTATTCAACACAATGAGGCTTAAAGCGAAGAGAGGCTTCAGGGGGAGTCCAGGGCTGCTGAGGTAGAGGGGTATAGGCATTGCTGTGTGCTCAGGGACCTTCTGGCTTGACAGAACTGAAAATATGTATATTTTTTAAAAGAGGGAAAAATTACAGTGGTAAGCTGTCAGTGCTGTTCACTTCAGTGATAATCATCTGTGTTTAGCTTCAATTCCTTTCCTTCTCTTTCTTTTGATACAAAAGGTTGCATGACCACCTGAATTTTGTGTAGCCCTGGTCTTGATGGCCATGGCAATGCTTTAAAATGGTCCCCATCCCCAAGAGGAGCAGGGGTAGAACGGTCTGGTCCCTAAGGAAAAAGAGGAGCGTTATGCCAGCCCCTCTCCCTCTGGTGTGGAGAGGTCTGTCTGTGCATCAGTTTCACTTGTCATAATGCCCGGTTGTTTTTAACTCTATTGAGCATCTCCTCTGCTGGAGGAGGAACGATGTCAGACACTATGGGCTCTGCACCTTTCTTTCTCATGAAACAGGTCCTGAGTCCTGGTGGTGGCTGTGTCTGAAAGGTGAATAACAATTTCCAATCTCTTTTTTTTTTCTCCTCTCTTCTTGAAGTGCTACCGCAAGGTGTAGTCAACCTCGAATGATTGTTTTTGATGCTGCTCAGGCTCCTTTGCAGGCAGTAATAATGACACTGATACCATGATTTGAAGTGGTCAGCTTTGCCTGACTTCAGGGAGAGAGGGGTAGGGGAAAGGGTGGAAATCCATATACCATTGCTTGTATGCTTTCCATGGTGGTTTTTTGCTGCAATAAGGAAAGAAGCAGATTGAGCTTTAATCATATCTTTTGCTACTTTTATTTTGCACCATAAACAGTTGAGACTTCTTTTGGTGGTAAGGGGGAATGAGACAACAGCATATGTTTAAGTTGGAGTAGAAAAGGAGTATGTGCTGTTTGGATGTTAGCTTGAGGTGGTTTTGAGGATCATGCTCTGATGTCCTGCATGCAACTGCCTCAGAAATCCTGCAGCAAAGTGTCCTTGGACTGGTGATAAAGGTCTGTGAGATTGCCTACGGATCCTTTCATAGGCATAGCTCTCTTTCCAAAATCTTCCCAGTTAAATTCCTCTTTTATTGAATCTCCTGGTCCCATAGCTAAGTGCCCTTTGTGCTGTGCTGTCTATCTGTTCGGTGGCTTAAAGGCACTGACAGAGGTGAGATTTTTTTCCTCCCCTCTGCTCCCTCCTCCTGAATTTCCCTGATTTGTTCCTCTGACCTTTATGGACTGTTATCATAATTTCTCCTCTCCTTGCAGAGAGGCAAAATTGATCCAGCTCCAGCAGATCTTGTTGGCTTCGGGTTGGTTTTTTTTTTTGGCCAAACCAGATTCATTCAGGCCAAGTATGATTTGTTTATCTTTAGTATGTGTTAGAGACCTCCTCAGAAACAGAGGATGTGTAGCGCATGTTTGTAATGCCGTGAAATACCTGTCAGTCAGAACTAACAGTCTGGGCCTTGGTGTTGTCTTATGTTGGAGGTGAGAATGAGGATGGGTCTCCAGCTCTTGCAGTTTGAACTGTGGTCCTTTTAGTGGAGAAGTCTTGCAAAGAAAACAAACAAACAAGTCACTTGCTGTTCTTTACTGATCTCTCTATTTTGCAGGTGTAGCAGGTCACCGTGTGGACAGATGTGCTGCTAGCTCTCATCCTGCAGTTCCTTCTGAAACGGCAGTTTCAGCCTTTTACCCAGCCATGAAACACTTGATACATTCCCTGGGGTAAAATAGGATCCTTTCCATGGCAAACTTCTTGAGCAGGGTTTTGACCTTTTGTTCAGGCGTGATGGTTAAAGTCCTCTTTGAAGGCTAAGAAAATATCATAGGTATTGCTGCTTTGATTTCAGATGGGTTTTGTTAGGTTTTGAAACAGTTTGAATTAAACGGAGGTTAGTGCTGGAAAAAGAAGTTGCCCAAAGTTGGCACTGATGATGATGATGATGGTGATTATTATCATACAATATTAATCATACGATAATACAATTATTATCGTATGATAATAATCTCTGCTGAATGCTCTGCTCGTACATACCCAGGAATCCAAAGTGTTGTACCTCTCTTGGTTTCAGTGTCCCTCTGGGGAACTCAGTGCTTCTTCCTGTATCCCTTTCTCCTGCCATTAATTCCATGGCTCCACATCTGTACAGGTGCCTTGGCAGGCTGAGTGCGGCTCTTGGGTTTGTTCTGTGTTCAGCAGTATGTGATGGATGTGCAGGAAAGCTGGGTTCCTTAAGTTGCTGGGGTTTGAGAGCATTTGGAGAAAGTGCTTTTTCTTCCAGATCTGTATCAAGGGTCTTTATTTCATGAGTAGAAATTAGATTTGTTTGGACTCCTTCTTGTTTCTCTTTGCTGAACTTATTTTTAGGTGCCTTGACTGAAAAAGGAAATTAAAAGTTGTTTGGGTTTTTTTCCCCATTTCTTTCCAAGGACTTGATCTAAGTTCAAGCTTGCAGTGTTTATCCTTAAGAAATTTTTAGTGTCATATAGTGATTTGTATTGTATGTGTGGTGCCGCTGGGGATGGAGTAGGCCTTTTTATTCAGGTATTTGGTTAGGCATTCAGAAACGCAAAATACTGATCATAAAGCTAAACCTTCTATCATCCCATGGATCTCAGGTTTGTGGGTAGTTGATCTGAAATGAGTGATTTCCATTTTGCAGAATGTAAACAGAATTTTTTCTTTCCTGTCTTCCTCCCGTTCTCTGCGCAAAAAGCAGTTGTTTTCCAGCCATTTTCAAGTGTCATTTGAAGGTGAGAGCTTACATCAGTCACATATGCTCTCAAGCAGAATGCAGGAATTGGTAAGGCATTAAAACCGATCTCTTTAATTTTTAAGAGAAGCTAAGTCAGCATCAGCCTTGGAGGGTGATTCCCTCTCCCTTACCTTGTCGCCTCTCTTGTTAATCACATCTGCACTCCTGTGCTTTCAGTTCATCTCTTTATTCTTCTCAATAAACTTAATTAAGATCGATGTCTCCATAGCCCTTGCGAAACGCAGATGACAACTTCTCCAGCCTGGGACTCCCTCTGGTGTACTTCTCAATGTCATTTTAAGGTCGCTCTGTCCCCCTCCAGTAGTGTGAAGCTGGGAATTACAGCCCAGTGGGTTCCTTAAGCAACCTCTCCAGAGTAATCCCTGAAAATCCTAGGTCTGTGGATGGTAATTCTATTAGCCTACTCTGGAAGAATGCAGCTGGTGTGTGGGAATGTGGGAAGTTCCCCATCGCTGCCTTTAATCCTGCTTTTAGAGGGGGGAAAAAAGTTACAGGCTAATGTGATTAGCTGTAATCCCGTTCTTTTTTGGTTTTAGAAGTGTCTGATTCTTAAATCACGAGCTAGTGCTTTCACGGCGGGGATGGGGAATTATTTTGGTACTCGGCTCATCTGTATGAAAAAAACACTGGAAACCAGAGAACAGGAAACCCTGATAGCTGGCAGTGAGTTTCTAGTTCTTGTTGCACAATGTAATTTAGACGTCTGAAACCAAGAGGAGCATGCAAATGGCAACGCGAAATGGCCATAATTCTTTCAGGTGTCTAGGTATCCGTCTAAACAAAGGCAAGGAACAACTTAGGGGTACTCTGCAAATTGCTCTTTAGGTCTTTCTGGCCCAAAGGTTTGCTTTGGGATCTTACTTGCTGATATGTTGCTGCTGCTGCTGAAACTGGTGGTGTGGTTGGTTTAATGTGGACTCGGGACAGAGCTGTCTCTAATAAAAGCCACAGCTTGTACCAGAAGTGAATGATCTGGGGACTTCTTTCCCCGTCGAGGCACTTGTTTTTCCTTTTAGTGCTAAGGGAACAAAAACACTTAACTTGTGTGGAAGTGCTGATGTGAAGTGTTAGAAATGCTGCTGGAGAGGGGCCGAGGCAGGACCCTCCGTGGCAGGAATGAAACACACTGCGACGTGCTCCTGTGAATGAACAGCGCAGCACACCACTTTGGGGACAAAGGGTACCTTTCTGTATGAAAGGCGGAGTGCAGCCTGAGATCAGGGTCTCTCCATCACTTGCTCGTAGATAACTAGTTTTGTTCCAAGGTTTGATGCGCCCTATGGCCCCTGTTTGGGGAGGAGGAAGCGTTGGCCTCAAAGGCTCAGCTTGTTTTCTGTTTCCAGGAGACAGGAGGGATAAGGCAGAAAAATACCTTGTATCTTGTTTGTTTTATGGAGAAACTGCAAATAAACGTGCATAGACTTGGAGTCAAATGCTGCCTGAGCCCTGTGGAGTGAATGGCTCTGGAGAGGGTTGAGGTCTGAGGGCTGAACTTGTTGCTTCTTTGTTCGAGCAGCAAACTTGAGATTCTGCAGTTTAGAGAAACTGTGTGAATGGAGTCTTCCCCTTCTCCTTCCCATCAGGTTCCCTTCCTCTCGCGGCCTCTCTTGCCAGTGTGGCAGCGGTGCCATCAGCACCCTGGCAGAGAGGTCCCTATGGCAGTTGCCCAAGAGCTCTGGCACAGCGCACAGGCGCTGCCGGAAGGGCTGCATGGCCTCAGCTGTAACACAGATGTTTGGTTCAGCATCCCCCAGAGATGCAAGGTGGGAGCAAATTCACCATTATTCACTCATGTCTCTGGTGTTGAGATGGCCTCAGGTTATCTGTCCTGTCCTGCTAGTTCAGGTGCTTGGGAGGGGTGGGAGAAGCGATGCTATAATGATGAAATGCTGCGATACCAGTCCTGTAAACTTGCAGGCTTAGTCAGGCAGGTGTTTGAGGGGTTGTGTGGGACTGCCTTGTTTACAAATAAAACCTATCACTTAGTTTAATTACAGGGTAAGGTGCGCTGCCTCTCTTGCACTTGTTTGCAATCCTGAGGTTTTGGCGTGTGGTGTAACCGCTGCGCTCCCTCACAACTTTCTCTAAGACCAGAAAACTTCTTCAGGCTATCAAGCTAATGACCTAGTGCCTTTAAAACAACAACAGAAACCACCCTCAAACCTTCCCCCAATATCAAATAATGAAAGGGGAAACTTTTGTTGTTCTTTCCCCTTCGAATTGCATCATACTCCCTGGAGAGCTTGGAAACACTGGAGAAGTAACTAGATGCATTTATTCTTGCTGGAATGTAGTGGTGTCTGGCAAGCATAATTTGAACTAGTGTTACACAGGTAGGTGGTTTGAAATTACTAGAACCCCTCTAGTGTCCTTTTGGAGAGCACACCAAAACAGTTGCTCAGTGTGTAGTCAAACAGACAAAGAAAGCGGTAGGATAAAAGGGAAGTGGGATGCAATAGTGGAAAGTGGATCACCTCTGTGTAAGTCTACATTTATAACACTGTTGAGAAGACTGTGTTCACCCTTAATTATGGGCAAAGCTGAAGAGGAGGAGTAATGACTGTGGGGGTTGGAGGGGAAAGGCAAGCAGGAAGCAGGAGCTGGAAGAGAGGGAACAACAATGAAGCCTACAAACCCAGGAAAGAGCACGCTGAAGGCAGACTAAACGTTTTTGTATTGGGGGGGAAAGTTTAACATGAATAGAAATCCCTGTGACAGAAAATGAAAGGCTGTGAACAGTGACAAAAGAGAATGCTTCCCTGTCTAAGCATGAGGTTGTGCCAGAGAAGCCTTTCACGACTGTAGGTCAGGGTCTTATGTTTCATGACACCCCAAGGCCTTGGAACTATAGATCTATTTAGAGATAGATGTCATGAAAACCCAGAGCCTTTTGGGTTTCTTTGTTTGAAATATAGAAGAGAGAACCTCTCATGCTTTGCTGTATGACAGGGGTTTCTACCGGGCATTAAGGGGGTCACTGTGCTATATTGGGTTCATTCCTGAGTTAAGATGGTATTTCTCACACTTCCACCTGGAATACCTGGGCTCACCTATGCAGCAGAAAGCAGTGCAATTAGTGTAGTGGGGTGCAAGCTGAGCTGCTGAGAAAAATCTTCCAAAGGTGTGTTTGGTGGGGTTGGGTGGTTTTGTTGTTGTTTTGGGATAGGAATCAACCCAGAGTCATGGTTTAACCCCAAGGGGCAGCTAAGCACCACCCAGGTGCTTGCTCACTTCCCCCTGTTCCCAGCCCTGGTGGGATGGGGAGAGAATCAGAGGGGTAAAGGTGAGAAAACTCGTGGGTTGAGATAAAGAGATGAAGTTTAACAGGTAGAGCAGAAGCTGTGCATGCAAGCAGAGCAAAACAAGGAATTCATTCACCACTTCCCACTGGCAGGCAGTTGTTCAGCCACATTCAGGGCTCCATTGCACATAATGGTTACCTGGGAAGATGAACACCCTAAATCCAAACATCCCCTCTTCCTCCTTCTTCCCTCAGCTGTTATTGCTGACATAATGTCATACGGCATGGAATATCCCTGTGGTCCATTGGGCTCAGCTGTCCCGGCTGTGTCCAGTCCCAACTTCTTATGCACCCCAGCCTGCTCGCTGGTGGGGTGAGGAGCAGAAAAGGCCTTGACTCTGTGAGCACTGCTCAGCAATAACTGGTAATACGTCCCTGTGTTAGGAGCAGTGTTTCCAGCACAAATCCAAAACATAGCCCCATGCTAGCTGCTATGAAGAGATAGAACTCTATCCAAGACAAAATCAGTATGCAGAGAAAATACCAAAATGTGGGAGAAGATCCTTCCTTGAAGACTGCAATAGAAGCTGAAAGTGGCACCACAAGCTATGTCAAGAAGTGGTGTCTTCATAGGGAAAAGACTCCTTCTGAAACAAAAAGGGTTTTTTAAGGGTGGGGAATGCTTTCAGTTTAGGAGTCCATATTTAAGTACTGCAGAAAGCAGCTTTCATTGTTTAAGGGTGGATGTCCTTATTTTATGGTATTCCAGAGCATGAGCTTTTCCACAGGTAAGAAATGAGGAAGGCTACCTTACCAAGAAGAAAAAAATATTATGGGTGGCTATTGGCATCAGGTAACAACTTATTCTTCATCTTTCCGTTGTTGCGTAGTATTTTAGTCCACATTCCTGAAACCAGAAGGCAGAAGAAATATGTGTAGATGCCTGTCTTTCTTGTCTTCTCTTTCTGGATCTCCTGTTGAGAGTCCCAGCCCTCCAGAAGCATTACGGAGCTGTGAGGCTCTATACTGCCTTCCCCAAGGCTGCAGGAGTACTACTGGGAGAAGACTTGGCAAAAATCAGGTGAACATTCTGCTACAGTAAGCAGTCAAGCATTGTTAATGGGCAGGTTATAAGGCACAGAAGATCTGTGCGTAGCGAATGGATTAGTCATAAAGAATCATGGGACAAATAGCTCAATCTGGAGGAACAGCTAGGTGGTCTTGACTTTGAAAGTAAGAATGGAGTTTGGAAGTTGTTTCCCGTGTGAGGGTTTAACAAGACCTGAAGGAACTAAAATATCTACAGTGAAACAGTTGTGCTCACAAGCAGCGTGAAACAGGCAGGATTTGTTCTCAACAGTCAGGCACTTGCAGTACAAAAGCACCTGATGCTTGCAATGGTATGTCACGCAGTGTATTGGGGGGCATAAATATATACAGAGCTAATATAGCACTTTGCAGGATAGCTGATCTTAACCAAAATTAAAGGGATGAGTGTGAATGAGTAGACAGAGATGGGGGTTTTCATATAGGAGGTACAAAATAAGCTTGTTTGGGAACGCTGCTGCTGGAGCATCTTCTTGAGGTATTACTCTGTGTCTGAAACAGTGAAGCAGGCATTATGCAGATAAGAGCTTATGCAATATTCGTCAGCAAACTTGGATGTAAGTCAAATAGAAAGTAAAGCCTGGTAAACTGTGTGAGCTTAGCTATGGTAAAAGTAAATCTGTGGGGGTATGAGAGGAAGCATGACTGAAGACTCAAGTGAAGGTGAAAGAGTTCCATCTTGTTTAGGAAACTGTGCAAAATCTGACCAAATACCTGAGGTGTAGGAAATAATACACTTCCAGGTAGCTGTGTAAGCTGTGTGTACCCTTTGCATAGGACTTGATCGGCTTTGTGTGCATCGAAGGAAATAGAGCGGACCTTTCCCGTGTCTGTTTGCCTGGTGCTCTGCTGCCCTGTACAGCAGGGGATGCAGAGCTACACCACCTTTCATTGTGCAGTGGCAATTTTAACTTTTGTGGACAAGGGAGCCAGTGGTAGCATGGCCATGGGGTGGAGGAGTAGACCAGTCTGTGGTAGTCAGCAGTTGATGGGAAGAAGGGTTCACTATGGAAAGCGTTGACTTCTTGTAGTCTTTCCATGCTGTCTGGGGGATGTCTTCTGATCTCCTTCCAATGTGATGTGACTACGAAGCTGACTCCTGCATCTTGTCCTCCATATTTTATGGGTGCAGTTCCTATTACAGAAGAGTGAAATGTGGCCACTGAGTGGCAGAGTAGTCTGACAAGGTACAATTCCACTTGCTCAGCTTTGAATGGGAATTTGATCTAGAAATCTGAAAATAAGAATTGGACAATTTATTGAAATCTTGGACCATTACTAGTGTTGAAATAGAGGCTTTGTGTGTGAGCAGCTGCCTTACTTGGTGTTAACAGCTGGGGAACATGGACCACAGCTGAGAATATAGGTTTCATCTGTATGTGTTGGCCAGGAAAGCCATTTAGGGCAGTTTTTTAAAGAAAATAAACCTATGACTTCTGTCTGAGACAAAGCCTTTCCTTATTCACAGTGTTGTGAACAAACTGGGAGACAGTTGTGTTCTTCAAAGTGCTTTGCTTTCTTTTGCCTATTGCTTTCCTTTGGCCCTTCCCATCATATTGCTCACTTGAAATCCCCTGCTGTTTGCAACAGTTGAATGAAATGGAAAACTTCTAATCATACCCTTATCTAAAAGCGCTGCCACTCTTTACTTAAGTACTGTTGGAGATTAAAAAGCCACGTTGCTCTGCTTTTCAGCTGGACTAATCTTGCAGTGTGACAGTTAGGTTTTGTGAATTATGTTTCTTTGTGAATGTTGATCCTTTTAATTAATTGTGAGGCAAATCAGCATGAAGCATAAGAGTTACATTGTAAAGAGAGCCAATATTACTGTTTTTCTCTGCCTGCTTGCAGTCTGTGGCATCCCGCCTGGCCGTGTTGTTCATTTGACCCGCGGAGTGTTAGGGGACAAGAAAGTTGTCAGCCCGCTTTGATTCCTCAGGCCTTGCTGAACTTCTGAGGTCAGCCCACCCACCAGAAAACCTTCATCCCCCAAACCAGCAGGCATCTGAAACACAGGAGCTCAAGTGCCAATGTAGCACTCGAGGGAGAGCCCTGTTTCATCTGAGGCATGCTGTGGTGTTTCTCTGGACAAGCTGTGCCCATGTTTCCTAAAACACTTGGAACAAAAATTCTTATTGATTTTTCATCCCTTTATTTACCATCCTCTTTGTGACCATGGTAGATCAGTGCGTATTTTACAGCCAGAACTGGAACACAAAACCTCAAAAGATTTTTTTTTTTTTTTCCATTATCCTCAACCCACATTCCTTTTCTGCCATCACTTCTTGAGCCTTCAGAAGAGCTGTCAGCCTTACCACAGTCCTCACAGAGACCAAACTTGCAATGCACTGAAAATAACCTAAACCAAATGAAGCCAAGCAGTGTCAGAATAGCGTGTGTTTATAACTATTGCTTTGGAGGACAGAGCTGTAGGAATTTCTGAAATCTGTGTATGCTCTGAATGCAGAAGACTCCATCCAGAGCAGTAGCGCCTTCATGTGAATTGTGTGGGTGACTCTACACACTGATGCTTTCCTGCAGACAGTTGGTGAAGGGCTGGAACACTCTGTTTTCAGCAGGAATTGTCTTTCAGATCTTCCTATCGTTTTCCTGGTCTTGATCCTTCCGAGTTATTTTAAACCAAAAAAATCCAGAAAAAAGCAATGAAAGCTTTACAAAGATGTACCTGAGAGGTCAAACCTGTTACAACTCTTCTGGATATGCATAATGGATAATGGTGGAGATACACCTATGCATAACAGAAGAGATATCCCTAGATATGTTGAATGGCTTTATGACCTGGCCGTAATTATACTCTGTTTTCCTGCTTCACCCTCTTCATTCCTAGTGTGCCCTTTCTCCCATCATCCCGCTAGCTAGTGCCCTGCTTTTCTTATGATGTGCCCGATGTTCTACCAGCAACTTGTTTCTTTATGATTTATCTGTGTTTAGTTTGAAGATTTCTGCATTTCTTAATTTCTGAAGATGTTTGTGCATACCTGGGTGAAAACACTGAGCGAAGTTTCAGCTTTGTCAGCCAGTGCAGTAAAAGATGCTATTGCTCTCTGGAGACCTGATCTCCCTAATGTCGTTTAGATAATGGGCTATTTTACACCACAATCAAAAACAAAGTAACCCCCTCATTTGATTGTTAAAAGAAAGGCATACCACAGACCTACTGTAAGTCTCTTGGAAAAAAGCCAGCAGGATTAAGTGCTGTCTGTGCACTCCCAGATGGTGAAGTTAGCAAAAGATTACACTTCGGGATTCTGTGAAACTCTCTTAGTCACCCAGAAATAGTTATGATATGTGGGATGCTTGAGTAATATTAAAACAATTATTTGCATAATACTGTAAATTCTGTTGTCAAATGTAGTTGCCACATCTCCAAATTTCAATGATCCTTATTTATGCTGCATCTTTAAAATCCTGTTAAAACCATCAGAACCTCCTGATTTCAGAGTATGGAGGTATTTCTGGAGAGTGAAACACTAATGTGCTTGTTACAGGGTCTGCTTCTGCTGCAAAAAGAAAATGGGCATTTTCCTCTTATATTCCGACTTCAGTCTGTTTCCAACCATTGCTACTGTGCCTTCTGTTTTTCTTGGGACCTGGCAGAGAGATGGGAAGTGTAGGAGGACAGGCAATTGATGTTTAATCCTTCATATGTTTTCTTATGTATACTAGGCCTGATTATACATGCATCTAGAGCAAATAGGCATGCATGCATATTCTAAATAGAGATACATTATGATTTTCCTGCGGCAGACAAACACCATATCCTCTCCCATGGCCTCCATGGTTTGGGCCTGCTAAAACTCCCTATTATGTATTTTCACTTCTTCATTGTTCTTGCAGATGAGAAACCCTTGAAGATTCAGTGCTTGAGAAGCCTTGTTTCTTACGAGATTTTGTCAAACTGTCACTTCTTAGATCAAATTTGGGCCTCTCTTATACCAAGTAATTAAAAATGCTGTATAAACTACAGAATTCCCATAAGTGCTTGTGATAATTGAGTGGCTGAGAGATCATTTTATATGAAGTTTGTAATGTACCAAATGCTCTGTTTAAAAAATCAAAATGAAACCCTGTGGTGTTGTGAGAGCATCATTGTTGCTGATGCATGAGCATTGCTGCTGCTTTGTTATGGGGCTGAGTTTGGGCCTTTTATCTCTTTGGTCCCTACAGGCAAGGTATCTGCTTTGCAGAACTGCACTTTATTCCAGGAATGAATCCTTGGACAAGTCTGATAGCTGTTCCCAAAGGGTGCTTTGGAGGTTCCCTGACTCTCTGGTGTTATGTGCCAGCAGTGGGGAGTACTGTGCAGAGAATTTCGTGCAGTACTTTCATTTGGGGTGATAGTTCCTTGTTTTCTGTTTAGTATATTAGGGAAAGGGTGAAAGAAACATCTCTTTCTTCACATGAAAAATACTTATCTGTAATGACAGTGAGTTACTGACAGTGAATTATTTCCGTATTATTGAGCGTTTCCTGCTTTGGTAATTACTGTTGTGTACCAATGCTGTCTCTGGAGCTGCTGCCAGGTTGGTTTATAAATCTGCAGAGACTGCAGCTAGGAAGGGAAGTCCGTTAAAATGACACAGACTTGGTGTACAGGGCGGCTTTCACATGTTGAAATTTCCAGCTTGCGGAGTACAGGCGCAGTGCGTACTACTTAATACTGGATTTTGAAGTCACAGACCGCTCTTTATCACCTTGACAGAATTTGAGGTGGCCATCACGCTTCCTGAGATGACAAGGAAAAACTACAGGGGCATACTGGATAGGAGTAGGGTGCAGGGCAGAGCAGGTCACTTCCAGTGGAGACTTTTTGGCTCTCCAAAAGCATGAGGTTATTATGCTGCTGTGCTCTGCATTGTCTCCTCTTTTGCTCTCTCCTCTTTCAGAAAGAGAGGGACTTTTTACCAGGGCATGTAGTGACAGGACAAGGGGGAATGGCTTTAAACTGAAAGAGGGGGGATTTAGATTAGATGTTAGGAAGAATTTCTTTCCTGTGAGGGAAGTGAGACACTGGAACAGGTTGCCCAGAGAAGTTGTGGCTGCCCCATCCCTGACAGTGTTCAAAGCCAGTTCGGACAGGGCTTGGAGCAACCTGGTCTAGTAGAAGGTGTCCCTGGCCATGGCAGGGGGTTGGAACTGGAGGAATTTTATGGTCCCTTCCAACCCAAACCATTCTGTGATTCTATGAATCGCTGCTCGATGTAAGCGGGCAGAGCTGAAGGCTTTGAGGTTTTGATAGATTGGGCCCTGCTTTTAGGTTGAGGTGTCTATGAAAAGACACCCTGTGCTTCCCAGGCAGCCTGGCTGTATCTCTTTGTTGCATCCATAGCACGCCCCAGAACTGTGGGTGGATAAAGTTTTGTGTTTGCATATCATGTTGTGGGGGCACTAGGCGGTGTTCTGGTGTCACCACTCTTTAAAGGATGTTGGAAGAGCTGCAGGGTGAAGAAGAGGGCTGTAGAAGTTCTTCCAAAGATGAAGAAAGTGCCTTGCAGCAGAAGGCTTGGATGTAATCTATCTTGTTGACCAAAAAAAAAAAATAAAGGTTGAGAAATGAGCTGATTAAAGTCATGAAAATATTTATGGGGAAAATGTGTTACGAAGTAACAGTGAAGAAAAGCAGAAAAAGGCCTGGAAGCTAAAAACTGTTAATTCAGATGAGAAATGACACACGAATGTTCTATGGTGTTGGTAATTCAAGGCTCTGTGAGGGGAAATGGGTGAAACTCCTATCTTGTGGTCCTAACTTGACAAGTGAGTACTCCAGAGACACCAAATGTTTCTACAAACACAGATGGCTGATGTTGATCCTGAGATATTTCAATCACATGAAAGGATGAGTGGTAGATTAGAGGTCTGTCTAGATAATTAGCTTCTCTCTTCTGGCTTCAGAACTTCTTGTAAATGTACTTTTTAGAATACCCATATTAATAAACCTATTTTCATGGCAGTTGGCTATATTGGTTATAGCACTTGGCTGAAGTCTGTCATGTGTAACTACTTGGCATTGCTTACACTGCTCTGATTAGAGATTGTGACAGCCTTATTAGTAGCTATGGAGATGCTCTGCACTTTCACCCATTTAGAAAAGATTATCTCAGATGGGGTTGTAATTAAGCAGGCAGCCAATTAGCTAAGCAGTGGCTGATCCCCCCAAATGCCATGCACTTGCATACAGAACAGGTGTGCCAGGTAGTCCTTGTGACTGGTGAGAGAGTTGTAAAAGCCCGAGGTATAGAATAGCCCTGAAGAAGCAGTTGGGGAGCAGTATGGTGGCAGGGACACTTGGAGCATGGCCACTTGCAAAGGGGCAGCCTTCTCACTTCAGAGAAGCAGCAGCCTACAGTTTCAGGCTAGCAAAGCTGAGATTTAAGTGTGGTTCCTGAAGATGGTTTCTTGCAACTGGTCTGCAAAATACCAGAAAGGATTCTGCAAAAGCACATCTTTGTCAGTGCACACTCTTGAAAAAAAGCCAACATTTTAATTAGGGGGTGCCTGTAAATGAAGCATTTATATTTTTGCTGAGATATTCACTCTATCTTTGCATTTACCCTGGTGCTCCTTTGACTGCTAGAAGAACACTAGTTTGTATTTTGATTAATTCTATTTAACTAAAGGTGAGTGTTTGCGTCACCACGTTTCCTTCTCCCTTTGATTGAATGTTATCCAGCCCCCAAGGAGTGGGCATAACACACACTGGCTCTTCCCCTGCAAGGAAGGATGTGCAGAAGGAGATGGAAATAATCTTGGGAGATTAAGTGCTTTTTCATAAGAAAAAAGGAGAACACAGGGCCGTGGTGGTAGCTGGGACAGACTGGTATGGCATCACTGTGCTTCAAGAGGCATAAGAATGTAAGAAACTAAGTTTCACTAGCTCTGCTGCTGTCATTCTAGTGTTCTGAATTGCAGAGGAGACAGTGGAGCCTTTTATTGACCTTCGCGGGAGCATCAATGCCGTGGTTCTTCATTATCGATGTGTTAAAGCAAGGAAGTTGATATCACAGAGCAGAAATAAGTATCGGAAATAAGTTTTGGGGGTTTTTTTTAGAGTTATGTTATCTATTCTTAATGGAGTTCTTTTTATAACTTGCTAGGCTGTGCATTTAAAAATATTGATTATAGGACTTTAGTGGTTCGGAGTGAAAAGATGCTTTGTGTGCTACAAGGAGGAAAGAGTACCCATTTTGTGTTCCAGCTTGTTTTATGGTGTTAAGAAAATGCAGAGATTGTTGTCTCTCTTCCTGATAAAAAAACTTAGAGATGAAGTTATAAAAAGGTGGGGGGGGAGGAAAGGAAAGAAAAAACCACCAAACCTCCCCCCCAAAACAAAACTACCAAAACCCCCTGGAAGTAAAAAGTTAGTGATAATTGATAATAATTACTTCTGTTCAAATACTTGATGCTCCAAAATGCTGTTTGGAGCATTTATTTCTGCACTCAGACATCAGGTAACTAGAAGCCTAAACAGTTTTGGTAAGGGTGTTTTCTCTTTTCATTTTTCTCATAGAGTGCGTAGGTGATTTTGAACACTGGTGTTTCAGTTGGTTTCAGAAGCAAACATCCCATGCAGCACCCAGCACCTTTAGATTTTAAAACCAAGCTAACAAAATATGCAATAAAATCCTTACCGTTGGTGCTAGTCTTTTAATCAAAATTTACAAAATGCGATGACATCTGTCATCTCATACAATATAGTAGTAAGGATCTGAAAGTCTGATGCTGCCAGTCTTCCTTAGAAGTCTGGACATTAGGAATGTTAGGTTAAATATGTTTTCCTCCAGTGGGATTTGACATTCATGGCATCTCTAAATTTCAGAGAAGCTGCAAGTCTAATGTTGCCTCTTAAAAATTTGCTTACCCCAGTGGAATTGAGTTGGTGTACAAAACAAAGATGTTACTGTCCTTTTCTACGTTGTCTTGCTATTCTTTACATCCACACAAAAGAGCTGCAATGTGACTTTCTGGGGGATGAGGAACTAGCCTTTTTCTCTGATCAACAGCTGAGGTATCTCAGCTTGCAATCCAGATGAAATATCAATTGTTTATGAGCTGTTATCTTAGATTTTAATAATACTTCTGTTGAAGTCAGTTACGTGGCTTCCCTTTGAATTAAGCTGTTTGAGAAAGTGAGTCTTTACGAATATTGTGTTCGACACTGTCCACATGACATCCTTGTCTCTAAGTTGGAGAGACATCAATTTGATAGGTGGACCACTCGCTGGATAAAGAACTGTCTGGCTGGCTGCATGCAAAGAGTTGTGGTCAATGGCTCAGTGTCCAGCTGGAGACCAGTAACAAGTGGTGTCCCTCAGGGATCGGTGTTGGGACCGGTCTTGTTCAACATCTTTGTTGGTGACATGGACAGTGGGATTGAGTGCACCCTCAGCAAGTTTGCCAATGACACCAACCTGTGTGGTTCGGTTGATACGCTGGAGGGAAGGAATGTCATCCAGAGGGACCTTGACACGCTTGTGAGGTGGGCTGATGCCAACCTGATGATGTTTAACCATGCCAAGTACAAGGTCCTACACCTCGGTGGAAGCAACCCCAGGCACAGCTCCAGGTTGGGCAGAGAAGAGATTCAGAGCAGCCCTGTGGAGAAGGGCTTGGGGGTGTTGGTCGATGAGAAAATGAACATGAGGCGGCTGCAGTGTGCGCTCGCAGCCCAGAAAGCCAACTGTATCCTGGGCTGCATTCAAAGGAGCGTGACCAGCAGGTCGAGGGAGGTGATCCTGCCCCTCTGCTCTGCTCTCCTGAGACCTCACTTGCAGTATTGTGTGCAGTTCTGGTGTCCTCAACATCAGAAGGACATGGAAGTGTTGGAACAAGTGCAGAGGAGGGCCACGAGGATGATGAGGGGACTGGAGCACCTCCTGTATGAAGATAGGCTGAGAAAGTTGTGGCTGTTGAGCCTGGAGAAGAGAAGGCTGCGTGGAGACCTCAGAGCAGCCTTCCAATGTCTGAAGGGGGCCTATAGGGATGGTGGGGAGGGACTCTTCATGAGGGACTGTAGTGATAGGACAAGGGGTAACGGGTTCAAATTTAAACAGGGGAAGTTTAGACTGGATATGGGGAAGAAACTCTTTACTGTGAGGGTGGTGAGGCACTGTGGAATGGGTTTCCCAAGGAAGTTGGGAATGCTCCATCACTGGTGGTGTTCAAGGCTGAGTTGGACAGAGCCTTGGGTGACATGGTTTAGTGTGAGGTGTCCCTGCGAATGGCAGGGGGGGTGGAGCTAGATGATCTTAAGGTCCTTTCCAACCCTAACTATCCTATGATTCTATGATTCTATGATTCTATATATAAGAATGGGAGGAGGAGGTTCTAAAGTAATCCATCTCTCTTATGTGTGTATCATTAATGTGGCATAAATGTGGTTTGACTTTCAAATAGGATAAAATAATTCTGTAGCTATATATTTATCGCTTTGATCCATGCAAGTAAAAAATTTATGATGACTGGGAAATGTGGGAGTAAATATTTTATACCTGAATTACCTGAAAAATCAGCACAGGAAAAAGTGTTTTGCACATGTGGTAGTATCTGTTCTCATCACTGTACACTATTCCTACATGTTTCTTTTGTTTGATTGTTTTTCCTAACGAATTGCTGTTATATAGTATATTAGTATTTAATTGTGAATTTGAAAAAGAATGTATATGGCCTAATATTGAAGTCTCAAAGCTATACAGGAGCATAATGTTAATTGCTCCATAAGTGATGCTCTGTCTGGTGTTACCATGTGACATGTGAAGCTGCCCCTCTTTATAGGGGACCTTCCCTGTTGTCAGGGAGGCATATCTTTCAGTGTGGGCTTGAAACCAGTCTGCTGTGCGAGCTAAATGACAGTCTGGTAGCTCAGCGTGCCATTTGGTGTGTGAACATCAGGCATGTTATGTTGCTGGAGGGGTGACTGCAGTCATCTTTAGAAAGTCAGAAGCCTACTTTTTTCTAAGAATTCCTTGGACTTCTTCCGTTTTAGTAGGAGTGGTGGAAAGAGTGTCTTGAGTTGTGACCAGAAGAGCCACAAGTGACTTGGAAAGGATGGTGTAAGGAAAGTGGCGTGGGAGGTGTTTGAGGGAGGACTTTAATATGAAGACAGGCTGAGAAAGTTGGGGCTGTTCAGCCTGGAGAAGAGAAGGCTGCGTGGAGACCTCAGAGCAGCCTTCCAGTATCTGAAGGGGGCCTATAAGGATGCTGGGGAGAGACTCTTCATTAGGGATTGTAGTGGTAGCACAAGGGGTAACGGGTTCAAACTTAAACAGGGGAAGTTTAGATTGGATATGAGGAAGAAATTCTTTCCTGTAAGGGTGGTGAGGCACTGGAATGGGTTTCCCAAGGAAGTTGTGAATGCTCCATTGCTGGTGGTGTTCAAGGCCAGGTTGGACAGAGCCTTGGGTGACGTGATTTAGTGTGAGGTGTCCCTGCGAATGGCAGGGGGGGATTGGAACTGGATGATCTTAAGGTCCTTTCCAGCCCTAGCTATTCTATGATTCTGTGATTCTATGACACCCTCCTAGCTAATGTGACTGAAGACTGACTTGTGGTCATCAGAGACTGAAAACCTTTCAGGTAAGGTAACTCTGTGTCTTAGCTGTTGTGTATGAGGATTTTCCCTCTCAATGATTTGCCCTGACTACTAAAGTAAAGGCTACCCTGATGTGATTGTGTCGGTTTCTCCTGGCGGTTGGAGAAGGTGGGACGTCCTGGCCAGCCCAGGTGGTGTGCCCTAGCTGTGCTCAGTCAGACAACACAAGAGAGGAAAAGCTTCACATTGGAGGCTAAACAATAAAACACGGCTAAAATCTTAATAGTTGGTGCCAGAGACTAGGCAAGGTTCATATGTGAGACTGGTGCTGTGGTTCTGGTGGGGAACATAGCAGTCCTGATGGGCGTGATAGAAGATGATGAAAAGTGTGGCCTGAAAGGGCCATGTCCCCCACTGGGGCTCCCTGGGTTGTGTAGCTGCAATGGCTGGGTGCCTGTGTGGTCCCACATGTGCATGGAGGCTGCATTAGTCCCTGGGATCTGGCACCAAATAGACTTTAAAACCAGAGTCATGCTGGGAAGTGTTCTCCTTTCTTTCAGCTAACCTGGTATTTTGTGTTGGAGCAGAGACACGTTTTGAAATGGTGCTTCATAATCCAGAGGTGAGCCGTAGGCAGCCCAAGATGTAGTTCATATCACTTGTTCGGCTGGAGTAAGAACTCTGAGCAGGGCTGTGAGATGCTATGCAGAACTGAATGGGGGTGGGGAGAAGGTTTCCTAGAAGAAATGGGCCATGTTTCTCTTAATATAGAATTAAGACATATAGTTAGTAATAACTAATAATATATGTAGATGTAAGTAATGAAAAGAAAACTGGTCAGCTGCAGATGGAGGAGGTAAATGGAGTGGCGCATGGAAGCCTTGTTTGATCAGTAGTGTCTGAGGCTTGGGTGATAGCCTTGGGAAGGAGTGTGATGGCCGTGAGCAGTGGTGGAGGCTGACAGAAAGGTGCTGTCAAGTGCACCAAGTAGCTGTAACATGGAGGTGTCCTGGTTTCAGCTGGGATAGAGTTAATTTTCTCCCTAGTAGGTGGTGCAGTGCTGTGTTTTGGCTTTAGTCTGAGAACAGTGCTGATAACACATGGATGTTTTAGTTGTTGCTAAGTAATGCTTATCCTAAATCAAGGACTTCGCAGTTTCCCATATTCTGCCAGTGAGGAGGAGCACATGAAACTGGGCAGACAGGCTGCCTGATCCTAATTAGGGTATTCCGTACCATACCATGTCATGCTCAGTATTTTATATGTACTGGGGGAAGTTGGTTGGAAGGGATTGATCACTGCTCGGGGGTGGGCTGGGCATGGGTCAGCAGATGGTGAGCAACTGTGGTTTTCATCACTTGGTTTTTTTTGGGGGGGCAGGGTTTTATCTTCCCTTGCCCCTTATGATGATTCTTCATCAGGAGCTGTAGTGATAGGACAAGAGGTACTGGCTTAACACTTAGATAGGGGAAGCTCTTTACTGTGAGGGCGGTGAGGCACTGGAACAGGTTGCCCAAAGAAGTGGTCAATGCTCTATCCCTGGCAGTGTTCAGGGCCAGGCTGGACAGAGCCTTGGCAGTATGGTCTAGTGTGAGGATAGAATGGCAGGGAGGATGGAATTTGGTGGTCTTAAGGTCCCTTTCAACCAAAACCATTGTATGATTCTATATTTTACTCTTATTTCAATTATTAAACTGTTCTTACCTCAACCCATGCAGTTTTTCCTTTTTTTTGTTTTTCTGATTTTCCTCCCCATCCCACTGTGGAAGGCGAGTGAACAAGTGGCTGTATGGTACTCAGTTTCTGGCTGGGCTTAGACCACAACAGGGGGTGATCTACAAGCTCAGCTGATTTGCTAATCACTGTTTTTGTTCAGTTTGTACTGGAAAAATATGTTTCAGAGCTGTTGCAAGCTGTTATTCTTAACGGCAAATGAACTGGTTCATCCTTTAAGGCTTCCTCTGTAGTACCTTGCAGGGGGTCTTGCTGCAAAGAAGTTGCATCTCTTTATCCCACCTTGCATTTAAGGGTGGAGGGATTGTCCTGCAAACTGTAGTGCACAAGTTAAGCAGTTTGCCTGGCAACAGACGTGTGATGAAATAGCAGAGGCAGTCAGACAGAGGAGCAGTGCGATGCAGAGCTGTAGGAACAAAATTAGAAAGGATCTGACTGAGGTGAGGTGCTAAAAAATGAAGTCTGTTAATGCTATTGCAAGCCTGCAAGGCAGGCTGGATGGAGGAGGAGACTGGATTTGCTGTCAATAAAGAGCTGGGAAGGGAAGAGAAGAGGAGGGAAGCAAGTGGATGCAGAGCAGGGAAAGAATGGGCAGCCATGTGGTATGCGTTAAAATAGCTTGAAGACGATGCACACAAATGGGGAGGCTGCCTGGTGACTGGCACAACCCCGTCAGCGGTGATGTGCTTGTGCTGCAGGGCTCTTGCTGTAGGTGATTTGTGCTGCTGAGTGGGGTAGTGCCATGGCATGGGCTCCAAGCCGAATGCCACGGTTGTTTGGCCTGAGTGAGACAGTGGTTGTCCTTCTGGTGGTCTCAGGCAATGCCTTGGTGCAGTTCTCAGTTGGTTATGAGAAAATGCCTACACACCACTGCAAGAGCTGCTGAGCCCGCCATGCTTTGAGATTTGCCCTTCTGTAGGTTTAGTTTAGAAAGGCCGTATCTTCCTCATGCGTTGCTCTTATCTTGAGATCTTGATAATCTCTGAGAGCTTTGGGGTCAGAACAACTGCTGTGATACCATGCTAGATGACCAGGGTAGTGGTGGCAAATAAGTTGACAAACGGAGTGAAGGTGCTCAAAAGTCTGTGCTGGTCTCTCATGAAGAGAATGGGGGAAAAAGTATCTTTCACACCCGATTTCCAGAACCCAATAGGACTTATAACTTTGATATTGCAGAGACCTGGGACAGGAATTTCAGATGTGTGTTGTTCTTAGAGTCACTCGATGTCAATCTGCTTTTAGAAAGTGTTTAAGAGCTTTACTCATACAAGATATTGAGAATAACCTTTTCAAACTCTTGTTACAAGCATACAGGCCAAGAGAAACATTCATCAAGCTCTGAATGAATTGTTTCTTGTGTAAGTCTAATAAATGCTTCAGTGAAATGACCTGAGCGCTTTTGTGAATGTAACTAGAACTGAGATCAGCCAGTCCTTGAAAGCAGGAATAGACTTACAGTATGCCACAGGAAGTAAATCCTTGAATAGGGACTGTTTATTATGGAGAGGTTCCTATTAGATGACTTGATTTGCAAATATCTGGAATAACTTATTAAAAGAAACAAAAATAATGTTTAAACTTGAACAATTTCATAATTGAGACTAAATCTGGATCTGGGAGTTCAGTACCTCCAGAAGGGTCACTTCTGTTTTCTCCAACTGAAGAATTTGAAAGGCATCATTATGTTGGTAAGGGTGGTGAGGCACTGGAATGGGTGGCACCAGGAAGTTGTGAATGCTCCATCCCTGGCAGTGTTCAAGGCCGGGTTGAACAGAGCCTTGGGCTACATGGTCTAGTGTGAGGTGTCCCTGTGAATGGCAGGGGGGTTGGAATTGGGTGATCTTAAGGTCCTTTCCAACCCAAACCATTCTGTGATTCTATGTCTTTGAAATGCTGTTAATTTCACATAGCAGTAAGTCTGAGACAAAGAATTAAAACAACCTTTTATTCTCATGAGCCAAACTGATTATGAAAATGGATAGTAAACACTAATACGGACATCAAAACCTCAGATGAACCCTGTACTTGGGTCCATCTGCTGACTTGCAGGGCTCATAACTCCTCTTTGCATTAACCTCACACAGTTCTCAGTAATAGTCAGGCACTTGTCCCAGGATCATCGTTTGCCATTCACCAGCATTTTTCACTGAATTTGCTTCTATTTAAATGTATTTAACTAGTGTTCTTAGATTGTTTTTCTTTGACTAAGATTTCTGTGTTTTCTTCTATAAAGATTACTTTCTAGTTTTTTGTTGAGTAAAAGGAAGCTTTGCCATTTGTTTTAATGGAAGGAACATACAGCCAAGAGTAGCTGTGCGTGTCCAGAATGTCAGTCTGCACATGCAGTTGATGCATCTGAAGGTCAATTTATGTAGTCAGCTAAAAATGTAACCTAATTATATGGTTCAGTGAGAAATTGTGTAGTACAGCTGTAGCTAGTGAAATCCTATGTGAGAGGAACATTCAATTTGAAAACAGAAGCATCATCTGTACACCCGAAGGAAAAAAGAGGTGAGGATTTTGTTTTCCCTGAAAACCTCAAATACGATGATACAGCACTTCAAACATGCACTCTGCGTGCATGTCATACATGTTGTGGTTTGGGTTCTTGCTTTGTGTGTTTGTTGGGGTTGTTTGGGTTTTTTTTGCTAGACAGCAGTAGCTAACTTATGGGTACTGTCATTTGCTGGAAAATCTTTGGTGCAGTATTTCCATTTCAGAGTGTAGCATTGCTGGGAGTCAAAATCCAGGACACTGTGCTTTGCGGAGAGCCTGGGTGTGAGGCCTTGTCCTAGGTTCAGCAGTAGCAGTCATTTTTCTCCTTCTTAGTAGCTGGTGCAGCGCTGTGTTTTTGACTTTCAGCCTGGGAACAGTGTTGATAACACCGATGGTTTCGGTTGCTGCTCAGTAATATTTTGGTCTAACCAACGACTTTCTGAGTCTCATGTTCTGCCAGGGAGGAGGGGAAGCCGGGAGGAGGCAGAGACAGACACCTGACCCAAACTGGCCAAAGAGGTATTCCATACCACAGCACGTCATGCTCAGTATATAAGCTGGGGGCAGTTATCCGGAAGGGTGAGATCACTGCTGGGTCAGGCTGGGTTTCGGTTGGAGGGTGGTGAGCGGTTGTATTCTCTTGCCTTGTTGTTTCCCTTGTCATTATTATTATTGGTGGCAGCAGCAGTGGTTTGTGTTATACCGTAGTTACTGGACTGCTCTTATTTCAACCGGTGGGACTTACATTCTTTCGATTCTCTTCCCCATCCCTCCGGGAGTCGGAGGGATGAAGAGGGGGGAGTGAGAGAGCGGCTGCGTGGTTCTGAGCTACCAGCTGGGCTTAAACCACGACAGGCCTTATATGAACACTTTTTTCCACATGTTTAGGCAGTATTGCATAGGAGAGAAATGAATGTTCTCTACTTTTGATGAGTTCTGGGCATCATCTTTGCCTGTTGGTGAGTCCTGGGAAAAATCATTGTAGGATCAGTATTTCTATGCAGAAACTGTGGATAAATTGATATGCCTCTAGAAAAGATGTGGCTTCTTAGATACACTTTCATCTCAGTATGCGATGTCTTTTGGAATCTCTTGAACACATGGCTTTTTGTAAAGCTTCCTCTAGTAAACCAGTGGTCTCCAAAGTGGGGTGTGCAAGATGAACCCTTGGAGTGCAGGAAGGAAAATAGTAGAGTGTTAGTAATGCAGGTACATAACTTATAAATAAATATATGTATGTTGTAGGTGCATGGTGAAAATTCTTTCTTACTGGTGGGATGTATGGCCAGGATGGAGACCATTGTTATGGACAATAATGTATTGCCTCAAATAAATACACAAAAACGAAAAACAATGAAGACCTATCAAAGACTGTTTCCTCCTTGTGAAGAGTTTGCATATTGTTCATCAGGTGGTAGTCAGCTGACAAAGTAGGCGCTGTAGTTACAGTAGTAGCTCCTATCTTGTCCTCCTATGCAAAACAAGCTGTGAATTAGAGCTTTATCATTAGGAACAAAAACTGAAATCAGGTGAAGACTTTAGTAGAAGTTGGTTTGGTTTGTTTTCAGTTTGATTTCCCTTACTCGGGGCTGATCACATAGTATGCGTGGGCTCAGCATCAGTTCTAGCATGTAGAGAAAATGACTTTGGTCAAAAGCAATTCAGTGTTGGTTGTGATAAGTGGAAGGCCCTGGTGGGGAGGGGAGTGGGTGCATTGCCGGGGGTGTGTGTGCTGCCAAGCACCGGGAATGAGGGGAGCGCCTTTCCCTGAATTACATAGACCTTTATGAATAAAACCCCAAAGAAACCCAAGGGTCAGTAGAGATGATTTTAGAAAATGTTTTTACTTTTTAATTATTATTTAATTTTAAAATATTTCTTTATTTGCTGGATCTGACAGGGCCTCTTTTCTGAGGGTACAGCCATAATTCTCAGTCTTCCTTGTATGTATGGTGTCTCAACTGCTTCAGATGGCTGTCACCTCTACATATATTTATGTTCCAGCTCAAGAACTTAGTAGAGCCTTATGTTTTGGCATGTCATTTTGTTAACAAAAGGTGCTGCTTTCTCTGTCAAGGATGAATCATCCTGACTCCCTTTCTTCTGTGCCAGCTAAGGCTGTCATCACGTCAGGGCTACTCTTCCTGTGTGTTTGCCCCAGCCCAGACCTTTCTGTGGTCAAGAATGGCAGCATGGAGAGGAGCCCGGGATTAATTGCATTGTTCCGCTTGCTTGTTGTCTTTTGGAAAAGCAGGTGAATGAGTCAAACCCTTTCTCTTCTAAAGCTCCTGTTGTGATTTAAGGCACTGTTAAGTGTCCAGATCACAGGCGGCAATCCCACTATAACTGGAACTTTCCTTATTTTCCAGAGTGCTTGTATTTAATGACAAGTCCTAATTCTTGCTTTTTGTTTTGGTAGGGTTACTTGCTTTACAAACTTGACACCTTCAGAGTAAAGAGTTTCTGATACAGCTCTTGTGCAGAGAATTTGATTGCAGCACAAAAAGAGACATTACTTCTAATCAGGTGTGTCTTTGTACTTCTGAACGGGTTTTATTTTACAGGTGTGGATAACATCCATTTTCATAGCCCTTTCTGTGGATAGGCACTTCATCTAAAGCACAGTATTCCTTTTACGCTGCTCCATCCCTTCTACCCCTGCAGCCACAGGCACTCAGCGGTTGCAGCCAGCCTCCATCCTCATGTGCCTCTGGCTGATGTGGGAGGTCAGAGCCAGTGAGCTGGCCTGCGCTATCCCGAGCTGTGTTTGTGATATGCCAGACACTCAGATTGTAGCCTTCTTGGTAGTGTGATGGTTTTGATCTCTTTTGCCTAGGACTTGATAATAAAGGCCAATTAGCCTGCTTCTTCTGATCTCTGCGCTGTGTATTGCTTTTTCCCTTATGCTACAGAGCAAGCTTGATAGTGGTATTTGAGACTGTTGACCTCCCTACTCAAATACTGTTTGATGCTGATTATAGAAGTCTTCATCTGGGGTTTCTGAAAGGAGAAGAAAGATAGTTCTCTTTTTAATCTGGAATTCGTGTGCTAGCAGACATTAGTACTGCCAGTAAGACTGTGGCTCTAGATATTTCCATGCTTTTAAGGGAATACTGCACCATACATGATTATTTCAGAAATCACATTTCCCAGGGAGAAACCTAGCTGAGATTCATTAGTTTATTGAAGAAATGAAAAAGGAAGCGGTACCAGCTAATGTATGCCCGTACTTCTTACACACCTATTTTAAAGGCCATCTCTTAAAAAAAGAGAAGATGAAAGGGAGTTTTACGTATTCATCTGATGAACTTTATTTCCTAGCTGCCTGATTGAGCACAACTTTTGTACAGTATGTGTGACCTGATTGTTGAATGTCTTGTTTTCTACACAGTTCCATACCTACCAGTGGATTGTTGACTTCACTAACAACATTCCTCTGCTCTCACTTGTTGTGAAGTCTGGATAACTGATCTCTGGAAAAAATTGGCTGTGAATTCCAGTTGTGCCTGTCACTGACCACCTCGCCAGAGTTATTCTGTAGGGTTTACCCTGGACGTGGCTGCCTTGCACTACCACAGCTCACTGGTGTTAATAGGCAGGTACCGGCCCCCAAAAATGTGGCAAAGGTAGAGATTTATTTTAACCTGTGTAACTACCAATGGTAGCATGTTTATGGGTTGGCACTGGAGCTCAGTGTTGTTTTTAATACAGACTTCCTCACTTATATCTTTAACTGTCTTGAACCTGTTTAACTGTATGGTGAAGGATGCATCAGGGGAACTGGAAATCCTTGTTCAGAGTCTCTGGTTGATGTAGCATGCTGAGCCAGGACAGCTGGGCTGAAACATCGGCCCCTTGTACCTGGGGTCGCCGGCCTGCACTTCTGCAGGAATCCGAATTTTGCTGCTGCTGTTTTGATTGACAGTGCTTTACTTGGCAAAGTGGCATGCAGTAGTCTCCACTGTTGCTGTCTGCTTTATGTTGGTCACTAGCTGTGATACTTAACTTTGAAGTGGAGCACTTCTTCTTCCAGTCTAACACCATTGGTTTTGGAACAGAGACAGAACGTAAAAAAGAGAGAAAACAAAACCATTATTTCCCCACTATTCATTTTCAATTGGAAATTCATACATGTCCTCCAGGATAGCACTGCCCCAGCGTAGAAGCCGCCGCACGCAAAGCGTGAGGGTTGCCTCCTTGTTAAGCATGAGCTCCTGCGTATCACCAGCTTCAGGCTTCCTGAGCTGGAGTGAAATTCAAAGGGAATTAGGAGGCTTAGTGGCAGATCCAGATCATGTCAGCCCTCGAGACATGTCTTCCAAAGTCTGTGTTTAAGAGCCCAGTTGGCAGAAATAACATCTTGTGACTGGGCATATCCAGGGAGTGAATAAAAGAAGTTGATTCATCTGTTTGGCTGGGCATGGAGGGGCAGACAGATAAACCCTGTGCGACCCAAGCTTGGAAAAGCAAGTTCCATGTGTCCGTTTTTATATGGCTGATGCTGTCAGCTCTCTCACTGGTCGTGCACACCTGCAGCTGAGAATCTATAGGATTTGGTATTTTTACACTAGGAGTCAGTTCTTGTTGTGTGCCTCTGCGGGAATGCTGACAGTGATGATGGGTGCTTGAGCATCAGTTGCTGGCTGCTCCAGTGTTCTCCTGTGTCCTAAGCAAGAATTGTTATATTTGGTTGGTATATTTGCAAAGGGCATTTTTCAACCAGCTTTACAGGTCGAGAGTGGAAATGTGTCCCAGCAGGAAGAAGGAATCAAGGGAAGGAAGTTTCTGTCAGCTCTGCACTTCCATTGTGCCCAGCAATGGAGGGGCAGTGCCATGATGGTGGCATGTATTCCCAGTCACAGCTTGTGGACTGGCCCTGGGAGCTCACAGCTACATTCTTCATCTTTCCCAGCAGACATAGGAGGAGTCCTAAAACCCAGCCCTGACATTCATGGCTTGGAAGGAAAGGAGGAATGCTGCTCTAAATGAGTTTGGTTTATCTGTTCATTGCTTTATTTTTACCTCTGTTTTTCCCTCCTGTCCTTGCAGGTGGAAACAGTCCTGACATTTTGTTGCTTAGCTATATGTAGCTACTGTGTGGGTGTTGCTGTGAGGGACAGAAACATGGAAGGGGAGAAATGATCCACAAATGCTTTTTTGATTAAGATAATTGTGTGTATTGTTTGGCTGGTTTGGAAAAGAGATATGGGGGAGCATGTACATTGATTTTTGGGTTTTTTTCTTCCCCTCCTGCTTGTACAATCTCTCTACACTGATCTGCTTTTAGCCTGTTAATGCATCTCTTAGGTATTTATGCTTTTCATATATAATCTATTTCCTGAAACATCTTGCCTAACTTCATTATGTGAGTAATAAGATCAAATTCCCTGTTGAAGTGTTTATTCATGGCTTATCACTGAAGCATTTACATGTAAGCATGCAGAGTGTATATATATGTTGGTGGTTAGGGGAAAAAAAGACTTCAATAAGAAGGATAGATCTGCCAGCAGGTACAGAGATATGGGTGCTTCTCTGAGCTCAGGGAGTCAGGGATGAAAGCGCATTACTTTTGTATTATTTGGAAGGAAGCAGGTGTTCAGACAATTACTGTGGTACACTGAAAACTGGCAAGGAGAGGCCGTGTGTGTGGGCAGCTTCCATCAATTCTGCTCGAACTGCTGGAATCCTTCACAGAGGACCTGTTGGTATGAGGATAACGTAAGAGCTAAAAGGCCTCTGCTCATTAATTTTTAACAGCCTAAATGCCTTCCAGGCTTTTGATTTTTAAGGCAAATCATAAAGCAGTAATTCACATGGGAAAAATTTGTCAGGTTTAAGCAGCAGCAGAATCTTGTGGCGCTTTGCAGAGGAACATTTCCTGATGTTTGATGACCTTTAGAAATCAGTGTCACGAGGTGTGGTTTCCACCCTCACGCTGCTTAAACCTGGGACGTCTTCATTATTACAGACTGGAAAATGCTGTATCGTATTAGATGCAATGCACAGTGGTGAAATGAGGAGATTGCACTTCAAAGCTTTGTAAAGCTATAATTTTTCAGGAAAAAATGCTTTTAGTTTTTGACTACGCTGCTCAGCCTGATGGCTTTGTGTGAGAGCTGTTCTACTGGGCAAGGCCTTCGTGGTATAACCTCATGTTGGCTTCTAGTCCTGTAATGTTTGTCCAGAAACAACCCTCGGGTTATGAAACCCAAATTTCCCATAGTATGGGGCAGTGAGAAGAAGGAGAGCCAGTTGCAAGGATAGTGATGCCCTATGTCATGGGTATGAACACTGGAGATGAACTGGCAGGATATATCATTCTCTATTGAATGTTTTATATTCAGTGATATCCGTAAGCTATTAATCAAGCAGTAACATACGTTGCATAATCCAATATTCAATTCTACTGCAATTATATTCCTTCCTAATTTCTTACGTGGTTACTTGGTACCACAAGGAATGGTTTGAGTTTTGTGCTTGTCTGTAGCTTTAGGTGAAGCCTCTCACCTTCTCTGTGAGATTTCTGTAACTGTTAGGATTTTTCTCATTCTGATTTTAACAGATCTAGATTTAAAGTCATACGGCTTCGTCTTGTATTTTCTTCACTCCTTGAAAGTAAAGAGAGGAGAAGAATTCAAATTATGAGAGGCAGCATATAGTTGAGTGATGAAAAGCGGCATAGATCAATAGCCTCTTAAAAGCTTGCTTCAATAACTTTGAATCTATTAAATGAAACATATAATCAGGCAACTCTCTTCAGTTAAGACACCGTATCACTAAGTATGCTTATAGTTCATAGCTTTTGAAAAGCCGTCAGAGGTGACTGTGAAAATCTGAAGTTTAGATGACTCATTCTTAGGACTGCAATCCTACGGGGTTGTAAGGTCCACTTTAATTTTCTGCATGTGCAGTCTGAATGGGCATGTATGTCCTTTTCATCACTGGCCTTATGAGTCATAGAATCATTTAGATTGGAAAAGACCTTTAAGATCATGGAGTCCAACTGTTAACTTGCCAAGTCTACTGCTAAACTGTGTCCCTAAGTGTCCCAAAGTACTACATCTACACATCTTTTAAATACCTCCAGGGATGGTGACTCCACTGCTTCCCTGGGAATCCTGGTCCAATGCTTGACAGCCCTTTAGGTGAAGAAATTTTTCCTAATAACCAGTCTAAACCTCTCTTGGTGCAACTTGAGGATGTTTCCTCTTATTCTATTGCTTGTTACTTGGGAGACTGACATCCACCTCGCTACAACCTTCTTTCTGGGGACATTGAATAGTGATAAAATGTGCTTACTGTTTTTAAGTGGAGGTATGCTAATTACAACAGTGTGGTCTGATACTAATGCATCTTTACATTCACAATTGTTTGGTTTATTCTGTTTTACCCATCTTACCCATTTTGGAGCTACACTGTACATTTTGAAATGCCAGAGCTGTGTTGTGACTCAGGTATGTCTCATTTGTGCCCTCTGTAAACAGCTGTTTTCTCACCCTGGAAGTGGCGATGGCTTTTCTGGGTCTCTTCAGGAAGGGGGTCATCTCACTATGGACAGGATTATCCCTCTACTGACCTGACTCTGTCTCACAGCACTGCATTTTCTTAAGTTTAATATGTTCATTTCAAAACTCTTTCCAGTGGAGAACAGAGGCAAAGGGTGATGTGATCCAAAAATCCTAGAATTGCAACTTAATTGAAAAATTAGGAATTCGGGAGACCGCGTCCATCCATGCTGTTCCTTGTGGTCCTGCACATGCATCTGCTGCTGGTCTCACCAGGCCAGGTCTGAGGCGCGGCATGCTGAAAGATGGATGCAGTTAGCTGTGCTGTCAGTCAGGTGGTTTTGTGCTGGTTGGTGGCTCTGTCTCCCTCCAGCCCCTGCTGTGTTTGCTTTGTTTGACGTCTTTACAATGAGGGTGGTAAAACACTGGCACAGTGTTGCCCAGAGAGGTGGTGGATGCACCATCCCTGGAGACATTCAAGGCCAGGCTGGATGTGGTTCTGAGCAGCCTGATCTAGTTGAAGGTGTCCCTGCTGATGGTGGTTGGACTAGGTGATCTGTGAAGGTCCCTTCCAACCCAAACTATTCTATGATTCTAACAAGGGGGTGGGGAAGGAGGAAGGTGGAAGGTGGAGGAACAGCTGAAAAATAAACTAGTGCCCTTCTGGATCTGAGCATAGTTTCAATGAGCTCCCAAGAACTCGTGGTAAAAAAGGGTTGTGTTTAAAGTAAGCCTTTCCCATGTTCAGATCACGATGATGGTTTTGCCTCGTTTTCCTCACTGTAGATGAGGCAAAACCATAGCATTCAGGGTAACTGTATGCTTCAACGCTGTCAGTTGGATGCTGTTCTGAGTGTTTGGCAGGTGGATGATTATGTAGTGCCTTCAGAAGTCCTGGGTTTTTTAGCTTCTCATTGAATGAATCCTTTATGACTTGATCTAATTGTGCTAATAGTTTCCCTTATCTGTCTGGCAGGCAGTGGTTTGTTTTAATGTGATCTCATCAGTATAAGTAGATGAGTTGGAATGCTGAAGGTCTTTTTTTTCCCTTTTATTCCAGTACCAAATGTATTTATGTGTTTCTGAGAGGGAGAGTGTGCATCAGAATTACACACAGTATAAATAGCAAACATTTCTCAGCTGGCAAGTGAAAGTAATTCTGCTTTATATTCTGCAATATGCATTCTCTTAATGATGTGAAGCATCCTATTTTTTATAGGCCAGATTTCAGATAGAGGTGGCTGAAGCATTGTGGCAAGTTCTGTTACTGTCCAAATAAACCTTTGGTATAAAAGAAACATCTACTGCTTTATGATTGCTCCCTGGTTTTAAATGCTACTCCTGCAAAGAGATTATATATGTTACTATACATAATTTCTGTATTAGTAATTCTGTTGAATGAAGCAGTGATGCCAAAAATAGGGAAGACTGGAAGGAGGAGTGTACACTTAACTTGGATGAAGTGTTTTTTTCAATCAGAACTTAAGATAATCACCATTGTAGAGGTATTGGAATGAGGTGCTCTACAAAAAAATCCCTGGCTTCTATCTATTTTTCTTCCTTGGGTTTCTTGTGCCTTTTCTGCTGATTATTTTCCTTCTTTGTGTCTAATTAATGGGACGCAAACAGCTCTTTCTCAGGTTCCTTGGAATTGCTCATGGGGCTTTGTAGAACAGGCTTCTGAGAAGAATTAAATCACATCTTTATGATGATATTTCCATGGGAATTTGTGACAGGTGGGAACTTTGATTGCCTTGATTTATTTCTTTTTAGCGCTGGAGTATGGCCTAAGTTTTTCCCACACCACTGCATACTGCAAGAATCCTGTAAACCTGACTGTATCTTCATCCTGAGGCTTGCTTTATTGGTGACCCTAATGCTTTTTTTGTTGGTTTTGTTGTGGTTTGGGGTTTTTTTATGGAATGGCAAATGGCCAAGTCTCACCCTCCTGTTTTGATGACCAATGGATTCCTCCTTTTTTGATCTTTGCCCTTTATCCCACATGTATTGCTCTAACTTCAGGTTTTGTAATTCCAGATGAAGGTAGCTTTCATTTCATATTTCATATTCATAGAATCATAGAATAGTCAGGGTTGGAAAGGACCTTAAGATCATCAAGTTCTGACCCCCCTGCCATGGGCAGGGACACCTCCCACTAAACCATGCCATCCAAGGCTCTGTCCAACCTGGCCTTGAACACCGCCAGCGATGGAGCATTCACAGCTTCCCTGGGCAACCCATTCCAGTGCCTCACCACCCTTACAGTAAAGAATTTCTTCCTTACATCCAACCTAAACTTCCCCTGTTTAAGTTTGAACCCATTACCCCTTGTCCTATCACTACAGTCCCTAATGGAGTACTGGGACAAGCCCTCCACCACATGAAGGTACAAGCATCAGAGGAGGGTTTTGGCTAGGAGTGAGGGAGTTTTCTTGGGGAGAAGAGGTATCTCCTCACCAGCTGAGATGTGAATCTGCTGTCACTAACGAACCACTGCTCATCTGCAGTGTGTTAAGCAAGTGTTAATGTGCTTTTTGCCAGGTGTGTGGTATGGACCCCAAGAACATAAGAATTTGGGTATTTTCCTTTTCTGGCAGGTACACAGTTCAACCAGTCTGCACGAAGTACTTGAACATTTGATGCCAACACGTGTTTTAGCTGACATGGGGAGGAAACGTGTGCACGCTTGTTCTCTGTACCCCAGAAAGGAACTCGGTGCTGAATGCAAACACGGATCCGAATCATCAGTAAAGAAACTTCTTGGAGGGTGGGTGGGAAATCCTCCCTCAAGTTTCCCTGCTGTGATTTCTGTGCCATTTCCCTCAGTAAACAATTTTAAACAAGATTAAATTTGACTAAAAGAAGGCACATCTGCATCTGTCTCATCAGGGTATGAGAAGTCTCTGAGAGCGCCCTGGGATGGTTTTTCTTGCTACAATCCAAACGTTATCTCAAAACAAAAAAATTCCCTTTTAATTTTTCTAAACAGACCGTCATTTCTGCACTGTGCCAGCAACTCATTGGAAATGTAAAGCTGTTAACGGTGAAACTGGTGTAGATCTTGGTCAAAAGCATAGCATAACTTGCTACCGTCACCAAAGTAAAATGGCATCTCTGCCAGTTCAAATCAGGCTGTAGCCGAATTTAAGAGCTTACTCCTGCCCTGTGCTTTGATGACTCATATGCCAGCTTCATGTTCCTTGCAGAATTCCTTGAGGTATCTTGAGGTTTGACGTGCTCAGAGTAAACTGCTGAATACTGAGGAGGTGGCCTGCCCAAGGCTTGTCGCACAGACCCTTCTCCACCCAGATCCCTGCCATGACCCACACAATCCCCGTGTGACCCAGGCAGTTTACTAAAGGAGCATGCTGTTATCCTCTGAGAACACTTGAACTCAGCTGGGATTTGAGCGTCACAAGGATCGTTCATGTCCCCGGCAGTGCAGTGCCTTGTTGTGTACCGGATGTTCTGAGGTCAGGCTGGTTCTTTAGTAAAGGCTTAGGGTTAAAAGTGTGTTCATTTGATCCACTAGAGGAAAAATCAGTTTCCAAAGCTGTAAAAAGGTGACACATCCAAATGTGTTTTCGGAGTTATGCTTAGACATAAGGTGTGGTGGCTTTTTGGGGGGGGTTGTTTGTTTTTTACGGTAAGATTCTTTTTTGGCTACTTCAGCATCACGAGGTGGTGGATAGTGAGCCCTGCAGCTGGGCTGGTGTGTCCCAGAGAGTTCCTTAAGTTACATCTTCCTTCTGTATCCTTCTTCTGGGCATTGCCGGAACCGATCAGAATGGCTGCTCTGAGTTATTTTCCCCTCCCTTCCTGAGGAATATCTTGACTTTCTAATCCTTGTTTTTTTCCACTAGGCACTGGCCTGTTATCTCATGTTGGGAGGTGAAGTCATTTCTCTCTGTGTCCTTAGGCTCTTTTGATTAAAGTTTCTATTGAGTATCTCACATAGCACATACTCCCGGTCTGGATCTTGCACGCTTAGTAGGTATAGAGAAAGACTGAATATATTAAATTCAGCTTAATATGTCCGTAGCTGTTTTCTTTGAGAGCATCATATATAAACTAAGCGTGTTATCGCAGAGCTGGAATTCAGTGTTTATGTTAAGTAATGCTGTCCTGCCATGTGAGAGTTAGTTTTGGAAAGAGGAGAATCTTCTAGGGTACATTAAGAGTATTTTTTTTGAAGGTGATAGTGTGAAAAAGTGCAACTCTGAGGCAGCTCTTCTTTAATAACTTATGCAAATTCATGTTTGGCTGGGCAGTATTTCTGCTTTATTTCACTGAGGTACAACAGAGAGTCTGTAGGAGTTTGTCTTCACCAAGGACATACGCAAATGAGCACTGGGAATTTAGACAAATTGCATCGTGCTGAATCTGTTGAAGTACTGGTTGTTTCTAGATGCGTGTGGACATCAGATTTCTGATTAAAATCTTCCTAAGCTTCAAAGGAAGCTGAGAGCAAAGCATTGAAACTTTGGTGTTTTGACCATTATCTCTGTTATGCTGCACTGGCGTTACAGTGCAGCTTTATATACTTCATTCTGTAGTTATCTACTGGGTAAAAGCACATTGTTTCACCTAGTTCTTAAAAACAAGCAAAGCAATCCCAAACCCCACCACAGAGAAACCAACTTGCCATCCCTGTTGAACGCTGTAGTCTGGTCTGCACTAACTACTCTCTTTTGTTTAATTGTTGTCGTTGTTCTGATCGGTTATTTACTGAGTTTTCCATGGAAACAAGGTCTGTGGGAATGCTGTGCGTACATCTTGCTACTTGGTTGAGAATAGCCAGTGGGTTTCCAGCTAAGCTGGACAGTTGCTACATGTTTTGTAGAAATATTGACAGCGTGGGGAGGTGTTATTGGTGTAACAGTTGATGGTATCGGATGCTGGAGGTGTCACGGCTTTCAGCTCTGGGCTTTCCATGGCGCTTGTATTCGTGTTTTCTGTAAGCATCAGTACAGCCTTGTGGGGACAGGCTACAGCTTTGGCTCTGCTGATGAAAGACCCTAGAAAAGAGATGCGGTTTTACTGAGGAATTGTTCGAATTCCTTAGCTAGCAAAATGGCAAAACCACTCACCATGTCACTTCTCCTCACAGTTGGAAAGTACCCTCTGGGAGAAGCTGCTGCTTCCAGTGAGGGCCAGGAAGCTAGAAAGGAGTTCTAACCACTTCAGAATCGTATCTCTCAAACTTGTTTTCTCCTATAGGTGTTGAAGAGTTTTCTCTTGAAGTATCTTGAGAGTTGATTACATCAAAGTTGCACACAAGAACTGTTGTATGGTACAAGGCAGCTCTTATGGCCATGTCTGGGGTCTGCCCTGGCACTGCTGCAGAGTTCAGATCTTCAACCTGTGTTCTGCTGAGTGGAGAAACCCCATCAAGGTGCATGTAGATCACATGCAGAGTGTGGCTGGCATAAAACTAACCAGGTGAATGCTCTATGGTCAGGGCAGCCTGCAGCTTAGCGCAAGCTCTGAGACCTGCCTGCAGAGCTGGGATAAGGCTGTTGACTTGAACAGACCTCCAAAGCACTGCTGGCAAACTGGAGAGAGCTCCTGGGCCCTCACCCGTTTGATTTACACTTAGACATCTTAGTATAAATTTACCTTTATGGTCCATCTGCACTGAGCTGGATGAGAACCAGAGCAGCTGAGGTGCTAGCGCATGCTGCACTTTCTGTGGACTGTAGAGTGGGGCAAGGGTGCAACAAACCTGAGCCTTAAGTGTCTCTGCTCTTGGAGTCTTTGATCAGACACTGAATTCACATTGTTAATAGCCTAGATCACCTTCTCATGTCCTGAGGTCTCACCAGAATAACAGTAGGTTTCTGCTACTGAGTGCAAGTGTAGAGAAATTACTTCTGAGACAACACATGGAAGCTGTAGTTTCACCTCCTGAAACCATGTTATGGCAGAACTTCAAGGAGAAACAACAGTTTTAAACCACTTAACTCCTTAATTCCCATTTTCTATTGTCCCTACAAACTGCCACAAAGGCAAAGACCACAAAATGGCAAGCTGATACGTTATCCTAGTGTGAATGTCTAGGCAATGGAAAGGAGATTTTTTGTATTTGGTCTGCTGACGCTTTTCCTTAAGGGTCTTAAAAGTCATCACTGGGGGTCAGACTATGCTCATGGCTGGCTTATGTAGGGCCTACTGATACAGTTTTGCCTATTTTTGTTAAGATTATAGCTTGGAAATTTGTCCTGAATGGAAGCAACTTTCTCAAAACCTCATGGCCAATGTATAAGGGAGTTGGGGATGGGAGGGGGTTTCTGAACCTGACCTAGCATTGTGCTGCTTCATGCCTTGGTGAGGGAAAAGCTTTCAAGCCGGAAGAACTGGCATATATAGCTAGTGTAGCTTTAAGATAGCCTGTTTTGAACTGCCTGATGGTGCTGTCTACCTGATTAACTCTTCTGTAGCAGTCATCAGGATAGCGCGGTTCCTGTGGCTCAGCTGGTTGGCGTTGATCACTGGAGGAGGCTGTTTTGGCTGCAAGCGAGCAGGCAGAGGGCTGCAGGCAGGTTGTGGAGAGTCAGCAGGAGCAGTAAACCCAGCAGAGAAGATGGTAAAGACACCCGCAGGGCGGTCAAGGCTCAGCCGCCTGTTTGCTCAGCTCATCAGACCAGCTCTGCGAGGGTTTATTGCTTGAGCTGAACCCTGAGCCTTGGTTCAGCATAGTTATTTCTCGATTTGATGGGAGGATAAAAGCCTGACATATGGTCTTCTATTGACCAAAACCTGCAGTTTATCTGATTCAATACCTGGGTTATCTCTCTGCTAAGGCAAAAAGGGCAGTTGCCCTAAGGCAACCAGTGCGCTCAGTGTGATCACAGGTTGTGATTGGTGAACCTCTGTGGGCTTGACTGAGACGACATAAACAATTTTGTTGCCTTTTTCAGTGCTGTGGTGGTTGCAAATGAGTACGCGTTTTGCTGATATTATCCTGCTTCCCCAGTGTATGCTAAGAACATCTGTGATCTCCTAACAAATGAGATGCTGAGTGGGATCCAGCTTTTCCTTTTGTAAAAATAGTGCTAACACTGGTTTCTGCTGTACTGGAATTTGTCCTGGATATGCAGATAGGGCTGGATATTGTAAAAGCTGTAATCCTTTCTTCCTTTAACTACTACAGCTGAAGGTCAGAGGTGATGAGGATGAGAAACACTATGCAAACCAACTGTGTGTCCTTCCTGGGGAGCAGAGCTCCCTGTTTGGAAGGATGGGGGGAAGCAGTTAATTCATGTCTCCGGGATGTGGAATTGCACCCAGGCAAAGCACTTGGTTTTCCAGGTTTACTCTAAGTTGGTCTTCCAGCTTCTTGTAAAAATAAGGCCAGTTTGGGTACTAGGGGCCCTTTGGAGGTTGGGGTTCATTCTGTCTGTTCTTTGCCTGGAGGTGGTCATTCCTGAGGTGATGAATTGTGCCTATAAAATGGGGTGATTTGAACCTGCCATTTATATTTAATGCAGTACTTGTAATTGTTTTTAGTGATAGTTGGGAAAAAGGAAACTCTCTGTAAATGCCTGAGCATCTGATACAAAGAGACACAAAAGATAGTTCTTGGGTACTAGGTAGGAAAAAGGCCTGAATTTAAAATACAAGTATCCTGCGTCCACCCTTCTTTCTTTCATTGCTGGTTGAGGCTGAAGGCTTACCCACAGCCCCTAGCAGCTTCATGATGACCTGTGGAGCTGGTTTCCCCCGTCTTGAAAGCAGTAAACTCAATGTCTGGTATTTGGGAAATGCGCCTGGGCTGAGCATCAGCAGCACTCTGTCACTGGCCCCATGCGTGCTCGCTCAGTCTGGAGGCACGGACGCTGGAGCCCAAGCCATCGAGGAGCAAAGTCGCAAGCTGTTTTCCCAATTTGGCTTAGCCAAAGAGCCCCAGTGAATAGGGGCAGACAGTGGTAATCTTCAGCCTCAGAAGTTATTTTCCTGAAGGAGTGCATTTGGTTAAACTGCCTGCCTAGAAGTCTTACTGCAGACAAGGGGTAGCTTTGTATGGGGTGGGAAGGGAGAGGAGGTGAGTGGTGGGATTTAGAATAGGGACATACTTTTCTGTCTTTTCTCTTAGGCTGGGTGACCTTGGTGTAGGTGAAGGCTCTTTATTAGTCTGAAAGACTTTTAGAGTCGTATCTCATCCGAGAGATCTGAGGGAAGGGATTATTTTCTGAATAATACTGTGCATTTCAAAAGTAACAGATACATGTCATTAAATGCAAAATTGCAGATTCAGAGATGTACTCTGAATCAAAAGCTGTGATTAAGCACTGGAAGTACTGTACTTAATTGCTGGGGATGCTGATAGAGGAAACCAGTATATAAAACTTACTTTGCACTTCAAGAGACCTACAAAACTGGGGGGAAGAGCAGTGGGTCTTCCTGACTTTTCTTTCACTTAATGCATTATCAGATCCACTCATCTGTCACTTCCCTAAGCTAGTGTTCCTCACGCTGTTTGTCCTCCCTATTTACAGGCTGATTTTACTGTAGCAAAATGGACTTGCATTATGTTCTGCTGCATTTTAGCTGACTGGGAACGTTCTGCCACGATGCGCGTTACCACTGAACCATTGCTTCCCAGTGGAAACCCCTCTAGAAGCGTGTGCTGTCAATAAAGCTCATCTATGGTACACAAGCGAAGCTGAAGAGGGACTGGCCCTGAACCGTGATGGGGGCTCCCACGGGGGCCTCACACCGTAACAGTCATGTTGGCTGCGCTTGCAAGCTGTGTCCTCTGGCGTTCACCGCCTTCTCTCAGCAGTACATATAAATGGAGCTGTGCTCTGACTTTATATGGGGAAGGTGGTTGGAATATAGTTTGAAACTGGGAATAAACTGGCATATTCTAATGAGGCACTGCAACCTGCACTAGTCTCAGCGCAGTAGGCTATAGACTTGCATCCCTGGGAGGCAGATACAAAAAAGATGCGATAAGAGAAGGAAAGCATTTTACTTCTGGTTTTGTTTATTAGTATGTTGTACATCTGTTCAGTTATATAATTGCCCGTGCCAATGCCAGTTTGTAGGGTTTATTATTTTCATTTAGCTCCCAAAGGCTTGGAAACTTCATTATTTTTAATCTGTCAGGACTAGAAAGGAAAACATTTTGTCCCATTAGGCTGTTTCAGGCTTCTGTGCAGATTTTAACTTGCTTTTAAAGATATGAAGAGCTGTGAGTATCAGACTGCCTGAAAGGTGAGAAATAAGCACAACGCTGAGATGACTCAAGCTCTGTACATATCTCGGAGCTGTTGCTTGTTTCCATTAACTTCTGACTGAAGTGATAGTGCTTGAAAGCATCTCCACCCCTTCACTTGACAAGATGGATGGTCTCTTTCCTCACTTGATGACAGAAATATTCCTTTCTTTGATTAAACAGGCATCATGAAATATACTGAAAGCAAAGGTGGTCTCCTTATTTTTCAAAGACCAGTTTTCAGGTAAATAAGCTTAGTAGGGTCTCAGATGTTTTTTGGAGACCCAGAGCAGATTGAGTTGAGGAGTGTTGAGCTTGTGGCATGTACCTAAATGTTACGCAAAATAGCCTCACAAACTGAGTATTAATTTGACTGTACTATAATCCAATGCGTCTCATAAATGCCTACAGAGAGAGGGTGATGCAGGGAATATTCTTAAAGCAAATAAGCTGAGTGTGATCCTCATCTCTGTGCTCTCTCATGCTGTTAATAAAGTGATACTGTCCTTGTTACAGAAGATAATCCTGTTCGTGTTTGAAGACAATTTGTAAAGGACAAAGCCTGAGATGCTTAAGCAATTTGGAGCATTGTGCCTATGTCCAAACAATGGATTTCTGTGTTACTGCAGAGTAAAAATCACCAGTCTTACCTTAATCAAAGATATTTTTGAAAGTCTGTGTACTATTGAGAGTTAACCGTGACAGTGTTCTCATTTAATTTTTTTATTGTGATATTTAAAGCCAGTTGAAGGCCACTGTGGAGTCATAGGCAGATAAAGATGCTCAAAGCACAGAAGTCTAATGGATACAATTATCATTGTAGTGTTCTTTGCAGTAGTCATTGAGGCTATTCAAAATGTTAATTGGACGCTAAGCTTCAGCTCTAGAGAAATGTCTACTGAATGTTTGGGTCATGTTCAAAATATGCCAGATCCTAAGAGGATGTTGGTTGCTAACGCTTCACCGCACGTTGTACCGAAGATCTGTTATCTGGTGAAGGAGACGCAAAAAAACATGATACACAGTGATGCCAACTACCAACTGGAATGCTTGATAGTTTTAATTGGGCATTTAGATTAACATTTCTTTTTCCTTCCGTGTAGTTCAGTTTGTGCTGGTAGGCAGGAGATGAATCAGGGATGGGGGAAGTAGAGCTGTTGTCACAGAGGTAAGAAACAGAGTGCAGCGAAGTTTTTGTATATGTATATAAACAGGAAAGATAGGATACTTGTTGCTTAATCCTCTGGCCTCCCATTGATGTCTTTGTGGCAGAAATTAGATTTATAGTCAATATATAGTTATGGTCTAAAAAATACAGTAAATCCAGACTGTTCAAAGTTTCATGCATGTGGAAATAAGAGGATTAAACAAATTCAGTCCTATACATTTTTTTTTTGGCTGTAATTGAAAAAGCTTACCTTCTTAAGCAGAAATACTGCTTGAAAAACCAAAAAAGACAGGCAATTTTCTTTCAGCATCCAACCTCCTGGAAGAGCATTTTGCTTCATAAAAAACAAGTGCTAGGCAAAATAACTTTAATGAGAAGGGAACGAGTCACATATGTGGGAGCTGTATTTGTCTAAGCTCAAGTGATAAAATGTGATTAACTTAGACTGGAGCAACTGTCGTGTACACTAGAAGACCACTGAGTAGGAAGCAAGCAATTCTTCTGGCATTTACTTGGAGGTGTCTGCTCCCAGGACTATGAGAGTTATGTTCTTTTGTAAGATGTGCTGCTATTAGTAAAGCATGTAATTGCTCTCCCTGCTCTGTTATATATTCCAAAACACTGCCTCAGAGTCCTGAGACATCATGGACAGTAGAGCTGTGCTGAGGGGGTTCTGAAGATGCTCTAGAAAGTGACATGTTTGTTTGTTTGTTCCATTTTGTATATGGAAGCAGACTGTAGGAACCGTGGTGCTGTCAGATTGAAGGTCAGCAACGTAGAAGCATAAAAGAGTTAGGGTTGGAAAGGACCTTAAGATCATCTAGTTCCAACCACCCTGCCATATTGGGTGATATGCCTAGACCATATCACCCGAGGCTCTGTACAGCCTAGCCTTGAACACTGCCAGGGATGGAGCATTTACCCCTTGGCACCACCATTCCCCAGTGGGTAGGGAAGCAGAGAGGTATAGTGACTGCTGTGGTCTGCTGCAGGCTTGTTTATGCATAGACCCAAATGGGCAGCCTGCTGACCCTTGAGTGCATAATGCTGCTCTGGGGAAGTCAGTTCACGCACCTTCTCTCAGGTGAGCTTCTTTCTCTTGGTTGAGGCCACACGATTTTTGATTTACGTATTAAAGCAGGGAGGTGTGTGACAGCAGGTAATGCAGCAGGACATGCCCTTGCCCCTGCTGCAGCCACCATCAGCCGTGGAGGAACCTATTTCTTCTCTTCAGAAATACATTACTAAAAATCTTTCCTTGTAAAATTGAGTTTTGTACTTAATGATATAATCGGTATTTCAGAGGAACAGGAACTTTCTTGCTTGTTGTTTTTTTCCCCTTTCCGATAGAGGAGGACTCCTCTGTGTTTTAAATCTTTCTTTCCTAGTTGCTGTGCTGATTACTGTTGTATTCCGTGGGGCATTTTATTTCAACAGGTCTGAGATCTGCAGAGATTGGATTTGTTAATCTTTGCATGGTAAATAAAATATGTCCTACCCGGATAAGTTTATCCCTGTTTAAAGTACACACATGTGGTGTGTATGTATATGTATGTCTCCAAAGAAGACAGAGATAAAGGAAGTATGGTGATTTAACTGATTCCAAAACCACTATTTAAACTTGTACAGTTGGTGGTATGATCATATTTTGTGGCTATTGGAGTCTGTGGAGTTAAGGGATCTTTTTCTCAAATGAAATATTACCCCTACCACCAACATGCACACTCTAATGGGAAAAGGTGGGTATTGTAAGGTGATTGATGGGTAAAGGGAAGGAAAGTTGTATTAGTGTCATGGTCTTGTCAGTTAGAAGAAACCCAATGTAAAAACAGAAGGTTCTAGGTGCTTCGCTAGTTATTTTTATTTGTGGGTGTTTGTATATAAGATACAATAAAACTTATTGATTATACACAGATGTAGTATTATGTAAAGTTACTTTTTTATTAAGCTGTTGTGTCTTGTACTAAGAGTACTATTTTCTTTCTTTCTGTTCTCTCACTCTGTCATGCATCCAAGTTTTGTTCGCGGTGTGTGTAAAAGCAATTGGATGTTATCATTCTACTGCATTGCACAATGCATTGAGAAATTTGAAAGCAGGACATAACATATTTTAAGGGGCGGTATTATATTAGGAGACAGTCTTGTGGAGCTGGAGGATAATCTTGAGACTCAGTTGAAGGATGATGTGTCTGTCTGTTATGAAGTTTCTATTCACTGCTCATTATTAAGATACATGACTGGGAGGTTTTTTTCTTTCAGTGGTAGTATCTTTGGGCAGTGTTGGCTGAAGGTGGGAAGTATCTCCTTCAGCTTACCTTCGGGAAGGGTGGTGTAGGAATAGAAAGTTCCTAGTAATAAGGAAAGAAATACAAGATTTTTGGTGGTGGGACAAGAACCAGCTAGAGAAAGGTTGAAGAATTGGATCGGAACCCTGAAGGACTTGCCAGGGGACTGGAGAATGTGAGGTAGGGTTAGGCTCTATCAGGTTTTGTTTAGCTAATAGGCTTGGAGAATCCTGCAGGCTAAATCACTAATTATGTGGACACCTTAGTGCTGCATGTCCCTGAGGAGGGAGCTTGGGTGCCCCCCTGGGAGCGTGCTCATGCAGAGCCAAACAGCAGCCAGGGGAACGCCTGCTGGCGCTGGGGTGGCAACAGTCAGGGCTTGGAGCTGCCCAGGAGCTAAAGGTGCTTCAGACATCTCTGCCAGTGTCTTTGGGAACCAAAAGGGTGGTGCTCAGAAAGGAAAGGGCCTCACCCTGCCACCTCCATGACACTGCAATGCTGATGCTGCGCTGTCATGTCTGCACAGAGCTGGGAAACGCCAGCTCACTGTCCTTGTGAAGTCACTGGCACTCATTAACAGCTAGTTCAAAAACTATATGGGCTTTACTGCGCTACAGAATAGTCCTTGTATTAGTAAATACTCTTCTTGTGGATGAATGGTTAACTTTATTTTTCCCTGAGTACAGTAGAAGCCTCTTCAATGAATAATGCAACATGTTTGACGGTTGGGAGAAAGATCTTTTGAAGATGAATGATATTTAATTATGGTGTTTGTCATGCATAACTGCAGCTATCTGTACTCATCTTTCATTGCAGAATTATATTTCAGGTGGATCGTATGTTGAAATAAGAGTGGGTTTTGGTTTTCTTTTCAAGAGGAAGTCTGTAGAAAAATGAATTCATTTTTGTTTCTGTGAGATTCCCGAGAACCTCTCCACTAGAAAGGTGCAATTGAACATCCTATCTGACAGTGTCCAGCTGTGGAGACCTTACAGGAGTGGGCAGGAATTCCTGAGTCTGTAGACTGGAATAAACTACCCTTTATTGCAGGTCTTGTTCTGGCTGCCAGGACACCATTTGTTCTAGAAATACTATTGAAGCAAATGTTGGCTTCCGTGCTTGTCCTGCACTTGTGCATGTTGTTTCTTAGCATGTCCTGATGCTGCTGTGGAGGTAGTTTATCCTTGGCAAATGATTTGCAAATCCTGTGCTGCCACTTGTTGATCGTTTTGAATTGAGAGCAGATTAGTGATTGTTTCTCTAGCGGCAGCGTTGGCCTCTTAATAACCGTTATCCAGCTTTCGTATGCCTGTCTAAATATCATGTGCTCAGATGACTCCAAAGGAACAATCTGGGTAGTGTGCAAAAGGCTAAATATAGCAATAATAATCCCTAGCTTTCTTCATTTCAGTCAGCAGAAGAAATTGCTGAATACACTTCCGTTTGTGCAGAGTACACACTGAGATAAGTCGATGTTGACATCTGTTTCAGTTTTGATTTCTGATGTCTTTCTGGATGTCTTTCTGCAGTAATCTCTGAACTTGTCTTTGGTCTCTGGTTGTGGGTTGGGTTTCTTCCCATTATGCTAGAAAATTACACCGTTTTCAGCCCCTTTCCAAACTGCCAACTTTCTGCTCCACTGAGGTTACTTCTGGCTCCAATCCCAGTATTTTGGGGGAACAATAGATTCTATTTTAGCCTATACAGATTTAATTGCTGTGAATAAGGTTGACAATTATCTTTCTTTGTGTCTGAGAATACCACCAGCTGTTTTGGATGCTTTTAAATTGCCACACCATGCTAAGCTCACTTGTCACATCAGGAGCTATAATGCCAAGTACCAGGCACCTGGTAAGCTGTCCTTAGCATTTATTTAAAAATACAATTTTGGCTGCATTCAATTGTTTCTTCTACTGCCCCTTCAGCCTTGGTTCTCTGCACTGGGTGGCATTATTAGTCATGCCAAGGGACTTCTATACCGAAGACGCATTTTGAGGAAAATGCATTTCAAATAGCAAGAAAAGCCATTGAAAGAGAAGCTCATGGGCTTTTTTGTGTGTTGGTTTTTGTTTGGTTGGCTGGGGTTTTTTCTCCCTCCACCCGCATAAGCTCAGGCACCTAAGGTGGAAATCATCTGATCATTTGCTGACAACCTGCAGTGTAAGTGTCTAGGCTTGGCTTTATTGTCCACAAAGAGGAACAGACATCTCATGCTGATGTAAACAACCAAAACAGGTCAGATGAATCATGCCCCCAAATGTCCTCTTTCTCTTTGCTTATAAAGTCTGGGTGATTAGCCTCAGACTTAGCTGTCTGCACCATAGACATCCGACTAGGTCTCACCTCTGGGGACCATACTCATAGCAGCAGTCATAGGTGACTATAGATGAATGTGGACACCTCAGAAGATTAAATGTACTTGGTTTCTTGATGCACAGCCACTGCAGGTGGCAAGGTGGAGGTGCTCTGGGCTTGGCTTCTTGAAGTGAAAGGCAGACCCAAGTGTATTTCCCCAAGGAAGAGACAGATCAGTGTTTGATGTCCACAGTTACATAGCACTAAACTGTTGTGTACCATCTCTTTTTCATTATTAGCTTCCTAACCTCTAAGATACAACTTTATCAGCTCTTCTCTAGAAATGTTAGTTTAAGCAGGACCTCTCCTCCCTATCCTCTTCTCTTTCTTTCTCCCTGTTGTCTCTTCAGTCTTGCTGCGGCCCCTGTAGTATAGCCCACTGGTGTGTGAAGGTGGAGGTTGCTCACTCCGGTAAAGCCAAGAGGGGGTACCTGTGGAAGTTGACTTTTCATTCTTTGCTTGAGAAGTTTGCTCTCGTTAATTTTCCAAGTTGTTAACCTGTTGACTTCTGCCTGTTTTTCTCTCCAGTCCATGTACAGCTTTGCTTAATGTCTATTTACAGTCTTACCAAGGGGTTCATGAACGCAAACTTCCACTTTCAGTCGCTGCCTTAGTGCGTATTTCACATTTGTGCAACTGTAAGTATAGTTCCTGAAAACAAGTTGTTCCTTAGTGTAGCAGAACACAGGGACACACTAATACTTCATTACTTCCTGATATATATTTTTACAGATCATGACACAATTTGAGTTTTCCAGTAGTCTGTGAGGAATGGGAAGGCTTATATACAAGTTAGAGCAATCAGTTGGTTCTTGTGTTGGCTTTGTTCTTGTTGAGAGCTGTTGGGCATTGCGAGTGCCTTTGATCGTGCCACGCAGGCTCCATTCCATCAGTGCTACTTAGGTGTGTTTGTGCTGGGCTGCCCCATCTTCTGTGGGCCTCTGCAGACACAGTTGACTCTCCTTGGAACTCTTCTTACAATACTTGATGTTGGCGCTGCCAGTCTGTAGGTATTGCAGTGTGCCTGGATATGTTTCCTAGTAAAGATCGGAACAACTGGGCAAAGATAATTAAGCACTTTGACCTATACGACATGAAAAATAGGTGTTTTCAATGGCATAACATTTAACTGAACTTTGAATAGTTTGCTTGAGAAATACCACAGGTTTTTGTACAGGTGCGTGCATGTATGTGCATATAGAATGTATGTAAAAGTACTGTGATATCTTCTTAATCCTGTTTTGCATTAAATACTATGACTTGGTTTTATACCTTAAATTTGGGAAAGCTTATTTCGGATTTGGCTGTTGCTCTCAAGTAGGATTAATTGAACGCCATACTAATGTTCTGATGGATCAAATTTAAGGTAGCTGCCATTTTTCCGCAACCTTTTCTTTTTCAGGCTCAGAATTGCTGAAACTTCATTGCCTTGCATTTAGCTTACATTTTAACATCTTCAAAGATAAGGTCTAGGAAAGTAATTTTGATAATAGAAGTAAAAGGTTGGGGTTGGAGGCATGTTTCTATGGCGAACAGTCATTGTAGTTATTTCTTGCATGTAGGCCCTTTCTGCAGATCTGCCATTTAATGTCCTCCCGGAGGAAAAGTAATGGATGTAAAACTCCTACAGCAGGGTGTAATTTTTCTTTAAGCTATTCTTAAAAATTACCAATATATGAGTGACTTTGAATTAATTCTCTACTTGTGGATTCATGGTAATAAAGCTGTATATAATGTTTTTCCCCTTGCCTTGCATATGTGTGTTTTCATACATCTACTGTTTGCTATAATAACTTTTTAAGAATAAATTAGCAGATTGACTTCTCTCAGGTTATAGGGGCTTCACAATACCTGCTGCAGCAGAGGGATATTGTGAATAAGGCATTAGCTCTTATCGGTGTAAGTGTGTATGCTCTCTGTCACACTTGCAGAGATTAGCTTGGGGCTAATTTAAGTTGACAGCTGTACAAAAGGGATTAGTACCGTCACTGCTGAACTCTTGCTGCTAACTTTCTCGCATGCTAAATATGAGAGATAATTTTATTTTAAAGCTTGGACCAGTTTTGCATAAGCCGTTTATCTTGATTTCTCTTAACCCTGAGAGAGGCTGTGATCTACAGCATCACAACCTAATGGCGTGGGATTTACTGAAGTACGTTAAACATATAACTTGCTTCATTGTGAGCATAAGGAGGGCTTTTATTTGCATATAATTGGCATTGCTCTAAGGAAGAAAGGGTTTATTTGGCTGTGCTTTCAAAAGCAGAACTTTAGGAAGGAAATTGGAGGGGGGGAAAGTGGCATTTTGTTTTTGTCATGCATCCTTGCCACGTGTGAACATTCATTTATGCGTTCTACAATAAAACCAAAATATTTTATTTCAAATTAAGGATTTGGTTGAGTGGTTTTGAGTGTTTAGTAGTAGTTGATGTAGTAATAATAGCAGTGTTGAGCTTGTAGACAAAGTGAGTATTTCAGAGGCCTTAGATAGGGGCAGGCTCCTGTCCCTAACCTTTCCTCATTTTAACTAGTGTGATTTGTGTATTTCTGTCACACAGCTGTGTGGGGACAACTGGACCTCATATACAACTGTTCTTTCTTCTGTCAGACCTCTGTATCTTCTGTGTCCTCTTTATGAGGGATATTTGTGGTCAAGACTATCTTCAGCCTCACGTGCACAAGGAATTGTACAGCTCGTGCGAACAAGCATGAAGCGGCTAATTTCCCTTTACTAGAGGGAAAGGAGCAGCAGAACTTGGGTTATTGTCTTGAATGTCAGTCCTACTGTGTAAAATGAAGTCAAAGAAATATTCACAGTCTAATAAAATATAATGAAGTATATTCCTGTAGAAAGGTTCTTTTTCACACCTATTTTTTCAGTGCTTTCTACTTCAACTTGAAGCTCTAGCCTTCTCATACCACCCAGAGCTGATAAGCTTTCTTTGTCTCATCGACAACATCTAGACAAATCTAGTGGTGCATGAAAATGTTAATGGTTTTGTGCAGATATGCTCAGCTGAAGGCTGACTTCACCAGACTGAATATGATCCATTCATGTAAGAAGCACAATTTGAAGAACTTCCAAGGCAACTTTTTCTGTATACCATGGAAGTAAGTTCAGACCCAGATTAGCAGGATTTGAAAATTTAGCTATTAAGGAGGAGAAGAAAAAGGGTTAAGACTGTGATAGTGGTGGTTGGATTAGAAGGAACTGGTCAACAGAGTGGTTTGTCTGCATTAACATCTTTCTTAGTTTTTTGAGCAAGTTTGGAACAGGCAGTCAGACAGAGTTGCTTTAAATAGGATGATGAGCAGCCTGACCTGGCTGTCTCTGTAATTTCACTGTGTTTTGCGGGAAATAAATGGTGGTTCTCTTACAGTGTCAAGTCCATCTTTACAGACTCTTCTTACCCTCTCCTGATAGCTACTACAGAAGGAGTGAGGAAGAGAATTTGACAACTAATACTGTCAGCTGTGGCTGAGATTGCTCAGCCTCAAGTAAGGTTATGCTTAAGCACATTTGTGTCCCACCAGTCTGGCTCAGCATCTGCTCTGGGTCACTGTCCATTGTTTCTCTGATATATCTGTCTGCTAATTATGTAAAAGCTGCTCATCCTCATGTAGTGATCACAGAGCTTGCTCCGTTACTGTGACCCACAGCTGTCTTGTTCCTTGTAGTGGCTTAGCACTTCATCTCTTTTGGGAAGTGTAGCTGAATGTTGTGCCACACAATAGCATTTTGGGAAGTCCATGGAAATAACATCATAGTAGACTTCCCTTCCAAGATGTCATTGACTTCAGTCCAAAGACAAGCTGCGTTAGCAGTTCATGTTAATTTATAGTGAACTTGTGGCAGAAGCTTTTAGAACTTGTGTTGGTTTTGAGTTCTTTAATGTATTTTAGATTTTGAACATAAATGGTATTTTACTCTGGGCCTTGCCTGTTTTAATCCCCAAATCAGTTCTTATCAGCTAGGCAGCTGTAGTAGCTTCTAGCTTGGCCCAGTATACCAGTGCAGTTGCTGGTAGGAGAAACCGTATTCTCACGCTCAGTCATCGCAAGACTAATCTTTATGGCTAAACATTCATTTCCTCATTGGTTAATAAAGTGAAGGGTTTATTCAGCCCCATGGGTTTAGACGGCTGATTCAGGGATGGCTTCAGTTTCTGCCCTCGGTGGACGATAGTAGTGGGTGTTTTTGTTTTGATGTGAGCAGTATGACAGAGTAATAAATGAGTGAAACTGTTTAGACTGCTTGAAAAGCTGCCTTTCATCTGCAGGAGGAGATGAACAGCTAGGAGGAAATCTCTTTCAAGTCGATTCCCAGGGCAGAAATAAATCTTGTGTGAGTGAAGGGGAGAAAAAGCCACCTACCTGGAAATCTAAGACTATAAATGAGATGTCACAGAAAAAGTCAGTGGCATCCACTCACGTGCTAATCCATTAAAGGGGGGAAAAAGGGAGATGGGAGAAGGAAGAAAAGCCAGCAATATATCATTTTAAGACTGCTGAAATTATGTTCCTACAGTTTTTCATTATACTGTCTCTTGACTGTAGGTATGGTATTCATTTGTCTGGGTTACTTCTGTGTTATTAGTTGGGTTGGATGCAAGCTGGTGTCATACTCACAGTTGCAGGCTAGCACATATGTACCACAGCTGGAATGAAGGCTGGTGGTACCTTCTGTGAGGCTGGAGCCTGCCAGGCCTGATGAACTGATTTATTCAGTGTCAAAACAACTAGAGGTACCCACTGCTACTCTGAACCCCCAGCCCCAAACCAGTACTTCTTGTGCACACTGCTGTTGTGCGAAATACACGGTTTCTGTCTGGCTGAGCAAGAAAAGAATGCAGACAAACCATTCTCTGTTGACCAGTGTCCTTCTAGTCCGGTTTCCACTGTCACAGTCTTACACCACCTTCCTCTCCTTAATAACTAAACTTTCAAATCCTGCTTGTAGGATTTGCAATAGACAGCAAACTGTCCATGGATATATCAGGGGTTTTTCTGCCTTCTTTTTCCTAACCCTTAGAAGCCTAACCTTTTAGAAACATTTGCAGTTATTTCCACGTTCCAGTGTCACATCTGGTGGGCTGCACAGGTAACACGCGCAGCCTCAGCCTTAATCTACGCGGTACAAGCGCAGGCTGTGCAGACGTTTGCTCTGGAAGTGTTTGCAGCGGGATGTCTTGACCCTTATAACAGGTCTTACAGAGGAAGTGGAACTGGGAATGCTGTCCACTACTGTGGAGAAGAACTTTGCCGTGGTAGGGGAGAAGCAGATAGATTTTGGGGTGTCCTATGGTTACAGGTGGTTGCCAGTTACCCTGCAGCTCAACTAAACTGAGGGGGTAGGTCAGGCTCTCTGCTTTTACAGGTTTTATTTCTTAGCTTGTGTAGGTCTAGAGTATGTGTGCGGCCAGTTCCCACACTTACCCTGCTGTAACATAGCTCCCCAAGCTCTTGTAGCTCTTCTAGTCCTTACATTTGGAAAAGCACTTCTTGTGCACACTGCGGGTGTGCATAATTTCTGCTGTGCTCTTTGCCGTTACCTGTCATTTTTCTCTAGGTATATTACATAGAAAATATTGTAGACTTTGTGAGTTTAGACAATACAAGTACTTGGATGACTGCTTCACTTTTTTTCAGAGTTGGAGGCCTAGACCTACCTAAAACTCTTTTTCCTCAGGTAGCACAGCTTTGAACTTCTGCTGAAGCAAATACAACTGAATCACAAAGAGCACCGTATAGGGAGGAGTAGAACAACCAGCAAGTATATGTACTGATATCTACTGATACCTATGTGAAAAAAAGAGGGCTGAATATAAATGCTTCAAAAGACTTGAGCTGGTTTTGGAGGCTTTTTGGTTTGTTTGGTTTTGGGTTTTTTTTCAGGAAGCTGTTATCAAAACCTGTTTTGCATTTGCTCAACTGGCCTGCTCTGGTTCTTGTAAGATAAACTTCGTATTCTGTAACCAGTGACCTTGGCAGAGGAGTTTCAGAGCTCTGCTTGATGAATGAAGAATCGAAGCACAGTGTGACCTACATTTCTGTTCAATCTGATGGGATGTGGGGTCTCACGAGATACCAGCAGAATGCTAATTGTGAGCCAGATAAACTAGCTGGCTTCTCTCTGGAAGATTTGCTTTAGGCTGAGGACATGTTCAAGATTAGTCTCATAAAGTACCGACATGTCCATCAAGGCTGATGCAAGTAACTCTTGAGGCATGACCAAGCCCCACCACCTCACTGTGCAGGCTTCAGGAAGCTCCTGTTTGCAAAGTAGGGTGTATATTTTTACTAGCATTACTATACCATGAACTAAACCTTAGGATTATATACTTATTACTGAGCAATGTGTTTGACACAATAGAGACAGCTAATTCTGTAAAAAGAGGAGCTTCTGAGCCAAATTGGATACATTATTTGGGTTGAACTTTGCAAAAGATTGGGCACGACATGAATGGATAATGGGAGAGAGGGGAGAAGGGATGGAAAGGAGTTGATCATGTATAGGCCTAATCAGATAGTTCCTTGAGGAATTATGGGGAGAGAAAACAAAAGCAAAAATTCCCTTGAAAACATGTCTCTGAGTAAAAGCTACAAAATTATATAGGCCTCGATCTTTTTTTAATTCCTTTTTCTCTACATATTATTATATTTATATAATGTAATAATATATTAATTATTACTATTACTATTATTATTAACATCCATGGTCAACTGGAAGAAAGGTCAACTGTATGATTAGAAGGGGTTTTGGTGGGGGAGGGTTGTTTTTAACTGTGTGTGCGAAGGTGGTGCTTTATCTCCTGTTGTTTACTTTACTGGAGGATAACATTTTGAGGCAGACAGAAAAGGAGATATGAAGGGAAACAGAAAATCTTAGGAAGCTGAGGCACTTCCTCTGTGAAGGAGGGGGTGGTAGGTTTTCCATCAAAGTGTTCATAGATCTAATTAAGAGTTACCTTTTGGAGATACGAACATCTTGTTAGTTCTGCTTTGTTATTTGTATAAGCAGCTTAGATGTGCGTTCTGTCCTGATAAGTTGAAGTCTGGGAGAGCAAGGAGGAAAGACAACAGTGAAATCAGCACTGGGAAGCTGTTTGAAAGAATTGCCTCGAGGAGGGACTTAAAAAGCTGCAGAGAGAAAAGGATTTCGAAAGGCACCAGAGACAGATTTTAAAGCTGAGTAGAAGGTGTTACCAGCTTCTGTGCTTGGCATCAAGCACCAACACATAGCTCCAACTTTGGGATTAAAACTCACAGGGCTGCACTGCAGCCCTTTTCCAAAGTTTGACTATGAGATGGGATGTGAGAGTAGAAGAGTGGAGGGTCTAGCTGACAAAGGCTGTCTGACATAGGCACTCTTCTATTCACTTCCCATCTCACAGCACCCGTAAGCACTGTTCTGGCATTATGATTAGTTCAAGTCTTAACAAGGATTTCCAAAATAAACTTAGTTCTGTGATGGAGAGAGATAAAACTGGAAGCCTGGGAGATAATGTGAAATTCTGGGAGGGAACATGTTCACAGCCCCAGTACTGCCACCTCAGTGCGCCGACACTCCAACTCCCGCAGCTTCTCGGTATTCAGTCTTGCCAGGCTCCTCTTGATCATATTCTTTTCTAGCAAGGTGCTCGGTACGCAGGTTCAACTTCAGGTCTTTCATTGTAGCTGGCTGCCATGCTAGTCTGCTAGGTCACCTTGTTCTCATGGCTTTTCTAACGTGCCTTGACAAATTTTCTTGGCAAGTGCTTTGTAAAATGATACCATGTTCTGCATAACTTAAAACGCTGTTAAACATCAGAACATCTCCTACCATACAAGTCCTGAAGTCCATTACTAAGCTCAGAAACCAGAGCTCCAACAGTTGAGTGATTCTCATTAGGAATGATAAGTAACAGGAAGGCAGCAATTTTTGTAAGGAATCACTTTTGTCTCTGTGTGTCTTCCGCTTTTTTTTAAATGGAATTGAAAACAGCAGCATCAGTGAGGAGGCTGATCAGCTAAACTGAATATTGATTAGCTCCTGATGTGATAAAACTGCACTTTCTACGCTGCTGCAGTATTTAAATGCTTTGGTATTTGTAATTTTTCTCCTCCCTTCCCCCCTATCTGAATACATGCTTCTATTTTTCCTAATGTCAAGAAAATGTTGAGTTTTCAGACTGGAAGCTTATAGCATCTCAGTGTTTGATCTCCAGTTGCTCAAAGGTTAGGCACAACAGGGGGTGAAGTGGATAAACTGCTCCCAAGTGCCTTGCAACTGGATGCGCCTTCATCCCTGCTCTCTGTGTTTCACAAAACAATTTTACTCACAGCTGGTGTTTATTTACAAGAAATACTTGTTTACAAGCGGTGGTATTGGGCATGCAGGTGCCCAGCTGCTGTGTGTGACATTTGGCACTGGAAGGAAACTTTCAGTGTTCGAAAGCAGTTAATTATAGTGGATGCATGTTTTCATAGAAGACTGATTTTTCTAATCAGAGGTAGGAATACTCATTTGTCACAGTATCTTATTGCTGCTTGAGAATCAAAAGAATATATTGCCTTTAAGCAGGGCTGACACAGAACTGACGTTTCATCAAGAGGAGGCAAGCTGGGGCAGAGTGCCCTGCAAGCCTTCCGTCGGTTTTTGTTTTCCTTTCAACAGTCTTCAGCAAGCGTTTTCTTGCTATGTAAAATGTTACTGTAATGAAAACATGAGAGATCAAGAAGTCAGGTATGTCTTGAACTTTCTGTCTGGATTATGACGTGCCTTCAGGCTGGTTTACTATCTGGAGAGGCAGCAGCTGTTTTTAAAGACATTGTGTGCCTGATGTGAAACTTGGTGTTTGTCCAGCAGTGGAAATGCTGTCTTTGACTAGCAGTCAACTTGTTGGCTCAAACCTTGCAGTAAAGAGGAGTGGTTAGATGATATTTGTGAAAGAAGACATGTTTACATCAAAGTGGCAATGTTTTTACTTGGTTAGAATAAGTTATGCTCCCGGCTTACACAGGTTTTCCCTGTGTGAGCCTGGGGCTGTCCAAGCATGTGTCTTACTCAACATGGTGTCAACCAATGCAAAATTGGTCAGTTTGTGATGAGTTTCTCATGTAGAAAGAGTGTTTGAACTTGGCTGGTCTGAGGTAGATGACAATAACCACAGTATCTTGGATAATGCAAACGTCTGATTATGTTTTTAAAATGGTGGTGGTGGAATAGCTGTTATTTTAGCTTCATCACTGATGGAACAGAGATGAGCAGTCATGGTGCAAGTCTCTGGATACCTTTGGCTGTCCAGAGCTAGTACTGAGCTCTTAATGCTCAGGTTCATGCCTGCAACTCTTGGTGCAGATCTGCTGCTCTCTACACTGCAGGTGGAACAGAAGTGTAAGGGTTTGAGTTTTGTTATTTTGGGGATCGCAGGAGGGCGGGTTATGTTGTTCTGCAGTGCCGGAGGGGTGCATTTGGTATGCATCTCTCTGTTACTGTGGTACAAGCATGCTTGATTTGCATGTTGGTATACAAAGCAAAGACTTTCTGTTTCTGTCACAGTGTTTCTAATACCTGATTTTAAAACAGAATAATAGCAGTGCATATGTTTCTGTGCTTTAAGCAATAACAACTTTTTAGATTTATAGCAGGTGTTTTGTTTGTGCAAGACTTGGAACTTGACAGAATGCACACCCTTAGCCAACAGATTCATTATTCACTGTAGCTGAGGCTGGCAGGTAGAAAAGCAAGTGGGGCTCTCAAGTTTCAGCTCGGAGGCACAAGTTTATCAGCTTTGACCATCAAGTAGTTCCTTTAAAGAAAAGTGTGGTATGCCTGCAGGTAAAATATGCTCATGGTGCCGTTGTTTCTTGTTCACATACTTCCATGAAAAAGGCTTGTTATGCCATGTGTAGGTGTATAGAAACAAAGGATGCATGTGTATATGTATGTGTATGTAGGTGTGTAAGAAAGTTGGAGGTTTTAATTCAGTTTGTATCTGTAATACTTCTGCGCTATAGTTCCATGCATCTGGAGTCACGTGAGATACAGATAGGTGCTTCTGTGCTTTGCTAACTTGGACATGTCCTCTGGTTTTTGTTGTTTTCTCTTAGGGTAATAAATGCAGGGAAGAGCACGCACAATGAAGATCAAGCCAGTTGTGAAGTCCTCTTTGTCAAGAAGAAAGCTGGAGGAGCTAATTCTACACCAAACAAGAACTCTTCAAAACGGAGGTCATCGCTGCCCAATGGAGAAGGTCTCCAGCTGAAAGACAATTCGGTAAGCAGACTTCTGTGCCTTGTCAGTGGAGGAGTACAAAATAAGCATAAGAGGATGTGGCACTATCACACTGAAAGATGCTCAGTGAATGGTTTACATATTTTCAGTTACCTCTTCTGAATTATCTCTGTTAAATAAAGAGCACTTAACTATGTTTTTCTTAGTTCTGCTATTTAACTTTTGATTTCTTGCATCTAAGACATTTTAGTTTAAAGATGGGGAGGGGAATATTCTTTAGAGTTTCCTTTTTGTTTTGTCTCTGAAAATACAATCCTGAGAAATTTACTGCTTCAGGATACTGTGAGTTTAGTGGCTGTGGTTGATTTTTCCAGTGACAGTCATTGCAAGCAGAGCAGTATCACTGTTTATACAGTCATGCAATTTAATTAAAGGTCAGACAGTCATTTGGGTTCTTCTTAGTGAAGCAGTATTACATATAGCAAGGTTGGTTTATGCAGATAGGGTAAGGTCATACAGCACGCTGAATTCGGTGAATTTAGTGGACTATGGCTCCTCTCTTTGCTGTGGAGAGTGATGTACGTCATGCACTTGTCTACTGGCAGTCATCTGCTATTCTTCATCTGCCTTGTTTCCTGACTGGTTAATTACTTCATCTGCTCTTTAAGCATGAGCTCAGGCTTCAATGACTGGTAGTTCATGTTCATTTCTGACATTTAGCTGTGTAACACTAAATGCCCTATGTGAATGTTGGAGTTGGACACTGTGGGTATACAGTCTTTCTGCTGCTGGGAGAGCACAACTCCTCCCTGAGTGATAGTAAGTCTTTCAGTGAACTGCAAGTACCCTTTCTTTTGTTTGGTTGGTTTTTTCTTTGTTTTAAACCAGGTTGTGATTAGCATTAGCAGCCTTCCAGTATCTGAAGGGGGCCTACAAGGATGCCAGAGAGGGACTCTTCATTAGGGACTGTAGTGATAGGACAAGGGGTAACAGGTTCAAACTCAAATAGGGGAAGTTGAAGTTAGATCTAAAGAAGAAATTCTTTACTGTAAGGGTGGTGAGGCACTGGAATGGGTTGCACACGGAAGTTGTGAATGCTCCATCCCTGGCAGTGTTCAAGGCCGGGTTGGACAGAACCTTGGGTGGCATGGTTTAGTGTGAGGTGTTCCTGTGAATGGCAGGGGGGTTGGAACTGGATGATCTTAAGGTCTTTTCCAACCCTAACTATTCTATGATTCTATGATTCTGCTTTAATGTCTCTCCCTGAACCCGAAGGCTTGGTAAACCTTGTGGCAACATTGGGTCATTGGGGTCCTGAGCAACAAATATTGCACTCTGTCCCTCCCACCTTTCACTCTCCCTTTTCTGTTCCATATTTCATTACTGCTTCAGCATTTTCAGACTCTGACAGATTTTCCAGGGTTGCAAGTAGCTCTGGTTTTTATCTCTTTCAACCTTTCCTTAAATCACCTATGTCCATTTCCATGTTTTGATATTCCTCATTGTATTCAGTTATGGGTTGTTTTTTTTCAAGCACATATTTTCACACTTCTGAATAAGGAATTGTGCCCCTGTACTTGCTGGGACTATGAGTTTTGTGTACAGTCATGCAAAGCAAAACAGCATTTCTTTTAAGAGGCTGTGTTTTAAAAAGTCTTTTCTAAAAAGTCCATGCAACTGCCTGCTATTGGCTCGTGCAGATACTTGGTTCCTACGTCTGTTTAATTTTTGTATGCATCAGTTATGTTTAATGAAGCAAACACTTGGCCACAGTACTTGTTCCTGTGTGTGAGACACACTGAGATAAGCAACAATGTGCTTGGTCCAGGCAATGGGTTTGTTTGACACAAAGGGCATTGCTGTGTCAGGCACACAGCACACTGTGCAGGCACCCGCCTGGGTAGACACATCATGGTGCTGTGCAGAGGTACTAGTTTTGGTCTAACACCAAATTTGCCTATACTGACTTTGCCTGTATTTTCATGTTTTGGGGGCATGCATGAGATGTAAAAAGCTTTGTAGTATTTTTTCACAAAGTCCAGTCCAAAACTGCCATCTTTGAGTCGTATCAAATGCTTCTCAAGAGCAAGAGGCATGCTAATGTTGTATGCTGCATGGTTAATGAGCTTTCTCAGAAGGAACTGTTTTCAAACATTACATAGCTAATATGCTTAGATTGCTTTAGAAATGCAGGGATATAAAACCATTTCATTATTGGAAGTTGTCTTCACTAGCCTTGATGGTATCCATCATTACGGTCATCATGCTGTTACGGTATCGCAATGGTATAGCCTATAAACTGCATCTTTTTGAAAGCTGTTCTTTTTGTGTTTTAAACTTCGTGACTGTCAGCCTTGTTAAATGTCCAGTTGCCCTGTGTTATGAGAAGTGTCTCACAGAATGTTCTGATTTCTTTTCCTCTTCTCACTAGTGTATTTCCTACTTTGATTCTGTATCTTTCATCTTGACTTTTGAATAAGCAGCCACTCCCTTTCAGCTTCTTGAAAGACACATTTTTATTTCAGATCTTCTGGTGTTTTCTTCTATTTCTGACTGTAGTGGTTTAATCCCAGCCAGCAGCTAAGTAGCTCGCAGCCACTTGCTAACCTTCCTGACCCCCAGTGGGATGGAGAGGAGAATTAGGGGGAGAAAAAAGGTAAAACGTGGGTGCTGAGATAAGAACAGTTTAATAATGGAAATAAAATATTGTAAAAAACATAATGGTAATAATTGTAATGAAAAGGGAGACAACAGAAAGAAATAACCCAAGATTGACAAGTGATGCACAATACGACTGCTCATCACCCACTGACCAATACCGAGACTGTCCCCAAGCAGTGATCAGCCACCTTCCCCCAGTTTGTACACTGAGCATACTGTTCTGTGGTATAGAGTATCCCTTTTGCTAGTTTGGGTCAGCTCTCCTGGCTGTGCTTCCTCCCAGCCTCTTGTGCGCATCCTCACTGGCAGAGCATGGGAATCATAGAATCACAGAATGGTTTGGGTTGGAAGGGGACTGTCCTGGGTTCAGCAGTAGCAGTCATTTTTCTCCTTCTTAATAGCTGGTGCAGCGCTGTGGTTTTGACTTTTGGCCTGGGAACAGTGCTGGTAACACCGATGTTTTCAGTTACTGCTTGGTAATGTTTTGGTCTGGCCAAGGACATTCTGAGCCTCATGCTCTGCCAGGGAGGAGGGGAAGCCAGGAGGAAGCAGAGACAGGACACCTGACCCAAACTGACCAAAGAGGTATTCCACACCACAGCACGTCATGTCCAGGATGTAAAAACAGAGGGCAGAGACCCGGAAGGGGGGGTTCGCTGCTGGGTCTGGCTGGGTACAGGTGGTGAGCAGTTGTATTCTCTTTCCTTGTATTTCTCTTGTCATTATTATGATTGGTGGTAGCAGCAGTGGTTTGTGTTATACTTTAGTTACTGGACTGCTCTTATCTCAACCTGTGGGAGTTGCATTCTTTCGATTCTCCTTCCCATCCCTCCAGGAGCTGGGGGAAGAAAGAGGGGGTGTGAGTGAGCGAACTGTGTGGCAGACTGGGCTTAAACCACAGCAGGGACCTTTACAGATCATCTAGTTCTGACCCCCCCTGCCACGAACAGGGACACCTTCTGCTAGACCAAGTTGCTCAAAGCCCCGTCCAACTGGCCTTGAGCACTGCCAGGGATGGGGCAGCCACAGCTTCTCTGGGTAGCCTGTGCCAGCGCCTCAGCACCCTCACAGTAAAGAATTTCTTCCTAATATCTGGATCCCACACTTTCCAATACACCATCACCTTTCCTTTTGTCTTTTCGTATGTACACACAGATATAATTCCCTTAATCTATGGACATTCCCTGTAAAAGTATATGCTGAGATTTAGTCCATGACTTTGAGCTCCATATGTCACTACAGTCTTATCAGGGCAGGAAAAATGGCGTGTGGTATTTTGACCTGAAATGAATGTAATGCTCAAGTGAGGGGTCATCTGATCTGTATAACATAGTGTACTGTTTTATGCTACTTGTTACTGTGTTCCTTCTACATTCTCTTCTTATCTACAGATTTACTTGTTTTCTACATGACACTTGAATGAGTGCTATAGCACTCATTATTTAGCTGTGTAAAACCCGTTTTGCCATGTTATTAGACCACAGCTTGTGAATTTAAATTTATAATATATTTTCCCCAAACAAGCAGCATAGTTTTCTACTAGAGGGCAGTCTTACACTAGCAATTAGTAGGATTTTTTTACTTGGTACATTTTTTGCTAGTTGAATATACATACATATATATATACACACACACACGCATGTTTCTATAATGTGTCATTTTTTTATGTTTTCATCTTTTTACACTGTTAAGTATAATATTGTGGTTTCCCCTCGCATAGCATCGTTAGCAAATATTTTGTAAGAAGCATATGAGTTTGCTGTTAAGTGTGCAACTAACCCTTGATATATATAACATCATCCCAGCAAGTATCTAATAAGAAAGCCAGAGGCTGAATACTGTAAATGCCTCATAGGAAATCCCACTGTAACACACAGTCTGAAATAGTTTCTGAGTGGCGAAGCACTTTGTTAGAAATATTGAAGGAAGAAGGGATGAGGGAAGCAGTTTACTGAGCATTTGTCCTATAAAAAGAAAGTTTTCTTCTGTTTGTGTTTAGTTTTTGAAGTGTGGCACACAAGGGAAATGGGAATTGGAACTTAAACCGTCTCTTGATTTAACAGAATCTATTTCATCGTCCTTGGATTTTTCATTTCTTCAGCATATCTTTTGGAAGGCCACACGCCATCTTTGTTCCTCCCAGGTTTCTGGGAATTGTGCAAAACTTAAATGGCAGCTGCGTCTGAGGTTGTGTGTTTAAAGGTAAGCCCATCAGTGCAGCCCTGCGCTTTGGGAAGTCAGCAAAAAGGAGTCAGAGATTAACAGGTTGGGTGCTGTTGTCATGGCTTTGACCCTGCAGGTGGGCCCTGCAGAGCTTCTGGGAATAGGAGGAAGGAGGTGGTGGGCCAGAAATGAGGAGAGGGAGAAGTGAACATTTATTTAGTCCCAACACACACACACACAAACAAATCCAAGGAAACCTGTTAAATAGTATAAATATGGTTTTCTTCTTGTAAGGGCAGGTGATAAACTGAGCAGAGCAGTGAATGAAGAGATTCTGCAAATTCAACCCTAAATTAATTCTTTCCTCTTCCCCCCCACTGCTGCTTGATTAATGACATTTGCCCTCTGTCCCCATTCAGGAGCATTCACTTTAAATTGTGCAGCATTTTCTCTGCTGCTATTTTTAAATATCTTTAACTGCAGGGTACACTGATGATGAATGCTGCAGACCATCAGTGAGTGAAATGGGAATCCTATGCCAGGACATTGTAATAGTGACTCAGGTTGCAGGTCTTCATGTGATGCATTATTAATTGTCACTGTAATGCGAGGATACATATTGATTAATTCTGCAGTACTCTTTGCCACAAAGATGGGGCAGAATACTTGTTTTATGTGACACAGGACTGGTTGCCTACCACAGGCAGCTGAGCATATCATTGGTAACATAAGAAAGCTTTTCTCTGGGGGGGGGGGTGGCAATTGCCCACCCAGTTCAGACTTTGTGAGAACCAAAGATGTGCTCTAATGCATTTTGTGAGTCAGGGTCATGTTTAGAACAATAATAGTCAGGGTGGGTTGTAGTTTTCAGAATAAATCTTTAGTGGCAACATGATTTATTTGCCCGTTTGGAATTGGCTTCGTTAAAATATTCTGAAGGTTTGCAATGTGGGAGCACTGTCCAGCTTACCTAAAAAAATTGTCCCAAATTTATCACTAGTATATTGCTAAGGCTGCCTATTTTTTTTCCCCTATCACTGAGAAAAATAGGTAATTGCTTGGTGGCTGTGGAGTTCATCTCAGTGGTGGGAGGAAAAGCGAGCACCTTTTTCTGCTTGTTGTCTCATCTGTGTTCCCTGATTGCTGGCCCTTGCTCATTCTCTGAGTCACTGCACCATACATTTAATGCTCATTGAATTGCTGTGGTTTTGGAGAATTCATAGCTCTTCAAACAGAGGAGCCGTTTTTATTCTCAGGGTGGAGAAAAGGCATTTGTTGTTTCTTCCTTTTTTTAGGTGGCTAATAAGTTATTTCTGGTTATACTCTCTTTGCTAGTTCAAAAGTAAATGAAGCCTCATAGGAATACACAGAAACTTTTGGAGACTAATATTTAGGTTACAGTAATGCCTGCGATTCCCAGGTGAAGTTAAGGCCCTAGAGCATCTCCCACAAAAAGTGTGCATGAGAATAGGCACTGTGGTAGTCATCTTCCCTGACTGTATATACTTGTTATACCGCCGTCTCGGTTAATCTAGGGTACTTCCACAGTTGATAGGGAGAAGTAAATCTACTTTAGAGTGAGATGGGCATAATCTGAAAGTGAAGGGTTTTCTCTCTGAATATGAGGGCAATTTAGAAGAACATGTTGGAGGTGTGCAATATAGATGCCTGAAGTTACCTGAACTGGTAGTGACAGTTTAAGAATTTCTAGTCCAAGCTAGAAAGGCCAAAACCAGTGAACTTCAGAAGAACCACCACAGTTGACATGGCCATGCTGTGTTCATATCAGTGATAGCCCAAGAATACAGATCAGGCCCATATGAGCTTCTCTGTCATAATTTGTGCTGCCCCTTGGCTTAGATGGAAGTACATGGTAACATTTCCATTTCACTGTTCATCATTGGCCATTGTTCTGATCTGTTTTAAAGCTTCCCAGTCTCTGATAGCACCTTATTTGACTACCAAGTTCACAGGAGGCTTGTTCAGTAGGACATATCCAGTGTTGTGCTTATAAGAACGAGAGTGAATTGTGTTCATAATTGTTCTCCTTTATCTTCTGAAAAGCTCTAATACAGACTTTGGTGAGGGCTGTCTTTGGAAAACTGAAGAAAATTGGAGGGGGGGGAAGGGTTATCTATCCTTAATTGTAAGTTTCTGTTATAGTTTGGGGGCAGAGGGAGGGTGATGACAAAATAACTTCTTCCTCTAGGGGGAAGGTAAAATATTTCCATTTCAGAGTTGTGATGCCTTTATGCTTTTTCCCCCAAGGGCAGCACATCTCCAAAGGGAGTAGCACCTTTCAAATGACATAAGAACATAAGCTGTGGAATAATTTCTCTATGGTGCATCATAAAGTGGATTTTGGCCAGGAAGCCAGACTCCGGAGAGCAGAGTGGGAGCAAAAGTAGTTTGATGTAGAACTCTAGGAAAAACAGTGTTGCCATTTTGAATAAGTGGTTTCAGTTTTCAGTTTAAATGCTTTCACTTTGGGATACTTCTTTTTTGGCAAAAGACTTTCGGTTCTGCATGAATAGCAATCTATTTTTGCAAGCAGGTTTTTTTTTAGTCTGTAATCCCATTATCCATTAAAAATGGCTTAAGCAGAATTTTATAGCCAACTGTTGTGTGAACCTAGAGGGATTCTGAGCCCAGAGCAAGCTAGCACAACTGCCAGGCATGCCTTCAGGGGCGACATTTCACAACAGGTTTTTGGTGGGTTTACCAGACTGGGTAAGTGGGTGGGTCTGGCTAAGGAGCTGCATTCAGAAATGTGTGCCTTTGTTGGGTTTTTCACCATTATATGATCCTTACTGGGATAAGTAATCCAGCACTGAATTATAATACTCCCTTTTCTCAGCATAAGTGAAGAGTGCACAAGAGACTCCAATTTGCTTCTCATGAAGGAACTCTCCACAGTGTAGGTAACTATTGTTAACTCACTGGTTAAGAATATCTTTGAACTTTACTACTGCAGTAGTGCTGTAAGCTAAACACAGAGAAGATTTATATAATTTTTATAATCAAGGCTTTTAAATGTGTATTTCAACAAACATAGGCAATAAAGCTCATTCAGCAATGAATTTTGCCCTTTGAACAGCATGAAGTTGCAGTGTTGGTCTATATACTTGTTGCTAAAAGGAACGTTTTGCATTAGGTTTTGGTTTTTGTAGCTTGGGGCAACAATGAATGGTCTGTTTTGGATCAGCAAATGATTCATGGTGTTCTTACTCCAACCTGTTTGCCATGTCCTACAGTCAGTGGTTGGCACCTTTGTGGAGCAGCTGGAACAGCAGAAAGTTCGCAGCCCTGTCCATAAATCTGAAATAAGCAGTGCTTTGGGCATGAGGCGCTGGGATGCAGGTGGTGCCTAGACTACATGCTGATCTGTTGTATAAGGGAGCAGCGTTCGGTTGAATGAAACAAATCATGTCTGTCATCCTAAATTAGGCCACAGTCAGCGAGACATGCAGACAGAGTTTTTAAGTTCCTTTGACTGCAGTGAGATAGGTTCTGCTTCCTTAGTATGAGGTGCTTTGGAACAGTGTCGCCTGATTCCTGTCTTTTCCAAAATGATTTATTTCTAAATCAGTATTAGTCCACCCACATCTGACATGCAGGGCAGCCCCACAAAGTGATTTTCAGCATAGATGGGAGAAAGGAGGGGAAAGCAGAGGCTGGACAGACTCTTTCTGCATGCTGCTGTCTAACATGCTGTCATGCAAAGACAAGTATTGTCATGCCTTAAAAGCTTCCCTGAGGTGACTTTCTCAGAAGACGTTGAGGTTATCTAGGGTATGGCTCCTTGATGTCTTTCCGGCAGACCAGAGCTTCTGCTGCCCAGAACTTAATCTGCCTTCAGCCTTAGGTTAAATGGACCTTCTCTGGGTGATAAGGCACCCCACCACACAAGCATGGTTTCTGCTCTTATCAGAGCAATAGCAGAACTGATCTATTCCTGTCAGATGAGACCATGTAGAGAGAACGGGAGAAATATTTGAGAATCACAGCATTAGCCAATAACTGCATGAACAAATGTATAGCATTACCATGTATACCTGCATTTTAATAATGAGGTCTACAAAATTTGCTTTTTCCAGGTACTCTGCGTGTATGAGAGCAGTTGTGCTGGCTGGCATACTAGGGCTTGAGGTAAAATAGAAGATCTAAGAGCACAATGTTATGTAAAGAGCTACACCAAACCACTTGTATAGCTCTTTGGGTCCAGAGGAGGGCAACAAAGCTGGTGAAGGACCTGGAGCATGTATCTTATGAGGAACGGCTGAGGAAACTGTTTAGATTAGATATTAGGGAGAATTTTTTCACCGAAAGGGTGATCACATATTGGAACAGGCTGCCCAAGAAACTGGTGGAATCACTGCCCCTGGAAAGTGCTTGAAAAACATGTAGATGTGGTCGTCCTTCGTGGTATGGTTTAGTGGTGGACTTGGCAGTCCTGGAGTAAAGGTTGGACTTGCTGATCTTAAAGGTCTTTTCCAACCTAAATGATTGTCTGATTCTGATCAGAGAGTACGTAATTTCAGTACTGTGCAGGAAACTTTTCAGAGGACTGTGAAGGATGATGCTATGAACATCCAGGCTGGCATGTGGAGTGCTGCTGATCCCACTTGCGTCTACCATCCTCCCGGACCTGTGTGCTGTGCTGGTTCCCAGGCTGGCACAGGCAGGGAAAGCCTCAGCTGTCCCATGTGCCTGCATGGACGGACCTTGTCTCTCAGTCGTGGAAGTGGGGATTGTGTCTCTTTACTAGTTGTCAAACTGAGGCCCTTCATCTCATGCCTACTGAAAAGAAGGTCTGTCACACAAATATCAGGAGCTGTCTCTTGTAGAATTTTGGTCTCCATGGTGATAAATCCATCATTTATCAGTGATGTGATTTTCAGATGCTTTTCTTCTGATCTACACAGTCATTAGGAAGTTAACTTAGTCTCGCAGTCATAGCTGTTCTTGGTCAGTGCAAGCTGCGATGGCTGTAAGGTAAGAAAGATTACAAGTTCAGAGGGGGATTTTTTTGTTGTTGTTTTGTTGGGGGTCTTATAGGACATTAAGGAAAAGAAAAAAAGAAAAGGTGGGTGCGTGTGGCAAAAATGCATCTCTCCTTCCTGCCAGAACTGTACTGGCACAGTGGGCATTTCTCCATTTCAGAAAGGTTACGTCTGGGAAGGTTACCCGTGTTCTACCTGCTGCCCATGTGCCACCAGGCACCTCACTCTTGTAACTCTGTAATGGTGACAGTCTCCTTTTCCTTCCCTTCCTGCTTCTCCAGGACACGGATGGGATCAACCTGTACTACTGGTCCCTGTTTGATGGACACGCTGGATCGGGGGCAGCTGTGGTGGCTTCCAAACTGCTGCAGCACCACATCCTGGAGCAGCTGCAGGATATTGTGGACATCCTGAGGAACACGGCTGTCCTTCCACCCACCTGCCTGGGAGAGGAACCTGACAATCCCGCCACCAACAGCAGGACGCTGACACGGGCAGCCTCCCTGCGTGGTGGTGTGGGGGCCCCGGGCTCGCCCAGCACCCCTCCAACACGCTTCTTCACTGAGAAGAAGATCCCACATGAGTGCCTGGTTATTGGGGCCATAGAAAGTGCATTCAAGGAGATGGTATGTACATCTCAGGGCTCTGAAGGCCTTGTTGCTTATGTTAGTGAGGGAAAATGAACATTTAGGGATTTTTTTTTTTGCACTTTTCTTTTTTTTCCCCCTATTTAAACACCATCTGAGCGTGGACAGAACTGTTTAAGAGCACCAACAGTTTACCTGGTACACCCCTGGGAGGCAGAAACTGCATCTGAAGTCCTAGGCAGCACCACAGCCATATTTGTGGATTAACTTGACTCTTAAAGGTTAGGTGCGCTTTCTTCACACACACACCACACACACTCCCCCCCCCCCCCATTTTTTCCCATATTTTTTGGGATAAAAGCTGGTATTGCCTGAGGTCTGATCTTGTTCTTGTTCTTCTTTTTTTTTTTTTTTTATATTTTTTGTTGGTTTTAGAAAATGCTTTTATTTAACCAGAAGGTTTTTGAACTAAAGAGTGTTTCCCAAAGGTTTTCTTTCTTGTCTGACAAGAAGTATTCAGTTGTTGGTTTTGCTAATATATATGAATCATTTTTTGTACATGCATCTAATTAGAGACTACAGTTGTTACAATGAGGTGGTGCTTCATTTTGTATTCTGAATAGCAGTTACCTTGCTGCTTGTCCTTTCTCCCCAAGGAAGTGCAGGCAAACAGACCACCAGCTGGGTTTGGACTTTTAGGTGGGTAGGTCCAGAGGCAGGATCCACAGCAGTGGCTTAGTCATTGTTCATGGGGAGAACATGAGCAGGTTTACACACTGTGGCTGGTGGGCAGTTTCTCCTAGCTGAAAACAAAGAGGAGGGTCCAGTCAGTTTAGCATGCCGTTTTCAGAAAGGGAGGACTAGCCTGCTCCCTTCTTTGTTGACGGATGCTGCCCATCTCAGAGTATACTTAAGCAGGGGACGCCAATTTCATGCTTCGGTTGGGGTGGTTTTCAGGTCAGAAGAGTGCCAGGCTCTGAATATGTGATGTGACTCTCTCTCCCCTGTTGAAACTGGTTTCCAGCTGCAGGAGAGATGAGGAATGAGACTGGAAAGCAACTGTACAAGAGCTAAAGAAGGGCTTTTTCAAGTGCTGTGCCTTTCTTAAGAGCACTGTGTGCATTACCCATCTCTGACTTCCAGAGCAGGGCTTGTTATTGCCCTGCTTTATTTTGACTTCACACCTCTAGGTGTTTGCACAGATCATCTCAGATCATGTCCAGGCACCTGTGTGCTTGAGTGGGCTTTTATAGATAGAGTATGACAAATGCAGAAGCCCTGGGTAACTCACTGCAGTTTTAGTGTCTGGGTATTCCATGTACAGGTCATAATAATCTGTTCTACTTTTTTCTGAACTAAAGTCCAGAGGATATTTAATTTTTCTCCATGTCTTTGTTCATATGCTACAGATCATATACCTTAATTCCCACTTATGATCTTCGTCAGAGCACTGAAGTTCAGTCTGTCTTTGCTATATCTTAAGGTCCTTTCCAACCCTAACTATTCTGTGATTCTATGTAAATGACTCTGTGTCTACCACAATGCAATATAATTTCAGCATTAAGTTTTACATTAAAAGGAAACCTTATAAAATAATGATCAGATTAGGAAAAGCAATATATAATTATACTACTTTAAGCTCTTGGGGGAGTCTTGTGCTTACAGTTGGTTTAGGCAAAAGAGTATTTTCTTTGGTTGTGTAAGGGAGCAGTTCGTAAGATCAACACTCCTGAGTCTCATCTATGTTTGCAATGATTGATCTTCCTCCTACCTATAACTTCCTTATGCTCCTTTGGGTGTAGTCTTCGGGTGAAGATTTTGGTAAATGGATGTTGTTGAGTTAGGTCCGTGCATTTGAGAGGTGCGTAACGTGTGAGGGGTTTGTGCCAGCAGAGCGTATCATTTTTGCTGGCACTTGGTGAAAGCTTGTGTTTCCTGGACACATACGCAGACTTTGTGCTGGTTTCCTGGAACACCCATCACTGCAAAGGAGCCCTTTGAACCTGGTGAAAATGCTAAGTAAATACAGATTTCTTTTTCTTTTCTAAACAGCCCAACCTGACAGGTTTATCTAAGGATGGTCTTGTCCCCTTTTCTTGGGGGCATTTAGCGTGCCATTACTTTTTTCCTCAACTGCTTTGGAATTCTAGTGGAGTTCTCCCTGGTTTTGCTTCAAATCTCAAATACAATGCAATTCAAAAGGCTTTTTAAAATTAATTTTCCTTCACTGGGTGTGGTTTCCTTTAGACAGTGCTTGTCTGACAGCTACATGCAGTAAAACACTGGGGAAAGCTGACACAGACCAAGTCACTGCCGAACTTAGAAATCTAACACTTAAGCTGTTCCCATTTTGAAGCTCTTTAGATGGTGTTCCCTGATTGAGTTGGAACTGGGATTAGGAAGTTTGTGTTGTGTTCTCAGCTAACTTACTGTCCTGTTTAAAAAATGAAAAATGCTCAGTGTCAGTAACTATCAGTGATCACAGTTATTCCAGTTAAAAGGAAATAAATAAGCTCAAGTTCTGAAGGTATCACAGGCCAAATCCTTTCATTTTAATCTCTTGAGTTTTAAGATGTACATTTATAGATTCAGTTCTAGGGAGCCAGGGGGCATGTTTGCAAGTGCTGTTCTGTACTGGATAGAAGCAGTAAACTATAATAATCCCTTCCCTGTATTTAGCCTTGTATGTGTGTGATGTAGTATGTATTTTAAAGAAAGATAAAGGGGAGGGAGCACCTATTCCACACAGAACCCAGTTTAACTTTGGATGGGTAAAAATGGCACAGAACTAATCTATGATTTATTGGAAGGTGTATGTTCATGTATGTTGCATCATGATTTTCTTCTTTGTTGAGTTTGAGTCAGATGAAATGTATGCAGGCACAACTTTAACTTGGACAATCTTGGGAAAGCAACATATGTTTTACGCTTTTCCTTTTGAAAAGCTTCCTCTGATTAAATAACCAGTAGACGTGAGGAGGGTTGAAACAGTGTTACAGAAGTTTGATGCCTTTCAGACAGAGGTAAAGCAGATTAAGGAGTTAATTTTACGTTTATGCCTTCTGAAACATGATTTAAAAACATACGTATTTTTTTAGGCAGATACCTGATGCTGTGTGCGTAGGGAGTAAAGCTGCTTCCTGTCATAGCAAGATGGAGGTCCTGGAGGAAAGGATGGTACTCTGGAGATGCATACAGATGAAAAAGAGTTATTTTAGTTGTCATTGCAGTATGCTAACTTGCAGAATGATGATACTGCAATTTGAATGTACCCAGTTCGCTTTCCGAGGTTCCAAATTCCTCAGACTTGGCACCATCTGTACCTGGCCTTCGCTTTCTCTGCCGCCACGCTTGCTTTCGTGCTGCCTCCCCTCACCCCTGCAGCGCCTGCATCAGCTGTGCTCCGGCCACCAGCGCACTGAAGTCCGCCGTGCTGAGCCTGCCGGTGACTTCCCAGTGCCCTTCAAGTGCCCCACACGCGTGGGTCGAGGCAGGGGAAGGAGGAGTTGGGGGCCCTCAGGAGCCTGAGAGCTGCTGGCCCGCACTGCGCTGCGCAGCTCGGAGCCCCTCCGCCGGGCCTCCACGAGGTGGCACGAGCAGGCCGCCATCGAGGGTCTGGGAACCTCCAACAGAGCAGATGGCGATGGCTTCCTGGCGTAACCCTCATCTTTTGCAGAGGAGGGGGCGTGATTACCCCGTGCTTTCACTCTAAGGCTAGATACAAGCCTTAGCGAGGCACCGGGGAGACCGAAGTGGTCCAGACAGCAGGGATGGTCTGCCCCATCCCTGACACCACCTCCTCAGACTGCTTCTGTAATCCATGGAGAAGGCAATCCCCTGCTCTGGAAACGTACCACATGGCACTTCATGGTGTCCTCTGCAGGCTTTGCTCCATCCTTCCTAAGCTCCCTCACCCAGGGAAGGGGGAGCGGGGGGACCATGGGTGAGGCAACCCCTGTGAGCCCCCTGCTCCTACCTGCCACTGTAAGAGGCATACTCAAAAGGGGGGCAGAGCACAGACTGTATTACCTGCTTCCTTGGTGTAAAATGGTAGCCTTTCTTTTCCCTTCCCCTTTTCCTTTCCTGTCTGAGAGGTACGTCCTGCCCTTTGGGTGAAAGGTGTATTGATTCTGCCCAGCATTGCTCAGCTCTTCCCCTGCACACAGATTGCTATGTCAGGGTGAGCTGCATGCTGCAAAAAAGAGGAGGAAAAAGGGAAGGGGGGAAAACAGGAAAAAAAAAAAGCTTGCTCTGGATTCTTTCTGCAGGTGAAAAATGAGGAAAGCTTTAAGTGCACTCTGTCTAAAATGAGCCTCTTTACACTCATAAGACTTCAGAGGTGTTCTGGGGTTTCTGCCCCTCTCTGTGCTGCACTACTTTCCTGGCTGCACTGTTATAGTATTTCCTTAAAAGCCAATGTCTCTACATCAGGATGAGTTAGTGGTGTTGGGGGGCTTTCTGTTGCCTTGCTTTATTTTTCTCCTGAAATCTTGTTGAGCTGTCAGAAAGCCTTCCCTTCTTCCCCTCCTCCCAAGAAAGGGAATGTCAAAGTCTGTAATATCAAATTAAAAGTGGCACTGAATATACCCTGGCAAGCCATGGTAGTAAATTCAAGTTCTGAACAGCAACTAGATGGAAGAGCCCATGAACAGCAATGATTCAAGAAAAATCCTGTACACAGTTCTAGTTTAAGTCGAGGAAACTGAAAATGAGGCCCTAAGAATTATCCGTCTCCTCTCCTATTATAGGTGCTTCTGCATTCTGCTTTTTGAAAGAAATAAATGTTAACTTAGGCATTCCAGCACTTGCAAAGTTGTACGTGTGACGGATCTGCAACCAGGTGAGGAATTGCACATTGTTTGAAGGTCTCAGAGGATGCTCTGACCTGCGGAGAGGAAGGTTGTTTAAAATTCCTGGCAGTGCCTGGAAAATCCACTGTAGTATTTGTAAGTTTAACTTATTTTGATGGTTAGAAACGTCTGCTTCCTTTGAACTGTCCTTTTCAGCTTAATTTAAAAATAGATAGAAACCATGGGGAGGAAAATCAGCTTCTCTATGGCAAGATTAGATAAAGAGGCATTTATAATGGGCCCATGTCTGTGACCAAAGGTTCTGCAAGATTTGATTTTTAGCTTGGAGGAGTTTTCCTCCTGGTCCTCACTGTCCCCAGGACCCACCCTTACGCTCCCCCAACAAAAAAGAGGGGAAAAAAAAGTGGAAACTACAAGTGAATGAGAGCATGGGTTAAAAGCCATCAGTAAAACCCCGAGTCTCTCTGCAGCAGAGTGCAGTTCTCCTGTGCAGCAGAGGATGGCCTTGTTGGGCAGCGCTGAGCATTTCTGGCTGTCCCTGCCACACTGTCCTCCTCAGTCTTGTATTCATGGCACAGATGGGATCAGTCCCAGCCACTTGGGAGTTACGGTATTGTGAGAGCCACCTCTGTCCAGCCTGCTCAGGACAGTGACCGAAGCATACCTGCTGCTGCCCCAGGTCACCTCCATCCCCTGAAATCTGCAGGAAACAAAGCGTGGTCCCTGCCCTCCTCCGACTCTGCAGATTTTCAATCAAATTGCAGCTGTCATGGTTTGCATTTGTTGTGGTGCTTTTCCTCAGATAAATTTAGCTCTGAAATAAAGCTCTAAATCCCATGCCCCAAGGCATGGACAATTTGAGCTGTTTGTTGCTCAGTGCACATATGAAAATGGCTGAAGTATAGCTTGCACACATACTGCATACACACAGAGGCAAACAAATACATTTGTAATAAAAACCACATACAAATAAACAGGGTTTAGCTAGAAGAGATCTGCCAGTACTTGCAATAGTAATATTAAATGATGTTTGTATCTGGTATTACGAATATTACAAATTTCAGTCTGGTTTGAAATCCGATTTGATTCTGGACACAAGAGAGGAGGGTAATTTGTATCATGTTGTGTTATTACCCCAAACCAAACTAAGAGACAGCATAATTAATTCACTGGCATACACTTCAATTTTTGTTTAAAATGTATGCAGTACTGGAAAGCAGCTCATTTACATGTCCTTTACATTCTCCAAGCTTTCCTAGGATTTTATATCTATATCTGTATGTATGTATTAATGTATTTTGTTCACTCCTGGACTTGATTGATTGTTGATGACAGATGTGACTTGTGTTTTCCACTTCTGTTAAGCAGGAGGACTTCTTTTATATATAATATTTCTTAGAATCAGTTGAAAACTAAATGCAGGAAGAGCTATTAGAGTAAGTATGTACCTCCTTAAATTTGAGCCTGTGACATGCATAAAGAAGAAGTCTTTTCAGGACCTCTCAAAAGCAACGAGATGAGACATACAGTTAAATACTGTGGTTTATCCTGGAAAGGTTGTGAGTGCCTAGTATTTTTCCATAAATACTGCTCTACTGACCTTCCCCCCCCCCCGCACTCCCTTAACAAGTTTAGCATCCACCAATTCCCTTTGTTTCTGAAGGGTACCCTTGTGGCATGAGTGTGTCTTGCTGTTGTTTGTAAAGGTATATGCTCTGTAGTCTTAGCATCCCTCTTGGAGAGTAGGTAGTTATTCATGTCATAGCCAGGTCTCATAAATTATTTGCTGTTTATGCAAATCACTCTCCAATTACACCACCAGCTACCTGTTGTTAAGCTACATTTGTCTTTGCCTTCATTGTGCTTTTTTCTGTAGCAAATTCCCTTGCATCCCTCAGAGTTGCCATTTGTTCCTTGGTGCATGATGTCTTACAATCTCCTGTCCTAATTTTCTCAGACTTCTTTGCATCAGAAGTCATGGGATACTCTTCGACTTCCTGTTCTTCTCCCTGACCATTTGGCCAAAGCTGCAACAGTAAAGAAAACCAGGGGGACGTGTAGTTTAAGACAGACTCTTTTTTTCTTTTTTTAGGGGGATCTTCATTTCCTAAAACATAAATTGCAATGCTGTCTTTATAAATGATGTTCTCTTTTCCCATAGGATTTGCAAATAGAGCGAGAGAGGACCGTGTATAATATTTCCGGCGGCTGCACAGCCCTTGTGGTGGTGTATTTATTGGGGAAGCTTTATGTGGCAAACGCTGGTGATAGCAGGTGAGTAAGTGCGGTGTCTCCCCAACTATTCCATCACCCTAAATTCCCCATATCTGGTGTTACCAAGTTCCTTAGTTGCAAACAGTATCACAGGAGGATTCCATTTCTTGTCTGCCCACTTAATGGTTCTCACAGAGGTTAATGCAAATGGCAGTGATAAAATTCTAGTATCTGGTTGGATGGTGGTTGCAGTCAGGGAGTTTGACAACACTTGTGGCCCTGTTGCAGTTTTTGAATGACTTGATTGTTGCAGGGAAGTGGAAAGACTAAAGAGATGTTGAAACAGAAGAGATTTTGGGTGTGTGGTGGAATTGTGCGTTAAACACCGACAAGATGACCGCAATCTGGAACAGCTGGTAGGGATGTACTGGTTCAGTCAGAAGTCATGTGGTTCTTGTCAATAGTCTTAGTTTTGATAGTCCACCTTGGTCTTAGGTTTTTTATAATTGAAGGTAGTCATCTGTAAGCAAATGGCTGCTACTCTTTCAGTAGGGGAGGAGAGGAGGGAGGCAGATTATCACAGGTTAGGACTTTTACTTTGACCTGTTCTGGCTTGTGTACTTGTCAGTTTCCCAGAACTGAATGCTGTTGTTCAGTTATTGCTTTGTTATATTTTGAAGCTGGAAACCTGAAGACTTGTGGTGAGAGCTTTTCTGCATCTTCAGAGTTAGCTAAAGCTAGGAGCATACTGGAAATTTCCCACTTGCATTCTTTCCCCCTTTCTCACTCTCTATCAATACCACCATCAGAGAGGGATAATGAGGCTATTCTTGCAAGACTTCTGACCTTCATGTGTCTCTTTTGGCAGTGCTCTGCATAGATAGGCTAGGGAGAGTTGTTCCCCACATGATAAGGACTGCTGTTGTATTCTGTTAGTTAACAGCTAACTAATAATAGTCTGCAAAGGTATCGAACCAAGTTGTCTTCAGGTGAAAACTGCTATGGTTATGCATTTGAATTTAAGGTTTGTGCATATACAGTTCATGTTTGTAGTATGTATACTTACAGAGGCGGCGCTTGAGCAAAGAGTGTTGTAGTTTAAACCTAACGTTTTTATTGCCTCTTGCTGCTTTAAACTGTGTAGGAAGTCAGATATATCGTTTGTGCATAAAGTTCCTATTCTTTTCATGTGGGTGAATAGCAGTTCTTAAGGTGCTGAATTTGCTTTATATATTGCATATTGTTCACTGAATTCTTCTTGACAAGTGACATATTTGAACCTCCTTTTCACTTAAAATGTTGAGTCCTCGCAGAGGGTAGCTGCAAACATGTTTGAGCAGACCACCTATCCACTCATCAGAACCACTAGCTGCACTGCATTCTATCTCTCTTGCCATTAAATTAGAAATAATCATGGTTTTTTGTGATGTTGCCCTTGAAGTGCAGTTGAGTCTCTTGCATTGTGTTGGCTAAAATGCTTTACTGTCTCTTTAAAGTGTTCTGTGTGAAACTGGCCACGTAGGACCTACTTCTGAGTAGCTGAAATCTTTGTTCTGAAAAGTCTGGGACAGGCTGCTTTCAGTTCCCCAAGAGCAGCCTCTGCTCCATGCAGCCTCTGATACTCAACAGGAAGAAACTTGCTGATGGTGATCCTGAATTGGTGCCAGTGCCCAATCTAGGCAAAGACATTTAAGTCTTCAAGAGGCCCTGAATGTTCATTAAGCCCATCCCAAACATCTCTTCAGAAAAAGAGAGCAGAAATTAGAATGGGAGCTGTTGGCAAGGCTGGGTCTTGTTTGAACCAGGACTCAAATTTTTCTACTCGCTTTCACATCTTGTAGGAATGAGTAGAATCTTGCAGGAGTGTTTGGATCTAGAGTCCCTCCGGATCCAAATTGTTTGGCTTTGTACTTCCCAAATGGACCTCACAAAAACCTTCTTCATGCTGAGGATTCCCAAAATCTTTCAAAAAAATCCAAAATCTAGATTCCCAAAATCTAGATTTCCCAAAATCTAGATTCCCAAAATCTTTCAATTAAGTCCACGTCTAGATTTTCCTAGTTCAAGAAAATAAAAGCTTGAAAGCATAGGTGATCAGTTGATCTGGGTCTCTTCCATGAAATCCCCTCTTCCCTTGTGTCAGTGGGAGAAAATAAAACATCTACTGTAAAACATCTGAGTTGCTCCTCATCACTAAAAGGACACTTTAGGACTAGAAAAGCAGCTCTGAGGTTGTCTGCCTACTGCCAGGGTGCACAGTGCATTCCTGTATTTTTAAAAGCCCAGTCATGTAGCCAAGAAGTTTTATTCATGTTAGTTGGAAAAATACGTTCCTTTTTGCTGTGTCATGCCTCATGTGGTCAACTTCACAGCTCGTGCAGATACGGATGAGGGCGGTGAGAAATACAATAAGGAAACTATTTTAAAACCTGTCTGCTCTTGAGAAGAAGAGTGGGTTTGTTTTTTCACCCAACCAGGGGGCTTCTGCTTGTTGCTGTTAGAAATAGATGCCAAACCCCTTAGTTCCTCAGTCAAGCTTTGGTTTCTTTGAGTTCACCTACTGGTTTGTGCCTCTTTTCTGTCCTTATTCTTCTTCTCCCCTCGCTACTCCCCCACCAGAAAAAAGCCTACAAATAAATCAAGTTACATTTCCCACAGACAGGAGTCTGTGAGAGAATGTTTTACGCTGCAGGGATGGGAAATAAACATTCTGGGTTCATGCAAACTTCATGTGTACTGCTTCTTCCTGGAAGAAGGTTAGGTCTTTTAATTCCAGGCAACTTCAAAACAGCTTTTAAAGACGGGTTTTCAACAGCTTCTGCTTTCATAGGACCAAGGTATGTGTAACAAACTGTTACTATCATAATGAGACTAAGGAAACGCCAAGTATGAGGCTTGAATAATAATGTGCTTTGCGGTGCCAGATATACCTCAGACCGATGTCTGTGGTATTCAGTTTAACCACCAAAGCTTCTCAAATCTAATCATTTCATGCCACGTACCCTGACAGTGTTGTATAGCAGCTGTCCTTTTGTAGTTGATGTGTAATTACATCATGAAAAGACTTTAATTACCATATTACTAAATTACCAGCCAGCGATCCTTTCAGGTTCAGCCCTAGCTCACTTCTGTATGGACTATTAGGCTTCTCCAAGCTGAACACTTTTGGTTGGTGTAAAAGGGAGGAAAAATTGTTCTAATTGTAGGTTTGTTATGAACTATTATTGAGCTTGATGTTATGGCATCACTAATGTCAATGATATAATTAAACTTCTACTAATGATGCAATCACAGTCCTGTAATAATTATACGATAACTGCACATGATACCAGAACCCTTCTAAAAATGAGGTGATGTATTCAAAGCCTGGTAAAAACAATGCAGAGGGAGCCACTTTCATCCTCTAATGGCTTGTCTGATCATTCTTGAACTCTGCTATAAATATACCCACTTGTACCATCAAAATTCATGTCTGAATATTGGCCAGAACGTTTTCTGGTGTTCCCTCTCTCTCTTCTTCCTTCCTTTTTGTGGTTAGCATTGTCCATGCAGGGTTGTCTAATTAGGTGCCAACAGGGCTATAGTCAATCCAGGATATAGTGCTTTTCTGGTAAGCATTGAGGCGCTGTGGTTTGCTTACCGGTCTGACACACACGCTATGGTAACTAGGCCAGGCTCTTGGAATAGCTGCTTTTTTTTTTTTAATAAGGAAGAGTAAATCTTCGCTGCTCATTCTTTTAAATAGTATTGTTCTGTTTTACATTGTTAAAATGACTTTTACTTCTAAACTGCCATAACACGCCTTGTTAATCTCAGTTCTTTTTAGTTTTATGCTCTTTATTAAGATGTTATTTTATAGCTAGTGATGAAGCAGTAGTAAAATAGGGACTTAATGTTTTCACTGATTACTGCCCAATTATTGTAAAGCCTCATGCAACATAACATTTGCCCAATATCACTACAGTGACAGTAATGCAATATGATCATATTAATTATCTTTGGCACAAGTGTTCTTCTGGCTTTTGTGTTGTCTGGATAAGGAGCTGCTCAGAGACCTGCAGGCACTGCCATTTTGTGCTGTGCTGAGAGCCATGTAGGGTAGCAGTGCTTTTATCATTATACAAGAGCAGAACATCACAAGTTGATTTGACTTTTCCATAGGCCCTGAAACCCTCACTAAATCTGCAATGGGTTCTTGGGCTTTTTTGATTTATTGGCAGAACATGGGATCAAAGCAAAGAGCCTGATGTTTCGGAGGCTTCACAGACTTGCAAGGTTACTGGATTTTTTTGCTTTGCTTCATCAGCTTTTTTATCATCTTTCTGCCTCCTTGCCTTTACTCCCCTGTGCTTAAGTTTTCAGGACATATTCACCCTCTGCTTGAACATCGTGTTCAGAAGCAAGTGTAGAATGAATGCTAAGGCATTTGGGATTGTTAAATGATAGGAGCTCATTGAGTGATTGGGTTTTGTGGCACTTTTGTGTGGGTGCAGGTTACGCAACTTCACTGATGCTTCAGGTACCCAGATGTGGGAGAGTGTGTTTATAACCCTAACTTCTCCCAGTGTAGTAAAACAGTGAATTGAACATTGAGTTCTACTTTGTTTACTGTTTCAATTCTTTCTGGATTTACTGCTTGTGTTGAATCTCACTACATTTGTACTTCCTTCTCTTCTTTGTTGTAGTGCTTGTCAGCTGCTTCCCTCATGCACAATTCTCATTATGGAAAGTCAAATTTGGAGTATTAATCTGCTTCTATGAAGTAAATGGGAGAGGCATGGAAAGGGCCTCGTACCTGCTGACTGGAACAGTAGCTTAAATAGAATTTCTGAGAAGTCAGAATTAATGATTCTGACCCATTTTTGTGGTTCATGGTATCTTCATTAAGGCAGTCCGGCAGGATGATTTTTGCCAGAAGCACTAATACCATGGAAGGATGGAAACCATAAAGTGTTCTAGTATATTACTATTGTAGAGCTAATTTGCTTGTCTTTGGTTTTTAGAGTATTTTTAAGAAAGCTTAATTTTCTGACTTTATGAACTATTATCTTCTAATCTAAATTTCCCAGTTTTCCTTGAGTGATCTGCCCTCTCTGTCTCCTTACGTCTGCGTCTGCATAAACAACAATAACTGTGCTTTATCCTAGAGACTTAGAGGTCTCTAGAGGAAAGACTAACTCAGTTACTGAGCTTCTCCAAGTCTGCAGTATTTGGAAAAGCATTCTTTTTCCTCTCTTCTCCTAAAGATGGGACAGAAATTGCTTCAAATCTCTGAACCACACACAGAGCCTTTCCACCATGGGAGCCTGAAATCTGTGGCAATTCCTGTTTATCGTCTGAAGTTCTCATTCCTCCAAATACTCAAAAGATGCCTCCCAAGTGGCGAGAGCAACACTCATAGATTGTATTTTGGCCAGTGAATGTGCACATCCCTTTTTTTGATTATTATAAATTCTTTATCAGAATCGCTTCAAGATAATAAATGTCTGGTCATTTCAGGGCACATGATAACCTAAGTCTGGTCTGCTCAGGAGCCTGTGGAGTGAGGAGAGACTGAATTCAAGAGGAAGCAAGTCTCTCCCACATACATTCTCCTTCACTGACTGGAGTTTGGTAGGTAGAGAAGTCTGATCCTGCCTAGCCAAAAAAGTTGGAAAAGAACATGGCATCTTAGTCACACTAAGATGGGCCAAGTCGCGTATCTCTGTTTCCTCAGGTTTTTTTCGTTAGAAGCCTGACTTGTAGGCCTGCAAGAAAGCACTTCTTCTCCCTTTCTCATGCTTGGGCTCCTTCCAGAGAGAAGCAAGGATTCATAGGAATAGCAGCAGCCTCAGATACTGCTGGGTTTTGTGTTGGGTAAAGCTTTTGGAGGAACTTCAGGAAACACTTCAAGTGAGGTGTGGAGAAAAGGTGTTGGCTCAGAAATAAGTTGTTGCGCTCTAAGTGCAGTGATGAGGAAGGGTGTTTCCTAGCAATCCAGTGAATGACAAGTTCCAGGGTGCTGGCACGTCCTACGCAGCACTGACTTGGCAGGAATTATTAATTTGGCAGGAAATGTTCATAGGCTTTTGAAAACAAAGCGAATGTCCTGCCTCATCTTCAAACTCTTTGTTTTTCTTGGGAAAGGGTATGTCTTAGCAATGTCTATGGCAATAAAGCAGGTGTTGAAGCCATTGTAAACATTCTCAGTGAGTGGCAGATTCAGTTAAGTCTTTGGTCCTAACCACACAGACATCATCTACCCAGGAAGTCCTTATGCTCCAGATTATGAGGAAGGAGAGGAATTTTGGCTACTGAAGTAATACCAGTAAACTGGAAAGCTGCAGTTCATTTGTATTAGTTTCCAGGAGCAATGAATTCTGTTAACTTTAATTCTCATAGGTTGTCAGCCTTTAGAAAAAGGAAGAAAAAACTGAAACCAGCAAAACCCAGACAGAAAAAGCTGGTTGCTGCCACTGTAAGTAAAAATTCCTCTGTTGCCTATTTTTATTGGTGAATCTAAGCTCTAATCAAGGAAAAATTCCCACTATAATAGCATCTTTGTGTATAGCCTGTGGAGTTTATAGTGTCTGAGGCAAGAAGGGCAAAGCATGCAAAGATGCAATTTTAATCACTTTTTTACCAGTACTTTACTGATACGTAAAAAGCCTGTGACCTCTAATAGAGGCAGCTGATGGTATAAGCAAATATACCAGAATCCAGATCTTCCAGTGCAGTGCTTAGAGCTCAAAACCATCTTTTTCTTAATCTGTGCCTTTGTGGCTGACCCCATAGACACTTGAAGGTTCTTCATTCCAGTGTTATACAGCCAGGGCCCAGGCCTACTAAGCAGGCTTGGGTGCCTGGACCACTAGCTCCCATGCAGACTATGAGAGGAGGACTGGGGTAGCACCCCAGGCTTGCTTGGTGAATGTTTCAAATCTGCTGCTGTCCTTACTGTGTTGGAAAGCTTTTCTCATCCGCTGAATACTGTGAGCTTGCCAGGCAGCCCAGGCCATTCAGTCTTAGCAGCAGCTGTGCAGTGTAGTCTGAGCCCTGCTCTGGGGGCTTTTAGCAAGGGCTTCCCTTGTCACTTGTGTGGGTGAATGAAGCAGGACTTAGGTAAAAATTCACTAATGCAGAGTGAGTAGAGAGTGCTGCTTTCAGCCTGCTTTTACTTCTCAGTCCAGCTTGTTCCAATATCCTGCAACTGCCACTGAATTAAGCAGAAAAGCTGAGATTGAAGTAAATGTGATACGTTAGGTGCTGAAAGTCATTCTGGCTTCCTCAATGGTAAGACAGTAAAGACTGGAAGGGAGGAAAATGCGTGCTTCTTCCATCTTACGTGGTCAGCCATATCCCAGCCATATTACTGGCAAAATAAACACTGACTTGCACAGCAATGCCTTCATCCACTAAGCCCAGGTTTAGTTGCCATAGTAACTCGTCCTGGAGATGAATGTGATATCCTGGACAGCAGGGAAAAGACTTTTGATTCCACAGATACCAGTCCTGAGGCTCAAAGCTGGCCGCAGAGACGTGACTGCACTTCTTTGTTCATTTCCCTGGCACGGCCTGAGTAATTGGCGGCATGTTGTTCAGCCCTGATACAGAAATGTGGTGGTGTATCATCATTGCAACCCTGGACCTAGCTGTGTTCAAATGGAGAATGCAGCGAAATCATGGGCATAATGAATCCCGTGAGGGCAGCAGATCTTCAACATAAGGATACTGGGCAGTTTTTGTGTGATAGCAGTATCGCTATAAACTCACTGTCATCTGGCTTGTAATAGCTTCCTAGCTACCAGCTGAACTCCTCTCTGGAAGATCATTGGGTTCAGATGTAAACCAACAGAAAAGTACAAATTAATTACGAAGCATTTTAGTTTAGCTGATTTGCTTTGGTTTAGTGCTGCTGGAACCAGTGTAGATAATATTAAAGTGTACAGGTAAACATAGAAAGTCAGCACTGATTCATTAGAAGAAGTTACTTTCCTGATTAAACAAGCAAACAACAGAGATCATATATAATACAGATAGCCAGTGCCATCTGTGGTACCATGAAAAAATGTGTAATTAGCCCTAAAATGAAACACTTAATAAAGCCACCTGCTAATAATAAGCCAACTGCTAATAATAACTCCATACTTAGATTGCATCAGACCAGCAATACACTTGAGGAACGAAACTAGAGCAGGGAATTCACAGGAGAGTCCCATTGGAATGAAGCTGCAGCATGCCAAAGAGGCACTGAGAACTGGAAGCATGCAGCTCCTGGGGTCAAAAATGACCAGGCACTGTGTCTTTACCAGGCTCTCTTGCCAGGCTATCTCCTCTGTAGGTAACCTACAAGCTGAGTGTTATATTTAATTTAAAACTGTACAATGAGTAGTGATGCAGAAACAACTGGAGTAATTTAGATAGGGTTGGTGGTGTCTGTCCTGGGTTCAGCAGTAGCAGTCATTTTTTCTCCTTCTTAGTAGCTGGTGCAGTGCTGTGTTTTTGACTTTCAGCTTGGGAACAGCGCTGATAACACCGATGTTTTTAGTTGCTGCTCAGTCGTGTTTATGCTGACCAAGGGCTTTCTGAGCCTCATGCTCTGCCAGGGAGGAGGAGAAGCCAGGAGGAAGCAGAGACAGGACACCTGACCCAAACTGACCAAAGGGCCATTCCATACCACAGCATGTCATGCCCACTGTATAAACTGGGGGCAGTCACCCGGAAGAGTTAGATTGCTGCTTGGGTTGTGCAGGGTATCAGTCAGCAGGTGGTGAGCAGTTGTATTCTCTTCCCTTGTTATTTCCCTTGTCATTACTATTATTGGTGGTAGCAGCAGTGGTTTGTATTATACCTTAGTTACTGGACTGCTCTTATCTCAACCCATGGGAGTTACATTCTTTCGATTCTCCTCCCCATTCCCCCAGGAGCAGGGGTGGGATAAAGGGGGGGGGGGGAGTGAGCAAGCGAGCGAACTGTGTGGCTGACTTAAGGCTGGGCTTAAACCACAGCAGTGTCCAACTCACTGTTCTTCTCACTGTTGGATGCAATATATAGGGCAGAGGGGGCTGCCAGGTGCAGAAAATCCCTTTAACTTCTGCTTGCTAAGTTGTTAGTTGAATACATAGGATAGAATATGAGATCAGTTCTAAAAATTCAGATTTTTATTGGTGGCAGCAAGGAAGAAGCCGACTGGCTCAGGTGCAAGTGTAGTTGAGAAGTAAGCCATTCCATAGAAATCTATGAATATTATTTTGCTTTGAGAATCAGCTTTTATTTGCCCATTTGTGATCCTTTATTAAAAATAATACAACCCATTTAATAAAAACAGAGCACTGGAATAGTGGCTTTAGAGTATATCAGCAGCCTCATTTTGCCCAGAGGCTTTCTCCCCAAGAATTACTAAATAAGCATTAGAAATATAAATGTGAATTAATTAGGTAACTGGAAACAATGTAAAGCTCTACACATGTGTGCACAGGACCAGCTCATATGCTTGTAGGTGCCTCTGAAAGATGATTTTAGGGTTTTTTGCAGGGACTGGATTTCATCGTTTCTTTCCCTGGTTCTTTTCAAAGGCAGGAACAGGTTCTCATGTTGCCATAGGAGAGGTGTAGCATGCTCGGATCCGTGCTGGTGCGAGGACATGAAAAAAGGCCCCTGAATGAAATACCTGGGAACACGTGGCAGGCGTCTTGTTGAAGCAGGGACGTACTTGGCAGCTGTGCTGCAGAGTTTTTAATCCTCAGAGCAGCCAGGGTGGCTGACAGTCTGCAAAAGGCCCTAACAGCAAGTTTGGGAAGGTTCTTCATTGTTCTTCCAGGAAATGCTGAAGCATACTCTTGTAGGAAGTTACTTTTGCAGTACTTCACCAAGGCAAGTTCTTGCCCATTTTATTGGCTTGAGGGAGCTGAAGATGCCTCAGGTGATGAATGAATGGGTCCAAGCAGCCTGCTTTAAGCAGGGCGTGCACAATTAGACTACATTGTGACAGGAAGAGCTACAAGCAGGAAGAGTGCGTTCCCTCCTAAGACTGGCTTGCTTTGTCTGGAAGAAAAAAAATGATCCAGTGTTTCTATTCTGTCACAATATTTCTGTGGACAGTCTGATGTTTGTGCTGAAAAAATGTGAAGAAACCAGGGTGGCAGGACTGTTGAGTGGCAGTAGATGGAAAACGAGGACTGAGGCGATTTTCAGTTCCCTCTGCCCCCTCCCTGGGTTGTTGCTTGTTTTATTCTTGGTAGCGATGCTGAGTAGGAGTTGAGGCATTTTTGATGCATCTCTTGAGTATTGCAGGTGGGAGGTGGCCAGGGTGTTTTTCCATTGGTGTTGCTGAGGGTTGCTACTTTCACCTCCGAGTTTTATGGTGATGGATATGTCATCGCTGGGACCTGTTTTAATACCAGCTAAACATTATATAATGGTTTGTTTCACTATCGCCAGCCTGCCTTAATTCATAAAATTAAGGAAATCATTTAAAGGCTTTGCACTGTAGTTCCATGATTATTGCCAGTGCAGTGAGGTGTTTGTTCACCTGGTTTCTAGAGAAACATTGAGAAATGAGTCTGCATGGGACTAAGGGAGAGTAATTCAGTCCATAATAAGTGAAACCAAGGTGCCAGGGCTGAATGTATTAAAAGTCATCAGTAATAACGATGGCTGTAAGTTCCAGTGCTTCATTTAAAGAGGACAGAAACACCTTTTGTTTTTTTTAATCTTTTTATAATAATCTTCTGTAATTTCTTAGCAATTAAGAAAACGTGAGCATAAACCTGTTTTGTAGCTCACCAGACATTAGCATTACTCTTCCTTGGCTTCTTTAAATATATGCATTTAGTTACCATAGTAAACAAGTACCCATGTAGACTGATTTCATAGTTCTAGGATTTGTTTTTCTCAGCTATTTTGTGACACACCTAATTAAAATCTACTGCTTGGTTCCCCTTTCAATGTAATAAAACCCTGCCTTATTCTTTCTGTCAGTTTAATCCCTCTTTCTTTTCCATTGACACATTTCTAATACCCCTTCAGACAGGCCAGACAGTTCTGCTTCATCTGTACTGAATCCACAATCCTTAACACCTTTTGACAAAATAGATACATCCTCCCTGTGGCTTGGAATTGATATACACTGTCAAAAAGGGGTTTCCAAATGGTCTCTCTTTGTCACCTTTACCAGATTTTTGTCCTCTGTTGTAGAAATGTGCAGTTTAATGTTGGGTTTCAAATAATTTTTGGCTGAAAAAGTGTGTAATGGAATCAGGGTTTCCCCTGAATACTCCTAACAGTAGGAGATGCCTCTTTGTTTTGAGCACCAGAATCCTAATAGACCCATGAAATCACACTTTTGACCTTGTTCACTAAACTGTTTCTTTCTCTGTATGACTAAATGAGAGTAACTAACAATAGCTTCTTCTAAAATGTATGGGTTTCCCTCTGTTTGTTTCTCATAAGAAACTCAGAAAGGAGGCTGTGTAATTCTGAGCTGATTGTGTTCTTCACAAAAGACGAGAAAAGAAAACAAGGCCAAACCCTGCTTGATTCAAGGAGAGGTGGCTGGTTTATTCATATTAAAAATGCAAAGCAATTGATATGTTAGTATTTAAGCTGGTGTTGTTGCTACATCCTGAGTGTGACAGCAGCAGTAAAACACAGCAGCAGATTTTTACCCTTTTGTTGCTTCCTTCACCACCCTTTTTAAAAGGGGATATATACTAAAGCACCAAATACGTCTTTAAAGTGTTGAATCTGAATATAGAAAATAACCATATACTTAAGGCTCTCTGTGAATTTGGACTGTCATCATGGACTATGCAGTTTATGTCAATCCAAAAGATAAATGTTGTATTTTCTGTAGATTTACATGCAGCCTTTTAAGTTCCTGGTGTTTCTTTGCATTTGCTTGTGACTGAGCAGACATAGGCCCCTGCAGGATGTGCTGTGACTGCCAGTCCCACCTTACGCATCAAAGCACTGGCACATCTCTTGCTCCACTCTTACTTACTCGGGGCACGGCTTCTCTATATCAGAAAACCTCAGTGAAGTAGCCTGAGGAGAGATACAAAATCAGATTCTTACTACTTCCATTTTAAGCTACTTCAGCTGTGTTTTGGGGACTTATTTTTCCTCAATATATTCCTGTTTTCTGTTAATATTTATCAGGTTTGGATTAGTGAACACTCTTTTTCAGTCATGCAGAGCAGATATCCATGAAATGCAGGGGCAAGTACAATCCTGTAGTTCATGTGGGTGGAGAATTAGATAGCATGGTTCAAGATGAAGGGAAATCTATAGTTTTTTTAGAGGGAATCAAAATAAGTGACTGTCATGGGTTCAGCTTAAACCGCGACAGTGACTTAATGGCCTCCATGGCCTCCAGACTAAGAGCAGTTTCTCCTGTTTGCTCACTGTGGATGGCGCTGCATGGAGAGAGCATCAGAGCCACAGAGCTTGGAGGGTGGTACAGTGAGGGGGCTGCAGATCTGAGACTCCCAGTTTCCTATGCTGCCAGAAAAACTTTTGTTTTTCAATTACTGCTTCATTGCTGATATAAATTAATGACTGGTATGGGTCTGAAGCAACCTTGTCAGCAGAGAATATTTGGTTAGTGTTGACATACTTGTTCCCTGCAAACATGAATCATCTGTCTGACTTTGGCAGGCTCACCCTGTGGCTCTGCTATAATGTGTTTCACCAGTGTGGCTGAAATTAAAATGTCGCTATTAAACATGGCAGAATCGGATGCTCTCTGGGCACTGCATCTTTTCGAGTTCCTCTTGCTTCCTATGTAGCTATTTCTGACAGTTTAATAGGACAGCTGTATTGTGGTATAAAATAATACATTCATATTTCCACAATGCATGGGGAGCTAAATGCTTTCAGAGCACTATTTCATGGTGTACATGCATCTTTCATGCACGGCAGAAGCAGTAATGTTCACATAGCACCATGTTGCTGCTTAGTCCATTAGGAAGCATAAAGTCAAAATTAATTGTCCTGCACGACTGTATAGAGTGGGTCTCTAAAAGCAGTTGCTGGGCTGTTTGTGGGTGCTTCGTCAGCCAGGCTCCCTCCCTGTGAGCAGTTATTGACTTTGGGCTATTGAATTCAGGGCTCTGGAGGTTGCTTGGTGGGAAAAGCCTTCAGTCAGTGCTTGGCAGCTCTGTCACTGCGAGGTCATGGAAAGGGCAGTTCAGTCTCCAAACCCAATTAGGGCCTGATTCGGCATCTCTTCAGTACACAGGGGAAAAGCCCACTGAGCAGGGTGGCTCCCGGACCAGGCTTTCGCACCCAGCCTCTCCAGTGAGACAGCTGATGAACGTCTCCATTTTTGTCACTTGGGCTGTCAGAAATGCGCTTTGCTGTCATGAGATGGCTGACCAGCTAGTGCGGAAAGGTAAAGAGCCTGGTAAGAAGGTAATGAGCCCACCACAGTTGAATTCAGACCAGTAACCTGTACGTGCATGTCTGTGTCCTTCCCATTACTCATATCTAGAGCTGTCTAATTCCTCGGATCAAATCATTTGACTCTTATGAGCAGCTGTAACTTTCAAGTTGAATAAAGTCCAACTGCTGAAAACATTAATGAAAAACATAAAACCGAGGCTGGTGTTTTATCAGGTATCAACAGCATTGCTTTAATTCCCCCCCTCCAAAGATTGTTTTTTCTTGTGCTGGGTTGTGCTTTTCATCCCAGGTGGCTGCAATTTCTAGTGAAAATAAGTTGAGCCATGAAAGGTTGACCCACTCGCCTCTGAATTGCTTTTTATATGATGTGAGTCCCTCAGGGCCCAATTCTACCCATAGAAGTGAGAATGATAGCTATCAACGTATATAGGAAGTATGTCAGTGTGCACAAAGAAAAAGGTGAACCCAGACTCGTCTGAGTGGTCTTTAAAATATGGATTTCCTGTGGAAATGGTGATTAAAGGGGAAGCAAAGGATAATTAGAAAATTAGCCTGACACACTAGCAGTTATATCAATGTGTGGTTTTATATTGGCTCTTTCAGACAAGCATGCAATCAGCAGATCCCTTATGACTCTCTTAAACTAGAGTGTAAAATTTGGTTAGTATCTGATCAGCTGCTTTGATCACCCTACTTCAGACTGTTGCCAGAGTACTTATGCTGTACTAAACTCACAGTCCCCTTAAATGGAGGCTTACTCAAGTGAGTCAAATTACATATGGAAAGGCTATAAAAGCTGTTCACTGTCTTTGAGTAAATGAGCCTGGTTCAAAGCTGAATACCTTAGGTATTGCAAAATTAAAAGCAAAGGTGTTGTTGCAGAAAAGAGGTTTAAGTGGTTCAATTTTTAAATGACTGTCTCAGAAATCCAAAGAAACTTTTAAGCAAACCTTTATTATTTTTAATTGGACCTGCATTTCTGTAAGCCTTTAATGTACTCAGAAAGGGAAAAAAAACTCCATCAGAAATTCTGCACAAAATTCTCTTTGGGAATTAATGGGTTACCACCACCACGTCTGTCTCGTTTCAGGCACACAATATTGTTTTTAATTGTAGCAGTGGAGGGCCAGTGGGAGCCCGTCAGTATGTAGGTTGCACTCCTGCCACCTGTAATTTCTACACAGGATTATTTGCAAGGGAGTGCTGGGAGTCCTGGAGCAGTAAATTTGTTATCTGTCAAAGCAGAGCTGTTTTCCCCTCATCAGTAGAGCCTTTTCCCACCTCTCCCACTTGTAGCTCCATCCTGTACCTGTCTGTTCTTTGCCACATGAATCTCAGGCATGTGAACAGTTCCTTTCTTCTCTGATAATGCTCTTTCCTTTTGCATACCAGCTATGCAGATGATCGTTTGGAGACAATTTTAGTTCAATATCATATCTGGAAGGTTTGGAAAGATACCCCATGCCGCTGATTTTACAAAGCTGGTCTGTACCTGTGCTGGTTTTCTCAAGAGGCTTGTGTTTTGAATTTAGAGGTTAGGTTTTCAGTCGCTGTATGTCTGCCATATTTGTTGGATGCATTGCAGTGCCATCAGAATACCTGGGATAGAAACAATGCCATGGAATTGATCAAATAATCAAGAGAAGTAAGTGAGCATGTAAATATCACATCAAGGGGATGAAAAGATCACAGAAAGGAGGCCATTTAAAACATAGAGACACTGGAATCCAAGTGACAGTTGCTTTTTTTATCTACACCAAAGCCTGTTAGACTGCTACTGTCCAAACACTGAATTAATCTACTGATGGTTGACAAACAGCTCCAAAACAGGCATTAAAATCTTTGGGATGATATATAGTTCATCCAGCTCTTCAAAAGTACCGAGGGTTACTGTACTTATCAAGCTGTGTAAATAATGGAAAGGTAAAAGAACCCACTTCTGTGAGTACATTACTGCAGAATGGGGTAGGAATACTGGGTAAGTTCTTCCTTCTTGTGTCTGTGTTTCAGCCAGTGATGTTACACCAGAGAAGAATCTGACTGTATTTTTCATGCAGCATAGCAGATTGTTAGGAGGCAACAGGCAGGCGTTTGAGAGAATTTCCTCTGCCGTTTGCAGTAGTGTATGTAAAATTTGGCTGATCCCATAGTCATTCCATTAGCTGTCATCTTCCAGCACGTAACTAGTTAAATTTGTGTTAAACAGGATTTGCTTTGCCTTTTCCATTTGCTGCTGGAGTAGAAATGTTCTGACATGACATATGACCAATCAATAATTGGAAAGTGCTTGCATGAGTCATTTGAAGCCAGTAGTTTAGACAGTGTCAGCCACAACTGGGATTAAAACCTGCAAAGAGTTGTTCTACAATCAGTGATTCTGCAGCATCTCCTCTGGGTGTCCGCATCTCGCTTAATAAGGATACCCTGTAGACATCAGCTGAAATAACTCTTGCCTTTGTTGCTTGGATGTTTTTGTAAGCTCTGAAATGAACTTGGCATATACAAATATACTTTATTATCCAGCCTAAAGGATGCAGAGCAGGAATTACTATCCTGTTCTGCTGACTGCTTCAGTAGAAAAGAAATGGCTTTATTTTGCTATGACTGAAGAGAATAAGAATGTGACCATACCCTGTGGTTTTCTGGGTAGTTTTAAATTATTATTTTTTTTAATTATTTTTTTCTGTACTGATAATGTTTTGTTACTGTTACAGGGCTATAATAATCCGGAACGGTGAAGTTATTCCAATGTCTTCAGAATTCACTCCAGAGACTGAACGCCAGCGACTTCAGTATCTGGTAAGAGACCTGAGGACCATATCAGGTGCTGCTGATGACAAGCATTGCCCAGTAATATATGTGGTTCATACAAATGCTACTGAGTTACTATGGCTTACTGAAGGAACATATACCCACTGACCACCAGTGACCCACCATGCATGTCTTTTAGCCATCAGTAAATGTGGGCAAAAGTCTGATGGTGCAAATCCCGATGAAAACAGCCTTATCTCTTCAATTAGTATGGCTGTGCTTGTGTACCTTGTTTAGCTGCAGACCTTCAGCAGGTCATCGATGGTGGATAATGAGAGCTCAAACATAGAGCTAACAAGCCACAGAGGTATTTCAATCCATCCCAGTGTTTAGCACGTGACAGTATAAAATATCACAGACTGCTTTTTGTGTGTGGTTGATATTGCAGGGGTTTATTCATTTGCTCTTAATAGTATGCCAATAGTATCTCAATCAGGGGAAAGATATCCAACTTTGAGATAATATCAGTGAGCATTAGTAGCTGCAAGATAGGATGGGTGAAGAAAGACTAGTTGTGTTTAGTGTAGCAGCACCCATAAAGAGACAAGATGACTAGCTGAGGACATGTGGGATGCTTTATACACCAAGTCGGCTGATAAGCTGCCCAAGAAATAGAAGTCAGAATGCATGGTGGTGTTTATCATGCCATTATCTTGTTTCTCTTTGAGCTTTTCATTGATGGTTGAATCAGTCAGTTGAAGTTGGCTGGGTGTTTGTCAAGGCATCATTCCTGATGTGACTAACAGGTTTCTTTTGGGCTTCTTCTGGTCTCTGCTTTTTCCTTTTAGAAAGCTTTAGGAAGTTTACGCCAAGGCAAGCTCACTGTCACCTTTGCCTGACAAGAGGTGGACAGGCAAGTGTAGTGGCATTGCCTGGTCTTAAAGTGTCTCTTATCTTAAGACTGGCCCAAGCACTGTGATCTGAGAGTAGGCAAAATGCCAATAGTGGAAGGCAGAGATGGAAGGTTTTAAAGAAAAATTTGAAATGTTTCCACAGTTGTCACGTTTGATTTTTAGTCAGGTTCACTGGCTTAAAGCTGAAAATTTCAGAGGAAATAGTGCTTTGGGAGTATTTGTATTCAGAGAACCAAATGGAAGAGAGGCCTAATAAATATTTACAATTCAGTTGCATTTAAAATAATTTGTTTGCCTTAAAAGGTACCTTTAATATCTAGGGAGCTTGCTACTTCTGTAGGAAATACAGATAAAGCATTGCCTACAAGGGATTTTTTCTCTTTTGATGTGCTTTCTGGCTTATGTTTGAAAATAGCAGCTGATATGAAAAGTCTTTCTGCTGTTTCATTTGGAAAATCCCCTTACCTTTGTTTGTTTATTTTAATTCTGTATGTAACAAGTATGCCAGACCTATGGGTATCATGTTCAAAGAAAATACATGCAGGACAGCAAGAGTGTGAAACAAAATTAGAGATCATTTCAAATGTAGCATTTCGTAAGTAACATTTTTTACTCTAGTAAAAAAAAAAAAAAGAGAAGGACGCTAAATTTCTGACAAAGTTGGCAGTAAACACTACGCTCCAAAGGTTGCATCTGTCTTACTGATTAGATCCCAAATAATTCTCCTTACTCACCTTGGCTGTGCACAGGTTCTGCTATCAGTCTGTTGCACCATCAGCATCTCTCTTCTGCTGTTCCGGTCTGAAAGTCAGTTACTTTGGATTTATTTTCTTATTTGCAGTTAAAGCTGATTTTTATTTGTTTTAGATGTGTTGCACTGCTCTTCCTGCACAATAGGAAGAAAATCACTTAATCATTTCAGCTTTAATGTTTTACTTGGTAAACGCTGAGATACTGTTCACTGCGGGGAAGTTACTGCACAGGCAAAGGGAGGGTATGAATACAGCCTGCAGGTGTCTGAGCGTTTGTTCCCTGTGCAGTAGACACTGTTAGCATAGTCAGGGCAAATAAGCTTTCCTCTTCCTTTAGTGCCTATTATTTGCTTTGGCCACACAGGATGTTAGTTTAGGTCCTCTTTCCTGAGCTTTTATTTCCATGTGCAAAGAAGTCTGCAGGATAATGAGTTGTTCAGATCATGTGAGCATCTCTATATGAAATTCTTCAGCCTAGCCTTTGACAAAACTGTGCTTCAGCAAGTACTGGTTGAGTAACTGGAGGGATAGGAGATGGACACACAGATGTTTTCCATATCCAGCTCCCATTTTAATGCAGTTTTATTAACATGTATCCAAGAATGGCCTTGGACATAGGCATCTGGCATGGCAAACTCAAAAGAACAAGTTGTCTACCAAGTCATTATGGCTTTTGACCAGCCTTGTGCATGGTCATCCCTCTGTCTCCACCTGCACCCGTTCTTTTTTGCAGTGAGGATAGCATACAGCTGCAGATTTCAGGTAGACCATATGGCAGAGGCAGCCTTCTGTGTCAGGGAACTTGCGAGAGTATTGCTGAAGGCAATTGATCCTTCAGTCAGAGAGCACTTAAGATGTAAGGCATGAAAGTGTTGCACAGTATTCCCTTGGTCCTTTGGCTTCTGCACCATACTGCTTCTGTTCCATGGGCGGGCATTCATGAATCTCCTTTTCTTTTGAATTTTTGTGTCTGACTTTTCTTTTTAGCACTGTGTCAGGAGAGCTCCACACATTGCCTACTCCAGGACAGCCCTGGCTTCCGTATCAGTGTATCTTGAGCAAAACCAAAATCCAGTGTTGACTGGGAACTGCTGTATTACATTCAGCAGTTGTGCAGGCAATGACTGCCAGAAGCAATTTTCCTTTCATCTTCTGAGGAGACTATTAATTTCAGTCATGATAGTCAAAATTGGAACAGTAAATGGCATAGATTTTGTTACTTATTTCTTTGGCAAACATGTTCAAAATGAATGATGTATGAAAGTATTGCAGATGGGTGTATTTCTGTTAGTTATCAAAGTTGCACTTTGAAGATGTCATGTGAGGTCAGCATGGTGTTACTGCATGTTGTGTCCATGTGTGTAGCCAGAAGTGCCCCCAGAAGTTCACAGCTCAGACCAAAGTTGGAGCATTACTGGTACCAGGCCAAGCTTTACCATTAGTAGAGACTGAGTGGCCATTAGTGGCTGTGAGTTGTAGATGCTCTTTGTGTTTGGCACTATTCAGGCAAAGGTTCATGAGCCCAGACAAGCATAGGTTCAAAGAAGACCTCTTCTTATTTCATTGTGCAGTCAAGGGTTAAGTGATGCTGACTTACCTGCTGAAGGATGTCTGGGGAACCCGGCCTGAAGAGGAAATGAACCTAGATCTCCCAAATGTCGGTTCAGTGCTTCAATTACAAGTCAGATGCATGTTAATTCTTTGTGGCTCCCTGCATCACCCAGCATAGAATTGCTTTGGCCATCTGACACACTGCATGATGCTGTGGCAAAAGATATATGTGGATTTATGGAAAGGATACTGGGATGTCGTAAGGGGAGAGACCAATCCAGGGATTGATTTGGCTCCCACTTTCCTCTTTTTATTCTACCACCACCTCTTTTAGTTTTAACTTCTGTTTGTCATAAACATGTCCATATGATAATGGCTGAGTAATTCACTAAACTTCTGGATGCATTGTGCTGTGCATGCTGTTGTGAGCATCAGTCCCATATAGTAGAATATCCTGTTGGAGAAAATGGCACTATATGATAGGAGGGTAAAGTTGTAAGATGTAGTGGACATAGGGGAAAGCAGCATTTCTGAAAATAGCACAAAATACAGTGAAACTGCTAGTGCTGGTGATGTCCCAGAGCAGCGCGTACTGGAGGAGCTGGAAAAGGCATCAGCATAGCTTATTGAGCTACGATAAGATACATGCAGTGTTCCCTGCCACCTAATTAACTGACACACTACTGTGTTAGTCTGGGTTTATCTTAATTTCATGTTTGCTTTGCTGATCACCAGGAAACAGCAGGAAGTAAACGGCCTTTTCAAAGAAATGTGACTAATATTTCCTTGAGCAGGCTCCATTTTAAGCAGCTAATACCGAACATAATACATCCAGGCACAAAATACCCCATAAAATGGCAGAGTACCACAAACACGTGGTGCAGACTATGCCAGATTTATGCCAAAAAACTGTGATAGCTTCAGAAAGAAAAAAGATGGCGAATACTCCAGTTCCATGACACAGAATAGCAATATTGTCTGAACATACATTATAAGGATATACAAAGTGTTTGATAGTCACTCTCCTGCAAATTTTAAGTGTTTCTGATCTGAGCTTCTTCCACATAGAGGTTAAACAAAAGATAAAAAATATGGTGCCTCATCAGTGATGAAATTCTGGTAGTCAGTTCACTTACTATTTTGTTTCTCCTTTGATCACTTGAGGGGATTTCGTGGCGTCTGCTTGCATATGTACTTGAAAGACCTGTAGCTTTTCAAAGCCTTGCTTTTTATTCATTCTCTGGTTCTGCTGCCCAGCATAGGTTGATTGGGGTGGAGAAGAGTCCTGCCTTATAGTAACTGGAGAACAGTTCTCAACAAGCCTGGCTGGAAGTTGCAGCTGAGTTTCATAGTAGAACATTGTTCTCTCTGCAGAATCACCAGTGAAGTATCAAATATAAAAATAAGGGTAAAAAATACAGAAAATTGGGAGGGAGCGGGGAGAAGCCCAACAAAAATCCCTATTTCTTCACATAAGAATTCGGCTCACAGGCACCAGAAGCTTCCAAATTGCTCTTTTCCCTCTGTTCCACTGACGCCAAAAAATATTAGAATCAAGTTAAGATCCCTGGATTGTAAATCAAGCACTGAGGCTTGGCTGCAGAAGAGAAATCTTACTTGAACATTAGCAGTCCACTGGCAACTCTGCCAGCTTTATTAATCTCATTTCACTTGTGACCTCAGACTTTCCATTTGAGTAAATCTTTATGAAACGCAGTCTCTCCCTTTTCAATAAAGAAAATTCTTGTTTTCAAGGGGAAAAATTATAAAAGCCTGTAACTTTTTCTCTTCTGGACCTGTGATCCAGCCTAATAAGTAATCTCATAATTCAAAGGTTAAACAGCTTAATTTTGATGTCAGGTATGAGTCTTTTTTGCTTTAAATAAGGCGTCTTGTCTGGTGACAGTAGTCTTTAGCCAGAAGTGGTTTGTAATGATTTAATCAAGATAGGCTGTGCATTTTTAATAGTGAACTGAATTGCACTTTCAAAGCAGACTGACTTCATTGTTTACAATGCCATAGACTAGAAAGAACTGAAAAAATACCCTCCAAAAGCCCAGCTTTCTGCAGTCAGCGTGTAGCAATACATCAAATAAATCATTAGGGATGTTCCATCTTTATTGTGAATGGAATGCAAATAAATAAAAATTAGAAGTTCACATGTGCTTTTAAATCAAGAATCCAGAGTTCTGGAAGTATGAAAAACCTCATCTGGACCAATACTGCTAGACCTCTCAGAAGTCACTAGTGCTTTTCAGCCATCTCTGTAATGAGGAACAGTGATCCAATTTAGAGGGTCCTTGAAAACAGTGTTTGCTTTGGGGAGGGGACCTTGGCTGACTGTAGGCTGCAGGAAAAAACTTTAATTCCCTTAACTGTACATGGAGAGAATTCGATGGAGCTCCGGTTCCAGGAAGGGATCGCAAAGTCAAGATCACACTGGTGTGCTCGAAGAGCCACCTCTTGAAAGCAATCTTTTTGGCTACACACAGCAGTCTCACTCGCCCTGTTTCAGCTGAGCTCAAGGTGTTTTCTGGAAGGATGTCTGGCGATGAGAACAGGGACAAGCTGATGGAGGGTTAGTGTTGTGATGTGCTGAGCCTGATCCAACTCCTATTAAATTGAGTGGGAGCAGACTCGGCCCTTAAATGCAGGAAATATTTTATTGTGAACTATCTGTATGATAGCTGCCAGGTAGATCAATAAGGGCTTCCGCTGCTTCCTGTCGCTCACCTTTGATGAGCGCTTGATTTATGACAAACCCACAAAGTAAAGCCAGCTCATTTGGTCTGCCCTGATGGCAGCTGCTGCTGGAGATAAGACAGACTTTATTGCCTTAACTGGCTGGATAAGGAAAAAGAGTTAGCTGCAGAAAGATTAAGAAACGCAACTTTTTTCAGTTCCCTTGCCAATTTGACTGTGGCTTCAGAAGAGCTTTGCTCACGATGTGGCACTGCGGAGGGAGGAAGAAAGGCTTATTTATGCAAATATTAAAGAAAAATATGTGAAGTTTATTTTGGAAATAAGTAATACAGTATGTTTAGGATTACACTATCGTATCAGGTGATCTGGGTATAAATCCAAACCAGAAGTTTGTGCAGTGGACAGAGTTTTGCAATGCTCTCAAGTACAGTCAGCTCTGCAGAACATGAGCCTTAGGCACGGCTCCGGCAAAGAGGCCTCCCAGCATCTGCAAAGCGGCACGCCAGAAAGGACAGCAGCAGCATTTGGGCACTAACACCATCAAAAACATTAGTTGCAGTTGTGACACACAAAACTGCTGCTGTTTTTCTTAAAAGTCAATTCTGCATGAAGGAAGTAGTTTTTAGAAAGCAAGAAAAGACATTGCTCTGCAACGAGGGTTTATTTGCAGTGTCGCATGTGATGGGATGCAGCATACTGAGCAGGTAAAAGGGAACATATTTCTCAAGGCAGTGGCAATTAAACTGTGGTAGTGGTATTAGGTTTTGTGTATTGTTGGTGTAGCTGAACTGGGAGTCAAAAAACTTGAGCTTCACTCCACATACACCCTTCCAAATCTCTGCTTGCTCCATGGATATGTCCTTTGATCATTCCCTTCTCTTGCGTAGCTGACTTAGAAAAGGAAATGTGTGCTGTTTTATGAAGCCCTTCAGTCTCCTTCAGGGTCAGTGGATGGCATGTAGTGTAGCGATCCCAAATGTTGAGGAGCAGGGAGAAGTGAAGGATTTTGAGAGCAAAAGGACTGCTCCTTGTAAGGCTGCTGCTGGGCACTCACAGTGTCAGAACTGGTGTATGTGCACATTGTTGGCTGAAGCAGAGCTCACAATCTTTCTTGTTTAGGAAGGAAGGGGGGGAATGTGAATGGGAAGGGAGCGGGAAGGGGTGGTAATGCTACCTCGTTAAACATAGATGATGTCTTTTTTTGTGTGATGTCTCTGTGGTATCTGTGGCTTGGTTTCTGCCCACAGGCTTACATGCAGCCCCACTTGCTGGGAAATGAGTTCACACATTTAGAGTTCCCACGGAGGGTGCAGCGCAAGGAAGTTGGAAAGAGGATGCTCTACCGTGACTTCAACATGACTGGCTGGTAAGAATGTGTCCTTCTCAGCATGGGGTCTGCCTTCTTCCCAACCAATGCCTGCTTTGTACCTGTCTTTGATTAGTGTAAACTCCATCAAACACGGAGGTGTACCGGTCTGTACTGAAGGGAAAGGTATTTCCTTCTTTCAGATGTATTTTTCTTTTGGAAGTTAACATTTTAAATAAATTGACCTGCCTCCAGAGTTAGGACCTTGTTTCGTTTTAATGTGGGAACACTCAAAGCAGAGCAAACACATAAAAGGGAGGACATGCTAAGGGATCTTCCTAAAAGCTAAACAACTTTTCTATCTTGGAATAGCTTTTTATAATATCTAGATCAGTGAGCCCTCATGTCTTTGCATGCCAAGGAATGCTTGAAGAAGAGAAGAGCTGCCTCCCATACTCCAGTGCAGCTGACCCCTGATTTGGGTAACCCTTGAGGAATTCTTTTGGGCCTAGCTGAATAAAGGTCACAGCCATCTTAAAATGAAAAGGCTTGAATGAACAGCATTGACTTAATGAAGTGAAGACAGGAAGAACGATGATTTTTTTTTGTCTCTTGCTAATTGTTCTGTGTCTGTTCAAGAGACTCCTTCTCAAGTGACTCCCACTCACTTAGAGAAGCTCTAATCCTTGCTGTCGTGGGCTCTGTGTGTAAGCTATAGGCAAAAGCCCTATAAATGCGTAGTCTTCACTTCCGTGCTGTTTGTGTTTTACCATCCTTGGCAAATGTCCTTTCAAGAAGGAAAAGAATGGAGAGAGTTAAAAAGCCTCCAAACTTTTTTGGTTTGGAGACCATACCCCACATGTTTCTGATTTGTCCCATACTTTATAGACCATAAATATAATGACGCGTTAATGGCCGAATGATGATCTAAGTTTGATATTATCTGGAGTGTTTGCAGAACATCTTAATTTGGGAATCACCATCACTGTCCATCATCTTGAACGGCTGCTACTAGAATGCGCAGTCTGACCCTGAGAATGGTGACGTCACTTTTTAGAAAGGCTACAGGCATGAGCAAAAGAATAGGAAACAGAATAAGAACATTGGATCAACTGAGGTCTTCAACAACAAAACATTTGGAACATCATGAGGCATTCTCCCAGTTTCTGCAAAGGGAGTTTTCTTATTAAACTCCCGGATGTCTCTGAAGACAACAGTAAAGCGTGTCTTCATGTAGACTTCCAAATGTTCTTTCTCAAGATGTGAGATGCTATTGAAGGGGGAAGGGGTGGGAGGAAGGGAAGCCTTCTAATTTCGGGGAGAGCTACAGGAGTATCATGGGCCAAGATCTTCCTTAGGGGAGGCAAAAGCAGATTACTTCCATTATGGTTGGAAGGCAGAGAGGGTTTCTCCAGCTCTGTGGGAGTTGTTTTGCATTTCCCTGGTTGGTTAGTGGTCTGGAAAGAAAACAAGGTTAAAATGGTTGAAGTTGCAGCATTGGCAGGTGACACCATAGCTCTTTTCCTAATAATCAAGAAAGGCCATGAGGAACTCTAAAGAATTAAGTTATTTACATGAATGGGCATCATAATGATCAAATTTGGTGCTGATAAATACCAAGTAAAGCACGAAGATGGAAAAATAACTATTAGTGCACACTCGAGGTTGCAGTTGAACTTGAGAGCCCTGTCAAAAACCTCAGTGGAAGTTCTGCTTACTGTAATTTTTCTTATTTATTTTTTTTCCCAGTCAGAATCACTGGTGGAATGTTGGGATGCATACAGGGCTGGAATAGTTAAAAATTAAACTAATAGGTAATTCTGTATGTCAATTTATACCTCATTTATGAATATATGCATAGCACTTCGCCTTATTCAAAATGGTTATTGCATAGCTAATAGTGTTTGGCATTAGAGGAAAGATAAATAAGAAGGAAGGCAAATTTTAAATGTAGAGTAATTAGTGAGAGCTTGGGTAAGCCTAACTGGATCACAGATTTGATTCAGTGTTATTGTTTTTCCATACTGGTGCATGAACTCTTAACTCTAGCATATGGCAGGGGGGAGAAGAGAGTTGATTTTCCTGTTGATTTGTCTGCCTTTCCTGAGGTGTAGGATACGTGTTGATCCAGTTCCTGATTCTGATACAGTCAATGCAGCAATTACCACCAATATAGGATAAACATGCCTAGCTGTAAGCAGTTATTGCAGAATAAATACTTAAACTGTGACTTGAAAATTCAAGTCTGAATTCACCTCAGTGTTGTTCCAGAGAGAGGTGGCCTGTGCCAAGCAAAAGCATGTGGAGACTGTGATGAGGCTACCTCTCCCTGCTGTTCCTTTTGACTTCTGTTTGGAAGTAGAAAATGGGAGCTACGTTTTAGTTCTGAATAAAAGAATTGAAATCTTTTAGCTGTTCCATATCCCACAGCTAGCGCATCCGTTACCTCTTTGTTTGCTTGCCTCAGGACAATGAAATGGTGAGGGAATTTTGCTCTTCCACCATGAATTTATCTAAATCAGAGGCCTTCTAAATAAGGACCCATTTCTTTTTGCAGGGTGTTTGCCCAAGGGAGTCTTGTTTTCCGTCGAATTGTGTGCAGTGATCTCCTAAGCAGAGGAGAGGCAATCTGCTTCAGTTTATCCAAAAGTCTAGGTCAATTTTTATGTTTGAGATTGTGGATAAGACGTTTGATTTCCAGTTTGGTGGGCCTTCAGAAGTGATGGTTTGAGGTGGCTGGTGTTTCACAGTGGTTGTTTTACACTTCAAGGGTTTTGCTTCTGCTTTCTTTCCTTTCTAATTCCTAGATTGAAGTGATGCATGAGGACGCAGCGGCCAAGGACATGTCTGTTCTGCATTTGTTGTTAAGGACAATATCTATCGTGGAGAATAAATTAGCATATATATTCCTTTTCTAGAAAACATCAAATGGAGCTTTGGCCAGCCAGAGCTTGGTACACTAAAACACGGCCAAACTTTTATCACTTACAATCCAGAAGATCAATTGTCTGAACCTTTTTTTCGTCAGTGACTTCACCATGTGTTGACATTTGCATGTACATGTAGAGAGGTGCGGGTGATGTTAGGAAGAAACGGCCGCTCTGACACTTAATTACTGAATCCTTTAGTGAGAGGGTGTAAACTCTGCTGCGATGTTTCCTCAGGAAAATGAACTGGTTTATTTTAAAATTCAGGGCACTTTCTGTGTTTTCTGTTAGAAGCTGTGTGGCTAATGTTTTTCCTTCGTTTTTCCCTTCTCCTGTGCTCTGGAGCTTTTCAGAGACTCAACAATGGCTTGGCTTGCCCAGATTGTTTGGATTACAAAAGGTTATTGTCTTTGGGTTTGTCATAATGCATTTGGCCTTATTTATTATTTTTTTTTTCCCTTTCTTCTTTTTTTTTTGTTTTTTCCTCATGTGAAGTTTCCACACTGGCTTTGTCTCAACAGCCCACAGTGGTAACAGAGCTGCCAAGTTTCCCCACAGCATTAGGACAACCACTGATCCAGCAATGTGTACCGCATCACTGGTCCAGGCTGCCTGTAACTGCTCTGAGACCAGCCTTTCCTTTCTCCCTCTGGCTCTCCCACCCTTTCAGATTTCTCTGCAGTGGCAGTTGGGATGAGAAATCCGCTGTATTAAATGTATCTAAAATAAATCCCATTTAGGTGGGAGCTGACTGCGAGCTGCCCCTCCTGTCCGCTCGCCCCACATGCATTGTGGTTGAGCAACCATTGCAAAACGCGTACTGTAGCTGGCAAGGCATCTTAAGAGCTGTGTCTCCTGCTGAACAAGCCTCCGAGCTGTCTCAAGCCATAATTTGCTGGCAGACATTCATGTTACTGACAGCCTTTCACAGCTGGGTCTCTGGTCTGGGGTTTTCAGGCCCATGGCTTGCAGAGGTTAAACGTGTACCAGGAAGAGGGTATTTCTGGTGGCTTTGACAAGTCCTGGCAACAGAAGCATCAGGAAAGACTCAGTGGCCATGTAAGCAAAGCGCTGCCAGTGCTAAAAAGGGGTGAAGGTCGCCTGCAGTAGAAGTATATTGGGGGGGGGAAGGCAGGCCTGATGGTTACTGCACCTTTAAAGTACTGCACTACTGTCTCTGCCTTTTATTTGAAAGTTAAGACGTGGTTGGTCAGGTTTTCTTTACTGACGGGTATATCCAGTGTGAACAATCGTGAAGTACTTTGCTCTGACTATATCATAGACGTCTTCCCAAAACCTGGTTTGCTGTGTCGCTCACTGGCACAATGGCTCCTTCCCAGGTTTCTCCTATCAGCCTCCTGTGGGGCTGCAGGAGCCACACGGTGCTGCACTTAACCAAAGTCACCCAGAAGACACTACCAACTGGTATCAGCATTAATGATTTCAGAGTTAATTTCTTTGCTCCTCTTTGGAATGCGAACAGCGGCCTTTCTGCTGCTTGTGTTGAAATAAAGTTCTTTGAAGGCTTGTTTCCAGATCACAGCTTTAGCTTTTTCACTTGATTTTAGGGTGGCAAAACAGCCCTAGATAACAAGCCCATTTTTTGACCTGTTTGCTGATGCCTTCCTTTGCTTTCCAGGAGTACGCAGAGTTGAGCTGCATCCTGTCAAAAGCATCCTGAGCTGGTGTATTACCCGCCGCATATCATGGGCTGAAGCCCAAGGCAAGCCAGTGGGGGCATTCGGTGCTGCCTCTGATCACACTGCATGCACGGCAGCAGTGAAGCCCTCACCAGCTCCATGTCCACGGGGCAAGAGGGTACTGTGGCACGCGGTCAGCACCCGAGGTTCAGCCGGTGCCAGGGAATCGCCTGCCTGCATGATTTATTCCAAAGCAGGGAGGCTGGTGTCCTGGGGCGAGTGCTAAGCAAAACCCATTTTATTCTACAGTCAATATTGTCCACTGCCTGGAAAGCTGCCAGCCTGCTCTGTGCTCACCCTTTTCTTTCCAACAGGGAATGTCTTTCAGTCCCTAAGCATCTGATTAAAAACGCAACTTTGCTTTTCAAGCCGTTTTATTTTGTTTGGGATGGATGCCTTTTGCTTTCATTGTGCAGCCCGCCTTGCCGTCTGCGGTTCAGACTCCAGCTCACAAAACCCCGGCTCTCATTAATCACTTATTGGGGATCCAGAATGCCCCGGTGAGAGCCAACGTGCATGTTTTGCTTGGTAATGCACAAGCTGATTTGAGCAAATATTGCCAACACAGCCACTATCTTATTCTTTATTGCTGGGCTCGATGTCCTTTGACAGCGTGTTCAGGTAGCCTGCCCGAGGAGTGCCTGAGCAGATTGAGAAATGCCACAGAAATGCTTTATGGAGCAGGCGCCCACACTGTGCCCCCCTTTAATATAAATTGATTTATTGAATCAAGCACAGAAGCCCTGCTACAGAAACCTCGGGCTATATTCTCTGGAGAACCACCTAATAAAACAGCTCCAACTGACACTCCTCATTAGCTTTTCCACTGATCCCAAGGCAGTATTTAAAGTGACAGTGTCCCTCTTTTCGGCCTGAATTTATCTGCTGGCAAATGCCTGTGGGTCTAATTAGCTTAGCATTATTAGTCTTATTCAGATAAGCTGCATTTCCTAACAGCTTGATTCCAACTTGTAAAAAGTAATTGGAAGTCTGCAAACCCTGTGCCATAACCTGCTTGATTGCGCCTTTTAGCCAAATTCATGTAATTTACAAAAAGTCATCCTTTCTCCCCCCTCCCCTTTTAATTGAGCGGTTTTGTCTAGTGAAACCTTTGTGCTTCTGTTGAAGTCCTGGCTGTATTGTTGTGTTTGAGACCTCAGCCGTACCCTTTGTGCAATCGCCAGGGAGAGATCAAATTTTAATTTCATAATTACTTCGCAAGAAAGCAGCCTTTTCCCCAGTCATGCCTGGTATTAATTTCCTCCCAGCAACTTACATTTTCATAATTTAATGATCATGGGCCACCTTTGCAGCGCTGGGCCTTTCTGGAGCAGAGAGAGATAGGATATCATTGTTGCAGCAGAAACTGTAATCTGTGGCCTCATGCTTTTTGTCTTTGCTCTTGTCTCTCATTGCGAGGTAGCCAGGAGCAGGATGGGACGTGCCTCTTCGGTGCAAGCAAGCACAGCAGCTTGCTGGGTTGTGCCTGGGTGTCTGGGGCACAGCTCAGCAATGATGAATGGCTGTTTGCAATGTGCATGTTATGCATCTTCTCAAGATTTGCAGCCCTCGCTGCAGGAGCAGCAGGGAGGTGAGAGCTGACCTGCTGTGTACAGCACGTCTCCTGACAGTGACAAATGGCTCTTTTCCCCAAGTGCACGCACGCCGCAAGAGCTGAGCCAGTGTCTTCGGGGCAGGAGAAAGCAGAAACAAGAAAGTAATAGTGCTGCGACAGAAGAGAAAACTGGTCTAGGATAAAGATCTTCAGGGCCAAGCAAGTGTGACAAGAATGATGTTGGTCTGAGTCACATCCCACAGGAGCATCTCCTTCTGGTAGCAGTGCATCTAAGGCCTGTTCCTGCACAGCTGTGCATTTCTGCTTGGGCTTTGCCTTGGCACTAGATCAGGTGCTACATATCAAGGACAAACAAAAGGCTCCCTGTCTGTTTTATCAGAAAGAAACTGAACTGAAATGAGGTTATCCTCAATCTGAAAACCCAAGGAAAACCATCTCTTCCTCCTGGTAAAGTCAAGTTTCTTCCCCTGCTCCTATTTTCTCTGCCTTCCCCAGGCTGCCCAAATTTGACATAACCTCATCTGCCTCACTAGGAAATCCTCGTTCTTTCTGTTGCCTCCCAGAACTGACCTACAGCTCTGCTCCTTGCTAAGAGGAGTCCTCTTGCTTCTCAGATGAGCTTTCAGCACTGCTGTGGTATAGTGAGGTCTCTGCTTGCTATGTCTCACTGCCTGCCCCATCCTATGCTACAGTGATCTTTCCCAGAAGAGTTTGCTTCATGGTTCCTTCTTAACAGCAATTTCCTTTCCTTTCAGAAGATCCCAGCTAGCAAGTGTGGAGCAGGCACTGCAAGGTTAACATTCTCCCATCTGCCTCACCACATCCTTTTAACAAGCAGCACATCAAAATTTGAATTTACAAACAGTTTTTCTGTCCATCACAGTGCATTAAGCCCATAGGGTTATAACAGCCTACTTCCTTTACCCCTCTATCTCCAGAGAAAATGCTGACAGACTTTCCTGTTTGTCTTCTAGAAGAGATGAAGTTAATTTTAAGAAGCACTCAAGACAACAAATTCACTGGGGAAAAAGAGAGAGTTGGCCTGGTGAGACTGGTGCAGAACATGGACCCACTTGATGTGCAGCTGCAGTATCTGCACATGCTTTCTGTCACTCAGTAGTGGAAGCTCAGGCAGTCACCAGCACTGAGTGAAAGTGCTCACGGTACGCTTGCTCTGTCCCTCCCAGCCTCCTGAGCAAAAAAGCAGCAGGGGAGAGTGCTTATAAATAGCCCCAGTTAGGTTTTTTGCCCTTTTGGGGGGCAAGGACCTGTCTAGATCCTTAGCCACCCCCTCCAACTGACATTTCCTCCACCACTTTCTTTTACTGCTCTATTGGAGGTGAATGGAATAAAAAAATCAGCTACCTTCCAGAAAGTGCCTGAGAAAAAATGCTGAATCTTTAACGTGAGCTGGCCAAGATGGGTAGGGTTTGTTTTGCCTAGGAATTACTTCCATAGGAGTACTTGGGAGGGACCGAGAGGGGTACAGCCTCTCCAAAGTCCAGGCTCAGTGTTAGGGCTATATATGACAGTGAAGGCTCCCTGGAGATCTAGAGCTCACATAACAGCCTGATTTGACCAAGCCAGAGATTGTATGTGTGTACAGGTCATGCTGAGATACTTCATTTTATGTCATCCATAGGCGAGTAGGCAGAACTGGGCTTTGCAGAATGACATGTTGTACAGTTTCAGGTTCACAAGAAGGTGTTTCTGAATTTTCTGTGAAAAACATGTATTTTAAAACTTGTATGTTTTCTTCTATACCTGGAAGAAGCCCTATGACAGCATCTTGGGTTAGAGTAGATCTTTCCCTAAAAACTGTTTTGTGCATATGTGCACATCTATAACTGATTTGCATTTGCCACCATCTTTTCTCTTAACAAACATTGCTATAGCTTATGTACTTTTATCACCTTTGTTTATCATAGTTTTCCTCATTAAACTATATGTCAGATGAGAAGTAAGGGAACGCTACTGTGGCACTGGAACATTAAAGCTAACCTACCTAGTGGGTACTTGGTATCAGATAGCACTGCCGGGATTCAGAGATCCTGATTCTGCAGCAGCACATATGTGTAAGGACATTTTTAAAAGGTGTGGTTTATCGGGAGATAAATTGCATCATTTTCAGTGGCTCTGTGCCTCTCTTGCACTACACATCTCTTCTTGGTACTAAGCACGCATTTATACTGGTTTGATGCCTGTAGTTCAATAGACGGTACTCACAAACAGTTCCTTTTGGGTTGGTGATTTAAGCTGTGTTATCCAAAGGGTGAGCTCCAATCCACTGATTCCTTGTGTGGGAAAAAGAACACTGAACAGTTTCCAGTTTTGTGTTGCTCAGAGATTAAAATCTGATTTCCTATTGGAATGACCAAGGAAAGTTGAGGTTGGGGGAAAGGAGGTTGGTTGACTAGCTGGGTTAGTTTTGTTGTGAGGTTTTATTGGAGGGGCGAGGGGAGGGACAGACTGGGGGTTGGTTCCGAGTGAGTTTGGGGTTTTTTTACAGATTATCAAAGCAGTGCTAGTCATAAGCCAAATCCACAAACCTTTCTCAAAGGAGAGCCTTCATCCTTGCCCTCAGTACAAACTAGTACATTTCTGAAGCCATAGTGCTTTTTCTTGTCTGCTTGCTTGCCACAAGTGGGTTTATTGTATGCTTAAAGCTAAAGCCCTTTGGCGATTTTTTTTTTTCCCTTCCTTAGGTTTAATTCTCAGGTGTCTGTAGCAGAGATGTGAAATATGGACAAACTTTCTAAAGCCATGTGCTGTGGAAAAGCAGAGCACAGAGGCTGGATTCCCCTGTCATGCACAGAACCGAGCCTTCCAGGTCAGGGTAGATTGTGGTTTTGCCACCATCTGTTGTGCCTGGGGATGCCAACACAATGCTTGTCAAGACCAGTAACCTTACACAGTTTGCTGTAAAAGAAAACACTGTGGGTTTTGGTTTTGGTCACCAGCAACTTCTACTCTTACGTGAATTTGTATGTGCTTTCATAAGGCCAATTTTAAGAAGAAATTATATGACAGGAGAATGCTTAACACATGTAAGAAATTATCTAAGGTTTTGCCTCTGAAATCTGTATTTGGGAGCTGACCAGTTTTTCAAGTTCTGACCCAGCAATATGCAGGTAACTTTGATAAGCTTTTCTTTAAAGAGTGCCTAAAGCACTCCTTATAACCTCGGCACTGTAGGAAACTTATTCCATAGGTTGTATTGTGTGTTTAGCAGCTGCTGGTGATTTTATTCGCCATGTATTTAGAGCAGATTCCAGTTAGCATATGAGTAACATCATGTCAGTCCTAGTTCTTTCGTTCTGACATCTCTTTTGGCTCCCGGTGCGATTTGGCCCGGTTTTCCAAAATGTTGATCCTGAGTCCAAATGTAACTTTGTGGGTGGTACATATGTCAAGCCCTAGTTCAGTATTTTTGGACAGCAGTAGCATTTCATAATGCTTTTGAAATGAAAAGAAGAAACGAAGTTAACTGAAAAAAAGAAATGCGGCTAGATCTAGCTGGGCACAAGCTCGCCTTTTCTACTCCTCCCTCAGCCCCCCTGATTTTCCATTTGGAAAAATAGAGGTTTACGTGGCAGAAGCACTTGACAGTATTTAGGCTCGTTCAGAGGAGCAAGCAATAGCATAGCCTTTTCTTTATAACCTGTCTTGTCATGGCCTGGTGGCCACTGAGACCTCCTGAGATGAAGATGGGGAGGGTGGAGGGTTGCAACCCTGTGTTTGTGGTTTTTTTAAACAGCGAGCTAGGCTGAATTATGTAGATGGCTGACTAAGGCCATGCTGGCACTAAAAAAGCCAAACAACCCCCTCAGGTTCTCTGTATGTCTGCGTTTGATATATCTACTGCTGTACTATATCTTTATATACAGCACGCTCTAAACAGCACACGAAGACATAAATGTGATTTTATTACAGAAAATCAAGTGAAATAGTCCAGAAGGTTGTAGCCTGTGTGAAATAAACACATGTACGAAGTACAGGAGGTTTCACTGGGCATAAATCAAAACGAACTTCATAGCTTCCTTCCTTCCTTCTCCCCAGTGCAGTTGCAGAGCTGCTAGCTGAAAAGCTGTCCTTCATCCTTCTCTTGCAGCAAACCACATGCTCATATATTATTAATCCTGTTTTGCTAGTATTGCAGGACATAGGTACCTTTCTAGAGTCTCAGGTTGCTTTACAGCATGCCTGTGCCAGCTCCGCTGCTTTGGTTGCAGTTTTGAGCATTGTTTTTGAAGTGCTGGTAATTTTTCAGGCAACAGCAACATCAACAGAATAAGCGTGCTTGAGATGAGTCTTAACACCCAGGTTCTGAGCCCAAGAGATGATTTGCTGTGAGTAAACACAAGCAAATCACAGTAGCCCTCTGAGCCTCCTTCACTCAGTTGGATAGCTTCAGGAGGTCATGGGCTAGCCAGCTGCCCTTCCTAATCTGTTGATGAAACAGGTTACCTTCAGCCATTGCAACACAGCCTCTTCCCAGCATCCTTACACAGTTATGTCACAGTTGAAGGCCCTAGAGACGGTGGTCCTTATGGATAAAGATGCTGGACTTGGCAATGGGCACCATTCTTGTGAAGGACACCAGCCTAATTGGTAACTTTTTTACCCCTTTTTTTTTTTTTTTGTTGTTTTCCTACCTTTTTTATCTTCTTCCTAGAGCACAGCGTGAGATGCTATGCAGAATATAAGGAAGGAGGGGAGAGAGGGAAGAGCCCATTTTTGGCTCTTACAGGACAGTGTAGAGTGAGGTATTTGATCTTAACTATTTGTAGTTAGCTTGCAGGTGACATATTTTGTGGTTTCCTTTAAAAAGAAGGTTGCAAATAAGTTAAGTCACATCAATTTAGTCCTGTTTTTGGTTTGCAGCAAATGTTACAACTGAAAATCCAGTAGGAATGGTTGTCTAGTCAGGCTTATGTTGAATAGTCATTCGACTGATGCCTGACATAGACTCAGCTGATACTCCTTTTCTTGCTGTCGGAACACAACTGGCTTTATGTGAGGAATAGGACAGTTTGGACTCATCCTCAAGGATGTTTTGCCTGGGATCCCAGCACTGTAGGTCCAGCTGGAAGCTCTGGGACATGTTCATGAGCAGTCAATTGAGAATGGTAAAATTCTCTCTCCACATTCAAACCAGGATATCCAAGTTGGTGATTGAGGCAGAGATGTTAACTATTCCCTGTTGGAAATAAAGGAAGGAACAAGAGCTAAGTCCATGACTGACTCATTCTTCTCAACAAGATGCTATTTCAGGATTTAAACATCAGGGAAGTATTATCATGCTGGCTACTTGTAGTGATTTATGCCTTTTTGTTTTATTTAAGAGCTAATCCATTTGTCCTCTCCAGTACAAAATGCCATTCAGATACCTTCGCTGTATTGTGTCCTACAGAGATGCCCATGCCCCAAGATACTCTTACCTGCATGGTCTCCCATGAGTCACCCACTGTGTTTAGCAAACCTTACCTGGTTCCGTTTTGGGATTTCACATGTAGTAATGTTTTGTAGTAGCAGAGCAGAGTCCTCCACTGCTGTTTTTTGCTATGTATTTTGGTTGCTTTTCCTTTTCATTTTCTCTTCCCCTGCCCTCCAATCCTAATAGCAGCCCTACAAGTGATTACTGGGAAATGTAAATGTGGGGCTTAAATGTCTATTCCACTCTCTTGAAGACTGAGGCTTGCCTCAGTGATGCAGCATGTATAGCTGTGCAATATAGCACCATTTATTGATCCCAGGCCTGTACCATATTTTGGTGAAGCAGTTCAATTACAATATAGGATTTCACCCTTAATTTTTAATTTCCTGCTGGTTTGTGTCGCAGCCGTAACATTGCTTAAACCTGATCAAACACGACTCCCTGGAGCTCAGGCAGCCAGCCCAGCTGGAGCATTGCACTGCAGCAAGGGTTGGTGGTGGCTGGCAGGCGACCTGCTGCAGAGCCTTCCCTCCTCCTCCTTGTCCTTCCACTTTAGAGGGGTGCACTGATTCATGCACTCAGGGGATGATTTTGGTATCACATCAAGGGCTTTGGGCAGGGGTGGGCCAGACTGCATGCAGGGAAAGGCTGGGAGGGACAATTTTGTGGTATGAAGAGGAAGCATGTCCCTCTGGCTTGGCGTAGTTTAACCAAAGAGGCTCCGCAGCACCTTGGCTCAAGCATATGTTGTACAAACGACAGGGCCCTACAGCCATCTATTTATTTATTTATTTACTCTCACTGGCAAAAATGGTCACCTTCTCACCTCATCAATGTCAACAGCTGGATGTGTAAAAGGTAAAATACACAGGCATGCAGTAAACAGAAGCAGAGTATGAGCATTTATTTCTCTTGTCTCTTGGCCATGGGAAAGCTGCTGTGAAACCTGAAGTCTCTGACGACCTTGACTGTTGCAGTCAAGGTCAGATGAGCGCTAAATGTCCTAAGACTCTTTGGCACATGAAGCTTGTCTTGGTTTAAGCGATCCTGAAAGGTGAGAAAAGGATTGGAGGGCTGTTTCACGCTTTGACTGGGTCCACGTTGTCTCATTGCACACCGTTCCATGTTAACAGTGTGAATCTGGTCATTTTTTAGTTTCATAGTGGGTTTTTCTGGTTGGTTGGTTGGTTTGGGGCTTTTTTCCTCACACCATATTACAGTATAGCTGCTGCCATAGCCATTGATATCTTACCTGATTAGGTTGTTTTTCAAGTCCACCGCTTTTTCCTTACAAGCAGGAGATTGGCATGTTAGATATTTCCTTGTGTTCATTTTTTCTTTTGGTGAAATGGATAATTCTTTAGGGAAAACCTTTCCACTGAAAAATAAATTTCCATTTTGGTTTCAAGACAGAGCAGAGTCCTTAGGAAAAATAATGATTATTATTTTTTTTGTTAAATCACAGCCGCTTGTTTCAGGGCGCTGGGTGACTAATTGAGTGCAAGCCTTATAAATTTTGTTTGTCCTCCCCCCACAGGGCATACAAAACCATTGAGGAAGATGACTTGAAGTTTCCCCTTATATATGGAGAAGGCAAGAAGGTGGGCACATTTGCTTTCCTCGCACCAAAGGAAGAAGGAATTCTGTGCTGTTTACCACTCAGTTTAGCCTGTGGCAGTACAGTGTTTTCCACTCAGTATCTCTTTATTTTATCGTTTTGACAGCTTGAAAGAATAACTTGGTTCTGTCATAAATGAGTCTTGTGTCTGGGGTTGGCAGGGAGAGCTCAACATACTTAAAAGCATTTTTATAGCAAACATAGTCATTTGCTGTTCAGTTTGCTTTTGTTTTTCTTTCATTGTAAGTAGGCTACAATGAGTCTTAAATAATTTACTTAAAATGTTCCTGGTTTCATTGTAAAATATAACTAGTAAGGATGAAGATAGCAAAACACCTCATGTTACTGAAAACAGAGCAGGGGGATATTAAATAGTGCTCTGAGATGCAAAACTAATTTAGGAAGGGAAGGGATGAGGGCAGGATTTGGAAAGTATAACACCCCTTAACCATATCTTCTTCAGCTAGTGTACATGAACTCAATGTTGAATGTTTCTCATGTGTGAATGCTGATAGCTTTTCTTGAAAGGGAGAAACAAACCATTCTGTTTGGGTGTACTTTGTTACAGCTCTGTGATTAAGAACAGTGAGATCGTTAGTGCTGATCCCAGCAAGCTTAGCTGGATGCAGCAGTAGGATCAATACAAGGACGCAGTGGTGTCAGTTTGCCGATATTGGTATGCTTGCTGTGTTTCTAAATAGTGCTCCCCTGCTGCATTAGGTTCTTATCACAATGCAAAAATACACACTCTTCAAAATTAGTCCAAGTTTTGAAGGTTCAGACCTGCAGCTTATCTCTGAATTTGGTTAGGTTTATAATTATTTGCAAAATGTTTCATGCACATCTTTTTAGTTTCCTTTCTTATTGCTTTATGGAGCCAGGGGTTAGCGAGGCAAAATAATTTTGAGTCAGTTGCTTGTTGTGATTGATGGTTTGAGCTCTCTTGTTCCGAAGCTGCTGCAACTAAACTAGAGTTTGGGGGAAGTGATACACACAGAGCAGAGAGTGAGGTTCCCCATGAGGCTGTCTGCCTACTCAGTCTTTGGAGAAGTGTTAATGAAGAAGAGCCCAGCATCTCTTGGGAGACAGCTTATGTTGTAGAGGAAGGTGCTTGGGGAAGGAAGTGGTAGACCTAAGGCAAAAGCAGACCTGCCCCAGACTGGCTCTCCACAAAGTAGAGCACTGTGGTCAGTGCTATTGTCACCTGTTTGTTTAGGGATTTAAGGTGGCCTTTGGCACTTTTCCTTGGTGGAGGGAATATGCAGCAGTGTGTCAGTAGGAAGAGGCCACATGTTTCTTAAGTGAGTGATTAGGCTCCTCATCCTTTTTATAAAACCTGTTTACTGACATTAGAATTTGCTGAAGGAATGTTCTTGTGGACTGGAGTGGGATAGCGAGGCATCTGGTATAGGTTTCCATAGTCCCAGTCCGCTATACGTGGTCACAGTCTAAGATGGGTGTACACAGACTGGGATGTGGATGAATACAGAACTTTGAATAATAAGGGAGATGGAGATGACACGAGCATGAACGGTTTTGATTAGCTGTGTTAAATCTAGAGTTTCTGGAAGAGGAAAGGGAATTCATTCCCGACTGTAGCAGTTATGGAGTAGGAATGTTATTTCTTTCCTTATTGATGGACTTGATATTGATGCATGTAACATGATTTAATCTCATTGCTTTTCTTTATTTCCAGGCTCGGGTTATGGCAACAATTGGAGTGACCCGAGGACTGGGAGACCATGACCTGAAAGTCCATGACTCCAATATATATATCAAACCTTTCTTGTCCTCGTCTCCTGAGGTAAAACAGCCAAGGTTCAACTATCTGATTTGTGAGAGAGAAACAAATAGACTTAAGTATGCTTACTTTTTCTTCCCAAATTGTCCATTCTAGTTGTGATCCAATCCAGGTAACACGCTGCCTTTCCCCAAGGTGCAGCATGTTAGTAACATCCACACAGTAGGAACATTGTAAGCTCCACAGCTGTGTGTCCTGGCTCTTGTTGCTCCACATCCCTGGCAGAGCATTGATGCTTTCTCACTGCCTGGTCTATGGTTATCCCATAGCCTTGCAACTCAGCGTGACAGACACCCATTTCTCCCCACCTTCATGTGCTCCAGCTCCCCTTGAGGCCTGGATCATGCTGTTTTTGCAGAAGCTGATGTAAGTCTGTGTTCTCCATAAGGGAACACTGTATGTCTTCCACAGTAGTGTAGTATCCTGCATTACACAGAGGATGCCAGAACAACTCTTGAGCAGGAAAATGCCAAGAGTAATTTAAAGAGGGCTTTTTGCTTTCATTTGTCTGCCCCTTCACCTTCAGTTTTTAGTTCTTTATGGTGGTTTTATGCAAACACCAAATAATGACAGAAATAGCAGTGCGCATTCGCAAATGATGGCATAATGAGGGGATTATGCAGTATTTGTGTTAGGTGTATTTTTAAATGCCTCCATCATTTTTACTTGCCTTGCCACAAACAATTCCAGTGTTCAACTACCAGAGACCTTGCAGTGAAGGATACCAAGCCTTCCAAAGGGATTTGAATGTATTTGTTAACAAGAAACATGCAAACCTCGCTCTTTTTTTCCCCTCTCTAACTGCATTCCTGTTCCTACGTCAAGGAATAGATGACACATATTTTTCATAAAATATTAAGCAAGGGCAAACCATCTGATGACAGCACAAAAAGGAGGAGGCTTTGCTTCCATGTCCCAGATGCTGAGAGCTATCTGCTGTCAACTAGCTTACTGGAGTTTTAACCATACCCGGTATTTGACCTGGAATTTATTGCTTGCTATAGAAGTGCAAGAGAATGAAAATACACAAATGACAACATCCTGCTAGGAAGGAGTGAAATTATTGCATTAATCCTTGCTCAGAATATTTTTGAGACTTTCAAAATTTGAATTTGAAAAATGCTGAGGGATTCTGGCCCTGAAGAAAAGCGGGAGATCTACTGACAGCCCCTTCTTCATGTTTCCTTGCTGTCAATCCAGTACCTTCCCTCTCCCCCTCTGAACGTGTGGTATCACTCACTTGAGATCTGCTCCTGTTCTCTGCAGCCAGGCAAGCAGTAGCTCTGCCCTCATCAGTGTTGATGGATTTGTTTAGTGCCAGCAAAATGATGCAATTCTACCTATTTATTTGTCTTTCTGGCATGCTGAGACCCAGTGTTTCTGGGGTATGTAATGGCTGCAGCACCGTATCTCAGCAGTATTGTCTCTGCCAATTGCTGCTGCAGTATTTGTCTGTGTGTATAAACCAAAACTTCTCATGGGCTTTTCTGATTTGTATGGAATGTGTCTGTACGTGTTCAAATTCTGGAATATGACATCCAGTTCATATGCTATCCACGTTTCAGGATCTCTTAACTGCTTTGCAAAAGGGAAGCAAAATTGGCTTTGTTTCCACATTCCCTTCACAGCTAAATTCAGCAGAAACGTGCAAGGGCAGGAGGAGGAAAGACAGAGCACCAGCTACCTCAATTTAGAGATACTGCCAAAAGAAGCCCTAAATTTTATTAGGAAGTAACATATGCTCCAACTTGCTTTCCATTGCACCTCCTTCTCCTAATCATCTCTTCCGTCTCCTCCCAGAGAGAACCGCAGTGCTTATCTCCTCATGCTTTTCCCTGACTTGTTCTGGCTCTATGTGGACAGTACACCTCGCACAGAAACCGACATTAAGAAACAGTGTCTTTGTGCTGCCATCTGGGAAGCTTGGCACTTGGAAGTAAAGGCAGTGGCATCAAGCAGCAGTCATATTTGGCCCTTGTGCAGCATTGGATTTCAAATTGTTTATGTAGAGGTAGGAAGCACAATGTGTGGTTTCCAGACCTGGAAAAGGGGAAGCACAGGAAATTAAGGCGCACAGCGAGTCGTGACAGAGGGAGAATCCAAGTCCTCTGGCTTCTTTTTCTGTGCTGTCCTCTCCCAAGTTCAGGCAAGTTGGTGAGTGTTCAGAACATTTACTTCCAGCATGACAAAGCTCTGGTATGCCATGTCCACCAAAATTTAGCAGAAGGAAAGGTAAGCAACCCTGAAACTAGATCCAGAAATAGGCATTATAAAAGTGATTTGAGGGGGATGTGAAATGATACTTTGATAGAGTGCCAGGCTACGGGAGGAGAAGTCAGTGCAGCCAAGACTGACAAATGTAATCAGGATTCAGTGGCTCAGCTGTTAGGAGACCAGATTTGAAGGACTTCTGCAGGTTGATGAGCTCTAGAGAATTGAGCCTTTTGTAATGAACTGGAGTAGCACAAAGCAGGCAAGCCATGGCTGAGGCTCTCTGGCATGGAATTAAATCCTTATTTTTTATAGTGGAACAGTTCATTTGAAAGCTTTCAGCAGGAAATTCTGCTTTTTAAAGCTCAGCAAGAGCCACCTTGTTGCAGCCAAAAAGCAGAATTTCATCCTGAAATTTTTCAAAGGGTAGCTCAGCCATTTGATGGGGTGAGGTGTGGCTCTGTCAGCAGCATTTGGCCCTTGTCAGTGAGGAACCCTGAGTCAGCCACCATAGCAAATGATAAGAAGGTAATGAAGGGGAATTTTTCTCATTCCGTTACGTTAGTAGAACCTTTCTGACAACTCCACAAACATGTCAGAGGAGACTGTTTCAGATTCACATCTGCCTTCTGGAGAAGTCTTCAGGAATTACACCATCAAAAGGAGCAAGCAAGGCAAATAGCTAAGAACTACAGTGTGATCAAAGGGAGTCAAGGTGGTTTCAAGAAGTAAACATCGCGCTTTAGTGGCTTGAAGTCCTTCAGGGTTACGTCTACCAGAGAATTAAAAAAAGTCATAATAAATGCAGTGGATGGTCTTGCATGAGCACTTTGATTTCTCAGAAAACATTTGAGAAACTGTTCTGCATCACAGGTTATTAATATAAAAGATATGAAGCTGCAGACTAAGTGGAAAGTTGGCACGGTCTCCTGGAAATTGGCTAAAGGGCAGGAAACAAAGGGTGGCAGTAAAAAAGCTAAAAGGAGATTAATTGGTGAGTGCTGCAGGGAGCAGTGTTGGGACCCGCTTTTTATTATTTACATATAAATTACTTGGAGGGTGGTATTGAAAGATCTCATCGTTTGCCAGCGAAGCTGCGCTGGATAACACTGCGCATAAAAAGGGGCAATACAATTAAGAAAGGGCTTAATTTATTGAAGTAGCTGAGTTGATCAATAGTGCAGGCGAGTGAATGCGAGCTGTTGTTTGGCTCAAATTCCCCCGGGGCTGGCTGCTGAGGAGAGCACCTCAGGTGGCTGCAGGCTCGTGTGTCACTGTTGTGAACGGTTTTCCAGCCGCAGGGACTGGCGTTGGCTGCCTCTTCAAAACAAACCTGGCAAACCAGCTCCAGCGCCTTCGCAGAGCTTCTGTGGTCCCTTTAGCATCCAAACACGGGGTTTGTCCAGTGGGTAGATCTGTTTGAAATGTAAATATAAAAGCAGACCACCTGTTTGTTTGTTGCTTGCCCAGAGCGTTTTTCTCGGTGCTCTTGGCTGCATGGAAGTGAGCAATATGAGAAACAAATATCTGGATTGAAGAGAGGCATTATGTGACAAACTGCGTTAACGCATGTTCAGAAAGATGTGTGTGACTATGAGCTCTAGCAGTGTGTGTATCTGCTCATAAGCTATCAGCAGAGATCTGTAAGTACCAGTCAGGATAAAATACAGTGTAACCCAGTGCTTATTGTCACAGATGTGTGTGCTGCTGAGGTTCTGGTGCTTCTTCCTTACAGTTTCTTTACATTTTCTGGTTACTAAAGTCAAGTTTAGCTTACTGAACAGGTCCGCTGCTTTGTATCAAGTAAGACATCACTGGATGGTAAAAGTATGGTGACCAAACTGGGTTCCTTTAAGGCCTGCGCCAGTGCTCCAGAGAGATGTTGAAGAGTGAGAAGGGTGGCCAGGACAGTACAGAAGGGGCTGGTAGGCTGGGGAGAGTTGTGGACCAGGCTTTGGGGACAGTGTGCAAGGCAGAGGACAGAGCACAAGTAGTCCAAAGCATTTTGGGCAGAAGTCACAAGTTCTGTGGGTCACTGTCAGGACTGACAGAAGGAACACTGTCTGGCTGCAGAAGGAAGAAGTTGTAAGGGGAAGACTGTAGATTCAGGATGGAATTGCTAGGAAATCTGTCTACCATGCGGCACCAGTTAAGGAAACCTCTCTACTGCCAGCCAGTGTCTGGTCAACCATCATCTGCACTAGCAGGGCTATGCAATACTGTTTTGCAGTGTGTACAGCTTTGTGCAGACTTATGTTACGGACAGAATGTCATTTAAACCTCCCTGTTATTTAGCCTCCTGAAATACAGGCACGGAAGGAGGCCTTTTCTGTACAGCATCTGTGGAGAATGCTGTGAGGTGTTGCACAAGGTGGGGATGTGTGGAGTGGATGCTCAGTGAGCCTTGCTTGTCTGAGTATCTGTTACACATGCCTTGGTAGTGCTGCCCAGCCTGTGTGCCTCTGCTGTCACACTGCACCGTGTCCAGCTGAAGGCACACGTTGCTAACTGCTAGAGACCCTCATTGACCCAAGTAAGAGCTAGGACAAAGCTGCTAGCAGAAAAAGGGAAAGGTTAGGAGCTGACTTGTGCTTGTGCCTGTGCCTGGGCAAGGTGCTCTGTGCGCATAACCTGAACAATAGACTGGGCAGCTCCAAATTAACTCGTTGTCAGCCACATACTGACAGCACCTACGACGGTATTCTTGACATCTGAGGAAAGACAGAAAGAAAAAGCTTAAGAAAAAAGTTATTATTATGTGGACGTGGCCGCCCTAATGTGCTGCTGCTGTGGTAACTGGGAGGCAGAAAAAGCTGCATTTCATTGAACGTTCTGTTGCATATCCAACTGGTCCTTGTATACAAGAATCTTACCTGAAGTTGTCCCTAACTTGCCTCCTGCAACCTTGGCCCTCTCTTTTCCTTAGGCTGGGAGCCAGCCTAGCGTTGCTTATTGGTCACCCCACTGTCCTTCTCTGCACCTCTTCTGATGTTTTGTTCCTTCACAATGGCACCCCTTTCTGGATGTGCTCACAAAGCTTTTGCTCTTAGGGCATAATTACCTTGTTCCCAGATTATCCATAAAATCGGTGGTTGCATTTTCTTTTTCCTTTTCCCCAAAACCTAAATATGGTCTTGGTAAAATGATCTGTCCTTGGTCTTGCTGTAGCATTTTGACATGTGGATTGGCTGCAGGTAGCTTTGACAAGTTTCTTATCTGCCCAAGTAGCATTTCCCAGTCAGACAAGCTTGTTTGTTTCAGGAGGATTCAAAACAGGGATGCATGGTCTTGGTTTCCTGCCTTCTCCCCCACCAGTGCTGCAAAAAAGGCTCTTGTGTAAAGTGTACCTTGCCTGGGTGGGAAAGCTGTGGTAGATGTGTTTTTCCTAGCACTGGCATTCCAACCTTGGTCATCCCTACCTAGGGGCTTGCTGCTGAGTGCATCCCTGAGCATTATCCCCAGTGCTCTCTCAAATACTTGGCTGTACCCAAGAGATCTGACCAGAATATATCCTGCTTATTGATGGCTGTGCTGGCCAACTTAACCCTCCACAGTGATTTCTGAGGTGAAAGCCTGGGCTGTTAGAAGCTGAACTAAATTCTGGGAGATGGGGGCTCTGACAGCTACTGGTTTCTGTGCAGTGGGCTTGAGATGGGGGCTGTGCTGCATGTAGGCATTTCTTCTGTGACAGTATTCCCACTCAGTCTGAATAAGGAGATGCGCTCTAATGAAGAGAGTATCTTGCCTTGACTTTAATCCTCTCCAAAGTCCTTGTTCATCTGCTACCTTAGATAATGAAGTGAAGGTTACATTTTACAAATGACCTTCTTGTGCTTTTGAGTAAAAGGCGAACAAGTAAGGATTAGCAGTCAGGTCTAGGTGACTTTTTTTTTCCTCTGGTACTGGTTGCAGTGCCATAAAATCATAATTACATTAAAAGGTCCAGGCATTTTATGTGCATTGCCTGCTCCATGGCTCCTAAGGGAAAACGCACCATGAGGGAGAATAAAACAGCTCATATTTTCTATTTATGCCAAGTGCTTGTCCTGACAAATTTCCCGACTGCCGCTGCTGTTAGTGGAGCCCGAGGCTGGAGCAGGGTGCGTGACGAGGTGCACCGTTTCCAAACTTCAGTACAGATGATCGTTTCCTCCTGTCTGCCTTGCCAAGGTTGTCACACTTCTTCTTTCAAACTGTGGTTGTTGCTGTGGTAATTGAAGTGCTCGGTGAGTGCTTTGTAACAGCTCCCCATCGCAAGCTGGGAATTGCAGGAGGTTTGTCAGCTGGAGCACAGCGTGTGCTGGAAGGAAAAGTTACACTGAACTAAAGGTTCAGTGCTCATTTAAAACACTCGCCTTGGCCTTTGCTCATATTCTGTCTCAGCTGACGGCCTCCCAGCACCCCCCTGTCTGCCCCCTCCGCTCCCGGCTTTCCCCAGCCTCATCGGGAAGAGGACAGTGGAAGTTGTTCCAAAGCAAGGGTGTTACAGAGATACCAGCAGCACCTCACTGGCTGCAGACCAATAAGGTGAAGCCAGTGGGCACTTTTAACAGTGTGAATAAGCTCAGGGGGTCACTTGTGTGCAGATCTTGAATCAGTCTTCTGATTCAGACTCCTTACAGATACACATAACTGAGCAATTTCTCTCCATTTCATGGAACTGCTCACTTGCTCAGGCGTAATCCTTGAGTGCAGCAGCTGCCTCAGGTCTAGAAAAGTAAATGCGATGCCGTCTGCCACACGGGCATTTCCAAACATGCAATTTATCTGGCAGAGTTAAATGGGTCTGGACAAATAGTGAAAACAATTATTTGTGAATATTTTATTAGAAAATATCAAAAATTCATCAAATAAATTATTCAGCTTCCATATGACTATAGCCCTGCCAACGATAGGCAAAAGCCTCACATGCTGAAACCAGGCTGCTGAGTGGGGGAGGCTTCAAGTGCTGCTGGCAACAGGCAGTATGGTGCTTTGCAGCATAGCTGAGGAACACTTGCATCCATCCCAGCTGGGTCAGCACTGATGCCAAGGCAGGAGGGGTTGCATGTCTGCAAGGTCTAAACTGGGGACGGACCGCAGCAGTGCTGTGGGAGGGGTATTTCAGTGCCCTGACTGAACCTGGTAACTCACAACCAAAGTCAGCAATGTTTTACAAACAGGTCTGACAGACTCCTCCTTCACGGTTGTCTCTTGGTTTTTTTCGTTTTAGGTGAGAGTCTATGACCTCGTGCAGTATGAGCATGGGCCAGATGATGTTCTGATCCTAGCTACTGATGGACTCTGGGATGTGCTGTTAAATGAAGAAGTGGCAGAAGCTGTCACTAACTTTCTACCAAACTGTGACCCTGATGATCCTCACAGGTTCGTGCTCCTCTCTGATTTTCTGTCTATGCTGCAAGAAGAGTGCTTTCTGGTAACGTATTTTTGTAGAAAGTATGACATGAATAACATTCAGTAAACATGCAACACTTACAGAAAGGCATTGCTGGATGGAGCCCCTACAGCAAATGTGGAGGTTTGGGGTTGGGGAGTGAGTGGATCTGTTATAACTCAGAATTAACAGCTTTCAAAGGAATACTTGTGGGATCACAATATCTTGGTATGGGATCAGTTTTCTTTGCTATACAAGGTTCTGTGGAAACTGTCAAAGGCTGCAGTCTTATAAGAACAATGCAGCAGATCTCTGTCTCCAGCAGTTACAGGTTTCTACTTAACTCTTCCCTGGATAGTCCTTTAACACTAAAGATTGTAGATCATGGGCATTTCTCTGTCACACACTGTATATATATGTATATATGTATAAATACTACATGGTGTGGTTTGTATAAATACTGCATAGGACCTCTCATCCCTGATCATGCTGCAACCTTCAAATCCCCCTTCAGTAGGATTTAAATCCACCTCAGTGCAACCAGCTGAGGACAGGTGTGGTGACAAGATAGATGGAAAGTCTGACTCTGCTTCATTTAGTTGGATTCTGTTTCATTTCACAATTTTGACCTGCCTTGTCCCCTTTATTTTCCTGTCTTTACTACCTCTTGCTTGATCAGTTTCTGTCTTTAAAACATACCATCAAGCAGACAAGCAGGTTTCCCAACAACTGGCTAAGGCACTCTCTGCCTTGAGTGAGTCCATCTGTCTGCTGCTGAGTCCAGTGTCGCCATGAATTAAAACATTACGCTAGAGATCAGAAGTCTCTCGCTTGTAAAAGGGAGGACTGTGAAAGTGGAAAGAGCTTTATCCTTCCCTAGGGACTGTTCAGGAAGGGAAGTGTGTGTTGCTGCTGAATTCAGGCCTGGCCATTGTTGTCTTCTGCTCTTGCTCTGGGTTAAGAGTAGGGAAGAGAGCTCTAATGCATCCCCAGTTGGCCTGCATGAAATGGAGTTTCAGAAATAAAGCTCTGCGATATCTCAGCAGCCCAGCGAAAACACAGCATGGTGTGAGAGCTCAAGCTACAGTTGTTTAGATATGGCAACTCATGAGAACATGGGAAAACCCATCTCAAAATGCTTGGTGTTTCTCATATTTCTAAGTGGTCATCTTCACAGAGTCAGCCCTCTTCTCTATCGGACAAACAAGGAAGATAACTGGGTATGGACATCCTGACAGACACTTGGGTTTTAAAGTGAGAACAGCTCCAAAGTAACTCACAAGCAGTATTTTCTTGCCCTGACACTTTGAAATGCAAAAGAGGTTTTGCTGCAAGCTCTCAACTGTCAAGAGAATGGATGATTAGTATGAAGCTGCAACTCTAGCTTCCCTACCTCCCTGCGCTGTAGAATCATAGAATAGTTAAGGTTGGAAAGGACCTCAAGATCATCTAGTTCCAACCCCCCTGCCATGGGCAAAGAGAAGATGTGGTATGAATGACACAGCCAGGGCTGTGTCTACTTCAGGAAGACATGGAAGTGTCTCTGCCCTCTCTCTGGGAGGAGATCAGGCAGGATTAATGGGCCTCACTTCCAAGGCATCTGGCACTGTGCTATGCGCTATGCCATTAATTTAAAGTAGGTGTAGATGACCTACCCAGTGTACTTCTGGCTATGCCCTAGCACTGTTCAGAGATGGTAGGGAGCTTTTGCTCTCATCTCTGCACCCCTGAGTCTTCTCTTGCAGAGGCACTTGAGAAAATGTAATACCTCTGCCCTGCTCTGTCTCCATTCTCATCTAGTAATTGGGAAAGGTTGGCTCTTCCTACCGTCCTCACGCTCCTGTCTGTTCTGAAAACACTCTGGGTGTATTGTGTTGGTGCTTTCGGTCTTCCCAAAGCTGGTGATAGCTGCCACACCTGCTGCAGTAGGAATGGGAATTCTTTGATCTTTTTGACTTGTTAGTTGAGTAATTTTCCATCCATTATAAAACACTCATATAAATCAGAGACACTAAAGGAAAAAGAGATTTTCATTGTTTCATTTAGATTTGTTTGTTCTAATTTAGCCCCTGTAATTGTGGGGTATTAGTCCCTGTTTGTGCCAGTGTGAGTATAACACACTCCAGAATTGGGTGGGCCTGCTGTAATATGAGTTAGAACAAACACATTTATTGGTGTTTGACCTACTGGTCTGTGAATGGACATCTGAATTAAAACTTAATTTGTTCTTTAAGTAACTTTGTGCCAGGTCATTTAGAGGCTTACAAATAGTGATGCCAAGATATTTCTCATGCCAGCTTGCAAAAGGTAATTAGAGCAGTCCCTCATATAGTTTGCAATGATATTTATGAAAATTACCTTTGTGGAATTGCTCTTGCTGCTTGGTTGTAAAGAATATTTAAAAGGTTTAAAGTACTGTGTGAGAGGTTTTATGTAATTACTTCACAGTGGTCCAAATGAGGTATAACTAATGAATTTACAATAGCATAGCAGCTCAGACTGTGGAGCTGCATTCATTCCTCTCACTAGTCAGTGCCAGGAAAATCTTGTTTGCTGTATTATCAGTGTTATGTTTAACAGAAATGTTATCCCAGAAACTGTCAGGTTCTGTGACGGGTGTAGTGACATAGTCTGTGGTGAGGTGATCGGCTGAAGATGTAAAATCTCTAGGGATGTAGAAAGCTTGTCAGAATGTAAGAGACTTGCCCCCTGGGTTTGGTGATGCTGTGGTGTTCAGGAGAACCTACCTGTGAAGCAGACTCTGGATCTGCCTGACCCAGTAGCCTACTTACTCCCTGGCAGCAGCATATTTAAAAAGAAGCCAGAGCTGGAGAGGAAGATTTTAGAGCTTGCAGAGTACTTATCTGTTATGTAATTAGCTCTTTGTGGGAACAATAGCCCTCCCATTTGAATTAGAAGTCATTTTATAACCTGATGGGTAAGAGCTAACAGCCTTGGCCATGCTCTTGGGATTCTCTCCTGTTGCTATTTACTGTCAGAACTGTGAGTGTTTTTTACACGCAGAAAAATATCTTTGAATCTTGTCAAACAGTAGCATTTGCCTGGACATTTCAAAGTACAGGGAGAGGAAAGTCCTGGAGTGTCTTCATCCAGCCACACAGACAGAGCTTCAGGGGATTTGGGCAGTGGGTGATGGGCACAGACTTGATTAGACAACAGTTCCTCTGCAATAGCTGTGATGGAGGGAAGAAACAGGGTTGGAAGCTGGATTTCTCAGCCAGCTCATCTCTATGAGTATTGTGGTAGACAAGAGAATGAAGGGGACCCTGCATGAAGAGCAGGTGTAGCAACACAGTGCTGCTCTCCATACATCATCCTTCTGAAGAGGTGGGAAGAATGAGAAACGTGACTTTTGCCCACTTCCTTCAGCTGCAGTTCTGTAGGTTTGCTCGACATTGGGAACCTCTTTCTTATCCTCCCTCCTGTCCTTTCTCATCCCCTCTCACACTCTATCTCATGCAAGCCAGAGAGATATATGAGGATGCTGGGGAGTTGCTCCACCTCTGCTGGGTGTGAGAAGATAAGAAGCTGCTCAGAGAGCAGCACGTTTCCCCCACTGTCACCCTTTCTCCTGCAGTACTTTCACTGATCAATACTGAAAGCTTCAGCAGAAGAAAACAACAACAAAAAAAAGCATATATATTTATTCTTAAAACACAAAAGCTGTAACCCAGCGAGGCTGTTCATTAGGAGGAGGTTAATACTTGGCAACTACTTCAGCAGTTCTCTAATGCTGTGTCAACAGCTGAATCCCAAGTTCACAGCACTGAAGAATAAAACATTCAGTAACGGACTGCTGCTGCTATTCATCTCCAGGTACAACAGACCCTATCTCCTCTAGTGCCAAGGTGAACAACATCACTTCAGTTCAGCTTTACACAGGGAGATAAGTTACCTCGCTCCTGTCTTTACCTGTTCCTTTTCCTTGCTCGGATGTGCTGGTTTTCTTGTGTATTTCACAGACTGTCTATGAGAGAATTTCTGGTTTGTTAAAATTCCCTTGGTTTTATCTTGTCCTCTCCAAACATTAAGCAGCAAAAGCTTTATACAGTCAAGAGCAATATTCATTCCTTTGTACTTTTTAGATGTGGGGAGCCTTTGTTAATTAGAAAAAGGAGGAAGGCAAAGTTTTCTCGCAGAATGATGGGTGTTTTCTTCTCTTAAATTCTGACAATAGCTGAGAAATCCTTGGAAAAGATGTTCTGGCCAAAATTCACTCAGCATCAGACATGCTGTGAATAAATATTCCAGTTTCTTGCTTGCCACGTGGAGTCCTTTTGTTCCTTAGCCCTGCATCTGATTTGGGCATTTAGGAACTGGGGAGTGCAAGTATGTATGTTTGGGTTTTATTCCCCTTAGAAAATATAATTTCATGTTGCATTAGGACAGTGCATGCAGAGCTGCTTGTCACATCCTGCTGTTAGAGCTCAAGGTCCTTGGTACAGACTTCTCTTGGAGTATGCTGACAGTGTGCATGTGGGTGTGGAGGCTTGTGTGTTACAGTTCATGCCTTGGGCCCTTCTCTTATTGCTAAAAGTAAATCTTCTGTCAAAACTAGTGAGGGCTGGAAATTTTATTACTCAGTACCATTAGGAGCAAGGGGTGCATTGCTTCTGTACAACATTACTTGGATTTAACATCAGACCTTTTGAGTAGTCCAGTGTTGGTCCATTTGCATTGAAGAAATCTCTCTAGTGGAGCAGATAATTCTATTCCTGGTTCAAAGGAGTCATTTTAAGGCACTAAATGGTAGCAGCAGAACATAATTGGGTTTTATTTTCCTTTTGTTATGCCCAGAGAGTGATTGAAGTATCTACTAATAAAAACTACCGTTTGATAATGCAATTTTGGGGTTAGAACAGTCCTTGGTACTCAATAAACTCTTCTTCCCAGCTTCTGAGCAATGGAGAAAATGTTCTTCCCTATTCCTCAGGTGGGATCTGAGCAGATCATTTTTAGTCAAGGATCCTCTTCTAGCAAACGAGGTCTTGAAATGTGAACCTTTCTTGTCCTTCCTGATTTCCGGGAACTTCAGAGGTGCGTTTTGCCTCTGGAGGCCTACGTCATCTTGGAGGTTGTTACATATATAATGCTTCAAATACAGCACAGGCAGGCACAGTATTGAACTGTTTGGGGGTTTCTTGTCAGTTTTCTAACTGTTAATTTTTAATTATCAAATCATAGAAAATCTTGTCTCCCCCCAGCCAAGTTCAAAACGTCTCAGCCAGGTGTTGGGCTGACAAAGAAGGCCGTGTGACAGTAGCTGTTGACCCATAATCAGATCTCTTTCAGAGGAAGCTTCTTGGTTAGTACACAGATGTGTTGATCTAGGGGCAGGAGGTAAAATGATAAGGGAGGACTTGTCAGAGCACATGACAGAGCACCGTCTGTGCACCGCCTTTTGGACTCTGACACACTTCTGCCGCCAAGCAGCATCGGTTATTTTTTCAGGATAGAAGATAACTCCCATAGATCCAGCAGCGCTCAGCCCAGCACAGGCTGGGAGTTCTGAAGCAACATGAAACCTGGTATTTCACTGAATTAAGTACATGACAATTCACATTCACACGATTTCCATTGAACTCATCAATGTGAAAGAACTGTGGGACTCTGTTAATCTGGCTGTATTAACTGTGAGTTTACTTTTCCAGTTTCAGGATAGGAGAGATTTAAAAATCATTCCTGTGGTCAAGAAGAATAGACAAGTTAGCCTGCTTGGTTTAAAGTGTTGTTTGGGTTTTATTTTTAGTGCTCTGTTACTTGCTTTCAAATGACTTTGTTAGAGCTTGTCTCTGAAATAGTTGAGCTATGTTTACCTTCAGGTGTGTCAGTTAACAAGGGTGCAGTTCTTAACAGCAAATAGTGTTACCTGCTGTTACCTGAGGTCCTCAGTTTTTCAGACTACTCCTAGAAAGCCAATTTATTAATGCAAATGTGTTTAATATTTTTTCTGGACACTGCTGAAGCCAGGCACTCGAATGACCAGTGATCTTTGATTGATTGGTGCCTGTCAGATACCTTCAGATTCTGATGCAGGAGCTGTTGCTGAACTGGAAGGGGTTGCCTTGTGGGCATGCTGTGGTTTGTATTTCTCCTGCCTGTTTCTGTAACACTGGGAAACTTGTCCTGGTAGGTCACAACAGTGAATGTGGCAGGCTGTAAAAACCTGCTTTCCTCATGAAGAGGAGCACTCCCTGGCTGTATTCTGCCTTCTCCACAGGTACACGCTGGCGGCGCAGGACCTGGTGATGCGAGCCAGGGGAGTGTTGAAGGACCGGGGCTGGAGAATATCCAACGACAGGCTGGGCTCTGGAGATGACATCTCTGTCTACGTCATCCCCTTAATACATGGGAACAAGCAGTCATGAAAGTAGCATCAAGAGCGGTTATAGGATGAGGATCTTTCTGGAAAGGGCCTGTAAGAGACAATATGATTTTGATGATCTGACCAGGACACTTCCAATTGATGTAATCTATTCAAAACTAATGCTGGAGGGGTATTTTTCTGCCCAAAAGGTAGGGCTCTGCACATATACTGTGTATGATAAAGATAACCCTTAAGGTTACAATTTCCCTATAGAAATGGTTTTGGTGCTTAACAGGAATGGGATTTAAATGCTGCTAGCATATTATGGATTCTGTTATCCCTCCAGGTGGGGAATTTACTTTTTTTCTCAGTTTACCATGTAGCTTGGAAGAGCCATTTCAGTTGTGAAAGTTGAAGTGGGCATCAGAAGCCAAGGAGGCTCCTGAAATCTATCCCCAAATATTCAGAGGGTGACTTGGGTCACATCTCATTTAAAATACCTATATATACGTGTATGAGACTCAAGAGTTTTCTTCTTTCAAAAGTTGCATTCATGACTTAGCTATGGACAGCTTCAAACTTGTGTAATCCTTCGAACCTCCATTTTCCTCTCCCGTCTCTTCTTCAGTAGGCTATACTCCTGTATTTTAGTAGGAAAACCGAAGTTGTTTTCAGTGTGACTATGCCTGTTTACTGCAGCTAAAACAGCCACCTGCAAAATTGTCCAGGAGAAATAGGTCACAGTCCTGTATGGCAAGACTTATTCTGGTGTGAAGAGTTATTTGTCAAGATTCCCTGTCGTGTGTATGCCATGATTATACAGAGCACGCAAACTCAGCTTTATGTGATGTTTACCTGGAGGCCGTGGTTTCTTTGAGATCAGAGATTTGCATTCATTGAATGGTTCTGCCTGCTTTATCCTGTTGGAAGAATCCCTGACCATACAGCTTTTGCATCGGTCGGGATTCACAAATTCATTTGGGCTCCCGGGCGTGTTTTTTAGTTGGATTTCTATTTCAAGTGGTGGTATTGTTCTCGTTACCAATTTGGATTCTCAGATAGTGATCTATTTAAAAGTCATTTCACGTCTTCCTGCGTCACTTATTATTCACTATACATTTGCCTGCTTGACTTAGTGATCAGAAAGCTTGTAACTTTCTGTCCTCTTGGTACTCAGGACTGTAGTCAAGGATCAAAAGATCCCTGTGATAGATACAAGCCCTTGGTTAGCTTCAGCGGCTTTTTTCCTAGCAGTGATGAATCAATTTAAATAAAACCTGAGTAAAATATTATCAGAGTGAAAGCAATCGTCCAAGAGAGAAAAAAGAGAATACATCTGCAGCTTCACCTGGCTGCTGGTTCTTCAAGCCGGTGCTTCATTGGCAGGAGTTGAAGAGGAAACAAAATCAGAAAGTTCTATCACAGGCAGTTACGTCGGCTGGGGAGCCAAGGTCAACATCTGCCCCCAGCTTTTGGAGCTGCTCATTTAGGTTGTACTTCTTCGATAGCCAAAAGACAGGGAACTGGCATAATTGCAGGGCACTGACTAGGCAGCTCGCAAATGTTGCCTCCTTTCCAAAGGAGGAGGAGGATGCTGTGCCCTTTGTGGACTTTCGCCTTAACAGGCATGACCTGGAGCTCACCAGTTTTGTAACTTACAATGTGCTGTGTAAGCACCCTGTAGTGGATGTGCAGTGTAGCTGCCCAGATGCTTTATTTGATTGCATCCGGAAATACATGTGCAACAGCCTTGGTGGATTTAAACTACCCTTACTCTAAATCTCTACACCCAGTAGGAGTTTCAGGCTGAAAGCAGGCAATGCAGAGGGTGTCATGGCTCAAATGTGCAGCAAACTGCATGATTTTAGCCTGAAAACTCTTCCATGCATTCCCCGGTGCCTGCATGTGATAAAGCTATGCAGAACGTGGATGTTTTGTATTCTAGAGCTTCAGCATAAATCAATGGCATATCTGATTATGTGTTGTCATGCTTTATCTATTCTTTCCATATTTTATTTTCCCCTTCTTTTTCTGTGTGCTGCTGGGTGAAAAGAGAGGTTTGGAATCTAAAATATTTTCACATGGCCCCTTATGTTTTAAAGTTTAAGCAAGAGATCTTCTCTTGCACTTTTCTTGGCCTAATAAACTTGCAAACATGCTTTTCATGCTCTGTGTAACTCCTGTTGTCTCTTCACAAATGCAGTTGTGTAGTCCTCTAGCAATGCAGATGCTCTTTCACAAAGAAACTAATGCTGGCAATTCCAGCAGAGTCGTCTGAACAGCAAGGAAGCTGGTGCTTGCTGGTACCAGCTAGAAGCCTGAGTCAAATACTTCAGTGCTCGCACGTGGTTCATCTTCATCATATGGTAACGTGGTGTCAACACACACGCCAGCCATTATAAAACCACTGAGTACAATGTGGTGGCAATATATTTCCAGTGTAGGGTTTGCCAGAATTTAAAAGTGAAACTTCAAGGTAATGGAAAATGCACCTTCTCATTCAGGGGTGTTTTTAAACGTACCTCTGGGCAGATGGGTTAGCAGAGTGCATGACTTGGTGGGAGCAAACTGGCTGGTGACTTCTCAAAGCAAAACCTCATGGGCACTGCTACGGTTTTGTGAATCAGTCTCCACTAAGTTTGCTGTTCGTTTGAAGTATTGCCATCAGTCAGCCTGCTCCTCTGCAACTGGACCCAGGTCGAGTTATGTTAGCTTTCAGGCCTCTCCTGGAAAGGGCAGAAGTACAATATCAGCAGTCAATATCAATTAGCATCAATTAATAAATTCTGAGAACTTGAAAGGATAATGAAAGTTTCCTGCTCAGATATATGTGACTGAAACTACGCTGTGATGCTTTTTGGTTTGCTTTTTTATAAGGTATCTGTTACACGTTTACATGCTTTCCTCATTAGAGCATCTCTGGTATGCTGTGGTAGCACTTGGGCTTTCACTTCTATCTGCTTTCAGTCGGAGCTTCTTATGTGCCTGCACTGTGTCTGTGCTCTGCTTCAAGGTATGACATAAATACATATACCCATATAATTGAAAGCATTTCCAGTTCCCTTTGCAGGTTGAATTATGTGGGGAGTCACAGCATTAGAAGCCACTGGTGGCAGGGGGGATCCATGCTGCCCAGTGCTGCGTTCAGACCTGCAACTGCTCTAGGGGCTCAGTCGAGCTCCTGAGTTCAGAGCAGACAGCCCGCTGCCTCAAATGGAGCACGTTAGTCACCAAGTCCAAATTTTAGATCCTGGGCACATCATCTTAGTTACTGCCTGCTGCTGGCACCAGTGTGGGGTTTTGCCAGGTTCGTGTCTGAAACTGTTGAAGCCTTAGCAGCAAGGAACCGCAGTCCTGAGTTTCATCGGTATTCATACTGCTGTTGCACAGTGCTGTCCTTGCCTGTGCGTAAGCACTGCTTAGAAAGTCAGGCAAGGTCTCGGATGACTGCAAGGGAAGGAGGTGTGTGCCTGTTCAGTTCAGGTGAGCCGACAGTGCAATGTATCTCTGCCTTCTGGTACTTAGGCCACTCCAATTCCTAGAAACTCAAACCCAAGAAGCTTCTAGTATTCTCCTGTTGCAGAAGGTAATAGACCCATTTCGGACGTGCAGTACAGCCTAGGACGTTCTTGGTTTAATTTGATGAAGAAGGTAGGTAGAAATCTCATTTACACCTTAAGTGAGGCACACAACCACCTTTTGGTACAGCAAGGCAATGCTGCTTCCTTCAGCAACACAATAGCCAGTTGTCCAAGAGGGCTGAGGCTCAGTGGCCTTGTGCTGGAGAGAGAGGAAACCCAACAGGGCAGCAAGCCGAAGGAAGAGTGGTCAGAGTCTGCTGTTTGCAGTGAAGTTCCATGTTAAAGTCCCTTCCATGTTAAAACATGACAAGATGTCTGTGAGGTACCATCGACTCTGCCCCCAGGGGGGTTTTGAAGAACTGCACTTGTTTGGGCAGATTTTGGCTTTGAGCTTTTGCTGGGTTTGTAACAAGCACTACATACTCCAAGCAAATCTGCTGTTTCTTCCTGCCTTGGTGTTTTGCTTTTATTTTACATTTTATGTACAAATACCCTCAGCATTTTTGTATCGAACAGTGAATTGCAAACTGTGTGGAATTGTTTCCTCTCTGACGTTTTTGGTGTGTGAATAGGTTTCCTCCATGTGTCTCAGATGAAGATACAGTGATGTGGCTGCCATAGAGAGAGTGACCAAATGATTCTGTAACTGTGCTGCTGTATTTCTACCTGTGATGTACTTGAAGGAGGATGCCCTTGTCCACCTCCACCCTCGTTCTTTTTCCTTTCTCTCTTTATTTCTCTTTTTCTTTGTTGACCATGGCTGCTGATGTTCTTTCATAGTGTCTTATTTGGGGGGGGTTAATAGCTGCCACCTTTTTCCTTCTTTCATTGGACAAGTTGTCTTGCTTTGAGATCTGTACAACTCTGTAGGTTTTACGTGTCCTGAAGAACGGAGGAGCTGCTGGAGGAAGATGTTTTGGACCAATGTACTTCTGCTTTGTGACTGTGAAATGTTAATCTTTTTGTAACCTAAGAACACACAAATGTTTAGTAAAGGGATATATTTTGTGTTTTTTGAAACTTTTCAGTGCAATGAACAAAAGAGGAGGAGGATGAAGGAGTGTATGCGCAAAGTTTTAAAATAAAATTTAAAATTATATATTATATATATCCATCTATATCTATACCTGTGATCATTCTGCCTTTGTCCTGAAGAGTACCTAAGTCTCTTTTTGTGTGTTGCTAGTTGTGCAGTGTGGACAAGTAGCTCGCTCTGCTTTACCGGGGAAAGGATGATTCACTGACAAAAGGTCCCACTCTTAATTTAATGAAGTAAATCCCTATGAGGTGCATTAGCATATGGGCTGCTCTGGAAGATGTTGGCTGTAGGATAACTGAGGGAGCTGTGTGCTGCCATCAGATTATGATCCATTGCTCAGGCAATGTTGCTCCGCTGCCGTGTTGTGACTCAGTGAAGAGCTCTGCAAAGTGATCAGCTATCAGCTCTCCTGACATGGGGCGCTGGGTGCAGTCTCTGAAAGAACAACATAGCTGAAATGAAGTTTTCCCTCATCCCCAGTTCCTTGGGAATCACTGTCTCAAATTCTGCTCTAGTTTATGGTAGAGCAAAAACCAAGGGTGAATTAATGGATTCCACTGGAGCAAGCTGCCATGCTTATATAGTAACCAAAGATGGAGGCACCGAAGATGCAGTGACTAACGCCAGGCTCCTTGCATCGTACTGGCACAGATGCCACAGACGATGCTCATCCGGGTTGCCAGCAAGAGGATGCGAACAGGGCATGCATCTACTGATTGTACCTTTGAAATACTGCATTGTAGCACAGGCGGTTCTCCCGATTCCTATTTCACCTCACACTTTGCAGAAGAGCAGTGAAAGCATTTCTCTGGTGTTACCCCAGTTTTTAAAGAAGTGCTGCGTGTGCCCATTGCAATCACTGAGCGTAACTGAAAGCGCAGAGAAGCGATGTGTTGCTTTCACCCTGGTTCTTCTCACTCTCCCATTAAGTCCAACAGTTTATTACTGCAGCCTGGCCACTGGGTCAAGTTTACAATCGCTGTGCAAATCAAACTTCAGCACAGCTTTGCCTGGCTGGCTGGTGTCAGCTGAAGAAGTGAGTGTTGACTGTGTGCAGTGACAGGGAACTGTTGCACGGCAAGTGAACCTAAAAGAGCTTGCTTCACATCGTTCTGTTGCTTCCGCATCTCTTCTGCCCTGAATTCTGTAAGCTTGTAGGTCAAGTAAGGCTTGTTATTTTCATTGTTTAGGTAATGGATGAAACTCTTCAACTGTGGATGTTGGGTTCTGTAATTTCTGTGGGCAATAAATCAGTGCTTAGCCAAATAACACATTCATGGTATTCTACTGAATGTACTCAGTTAGCTAAAGCGGCATCAGGGAACAATCCCAGTAATTTGTTGTATTTTGTACAGTTTCTGTAAAACGGAGGCCTGAAGTTCCATCTTTTTAATGTATCCTGGTAGAGCAATGTACCCTCGCAAAAACTTCACTTCTTTATGCTACTGCAGTGCAGCTTTTATGGATTCCAGAGTTTCTCTCATGCTTTCCAGGAAGGCTTATATAAACCAAAGTTATTGCACATCCTGTTCTTGTTAGAAGGAAGGATGAAAGCTTCTTTTAAAATCCTCTGCTTTGCAAAACAAAGGATGCCATAACTTTATAGGGAGAAAAAAATTACTGCAGGAGAAATTGTGCTTTGAGGAGGAGGTGAGCAATAAGGAAGATGTTCAAGGCAGACAAAATGGGTCCACGGGCAGATAACGAATATGTGATTTGGAGATGCTTAATAATTTAAAAACAATCATAAATTTGAAGCTGCAGAAATCATCTCCAGCGCTGCCACGGAATACTGAAGGGAGAGGGAGGAAGCTGCAGTAGCAAAAATAATTAGCTCTTTACTGCAGCTAATTTAAGACTGATTATTTAGATGCATGGACTAGATGAGAGCTCTGAACCTTCATGAATTCGAGGCCACCTAAGATTCGAATTACATTATTTTTCTTTGGTGTATTAGTGCATCATTTCTCAGGCTCTGGAGTCAAAATGTCCCTGATCTTTACCTCTGAGCATTCATTCTCAAGCAGTAGAAGGCAATCCCTTACGGTGTTCTGTGGAGACAGCAGCTACAGCCAGCTGTAGTGGTCTGGCATTGTCCCTGAACTTTGTGGCCCTCCCTGGATTTGCCAATCTGCTCTGTGGTAAGTCAAGGCCTTTCCCAACAGGCTGTTCTCCATCAGTGGATCTCTCCGGTTCATTTATGCTATGGGTGGTGTTTTTGCTTCCTTCTCCTTACTGTGCTTCTCTTTGATTTAAAACACTTGAAGTAAAGTGCTTATTGTGATGTGCCACCGAGTCCTTGGCCACCCACCTCCTCACGCTCGCTTCCTGCGGGGGCTGCTACAGGCAGCGCCACCAGTGATGCGGGAATCGCTGGTAGCCAAAGGGAAGCCCTGTGGAAAGGGGAGTGATTTCTTCATTAACCCTACACCCATTGGGTCATTACCTCAAAGCAAAAACTTACACGCATGTAAAATGTTAATCATCCTATTTGCAAGGGGAAAGTTCAATGGGTTCGAATAGATCTGAGAGGGTTCAACTTTTCGAGCCCTTGTTATCCCAGTTCTGTGGCCCAGTTATTCCCTGGGGAAACCACTTTTTCCTGACAAATGAAGATCCGGCTGAAAGATCCGAAGGTTTTCACGCAAGCTCCAGTGCGGCATTTAGCTTCTGATGCGGCAGTTGTTGCTTATTTCTGTCATTATTGCTACAACTTTGGGGGGACTGAAGCACAGAAACCTGAGAATTTGCTGGGATTGCCTTAGGAAGGTAAGGCTGAAGAGTAAGGAAATTCTGCAAGGTGCCCCTACAGGGAGAGGTGGTGCTTTCCCGGGACAGTGACTGTTCAAGACAAATGTCTAGGCAGTCGCCTCACTGAGTAGCACAGATTGCGCCTCAATGGACGCTGTTCCTCTGCCCAGTATCCTATTTGGTATGGCTTAGGGGTGTACAAGCAACTGATACGCCTGCAGTCCCCTAAGCCTCGGGAAATATCAACTGGCTCTGCCCATCCGCATCCCTTAAATGTGTATTCCAATCCCCTGGGGGCTGAGGCAGCCGTTTCACAGCGCAGTGCACTGTCCCAGCGTGTACTGGGAGGGGGAAGGGGAGACAAGAAGCAGCCAAATCCAGTTGCGGTTCTTCAGGATCTAGAAGCAAACAAGTCAATTATTCAAATAGGGAATTGCCAAAGAATGTGCAAAGAGCTGGGAACTGCTGCATCCACAAGCACTTTAGACCTTGATTCTGACGGATCCTCTCGTCCCCACGTTGTGCCTGTTCACTGCTGTTCCTGGGTTGGTACCACAGCTAACTGCATGAAATGCCTTATTTCTTACCATCCTTCAGCTTTCCCCAGAGCTTTGTCAGCCAAATGTCAACTGCATCTCATGTAGCTGAGATAGAGGTACCACGACGTCCACGAACAGGCACCTAATGCAAACTTCTTATGCTGCGTTTTCTGAGGATGGCGTTCATTTTGCTCCCAGTTAAAAACCCCACATTTACTTTGCTGGTCTTTGCACCCCCTCTTCGTGCTTGTTTGTCACCAGCACTCATGCGATTGACTTTTGCATCTGGGAATGTAGGATATGTTAGAAGAGCTGCAACATCATTCTTTCTTACCCATCCTCTGCCTAAGCGCCAGAATAGGAGCAGTTTAAGTGAGCCAGGCAAGAATCAAAACGCACCCTCCAAACTAAGTCACGTGTACCAGACATACAAGCATCTTATGAACGGGAAAAGTATTAAACACAATGCCAGGCACTGAATCGTGCTGTGGTTCCATTTTTCTAGGAATGGTGTTTTCGGGAAGGTCTCTTTAGCTCCGGAAAAAGGAAGGAGAGGAAAAGAACGAAATAAAGACTTAGTTCTGTCGACTTTCCCAGTTGTGCTTCTCTGCTACCGCTCCTGCAAGACCTCCCTGCTGCTGGCTTCACTGGAAAGCAGGGCAGTTGGTCAATGAGGACATGGGGAACATGAACACCCAGCTAACTTGGAGTCCTGAAGTGTGCCGTGTGGCTCAGGCTGATTTCTAATGAGTATTGTACAATGTTAACATTGAATTTATAGCTGCCTATGCATGTAGGAAAAAATGGCAAGAAACTCTGAGCAGCAGCTGAGCGCTTGGGAGCTGCGACCTGTCTGTGCCTGTTCCAGGAGCTGGAAGCAAGCAATGGTCTCTAACTACGCCTATTTTAGCTGTCAGTTACCCAGAATACAGCCAAGCAGGTATTTGTGCTTTTGTTAACAAACCCTCCACCTTTCAGGAGGATTAGTGGGGAACAAAACAGCACAACCCCCCTTTTCTCCAGTGCTTCATCCTCAGGGGAAACAAAATTGAGTGTTAAAAACTGAGCTGGGAATAGCTCAGGAGGGATCAACAGCTACCCCTGGACTGAAAAGCTTCCCCTGTCCACCAGCCCTGGGAATGTGCCAGCCTGTGGCCATCGGATGGCTTGGGCCAGTGAAGCCGCCTGCCCTCGGCCAGCAGCCGGCACCGGAGCCTCCTGGTGATGGCTGGAGGGGACAGTTCTTGGGGATCTGCAAGGCTACGGTGGGACACAAAGGGCTGAGTGGAGGATGAAATCCTTCAGGACAGAGTTGGTTTTACGTGGACGACCGCTGGTACTTGCGCACTGCCCAAGCCAAGAGGAGCACCCGCTCTTGTGAGCCTCTCAGCAGAGTCACTGCTCCTCCGCTCAGGAAAACGCAAAATCAAGAGATCTTCTTTCCTCCTGCCCTGGGGGCAGGCAAAGAGAAAGGAAAGCGTGGCTTTGCTCACAGTCAAGAACCTGCTTCAGGTGACAGCCTGCTTCAGAAAGGGAGCTTGACAGTAAGGCTTGTGGCTTCGAGGTCTCCTCCTGGCTGTGCTGGCTGTGCTGGCGCTCAGCAATGGTGGCGGTGGTCTCACCGCACCCGGGTTGTGTTGCGTTTCACCAAATCGGCGCTGCCCCTAAAACCAAATGCGCTGAGGTTTCTGCCTGTTACTTCTGTTTCTCAAACGCACCCAGGGCCACAAGACAACGAGTGCACGGCAGCCTCCCCCAGCAGCTCCCCAGTGGTCTCCCGTGTCCTCCCCCTGGACCACAACACGCTGCGTGCAACGAGCCCCTTGCTGCCAGGAAGGTGATTCGTTTCCGAGGCATATTGGTAGGGGGAAAGGAGAATGCTTCGAGGGTGTTGTGTGCCCTGCATCGGGGATGAAGCGGAAGCCTCAACGGTGCAGACATATCCCTAGGGTTGCAGTCACAAGGCGCAGGGAAGCAGTGGGGGAAGGACGCGAGCGGAGCACGAGCTTCACGTGAAAATAAACTCTAATCGCAATTAAGGGAAAGGAGCAGGGAATTAATAAGGCAGTAAAGATTTTTCCAAATCGGTCACAAACCGTTGGTTTCTCTCTCGAAAAAGCTCCGCTGATGAGGATTCTCTCATCCCTTTGTCCCCCCCATGTCTTTCAATAATCATCCTTCTTCATGCAAATATAGATGGGAAGGGGGGACCAGCGAAAGGTTAAAATGGAAGCAGGCTATCTTTCATCGACATGGTAATTTTGCTGCTTGGCTCGGTGCCAAGCGCGCACTGCAGCCACTAGCTGCCATTCCAACGTGAGTGAAAGGATCTTTAACAAGAGTGTAAATAAAAGCCAGGCTGAGAAATGAGTTTTCCATCCCAGCAATCGCGGGCCTAACCTCTGCTGTAAATAGTCTCTCAGAGAAGCACAGATGGAGTACCAGCACCTGGGGATCAAGGCAATCTCTGCACAGTGCAATTTAAACAGCTGGGTACAATTGAAACACGAATTAGCGGGGATAGGAGGGATCCCATTTCAGTGCACGAGGTAAAAACAAATAATTCACCCCTTTTTTCCCCCCTTTAAAGAGAAAGAAAAGGAGGGGGGGGGGGAACTTTTGACATGATCTTGTGGGAGGTGCTCCTCGCTGCAGCTGTTAGATTAATTTAACCATGAGAATTTCCCACAAGGCGCTGTAAAAACAGAGCCCTAATTTATGATCATTGATTTAACAGCTTGAAAGTGATTTATCTGACCTCAAGTCAAGATAGCGAGGACACCAGAAGAACGATCGGTCACTCTGGGCTTTGTGCGGCTCTGATTGGCCTTATTAATTTAGAGCAGAAGGTCTGTTTCAGTGTCTTACTGAGGCAGTCGAAGGCAGTTGGCAACTGAACCATTTTAAATACTCTCTTTTTCGAAGCATTACTAATGCTGCTAAGTACTAGGAATTTATTCCACATGGAAAGGCTCCTCATTAGCTAAGAAACGGCGAGGCTTCGTTCAGAACTGCACAAACAGACGCCCGGGCTCGGATTTGCAAGTTGGGGTTTTTTTCCTAAGTAATATTTTTCCTGTTGTTGGGAACCTAAAGCGCACTGTGAAATGGAACTGTTCAGCATTACAGTAAATGAGAAATAGCTTTGGAAGAGATAAAAGAGGTTAGCACAAGGGATTGCAGGCTCTTGCTCTTTTTAAGGGTAGACTTCAGAAACACCTAAATGCCTCACATATTTTACTGTTTCTATCATTCAGTCCTCTTTACTGAAGTTACAGTGTATCTGTTGACAAGTGTGTATATATATACACACCATTATATATATAATATATAGTGTGTGTATATAATATATAAATATTAAAATATTTGTATTTTTAATATTTATAATTTCACATGTAAAAATTATTTACATATATATGGTGCATATATTTATATATAATTTTATATATATACAGATATATATTTATATATACACAGATATATATATTTATATATAATTTTATATATCTATATAATATACCGAGGCTTTATTTCAAACGAATATGCTTTTGGTTAAAATGACTGTCGCATCCACTGCTGAAATGTCACAACTGAGTGATGCCAGTTCGTCGCACAGATAAGAGGAGAAAGGATGAAAGGCAAAGGGAAAGGTGAGCGCTCTCTCTCCAGACAGAACAACCGTGTTCAAAAGCATGAAAATAAAGACAGATGCTATCAAAGTTTACCTACACCAGAAAATCTGAGTACAGAATCGAGTGCGCGCTTGTACAAACACCACAGAGGAGGTGCCAAAACTGCTTCTTGCATTTAGAGTGCTAACCAGGAAATTGGGCTGGAAACAGTCGAGTACCGCTTTATGCTGCCACCTGGACTGATGTGTAGTTGGGTTGAATGCCACTGATTTGGATGGCTCTGCATTTCATTCACTGCTGGATTACGCCCGGCTTTAAAGCCCATCACCAAGGATCGCAGTGATTATCGTGCCACTTTCCAAGGTGGGAGACGGACATGCTGCAGGCTGGGATCTCATCCAGGAGGATGAATGCTTGCAACCATTTCGCTATCCTGATGAAATGCTAGGTGACCTGAAATTAAGGTAGTCCCTTAATCTCCATGCAACAGGGTAGAAAGGCAGACAGCAATGTCTCAGCCTTCCAAACTATGAAGTAATAGCAGTTATTTTCAAAAGTGAAAAGACTAAGGTAGCAAATAGTGTAAGTTATGCAATATGTATAAAAGGCCCCTAAAGCCTCATACACTTTCTCGAGAGATTGAAGAATACATTTATAAACAGCTATCTCCCTCGCTAACAGGTTTGGGGGACCAATGGTAACTATAAAAACAACCCCAGAACCCCATACAAATAAAACGAAGGTGAAGCCTACGTTATGGGCCTGAAGAATACAGAGAGCTGTATGTATGTCAGCCTGTGCATCAACTTGCCATCGTCTTGCATTGCCCTCCATCTTGTGTTGCTCCCTACAGCACACTGCAGAGACACTAGGAGAACACAATAAATTATATGTGCAGTATTACTTTGCTGAAGTTCAAATCCAGGGGGAAAAAAGATTAATAAGGTGAGCAGCACATTAAGATGTTTCCACACACTGTTCTTACCCGTGACAAGAGTCTCCTAAATGAGTAGAACAAACCTTCTTCGGAGGACTGACCTGTATGCCAACGACTCTTTGTTCCTCCCAAAATAACACTGGGTACTTCTCCCCACTTAAAGCCCACCCTGGATCGGTTCGGATCTAATTCTGGAATGTTACAAATCAGCATCCTCAGCAGCACAGACGTCACAAACACTCTGAAAGGAACGACTGCTTTTTAGCATATGGATCACTTATTTTTTTTATCCCTTCACTTACCACTGACTTCATTCTAGCGCTTGACGCTATGGCACACATAGATGTAAATGAGGCTTGCAGGTTAGTGTAAAAGCACAACTGGGATTCATTTATCACCACAGAAACATCAACCTAAAAGACATTCTCTTTTTGGGATTGTATTCCGTGCCATCCTAGAGTACTGTTCATCTCAGAGTCCTCCTGTGTAATGTTCCTCAGGATGGTTTCGTTGGCACCTCAGGGTCTAAGCCGTGATGTGACTTGTTTACTGCTAAAGCACCAGCCGTTCAGAACTAGAATATGCAGACTGAGCTTTGGCTTCTGGTGAAATAAATCAATAGAATCCTCAGTTACCGTGTTCACGAAAACATTCCTGCTTCAGCAAGAGCCAGAGAGACCGTCTGAGAGGACCCAAACATCGGGAGAAAGAGAATTCCAGGAACTGATGAGGCCAATGAGATGATCTTTGACACATCATCCTCCTTCTTTTCTTTGAACTTCTAGAAGTATTTGCTTTAATTACTGCAAGAACAGTCTGCAGACAATGAAGACAGGCTGAGAGAGCTGGGCTTGTTCAGCCTGGGGAAGAGGAGGCTCCATGGAGACCTTAGAGCAGCTTCCAGTACCTAAAGGGAGACTACAAGAAATCTGGAGAGGGACTTTTTACAAGGGCATGAAGTGACAGAACAAGGGGAGAATGGCTTTAAACTGCCAGAGGGGAGGTTTAGATTAGATATAAGGAGGAAATTCTTTACCATGAGGGAGGTAAGACACTGGAACAGGTTGCCCAGAGAAGCTGTGGACGGCAGCTTCCAACCCAGCAGTATTCAAGGCCAGGTTGGACGGGGCTTGGAGCAACCTGGTCTAGTGGGAGGTGTCCCTGCCAGTGGCAGGGGTTGGAACTGGATGAGCTTTGGTGCTCCTTCCAACCCAAACGATCCAGTGATTCTAGGGAATATGCTACGGTATATTCAGTGAAAAGTGACAATGTGTTTGCCATTAAAACAGGAAAACAGGCAGCCCCTTTCTCTGATGCTGCTTGACCCTGCTAGCTCCGGATCAACCCACAACCCTCCCACTCCTGCTTATGGTGCGCCTGCTCCCAACAACAAGGACCAGAAGCAGACTTCTCTTGAAATACATTTGAAGGAACTCATCAACTGCCCAAGGCTGCAATTAAAGACACACATAAGCTGTATACAAAGCGCAATAAAAAGTGGTGTTGCAAGTCTCTTAAATATACCCATAGCTTAAGAAAAGACACTGCTTGGGAGTTTACTGGCCTCGCACCATGTGGTGGGACCAGGAAAAGCCCAGTTTTGCCGGAGGAGTGAACAGCGTGAAAACAACTGGCTTTGTGAGCGCATCCCCACAATCCTGTGGTCAAAATGCTACACATCTTACAGCAAAGTCCAGGAGACCAACCACCACCATGGGGAACAGAGCACTGGCAGGAGACGGACCCCACAACCTCCAGACAGATCTGCCCCTACAGCAGGATGGAGATGCACTGCCCTGCATACAAAGCTCTAGAGCTCACCCTGGCAGCTGAAATGAATGCTGTGCTTGCGCTCATACGTGCTTCAATGCCAGGAAGAATTGCTGGAATGAAGATTACGAAACGGAATTAAGGGGTGTTTTGTTTGGTTGGTTTACCTTTGTAGATTCAACATTACTCGAGATCTCCTGGAGAACGGATCAGTTCCAGTAACCTACCCAGCCTGATTTGGTCTGCACAGAAGAGGCTGTTCATTATTTGTCGGGCGCACGACATATTACAAATGCAGAGGTAAGAGAAAAAGTGAAGCGTGAAGCTGCAGGACCGCGATAAGGGAAGTCATTTGCAAACCTCAGTTTTGCTTCCATGGGATGCATCCTAAAGTCACTGGTGATCTTGTTGAACATTGAGTGATGCCGTCAACAGATCTATGAGAGGAGGGGTCACTGGGAGCTTTGCTGGGAAAAGTGTTTATAAGTCATCAGTTGCTAGTGTGCAAACGCGTGATGTTGCAACAGATGGAAAGCAGTACACAATTGGCTGGGGATTAGCAAACCAAGAGAGGGGTTGTGAGATCAAAGACGTTATGATCAACCTTCAGGATGAAGGCACTGACTTCGCCTCATATGCAAAGAACTATCCACTGGATTATAGCTATTACCTACAGGTATAAAGGGGTTGCAGAATATATGTGTGTGTTATGCATAAGAGCACTTTAAGATGGAAAAATGCAGAGAGTTTACATTTGTGTAATAGAAAATGCTGAATATTGTATTTCCTGCTTTCAGTCTCCTTCCCATGGAAAGGAACTGATTTCTCATTTTCATCACTGGTAAATATAGTCAGAGCTATACGACTTAAATTCCAGTCTTTAAAGGACACATGCTTCAACTGCAATGTCATTATTCCTATCATCATTGCATTCACAGTCATTTCTTGTGGCTGGCATTAGGCCACCTTCTACCATCAGCACTTACAGCAAAGGTAGAGACACAGAGGTTTTCAAGAAATCACTCAGAAGAACACAGTTCCCAAAGACAAAGGGTTTTTAAAACCCCTTTGTTCTGAAACACTGCACTTCATGAAAGAACCACCCTGAACTATTCTTGTTCTCACCATGTCCTCTTTTCTACTATCAGCAGAATTTGTACTTTCGAACAGGCTCTTTGGATGTATGATGTTGATCATTCACTATGGCTGAATAACAAACCCTATGCTAGTTTTTAGCGTGCTTTCTGTAGATACTTACTTAGGTGAGGGTGAGCAGTAGTCCTTTAAAACTGGGAGCAAGAATTATTCATGCATGTACCCCATTAGTTTAGCAAAGCTCTTGAGTTTCATGTTTTTCTAACATTGCTTTTGTGTCTTCACCCTGTTTTCTCCCCCATCAGACTAATTAAATCTGGAAACTACAGAACAGTGAAACCAGGATTTTCCAGGAAAGAACATTTAAAGAAAGCAGTACTCTTACAGAGGCAACATTTCTGAAACCAGGAGACGAAAACCACCCGAATCTGGGGGACAACAGGGACAGAAACTGTAGAACAGCCGAAGAAGGTAACGGACACCCAAAAGCACAATCACAAAGACTTCCTTTATGCGAGCCATTGTCATTAAATATCCCGACACTGAACCATATCTACACTAGCATTACAGTACCAGCTAAATCAGGCATCTGGCTGTCAGCTGAGGTTTCTCAAGCATGTCTTGAGGACACTGGTTCTCCTAGGCTAAAGTCCTACGGATACCACCACCCAGAGCCACTGCGCAGCAGGTGCTGGGGCGTTTTAAGGATCTGAGGAGCTGAACCAGTCAAATCCAGGTTTCCTCTGGATTTGTGCCCAGAGGATGCATTCTCATGCGGATTTTAATGTAAGTAAGTGGTAAGAGCGAGCTCTTGCAGCCTTTCCACCAGCAGGCTTTCTTCAGCTGTCCAGATAAAGGCATATTTGGGGGAAAACTTACTATTTCTAGCTTTTCTCTCTGTTGGTCAAATCTGGATGAAACAGGCCTGTGGATCCAAGGTCCAAAAGGAGAGATTAGCAGGTGCACAATCAGATAAACTCTGTTCTCTCAGAAAGCCAGGTTAGAAGTGTTCAGCCATAGCAAAGTAACTGGTAAAAACAGCAAGTGAAATTATCTCATGAAGCAGAACAAGCTTTTGAGAAAGAAAGAACAAAAGACCATGTGACTATGATTTGCTTTATCTTCCTGTTTAAGAGACACGGGGAAGGCTGAAAAGCTTAAAAACTACGTGGCTGCAATGTTAAGTGTGTAGAACAGTGGCATGACACTACAAAACGATGGTTAACAAAAGGAAGTTACCACAACAGAGGATCAAGAGAAACAGAGAGACCATCTAGATAAACATTTAGGGGCATACAATAGGAAGGGGCTCTTGGAAACCCAGTTTTATTCCTGTCTGGTTTTACAACTGACTCACATAAGCCTTCTCATGAGTTTACCCAATGCTGTCTTAAAACTAGCCTTTTTTTCTCTCACCTTCTATCCCCCCTTCCCAAAAGTCTGTTTAGGATGAGCATTGTTCTAACAGCACTCTGCCTGTCTTCCCCCATGCCATAGTCTGTGATGAGCCTGCATATTCCTCTCTCTTTCTGTTCACGTAGGCATAGATTGTATGTAAATAAAGCTCTATTTCCACTTACTTACCCCTGCATGGGTCTAAATTGAATCTCAGAAAGTATCCATACTATAGTATATCCATTAAGAAATACTCTCTGTACTGTTCTCAGTAATCCATCAATGTTAGCACCAACTTTTGAGTCATCTGTTGATCATTACACCTTTGCCCTTCCTTCTTCAGGAAATGGGAAAATTCCACTGAAGTTTCCAAGAAATCTGTACGTTACTGTTCATTGGATCATTATAGTTTTCAGATCCAAATCCATAATATTTATCTTAGAAACATATTTCTGGATCCATTCTCATGACAGGCTACCCATTTTTATTCACAAGGGAGTACCGGTTACGTACTGATGCTAACTGAATCTTCCTTAGATTCCCCATCTTTTCCCTTTTTCTGCCTGCAGGCCCTTGTGTCATCTGTTCTCTTTCACAGCCCATGCATCACGTTCCCTATTTCTTGGGCACCAGACAATATCATCACAGTTTTTTCCTCTTCTCTGCTGATCCTGCCTTCTCTCCTCTACTCATCTGCTACTCTTCATCTTTCCTTCCTTCCTTCCTCCAAGCTGTACCTAGAATTTGTCTTACAATAGACCTGTCTTATAAAGAAGGAAAGAGCAATATTTAACTGGAATTATCCACCATTATATTTGTTAGTATTGACTGGAAGGAGATTAAGAAATGTATCCTACCAGAATCCATTCCTGCAACACATTCTCTGTGTATTCATTAACAGCTGTGGGCTGGTTCAGGGAAGATAAGGGTCTCACCAGCATTATTAGAAATGGAAAAGAGCAAAAGTCTAGTCACTATAAATTCAATATCATGTTGACAACTAAAGAAGACACCTTAAATAAGCAAAAGTATCTTGAGAGATGTGAAGTACTCCTGATAGGAAGAAGTAACCAAATTCAGAAGAGGAGGAAGGGGTTAAGTTATAGGAACATTGAATCAGGAGATATATTTTATGTTCATTACACAGTAAGGTAATACAGTTCCAACAAAAATAAAACCCGTGTATTTTATGCAAGACAAATGAGGTCATTAGTTTATGTTTGAAACTGCTCTGATTTCTGTCACAGACCTCGGATTCTCTCTAGGACCGTGCATTTCTGGAAAAAGCTAATGAAAACGGCCACACGGGAATGGTCAAAATAATAATTAAAAGAAAGGAAAATAAGATCCATCCGGCAAAGGTGTGAGAAAGTGCCTGAATGGATGCATTCATTTTAAGAAAATTATTCTCCGCATGTATGTAAAGATCTGTCCTCCTTTCCAAACTGCAAAATCACTTGAAGGAGAATGGAAGTGAATTTGCAAATACAAGAAGAAAAAACCCAGCCAAAATGGAAACTCAAGAAAGAAGTGAAATTATTGCTGGATTATCACATTTCCATCTATCATTGGTGCAACTATTAAAGCCTTGCTTATTTCTTGATGTGAAATAGCATGTTCTTACATGGAGCACTATTCATTTGCTATCAAGTCAAGCAGTTTAAGAACTCCAGTTTCTTTCCATTGCTTGCAAATACCAACATAAACGCAGTGATTTACAACCCTTCCTGCGGACTCCCAAACTCAGGTTTTACTGGATGAGAAAAAGGGAGGTGAAAGGGGGAGAAAATATAACCACACGTGTTGCTTTCCAAGCAGTTCATTGTTCTCTTTTGTTTTTGTAGTTACCAAGGCACAGGCATTCCTGATAACCTCAGGCATGGCAGTGAGATGGAGAGTTTGCTTGCTCCTTTTATCTTTTTCCTGTAGGTTTTAAGACAAGTAGAGCTTTACAGGCGCCTACTAGAAATACAAAGGCAGCTAAACAACTTGTACTACACAGCAATGCTCCCGAACTACAAACTGGAAACCATGTTCTGGGTCAGGTTCAATATAAGGATTGTTTCAGAGTATCCCATCTAACAGTACAACCATGGCACCAGTCTGTGATTAAGGTGACAGTACCACGGGACGTGGGTGCAGACAGCTCAAATGAGGTTCAATGGAATAGGTTAGTAATTCTTGGTGTAGCTTCAGACTAGTTCTTCCAAACCACCAGACCCATCTGTGTGCCATTGCATTGAAGTCCTGGTTCTCCTACTGGCCCCTCAAGTTCACTTGGAGCAGCTGAAAACCCTCAGTCTGTGTTTCCTGAAAACATTCTGTAAATGGCTCCTTACAAGTGTTGAACAAGGCAGAGATTAAGTTTAGCTGGTTATGCTGCAGTAGACCACAGAGGAGTATCCTTGGAGAGAAAGGGCAATTTCTCAGCACTAGCTTAAGAGAAAAAATCTGTTGGCACAAACACAGATGCTTAAAAATAACTGTATCATCCATGTAAAAGAGAATGAGGAATCGAAGAAAATTAGCCTTTGTCACAGTCCTTCTGAGACTTTTTTTTGGTGAGAAGCAGACCATAATGGAGACCGATCTGATGGCCCACGTTAAGTGATAGCTTCTTCCTGTAGCAGCAGCTCAGACGCTTCTGTAAATGGAGCATAGAATCTGCATTACTTCAAAGGAATACCGACCATACCAGCACTGGGTTTAGCAGTTCCCCAGTGCCTTCTATAGCCAAAGACGACTTGCATGGAATATACGCTGTTGAATGAAGAATGTTTCTAATGCTGTCAGTAATTTGGAAAACAAAACCTGCTGGAATTAAGATGAGAACAAGAGAAAGAAAGCGTTTGAGAAGGACAACTCTCCTGGTGCAGAGACCTTGTTTGGGGGGGGGGTTGGTGGTGGTGGGTGTTTTAAAATCGGAGTTCAAAATTTAAACCCCTTTGCATCAGCAGTACTTGAACAGACATCCAGAGATACGCAATGTGCTATCACAACCAAAGCCAATGATGAGAGCGAAGGAAGCTCAGCTCCAGTAAAGGCAAAGGAAGCCTTCTGTTGCAGCCATGCCATAACACTAAAATTATTGTAACCCACTTGCCATCGCAGTCCCACTGTCAGGCAAGTTGTTCCTATAGCACAGACACAGCAATACCCCATTTACAAGTGGTTTTCAATTATAACACCAGCACGTATTTACACTAGGTAGTTCCCACTGACTGCTTAAGAGAAAACAACAAAACCCCCCAAGCCCCAAACGACACCACCACCAACACGGCCACCGAAAAAACCACCAAAAACCCCACTCCACCTACAGTCCAATGAGTGGTGCGAAGACTGTGACTTGCGGAGTTTTTCCGAGTAGCCCTTTTCCTTTAAGGCGATAGCATAGCATCCCCTGAGTCTGTTCACACTCCAACAGACAAAACCAGGCAAAAAGAGCTGCAGAGCTGTGTAAAAATGCACAGGAGGGGTGGGCGCCTTTCAGCATCAGCCGCTGCTCCTCACCCTTCCCAAGCCACCATGGCAGTAGCTGCCTAACCTTTTGGGTCAGTTTGCAGCAGCTGGATGAGCATGGCGGGTAGCAAGTTTCGGTTACTACCACCCTATCAGTACGGGCAAAGCCTGGCTTTTGGTGACAAAGGAAAATGAGTTCAGCAGCTGCTAAAGGGAGGAAGAAAACACTGTCTCCGTGCAGGTTAGGATGGCCAGACATTGCTGCATCTAGAAGGAAAAGACCAAAGGACCCTGAGCTTTCACAGACAAAACTACAGTTGGGTGCTTTTGCTGGTGGGAGGGCAGACAGCTGCCCAGGTGCAGGGAAGGAAGACATGACCCAGGAGCGGGTGCGGTGGTCGGACAGTTCTGGGCACGTTCCATGACCAGCATACCTGTCGTATACATTTAGATGGCCATCAGAAGAGCTACACCCAGCAGAAATGATGACACTAAAGATAACTCACTGTCATTGCAAAGTGATTGTCGGTCCCAAAGAGGGGACTCATTTCAAAGGCCAAAAGAATGCCCCTAAGCTCGAGGTGGATGTGTGCCTTGTGAACCAGAATCAGGAACGTAAGTTTAGCATGATTTCTAGGAACGGGGAAGGCAGCAGGATAAGGAGCCAAGGAAACACTAGTTTCAGGCACACAATAACTCTATTTCATAGAGAAAAGAGTGACAAGCAGCATACAATACCGCAGTGCTGAATTGTTGATGATTTTATTTTTCTTGGCCATAGGAGGAGAAGAGGAAGAAAATCACTGACTTTGAATTTTCAGTTAATAACCATAGACATTCTGCAGAGTTTTGCACTACAGAAAGAGGAGAAGGACCATTACTGTGGTTATTGTCCCTTTCGGACTCAATGGACCTGAGGTATTTAAGTACAGTAAGGATGGCAGGATTACTGACTACTAAGAAAGAGCAATCCAGGGCCCACAGCACCAAGTAGAAAGGGCTGTTTTGATGACCAGTCTTTTAATCCTGCATTGAAATCACAGCAAAAACGTAGCCATTGAGTAGCCACGGAGTTTGATGGTGAAGACAGTCATGGCCAGGCACTGTTTTCACCTAGCAGTACCAATATCATCACCTGCTCTACTAAACAGCCATAAAATGTTTCCAAACGTCAAACACAGATCAGTGTGTGCAGTTTAAAGAGACGGTTGTAATACCAATATCATGTTTCAGTTGTACCACTTTTCCCAGTCAATTGTTCGAATGTTTAATCACTCCTAGCACTCAAACTGTGGAAATGAATGGCATAAGATACAACTGCCTCTTTTGTGCCTCTATATATTATTAAAAGCTCCCCACAATCAATTTCCTTTGCCATATATAAGTGCTATATTACCCTCCATCCTTTTCTTTGATCTGCTGAATACGTATATGGCTTGTGCCTTGAGACTTTTTCCCCAAACACTTCATTCTTTGAATTCTCTCCAACAGGCCCATTTTCTGTCTGAATTAAGATGACCAGTCCATCAATATACAATAATCAAGTGCTATATGATGGGAAGATCACTTTGTTCAGCTTAATAGCTAGCTCTCTGCATACTGAAGCTCTGCAGCAGAAGCCCACTTCAAGGGGACTGCAACGATACCATCCCCTTTTGAAATCTTTGCTTAATGAGATGTAGTCCCTGTGCTGACTACCTTGGTCCATGTATACTGCCAAAATCAGTACAAAGTGGTTAACATGACGCTGTCTTGTACCATATGAAATGTCAGTGTTATGAGCCCAGCAATCTCATCCTGCTGAATTCTACTGCAGACATCCATACAAGAAACGTGCAAGCCTTTATAAAGAACGTGGGGGAGGCAGTAGCAAATCCTACCCAGTGAAATCGTTTGAAGGGTAACCTAAATCTTCAGTTGTACCCCTTTCCCATTACTTTAGATACATAAAATATGGAATAGAAAAAAAAAACTCCTGTTTTGACAGTCTTGACAAACCAAAATGCATATAGCATTAACAGTGTTTTAAGGGATGGGAAAACAAATTGAAATAGGCTAAAGGTTCATGTCCTGAAGCTGAAAGAGAGGTGCAAACATAACAAGAGAGAAAGGGAGCAAAGAAAAATCTAAATGCTAAACAAATAAGAAAATGCCATTTGGTCTTACTAGGTTTTTCCATAGCAGCCACTATTAATGAAAAGGTGTCATCCTTCAGTCACTTCAAGCTCCGCCACAACTACCATCACATCAAAGACACTACTTTTTACCTGCTCACAAGGCTGCAGAAGACAAGCTTTTCACTAATTACACAAGACTTGATTTGTGTAAAGGCAAAAATCAGAAGGACTGGAAAAGAAAGACGGAGAAACTGAAGCACAAAGGGGAAATCAGAAGGAGCCAAGTCTCTGTACTTCGAGTAACGGTTGGAACTAGAGCAGAGCGAGTGAAGGAGGCGAGATCACCTCAGTTCTTGCTCCCTCGGCTCAGTCTGAGCACTTCGACATTTCAGTGCATTACGAATGAACCCAGAAGTCTGCAAGTGTGGTGACCCCCACTAGTGTTGACTTCACAGGTAAAATCAGTGAGTCTCTTCACTCAAAGGATGAATTCCAAAAGAGATGAAGGAGCAAAAGCCCTCCTTTTCCACCATTTAGGCTTAATGTTCAAAACACCAGGTCCACTGCAATCGTTTTCCCGTCAAATACTCCTCTTATCCATCAGATATAATCTCAATACATTCTTCAAACCAGCAGGAATTTCTGACTGAATTAATTCTATTTTTATTTTTTTCCTGACGTTTACAAATAATTTTACATAACAGAGTTGCCATCTGCTACCTCAAACTACTTTTAGGTCTCTATACAACACATCCTGAGGATGTAGCCTACTTTTTTGCTAGTAGATATGATGCTTCATGATTGACAGTATCAAATATGTTTGCCTGTGACTAACAAAGCATTTTGGATTGCTTTGTAACAATAAATGCTCCATGTGTACCAAACACTCTGTCATCTGCAGCTATTGTTATTTTGCCCTCTTGAGCATTGATAATGGAACAACACTGGCATTCATGTACAGAATCACAAATGTTGGCCTTGGGATGCACATGCCAGACTAGATGGGCCTTGGGAAGCAGCCCCATACCCAGCTCAGGTTCACTGTCTGCCTCTGCTGATCCTTCTGGAGGTGGGCCAGAGCTGCCTGCCACCCCTCCTGCCACACAAGTCAATAGCAGGCCGGGGAGGGTACCACAAGGACCTCAGAATTACCATAAAGGATGTTCTGGGCAAATGCCAAGTCCAACCTTGGCATGAGCTGACCACAGCCATCTGGCCAGGCTTACACACGATCATCGTGACCAGCTGAGCCACCTGCATTAGGGCTTCCTGAAGCAGGCGATCCTAATGGAATGGCACCTGAGCCTTTTGCTTGCTACCTCCAGGTTCAACTCTAGCCAGTTGCAGCTCATGTGGTGGCTGCTGGGGGTTGCCAGGAGCCATGTGATATCCTGAGCACCCTGCCATCACGTCATTACAACAGCAGGGCCATAGGTAGTACAAGGCTGGGGAAGGGAGGGGAGAACATACTGCATAAATATTTAAGGACCTCTGCTCCCACTAGACCTTGACTGATAATTTTATTTGGGTTTTGATTAGCATCACTACTATTTAGCTACTTTCTTCAAGCCTTGCGCTTTGTTGCCTTGTTAGACCATTTCTACTTTTCAACCATTAAGAATGGATTGGTAAACTTAAGCACTTGCTTCCTCTGCCATCCTTCCCTGCTTCCTTTTCTACTCTAGCCTAAAGCAGCAGACAGCAGCTGGGTACAGGATGTGTGACAGACCATGTGTGACATCAGGGACTAACATAACTAGAAATCTTTCAGGTGCTGGAAAGAAGAAAGACGTTCATGAAGCTGCGGAGTAGTGGAAAAGCTAGGTCACAAGAGAGGGAAGAAACCTGAGGGACCCAGAAAATACTGGCGTCGTGGCTGGCAGACTGGCACACTTATAAACATTTAATGTGCGTAGCAGTGCTAGCTCTCTCATTGTACATTTGTGCATACCATTTCACACCCACCTTACATCTTGGGCATTGTAGCCAAATCTGCATAAAATTATACAGAAATAACCCACCACACCTTTGCTGACAGAAGCATTTTTGGGGTCCATATTCAGATTTTGCAGATTGAAAGGCCACTGTGATATTGATGGCATCAACAATGAGGCTAGCTCAAAGAATTACTATTATGCTGCCACACTAGATCTCTAAGCTGCCAAATCTCAGCATCTGACTGAAATCACTGCATAGATCAGACAGCGTTACATGACACAGCACAGCACGAGATAGATACGGACTGTGACAATGCATGTTCACATCCTGCTAATGCTTATGATTATTGCCATGGGCAAGATGACATCAGGAAGCTCAGATATTGCGTATTCAGTACAGCCCACTGTATATGTAGATACTGGCCCCTAATGAGGTAAGGCACAGAGGTGAGTGGAGGTATTATTTTCTGATATAGCCTCAGAACCCTAGAGGACACATCAGTTTTTGCACCACAGTGACACAAACCACTCAATAACATGGATTCAGGCATCAGGTTTACCCATTCTAAAGTTACAGTCCACCAGGTGACCAGAACTGAATGCAGTGAGGCTCAGAGGGCAGTTGCCCTCTAACAAAAGATGTACTGACACAACAGGGAAAGTGACAGCTCTTCACTCACAGTCCTGGAAAACATCCTACTCATGCAGCTGTCCTGGATCTTCTGGCAATTTCTTCCTTGCTCACCTAAGCCAAAACCTCTTCTCAATGAGGTGTTAATTGTAGTTTGACCTAGACCTGTGAGGAGGTGCAAACAGCTTTCCAGACAGACAAACTTTCGAAAGCTCGGGTGACAGGAAATCTAAGATCCAAACTCCAACCAGATCATCGTAGACATCCTTGTCCCATGCTGTATAACTCAGATGGCCTTGAAGCAGTCCTAGTTAGATGCAAGCAGCAAGAACTAAGCACAACACAACAGTGAATCAACTTTGCAAGACATGCTGTAAGGGCTGTAGTTTATATAAGACCCTTATATAAATTATGCATGCTGGTGCATGCAGTAGATGAAGAGTCTCCTCACTCCAGTGGCCTGCATCGTGAAGAAATTTAGGAATAGGTTTCTTATGCTAAAGCACAGTTGCTGACTTGCAGTACAGAGGTGACCTGTTAATCTGGAAGTGTAATGGTTTTGGCTAGCACAGAGTTAATTTTCTTCATAGTAGCTTGTGTGGAGCTACATTTTAGATTTGTGCTGGAAACAGTGTTGCTAACACAGGGATGTGCTATTAGTCATTGCTAATTGGAGCTAATAGAGTCAAGGCCTTTTCTGCTTCTCACCCCACCAGCCAGCAGGCTGGGCGTGAGCAAGGAGCTGGGAGGGGACACAGCCAGGACAGCTGACCCCAACTGACCCAAGGGATATTCCACACCATATGATGTAATGCTCAGTATATAAAGCTGGGGAAGAAGGAGGAAGGGGGGATGTTCAGAGCAATGGGATTTGTCTTCCCAGGTAACCGTTATGCATGATGGAGCCCTGCTGTCCTGGAGATGGCTGAACCACTGCCTGCCAATGGGAAGTGGTGAATGAATTCCTTGTCTTGCTTTGCCTGCATGCACAGCTTCTGCTTTACCTGTTAAACTGTCCTTGTCTCAACCCATGAGTTTTCTCACTTTTACCCTTACTGATTCTCTCTACCACCCCACCGAGGTGGAAGTCAGCATGTGGCTGTTGGCGTGTACTTGCTGGCTGGGGTTAAACCACAACAGGAAGAAGCCCAGGGCTCCACAGTCAGACCGCACCATTTAGCCTATGCATTTATAGCACAGACACAACCTTACGGAGAACTGTATTTGGCGCTACATCTCCCTCAGTTTCTAATACATGTGTTCAATTTAGGAACAGGCAGAACAAAAGGAGCACCTGCCATTGAACACCTACATCCTTGGCCTCATCTCCCCTCTGGCATAATTCAGGGTTCAGCTACAACACATCTAAAAATGGCTCAAGAAAAACACACAACAGTGGGATCTGTCCTGCCAAGATAGGGGAAACGGAAAGATGGATCCAAATGGTGACATAGGTCATTGACAATACATTTTTCAGAAGATCCCATGCCAGGAAGGAACAGAACAGAGGCTCTTGAAGAAATGTCTCATGTTTTGAGTTCACTTCTGGGCCCTCTGTGTTACTTCTGTTACGCGTATCACCACACTTGACACTGCACTAGAGACGAACATGTCTGTAACAGCTGCACACACCGCTACCTGCTAAATGTCATGGTTCTCTATAGAAACACAATTCATCTCAAGTATCATTTTATTGGACAAGAGTGATACAGCTTTTACTTACACCTACCTAAGAAAAAAGGCACCACTTCATATATCTAATACGGAAATGTAATAAACTGTCATAATCAAAGCTTTTCATGATACTTACAATGTACTATTTTTTATGTTTATTTTCATCTTCCAGAAGCTTCCTTCTGAATGCTCCTCCACTTGCCCCCTTAAGAGCATGCTGCAGAAACTCTGGGAGTGAACAAGGTCTATTTTAGACTGAAACTAAGCTCCAACCTGAAACACAAGGCTTCAGCAAAACCCACACAAACCGCACTGATTTGTACCAGATAAATTGAAAAACAGATAAAAAGTAGGCTTGGAAGCAGCTGGAAGTCTGACACCGTATTTTTTCTTTGCTTCCACACCTACTACTTTTCTTTGTAGGTGGCATACAAAGGATGCTCTCTCTTGCCTTCCTGGTCATAAGCCTTCCAGGAACACGTGCCACAGGTAATACTAGGTCACTGGGCTATCACTTGAACATTCCCTCCTAATGTGGTACTTTCAAAAGAACCAACAGCAAAACATCCCGTTTTCCCTTCCGACACAGACAAGCCTCCACATGGAAGGTGGGATTAAGTATGACCTTGCCTCATTCAATGCCAACGTTTTCATACCAATTCCTTTGTCTTATTTTTGTGGGACAAAGCTGAAGACTCATGCAAGGCAAAATCCTCACTTCTTGCAAAGGATGAAATGGAGGACACACAAAACACCCTTCAGAATGGAATGAGGCATGCTCCGAGTTCTCTTCAGGTAAGAAGGGCAATTGGGAAATATCACACTACTTTAGTAATGAGATGTTTAAACCTATTTTCACTTAAATCAGAAGAACATAATTTCCTTTCAAAATTTCAGGCTTCTTTCAAGATGGCCAGGCTTCAGAAGTCACTGTGGAGAGGGCAGGAAGAAGAAATAAGGTGTTCAGAGACCAGGAAGGGATCTGATAACCGGACATCATAGCTGCCATTCTCATGGCTGGGCTGGAACAAGAGACTTTCAGCATTTATGAGACAATGTGCAAGACTGAATTTCTTTTTCCATTTGTGTTCTATCACTTATCCTGGATGTAGTTAATCTGATGCACCAAGACAATTCTTTGTCACAGCCATTGCAAACTTCACAAGATGCCTAAACCAGACAGGCAAACTTCAAACACTATTAACTGCAAAGATGCAGGCAGTTTTGCCTGTGTTGCAGAGACAAGCAGGGTACACAAGCCAAGAGGGCAAGAGTGAGAGCTTCAGGTACAAAGAAAATGGAAAGACAGCAGGAAAAACGAACAGAAAAAGTTTGGGAAGAGTAACTGGAAGGCAAGGTAAGAGAGCCCTTTCTGTAGGCAAAGTCTTGGCCAGGGAGAAGAAACAGAAGGGAGAAGAAAACAGAAGTTCACTTCCAGTCTTCAGTCGCTTCCCAGAGCACGAGACCAAACTGCAGCTTTCACTGTGATGTAGCACCTTTCATGGCTGAAGGCACACTCCAACCCCTTCCCATTAAATTCAAGCCTTTTACTTACGCAATTCCATTAAATCCCCACTAAAGGCTAACTTTTTCTGTTACACTTCTCCAGCCTTTCCCCCCATTAACACCTTCAGTGGCAGGACACGTGCTCTTTTTTGACAGCAGTTCACAAAGCCTGTACATTAATGCAGCTGAGAGGCTAAAAGACTCTCAGCTAAAAAGTCATCTTGCTCAGCTAAGATTGAGTACTCTCTTAAATTTGTAAGTTTGTATAAATTATGACCTAAACAAGCATTAGAAGATTAAAATTCAAGACACTGTAGATTAACTAGAATCTGGGTATTTAAGACAGCTTCCCAAACATTCAAACTTTTGTTTTGAATGACACTTCCATTTCTGCTACAGAAAGAATCTCTCTAAAGGCATATACCATGAGAATATACATATAAACCCTTCTCTGGAAGCAATGTTCTAGAACCAATTTCTATCATTTCACTGAGTAACGCTTAAGCACAGGACAGTAGGAGATGTAAGTAAATTATTTAAATATCAAGAATGTGGCTCGCTTTCATTTATAATTACTAGTGTAAGCATTTCCTTCTGTTAATTTAGTATTCCTTTCAACAGAGCGAGAAAAGCATCCAATGAAAAGCTGCACATATAACTTGTTAAATGCACTGATGTATTTTAAGTAAGCGCTTATGTATTTATAGACGTAATTCTCTAGAAACTGGCATTTCCTCTTACTGTCTTAAGCTGCTTCCCAGTGTAAGTGGAAGGTCTCACTGATTATGTGTGTGGCCCAGGATATATTAAAGTAGAATCAAGTGAGCCCCCAGTGAAGGCAAGCTCTCAAATATCAATTTTGCTAGCATGGGAACACAGCACTCTCCTTGGTGACAGAGAGGGCAACTGCACCCTGCAGGGAAGCAACTATCTTGAATCTAAGATTTTAGGTTCATGCATGCCAGTATCTTTAGAAGCAGCACTGACAGACAGTAGCTGGAGGGGTGAGCAGCTGGTGTCTGTTCTTCAGAAAATAGGTAAGACAATAGCACAAAAAGACATCAAACCGGGGAATAAGAGCATCTAAAGCTTAATCGACTATGCTGTGAATCTCAATGCATTTTTATTATTCCATGAGTCAAAAGAAGTGCTCAGAAAAGCTACAGAGGAACATTTCTTGCAGTACTTTCTCACCCAGCACAGCAAACAATACACAATAGGGATACTATAAACTAAATAACTTTGCACAGAAATTCCATCGACTCAGCCATGTGCCTATTTTAATGTTTCTATAACCAATTCACACAAGAAGTTTCACTGAGTGAAACCTCTGAAGAATAAAGGGGAAGAAAAAATTTTCATCAAGAGACAATGCCATGGACAATAATGTGCCAGCAGTACAGCTTTTTAATTGGCATGATGCAATTTTTCTTTCCAAACTAATTCATCAAATCACAATAAAGGATCACTGAATTTGCAAGATACGAGCTACTCTTTCCACTTAGGGTTTTCAGTGTTTCAGAAAGACCAGCTTCAACTTTTACAACATCACTATGATAAGGCTCTCCATTCCACTGCAGAATTAATCTGTTTGCCTCAAAGCACTGATGTTGCAGCCTTCCTCATGTAAGTAAGCTATGTAAAAGCAAAGCTGGACAGTTGAGCAGTAAAGACTGAGACTAAGACAATACTAATGATGGAACTTGTCTGGACTAACTTCTGTACTTTGACTGCAAGACTGAGGTGGTCTGAACTAAGAAATGTATGGATAACCCTAAAGAAAAGCTGATCATCTTGAATGCAACTCAAGGAAATAATTCACGTGCTCACCTGAAACCTACCAAGCAACACTGTAACTGACACTTACGTGAATATGAAGACAAACCACCTCATGCAGTTATACATCTCACCAGTAGTCGCTTACCTGCATTATTTCAGTAACACTATCTTATTTTAGTACACACTCTTAATGTTCTCCTGAACTCTGGAGTCACCACCCAGATCACGAAGAACTGATTGCTCTGGTGGCAATTTCTGAGGTGAAGTTTAAGGGAGATATTTTACGCAGGAGATAAACGACTAAGTACTTACTAGTAGTATATTCAAACACATTTTCTCCCATTGATTGTCTCCCTCAAACCCCCAAAAAACTACAAAGGCAGCCAAGTTCTAGATCCATCCAAGTTGCCTGAGCATAAGAAGGGAAAGCAACAGGGAGGACAATTTCACACCACCCACCTACAGGCACTCAGCTTAGCTGAAGCTCCTTTACCTCCCTTACAATCAACATACAGAGAAAAGCTCCTTGAAAGGGTAATTCAGATCAAATAATGCTAAAGCACTTGAAAGTGTGATTTACATCAGGGATCCGCCTCTGCCTTCTCCACTGAGGAGAAGGACTAGTGGATTAGCCAGTTACAGTAGATACCTAAAGGTAGATGGGAAAATATCACTCCAACTTCCAAATCAAACCTTAAGAGGGTCTGTTTGAGATGTGCTGTTAGGACGTAAAAAGCAGGCACCTATAGCATCCTTGTTGCCCCTTCCAATTAAGGTGTGGGGGGAAAAAAGCCAGGGTATGTTTTAAATTTGTGGGCAGCCAACAACTATGTTCACTATTTTACTTCAAATAAAAGAAAACCTACTAGTAACAACACTTAACACGTTAGTTTGTCAGTGAGAGTAAGAATACCTAGCTTTATAAAGCTTAGGTTATGACAGAGCTTCAATTACCAGAGTAACACATTGCACAGGGTAGAAATGAAGTATCATCAGATGAAACCTGTCAGCAAGTATGATGCTCCCTACATTATGCAAAGCACTTTGTATTCAGCGGAGGTGCAAGAGCAACCTTTGCATGTTTTCTAAACACATAATGCATTCAAACAACTCAAATAAAGGCAAAGTTAAACACCTCTAAGTTTGCCCAACCTACCCCAATATCACACACAATTAGAACTGTGCATAAGAAGCAGTACTAAAGCACCAACTTATTTTTAGGTGTTTAGCAAAATCTTTAACTTCCACTAAGAACTCAAAAGATTAACCACAACCTACCCATAGTGAGGTCTCATAAAGACTAAAAACCTCTCGTTTTTAAAAACATAGGAGACAGTTATGCACATTTTTTGTAAATGCTTTAATAGAGTCCAAGTTCAAGCCATTGTAATAAATATCAACACACTAGAATTCATATTAAAAAAGATACCCTTAGCCATCACTATATAGCAGCAATTTTCATTAATTCACAGTAACAGATTTGTGGGTTTGCTTTTCACAGCAATCCAAAATATACAGGAAAAATCTCAGAAGTTCACCTGAAAATTGTTAGCATCAAGCAGCACAACACCATACTGTAAAAAGACTATCTTATCAATGGAAGGAAGTGGTAATTACATGCTTTTGCCTTTCTTAGATAAACATTCAGGATTTTTTACCATTCAAACAGAAGCCCTTAGTATCACACATACAAGTCTTGCATATTCAGAACACGAAAAATACAAGTCCATCACTGATCTGTCTTCACAATACAGAAAATCCACCTCTTCCAAGGGTGCCTTGCAAATAATAACCTCTAAGCATGAGAAGAAATGCAGACACTTGTTCTTCAGCCCAAATTCAGGTGCCCTCCAAACAGTGTGAACTAGTGGTTTTCCATCCAGCTCTGCAAAAGCAGCAGCATCCTACTGATGGGGTCAAACCCCACTGCTCGTCTCTGTGGCCAAGGCTAGCCTTCTTCTGCAGAAGTAGGAGGAGAAGGAACTGTTGCCACCTCAGCAGCTTGCAATCCCGGGAAAACAAAGGGGATTCCCATTGTCATTGTCTTCATCGGCAGCTGATCATCACCAGCACTAGCAAGGCAGTAGCTTGCGCAGTTATCTCCACAGCGGGCAATGTCACAACCCGACCAACAGCACAAACTACTACCTCAGCCAGGGCCCTGGTGCACCCTACCCCTTCTGAAAGGGGGAAACAAGCAGGCAGACAACACAGCGACGATAAACGAAATTAGAGGGAAAACCAGCAGAAAGATAAAAGGGCTCTGGGGTCTTTTGATGATCCTCTTGTCTCCTTTATCTGCTGCAGACATCAACCAGACTCCTCTCGCCTGACTGTGAAAAGCAAAGGGAAACCCCGCCCAGCTCCCTCCCCAGCTTTGCCCTTTTCCTTGCATGACCTGAAACCGACGGGAAGAGCTTCATTTATCAGATACATTACAGACCCCAGCTGGTACAGTAAAGACCACGTTTAATTTCAAACAGCCACAGTTCCGCAAGCCTGTAACAAATGGGGCGGGGAGGAGAAGGAGAGAGGGAGGGAAGAAAGAAAGGAGAGAAACTGCGGGTGCGTGGGGGGGGAGAAGCCGAGCAGACAGGCACCCCCACACGTGTACACACACACACCGACCCCCCAGCCCGCCTCAGCCGCCCTCCCTGCCCACCCTCCGCAGGCACCTCGGCAGCACAGGACCTGCCTGCGCCGCGCCGCCCCTCCCTGCAGCACGGCAGCCCCGCCAGCCCCAGCCCCAGCCCCAGCCCCAGCCCCAGCCCCGGCCCCGGCCCCGGGTGACGGCGGGCAGCCCCGTGGAGGACGCGGGCTCGGGGTAGCGAGGCTGCAGCCGCGGCCGCCGCCAGCCCGCCCGCCCGCAGCTGACCGCCCGCCGCCCGCGGGGCCCGGCAGGCCGGTCCGCCCGCTCCCAGGGGAGGCGATGGGCCGGGGCGCTCCGCGCCCAGGACGGGCCATGCCGCCGCCCAGGGGGAAGGGGCCGGGAAAGAACCCCCCGCCCCAGCCGGGAGTCCCCGCAGCCGCTCCCGGCGGGGAGGAGCGAGCCGAGCCCTCGGGCGAGGGTGCCGGGGGGTTAGGGAGGGAGAAGCGCTCGCCTTAGCCGGGGCCGCAGACAAAGGAGGCGCCGTGCGGGCGCCGCGGCCCCGCTCCCGCCGCGGCTCCGTCCCGCGCCTGCCGCCGCTGCCGCCGCCTGTGTGTCCGGCTGAACCATAGAGATCAGTTAAGGCGGGGGGAGAGAGGGGCTCATCCGCTGCCCACGTGACTGGACATGTCACTCACCCGGCCGGCGCCATCTTGGAGAGGGAGGGGGAACGCTGCCCCCGGCGGGTGTTCAAGATGGCGCGGGGCGGCGGGAGGCCGCTATTCACAGAGCGCCGCTGCGCTGCGGCTCTGCCGCCGGGCTGCGCAGGGGCCGCTGCGCTCCGCAGGAGGGATGGCGCGGGGCAGAACCTCCCGCTCTCGATCCGGGACTCCCTGGCAGCCGCGGGAAAGGCCGGGGCCGGCGGGGAGGGTGTAGGCGGGGCTGTGAGGGGACAGGCGCCATGAAGCGAGGCTGCTCCGCTGGGAGCGCGGCCCCGCGGAGGGCTTCAGGGCCCGGTAGGGCTGCAGAGGGCGGCCGGTGCGGCGGGAGCCGGGCCGGGGCAGGCAGCGAGGGCGGCACGGAGGTGTCCGCGTGCTTCCCGGTTACGTGGGTTTAGTCACTGCAGCGGGGAGGCCGCCGTTCCTGCAGGGTGACGGTGCGAGCGCGGCGTGCGGAGGGGATAACGGCGCCTCAGCGCTGCGAGAAAACGGCGAAGGGGGCACGGGCGTGGAAAGCACAGAGCAAACACTGAGCGCGTGCGGTGGCTTTAACCTGGGAAAGGAATTCGTTTTGCACTGCAAGTTTATATGTACGCATACACACAAGTAGAAAACGTGAAGATCGTTAACTTCAAACGGAGTAGACCCCAGGACGATTACTCCATACCAGAAACTGATCTCAGACACTGGGGGGCTCATTAGGAAATCACAGAACTTACTTTAAAATCGTTTGTTTATGCCTTCACCACCAACACATCTTACGAGCCAATGTACTGAAAGAAAGCCAGCCACCACTACACAAGAGGAATTAGACTGCACGAGTTCAAAAACCCCAACCAGTTTACAATGACTGTGTAACATCAGTGATGCAGAATATGGAAATAACCCGGCTTGGAGCCAGACCCCAAATGAAACACAATAGTCCTGGAGTTCCCAGAGCAAACCTATCTACCAATATGGGGAAAGAACGAAACACAATGCCTACAGGGACAACTTGCAATAAATTGGTAGTTGACAAGTCACACTAGGAAGCAGCCAAAACACGGCCACCTTACAAAAGAGATAAAATACTTTATGATTGTGTAGTTCTCAGTTTTTACAGTTGTTACCTATATTAGGCATCAGGCGTGTCCTTTAAACCACACCAAGGCACAATCGGATCACTAATTGCTTGTTTAAAAGACATTTTAAACCAGCGATGTTCTATTGGAGAAAAAGTGCCAGGAGTTACGCCTATAAAATACATGTGGTTTTGATACTGACAAGTTAAAGAACACTCTACAGCTGAGAAAATGGAAACATCCAGTAACTCAAGAGACCTTTGCTTCTGGTTTTGGAAGGGGCTGCTTGATCTCCTTCAGACCACTGTCTCTCAATTCTTGCTTTCGTCAGCAAAGCAGTGCAATACTATTTCTCACAGGGACAGTAAGACTTAATTGTTCTGCTTTTTGAGGTCAGCTCAGCAGAGGCAAAGTATTATAAAGAGATGGATGCATCAAGGGAATGTATGCTGTATCCCCACTCAGTTAAGTTGGCATACACATCAAAACCCAGTTCTGAACAAGAAACACATCTAAAATGGGGAAAGCTTAAGTGTTGTGTTTTGGGGTTTTTTTTGGTGTTGTGTTTGGTTTTGGTGGGTTTTGTTGTTGTTGTTGTTGGGTTTTGGTTCTTTTTTGTGTTTTGTTTTAAGGAGCAAAAGCTGTATCTTTTTACCCTTTTTTCCTGTAACAAATTTCAAATAGATTATTTAAGATTGTATTACAAAAGGTAGTAATGGTGTAATAAGAATACTTAGAATATTGAACTTGAACTTGTAATGTAAAGCAGCTTTTACACAAGACTGTAAGTATTTCATGTCTCAGTGACTTGTCTTCCTGAAATAAGGTCTCTTTCATATTCATTAATTAACAGATTGAAACCCATCTTAACATTGTGAGTATGTTCTTGGACAAGGAGTTTGCAATTTCTGTATGAGAAAAATCACTTCCGGGTGAAAGTAAAATGTAAATTTAAACAACATCATTGGGATGATGAATTTAATTATTTGTAAGAAGGGCCAGATAAACATCAGCAGAATGCAGTTCTCTCTTAGAAGTTTGGTAAGTTTATTAAATGGCATTTTGGTTGTCTACCATGTATAGGTAGAAACTGAACTGTTACCAGGTATGACTAAAAGCTAACAGTGGATATTCAGCATGCATCACAATTTATTACGTGGCAAATCAGAACACCAGTACTTTCTTTCCAGATTTGCATTTATCTGAAAACTGCAAGTCAAAGAAGTTACTAAAGTAGATCCTGGAAAGCAGTGAAAAAGGAACTAAAACATTAGGAAATACGTGAGGCTGCAAATGGATGCAGGTACCAATCAGCAAGTGGCCAGACCCTAATGTTTGTCGGAGCCACCCACCTTCCTGATTCCCTCATACTGTCCTACACCTTGTTATACAAAGCTCAGAAAGACTTTGAGAGCTGGTATGTTGAGCAGTAGTTAAACATTATATAGAAAACTAACAGAAAAGTTCTCTGATAGGGAGTGTACGAAAGTGTAGCAGGGCTGGAAAGGCTTAGTTCAGTTTACTGAGTTCGTGAACATAGTGAAGTCATGTAACCAAATTGCAGAGCCTACGAAAAACCAAGACAGACCAGTAGCAAGGAGAATTTAAAGTTCAAAACCAGCTCTATTTTCTACACTGACAGTAACTATTGAGCTTTTAAGTCTTCATTTAGGTTTTCAGACTAAAGCAACGACTATAAGGAAGTCATAGCATGTTGTCCCCTGCAGGGACAGGATACCACAAATAAATACTTGAATACCGTCTTGACAAGGGAAAAAAACCCCAGACACAGCCATGCAGAAAACCAAAAAACAAGCAAGCAAACAAACAAAACACAAAGAAAACGCTCTTAGGGGAGCTCAAGAAAGCTATCACACCATTGACACACTGCAATAGCAAAGTTAGTTGCATTTACCGTGGCTGCCTGCCTGAACCACTGACAGAGATTCATCTGCCCCATTTTGATAGGTCTAAAGTAAACTGAAAACCCCCAATGAACACCAGATGCATAAGCCTAATGTAGTTGTCCTGTGCTTCTGTAGCAAGAACCGGTGCTTCCACATAGCAACTTACATGACCTCTTTTAGGATGGAATGGGTCCTCTGCCAGGCCTGCCTGTTTGTCGTCCCTGACTGCAAATGAAGGCCAGGCTAGTTAATCCTGGGGTAGATCTCAAAATTTTAGTTACCTAAATCTGAGAAGAGGAATCCAATTTGTGCCTCTCTCGGCCTCTCAGTCCATACTGCTTCTCCCAAGTTTGACTACAGGAGGAATGACTTCTGTCAAAAATGACTTGTTTTTAATGATGATCTAAATAAGCAGGGAGCCATGTTTTAGACCTTATTTTCATCTGTATTTCTCTCTCATAAAGATTATTTGTAACTTCATTAGCAATTGTTTAAATGTTTGTTTGCGGTTAAATACAGTCACTGCACCAAGATTGGCACCTTTTATAATTAGGGAATACACTTCACAAAATTAACAATTCTATACCTTATTAGATGCTAACTGGTTACATTTTATCTCAAAATAGTTGAGTGCATTTTTTCTTGATTAACACTTCATTAGCTTGCATAGAACTCTATTCCTAAGCAAAGCAGAATATGAAAAACAGCATTCAAAATAGTTCTCTCTGAAGACTGATCTGTTTTAAATGTATTGGATACATTAATGAAATACATGTTAAAAAACAGGATAGAACTGATAGTTTCTTGCTTGCACTGCCTTCAGCTTTTAAACAGAGTTGATTTTACCTTCACAGATGTATCCTATGTATGGAAGAGGAAAAAAATCCCAAGTTTTATTGGTTCCTGATCCAAGTTTGACCTAGTTGTTTCAATTGAGCTAGTTAAAGTGAAATTGAACTGCAAGCTACTGCTATCAGACTGTGGTTTAACACTTAAAAAAACTTGCTTCCTGATTCTTGTTCTATGGAGAGGAAGGTGTTTTGTGCTACTCCATCATTTCAGTGCATTCTCTTTAAGACCTTGGCAACACCTAACTGCTTAAAATTTTAAGAGATTATAGTGCACACAGCTATAACAGAGGTTATTGATTTCATATTCTGAGAGAAAATATTTAATTTAATCAGCCTTTTCTAAAATAAATGTTTACTTTTCCGCATTTGTTCTAGGGCAGTACTTTGTGCAGACGCTGGGGCTCATTTTAGTGGTGAGGTAGTACCACATTATGCTACAATGCCGAGCCTGAGGCACAAACAGATTTTCAGTAAGCAGATCTGCAAGTAATAGTTGTGATGTACTCCAGAAACCCATTCTTTGTACATGTACATGCCAGCAGTACTATGCACATAATATTCGTGTCCCCTTCCAAGTCTTCTCATGAGAGAGTTTGATCAAAACCAGACTGCTCTCCCTACTTTTTAAAGATCCTCTGTTGGTGGCTATCTGGGTTTGGGTGCCATCTTTCCATGGAGCCTCTCAGTCCCTCCCTTCATGACCAGGCGTTAGTCTGTTATGTGACGTGACGGGGAAAAAGAAGAGTGAGTCTGCTGGCCAGGAAGGAAGCCAGAAACATAAGCAATTTCTTGGCAACTTCAATATTTCTTCAATATTTCTAAGTAAGAAATAGTTAACATTAAAAACAAAAGACCAGGCAATGCCAAGTTTGAAGTTACCAACAGTCTCTCATCCTCACAAGCCTTTGCAGTCTTGAACCTGTCAACTTCAGAAATACCACTGGTCATGGAGACTCATGCCAGGTTTAAGGCATGATTCTGTTTAAGTACATAATTCTGTACACAGCAGCAGTTATGATTCCAAGTTTGAAGACTGGAGTCTTCAATAACAAAACTGCAAAGGGATTTTCTTTCTTATTTATCTATTGGGAATCCCTTCTGAAAACAACAGACCAAAAAACCCTAAAAAACATTAAACTGATAGGCAGTATGGGCTGAGGCCTTTATGTTTCAACAGTGCAGTATTTTTGATTAAAGAAAAAGATGGTAGCTGTACTTAACTTGTTCTTTCTGTAAGGTACATGTTTCCGGTGAAAATAGGATTACGCTGCTGACAAACAAGATTCCTTAAGAAGTTCTGGACCACCAGTGAGAATAAAGATGTTAACATGGAGAGAAAAGCATATCATACTGATTTGTAAAATAAGCTTATCTGCCAATTCCTCTAAGCATAGATAATAAATTAGAGCAATGAATACTCTCTTGGCTTGCTAATGTAATGCTGCAGTTAGCACAGTAAATACATAGGTATCTTATCCTTTTAAGAGAATCTGTTTCATAATCAGGACAAATGCTTAAATAAGGAGCTCAGAAATAGAAGGATCAGGTTTTAGCATGTTGCTGTCTGATAGGACACATGGACTATTACATTCTGAATCAGGAAAGTGGATGATAACTAATGCATTGTAAGTCATCTTATTTGATGTATTCCACAATGCAACACAACCCCCTTATTCTGTTGGCAATATCCCTCGTTACTATTTCAATTGCAATAATTTCAGCCTGTCTTTAACATAGAGCTTAATTCTTTAAGATATAACATACACTGTTATCTGAAACATTTTAAAACAGTGTGAGTAGAGATCAGGTGTTTGATGTGTAACTGAAATACAAGGATTTATGAACTGAAATGAAGTTTTGACTGGACGGCTCAAAGACAATTACACAATCATTGTATATATTAGATGTTATAATATCAGATTATGGATTATGCACAGAAATGTATCATTTGAGAAAGCTGATATAAAATTTTAATTGTTCATTGCTTAAAAGATGTTACAGCTTGTTTTATATTCTCATTATTAGAAACTGTTGCAAAACATGTTTTCAGATCTGGTTCTTGGTGGTGGTAAATGACAGCTGTTTGCACTGACAGCCATTCTAACACTGGAGCAATTTACTACAGAAAACCATCAAAACTTTCGAAATTCAAGTCTTCTATTCAAGAAAGCTGGCAAAACTAAATGGAAAAAGCCAACTGCTGCTTAACAGCAGCATCTCACAGTCATCTTTATGAACTGCATCCTTGTTTTTGAGAGACCACATTCGCCAGCTGATATGTTAGAATCACAAGTATGCTAGAGAACAGGATTATAATACATCTGTCAATTTGCTACCAATATAGTAGGCATGCTCCTTTATCCTTCTATGGCATTCAGGGAAGCTACACGTATAATCCCAATCTGCACACTCTGACTTGATCAACTAATACTTGCTTTCAGGGCCTTGTTTGCTTGGCTAGTTTCCTGGGTTTGCTTATTAAAGAGTCACATGAAACAGTGTCCAATGCCTTACTAAAACCAAGATTTAGCAACTAATTCTTATCCCCATCCAAAAGATCTGTCACTTTGTCATAAAAGGAAATTAGACTGGGTTCATGTGACTTGATCATAGCAAATACTTATCAGTTGTTATGCATGTCACGGATCTCTTGCTGCTGCTAACAGCAGATTTTTCCTTGTCAGGAAAAGAAGACAAAAGAATCGACGTTAGGTCAGTTGAGGTACAGTTTCCATCTTCTCCTCCAGTTTGTCCTTAAAAAGTTAAAAACTGTTTCTGCTTTCTTTCAGTCATCTGGTACTTCTCTTGACTTACATTAGCTTTCAAAGATGATCTTAAAATGCATTAGTTCCTCAGACGAGTTCTTAAAGTACCAGGAACAAATTCTTCAGACCCAGTCAATCTGACAACATGTAGCTCTTGTCTATCCTGTTTTCCTTTTTCCAGGTACGCTTCATCAGTCTTTGTCACTCATATCAACTGCATGAGCTATACACCGGCAATTAACTTTTGACCTTTTGGATCAGTCATCATTATAACAAACCAAAAAATTCAATACACAAGTCGCAAATCTGAACCAAACACACAATCACTTCTGTCAATAGCCATCCTCGTTTAAGTAGTCAGCACTTTCGTTAGTACAAATCTGTTACTACTCGTATGTTTATTCTCTGTCAGTTAACAGGTACATCTCATCTACTTTCATCCTTATCTGTTAACCTGCTGTGAATTTCCACCTTCCATAGGCTTCCCCCCAATGTGTTTGAAGTCAATGCAATTCCTCACTTAACTGAGTTGATTCTTATTACAGCTAGTCTCCTCCTGTACTGAGATGTGCTTTCAGTCATGATCTGCACATCTCTAGAAAACTGTCTTATTTCCTCAGTTTCTCTTACAGAAGACAAGTCTGAAATGAGATCTTGCCTATCAATTTTCTGTGGTCTGCCTTCTTGAAGCTGAATGATTTTTATTTGGACGTTCTCCCTCTACTGTCAGAATCATTAATATTTCATTTCACTTTCTTACACAGGTTGTTTTAAAGCATCCAGATTTTTTCCTCACTTGCTGATGATGTAGTCATTCTTGATCCCACCAACTGATTCCTAGAGGACGTAGCACTGTCTCTCCTGAATTAGAGAGCAGTCAGATACTTTGGATATGACATAAATCTGAACACTACAAGTGAGCTATGAAACAAGATATACATACGATGACTTCTTAAAATATGACGGAACCTCCATGTGAGGAAAGTATTATCCAGGAAGTATGTTTATATGCTGGTGCACAGGTCCTACGAAAGTGCTCTGTTTGAGAAGCTCTTTCCTGAGACTTGAGATAAACTAAATACTGTACAGACCTTAGTCACTACATTTATTCATAACCCGCAGCCAGGAGAGACTTTCCATATCCTGTTAGCCTTGTAATAGACAGAGTTATTTAGTAAGCTGCAGGAATGAGTGAAGTCTCAAGCAGTTTACATACCTACCTAAGCATTTTTACCTAAAGGTGCTAGAGGTGAAAATTCCAAACCTCACCTGCATGTACAAATACCATTTGTTAAGAGAAATTTGTTGTGTATCAAACCATAATGCTCGTAATGTACAGCATATATTATCTTAGAACATTTTATCAATAGAACTATATGGCATTCCTGAGAATTCTTAAAGCAACACAGTCCCAGTTTACTAAACTAAGGGGGGAGAAAAATGTCACTCACTAGTACCACACAAGCCACATTTTCATAAGGCGATTCCTTCACAACTATACACATATGATGCATATGTACACAAAGTGTAACATTTTGGGATACTCCCCTTCCCCACTGAGACGTGTCATGGAGAACAGTAACAGAATGAAAGATTAGAACAGATGGACAGAAAATACGCACAGTATATTTTATTTTCTGAGATTTCTGCACCCTTGGCAAGTAGGGGCATTTCTGCTAATGGCAATTTCTATTGCAAATTTGATGTTAAGAAAGCCATTCTCATACAGTCAAAATTTTTAGCATTGTCTTTTCACGTTCCTTCCCAGGAGCAGAGCTGTGCTGGACAGAGCCTGGAAATTGTGTGTATTGCATTAAATTAGCTCAAGTTGAGATCCCTCAGGTTCTCATCCTTCAATTAATTGTGTTACTTTCTAAATTATTTTATTTTTAAGCTAAATATTTAGAATACTGCAGCTTCCAGTGAAGCATTTTTAACTATTCTTTTCCATTATCTGTTCTTACCGTACCTGTTTACAACCAACTCTTAGTACTCTCTGTGACAAGGCTGCTTCAAAGCTTGGCTTTTCAGTATTGGTCATACTGAATGGTAACAGCCAAGTTCTTAATCAAATGTTTCTAAAGAACATGAGATGTTAAAATAAACCTAAAAATCTCGACTGGAATTAAAAAAAATTGTATATTTTCAAAACAGTTTTCCATAACGGAAAACAACTGTTTTAATTCCTTACGTGACTTCAAAGGACAGAAAGAGGAAATAATGATTGTATTTTCTGTATGTCCCTGCTTCTTAGTGGTAAAAGTTCATCACAGGACTGTTCTCTAGAGCTCAAGCAACATTCATGACTCAGGAATAATTGACTGCTTTCTTGCTAAATAAAGAAATAAACCCAAACGAGAAAGACCCAAACCAAACCATCTTTAAATTTAGCTAAAAACCAAACCCAAACAAAAATCAAGGAGAAACCAGCAACTACCTGGTTACAATGAATTCCTGCTCATTGTGCACAGCTCATGATGTCCTGATCTGAACAGCAACCTAAAGGAATCTCAAAGAAACAAGGAATTCTAGAGTGCTACATTAGGAACAAGTGAAAACGGTCTCAAAATCCAACGGAATAGCATGTAATCCTTTTCAACAGACAGATGACACTCATGCTTCAGTTGGGCTTTGTTTTTAATTTAATTGCTGACACTGGTGTCAAGCAGTAACAATTGACTCTGCTTCGCCAATAAATGTTTAGTCTCCCACTAGATATCCACTTATACAGGCTAAATAACTACTACAGGAGCCATAACTGCTTGCATAAACAGAAGTGTTAACTTCATGGACCTCGCTTTCATGGCCCACTGCCTACAAAAACAGGACTTATGAAAAATTTATTCTACATGATTGTAGAAGCTAACTTTATAAACTGTAAATATTGATATTTTTACTTTATTTATTCCTATATAGGTAATTTCACATATAGTAAATTTCCAAAATACTATTTTCAAGAAAAATAAATTTAAACAAACCTAAAATACCTGTACGGACAATATTAAGAACAAGGCTAAAAATGCATGTTACAATTTGTTTAGGGTAAAAAAGAGAACAGAAGAACCCCAACTAGAGTTCCTAGTTCACCTTTTGTTACAGTGAGCAAGGTCTCAATTAAGTTTATACGAATAGGAGGGCATATGAAGTGAACTGGAGATGTGGATCTACATTCTTTTGTCAGAACAAGTAAAACTTCAAAAATAATGGGAGGAGAACGTTGTGAGTACAATGGCATGGAGATATTCGTGGCCAGGCTGGACGTGGTTCTGAGCAACCTGATCTAGCTGAAGATGTCCCTGCTCATTGCAGGGTGGTTGGACTAGATTGACCTTTAAAGATCTCTTCCAACCCAAACTATTCTATGATTCTACATAAAGGTACTATAGAAAAATGCTTCTGTCTCAACCACGGTATGAAATTATTCTGGTTTTTCTTGCATTATCATGAAGTCCAAAAAAAAAATACCAACAAAAAAAACCCAACCAAACCAGAAAAGAGCAGAGGGTGACAGCAGAATTCACTGCTCTATGTAGGGACACAGCTGGAACACCCTAGCACTGCCACCATGTAATCCGAAAATATCTTACAGCTGGGTCAGAGCAATTCCAGGCACAGCTCCAGGTTGGGCAGGGAAGAGATTCAGAGCAGCCCTGCAGAGAAGGACTTGGGGGTGTTGGTCAATGAGAAAATGAACATGAGGCGGCTGCAGTGTGCACTCGCAGCCCAAAAAGCCAACGGTATCCTGTGCTGCATCCAAAGGAGCGTGACCAGCAGGTCGAGGGAGGTGATCCTGCCCCTCTGCTCTGCTCTCGTGGGACCTCACTTGGGAGTACTGTATGCAGTTCTGGTGTCCTCAACATCAAAAGGACATGGAACTGCTGGAACAAATCTAGAGGAGGGCCATGAGGATGATCAGGGGACTGGAGCACCTCCTGTCTGAAGATAGGCTGAGAAAGTTGGGGCTGTTCATCCTGGAGAAGAGATGGCTGCATGGAGACCTCAGAGCAGCCTTCCAGTATCTGAAGGGGGCCTATAGGGATGCTGGAGAGGGACTCTTCATGAGGGACTGTAGTGATAGGACAAGGGGTAATGGGTTCAAACTTAAACAGGGCAAGTTTAGGTTGGATATAAGAAAGAAGGTGTTACTGTGAGAGTGGTGAGACACTGGAATGGGTTTCCCAGGGAAGTTGTGAATGCTCCGTCGCTGGCGGTGTTCAACGCTGGGTTGGAGAGAGCCTTATGTGGCATGGTTTAGTGGGAGGTGTCCCTGTGAATGGCAGGGGGGTTGGAACTGGATGATCTTAAGGTCCTTTCCAACCCTAACTATTCTATGATTCTATGATTCTGTGATCTTGTCTTAAGAGTTGAAGCCCAGTTATGGGAAGGTCTGCTGTTTGGCAAGAAGAAACAACTCAACCTGGATGAAAAAACACCACATCTGCAGGATATGACGGCAAACTACTGAAGTTTCACAAATGCGCTCCTATTTGCTCTTGCAAATAACTCTGACCATGTATTTCATGTAGCCTAATGTCTAGTAAAGTTCCACGGATCATCAATAAATCTGGTGGGGAAGCAGGGACATGTACAAGGGAACAAAATGGATGTCCAGTTAAATAAGCATCTCTGATGATAAGCAAGTAACTACTGTAGGTTACTTCTGAGAATTACGACTTACAGAAGTTCCCAGCTTGAGGCATCTGTTCCTTTTTCTTAAATCAGAGTTACTATGCAATTTTATATCCGTGTGTACATTAAGGCAATGGCCACTGCATTGAGACAGAAGTTTCCACAGTAATCCAAAGTCTTGATATGAATCTTCTAACAATCTGTAAGACATTTTCCCTTTGGATTCCCAATCCATGTCTTTTTTAAAGTTACAGAGAAGAAGAAAGAAAGTGAAGGTTGTGGTTACCTTCCATAAGTTTATCCTTTAACATCCATCTGACTTACTTCCATACAGTCAGATGTTAAATTTCTTCAGGAACAACATTCACCTTGCTAGAAACACGTAAAAATGTGAAATTTAAATATTCAAAAATGCTGTTTGCATCAAAGAAGCTGATACTTAAATGCTGGACAGCAAAGCACAGAATAGGGAATAATTCTTATTCACAGGCAAAATTAGACAACAAAAAACCTCTTTTCTAAACTAAATAACTTTGGGTTTAGTTCTCAGACTACACAAAATACCAGTAAGCAGTTTGAGTATGGTCAGCCACATTCTGCATGTCCAAAACATGCCTCAAATAGCAGGTATTATTTTGTAATTAAGAGGAAAGGAAGGAAAATTAGCTCATTGTTAGTTTATTTCAAAACTCTTTGAAGATTTATGTCCACAGGTGGTAGCCTGAGCTCTAAAGTCAGGAAAGACTTACACACCTCCATTTCAAAATACAGATACTGCTGAAGATTTGCTTCATTGGACAGAATGCACCTGTGTTAGCACTGAAAAACCAGTTAAAAACTAAGTAGAAACAAACTCACCCAGGTCTATACACCTCTTTCCAGAAATCCTGGTTAAGATAATATATTCTCAACAGAATTAATACCCTTCTTGCCAGTCCTACACTTTGTTTCTTTAATTACCTCATAGACCTTGACTTTCTTCCACTAATTAGGAGACCACTTGCCAGGTTTTCATTTTCAGAGTACAGATGATGCTGTTATCTGTATGTGGGACCCAGTTTTGCCATATACTGGAATTGCTCTTCCAAAGCAGCTATTATTTGACATAAATTCTATTAATGGGATGGATTTGTTTCCTTAACGTAACCTGTGTTCTCTAGAAACTCCTCACCACTGATGATTAAGTTCCACGCAACTCTGGTCACAGAGAGGAGTGGAAGATCTTGAAGCCTCTTTAATACTGACGGTACTCCAGAAGAGAAGGCTTTTAAGAAAGACCATAAACTGGAGCCTTCTGTAAGCAAGCTATTCAAAGCTGGGCTTGTATCACACTATTCACATAAGGTATTTTGAACCCTGACGACTTCACCACACCTTCAACTTGAAGCTCCTATAACTTTTTATCTATTCACATGTACCAATGTCCCTTTAGCCAGGAAAGTGTAAAGCAAACAGATATAATACCATTTCTTAGGATGATAATCTCTTTTAATAACTACAAAAGACTTTAAGGAACAAAAACCTAAAGATACGCTCTGAAATTCTGAAATCCATAGAAAGGCACCTGTCTTCTTTACATTCGGCCTTTGTGCTTTCACATCAGAGATTAAAAATATGTGAATACAGATGAAACGTTATTGAAATCATAATTAAATTAGAGTTTAAGTGCTAAGTCACAGACTTTAAAAACAATACTATTAAAAGTGGTTTGCTTCGATTGTGTCTTACGTGGAAGTGAAACATTCACATTTACTTAACGACAAATTTTACTGCACTTCTAAATGAGTAATTATCTTCAAAAATACACTTCTCATGGTTTTGTATTAGACACGGTTTATAATTAAAAGATTAGAACAACTTTTGGGGGTTGAAAAGACATTACAAACCAAAGCACTTAAAAAATATTGAAGAGAATATTACAGCCAAGTATTTCAGGTATTTAAAATCACCTTTCCTGGGTCATGATTCAAAGGCTGATACTTGCCAAGAAGGTCAAGAGAGGCTGACAAACTTCAAATAAAGTTGTTTTTTTTAAAGCAAGGCTGCAACTCCAAGAACAGTTAGAGTAGAGCAAATGTCTTGGAAACAAATATATTATGAAGTGAGGTATGGTAGTGTTGAAGTGCTACAGTGGATTTCTGCATATTCAAACTTACTTCAGGTCAGCTCCTGTGAAGTTTGAGATCGGCAGACTACTGACTGCTTCCTTCGTCATATGACCCTTAGTTAGCTGTTCGATGGCCACAGAGAAGATACATTCAATTAAGCAAAAGACCTAACAGCATGATCAGATATGAACGAGCATATCTGGCAAATTAGAAGGCAAACTGTAAGTAAAAATGCAAGCATACAACTTATTCATCATAAATACATTTTAGAGCATTTAACATTATCAATATTTAAAAAGAATTTAAATAATAAATGCAACTATTTTATACAGAACTGTACCATTTATTATACACACAAGTATATCAGTTCCCTTTGTTTACAAAGGCTGGTTACAGATATATGGAATGTTACAGTACTATCTTGCATAAAATTTTAGTTCAATTCGTACTTCAAAAAAAGGGTGCAAAACACCAGCCTAATAAATCTGACTGCATTGAAATATTTTTAATTACATCATTAACACATACACAACAAGCTGTACATAAGCCCACTTTTCAATCACCACTTCAAGATACTGTAGCAAGTACATTGGGTTATAAATGATTCCAACTATTCAGTGAAATTTATTAAAGGTTTGCACTGCTACTCACTCTGGAACCTTTGAGATATAGCCTGTATTCATGAATTACTGAGCTCTTGTTAGTACAGTTAAAAGGCAGTCAGCACTGGTTGCCAAGGTACTGGTCACAAGAGATTTCCTCAGAAAAACTTCACCCAGGAACAAACATTTTGGGATACTTTTTTTTCTCCTTCAAGAATAAAAAAGTAGTGTTATGGGGTCAAGACTCTCCATTCTGTACCTTGGATGCTGGTGGATGCATGAAGTCCTTAAAGGGAACCAGTGCCTCTTTCAGAGCAGAGCACACTTCCGAGGAGGAGCAGGTGATACATTCTACTAAGGTTGGGTACAAGGCAATAACTTGTGCCCACGTATTAGCATCAACTGCAAGGAAGACAAGAACAGACTGAATCACTGATTACTGTCCAAATTCTTACAACAGATTTTTCCCAAACCTCTATAAATAAGGGCACATTCAGCTATCTAAATATAGGTACCTAGTGTTATAGAGACGCTGTGACATATGTAACAAGGCTCTCAGATATGATGTATGATTTCTGCAGGAGAGCCATACTCTTTTTGCAGCAGCAGCTGGAAGCCAGATGGGATGTTGATAAAATGGTGCTACACACCTGTGTTTCTACATGAGTCATTCACTGTGTTTTCTGGATGAAGAACTGACAAACTGAAGCTAATACTTTTATTTAATCTGTAATACACATACATTTTCTGCCTGCTCTTCTCAGCTATTGACCAAAAATTGAATTGGATGCACATTTCACTTTTGGAAACTTGTCAGCAATGAGGCCTTCTATTAATTTCAAATCATTCCAGATTACAAGAGCTATAGCAGGCAGAAGGAGAAACCCTGGACCAAGACACAAAAATATCCCTGGTAAAGTTTGTTAGTCCAACAAGCAAAAGCAAATATTGTAGCACGTATCCTATTAATTAGGTCACTTCCCTGCTTACCTGAACAACCCCCTGATGTCAGTGTTAATAATTTTCTTTAAAGAAATAAAATTATTAAAAGCTACAAGTGGGAGTAAAGTGATTCTCTAATTTGCCCAGTGGTTCCCTTCATGAGAAACTATGGCAATACCATAGGAGGTATGGCAATCACTGCCATATATGGACAGGTGAAGAATGTCTCTCATTGCAGGCGGAGGGATGTGGGGAACAGTCCAGCCGAGTTGGCTATTCTACCCCTCTAAGAGAAAGGACCACCAAAGTAGCTCTTCAGTTGCCTTCAGGGCAAAAGCCAAAAAGCTTTACGCATTCTGACATAGCCCTGCCCTCAGCCTTTTTTCCATCAGCCTTGGGAACCACACGATCATAAATCTGGCTGCTCAGTGATGCTTCAGGCAAGCACTGCTTCTTTCAGGAAACCCACCTGCATGTGTTTTTCTGGAAAGGCTGGTGGGTTGGTTGGTTTGAGGATTGAAAGGCTTTTCCGTTCCTCATAGTATCAAAAGCAGGGAGGTAAAGGGCGGTGTTGCATATGCAAGTCTGTTAAAAGTTTCAGAGTCCAACACAGCTGTTTGAATGAAGACACCTGACTAAGTTTTCTGGTGGGAACCCTATGCACACAGTGGGTCAGCTTTCAGAAGGAACAGGATACATGACTATAAATGAAATTGAGGTGTTCCATTTAATTCAGCCCTTTAAATACATCTGTCAATCATTTACTTTGACATCAATGAGCTAAGGCATCTTTCTTAATTCAGGCGACAGGAGGTACTACAGCAGAAAGAGGGGAAGCAAGACCATGAGTTCAAAGTATCTTAATTGCCTGCCCAGGCTTTTAACATGTATACCACCCCTTTAATTGCAAACTGCATCAACAAAAAAGTGATCCGTAGTGACCTATAATGGTGTTATGAGAAGAAAAAGGGACCTAGCAAGACTAAGTATATTTAAGAATTCTCTTAACATTGTATAGAAGGCTTTTTGTTTTCAGAAGACACCAAGCTCTACCTAAAAAAAAACACTACAAATTGAAGCTTTCTATTTTATTAAACACATCTTAGGACCTTATACTTTTATGTATACTGGAAAAACTTTGTGGTCTTTTTTTCTGCAGTCTACCTGAAGAATTGCACATACACAGAATTGCAAAATACCAGCTCTTACAGATTACACCTCTCCTTTGTATTTGTGTGAAAATGACTACAGGAAAGAATAAATACGTCTTTGTGGCAGATATAATGTTACCTTGTTTAGAATCACGCTGTTTAACTATAACTTACCATTTTCAGGTTGAGTTTTTTTAAGTGAATCAATGAGAGTGCTGACAGCTTTTAAAACAAATATGATTTCTGTTACTTGTTGCCTACAAAGGGAAAAATGCAAACAGTCAATTACTCATTTTTGTCTCAAGAATAAAAGTTTTCTGTGAAACCTACACAACATTAAAAAACCCCACGTAATGGAAACAGCAGCAATAAAGCCTACCAAAAAAAAAGGACATTTAGAGATTAAGGTTCTAATTGGTCTTTAACTTTCCCACCACCATTGCTGTTGTCTCAGCTAGGATAGAATAAATTTGATACTGGAAACTAATGGAATTCACATTTCAATCTGAAAATGCTCGCATACATGATTAACTGGAACATGAAAATAATCAATTTAATAACCCATGATCAAAAATCTTCAGAAGTGAAATTTCAGAAAGTTCCCATTTTAAAGAATTTCCTCGTACTTTGGTCAATTTTTCTATTTCAAGAATAGTTACTTGAGCAATGATTCACAATGTTGCTGTTCTGATATTTTATCCTATTATTGAGGAGACTCCACCCCTCAATTTAGAAACTATACATAGCTCTGTTGGGAATAAAGGAAAATCAGATTTCAGAAATGTTAGGTTACAGATATCAAACACTGTTTCAGTAACTGAATGTTAGCTACTTAGTCACATTCTTGGTGTCTATGTAACAGAACTGAACTTGACCATTATTATTTAAAGCTTTTTCAACAAAAAATTGGTATCAACATTTTCTTTGAAATATCTTCACCGCAAACATTTCCCTGCCTTTAAACTTTACCCCCCCTGCCCCCCAATATCGTTTTCAATGATTGAGTGATATTCTAAACACAACCTTCTTCTCAAAGTACTGGTAATACCTTTAATTTCCTAAAGACAGGGTACATACCGTGGAAGAGGACATTTGCCACTCAATCTCTCATCTTCTATGTAGCGATGCAATACATCCTGTGACCTTTTCAAGAGCACAGAGAGCGCCATTCTAGAGATGTAGCCTTCCTGAGGAGTTGTGACTTTATTACTGAATGAAAACTGAAGCAGCGTTTCAAAACACACCTTGGAAAACTCCTCTCTCATTCGAATATCTATTTCGGCTTCTGTAAGAGTAAAATGCCATATTTAATTGTGCAGTGTGCATCCAGTACATTAAATGTTGCATTTTGATTGGTTTATTATATTTTGCAAAAAGGTTACCACTCCTCTAGTATTAAACAAGATTAGCAGTGAGTGATAAGAACAAACACCAAGAATACATTCTAAGAACGTATTGCTGTGACACTGCAAGCACAATAGCTCCAAAAATAAAAGATAAAATATGCAACACATTCAGAAATGTGTCACCTACTTGACATTGCTTTTATAATGAAACATAGGAAATCAGTTTAATAAAATCCCAGCAACCCCCGTTCTACATCAGGATATTTGGTACTGCACAATCCCAAAAAAAAACCCTGCAAGGAATGCTCAGCAACTTCCATGAAATATAGTTCATAAAAACAAGCTGGATATCAGACAGTCTACACTGAATGCATGCCATGGAACTTCAAGTCTTCATCGGAATAAGTACTCTTAACATTTTCATTACTTTCTAGTAGATTTAAGTGCTTATCTTTTGTCATTCACGTACCATACCTGTAAAGGAGGATGACTGAGAATGTATTGAGCCTTTATTGAGCATAGTCATTATCTGACCAACAAATTCCTTAGGAATAAAATTAGCATATGGCAGTATCTCTGTGCTGATAAGCTGCACCACCTAAAAATAAATTGCATGTATTTATATTGGTTTTCTGGATATTAAAGTTGTAATTCTAGAATGAAGAATACAGAAACATTAAACAAGAGACATGCCTAATGAAACTTCATAACTTCCAATGCTAGCTTTTAAATTTTGCAGATGTCTCCAAAAACTGTGGTCTTGCATGTAACATTAAACTTGATACAATAAACCTTCTCCCCCACCACGTTTGTCAGAATTTCTGAAGCAGTTTTAATTTAGATTTCCTCTGACATTTGAAGTATATTCCTCAAACTGAATTTATAGTTTTGAAAAGAGAATATCTAACATTGGGAATCTCCCTTTCCCTCCACCGAATTCAATATCCTCACTATGACATTAACACATATATCACATGCTTACAATGTGACATCTGCAAAGCAGAAGAAGTGAGTTAATTAGCTTGAGGCAATGCATATTAACAGAAATGCTTTCTATCCTTGTCTTGATGCTCCCATCCAGGAACAAAGTGGGTTTAGATCTCCATAAATTAATGCATTAGACCTCAGAGTTCTGCTCACTGAGGGCAGAACCGCTCCTGCTTTTCACCCAGAAATCTCTGTGTCCCATCTGTCACTCTGGTGAGATGACAGGTGATCAAACCCACACATACTGCCATGTCTTCTCTGCACCTCCTTTCCCTTTGTACCCCTGGTCTCTGGTCTGCCACATCTCTGTACTGGAATGAAAGGGGACCAGTCCCTCTTCATTCAAGTATCATCTTCTCTTAATTTTCTTTGGCCTTCTCCAACTAAACGTGATCTCTTTTACAATTACGGAAGTCTCCATACTGCACAAACAGGAGATCATTTCTTCATTTATGCACAAGCCTCTCAGTATTGAGAGCACATCTGGAGGGCAACAATGTCATTGCTGACTGAATGTCCCCCTCAACACAGAAAGCACTCTGAGCTTTCTCCACAGTTTACCATTACCTGCGTAATTGCTTGGCAGTAACATAGTAAGAACCAGGTAATGGGGTGGAGACAGAAATACATTCTGGTTTAGCCACTTCATGCCATTTTGAACTCGAGTGGACAAGAAGTAGTTTTTGGCATGCTGCTTCCTCGTTTTCGCATAACCCTGAAGCAGCTGAATTCTGAGCTTATGAATTTCCTGTCTTACGTTCAAAAAAGAAGACAGCATCACAGAAAAAATAATGGGTAAACCAATTACTTTAATTGTTTTAAAACAATTATTTCAGAACCAAATGCAATCTGTTACTGTTTGACAGTATGTTTGTTAGAGTCTCCTTACCTCAACATCAATGCTCTCATTCTTCTGAAATTCTTGAATTGAGAGATTATCAGGAGGTGTACTAAAAATAAACATACTGTGTTATACTTCCAAATTACAACATGTGTAAGGAGATAAGTATGGGAAAATGCATTATAGTTTAAAGTTAAGGCATACATCAAAATGGTACTACTACATGGTAATGATTAACATTTTTAGAGTAATATCTTATGAATAATGATGATAAAAACGATTCAAAGGAAAAAGCAGTAAAATACTAAAATAAAATAGTTCAACTGCTGGACCTCATTAAGGACTTGCATCGCCAACGCCACTTGTCATATGCATCTCAAAGTAATCTCTCCTGTATGTGCAAAAGTTGCAATAACTGTTTAGATGAGTCTGAGCCTACACTGGTGTTTTTAGCTTTGGATGAGACACGGGCTTTTCAAGTTAAACTTCTAGACATCCCCATTTATAAACCTCGGTTCATGTCTCAATGCATAGAACGTAAATGGGGAGGCTGAAGGAACATATAATTAAAATATGACTGTATAGTCACTTGGTACTCTTCTCCAGGTATCCCACTTATCCAACAGAGACAGCAGACAGGTCTAGGTATGTGTCTGTTCTGACCTAGTTATGCTGTTCTCATTTTTCTAGTGCAGGAGTTCGAATCCTTGTGCCTGTGTCTCTGGAATTTAAAGACAATTGCAAAACCCACTGGGTTGTGGGTTAGTTTTTCCATACTGTCTGATTTGCACTGAAGGTAACATGTTACTAGAGCTAATGGAATAACCAGTGGCATTAACAACAAAAATCAGAGAGAAGGCACTTTATAGTGTCAATATAATTTCATATATTAAATTCTCTTTTTCATATACTCTTTTTCTTTTTAAAATAACTATGTAACATCTTCCACCTGAGGATCAATTTGGAAACTTGTCCACTTGAAAGGAATGGTTAGAGATACTGGAATTAAATTAGAATTAACTTGCTGCTAACGTGTATGCTTTTGTGTTATCATGCATCCTAAAATAGATGACGGTGTGTTTTTTTTTCTCTAGAGAAACCATTTGAGTAAGTGCACAGGATGGTCACTATTGAGAAGGAGGAAAATGATTGGGTCAATCTGCCACAACATTCCCTGCCTAATTTATGTCAGAACAGGCAGATGCGAGGGAACAGAACTCCGGACTGAACAAAGAACCAAGCTGTTCTGTAAGCAGCAGAACCCGTGCAGTACTGTAGTGACACGCACCCTTCCCCTTATTTCCAAACTCCCTCCCCAGGCCCCAGTTTTTCCTCCACTCCATGTTGTGTTGTCATCTCCCCCCGCCAGGAAACAACAGACATGTGAACTAAGCACGTGCTCACTAGCAAGGCAGCTGCTAAATGTATGACTGTGGATCTGTGCCAGCCTTGTCTTCATAAGGGTACTCATCCGGGCCTATCTTCTCCATCCCACTGCCAATTTTAATGGAAGGTTTATAAACTTTGGAGGCTTCTAAATCATTAAAATCTGGTTAGTTTAGCTAACAGTTTGGTTTGGTTGTTTTTCCCATTGCTCCTGTATGTTGCTGACCAAGTCAAACCGGGTTTTTCCAAGACTGGCTTTTTTCTCCCCCATCTTCTGGGTGAGACACCTGAAGCTCATTCTGCACACCTACAGCTGATTTTCAGTATTGACAATTATGGCAGTATGTATCAATGTTCCTGATTAAAAAATAAACGTATCTCCCTTCCTCAAAAAGACTTTATGTAGATAACTTCACAACTGTCACTCAGGTGTTACTTGTATGACTAGAAAAGCCCAAAGAAGAAAATATCATAGAATCATAGAATAATTAGGGTTGGAAAGGACCTTAAGATGATCCAGTTCCAACCCCCCTGCCATTCGCAGGGACACCTCACACGAAACCATGCCACCCAAGGCTCTGTCCAACCCAGCCTTGAACACCGCCAGCGATGGAGCATTCACAACTTCCCTGGGAAACCCATTCCAGTGCCTCACCACCCTCACAGGAAAGAACTTCTTTCTCATATCCAATCTAAACTTCCCCTGTTTAAGTTTGAACCCATTACCCCTTGTCCTATCACTACAGTCCCTCATGAAGAGTCCCTCCCCAGCACCCCTATAGGCCCCCTTCAGATACTGGAAGGCTGCTCTGAGGTCTCCACACAGCCTTCTCTTCTCCAGGGTGAACAGCCCCAACTTGCTCGCAGCCTGTCTTCATGCGGGAGGTGCTCCAGTCCCCTCATCGTCCTCATGGCCCTCCTCTGGACTTGTTCCAACAGTTCCATGTCCTTTTGATGTTGAGGACACCAGAACTGCACACAACACTCCAAGTGAGGTCTCAGGAGAGCAGAGCAGAGGGGCAGGATCACCTCCCTCGACCTGCTGGTCACGCTCCTTTGGATGCAGCCCAGGATACGGTTTGCTTTCTGGGCTGCGAACACACACTGAAGCTGCCTCATGTTCATTTTCTCATCGACCAACACCCCCAAGTCCTTCTCCTCAGGGCTGCTCTCAGTCTCTTTCCTGCCCAACCTGGAGCTGTGCCTGGGATTGCTCCAACCCAGGTGTAGGACCTTGCACTTGCCATGGTTAAACTTCATCAGGTTGGCATCAGCCCACCTCACAAGCGTGTCAAGGTCCCTCTGGATGGCATTCCTTCCCTCCAGCATATCAACCGAACCACACAGCTTGGTGTCATCGGCAAACTTGCTGAGGGCGCAACTCAATCCCACTGTCCATGTCACCGACAAAGATGTTGAACAAGACCAATCCCAACACTGATCCCTGAGGGACACCACTCGTTACTGGTCTCCAGCTGGACATTGAGCACAACTCTTTGCGTGCAGCCATCCAGCCAGTTCTTTATCCACTGAGTGGTCCACTTATCAAATTGATGTCTCTCCAACTGAGAGACAAGCATGTCGTGTATAATATATACATATAATACTGTATTTATTATTGGTTTGTATGTAAGGCATTGAGAAACTTGGAATTACATGTTGAAAACAATAAAATGTGAAGTAGCTGTTCAGTCAATACCCTTTGTAACACATAAAGAAGTTGCCTGTGCAACACCTTTAGTAATGTAAACCATTCTGATGCATACGAAGGCAGGTCACATTGAGATACATGGGAAACTTTAATTCTGACACTTTCTAATTTACAACTGACTGTCCTTCTGAGCTGAGGTGCACTTTGAAGAGGTGTTAAGATCTCTCTGTCCAGTCATCCAGATCTATCTGCCACATATGCTACAGATCATGCTACATACTTGTTCATGTAGCAAATTACTCCCAAGTGAATAATTTTTGTAAGGTGTCTATATGAAATGTCTACCTAGAGACCAAAAGCTTTGCTGGTCAGATGCTGTACAGCCGCACTGTACCAGAAGGATCAAGAGCTGGGGAAGCTAAGAAGCAGAATGATGCAGTGTGTTGCTATGTGCAGGCTTTCCCAGGTACAGAGCTCCCAGCCGCTGCCCAATGTCTAGGGAGGGCTTTAGAGCCTAACAACAAAGGGATAACAGCCACCGAGAGCCCTGCTGTGCACAGCAACATTCTGCTCTGAAGCATCTTTTTGGAGAGTATTGATTTAATTCCCTCATGTGAGCACAGACTTCTGCTCTAGTAAATTATATATACACACACATTTGCTGGATTTTATTTTATATAATGGCTCGACATGCTTCCATAAAAGCCTCTGGGAAAGAAGAATGATATGAAATAATAAACAGACCAGCCTCTTACTAGAAGACAATTTTGTGTAAATTAAGTTACATGAAATATATTAATTTTTAAATGTCACTTTGATTTATAATAAAAACCGGGGTTATTGAGCCTGCTCAGCTGCAGCGTGCTTTAAGAAAGTAAAAAAATAGAGGCTGAAACTTCTTATTGCTTGGAAGTTGTTAATGCTCTATGACAGTAACATTTTCATTACCTGGGCTCTCTTTACTACATTTGAATTTTTTTGACGTACAAAGCCACAGAGACCATTTCTGCTGTGCTTCGTACTTTTTAAACATCAATGGGCACCCCCTCTCATTCAGCCCCGTAGCTGGCTTAAAATCTAGCTCCTGTCCAAAAGACAGAGGCAAGACCATGCAGAGGAGACTCACTATTCAAAACGCAGAGATTCACAGAGTTCCTAACCAACGGCAACCCAGTTTCACTGGTGGAAGCAATATTAGGCTATTTACACATGCAATTTCCAGGCCCACAGTGATTAGAATTACAAGTTAGACTAATGTTTAAAGTGTTGATAAAAATATTTAGAACATCAGTGAAATAGTTTTATCTTTCTACTCTGTCCTCAGCCAGGGAGAAACTTGGAGAATGTGCATACAAAAATGAGACAATATGCACTGGGATATTTTAATGAACACAGCTAAAGGGAAAAACTAGCCAAATCTGTTATGCAGTGTTGCTAGGAGGACTAACTGCAATCAGACTTTAAGAAGTTTTACAGAGATGCAGATGTTTCACATTTAGAACCATCTCAGAAGTGCCAAGTTAGCTTTGAAGAATAAAGGTTTGAAGAGTGGATAAAAAAGGAAGATGTTTACCCAGCTTTGCATGAAGCCTGGACAGATAATAGCACGGAACATGTGGAATATTAAATAGTGGGAAGTGTGGAGTATGCAAAGGTATATAGGAGTGAAGGAAAAAAAAAAAAAGTATCTTTCTTTGTGACAAAACACTTCAGTTTCCTTGAAGCAGAGCGCTTAGGACAAATTACAGAATGCCAGCATAAGAGAGTAAATTTTCAGTTTTAACTGTATTCAGGTGTAATTGAATATACCTAACTGTTTTCCTGTCACAACAGGTGACATGTCGGATAATGGTAAAAAGCCAGATAATGGAGTAATGCTGTTACTCTGTCTCACCAACAGCCTTTTAAGGTGTCTCTGAATTGTGTTTTCCAAAGTCTTCATGCTCCAGAACCGCTTCAATCCATGCTGGCCTTCAGTGGAGCAGCCAGACTGGTACACTTCTGCACCTGACTTAATAAACCCCCAGTCCTGCACGGCATATTTGCAAGCTGGAAAGCCACCAGGGGTGACTGACTCACAGTTGCAGTAAGCCACAGTTACAGCCAGCAGGGTCACTAAAACTAAATCAAGTTTACAAGTCACTAATCTAACTAAGAGGACAGGGGGCTCTCATCTTCTCATCTGTGGCTTGGTGTTTTGATTTGGGCGATACAGACAAAAAAACAAGTACCATCAAAAGCTTTAAAAACCACAACTCATCGTTAATACAAACAAATCAGGGAACACACCAAAACCCCCTGTCTTTATATCACCTAGTTTGCCTAAAATAAAGGACCAACATGGACCGCTGGAAAGTACATTCCCACTGCCTTCTCCTGTAATCTGAAGGCTGATGTGCACCTCAACTCAGCAATAAATTTTAGCTGCTACTTTCAAAACAGTGGGTAGATTCTCCCAAATTACTCTAGAATAAGACACCACTGTGATTAACATATATTTTCTATCAGAAGTCCAATTTAGTTTACCTAGAACTGGAACAATTACACTGACTAGACCACAATTACAAGCCACTAAAAGACTGAAAAGACACAATTTAGTAAATTTTAACACAAAAGAGAGAGGTTGTCCTATATGCCAAGGCTAGTTTCACACAGCCTTGCACAGAAGTGCAGAAGGACTTAACCAAAGGAAATCAGATAAGAATTACCTCAACATGGGGAACTTCCATAGCTCTCTCTAGAGCCCTCCTTGCATCATGGTGAGACACATACACTTCAGGAGCATTATGGGGAGGAGGAGGAGGAAGAGGATGAAGGAGAAATGACTGCTATTACTAATTGTCCTGGCTACTGGCGCCTTTCTTAGTTCTAACATTTTTCAGCACCACAAGGCTCAGGCTGATATAGGGAACAGAAAGGCTGCCTATCCTAAAGCTACTAAGGGATAGGGCCCTATCTGTAAGTGGGAGAACCATGCACTTGGGAAGACTGATATTTACAAAAAGATGGACATTAGCGAGTGCAAAAAACTCCAGACCAAACCCAAACCAGATGTTCACTAGCCATACAATGTACAGCTATGTAAGAAAAAATCATCTACCCATAACAAGCCAAGAAAGAGTAATGATAATGGCCACTAATTACAATAACAGGCCAAATCATCCTGCCGTAGCCATATGGTTCCAGAAACCACCAGCCTGGTTTTAATATTTTAAATTCTTTTGAACCTTAAAGCTTCTACGTGAGAGAATAAGAAAGTTTCATATAAATTTTCTGAGAAAAACGTTCTGAATTCTAATGAAAACACTGATCCCTAAAAACACATTTTGCATGTAAAATTATAGAATACGCTCTGGTCTCTAAGGAGGCAAAACCAGACTTAAGTGTAGACAGACAAGTTTTAGGGCATCATAAATATTCACAGGAGTGCTATTTTTCCTTTACCTCCGGAGAACATTCACCCATGTATGACAGCTGGCAAAAGCTATTAGAACTGATGGCAACAGTGATTGTTTCTAGCAAGCAACACATTAAGATGTAATTTCTACGGTTAGAACATCTTTCAAGAAAAGTATAAATCACTCACTGTAAACTAAGAAAAACACAATGTATTTGGCCAAAAAGGTCATGCAGATGACAGTAGGTTATCTTGAATTACATTGAAGATCGGTGATAATCTTACTTCCCTGGATTTATAAATGATTAATACCCAAAAACTGTAGCAGTGCCAGAGCGGGTCAGCTAATAATATGCAAAATGGGTATGTTTCATCTATTTTGTGGATATTTAGGAATAATTCACTTACAGCCAAAAGTAGTACGAACAAAACCAAACAAGATCCTGCAAAGACTACTTTAAATGGAAGAAATAGTGAAGCATCAAACAAAAGCCTGGATGATTAAAGTGTCTTTTAAGTAGTCTTGATGAGCTTTTTTATTTCAAATTCCTCTTATTTAATAATAAATTTACTTCTTTGAAGTAAATGCAAAACAAGAGAAGAGTTTTTCATTCAGTTGTCATGTAACCCCACTGATGAAATTCCAAAGTCATTCATTATTACAAACATTTTCACTAACGGGTATGCCTCGAAAATTAAGTTTCATTGGTATTTATTTTTTGTCTGTTTTAGGCAACCTGCTATTTACTTACCATTAGTAAATACAGCTGTGTTTGGTTGCTGATTTTTGTGGTTTTGAAAGCTATACACACACAAATACACAGCTTGTTAGTGGTAGGTACAGAACCCTACTGTTTTCTATTAAAGATTAATTTGTTACTGAAATCAGCATACATACAGAAAATCAGGGAATTAACTTATTCATATACCACACTGTCCTTCAATGTGAGATACTATCACATATACTTCCACTACTCCTAAAAGATCCTTACCCATACCGCTCCTAAACAATCCTAAACAATACCTGACCTTCTATACAGTAAAAAGTCTCCTTAATGTCTAACTTAGATAATTTTTACTGTACTGAAATCCATTTTTACCCATTCTCAAGGGACAACAAAAATTCTTCTCTGGAGTGATCTTTTACTATATCATTAAGATTTATCATGCCTTCCTAATAATACATTATTTTGGTTGAACAAACATACATCAGATTGTCTAAGTCTCTTATTATTTTTCACTTCTGGACTTTTTCAACCTCCCAACATCTACAGTGTTCCATTCTTGAGAGATTAGGCATGTACTTACACATCTGCCTGTCTGATTATGAATCTATTTAGCTACACTTTTCACAAAGTATTATAAATAAAGCTTGGTTAATTATTAAGGTGCACTCAAATTATCTTCTGTAGAAACACATGCAAGGAAACTATAGGCTTCTAAGTAAACAGCAATGTAAAAGGTCATTTCAAAATTCACGGTAAGTGGAATACTTCAAGATGGAACTCAAGAGAAATACTTTAAGTTTCTGTGTTCACTTTAAATAAAAAAAATATTGTTGCAATTTTAGTAAAAATGAATAAAGGACCAAACTGAGTACACATCAGTAACTTCTCATCAAATCTATAGTAACTGCCTTGGGATCTATACAGAATTCCTTGGCCTGCTCAGAAAACCGAAGGCTTGTATTCAGAGGTTAACTGAGCTCTTTCTTGCTCTGAAATTTTACCTTTTGAATGAAGCTTTTCCTACTACTTTCTAAAAGTGTAATTTTTTGAAGTAGACAGGCTGGTAACCTTTTCTCCTTCCTTCATTTAATTCATTTTCAAATCTCGAATATCTCTAAAGATAAGGCTGGTTTTTTCTAAACTCTACTGACACATTTATTGAACAAATAACTTAGAGAGATTTTCCAGGAGGAGAAAAAAATAAAAGGAAGGGAAATTGTGTTTACCTTTTGGTGAACAAAAAGTCTTCAAATGTATTCGCTAGCTCTGGCCACATACTGTCAAATTTTCCAGAAGACGCATGCTGCCTTGCAACAGGTAGTCCAATAGAGAGAACTTTGAGAAGAGAGGAAACAGCTAGCTTCCATGTGCTTTCAGAAGGACACGAATATTTCAGACTGAGAGGTATTCTTAGTGTCTGCAAAATCGAAGTTAGAACAAAATTCAGAGTTGCTCAGACAAATCTAACAATATGGCAGGTTTCTGCAGAAGATCTTGGCAGACACTGTCAAAGATGATAGTGCACATCCCTGTCTTCTCTGCTGTATACAAGATGCTCTTTTATTAAATATAATTATAAAGATGATTTACCATATACTGTCTGGCTACAGTACAGGTCTGCTGCCAACTATGATGCTAGAAGTCAAAGTTGATTCGTTACCAATTACACGATGAAATTACATCCTAATTTTATTTTTCTGTATTGCCATCCACCATTTCTGCTAAGCCTGACAAATGGGCTTTCCTAGGATCTAGCAGATAGCAGGCAGTTTGTTAGCATGAGTGTATTCTGAAGAGTTTAGCTGCATTCCTAGAAAGCTATCCCAAGTGCTTCCACAAGAAAAAAAAAAGAAGCCTCATTTAAATTGAAGCTCTTCCTAATATGTAAAAGTTGAACTGTATACATAACCACTGCAAGACACCTGGTCATTGCTGACTGTTTAACTGCATGAAGTTTAAAGGCAAAACGAGTTAGCGAAGATAAAGGCTACAATGCAACTCAGATGTATAGCGGATGAAAACACTTTTATCTTTCAGCTAGAAAACCAGCCTCAGTATCTATAAAAGAAAGTCATTAACGAGTTTTAAAAACATTAAACCTATGCATTATTTACATTATCTATATTCCTTTTAGCATTGTTAGTCAAGTTAACTAGAACCTAATACCAAGTTATCTCAGAAAACGAGTTATTTAATTTACATTTCAAATACATAGTGACTAAATATGGGTATTACATATGTGTCCCCAACTGTTTTTAGTGAAGTTGCTGATTTGAGGAAAGCAAATTGAGGAAAGCAAACTGTAATTAATTCTCTATTGCCAAAAATAACAAGAGCTAGGATCTAACAGTGGAGATAAGCAGAATATTTTCTTCTGCTGCTGTTTTTCACAGGGGTCAAATCTAATTCCTGTATAAACATGGGCTTTAGAGACATGAAAAATAATCTGAAAGCCATTTTAATCTACTGCAATAGATCACATTATTATCAACTGTGAGCCTTAAAAGAAAAGCAGTGTCTATACCAGTTTCACCTATCCCATTAAAACAGAAGTGGAAAACATCTGCATTAGCTTTAAAATACATGTATTTAATTCATAACAGATTCCAAATAATACCACAAAACTATTTTAAACACATTCAGGTTTCTGAATTTCTATAGAGGAACAACCTGATGTCAGGCAAGTCATTACAAAGAAACCTAGGTCACCTATTTTTTTCCAGACACTTACTACTACTTCTATTACTTACTAAAGTTTCTCTTAAAATGGAAATAAGGTCTAAAAAAGCTACGAGTTTGCCAGTTTCACCTTAAAGGCACATCTGTGCACCCATGACATTTCATAGGTACATCAATGACACACAAAGTCATGAAAAGCAAATCAAAGTAAACTGCAGCACAGATCCCCGAAAGTATACAGGCCATTCTACAGAAACTGGTCTTCAATGCCATATTTACTAACAAGCCTGCTTATCAGATTCCTGTGTGTAATGTTTTCAAAGACTAATATTTTGTGGCCTAACACATTGGTTAATTTTTATCTTAACACTGAAATAATGATGCTGACATTATTCAGCTACAGAACAATTCATATAGTCTAATCAATAGCCTTGCAGCTTCAAAAGAAATTACCACCTGCTGCTCATCTTCATAAAATATCAATTTGTTTCCTAAAGCTTTAAAGCTTCCAGAAAGTGTTTATCAACACTAGCTGAAAATAAAACTCATTATTTTCAACATAAATTCATTAATCTCAGAGCATATGCAGGACAAACTTTTACCTTAATAATATTCTGAAGAACTTTCTCTGTTACCACCGCTTTATGGCAAGCTGTCTTTTGGTATAAATCTACAACAACTTCCAATGATCTCTCAGCAAATGGTACATAATTCAGTGCTACCCACTCCGCCTAGGAAAAGAAATTAGTAAATTACTGAACTATATGTGAGAAAAGGAACAGAAGACGTATGTTTTGCACTGAAGTCTCAGTATAATACATGCAAGGCTTGCTAAGAATATGGTCCAAGCAATAAACCAGCAAATACAATGCAGTCTGACTATGAAAATGTACTCGACATTGAAATAAAGTACATTTAAGTAGGAGAAATGTTGCGGTCTAGGCAAGACAACTACATTAAGACAATCTTTAAGGAAATTTAACTCACCGGTGCAAACTAGTTGTATCTAGTGTGATTCCATTGTGTTGCAGGACAAATAGAATAAGAAAAATTAATACATACACAATAGTTACCTCTTTGATTACACTGAATCAGATGCTCATGCTCAGTGAACAGCAGAGTACACAGATTAAAAGAATTATGGAACATGTCCCATTTTTTTGCAGCACGTGCAATTAAAAAATTTGCAGCTTGAGGGAATTTTCTCCATCCAAAATTATCATGTCTTTCTATTAAATTTGGTATCACAGGTAGGACAAGTTATTTTAGATTAATTCACTGGACAAATTCAGACGCATTCACTACAACTGGTGCCCAGGCAAGACCCTTCCCACACAAAGGAATACAAAGTATAAAAGCAAAGCAGAATTCAAAGGAAGATAACAAAAGCATGTAAAAAATACTAAGAACTTGTTACACAACATGCACAGCAAAAGTTTACAGATGGAATAAATGCATCTTGCTAAACAACCTACAGCTGAAGCTGAATTGGGCTCACCAGCCACATGAAGCAAGTGAGATTCCTAACTAATTACCTGATTATACTTTGCATTTGCAATGTGCTTTGTTTCCAGCTGTCCATACTGTGGAGGCTTGCAGGAAAATTCTACAAAGGCCAACAGCTGGTCGAAGATTGCAGGATACATTATCTGCATACCTTCTGAGCCCACACATATAGCCTATACCAGAAGAAAATACAAAAGCTTAAATATATTATGTTGAGCTTTCACATTCAAAAATTTGCACCAGTAAAAAGAGCTCCGACAGAAAAATTCACATAGAAGACTATGCAAGAAGCATGCTGTACAAAAGACAGCGCATAGTTCTAACAGTTTAAGGAAAGTACGTTTTATTATTTTATTAAAGCAAATTAAGTGGCAAAACACCTGGGCATATATGGTTTAATAAATACATAGATCTCATTCCATCCAATAAAAGCTGTCTTCCCTTCACAAATTCTGCTTTGACATGACGGCAAAATATGCCTTATATAAGTCTTGTCTGTTGATCTCAGAGACGTCTTTAAGTTCTACTTCAAGGAACATTTAAATCTCAGAAGTAATTCATACAAGTTTTTTGTAAGTAGTTAAAATTGTGTCTTGCAGAAAGGAACATAAATAAAATAAGAATGATACGATTTTGGTATAGCTGAAACTCAATCTTGCTTTAAAATGGAAAACATTTCAGGAACGGTGTGCTTTTAAGATGTCAATGAAATATCATGTTGTCATAGGCTAATGATTTCCTGCTGCAATATAAATCCCAAGGCAATCTTAGGGCGTTTATTTTCAAAGCCAGGCACAATGATTCTGTGAAGTTACTCCAATTATTTTCTGTCATTTTAAATGTCTTGCTTTTCCTCCCAAAGTCTCTCCTCTCAAAGCCTCAAGAAACAGTCTATTTATTGCTCTACAAAAGGACCTTGTGCTTGGTGCAGTTATTTTTCTCTGGGGAGAAATCAACCCCCCTTTTCATGAATTGCAGATCATCCATGACAAATTGTGGCTCAACTCACTCAAGGTACCAACAGCCCTGATGCTGTTTTGAGTGAAACCTCCATACTGGGGCTGTGTCATGAGCTGTAGCAGTTAATTGGCTTGAAAATATCCCAAGTCTCCAGCTGTGAGAGGAAGCAAACCAATAGGGGCGACAGGCACTGTCACTGCTAGATCACCCTCAGACCTAGCTGCACCCTTGGGCAATCTACAAGCTGCAGCAGAGCACTCCATGAATCATCAATGGCCTTTCCCTCTTCCTCAGCTTCCTGCAATTCAGAGCACATGTCCAGTGCTCAAAAGGCTTTATCAACATTATGAATATAGTGCAGCACTTACTCTAAAAAGCCACATCCCTCTTCTGGTGCTCAAGTTCAAGACTGTACTGAACTCTGGAAAAGACACTTTGATGCTAGAAACTCACCTGTGTGGTGAAGGTGCTTAACTGCTTATCTGAAAGTACTGAACACTGTAAAGAATTTCAGCTGATAGGCTCCTGCACTAGAGTCACTGCACTAAACAGGTTAATGCAAGATTACATACCTATTAGAAAAGGTATAAAAATTACTTTATATACCAACAGATGGCTTAGAAAGAGAAAGGGAGCATCCACAAACCCCTTGATAACTTTTGTATAGATGCAACTTACTTGCACAGGTCCAACTTACACTGCCCACAGAAGACTACCTTAACATACCCCAGGGCTAAGTACTGGGACCAGTTCTGCCTAATATCTTCATGAATGATCTGGACGAGGTGATCAAGTGCATGCTCAGTAAGTCTGCAGATAACACCAAGTTGGGCAGAGTGCTGATCTGCTAGGAAGGCTCTGCACAGGGATGTGGACAGGCTGGATCGATGGGCAGTGGACAATTGCATGACATTCAACAGGGCTCAGTGTTGGGTCCTACATTTAGACTACGACAACCCCATGTATCCCTAGAGATTTGGGGAACAGCGGCTGGAAAGCTGCCTGGTGGAAAAGGACCTCAGGGTATTGCCAAGGTATGAGCCAGCAGTGTGCCCAGGCGGCCAAGAAGGCTAATGGCATCATGGCTTGTATCGTGTGAGCAGCAGAACTAGGGAAGACACTTGAGGTGCTGGAGCAGTCCAGAGAAGGGCAATGAAGCTGGTAAAGGGTCTAAAGCACAGTCTTATGAGCTGTGGCTGAGGGAACTGAGGTTGTTCAGCCTGGAGAAAAGGAGGCTCCGGAGAGACCTTGTTGCTCTCTACAACTACCTGAAAGGAGGTTGTAGCGGAAGTGGGTGTTGGTCTCTTTTCCCAAGTAAGAAGCAATGGGACAAGAGGAAATGGCCTCAAGTTGTATCTGGGGAGGTTTAGGCTGGATATTAGCAGAACTTTCCTCACTGAAAGGGCTGTCAAGCACTGGAATAGGCTGCCCAGGGAAGTGGCTGAGTCATCATCACCTTCCCTGGAAGTATTCAATCGACATGTAGATGTGGCATTGAGGGTTTTGCAGCGGACTTAGGCAGTGTTAGGTTAATGGTTGGAGTCCACTGATCTTAAAAGGTGGTTTTGAACCTAAACGATCCTATGATCTATAATGGCCAAACTTCAAAATATATTTGCCATTAATTCCAAGATTTTTATTATTATTATTCATTCCAGGATCAGTAGCAAAAAATTTCAGATGCTACTTGTTCTGTACTGATGAACAAAACCTGATAACTATTTCCTATTTGAAGTCTGTGCATGAATAGCTTCTTATTTTTAATACTTTATGAAACTCTTGTAAAAGTTTTAATTTACAAATAGAAGCATTTTCTATTCAGCCTACTGGAGTATTTTCAACTCTAAAAATTATCCATATATTATAAAATGGAGAATTAAGCAACTCAGTTTTGAAAATTCATCTAACTAGAACTGCTTTTCAATGACGTTTATGCTTCTGACATCAGATAACTTATCTAAGCTGCAGAAAAACCCAAAAATAGCCTAGCAGAGTGTGTGACAAAGGATGTTTTCAGTACCTTTAAGAGTCAGTTATTAAAACTGAGTACTATTTACTACATTAAGTGCACTTATTTACATACTTAAGTAGAGAGATGTATAAATCAAAAAGTAATGTCAGGCAACAACAAACCACAAACAAACCCTAAAATAAAATTCCTCTGCAGACTGCTGTTTGTTGTAAAAATTGACACAGGACTTTAGTTTCGGAAATCTGTGCTTTAAAGCATTCTGGTACCAACCTTTATATTTTTTAATTGTTCAGATTAATCTAACAACTCCCAGCGCAGCTATTGTCATGAGCTATGGTTTTATACTGGGAGGTACTGTAAAAATTGAGGTACTATCTAAGTCTGTATTTACAAAGTCCTGTAACTGCCACAAAAACCATTTAGATTGCAAGAGGGGAGATACCCATTTCTCATGGGGAGTTTTTTTGTTACTGTTTAACAGTGCTCCACCTAAAATAATTTAACATGGATAAGGAGACCAGCAAAGAAATAGAAAATTCTGAGATAAATAGATGGAGTGATTACATGGGGAAAAAAGGACCTGAACAGGGCTGAGCTGCTGCAAAGTGGAGGCCACAAGATCATGGCTGACTGGAGAAGGATGAAAATGTAGCAGATACAACATTAAAACTTCATATTATTTATATCCCCACACACAAAACTGAGATTTAATACTAAACTTCTAATCTTCTGCCTCTGTTCTCAAATTACATTCATGAATATTTGTTAATCCCATAAGCTAAATGAATGACTGCAAGATAATGATTCTGACTTGCTTGTGGGGTTTAAGTAAGTATGAGATAAGTCAACCCACACTAAGCAAAAACAAAACAAGATACAGACTTGCTGCTTGTCTAGTAGTCATCCATGTGGTCTATGAGCTAAACGGGGCAGGATCTTATTGATGGGGAGAGGTATGACCACAGAGTTAAGCAATGTGGTCATAATAGGAAAGCCCATAGGGAATGAAGTCAGGTCATGCGGATAGTTCTAATAGTGACGTTTCCCCAAGTAGGTCTTTTGGGGGGTTTCAGGGTTTGTATTTTTTTAAAGCAGTGCTTAATATAAATGCATTATTTCATTCATTATCAATTTTGCTTCTTTTGAATAAGTTTTCTGAATGAACAGTGTATTCTGCAAGGAGATATTTTAAACTCCAGAAAGAAAGAAGCACCACTTTTTTCTTTTTTTAACTATTCAGAAAGATAGCACCATAATTCAGTGTTTACAGATTCACTTGCATGAAGGGTACACTCTGAAGATGAGCTCTGTAGTAGGAATTTTTTGAAGCAGATATGCAGCATTTTCCTTAACTCATTAACCAGAGGCAAGAAGGTAGGCACTCTGCCAGAGACCCTTCTATACTCTACATTTTGCATGAACTCAAAGTTCTCATGATCACTATTCTTCTAGACTTTGTTATGGTAGCAGCTGGGCAACGTAAGGAATACTGTTTGTGGGCCTGCTCCCCCAACTCCATGGACAGACCTTCGTAACAGTACAACACTCTAATATTAGATAGACAAGTACATGACTACAAACACAGCACAACACTAAAGGTATTTCTGTAATCAAGCAAAAGTGCCTTTCATGAAGATTATACCATGTCTTTCAATGCAGAGCACTTGGTCTGCACCAAGAATGGAGATGAGATTGTTCTATTACAATACACTGTGCAATTACAAATGATTAAAAGAATCATGTTTAAGTCACCAAACTATAGTTCTGAGAAGAAGAACTGAGACACAGCGTAGTTTACCTTTCACCAAGCATTTGAAGTCACGTTATTACCTTTTGTAAAACATCTAAAGCTGTAAGCACTGCTTCCTGTAAACTTGTCAAAACTGCTTCAGTGTAAGATGGAAGGATGAAAGGGGAAGCATCGGAACTGATTGGAACTGAAACAGCACCATGCAAAATGACACCCAGCTTTTGAAGATCATCCATGCTGAAACCAGTTTTGATGTGTTGGTAAAGAGCCGGGAATATCTGAATTAAAGCTGTAAGAAAAGGCTGGCTGGGAATGAAAGTCAATTTATCACAAGTAACTGGAGGCCTTGTACTTTCTGAACCAATCCTATACCAGCTGTTCCAGGCTGCCCACCAAAGATTCAAATCCTCAATCTCATCTGTTATTACAGGTGGTTCAGATCCACTGTATCTTCCTATTCTTTCTCCTATGGAGTCAGTTCTCATGAATGATCTGCCAAGACTAGTGGCAGTTGTCGTTCCTACCACCACAGGTACAGAAACATTGATAGCAGGTGGTGTATCAGGTTTCTCTGAGTCTCGGACAGGAGAAACAATTTGTAAGATCTCCTGGAAGCTTTTCAGAGCAGCCAAGGAAACTTCATTGTTTTTGCTGAGCGCTGCTGATCGGATGTGATCAAGAAGAACATCCCAGGCTTGGGAAAAGTCTCCTATTCAAAAAAGAGAGGGGGAAAACAATATCAATTTGGAACGGACTTCTTCATCCTCTTCCCACCCACTCTGTCTCTAAAAGGCTGTTCATGTACTTGTTGCTCTAACGCATAGAAATTTCATGAGGTTAGAAAATGGCCTGAATCACTTTCAGCATGTATCGGTTCAACCATAACCAGAGAGAATGAACGCAACAGAGAAACACACAAATATGAAGAATGAAACAATATATCTACATTTATGTTGAATTCACTAGCAAAAAATCACATACCCCATCCCATATCAGAAACACTGTATTTTCTTAATTCAGTACAGTGAAACAGATCAGCTGTTATACATACCAAATGCCTGTTGATTTAAGCATGTACAAGGAGTTAAGAGTCAAATGTATAGTCATGCAATTAATTTATAAAGAATTGATTTTAAAACGCCCCGATAACTGTACTGGAGAAAGATTTCTCTTTTTTTTTTGAAGCCTGAGGTTTTCATTGATTTTAGCTTTAGCTTCCAATTTTCTATGTTACTAATTACAGGTTCTGAATAATTAAAATACTCCTGTAATGGTTTATTTTTTATTCAGTTTTAATTCAGATTTAATATAGTTTAAAATCTACATTTCTGCAGATGACCAATACTCCTGATAGCTACTAATATGTTGATAACTTGTGCCACAAATAACCAAAATAAAATAAAACACAACTTATTCCTAGTTTTATATATATATATATAAATTGCATACTATGAGATGGTGAAGTTACATTCATGTAATGCAAATTATACATTCCCAGTTTCTTTATTGCTTTCTCCTTATAGAAATTAAACATTAGGTCATTTACCAAGCTACTGTAAAATCCTACCACATACAATTGTACACATAAATGTTCAAAACTTCACTGACTTTTCCAGCAAGCTCTCTTTATGTTGTAAGAGCACTGGTTAAACTTGACACACGGATGCCATGGAAGAGTTCCAGGCAAGTGTTGCATAAGTTTAGAAAGACAAAAGGAAAGATATTCTCACAACCAAAAGAACAGAAAAATTATTACTCTTAACAGGCTATTATAAATTAAAGCTATTTGGTACCCAGAATTGTGACTACTAAGACTTAATCTCAAGTACTGTGATACGGAAGATTAAATTAGTACTTACAATTTTTTGGCTCTAAGGAGCATGAATTAAAAACCCTGTAATTTTCATGACATTTGAGGTGAGACAAAACAGAACACACTTTAAAGCTAAGATTATGATTCTTGCCCATTACTTTAACTGAAAAAAAAAATATATATAAGAGCAGAAAGTTTATCACTGTATCTCTCACTAACTTTAAACTATAAATTTTACCTAAAGGCTGCAGTAAGTATCTCCTGGTGTTAAAAATTCTTGCCACTCCAGCCAGTGTTAATACCCATGTCTCAGCCCACTGCTTCTCAGCTGTGTCCCTTGAGTGATGAATAAGAATGTTGCCTCCTCCTGATTCAATCTTCTCTTTGTCAGCTGTGGTAGAAGATTCTCGAACCCTATCCAACAGGTGAAATAAGACCTGCAATAGTCAGGAAAAGAGGGAAAAGGCAACTTTTCAAATAACACAGTTGTATTCATGGTAAAACAAGAAAGAAACCCAGTAATTTTTCCATTATCTTTTTGTCACTGGGTCACCTTGAGTATTCCCTTATTCTAAACAGTCACTGAAACAGCTAAGAGTAAGAATCAGCCAACTGATTTTCACTTGAGAATGGTTAGAAACAGCGTGATCAAAACCACTGAGAACAGTGTTAGCACTAACAGAAGGCTAAAACCAGTGGATCTTGGATACCTCTTAGATACAATAGGCAGACTCAACTACAGCCTGATTTTTACATAAGGCACAACCAACATGACTGTGATCCAGAACAAGGCATTTCACACATTCTCTCAAAGAAGAGAGCTAAAAGCTCTAATATCAGACCAGACCAATCACATGACCCTCAAAATCTCTGTATTTTTGCACAAAAAATGAGTCATTTCTCCTCGTAGGAAACAAACAGACTTTTATCCAACTCCTGAGTAAGAAAGTAATGATCGAGATATAAAATTTACATTTCATATAAGGGCCAGAGAAAGTGTAAAAAACACCCCCACTCCCAAAGAAATCACATCTCTGCCGCCACATGTTGTTGTCTTTAAAAATCTTAATAAACTAGCTAATTGATATAAAATAGCATGTCAGTGGCTATTAAAATGTGAACGCAATTTAGAAAACCTTTAGTGTAATCCTGCACATCATACCTTCCATACTACTGTGTGCCATGTTGAATGTTGCAATAAGGTTCCATGAGCACCAATAGTAGAAAACAATGTCTGCCCAGCGCTCTTTCTAACTGCAGGTCGGGGATCCACACACAGCTCTCCAAGTTTGGCATACAGGCATAACCAAAGACAGTCAAATGGTGACGCAGGATGAAAGGGCCTATTCAGCATCACTCCCTTTTCTTCTGCCTGTTTCTGCAACACTGCTTCTTCTTTGTTTAGCTCCTTCTCAATTATTTCACCTCTTTGGAAAAAATAGTCTGAAATATTCCACTACAAAATAAATAAGATACTATGCTGTTGTACAATAAAAATATTCTAATGTTCTTAATAATCATGCAGTAAATTGTTTCTCATTTTTATATTTAAGAGTATTTTGTGAAGTACATCAAGATACTCATTTCCCTACACTGATGGAAGAAGATCAGCACAGAAATACCAAAAGGTGTAGAAAGTATTTTTCTTAGCCTCAGCTCTAAGGTTCCATTTACACCTGAAGTACTAGAAAGGGAGAGAGTGTATTAAAAATAAGATACTGATGAACACGGTTACCATACAACACTATTTCTTTATGTAACCCTGGAGTCATGCAGATTAAAGATAAATTGCGCTCACTCAATTTACATACAATTCCAAATGACAGCATGGGAGTTCACTAAGTACTTGAAAAATAGGTTTTGGCTTTAATTTGTAGCATCGACTACAGATTAATTTTAATTAAAAAAAAAAAAAGAAAGAAAAAAAAAAAAAGAGAGCCAGAAGCAGCATCACTGTATTTAGTATAAAACTCACCAACAAACCAATTGACGTTAAGCTAATATTTAACTCTTGATTGTGAAGTCCAAAGCTTCCTGCAACTTCAACAACTATCTGTAGACAAGTACATGGCATTGTTGGAAGAAAGTCTGTCACAACCAACTGAAGACACTGGAATGCAGTCCGTATTAGGGACTCTCTTAAAAAAACAAAACAAGAACAAAACACGCACACACTCATTTCCAGTTTCTTCAAGAGCACAGCAATGTTTTGAATGCACCACCTCAGGAGCTAGCATTATTTAGAAAAACAAAAAAATACATTTAGCATTTTTGAGATTAATTTGCAACATTTCAAGTGCTTTACCTAGAGGCTTTTTAAAAGTATTAAGTTGAAGCTTCAAATTCCGATGAAGCGTTTTAGTCCATGTTAACTAGCTAATGCAGTTCAGATTCTCCACTGGTCCTCACTAGTTTTATACAGTAAAGTCCACTTCTCTGCTCTAGAGTTATAGGACTTCTTAGTTTAAAAGTGTCTGCTAAAAAAGCCACAACAGACAAAACAAAGCTTAAGTTTAAGCACAATAATCTTCCAAAGGGCAAGCTCTTCTGGACAGTTTCTTGTACCAGCAGTTACAAATCACTTAAAGTATGTCAAACTGGTAGGCAAAATATTATTATGTTGGACAAAATCTTGTCAAAATATCTTGCCTTCTGAATGCAAACATTAAATAAAAATGTAGCAGAGAAAGCAAGTAAGACCATCATTATGTTAGCATGTATCTTTCGTAAGGCAAAATATATACTGAAATATCTATTTAACAGCAGTTACTTTGCAAAGATTTTGTCTAAGATAAGATATGATGTAGTATAGAAAAGGCTCGTGAGAAGGGAGTCTCAGAAGCACAGCAAGGTCATCTTTAACTAAAACCTTGGAATCCTGGAATCCAGGATGTTTACTGACCAGAGGGAAGACTTCTGTGAAGAAAGTGTCATGGTCAGTAAGTTTATATGTAATGTATGATAACAGTGCCTACATCTTGTGCTCGCAGCTATGAGTGAGGTAAGAAATTCAGCTGTTTCCCAAGGAAAATGAGGCTTGCTTAATTTTTTTCCTACTATAGTTGATAGGATGTTGGCAGATAATGCTATGTAGTTAAGTAGATTATTCTATATGCTTTGCTGGAGGAGACCAAAATATAACACAAGCTCTTAGTAACATATTGAGTTATCTGACAGCAAGGTATGCATTTGAGATGAAAAAGAATCCGAAAACCATCTTGCGAAGGAATCTGTTGGTTCTCATCTATCAACAAGAAAAGTGAAAATTAAAAGGCATGTAGGAACCACAGACCACACTGCACCAAGTACAGAAACAGCACGTACCAAAGGAAGCATGGTTACCAAAAAGAGGCTGCTCACAATCATATATGTCAACATCCAAAGGGATTTTGGGGAGTGCTACTGCTCAAGCAAGCAATACTGATACAAGGGCAAAATCCTTCAAGCATTTGAAGGAGCTTTAGGAGGTCTTCATATGGTCAGAAGACAGAAGCTAAAGTGGGGTGGAAGGAGAGAGATGCCAACATGAGTTCTTCTGATACCAGGGTTATTTGATGACCTATCCTGGTGCCAGTCTTGACTAGCACCAAAGAAGGAATAAAATGGTCTGAAGTGTGCGGGTACAGATGTTGGTGCTTACAGTTCCAGGGTCCGATGTTAATTTTACTGCTCATTTCAAAAACTCCCTGCAACTTTACCTCTCACTTCCCATTTTAACATTCCCCCTCTGTTAGCAAGAGTCAGCTGCGCTAGTCAGTCAAGAGATTCACTCACAGGCAAGTGAATAAACTTCCACCCCTGTGCTACCAGCACCCATTTAGGGAGGAAGTCTTCAACAAAAACAGAGAGTGTTCAGAAGATGCCACACACTAGAGACTACCCAAAGATTTTGGAAGAAAAAGAAAGAACAGAAGAACTATGAGCAACAGCCAAGCCACACAGAATTATCTGCAAGCACCAGACGTGTCCAGCAGATGGTTAAGATCAAATGAATTGGCACCAGGAGTATTCCTCAGTGTGTACTGCATGGTGATCACAGGAGACACTAGAGTGGAACAATACCCTGTTCTTCTGAAAGTTTAATTCAGTAAAATAGAAGTGTACTACAGGAAAAATTAAAAATTTTACTTTTGTTGAGTAAAATTGTTCACAAACTAAAAACAACAATAAAAATGATGGCTATTATTAAGGTGACTGTTAAAAGTGAGGAAAAAAAGTGGAATTACTCTACTGCTCTTATCTTACTTGATTTTAGAATTTCATTTCCATCACTTACCCTTGATCACTTCGGATTGCCCCCATGACTCCAAGCACCAATGGCCAACCAGGTCCTAAGCTGTCACCCTGACTTTGCAAAATCTGTAGCACACACTCCAACTGCTTGATCCTGATATCGGGATGACTAATGTTTGACAGTTCCTTTAGCGGATTCAATAAAAGCAACTGCAGTCTCTAAAAGTAAACAATAAAGCATAGTAAGGATGCTACAATTTAACTGATCCTTGCAACTTTACACTCACCCAGCAGGGCTAGACTCAGCTTCCTACTACAGAGACCTTGAAAAAACTACCCACTGAACTTCAACAAAAAGAGAGCTTCACTGAACCTCAACAAAAGAGAGAGTAAAAATATCAGAATGCTTTATTAATAACGGGTTGAATAGCAGTGATTTAAAAGGTCAGACAATTTATTTTTAACCTGTCACCGTATCACATATACACTTCTAAACATTCTGGAATTGTTTTACACTCAAGAGGGTGACCTGTAATTTGTTCTAACAAATGGACATAATATGCAAGCCTCACCACTTTTGTTATGCATTTGAAACAAGTAAGGAAGGTAGCTCATTAGAATGCATGAGGTAATTTTCAATAGTTACACTGGAATGTTACAGCTGTAGGCTTTATAAACTCAATAGTAAAGTTGCTTTATGAATGCCACAAATTCACTGAACTGTAGAAAATTTCCTCTAGGGACGATTTTGATTTCATGTTCATTTTAAGTTCCACAAAAGGAGGAAAGCAGCTGCACTTAAACTTACTTTACCTGATTTTGAGATAATGGAGGATCATGGCTGAATGTCAGTCCTGCTTTAATGAGAGAAGTTAAAGCTTCTGCTCCCCATTCTCTCATTCTGGAGTTTGGATGCTGACACACCTGAAAACACATCAATGTTTTGTTTAAAGTCGCTTTTGTTTAACCAAGATTTGAATATATGTAACATATTAAAAAAGGGTATTTTTAATTATATTAGAACTTACATACACTACTGTAATATTTTTACAACAATACAATAAATCTCTAGATGATAAAATTATTTTCAATAGTAAAAAATAGCATCCTTTTGGACAAACATACCTTCTGAATAACGAAGCAACAGGAAGCAGTGAAAGACACAGAAGGAAAAATAATGAAAACCACAGCAGTTCAAGCCAATACATTTTCCAAAATGAATATACTAACTGCTAATTCAGAGAGTGATTGGTTAAAAAGCGCCAAACACCTCTTCAATGAATGCCTGAAACTCTCAGGTTTAACTTTGCCTTAAGCTACTATAAAATTCAAAGCTTCATCTTTCACACATTGCTTCACATAATCAAGAGAGGAAATATGACAGTGGCCAACACAGAAAGCACCTGCTCTTCTATATTCTCAAATACAAAAAGTAACTACACAGTGAATATAAAATAAGCCTTACACTCCATTATTTCAAAACAGTAGCAAACACTATTTCAAGCTGAAGTTTCAAATGTGAGTCCTCTCTTTGTGAACCTACCTAAATCAGTTTTGCTAATTGCTTTTTTTAGAGCAGAAAAATTACAAACGTTTTGCAAATCCAGTTCATAGATAGCTAGTATGAACTGTACTCCCATAACCGATACACTACCCTGAAACAAGTCAGGTAAGTCCACTGTTTCGTTGACCTCTGCACAACTATTTCCACCCACCCTTCCAGCCCTAGCTCAGGCGGTATGAGAATCCAGAATCAAAGTCCAAGGAAGGATCATTAGGAAGGCTGGCCGTTTTGTGTTTTGGACATTCCCTTATCAATCACTAGCCAAACTGAAAAAGAGGACAATGAAGAAGAGCCAGCTTAATGTTAAAAAATGCAGTCAAGAAATAGCTACTCTCCTGAACAGCATATATTTTTTTACCTTATATAAAAAAAAAAAAAAAAGAGAGAATTCGAACTATGTCATGATGCTCTGAATTTGACCAGATAATCAGTTCCTGAGACAGGGAACAAATTCTTCCCTCAGGTTGGGTTTAAGTGAATTTGGCATTGGTGTTCTCCTTCACTACTGTACCTCAAAGATAATCTGCATAAATCAAGTTACAGATGGCCTCTTCTTAATACTGTTTGAAACAATGCACTGCTTCTAAGGAAGTCTAATACTTTCTGGGAAATGAGGAAGAAAAACTTTCTCCTTTACCCACTTTAAATCAAACCCTGTTCTTGCATTTCTCTCGTCTACATATCTGTACAGAGAATTAAAACTTTACAATTATATTTCATTATCTGTTTCCAATCTCAAATTCAAAGTTTAAGATTTTTTTTCCTTGATAGAGCATATTTTTCATGTTGAAGTTAAAATACTGAAGAAATATAAGTAGGATTATGAAATATATGTAGGATACATATATATATGTACTATACTTATGAAATATAAGTAGGATTATAAGTATATAAGTTCACTTTTAAAATAAAATTGTGAAGCATTCAAGTTGCAAAAACAAAGTGCATGCAAAAGCAATCTAAATTGTTTTAAAAAACTACACTTTACAAAAGTATTTCCACAAGATCTTTATTAATACAAACTAACTTCTAGTACAACATATAAAAGCAATTTTTTACCTCCAGAAGATGACCGGTCAGAGGCCTCCAAAGAATCTCAATCCTGTGCATGTTAACTAGTCCTGTTTCCAGTAATTTAGCAACAGCAAAAAGTGACGGTTCCTTAATAAAATGGAATTAGAACACATGACTTTGAGGTGGCTCAGATAATGTCAGAGCCTGTTGCTACACTATAATGTATAAATTAAGGTGCAACTTGTCTCACTGAAGTACTGTGTTTTGTAGGCTGTGTATGCTGCCACAACAGCTTGGGTAGCACGGCTGGGAAATTTCCACAGCATCTGCAGTACCTCATGAGAAGCCACCAGGGGGTAGCAACAGCATATCATGAAAAATACTTCTTTCATAATTTTTCATATAGTTTTCTCCAAGTCTGACAATAAGCAGTGTGCTGATGTTCCTTTCAGAACTGACATTTTTACACAGTCCTCCCTCCAAACAGTTTTATAACATACGTTACTAGCCAAATAGTCTTTTTCCCATTACACCTTGTAAAGTTAAGTTTACATATGATCAAACAATAAAGGACACTTCATTTAAGAATCCCCTTATGCTTTATATTCCATCAGCTTCATAAATGCCCTGCAGGAATACGATAATTTTCCCATTCATTAAGTACATATGCAAATATTTTTGATAAGCTTTTTTTAATAGTTTCTTTGTATCAAGATATATTCAAAATTACTGTTGCGCAGGAATGATTCTCTATTGTAATTTCTGCTGATATTTTATTTTTAATTTATTTAAACACAAACTTTGCTTATTTTAATTCATTCGCTGTTGCCGTAATTGGCAAATATTGTAACGCATATTTTCTGTCACCATTATCTCTAGCGTAATAGATCAAAGAAAAACTTTCAGAAACTCTCCTCTGGAATTACACTGAGACTAAAATATATACTCAATCTTTTTCAATCACAGGGTCGTTAACCTTTCTGGCTAAAGGTTGTTTACTGAGGCTGACAGGACTATTATCATTTTCCCAAGTAAATATGAATTATCGGGGGGTTTTCAATATCTAAATTGTCAGGCTTCTTCTGAAGTGTATTGTAAGAGAAAACTGAAATGAAACTGAGCACCTCACAGAACATACTGTGCCATTCAGAATCCCTAACCTCTGAAATTACAAGGGCTTTTAAAAGTTTTATCCATCCACAATTTGATTAATAGAAATACATGACATTCCTTAGTTTACAAAAAACAGCAGGAATGCAATGAGAATGTTCAACAGAATTTAGTAACTGTATGAACCATTACGAATAAGACATTCTCCTGTTCATAATTTCTTTTTTACTCTACAGTATCAAATGTATTACTGTCCTAATATTAGAAACAGTTAGCTTAAAGGACTCTGGAAGTGTTCAAACACTATGTAGATGAGGCCTTTAGTGACATGGTTTAGCACTGGACTTGGCAGCTCTGGAATAAAGGTTGGACTTGATAATCTTAAAGGTCTTTTCCAATTTAGTTGGTTCTATGATAAATGTACCTCTTCTGCCTGTTTCACAAACACATCTAAAAATAAACTAAAAAACTATACCTTATTGTTTCCATAAGCCATATCCATGGCTTCCAGAGACAAGGAGCAAAGGGCATTTATTAAGTGATGTAAAGACACGTCGTCGAGGTACCTGAAAAATAACAGCTATCAAAACACTGCCAAGCTTGATACACACATTATTTTAATTATCAGATAAGGTTTCTTACTGTGAGCTTTCAAAAAGCCTTGAAAGTATGTTGGATATAACTGGCAGATCAGTCATAACTGCTGTAGTCAGAACCTTGAAAAAGAGACAGAAACGTCTTACAGACTGCAACAGAAGATACTACATAATCATTAACTGCAAAATGAACAATCACGATCATGCTTACTGTGCTGGGCCCTTCTACAGCTCTTCCAGGTTTTAATGCACCCCCAACGCCAGGCTTCAGTCCCAGAATCCACACAAGGTGCTGAAATACAAAAAGGCCTTTTTTCTGAAAATGATAGTTTCAGGCTCCTCTTAGCAAGGAAACTAACAGTGTGCTTGAGCTAGCTGGCAATCTTCCAGCCAAACAGAATTCAAGAGAAATTCTACAGAACTTACTCAAGGCAATACAAAGTACACCATGAGTAGAAGCAAAGGTTCTTCTACTGCTCACATAAGAACTTAAACCCAAATTATGGCAAAAAAGGCAGGTATAAATATTTCCTCTATACCTGAAGAGTAGCCAGGACAAGTTGCCACGATGTACCAAGAACAGCTCCATGGCAGTGAGCTAAGTTGAGTAAAGTCCTCATACACTGGATATTTTTTGAAGTCAGCTAAAATAAACCACAACAAACAACCAGACTATTCTTATTATTCTACAAGAACACTGTTTCTAGGAAACTTGCCATTTTTATTAAATAGTTTAAAAGTCACATTTTGTTTGCACTGATGCAATAGATCTTTTTCAGAGAAGTAAAAAAATTCTCTCAGTCTTATCTTGCTGGGGTTGAATATGATTTGATCACTGCCCTCTCCTCCCAGTTTCACATTTTATCAAATGTGAACAGACACAAGTTGGAGTACTTCAGCTTTAAGTGTATCTTCCCCGCAAAATCAGCCTATCTTAAAAAACCCATGTAAGTGAACCTTCATACACAGGCACATAATAGAGCCAAGATCCAGGGTTTTTCAGATGCAATGGATGGATGGCAGCTGCTAAGATAAGTCAGATGAAAAACAAGAGTAAGTCTTCCTTAACTTAGAGAACTTAGCTCTCCAGGGCTGTTCCAAATTAAAAGTTTAGCTTAACATTTCCTATAACCATTACTTGTAAGAACGCTGTTTATCTGTTGCCTATTTTTGAAACACAGCATGACACATAAAGAAGCTGTTAAGCAGGGTGAGATCACTTACGAGTTGTACTTACCATTACTGTTCCCTGTGGCTGAAGAGCTAAGGGCTGCCCTACTGCTACGACCTGCTGGTGAGACTCGCTTGAGGGACTGATCATTTGAACATTCTGTCCCTGAATGGAATATGCTACAGGAAAATAGAGAAGGAAAAAAGAATAATATATAAAATCTGTACTTAAAATCCAGTACTTACTGGCAGTAACAACCACCTTCTGGCAAACGCTGTCCAGAGAATTTTTGTTCCACAGTTTTAAGGCAGGTCACTTTGAGACCTTTAGTCATATTTAGATTATGTTGTCATTGCCTTACAGAATTAAAGGATCCCGTAATTACTCCCTCTCACTATTAGATATTGCTTGCAACACATTGATACATTTTATGTCAGGACTGTGATATTTGTGCTACAATATGAGCATTAGACTATGTCTCAGCCCAGTTACCTGTGGTAATCGTGTGTAAATGGTATCACTGTGTGCTATCACTGCACTAGTGCACTCAAAAAATGAAGGTGTCGTAAACACTGTATCATAAAGTTTTTCCAATACAAAACTTCAGGACACCCATTTTATAATTCACCTGTAAAAAGAAGAGTAATCTATATAAAATAACTTCAGTTCACCGATTCATTTCCATAGAGATTCGTGTAGCTCAGTCATGCATACTGCTTCACAGACTTATGATCTAATAATAAAGTTAGCTTTTGGGCTGGAGTAAAGGTACTGGTCCTTATTCCCAGATTAAGGTATTCTGTTTTAAATACAGATTTATATCAATCTGCATATTCTCCAGATAGTTGCATTTCTTAGTACATAGTACATAGTAACTCATTTTCAAAATTAGAAATTGAGTACGTCCTCAACTGGCATATCCCATGAAATACAACATTCTCTCAGGATGCGGGGAACACCATTTCAACCTCTTGTAAGTGGAAGAGAGACCAGAAAGGAAGACCTTCCATTTACAAAGTAACTACTACCATCACTACACAATTGTAGAAAAGATTGCAGTAGACCACAAACACAGGATGCTCCAGCAAACTCTTAAGTACTCGAGTTGCTCAGAGACCCTTTCAGAATTTCATAGAATCATAGAATAGTTAGGGATGGAAAGGACCTTAAGATCATCCAGTTCCAACACCCCTGCCATTCACAGGGACACCTCACACTAAACCATGTCACCCAAGGCTCTCTCCAACCTGGCCTTGAACACCGCCAGCCATGGAGCATTCACAGCTTCCCTGGGCAACCCATTCCAGTGCCTCACCACCCTCACAGGAAAGAACTTCTTCCTCATATCCAATCTAAACTTGTCCTGTTTAAGTTTGAACCCGTTACCCCTTGTCCTCTCACCACAGTCCCTCATGAAGAGACCATCCCCAGCATCCCTATAGGACCCCTTCAGACATTGGAAGGTTGCTATGAGGTCTCCATGCAGCCTTCTCTTCTCCAGGATGAACAGCCCAACTTTCTCAGCAAATCTTCAAATGCGAGGTGCTCCAGTCCCCTCATCATCCTCGTGGCCTTCCTCTGGACTTGTTCCAACACTTCCATGTCCTTTTGATGTTGAGGACACCAGAACTGCACACAACACTCCAAGTGAGGTCTCAGGAGAGCAGAGTAGAGGGGCAGGATCACCTCCCTCAACCTGCTGGTCACGCTCCTTTGGATGCAGCCCAGGACACAGTTGGCTTTCTGGGCTGCGAGCCCACACTGAAGCTGCCTCATGTTCATTTTTTCATCGAAGAACACCTCCAAGTCCTTCTCTGCAGGGCTGCTCTCAATCTCTTCCCTGCCCAACCTGGAGCTGTGACTGAGATTGCTCCCACCCAGCTGTAGGACCTTGCACTTGGCATGGTTAAACTTCATCAGGTTGGCATCAGCCCACCTCACAAGCGTGTCAAGGTCCCTCTGCATGGCATTCCTTCCCTCCAACGTATCAACCGAACCACACAGCTTGGTGTCATCGGCAAACTTGCCGAGGGCACACTCAATCCCACTGTCCATGTCACCGACAAAGATGTCGAACAAGACCAATCCCAACACCGATCCCTGAGGGACACCACTCATTACTGGCCTCCAGCTGGACGTTGAGCCGTTGAGCACAACTCTTTGCATGCAACCATCCAGCCATTTGAATGCTTTAATCACATATTCCAAAGTATCTTTAAAATTGTAAACAGATCTCCTTAGAATATGAACTTCTGACATATGCTAAGCATTCAGGAAGTTTTAAGTTCACTAGAATGCTGCAAGACTAACTGGTTCTGGATAGCAGGCAGTCTAGATCCTGTTTGAGGATTCTAACATAATCTAGTATTAGACAAATTCTACAGTTTTCTGTAGATTCTTTTGAATCGCATCCTGGGAAAACTCAGGTTTATTGAAGAATACATGGAAGCACAGTTAGGGAAAACCTATATACTTACATTTGCTGGACAGAGCTGCAGTTGTGCTGTTTAATACAGTAAGGGCATAGTGAGGAGGCAACGATCCTTTGCAAATGGCAGTGATAAAGGCATCTCTTGATGTTACAAGACCCAGTCTTCCACAAAGTGCAGCCATGGTCAGTTCTGCTTTTAGAATATTTTCAGTGGCAGCTTCATCAGTGCTGAAAGAGTACACATTGTTTAGCAAGAAATAATTCACAGTACAGAAGCTGAAGGGAACTGAAAGGAACAAGACGTAGACTTTAAACCTGTCAACATTACCAATACTGAAAGAAAGCATAACCAATCAAAAAAAAATCTTCAGAACCCTTTCCTATAAAATTGGTCATTAGTTCTGAATGATTTAGCAAAGCAGTCTGTGAGGAGGTACTTTTTCTCTAGTTTCAGACAATGGTGTTTGATAACAAAAGATTCTTTGAAAGAGACAATTAAGTTACCAAAGTTATTATCTAGTAAATATCTTTTCCACTTTCAAGACTGCACAATACTAATGAGTACTGAGACATAATTTAGTATCTTATGAACAGTAATCAGAACATAGACGGAATCACTTCCATGTGTTGAAACATTCAAAGTTAAAAGGAATAAAAATAACATGAACAGTTTAAATGCAAGCCTTTGAAAAAGTAATTAATTGTTCTATACTGAAATATATTAAAGGTTGATGCTTTGTTGTTTACTATTAACACATCCTCACTCAAACTAGCCATTGCTAACCCACAAACCTGTCTGCTCAAATGCCATGAACTGCACTCTCTCATGCAACTTCCAACTTGACCAGTATCAGAAGTCATTTCAAAATATAGCTGGGAATGTCATCTTTGACTGAAAACCAAGAGAAATTAAAGACCAAATACCTTGCATCAAGTAGAAGTGATAAAGCAGCCAGAAGACCACACCAACAAGCATTCACCATTTCTTCCCAGACAGCTCTGCTAACTTGAAAGAAATATATATAATTGTTTATAGCAGAAACACTGTACTTTTCTTAGTAACTTTCAATTATATATCACAAACAAAATCCTTGCTACTGCATCTTTTAAAGTGTGCTTTTATATGTATGTTTAGACAGGCACATACGCATATAGACACACTCCTACCAATACTATTTTAACAGTCTCATTTAAAGTAATATTGTTAAAGATGTCACCAAGGCAATGCTTATTCTAAACTATACCAAAAAGATCTAACAGAGGTATAGATAACTATTTTTAGTCTCTGACTGTAAAAACATGCATTCAGAAGCACATAAATGTGGGACAAGAAACTCATTGAAATTTTGCTGTGAAGGAAAAAATACTCTCCCCTCGTATTTATAATTCATCTTCTTTTTTATTTTCAATTTCTTTACTTTAATAGGAAAAAATTACAGGCCTATAACCTGCAGTATCATTTCCACACCTTCCTCCCTGCGCCTGGCCACTGCCAGGACGCTAGGCTGGGCCAGTGCCTTCATGACAGCAGCACCCTGGATAGCTCCACCGTGCTCGGGACAAGTCCCTTTCCTCTCCTCCCGGGTACAACCTGCAGCAACTGCGGTCTCTGCTCTGTCCATACACAACTCAAAATCCCTCCAGAGACACAAGTCTTTCTCTAAGTACATATACAGACTCCTCATATGCTGCACAAATACACGCCTTAGTTCCTGTTTGTTCTGCTCTTAAAGAAGTTCTTCCCTAAGTACTTCAATCTTACTTGAAATCTCTCCATTAAAATGTTCATCTTTTTATCTTGTTCTAGAAATACATTCTTTAATGTGGTCTTAATTGCCACATTTCATCTCAGTCAAGGTGTCTCTTGCAACCTTGGATCTCAGCTTTAAGCAGAAGGCAGAATAGTAGATTTGGAGAACAGAATGCCTATTAACTTTCTCTTAACATCCCACATGTGAAGCGGTATTAGTCCACTATAAGGATTCCATGGCTAAGGTGCTATATAGGAAAGAAGCAGCAGTACATCAAGTATTTTTTAGACTGCTGCTGTTGTGTTACAAAAACCAAATAAACAAAAAAAACCCCTCCACTTCATTACAAGGTTTTACACATGATTTAGAAACAATAAAAATACGCACCAAAGCATGTATTTTAATTTGCTTTATGTAAACCTTCTGTATTTAAATAGTGTTTGCATTTTCAAATACCTAGTTCTTTCTCTGATTGGTCGGATACAGACTGCAAGTCTTGCTGCTCTGAAGACTGTGTCAGCAATGAAGTTGTCTCTGCTGTGGTTTGACCGACTGTTTCTGCCTCTCCCAACTCTCCTTCAATCATGGTAGTGATACCCCGGACAAGATCCAGTAAACAGTGAAATGCCACTGACATGGCATAGCCTTCAGGAATCGTAGGTGGCTCTACTTTGTCCAGCATTTCCAAACTAAAAAATTGAAACATGACAAGTAGTGTGTAACAGTACCACCGTGATTAAAAACAACAGTAAAAAACAAGATTCCAGATGAATGTTAAGTACAAACAGGCCCCAAACACCATTCCTTCAAGATCTATAGCAACTCAAGAAAAAAAAAAAACAAGAACAAAACTTTCTTAAGTCATTAAGCAAAAGAGTAAATGAGTCACTAAACAAAGAAGTAAATAAAAGGGAACAAACTCCAAGTACAGTATTTATATCTGCAAATCATAGAATCATAGAATAGTTAAGGTTGGAAAAGACTTTAAGATCATCTAGTTCCAACTCCCTTGCTACAGACAGGGACACCTTGCACTAAACCAGTGTCACCCAAGATGCTGTCCAACCTGACCTTGAACACTGCCAGGAATGGAGAATTCACAACTTCCTTGGGCAACTCAGCAAGAATCACTGAATGAATTATTCTCCTTTTACTATTATTTTACTTAAAACCACTGCAACAGAAACTATTCAGAAGAACAGATAGCAACAACATAGAACTACACAGGAACAACAGAGGAAATAGGTCAGAAAGTCATGACAGTGCAAACACACCAGTAACAAACTAAGAACAAATCAGATGCTCCATTATCATTATCTTTGAGTCCATATGACTGGAAAAGCCTGTCATAGCTAGATAATATATGAACAAATATTCATCACCTACACGCATAGGTAAACAATGGAAGCTATTCGTATAAAACGGAAACGTCTACATGATTCACTGCTTAAAAACTGTGCAATCAATTAAAACATCACTGTGCTGGAACTGCAGCCTCATTGCCTCTTCAGAAGATCTGTCGAGTTACGAATCCAACAGGAAACAGATAGTAGCTGCCACAGGGGAGACAGTCTGTTACAAAAACTACCTGCTTTCCCAACAAACACTATTTCCTAACTTCCTCTATAAACTACTCTTAAAAAGACTAAGCATTCCAGCTACAGTATACCAAAGGCACTTCTAAAAGGTAGCGTCACCACTCCATTCTGCACAAAGGATTTTCCTTCTCCCACATACGTTAACACTGCAGTTATTACCTCTAACTTCCTGAAGATGGCTGCCTTAGATATCTGGGGGCATAGGCAGCATAGGTAAATCAAATGGTCAACATTTCACCCTGTATCTACAAATAAGTGTGTGTGCATATATATAGTTCTAATTGAAATTCTTAATCAGTTTTACAGACTTTGTGTATTCCTCTTAAAAACACTTACTTCCTTGCGTAAAGAGGAAGACAAGGCATAGTGGTCTGGGAAGTTTCAGGCCTATACTGGCAAAAAGGCCTCTACTAGCTCTGTTCATAAGTCATATCTAAATTAAATCATTGTGGAGAAGTGTGAGAGGTGGCCACTGTATGAAAATCTAATGGCAGCAGTAGGACAGAATCAATGCCAGGACGTGACTGAAATCTACAATTAGTCATCTCCTTACATGCAGGAACTGCAGACAAAAGTACACGATAGGAGAAAAGACTGCTGACAAAACATTCTAGTGACAATTCCATAACTTTACACAGAAGAAAAAAAAACACCAAACATTACTCAGTGGGAATCATGGAGTCACTGGATAAATACAAAGGTAAGACACAAGCAAGTTCAGAATAGCACGGCAGGCTATGATGATGCTACAATGTTCTCGCTCCAGCTAAGGACAGCACATCAGAAAAAAGAGAAGGAAGAAAAGCAGTAGGTTGTAGTAGCTGGCCAAAGCATGAACTTTCATGCACCTCTGTTAAAAAACTGCATTTCCTAAGCACAGTCAGATAAACCAAAATAACATTCATGGCACTGCTGGAACAAGAAGTCAAGTTAACACATATATGTTAAACTATTGAAATCTGAGAATGAATTTATCCTGCATCTCAAAGGCAGATAAAGAATTTTCTACCTTTAAAAAGTATTGAGAATCAGGCTATTTGCTGATTTCACTGAATATTAGTATGCTCACATTTCATGGGCAATTCTAATTTGGAAGAGATTTACCTTCAAGGGTCATGACTAACATGAAAAAAACTTCCACTATTTTGAAAGAAGTGTAGTATTTGCAGCTTTAAACAGAGAACGTGATCTCCATTACACAAAGTCATGACAAAATAATTGGTCATTCTAAGAAGCACTCACAGACTAACCTTTGTAAATGACCTGGCCATTATCTACCACAATATCCTGTTCAATAAAAACTGTAAATAGAGTAAAGCTGGTTTAAGAAAGCTATTCTTTCACTCCCGGTGATGTAACATTTGCTTAAGACCCCTCATGTCTGCCATTATACAACCCAGCAAAAAGTATGCTAAAATTCTTATATACTGTAGTGAGGCCTAAAAGTGAAGAGTTAACACAGGAACAGTATGGTAGAAAAAAAAGAAAAAAAATCCAACAGATGCTAAAGCCATAGGGGACATTTGGATCAGAACTCAAAGCACGCAGGCAAAATGGTGAAAAATCAGAACATCTCATGGCACCAACAATAAGAAAATCCAGAACATACCTCAATGCCACTGAAATGAAAACCCCAATATTTGCTAATAAAAAAAAAAATCCTTGAACCATCAAGCTGGAAATAAAAATATTTGTCATATACATTTTCAAAAACACTAGAGGTACTTACTAGGTAGCTTTAGCACTGCCTTGTACCGTTACATTCAGGATAGGTATCCAAGTGCCTCTGTATTCGAAGGCAGGTAATACAGTTGCACCACCTCCCATTCCAAGCACTCCTGGGCTAGTTTGTGTTGAGCCAGTATTCCCCGATGCATTGCTTCCTGTTCAGAAAAACAAAGTGATAAAATTAACCCATCTCATTTTAGTGATCAGCCAACACCCTTTTTATATATTTAGGTTTTAATTTGAGATACAGAATGAATCTGAGTCACTCTGCTCAGTAATAAAAACCATCAACAGAAAAAACCATTTTTGAGCTCCCTCTGCTGTCTGAAACACGACCTTATGTGCAAAGTAATTAGTTCAAAAGACACAGCTGATTGATGATAACCACCTTGTTTTCAGTCAGAATAAAATATATATGTGAAAGCAGCATTCATCACATTCTGCAGAAGAACCGGCTTTGATAAAACAATATATATTTTAGTGCTATTGCTTATCATTATTTGAATAGTTGCATCTAGAACACCTAGTAGGAAAGAGATGTTAATTGTTCCAAGAACACACATCAAAGATTTCAGACATGAAAAAGACACAAGAAGAGACAGAAAGAAAACTGCACTGTTTGAACCTGTTCTACGGCAAGATAGGAGAAAAACAGATTCAGGAAAGAACTGACAACATGCCAACAACCAACAGCTAGGAAGGAACAGATTCTGGTTCCAATTTAGAAAGCCAAAAAAAAAGCAGATAAAGGGACAAGGAATTCTGTACACATTCACTTCCTACATACAGGAGGAGGTCTATACTTACTAGGAGTAGATATCACATGTTTAGACTCACTGCACAGACAATGGGGAGAGAAATGCAGAGTCTGCATGAACTCATTAGCACCTAACACATCAACATAACAACTGCCATTTTGGTGTGCTTGCTTTTAATATATAGTGAGACTAAACTATTAATTTGGGCAATATGAATACACCCTGAAACCTACGTATACCTTTTAACACAGTAAAGCTTAACAGATTGAAACAACAAAGTCATGCTGCGAAACAGAAGTAGTTAATCAAATGTTGCCACTAACATAGACATTGTTAGACTGGTGTCATTTTCTGTGATCCCACTGAGCAATCAGACATATACAACTATTTTTATATCAATGTAACTCCTTGAAGTGGTAAACATTACACCGGTATAACAGAAGAGGTACAAAGCTTTGGTAGATGCAGCTTTCAACTTCTATGAAACAACTACTTTCCTGTAGTCTGAGCCTCAAAAGCCAACTACAGCAGTATAAGGTGTAACTGTTCAAGGCCAGGTTGGAAGGGGTTTTGAACAACCTGATCTAGTGGAAGGTGTTCCTGCCCACGGCAGGGGGGTTGGAATTAGATAACCTGCAAGGTCCCTGTTTTCACATTACAGAAAAAGCAAAGATAATCTGTAAAACTCAGATCTTTCTTTTTACCTCTTGGCTTCCTCAGGCCAGTTTCATCCCTGAACATCCAGAAGAATTAGTGAGTGCCTTCCAGAAGGAAGCCAACACTGTTTTACTACTTCCATCGCACGCTGCCATCAATGACATCCCCACCCAAGGCGAAAGAAATTTGTTAGAAATAAGAAATAATTTCCTCAGAATTTCCCTTAGAAAAGTTGTGAACCAAGGAGCTTGGTTGCTGTAAAAGCTTTGCTCTGCTGACTGGGAGCTACATCTTGCCCACAAGACAGATAGATAAAACCACCTGTTGTACCAGACCTGAAAACACTGGTTTGCTTCAAGCTATTTTTCCACCTCAGTGAACTGAGAAGTACAGAACTGTATCAAGCCAAACATATATACTGAATCAAATCAGACTTTTTATTACAAGATGCAGTAAAATTAAGATTATAGTAAGGACAAGGTTTTACCAGTTTGGTTTGGTATTGCTGATGTGTTCCCTGTGCTTGGAACAAGAAATAGTGACTGGATGAAGGACCCCAGTGCATTCACAATATCACGGAAAACTTTAGTGGAATGTTGCTTCATATCATACGACTGACAAAAGCACCTGGAAAGCATTTTAGAAGATAAAGTGTTTGGCAAATTAGGGACTAAAAGCATATTTTAACAGCAACTCCTTGCCCCCCTCCCGTGAAAGTGCAAACTTACAGCACATTTTAACTGCAAATATTTAGGTAAATTAACATATTTAGTTTTAGGTAAATGCTCCTTTGATACTGGTAAAAGAAAGAGGGCTTGGAACACTCAAGTAACAGAAACACAGCCCTTCCTGGATAATAAGCATAGTCTAATGCTTTATTAAAAATATCCTGAAGAGTTTACTGCACTTAAATGTCTACATATTTACAATGTTTTACAAAGCATTTTCCACCAGATAAAAAATTAAAAGATTTCTTAAATTTTATGTAAAAGTGAAACTCAATATATTTAATACCTTAACAGCTGAGGCTGCACACAAAGCCTGTGAATAGATTCTACTGCAACAGCTCTCAGCCACTGTGGTTTGTCTGCATCCAGAAACTTAACCAGCAATGACAGAAAGATTTCACATTCTGTTACCTAAAAGATATAGTTTATAGCCATTAAATAAAAAGAAAAAGCCTCTTACAGATACCTTCTAAAAAGCCTGTTTCATCCTAGAAGCCCTATCCCACTAAGTTTTGCACAGGATCTAAAATATCCCTTCAATAAGCACTTACTAAACTTTACATAAAAAACATGATTAATAATCATAGTATTTTTGTCAAACCAACACCCCATACGCAATTGTATCAAAGGAGATCTATGATTCCATAATTCAACACCCGAGTTAAAATGCTCAAAGACACTGCATTGAAGTCCTTACATGTGACAGAGTAAAAAATGAAATGGGACCAAAAAAAAATAAAACCCCTTTCTTCAGAAGATATCTAAAATTCAGGCAGTAAGAACAGCTAAACGTGGTTCTCATGTACATTCTGTCAACAGCATTTGCAACACAAGTCAAAAGCCAAAAGCCTCTTAGCAAGTATTAACAAGCAATCGAAAATATCTAAAGCCAGCAAACCATATAAAATCAGAAGGTTCCCAAAACTTTAACTGAAAGGCAGTCAAGTACAGAAAATATAACAGCTAATCTACCCTATGAATTTATACAAGCCCATGTTTAATAAAGTCATACACGCAGAATACATGTAAATGCAAATACACAGAAGAAGAAAAGAATATTTAGACTTCTCTTCCTTCAGTAGTTCTCAAGAACTAATTAATACTATTACTGACCACAGCACTGGTATATACATAGAAAAATTGAACTGTATAAAGAAAAACTGAACATACTCTTACCAGCAAACTGTAAAACTGCTTAATCAAAACAGAAACGACTCTCAGCAAACGCATACAGATGGGGAAATATGGTTTTTCTACTGGTGCTGGGGAAGATGATGTGCTGGAACCTTGCCTGAATTTGATATTTGGGGAAAAGAGCTTTATAACAAGAGGGCATACTCTTTCTTTAAGAAGAAAACTGAATTCCTGGTGCTGAAAAAGAAAACAGAACAAATTTTAAGTAGATAATATTTAATTTCTACCAGTAGCTCTGATTACGCATCTTATTTACATTTGCTGCTATGATAAAGCACCGAGTTATGTAAATCTTGGTATAAATTACACACTCACGAATTAAAAGGAAGAATGGCATACACCATTGTACAGCTACCAAAAAGCACGATGAAACTGGTATGGTCAGGTTCCTATCCTGCATCCCTCTTCTTGTACTTTGTAAACTGAAATATGCTGCTAATACATCATTATGTAATTATTTTTTTAATTTAGCTCCTGTCTCCTACAATGCATGACTGTAGGATCATGGTGCATTCATATGTAATAGATCTACACATGAAAAACAACAAGGTGCTTGGTGACAGCCAGCATGGCTTCACTAAGAGAAATCCTGCCAGACCAATCTGGTGGCCTTCTATGATGGAGCTACAGGAAGTGATAGACAGGGGTAAAGCAGCTGATGTCATCCTACATGGACTTGTGCAAAGTGTTTGACACTGTCCCACACAACATCCTTGTCTCTAAATTGGAGAGATATCAATTTGATAGGTGGACCACTCAGGTGGATAAAGAACTGGCTGGACGGCTGCATGCAAAGAGTTGTGGTCAATGGCTCAATGTCCAGCTGGAGACCAGTAACAAGTGGTGTCCCTCAGGGATTGGTCTTGTTCAACATCTTTGTCAGTGACATGGACAGTGGGACTGAGCGTGCCCTCAGCAAGTTTGCTGATGACACCAAGCTGTGTGGTTCGGTTGATATGTTGGAGGGAAGGAATGTCATCCAGAGGGACCCTTGACACACTTGTGAGGTGGGCTGATGTCATGATTAAACTTCATAAGGTTGGCAAATGTAAGGTCCTACATCTGGGTCAGAGCAATCCCAGGCACAGCTCCAGGTGGGGCAGAGAAGAGATTGAGAGCAGCCCTGCAGAGAAGGACTTGGAGGTGTTGGTCGATGAAAAAATGAACATGAGGAGGCTGCAGTGTGCGCTTCGCAGCCCTGAAAGCCAACCATATCCTGGGCTGCATCCAAAGGAGCGTGACCAGCAGGTCGAGGGAGGTGATCCTGCCCCTCTACTCTGCTCTTGTGAGACCTCACTTGGAGTGTTGTGTGCAGTTCTGGTGTCCTCAACATCAAAAGGACATGGAACTGTTGGAACAAGTCCAGAGGAAGGCCATGAGGATGATGAGGGGACTGGAGCACCTCCCATGTGAAGACAGGTTGAGAAAGTTGGGGCTCTTCTTCCTGGAGAAGAGAAGGCTGCGTGGAGACCTCAGAGCAGCCTTCCAGTATCTGAAGGGGGCCTATAGGGATGCTGAGGAGGGACTCTTCATGAGGGACTGTAGTGATAGGACAAGGGGTAATGGGTTCAAACAGAAACAGGGGAAGTTTAGATTGGATATAAGGAAGAAGTTCTTTACTGTGAGGGTGGTGAGGCACTGGAATGGGCTTGCCCAGGGAAGTTGTGAATGCTCCATTGCTGGCGGTGTTCAAGGCTGGGTTGGACATAGCCTTGGGTGGCACGGTTTAGTGGGAGGTGTACCTGCGAATGGCAGGGGGGTTGGAACTGGATGATCTTAAGGTCCTTTCCAACCCTAACTATTCTATGATTCTATGATTCTTGCTGTTCGGCAAATGGGGGGAGGTTAATGTTTATATAGAAATAAGAATGCCATAAACTAAGTAACAGAGCTGTCATAAATCATGCAAGATCAGAAAATGCATCTTTGGAGGAGATTAAAATGGCAAAACAAAAAGTGAAACAGTAATACATGCTCTACAAAATGCACAAACACAAATCAAGTGTATAGGAATAGACAAAAAGTGGACAAAAAGCACAGAGTATTTCTCTATCATAAAATCCCAACATGTTAAAGCTACAATTCCTTCTGAAAAGTAGTACTCATGGTAAATTAAAGAGGAGTTAATGAAGTGCAGATTTTAATACCCATGTGAAAAGTCTTCCTCTTTTCCCTCCAAGAACTACTCACTTGTAAAAACACTTGTGGAAAGTCATTAAGGACTGACTCAAGAAGTTCAAGGCCAAATGTCCGGGTCATTTCTGTCATACCCACGAGCCAGTAGGGAGCATCAGCATTAACTAATTGACAAAGATCCTTAAAAAGAAATACAATAACATTTACATTCTCTGCACAATCCTATATTGCCATAAGTTTACTGAGTCTACAACAAAATCTACAGTCTCTTCCTCTTCTGTTATGAGGGATTGTCCAACTTCAACATAGCTTTTCCCCAAATACTTCTTCTAATTAAATTATTAAGCAAGAACTTAAAAAAAGAAATTTTAAACTTTGCTGATATGCTTGTAGCAACTATGTTCATTCCTGCCCTGAAAAATATCTCAAGACCAGTAAATTTGCTAAGTCAAGAAAATTTTAACTGGTGTGATGAATACAACTGCTACTATTCATCATATATGGAACTTTCATGTACGACACCAAGCACAAGAATCAAGACTGACTTACAGTAGCAGTATTTGGGTCACAGAAAAAAGAATCTTCGATTTGACACAGACATGCATGTTTAGCTGTTGTTTAAGATGTACAGTAAAACATATTCCTTGGCTACCACTTCTTCATTTTCCAGTCACCTTCCTGGGATACACATACTGACTGCCAATTACAGTAAATGCACATAGGAAAGCCTGAGGCTCTGGTTAAAGATCTTGGCAATATGCCAGCAGCAAATTTTTGAAATTTCTTAGAGAGATGTAGAAACACCCAATCATAACTGCAAATGTATACACATATGTTCCCCAACTACCTGAAAAAGCATATATGCATCCTTAGCACATGGCTTCAGTGTACTGACAGATCTTCTGTTACTATTTCCTTGAACTGCAACTGGCTGGTCAATAGTATCTGTTTGAAGACAAACCCCAGTTTTGTTAACAAAGGAACCGTTGAAAATCAAGGACAAGCTAAGTGTTCTTACAAAAAGATTCTAGGAGAATGGCCAGGTAACTCTACTGCAAGTTTTCATGTCTACTGAAATAAATATTAGATTGAATACCCATGATCATCAAAACCAAGCACTTCTTTCCAATAAATGCTCTCTTCGAAACTACTGACGTGTATTTCACACTCTGTAATCTTAAGTTACCTGTGCATAAATAACAAGTTCACCTCAAATTCCTTCATAATACTAATGTGAAGACCAGCTCTCACAGCTTGAAAAATATCTAAGTTTTATATACTGATGTACTGACCCGGACTGACACAATGGCTAACGGTTACATCTTGTTTGAATACAAGTAAATTTACAAAAGACAGTAAAGATTAATGACTGTGATTTTTTTATAATGCTTATAAACATTTTACTACTTCTTTAATTCAAAAAGATAAACACAAGCAAGCAGAGTAAGAAGTACGCCCACCTTTGTATCGTTCATCTTCAGCAACCACCCTCTCAAATACAACAGTAACTACCTGCCTCACTGTAGCTGCCGCAGTGTTATTTGTGATATTATCTTTTGTGAAGTGCAATCGAAAACAAAGTACAATTGCCTGAAAGGGAGAGAAAAAAAAAAAAAGAAAGGACGATCACCTTACAACAATATATTTTCAACTTTTAGCTAGGAGTCAAGACAGCTGATGGAGGAACTCTTTGCACTAGTTTGCCAAAAGGTTGCCTGAAAAAAAATTGGTTTAATCACTTTAAATTTGAAGAATCAGAATAAGTTTTATTATCCTAGCCAAAATACTCTTCACTAATCCTTTACAAAGATAATCTAGAACTGGTATTAACTGAAGATATTAAGAAGTACTAATAAAACTACAATTATCATACAGGAACACACAGTACTCAACCACATAAAACAAGGTGTATGAACATTAATGTCAAAAGGACATTCAGATTGTAAGGTTAATCACAGAAAGGTCAGTCAACTTCAAAAGCTTAAAATGCCATTCCTCACCTACACTAAAATCACAATACTTTCACAACCATGTTGTCTCAACTGCCTCTCTAAAGTGCATATTTTTAATGTGTCATTGTACAGGCAGTGACTTGAATATTGTTTTCCACTGTATTTTGTATTACTTCTTCTATAATGAATTTTGAAAATTAACATCTGTATGTAGAGTGAACCCTGTATTTCTTGTTCTTTTGTCTTTATTCCATGTTCTTGCACTTGCATGAACCTCAACCACACCTGGCCATAGTGCTACATGTTCTAAGCCATACAAGATTCAGAATTTTCTTTTGCTGCTTTTTTAGTGCAAATGACTTGTGGGCTCTGCTCAGATGGCATCCCCATGTTAGTCTGAAATTTTACAACACAATCTTACATCTCTGGACATTAAGAAAGAAATGTATCATTATGGAGGAATTAAAAAACAAATTGAAAAGGAAGCCAGAAGAAATCCCGCTTTCAGAGTATAAATATAAAGACAATAGGTACACAACAGAATCAAGAACGTCCCTCCTCTTCCATTATTTACAAATGCTTCGTATGTAAAATTTATCTCTGTTTGTCCCCTTGGATATTGCACGTACTGTACTGTATGTACTTGGTTGTCACTAACAAATTCTTACCTTGGACAGTGCTTCATCATGCACAACTGTATTGGTTGTTAAAAGTACAAGAACTGTCTGGAGCAATTTAAGTTCTTCAAGACTATTTTCCATCAGCTGCCAAAGCATATTAATAATGTTTCCTGCTGCAGCCTACAAAGAAATAATTTTTTGCCGACAATTAAGATGCTTACGTACTGGTATATTATGTACACATATAAGGACAGCACTGCCATAAATGCATTTCGTAACTGTACTTGCCTGTTTGTTTATACCATGGGACCACACTGAGAATACAAAGCCAATTTCATGGTCACAAGCTTCCCAAGGTATTTTTAAAGAACTGACAGCAGATACCTCTTAGTGTGTATTTCAAATTGAGTACTTTATTTTCTACTTGAAAATATGAAAGAAGCAGTACAAAGACTTTTTACTTGCAAAAATCATTCATATTGAAGAAAAAACAGTGTAATTTACATTATGCAAGCACAGTATTATTTTCACCAGCTTCTTAACACACCATATATGCAGTAGCATAACATATCATGACATTGACAGTTGCAGGAAATGTGCACTTAAACTTATTTTTAAAATTAAAATGTAAAAAAGATATAATACGTAATGTTATCAAACAGAGTAAATTTTGTGAATACAACTTGCAGAACTATATTTATCAAGGACATGTTCCGTTCCTACAGTGTAAGAATGCAAACTAAATGAACTGGTTTGAATTTTCATTAATTTCCTTCTAGAGGTTACTAAGGTTTTATCACCTCTTTTTTAATTTTAATTTCCCTTTTTTATTTTTTAATGGTTGAAAATGTTCTCTTTTAAATTTCAGTTTTTTAAAAACAGATACAAGTGAAGTATTTTGCAGACTACACTCTTAGTAATATAAACAGCCTCCATAAAAAAAGCCTTCACCTTCAGTTTGAGCATTCTCACACTGGAATATTTATGTATTTATATAAAGACCGATCTTACCTCTGAAACAACTTCATGGGACATGAGCCTCTGTATGGCTGCTAGACACAGCTGAGTGATCTTTGGTTCCTTTGTTCCACAACCCATTAGAAAAGGCTGAACTACCTCTGAGCTGTTCTCTTTTAATGCTTTCAAGGAGAGACACAGAAGCAGTCAATGTTTAATACTTTGAAAAACACAGTGCAAAATTTGTTAATCATACCCTTTAACCAAAAGCAATCTCCAATCTTTTAAATCTGGGATTTACTCTTGCACCATAAAGAAAAGCCAAGTGAAGATAGTCACTGAGCTGCCACATCTTACTTCCACAATTGCCCTTAATCCCAAGCACCTTCTCCCTTACACACTCAATAACTTTCTCTTTCCAAATCCCGAACACCCACTTTGGTTAGTAAGAAGATGTGAGGTTCTGTCCACCCAGAACTTTTTTGTGGCCTTGCAGTGGTGACGGGCCTCATGCTGGTAGTTGCCTTCTGCTCCGCTTCAGCTCAGCACCAAATTCAAAGGCAACAGTGTGGCACAGAGAGACATTCCAAGGCAAGGGCACAAAGCGGAATAGCAAAATGCCACGGACAAACAGGAGGAGAAAGAGATCGGACTGTTTGTATCCTGGGTACATACACCTGCCTGTGAATTTTTCAACCAGTGTTTTAGTGAGAAAGGGCAGCTTCTTAAAATGAAGCTTTGTCAGAAGAAAACACAAGTACACAAGTTTCATGAACTGTTTTTCTTTTTTCATTTTTAAGGAGGAAAATACTTCCCAATGAATACGACATTCCACACTGTTATTTAAAAAAAGTTTTTCCCCATAGAAGTAATCCTGGAAATCTGAGATAAAGTTCATAAAATTGAAAAATCAGGAAGTATTCCTGAAAGATGACAGGAGAGCATGAGTCTGACTGATGGCTGCTTTTCCGTTTGCAGGCACAGTTGCTGATTACATGCAAACTGTTAAGATTTTAGCTGCTCATCACCATGTCAGATAATAAAAGTTTCCTCACAGTTTGAAGTTCAGTGTGTCCTTCATCTGAATGTCATACACTGTGTTTTAGTCTATGTGTAATGAGAAACGTGTTCACACGTTTTTAGAGCACAGATCTTACCACAGGCAAACAAAACCCACATTTTTGCATGAAAATGCAAACAGGATCTACTTTATTTTTTCTGTTGAGCAATCTGAAGTGAAACATCAAGGGTAAAAGCTACAGAAATACATTTTAGTGATATTTTTCAACTGAAGCACTAACTAACATGACTAACAAGTTTCTGTGAAACGAACAAGTAGTATAAATTATAGATGCCAACTTTCTCTAATGTAATAGCTCTTACAGGGTGATACTAACATATATATAGGTCATAGTTTCAGCATCCTCTTTAGAGCCAGTATTGGCTCTACATCTGACAGAGGCCGACCTTGCACCAAATGCCTAATCAAAACCAATTAAAATGTCAGCATAAACGTGAATGAGTACATAGGTTCACTGCCTGTTTAACAATCTGCTTTGGTTTCAAGATGCATTATTTCAATTTTCAAATTAAAAACAAAACACTGGCTACTTCATCAAAACCAGAAGTTTATTTCCAATTAAGACATGTAATTTAGGCATCTAATTGTCAGTATCTACGTGTGAGCTAGACGTCCTAAGCTGCCTGTATAGTCTATGAACATCTACAACACGTTGCCAAGAGAGCTCATTCTAACATGGGAACAAATGTTCTAAGAATGGCAAAAATAGTGTAAGAGTTAATAAGATAAATTAAAGTTTAAACCATTTACAGTATTTTTCTTATAATCCATTAAAAACAATCTCCCAACAAGATCTATACAAGGATTTTTACCCTATGAAGCTGAAAAATTAATGTTTTGTAGACCTGGTCTGGTACTGATCATTATACTAGCTTCAGTCTTAAACACACAGAAGTTTTCTTATACTCAGGTCTGCTTCCATTTGCTACCAAAATTATGTAAAGACATACTGGAAAATAAATCTATCATAATGAATGACATTAAAAAAGAAAGTTTTGGGATGTAAAACTTACTCCTTCATTCCACCAGCAAGATAATAATTCTGATTAACTACTATTCTGATTAAAAGAACTTCTAGAACAGAAGTATCAATTGCGTATCCCAGAGCCACATGGAAATAATTCCTCACATTTACCTTTGATGATATAAAGCACAGGCTGACTTTTTCTTTGAAATCATTCAAACTCCTCATAAATAAATTCATAAAGCATGTACAGACTGCTAAGAATGAAGACTTTGAAACTGCTCAGCTTAACTTTTCCAACAGAAAGAAGTGAGATCAATGACCTTAGAGCTCTGCCAAGTTAAACACATCTCACCAGACACAATAAAGATTTTAGTGAAGACTTTAAGATTGCATCTATGTCTCTAAAATTATAATCATTCACAGTGTAATGATTCAAGAAAGCATCAGGTCAACGTATTCAAACCGACCTGATGCAGTTGTGCTCATCTATTTTAGTGAAATGGCAGTTTACATCAAAGCACAAAGAAAAAACCCATATCCTGATCAAAATACTTGCTGGATTACTAGAATGTCTAGTAGATAGTCGTAAATCACCTAGCAGTCAAAAATTCTCACTTCACTAGATTTCACAATTATAGTAGCCTTTTGCAGCTTTATTGTTACTAAAGTATACACACTATTTTCCTCAAAAAAACCCCACTACAGATAGGAAACAAACAGGAGACAAAAGAGATCTTGCCATTAACATATCTGCAAGATTAGGTTACAACTCAAAAAAATACAAGGGTCCATAAGGAATTAGGACTCTTTAATGGCTTTATGTTTAAACTATGGAATGTTAGGGTAATAAGCAGGCAAAGTACACGTTCCCCTCTGTTCCACAGTTTCTCACAGGAAAAAACATTATTATCCTATTAGCAAAGATTAACTAATCAAAATAACTTTCAGGATCTGTGGGTTTTCCAAATCTCATAAAAAAAACCCTGCAGGTTTTTTGCTGAATGAAAATAAATATGAACTCCATACTAGTTGAAAACTTCCAAAGGAAAAGTGCTTACAAAATCTGACCAAGTAACAGAGAGTGCTCCCTCAAAAAGACAACAGTAAAGACTGCCTATCCATGCCCAGAATCAACGATCCTTCACATCTGTTCGCTCTGAAATGAAGATTCAAAATCAAAGAATTTTGCAGGATTATAAACCAGCTTCCTAAAATATAAAGCTCTTCACACAGTAGTATGCCAAAGAATGTTGACAGCCTCGCAAATGGCTAACTAGAGATTTCTCTTGTTCATTTGTGTATTTTGATATAGCTGACATTACCTGGCATAGTTTTCCCACTTATGTCAGCATTCATGACAGCAGTAAAAACAAAGAAAGTAAACAAATAAAAAAGAGGCATTAAAATGAAATATTGAGGGTTGGGACTACTACTTCAAATAATTCTAGAAAGTGCCTCCTTACCAGTATCTAATTTAAGCACCTTCAAAGAAGAAATAGTTTTACATCTATTTCATTTGGACCTTTCGGTAGACACAGTATTAATATAGGACAGTCAAATCTAGCCAAAGGCTTTACCAGCAATTAGCAAGAAGCCAACAATTTACAAGCTATTTAATAAGGCTGAAGAAAGTCAGAGATACAGTTTTAAGCACTTACAAAACTGCAACTCACAAGATATCTCCTGTCCCTCAAGGCAGTGGTACACCTTAAATTGAATGACCTTGTCTCAGATCAAGATAGATTTTTTGCCTGCCAGGTACAAGTGTTCAAAGGCTAGACACTCATACTAAACACACAGATGAGGGTCATATCCAGAACTCCACAGAGATCACTCAACAACAGCTGTGGTGAACACAGTGACTAAAATACTGAGGATTTGGAGTACTTCATGCCATTATTTCTAAGTGGCTGATTTTCTTCTGTAGAGCCACAACTCAAAAAGGAGACCTTCCTCAGCATCACTCTAGCACTAACATAGAATAGAAGTAGTATTAAAAAGTTCTCATGGTACTGAATTTTTTGCTAGGTGCTCAGAAGTAAAGCATCACTGATATAGCCCATACAAAAAGACATAAAGAATCAGTACATGTATGCAAGGCATCTTTTAAATATTTTGATCTGTAACCCACGTTTATTTTTCCCACTGCATTTGCAAATAATTACCTGCCAAAATATCACTGTTACGTGCAGCTATTGTTTTCACTTTTATTATTCCTGATTCAGCAGCCTGGAAGAGAAGAAAGTAAATAGTTCAGATGCTATTTCATATATCAATATCTGGAAAGAAATAAAAATACTGAAGAAAAACAAAACTTATGGTCTCAGAGGAAAAATGTTTGTGTAGTGTTTTAGGTAAGCAGAGCTAATGCAGAAGTGAAATCTTTGTAGCTTCTGGAATTCCACAGGGAAGGGTATATTCTGTGGTTCAGAATTTTTAGAAATCATGATTTCCACTGTAATATCTTCCAGTTCTATGAATACAAAGAAAACAAACCCTAGTTAACCAAAAGCCTGTTACCCATTCTCTATACAGTTTCAAACTGTGTAACAATTACCATGATGCACAATCTGTCACATTCATAAGGTCGGAATGCTGAAGAAACTGAAAACATCAGTAATTATATCAATGTTTACTACTTAACATCTAACCAATGAAATCCAGTTAATAAACTGGATGTGGTACACACTTGACTATTATCACTGTTCTTCCAGTTGGGCAGCAGTATTTTCTATGTGAAAGCTAACATTTTCCCTGACAATGAGTATCAGAATAAAACCCATTTTCCCATGGATTCTTTCTCCCAAATGCCATATACAAATTTTCCCAAGGCAGTACCATGAGGAAGCCTTCCCAACACACCACATAATCCACACCAACAGATCTTCTCCTTTCCCCCTACGTATGACGCTGCAGACCAACAGCATCCTCCTCTCCCTCATGCACACCTTCAGTGGGACTCTGGGCTGCAGACAGGCAGGTTAAGGCATGTATGTGCCCAGACTGGCTGGAAGTCAACCGGGGGCTGAGTAGCCCATCAAGGAGATCACATACTGCTGTGAGGGAACAGCGATTCTTTCTTCAGTTGTCCACAAATGCTTCCCAGCACAAATCACTGAAGTCATGTTCTCTAATGGAATCAAGCCAAACTGAAAATATAACATTGAGGCTTTGCATTTCACAATTATGATTTCTGACAAGTTTTGTGTGCAAAACACAAAAAAAAAACCCTGCAAATGGCATCTTGCCATTTTTTAATTCCATTAACACTAAAAACCTCTGGAAACAATTAAAGAAATCATGTTCAATACACTGTGAACCAAAATAAATGCAACATGCTTCCCCAACATAAGGTCACGAATTCCCAGAAAATATTGTTTGACCAAATTTGAAAGAACCTTTCCCCTTTTATTTTAGCTTTCTATTTCTGCATACTTCCCACACCAAACACTTCCATTTTTCCTCTGATACTACTATTAAAAGAAGTGCGCCATCACTACATAAAACAGATTAGAGAAGCAGACAAGCTGTGCCAGCAGAAATATGGAACTGACAGCACACTAAGTTCTACCAAGTAGTAATATTCCCTCTCCACCAAAACACTACCCCAACAAGATTTCCCAGAAAGTCAGGTTAAGATGACTGTATAAATTCATAACCAAATATCTTAATTGTAAGTTTATATATATATATTTATCAAAATAATAACATTAGAAATGTAGAAGTGAAATTTTCAACTTTATTTTCCAAAACAACATAGAAACTGCCTTAAGATAATTTAAGGGATTTGTGAAATTCTGCAGAATTAAGCTTCGCTGAACATAGTGCTTCTACTTCAAAAATATAGAATCATAGAATAGTTAGGGTTGGAAAGAACCTTAAGATCATCCAGTTCCAACCCCCCTGCCATTCGCAGGGACACCTCACACTAAACTATGTCAATCAAGGCTACGTCCAACCCAGCCCTGAACACCACCAGCGATGGAGCATTCACAACTCCCGGGGCAACCCATTCCAGTGCCTCACCACTCTCACAGTAAAGAATTTCTTCCTCATATCCAATCTAAACTTCCCCTGCTTAAGTCTGAACCCATTACCCCTTGTCCTATCACCACCGTTCTAATGAAGAGTCCCTCCCCAGCTTCCCTATAGGCCCCCTTCACATACTGGAAGGCTGCTCTAAGCAGCCTTCTCTTCTCCAGGATGAAGAGCCCCAACTTTCTCAACCTGTCTTCAGATGGGAGGTGCTCCAGTCCCCTGATCATCCTCGTGGCCCTCCTCTGCACTTGTTCCAACAGTTCCATGTCCTTTTGATGTTGAGGACACCAGAACTGCACACAACACTCCAAGTGAGGTCTCACAAGAGCAGAGTAGAGGGGCAGGATCACCTCCCTCGACCTGCTGGTCATGCTCCTTTGGATGTAGCCCAGGATACGGCTGGTTTCTGGGCTGCGAACACACACTGAAGCTGCCTCATGTTCAGTTTCTCATCAACCAGCACCTCCAAGTCCTTCTCTGCAGGGCTGCTCTCAATCTCTTCTCTGTCCCACCTGGAGCTGTGCCTGGGGTTGCTCCACCCAGCTGTAGGACCTTGCACTTGTCATGGTTAAACATCATCAGGTTGGCATCAGCCCACCTCACAAGCGTGTCAAGGTCCCTCTGGATGCCATTCCTTCCCTCCAGCATATCAACCGAACCACACAGCTTGGTGTCATCAGCAAACTTGCTGTGGGCGCACTCAATCCCACTGTCCATGTCACCGACAAAGATGTCGAACAAGACCGGTCCCAACACCGATCCCTGAGGGACACCACTCGTTACTGGTCTCCAGCTGGACAATGAGCCATTGAGCATTAGTCTTTGCCTGCGGCCATCCAGCCAGTTCTTTATCCACCGAATACAGACGGAACAATATCCACAGTGTTTGAACTAACATACAACATGCTCAATAAGCACAAACTGACATGCAAATATATCTTTCACATCACTAAAATGAGGCATGCCAAATCCAGTTCTCATTTTAATTACATTAAGTGTTGAAGTGTCCTAAGTTTTCAGTCAATCCCCATTCTTCAGTTAGAAACTGTCAGTTAATTAAGGGGGGTCTTGCCACAACGAATTGTTCCTATTAATTAATGGGAAGGATTTGTCATGGTACAACTTCAATTATCTTCAAACTAAACCTCATCACATCTAATGGCAAGCGATTTCTCTCTTCCAGGAGTGACAAACTCACTCGCAATCAAAGAAATATTCAGCCTGCCCACATGTGTGACATTTGCAAACACTGCACTCTACAAAAGGAAGAAACACTAAAGTATTTCCAATGTAGCGTTTTCAGTTGTTTCCATGCTAGCTTTATATAAAATAGCATATATTGTTTAAAAACTAAGGTAAAACAAAACAACAGCTATTTAGACTTCTTACTACCAGTTTGAATATGTTTTCTTCACAAGACGTTGGAAGTTCTGTGGTTACAAATTTATACCAATTACTATAGCACTCTCTAGGTCACTGCCCCATTAGAAAAGGATTTTATAAACACACTAATCAAGGAGATGCCCATCATCATACTGTGTTTATGAGTACAAATATGATAATTTACTTTCACACAAATATGATGTATTGTTTTTAAAGCAGTTACCACATTAAAAATTAACATAACCAATTTCCCTTAGCACCTCAGTAAAAAGTAGCCTAATGAGCAAGTCAGTATCTCTTCAATTTTAAAAAGAAGCAAGTACATGCAATTCCTGTAACACAACAAAGTGCAAGCATACCCAAAACCTTCAGTCAGTCAACTACATTTCCTGTTCTGTTGCTTTAACAACTATGAAATGACTGAAATCAAATGTCTCAAACATATGCTTGCCATTACTGAGTTTTGCTTCAGGTTTCTGCTGAAGCAACTATGGCACCCAGTCTGGGGAGGGGAAATATTAATGAAGAACCTCATTATTGAGGTTCTATTATTGAACCTCAAATTGACTCTCAGTGACAGTACATATTCAAGTCAATCTCTTCCAGTACTTTGATTGGATTTTAATCAATCAATAGTCTCACAGCAAAATTCAACAGGATCCTCCAGGCTCAAGAATTTGCTCCATCATCTTTCTACTTCCTTGGAACTTACCAAGTATTTGCTGATTACGTGGAAATCACCCTTCACAGAAACCAAAGTAAAACAAATGGAGAATTTATATATAAAAAAAACTCAAGACACACATAGTGCAGGGTGAAGTAGACTGAAAAGAAGCTGGTGCGTACCTATCTGCTGGCCTCAAAGTTTCTTTCTCAAAGTATAGTCTGACAACAATATTCACAGTTCCCCAAGACCCTCACTCTAAAGCTACCTTATAGACAGGCTGCTGCATGAGAGAGCCCAGGATGTGGAAGTTCAGAGACTTTTAAACCCAGCTTTAAGAGCTTGCCAGGTCCAAAACTCCTCCCCCCTCACAGATTTCTCAGTCCTCGGTTCAAACAGGGGAGAACTTCAATCTTCTTGTCATTACAAGTGCTGTACACACCTTTCAATTTTTCCGAAATCTTAATCCTTGTGTAGGGCCAAAACCACCAACCAGGTAACAGAAACAGGTAGTTTCTACTCACACACTCAGCAAGCAGATTAAACCCATCCTCAAGCAGAATCAACACTTTCCAACATCCAGGTAACATTCAAGAGCCAAGTTTCTCCACGTTATAGCCTGCGCGCACATATTTAAAGATCTGTAACTCATGAATATCATATGGAGGTATTCGGATAAATGGGGTATGCAATTCTGCTAGCTACTGTTCAGGATGATGTAGATGCAAGCCACCCATATCAGCAGCAGAGCAGTAAGTGCATCTGAAAGGCATCAGTTCCTCAAATCTGTCTTCCAGGACATTGTTGAAGCTCGCAAATCCACCAGAAGACACCACTATAGCTAATTCCATGATCATAATGCTGTTACCTGGCAGGCCAAGAATGTCCGCAAGGAATAACGGCATGGCATATGCTGGAACACGTAAACCATGTAATTATTCAGTGGTTTACCTCTCACAGGTGAAAACACTGCAGACCTCTACTGCAATGCATATGGATGAGCAAGCAAGGTACCAGAAGGGTCAGGTGGGATGTAATCCAACAGCACATCAGTTGCTCCACAGTAATCCCTATGGATTTCCCCTTACTGTTGAGTAAACATGAAAAAGCTACCCTCCTTTCACTGAAAAATAACACCACAGTTAATAACTTTTCATGAGGGAACGATGACACAATTCTAATCTCAAATCTCTCTTAACAGTGACCCTTTTCAGCAAGTGAAAAAACCTCACCCTCTGTCTCTGCCATATCAGTGATTTTTTAGAAGTTTCAAACAAGGGGATTTTAAAAGGTTTCAGAAAGGATCAATTTGCTGATGTTCTAAGAAGCTGGTATCTCACAATCAGGACCAGATGGAGCACCTCTTCTTTTTCAACCAAAAATTATATACACACATAAAGGTATTTAATGGAGCAACCAGCCATGTGCTAGTTTCTACTAAGGCCTGATCTAGTGTTAAACATGTTTTTGTATGAGCTTCGAAATGTGACAGTATTGTTACCAGAAGTCAGTAAAAAAAAAAACCACGTATTTCCATTGCTAGTGCTTTGAATGACCATTTGTTTTGATTGTATGTTCAGAGCAAATTGCTCTCTCCAGAGATACCAAAATTGTTCTCAGGTTTGAAGCTTAAACTACACGACCTTTTGACTTCTCCCTTATAAAAAGAAAAGCATTCAGGAATGCTTTCAGGAATGATGGCCTGTGCTGGTATTTGCAGAAAATTGTTTGCCAACCTCTTACTAAGACTGAATGAAAGTAATACGTATGTCATCTATGGTCACTTCCACATCTATTACTTAAAATAAAGAGAGCTATTTTTTTTCTATTAATCATTACCTGCCTATCTACGCTCTTTAGATAAGAGATCCTCCTGTCAATAGTACAGTTTCACTTCACTGTTATTCTGGCTTGCTTTGCAAAAGCATGTTCTGGACCATTACTGGAGTGCTAAACTTATTTGGAAAAAACAAACTCACAAAATGCTCCACACTAAATCAACCTCATGAAAGCACTTGATTACACCACATTTGTGTTAAAAAGCACCATTCTTGCTTTCTGTATTTTTATCCTCCTCTCCAGGAGTACAATCCCATCTCAGACCCTTCTCTCTTATATATGCTCATTCTACCTGTAATTTAAACTGGTGAAATGTCAGCTCTGATCTGACAGCACTGTGCACTCACAGGGATTTATTATATTGAATGACTTAATGTATTCAGATTAGAGCTCGCTCACATACTACTGGCTTGCAGCACAAGCCTACCAGCAGAGTCTCTAGGAGTAGAGCATGATCATCGTAGAGGCAGATACAGGCAGGAAGTACATGAATCAAGTACTTAAGTCAACTGGACACATACAAGCTCATGCACCCAAGGGCAAACATCACTGAAAGGACACACTCTGTAAGGGTCACAGTAGCTTGGGAAGGTTATTGATGGGTTACTGGGGAGACGTAAAAGCCACGCATACCTCAAGGGAGGGCAGGGAACAGCTTTCCAGGTCACTACAGGCCAGTCAGCTTCATGTCATTCACTGGGAAGACTATGGAACAAATCCTCCTGGAAGCCATTCCTAGGCACATGCAGGACAAGACCACGACTAGGAACAGTCAATATGGTTTATCATGAGCTGCAAAGACCCAATTGCCTTTGCCAACGGGAGGATGGCCTGTGTGTGTAAGGAGAGAGCACTACACACTTTATACCTTTACTACAACCTTTGACACCATTTCCAATTGTATCCTGATAATCTAATTGATGAGACATGGACAAGTGGGCAGAAAACTGGCTCAAAGGATCATTACAAATAGTATGTAGTGCAGCCAGTAACCAGTTACTAGTAGTGCTCCCTGGGGATGGCTACTGGGGCTAATACAATTTAACATCTTTATCAGCAGTCTAGATAAAGGATTAGAGTCTGCAGACAAATACAAAATTCAGGGTATTATTTAACATACATGGGGTAGGCTGTGTATTTACAGGAATCCAGACTGTTTCTCAGCCTGGTATGAATCTCATGAAGTTCAGCAAAGGCCAATGCAAAGTCCAGCCTCATGCAGCCAGCAAAGCAGCTTTGCAGAAAATGACCCAGGGTCCTGGTAGACAGGACAAAAATGGACTGTCTACCAGGTAAACAACAAAGTGGAACTAAGCGCCAGCAGTGACCCTTTGTAACAAAGATGGCCAACTGCATGCTGGACTGTATTAGCAAGAACACAGGCAGCACGCCGCACAAAGGGAGTCCTTCCCTCTCTTCGGCTCTCATGGGACTGCTGCTGGAGTAGCATGTCCAGAGTTAGCCTGCCCAGTGCAAGAAAGCCACTGACATGTTGGGGCAAGCCCAGTGGAGGTCCACCAAGACAGCTGTTGGATGGAGACCAATAGATAAGGAGATGCTGTAAGAGCTGCACTTGTTCAGCCTGAAGAAGACAAGATAAAGGGCTTGTTAAAGTCCACATCTTCCTACAGGGAGGCTGTAGTGAACACAAAGTAGTTTACAATGTTCAGGTGTGTGCTCCATCCTGGATGTATGTACAAGTAAAAACAAGGGTGACAGGTTAAAACTTAAACAGAGGAAGTTTAGATTAGATATAAGGAAGAAGTTCTTTACTCTGAGGGTGGTGGAATGGGTTGCCCAAGGAAGCTGTGAATGCTTCATGCCTGGCAGTGTTCAAGGCCAGACTGGACATAGCCTTGGGTGGCATGGTTTAGTGGGAGGTGTCCCTGCCCATGGCAGGGGGGCTGGACTGGATGATCTTAAGGTCCTTTCCAACCCTAACTATTCTATGATTCTATGAAATCATGAACACTGAAAGCAATAATGCTCCTTTCAAATCACCTCATGTTCTACAATTCCTGCATGCTTTTTTCACACTGATTTTTTTCACACAGAATCTTAGCAATAATGGTAAAATAGTATTAATTTTCCTATAAATTGAAAATCCTATTTGGGTAAACCACTTTATCACAAAACTTTATACAAAACCAGCTTGTTTTCCAATTTTGGGGGGAAGAAAAAAAAAGTGTGACTTATGTGAATTGCCAAATAGCACGATTAACTTTTTTAAAAATTAATATATTATTTGCATCACATTTATTTAGCATATAAAGACAAGAAATGCGAGCAGACAGTCAGTCTCTAGTCACATATAAAGTAGTTTCTTCAGCTGTTCACACTTTACCTGAGACAGAAGTAAAATTGCTCTGGTTTATTCTACATCATGATGTATTTGTGCTCAGTGAAGGAAACAGAATACATTTCTTATCCTAACAACGGGCACAACACTTCTTGCTAGACTTGACTCTACTCCAGCATGGTGCCATTCTCAATTACCAGAGCTCCAAAGCTTTGAGAAAAAAATAAAAGCATTAACTGACTGTATTACACATTTTCTCCACCAAATTGAGATTTATGATATTGCACGTTTTGTTTGTTGCTTTTTAAAAAACACATAACCTTGTTCACTTCCAGCTTTAGTGCATATGATATAGCTGCCCTCATATTAAAAATGCACTTTCACTTGACAGGAGTGACTATTCCTCTGGTCCATTAATCTTCTGAAATTGTCAGTTTGCAGTATCAGCAGCCAATTCAGAATCCTGAAGGTTAATAGTCAGTAATGTCAGGAGAGGTGGCAGTGGCGTATAAACTTCAACAGCTTCAAGAGCTGTTGCCTCTGAAGGTACCTCACTTGAGGTGAATGTGGAGGTACAGATAATGAAATACCAATATTTAATATCAGGAGTTTTCTTTTGACAATCAAAATATTACATCTCAGCTGGGAAAACCATCTCATCTAATCAAGAGAACAAATCAGAATGAATAAAACAACTCATTACTGAACAGCCCTGAAGTACACAGAAAGAAAAGAAACTAACCAAGACTTGATAGAGAAGAAGCATGTTCAATTAGCAACAAACTTAAGTCATATTTCTCTCTTCCAGCCAGACAGAATCAGGGTGTACCCTGTAGTTTGTACTATATTACATATAATGTGCTTGCATTTGTATAGTTTGCCAGGCACCTGGTAAAAAGAAATAACAGTCAACACTAGGCACTAGTTGGGAACTGGAGTAATCAAGAATTTCTAACTTCTGCTACAAGTTTCCTGTATAATCTTCAGGATGCTACAGGAGGCAGATGGAGACGAAATCAGAGACTAAGATGCACCAATTTAAATATTAACACTCCTATTACAATGGCAATTTAGCCTCTACTGAATGTTCCTTAATTCTCAAAGCCTCTCCTTAAGCTAATTCAGCTGACCCACTAGTAGGTGCTCAATACAGAGGTCTAAGCTTAGGTCCCTGTAGCCAAGACAACTACATGCAGACAGCAGAAGACCCATACTTTTTTGGACCAGCTGCTGGAAGCCAAGGAAGAATTTATCTCAAGTGGCAAGAACACCTAATGCGTAGGTGACAGAGTGAATCAATGCCATGGCTACAAGACCTCTGGAACAGCTATTCGGCTCTACTGGTAATATTTCCATAACAAACTGAGCCTGCACAATCAATAAACAGAGCTTAAGACACTCTAAGCTGGGCATGTAAATACTGCACTGAAGGCCAACTTGAAAACTTTACAGATAGAGTGACATACAGAAAATTTTAGTCAATTTTTTCATTCATTAAATTGCAAGGTGTTACATGATGGAGAAAATAGTCTGTGTGCATGATGTGCGTAATTTCTGAATACATGACATTCTTATCAAAGACTAAAATGATGGTACGAAAGCCAGGATTTATAATAAATCTTTGAACACGTTTGACTAGGCAAAGGTCCCCATGAAACGTAACAGCAGACTTTTAAAAACATAATTTTAAAAAAATACTACTGTACACGGATCAATATAGAATAAAAAAACCACTGTAAAATGAATGGATTCCAAACACGAAGCTAGCAGACACAGCAACTGGTAAAGATCAGGAAATATAAAAGACACTATAGGAAATATTAGGGATCTCTTGTTTCAAATCACTGGTTCAGCTACAGGCTAGCAACTAAAGAATGCTACAGAATAACCTCCAGTCACATGCACAAAACAGATGCTTGAGTTCAAGCTGCCTAATCATGACAATATACATTTTACAGAGCACAGTTTCTCTATTTCAAAAGATGTTTAAAATATTAGTGAATACCCACTAAAGCAAACAAAAAGTTCTACAGTATTTGCATCCTTCTGAATTAATGCTGTGAACACCTGAAAATTAACCAACCTGAAAAGTTCAGTGTAGGTTAAGTTCCCCATATGCTATAGCATCAGAATTATTTAATACATTTTATTCAAAAATAAAGCAGGATACCCAAAAATGTGGTTACTCCTAGAGAAAATGGAGTATCTACAAAGGTTTGTTCTTTGCCAAATCGATCTGGCTCATCTTTTTACCACTAGAGCAGCCAGAATGCATAGCTCTCAGAAACCACTCGATGTTAGTAACACATCGAAGCGAGTCAAGTGCCAAAATCACAAGGCATTTCAGCATGTTATGTTCTTTCTTAGCCTTATCCAGTTTGTGTACTGCACAACATTCAACAGATTTTCTGAAATACTATTGTTACAGAACAAACAGCTAGTATTCACACTTCAACTGTTCCTTACAGTTAATAATCCTAATGATTATTTTAACATTACAAACCAAATCACCTGATATGTATCTAACATATGCATAAATTCTGCAATACATTCTCATATTTAGTTTCACAGAACTACCCAATGACATCAGAGATGTGCCCTAAAAGGACAAGCTTCCCAACTAATATCTGGCATTAGCCCTACGATATGTTCAGGATCAGTATATTATTCCAAAACGAGAATGATATAATGCAGGGCATGAAACTGATGTATGCCACTGAGTGCAGACAGGAGTGAACTCCAAAGGAAGAGGTGTATAAAAAAACCCCTGTGTTCACAGAACACAACGAAACAGCCTGTCAGAATGGGCAAATCCCATCTCTTGGCTCAACTAGTCCATATCAATTCTACTGTAATTAAATAATTTCAAGTTTGCTTTATCCAGAAGTCACTCAAATCTGTATTCTTTAACTTTTTTTCTTTTTAATTTTGTGAGTCTCCTTGCTGCAAGTGAAGTTACTTATAAAGAAGGAGAATACAGTTGCAAAACTGGATTCTATTCCTAGATACAGCAAATTAATTTACAGTAGTTTCAAAAATATGTCTGTATGCTGAAGGCATACATACACAACTCCATAAACAGTTAAACAAAAGCAATGTGCTGCTGTTTCAAACAAAGATCTGGAAAAGACACAGCAGAGAGGCTATCAAAAGCCATCTTCCGAGAGTCTGATGAGAGCACTGACCAAAGTATTCAAAGCTAAACTTGTGCTGCTCTTCCAGGTTGAGGTTAGTTGAACGCTACTTCTTTTCCAGCCCTACTACTCCAAATCACCACAGCAGCAACATCCTAAAACACACAGACACCTGCAACCCATTACACAGCTGCAAAGCAGAGGGCATGTCCTGTCCTGTGAAGGGTATAAGCCAGGCCAAGCTGACCCTGTCGTGGAAGGACAAGGTCCTTGAGCGTCCAACCCCGCCTGCCCTCTGCCCCTCTCCTACCAGCACAAACGTGCCTGTTACCTGCGCAGGAAGCTGGGTAGCAGTTAATTATTTTTCATGTGCTTTGGTTGGGTTTTGGGTTTTTTGTTTTGTTGGGGGTTTTTTTGTTTGTTTGTTTTTTTAACGCATTTTGGTTTTACTGCCATTTAAGAGTCAAGAAAAATAACCTGAGTCAACATAGAGACTACAAGCCTACTAGACAGCTGAGACTGCTGGGCTGGATCTGTGTAAACGAGGAGTTACATACAACTGGAATTCAGGCTGAGAAGAACTTTTTGGGCATACTTACTTTCCCTCTAACTCCATTATTTCTACTAATTATAAATATTTCCTTTCTGCATTTCTAAGCCTTCTTACGCAGTGAAATAATCTAGCCAAACCGGATGCAACTTACAGAACCGTATTTTCATTCAGTAATAAGAAACAACACGTAACCTATTTAGCACAATGAACTATTTTCAGCTTTGTAGTAAACTGAAATTCTTATTCCAGTTCACTAAAGAGAGCAGCACCAGCACTCCCAGCATAGAATACTGGAAGTCCAGTCATTAGCCGGTTTGTAAAGTTTATAAAGCTCTATGTGGGTGCCATGCAATTCAGTCCAGAGCTAGAAGCATTACAATGCTCTCTAGTACAGAGCAAATCTTAAAGCTGATAGCATTAAAAATGAAAAAATAAAGACAATGTAGTATTGTTTACTAGAAGAAATGCCAGACTGCTTCAGATAACATGAGCATGGCTGATGCCTGTACCAGACTGCTTCATCCTCTGTAATTTCAAGCTCCAAAAGATACTGTTTAATTTACACTTACCCTGAGAGCTTCTATCACATTTGTGGTTGCTGTCTACTTTTCTAACTGGGAAATAGAAATATATTGTGAAAATACATTCCTCAGCATTGTTATTACATATACATCTCCCAGCATAAACAGTTTTGCCATATCACAGACTAATCACCCCTTGGTTATAGCACAGACCTTTCATGCTTAGTATACTTCTGTGTTCAGCGCTGATCTGAGGAAGTATCAAACAGAAAACCCACCTAGCAACAGACGGACATGGGTCTGAAGTTTAATGGGAACTGGCATTCCCTACGCTGTTAAGAAAAATAAACCTATCATGTTAGTTAATCCCCAAACATTGTCAGCAACACAATTTCAAACCCACAGATTCTCTCTACAGCTCCCATTCTTCATTTATTAAGTGACACCACCTAGGAAAATCCTACTTGTGTATTACTGCCACACAGAGCAAAGACAAGAGTGGACTGCTTTGGACCCAACAATGCATTCTGTTATTTCTTAGTTAAATGCTCTAAGGGGAAGGAGGTTTGCCACATACTTGTGTCATAAGCTTAACACTGAGTAATTTCAGTGTTTCTGAACAGATTATCACACAGTCAGCAAAAAACTCAGAATCCACTGTTGTAACTGGACTTACAAATACATGATTTCCACATAATGTCACCTACTGAGAAAGCTTTGCAGACTCAGAAGTAAACAATTAGAAAAATATGAAAGTGCTTAAACCAGCAAAGGATTCCAAGTTCCGTTTCCAGTAAGAGTTTACGATCTTACTTCCAGCTTTTAACTGGAGGTCGCACAGTCTGCAGGACCCCACAGATGGGGTAAACTCATTTTGCAAATTTTTAACAGTATTAATATAAAAATAATTAAAAAAAACAACAAATCATTTTAGAAAATGGCTGATGATGAACAGCTGTGAGCAAAATTTTATATTGCATCAGAAATTTGAAACATTATTAGGAGCAGTTTACCTTCATAGAGTAGCCATCAAATCTAACAATTACAACCTAACAACCTATGATACAGCTTATAATTCTGGCCTAGGAGGCTTTCAATACCTCTCACAGTACAGTAAGTCTATTAAGTGACACAGAAGCATACACATCAGCTGCGAAATAACCCTGTAAGTTACAATGCATGTGGCAGCAATGAGGATAGTCTAGTTTTACACTGTAAGTACAACAGTGAGGTTATAAGTACTAGGAATTTGTTTTAAGAAGCCTGTGTCAAGACATGGTTTAAAAAGCTGGTGCTGTTCCAAATCAGTAAGAAGAACATGCCACTTCTGTGATCACTCTAGCCAAATCTAATCATGATCAAACCAAATGCATGCAATTAAAATACCTATTTAGCAATCGAGTTTTGACAGAAAAGGGCAGCAGTTTCCTTCAAAACTAGAACAAAAAGAATGGCTTCCAGAAATGAGGAAGCAAGATCGTCTCTGCTGGCTGTATCACACATTCTACTGTACGGACTGCTCTCAGCCTCAGACCTCTCTTACAAAGACCACAACTCCCACCAGAAAGAGTCCCACTTCCTTAAAAACAGCTTCCAGTGCTATTCCATAAACCCACCCAAACGCCAGGCAACTATGGAAAACTGTGTTAAGCTTTGTGGAAGCTATGCAAATTGCTGTTGAGATGTAAAAGGGAACAACGCAAAAGTTGTACTTACACAAGAATACAACAAACATGCTGAACAAGTATCAAGAACTGCACACACAGTAGTTACTCTAAGCTTCAGCGTGGCAAACATAACAAAACATTACTCAAAATACTGGCTGAAAAATTACACTGTCCACCTCCTTTGTAGATAGATGTTGAAGAACGTAAACAGTAACACAGCGGGTAAACTTGTTCAGAGACAAAACAACTTACTCAGAGTCCCACAGTAATACACAGGAGAAAATGGAAGCAGCACCCCCAGCCTCCTTCCAGAACACACACAGAGATTTCTGTTCCACTGACCACAACTTTTTCTTCTGTACATGTTACTACACTCAGTTTCTCAGAGCTGATCACAACCTCCTCTTGCTTTTCTGAGACCACACACATTTCCTCAAACACTCTGGTACTCCTCTGCAACCTACAATCGTACATACCCTGCTACAGTGTGTCACTTCATGCCTTTCAAAACAAGCACAATCATTAGCTTCAATTAATCTGTCAAAGTGCATACTGCTTCACACAACACTGAATATGCTACCATGAGTTGCAATTAAAGTCACATTACATGTGCAATTCCTTCCTCCCAAACTGACAGTCTATACCACATTTTCCAAGGCCCCCTTCTAGTTCTGCGGCTTAATCCAAGTTTATATATTTGTATTTTCCTTCCACTATTGCATAAAAACCCCCCTTTCTTTTTAAATGGAATGTGGCAGACTACTGATAGTGACAGTTAAACTGACTCTTGTAAACACGTTAGAGAAACACAAGGCTAAAATGGAAACTTTCAATTAGAGAGAAAAACCGACTGCCCTCCAACTAAAGTAATGCTGCTCATCGAGATTACTGAAGTCTCAAGCTGCACACAGAGTAAAACTGAGGTTTGAAAAATAAAACATACAATCCTACTGGTGTAACTTTATTAACGGATTTTTCTTAAAGGGAGAATAGAGTAACCTAAACTTCTGTGCTTGCCGAGCTTCCTCAGCTGTCACCGTACCCCTGGAAAGCCACATAACCCCAAAACCACGGGGTACACTACCGATCGCCTGCGACACACAGAGTGAATCCCAGCAGTCACAGATGCGCAACAGTGCAAAACAGGGTTCGCCGAGTCGGGAGCCACGCTTCACAGAGCGGGTGCCTTCGTTACACGGCGCAGAGGCAGACCTGGCGGCGCCCGGAGAGGCCCGCGGCGTTCCACCCCGGAGGGGCTGCCCCTCCTCGGCCACCGGCAGCCACCGCCGCCGCGCTGCCCCATCAGGCACCCTCAGGTTGCCGGCCCGCCGGGACGCTCAGACCTTCGGCACCGAGCCCGCCGCTGGGGAGTTCCGTGAGGCGAAGCCGAGACAGCCGAGCCAAACTTTGCCTCTTCTCCCGGGAGAACGCTGGGGGCGAAGCGGAGCTGTTCCCATCCTTGCCCCTGTCAACAGATGCTCTGTCTCCCCAGCCCCACTCCGCGAGGTAAACCAGCCCGGCCCGAGGCCCCAGCCTCGGCAACGCGGCAGAGCCAACAACCCCCAGACAGCCACGACGGGCGAAACCACGTCTGAGCACAGACAGCGCTCGCACCCCGCGGCCATGGAGGACAGACCTCCTTGGGAGCGGCGCCGGGCGGAGGGCGCAGGGGGCTCGGGCACGCCGACAGCCTCCGCTCCGGCCGAGCCCCGCGGAGAACTGAGGCCCCCCCCAAAGCACCGCCGCCGCTCCCCCCAGCCCGGCCCTCACCTCCTTGACGGGGGGGAATTTTTTCCGGCACTCCAGACTGAGGCCCCGCAGGTCTCCCTGCATGTTTTCCAGCAGCTTCTTCACGGCTTCGGGGCTGCTGGTCCCGGACATGGCGCCACCGGGCCGGGCGCTGCTCCGAGCGGGCAGGGGCAGCGCCTTCTCCCTCCGCGGCCCCGGCCGACACGTCCGCGCCCGACACCGGAACCCGTCAGCCAAGGCTCCGGCCCCTTCCCCTGCCCCGCGCCGCCGCTGCGGCCCCCCCCGCTCCCACAATGCCGGGCGCCGCCAGCGCCGCGCGTCAGGGCTGCTTCCGCACACACTGCCCGGGGGCGGGGAGAGCGGCGGCCGCCGACCCGGGTGCTGCCTGCGGGGCTCGGGCTGCCGGGCTCGGGCTGAGCCCCTTCCCCGCTGCGCCACTGGCACCCGTCCCGGGCCGGCGGGAAGGGGCAGGGGGCCGCGCGGGGGCTCGGGCTGAGGGGAGCGGGCAGCGCCCGCGGGGAGGGCGGCCGGGCCGGGCCGAACTACTGCAGCGGTGGAGAGTGGGGGCGAAGGCTCTCGGCCTCGCCGCCCGTCGTGTGCGGCTGCGGGGGGCCGCTGCCGCCGAGCGTGGCCCCCGGGGTTGGTGGGCGCTGAGCACGGCGGAGAGCTAGGAGTTCCTTGGGAGTGGTGAAGTGCTTGCTTGCTTCGTGCCCTTCGCGAGCTGTGTCCGTACGCTGCCGGTTCTGCTGCTCTCCCGGCGAAGCCGGAGTGAACCTTTCTCGAGAAGATAAACGCAGGCAGGGCAGCAACGAAAGGACGGGCGGGTCCCGCGTGCCTTCCTTGCCTGCAGCAGCGTCCCTCTGAAATCCAAATGCTTTCCCACCAGCTGGTTTTAACCTATTTCAACAGCGGGCGCCCAAACAGCAAGCATGAGCTCTTCGACCTGTATCTATCCCTTGTAGTAACGCTGCTCCCTCTCTAACTTCGGACACAGCAAAGGCTGCCTGGGAGTTTCCTTCTGAAGGGCGCCCTTCATCGTTGCGCAGTTAACATTATTTCACGAAGGTTTTGGTCTCTGCAATAATTACTTTTGCATATTCTGGTTGACGTGGATCCAGTACTGTGGTGGCTGCCTGCCTGTAATGCAGCAGAGCTCTGTTGCTCTTCCATAAACCCGTGGAGTTGGAAAACATTCTTGAGTTTCTACAGTCTATAGCTTTTAAACTTGGGAATCTTGGGGGGAAAAAATTATGGCAAATGAGAATGGAGAATACATTTTTACTACATTGCCATCTAAAAATAGATAATGGCATTTCCTCAGACTTCCCTGAAAGTCTCAAGTTTCACTCAGAGAATATTAAAAAAAAAAAGATTTTGTTATCTAATGGAAAAGGGAAAATAACCTCTCATAAATTTGAGCAGTCCCTGCTTGTATGTTGGGGTTCATTTACTGTGAGATACATTGCAAATCATGCAGTAAACAGGCTCCTGCTGGCGCAGCATTGTACGAGGTAGGCGTATGTCTTTAGGTGTGTGCTCTACAAGGCAGGATTGCTTTTTAAGTAGTACCTAACTTAAATGTTTTTACATCGTTTTCAAATTACTGGCCATTAACGTGACAGAAGTGGGTGGATGGATGTGAGTCCTGTAACCCTGGCAGGACTGAATGAGGTGGTCAGACTTTATGTGCCCTCAGACAAGGAAGCTAAGATTTCACCCCTGTGTTAAGTAAAATCAAACCCACAATTCTATAACATTATTACGCTATCTCAGAATGGTTGGGGTTGGGATAGACCTCTGGGGATCATCTAGTCCAACCCGCTGCCAAGGCAGGGCCACCGAGAGCAGGTTACACAGGAGCACGTCCAGGCAGGTTTTGAATGTCTCCAGCGGGAGACTCCACAACCCCCTGGGCAGCCTGTTCCAGTGCTCTCTAACCCTCGATGTAAAGAAGTTCTTCCTCATGCTTAAGTAGGACTATTTATGTGCTTAACCAATAAGAATTTTCCTGTCTAAGCACTTCCATTCTGGGCTTCAGTCCTGAGGGTGGTGCACAAACCAGTCCCAACACCTTCCCAGGAAACATAGATGATTTGCTGGGAGAATGAGTCGATTAATTATCGACTATGCATAGGTATTTCTTAGGTAATATTTCTTAATTTACTTCCCTTTTGTTGTTTGGACTTTTCCACCTATGTACAGTACATGTTGAGCTATGGGCATCGATGGGTACTCCTGGAAGTCTGCTTGTCTGCCTAAACTCAAGCAATTGAAATTGTGATATGAAGGTCAGTAAACTGGTTCTGTAACACTGTCTTTCTTATGAAAAGTGAGCGGGTGTTTTGGGTGGAATTTGGCTGAATGTGACATCTTGAGTTAAAGCATCCCACTGACATTATTATCCCTGTAATCAAAATGAGGAAGAAGAGGAAAGCTGTCATGGCTACGTTTCCCTCTTAGCAATGGTGAGACAAGTAAGAAGAATTGAGATTGATTGCATTTTAAAGAAGCAAATTAGTATGTATTAGGTACATCTTAGTAAGTATGTGCTTACTAATTTCCTGCAAATTTTACTGTTTTGTTTAACTAGACAAGGCTACTGTAAACATTCAGTTTGGACGGGAGGGCCACTCCTACATTGTGAGTGCCTGATAAGTTAACTTATGTGGAAGATAGATGATGTTTTCTCTAATCAGTTTATCATACATGTCTTTTCAACTACCAGCTTTGACACTTAGTCTGCTCAGCATTGCCAGCCAAATACAGCAGGATTGCTCCTGGTTTTGGAAATGAATCATATGAGCGGTTGCAGGATTGAAAACTCCTTTAGATCTGCTGACTACACGAGTTGAGAGCTATACAAGTGCCTGTATTTCAGGCACTTCTCTTAAACACAAGGTAATCTTTCTCGCTGTTTTGATGGGCACCTTTTGTAAATGCTGAAGATTTATTAGTTAAACTAAACTAGAGCATTTAAAGTATTTAGACTAACCAGGATCCTTGTAAGTGACCCTAATTTGATTGTGAATGTGTTTTACTGTAGTTGCATTTAATTGCAGTAGATACTATTACTTGTATTCCTATCCCTGAGTAAAAGTGCTTACCTGTCTTTTGGTATGTTTTAAATGCCTCAGTTTCAATTCAAGTTGCTTTTGAGTTAGAGCAGCATATATGGGCATCTCTGAGGGCATGGTTTTGACTAGCAAGCTGAAAATGCTAGTTAGCTGTTAAGCTTACTTTGTATAGCGCTGCCATTATTACATTCTTGTTTACTTTGTTATTAAACTATATGTAATTTTGTGATGGGCAGTGGGTGATTGAAATCATTCCGTGTATGTTTATGACCCTAATTACCAACAAAAATGCTCAGGAGACCTATTGTGTTTCATTAAATTACCTCTTAGAACCAGTGTTCATATTCATTCCAAATGATGTGCATCAGTCCTTCTGATACAATTAAACAAGGGGTAGCACTTGGCTGTAGTAATTTTAGGTGTTTAGTCCTAGTTATAGTCCATCCTGAGAGATGTTTGCAGATGCTGGCTCTGAATATGGAACAGGGTTATGTTGCCGCATTATGCAGAGGCAAAGCTGTCAGATTTCACTGTGGAAATGAATTGTTTTATGCTGATGGGACAAACTGAGGCTTTTCCTCTGAGTTCACTTCGCTAACTGTCGTGGTTTAAGCCCGGTCAGCCACGTAGTTCGCTCACTTACTCCCCACTCTTTCTTCCCCCCCACTCCCAGGGGAATGGGGAGGAGAATCAAAAGAATGGAACTCCCACGGGTTGAGATAAGAACAGTAACTAAGGTGCAACACAAACCACTGCTGCTACCATCAATAATAATAATGATAAAGGAAATACAAGGGAAGAGAATACAACCGCTCACCACCCGATACGCAGCCCGACCCAGCAGTGATCCCCACCCTTCCAGGTCTCTGCCCTCCGTTTTTACATCCTGGGCATGACATGCTGTGGCATGGAATACCTCTTTGGTCAGTTTGGGTCAGGTGTCCTGTCTCTGCTTCCTCCCGGCCTCCCCTTCCTCCCTGGCAGAGCATGAGGCTCAGAAAGACCTTGGTCAGAGTAAACGTTACTGAGCAGCAACTGAAACCATCGGTGTTATCAGTGCTGTTCCCAGGCTGAGAGTCAAAACCACAGCACTGCACCAGCCACTGAGAAGGAGAAAGATGACTGCTACATGCTAACACTCCTGTACATTTTTGTAACTGATATGAATCTATACATAGTAGTAAACAAACTTCAGCATATGAAATGCCATCAATTGTGTGGTCAAGTAAAGGTGTTTGCAGACTCTGCTGGTTTTTTGTACTACGAAGTTGAGAGGCATGATGGAGAAAATGTTGTCCCACAGTAGATGGAAGCATAGATTTTGATATCAAAAGGCAAAGCTAAATTTCAAATTAAAAGAGTGTGAGAGGTAGGATTAATACCAGATGCTTCCTGTAGTCCTTTATGAAAACGTATGCCCTGTATTGGCCTGTGTAAGCACAAAGAAACCCTGCACGCATACTTTACAGTGTGGAAACTTCAAAAGCTCCTTATATTATGGACACAAGAGATGGGGCAAGAAAGTATTTCTGTTTTGGCCATAAGTAGGTTAAAAGCTGAAGTCATAACCTTCCCTCTAGTACCTGGTTGGTTGTTTTGGGTTTTTTTATGGAGTGGAAATGAGGCTCTTGTTGCTTTAGGATGTGGCTGTATGAGGAAGCTAGATCTACCAGCGGACTGAAAACTGCCTTATTTTCCAGCATGAACTCCCTGTGAATTCAGCCTGCCTTCCTTCCTGCAGTGTAGGCGAGCGTATATTTACATGTCAGTACATATTTTGTTTGCATGTTTGCCGTTAATGCACATTTGATGTTGCTTAGTCAGCTAAAAAAGCAACCCCAGCTACTGTCAGTGAATCATCCTCTGTCATTAGCAAACTATCAGTAATTATGTCACATTATCTTTAATGTAACTGGCAAAAAAATGTTAAGTAGCAATGGCCAAAGTGTCAGACCTATGAGGTGTTAGATCCACAGCAATGACTCTCTACTGAGTTACAGTACAATCACTTCTAAGACACAGAGCTCTCAACCAGAGGCTTAGGTGCTTCCATGACTCTTGTGTCACCAGCCAGCAAAGCTGTTTTTCCTATTTTCCCTGCTTGAACCTTGTCCAGACGGATTCTCAAAGCAGTGGTTTGTTTTGGGGTTTGTTTGGGTGGTTTTTTGCATCGCCCATGTGAGTACTGGTAATTGAATCAGCTGAACCTGTTAATGTCTTTTCTGAGGAAGAACTGCTGCCTGCTGCTTGGATTAATTTATCACTGCCTTGGAGCTAGCAGTGTAACAACAGACAGATACATGATATTCACAACATCTTCTCAGCAGCTCCCTGACCCTTCATAGTCACAACTGGGCATGAGTCAGGACAGATTAAATAACTTTTCCAGCTCACAGAGGAAGTATGTGTCTGGCCTGGGAAACAAACCTTACTCTGTGCATTGAACTGAATCCCTTTTTCATTCCCCTTCACAATAAATAGTATTTATTAGATAATGGAATGATTATCCATTCAGGCAGCACCTGTGATTTTTCCTGGCATGCTATGTAACGCAGTCCACTCATGATAGTTTCTTTTTATGCTAAGCATAGAAAATAGAGAAGCCATGATGGAGATTTTACTTGACAGTTGTTTACACTGGAAAACCCCATGCTGCCCATCCCCGCTACCATCTTAACAATGAGCACAGTGTGAGATCATGCTCAGTGGGTGAGGGATCTTGCACTTCTGATCGGAATTTCCTGCAATCTTCATGTCCGTTATTAGGAGGTTTTGTTTAGAAATGAAGGCATAGATGTGTGGAAGCAAAATAAATGTTATTCCATGGGGAGCTCTTGCAGTCGACAGTGGATTCATCTGCGGTCTCCAGAGAGGCCTTTTCCTGAGACTCTCATTTTTGGTGCAGGGTGCGTAATGTAAAAGTGCCTGTCAGGAATGTCAGAGGTATACGTTGCGCTGCAGTCCGTTCATGTTGCTGCTCTCTCATCTATTTGCCAAACCCCTCCCTATGTCTTTTTATTATTTTCCTTCTTACCTCTTCTTCAGCTTGTATAAATTGTGGCAATATTTCCAGACACCTGGTAACCTGCAGTCAACGTACTGATCACCAGGCAACGCCAGGGAGGAGGAGGGTGTTCCTCTGTGTGATAACACATTTTGGCTGCTGCAGCAGAGGGGAGAAGCCACTGGATGCTTTCTTTAAGCTCTGCTGAATCCTTCAAGATAATGGTTCCAGACTGCAGCCCTGAGGCTGCAGAGCGATGACATTACTGCAGGAGAGTTTCCATCTACGGGATGGATGTGAGGTCCTTTGCATTAGGGGAGGCCTCTGTCGACACAGCAAGCATTGCAGTCACAGCTATAAAATGCAGAAAATAATTAGATACATTTGCTATGCTCACACAAGTAGCATGGAGCCCGGTGCATCGCACAGATATTCTTTTCTCACACTGCTACACTGCTGGCATGACCAACCTAATTTGAAGCTAACTCACACCAGCACAGGAAAGACTTAATATGGCCATGTACTTCTGAGAGGCTCCAGCACAGCTGTTCCCAAAGATAACTGAAGTGTGACCACCACTTTCTTTTACAGGCAGTTCTTTCTATAAACCATAAGGATTAGTGATTTCTTATGGAAGAGATCCTTGGTGAAGAGCTGTTTGATACAGAGGCCTTGGGTTTCCCTTATGTGTTGTGCTTATCTCTTTTGCTTTATGAAGACTTCCTTCAGAGCACTTTGCCCTTGGTGTAAATATATGCATGGCCGCATGCGTGGCTGTGTTTATAAGCAGCAGTCTGCAGGAAGTTTTGTTACTGAGCTTGAGTCAAAGAGGTAAATGGAATGAACATGCTTCTCCGGGAATTGGGAACACAGCCAAAGAAATCCAGCTGTAAAGAGCCAAGTGCTTTCCTTTGTAGTAAAAGCACTGCACAGATCATCTCCGCATGTGAATATGTATTCTCAGTAAAGCAGGGCTATACCACAGGATGTGTCTATGTTCCGGGTCATGTGCGAGAAAGTCTGTCCATATCAAAGGATGCATACGTGTGGGTATTTCACAGATCGCAGTGGCATAGTTCATACAGCATTTCCAGAAGTCGCATTCAGTATTTCACAAGTGGGAGCCCCTTTCTGGAGCTCGCTCCCAGGGCACCCTAAATGGGCTTCTTTGTCCCCTCTTACCCAGTGCATTGGTGTGCTCTTGGCTGGCTGCTGGCTGGAGCATAGGAAATTCCAGGTCTGAACAGTCACTGTTCCAGCTGAGAGCCAGGCCCTGCAGCCACCGAATGGATCATTAAATGGAATGCAAAACTTGTTCAGCCAGTCTGAGACCTTATTTCCCTTTGGCAGCATGGTGATCAGTAGATCTTATGGCTGTTTACTTCTAGGGGCCTCACTTCCCTCTACCAGTCTTAACTAGCAAAACCATGCCATGATCTAAGGATTGCTAAGCAATTTCATTATAAAACTAGCAGTTAACATGTACCAAGTACTGACAAATTCTTTACCAGATGGGTTTGCTCCTTCCCAGCTCAGCCACACTTCTGTATGGAGGATACAAATGTCTGATGGGCTTCAGTGTCTTTATTTTATTGGAGGCAAGATCGTAGAAGGCAAGAATCAGCCTTTCCAAAGAGTTACAGCAGGGTTTCAAAGAACCTGACGCCTAATTGTTTTTCCCCTGCAGGACATTCAGAGCATTCCTCTAACACAGGTCCTGCTCTCAAGACATTATCCAATACTTGGGCACATGAACTGCAGTTGTCTAGATAATGACTAGGTGAGGACTCACGTTCACAGTAGTTTGGTTCTTCTATTACTGTCTTATTTCAAAACGTCTTCATAATGTGCTGGAATCACCTCTTGATTGTTTCCTTTCTAGTGGTTTTCTGTATCTTTCAGTAAGAAGTTACATCCGCTGCTAGGAACCAAATTACTTTCTTTTCTTTCCCTACAAGGCAACCCACATCTATCAAGGACTGCAATTCTCAGTCTCCTGTTAGTGACTTTTGCAGCATTTGCTTTTCTTTCTAATCATAGCACTCTGCTTTTCTTGGAATGTATTTGGAGTCCTCTGCCATCTCCTTAGTAGCATTCTACAGCTACTTCCTTGTTCTGTTTGTCTTTCCTACTCATGCAGTATCGGCTTTTCCATACTCCTGCTCTTGTCTTAGATGTGATTCATTGTTTATACATACATTCACAGTTCTGCACAATTTCTTCCTCTTTGCCATGAGTTCTTTTGCTTTTGTCTCTTACTGGTGTGAAGTCCCATTGGATTACTCGATACCTCTCTTCTGGAATGGAGTATGGAAATTTAAGTCTGGTTTGTTTCCTTCTATTTTTAACTGCACTGTTCGTGGAAGTTTTGGGAAGATTTCCTATGGGTTAAATAAATTAAGGTTTGTGTGGGCTTTTTATTTCAAGGAGAGAATATCACATCTGCCAAATCCTAATAAGATTGTTAAATATTACTGGGAAACCAGGGACAGTGTAACCCATCACACTTGGTTCTACGGCAGCAATTTACATCATAAAAATGAGCTTTTCTACGTGATACTGTCAAACTGAGCCTAATGTTAACCAGAAATCCAACAGGTATAGAGGATAACCAAAGTCTTCCCATAGTAAGAAGATCTACAGACCTTCTTGGTTCGTCTCTTCATCTTTGCCACCTTATCTGAAAAGCTATTACAGAAATGCCTAAGGTTACGTTTCCTGAAGACAAGTCTAAAGGCGTTATTCCCTATCTAATTTCTCCCAGTTGTGTAAAAATAAGTTACTTCAACGATTCTGGATATTTCATGAAGAAAGTTCTATTGTCTCCATCCCATCAGTGGATAGTGGTTATTGTGTATTATAGACATCCATTCAGAAATCTGAAATGCGTTTACTATACTTGATCAAAACATTTCTGATTACTGCATTGCCCAACTGTAGTTCGTTAACCTAAAATGGTCACAGCAGCTTTTCATTCATCGAGAATTTGGAAAACAAAAGAATTTTAGTATATGAATGATTTCATTCTACAGTGACACCAAAACCCATTCACACAGTGTCAGAGGCCAGAATCTCATTGGTGGAAGAAAATCCTTCCAAGTAAGATGTGAAGATCAAACTGCTGTGATTGATAGTCCCAGACTACTTGTTAGAATTGTGTCCAAATCTGGGTCTCAGCTCTACAAGTTGTATTTAGGATCCACATCACGCATGGCAAAGTTATTCGGGACATCAGCCTCACCAACAAATGGGTTATTTAAACACTGCATTTAATTCATCGAGCAGCTATTAGGTAATGCAAAGTTGGTCAACGTGACTAATATGTTTGATTTGGCAAATGCAGCGACAGAGTCGCAATGCTGTGTAACTTTTATTGACCTGTTGACTTGCAGCTGAATTGCATTAGCGTTTATGAAAGCTGCTGTTTCCCCACTGGAATGGGGGAACAGGACTCAAACAGAACCCAAGTTACCTTTTCCTCTTGCTCAGCAGGTTGACCAAAGAAACCAGTCCTGTATGAGCAGTCCTAACCAGTACATTTTGTACCACTGAGAAGCACATCTGAGTTGGCAGATGCTCTTTGTATTTAATAGGTATAGATGATACACAGTAATTGCTGTTCTTCTGTTCGCAGACTTTCTGCTCAGCTGAGACGCGCATCTACACAACACCCACAGCACAGTGTGGTTGATTACATTGACAGATGCTGAAAGCAAGCATAGCTCACCTGAACTCCTTTCAGACGCCCTTGGCTGCATTCTGGAAGACACCTTGGTGCGCTGTGTGCAGGTTCTGATTGTCGGTTGTGAGGAACCATGCATTTTTCAACAGGGGCATGTGTGAACTTTAACAGAAATTGCCATGGAAAAGCAGAGTGCTCTTCCAGCATCACAAGGAAAGAGGGAAAAGGGAGATGCGCGTTTCGGTTTAGGAGGCAACTGGCGGGGAGCAGAATTGCTTTAAGGAAATGACAAATCCAAGAGGTCATGCAGCTGGGGTTTGAAGCAGCTTCCTGAGTTCAGATGAGTACAAATGGTGCAGGAAGGAAAGGAAAATCACACAGTTCTCTACCCTGAAACAAGAGCATGGGGTTCAGTCCCATATTAATGAATTCCTGCAACACGAACAAGTGAAGGCCTTCCTCAAACCACGCTTTGCTCAGAGCAAATACTCGCAGATGAAGGCCTTCATTCAAAACTCTTAAAGCGATTTTTCAGTGGTGCCGTTAGGTCTGACGAGGAAGGAACATTCCTCTGACAGAACAGGGTATTGAGGGACTCACGGATCTCAAAGCCGAGGCAGATGGCTCAGACCAAGCCTCCATCCCAGCAGGGGAAGGGTTATTGTCTCAGCTGCCTCCCTCCTTAGCCCAGGCAAGGCACCCACCCAGTTAACATCGCACCCATCACTTACTCTGCTCCTTGTTCTGCTTGTTCCTACTTCTTGTTAAAAAGGAACTGCGTAAAAGGCTCCCGCACTGATCTCAATTCAGATTGTCCAGTTCCAGCTTTGCGGCATTAGTTCGTGGAACGTTCCTCTCCAGTACAGCCTGCATACAGCTGTCTCCCCTCTCGTAAGGTGTCACACGAAAACCAAGGCACTTCCGAATAGTCTGTCCGAGAAAACAGTTCTTTTTATAACTGTTACTGCAATTGCTCCAATTGGGATTCTAGCTTTATCAAACCTATGATGTCTCCCACGTTACAGGCTGAACTAACAGGCGGTACCTCGAATGGTGTGTGATCCTTCCCACAGACCTGGGAAGATTAAGTCTTATTTTTGCTTATGTATCCAAGGACAAGTTCTTACGCCCATGTTTCACATCAGGAGCTCATTCTGAATTGCTTATCCAGTGGAGCTGCACAGGACTTAGCGGTACTTCCTCCCACCTTCTGGAGCTATGATCGGAGTATTTTACACATTGAATAAAACCAACCAAGTGTCACTGACTCCTCCAATAACACCCTTATTCCACAGTGGTTTCCTAATGGAAACTACTGTGAGATTGTTGGTTGGTTCCTAAACTTTGTATTGGGTTATACTACGTAATACTCGTATTTTGAGGAGAGTAATGCAACACTGAAGGTGACAATTAAGTGCCAAGCACTTAAATAATTCTAGGTGTACTTATATTACAATCTTTACCAACTCTCTTTTGCAATTTCTGCCCTCTCCCCCAGTGTAACCAAACTTACTTTACATAAAACCACACTGTTGCGAGTCCTGTATAAGCTTTTGGGTTATTTGGGCCAGGGTGGCTGTTAAGCTACCTGGCATATAGTAACCCAGTTCATTCCCTAGTTCATGGGATGAATTGGTCATAAACCTGTCACATGTGGGCTCTTCCGGGGTTTCCATGCTATTCCGAGATTTGTTCTCAGTAAGACAGGCCTCGCTGCCTGCCTCAGGAGCATGCGTTCCCCAGTAAAACAGAACTAAAAGCCCTGAAAAGAGCAGCTTTCCTGCAGATTAGGAAGATGCTGCTTCTGTCAAATATATTCATACTCATTGTTTCACTACATTTGTAATTATTTTCTTCATCCAAGTAACCGGTACTTAGAAACAATGAGAAACCCTACCCTGAAATCAGAGTCTGGCATCAAAGAAGGCTGCGTAGTTCTTGAGGAAACCCGGTGGGTTTGCTAATCTTTGCCTGCCGTACTGACTTCATGCGAAACACTTCAGAGAGCTTAAGAAATTACACTGTAATGCAGCGCTAACTTGCTGGGAAAGCTCGAAGGGGTTGTGGCTTTCCATTAGCAACCAGCTGTAGATGCAGATGTTTCCACATCATCTGGCAGGGTAATGTCTGACAGCTTTTCTCATCTGTCACCGCAGTTGCGAACTTCAGTGTGCCGGGAAGGCAAGTAGGACTTCAATTAAGTGGATGATAGAAGAGATCAGGGAACTGATCTGCACTGAAGCATCCAGAACCCTGTCTGAAGCTAACTAAACCAAGAGGTGGTGGGCAGTCTTCACCTCTCCTTCCCTCCCAGCCGGGCTTTAAGTGCCTTATTGCTGCTGTCACCAATACATGCAGTAACTGGAATTGCAAGCTGTCTCCAGCCTCCTACTCTGTTTTGTTTCTGCAAGTTTCATATTAACAAGGTTAACTGTATCTTATCAGTTTGGGGTTTACGCTGGTACCATCAAAAAGCTTGCTGTTAATGTAAAGGAAGAAAAGAAAGCATAGATGTTTATCAGACACAATTCATAGAAAAAGATGTGAGGTCCCTCTTCCTTCTGTAGGTAAACCACTGCTTCAGTGCCAATAACTTGATAGACACCATAAGGAATAATATACTTTCTGTAGTTTTAAGCATGTCCGCGTTGGATTAATGAGATGAATTATCATCCCATGTGTGAACAGAGACTGGTTTTAGAGAACTCACAACGTGGCTGGATTCCCAGAAACCTCTGAGACAGTCAGATAGAAATGTTACTGGTCTTTGCATCTGCTCAGGAGGCCGGCTACACAAACTGAGTGGCGCTATCCCGGAAGCCACAGGAACAGCAACAAAAAAGGAATTAGAAACTATGTATGTCATTTCTTCCCAACCTTAGATCAACACCATTTTAAGCTCTATCCGGATGATCCAACTATTAGTAGGTAAGTGCACTCCTTCAACTACAGGATCCCGAATATGTGTATACATATATATGTATCTCTTCATTTTCAAAGGGAGGATGAGGTGCATTAGGAGACTCACTGATCTGATACTAAAGCTCCTGTCTACAAACTCCAAAGTGAGACTTTGGTAAGGCAAACCAGGTGCTTTGCTCCCCCATTTATTTTCCAAGCAAGCTGTAGGCTAACCTGCATGTGAAAACCAACAGGAGTATGAACATAGCTGGGCTTTGTGTGCGTTATTCAAAGAGGGGATTGCTTCTTTAGGATTACTTCCTTTACTCCACGGATAAATCTCTTCTCTCAAGGGCTCCAATTAAAATAAGCAAATGAAACTCACAATCAGATAGAGTACATAGCTTTGTATTGGGTTACTGAATTCCACACCTAACTACAAGGTTTTAAAAGTCAAAAGCTTGTATCATTTCCCCCCGCTATATGGGTTTGTCTAATCTTAAACGTATCACCTCATTTCACCAACCACCTCAGTTAGTAACTTCCCACTGAATTATTGTTGTAGTATTGTTATTAATAGTTATATAACTCTTGCTTTAGTATTACTTTTAAAACCTAATAGGTTTTTATGACAATATCTATTTTTTTAAAAGCCTTATAAATGTTTTTAGAGCCAGGCAATGACAGGAGAGAACCCCTTTCATATATGCTATCTTCTGGACATACTATTAACCTTATTCTGTGTTGGTCATTAAATAGCCATTTTGTAACCAATAATATAAGTCTTAGACAAAGGTCACCTGTTACACAAGCCGTGCGGGACAAGACTTTGTAAGAAAATGGAAGACTAAGTAAGGCCTTGAATAGCTTTATTGAAATCTGTATAAATAAACATGCGCATTTCAAATGTAAACCCAAGTGAACTCAAGTGCAGACAAAATTGTAACCTCTGTCATGCAGGAGGTTAGTTTACATTTAAAAAAAGGAAAAAAAAAGAGAAAAAAGAACGAAAAAAGAACTCAAAGCAGCTTTAAAATACCAGGATGAAACACCAGTTTTAATATCAAGGTATAAAGCAAAGCCATGTCCAACATACCTTATTTATATCCTGGTCAAATGCGATTTTTTAAACCTTTTAATGCTAACATAAATAAATAATTTACCAAAATGTGCACTCACAGAGTGAACTTTTATTTACAATACACAATTTATAACCTATTGTATTTGATTAGTTCAAGTGAAGAACATCCTAACTTTTAGCCTTTTCCTTTTTGAAGTTGTTTGTTTGAACAGTGGGACACAAAGCAGTTCTCCAGGTGGTAGATATGTGACGTGTGCCCCCGCACTTAAAGAGCCCCTCGCAAAGGCAGTATTGTATACAAATCATCAATACATTCTTGCAACTAGACCAAAGGGAAAGCAGCAAATTAAAAAATGTTTCAAACTGTCACACTTATTTTGGCATCCTGGACCCCTGAATATAATGAACTAAAACCCAATTCAAAGTTTGTACGCCTTATATACTGTACAGGTTCTGACTTGAACATGCAAACGCCAATTCTCCTATAATGAGTTACCTTTTCAGATATGCTGTAAGGCTATGGTGAATTCCATCAGGAACACACAAAGAAAAATTAACAAGCCTACCTTTAAAATCATTTTGTTCATTAACAATGTAAAGGCAGGTTATATTGAAAAAATTCTCATCTAAGCCCGATACACAGTCATTACTATGGATACAGAATACTATTAACTCTGACCCTATTACAGAGTAGTTTGCAAGCTGTCAAACTACAAAAACTGGGGAGAAAGAACTTACAGCACAGTTTTAAATTTTGGACCGACACCAGATTAAAATGATGCATTTCTTAGAAGCGAGATAACAGGAGTTATGTCTGCAGAGGAGATTCCACCAAGCAACAAAGGATACTTACAGTTAATTGAAAAACTTTTTGTTAATGCAGCATGAAATCCAGAACCTGTTCCACAGCAGCAGAAAGATGAACGTAATATTCTGGATGCTCAACTATATCACAAAAGGTTAAAACACCTTTTCAAGCTATTTCTTCTATTCTGACCAATTTAAAATGAAGAATAAATTTGAGGGAGAAACAAAAATTTGCTGTTTCAAGAAAACTACTGCTTATATATTTATGACATTTTTACTTGCAATCTCTGTGACAGCCTAAAGAACATGTATATATTCACCAGAAACTAAACTTGGCAGTAGTATTCTTGCAGTACTAAGAAAATAAATGTCAGAAGTCCACAGATTTAACATTTTAGTTATTAACTCACATCCAAAACAGAAGAAAACATAATTCATCAGAACAGCAGCAGAAAACTTAAAAGGGGTTTATTTGTGATTTCCTATATATAGCTTGTGAATACAAGACTGTAAATGCATTAGAGACAATTTCCGTTTAAGTTTTTATTGTTTCACTTCAAGTACTGCACATGTTAAAATTTAATAAAGATTTACATTCTGTTATCTGAAATTCCCCATCTCAGATTTTTATTCTTAATTTGGTGGGCAATTTCCCTCTTTCAATAGGTATCCCCTGTAAGAAAGTCTCTTATGGCTTCTAGTTCTTCCGTTAGTTAGTGTGCATACAATTTTCATTTTCTATATCATTATCATTTTCATTGCTGTCTTCATCACTTTCTAGTGGGATGCCTGTGGCAGCTGAAGCACCTTGTTTAGTTTCCCGGTCAAGAGGAAAAAAGCCAGTTCCACTGATCGTGTCCTGTCTCTGGTAGAAGAGCACATATGCTGCTTTGGACTGTAGAAGAGAGAAGTGTGATATGCTTATGAGGCTCCAGACAAAACATTTACAATCCAAGTTATCCTTTTTTTTAACTCTCCTTCCAGGTGTACAAAGTAAAATTACACAGAAATCCAAAGCTTTCATATAAATTATTTTTGTATGTTGGAACAAACCGTTTTGGCTTTGTGTTTTCCTTTGAAGGAACATAAACTATTACCTACACATTTACTGCAAGGTTCATGGTTTACTCTTCATTTGTCTTCCCTCAAGAAAAGAACATTATCTACAGAGCCAGTTTTAGAAACACAAAAGGTACTTGCCACTATCTGGTCCTCACACGCAGTGGACACACTGCTGTCGTCAAAGTAGTACCATTTTCCATCATCCTTATTTTTTGCAAAAGCAGTATCTAGGACAAAAAAAGTACAATGTCTGAGGACTCTATCTTCATAGATGTAACACGATCGGTTGCTAGAGTCTGTTGCTGCCAAACACTTGACATTTAGCTAACTAAAACCTATCACAATTAGATTCATACTTTCACACAACTGTTAGGTTTTTTTAAGCAAAGAAAGCTTATCCAATAACATTCCCCTTCTTAAAGAGAACATACAGTGAGAAGAAACAGTCAAAATCCCTCAATCACTTTTTAATTTTTCCTTCTTCTTTCACGGAGATGCACAATGTACAAAAAATACAGGCAAGTAAGACAAAATCAGTTGTAAGAGTACAGTAGCTCTTATGGAGACCTAATGTTTTCTCTTTCCACAATATACACAGCTATAAATGTAAAAGAACCTAAAATCATCCTTGAAAGCTCACTTCATATAGATTTTTGTGTTAAAACACTTGTGAAAGCATTTCAGGGTGACGAAAAAAAATAGAATCCTTCAAGCAGTAAAAAAAGCCATTGATTCAAAGTGATCAGTATTTAACCCAAAAATAACACGGGGAGAAAGCTGACTTTAGAATGATGATATCTGAAATCAACTTACAATGCCCTCCTCCCATTCCTCCATAATGATTGGAAACAGCAATCAAATTGTAGCGGCAAGGCCCTGCATTGGGATTAATAAGGAACTCTGACATGTCCAAGTCACTGTTTTAAAAAACAAAACAAAACACAAAACAAAACCAAACACACAAAAAACAAACAACCAAAAGAAGGTCATGTTAATAATATTTTTAACCATTTCACATTTTGGTGGTCTTTGAGCTCTTTACTTTATATTACCCACAAGTAAGAGATACGCTACATTACACTGAGCGCATGGCTCAGTGAGGAGTGGAACAGAAACCAGCAATCTTGGCCAAAACTATTGATAAGAGTTCTTCTATACTTACAGAATCACGGAATGGTTTGGGTTGGGAGGGGCCTTAAAGATCATCTTGTTACAACCCCCCTGCCATGGGCAGAGACACCTTCCACTACACCAGGTTGCTCCAAGCCCCATCCAGCCTGGCTTTTAACACTTCCCAGGGAGGGGGCAGCTGCAGCTTCTCTGAGCAACCTGTGCCAGTGTCTCACCGCCCTCATAGTAAAGAACTTCTTCCTAATATCTAATCTAAATTTACCCTCTTTCATCTTAAAGCTAACCCCTCTTATCCTGTCACAATGTGCTCTTGTAAAAAGTCCCTCTCTAGATTTCTTGTAGGCATCCTTTAGGTACTGGAAGGCTTCTACAAGGTCTCCCCTGAGTCTTCTCTTCTCCAGGGTGAATAAGCTCAACTCCCTCAGCCTGTTTTTGTAGGAGAGGTGCTCCAGTCCTCTGATCACCTTTGTGGTCCTCCTCTGGACTTGCCTGAGCAGGTCCATATCTCTCTTATTTTGGGGGCCCCAGAGCTGGATGCAGTACTCAAGGTGGGGGGTCTCATGAGAGCAGAGTAGAGGGGGAGAATCACCTCCCCTGACCTGCTGGACACGCTCCTTCTGATGCAGCCCAGCATGTGGTGGTTATCTACTATTATTATTTTTCCAAGTTGATACTTTTCACCTACAAGTATTTTGTTATCAGTAGTTACTGGATACATGGACGGAAGCTGAGAACAAAACCATTTCATATAATTGCTGAATTAAACATGTGCTCTAGTCATGCTTTTACACTTCTAGCACCAAAATACTTAGTTTCTTACTTAATTGGAAAGTCAACCAATGTATCCAACTTGTCCCTCATGTATCTGCTGTAGGAAAAGCGCTTTAGATGAACAACCAGTACCGGGGGCAGTGACCACAAGTCTAACTTCTTGGTAGCTTGCTGATGTTCTTTACAGTTTGGACAATACCTAAAAAAAATATATAATCTTTTTAAAAACTGCAGTCCATATGTACATTAAAATACATTACTATAGAGAAAGCCAGTAACTCAATGAGCTGAAACACACACACTCCATCTTCTGTTACTAATGCCACTGATCTCCCTTCTGCTCAAGCGATAGTGTGCAAGCATGTTCACAGTGACGCCTATCAGTATTCTTAACACAAAAGTAGCACACCCCAGTATAGGATTCCCATCTTCTATGATAGTCCCTCTATCATCAGTTAAAACACAGCTGTCTGATATTTTGTAAAGAAAAAGATGAAGGGTTATGAAAATACTTCAGGAAAGCTGAGTGCATGAAAAGCCATAAATAACAGACAACTGTGGCTCTTCCAAGTTTCAACTGTCAACTTCTTCTGCCTCCTATCTCATTTCACCTGCGACTAACACCCAGAAACAAAACCAAAAATGCGGTCAGCCCCCTCCCCTGCCAAATAAAGGAGGACCTCTGGTGACAAAGCCTGGAATTCTCCAAAACTTTCAAGTATCCACAAAGGAGAAAGTGGCAGACCCTCTTTTTAAACTTAATTCTGAGCTCCAGGTGTTCATGAAAGTTTTTTAACTGCTAGAAGATTCCTGGAGAAGAAGGATCTTATGGGAACATCCTATCATTGTGAGTAGTCAGATACAACTCCTAACTAACTGTAATTTGGAAGAACCATGAATCAGAAGCCTCCACGAAAAACTTAATGGTTGGAACACGAGTTTGAGAGGCTCTACTGATTATAGACATTCAACTATATCCCACAAATGTGTTTTTTAAGCACACCCTGATTTCATGTATCTATGCAAGGCAAGTTATATACCTACATAAAAAACCCCTTCAATATGCAGCAAGCCTTCTCATCTCAAAGGAATCTTTAAAACACTGCATTGGATTTGGCGCGATCTTATTCATTCACTGTAGATCACAGTTCATAGACTAGAATATCTTACGGATCTACCCTTCCTGCTAATTCTGAATGCACTAATTCTCTCCCATACAAACATAACCTTCTGTATATGGTAATGATTTTAGTTAAGCAATGGATCAAAACAGAAAACATACTGAGAATTTTCAACTACGCTTAAAATGACTTCAAGATTCAAAATGCCATTAAATCAGTTAAGTATTGCTGTTTATGTTCGAATGTGGTTTGGATTACATTTTGACAAATACACAATAGAGCATAATATTAATTGTTATGTTCTTACCATGGGTCTTCAGCACCTAGTTTTTCCTTTGTTGTGAACAGCTCAATGCAATCTTTTAATTTCACAAAAGGCTTTTTGGGAGGCTTATATTCCACACTTTCATGTTTTTCAAAATCCTAAAGAGAAGTATTTCTTGAGTTAAGAGAACAAATGAAACAAAACTCATTTTAGTGATGTCGTCTTACTATAAACAGTAACTACAAAGCTCCTATATATGGAAAAACTGATCAGAAACCATTCAAGCAAAAAGTTTTCACAGCTTCAAATTTACTTCCAAATTAGTAAACCTCAGATTTGCTAATTAATTAGATGTGTAAAGGAAGTGCATTTATGACAACGTATTTACTCCAAATAATGTGGGGAAGGAAAAAACCCAACCCAAAACTTAGCTGTTTCTTTTGAAGACATACAATCGCTTACATTAATTAAGTTGTATTTTTCACATTTAAGTTTTATTAGTCCTGGAAAGGGGAGCAACATGAACAGCTTACCTCTGCTGCACTATCATCAAAATATCTCTTCTTCAATTCAGGATCCCAATCCAAAGCAAGGAAAGATCTTTCTAAGATTAAAAACATATTTTCTTTTAATACTATATCTCGCTTTACATGAAATTGTATTAACTTCAGGCAAACATTCTTCAAAATAAACAATGCTAGCGTGAATTTAAAAAGAGAAGCACACACAATTTTTGTATTTTTATGAGTTAATTGCAATAACATTCATCATTTATACAGAATTTAGTACTGGATAAAAAGATAAACTGAATAGCAGAACGAGAGAACAAAACACTGTTCTATGGAAGCAGAGTCCGGAAAAAAGTATCAGAATCAAGTGTTGCCCAACATGTTCCCATGACTTACCATCAAGCCTAGGTTGCCTGTCATCAAATCTAATATGCCTGGTATCATCTTTGATGTAGTTTATGTCAGTATTGCCTAAATTATTGAACTGGAATGTAAACAATCGCTTTTTGTGTCCCATGAGTGGTTGACCTTTGCAAGTATCCTCAGTACATAATCCATTTTCAGAGTCATTGTCACCTCCAACTGAGTCTTCTGACTGGCTGTTTTCATTCTCTGAGGGAAGTTCCTGATCCTGGCTGGATTCATCATCTTGTTCATCTGTTTCCATTTCACCTGAAACAGAAGAGTAAGGAGGAAGAAATTAAGTAGAATAATAACTACAGAAGGACACTATAGAATTAACTTCAGTCTCAAATTGAAGACAAAATATTAAACAATTTTAGATATTCCAGTCTTACTTGGAGATCCTTCTTCATGTATACCATTCGGGCCATTACCATTGATACCATGGTCCTTACAGCAATGTAGGGTTCCTTCAGTGTCTTCACTTTCAGTACATGTTTTTACATATCGACTAAATGTAAAAAATGAAACAATACTTAGAACCAACTGATTTTTCAATATTTACATTTTCCAAGCCAAAAAATTCAATGGTTACAGCAAATCTTTTCTAGTGCACTGTATTCCTGCACTCCTTTCTGATTTAGTCAGAATAAAGAGTTTCATTACCTGATGTGTACTATTACGGGTACATCTGAAATTCTGCTTGCCTTTTGGCAGTTACTTGATTTTATACAACTTGATTCTTTGTTATTAGTCTGTCTGTCCAGAATTCACTTCTTTAACTGTTCATTAACCATATTTTTTTACACAAGAAAATTAGTTCACTTACAGAGGAAGTTACTTCAACAGAAAGTGAAGCATGAAATTTAAATTGGATGCTAAATGATTCTAATTTCTCCCCCATACTGACACTTATTCCAGCCTAGTTTCAGGAAGTATCTACCGTGTACTTTCACAATAGAAATTAGCATATGCACTTGTACAGTAGATAGAGGTGTTATAACCATAGCAGAGAAACTGACAAACACTTCCATTTTTACCAAACCTTAACAAACAGCTATGTATACAGCAGAGTTAAGTCCCCAAAACTGACAATACACATTGACTCTCTACCCTCTTCTCAAACAGTTTTTGGATGAAGTCATGCTAACAGAAAAAACCACCAAACAACAAATTAAAATCCACACTAGCTCATGTCTCAAGTGGCTAAAATTCAAGATTTAATACATGTAACAGAAAGCACATAAAAGACTACGTACTCAAATCTACTCAGTTTGCAAGCAATGCATGTAAACATAAGTTCCTACTGATTTCAACTATTAGCATTATTCATAGCAAACATGTTTTTCTTTAAACAATAACCTTACCACATTCTTAGCAGCAGCAGGTTATAGAGTTTATCTTCAGTATTGTTTCTAGGCACTGCTATGAGAAAAGGTTGACCGAAGAGTGAAGAACCACTATGGCTGTAGCTAGTGTACCTGCACTTTTCCCTTAAACAAACAGGAATTATAACTTGTTCTGTATCTTCCGTTCTATTGATAGCAATTTCGAATCTAAAAGAAATACAAAGGACAACTCTCATTTAAGAGGCTATAAAGGGAATATAATTAAAAAATGATAAACCCCCAACATTTGTCTTCAGCTTATGTCTACGTTTTAATCTTTTCCAAACAACAAACTGCAGACATACATGAAGCATGCATCTGCACTTACACATAAATGTCATCACGTTCCATAATGCTACTCAGATTTTCATCCATGCCAAATATCCTGTGGAACCTGTGATTGTATATATCAGTAACAATCATCTAAAAAGAAAACGGAGTATGCATCATTAAATCAGGTTAGTACGTGTTGAAATGTTCATTGTTGTGCTTCCTGTAAGAAATCACTCTTACCTTATCTGCAGCAACACCGGACAAAGCTGACAATGCTATGCAAAGATCCAATATATTTCCAATTTTGGGAACAACTACTTTGTACTAAAAAAAGAAAAGAATAAAATGTCACTTTAATTTCTTAAGAGAACAAATATACAAGAGAAAAAACCAAATAACTTATCACATGTTCAGCACGCTTCATGTACTTCTTGCAGATTCCTGAACTTAAGGTGTAAAGTATGGAAATCAACTAAAACAAATTCCAAAAGCTACTGAAAAAGTAGCATTTACCTTCACAACTTTCTTCATACAATCATGAACACTTTGAACACTACATTTATCAGTTTACACAAAGTTTTTCTTTAATGTTATTTTCTCCATAAGACTAATGGCAGCGATCACTTAGATTTCTATTTCAACAGCACCAACTTATTTAAGTATTTAAATAGTATGTATGCTATTCACTATATTCTTAAATTCTGAATACAACAGCAGTTGTTCATAAGGTATTACTGGGAATAAAAAAGCAATGGTAGGCAATGGATAAAAGCTGACTTTAATCTCCCATGCAGAGAGAGAACTTGATGATTAGAAGTCAAAGAAAACCTCCCTGTGGCTTCCCTGCAGTTTGAAATGAAACTCCACAAAGGACTCTTACCTGTTATTTGCATAATAAATAAAGACAGGATTAATTAGAAAGAAGGTATTATAACTTTGCAATTAATTGCCAAGTACAGCATATGTCTTGTATCTCAAGCCATACAGTTATTTAGATTCACAAAAGTACTGAATGCATACTCTTCCCCAAAATCTATTTATTCCTGCATAGCAATCTCACATACCACACAGGGTCACCCTCAACTACTGTGTGCCCCTTATGCAAACCACTTCTCACTAATAATTGAATTTCTAGCAGGCTCATCTCCCAACAGTTAATACATGTCCCTTTACCTCTGACTTCCTTAATTCATATTGCCTCTGCAAATACTCCCTTTCCCCCCGCCTTCGCTCCTATAGTACTCTGACGTTAGGTATTAAAGGCTTTTTGCAAGTCTGCCTAATTGCCTGTGTCCTATTTATTTCCCCTATCCTTGCTTACCCTATAACAGAACCATTTAATCACGATCTTGTTACCACAACCTATGTACATTGTTTCATGCCATTCTAAGGTGTACAATACCAACCTTCCTAAAAAAACAAAAAACAGGCAAAAGAGATAATCTGTACAAATAAATCTCGTGAAATTATTGATTTGACTATGAAGTGGTAACATAGAAGAATTCAGGACTGCCTAATATACTTAGTCTGGGTTTTTTTGCACCAGTTATTGCTAAAGATTTGCCTTCTGAGGCAAAGAACTGAGAAATTAAGTCTGGATTAAGCGTACAAGTATTTTAATAACCATCCAAATTACTTAAAGCAACATTAAACCAAAAAATGAAGACAGCATACATTTTAAAAATTAAGAAGCCTTTTTAACACAACCATAAAGAAATTATCAATATCTTCTTTGAAACTGATAAAAACATGAGAAGGTATGTATAGCCCTCCCCAGGCTTTCTAAGTGGGATTTCAGAACACATATCAGAAAACTAAAGCTTGCTGGATTTGCTGACTTCACTTATAATTTTGAACAATATAAGGCAACTCAGATTCATTGCTAATGCCACATGAATCAGGGATTTCGTACATAAATTTAGAGGCTTACCTGCATAGGCTTTGCAAGTGGATCCATTCTAACTAAATAAACTTCCAAAGTGCGCTCTTTTTTCATGGGTAGTGGAAGTGTCAAATAACAAAAGGGATCAAAGGTTACAGATATCTTAGCACATTCCGGACAAACCAGGGTGGATTTAAAAAGGCCGTGAAATATATCTACGATGATGGAATCATTTCTTTTTAAATGGTTTTCCCAGGCTTCTTCAGCAACCACCTGTAATGAAAGCATGACCTGGGTTATGACAAAGTAGTAAGGAATGAATAGTAAGAATCATTAGTGAGACTAATTTACCTATATGCTTCTAACCCAGTGATAGAAGAGTTTTCCTAAAGTAAGAGTACTGGAGAAAGACAGAATGCTGAATAGTGTAGGTATAAGAATAACAGAACAACAGAATGGAAATTGTTTTTCCAACTCTTTTAATACCCTTCCACCCCACCCAAGTGTCTTCTGAATAACCTGAAATTTACACAGGTACTTGAAGATCTCCATTTTAAGGTTTTGGCTTATTTCCTGAAATCTCTTCCAGAAAAAGCCACACATGATCAGTGTCCCAACTTTTTGACGTACAATCATGTAGAAGTATCTTGCAATGTATAGCCTTGACTAAAACGAAGATCAACACCAAAACACTACCTTGTCTGGCCTCCCATCTGCATCCTTTAACTGAATGTAAGGTTTCTTCCTAATTCGATTCAAGTCCTCATGTAATCCATCCAAGAGAAAAGCCAGTAGCTCTTGACAGTCTTGTTGCTGATAACCAGAAAATTGTGGTGCAAATCGTCCCACTTGTGTCTAAAAAAGTATAAATACAAATACTTCTGGTACCTTAATTGTTATAAGAATAGATACTTTCAGTATGCCATTAACAGAAAGTTGAAAAGGTAAAATGTGAAGTTATAAAAGACAAGCTTTTCAATGGAGACAGGAAGCCAAAACTAATTCTCAAAAAATAAAGTACATGGGCTGTCTATACTTAAATATACACCCAAGTGTTTTAACAGTTAAGTGAATGGTCTGCTTACTGACAAATATGACTTCAAAATTCTTATTCTCATGTATTTCCGTAAGTTTTGTACACTAAACTGAAAAGCCAAACGACAAAGTACATTGGTAAAATTCAGGTAAAATTCCCTACTGACCTTAAATGCTCTTGGGGTTACATAGTTGTATTTTCCTGACCACATTTGCTTGATAAGCTCTGCGTAAGATTTTGCTATTTCTCCTCTCATTCCCAAAGGATTGTCAAAATTCAGCTCTTCTTGGTATTTATCATTGAGGAAGTATTCTGTAAGAGGAGGTGTGTTGCTCAGACACTGTAAATAGAAAGAACACCGATTTGAATTATTTCTAAACAAAGATTTGAGAAAGCTCATTCTTCTCTTGGTACACAGCAAACAGCTTTTATTCCTAGCAGCGGTGATCCCAAGCCTCCCCAAGCTCACAGATCTGTGTTGTCAGTTCTGAACTAATTCATGCAGCTAAGGGGAGAAACGCTTGTTCTCTCAAATCCACACAGAAGTGGTCAGAGTTTTCAGAAGTTTATTTTTAGCATGAACCTAAATGAACAGACGGGCTAGAAAGTTCTACCAGACACACAGAAACAATACAGTGCAAACCACACTAAGCTAATTATAAATAAAACTACACTCTAGGTAACACTCCATGTTCACCCTGAGTGATTTGACAAATCCTACTGCCCAAAGAAGTCCTGCCCCTTCTCTGCTGATCCTCATCTGACTGCTCAACAAACACGTTCATCTCATCCGTAAAACAAAAAACCTGGTTTTCCTCCACACTTTTCTTCTGGATTATTTTTGGTCTGGGTACAAGATCAAAGCAGTTCAGGTGACCAGCTTAGTGTGAAGAATGTCCAGAACATGCAAAAAAAGCTATTTTTTTTTCTATAGGTTCTTAGTGAAGCACTACACAATGTGCACAAAAAAACCCTAATTTATCTTTTTCTAATTTTCACCTGACAAATTAGTCATTTTCTCAGAATATTAATTTATATTTGTATGCATAAGTCAGGAATATTACTACAGATAATTTCCCTTTTTCCTTAAAGGAATTTCCACATTCCTACATAAGATGACACTGACAATAGTACTGGAAAGCACAAGTATCTATCTGAACACAGCAATTTCTGAGGTATAGAGCTGAGTCTTTTCTAAAACATCAGATGCCACAACTTTTAAAAGAGTAGCTGCTAAAGGAACTAATACATTTGGCCACGTACCCACTGATCTTTTCAACATAACTGACAAAGCTAAATAACTGCCAACATGTTTACTTCTCGAAAAGGCTGAAAATGGAGGACTATTTAAGACCACGGTAAAGGCCTTTATTCTTATTCTCCCATGATGGGGTATGCTGTAGGTTATCAAGGAAGCCTTATGGAAAGCATCAATAAAAACCAACCAAGCAAAAAACAAACCCCAAACAAACCAACCAGCCACACACTCCCCTCCCCAAACCAACACAACAAAACCCCACCAGATGACCAAACCAACAAAACCGCAAGCCCAAAAAACTATTAAGAACTGAGACAACAAAGTCAGCAGATCTATATGCCTTGTTCAACCTTATGGGTTTGGGTTTTCTGTTTGTTTTGAAACACTGATACATGTAAACTAAGAAGTACAGTGACAGATGAAGAATAATAGAAGCAAAAAAACTGCACCCCTAAACAAATGTGGTAAAACTACAGGAAACCATCTGTGAACTAAAGAAGTAACAGAATGGCACTTCATTTCAGGTACTGCAGACTCCACAAGTTTTCTGTAACCAGCAAAACTTTCTTAAAGTGTTCAGTCTCTGGACCCAAACTGGTCCTTTAGACTGTTGGGAAAAGACAGAATAGAGTGTAGAAACTCCAAGACCAACTATGAGACAAACCACAGCAGAGAAGGACTGGTCTTCAACATGATAAAGGTTAACGCTGAAATTATAGTCCCATGTTACATATTGATTACTTTGAAAAAAAGGAAAAGCAAAGAGAAGATTTTTCCGTAGCAGAGGATATGTGGATAGCTACTCATGTAATCGCTATCAAGCAATCATAAAATCAACCTCCAAGAAAGTTAGACAAAATGTGACTGGATGTGGATGAAACAGTGCTTCACACAAGGTGTGGATGAACTGTATTATGCAACACTGAATGTGCTGTTGAGGCACATACATCCTCAAAGAACTCTAGTCTATGAGGTCAAAAAGGAGACATAATCACCTGTAAAGACACAGTCTACTGTTTAGAAAGCACAGTTGTAACTAGCAGGGTGTGGGAAGCATTTAGTTGCACAGAAAAATAAAACATAAATAACTGTTATTTTTGGTGCCTTTTATATGTATCAGTGCTGTCATCTCACTGGGATAGTGCAGTTCCAATACTAGATTATGATCTTGTTAGCAAGTCTATCTGTCCTATGAAACCTTCACAAAGGAGGAAAATTAATAATAAAAATAGAATCATAGAATAGTTAGGGTTGGAAAGGACCTTAAGATCATCCAGTTCCAACCCCCCTGCCATGGGCAGGGACAGCTCACACTAAACCATGCCACCCAAGGCTCTGTCCAATCCAGCCTTGAACATTGCCAGTGATGGAGCATTCACAACTTCCCTAGGTAACCCATTCCAGTGCCTCACCACCCTCACAGTAAGGAACTTCTTCCTTATATCCAATCTAGACTTCCACTGTTTAGGTTTGAACCCGTTACCCCTTGTCCTATCACTACAGTCCCTAATGAAGAGTCCCTCCCCAGCATCCCTATAGGCTCCCTTCAGATACTGGACCAAGCTAAAAATTTCAGCTTTCTAATAGGAGACCAAGAGTTAACTGAAAGAAAGATCCAAATAATAGGAGAAAGTTAATTATTTTACACCTGCCTATCCTACTTTTGTTTGAAGCAAGTAGTGTCAGGCATGGTGAAAAGCACTCAAGTTAATACACCCCTTAACTGAAACTCTGTATGGCTATAGCAATTGAAACAGAGCACTAAAACCTTCACCATTTCAGGTTTTGGTGAAAGATGTTACGACGTCTGGATAAACTCACAGCCACGAGTAACTGTTAATCAGCTTTCTGGAGACAGAAAACTGCTGAAATAAGCCGTTGCAAAGTTCTCAGCAGCTGCTGTTCAAAAGTCAAGTATATATTATCATACTGATGGAAAATAAAAACCAAAAATGAAAATATGCGTGTGTGAAAAAAGCGGTTTTAATTAAAACATTTACTTTCATTGATCTCCTATTCCCAAGCCACAAAACAAGAACTGTGTGAACTCTCAGGTTTTCACTGCGAAAGGAAAAAGAAAGGCATATCCCACAGAGCTCTGATCAGTAGCATCCTACCAAAAGGGCAAAGCAATACTTAGGAAACATCCACAGGTGGCAGCAAAGTAACGCTCCAGGAGATTCATATTTTTCTAACTTTTTCAGCTTAGAAGACAGCCAGATACATCAGTGAATGGGAACAAAACATCTTGCCACATACTCTTTTTTCTTTCAGTTGATACAGATTCAAGCATACATAATAGATTTTCAGGAAGTCCACAACTCCCTTTTGTCTTTCCTGTTTTATTTAATGCTCATATGTGCAAAAGCAGTCATTTAAACCTTAATAAAATTCAAGCTTTAGTGTTAGCATTGAAGTAAATTAGAATTAGATATATGGATGTCATGGGGTCAGCAGTAGCAGTCATTTTTCTCCTTCTTGGTAGCTGGTACAGCACTGTGTTTTTGATTTTGGGCCTGGGAGCAGCGCTGATAACACCAGTGTTTTCAGTTACTGCTTGGTAATGTTTTGGTCTGACCAAGGACTTTCTGAGCCTCATGCTATGCCAGGGAGGAAGGGGGAGCAGGGAGGAAGCAGAGACAGGACACCTGACCCAAACTGACCAAAGAGGTTATTCCATACCACAGCATGTCATGCCCAGTATGTGAAGACAGAGAGCAGAGACCCAGAAGGGTGTGGTGGTGGAATGGGGGGTGCACGGCATGATCGGGCTTTTGGTACTGGGGGGTTCGCTGCTGGTGGGTGCACTGGTTGGGTCGGGCTTGGTGAGCAGTTGTATTCTCTTTCCCTGTATTTCTCTTGTATTATTACTGGTGGTAGCAGCAGTGATTTGTGTTATACCTCAGTTACTAAACTGTTCTTATCTCAACCTGTGGAAGTTGAATTCTTTTGATTCTCCTCCCCATACCCCCAGGACTGGGGGAAGAAAGAGGGGGAGTGAGTGAGCGACTTCATGAGTTTTAGAGGCTTAAACCACGACAATGGAATATACCTTTAAAAGACTCTGAAAAATTTCACAAAAGAAAGTTTTAATACAACCAAAATATGAAACAATATTTAATTGCCTTTTAAAATATAATAATGAAGAAAGACACCTTAAAAAGGTAAATAAGCTAGAGTAAATAATCAAAGCAGATCAGAAAATCACAGAATAGCTGAGGTTGGAAGGCACCTTGAGAGATTGTCTAGTCCAACCTCATGCTCAAAGAAAGGTCAGCTAGGGCAGGCTCCTCGGGACTGTGTCCAGTTAGGTAACGAGCATCTCCGAGGATGGAGGCTCCACAGCCTCCCTGGAAAGCCTATTCCACTGTTTGATAACCCTCTCTGGAAAACAAAAATTCTTGCAGTTAACTAGAATTGCCTGTGCTTCAGTTTGTGCCCATTGGCTCTTCTCCTTCCAGTGGGCACCACTGAGAAGAGGCTTGCTCCATTTTCTTTGTTCCCTCCCACTGGGTATTTATGCGGGTTGCTGAGTTCACTCTGGAGCCTTCTCTTCTCCAGGCAGAACAGTCCCAGCTCTCTGAGCCTCTCCATAGGCCAGATGCTGTCAGACTTGAGGCCACATTCCTGGCCTCTCACTGGACTTGCTCCAGCATGTCCCTGTCTCTCTGGTACTGGGGAGCCCAGAACTAAGCACAGCATTCCAGGGGCATCTCACCAGTGGCGAGTGGAGGGGAAGGATCACCCCTCTTGACCTGCTGGCAATACTCTGCTCAGTGCAGCCCAGGAGGTTGTTGGCTGCCTTGGCCACAAGGGCACATTGCTGGCTCCTGTTCTGCTTTTTGTCCAGGAGGATCCTTGGTGCTCCTTTGTTAAGTTGTTTTCCATCTGGTCACTGGCCTTTCATCTGGTCACTTTCCCCGGTGCAGGCCTTTGCATTTCCTTTGACTGAACTTCATGAGCTTCCTGTCTGCCCACTTCTTCAGCCTGCTGAAGTCCCTCTGAATAGCAGCACACTCAGCTGGTGTATCACTTCCTCCTTCCAGATTTCTGACATCTCTAATCTTGCCAAGTGTACACTCTGCTCCATCATCCAGGTCAAAGCCTACAGCACCTAACATGCCCAAGCAGAATTTCCTAGTCTGCCACCCATGTACTATCCAGGCCCATCCCTTCGTTGCCTCTAAGATTAAACAAGATCAAATGTGATCAGTGTGTCAGCCAGAGGTATTACATCTCTAGCCAGAATAATCCAGTGTTACTCCAATAACAGTAGGAGGTGAAATTAATGGAAAATTAGTGCAGCGAAGTGTATGCTTTTGGTGTAATTGGAAAAAGACAGAAGTTAAGCGGTGGCAAGAAAAAAGAAGACAGTAGAACTTGAAGCATGCAAGAAATGTTAAAAGCAAAACATGTAATTCTATCACTAAACAGCACTTCCATGGATTTCTTCAATAACATTAAACTCTGGACAATTCTTTGAGAGATACTGTAGGTGGAACTGAAAGATATTTTACACTTCCTTGCCAAATCATGCATTTGAAAAAACACCATCAAGGACATACTAAAGGTACCATGCCTAACTAAAAGCTGCTCTGCCCAATAATCACCTAGTTTTCTTACCCCGAGCACTGTCTCGTGAATCAGCAAGATTCTAGTTTTTAATTTCAACTACAGTTTCTCAGAATTTATCAGAACACTTGATTCCCCAGATATAACTGAAAAGCAATGAAGTCAAAGCTGATCGATTTAGAATACAGACTTAAGAATTAAATCCAGGTAACACAATGGAACACTGATGTGAACTGTAGCAAGTTTGTCCAGCCAGTGTAAGATTCCTAAAGGCAATAACCCCTGCCTGTACTTCTCACCTAAAAGGTTACTTTCAAATCTACATATATGCGAATTCATGCATACCAGTTTAACAAAAGTTTAAGTAACCAAAATTATCCTGGGTTTTTTAATCAGTGTAGCCTGAAGAATAGTGTGGCATTATGAGAAAAAAAGAAGCAACACTATGCACTAAGAATATTCTTTTAATTCAACTTTTAAAAGACAACTCTTGTTTATATGCTGGACACAAACATGTTCTTGGCTTTTGCATTGTTTTTCTTCACAGCAGCATATTGAGGCAATTCAGTAATGAAGAGAGGTTACATATAACTGTTTTGTTGAGAATGGACGCTGCAAAATGCGTGTTCCTCCCCCTTCTGGTTTAGCCATCTATCATGCAGCACGTTAAGAAAAAATAAAATTAATTACTTCCTGCACTGTTCAACTTCTCCTTAAGTATCCTCATGAAAACATTTTTAGAAACAAAAATAAACTGAATTTTATGGATGCCTTATTTATATAAGTATGGAATAACCATGGAATAACTCCGTATACCATTACAGGCTGAGGGCTGACCGGCTACAAAGCAGCTTCAAGAACCAGCAGCGCACCCCCGTGGGAAAGGTGGCTAATTGCAAGCCGGGCTGTACTAGCAATAGCAGCCAGAAGCAGCAAGGCAAAGCAGGTCTTCCCCTCTACGTGGCACCTAAGAGACTACTGCTGGAACAGCAGCACTGTCCTGTTTAGGGCTCCCCAGTATAAGAAAGAGGAGGGCCACCAACATGGTTGAGGGCTGGAGCAAAACATACAAGGAAAGACTGGGAGGTATATGTATTTGTTTGACCTGAAGAAGACATGACTAAGGGGAAAGCTCATGGCTGTCTGCCCCTATATTATGGGAGGCTACAGAGAAGTGAAGCCAGATTCTTCTCAGAAGTGGGGGGATCCCTGATCATCCTGGGGTCCCTTCTAACCCAAATTATTCTGACTGTATATACGGGACATATGGATATATATCTAAATAAGGGATACTTTTTTTTTTTAAATTTCATTTTACCCAAAGAAATCACAAACACAAGTTGGAAACTGTTGGGATGACAAGGGAAGAGATTAACTCTGAAGCATGCTCAATTAGGATCTAGTGTCTTTATACTCAGCAGGAAAAGAAATGTGAGTGAGAACTTAAATACACTCTCCAGGTTTTTGACATAAGACTGCTTAGAAGACAACACACAAGTTCCAGAACAAAACAAAACCAAATTAAACAACTAGTTCTGATTATTGATCAATCTATCACTGCAACTTCCACTTAAAAGGACAAAGGGGTTTTCTGTTTTGGTAAGAATAATACTAGGTATACTAGTATTTCTCTTGCAATCACAGCAAAGAAACAAGCTATTATACATTTCTGTAAAATATTTCATCCTTGAAATAGCGTCTATTCGAAAGGGAAAGGTCAAAAGGAAATATGTTCAAAGGCTCCCTGCATGTTAACCTGCACACTAGAGGTACATGATAATTAGAAATAAAGGCCTAGTGATCCACTGGTCATCTACTTTTGACACTTCAGCATTACCATCTACTCAACTGCATCTCAAAATGAAAAAGGATTTTTTTGCAACATGCATGCATACAAATCATTACAAAAAGCAAAGAATCCCATTTTATGGTTCACTCATGTATAATGCTGTCAAATAGCTTTCTAACACTGATCACTATACAAAACCAGGGGAAACCATGAACGCAGCTATGTAAATCAACTTTTCTAGTATAGAAATTATTTCCTCACTTTTAATTCTATCCTGCTAATTAATAATTTCTTAATATTAATTTCCAAACACTACAAAAAATAACAAGATATTAGTTTCCAAGTAATAAGACAAGCTTATTTTATTCTAAAGTACATACCTGAATTGCTGAATTCATGAAACATGTATTCCCCAAGTTACTCAGGCCACACAGGCCTGGCTGCTCATTGTGTCTTCCTGGCTCTGAATAATCATAATTCTTATAAGCAGTATATGATGGGAGACAATAATTTGAATTTTTCACACTGTAAAAAAAAAGAAACATCTCTCACAATGTAAACGCGTACTCTATAGTGCTTCAATATATACAAGTACTTTATAAACTTAAATTATTAAAAATGTTAAAGTAACCTCTATTAGCAATGATTTAAAGAAGCATTTAACTTTGGCAATAACATTAATTTCAATTTAAAAGTCACCTGTGCAAAAAACCAAAATCTATTGTACTGCAGTAACTGCAATCAGTACATCCCTACCCCTTTTTGATAGGAGCAGCTTCACAGCTTACTCTATTCTTCATTGCTCTATCAAATTTAATACACTCAGACTTTAGACACCACCAGCAGCAATCAATCATTTACATCCCTTTTGCATCCTGCTACTGCAAGAGTGAGGTCGGTGGGAATGGGAATGCAGAGTTACAGGTGAAAGCTGAGATTTCCAAGGCCACTGTGGCATAGCTGCCTCACTGCATCACAGACTCTATTTATAGCTTCCTTGCTAGGACAGCACAATCCAGCATGCAAATGCAGGAAAGCCTTGAGAGGTAAAAGAATGCGCAAAACGTCTTCTAACAACTTCATTATAAATCTCTATAATGAATCTGTTTGGAGAAACTGGAGAAGAATGAAATAGGTAAAATGGTAAGATATATAGGAGTTTGTTTAAAGATGAAAACATGCAAATGCTAAATATAGAATAACCCTCAAAACAGTAAAGTAAGCATATCTGAGAACGCTAGAAAGGCAAATGAATCTTGTAAGAGGATGCTCTGTAATATTACAGATGCAACAAAAACCATCCAAATAGACACCTAGAGGTTAAACTCTTCAGGCACTCTTCAACTAGAGGTTAAACTATTTCAGGCACTGATCATAATGAAATCTGTGTGATAGTTACTTCTGGCTAAAGTTCAAGAGTATTTCTGCAGTCACTAAGCATCATTCACATTAGAAGCCACTTTAACAAAAAATTTGGAAGTCAATTGCTAAGAATGACAAGGAAAAATATGCAAAGAATCAATCCTGATAAATAATCAAGATTTGTAATTGCAAAAATCTGAGGATGCAAATGCCCGCTGGTACACTCCAGCCATTATTCCTGACAGCATCACACTCTTTACATCCAACCGAATTCCAACCGTCTCCTCAGTGCACACTCACTTTTCATGAATAACAATTGTTTTGTTTTAATCAGAAGAGATACTGAAAATTTCAAACAGAAGGGGAAGAAAATTTCTCCTTCTTTCAATGGCCTCAGAAATCTGCATGTTTTATAGCCCCACTATCCATAAAACTGCTGTTCTCAAACTTTTCTATCTGATAATTTCTTTTCAATAGTTGACTCTCCTATCAATGCTCCCTTTCTCCATACACATGCATTTTCTCTGCTTTCTGGATTGCCCCCAAACAACCTAAGTGGCATACTTTTTACTGGTCATTCTCCATAAAAGTCCTTTTAAAGTCATTTTGCCTGTTCAGCTTAATCCCAACTTAGATGCTTCACCTTAGTTTACACAAGATACTTTTTGAAATCCAGGGCCCACAAACCCTTCAAGCTTTCTTCTGTGGCCAGCCCTTCCCTAATATTAATCTCTGGTTCACCCATGCATGAGTCATCTTCAGAGAAAATGACCTTCCATCTCCTTTTGCACCCGCAGTACAGCTACTGCAATTAACCCAAATCCCCTGCAGCTGGCAAGCCTCAGTTCCTCCAGGAAGAAAAAGCACAAGATTGCCACTGGTGCCAGTGCAACCTCCACAATATAGCCAACCCCTGACCCATTCCAACAGTGCACAGCAGCAAAAGAAATGCATGCTTAGAAGGTGCACAATAAGCTTCCACTTCCAGCTCTGCTTGCTTCCTACTACTTTCCTTACCTGACTCAAATATTATAATTTTCACACAGTTAAGAGAAATCTCTTTTGGGAATTTCAGAGATGTGGGGGTAATAAAAGGACTGAATGTACTTTCCCTGGGGATATTCACTCCCCTTCTTTTTCCTGTTCTGCAGCTTTCCCTCTTCACAAACTGCCACCTTAAGGGGGACAATAGAAAGCTAGGAAATGCAATCAGTGTCTTTTGGATATAGTGTGATCATGTAAAAGATTTTGTCAAATTAGCTGAATAACATCATGGTAATTTAATTCAAGATAATTGAATACAGAGAGATCCCCAATGTTGGTTTGCTCTAAGCTACAAATTATCAGAACCTACTTCTCAAACAGGAAAGCATTTCTGACCATCTTCTGTACTGGTTCACAGAAATACGCGAGAGAGGTTTAGAGAATGTGGTTACCACACTCATCCCGTGAGTCAGGTCTATTCATATATTTTTCTTTCAGGGTTCTGTAATACTTTATCAAAACATATCCTGCAAAAAACAGTGGCTCCTATATGCAGGACACTAAATGTCTCCATACAGCTTTATCAGTGCACAAACTTCATTTTTTACAGAAGAATTATTTTCATTTAAATTACATTAGAATCATAGAATAGTCAGGATTGGAAAGGACCTTAAGATCATCTAGCTCCACCCCCCCTGCCATTCCAAGGGACACCTCACACTAAACTGTATCACCCAAGGCTCTGTCCAACCTGGCCTTGCACACTGCCACCTGTGGAGCATTCACAACTTCCCTGGGCAACCCATTCATGTGTCTCACCACCCTTACAGTAAAGAATTTCTTCTTCATATCCAATCTAAACTTCCCTGTTTAAGTTTGAACCCGTTACCCCTTGTCCTATCACTACAGTCCCTCATGAAGAGTCCATCCTGGAGGGACACCACTCGTTACTGGTCTCCAGCTGGACATTGAGCCATTGAGCACAACTCTTTGCATGCAGCCATCCAGCCAGTTCTTTATCCACCAAGTGGTCCACCTATCAAATTGATGTCTCTCCAACTTAGAGACAAGGATGCCATGTGGGACAGTGTCAAACGCTTTGCACAAGTGCAGGTAGATGACATCAACTGCTCTACCCCTGTCCATCAGTTCCGTAGCCCCATCATAGAAGGCCACCAGATTGGTCTGGCAGGATTTCCCCTTAGTGAAGCCATGCTGGCTGTCACCAGCCACCTTGTTTTTCATGTGCCTTAGCATGCCTTCCAGGAGAATCTGCTCCACGATTTTGCCAGGCACATTGTGCCTCTGCTTTTCATGCTTTTGAGACTGAACAAAAACCAAAGTATTACTGCTGGTCAGTAGCAAGCAGCTAACAATAAAAAGCAAGTCCTTATGAACTTACTTCAAACAGAAATGCCATAGAAAAAATAACTTGTGATAACACATCCCCAAGCTCCATCTGCTTTTCCTGCAACACTTCCAGAAAGCTGCTACAGGTTAATGAAGGAACTATGGAAAAGCAGAGGGGTAGTATCATAATGGGGTGTTTAAGTAAGGGTAATAACAAAAAGAAAACACTAATGGTAACGGCTCATAGAAGAAATTGCTGCTCAAGAAATACAGCAAAACTTCAAAGAAAATAAACTGTCTTCAGAACACTTGAGAGTTCCTGAAGTAGTAAGAATGGCAAAGGGAGATATCCTAATGACATTATCCATAGATCTAAAAATTTTGAGTTGCATTTGCCCTATTTGAAATTACTTGTATGTATTGCCTGTACCCTGCCTTTAAACCTCAAGGCAGCTTTCAGATGTTGATGAACCCAGAGCACTCACTGTGTAGCTGGGAATTCTAGGAAATGTGGATTTGAAACAGAAGTTTGGAAAAGCATCAGTAGCTTTGGAAAGGACATGATTTGACAGGGGAATTCCATATAACAACAACAGGTGATGCAAGAGGAATTTGAACTGCAAGAATGAACCCAGAGAATTAAAAGTTTGGAACACTTACTGAGCTCTGTAATATTTTAATGACTTTAATGTACAGCCAATGCATTTTTGTGACCAGACATCTTAACAAACCCATAATCGGGTTACATCAATTTTTAGAGAAGCCTGAAGCAGCAGGAGAGACCCATGTCACTATACAAAGACTACAGTCTTTGTTATGGTTCATGATAATTGTCTACAGAGCAAAAGACAATATAATCTATTTAAACAAAGTTAAAAACCACCTTCCTCATAATATTTGCCTACGTGTCTGGTGCAACACAAACTGTTTCTACAGGTGATGTAATTAACATTTATACTTCTTGAAATAAGCATATTGAAAAATACCACGCATGTGAACAGAGCTGCCAGCTGTCCTTCTGAAAAGCTGATACTACTGAATGATGAAGCAAGTCATTTTAGGCTCCTGAAACAATGGTTACAAATGAAGAGCACAAAGCAACTTTTCACTTCCCACGCAAACCCCTGTTCAACTGCTTTTAATCCCCTCCCCACATAAATTAAAAAATACCATGTGATATGAAATGTATTGCTTTGTAACAGCAATAAATAAATTCCAGTAAGGCCTAAATGATGCGTGTCTCTCCCTGCTCCTCTGAATCCACTAACACATATTATGCTAATCCTCCTATGTTATTCTTTCAACAATCACCTGTAAAGGCAAAAGAACATCAAAGATCAATTACTTTGAATCCTTCATTCCAAATAGAAATTCACATTTACAGAAATGAAGGCTCTGGACCTGATAAAATTTGCACAAGCTGTTTCTGTTATCTAACGTATAACTAGCTCAACACACAATTAAGTAGTTACCAATTTGAGGTTTACTATTATTCACAATACTTTCTGAATTATACAAGTATTAAATAAATGTGCACCATATAAAGAAACATGATACTTTAAAGAGTTTTAACAAAATTTGCACTCTATAGCCAAGCTCTAATACTTGCAAAACCAGGCTTGCAAAAACTAACATGTATGACTATTACTACAGAACCTGTTGTTTGCCTTTTTCTGCCTCACAAATCACTTTTGTCAGCTAAAATTATCTTCAAAAAAAGTGTTGGCATTTCTTTTAGAGTCACAGCATCTCATGCCCATATGGAAGTGCCAATGTATCTTGGAAAGCGACAAATGTGCAATTTTGCTATCATACTGAAGACGGTGTGGAATGTAAGAGAAAGTAAGGCAGAAACATGAAAACAAATTCCAAGCAAAGCTGCCATTAAGTAGTTAATTAAGAAAGTAATGAAAAGAAGCCTGAACTTAACTCAGAATGATATAATACAATTTAATACACAGATGCATCTTTCTACTTAGCTTTTGAAGCCAAAAAATTCTTAATGCAACAGTACGTACTTTAAGTACACGGTATATTAATGGATACTTCTATCACTGAAGTACCTCATCTTGAACTTGTATTCTGACAGAAGCACTGCTCAAGATCCTTCCGTACTATATATTGTAGTGAATTATGAATTTGTGATTTTTTTTAATATTTATTTTAAACTCATTGTAACTGGATAATTACACTGTAAGGAAAACCATGTACTTCACCGAATATCTGCCTTACATAATACTTCAGACATACAGTGGTTTCAGTTACAAGAGGAAAAAGGATGGTATTTCATAACACTACAGATAACATGTGCCTAGTCTTTCATTCAAATCCTTAAGTTATAATTAAGGCACTTTAAAGGACCGGTTTCTTATCACATCTGAATTTTGTATCACTTCCTTTTAAACACATATTTCTGTTGAAACCCCTCTAATTAAAAAAAAAAAAAAAACAACGAAACCAACCTCAGACTTTTACCTTACATTATAAAAGCTCCTATTTGGCTCCAAAATAACTCAAGAAGTAAAAGCCAGCTAAAACAAGTGAAGAAACTATCTTTAAAAGCTGCAAGAGCTGGCAACAGGTTTCATAACTGTTTCCTAAAAATAATGACAGCAGCACTAAAGAGAAACTAACATTAAGGAAAGAAACAAAAAAGAAGAAAAGAAAAAAAAAAAAAGGAAAAGAAGAAAAAAGCCTTGCTGGCTTAATTTAAAACAGCAGGTCCATAGGAAAAAATAACTGTTAAGCCTTGGTTCTGGCATTACAACTCTCTTTTGCATAAGCAGTGGGGGAAGGAGACATTAGTTTTCAGCTGGAGGCTAAGCTCCAGTCAAATAATTCTTCACACAGTCATAGATAAAATATACATTTTATTTACTATACATTGACAGAGTACAATAGACTGCAGTTAAATACATGGATTTCAACTGTTCAACAGTGAGAGTTGGGGCTACTCACAATTGGCAGAAGCACAAGTGACACTTCACCCCTTAGGAAAAATCACTTCTGATAAATGCAGTATTTAACTGGAAGATATTGGATGGGATGTTTAATATTAAATATTAAATATTTAAATATGTCACCTTTTTAATATTTAACATCTTCATGTTTGATCACAAAATGCATGTTTGAAAAAATATTTTAAATTTGAACGATTTGTAAGAATATGCCTCTTCGATTTCCCCCAGCTTGCATTAAAGATGACTGCTCTCTGATTTCAAGCATTTGAAAGATGCTCCATTATCTGTTAAAGTGAAATAATTTCATGTTTTTCTATATTCACCAACTTTTTTACAGTAGTGTACAATAAAAAAATTACACACAAAGTTGGCCACTAGAATATGAAAACTCTTCTCTATTAAACTTCTGATTTGGAATATAAAGGAGAAAATCCTTAAAAGTGAGAAGTCTGTTCAACTAAACCCTTGATTATTGTAATATTCAAGCACATCTATCAGCCTGATCTCTCTCAAAACTCCTGGCATTAAGACAGAAGTTGAGTTGCTGATAATTAATCAATGGCTATAATCACTAAACCATTATAGCTAAAATATAGCAGTTTTAGCAGCCTTGAATCAATGTGTGATATCACATATGCTGCTATAATACCTTAGCATCAGCAAGTAAGAGAAAACCTGACCACCAGAAACGTAAGCAGTCATCTAAATTCAGACAGGTTAATAACAGCAATGTATTTTTAGCATGATAATCTCTAAATGAAATCTTTATGTATTTTCTTACAATGTTCAACATTCTTTTTAGCGTCTACACTACTGAGCACTAAGAGCTACCAAGTATCTTTAACTGCGTTTCATTTCCTGGTATCATGCTTTAACAATACCTACACTATGAAATAGTGACCAGAAACCATTCACCATCCAAATATTGCAAAACAAATAGAAATCCTTAAGCTAGGAGTTATAAAGCATCAAAATTTGTCTATGTCACACTGGGGCAATTAAATTAAATAATGTTTTAAGGTATATTGCTTACTTTCTGTTGTTCATGTTGTTATAATTATTTGATAGAGATGGAGAGATCTTTGGTAAAGTTGAAAAATTGGATGCACCTGGGGACCTTTAAAAATATGAAAATGATAAATTAGATAAAAAGGCTGAGATATTAAAAACTATGAAAGAAAGCCAACAAATGAACAATGCACATAAACAAGCATGGAAAGGAAGTATTTTTTAAGAAGTGGGCACAGAACTAAAAACACCCAGGACATGCAGCCCTCAGAATCTGTCTTTTAAAACTTGAAATGCTTCACAGTACTTTGAAATTTAACATCATGTTGAAGAAATAGAGCTATTAAGAAGCAAGCAAATAAACAACAACAACAAAAAAATCACAGGCCACTGCTCTAAAAAAGAAAAAATGTTTTCAGTGTATGGAAATCTTAATAATTTTTCATTTGAACATAGATGGATGTTGCAATGAGATACAAAAACTATTAAGATACAGAATTCAAGGTCACTTGCTACTAGCAGCATGAAGCCATTTGAATAAAGCTGTCTTACTAATCTTGATAGTTAAAAAACCCTCCAGGATATTATGCGCAGTACTAAGTAACCTTTAAATTTATGTTTTTTTGCCAAAAGTAATAGCACTGTCACTCATCCCCACTGTTTAAGATTCTTTCTAAAATATAAGAATAGTGATAATTTTAACTCCATGGACCCTCTGAAAGGCAATACACAACTATCTTGATGTGGATTTTTCTTTTTCTGATCAAATCTTGCAGATAAGCACGGAAACAGCGCTGAATACTGAAAGGAATTTATGCACCTTCATGTTTTTGTGGGCCCTACACAACTCCGAGTTGCTTGCATAAAGCTCCTGCTGTCATTGGCAAGCTTTGAAATAAGTATCACCATATTAAGAGAAGAATTGTGCATGCTCAGGATATTTTTAAGCCCCTTTCAAGAACTAAACTCTTCAAGGAGATCAACATTTTTACACAGGGAATTTTCCCAAGTAGAGTTTCACATTTATTTTCAATGTTTCATTACTAAACCTTTTCCAAAAGAAAAGATGCCAAGTGAAGAAAATATATTCCAACCAACATTCATAAAGCTTCCCTGTAGTTTTCCTTTATCAATCTAAATCCTCTTCTTTGAACACTACTTTCAAAGAAGTAAAATACACAGCTTCCTCCACAAGGGAGGTATAAAACTGAAGCCAGTTTTAAGTCTACTTCAATCTGAGACAAAAGTTAAACTATGCACATTCATACATGCAATTATTTTAGAAGGTATTTGAACTGAGTCATTCTGAACTAAGACTAAACTTTACAAAACAAATTTGAAGCTTTAATATTTAACACAAATTCAAACACAATACAGTTTTAAATTTAAGAACTCAATGTATAACTGTTGCCTAACAAATGGAAAGAAATCAGAGAAAGATACATAAATAAAGGTCTGGTTTTGACCAAAACCTAACAATAAGTTCATTTGTTTCTTAGAGGAGACATCCTACTACTCTGAGGTGTGCAGCCTTTCTGCTTGCTTAAGGCTGCTTACATTGTTAAATCCTGTGCATAGGGAAGAACAGAATTCATCCACAGCTCTTACAGTTTTCAATACATTTCAATACTTGGGGGAAAACTTTGTAACATTGGCAGACACCTCCCCCCAATTTAAAACAAAGAAACAAAAAAAGACCAAAACAAGGATAACAAACCCTGAAAAGACAGTAATACAGGAAGCTCATGAAGTTCAGTCAAAGGAAATGCAAAGGCCTGCACCGGGGAAAGAACAACCCCAGGCACCACTACGCCAGTGACCAGATGGAAAACAACAAAGGAGCACCAAGGATCCTCCTGGACAAAAAGCAGAACAGGAGCCAGCAATGTGCCCTTGTGGCCAAGGCAGCCAACAACCTCCTGGGCTGCACTGAGCAGAGTACTGCCAGCAGGTCAAGAGGGGTGATCCTTCCCCTCCACTCGCCACTGGTGAGACGCCCCTGGAATGCTGTGCTTAGTTCTGGGCTCCCCAGTACCAGAGAGACAGGGACATGCTGGAGCAAGTCCAGTGAGAGGCCAGGAATGTGGCCTCAAGTCTGACAGCATCTGGCCTATGGAGAGGCTCAGAGAGCTGGGACTGTTCTGCCTGGAGAAGAGAAGGCTCCAGAGTGAACTCAGCAACCCGCATAAATACCCAGTGGGAGGGAACAAAGAAAATGGAGCAAGCCTCTTCTCAGTGGTGCCCACTGGAAGGAGAAGAGCCAATGGGCACAAACTGAAGCACAGGCAGTTCTAGTTAACTGCAAGAATTTTTGTTTTCCAGAGAGGGTTATCAAACAGTGGAATAGGCTTTCCAGGGAGGCTGTGGAGCCTCCATCCTCGGAGATGCTCGTTACCTAACTGGACACAGTCCCGAGGAGCCTGCCCTAGCTGACCTTTCTTTGAGCATGAGGTTGGACTAGACAATCTCTCAAGGTGCCTTCCAACCTCAGCTATTCTGTGATTCTGTGAAAAGCTTAGCTGACGTTCTGAAATGATCCTGCCCTTTTCAAGTATTATATACCTTTCATCCTTTCCAATGTTCTACATTTTGACCTTTCTAAATATGGCATTTTATTCCCTGGCCTCAGAATTTATGTTTACAATTTCTACCTTTCTAAAACAAGCACTACAAAAAAGTAGCCTCAGCAGGATGGGGTGCAAGACAATGGTGTGACCGATGACAGGATTGTAGGAAGGTATCTGGATGTACACTATTTGTGATGACAAACTAATGCATCTCACACACAAGACTCAAAAGCAAGTGTTTAATATTTCCACCCTTTAAATATTTATTAGATTTTTTCATAAAGTATTAAACAGATGTAAAAACCTGTCACCATTACTGTGTGTTGACAGTTTCTATTTGAATGCACTGAACTTTGCAAACCTTCCACTACTATAATGCATTCGAACACCAAATTCCAGTCAAACTTCCTGATAACTGCCAAACCCCACAAACATACCCCAGCTTCACATTAGAACTATACATCCTCATTTCCTGCTTTACTTACAGCCTCCTCTGACACCAATATTTCCAAACACCGTTTTACCTGTCCCTAGATCAAAAGTCTTCCAGGAGACAGTCTTTAATTTATATACTGCTTCTGATTGCCTACCATTCCAACTGGAATGGAAATTTGGCAGAATAAATGCAGGTACCATCATCAAGAATATCTTCCTACCAAAACTTCCAAAAAACTCCGTGACATTCAATTATCTGAAGTCTTTTAACCTTCAAACTCTACATCTAAAATTTGACTCCAAGTTTACACTTCTGCTAGGTGCTTTTTGAGGTCAGAGATTAAACTACAAGTATTTTGCATCCCATTCTTTCTGCTGCTCTACATTCCCAATTTTTTGTTTCATAACATCTTGCTAAGCAAGATTATACTGTTCATACTAAGCTAAGGTTGAGCTCAGACTTTATGAAGCAACTTAATAGAAGCCAGTGTTTCTAATAAAAGTGACTGAGATAAAACACTAAGGATAAAGAAACTCTGTCCTTCAAATGATAAGCAGTAATACTATAAAAATGCTTTAAACAAACAATGAACCTTAATTACATGAATGCAGAATACAAAAAGGAATACGGAACTTAAAAAAACCTTTTGGGAAGAATATGCTCAAGAACCAGCCAACAAAGGGAAAAAACCCACAGTTAACTATTTGGGCTGACATCATGTTAGTTTTCTAGTAACTAGTCCCAACTATTATTGAAAACCAATAGAAGATGATACAGACCCTGAAAACAACATTAAAAAAGTCTTGGAGCAACCACGCTCAAGTCTTTCGACCCACTTGCCATACCAAGGTATTACTGATAATGGCAGCAGGCATAACAGAAAAGAAAAAGAAAACGTTGTACTGTGTTAACTGATGATAGCTCAACAAAGAACAGAAGCAACATGCTGGTAACGTACACTGCAATTTAGATGATGTTTATACGTAAATATTGTGCTCTGAAGATAAAAGGACAAGCTACCCATCAGAACACTCACACAGAAGAAAAATCCTAAATATATATACCTGCATTAATTTTAAACAGATATAAATAAGTTTTACAGTTTTCTACTATGAACTTTTATTCTATTTTTGAGCAGAATAATGTGTATCACTGGCTGAAATCAACAAAATTAAGCAATGAATACACAGGAGCTCATCATGCCATATTTTACAATATGTAGCACAACAAATACACTACTCATCATGTTTTCACCTAAAACATCTCAAGATCTACATTAAAAATGCCACTTTTAAAACCAGTTGGATTTTTTTTAAGCAAAATAACATATGAAAATAGTTAAGCTATAGTGAGTAAATATATGACTTAAATTCTTAACTTACTTGGGAGTTGAAGGACCTCTTGGCCATGATCCATCCTCATTCTTCTGTTCTATCACCAGTACCTACCACAAAAAGTATAATAAGAAAACTGAAATATCAGGGGATTGCTTTCTGCTCCAATCTTTTTAATGGATTTCCTGACACGTGACTGAGACGGAAAAGACTGATGTTTAAGTTACTATTCCCTGAGGTTCAAGAATATTCAATTACACTTCCTCTATTCGCTTTTTTCTCCCCACATCTTAATTCATAGAATCATAGAATAGTCAGGGTTGGAAAGGACCTCAAGATCATCCAGTTCCAACCCCTCTGCCATTCGCAGGGACACCTCACACTAAACTGTATCACCCAAGGCTCTGTCCAACCTGGCCTTGAACACCACCACCTGTGGAGCATTCACAACTTCCCTGGGCAACCCATTCCAGTGTCTCACCACCCTCACAGTGAACAATTTCTTCCTCATATCCAATCTAAACTTCCCTGTTTAAGTTTGAACCCATTACCCCTTGTCCTATCACTACAGTCCCTAATGAAGAGTCCCTCCCCAGCTCCCCTATAGGCTGCTATGAGGTCTCCACGCAGCCTTCTCTTCTCCAGGCTCAACAGCCACAACTTTCTCAGCCTAACTTCACACAGGAAGTGCTCCAGTGCCCTGATCATCCTTGCGGCCCTCCTCTGCACTTGTTCCAACAGTTCCATGTCCTTTTGATGTGGAGGACAGCAGAACTGCACACAATACTGCAAGTGAGGTCTCACAAGAGCAGAGTACAGGAGCAGCATCACCTCCCTTGACCTGCTGGTCACACTCCTTTGGATGTGACCCAGGATACGGCTGGCTTTCTGGGCTGCAAGAGCACACTGCAGCCGGCTCATGTTCAGTTTCTCATCAACCAGCACCGCCAAGTCCTTCTCCACAGGGCTGCCCTCAATCTCTTCTCTGCCCATCCTGTAGCTATGCCTGGCATTGCTCCCACCCAGCTGTAGGACCTTGCACTTGCCATGGTTAAACTTCATCAGGTTGGCATCAGACCACCTCACAAGCGTGTCAAGGTCCCTCTGCATGGCATTCCTTCCCTCCAGCATATCAACCGAGCCACACAGCTTGGTGTCATCGGCAAACTTGCTGAGGGCGCACTCAATCCCACTCTCCAGGTCACTGACAAAGATGTTGAACAAGACCGGTCCCAACACCGACCCCTGAGGGACTCCACCTGTTACTGGTCTCCAGCTGGACATTGAGCCATTGAGCACAACTCTTTGCGTGCGGCCATGCAGCCAGTTCTTTATCCACCGAGTGCTCCACCTATCAAATTGATGTACTCTCCAACTTAGAGACAAGGATGTCATATGGGACAGTGTCAAACGCTTTGCACAAGTGCAGGTAGATGACATCAACTGCTCTACCCCTGTCCATCAGTTCCGTAGCCCCATCATAGAAGGCTGCCAAATTGGTCTGGCAGGATTTCCCCTTAGCTGAAGCCATGCTGGCTGTCACCAGCCACCTTGCTGTTTTTCATGTGCCTCAACATGCCTTCCAGGAGAATCTGCTCCAAAATTTTGCCAGGCACAGAGCTGAGACTGACTGCTCTGTAGTTCCCTGGCTCATCCATTTTCCCCTTCTTGAAAATGGGGGTTATATTTCCCTTTTTCCAGTCGTCGGGAACTTCACCTGACTGCTACGATTTTTCAAATATGATGGACAGTGGCTTAGCACTTCATTTGCAGCTCCTTCAGGACCCTCAGATGGATTTCATCAGGTCCCATGGACTCGTATACTTTCAGGTTCCTAAGATGGTCTCGAACCACATCCTCTCCTGCAGTGGGCCCAGGGGCTTCATTCTCACTGTCCCTGCGTCTGCCTTCCAAGACTTATGTGATGTGGTCAGAGAGTTTGCCAGTGAAGACTGAGGCAAAGAAGTCATTGAGAACCTCAGCCTTCTCCAAATCCAGGGTAGCCAGTTCTCCTGATAGCTTCTGGAGAGGGTCCACATTGTCCCTGGTCTGTCTTTTATTCACTACATACCTACAGAATCTCTTCCTGTTATCTTTAACATCCATAGCCAAGTTTAATTCTAAGTGGGCCTTAGCTTTCCTAACCTGGTCCCTAGCTTCCCAGGACAACATCCCTGTATTCTTCCCAGGCCGCCTGTCCTCTCTTCCACCTTTTATAAGCCTCTTCTTTCCTTCCAAGTTTCCTCAGCAGGTCCTTATCCATCCAAGGAGGTCTCCTGGCCCTCCTGCAGCACTTCTTTCTAGTCGGGACACAACACTCCTGAGCTTACAGCAGGTGATCCTTGAATAGTCAAGCAACAGTCTTGGGCCCCCCTGCCCTCTAGGGTATATCCCATGGAATCTTAATGAGCAGGTTCCTGAAGAGGCCAAAGTCTGCTCTCTTGAAGTCCAGGGCAGTGAGCTTGCTGCACACTCTTCTCACTGCCCTGAGGATCTCAAATTTGAACCATCTCATGATCACTGCAATCAAGGCTGCCCTGGATCGTCACATTTCCAACCAGCCCTGCCCTGTTGGTGAGGAAGAGGTCAAGCACTGGCACCTCTCCTTGTCGGCTCCTCTATTACTTGCAGAAGGAAGTTGTCTTCCACATAATCGAGGAACCTCCTGGATTGCTTGTGCCAGGCTGTACTATCCCTCCAACAGACATAAGGGTGGTTGAAATCTCTCATGAGAACAAGGGCTTGCGAGTGTGAGGCTGTTTCTATCTGTCTATAGAGCGCTTCATCCACCGAGTCCTCTTGGTCAGGCGGTCTGTAACATCCCCACAATAATGTCTCCCATCACTGTTCTCTCTTTAACCCTGACCCACAAACTCTTTATTGACTGCTCAAAACTCTCTACTGACTGCTCAATTCGTGCAACTTTGAGCAAGCCACTTAATACTTCTACGCCTCTAGAATCCATGGATATAATGTCAAGACCTTACCTCTCCAAGAGGTCAGAAGATAACCTGCAATGTCTAAGCAGCATGTATGAATATATAGAAATCCCATGTTTACACAACAGTCCTGTTAAGGAAGGGATATTCCTGAAGGAATTCTGCATCACACAATACAGATCAGTAGGAAAAAAACCCCAACAAAACCAAGCGAAACTGTTTTCTGCCCTGATAGCCTTAAAGTCATATCTGTCTGGTTACTCCTGTATTTTTTGCAGAAGTAATCATTTAATATTAATTTTCCAATAGGAGAACTGGCTAATGAAATTAACTTTGGTCAAGTTGCTACTGGTACAAAAGGGAGTACGGAACACGCAGTTCTAAACACAGGCATCATCTGCCATTTGAAATGCCTTTGGGTATTTGAGATATCTGCCCTATGCTGGCAGATATGACACAGGACCTACAAAAAGCTCATGCCTTTCTGGACTGACAGCTGGCATAGAGAGATCATTTGAAATAGCAATTAAACCCAGTATTTTAAAAGAATCTAATTCTAAATTTCCAATGCAACTAATTCTGCATAAGTATACACTGATGTTTTAAGATGCTTATTAACTGTCATACTGTAATTATGTCTACACAGTGACATACATTCACATATGTATAAGGTTTTGGGCATAAGTACCTAAGTCATGCTGCCACTTGAAGATGTAAGCACATTTTCAGTCATAATATACTAAGACATGACATTGAAAATTAACTTTCTCTCTGGAAAAGAGTAGTCTGCTGTCTTTGGTTATGAGCACTGCTGTAAAGGCACACTCTGCCATATTTCCCTCCACCGGCACTCAGAAACTACTAAATAAAAGGAAGATTTAGACTTAAAAGTTCAATGGAACCCCTAAAGGCTCACTTCAAAAACCAACTGATAAATTTAGAACATTAAATTACTCAAGTGCATACATAGTTTAGAATTACACAGTAGAAAAACAACTATTAGGTTAGACGGACTTTAATTAGTCAGAATAACTATTATTAGATTAGGAAGCTCAGCAAGAAAAATAACAAACTTGTGTGTCAGTAAGCGCAACTGACACACGGTACTATCACGTGTAGCATTTTCAAAAACCATGGTCAAACTTGGTTTTGAGCAATATTTGTTTTTCTGAAAGCACAGATATCACCTAGAGATCTTTTTACAGCTATATTAGACCATGCTTGCTTCAAGGTTAATGTTTCACTGGGACAGAGGCAATTTGCAAGTTGCATCTTTGACACAAATGGGAGATAGGGGCTCTCTTAGCAGGATCTCTGCATTGTTAGAATCACCTGAGTGCATGCAGCATGAAGCTAAAGGGCACAATAGCTCAAGCTGTTATTTTGGTTCATTGATTCATTTTCATGCCATAAAGGAAAACAGAAGCACAGCATAAATACAGCTGTAAGCAGGTTAGAGCCAAGTATTTCAATGCAAAAGGAAAAACTTTTAATATAATCTTGCCTACAATCACTACGAACGAATTTCATGCATTCATGTTTGTAGCATGACAAAGCATGAACTACAGCTGTTGAAAAAATACCCAATTCTATTTGAAGACTAAAGAATCAAAGTAATAATCTGAAAAGTTATTCCAATGATTCAATTGTTCAGGCAGTTCATGTTTACATTTCTGTAGCTTTAGCATCCAGTATTTGTTCTTTACATTAATCAGGAAAGGCAGAAAAAGTATCTTGTAAGAAAATCTCCCAGAAAGGGATTTTAAAGTGATGGCATAGCTTCATGCTAAAGCAGATTTTCAGGCTTTTTGTTTCCATAGTTCTACCTGAAAACTTTTCACTTTTTCTTAAATTCTAAAATCTGGACAGTGAAATTTGAGTAGAAGACATTATTCTTTTAGAGTACCCGAAAAGTTCTTCAAATCTGGGGTTTAATTTTAGGAACATATTCCAGATCTTAGGAGTATTTTTTTTTTCTTATTTCAGGCTTTGGCAAATTCCAAGTTAGAAGCATTACATTCATTTATTTCTAATTCACCAGGAGAGTTAAACTCATCTTTAATCCTGAAAATACACTCAAAGACTACTCCTATTTTGGTGAATCTGTTTATAAAATCTTCTATCTCTAAGCAATCTAATAAGAGGCAATTTTCATTTAAAAAGAAGGAAAATTCATTGGGTACGGTTACATTTTTATTATTAAAAAAACCCAAATCAACACGTAAAAAGTATTGCACTGTACCTGTCCCTGGTATAAGCCAGCATCCTGTATGGTACTGTCTGGTTTATTCAAAGGTTCAAAAGTGTTACTCATGTATTTGTTCCACAATCTGGTCTCTTTTTCACTTGGAATATTGAAGATTTTTCTTATCTCTTTTTCGATTGTATCTGTTTTGAAAGGGAGAGAACAACAGTTTAGCATGTCACTATGCAAACAGCACAAAGAAGAATAAAAATAAAGCATCAGAATCACCTACTCTTTTCTTACATTCAAAATAAAATATTAATGAAAACATAGAAACAGCCATGCAACTACACCATGTTGTAGTTCAAGCAAGCAGTTGCTAGTTCCCTTGCCTTTAAAATGTAAACAGCTGGAGGATTATTTTATTCCCTCCTGAATCTCTTAGCAAAGCAGACCAAACAAAGACAAGTTGATAAGAACAGGTACCAGAGGTATCTATGTACCCACCTACTAATTTCCCAGAGTGTGGTAACACAGGAGTGTGGATCAGTAGGGAATGGTTAGAAGTGAGGCTGGCAGCAAAACCAGGCACAGGGAGTGCAATTCATTTGGTTCCTCTCTCTAAATCAAACTGTTCTTGATTTTTACTCTACTACCCATATCCCAGTGCAATTAGCACTAACCAAAATCTATATGCACAAAGCTTAATCTACCTGCTTACAGAAATGATTAACTACTTTGTAAAACTGAAGCGCATAAATTTACATTAAAAGGATGACGTAAGATTTTATGCTCCTGAAAGTTTTAACACAAAAAGGTCTACCAGCTTGTACACTACTTGACAGAAAAAAGTGTTACATGATTTTAAGGTAGCATAACTATTGTCTACAACTGAAATGTAAGAAGTTCATAACCAACTCCATTCTCCTTATGCAAAAAAAGTTTATTAAAGAGTTCTTTAATTTAATATGTACAGTACTACACCATAGCAATCTTAGGTTTGGGGTTTTTTTTTAACTGATACACTCACGAAGGCCCACGGCAGCCAAGTCTCATAGCAGTTAACACAAAAAACAAAACAGGAGTCAAGAAATGTACTGTTTATTCCTGATGATCACTGAAAACACAATTCAAAAAATGAGCACTGTAAGCTCTTTAAGAGATATTCCCCTGAAATCTCAGGACAAAACACCAAGTGTGTCAGCTCCTCTAGCATTCCCTTTGCTCCCTTTTACTTAAGACTATTATTTTCTCTTCTGCTATGTTAAATACGAAAAGTCAAAATGAGACTTGAAGCTTTAAAAGTACTTCATAAAAATCCAGCCATTGGCTTGTGGAATGCATTACAACTGGCCAATATAAAATTTGTAGATACTGTAGGCAACTGTATACAATTAGTTCCTATCCTACTTAACACACATTTTAGTAGGAAACCAAGAGTTAGACTGGATCATCTGTTTCTCTAAGAGAGATGATATGTAGGCAAGGTACATGCCATCAACAGTACAACAGGCTGTTACTTGATTTACTGACTTTAAGAAAAAAACCCTAAAAAAATCATGCACTGTCTGAATCAATTCTGAGTCAATGATTTCAAGTAACTGTATTTGAATGTAAGAATGAAGCTAGTCAGCAACAGTCTTCTAAAAAGAAAATAAAAAACAGATTTAGCAATGACTTTCACTAAACAAATATATAAAGTCATTTTTCTTTTATTTATATCATAAGTAATTATTTGTGTATTTCAGCTCATATTCTTTAGCAAGTACTAAGTTTTAACATATTCCAGCTTCACTAACAGGACTGCTATGAGACAGGAAGCATCAATGCTGTCAGATGAGTACACACTATCTCCAGGAGTCTGGGAACAGCATGTTCCACTTGACTATTATGTTAATTTTGAGACAGTGAAACTAAGGTTCTTTTACATACCTCCATGCATGTAAGCAATGCACACTTAATAATTCTTCCCCCCAAGAATCACTGAAGACCTGGTGTGCTGGCTTATGATCTAAAGAGAACGTATCTGTTCCAGTATAAATGAAAACTCTACATTGAAACAGGCATGGTCTGAGGCATATTGTATACAGGGTTCTCATCTAGTAGTGCTATCCACATCCCATATATGTTATGAATAGTACTAGGGTGATGTCTAAAAAAGATGGGAAGAACTGCCCTTTAAAAATGCCTCTCACTCCATCAGCGATATAGCCACAACTTCAAATAGCTCAAATTGAGAGTTTAAGGTTATGGATCCCATAGAAGATAGATCCTATATTGTTCAAAATTAGATGGCTCCTCAAAAAAAACCAAACAAAAAAAACCAACCAACCAAAAAAAGAAAAACAAAAACAAACCCAGCTGCATGATTAAAGTACTATTTTGCAGGACTCTTGACTATTTTGGAAGACTCTTGACAAGATGCTGGAGAAGTCCAGTGAATGCTGATACAAATACACCCTGGCTTCCCTAAAGACGAGTGCTACCACAAGTATTGGCTAAAGGAAAGTGTAGTAAAATATTAATCTGTACTATGAAATAGTAATCCCAGTTTCCTGAAGAAGGGAAAGGCTAGTCACAGATCCCAGAACAAACTGTTCCACAAGGGTGGCAAGTTTTGCATTCTTGTATTGTGCAGCAAATTAAAGGGAAAGATGAATGCAAAGCCATTTGTCAAGATAATTTACTAGCAAAAGTCCATTAGATGCAGAGCTACTAGTGTCATCTCCTACAAAGATTATCAGCTCAGTTTTGGAACTGTTTTATGACATTGCAGACACAACCTGACTCCTACTCATCCACAACAGAGGTTACAGACGGTACCTTCTGTCATTTTGTGAAACTCTTGAATAGAGACAGAAAATGTCCACAGCACATTTTCTGATGACTTTGTTTTATCATACGTTGATATATTTAATACTCCTGAATGGATCATTAACTCATTTTCACTCAGAAGCCCTGATCCTAGAAAGATCAACAACAAAACCTAGACTGAAATGCTGCCTGAACTACATCTAGCTCATTTTCTTTTTAGAATTAAACACTTCACCCATGCCCCAAAAGTTAGCCATCAGTCCCCAAGTTGATATGCGCTGCCTTCAAGATGAGAGTTCTTGATTGTAGGAGATTCCCAAGAACACATTAGATGTGCCTAGTACCACCCCAAGAAAATGACTGTCGTAATTATAAGTACATGTACTTATAATTACTTTTTCCTATCTTGTACTATCTTATTGACATACAGCTTAGCTTAGTTCCCATTTGAGTGGAAAAACAGACCAGTAGGCAAATATCATATTGTGCTTACGATATTTAAGGTGCTCCAAATTTTTTTCTGTTTACCTGAATTAAGGAAGGTGTCACACTGATCATTCAATGGCGCTAAATAATATAATCAGTGATGGTGGGTAAAAAATTAAAACTTCTTAAAAAGACCATAGTACCTTATATGTCCGCTCACTTCAGTGGGGCTGATATTGACTGTTTTGCACTACAAGTCTTCAGCAGCCATAATGAAAATGCATCCCTCACTGGCATATAGATGGAAGGTTGAAAAATAATCAAGATTCTGCAAGACTCCTCTTGCACATTATTTATTGATCTAATGAGCATCTCTGCTATATATCTGCGGAATTCCAGAACTACCTTAAATATACTTGAGGTAAGGACAGCAGCGGGGAGGAGGAATCATGATTTTACTAATGGATAACAGGAAAAACTCAGAGAACAGTTATTTTTTTACTCTTAAAAGTGATTTTAGTCTTCTAGCTCTTCTTCTAAGATGAGACAGGATGGCCTTGCTTAGTACCCTGCATAAGAAGTTTCAGCTTCAGAAAGGGGCTTCCAAGAGTGTATCATTCATATGTCATGAAAGCAAATAAGGCCAGCGTCAGTAAAGGGGTTGCCAGTGACCCTGACTCTTCCTCATTACAATTTATGACAAATTTCTTGTAATTGTAATTCTCTCTCTGCTAAGAAAACTGAGTAGCAGTGATTCCAATCTGCCTTACTTCTAATTAAAGAAAATATCAGAAATTAATCAATTACCTATCATTCCAATGATACAATTAAATTCATTATAGCTGCAAAATAGCTTGGATTTAGTCTTCAGGAAGGGATAATGTTAAATTGTCTTTTGTTTTAAGTTTCTGAGTTTGCTTAGAGAATACTGCAGTACAACTTCCCAAGTTCAACCAGATCTTGAAAAGGCCAATTAACATACAACACTAAAGCCCTGTTTCAAGGACCGATTTCATAATTTTAAAGTTTTTATTCTAAAACAAGCTGATGATTACTTAACTTAAAGATTAAATTTGAAACAATTTAGATGATTGTGTTTTAAAAGCAAGCAAAATCTGCAAAGAACTAAAAGGTAGCAACTGTAAGTCACTACGAAGAAAGTAAAGAGAAGCGAAATCTGAAGAACACCACTGTTGTCAAAGAATGTAAACAAAGAGTAATGACTGGTCATAAAGTGCCAAGGACACAAAGTACAGTTCTAACTGCACAAATACAGTTGATTGAAAGGCTCTCATCTCACATACACATTACAAATACACCAAAAATTGAGCTTATATGATCACTAATATCTTCGCACATATTCTGTTACTTTCAGAGACAAATGTTACCAAAATGTGCTTTCAAACAATGACTCAAAGAGCAGCCACAGTAACTACAAATAAAGGTAAATTAAAGGTTTAGTACAGGACTTCAGTTCCTGTAAAAGATTATGCCTGGCCTGCCACTGCACAGCCCAAGGAACACCGCCTTCGTAGGTCACCTCTAGCCATTAATTTATAAATTCAATCAATTCTTGTGTTTTGCAATATGCCATTCTTTTATTATATGACTAAAGAGGTTTGGCTAATGAAAGACATCAATAGAAATACATGAAAAACAAATGTACTTCTTACACACCAAAAGCCAAAAAAACCTACTATAGAAGTCAATAAAATAAACAGAAAGATCACACTTCCTGAAAATCACAAACTTCTACTGTTAAGACAGATGCCTAAATAACACTGCACAATTAAATATTTTTTAAAAAAATTGCATTAAAAATCCTAAATATTCCAAACTATTTCACTTTAAATTTTAACCCAAAGTCAGCTCCATCCTTTTTAATGATTACGATACCCATCTATCATTTCACCTAAGGACCTATTTATTCAGAACTTGTTACCAAGTATTATTTAAACACGTAACAATCACATATTTTAAAAAGTAGTTGGCATACCTATTGTATCAGCTTTACTAAATCTTCGGGTGACAACATTGTTCATATTTCCATTTTCACAAAGCTTTAATTCAGTTAGATATACTTCTACTTTGCAGTGCTTTACAAACATACCCTGTTCAACGACCTGAAAAACAGATTGGGATCAGGTATCAGTCCAAATGTGTTTTCATATACACGCTTCTAAATACTTCTGAGAACTCCTCAAGAAATTGAAGTTCTGGGAACGTAAGAAACTTAATAAACATAAAAAAATAGAACTAAAATTATTTTATAATTTTTTCGAAATACAGCAAACTAAAAAGTAAACTTTTTGCATGATTATGTTGTCTTACCTGTGTATAACACCACCACCATGACTTTCAATGTTTTAAGAACAGTGGGAACCACAAATATGCATGCTGACCCAAAAGATAAGATACTCAAAAGATAAAACCCACCAAAAGTTATTTTTTATTTCAAAATATATTCTTTGCATGCCACTTACTCAAAACATGAAGAACTAGTTTTCACAGTTAAAGAATGCATATAAAAACCAGAATAAAAGCCATTAAAATCAGGATATCACATTTTTAAATAAAATCAACAAATATTGCACTTACATTCAGATAATACATTAATTTGAAATTTCACCTACTCATTACAGGGTTTTATGCTGTTTTTTTGTAACCCATTAAAAATAGTTAAGTATAAAGGTTTTGTTGGGTTTTTTTAAATAAAATGTAGAAAAAATACTCAGGGTCACCTCTTAAATGTTTTTCCCTTTGATCTTCCAAAGAGTAACTGCAGTACTTAGTCATGTAGACTGTTCCAAAAATAACCATTGTCCTGATATGTGATACATCTGACAAATACGGTAATAAAAAAAAAAGCCACCAGCTAATTGCTAGGAGAGATCTGTACAAATATAACTCGTATGCATGTGCCATAGGAAAAAGAAATGCATCAGTGAATGACTTCATTCCTGCCCAGTAGTTTGCTTCGGCTTTAATGACTGTCAACCATGATATTTAAATAAAAATGCATCTTCATTTGAGCAGCTTAGTAGGGTTTCCACCTAGTAGAGTAACAACAAAACAGTTGCTGTCAACAAAACTGTACCGTATGGCTAAGGCATTTCTGAGAATAAAACTGACACTCTAGTGGTAGTAATGCCATATTCTGTTTCATAAAGTTGTAATGTCATTTGACACGGGTCAAGTAAAACAATAAATCAATTTAAAATTTGGATCGAAATTTCAGAAAAAGTTGATGCAACCAAAAGAATGAAAAAAAAGTGACATCCCACCTCTATGAAAAAACACTAACACAGACAGGAGAAAGATTCATGCACAAATGACAGAAGTATCAGAAAGAAAAATTCTGAACTAGGAATATGCATCTCCAAGAACTACTGCTCATATTGGCAGAAAACAATGAAGCCATTCCAGTTTACATGGCAACTCATTACACTCCAGGATATTTTTCCAATCAGTTCCTTCCACACAGAATGCAACTTACTGTAATTTCCCTTCTGTCTCCCTGTATTTCATGCCCAAAGTGAAAAAATGACAGAAGTTTTACTTCACCATGATGATGGAAGAGCATTCAGTTTGCTGAAATCCGTCTTCAAGAAAAACAGTAACATGCATCTTTAAAGAAGGAAAGCCATTTTAATAGATTTCAGATCTTACAGAACTAGAGAAAGAGACATTCCAGGGATGTCTCTTAAAAAAAAAATAAAAAATCCCTCTTTTATTGTGTTAAAAAGAATGTTAAAAGCTACTTCTATTGCTGCCCAAATGAATCCTGAACACAGCAAATTTCTTCTATAGCTAAATCTGGCATTTGTTTGAAAAGAACGGACTTCAAGTAAGAGGCTAGCATACATGCAGTTAGACCATAATCATGTCACAGAAGAAAAAGTTACATTACACCAGAAGTCATATCAAACTAAATTCTAATCATAATATTACTTTAGTAGTTCTTCAGGAATTAACAAACCAAAACAAAAAACCACAAACGTACTAATGGTAAATTTAAAAGTTGCAAACATAGCAAAATGTATTTTAAAAGTTACACAATTCACTACAGTGAGGATGTAACTGTAGTCCCCAGCCTGAAAATCTTAAGAAATAATAGTATCAAAAAAGACTGTATGATCAATAGACTGGTAAAATGTCGTATCACCTTAATAAAAAAGATGGTATGTCCTGGAGCAAAAAAAATTAACATAAAAATGTTAATTTTTAAGTATCTCATACCAGTGGAGGGCCACAGTATCCACCATACCATGGACTGCTACCTGTGTTGAGGTAACATTTTTACTTAAAGAAAAAATTCCCTTAGCAATCTGTTGAAGACAGAAGAGACTGCTTACCAGAAAAAGAACTACCAATTAATCTGCCAGAGTTAACACCATTAGAGCCAGGCTCTAATATAGTTAGTACAGTTTTAGGGTTTTATAGCTAATTACAAAATCATTTGCACTAATAGACTTTCAACCTCCTAATGCAAGTTCTTGAAATATTAGAGGATTTACTTCCAGAGGAAAAAAAAAAAGTTATATCCTTTTGATCCTTGTTTCTCAATACCTAACAAAAATTAGGTTTCTATAAGCAACTAAAGCAGGAGTTGTCTATATGGTTATCATAGGCCAGGATTTACAATCTTCCAATAAATTCATGTGCAATTACTGCATATTTATAGGACTTAATCTGAATCATGTTCAGCCCAGCAGGTTATTTAAGAGTACCTTGCGTGCTATTGGCTCTTGACCTTCCATCAGTGTGTACCAGCTAACTAGCCTATTCCAGCCTTCAGTTGGCAGAAGGATGTAGTCCAGCTCATCAATGAGATGTTCCTTGAGAGACTGAGAATCACCATCTAAAAGAGAAAGATATTTTTACTTGCGTACTGTAATTCTGTTGAGTTTTAAATGTATCATACATTAAACGTATTTTCTGAGTCAGTTATAGTATCAGTATTTACGGTATTCAAAGCAAAACTCTTCTTTAACTATTTAGGCAAACTACTCACTTCCTGCATAGCACACCTATTATAGGTAGTATTCCTATACTCAGGAATCCAAGAGACAACTCCATATCCTCATGCTAAGTGCCTAACTTGTTATTGCACACCATCATAGCCTTAGAGAAACCAATCCATTTCTCCACCCACTTCGCACATAATCCCACATCACCATGGATACTTCCATTTCATGCTACAGTTGCACCCTTCACTGAAAATGCAGAAATGGGTAATTACAGTAGATCCAGGACAAGGTTTGAAGTCATTCATTCCATATCAGGCTGGGAAAATAACATGGTACCACCCTCCTATTTAAAGGATCCTACGAGCTCTGGAAACAGCCCTTATAAAATTCTTCATGGGGACAGCAAGATGCAGCATTTGAAAGAAGTACAACCTGGCAACCTCTTAAGTAGCATGCTTTTAGTTTTCATTCAACCCTGATTACAGCAGTAAGATAGCAACTATTCCATATATGTAAAATGAAATTCCAGATCTGAGCCACTGTTAGCCTCAGACAATTAGGGCAGTTGTCTTTCCATCTGGAAGTACCCAGCAACAGGCCAGCAAGCACACATTATAACTGGAAGCAAAACACTGGGAAGAAGTTCACAAACACCTCTTCAGGCAACTCTTTAAAAGGTTTATACTGTATTTCTGCACTAATCCAACACTGCTACAGTTTATAGCGAGATCTAATCTGGATTCCATTAGATCTTTCTAAAACCCCAACATTTCTCCTAGTGTAGTTTTTTTCAGAACTTTATTCCATCGAAGTACCCTGACTCATTCTCTCATATTCAACATTGTTGAACAATCAGCTATTTTAACTACTTGCTTGTGCTTGCTTTGCTGATCTAAAGTTGACTATGTATCTCTTCTTTTGAAGATGGCATGTCTGTATTCTACTATATTTAACAACTTTTTTTGCAAATGTTGAGATTAACTGAAAATCTCTAGCTGTTACTTTTCACTGCTCCCAATTCATCCAAATGTTCTGGAAATAAGGGCGCAGCATTTAAGTAATACAGGCACAACATAGTAATTCAGTTTCCTGGAATCACTTTTTCTTGGATTTAGCAATAGTTTTCCTTATCACTCCATTACACTGCAGAATATCTGAGAAAGCATGCCCATTTCATTCTTTAGATCAGAAGCAGATTTTCAGGCTTAACACTTAAGCAGGACAGTGTAAGAGTTTAACTAGTGCATACTACATGTCAAAAACAGGATTAAAAATGAAGTGGTTTAAGGTTCAATTCGTGCTACATAGGAAACCTAGTATAGAGGACTACTGCTCTGCAGTTGAAGGAGACAGCTACTATTTGCTGAGCACATACGACCTTAATTTTAAAACTGCCTTCACACAAGGAACAGTAGATGTCAGACAGTAGCTGGATGAACTGTACCACTGCCAATGCAGATCCATCATTTTTAAACAGTGAATGAGACAAAAGTAAAGTTCATAAACCCTGACCTTGTCTTTGTTTTGAAAGGGATATTAATAAGAAGTGCCAAAATGACAGCATGCAGGTTTTCAGGAGCTTTTAGCAAAATGTCTAAAATTACCTGAAACTTAACCCTAATGTATTAGGCTCCATATCCACAGTAACATAAGACATAATCTGAATATGTATATAAATCAAGATATAAATAATAGAGATCAACTAACACAGTACTTTGCTCTTTTAGAAATCACCCCCTTTTTTTTTTAAGTGGGTAGACACAGAACAAAGAATAAGCTGATGCTGCCACAGTGAGGATACAAGTTTCTTAACACATCTGATTGCAACTGAAGAGGGCTACCTGAACATGCCTGCCCCACTGCAAGATTTACTGCAGGAATGTACAAAATATCTAGATCCTCACATTTCAGAAAACAAAACACATCACTCACCTGGAGCAAAAAGACCTTTAAGTTTGTGGATGGAAGAGAACATGCATATGACAATACATGCCTTCTTTGAAGGCACTGATACTAGTCACTGTTAGACATGCACACACTGACAGCTAGTGCAACATGGTATGAGAAGTCCTATAAAAGAGGCAATTATCTTTAACATTTAACTTACAAAATAATGAGATATTAATTACAGTTGAGAAGTTTTGAATGAAGAAAGTCAGAGTTCATCATAAACCACATGAAGCTATAAAAATTTTTATTACTAGGTGCAAACTGAATTGTGTGGTACTACAATATTACCTGTAACTGCAAAGAGGGAAAGCAATTATCTGCTAGATTTCGTATCTACTGGATTTTGCAGACTAAATATTAACAGCTCCATGGTATTTCAATGCTAGATATTAAATATACAATTTGACTTAAAGATTAAAATATCTGGGAAAGTATTCCGAGACCTGTGTCTACAAATCTGACTACCGTTCAGCAAAAGTCAGTCCAACCTGAATAATCATATCAGCGGCAGAGTTTAACCATACTTAGAAGACCATAAAATTAGAAAATTATCCTGTCATTTCATACCACTTTATATTATCACTGAACTGCATAACACTACTTCTTCAAATGTTCCAGACTCAAAGTAAGGGCTTGTGGCTCATTTGCAAAAAGAAATTTTAGAGTTCAACTTAAAAATGTTATCTTAAATCAACCACTCTAGTTAAGTTTAAAAAAAAAAAACAAAAAACCAACAAAACCCCAAATAAACCAAAACCACACTTACTGAACTCAGGCCATCTACTTAACTAAATTTCAACTCCTAAAGCATCCCAAAATATTGTAAGCTAGTACTTTGTACGCTGTTAAATATTCTGTTACCATTGCAAAGAAGTTCCAATAATTTCATTTATGAAATTGTGATTTGTTAGGGAAATCTAGTCCAGTTCCCTTGCATGGTCTCAAACAAACAAAAAGTTTCACTGTCATATATACTGAGGCTCATTTACATTATCAAATACAAACAATGAATAATCTGTGACAAATTTGCACGAAATGTTAGTACTGGCTTATTACACAATTGAAAGCAGTTACCTTTGAGAAGTCCAGAATTATCAATAGGACCAGGGTACACATTCTGATCTCCCATCTGGTATTTGTCCCAGCTGTCAAAACCAACATATTTTTTCCACTGTTTGAACCAGCGACTATCCACTAGATACCTTAAATAGAAGAAGACACACGAGTTAGTTACTGACAGGCTACCACTTCCTACAGTACCAATTAATTCATGTGAACCCACCTGTATTCATCAATTTTGCAAAATGGTAAATGTTTTTCTGTCTGGTCTGCTAACCATTATCAGCATCTCCTACCAACATGCACTTGAACTGTGGGCAATTAGAGATCCCACTAATCACAGTAGGCAAGTACAGTTTCGCAAGACTGCCAGTACAGTGTATCAGAATTTGAACAAAATTAAGTTCAAAAAAATATTTCCCTTTTTAGCATGAAATAATATCAGCTTTAATTCCTGCTCTCAATTTGTGAATTCAGATTCAAGCTAAGTTTATAATTAGACAGCACTTTTAAAAATGAGATAACTTTTAATACAGCATTTTTTCCTGACAGAGTTTTATTTATAACATTCCTATGCAAGTAGAAAAACTTCAGAACACTGATGTCCTGTCAAGATCCAGAAAGTGTGGTTTTCTTCCTTTGAGTCAGCATCAACACATACAGTAAATGCTCTGCTTTTGCGGCAGTACTAGATGTTCTTCCTACATATAATTATCAACTTCACACTTCCATATAAAGGGATATCTCTAAACTCAGCCCTACAGTATTTCTACCCAGATCAAACTGTTGCCAGTCTGGCTTTTATGAAGTCCAGCGATACCTACATTTTATACATTTTTGTCCAGAATGCCTTTAAGATGCAAAATTTGTTGAGAGAGCCTCATATTTTATTATATATTTAAAAAAAAAAAAACAAAACAACAAAAAACCCAACCACCTTCATTATTTCCCTTTCATAGAAGTATCCATCTCCCCCATCTGGTCTGTCCCAACCCTTTTTGCTGCTACCCTAATACTTGTCAGGATATCACTATTAGGATGAAACACCAGGTCAAATTAAAGATCATAGGTAATCCTCATTCTTTTCTCCAGTACTTGATTACTAAACTCTTCTTTGCAGCATACCAATGAAATGTTACTGAACCTTTAAGAGACCTCAAAACTTCATGGTGATTCAAATATTAGTCTGCTAATACATACAGCTTTATTAGGCAATCATTCTGTAGGAGTTACTCATATACACCAGGGGAAAACAGAAAAAACCATTAGCATCCACAACTCTTGTAACCAAAGAAGTATAAAAACATTGCTTGAATATACATTTTACTGAATAGGTTTAAAAAATATATATGAGTAGGGGCCTTACATTTGCGCTTCTAAATGATGCAACACATTAAAAATTAACAAACCTAAGGTATTTAAGTTTTGACTTATTTCTTCTTCTCAAGTTTTTCTTTCTTACACACACAGATCAAGCCTGGAGTAAGCCTCCAGAAGCACTCCTAGCAAATCTCTGGTAAAGAAGGAATTACTACCAAGAAGTACTCAGTAAGTGGGATTCTTCATAGTCAATTTATCAGATTTTCTTCTCAATAAGCCCCAATATTTCAGTTTCTACACAATATACTCTTGTGTACAAGTGTGTGAATCTGTAGGCAAAAGTCCTTTGGAAAGTTAAGAGGAGGAAGGCATTAGAAGATCACCATAGGCTTTTGGATGCTTAGTTCCCCTACATTGCTTCAAAACCAAAGATTAAGGTCTCAAACACAACTTTACAACACCTAACTTCACAACTATGACAACAGCATCCTAACTCACGTGGCAAACAGTCTTGATTCAAAATACAATTACATCAAGAGTAATAATGAGTCTGTGAACAAATTACTCCTAGCCTTAGCTTGAAACTACCTTAAGCAAACAAATAGCAAAGGCAGAGCTATGTCTCAACCAAATTTCTCCTTTACTCACCAATGCCAGCCGCACCCTGGAGACACTCACCAATGCAGCACGGTACATTTACCATCCATCTGCCAGTATAACACTTGGTCTTGTACCTATTCTACTATCACAACCTGATACTACTGCGCAAGAGTCATCAACTACCGCGAGTTGCTATCACTTCCGAAATTGCTCTGTACGCAACTTTGTCATTGAACTTGGAACACACAATTTCTTTCTGAAATTTTAAGCATATAATAAAGAAGTCGGAAACCAGCTTCGAACTGCTTTCTGAATCAAAACCATATTGAAAAAAAATGTTAATTTTTCTTCACTATTAAGGAAGTCCCACCAGATTGGTAATGAAAACAACATGGTTGAAGGCCTGGTTCAGAAAGGTGCAGTACTTAACATCACTGTGATTTTGCAATATTGACTCATTTGAAAGTGGCCAGGCACTAATTACTTCAGTTATGTGGCAGTATTTCCTTGACGTCCCCTTGCCCATGGCAGCGGGGCTGGAACCAGAGATCTCAAGGTCCTTTCCAACCCTAACTATTCTATGATTCTATGACATGTTCTGTTTTGAGCATGTTTAGGATGCAATAGGAAACAATACTGGACAAGGCTAAGCTGTATTAAAGATGGTGAAATTTGGGATAAAACACAATAAAAAAGATAAAAAATGCAGGCCACTGAAAAAATAAACAGATTGAAACTTTATTATGTCCTCTGTACAAGCAAGATAAAGACCTGTTGGAAAGAGTCCAGGGGAGGGCCACAAATACTGGCAGAGGGATGGAGCACCTCTCCTATGACAAAAGGCAGAGAGGGCTGGGGCTGTTCGGCCTGGAGAAGAGAAGGCTCAAGGGAGACCTAGCAGCACTCCAGTATTTGAAGGGGAGTGACTTCTTAGCAGGGCCTGTTGCAATAGGATGAGGGGTGATGGTTTTAAAACTAAAAGAGGGAGGATTCAGGATGGATGTGAGGAATAAATTTTTTACAATGAGTGTGCTTAAAACACTGGCATAGGGTGCCCAGAGACTTGGTGGCTGCCCCATCACTGAAGACATTCAAGGCCAGGCTGGATGTGGTTCTGAGCAACCTGATCTGAACTTCCCTCTGCTCACTGCATGGTGGTTGGACTAGATGACCTTAGGAAGTCCCTTCCAACCTAAACTATTCTATGATTCTTTCTTCGTTTTACCCTTTTCCCAGCATTAATCTAGTTAAAATCTGTGTAAGTTCCAGGCTCACACATATTTCACACTTCAAAAAAATCAAACTCATTCACTATGAATACACTGATTTCTTGACCACTTTTCATCATCTGCTGTTTGGTGAAGATATAAAAACTACCTAACAAAGCAGTGAGCTTCTCAAAATAATTCAGATCTTTGTTACAGAAAACCTCATTTTGCAACACAAGAAAATACTTAAGTAAAGCCTACCCTGCCTTACTTAGAAGCCTTTTCTGAACTTTTCAGGTTCTTCTAACATCAGTAGCAGATGAGCACTGCAGCAAAACCTATGAAACCATAAAACTTAAACTGTTGTGAAATCAAATGAGAAACAACTTCAACTGCCACAAACGACCAGTTTGTGAAAACAGGCATATAATGTTACAATCTACAAGTAATTTAAAACTTGGCATTATCATTTGTTTAAAGCAAGTATTAGAAAAAAATAAAATCAGACAAAAGCAAAGATACAAACTTTAAGACTTGCAAAGTCTCTTCAAAACACAATGTTTGTCATCGCGTAATACATAAAGTGAAGTAATGTTATGAGAGCTCTCAGTATGCTTTAAAACATTTGGTATAGTTGCTACTAGAAGCTTTCAATTCTATTTTTACTCTCATAAAGTCCTCCCCTAAGCAATACTGCAATGGGAGGGAAAAAAATTAGGTTTATATCTTACAGAAATAACATCTACAATCAATATTCAGATACAGATGTCTTCAGATACAATCTGGTTCAATGAAGGCAAGAATGCTTTTGGATGCACAGACTCAGCAGGAATGCAAAAAGGTTCTAAAGTGTTTTCTCTAACAGATTCTCTGTCCAACTCATGTCCAAGGTATGCCATCTTCATCTATTACCCAGAAATGTGAGGGGGCTGGGAAGAGAATACAGCAGACAGAAGCTTGCAATAAGGAATTTAGTCTATTTAAAGATCACAAGTAAGAATTTAAGAATTCAGTGAAGAACCACAAAGATAGTCCACTTGAAAATTAAGCAAGAGACAACAGATCTCAACAAATGTTTTTTCACCAAACAATAACTTTTGCGGTTAAATGAGTTATTTTCTGATCCCAAATGAGAAGAACAGACACTAGACTACCATGGAAGTTTGAACTGGTATGACCATGTTAAATAGAGTGACTTTATTCTACACAGTGCACATATATTGAATACAGAGTCTGACATTAAATATAATTTTTTTCTTTACCTTGAGTTTGCCAGAAGAAGCCTGATGTTACTGTAATTCAATCATTGGTATTGTGTCTTTTTTCTTTTTAAAGTACAAGTAGGAACACTTCTTCCCACATTTGCAAAAATCCATTCTTTTACTCTTCCTATACAAATCCCAATTCCTTTTACAACAGCCTATTAGTATTTGACTGATTTTTCTTTAATAAATGGAAAAAGTATATAGAATTCAATTAATCTGACATACCCTTGCCTTTTGCTTTATACACAAAGTTTTGAGCCTTATGAACATACTCATGCAGGACAGCATTCTCACCTTTCTCTTCTGCTGAGGCCATCCAGCACTACTCTATAATAGCCATAATCGTGTGGTTACGAATGCAGACACACTCAGGTACCCATCCTACCACTAAATTTGCCAGCTCTGTCCCTTACTCTATCCTATGGCCTCTACTTTCTTGATCTGAATTTGAGTGAACTATTAATATTAAAGAAGAAAAGCTGTAATTTTACACAGAAGGGAAATAAGCATATAGGCAAACTGCCCATTGTTTTAATTAATGCTTAACAAAGTACTGTTTCTCTAGAACTATACTACTTTTTGAATCCTTTGTGTTAAATATCTGATCATACACCAGTAACAACGATTAAAGAAAATTTTGAACTGAACTTAACAGTGCAAGAAAGCTTGGGGTCCACTGCTCTAGATTTTAAATTACTTACTCCAACAATTCACCAATTTTATTATTCCACACCCAATTACTTCTGCCACCAACCGAATTTTGCTGGCATGTGTTGTTACAGTTCCCCTTAACTGAAACGTTGTAACGTTTCTGTTTCCCAACACAAAGTTCAAAAACTTATATCACTTCCTTTCAAATTCAAGAATCTGCACTTATACACTCAAGAGATTAGTATTTCTAGCCTGAAAAGCTGAAAGGCCACAAGTCATGCAAGAATGCAAGCATGGTAAGAACTAAACACAGTCAAGTTCCTGCCGTGGAAGGAAAATGCTGAAGGAAAACTGAATCTTCAAAAAAATTTATGTGAGGTTTGATATTCTCAGAGCAAAGTCTGTCCATTAATACAATAGAGAAAAGCAAAGTGAAGAATGCACGACCATGAAAAATTTGACCTTTCCTGTTTTCTTACTTAAATTCAGCAGTACTTTGCTTAAATTCAGTAGTATTTTGTTAGACTGATGCATTTTGGACATATGGACAAACCTGCAAGAAACAACAAAAGAAGCAGCTAAATGGCTGCAAAACACTTTTGAAGACTGAATTTGGCAACTCTAAATTTAAATCGATATAAACTACTTAAAGTTAATATCTGTAAAGCATAATTAAAATGGATTACTTTCAGACAAATAACAGTCTACATGTATTTTCTGCAAGATACATTCTACTGAAGATTATTGAAAAGACTGAAAAGGAAAGATCTTTAAATCTATGTGTACTTTGGGGCGAAGCTTAATGCTTTGGTTAATATTGTCTGCAATATGAAGCAGTATATATCTATCCAGGTATTAATTTGTAAATAGAGTGAACCAGGAAAATCAATTAATTAGGTTAAGGAGCAAACAGGCCACTGCCAGTTCTCAGGATTTTTTACAGATCATATCACACTCTAATAATCAAACTGAAACAAAAATAATATAGGTTTGATATGGCACTACACATCTTACTAGAGCCTACTGAAATATCTGCTGACCACAGATTATAGCTTATAGAAAGTACTGCCTTACTCACTATCCCAGTATTCAGCTATTAATATCCCTCATAAACAAAGCTAAGCAGGATGCTTATGTAAGTCCAGTAACAAATTTATGTTTCATTTAGAGATAACTGCTTTTAATTGACTCAGGACCTACCAACATAGTTTAGAGTTCTCCATTTACAGAATTATGGAATCTTTGTTCTTGGACAGATATTGTTGAGAGCAAACTCAGTAGGCGAGGTCCCACCGTGTTGAGGTAACATGCACTACATACAAAAGAAGGATTTATTGAATTTATATAGATAGGAAAAAAAATTAAGATAGATTTTGAAAAATGTTAGCAGGACACTGTAGTTGTGAATTCTTACACTGGCTATGTGTATGTATGTGCATACATTTGCACATGTACATATACTTTAAATTAGGCATTTTAATAAGAATTATGCTATTTTTACTTCAATAGAAATCTGATACAGGTGAGAGACATTATTTTGACTTCCTGTGGACTACAGTCACAGCAGCTGTAAACTTCTCCATTAACAAGAACTTTTCTTAATCAATAGATGAAATACCACTTTTCCAATAAGATTAGGGAAGCTTCAAACCTACATTCAAATGCCATACACTTCCCTCATGTTTATGCAAGGATGTATTATGTTAAAGACTTTGCTGCAAAAAAAAAAATTAATGCAATTACACCCTGCTCAGCTTAGGGGATCAACCTGCTAAAGCACTTACATAGCTAAAATACAGACTTCTTCGCATTAAGGGAAAAAGCAAAAATCTGAAATTCATAAGACTATAGCTTTTCATCCTACATGCACATTCAATGTAGCATTCTCACCACCATAAACAAGACTACTCATCTACACAAAACAGAGAAGGAAAACTGTAACAAGGCAACTTACTTTTGCATCAATGTCACAATATCCACCATACAACCAATGGCCTGAAAACTAAGTATTACCTACCAGGCACACTCAGTAATTTAAGGCGACAAGACATACCTCAAGTAAATGGGAGTACATTTGCTAAAACCTCATTCCTTAAGTAAGATTTGATCACTTTTCAGATCACTTTTTAGAGGAAGATTATTAAAGACTTGGCACACACACGAGACCAGATATGCTTCACCAAATATATGTTGCCCCGGATACAAAAATAGCATATCGTGCATTAGTAAAACAGAGACAGAAAATATCTACACATTGAACTTGGTGCAATGTTTTGCTTTTATTTTTGTTACAATTACCTAATGCAGGAAACAGTGTAATGTTACAGGAGTTTTTTCAACTGTGGACCTGACTGAGAAGGCTACCCCAGGACGCCTTAAAAAACACGCCCTACCCATTTTTTGAAACTATGGTTGAGAAATGCTTGTTACTTAACGCTGATGGAATCAACATACCACTCTAGCAGGAAACACAAATTTTGCTCTATTAGATGCCATCACTCAAGCAATGAGCAGGATAACCAACCTATCTTCAGGGGTAAAACACACCTAGAGGGTTTGTAGTAGAGACTGAGGGAGAGATCTGTCTCAAATTTCTAGGCAAGTTGTTTTGTGTGGCAAACCTTAGGACAGCTTCACAACAAGGTGAACTGATTAAATCAGCTAATGCTTGACATTCACAGGCATTTCAAATAAATCATTCACCTCAAGCTGCTTGATGGAAACAGAAACCCCAAGTTTGGTTATACTAAGGTCACACAGAGACAACATGTTGATAACAGAAACATATAATTTGTAATAGCCCAAACTTTTACCAAAAAGTAAGAAAAATATGCATGTAGGATTTGCTGAAAATTGCATGCAAATATGGTATTATAGTGATTAATATTATTGGAAATATTTGCACAGTCTAGTTAGTTTTATGAGTTTTCACTGAGTTGTATGACATATCCTTAAAGAGATCTACATTTTATTTGAGCAATTAGAATCAAAAAACTATAGAATGTGTCCACATACATGTTCCCTGCTTGTCTGGCCTACTTCAGTACTATGCATTCACTTCTGAGTGGAGCTTCAGATTGCTTCATAAGATCTACCCGCTCTCATCTGTAAAATGCTCCTTACCTATCTGAAACAGGTTTACAATACACAAAGGAGAATTTATGCTCTCAAGTCCCCTGAAATGCCAGATGTGGAGTAAAGCAAGAGGAAATGGAATGAAGCTTGCACCAGGGGAAGTTCAAAACGGACATCAGGAAAACTTCTTCACTGAGCGGGTGGTCAGTCGTTGGAAAAGACTCCTTAGGGAAGTGGACACGGTACCAAGTCTGTCAGAGTTCACGGAACATCTGGATGACATTTAGTCACTGTTTACTTTAAGTAGTCCTGCCAGGGCAAGAAGTTGCCCTCAGTGATCCTTATGATTCCCTTCCAACTTGAGATAAGTCTGATTCCATGAAAACCTCACATCCCTCCAAAGCACAAGAACAGCTTGCGTAGTGATGGTCTATGCTACCTTTGCAGACATGCTACCTCATATAGCCCCTACAGACAACAACATGGAGAAAACAGCTCACTGCTTATTCTTTGGGTCCTGCTGAAGCGGGATGAAATGATGATTATTTCTGGTATTTACACAAGACTGCTCATCTCTGTGATTAAGGACTATTAATCTAGTTCCTGGTTGTGTTCTCGTCAATTACTGGACTTCAGAGTTTCTCCAATATAATCTACAATTTAGAGAGTACTTCTGCCTGGATGCCAAGTGCCCACCAAAGCCACTCTATCACTCCCCTCCTCAAGTGATCAGGGGAGACAAAATACAAGGAAAAGCTTGTGGGTTGAAATAAGGACAGGGAGAAATCACCAATTAGTGTCATGGGCAAAACAGACTCGACTTAGGGAAATTAGTTTATTACCAATAGAGAAGGGTAATGAGAAATAAAACGAAATCTAAAAACACCCCCTTCCTCACCTCCCTTCTTCCCAGACCTAACTTTACTCCTAAAATTTCTACCTCCTTTCCCTCAGGAGGCTCACAGATACAAGGAACGGGGGTTGTGGTCAGTTCATTGCACATTGGTCTCTGCTACTCCTTCCTCCTCACACTCTTCCCCTGCTCCAGTGGGGGGGTTCCTCCCACAGGAGGACAGTCCTCCATGAACTTTTCCAATGCAAGTCCCTCCCACAGACTGCAATTCTTCATGAACTGCTCCAGCGTGAGTCCCTTCCACAGGGTGAAGTCCTTCAGGAATATTCTCCAGTGTGGGTCCCCCCCACAGGGTCACAAGTCCTGCCAGCAAGCCTGCTCCAGCATGGGCTCCTCTCTTCACAGGGCCACAGTTCCTGCCAGAAGCCTCCTCCAGCATAGGTTCCCCATAGGGTCACAGCCTCCTTTAGCATACCCCTGCTCTGGTGTGGGAGCCTCCATGGGCTGCAGGTGAAGATCTGCCCCACCACAGACTCCATGGGTTGCAAAGGCACAGCCTGTCTCACTATGGTCTGCACCACGGGCTGCAGGGGAATCTCTGCTTCAACACCTAGACCAAGTACTCCCTCCTTCTTCACTGACCTTCTGTTTGCACAGTTGTTTCTCTCATATATTCTCACTTCTCTGACTGCTGCTGCTGTTGTGCAGTTTTCCTTTCTGTTTCTTAAATATGTTATCCCAGAGCCATTATCAGTGCTGCTGATGGACTTGGACTGCAGTGGGTCCATCTCTGAGCCAATTGGCATTGGCTCTACCAAACACAAGAGAAGCTTCTAGCGGCTTCTCATAGAAGCCATCCCTGTAGCCCCTCCACTACCAAACCTTGCCACACAAACCCAATACAACTGGATCAGTCAAAAATTACAAAAACAAACCACTGTCTCCTTATGAATAATCAAGTATGGAGACTTAGAACAGCTCAAAATGGTATTACTTATAGCCTATCAACACTAATTAACAAAAAAAAAAAAGCATAAGCTATTACAATACTTGTAAATGCATCTTCATTTCCTAAAAATCCAATAAACAATAAAAATCAATATCAATTTACATAAGTTTTAAAATTCTGCAGCTGCATAACCATGAATGAGCATTCATTCAACAAAAGAAAATAATAATGCTAGCAGAAAGGTTGCCAATTAATTTCTAAAATTCCCTCATGGTTTGTAACTTTTTAATGTAATACAACTTCACCTGTGGTTTACTGTACATTTTGATTTAATAAACCATATTAACACACAATCAGCATCACAGAAATATAATGACCCTCACTCTTTACCTTAACATCCAGGTTGATAGAAAAATATTTGAAAGATATGACTGTGATCTTGGTGTTTCCCACTGCTGTCAAAAGCATTCTGAATTCATTCTTCAGTTACATACAGACTGAATGAAACAATAAGTAACCCAGATTTATTTATACTGACTGATAGGTCAACCCACTTCAAAATCAAAACAGTTAACTTCAATATGCAGTAAAAACACTTCACAGACACTCCACCACTGTGTACTACTGGGACATGGTATCTTCTGAACACAAGGTATTTCACTTTTAACACCAAAAACTGTGCAAATTGTCCAGAGAGATAAGTGAGGATACTGTGAATGAGTACAGATGAAGCAATACTGAGGACAAAATGGAACAACTGTGTTGCTGAAAGCAAATTAGGACTCCTATTTAAAGGCACAGCATCCCACTTTTGCTCTTGCACAGCTGCAACTATAAAAATAAGAAAGGTGAAAATGGGTTTGTACCTGTATTTCTACTCCTGTATTTCTACTAGCCAAAACTGCTTAACTAAGTACACTCATGATTAATAGACGTCTTCAAAATTCTATTTTCTTTCAGAATTAACAAGTTCTTGAGAGTTCAAGATAATGATGATTATTCTACTCTAGCACATATAAACCAAACCATCATTCTATTAAAAATGCAGGTAAATCCACAAGAAAAAGATCCAGGGGTCAGACAGAAAAAAAATCTATCACTTAGCTCCCAGTTTTTAAGAAATCTTAGTGTAAATATTTCACATTCCACTTTAGAAATAAATCCTCTGTTCCACTAAATGCACTGAGATTATTTTAAATCAACTACTCAAATTTTCCCTACAGCTCCCCAAGCTCAGTTCCTACAGTATGCTGCAATAGCCTAAGCAGCACTTCACACATACGAGGCTGACCAAAAAGCCTGATTCAGCCAAAATTAATGGACTTCATTTTAAAGTTAAAATTTCAGTATGAGCATTACATTAATAACCATGTAAGCAATTTGTATTAAACTTACAAATTTTCCATTTAAATAGACTTTTCATTAAAAAATAATCTAACTTCTAAATCAATGTTTGACTACCAATTTCCAGGCAAAAAGCCTGACACAAACATGACTTTGAGTTTAATATGCTCTCACCCTGCCCAATCAATTAACAGAAGAAAATTGCATCTACACATTTCCCTTGCATTCTCCCAGAAGAATTTTAAACAGACCATTTTCTATATCTTCAAAATCTGCTGGTGAAATGCTGCACCATTCCACATGCAACGAGACAAATCTAATGCAAAACTTCAACCACAACATCCTAAAGACAAAAATCAGTAAATTCAACCTCACTTAAAAGAAAAAGCAGCCAAGTTTCAAGTCTATCCTTGGAACACTGATGTGGTGCTCCTTGTTTCTCATATGAAGCCATCAGAACAGTTTAGGATATTATTCCAAATGTTACTGAGATACAGGTCCATAACATCTCATTATGCTGTCAGTGAAATCAATGCAAAATATTCTATTAATGCTCAGTCTAGATTCTGTTCATGTACAGGACAATGATGAGCGACTAAATGTGGAAAACACTGAGAAGACCACAGTGTAAAATGCCATTAAAGCTATGCACTTCAGCATCAAGGTTATCATCGATGACGGGCACTGCAGGGGTTTTAGGTAGGGCTACATAAGCCAAAATGCTTCTATATTTTTGCTGGGGCAATTCTTTAAACACACTTCTGGAGGGGAAACCCTTTAAGGTTGAACATTTTGAATGTACCAATCACTTGCCAGGAAGGATTTTTACCCCACTTAAATTTTTCCCTTATTTTCTTCAGTGACTGAGTTTTACAGTTAAAAAGCCAAGAAAATTCCCCACAGTGCAAAAAAAAAATAAAAATAGTATCTTCTTCACCTTCCAAGAGATGCAAGCTATGGATAACAACAGTACTCCCTCTGGACTCACCAGAAGAGATGTGTATCAGAGATGTGTCTGAATGAACCCAAAATACTATACTCCTGTAGTTTTCACGATTTGCAAGTCTTAGAAATCAAGAACAGATTAAGAACCTCTCATCACTCTGTAAAGTGATGACTGGCACCAAAATTCATTGGCTAGCAGGGCTGGAAATCAACATCTTCCTTCTGGTCTAATCCTGATTAGCTTCAGTTTACAGACAGTGTCATAGATCTTTACCTGCTCATCTAAAAATCCTTATCTTAGAAGACATCTTCTTGTGTAAGTCATTTCAACACAGAATTCAATATTTCACCAGAACAGACAAAGGCCCTTAAAGCTCTACTCTGAAAGGCAAAGCTACTGCCTTCCCTATTAGATGTTAAGAATTCTTTAACTAATTCCAAACGAACACCTTCTGTGACATGCGGACACCAGAACTGGGTAGCATGAATGGTTTCACTAACATATTACTGTATACAGTACACCTTTGTACTGATAATCAGTATTCCCTATTCAAACATCTAAAGATTGCATTTGTTCCCTTAGCCACCAAATAAACTCCTTGTGATAGTTATTTGTCCACTGTAACAGCCCAATTATTTTCCACGTTACTGCTTTGAAAAACACAAGTAACATCTAAAATCTCATATGCTCACAAATTGCTATGGCAAGCAGTAGACAAAAGAAGCAGAGTGGGGAAATTCTCGGAGAAAGAGAGAAAAAAATAAGGTGAAACTGACTGCTAAGGCTCTGCTGTTAGCCATTATTAGACACTACTACCCACTCTAAGTGAACTGCTTATTGGCAGGTAATATTTAAAGGTTCTACAGCATGGACAGCCAATGTGAGAAGGAGGCAGTAAAGAGTCTGAAAGCATTTGTAATGTCATATTTAAGTAACTGACACAGTTCTAAGATAGCCATAGAAGTACAGGAACTACAAGGCAAGCATGGCTGTAAGTGGTCTTAAAGATAAGGACAAGAAATTTTACTTTAATATACAGGGATATTACAGATATATTCACATGAAATCACACACAAAAATCGACAGTCTTCATCACCTTCTTAAGAGAACTGTTCCAAGATAAGTAACTTTCAGCATTGCAAAAATCTACCTCAGTGACACTGTAAAAACAGAATAGCTTGGCAAGATTCTCAAGAATACCACTGCAGCTACAAAGGCATTAAACAACACCATCAAGACCAGTTGGTCATGCAAATTATTCAGTGGCTAAAAAAAATTGATGAACATCAACAGCTCTTCAGTTTCTGAGAGCAGATACAGGAAGACACTGACTGAATTCAAATTTCTCTGCAGCTGTAAGGACTAGTATTTTTTGTCTTTCGACATGACAGGTTAAAATCTCCACAATCAGTAAATACTGCTCCTCACTCGCCAAGTACTAGTAGAATTTCAAAACACTACAGAGAAGTAATCATAAAGCTATGAGATATACAATGAAATGCAGCACTACTTCGCTTCCAAAACAGAATTCTAGGTCTTTTAACCACAGAACTTGAAGATTCTTTAGATAATATTGCAAGAAGACAAACTTGTATAAGATTCACGTTCCACAGAATGACTATGTGGTTTTTCTGCTGAATTCACTAATAAAAAAAGTCAACATTTGTTAAAAACATCTGACAAATCAAGGAGGATCTTACTTGGAAAAGCTTGAATTTTATATTTATTTAACGTCTGCTTAGAAAAATAGGGCAAATGAAGCGATGGAAGTATCTTCAATCTCTCCTAGTTTAATAATTTAATTTATTAACCGCCCATACAAGAACGCAAAAAAGACCACTGGGATAAGCTAGCCCAAAATTTTGTCTCTGAGGACAGGACAGTCAAATGATGCTAGCCTTGTCTGCCTGTTGAAGCAATATATTTTAATCTGTACTATCCCCAAGCTACTCTTACAAACATTCTACAGAATGTCTCATGTACAAATTCTACAGTTTACTAAACTGCCTGTTCAAATGTGGGGCTTTTTATTCTTTCTTTTCCAACATCTAACTCTAAAAATGCCGGATTTCAAGTCAGTTTCATTTCCTTCTCTCTGCCAGCGCACATGAAGAACAAATGAAGAAATTCAATGCCCTCTTTATACATATGACTTGCCTTGCTTTGCTCTATTCTTTAGTTCCTTTTTTCTTACAGGAAACCCCCAAAGCTTTATACTTTCTTTATATAGTTCATTGTTCTCTGCACTATAAATTCTGAAAAGCATGGACAAGACTTTCAGCGTAAGGCAGTATTTTTAAAAGGACTGCATTTTAGTGCTTAAAAGCTCAAAGCTGATACAGCGTTGTTCAAATTTTTTTTCAGCAATATTTACTATTGAATGAATGAAAACTGCAATTCTGAATCATGTCTCACAGCACTTTAACTGCTTTGTTTCCTTACCGATGTCCTGAAAGATCAAAAAGCTACTGACAAAATACCTCTGAAAAAAACACTTGGGCTAAAAATATCCCTTAATTTGTGATGTTAAATATATAGCTCTAAGTATAAAACCTATGAACACACATGTATATGTATTTATGTAGCTAGAATAGTTTATGAGTCAAAGTTAAAAGGACTTTGCCATAGCTTATTCAATCTTCAAACATTTGATTAATATCAGTGTCATTTTCACAGCTAGATATATAGCTTTTCCTTCACTGATTTTTTTTATGTTAAAATATTTAATGTACTAAAAAAAATGCAGTAAACTTCCTGTTTTAGTCATCACTTTAACTTGTCATAAAGTTACTTTCACTTTGAATAATATTAACTGTTTGAGACATTCCTGTAGTATCTGGGAAGTACCCAACAGTGCCATTAAAAAAAAAATTATTATTTTAAGATTACAAGCCTAAGCATCCTTTTACTACTGCTGGTCATTTTCAACACTACCATGGGAATTGATTTCCTTTTTCTACTTGCTCAGATTTTTTTTTTCAGTTTAAGAGCAGTCTGTTCGTATGCCAAAACTGAACATATACTCAGCAGTATTTGAATAATGCATCAGAATGTATGCTTCTGACACATGCTGCAGTATCAACACTGTTATAGTCTTTTATAGAACTGAGACAGTGAGTGATGACAGCTGAAATGAGGTGGGCAAGTTCTACTTTTGTGTATTCGTACTTAATTTTCAGTAAGTTAATGCTTCAGCCTTTGTCTTTGGGTGACAGTTTCACACAGGAAGAGATGAAGAGGCTGAGCGGTGGAAAAAGCCCCAGTTCCTCCCCCTCTAAAAAAAAGCCCTGTTTCCTAGCCTCAGAGAACTACAACTACAGGAGCTCAATTACCAAATACACACCAGAAAGGTGTTTAGGTAAACTTAAATCTTTTCAACCATGGATTATTCTGTTGACAATCTGGATGGCATAAGAAAGATTTTCCGGCTGACTAAGAAAATAAACGTTTTTAAACGTTTGTTGTGGTACTACAAGGGTTCATTTGCACCTTCGAGGGCTGTTTCTTCAACACTTCACACGTTCGGAGACAAAATGAAATGAACACTTCTCACAGCCGCGGACGGGCCTCGAGACACTCCACGGCGGGGGCAGGTATTATTTCTGACAACTTCAAGGTGACGCCAGCACCGTTTCAGCCTGGATAATGGCACAACGCCTGGCAGCGGAGCTCCTCTCTCCCGCCCCAATCCTAGCTTCAGCGCTTCTCCCCGCGGGCTCCGGGCTCCTCGCCGCCCGGGGCCGCCACCCGGCACCGCGCCCCGCCAGTCACGCCGCTCCTTCCCCTCCCCCGCCCGGCAGGGAGCTGACCTCGGTGCCTGCCCCCGCCGGGCGCCTCAGCGGCGCGGTGCGGCGCTGGCCACCGCCAGCGACCCAAGGCCGAGCCGAGGGCCCGCCGCACCGCGGTAGCCGGTGTCCTCCCGACACCGGAGGCACCGGGGCGGCGGGGAGAGGGAGGCGGTGCTGCCGCCCTCAGCCAGTCACCCGCCTTTTCCCCACCCAGACAGAGCCCAGGGCACACAGGGAGCAAGCCGCCCCCGGGGGCCGGGGGGAGCTGAGGGAAAGGAGGTCGGTCTTCGGTCTCTCCGCCAGCCAAGCGGCACCGGGGGCGGAGGGTGCCGCCCGCACCGATCAGCCCGGCACCCCCCCCCCCCCCGCCGCTCCCTCACCAGGTGTCGCCCTTGCGGAGGGCGGTTTTGAGCAGTGCCGCGACGTCGGTGCGCTGTGTCTCCAGATCCGCCGCACCTCCCTCCGCCATCTTCTCCCCCCGGCAGCAGCGGCGGCGGCAGCGGCGGCGGCAGGGGCAGGAGCGGGCCGCGCTGCATGCTGGGAGTGACGCCGACCGGGAGACGCCCTCATCCCCCTCCCTTCCCAGAATCCGCAGGGCAGGGACCGACGGTAACCTGGAGGGTTGCAGCGCCCCCTCGCGGTCAGGAGGTCTTTCGGCTCACCGCCCGGTATGGGCGTGCGTGCGTGCAACGCCGGCTGGGGCGCGAAGCTGTCTGATCGGGCGGCCCCAACCTGGGAGCGGAGCCGTGGGGCGGTGACCCGGAACGGGCTCTGGGGCTGGATGGTCCCTCGGGGTGCCGTCGGTCGCACCGCGGCATGGGTGGGTGGGTGGCGCCGGTGTCTTGGCCCGCCCGAGGCCAGCGCTGCCGGTGGCGCACGGTGTGCCGGCCGCAGCCCCCGTTGTATGGGCCCACTTGGGACCGGTGCGGCCGTGAGGCCCGGGGGCTGCTCCCCGCGTGCCCGGCCTTCCCGACCTGGTCTGGGTTGTGTGTTGTGAGGTCGTGGTCTGAAATGAGTCAGGAGATCTTATGAAATAAGGAAACGTCTCCTTTGAGACGTTATATTCTGTGTTCTAAGTTAAGCTTATGCATAATTAGACGCTGTATGCCTTGCTAACAAATGAGTGGTTTGGCCTCCTATAGTTCATATAATGATGTAGTCATCATATGTAGTCTGTATTATTGTGCAAATACTGTTGGGAATGCAAATAGGCTGTGTGGCTGCATTAGCTTTCCCAGACCTTTGCAGAAACCAGTGGATAATTGTGTTTGTCTCAGTTGCTCTTATCTGAACCTTGTACAAACAGTGCAGCCTGTCGTTTGGCACTCCACCAAAAAAATAAGTCCATGTGTTACGTTGCATTAACAGGGTTCTCTCTGTCTTGACACTTGCACGTAGATTTCATAAGATCAAAATTGTGTTGAAATTTTAGGCTGGGGTGCTGGTTACAGGTGTCTGACAGTTTGTTCTGGTAGATCTAGCTGATATATCTGTAATATGTGTAATTGTGTACCTAGCCCCTTCACCCACCCAAATCATAGCATGCTAAACTGTATGACTAACACTAGGTATATCTTAGGCTGCCAGTCATATATTATAAGCTATTAAACATTATTAGCTCATTAGCACTTAGCATGTAGCTATTATAAATAGCACTAAAACTTGCTCTTTATGTATGCACATAGCAAGAAAGAGAATGGAAGTATGGCTCTTATGCAACCATGTTAGTCCAAAACTAAGAAAATGTTTTGCCAGGCATATAAGTAAAGATGATGGTGTTGAAATAAAAGCAAAATCAGGATTTGTGGCTGGAAAGGGAGAGAGTACAGAAGTCAAACCAAATTTGTAAGTAAAACTTGCAAGAGCTTAGAGGGACTTGTGGTGACATTCATGGCTTCTCTAAGGGCTGGAATATGAGATTCCAGAAGGAGGGGCAAGCAAGGTATATTGAGAGCTATGGATCTAATGGCTGCATTTCTTAAGGGGTAAGAAAACTGAATCCGACAAGAAGGAGAAGGTTTCCAGCCATTTGAAGAGTAAATTTCTGGATTAGAATCTGAGAGTCTGGAAAAAGGTGACACCTTCCCACCATCTGCACACCAGGTCTTGACAAATAAAGACAACAGCATTTTAAACCTTGAGAATGTTCTGTGTGCAAAACATGAATTTTTACAAAAAATTATATTTTCATGGAAATTTGGAGGAGAATATTTCTCAATCTGCGATGCTGGTAAACAGCTTCATTGTTGAGTAATCTGTAGTAGGACTGTCAACAGTTTACTTTGCCAAAAGGTTCACCTGCAGCCGCCTATACTTTTTGGGTGGCATAACTGCAGTTAGTAGCTAAAAGATCTCCTATTCCTGGATTCAGTCTATTTGTAGAAAGAGATACTAGACAGATACTAGGTACTATAAATACTAGACAGAAAAGCATGTAATGTGCCACCTGCAGCAGAGCTTTGTCTAAGAATTGTGAAGGAGGCACAAGAATAACTAAGTCTCCTGGGGCTGCCAGTGCTTCACAAGAAGCAATTGTGCCTTTCGAAATAGAAGAGCATCCTAAGCATGAGAAAAACCTTCCTCTACACAAAAATCTTGGAAAATGCCAGTTAGCGTTAAGTCCGTATGTTTAAAAAAGCTTTCTGTACTATCAAGGAATTGTTTCCAAGTGCCTTTATCCTAGACAGTGCTGAGGGTGTTAAGATTTTAAATCTGGAAAGCAGCACTGGAGATATTGATGAATGACCTACCCTCTACTGATGAAAAACAGGCATTTGTACTGTAGATTTATATCTTACTGGCTTTGATGTAACCAAATGTAGGATATTGTAAAGCTAGCTGAGGAGGCAGGCTTTCCAGTAACTATTGGGCCTCCATCCTTACCCAACTTTATTGCTATCAGATGAATTTTTATAACCCATGCTTTTTATGGTTCTAAACATTGATCCCAAAAAAGGATGCAATTAATACAATGTATAGCAGCACAGACGTTTGGCAAATGGGCTGAGGATAGCAAGCTGTGTGCATTGATGATTTTGTTGATTACCATACAGCATAAAGTTTAGGCTCTCACTTATAGTCTTCAAGTCAGTTACTAGACTTGGCTAAAGAAACTTGGAATACAACTTGATGTCTCTGCTTCTCAGTGGTGGAAACTTGTGTACACAATAAATCACACAGAAATGACAGGCAACTGTAAGTCTCACAGGCACTACAGAAAAATTCACTTCTTACCTCCTTTCCTATACTGATAGAATTATAAGCCTCTCTGAAACAGTTCAATAAAGAAGGTGAGACACCCGAAACAACAGTGGGCTAAATTGCACAATGGCAAGATAAAGCAGGGCTTCTGTAAGATAAACATAAGAGGGAAAGATGTAGGAACAAAAATTCAGTACTAACGAAGATCATAGAATCATAGAATGGTTAAGGTTGGAAAGGACCTTAAGATCATTAAGTTCCAACCCTCCTGCCATGAGCAGGGACACCTCACAATAAACCATGTCACCCAAGGCTCTGTCCAACCTGGTCTTGAACACCACCACCTGTGGAGCATTCACAACTTCCTTGGGCAATCCATTCCATTGCCTCACCACCCTAACAGTAAAGAACTTCTTCCTTATATCCAATCTAAACTTCCCCTGTTTAAGTTTGAACCCATTACCCCTTGTCATAGAATCATAGAATAGTCAGGGTTGGAAAGGACCTTAAGATCATTAAATTTCAACCCCCCTGCCATGGGCAGGGACACCTCACACTAAACCATGCCACCCAAGGCTCTGTCCAACCTGGCCTTGAACACCGCCAACCATGGAGCATTCACAGCTTCCCTGGGCAACCCATTCTAATGCCTCACCACCCTTACAGTAAAGAATTTCTTCCTCATATCCAATCTAAACTTCCTTGTTTAAGTTTGAACCCATTACCCCTTGTCCTATCACTACAGTCCCTCATGAAGAGTCCCTCCCCAGCATCCCTATAGGCCCCCTTCACATACTGGAAGGCTGCTCTGAGGTCTTCATGCAGCCTTCTCTTCTCCAGGCTGAACAGCCACAACTTTCTCATCCTATCTTCATACAGGAGGTGCTCCAGTTCCCTGATCATCCTCGTGGCCCTCCTCTGGACTTGTTCCAACAGTTCCATGTCCTTTTGATGTTGAAGACACCAGAACTGCACACAATACTGCAAGTGAGGTCTCAGGAGAGCAGAGTAGAGGGGCAGAATCACCTCCTTCAACCTGCAGGATGGGGAACCCAAGGGAGCGTGGGATGAATGATGGACAGAAGCAGCTAAGAGTATGCATTTTTTTTAAGAGAGAGAAATACAGAATAAATTTGAAAGAGAGGTGGGGAAATAATATGTAATTAAGGTACACGTTTCTGTCCTGGATGTAAACCCATAACTGCAGTGTAGTTTTTGAGTTGTATTCCTCCTAATCTACTTTGTGCATGGTTTTCCTCATTCACGTAGGTTGAACATAAACAGTTTATATTCTTTTTTCATGTGGATGAAATTGCAATTACTGAATATTACTGAAATAACACACCTTTGTTGCGATAAGAAAAAAAATTAAAAAATTTAGTAAGTTATTTAATTGATTTAATCAGACAGTTACAATTTTTAATACTTTTTTTGTATTACCAGAAGTAATGCTATAGTACTTAGGATCTAAACTAAGTTTATTTTTTCAATTTTTATACATATTTTTTATTTTTATATTTATTTTAATTTGTTATTAATTTTAATTTTTACTTTTTAATTTTTAATGTTTATTTTTAGTTTTTCTGTATTACTTAGTATTTACTTAATATTAATATTAGGATTAGTATTGCCAAAAGGATCTTTCAGAGAAGAGAACAAGGGTATAGACTTGGCGAATGGAGTGTTCTTTTTTAAATGTGTAACATGACATGCTCAGTTGTCTTTTACCTTCCTATTTTTATGTACTAAATCTAGGATGAGGGATCCTTGGACAAGTCAGAAAGTTCATAAATCCAAATATAGGGGAATGATGATATAGAAGAGTTTGGTGGGATCAACGAATGTGTTCCAGTATTCCTAGTTTAATGACAATGGAAAAGACAGTCTTTTCCCACTACTCCAATGTTGGATTTTTGAATATTGAGTATTCTTGGTTTGGTTTTTTTTTTTTAAATTTTCTGAAGAATTACTTCTAAATAAACTACAAAAACTTAATCAGCTAAATATGCTATTTAGAAATATTAAAACAATGTTTACAATGAACAAACGTAGTTAATAAATTGTACTTTTATTGATAAGCATTTGTTCAACATACACTGGAATATTCAATTCTAATGACCTAGGACTTAAAAAAGAATGTTTGAAAAATAGTCCTTGTCTGTCATCTGATTTTAATCAGATATTAATTTAAGCAATAATTATTCATTTTCAATAAGAGAAAATGACTTTCCATGTACTTAAGTCAATGCTTTTATCTACAGAAGTCTTTTTCCAAATTATTACAGATTAGTTAACCTTTGCTTATCTCTTTAAAAAATGTTTTTCCTTTAAGAATTTTAAGCACCAAAATTAATTTAAAAGATATGATGGCAAGAGGTTTTAGCCATGGTTGGCAGATATGTCAAAACTGTTATCAGCAGGCTATATTTGATTTGAACATTAGAATGAAGCCAAATTTTCTTCTGTAGTTGCTAAATAAGCTCTTTGGTTTTGAAGGAAAGAGGTAAAATTAAATATATTAACTATGCTCAAAGCATGTCAACTAATACAATTCAAGAGACATGAGGTTTGAAAGGATGATCCATAATGTAGGTTTTAAGCACTAGCTGCTGAGGACATATGCGATCTGAACAGAGTGTAGAAGTTAGGGTTTGTGAGGTTTGCACATTGTGTGCTAAACATAGGCTGCTGTTCAATAAAAACTAGTTGGTGCTTAAATGGAAGGAGATAATAGTAAGATTTATAGCAGGACTAATACAGACAATGGACAAGTTGTAGAAATCAATATTGTTGGTATAGTATGCTTGTTTCAGCCTATTGTTACTGCTTGGCTATCTGAAATTTGATAAACTGGTATTCATTTCATTAATTAAGCATCACTGAAATCCAATAGAACATGGACCAATATACCAATGTGGGACTTATTAGAATAACTTCAGATTTTACCCGCACGAATGTGTATGTATGACACATACATGGATGGCCATTAAAGAAATACCTCATTTAAGGTATATTTTTTTATACATGGTATGTAAAATTACATAAAGGCATATTTTAAAACTGTAAGTTATAGATGAGTAGTTTCTGCTTTCCTTTTCTGAACTTGCTTTAGAATAAAACCATTACTCTGGAATCTGATAAGACTTACTCTAATCTGAAAGCTACATGAACATGAACCTGATCTTGACAAAGCAAAAACTTTCAAAGTAGAGCGTCAGTGGATCTATAAAAGGAAAAATAAAATATTTTGGCTGATAAATCTCAGACTTTCTAAAGTTTTATAAATTGGAAAATTCCTGTATTGCTGCTCTGGCATTGCAGAAAAAGCTGCAGGAGCATTTGGTGATTAGAAATATTTTTAGTAGAGCAGTAAAAAGTACTGATTTTTATAAATGTCAGTGTTGTCTCTCGCTGGGTGTATATAGTAATTAGCAAGAAGTAGTAATTCACGTTAAAATGTGGTATACAAGATCCAGCCATCCTGGAATCTGTTACACAAAAAGCCTCTTTTACCTTCTGCACTGGGATCGAACTGCTTCTTGTAGTAGTACAAGGGAAAGTGACTTCCAATCTGATGTGAGGTGAGGCCATCCGTGGTAGTGGTGAGCAAGCGTTTGCTTGGCTGATGAATGGGTTGGAGGTTGGCCTCACGAGCACCTTAGGAAAAATGGTAAACTGTTTAAAACATTCTCTCCTTCCTGTGAGAATAAGACAGCTTTTTACCAGTCCTTTCTCCCTAACGCAATAGGGTTATTTTACTTAGTGTCAGTATTTCAACATTTAAATGGCATTTCCTTTAAAAATAATAACATCTGGCCCTCATAAAAGCATATTACATACTTCAACGTGATTTTAAAGTGTGAAAAATTGAAAGCATTTAGTAGTTTAAGTCTCAGTAAGTATTATGCTACATTTTTAATTGATTCATTTAATAGGCAATATATTAAAGAAAGAAGGAAAATGAAGAATAAAGAAAGCCTTTTCTTGATGACTTGTGGGGTGTCTATGCCTACACATGGGTGTAAATCTCCTTCTAGCAGCTCCCATGGGTTTCTTCACCAGCTGGTTTGTATCCTCAGCTAAAGGTCTTCCTCTGCCAAGAGGGAGGAGAGTCATCTGCGCAGGTGAGGAGGGAAAGGATGTTTTTGTCACCTCAGGTGGAGAAAACTGCATGAGTTATGGGAGGTATTTTTTAATGGGTGATACAAATAACATCTAAGGGAACACATTTGTATGCAGAGCAGGTCTTATTCTTTGTATTTGTGCCCAGGAACAAGCACAATATCTGTGTAGTGTTGGAGTTGAGGCAAAAAGCACAATGAAAACATTTAGCATTAGTCATTCTAGGTACAAAATATTCTTGAGATTTTAAAAAGTGTGTTGACAATTCTTTTTTAAGTCTTTTCTTGAGCAGCAGGTATACTTTAATTAACCGGTTTACGTTGCAAGTAAAATAAACAGGAGCTTGGATGAATGAACGAATCTGGATTACACGTGAAAAAACCCATCTGTCTCTAATGTTACCAAAATCTATGTTGTGCTAAGGAAAGGAAGTACCAGACTGTCACAAAAAGGATGCAAACTGTTAAAACAGCTCAAAGGTTTTAATATTTCCTTGAATTCTTTAGGGTATTTTACTAATGGCTACAAAGTTTTTACCTGTTTAAATGGTTGACGTTTGTTCTGGCGTATTTTTTGTGTCCTGTTCACGATGCTAATTTGTATATGACTTCAGCACTCCTGGAGCACTCATTGTTTAAATTATGATGCCAATTCTCTGTGACCTTGGACAAGCCGTGGATAACTTTTCTGATCATCAGTTCAGTACTTGGCAGGAACTTGGTGAAACTTAAGCACATGATAATACCTATAGAGAGATATATAGATACATTGATATGGGTTTAGATAGCTGTTTGCATTTATTGTATATAGATGGGTTTAAGGGTAAAAATATGGTTGTATGACAGATAACAAAACAACTTATTTTGTGTTCCTAGAAAAGAAGCTTGTAAAGCAGTGCATTTTCTGTACCATGTAGCAGGCGATCCGAAATAGTGATTGACTCTCCCATTCCATTCTGCAATTAGCTGATATAACACAGACATTAGAAGAATCCACAATAAGATTTTGTGGAATTGCAGGTGTTTGGTACCCTTCAGAACTGGCTTGTAGCTGTAAGTTGTAACGGATTTCTCTATTTTTATTTTTCTACAAATTCTCAAGTTGACTCAAAGGGCAATGAAAGAATAGACACACCACAAAAACCATCAATCCCCACCATGTATTTGAATGAGAAAAAGAAGTGTATTTTGTCTTAGTTCACCACGTATAGGATTCATCTGATGTCACTTTAATATCTAAGGATTACTGCCTAGCTTTAGCTAATTGGATATGGTCCTTCATTAGTCAATAGAGAGAAATGGCCTCTTCTAAAGGATGATTCCCACCTTCTGTGTTAAGGTGAGATTAACTGGTGTCTGGAGGTGTCTTTTTATTGTTTATAAAGGGAGACATACAGAATGAATTGTTAGGCAGCTAATGCTTGCTGAAGTGTATCCTGCTTTAAGTGTCATCTAAATTTTGAGATCTAAATGTGAGACTGAAAAATAGGAAGCACTGTCAGGATAATTCAGAAGTTACTCAGTAGTGATAACTCCTTGATGGTATTCTGGTTTATATTCTTTCTGACATAAAGCCATTGTTGATTTTAAAAAGTAAGACCAATGCATTATTTTCCTATTAATCATTAAACATCCTCTCAGAAGAGTGAGATACCTCTTTTCTATCTTTGTACACCTAAGCACCCTGGATGAACTGCTGTCTCCTGGGAAAAATGCTATTGCCATGAATACTGAAGTGGTGACTTCACTTGTTTTTTAATGAAACTGCCTTATGTGCTTGCATTTTGCACTAGGATTATTTCTCGAGGATTGCAGTCCTTTTGCTTTTATAAGGGGTAGAAGCTATATTAAGTGTCCACTTGTAATCAACTTTGGAGAAATTATAATTTCATTATAATTTATATCATCTTGGAAGCTGTTTCAGGGTGAAGGTGACATAAATTTACAAATAACTTATTTCTGAAAGATGAAGGAAACAGTGACATTAAGCTGCTGCCTGCTAAATCGAGGTCAAAACTCCTAACTAAAAAAACCCAGTATGTATCTCTTTGGCTAGTTAAGGACTAACCCATGCACTCTGGAAAACAAATGAACTTTCACTCTTCCATAATTTAGTTACTTTTAGTAGCTACCAGGTGAACTTCAAATATCATACAGGCAACTTTTGTTTGTATATTTGTCCACTGGGAAAAAAGAATTATTAACTAATAACTTTCATAATAACTCCTCTTGACCTCTGTTTTCTCTCATGTAGTATTTTCAGCCCTTAAAATTATGAAAAGTGCCGGAGAGAGTTCACAAGAACACAACAAGTGGCAAATCAAAGACAGAGCCTACCTACAGTGGGGAGGATGTAGCCTTTTCTGCAGGGTCATTTGTGGCTGGAAAGGGACATGTATGCACTGCCCATGCAGAAAAATCCAGTTAAATGATGAATTAGTGAAATAGTTAAAAAATTAATTCTACTCTATTCCCGGGGGATTTTTTTTCCCCAGCATTATAGCTTGACAACTACAGAAAATACTAATAATTTTCACCAATATATTAAAATTGCTCAAAGTGCCATTTCATTTTCTGGGCCTTGTGCATAATGTGCACTTGCAAATGTGCAGTTATTGAAAGATTTAAAGTGTAAAAATGTTAAAGGTAAGATTTTTGGGAAGTATGTGAATCCCAAGGTGCATTCCATGAGCTTCACATCAAGGTTAGGTCCTGAGCCTCTTAAATATATCTGTAGGACAGCTGCCATACAGGAAAAGGTGTCCTCAGAACCCTGTGACGTTTGAAGCATTTATCAAATATGATGGACCTGTTGGAGGAATTCCAGAGGAGGCCCCAAAGGTGGTCAGAGGACTAGAGCACCTCTACTACGAAGACGGGCAGAAAGAGTTGGGGTTGTTCAGCCTGGAGAAGAGGAGGCTCCAGGGACGCATGTAGCCTTCCAGTACCTGAAGGGGGCCTAAGAAAAGCTGGAGAGGGATGCTGTACAAGGGCATGTAGTGATAGGTCAAGGGGAAATGGCTTTAAACTGAAAATGGGTAGATTTAGGTGAGATATAAGGAAGAAATTCTTGATTGTGAGGGAGGTGAGACTCTGGCACAAATTGCCTAGGGGAGCTGTGGCTGGCTTGTCCCTGGCAGTAGTTCAAGGCCAGGCTGGATGGGGCTTTGAGCAACCTGGTCTAGTGGAAGGTGTCCCTGCTTGTGGCAGGGGGGTTGGAACTAAATGATCTGTCTAGATCTAGGTGATCCCTTCCAGCCTAAACCATTGTATAATTCTATGACTCTGCCATTAGCCATGTCACTTCCCAGGTTGCTGAGTGGCAAAATGTCTAGGGGTTTAGACATCCAGGAATGTTAGCTGTGCCTAAATCATAGATTTAATAGAGGAAGTCCAGCTGAAAGTGAGAATGAGCATTGTCGTCCTTGAGTTCTGCAGGTATACCTACACTTGGGGGGCAGACCTACATGTACCAGGCAAAGACTGATTTATTTCTTGCTGTGGCTTAAAAGGAGCTTGGGCTCAAATTGCCACGAATGTTCTTTGGAAGAACTAAATCTAATTTTTTTTGCTGTAATGCATGTGGCTGATCCAGGCTGAAAGGAGGTCCAAGGCACTGGGTTGAAGATTTATGGAGGGGAAGTGGGGTGAGAATGGGAAAGTCTGGCTTTGAGACTGCCTGCCCGTGTGGGTGGACTCCGTGGTGTATATCAACAGGAGTGTTCAGGCATCTGCTGTATCTCTTTAGATGCATCATTGACTTTGGTGCTTTAACCCTTGTCTACACCTCAACCTTGTGCTTGAGACAAAGCGTACTCTGGTGCTGCTCTTTGCTCTGCACTGCAGAATTCTATGTTCAATTTTTTTTGTCTCTGCTAGCTGACACTAGAATAAATACCAATTATTTTAAAATGAGATACATCAGCAATGGAAAGTTGGATGTGTTGTGTTTTTTATTTGGGAATTTAATGTAAATACTGCAGATGATTCAGGACTTCACTTGAAAGAATAGCATGAAGTACTTGAAGAGATGGTCAGTCAGTGTAGGTCAGACTCACATCCCTCATTCAATGACTGAATTAAAGTGATTTACTGCTAACATTTGGAGCAACCTTCCACCTATAATGTAATAAAAAGGATCACTGATTGACAGCTAACCCTTTAAAATAAAGTCCTTTCCTTTTGCATTTACAAGGATCTTCAAGCGAATACATACACCATCTTCTTGTATATAGATTCTTGCCCCTGCCGTGACGGTGAAGCAGCAGAGGCGGTGTGAAAGGGCTGTGGGTCAGCTGAGAACCGCCGCCCGCGGGCGCAGCAGCCGCACGGGGGCAGCAGAGCCGCCGCGTTCCTCCGGCTCTCCACGCCGCTCTCGGGCTGCCACCTCCGCGATTCCCTTGCGTCTGAATAGGCGAGCAGGTGATGGAGAGATCCGGCCTGTACCAGCGGCGGGGCCGGGTTTCTGAAGTGGGCAAAGGCTAGGTAACACTGGCATCGTTGTCCCGCAGCTTCTGCGTTCACGCCTTTTTTGTTGGTGGTGGGTTTTGGTTTTGTTTTTTGCTGGTAATATTTGCATACAAAGGTGTTCTGTTTTCCACGGTTTAAAGAACTTCCCTCAGTTGTATCACCGCACAAGAGAAACTAGTACTTTGGTTGAAGGGGGTGGTTGTGTGTGCCCCGTGCAGAGGGAAGGTGTGCCCTCACCCACTGCACAGACCCCACATGTGTGGTATGACAAATCATAGAGTCACAGACCGGTTTGGGTTGGAAGGGACCTTAAAGATCATCCAGTTCCAATCCCCTGCCATGGGCAGGGACACTTTCCACTAGACCAGGTTGCTCGAAGCCCTGTCCAGCCTGGTCTTGAACGGTGCCAGGGATGGGGCAGCCACAGCTTTCCCTGTTCCAGTGTCTCACCCCCCTCATAGTAAAGATTTTTTTCCCAATATCTAACCTAAATCTCCCCTTTTTCAGTTTAAAGCCATTCCCCCTTGTCCTGTTACTAAATGCCCCTCTAAAATGTCTCTCTGTGGATTTCTTATAGCCCCCCTTTAGGTACTGGAGGTTAGGCTGGATGCTGTTTTCTTTTAAGTTTGCAGGCCTCACAGTAACTCTCCCCACCCCTCTCTTTGGTGTGATCTGTGTGAATATATAGGAAAATGCATAGTGTGAACAGGGGCTTAAAGCTAGAAGCAACTGACTTGAGGATGAGGCAGTGGTTTCTTCAAATTAAATGTGTGTTCGACCTTTCATCATCCAGACTTTTGCAGCCTGGCCCTTTTGGTAGGATCCTGTGTGGCATTACTTTTCCTGAGAAGATGGAGAGTTTCCATCTCCCCAACTACCTGAACCTTTTATGTGGCTTTACATAGATGTATTGGTGTATGATCCACCTTGGCCTGAGTGGGACAAACATGCAAGCTTCAATTAGGTTTAGCAGGATCCAACAGCCTACTGAATTACAGTCGTCTGGTTGGTGTAATTCAGTGTTGCCTTTCTTCAAGCAAACATCTTAAGCTCTGGGTTTCCATACATTAGAAAACCACTACACTTGTGAGCTGTCAGTTTGGACTGGATAAGATAATTTCTTTTATTACACTTACAGGAGCAAACCCATTTTGCTTGAGCATTTATTCTTCCCTCCCAGCCTGTGGCAGCTCAAGGGTCTGTAGTTTCAGTTTGTGTTGGAAAACCTGTTTCCACCACTTCTTGTCCACGTTTGCCTGTTTCAGGTGCGGTAACAGCAAGCAGAGAAGCTGCTTTTAATGTCTTGAGGCAATTCAAATGAGCTAGTTAGCTTTTGTTTAGAGTAAGCAGGATGTGCATTTGGAGATAGGTGTAAGTACTTTAAAAATATTGTCTCGTGTTAAACCATAGCATGAAAATTTCATATATTCTGTCAACGTTTATGATTCTGTTCAGATATTTCCATTTAGTAAGTGGACCCATTGACCTCCAAAGATGTGTGCCATGTGGTGAGAGTATGTGTTAACCCTGGAAGAGAGGTGGATCTTACTGGATGAAAGCTGTCCTTGCCCGCAGTTACCTGCATTATTGACAATGCAGGAGAGGAATAAAAATGAAGAACAAGCTTACCATAACAGAGAGAACTTGCACTGGGATGGGGATGTCAGTGGAAGTGCGCTGAGTGTGTGCTGTGCCAGTGTGGAGAGGATGAAAGGAAGTCTTGTATTGGATTGTATTATATCGTATCAATATGATATTACTTAAAACCAAACCAAATGAAATGAAAATAAAAACAACAAACAACCAAAGCAAACCAACACCCACACACCCAAATCTATCTCCAGGAAATTAATAAGATATATGGGCTGTGGTTTTGAACAAATGTCAGTATTTCTCAAACTTGTTGACATGAGGGGTAAATTGCTTGTGCTTATCCATATATGCAATGTCCAGGTATACCATTAAGAAGTTTTGCTGGCTATGACTCCCACAACTGATTTAGTAATTGTTTAGTTGTGTTACCAGGCATTGAAATGGCTCTGGATCTGCCTACTGAGAATATTTTAAATGTAAAGCTGATAAAGTTTGTTTAATATTTCAGTCATGTCAAAGTCTGTTTAGATACATAGTTTTCATAGAACTGACCCATTTCTGCAAAAATAGCTCAAAAGGGATCTTTATTATAGATTAATGCAGATGAGTCCACATGGCTTTCATTCATTCTTCATAAAAACTCCATTTAATTTTTAAAATCTGTTGCTAAATTTTTATGATGCAAATAATCTTGGGTCAGGAAGGATAAGTAACCATTGTAATGCCAAAAAGCCAGCTTCACAATACAAAGGGATTAATTAGGGGTGATAACTTAAATAATAGCTAATAGAATCAAACTGATTTTATGTACATTTTAAGAGCTAGACTAATCAAAGCTTAAAATGCATAGGATAATAAAGCAAAGCTCATTAATCTGGCATAGTAAAAATATATACAATCAAAAAGAGCTGGAATAAGCACAAGCTTACAGTAAAAGTGCTGAGTGTTTAATCTTATTCTTGCTGAAATTGTTGTAGAAATTCAGAGCAACTTCAGCTGGAGTCACAGCTGAAGGCCAATCTGGTAGAAGGCCAGTCTGCTCTTTTCTCACTGTTGTCAATGATGCCTGTTTGGTGGTGCTGGAGGGATGTGTTGTCATGGGTTCAGCAGTAGCAGTCATTTTTCTCCTTCTTGGTAGCTGGTGCAGCGCTATGTTTTTTGATTTTGGGCCTTGGAACTGTGCTGATAACACCAGTGTTTATAGTTACTGCTTGGCAATGTTTTGGTCTGACCAAGGACTTTCTGAGTCTCATGCTATGCCAGGGAGGAGGGGAAGCCGGGAGGAAGCAGGGACAGGACACCTGACCCAAACTGACCAAAGAGGTTATTCCATACCACAGCACATCAGTGTCCAGGATGTGAAACCGGAGGGCAGAGACCCGGAAGGGTGTGGTGGTGGACTGGGGGTGCATGGCATGGTCAGGATTTTTGGTACTGGTGGGTTTGCTGCCTGGGGGGTGCACTGGCAGGGTCGGGCTTGGTGAGCAGTTGTATTCTCTTTCTTTGTATTTCTCTGGTATTATTACTGGCGGTAGCAGTAGTGATTTGTGTTATACCTTAGTTACTAAACTGTTCTTATCTCAACCTGTGCGAGTTGCATTCTTTTGATTCTCCTCCCCATACCCCCCGGGACTGGGGGAAGAAAGAGGGGAAGTTGAGTGAGTGAGAAAACTGCGTGGGTGGGGGGCTTAAACCATGACATTGATGTAAAGGATGGCATTTCATGCTGACTACTCTGTGTCTTGAAACGAGGGGAGAAATAAAGGAGAAGAGGTAACCTACTAACATGCAGTCATAGGAGCCAGGGTTTCATCAGCAAAGACTGATGCTCAATCAGGAACATTTCTGCATATTCCATAAATTGAAAATCTGATAGAAAAAAGGAGGAATCATCAGAATATTTACTGGAACATTTAAATTGCTAGTGCAAGTTCAGGTGTTTAAGTAATTCTAGCAGAGTTATAGTATAAAATAAATGGCCTCATTAATCTGAGTCTGTAATAGATTTAGCTGTCCTTGCATTTTCTTTTGCTAGGTTTCCTGTGGAAGAAAACCTTGTGCATTTTGGAGCCCCATCTGATTTCGACAAAATTTGAGAGACGGGTAATAGTTTTAAAGCTCTTCAATTAGAATAAGAAAAGGTGCCTGGGAAGAAGAGAGAAAAGGTACAAGTGCTTCTGTCTGAAAAGCTGTCCCATGGGATCATCCTTACACAAAAAAAGAGAAAATTTGAAGTTCCCCAGGATAGGAAAAGCTTCACTCAACCATGAGGTAAAATCTATAGGAAACAAGACTTCATTAGTTCCAGAGCTCACAGAACTTGTTGTTATTCAGCTTGTTTAGCAAATTCAAATTTTAGACGACTCTTTTTCTTTGATGTGTCACCTGAAGCTTAAAAGGGTGTTAGATCTCCAGCTTTTTATCTGTGTAAGGCTACAGCGAAAACAGAAAACCCCCAACCTAGCGTTCCCTAGGTGATTTTCTTTCTGAGTGTATCTTCATATATGTGACAGTAGAGGAGGAGGGAAGAAGGAAGGGAAAACATGAAAGAGCTGAAATGTCCTTTACCAAGATTTGGTAAGGCAATGTGTTCCCCAATCTGTGTTCTGCCTTCTGACATCTGGTGGCAAAATCCCTCCATTACAGTGCTTGCTCTGAATTTTTCAGAAACTCTCCCCCCGTCTGCCGGCTCTTTGGTCTTCTCTGACATTTGTGGGTGCTTAATGCCAGTGAAAACCAGGGCACTTGTGGATAAAGAGGTAATTCGAGTGTCTGGCGGAGAGCAACAGATATGCCACGAAGCTTAAAGTGGGAGGAGAACAAAGAAGATTTACATAGTGGGTTTATGTCTGGCAGCAGCAGCAGCATCTCTCTGCATCCCAGGCTATGCCTTTTGTGCAGAGTGGAGATGTCTGAGATACCTCTGAACAGCTTGGAAAAGCAATTTTTCCACAGTGAGCTCTGAGCACGCTTCCAGTTGCCAAATCCCAGCACACCTGCCTGACACCTCAGCTGCTATGATGCGTGTCCCCCACCACAAGTGAAAATGCTCATTTTGCGCCTGTGAATACATGCAGAAATGATTGGTTCCAAAATATATGCTTAGAAGAAAACTACGAGCGATTAAGCATTGGTAAGAATGAAAATGTCAAAATGATTCTCATCACCGTACAAGATAAATCTCCAAGGACCTAAGGCTCCCTCAGTTATTGCCTGCCATACTTATATTTAGGCTGGGTTTCAGAAAATAAGTGTTACCCACATCCAAGATCAAGGCAAGATGTTTCTGTTATGTTTACCATGCCCCGTGGGTGAGAAGGAAATGGAAACTTCAACAGACCTGCTACATGAGGCAGTCTGGCAAGTGGTGAAGTTCTTGAGTTTGGCCAGGGTTGAGGCAGTCAGACCCCTCAGGGCAAATGTTTTGGCAGGATGGGGGATGCCAGGCAGGGTGCATGGAGTCAGATGGTGACATTTCTGTCCATCCACATGTGGCTGTTCAGGATGGGTAACCAGATACTAATTTCACCTCAATCAGGTGAGGATGAACTTAATTATAACACCGGAGAGAGGCACATGAACTCTTCTGAGCAGGACAAGGCGTCACAGTGCTCTGCCATCATGCAGTCTGAGCTCTGGATGAGACAAGGTTAATCTAAAGGATTGCCAACTATTCCCTTCAAAGGAATCAGACAAGTAGAGCCACAAAAGCAGAAAAACTCAGAGGCACAAATCCTTTAGCATTTCCTACCACGTGTTTGATGAAGGAGGAAAGGCTTGAGAAGGAAGGCAGAGTTTAGTCAGACTTCCTAGTGTTGCAGATCCTGACATCTAAGTGGCAATAATCCTCTCTAGGTACAGATAGTTTTCTTTCATATTTATACAAAGAGAAATTACTTATATTCAGACTATTAACTATGTAATCCATTATCTATGCATTTGTAATCTCATTGAAAATTATCTAAATAGAAAATGTAACTTTTTACCTACATAGAGTGGATTTTTTTGATTCTGTATTAATCAGAGCTGTTCTTTCCATGCTGAACTAGTAGCTGTTTGTCCTCAGACAAGACAAAATGCTAAAGAAGTGTTTCCTTTTGGTCCTGTTTTTGAAAATATCTTGAAATCTGCAATTCAGAACATTAAAACCCGATCATATTCCAGTCTTGCTTTAGCTTTCCCCCTGTTCTCCATTCCAGTTCCAGGCTGGTTTGGAATAAATGCGGTATATAATATTCTAAATAATAGTACTTCTTCTGCTCTTGACCCTTGGAAAGCTCTATTTCTGCTTGTGCTCAATATGCAGAAAGATGAGCACAAAATACACCTTTTTGCCTTACTATTAAAACACCATAAAATCCAAAGTCCGTAACGACCTTTAGGGTATTTTTAATGTTTTTTAATGCACAAACGCAAGCCTAGTACATTCCTGAGTGCAATTCTCTTTTATTTTTCCTTCCCTTATTAAAACATAGGTGCTTAAAATTCAGAGGAAGTAAGACTTATAATCAGAAAGAAATACTGAGGAACGGAACAAGTTATTCCTTTTTAATGCACTGTATGCTTCATTAAACTTAGTGAAATTTGGATGCCATTATTTGAGAGAGTGTGTTGTAACTATAAAGCAGATGTAGTATTATTTCTCTAGAAAAAATAACCCAGGTAAATTGACGGTGAGTGGCCTTTTTTTTTCAGCAAACAACATATCTGACAACCTCCTAATCCCCCACAATCCCACCGTGAGGGAACTGAGTTATTGGGCTAATAAGCATTGACACCTTTTTTACCAGAATTTGTGATGCCTGTTTTTAAAATGACACTGCCCAGATTAGAAAATGCTATATCATGAGATAATAAATGGCACCATGAATCTCTACAGTGAAGTCTAATCCTTCTTGTAGATGAGTTCTCAAGTCTGACAACACGTGTTGCCCTTGGTAAAGAGGTTTCAGAAAAGTAAGTATGATTCATTTGTGAAATCAGCTTGATCCTTGCCTTTACTACTCTTGGTCTGCCTAACTTCCACTTTGCACAAGGTCTCCTTTTCTTTGATAGAATTTAATTATGGAAACATAATTAGTTAATGAAAATAATTCCAGACATTATTTTGGAAATAATCCTTTTACAATCAGATGAAAATCTCATTAGGTAAGGAGGTCTGCTTTCCCCCCCCTCATTTTCTCTATAATGCAACAACACAATCAACATATATTTAACTGAGGATAAAACATTTATTCATTTTTAATGTTTTTTGTAGCATGACTGGAAGAGCTGATGCTGTTTGATACATAGGAAAATAGGAACTACCATAATGTATCAGCTTAAGGCAAATATATGGATGAATGAGTTCTGTAATATGGTAGCCCAAATTTAGGCCAGGTGTGTGTGAACACTTTGAGGTTTGGGGTTTTTGTCCTTCTTTTTTTTTAAAAAAAAGGAAAAATTCCTAATATTGTTTCCTGGATATAGCTTGGGTTTTTTTCCCCGAAGGATATGAATACTACTTACTGTACCTCCAACAAGAAGCAAGAGCCACACTTAGTACTCTTGTTATTTATACCTTTATTGTGCAATAGAGCCCCGTAGTCATGCCCAAATATTTTGCCCACGGACTTTTCCTTTTGGTGTAATAAGTAAATTATTTGTTAAAATCTAAGACTATCTAAAAGGTGAGGAGGCCAAGTATTGTTCTACTTCTGACCTGAATTCTTATGGTAGGGTTTTTTTTCTGCTTATCACATGAATTACAGCCTAGATTAAAAAAGAAATTCAGGAGCTACAGCACAAAGTATTGCAACACCTAACTTTTTGGTACGTGCTTCACCCAGAGCAAGACTCAGAAGCTATGCCTGGCAGCACAGGGTCTCTAATACACAAAGTAAGGTGCCTTATAATGATATATAAAAGATCTAAAAGGCTCAGTAGTGACTCGTCAAGAGGTAGCAAATGAGAAATGAGGAGTGCAGGTTTTTAAATGTTTGCCCTTCAGGGAGCTTAGGTGTTTTACGAAGTATTAGGAAGAAGCATCTTTATGTTTCAAAATAGCTGCAGTTCTCACAGCCTGGGGGATTTTGCTCTTTTTGATGAAGAAAGATCTGTTTGCATGATATTCCATGGGGTACGTCAGACATCAGACAAACAGCATTCATCGCAGGGTTTGATCATCTTTCTTTAGTGCTGCTTTGTTGGTGAGTTCAAGGGGGTAAAGTACCACCCTGATAGGGAAAGATCAAGAGCGGCAGCTTAAGCAAAGAGGACATGCAGTAGTCTGTGGGACCAGATGTACCCAAATGCCTTGAGGGAGTAGGCTGATATCACTGCGAGACCACTCTGTCATCTGCAGATATTCATGGTGACAGGAGAAGGTCCCACATAACTGCAAAATGGTAAATATGCCCATTTTCAAGGAGGAAAGATATCATAAAGCTATCTTTGTTCAGCCCCTTTAGAGAAGGGAAAGGGGAGATCTAGCTGCTGTGTTTGATTACTTCTGGACAGTTAGAGGGAAGATGGAGCCAGATGCTTCTTGGAAGTGTACAGCAAAGGGATAAGAGGCAATGGACACAAGAGGCAGAAAGAGCAATTGTGAGAAATTTGTTTGCACGTAAGGAAGAAAATCCTTCGTGATGAGGGTGGTCAGATGCTGGAAAAGGGCCAGAGAATCTGGGAGGTAAAACCTTTGTCCTTGGAGATATCTGAAACCACAGGACACAGCCCTGAACAACCTGATCTAACTTTGAAGTCAGCCTACCCATGACTAGGATCTGGATCCTCAGCCTGACCAGTTCTCCAGAGATCCCTTTCAACCCACTTTTTAATATGATTCACAGCTTTCTATCCTCTTAAATGAAAGCAAGTCTTGCTCCCCAGTGACATTGAATGTGTACATGCATCTGGGTTTTTTTTTTTCAGCCTGGAAGATGTCATTACTCTATAAGCAGCATTTATATTAGTGTGCATGAGCAATCCGTGTAATTTTATATCTTAGGAGAATAGTTTTAAATGGCAAAACCAGTCATTATAGTGTTTATCTGTATCACTTTTGTGTGGTAGAAAAGAAAGAATGGTTACTTCTGTTAGTTTTGGCAGTCAGTTTTTCCATTTATGTGGAAGCTTTGAAAGACCAGAGATTCCAGTATGCTGGTTAAAAACCTTATTTCCTTCAAAATCCAGTAACCAGCATGATTTTAATAAATGCCTGTGGGTGACTTATTAAAGGACCCCAGAATACCTTTGCTCCATTGCTTTTTCATTTTGCACTGGCTTTTCAAGAGTCAATTACCTTTATTTTTGTATGGGAATATTTGGAATGTACCAGAGCTTTTAAAGAACTTAAAATTTGGTGGACCAGATTCTCATCTGTGATAAAAACACGAAGTGTGTAACTATGTATCTGTATGCACATTGTAAAGGAGACTTTTAGGCTCTGTTTGACTGATCCAGCTCACAGAGCATAAGGATGATAAACACAAATAATTTACAGCTGCTGACTTTTGGAATCCATGCTTTGGGATATCTTTAGCTTTAGGGGATGGCAACAGATGAATGTTGTGGGATGCTGCTGCACATCAGGCTCTAAGCCACTGTAAGGTCTTACCTTTGAGGTACTCCTAATGAGAGCTGGGGTCTGTGTCTGCTTATTTTAATACCTGAATTTCAATATTAAGAGAGATGTAAGACCCAAGAGAAAACCCAATCTTTATAAATGAGAATCCAAGAACATAACTGTTAAACTGAAGAGCAGTGCCACAACCAACACTTTTACTTAGCTTAGGCTACTAGCATGGTGGGTGATAGAGAGGTAGGAATCTCTTGGGAGAGATTAAGGAGCAAAACTGTTGGTAAACATCAGCGAACTCATTAGTTCTTGGAGACAAAATCTGCATGTGGCTACCAAGATATAAATTTTCTATCTAGCAGTTCAGAACCTGCAGGCCTCTGAGTATAATCAGTGTTTATAAAAGATCCAAATATGTGCAACCGTTCAGAAACAAGGTTTTATTTTTCTGATTTTTATGCTGCTCTATTTGCCTTGAAATGGAAATGCTGAAGTTGTTCCAAACACTGTACCTGTCGCGAGTGCCAATACCCATTTGCATGTTTTATGCTTTTCTTTTAGCATATGGAAGAGCCCTACAAATTGATGAAAAGTAAGAAATAGTGACACCAATTCAAAAATGAAGCAAGCTGAAAGAAGAAAGAGAACATTCATATAATAATTGTGTTTTGTAACTGTATTGTGTTCTAAGGCCACAGTATTCAGCTGGGGATTTTCCAGTCAGAAAGATATAAATACAGGCTGTGTAGGACAAAGACTGCCAATCTGGTATTCCCGGAAAATGGTAAATTTATCATATCGTGCATGTGCAGCATGTACAAATGCACCCTTGGAGATGAGTCAGGCTTACTAAGTAAGCATCTGTAAACCAAGCTACTCTGTATAGGTGCAACGGATCATTTCAGTTCTTCCCAGGAGCGTTGGCCAGTGCTATGAAAGCGTGTAGAGAAGCTTCCTGCAAGCACGTCTTTCTGCATGGTGTCGCACAACCTGTGTGTGAGTACTGCAGATATGTGCAGATTTTCAGGTGTGCAGAGTGATCTGGAACAACTGCATATGTGCAGCAGCAGCACCACACCGTAAATAATGACCACGTTTTCCAAGATTTGCACTTATGACATCCCTGAGTTTCAAAGCAGGACAGCTTAGTTATTGCTTCGTCTACTGCTTTTTCCTCTGATATTTGCATGTGACATGTCTGTATTGTTTAAACTGTGTGATAACAGTTTTGTGTCTTCAGATGTGCTTGTCTGATTTCTGTAACAACAGGACACCCGTATGAAACTACCAAGTATCCTCTGGTCTCATAAAACACAATCAACTAGAGTGTAATGATACATTCAGCTAATGTGCTCCTATAATTGCAAGGCATTTACTACATCTAACGTGCAACAGCTGCTGTAGTTGCCTGTTAGTTGCTGTAGTTGCATTTTTTGTGTGCTTTGACTGCTTCTAGTCCAGTAAGAATACTTGTGGTCCTACACTGACCCACGCAACAGGAAAAGACCCACTGCATTGGTAGGACAGGAGCATCCAGCCCCTGTGGATCCACATTAGTTTGGGTCTACCTCAATGTACTGAAATTATGCTGCTGATAGCAGTATAGTCTTGTTTGTTTCAGTTCCCTCTGCATTATTTTTAGCTGTCTGCAAACATAGAAACACAGTTACTGACTAGGGAAATCGTTGTTATTGTACCAGCTTCCAAAGAAGGAGGTAAGACCACATTTCTCTTTACAGCCAGCAGCCTTTTAATTTGGCTGCAGTCTGCATCTAGGCATATGTGTATTGTAGTGACTACTCAACAGCAATGGTAATAACCATGTAGCAGGCCATTTTCCATGCCAGCCTCTTGGGATTTCATCCTACAGCTCCACCGCTGTGTGTGGGCATTAAGGCAACATTAAGTCTTCATTTTGCTGTTCCTTTTTTTTTTCGACTGCACGGACCTTTACGTCTGTATTTGCGTTGAAAAGAGTAATTCAAATATTCTACAGGTCTTACTTACATGGAAAAACTCTAGCATGAACAATAACAACTGGGGAAGTGTTTTGCTTCCCTCTTCTGTTTCTCACAGACTTGGCTATCAACATTATAGAAGATGTGATGACAGTTAAGGATTCAACAGAAGCTTCTCAAAAAACATGCCATTATACTAGCTGGTACAAATGAAATACAGAAAACATATGACTATCAGTACTTCTTAATACTGCGTGCGTTCATCCCCATTTAACATAGCAGTGGGCAAGAAATCCAGGAGAGAACTTCGAATTTGACTCTGATATTTCTGTAACAAATGAGGGCGCTCTCACCTTTGGCTCTCTCTACTTCTCTGCATGCCCTTTTGGAAAGCACAAAATACACTGAAATATGTGAGCAAGCTTTTACTCACCCACCCACATTTCACAGAATCGCAGAATCACAGAATGGTTTGGGTTGGAAGGGACCTTAAAGATCATCTGGTTCCAGCCTTCCACTAGCCGAGGTTGCTCAAAGCCCTGGCCAACTTGGCCTTGAACACTGCCAGGGATGGGGCAGCCACAGCTCTGTTTCACGATTTCACCACCCTCTTAGTACAGAATTTACTCCTTATAGCTAATCTAACTCTCCCCTCTGCCAGTTTAAAGCCATTCCCCCCATAGAGCCATTCCACTACATGCCCTTGTATGAAGTCCCTCTCTGGATTTCTTGTGTTAGACCCTCTACAGATTTCCCTCAGTTAACCAACCATCACGGCAGACGACTGCGACCCACCACCCGTCTTTGAGCCGAGGAAGAAGAGGCCTTCAAAACCCCACCCGCACTACGCTCCTCCTAAGGTGCGGATGCACGGACCGAGCCACCCCACCACTCGGGCACCGCCCGGGGAAGGGGCTCGGCAGAGGCTTCCCCGCCGTGCGTGACTCCCTTCTCCCTCTGGAGGGAGACACAGCCCAGCTTTTAGCTGCCGGCGCCGCGCCTCTCCCGCCCCTGCTCCAGCAGCCCCGGCCCCACTGCCCCGTGGGAGCTGCCTCCCCGCCTGGCGCCCATCCTACCCCCGCCGCAGACGAAGGGGGTCCCTGGGGATCCGCGGCGGGATCCGCGGGGATCTCCTCCTCTCCGCGGCCACGTGCGCCTGTGCGGAAACTTCGCACCGTCCGCCCCACCGCTCGGGAGGGGACCGGAGAGAAGGGGAGGGAGGGGGGAGCCGTGCCGTGGGGGCGGGCGAGAGGTGGCCCAGCCCCGGTGTGCGCGGGCCGCGGGAGAGGCGGCGGGCGCTGTCGGCGGAGCCCCGCTCCTCGGTCAGACAGAGCTGCTGCCTCTGAAGGGGCCGGGGAGGAGAGCAGCGGGGAGCCGGGCGGACACCGGGGAGAGGAAAAGCGCCCTTCCCGACCCCAGCGCAGGGCGCGCCAGGAGCTGCCGCTGCCCGTCCGACCGCCCGGGGCGGCTCCGCGCCCCTCCGCGGTGCGGGGCGGTGCGCGCAGGCTGGGCACGGAGCGGCTGCTGCCGCCGCTGCTACTGCTGCCGAAGGTGAAGCTCTCGCTCTCCAATTACTTTTCCCAAGAGAGAGAAGGAGGCAGCAGGAGGGGGAAGTCGTGCTGTGTGCGGAGCCAAACCAATCAGAGATGCTCTAACGGAGGTATTGCTGCAGGACGCGCCGGCTCTTCCTCCCTTCCTCTGCCGGCAGGGCTGAATCGGGACCTCACGCAGCTGGCGGAGGGGCAGGAGCCGGACCCAGCTGCAGGACTTCTTCACCCTTCCGCTTTTCCGAGAGCTAATCCGTACTCCGTCCTCTTTTGTTTTTTACTATTATTATTTCTAATACTCTGAAATCGTGCACGAGAAACACTTCAAGTCTTCCCTCCTTCCCTTTCCACGTACTTCACCCTTCCTCTCGCATCTCTTAGCCGGATTCCTCATATATTCATTCCCAAAGAAGGCGGGGGGACACCCGGGCCCCGGCAGACGATTGCCCGCTCCAGCCCGGCCGAGCCGAGCCGAGGGGAGCCGAGCGCGGCGCCGCTCCGCTCGGTGCCCGCGGGCACTGGCGGGGCGCGGGGCGTGTGCCGGCGATGCGCGGGCGGTAAGGCTGGAGCTCCCCCCCGACGTGAGGCGGCCGATCCCTAGGTGTTTCCGGCAGGAAACGGGGCTGCAGGTAAGTGAGCGGCGGGCTCCAGGGGCGTCTGTCTGTCTGCGCTACGGGGTGGGGGGGAGCACACACACCAGGAGGTACCCTCCGCGGCTGCGGAGACTCCGCGGGGCGGCTGGAGGGGAGCGGCAGCTGCGGGGCGGCTGCTGCGGGCGAGCTGGTGCCTGCCCTCCCGCTGCCCAAAAGTTGCAGAGAGCCGCTGCGAGGAGGCAGGAGCTGCTTCGCCGCCCTTCGCGGCTCTGGTTGAGCGCCGGGGCAGCTGCTCCAGCCCGGCGCCGGGCTCCTGTTCTGCTTTTTGATATAGCTTGGTATTAAACCGGACGTTTCAGCGTTTCAGCAGAGCCGGGGGAGGGGAAGGGGACCGGGGAACCCACCCGGTTTTCAGCCCGACTACTTGTGTAGGAGAGGTGGCCGCTGGCTTGCAGTCCCCGCGGGCGCTCAGGGGTTTACTCTGCTTTGGAGCCCGGATGCTTCGCAGCCGCCTTCGGAGCGAGGAGTCCCTGTAGGAAAACCTTACAAAAAGAGTTCTTAAAAGACGGTTCATGGCTTCGGTTCTTCCTGTGTGTAACGCTCCCCAAGTTGTGGTGTAGGTAGTGTGAAACATACCTTGTGTTTCCACGTTGCTTTCTTTGCATTTCACTGAACTCATTTACCTACTGGATACGGTGCAGGTTCTGTATGCCACAGGGAGGGGGCTTTTCCTTTAGTTTCCTTTTTTACAGATTTGCAAGAGGAAAGTTTTAAAATAGCCTGCTTTGTTCCCCTGGAACTGTAGGATCGGACACCAGGTTATTTAGGCAAAGAGTGAAGAGCAGTAGCTTGCACTGCTCTGCTGGGAGTTGCCATGCATGGCTCTTATTGCTTAAAGCATTTTAAATTATATGTGTAGTTACAGCTGTTTCTTTCCAGCTTTTGCTTGGAGATAATCAGTGGGGTTTTTTTTCCAGAGCACTAAGTACCTCACTCCTACCAACCCACCCCTCGATAGGCACCGGCTCAGTATTTAAAGCACCATGCTTTGACTCCTGCAGAACTGTCAATTTAAATAATAAACATACCCCCTGAAAGCCCCATAAAGCATTCTGGGTGTTAGGGTCTTCGCGCAGCAGTGGATACATTTAAATTACTATTGACTAAATGATAATTGTTATCTGGTATCTCAGTTTTACTAACTAGTTTCAGGCATTAGCATTCAGCCTGCTGTATGTTTAACACTTTAAAGCTGTTTTATGGGATGATTCGAGTGAAGTCAAATGGATAAATTAAGATTCTTTTTTTTTCTGTAGTGTGGGGTAAACTAGAAAAATAGCAGTTCAGTGGTACTAGGAATATAGCTTACCTGGAGTTAGGAAAGAGCATACTAAGGCAGTTTTATTAGGGGTGGCAAAGGTGGCATCTTTAATTATACTTTTTCACAGTAATTGTGCAGTCATTTCATACTGATGCCTAAATTGGTCTGAGTGGTTAATTAACAGTAGTAATTCACATTCATTTCATTATTAATATTTTATTTCAGAGAGCTGATACTGCTGAGGCAATACTGAAAGCTGTATTTTTTTGTTTCATAGAGTCCCAATTTCTAAAAGTATGGTACTGTTACTCATTTAAATGTGAACTACCTAAGTGCCATCATTTCAGTGGAAAGCTTTGCTCAGTTCATTAGCAGATAGCAAATGAGGATTACTATTCACTGGTTCCACATGTCATTTGCACGTAAGGGGGCTTTCAAAACTGTGGTATTAATTTTAGACACACTGCTGGTAGTGGGTGACTTTCAGATAAAATCTTGATTCCTGCCATGCCGTTCTAATCAGAGAATGACGACTAATCTGGAAGGATCTTATCATACTGGACATACAGGGTAACCTTTTTACCTGTCTCTTTGTACGATATGAGGCATCTCAGCTTCATGTGTAGATGCTTGTATTGCGCTTGATAATTCTGGTGGGGAATGCATGAAAAAAACTTGTTCTGAATAGAAGTAAATAGATGCGTGTACAGATGGATATTGGAGATTGCTTTTATTAGCAGGTTGCAAAGTGATGATTCATTGAACTGTATCTGGATTTACATAAAACAAATAATTTATACGGAATTGTAGTGACAGAGAAACATGGAGCTGCCAAGAAGTTCCATAATTTTGTCACAGGTGACCACAGACTTGATAAAGGATATCTTTACAAATGCAAGCTCTATGTTTTTGGTGAGCAAAACATACCATTGAATTTTTCAGACCCGAGCATCTTCACACTTAAATTTATTGCTGGCTGTATAGTGCTACTGACCAACCTGTGTAAAGCTTAACTAGGGTATTAGAAATATGTTGCATTAATTATGTTGTGTGTTTTACTTGCTATAAATAAGTAATGGAACAACACTAACTAGTTATAACACTAAAGGCAATCACTGACTTTGGAGGACAGAAAATCACATTACCTAATACTCATGTACACAAAAATGAGATCACCATCTTGAAAAATTACCCTGAATGATACAACTGTCAGTGAGCAAGCAGTTCTGGTTTAACTTCTGCAGCATTGTATTAGAAATGCTTCATTAAGTCGCATTATTCTGCAGCTGTTTGTTCACTGAAAATAAGAATAAAAATCAGGAAGTTTATCCAGCAAAGCAGTGTTATTTCCTTTGTTAAGTACTGAAAGTTCAAGCAAACATGAAAAAAAAACCCTTTAGCATTAGTGTGCCAGGAACACTGGGTACATCCTATTTTTGTGATATATGGATGGCTTTTACTGATGCAATTCATCAATGTATTTATTATTCAAACATCATCAAACAAAGAAGATAAAGTAAACAAAGACTGCATGGTAGCACACAGGCTAAAGCAAGGGAAGACCCCACAAATCTAATTTATTGATGTTCAGTTTCATATTTACAGTCTATATTTAAACATCTCATTTAAATGTCTTTGTCTCATCGATTTTCTACTACAGCTCCAGATAATTCAGGGAGCAATAGCTTTCATTTGAAAATGCGTTTTTGATTTACGTGTTGAAGCACTGAATTTTAAAGGTATTGAGGGAAAAAGTTGTGTTTGGATTAATATAAAGTAAGTGTCCTACGCTAGCAGAGCTGAATACCGATCTGTCCCCATTCATGACCATTTTTATGCCTTAGGAGGGGCATCTCAAACTGATGTAGACTTTTGTTGCTCCATTGGAGTAGTTGAAGCTCTGACAGAGCCAGCTGGAGTTTTGCTCCATTGTCTTAGATCACTGAGTTTAAATGGGTGCTTTAGAAGGGTTTTGCTTAGCTTTTATTTTTTTTTAGGATAGAAAAAATTCACACAGTATGCTGAGCTTCACAGGACCCGCTGTAAATGCGCACCTTCACATTTCAAATACTTTTTACAAACAGAGGCCCACTCTTGGAGCTATTTCAGCAGGAAATTTGTCCCAGTGATTTGGTTCTGTAAGCTGTTAATGTATACTTCAAACCACTCCTCCTCATAACTCAGTTCAGATGTGTAAAACTCATCATGCATAGGAATGAATGTGAAAACATCAACAGTAATGTCATTCATTTTTTCTGGTGACAGCTACAGAGCTATCTGCTTTTGCTCTAGGTAGAACTCCAGAAGATAGCGATTTCTGTGCTTTGATTCTTCATACACCATTGCCAGCCACTCTTGCTTACGCTATGTAGTCAGTTATTTATTGAGAGAGAAGGCAAAATAATAGCCACCTAATATAATTTTTCATGCAGCTAGTGCAAAACAGTCGCATTGTTAACATAAACAATTCAAGGCACTTTTATAGATCTTTCTCTTTGCACTGTGTTTTGAAAAACACCGTGGAGGTAGACGAAAGAAAATAAAGACAGTGCTTTACACTGCTTGTTATGGCAGGACACTACGCATTACACATACTACATAGAGTGGGATGAAGTCACTAAAAAAGAAAGCTTTCTTATTCTTTCTTCAGATATATCAGGGCACTGATTTGTAGGATGCACTGTAGTTCAATCTATTGCGTGAGCAAACACTTACCAGAGTAGCTCCTGTATCTTTTGCGGTATGGAAGAATCACGTAATTACATGTGTAAGAAGTGGTAAATTGGGTTTTCTCCCCTTGTTTAAAGCTTATCAAACCTCCTGATCTGTACTATGTTAATAGCTTTCATTTGCCAGTAGCCTCACTTTATATCTTGCTAATCTTGCAATATGAAACTTGAACACAGGTCTCTTGGCACCAGGACAGCATTGTATACCGCCGCCTCTGCTGTGAGCATAACTAACAACACCAAGGGGAGAGGCATAGTGCAGGGTAGCATACAGGTGAAAGCACACAGAGCTTTTTTGGATTTTGTGGATGTTTGGTAATCTTCTATGCTTAAATCATGACTTGGAGCTAAGGCTGCATATAAGGCGCTTTAGACTGACAAACTTCACAAGTAAATAAAGACACAAGCACAGTTCAACAAACCTATTTGGTCGTATAAATAACATTAAGAAATGGGTTGGTAATATTTTTTTTGAAATAGATAACCAAATACCTTTTGGGAAGATTTCTTGCCTCTGTTGCAGTATTATGATCCAGTATTTGAAGATGAGGTACTGGATTAGACAGACTGCTACCCTGCTCCAGTAAAGCAGTTTCCTTCTTGAAGTGCAAGGAGGCGGTATTGCAGTACTGATTATTTTAACTGACTTCCTGGAACCAAGCTGCAATTGCTTAGTGCACTGTTTTTGCTTTATTTTTCCCTTTTAAAAGCAGGATATAACAAATTTCTAAAATAAATCTCTCAGTAACATGCAGTCTCACACCAGCTTTTTTAGACAGGAGCACAGACCTGGCAAGTCTCTCACATTCACAGTGATAATCTGTTATCGGATTTCTTCCACTCCCCCACTGCCGTTTCTGCATCACATATTGATAAGGCAGAGCTGTGGCTTCCAGTCCATCTTGTCACAAAACAGTTAGCTATGGCGTGTGGGCCTCCGCTCGCTTCTGTCTGACATGTCATGTCTTGGAACAAGGAAGAGGGGATGGTGCAGCCCTTGAGTCACTGAATGGTTTTTCATGGACACCTGAGCATCTTTATGCAGGACACTTCCAGGTCACAGGCTCTCCTTGTGACTTCTCCCTCACCACATGAAACTACACATATGAGAGAACCTGTCCCACAGCCTCTGATGTGCAGTCTCTGCCTGGGCGCTGCCTTCTGCCTTGTGACTGTGCAGATGGGAAATCTGCGAGCGCTGCATTAAGATGTGCCCTGTAGATCTCCTTTCAGTTGAGACTTTTTTGGTGCTTGTTCACATTTGAGATGCCTCTTTGGCCTTCAGGTTCTGAGCTCAACCATAATTCATTGTCGGCTGTTGTGTCATTGCACTCAAAGGCACTGCAAAGTAACGCAGAATGGCTCGATGGCTCTGAGCAAAGATATTGGCTTTCTGTGCTGTTTGTATCTAGGGAAATATGAAATATGCTAGGGATGAGAGTCGGTACCAGCTGAAGCTTGTCTCGTGGTTTATCTAAAACGAGTTAGTAGTCTTGGTTAGGTTCTTACTGTAGAACCGTCCAAGTTACGGAAGTCATCACTAGCAAAAATTAGAGTGTGATGCTGTGCGCACAGAAGGGCAAAACCTGGGGTCTGATCATGCAAGGCATTTCAGCTGGAAGGATGTGGCTTCGGTGGGGCTAGTCAAATTAATCATGTTCTTGAAGACTTTTCTGAAGTGAGCCTGAATAAATGTTGCTAACTGCTTGCTGTGATTCGTGTTGAAGGCATGTAGGTGGGGTGCTGTTGAGATGACTATGTTTGTGTCTGTACTCCGGGTATAAATTTAATACTCAAGCTTTGTTTCGATGGCTTGTCAGTCCTGTACCTTTCACAAACATTCAATCCCTCAGATTCAGAACAGAGACTATGTATCAGTGGGTAATTGTCAGAAAGATGCTACAAGGAGCTACTCTGTATTATAGTATTAGAAACCGTAATTACAATCATGTAAATTTCCAATTTAATGTTACTGGCACTAAAGTAAAATATCACTTTCTGATAAAGTGTATGAGGCTGTGGTATTCCTGCAAGAAATGAGGTCATGTTTAAAGTTTAAGTGCAGGAAAAAGATCTCTTTCAGCACCATCACAGGAGAATACCCTCTCTGGGCTGTGCTATGTGTTTATTTAGCTATGAATTTTTTTTATCTATGTATTGTAACAAATCAGCTGTACTTAAATGAGATGGGAATTTTTATCCTGAGTCTGGTAATAGCAGCAAATAAGGGGAGGCAAGTTCTGGTTTATAAGCTTACTGGACTCAAGACAGAAGAAACATTGTGTTTGTATGCTAACACAACATGCTATAAATTCAGATATAATATTATCAGCCAATATGCTGACACTTCTTGTTACACGATCCTGCTGTTTCCTCTTCAGTCTAGAATCATGAGGGGTATTCCTTGCATTGGACTTAAGGTATACTTAAAACACACTGCTGCCAAAGTGTCCAAGACTTCATAATCAAGGCATTACATTGGTATTCGTGCAGTGGATATTCAAATAAAGAAGTGGCCATGAATCCAGGCGCCAGTTGAGCTTCTGACTTAGGAAATTTTTATTTTTCCCTCCCAATGCAGGTTCATTTTCATTTATGGCAACAAGTTTTTATTATTTTCTGTTTATCAATATCTTATAATTTGATTGTTCTGGTTTAACCCTGGTAGGCAGCTCAGCTCCGCTCAGCCGCTGACTCACTCCCCCTTAGCGGGATGGGGGAGAGAATCAGAAAGGCAAAAGTGAGAAAACTCGTGGGTTGAGATAAAGACAGTTTAATAGGTAAAGCAAAAGCTGCACATGCAAGCAAAGCAAAATAAGGAGCATATTCACTACTTTATATCTGCAGGCAAGTGTTTAGCCATTTCCAGGAAACAGGGCTCCATCATATGCAACGGCTACTTGGGAAGACAAATGCGGTAACTACAAACATCCCCCCTTTCCTTCTTCTTCCCTGCAGCTTTTACTGCTGAGCATGATGTTGTATGGTATGGAATATCCCTTTGGTCAGTTGGGGTTGGCTGTCCTGCATCTCCAGTCTTCTCACTGGTGGGGACAATGTGGGAAACAAACAAAAAGACCCTGATGCTGTGTAAGCACTGTTCAGCAGTAACTAAAATACCTCTCTGTTATCAACACTCTTTTTGGCCACAAATCTGAAACACAGCAACTTGTAAGGTACTATGAAGGAAATTAACCCTGTCCCAGCCAAAATTGGTACAAGTCTCTAATGATTTTTCTTTACTATTTATGTCATGCTCCTGACGCACACTATCCAATACATCCTCATTAAGTACCCCCTTGCCCTTCCTGCCCTTCGACATATGCACAAGTCTGTATAATTTCCATTAAATGTCCCTTGAGTTAATTTAGTCCATGACTTGAGTTTTATCTGTTACAGTGATCACTCAGGACAGGAGAGCTGTGTGTGTTGTGTGGAGTTATTTGGCACCAAAGCCAGTTCATTTTGGGTCACTGCTGCAATTGCCTGCTTTTAGTGAGGCTCATCCTCCATTTGTGTAGGCGGTTCCTGCTATAGTACTTCCTACAGCATGCAGCTCAAATCATTGCTTACAACAATTTAAAGGTATTTCCATTCGTCGTGGTTTAAACCCAGCTGGCAACCCAGAATGTATCTCCCACGGATTGAGGATAAGAACAGTCCAGTAACTAAGGTATAACACAAACCGCTACTGCTGCCACCAATAATAATAATGATAAGGGAAACAACAAGGGAAGAGAATACAGCTGCTCATCACCCACCGACCGATACCCAGCCCGACCCGAGCAGTGATCTCACCCTTCCCGGTATCTACCACCAGTTTATATAGTGGGCATGATGTGCTGTGGTATGGAAAACCATTTTGGTCAGTTTGGGTCAGGTGTCCTGTCTCTGCTTCCTCCCGGCTTTCCCTCCTCCCTGGCAGAGCACGAGGCTCAGAAAGTCCTTGGTCAGAGTAAACATTACTGAGCAGCAACTGAAACCATCGGTGGGTGTTATCAGCGCTGTTCCCAGGCTGAAATTCAAAACCACAGTGCTGCACCAGCTACTGAGAAGGAGAAAAATGACTGCTACTGCTGAACCCAGGACACCGTTATGATCTCCATTCATGATCCCTTTGGACCAGGCCGTAGAATTTAACACTGCAATGAACTCCCTTTGCTCCAGCGCCATTCAGGACTTATCCACAGGTCACAGCCTCTTCAGGGGTATACCTGCTATGGTGTGGGCTTACCTATAGCTATGGTCACTTTGAGAGGTCTCTGATCTGATGTGGCCTTACCTATGTGCTCTCAAGGGGTGTACCTGCAGGATTGTGGCGTTACTGACTGCCACTGACACAAATCCAAAACATAGCACCTTCACAGCACCTTATGCGCTGCTATTAGGAAAATAACTCTATCCCACCAAACTCAGTACCTTGATAAAAAGTATTTCTGGTGGTTGTATCGCAGATTTTGCTATACCAGATAGATCAGCTCATGGTAAAAACCTCACAAAAGAAAAGAATCTAATGTTCTGGTAACTTTCTTTCCCTTTGAGGATGCTTGTGCTCTATCTGGGAATCTGAGCTCACATGGTGCAGTGCTTTGTATGTTACTTTGTGCTTTTAGGTGACTATATGAGGTTTTAAGGGGCTTTTGCCCTCATGTTTGTGCAGGCTGGTGTGGCATGCATCTAGTTGTGACCGTGCAAGTACACAGATGCCTTTTCCCATTCTGCTTCATGTTCACATCCTTTCATGTAATTGTTTGGGGTCACTGCTTAGGTGAAAATGTACTAGGAGAAAGTTTAAGCTTAGCTCAGCTGTTTTGAGTTTCTTTTGCTTTGGGGTTTGGTGTAATTTTTTTTTTTTAAAGTATAATTATTCTTAAATGTTTAATGTTTCAGAATTCCTTTGGAGTTCCTTTGATTTGTTGCATTATTATAAATGCGTATTTGACATCAGATGTATACATGCTTCATGCTTTTAAAAATGAACTATGCTTTTAAAATCATCTCAGAGCAATGGGTGCATAACAGTTATTGTGTTTTCTTATCAGAAAAGAAATTACAAAATTGCTAATTATTCACCTCTATGAATGCTACATAAACCCCCTCTGTGAGAAGAGTGCTGACAAAGCTTTCACTATAGCTGCATGAATACATCCTGTCTCTTTAATATAGCACCTTAGATTCCCACTTTAAAACTGAACTCCCAATAATTACACTCATATTATCTTACTCCCAGTTGCTCATGACCTAACTTTTTCTCCTCTAGCACTCCTTGCACTTCCTTTTCTCTTCACCATTCACCTCATCTGCATTGGTGTCATATGATCTTTCCGAATGTCAAGTAAATGCAGACTGCAGTCAGCACTACCAAATTGCTTTCCTGCCAAAGAAGTCTCTTCATGTGCCATGACCCATCATCTCACAGTTAGCTGCAAGTCCTTCTGATTCCCAAATTTACTATATACTTTCTATTTAATGAGCTATTAAACATTATGCATTTTTTAACTTCATCTTTCCTGACTAACTGCATTCCTCCTGATAATTATAACTTTAGAAAGAAACAATTAATTTGAAACCAATTCTGCAACAGAAGCGACATTATTTAGATAGCATTCCTCTGGATCCGTGCTCTAGGGATTATCTCATTAGAATACATTTATATTTGGAAACTCCTTGAGACCATTATGTCAGTCCAATAGCCACTATGTTGTCATCAATAATATAGACAAGACTACTGAATATGCTTTTTTAATAAAGCACAAAATGGAAGTAGATATGGGATGGATGTATAGTTATTTTTTTTGCTTCGACTAACTAAAATCAAGTAATTTTATGCTCTTTCTCCAATACAGGAGAAAGATTTGAGTAAACTTAAGTACAAACACAAATAAAATTTCATATGTGTTGCATAGATGTGGATATTTTACCTTTGGTATGTTACTCATATATATTCTTTGATGATGGTGTTATTCAATTTGTTAGAATAATTCTTCAAATTTAGTAGCTATTTGATAAAAAGCTTCTAAGAATTGCAAATGACTCAGTAACTATGAGTTCAACCTTTGTTGCTCTCAGGTTCCATTGCATCTTTGTATTTACTAAAGCCTGTACGATCTAGTAGTTCAGGCTATATAATCCCGGTTTTGTGGTTAATTATACCTAGTTAATGGATATAAATTAATTTATTTATTGGCATTCTGCCTGTACTTTAGCTTATGGTAAATCCCAGTAACCTTTCCACGAACTCTAATATTTTTATTTTTCTTCTGCTACTTCGAGTTCCACTTTAGCAAAATACAGAAATGATTGACAGAAGGAAACCTTGTCCATGACCCTGCCACAGCAGTAGCTAGAAATGTACATTTTAAAAAGTCTTAATCTTTCAGGTTTGAGCCTAATGTTCAAGCTGTAGTTATTGTAAGTCTCTATTTCTTATGACTTCCTTCATTCAGTTGCGTATTGGAGCTTATGCCTAGTTCTTACAGTTACTTTGTGGGAACGATGTTGAAAATGTTCCTTTCACTGAATCAGTAGATGTTAAAAGTTGATTGAAAATGAGTGCAGTATACCTCTGATTGAAAAATATGCTGAGGGGTTTTGGAGGAACGTAGAATCCTCATCACCTGCATAGCTGAGGAGTGTGATGTGTATCCTCTTCTCTGTTGGATACTGTGAGTTCACAGCTTAACCTGTGCCTACTTGCATCCCCTTTTGAGTATATAGCTGAGTATAAAGATGAGTAAGTAGTTGAGCAGGTCAATTCACTTCTCCCTTCATTTCTCTGAAGCTGGAAGTTTTTTGGTTCAGCACTGTTTTAGTTCAGTTGCAATCTTTTCTGATTTCTTGGCATAGTAACATGACAGGCCTAATTCTGTCAGCTGAAATAAAATATTTCTTACTAGTGAATGTTTAAGGTGATTCAAAGCCAGATTTTAAAAGCAAAATACTTTTATTCCCCCAAACTTCTTACCCATTAAGGAAGGAGATAAAAGTCTATGTATACCCAATCCTAACGAAACTTTTCTATTTTATTGGAAAAAGGAAGAAGCTATGATTGAATGCCATGTCCACAGCTACTCCGAGTTGCATATTTTAGTCTCTCTGTCTTTTTTCAGTGTCTTAATTCAAGCAGTTGTTGATAATTCATGGCCTCCTTCCTGGAGAGATGCATTATAACTGTCTGGTTCTTTTAATTTCTGTATGTATTCTGGTTTTGTACAGAAGATCTGTTTAACTTTTATTTAGCACCTGGAAATAACATATTTTCAGTTAGTGGCCAAACTATTGTGACTTTAAGCTACTGTATCTCCACAAATATATTTATTCTTTTTATGTACAGCTAGTACTTCCACTTGCTTATAAGATACATTTATGTCCCAATAACTATTGTAAAAAAGTTACAAACTGATTGTATATGAATATCTATGTGGCAGTCAGAAATATATCAGTCTACATTATCAAGAGAAACCAAGAGAGAAACATGCAAAGTTTTACTGTATATACTGTATATAATATGTTCCTGGTTCAGCAGTGGACTGTGGAGCTCAGATCATAGTGATGACAGATTGTAAAGATTTAAAGGTACATATTTCTCTGTGTTACCACTTTTACTGTTGTTTGTTGGTTGGTCAATATTTTCTCAGTTGGCCTTAGCCAAAGGATGAGTCAGGCCTTCCATAATGATTTCAGGTATTAGATTACGGGTAAGTTGGATTTTGGAGGTAGAAGGGGTGTTGGAGTTCTGTGCATAAGGATTTGTTGCCTCCCACAATTTGATGATTTCTAACAAAAATTACTATTTGAAAATCCTTGTTCTCTTTGGACTCTCCTTTTCCTTCATGCCAGGAGAATTCTTGAACTTAATTCATTGTCCATGAAATCAGAAGTCTGTGTTTGGAGCCCACTGGAAAAGGAAATAGCATAATGGACAAGCAATTTCTCTGGTTTGTTTTTTATCAGCTGAGGTTCTCCTGTGACTATGTTCCCAATAAAGACATTTAGCTTCTATCCAGTAGTTCTCTTTTGTGAGGGAGTACAGAAGTTGCCAGTGTTTCCCATGACAATGTTACAGGCAGACTTACATAATACCAATTCGCATTGAACAGTCATTCCTATTTTAGAGGAAGGAAACTGTACCTGGCCCCTGCCTTCTGTTCTATTTTTATTTTGTGTTCTTCTCACATTTGTTAAAGACATTTCATTACTGTTTTCCAGAAATGTCGAACCATACGTTAGAGAAGGGCGCCTCTGCCTCTGCCTTTCTGTGGAACCCTGGTTTGTAAGGCCTTTTCATTCTTAGCTATTGTAAATGCTTTCCAACTGAAGAAGATAAAAACAGAAGAGGAGAATGTCCACACAACACTTTATTTGAAAAATGAAACCAAGTCTATAGTTCCATTAGATTTTTCTGCTGCTTTTTTTCCTTTTTAAGACATTAATTGAGTGAAATAACGTCTTAGATTAGTAGCTACACAGTAACAATTAAGAATTTCTACATACTTATATTCTGCAAAAATTATATTTCTAAGTTAAACATCCCTCACCACAGTGAATAGTAACACCAGTTACTTTAGTATGGGTGTAATAGGAGAGCATAACTTTTTACTTTTCTTTTTGCTAGCATAATAATTTATAGTGGCAATTTTCCATGAGTTTTAATTTACCATTAAAATTCAGTTTTAATGAAACCAGTTAAATTTCAAACGATCTTGTCATGATTCCTGATTTAGATCTGATTTCTTCCGTTTTTTTCATTTGAGGGTACTTCCTCTTACCTTGAATAGTTTTGAGCCTCTGTCTCTCTTTGACCATAGTGATAATTTTGCCATTCCGTAGTACACACTGACCTTCACACCAAGCTTTCTCTGCAGGTCTAACTGATTTTGCTACCAGATGAAATAAAAAAGTCCACATTTATTTTTATTATTAAGAATCAAATATAGCAAAGCACAAAATGGATTTCAAAACAAGGGCTGTCCTTTCTATCTTACTCTTCAGTTTACCTCTTCCATTTTGTAGCCTAGGTTGGTTTGGCTTCTGCAGTTGCTCACCGATATGTGTAACAGTAGCTTTTCGAGAAAAAGTTAGAGGACTTGAGCAACAGACACCACAAAAAGGACAGAGATACAGCTAATTTTGCAACTGCTAGCAGTCCTGTCATTAATGTTGGTTATTAAAATAGCATCACATTCTGTCGTGATTAATTCCATATGTTCAGTTTCTTTGCTAGCCTTCAGACAGGCTTTCAGGCTGAGTATTGCATACCTGCTTTTTAATTTCACTTGGAGGTGATGGAGTTTAAAACTTGCTCAGATGGCCTAGATCTGTCGGAGAAAAGAGAGTCAAGCCCTTCGGATGACCATTGCAGATACTCTGAAATTCACTCTATGTATCTCATATAATAAAAACTAATTGGGTGGCTGATTTTGACTGAAAAGGTGAAGGTGGAGCCACCTTTCAGCACTTCCAACACTAATTAAACTGGTAGTTGGAATCTACCTCTTTACTGACATCAGCGAGTCTGGAAAGTAGAAAGCAGATACAATTGTGTTTTACCACCATGTTGTGTTACTTGTTTGGCCTGAATACCTTTTTCCAGCAATTAAATTCTGTGATTTGGAATGATACAGCTCGGTGTAGCAGTATCACGTAGGTCTCATAGTATTATGTTTCTGTACCTGCTTGAAAGCACAGTAGTAATTTTCATTTTACTGAAGCTGTTCTTTCTAATCTTGAAGCCTCTGCTTAAAAATGTATTAAGTCCCCTGGTATTTGGAGAAGAGTAAAGCGGTGCATTATCAAATAAAATTCCTGAGCCAGCACACAGAATCTGAAAAGAACACCTTAGACATCTCTCTCTTTCTCAAAAATAAACCCAAAACACCCCAAATCAGCTGCAAAAACCCACCACAAAACACAATCTACACAGGATTGAAAGTAAATATGCCTTTAGTTGAGACTCATTTTTTTGTTAGGTAATGAACCTATGTAAAGGTGCAATGTTCTATTTTACGAACTCCTTCTTCAGAGACTTAAGTGGTGTGCAAAGGGTAAAACATTTTGTGTGTCAACTTGTTGCTTCTTTGTGAAGTCTGTAAAAAAATCCAGTGCTGCTTGGTTTGTGGTGTTAGGAATTTGGTCTTGGCCTACCAAAAAGGAGAGAAGAGGCGGGATTCAGTTTGAAATTGACACCTAAAATAGTTATCCAGTTGTAGCTATCTACATCTGAAGGAGCTCCTTTAGCTTCATAGTAGAGGGAGATCCACGGTAGGGTTCAGGGGCATAACATAGTTTAAAACATCCTGGAGTATCTTGTCTAGTCTCCAAGTGCTACAGTATCTGATATGAATCAGATGCAAGATGCCTTGCATTATACCTGCTAATCCCTTCCCTTGGGCATCTCAGATGGCTCTAGACAGTTATGGTTGGGCATATGAATCCAGTTTCTTATCAACAGACCTGTAGAGTGATTCTGCTTCCTCTGAAACATGTACCTACTCTGGGTCAGCTGAATTGCACTTCAAGTCACACCAAGTGGGTTACATTGAATAGATTGTCTTAAAGGTCTATTTTATCTATCTGTAGTGAGCATTTGAAATGTGTCAAAGTATCTGGGATGCTTGGATGGGGTTTTTAGCACTGTATCAGATCTACGACATGTCAGACATCACGTTTAGTTAAAGGAACTAAGTACTTGTATTTCAATGCCTAAATTTAGATGTCTTAATTTCAAACATATCAGTACCTATGTTACTGATAGCTACTGACAGAACAGGAAGAATAGTAGCATCACATACAATTATGAACTTAATTAACCTTGGAGGCAATTTCTGCTGAAAGTTTTATTTTCATCTCTTTTTTTTTGTCTTGTCACTTAGTGATGTAGTCTAATGCAAATCCTAATGTGTGAAAAAATACCTCTCTTCCAAATTGAAAATCTGGATCTTCAGCTGAGGACTGAAAAAATCGCACAAGTTATGAGCCTACTAGACAGACTGGGTAAACTAAATTTAATGTTTCTGATAATTCTAAGAGAAATAAAGAATCAGAGAATAGCTTTTTAAAAATAGGTCAGGAAAAGGTGATTTCAGCTTTCTTTCTAAATCATGAAGAGCTTGACATTGATTACATTTTATTTCACAGGTCAACTTCTATTGCTGAGAGTATCATCTAGAAGGGTAGTTAACTACAGAATAAGCATTTGTTGGACCATGCTGTAATTGGGGAAAACAAGAGGAAGAGTTTCCACATGGATGAGTAAGCATATACTGAACGTGTGTAGAAATCTGTTTATGGAGTTTCAGACAAACCAAATGCCCAGTCCTGAAAGAGGCATGTTCTGTATCATTTTTGTGACAATGACACTTAGTATAACCAGTCAGGAATGAGATGCTCAACAAAGACAAAGGAAAAGATTTCTCTGTTCCTTACTTTGGTTCACTTTCAAGACTGACCCCTGCTAGAGAATCTTTCAGTCCTTAGTTCTTACTACAGCTGCCTTGTAAGGCCTACAACTGCAAGTCAGTGTGTTGTCCTAGCGGGGGTGGTCCCTGTGCCTTGACCTGTGAGGAGTGGGAAATACACAATTTCTAACATCTGCTGGTGTTTTATCAAAATACACCATGAGAATTTTATAAAGATTTCCTTGTGATTTCGTGTTTCCCATAAGCCACTTGACTGTGATTCATTAAGTTTATTTAGTTTTGTCTCTTTGTAAAATATAGGTCTACTGGCATCAGTCTCCAAACTTGCATTGTGTTTATTAGAACTGGAGAGAATTGATCAACAGAACTGAAAAAAAAACCCTCACCAAAAGAAAAGAAAAGAATTCACCTTCGTTTGTCTGATGGGAATAAGCGATATAAAAAGTGCATCTGCTTTAGTACTTTCTGGATCATTAAACTCTTTACTCCAGAATTAGAGAGAATCTTAAACATAGGAAGTAGTTTTGCTTATAATTTATGTACTGAAGTGATTCTTTGCGTAGAAAGCAGCACTTGAAGTCACTAGGTAAAAAAAATGCTTGGACCCTAACCCTGACATTATTAGGCAATATACCCTCCTTCCTCATCCCATATCCCACTTTTTTTCTTCCCCAGAATTCCTTTCTTCACTCCTCACTATCAGCAAACTAATTTTTGACTCTGTTAAAATTTGCTGAAGCTTTTCAAAACCCTTTACTATTTCTAGACTATGAAAAACCTGCCTTGATTCCTCCAATACCAGTATTTGATCAGCTGTTGTTGCAGGAGACTCTTATTAGCAGAACATCAATATCCAACTAATTAGAGATGAAACATTCAGAGTACCGAGTAATGCAGTTTTCTAACTTTCTAATTAACTGCAAAACACATGAAAAGGTTAATTATGGTTGCAGAGTTCCTAGGTACCATTTCATGGAGAGTTCTTTTAATTTGAATTGCAAGAAATGATGTAAATAACCTGTCGTGATTTAAGTCCAGTCAGCCACGCAGTTCGCTCACTCACTCCTCCCTCTTTCTTCCCCCCAGCTCCCAGGGGGATGGGGAGGAGAATATAAAGAATGCAACTCCCACAGGTTGAGGTAAGAACAGTTTAGTAACTAAGGTATAACACGAATCACTGCTGCTACCATCAATAGTAATAATGACAGAGGAAATACAAGGAAAGAGAATACAACTGCTCACCACCTACACCCAGCCTGACCCATCCGTGAACCCTCCCTTCCGGGTCTCTGCCTCCCGTTTTTCACATCCTGGACATGGCATGCTGTGGTATGGAATACCTCATTGGTCAGTTTGGGTCAGGTGTCCTGTCTCTGCTTCCTCGCAGCTTCCTCTCCTCCCTGGCAGAGCATGAGACTCAGAAAGTCCTAAGCCAAATCAAAACATTCTAAGGAGTAACTAAAAACATGGGTGTTATCAGTGCTGTTCCCAGGCCGAAAGTCAAAACCACAGCGCTGCACAAGCTACTAAGAAGGAGAAAAATGACTGCTACTGCTGAACCCAGGACATAACCAAAGATGTAATATTTGAAAAAAAGGTTTCTCATGCTAATTATAATGCAGACATAAAATATTTCATGGCAGGTAAAATTGTAAGCTCCTGCAAGAATGTGAGGAATGAATAAACATCATCCTTCTAATGTATTTAGCTATCTTCCTTTAGAGGAAAAGAAAAAAAAAGTTTTAAAATTTGTTTTTAAAATCATATTCACTGAAAAAAACCCACGAAAACATTTAAAAATCCTTAGGACGTTACTCGTGATAAGTTGCAATAACTGTTATCACAGGTTTCAAAACTAATGACCTAATCTGTCTTTAAATGTTAGAGCGGATAGATGGACTTAGATTGATGGATACAGTTTAAAACCCTAGGGCCTGTCTATAATAGAACGAATTAACATCAGCAATTTGTACAGCTGAATTCGTGGTGAATGCTGTTTAGGTAAAAATAAACCAGGGCTGAACAAAGTTCATCCTTCATTCAAAGTGACCATTGCATATTGAACCAGGTTTTAACCAAGCCATGAGCCTGCATCTGCCTGCGAGCCCGTGAGCTCTGCCCATGAGGATACTATCTATAAAGCAAGACGTCTAGTGGTAGCAGCAAGGCTATACCTCTGCTTTTTTTGCAGTTTACTAGGTTCATACAAGTTCTTTTCACAAAGCCAAGTACAAACAGCTGCCCAGCAGTACTTGTGCAGAGTGGAATATTTCTGCTGAACCTATTTCATTCCAATCTCTATAACCCATAGATGAGATAAAAGTACTTGAAAGTTGTAATGCAGCCTGGCCTCTGAGAAGCAGTTCACACGCTGTACACAGGCATAGGTACCTGCTGTAAACAAGCGCAGACTTTAAAAAAGAGCAGAAAATAAACCTTAATTATCTGCTTTCTGATGATTTACATGGTGGCTTTTGTAGGACCCCTTTAATCAGGATGCGTATATATTGTGTTTGTAGTGAATATCTGTCAAGAGTCATTAAGTTATTTCTCCATATTAAGCAGTTGCATTATTCACTTGGTAACGCTGTTTGCATTAAATTTGAAGCATTAACCTTTGTAGCTTTTGCCGGGTTTTATTTCGATTGCTATATAGATGTATTTACAATCAGCCCCCATTTTTATAATTAAAAGGAGAAAGACAGAACTTCGGAAGCCCTTCTGGCTTGTTTCACCTTGCATTTCCTAATAAGCCTTCCCAAATGAGTATACCAGCATTATTTTCTGGAAGAAATTTTGCTGCTCTTACTTAGTTCTTCAAACAATGTAATTTCTTTTTCACAGTAGCATTCAAGAGAGCATTAGAAAAACCTCTCAGTAGAATCTTGACTTTCATCCTACTTCCACTCTAAGTGTAGACCAGGAAGTCTGCTTCCTAGGGAGATCACTTGGTGTTTTTTAGAGTCCAACTGACCTGCTGGGCTCCATCAGTGGTACTGCTTAGTGCTAATAGGAATGAAACTTCAACATGAGGAGACAGCAGATTTTACCTCAGGTGGTGCAGATGTCTTTCTTGGAGCCAACAAACCCAACCTTCGCACACCCTCAAAGCATTGTCAAAGCGTTTTTCAGGTCTGTTTTAGGCTGATGCATGCCTGTGATATTTTATATCAGGGATGTGCAGTCCTTATACGTTCCACTGACCTCAGTTGTAATTTACAGTTCTGCAACTGCAAGTGGAAACTTTCTATAAGCGCCAGTTAAGATCGCATGTGTGAATTGTGAGACAGCCTGCATAACTTGCTGTCATTTGTGCATGTAAGAAGATTATGTGCGTACAATTCAGCCCATATGCTGAAAAAAACCCTCTGTATTTTAATCAAATTCCCTAGTTAAATCAAATTTAAACTTACTTGTTAATCTGTCAGCCCCGAGGAGTCCTGACTTGGATCTCTATGAAACTCTTCTCTATACTAAACATTGCCAGGTCAAAATTTTGACAGAAATCTGGAGATCCAGCTTTCTTCAGAGGCAGTCAGGAAGTCCTGGAAAAAAGGAGATGAGCCTTAGTAAGGTCTGTATTCAAGTAGTCTATTCAAAGAAACTAATCCCCATGTCCAAACACGCTTCACCTAAATAATGTTTTTTTGCGTACATTTACTATAATGATATCTGCAGTGGGTTTTATTTCCAAAGATTTCTGCAAATATTCCCAAGAGAAAATAATTTTCTGATTGCAACCAACACGTTGCATGTTGAATTTATTTTATCCCCTTTCTCTTACATTGAATTGAAAATTTTGACTTCAAGCCAAATGTGATTTAGAACATTTTTAGGTCTCAATCACTGTTGTAGGAACTGCATCTTCATTGCACAGAGGATGATTTGGCATTTCTAGTTCAGTTATTGTAGCTATTATGCAGTACAAGTGACAAGAAGGACCTTCAACTTTGTGCTTTAGGTAGAAGGCTTAGTTAGTCAGGAGATGCTGTTGTGTCAGCTATGAGGTTAGAATCACTGTGGACTTTGGATGCTTGGGAAAACTGTTATAGCCTTAAGGTAAAAAGGCTCTTTAGTGCAAGAATTGATATTCAGTGCACTTTTGGTTGAGACGTTCACTGTTTCAATCTCTAGTGAAACAACCTCAAAGCAACAATCGTTACCTAATCAAAACAGAATTTGAATCACTTTTTCTGATCTAGACAAAGCTATCAGGACAGCTGCGTGTTATTCTGAGGACCAAATCTGAGTTTTCTTGCAGGTGCTTTTGATTGCTTCATAAGTATGCCTAAGCTTGGGCCGCAGGCAGAAGAATTGCAGCTGATCAAATTTGTGTGTTTTCCTGTAGTTCAGGACTAACAGACTTTGGTCCTTCGTAAGTGTTGAATTTTGCAGTTCTACAGAGGGATGCTTTTATGACATTGCCTGTAATAATTGAAAATGCTGTATTTCCCCATCATAGTTTGGACAGCAATCTTCAAAACTGTGGAAAATGAGAGTCTAAATAGCTGTGCAGTTATCTATGATGACCTGGACAATTTTTATTGACCTGTTTTAATCTTAAAGTAAAAAGTATCTCCTTTATCTCCTTTTGTAAATCTTACCTCGCTTACACATTCTGTTTGATTGCATGATATTGCCCTATTATTGATGCTTCTATATGTAGGAAATTAACCATCCTCTGCCAGGGATATATACTGTGTCTCATACCAGTTGTGCAGTGGAGCGTTACTGAGCCTTAGTGATCATACTCAATTGGAGCACCTCATACTGTAGGAAGACTGGTAAATCAGGCTTCCCTTTTATAACAGGTCTGGGCTGAAAGTACTGTTTTTCAGCCCTTCAATTTGTAAGACTGAAATTTCTCCAGAAACAGTACAGAGAGGTTGGGTAGGATACTTGTTCTTTGACATGGGATCTGTAAATGCTGAAGGAAAACTTACTCCATGGGAGACAGCATCCACCATTTGGGAGCTGCTTGGGGGCAGCAAACTCTCAGAAAAAGTCCTTGACGCTCTGAATAAACACTGAACGTGGAGGAGCACTCCAGTGCAGTATGCAACGCTTGTGCTCTGTCTGAAGCCAAGTAAGAGCTTTCAGAATCCTTACTTAGTCTACTAAAATTACCCACTTCTGTTCAAATGTGTCCTTCAAAGGGCTTATGGAGAGCCAGTGTTCATGAGATGGTAGTTCTGTGGAGAAAGGTCATCCTCATACAATCAGAAAGTGTTTTATAGTAAGCATAGAGGCCAAGTAATTGAGCCTGTGCAACTTGAAAGGAGTGATAGAGGAGAGTGACAACATGTTAAATAAACAAACCCCACACTGTTTTCCAGTTCAGAGCTCAGGATCTAGATTTAGAATAAAATCTGCCCTCAGCGGTTAATTTGAAATGGAAAATAAAACGTTAAGGATGCCTTTCTTTCCTTTAAGGACCTTTCCCAGTTCATGCATCTCAGCATAATGTTGTATACAATGTAAATATGTTTAAGTATTTTAGGAACAAGAAGCAGGATCTTAAGTTCTGGAAGGAGATGAAAACTGATGTGAAACTTTTGGCTGCCCTTCAAGAACTTCAAATCCACAAAATCTTAGATCAATGAGCTTAGCTCATCTAGAGACTTCTCAAAGAAAGTGCGTGTACGGATCTGTGGCCTAAGCATAGATGTTTTCTGCACTGCGCCTGTGAAAAATGGATCAAATACTAGATTTCATAATCTGCTTTCTTTGATTGCCTGGAACAGAAGATTGTTCATAAAGAAATTGTTTTGCTTCTGTTTTCAGTATAAATTGGCTGCGATTCTTGGGAGTTTATTTAAATTGAGACCTTTTGGTAATGTCCTTGAAGAAAAAGTAATATATATCTTTTTTTCTTTGTTTGGATATTTTGAGGATACTTTCAGGTGTAGCTAATGATTAGATTTTTTTCTTGCCTATTGAAATCTGTGGCTCACCTGCTTTGCTTGTTACAGATAGGGAACAGAGTCAGCTTCTCTTTTGAGTGCTCTTGGGATATTTAGTTGCAATTCAGCATCTATCCAAAATTGCAATTTGGGATGTGGGGAAGTGATTTCCGAAGTGATGGGTGTTATTTGTTTGTGAAGCCAAACAGACGACAAAGTCCTTTTTAGTGTCACATTGAGAACTCACCGAGAGCTGTTGCAAGGGCAGTATGACAGAAGCAACTCTGGCGCTGTAAGTGCTGGTGATTGTGTCCAAATTTAGCTAGCTGCTTCCTGGAATGTGGATGCTCAGGGCTAGGGTAATGGTTTGAATTGGCAGTGCCAGCTGCTGGAAAGAGCACAAGAAGGTTGAAAAGAGTTGGGAGGGAACAGAGGGAGCAAGAAGACTATGGAGACCAGCACATCAGTAGTTTTTTTCTTGGAAGTATGATTCAGAGCCGATGAAATTTATTAGTGAATGATCTGGAAAAAGTGGCAGATGACCCAGGTTCTGTTTGCAGTGATTTGACTCCTGAACATATAAATATGTGTGACTTGTTTTGACATGTGAAAGGGAATTAATCTGAAGTCATAACTAGTTATGGAATTTGTTGGGAATTGGATGTGCGGAAGCTGAGGTGTGTGTGGCCTGTTCCCTTCTCCCTCCCATAGACCACTCAAATCAGTGTTTAGCTGCTTTGCTTGCTTCCCACGAAGAGCTGACCTTGTTCTGGCTGGCCTTGTACTTTCTCATTTCTTTGTCTGTCTTAAAGCCAGCAGGCTCTCTCTATGGAGATTCACAGCTAGGACCCTTTCAGCAGATGTCTTACATGACTTCAGCAGCTCTTTTTCACTGCCCTTCTGTGGCATCATCAGACTTTTACCCTCACATTACAAAGTGAAAGCTGGGTTAGTCAACTTTCTTGCAATGTGGGGCATTTTGAAGGCTATTTATAGTTGGACTTCAGAGCATATGGAGTGAGCATAGCCAGAATATTTATGACCTTCAGATCACTGCCCTTTCTTCGCTCAACCCCCAGATTTACGTAAGACATTGTGGCCTAGAAGGTTTTCTCCTGGAAACTGCAGATGAGTTAGGCTGCTTTTGGTAGTGTAACTTCATAGAAGTTTTCACACTGTTTATAACAAGATTAAAACCGTGAGAAGGACACTGTTTGTTCAGTGTGTAAGGGAAACTGAAGCTGGGCTTGGTAGATGGTATCACCTGAAAGACACACTGGGAAGTCAAATAGTATTGTCAAGGGGATGCAGCAAAGGATGTTTCTATCTCTACCAGCTTTGGTGAGATCATTTGACAGTATGTACTTGCTACACTTCCTTATCGCAGACAATTCTTGCTGCTTTAGCAAAAATCAGGCTCAGTTTGCACCAAACCGGGCGCTGAGACCTCTTTTAGAACACTCTGTCTGTGCCACTGAGTAAGCAGAATTTTTCATGGCTGTTCAGCCTCTGAGAAAGGCTGGGAAACTTACCCTGTAATGTCACAGGGAAAACAGTGGTCTCAGCAAACCTTTCTACCTTTTATAGCTCAGATTTTAAACCTATGCTTTCTGGCAACTTGTGCTGTCCTGAAGGACCTCAGACCTATGTTTGAACACTCAGGGTTCAAAATCTCCGTCAAGGGCTTTTCAAATGTTCTGCTTGCAGAAGTGGCAAGACTTTGAGATCTTTGTACAAATACAAAGCTGGGCCGATTGTGTTTAAGCCTCTATCTCATTTAGAATAAAATTGTTTTTTGAGATCTATTAAAATTAGCAAGAATTTTGACAAAGCTCTGTGTGGCAGACTATTTGCATTCATTTGGGAAAAAAATCTTTGTAAATAGACATGAAACCTAACTGTATAGTATTGTAGTGGTTATGTTTTTATTGATGAGCGTCTGATTTTGATGGGCATTTTGAGCGTCTCATCCAGCATTCTCTAGAAGGTATCTGGGTGGAGGAATGTTCTATATTCAAGGCTCCTTAAGAGATCTTGTTTCCCCTGTGTAGGGAATGCTTTCTTGAAAGTATTTTTTAAAGATTGCTCATCCTAGGTAGGTGCTAGATTTCTTTGACTGAGATTCCCAGTGAAAGTTACAAGTGAAAAACCCCACTTACTACTACCATGAGGGTATCAACTTTACTTCATTTTCATACTTCTGCAATTGTCATTGTTCCGGTAATGAACCGAATAAGAACCTTTTCCTCCAAAGTCAGAAATCTGTTTGGGACTTCGGTGTGGGCTTTTTGAGGTAACAGGTGTGCTGACTAAGCTGGCCTTTGGTACTGGAGGTTACTTTGGTTCAGCTTCACTTTATGTGATCATTCTGGAATGGAAGGCTGTTTGCATACAGTTGTCAAAAGGGCATTGGGGAAGGACTTCTCATTTCCCTGATTAGTTCCTTGCCATCTGTCTGCAGTGTCGTGACCATCTCTAGTTAATTATTCCTTCAGGCTCACAACAGATCCTGTACCTTCCAAGATGATGCCCTGTGGAGGTTATGGTTTTCTTCAGGCACTCAACAGAGCATATTCTTTTAGCTGGGGATCTCACTCAGACTCCAGTAATTGAAAATCATGTCATGACTCCTAGGTATTTGTCTCATATGCTTAGCAATGTGGGTTTTAGGGAATACATTACAGCATGCTTCCAGGATCAATTAGGGTTTTTTTTAGTGTTTATCATGACAGGTTTGGTGTTATGTTTAAAGGCGATGCTATTGACTTTTGTTTACCACATCTTGCATCTTAACTACCTGAGAAACTAGTAAGACAACAAGCACAGTAGATTACAAACTTTCAGTCCAAATAAAGTGATAGATACTGTGACCTACACTTTCTTCACATAACAAAACTAGAGAACAAGAATATTAATTACAAAGATGGAAACCTTAGTGGTCTATCGAGAAGAGTCCCGTAATATTCTTGAGATCAGCATGAATATGACAGGCAAGTGGTATACGTAATTCACAGTGTTTGGAGGGATCAGGTTTTGTAGTCAACTGTCTTCCATACAGAACTGATCAGCCAGGGATCAGGAAATTTTCCAAGTGCCCTAGGTTGGACAGAGTGCTGAAAGAGAAAGAAAGAACTCCCAAAGTCCATGGAGGAAGGAGGTGAAAGAAGAGGAGAATCAGTCTAGGTCTTGGAGGGAGGTGGAGTTTCTTTGCATGATGTGCGGGTAAGCTGTAGAGCTGTTTGCTGCAGGATGTTGTGGACTCTTTAAGCTTACATGGCTTCAGAAATGGTCACTTCCTTGAAGAAAACTCCACCAAGTCTTATTAAAAACAACAATGCCCTCTCTGTTTGACAAACTAACTGAGATGCAAATTGCTAGAGATTTGGAGCATGTTCTGGGAAAATTATCCCTGTATGTTTACCCTGTTAAAAGACCTGTGTAAACTTCTTACAAGGCTCCTGCTGCTGATGGTTAGAAAGTATTTACTGGAAGAGATGTGCTTTCAGTTTGAGCCCACACAATTGCTCTCATGAGCAGGCAGACTAGGTTTCAAGAACGAGAAACCTGTGAAGGCCTTCTGATAAGGGAAAGGACCCATGTCAGCTTTCTGTGGATTTAAGGCGAAGTAAAAAGTGTTCAGAAAAGATGTGAATTATGAATGATGCATTTTCTTGACAAGAGAGGGTGGCAAAACGCCTTTAGATTTTTACCTGGTAAGAATGACTTCTGATATGATTGCAGGTTACTTGAACCAAGTTCACTCCCCATAACATCTCAGTCCAAGATTCGGCTCTATAGGAACTGTCTCTTTGGAGGACCTTTGAGCTTGCTACTTGGGAGATTTTTTTTTTTCCCTACTTTATTTTGTTTGTCTCAGTAAGTGTGAATGTGAGGAATGATGTGGAGGCCTCATGGATAAAAAAGTGTTATAACTCTTTGTCGATGCTTCAGTTGTTGATTTTTTTTAGTAATAGAGCTAATTTTGAGTTATTTTAAAAGAACCATGCCAGGCATTTCTATTTAACAATGGATTTTAAACACAATTTAAGATGCGCATTTAAAATTACAAACCCTTGCTGTTTCTTCATTCTAAACTTGATTCACATTATTTACAATTTCTTCAAGACTTCACAATAATCTATTTTTCAGTGTTCCATAACTGAGATCAAAACAAACTGAAATCAGAAAGTATCAGTGACAATGGTGGAATATACCTTCCACTCTAGACAGAGGTCCCAACTGAGAAATACAAGACAGAAACTGATTTTCTTAACAGAATGTTTAGGTTAATAAAAAGTTATTAGTCTCAAAAAAGGTCTCACAAGCTTATGCTCGAGTTTCTTAGTCAATCAAAAGGGAATGGAACACACTTTTCAGAATATTTGCTTTCAGTGAGTGGGGCTTTAAAGTTTGGATTATATTTTAAGCTTTTTTCTTTTGAGATGCTCTTTTTATGAGTTCCATATGGTTTGTCTAAGTACAGATCTTAGAGTTCATTATCTCTAATGAGACTCAAAAGTAAGAGTCTTTAAATGTATGCTTCAGATATGTCGTGGTTTCAATCCAGTCAACCACGAAGTTTTTCTCACTCACTCACTCACTCACTCACTCACTCACTCACTCCTCTCTCTTTCTTCCCCCAGTCCCGGGCGTATGGGGAGGAGAATCGAAAGAATGCAACTCCCAGAGGTTGAGATAAAAACAGTTTAGTAACTAAGGTATAACACAAATCACTGCTGCTACCACCAGTAATAATACAAGAGAAATACAAAGAAAGAGAATACAACTGCTCACCAAGCCCGACCCTGCCAGTGCACCCCCCAGCAGTGACCCCCCCCCAGTACCAAAAGCCCGACCATGCCGTGCACCCCCAGTCCACCACCACACCCTTCCGGGTCTCTGCTCTCCATTTTCACATCCTGGACATGACGTGCTGTTGTATGGAATAACCTCTTTGGTCAGTTTGGGTCAGGTGTCCTGTCTCTGCTTCCTCCCGGCTTCCCCTCCTCCCTGGCATAGCATGAGGCTCAGAAAGTCCTTGGCCAGACAAAACACTTGCCAAGCAGTAACTATAAACACTGGTGTTATCAGTGCTGCTCCCAGGCACGAAATTAAAAAACATAGCGCTGCACCAGCTACCAAGAAGGAGAAAAATGACTGCTGCTGCTGAACCCAGGACAAGATGTTTGTTGCTGTCTCTGGGATTTAGCCATGCAACTCTTATGGAACTCTTCCAATGGACTTTGGAAATCAGTACTGTAAGAGAGACCAGAGCATGCAGGTGAACCTACATGCATTTCTTATTTATGCATACCATGACAATATTATTGGAATGGAAACACTCTTTCCCATCTCAACCTGCGTTCCCTTCAGAGCTACATTAGGCTGAGATTTTTCTCCAGTCTCTTACCATTTTCTGTCATGGTTTTGGTTTGTCAAACATAAATTTACCAGTGAGGCTCCTCTGTAGATGTCATCACAAGAGCCCTACTTACATGTGACATTTTGCTAATCTTTTATGAGTCATTACGCTTGTTTTGACTTTCTCTCCGTATAATCATTGCAGAAGAGAAAAATACCGATAAGTATAATGTTTGCTTCACCTCTTCTAAAGCCTTTACACTAGTCCTTCAAAGCGGGAGTGATAGAAAAGATCAGTGAACAACAGTATGCAGTAATGTGGCACTGACATTTGGAGATTGTAATTTACACTGCATAACCTTTTTATTTTACATATCCTGAAATATATTTTCACCTGATTTACAGGTTCAGTGATGTGAGGAGAGGCTGAAATGTGAAATGGGATGCAATGAGAAACAGGTTTGGTTGAGGAAAGAAAGGGATCTTTTAAAACATAAAAATGTTCTTAGTTTTTTGAGGCAAACATCCATGAGGATAGGCTGAGAAAGTTGGGGCTGTTTAGCCTGGAGAAGAGAAGGCTGTGTGGAGACCTCAGAGCAGCCTTCCAGTATCTGAGGGGGGCCTATAGGGATGGTGGGGAGGGGCTCTTCATTAGGGACTGTAGTGATAGGACAAGGGGTAATGGGTTTAAACTTAAATGGGGGAAGTTTAGATTGGATATAAGGAGGAAGTTCTTTACTTTGAGGGTGGTGAGGCACTGGAATGGGTTGCTCAGGGAAGTTGTGAATGTTCCATCCTTGGCAGTGTTCAAGGCCGGGTTGGAGAGAGCCTTGGGTGGCACGGTTTAGTGTGAGGTGTCCCTGTGAATGGCAGGGGGGTTGGAACTGGATGATCTTAAGGTCCTTTCCAACCCTAACTATTCTGTGATTCTATGATTCTTTGTATTTATTTTCAGGAGTACACGGAATGTTTTAATGTTATAGAAATGAAATTACTTGATTTTTACTTTGAAACAACATTTTTCTTTTGAAGTGTCCTTCATTCTAAAATAATTGAGTAACATGATGCGTAAGCTATAAAAAAATGCTGTTTTGACTCAAATGAAACGAGTTTAAACACAATTTTTGTAGTTCTTTTTTGTTTGCTGAACAGAAAACTTTTTGGTTTATTTTAATTTTTTTGGCCCCTTTATCACCTCAGCTACGAACTGCAGTGATTGTGCAGATCAACTGAAGGATGCTGCTTGATGCATTATGTGGGGCCTGACCATTTTATCTTATGTAAATACAGTGGGATTTTTTTGCCGTATGCGTGAAAATCATATCATTCTGTTTTTTGTACTTGTAGGTGGTGATACAGTTGCTTGGGAACTAGCTTATATATCCTGGTTCTCTAGTTCTAAATGAGTTCTCTAGTTCCAATTACTAGCAATCTCTTTTGACATCTGCTTCTTTATTTCTGGATGAGGAGGGGTCAGAAGTGTCTCTTCCTTCACAAAGAACTGTTCAGCAGGGTGAAAGAGAGAGGTTTGGGGGAACTTCTCTCGCTCTTCCTCTTCATTCACTCTGCAGATGGCTTTGTAATATGTTATACCTTGCAATGCACAATACGGCATTCCCATCAATGTCCCGTTCAACAGTTATTAAAAATAAATATATAGATCATGGCATTGTACCATGTTGCACACCTATGATTAATTAGTTAATCATCTTACCTCCTAAATTCTTCATAGTAAAGTTTCTCATACAGTAAGCATGATGTGAATTATTCAACCCTGCTATACAGTTTTCTGTTAAAAATACCAGGAATTCAAATAAGCCCAGGTTACGCAGGTTATCCGTGTGTCCTGAGGGAACTAGCAGAGGAAGTGGCTAAGCCGCTGTCCATCATATTGGAGAAGTCACTGCAGTCTGGTGAAGTTCCCACTGACGGGAAATGGGGAAATGTAACCCCCATTTTTAATAAAATAAAATAAAGAAGACCCTGAGAACCGCAGAGCAGTCAGCCTTACCTTGGTGCTTGGCAAGATTGTGGAGCGAATCCTCCTGGAAACTGCATGAGGGCACATGGAAAATGAAGTGGTTTCTGACAGCCAGCATGGCTTTGCTATGGGCAAATTGTGCCTGACAGATTTGGTGACCTTCTGCGACGGCATAATACCATTGGTGGATTAGGGAAGAGTGATTGATGGCATCTAACTGGACTTGTGCAAAGCACTTGACGCTTGACCCACATGATGACATCCTTGTCTCTGAACTGGAGAGACATGGATTTGATGAATGGACCACTAGATGGATTAGGAATTAGGTGGATGGTCGCTGCACTCAAAGACGTGCAGTCAGTGGCTCAATGTCCAAGTTGAAATCAGTGATGTGTGGCATTCCTTAGGGGTCGGTATGGGGACTGGCACTGTTTAACATCTTTGTTGGTGAAATGGACACAATCTGAGTGCGCCCTCAGCAGGTTTACCAATGACACTAAGCTGTGTGGTGCGGCTGATGCACAGGAGGGAAGGGATGCCATACAGAGGGACCTTGACATGCTTAAGAGGTGGACCCATGCGAATCTCATGAATTTCAACTAGGCCAATGCAAGATCCTGCAGCTGGGCTGGGGCAATCCCAGGCACAAATGCAAACTGGGCAGAGAATGAGTTGAAAGCAGCGCTGGGAAGAAGGACTTGGGGATAGTGGTTGACAAGAAGCTCATGACCCAGCAATGTGTGCCTGCAGCCCAGAAAGCCAACGGTATCCTGGGCTTCATCAAGTAAGTGTGACCAGAGGTGAAAGGAGATGATTCTCCCCCTGTCATGAGACCCCACCTGGAATACTGCATCCAGCTCTGGGGCCCCCAATATAAGGAGAATGTAGATCTACTTGAGCAAGTCCAGAGATGATCTTTAAGGTCTCTTCCAACCCAAACCTTTCTATGATTCTATGAGTTCTGCAAATCTTATGAACAATACTTTTACACAGTAATATTTTTATCTGTGATCAAGAATAGACCCTATGGGATTCCACTAGAAACAGCACTACTGGAGAAAAAAAAAAATTTGAGACCTCTCATTTAATCAGTTTTTAATCCATTTAAGATGTCCTGAATTGATTTTTTTTGTAGTGCGTTTTCATCAATATGTCCAACAGTGCTGTGTCAAATGCCTCATAGGTGTCCAACTGTGGTATATCAACTGAATTTGGAACTATCCAGCTTCTGAGGATATATTTCTAATCTACAAGAAATTTAATTTGGAGTTATTTAATGAGATTGAATCTAATAAAATCTACTGTCTGACCGAGGGCTTGATAAAGTATCTCTAAATCACTTCCAAACAACCATACTTCACCAGGGCAGCTTGTGAGCCCTGGAGCTGTATTTTATATCGATAGAGTAGAGGGACTACAGACCTTTTACTTTTCTACGCGTGTTGCTTCAGCCTAACTCGCTCCACCTTGATATGAAATAACAACATGTATTGAAAAACTCTTGGTTTTGGTGAGTGGCATGCTAATTTTAAACATAGTTGTAGGCGGGAGTATGTAATGTGATGTGCATCGGCTAACCTGTATGGTATCTCATCTGCCTGTTTTAGCAAGCGTCTCCCCTAAGATTGCTTTGAGCCTGGAAGATTTTATGGCAGACTCTTAAATTTTCTCGTTTATCAACATTCCCTGGCTTTAAGCTGAGCTACCACTAATTACGGGTTGCTCTTCTTGTATTCTGTTTGCAGAGAAAATGATTGGGGAACACTTATAAATTATGCTTATTTTATAACGCTAAAAGCTTCCCGTACAATTATTTTCAAACATGTACAAGAGTGTGTTTGTGAACAGATTTAGAAGAGGCTTTCACTCAGATACTTATATTTGTTAAATGACAGAATGAGATGCATCTGTAGAGTGGGGAAAAAGCAGATATATTCCTCTGCAAATTATTCAAGCTGACGGAAGAATCACTGAAGAGACAAAACCTGTCACATCTTGTGTGAATTTAGAGTGATATCTGTCTGACCCATCTGCACCCATATCTGTGTTAAATGATACATAATACTTATGGACATTCTATTTTTAACTAATCTGTCTTCAAAGCTTTCTGGTTCCTTGTTCTCTAAACTTGAGAAATTCTCAGAATTTTCTTGATGTAATCCTCGACATTTTGAAGAGTATAAAGCTGTTGGTTACAGAGGCTCTATTCAGTTGCTCCTTTTGTCTACCTTCATACTGAGACACTGCCACCAAAACCTGAAGAAATATGCTTGTAATTCAGTAAAATAGATAAACTATCTGCAGATTGATGTTTTTCAATGATAGCTTCGATATTGTTGTGTCAACATTGCTATTCTAGCATAAAAGATAATCTAATCCTTCCTGAAACTTCTGACAGATTAGTAAAAGCGAGCCAAGAGAAAGGAAAAATTGCTTACTTGTCAGAAGGCTCTCGATATCTTATAATTCTGTTTAATTTATGGGGCAGTTTACAAATAAAGATAATATGCATCTGTATGGACCAGTCACATAGTTCTCAAACAGTGGCCTCTACAAGTCGTTTAAATAGATCTGCATAGTGTACGTTCTGTCGCTAAGACGATTTGAGCATATCTTTCCGTGAGGGCACAATGATTGTTAGAAACTCTTAATGTCTGAAGTTGCACTTCATTATTTAAGGTATGTGGTTATTATTTTTATCTGTCAGGTTGTTTTTTCACTTCAATCTCTATTTAATTTTTCTGGTTTAGAATGTGGATTTGCTACATAATCTCCTGTTTCACAAGAGCGTGGAAAGCAATTAAGAATACTTTTGTAATGGTTTGGCTCACAATAGCCTTCCCCTGAGATAATTTCAACATGCTGAAAGCAAACTCTGATTCTTGGCAGTGGAAAGAATTGAACCTTTTATAAAGCAGGCTCCCAGTAAGCACAATTAAGTTATTCGACCAAGCGAAGGTTGAATTTAGCCTCTCAAATAAACAGCTCTGCCAGCTGCATCAGTTCTGCGCTGGTCCCAAATTCCCACTTCTTTGATCTGCCATGGTAAATTCATGAAGAGGAAAAGAAGAGATTCTGCATTTATTTTATAGTTTGTCAGATGGAGTATATCTCCATAGTTCCCTGTAATGTCAGGGGGACTCATGCAGATATCGTGGGGAGAAGAAAGCATTTGTTCCTAAGGTTATTGGTATGTATTGTCACTCGGCCCCAGTTCTTCTTACCAGGCCAGTCTTCTTCCTGCCTTTTGCTTTGTTTTCTCCATCTTTCCCTCCTTTCTTCTGTGCTGTGACTCCCACTTTGCATACCTTTGGTGTTGTTTCTGCACCCTGTTGTTGGATTAACTTGTGTGAAAGTATTACAGGCTCTGTCTGCGTGACACTTCAGAGGTAGCAGTAAGCAATGAGATAGTACGTGTCACTGAGCCGTGGTTTCAGGCTGTGTGGAGACTCAGGAAGTCCTAGCTGACATGGTGTACTTGGTGCTGCTGGCTTCTGGCTGTTAATTATATGGTCAGGGGAAGCAGGAACCTGCGTGATGACATCCCTCAATGTACCCTGAAGCACCAAAAGCAGGCAGAGGAGGATGCACTGCTGTGTTGAACTGTCCTGTGCCCTATTTTATCACCTCTACTAGCAGTGTAGTCAGTCTTCATATGATATTCATAGAAAAAGAATAGCTATGAATGAAATAAGCTGTTTGTGTCTTTAGTATTTCTCCTAATGTTAAATTCTCCCTAGATAATTCTGTTTAACAGTGTAGTATTATATCCAAATATGCAGAAGAACTTAGCAACGCTGAGGCCTATGAGGCTGCGAACGCTGCACCAGAAACAGGCTGCCCAGGAAAATGGTGGAATCACCATCCCTGGAAGTGTTCAAGAACCATGTAGATGAGGCCCTCAGCGACATGATTTAGTGGTGGTCTTGGCAGTCCTGGCATAATAGTTGAGCTTGATGATCTTAAAGGTCTCTTCCAACCTAGGTGATTCTGTGATTCTGTGGTTCCTTCATTCCTTTCCTCCTCCAAGAGCAGCAGTCATCTTAGACAAAGAAGCTCCATTCTAAGTTAGAGACTTTTTAGCTAAACTAGGAGAAAGAGAGACAGAAGCTAGCTAAGAAAATGAAGAAACCAAATCTTTATTCTTGAATGCCATTTTAATAGAATTCAGTTAATTTTCTTGTTTTGCAGTTTGATTCTGTGTCGATTTCCCAGTAAATATGCTCAGTTTTCTTTGGCACCGTGTAATAGTAAAGCTAGGTCTGAGTGAACTGGCATACAACAGAGATTTCCACAGAGAAGGGTATGGCAGATCTAAGATCTTCTGCATACTTGGACACCTTTATACATGTCCTGCTCCTAAAACACTCTTTGAGAGGAGCAAAAATTCAGCAGAATTTGCCTCTATAAAAGTGACACAGACCCACTGTGGGACAGTCTGTCAGTGCAGCAGAGGACAAATTGTCATCAAGTACTTTAGAAATCCAAAATATCAGTTAGTATATTTAAGGAATTTATTACTCTTCCTTTGTTCCAGGCATCTATCTTGGTCCTTCCATGCTTTTTTTATAGTCAGTAAGGACCACAGGGCACATGCAGAAGGCAGTTCAGGTCACCGACATCAGGTGCTTTGAGCCATCCTGCAGATGATCTGTACTTTATCAGTCTTTAGAAATAAGTCTTTCCATTGAAGGGGGCTGCCTAGAACGCCTTGAGTTTTGAAGAGGACTTTCTGTGTCAGCTTTGTGCCTAGTGATTGCATCTCTGTCTAAGGGAATGCCCCTCATTTGCCTTTTGCACATGTTAAGAGGAAACTTGAACCAAAACAGTCAAACTTCTGCAGAGCAGCAGGGGTTTGCAACGTGATGATCTTGAGGTCCTTTCCAACCCTACCTATTCTATGATTCTATAACTGTCGATGGAGTCTTTTTAGGTAATTCTATTGAAAATCCGACCTGAAGAAACCTTGTCTCTTTTGAGCTTTGTAGTTAAGGTTTAAAAATGCATCCAAGTAAAACTTCTCCCTTTGTATCATTGCGAAGATGCACCAAGTTGCACGCAGAAGGTAGAAGTTAAGGTGGCAGCTGCATATTTCAGATCTTTCCTGTTAAACTTGTTATTACACCTATGCCTCTGGTTTGGTTTTTTTTGGTGGTTTTTTTTTTTTTTGCACTTGATACATAGATAAGGAAATGCAAGGATAAAAATTCTGGATTTAAAAAGAAAATGTAAGAAGCAGAAGTTTGCCACATAGAGACATCTATAAGTTTTATTTCAAGTATTCAGCAAATGTTTTGTGAAAGATGAAATACGTGACCCTGCTTGAGCAGGCAGTTTGGACTAGATGACCTCTGGTCCCTTCCAGCCTCAATCATTCTGTGATTCTGTAATGCAGTAGCAGGTTATCTTCTTCTGATGGGACATGGACATTCATATTTATTTGCCTTAACAGAGCCACTAGTGATATTTCCATTTGATTTCTGCATCCCATAAAAACATGCTGACCTCATCCCCTGTTCGTCTTCACAGCAGTGTGTTTCTTGCACTCTGAATTGCTGAAATGACTGGTATGAAGATGCTTCAAGGGCACATGGTAGAACTGGGAAAGAAATTGCATCCTTTTTTACTAAAGGACAGGGATTAGGTGAGAGTTTCAGGGAAGAGAGAACTGAGGTGAAAGAGCCCTCAGATCCTATGATGAGATTAATTGACCTCACCAGAAAATTAAAGACTTAGCACAATATTATGAACAATCATGGTTTCATAGGGGACCTCTCACTGGGAGCATCAGCCTGTGTACTTAATCTGAAGTGTCAACAGCTCACATCTGTTCATCACCTGTCCAGGAACATATGAGTATGTCACATTTAAACAGTGTATGGCCATGAGAGAAATGGTAAAAGATGAGTTTTGAACTGTATTTCCAAAATACATATGGTCCACAGAAAAGTACTGCAAATTGGATTAGGTATGTACTTAAATATTTTGTGTCCAAGCATCATTTTATTCCAGGTATTTGTCATGGGGATAAATATTACACAGGAGAGGTCTATTGGCTTAGAAACAAGAATGGAAAGGTAACTGAGCAAATATGCTGTAATGCTGAGTAGAATGTTGTAATTTTTACCTGGTTGAATGTATTTCTAAGTTGTCATTATGATAGTGATTGTGGCATAATAGCTGTTAAAAACTCAGAATACTCCAGATAGGGGGAAGAATATTTGCAGTTTCCAGAATGAAGTGAGAAATAATTTTCCAGGAATTAGTGAAGATTGCCATAAATCTTACTGCAGTTTATGTAGAAGTAGTTTCTTAATTGCTTGCATATAAGATATGCAGTGGGGCACATAATGCTAGCATACGTTCCAAGGATTCTTAAAAATTGTTGGTGACTAATAAATGTAATAATAAGGAAAAACCCCAAGATGATTAATGAAAGAAAATCTGTAGCAAATAATCTTTATGAACATAACAGAAAAAAAAAAAAGAGTAATTTTGGTCTAATCTTGCCACAGAACAGATGTGCACGTTGGTAGTGCAAATGTTCAAGAGTGTTCTTCCTTTCCTTTTAGTTGAGAAAATAACGAAAGAGTTGGTTGAAAAGGGCATCAGTTTCTTTGTAGTGAGGGCATCCTTAATCTGTGAAATATCCAGCTGTTTTTGGGGGTTATCATTACTGTGCAGCTGGAAGGGGAGTAATCCATTATCTGCATGACTGTTTTCAAAATAGTGAGAATAATTCATTAGGAATATTTGACCATGCATAAAATGCCAAAAAGGAAGTATTGGCAGTGTATCCTTATTTGTATTTATTAGGACTAATTTTAACATGCTAATTTCAACACTGCTTTCAAACTAATGGAAGTTAACTTGCATCTAGTTATTTAACCAGTTTTTAGGCTGCTACCTGTAGGAAGATATGAGAGAGATATGCTATCACTTAGTGTTAGGACCATAGGATCAGGGGGTTATTCAGGTGAAGGGGCCGCAGAAGTCCACTCCTGCTCAAACCAGGGTGAGGTCTCAAGTCAGACTGAGTTGTGCAGAGCTTTATCTAATCTTATCTTGAAAACATCCAAGAGGGGAGACATGCACAACCCCTCTGGGCAATCCACTCCACTGTCTGACTGCTCTCAGGGTGAAATTTTTTCCTTAAGTCCATTCTAAACCTCTCCTTTCTGCTTACTTGCTGTTGTGTCTTGCTCTCACGCCATGAAGAGCTTGTCTCCATCTTCTTGTTAGCCTCCCTGTAGGCATTGGCAGGCTGCTGTTAGGTACCCCCAAAGCTTTTCTGTGCTGGTCCTGCTTCCTCTCCTTGTAGTGCAAGAATTCCAGCCCCAACCATCTTGGGGGTCTTCTGATGAGCTCTCTCCACTTTTGTCCATGTCTTTCTTGTATTGGACACAGTTAGATGAGATCTAGTAGGTGCTGAATGGAGGATTAAGGGAGGATGATCACTTCCCTTGATCTGCTGGCTGTGCCCCTGCTAATACGGCCCAGGAGGCTGCTGGCTGTCCCTCCTGCCAGGGCACAGAGCTGGTCCATGCTTAGCTGCCCACAGGGATGTTTCTGCAGAGCAGCCTGCCCCTCTCCCCATCCTGGGCTGCAGCACAGGTGCTTTCTTCCCTGGGGCAGCACTTGGCTTTTCTTCCTTGCTGAATTTCCCAAAGTTCTTTTCAGCCCATTTCTTCAGCCTGCTTGGGGTCTCTCTGAAAGACAGCTCTGCCTTCCAGCGTATCAGCTGGCCCCTCACTAGTAGGCAGTCATCTGCAAACTATATGCCTCCTCCAGGGCAGTGCTAAGCAAATTAAACAGGATAGGTTCCAGACTGGACCCCTGCAGTACTGCATTTCTCACTGCCCAGGCTCTTGGACCCCAATATTACATGGTCAGTACAGCCACGGCTGCCACCCACTATTACATCCCCCTCTGGATCTCCCTTGTCCGTGAATAGCAGATGCTGGAGAGCATCATCCAGTGTGGCCCACCCAGTACCAGTTTCAAGGCATTCTCCCTGAGACCTTCAGAAATCTTGACCACTCGTATCCTGCCAAGGTGCCATTTCAACAGGTGTCAGGGAATCTTGAAATCTGTATAATGAAATTTTTTCAGTCACTTCTTTTAATCTACTAAACCAGTTCAGAATGTCATTTGTCAGTTTTTAGGACTAGAAAATGTTAAGGCATGGCCCTTCCAGGAAATTTTCTCTGTCATTCTGTAATAAGTCTTCAGAGATACAGAGGTACGAATGTTTTCCTGTTCAGTATCTGCTTTTGTATGTTAGGTTGTGATTGGCCGCTTGCAATTTTTGTCTTTAAGCATTACGAAGGTGGGAATGATGGAAAGCTACTTTGCATGATTGAATGCTACTTATAGTGCTTCTAGAAGAAGTTTTTTATGATATGATTATAACAATTATGACAGTCTGGTGCTGTGTGCTCTGAAGTTTATGTCATTAGGTATTCATTTAAGTGCAGGTAGCAGCAAAGAATCAATGACAAATCCTTTGTCTGTAAACATAACTTTTCTCTGAAAATAAAAAATGAAAAGTAATTTCATTCAGTGGTATAGATTAGCTCCGAGGCCTGGCCTTACATTTTGATTTCATTGAATGAAATTATGTTAGCCAGTCATCATTACTGACAGGTTGAAACTTTGAAGAGACCTGGGTATGGATTATTGACGTGAGGAACAGAGTGCAGCTGGGCTGAGCAAAGCAGATATGCTGCTTCTGGAATCTTATGTCACCAGGTATTCTGTCTTCAGATCCTAATTGTCTCAATTAAACCTTGGGGAATAGAACATGTCAATTCCTGCTTCAAATTTAGCAGTGAAACTAATGTTTTCCCCATGTAGACAGACTTGAATAAATTACAAATACCAACCAAATATTGATTCAGTTAAGGCTGAGTTTCAAATTAATTTTAGTTGTCCATGTAAAGAGCTTTATGAATAGATTTAAAAACCAAATTGTATTAGAGCTGATAACAAACATCTGAAATAATAAATTGAAACTCATGATAATGTAAGTTGTGTATTTGAGGGTGGCAGAATTATGCGTTGGAGAGATGCCAATGATGCCAATGGCATTTCTGCTCAGAATCTCTTGAAACGTGATATTATCCGTAATATTTTATTCATGAGAGGTTGGCACCATATTCCCTTGTTAACATGTTACCTCTTAATAGCCTTCTAAACCATTGTTGGATTCACTGCTGTTGCTAATTTGCCATTTTTAATAGGAAGTTGTTATTACTGGCTAAAAAATGTTTCATGTTTGGAAATTTGCTTCTTTTGCTGATCTTTTCATTAAGTGAAGTGGCTGCTTAAAGGAGGCTCTGAAGAACATCAGTTTTTCCACAGTGTGATAGTTACATGACAGTCTTGTTGAGATAGATAATTAAGGGGTTTTGAGTGTGAGAAAGGCAAGCATTTAAATAGTTTTCAGGATTATTGGATGAATATGCATATTGCAGAAAAGCAACAGCTCCAGTGGAGGTTTGAAGAAGGCTTCTGGACCATCATGTTTGGTAAAAGCAATTTACTTGATTTTATAAGAACATATTTAAAGCAATAGAGATTTTGTAGAATCTCCCATTTCACTATAAGCAGAACTTTGTATCTTGCCTCAAATGGATCCCTCTGTAAAGGTGCATGTTTAATGTTTTCTTTTTCCTGACTATAGGGGTGTTTCAGCTTTTTGGCAAAGTAGTTCTTTTTGAGAGAGAAAAATTCAAGAGGCCAAGCTGATAACAAGCCAGACCTGTACATGGCACTGCTTTATGTACTAAATTGTTCCTACAGCTCGAGTATTGACTTAATTCGTCCTTCACAAATATGCACTCTGTGTTAATATGTTGTTTACAATGCACTAATGTTTCCACAAAGCCCACTGAAGTAGAGCAAATTGTCCCATTTCATTAGTACAGGATTCTAACTTTGAATAATTTTATTTCATGTCAAATAGCTTTTCAGCTCTGCATCATCAGCGTAACTGGTATTTATTGTTTTGTAGAACAAGTTGTTTCTGTTTCTCATTTGTCGTCTTTGCACCTTGCTGATTCACTCTAGCTTTTATTCTGTGGTCTCAGACAATTCGCACTCTCCTAAAGGGGTTGCAGCTAAATGTAGCTATTTGCCTTTATGTTCAATTTTCATTCTTTTTAGATATCATGGGTAAGTAGAGTCGTGCAAAGAGGTCAGTTCAGGATACTACCTGAATACAATTTCTGTCTTTATGCAGAGAGGAGTAAGCACTTTATATTGTTACGTGCCATACAGAAGCTGTGGGCATACTGTTGTTTCACACGTGTGGCCAGCGCACCCATAACAGGTATGCTGCACTTTGCGATGACTTCCAGTCTGGTTCTGTATCTTTGCTCCTTAGGTGATGGTTTATGGCCTCAACATATTAATATCGTTTCCAGGGGTACAAGCTCATCTGCTCTACATGGAGTGATTCATATGCTTAAAGCTAAAAATATGTTTAGATGATATGAAGAATTATGAGTTTGTTCAGGTACTGGGCAGAGATGTGTGTGTGTTCAAGCAGCTTGAGGAGATGCTTTCTGACAGCCCTGCTCTGGCTGTGTGTATCCGATAGTCCTGTAAGAAAATACACGATGGAGATTCTAAGTGTAATGAATGCATCTTACCACTAGATGGCATTGTTATATGTGATTAAGCATTTGCTTTGCGCTGGGTGATACTGAAAGGAAGAGGATCTTTAATGGCTGTTAGTCATGTGGGAAGGTGCCAATAGCTGCTTCTGAGCAAAGTGCAGATGGCCCTAGGAATAAAGCTTAGCAGTTAATTGAACCATAACTTATAGTTTTTTTCCCTGTGACTTCTAGGCTTGATTGGATAATGCAAGTCTTTGCCAGTGAGGAACTTCAGTTGTGTACACTGACAAAACACTGGAAAGTGGGGAAGGTTTTCAATTGCTATCATTCATTCAATTGCTAACAAGTTATAGGGCAAGAGAGAACAGCCTCAGGCTGTGAAAGGGGAGGTTTAGATTGGATATTAGGAAAATTTTCTTCACAGGAGAGGGTGCTCAGGTGTTTGAGCAGGCTTCCCAGGTTAAGTGGTGGAATCAACATCCCTGAAAGTGTCCAAAACCTATGTAGATGAGTCCCTCAGTGACATGGTTTAGTGGTGATCTTGGCAGTCCTGGGGGAATGGTTGGACTTGGTGATCTTAAAGGTCTTCTCCAACCTAGTTGATTCTATGATTGCTTTCCATGATATTTTACATATTGTCATCCACTGAGGATTTGATTTTCATTAAACAAACATCTACTTGACAAAGAATGTTTTTTCAGGGAAGATGTGAGAAGGGAAGATTCCTGTGTGCACAGGAACATGAGAAGATGTGACTTAACCTGTGCGAGGCAGTGATGCTCATGTGCTACTTACCTGCCAGTGAATTATACATTCTTAAAAATCCAAGGGGAAGGAGTTCATGACATATTCTACTATTGGGCCAAGTTATTATGCATCCCATTTCATAAAGAAAAAGATAAAAGGAATTACCAGCTGTTAATTGTTTGGGTTCTTAGGCTGCTTTATTCTATGAAGAACCAAGAATGCCTGCATGAACTGTTTTATCTCACTTGTGTGAAAAGCCTTATTCACTTAGTGTGGGTTAGGAAAGCAGTTCTGAACACAGCAAAACAGACTGCTGCTTTCATTTGGAAAACTATACATAAACATGAAGAAACATTTTGTATCTTTTTGTAATGACTTTGACACTGCCTTACAGCTTTGTTTTCTTAAAAATATTGTGAGAAAGCATTTTATGCCTCAGCTGATTTGGAGTTTAAATTGCTTTTTCATGCCAGGCTTTGTTTGAAAGTCTGCTGATTTCCTGCTTGAGTCACAGGCAGATGTATTGCGGGACCCCAGTGCTGTGACTGATGTTTGCATTGTTCCCATGCTGTTGCTGTGGCAGTGCTATGCTGCTGCAGTTGTAGACCAGCTCCTGTTTTCCTGGGAATTGTGTGGATCCACAGCAAAACGAGGTACCAGTCCCAGAGTTGGTATAAGTTCATGTGTTTAGAAACAGCTTTCGGTACAGAAAAGTATCAGTCAACCGATTATTTTTCAGTCATGCTGAGCCCTCCCAGCATCCTCCCCAGCCACCGGCAGGTCACACTAGTCGTAGGGGAGGCACAGGTACAGAACTCACAGTGTGGCAAGGAGAAGGTGGAGCTCTTGATGCTGTTTCTCAGTGATGCTCTTTGTTTTTATTAGACTTGAAGGCTTTGCATGTTTACAGCTCTATGCAAACTAAAGTGCCTCCCTGGGCGGATGGCAGCAGGCTCAGTAGCAACCATTAGTAGCATATGGTTGGTCTTCTTCCCCTTCTGGCATGTGGTGCTGCCTTAAAGCTCTCTCCTGTCTGCAGCGAGCATCTGCAGGTCAGTCAGGCGAGCCTCGGGCGCTTGTCCATGTCATGCCAGCTATGCTGATGGAACACTGCAGGCTTCCTCTCTGCACGGCAGCGAGATCTGATCTTGAGAAGGGGGCCTCTAAAGATGCTCTGAGAGACATCATCTCATGCTGCAAACAAAGTAAAACATGATTTAAAGGACTGGCTTCCCAGCAGGTATAAACCGCTCTAGTTCTTATCCGAGTAGAAGACCTGGCAGAGTAAACTTGGTGTCAAGCTCAGAATAATTACTAGGCTAAGATGTTCTGCGGATGGCAAAGTCCGAAACAGAAATGCTGCATCATGCAATAATCTGTATCGTACATAACCTGCATCAGAGAAATATATTTCATATAAAAAATCACTAAGAATATTTTAAAAGAACATGAAAGCAACTGGGATTGTAAAATGACATCATACTAATTTCCTCTATCCGTTTTCTTAATTTTCTCCCTTGTATAGTTTTCTATTGATTCGATAGTGCTGCTTCTTTTCCCCCTCAATTTCATTTTGCTTCTTGTTTCAGTTAACTTCGTGATGCTGTTCACAAACATTTGAGAGCAAAAATGGAATCTACCTCAACTTCTGTGATGAGCTGGTGTGTGTTTTCTTTAACAGCTTTCTGTTGAGAACCCTTGGAAACTGGTGCAGCAGTTTTGTTTTCAGTGAGGGAATACGCTGCTTGAGCTTTTCTTATACTGTTGATATCAGAGGTAGATTGTAGTTGGGGAGGAATGCCTGATCAAGGTCATTAGCTATTTATTGTTCTTTAAGTGAGTAAATTTTGGATTGCCATTTCTTTTAACATTTTGCCTCTGAGAAGAAACAGTGAAATTTTAACCAATGTAGCAACTAACATAGGGAGCGATTGCACTTATGATTAATACAACGATATGAGTTCTTCCAAAAGACTGTCAGGAACATCAAGCATTTTAAGTAAGTGCATCGCAAAAAAAAACCCAAACAAAACCAAACCTGCCCTGAAAGATTTTCTTTCAGCCTTTTCCACTTCTAAACTAAGTTAGATGTACGTAGTTTTACATTGTAAACATGAAACCTATAAAACATGATGTAAGAACATTCAGCACAGGATTTCTTAATCTGCAGGAAAGTGTACCGAATTTGTGTTAAACAATACTAAACTAGACAATACCTGTAACTCTTATGTCATCAATATTATTTTCAATTATGCATATGCAGTCCTGGTAATATGAGTTAGACCTTCTGTGACCTGTAGGGAGTTTAACAACGGCACTAAGAGAAAATCCTGCAATTTTGGTGACTTGCTGGCTACCTTTATTAATTAAGGCTGAAAAGCACATTGTAACTGAAAAAAGGGAAACATATTTTCCTTTTTTTTCCCAAGATTTGCTGGCAAATGCTGGAGAAATTATCAAGGACAGCATATGTTACTGCAATTGCTATGGATTGGAAAACTCACTTGTAGCCAGTCTGCCCTACAGGAGCAGTTAAGACCATCTCACACCAAGTTCTTGGGGATGCTCGGTATTGCATTTCTGTTTTACCACCCTCTGATGATGGTGCTAAGCTGTGCATGTCCGAAACTTAAATTGAAAGTATTAGTAACAAATCAAGTAATCCTTCATCTAAACAATCAGGGTCACTGGCAGAAGGACCTCGGATATTGCCTCTAGTTTGATTAAAACCTTGCATTTCCTCTTAGTATTTCATAGCTCTTTTGCTCAACCTGCTAAAGAAAGTTGTATTTTCCTCTAGCACATGTGCACTTAAAGTATACCATGTATTCCCTCTGCACATTTAGCTACTGGTGTTGTTACAGTGATAATATCAACAGCTTTGATTTATATTCCTTTAGCAATACTACCTAACTTCTTGTTTGCTTTCTTTACTACAACTGTATATTTGGCTAAAGGCTTTAAAGGATTTTTCTGTAATAACTTCCAATCCCTTTTTATTCCGCAGAATCTTTCTTTTAGCTGATACTCTGTCAGTTTGGCTTCTTTGTTCCAGGGCTTGTCAGTCTGCATTCATCTACATTTGCTTTTGGCAAGACCAGGGTCTTAAATGATAGAAATCTCTCCAGTTCCTGTTTCCATAATGATAATTTGTGGTTCCTCATCTAGTAACATTTACAGACTTTAAAATCGTCCCCCTTAACATTGTTGTTTATCCTTTTAACAGGAGAAAAAGAAAAAACAGTAAAAAAAGGAGAAAATAAGGACATTCAAAGACACACCTCTGACTTTTGTAGCATCTTTTTACTATTTTCTTGTTAACCTGTTTATATCCAAAATTTGACCAAAATCTTAAAATTGACATAACCTTTTGGATAAAAACATGCACTTTGTGCACTAGATTATTCAATGTCCTTTGTTGTAAAAAGCGCATCTAAGTCAGGTAAAATGTTTCAGTCCTAATTCAACATTAACATTTAAGTCCCTTTCTAACTAAAATGCTGAAAAATGTTTAACGTTTCTTGAATTCTGTGGAATGAAGGGATTTGGTTAAAAAGCTGTGTATTTGCCTGAAGGTCCTTCTGGTGCTTCATTTGAAGCCTGTTTAGTTTCCTGGCAGAGACATGCTGTGGCTGCTCCAGGTCTGGGGCATTGGATGCTCTGATCCTCTCAAAATCCTTGTGAGGATGGTGCCGATGTCCTTGTATGGTGCCCTGCGGCCCTTCCTTTTGTGGGGGCGCCTGACCTGCGCTGGAGGAGAGCTCTTTGACTCCATCAGCCTTGGCACTGTTCCTTGTCAGGCAAAATCTCTTCTGCCAAACAGTTGGATTTTGGGGGTAATATAGCAGGGTGGGAGGCAGAAGTGAATAGGGCACGGAGCTAAACATCCCAGGTTTTCTGAGGAGATGTCAACGCTTGCTTGGATTCTCCAATGCTTGTTTTGTGGATGCAGCTCATGCTGCCAGGGTCATGTTAAGTAGAAGTACAAAAGCACCAGGTTAATTTCTCGGTTTGCAAACGTTACCTTTCTTAACAAAAGGTGTTAAAAGAGTTCGCTGAATGGTGTGTCCAGCATCGAGGGTGAGACAATAATTATCCTAGTTTCTAGGGAGGTATTTTAGACACTTGTGAACAAGAATGCGTGTAAACTGTGAAAGGTCTCTTGCTAAAAGGTATTTCCACTTGAATCTTCTACAGCGCTTCTGATTTCTGCCCTTTGGCCTCCTTCCAGTTGAGTGGATGCCCTAGTCCCGCACCAGGGAAAGCTTCACACTGTTCCATCAATTTTTTGTCAAATGATTCTCCAGATAAAATGTAACTGACATTTTTTCCATGACCTCTTTTTACCCTGTCGGAACAGTCAGAGCAGCAATGAAACCATCAAGTCAGTGGTGTGGAAACACGCCACGGTGGTATTTTTGGTAGCACATCCTTGTTTTAGGGAGGCACGTGGAAGGGAGACCTAGGGGTGAGGGAGTTTCCCCTTCCTTTCCTGGGGAGATGGTGAGGGCATTGAGGGAGGCTATCTGCAAATGAGGTCTAACGTCTCCAGCATGACCATCACATGGAAGGCCTGACAGAGTTTGGGCCCTTCCCCGTGTTTATCATTCCCCACCAAGCACCTCATCATTCACTTTATATCATCTGAGGACCATCTCCTGGGGAGAGCTGTTTTAATCAGTGCTCAGTGGGAAGGTTGAGCAGAACATGGACAGTGCTCAAGGCCATGTTAGTTTTATTTGACATTGCCAGTTTATGCTGGGCATTGAATATTGTCCATCCTGCTTATTGCTCCACTGCCCAGTTTAATCTCCTGTCTGTCACTCTCTGGTGTCACAGGACCACATGGACTGGGCTCTGGGGATTGTGGAGGTGGACATGCCACCAAGTCTCCGATGAATTCATTGTTTTAGCTGGTGTCAACATTAGTTCAGCCTGTGGTATGCTTTCCACTGGATCTGTTCAGCTTGGTTAACCTGTCTCATTTGTGACTTTCCTTTGTCATAAATGACACCTTGCTCCAACCCCTTCTTGCATTTCCAGAGCTTAACCTTTAATTTCAAACTAGAGTTGAAGATATTGTAAAGATATGGTGAAGAGAAAGGGGGGAAGCTTTTTGGTTGATAGCTTTTCAACAAACAGCAGGATCAGAGAGGAAGGTTTTCTGAAGGACTCTTAAGTCACATAATCCATCCTGGCCCAAGACAGGATTAACTGAACCTAAAGCATTCTGGGCCACCTCTGTGCAGCCTGTTCATGAAAACTTGCGGTATTTGGGTTGGCTTTTATCACAGAAAATGTTCCTCATGCCAACAAAAAGAGAAAGGCAAACGGAGGGTGGCCTTGGGTGGTTTAGAGTGGAAATTGAAACTTTCAGGCACGAGACGAGTACTGAGTTATTTGCTTGACTGAAAAGTTATCCCTTTATTGTGACCTCTAGAGGAGCACTGGTTGTGGCCATAGTTGAATCAGCATGAGAGCTTTGGGGTTGTGGGAGCTGGAAAACAGTGGGGTTCCCCTGGTGCATGTGTGCCATGGCCCTGCAGGGTGCACGGGCCTGAAGAGCTGAACATGAACTGAACAGAGCTGAAGTGCTCTTCCCCCATTGCAGTTCCTGTCTCACAGCACGGAATCTCTGCTGCTCCAACCCCTTCAGGTGGTGGTGTGGAGCACACCCTTTCTCCATGGACCTGCCCCTCATTCCCACCAGTCCCCATTTTGGAAAATCAGACTGGTGCAACTGCTTCTTATCACCTTTCTCCTGCCTCTCTATCCCCTCTGCTTTTCTAGATGTCTTGAGGTGGGGGTGTCCTGTAACCCAAGGATTGCCCGGCTTTCCTTGAAGTGGTAGCAGTTTCTGGGTCTCCAAAGAAGTTAGGTGGATGGGGAAGTCGCTGGAAATGTTAAACAGATTTATGCAGCACTAAACTGCTGAATTTTGCAGGAAGCGAAGAGCTGGAGGGTGAGGGTAAACAAGCTCTTCTCTCAGCCTGTGTTGTCAGTAGATTTTTATAGAGTTGAGATTTATTCTGGTGTCAACCTCATGTGGCTGTATATAGTGGGGGCAGGGCTCAATAACCTGTTTAAATAAAAGCCGTTTGGCAGTGTGGAAAGCCACCCTTCTTTTTTTAATCCTTAATGAATGTTTTGTCTCGTCATACTACTCCTCTGTTGTTAGCCCCTTTCATGCTGTTCTTCGTCTGGGTGATCCTGTGCATGTTAATTTTTCATAGAGGGAGATATTGGGAGGCAAATATTTGGTCAGAACTCCCTTTGTTTGGCAACGTACAGAACTGATGTGTCAGTTAAGAGAGAAAAACGTTACAGCTACCAGTCCTTTGCTCATATTTCTGTTATATTTTAGGCACAGTCTTTGCTAGCTGATTGATGTTTGTTCCTGAAGGCAGCTCGAGAAAAACCCACCCAGGCATTAGGGAGTTTGGTGTGCTGCTCAGGCAAGCGCTGCGGCATACCCCGCTCCCTCCTGACAGCCTGGCCTGGAGGCAGCATCAGGGACCACTGGGGAGGGCGGCAGAGTAAAATGTCTAATGTGGCATCCCAAGGTCACCAAGCAGCGGTGTGCGGTTCCTTTTCACTGATCTCTGGGCCGTGCAGGGAATTTCTGTGAGCTGGCAGCTGCAGAAATGATTTCTATCGAGTGCAGCCTTTTTCTGGTGTACAAACACAGGTCTGGTAAAACGGAGATGCTTAAGAATTAAGGCAAGCTGTACTGCAACAGAGGAGCAACAGAGAGCTTTCCTTGTGAAAGCTTACATAGTACTTGATAGAATACAGGGGGAATGCATAAAGCAGCCAGAGCTGTCTGACTGGAGAATCTTCAAACAAGAAGTGATGTTTGTACATAATTAAGTCAAATCTGCAATGTCAAATGCGCCGAGAGATTTTGATACGTGTTGTAACATGCGAAGTGGAAATCTGAGATTCTGAAATGTTTTCAGTCTAAAGTCGGACTGCATAGTGTAGACATACTCTGTTTCTCAAGGCGCTTGGAAATTATGGCATTTCTTGGATGTTTATTTCAGATTTTCTGGAATCAGAGAATCAGCAGAGAAATGCTGTAACAGAAGGAAATGCATAGTCAAGGAGGAATTTAGTGAGAAAAGTAAAAAACATTGAAAGTGAAAAGGCTTGGTATTTTAGTAAGAAAATCTAAATACGATGCCATTGGAGGAAGATATGATTGGCCTAGAAGAGGAAAATGTATGATTTAAAAAAAATACAAAAAGGAAGGTAACTTCAAATTAAAATCAGCACTGTGCAATGCAGAATCACAAGAGAGAAAACTGGCAGGAAGCATCCCTATCTGTTGAAGTCTAAAAGGAAAACCATTAGGAAAGCTGACGTCACAGGGATCTTTTTAAATCAGCTATAGGCTCACATAAACTGAATTAGCAGACATGATGTTGAAAAGAAAAGATAGCAAGTTCTGATTAACCTGTATTGGTGCTTTTTCTCAGCCCCATCTCCAGAAAAGATCTAGCAGTAGTGTTAGGAGGCATCCTCAGCAAGTGTAACCAATCTGTTTACTCATTTGTATGATCAGAGAATCAGGCTTACATACTATGTGTGCGTGCACTGCTTGTGTGCGTATATAAAATAACCACTCCTTTTGTATGACATTGATTTTTCTCACAGTTTTATAATGATCACAGCTTTTATTGCTGGCAAAACAAAAAGTCTGCCTTGCAGAGAGTCAGACAGAATAACTGTGTCACATAAGATTTATTTCAAGGAATATATATGCAGCTGCCTTTACTCACACAAAAGTAAAGACTTTAAAGAAGTGTTTACAAACTCCTTTTCCTTGCTTTCTTGCCCGACCAGGGCTCAGAGCCAACTGAAGTCTCCTACAGATTGAGGCAGCTGCAGAGGCTAAATGAAGTTTTTAAATGAACACTTTAAATCGAAGCTGGCTAGAGGGTTCATGAAGTAATTTGAACTCTCAGTGTGTGTGTATGTAGTATATAGGTAACAGTATTTTACCCATTATCAGCCTTATCTATGAGCTACAGTATCTTCAGTGGTCTACATGCTGTAGCATATACACAGCCACAGTCACTTTGAGGTGAAGCTGTTCCAGCATGGCCTTGCCCATGGGTCACAATGCCTTCAGAAGTAAGCCTACATCTGCATGGCCTTACCCCACTGGCTGCAGTCCCTCCAGGGGTGTACCTGCTCTGTCATGGACTTACTCATGGCCACATGCTTTGAGGTGCTCCAGCATGACCTCATGCACAGCCACAGATGCTTCAAGGTGTGCCTGCTGTCGCATGGACTTATCGATAGACACAGATGCTTCGAGGTGTACCTTCTCCAGCATGGTCTTACCCTTTCAGAGGTATTCCTGCTGCGGAACAGACATAACCATGACCACAGGCGCTTCGAGATGTACCTGCTCTGGTGTGGATTTGCTCACTGCCACAGATGCTTTGGGATATCCTGCTCCTATATGAATTCATTTACAGGTCACAGTCCCTTTGACTCGAGTTCACAGAGGAGTTCCAGCATGTCCCGTACAGCAGCACAGAAACAGCAGCGATGACCCAGCCATCTGCCAGCCCAGGCACATCGCCATTGCGGTTACCAAAATGTTCCCAGGCACAGCAGAGTAAGATGATCAGCAATACAGCAGGCAGTGAAAGCAAAAAGCAGCCGCTAACGAGCACTAGACTTCAATTCACAATAAGGCAAGCAAGCCCCATGGCAAGCACAGAAGCCTGTCAGTTCATAGCTGAACAGCAGTAACAGCTAAAAATTCGTTCTAGCAGATTCCAGTCAAACCTGTCATTATCTGGAATGCTTTGAGCCCCACGTTGGGCACCAAAAAGGGCTGTTGTGGTTTAACCACAGCTGGCAACCAGGCACCAACAGCCACTTGCTCGCTCCCCACATTGGGATGGGGGAGAGAATCGGAAGGGTAAAAGTGAGAAAACTCATGGATTGAAACAAGGACAGTTTAACAGGTAAAGCAAAAGCTGTGCATGCAGGCAAAACAAGACAAGGAATTCATTCACCACTTCCTGTGGGCAGGCAGGGGTTCAGCCATCTCCAGGACAGCAGGGCTCCATCGTGCATGACAGTTACTTGGGAAGACAAACGCCATCACTCTGAACCCTTTTCTCCTTCTTTCCCCAGCTTTTATTGCTGAGCATGACATCATATGGTGTGTTTTGGTCAGTTGGGCTCAGCTGTCCCGACTGTGTCCCCTCCCAACTACTTGTGCACCCGCAGCCTGCTGGCTGGTGCGATGAGAGGCAGAAAAGGGCTTGACTATGTGAGCACTGCTTGGCAATGACTGATGAATCATCCCTGCGTTAGCAATAGTTTCCAGCACAAATCCAGAACGTAGTCCCACAGTAGCTACTATAAAGAAAATCAACTCCATTGCAGCTAAAATCAGCACACATACATGCCTGTGTTTTCTCAGCTATGATATCTAGAAATTTTTGGCACATTTTTAATACTTTACAAATGTTTCTGGGATTTAGGGACACCTGATAATGCTAGCCCAGATGCTCTTGCTCCAGCTGCTGCACATCAGCATTTCATAGTAGTCTCATCTGGGATTGTGGACATAGAAACGATCTTATTTGGAGCTTCTGAACATGTGTGCTGTGTTGTAGAGCCATGCGTTATTTGACACTTCTGGAAGGTCTTCTGGGCCTGTACCATCCATGCAGTTTATGCATGCGCACTAGTTCTGATCACTCTCAGACACCAAAGGTTTAATGTGCATGTGCTTTATACTGCACACACATTTCAGCCTGAGAAATTCTGTATACGGAGCTTGATTCTGCCCCCACTGGAGTCCTCGGTCATTGTTGTCAACTTTGAGGGTTAGGTTCAAGCACTGTACTTTTCCTGGGTTGAAATGTGGGTTTTTTCTTTTCAGGTTAGTCTTTAATTTAGTGTGGCACGACAGTCCTGCAGGCTGGACACTCCGGTTTTTCAAGGAAATTGTCTTCAACGCGGCTTGTACATTTATTTCTATAACTGGGTCATTCTTTCTGGTCAGCACTTTTCAAATGCTTTCCTAACATAAAACTGATCTCTTTTTCTGGTATTTTCTCACATGATGTAGGTGCTGCCAGTAATAAAAAGCATTATCTTCTTCCCACTCAGCCTGTCCTTAGTGGCTGCGTTTTTCTTGACCTGGAAAGAAAATACTGAAATAAAAGTATAATTCTTTAATGAGCTAATGTGCTGTAGATTCATTACTATTTTTGCAGAAATTATTCTCACTTCATTAACTTGCTCTCCCCTTCCACCCATTTTTTAAAAGAATTATTATGAAGCCAGAACTTGATTAGTGCTGCCTATGTCAATTCAAGTTATTAATGATTAGCTAATTCTCTCAAGAAATCTATTTTTACTGTGGCACGATTCATTATAAGCCATTGAATCTCATGTTTAAACATTTTAGTACTTACTTTTCAATTATGTAGTCACAGTGGAGTAAAAAACCCTTAAATACTTCCTTAAAGGTGACTTATGAAACAGGAGTGATTTATATCTGATTTTCGCAGCTCTAAAAATAGTGCAGAATGTTACACACTGTATGTGATGCAACACACGTGCAAAACAGAGAGAAATAAGTGGGGTTCTAGTCTTAACTTGGAATATCACTTCTGTAGAGGAATAGAAATAAGTGGCTTTTTACTTAAGAAGAAGTTTATTCTTTCTCCACAGTAGTGGAGAATTATAAAGGTGATTTTCTTGTTAATAATTGAAGTCTTGTTAACATTTTCATAGCATTTGAAGAAACCTTTTCCATTCAAAATTTGCATATAAGAATATCAGTTTTATTTCTAGAATGATCTGAGCTGGTACATAAAAATAAATGCACTGTGCTGGAAATGAGTGGCAATTTAAATGTGGATCAGTGGGTACAAGATGTAAGACGAAGTAAATAGGACAGTTGCTGATTGGGTTATCTTTTTCTTACATTTTTGTGGAACTATAGTCAAGAATAAATAACTAATATGTGCTTTTTTGGAAGTTTGAGATTGCCCTATTTACACTTTGTATACTGTGTGTGGATGTTAAGAAGAGAAAGAAATAGAGCTCACTGCAGGATGTGTGTGAGAATACACAGGGTTTCCAGGGAGTATTCATATGGCTGTAGAAACAAACCATGTAGTGTGGGGAGGGACCAGGACTCATGTTTGAGGGGAATATTTTCTTACTGAGCCCTTGCATTGCAGTGCAGAAATAGCATCCTGCTGTTTCTGTCCCAGGACTGTCTCAGGAGGATACTCTACAGATGAGGACAGTTGGAAGTGTCTTTGCTCACAGCACTAGGGTAGCCAGCCCTTTAAGAGGAGGTATAGAAATATAATGTCTGGAATAGTCTGCGTGAGACCCACTACCACTTAGGCAGCCTGACTGAGTAAAAGATGCAGAGACTGAGCTCATGATGCTTCAGAAGCCCTGTTCTCCACCCTTTCTCTGGTGACATCACAGTGTCATTGAAGTGTCATCACAGCGTCATTGAAGTGTCATCACAGCTGTAATCTCCAACTAGGACTCTCTGGAATCACTGCTTTAGAACACAGGGCTCTCAAGCTCCCTCAGCTGGCTCTGTGTCATAGTACATAGAACAGTTAGGGTTGGAAAGGACCTTAAGATCATCCAGTTCCAACCCCCCTGCCATTTGCAGGGACACCTCCCATTAAACCATGTTGCCCAAGGCTCTGTCCAACCTGGCATTGAACACCGCCAGGGATGGAGCATTCACAACTTCTCTGGGCAACACATTCCAGTGCCTCACCACCCTCACAGTAAAGAATTTCTTCCTTATATCCAATCTAAACTTCCCCTGTTTAAGTTTTAACCTGTTACTCCTTGTCCTGTCACTACAGTCCCTAATGAAGAGTCCCTCCCCAGCATCCCTATAGCCCCCCTTTAGATACTGGAAGGCTGCTATGAGGTCTCCATGCAGCCTTCACTTCTCCAGGCTGAACAGCCCCAACTTTCCCAGCCTGTCTTCATATGGGACAAGCCATAATAGAAGGGAATGACTGCAAAAGCAGCGAGCTGAAGTGCAGGAAAGTTCTGAATTGCCTGGGCTTTCAGACAGAGCAACTGAGGCACACTTTCCCTAGGGCTGCATGAGGAGGCTGTGGAAAAACTTAAGCTTATACCAGCTTCCTCAGGTAGACCACAAACAGATGGGTAGATGTGGAACCTACCCTTTCTAATGGTGGATTGGTGGGGAAAAAGAGGATGGAGAAAAATTACAAGTTATTAATTCGAAAAAAGAGTACATCCTGAATATTTATCTCATACTGGCAAATTAAATAGGTAATTAAGTGCATATTTTTAGTTGCTGACTTGTAGGGTTGGATAATGAAAGGTTTCTTGTTGTTTTAGGAAATCGTCTGCTTGCTGCTGTTGTTAAAAATACTTGATTTCCACATTTTTTTCAGGGCTTCTCATATCCCTTCTACAAGTTATGTGCTCACAGTTTCACCTCATAATTTTTCATGAGTTAATACTCAATATTAAGATTATTCTGCTGGGCAGATCTGTTGGTCTGGTAAAGAATGACTTCGGAAGTATTCTCCAGACATGGAGAGCATCATTTATTCAATGGGCTGATCTACCGCTATTATTTCATTTCTGTCCATTGCCTGCTGACTGTTGATGTCAGATTTTTAGATACACCAGCCAAATTTACAGACTGCCCTTTCTGCAGCAGTTGAACTCCAAGTACTTACATAATCTGCGCCTACTGTTCTGTGAGGTTTTTTGCTATTCACACGCAGTGTATCTAGTATGAAATTTCATTCATTTTGTCAAAGTAAACCCCAAGTTTCCCATTCAGAATTTGTTAGCCAGCTAGACTCCCTGTACAAGTAGCATTATTGGTGGTATATTTGTTATAGCACAGTGCTGATATCCAGTATAATTTTAAATTTCCAGGGTTTTATGTAAATCCATTAACTACATCTAAGAAAACTTACATTATGTTGTCACTTTTTGACAATGTAGTGTTAAAACCACCAAAACTGGGTTGGCTGTTTCTGAAGATTGGTTCCGTTACTTAACAGGGCTCTGGAGATTAGATATACTGAATGGCAAATTCGTTTTCTTTCTTAATTCATTTCTGTGACATGGTTAAATAGACTATGTGCTATCTGAACAAATTCAGATTTTCCAAGTATTCCCAATATGGTTTTATCGGTAGCTATGCTCTACAAACTTATCGGTGCTTTTTAACTGCTTCATCACTTTCTTTTTAATTGCTATTTGGGATAAAGTTGTTCTGTGTTCAGGATTTTTCTTGATTCTGTCTCCTTTGTAATAATCTTTCTTTTTTTTTCCCCCCTAATAATATTTTAAAAATAATTTGTTCTTCCTCTTTTCCAAAGATCAACTCATTTTGTTTTCATTTTCTCTTTTCATTTCTCTTGTGAATACTTCACAACTGTCCATATCATTGTCTATATAAACCACTACTTCCCATCTTCAGCAGGGTTTCTTTTTATTCTCAAACCTCCAATCAATTTCTCTGAACCTGAACCGGTGTTGTTGAGCACTTGAAGAGTAAAATCCTGTTCCTATTGAATTTGGTGGGAGTTTTGTCATTCATGTCAATGACTTCAATGCTTCACTCACGGTTAACATGCATTAGGTTTTAATTATAACGCCTTTTAGGCACCTCCAACCTTATTCCTGTTTCACAGCTTTTAATTACCAGTGAGCACATTGTTTACTCCTCCTAATTCCACTCAGCTTGACTTTTCAAAGTGTTCCCTTTCTTATTGCTTGTCAGTATATAGGAGAAGGTTGATAGCTTGACTTTTCAAAGTGTTCCCTTTCTTATTGCTTGTCAGTATATAGGAGAAGGTTGATACCTTAAGAAAATGTAAAGATAGCCAAAAGGGAATTATGGTAAACATTGCACATTCCTTTTGCAGCTCATTCTGTGAATGCAATGTTTGATTTTGATGGGCTATATGAGAAATGTGAACTTCTGCATTCCACCCAGTGAGGGAATGGACCTTATAGGGTACAATTATCACACTTCAAGCACAAAGTGGCAAAGTGTTTAAGAAAAAAAAAGGTTGTCTGTGACACACATTGTGGTCCTAAGATAAGGAAATTCTAAGCTTTTTTCCCCTAGGGAATACGCAATAAGTAAAACGATTAATAGCAATTGCATATCAAAGTAAGACAAACTGAATTTATGGTCAGCTGTTGTTTATCACGGTGTTGACAGCAGTATCATGTTTACCAAAGTACAGTGGCTTTGTAGTATTTATTGGCTTGCTCTTTTTAACCTTTTGAATACTGGTTAGACAATATTGCTAACTACATTAATTTAAAATTTTCCATGTCCAAAGAATTCATGGCCCCATAACCTCTATAAATGAAATAAACCTGATTCACTCTTATTTCCTTGTGGCTTGTCTACAGTTCTGAAGTTGCAGATTAATTAGACTAATTAAAGAAGATGATTTTCTATGTATATCTGTGCATCTTGTGATCATGTCTCATTTCTTACATAGGACGGTATCTGTAATTTGCTACAGGTTTGTGTAACACCTTGGAGAAAAAGATCAGGTGTTACCGGTTTCTGTATGTTCTGACCTCCAAAGCTGCTGCTGCTTTGCTGCATGAAACAATGCTCTGTTGGGGCATGAAAAAGACAGAAGTAATGGTGCTAAATTTCTCTGAGCAAGATGTTCTGCTAAGAAACAGAACTGCTGGGAATAGCAGCTCAGTATCATGACCTCTGGCTTTATGCTATGACTTGCAAAATGTAACTGGTCAGTAATATCTGCGAAGAACCTATATGTACATCTGCAGATCATTGTATTGCATTATGTAAGTGCATGAATTTCTTATATGATAGAAGCAGGTGAAGTGGAATGCCACATCATCAACCAAATGCTAATTATGTGAGACTTAGAGTGTCAGTATGCTTCTTCAGGAGTAATGTTTAATAAAAGTAGTAAGAGCACAGGGTTACTTCTAAGTGTGTAAGCAGAAGTAGTGGCATTGTCATGTAGTCAGATAATAAGCATAATAGTCACAGAACTGTAGAATGGTTTGGGTTGAAAAGGACCTTAAGATCATCCAGTTCCACCCACCCTGCATGGGCAGAGACACCTTCCGTTAGACCAGGTTGCTCAAGGCTCTATCCAGACCGGCCTTGATCCCTTCCAGGGATGGAGCATTCACCACTTATTTGAGCAATGTGTTCCAGTGCCTCACCACCCTCACAGTAAAGAACTTTCCAAGCTAAATATCCCCTGTTTAAGTTTGAAACCATGACCCCTTGTCCTGTCGCTACATCCCTGATGAAGGGTCTGTCTTCGGCATCCTTGTAGGCCCCTGCTCTGCTCTGAGGTCTCCATGCAGCCTCTTCTCCATTGAGGTTATGTTCTTTTTATAAAACTGAGCAGTTTAAAAAAGTTTTGTCAGGATCAGTCCCAAATAATTGAGGAGTTATCTGAAATCAGCATATATTTGTCAGGCTTCAGAATCCAGCAAAGTAATTCTTAAAGAAATGTTTATTGTGCAATGATGAGTGCTACGATCCCCTTCATAGAGTTATTTTGTCTCTCTGATGCATTGCTGGTGACTGGAGTCCTACTGCATGCGTCCATTCCATCATCATGGGGTGTCCTGTCCCTGTCCTGTCCACACACTGGAAATAGAGAACACAGCGCTCTGAAAATCCAATCTAAAAATAGTTTTGACAACAAACAGGGCAAGATAACTTGATTAGCAGTGGGCAGGGCAAGAATGCATTCCCATTTGTTTGTTACTGTGGCCTATGCTCCCAAGCTAATTTATTTTTTAACACAACTAATCTACCCTTTGTGTTCTTGTTTTTGCAGAATTTAGATTTTGAGAGTTCTTGAGCCGTACATCAATCATTTTGCCTCTTAAGTACTAAAACGTCCACATCAGTATTCTGAGATTTCAGCTTCCTCTTTCATGTCTTTTCTGATGGGTAACACTAGCTGAGTCCTCTAAGTTAAGTAGTTCCGTAGTAACAGCTAGAATTAGGTCACTGAAGAATTTGCAGATACTGTTGTTTTTCTGACAGCTAAGTAACAGTGTTTTATTTTTATTCTCTAGTCTTGGTATAGGTGGCTTAGTATCTGCATCAGTCCCTTCAAAGCCAAGGAAAAACAATCCTGGTTTGCTTGAGGCCTGTTTTCTGGTACTAAGACCTTGGCAAGGAAGTTTGAAGAAAATATCATGGCAAAGGGATGAGGGTGAGCACTGTGGGATTTGAAAGAGGTCCAAACCTTTTCAGATGACAGCTCTTTTACAGTAGATGTAATAAGTGACACCGGGGTAGATGCTTCTTTTGGCAATGGAAAGTACATTTTTCTCACTCAACAGCTTATATTGAGAAATTGTCTTGTCCCTCCCTTTTACATTCTGCCTAGGTTTTTGGCCATCAGCACAAGAAGAACAGTCAAGAGAAGTTTGGACTGTGCTGCTGTGACTGGAACTTATTGCTGCTCCGTTTTGTTTTGTGGAAAGCAGGCTCTTTTCTGTCTTGGTGCCACCATGTAGAATAGAACCTAACCCCCCAAAATCTTGTTTGCTTTGAAAAAGCAGCACTTAGGTTCTTTTCTAAGTGTTGCTCTTTCAGCTGCTATGTAACAGGCAAGAATGTCTTCTGAAGGAAAAAAAACCCAAACACACACAAAACCAATCTCAAAACAGCAACTCAATAAAACTGGCTCCTGACAGAAAACTAATGTACTTTTGATGTACTTAGCTATAGATAGTACTGGCTGCTTTGGGGAAACAATTCTTGGGCTTTAAAATTCTTATGTTTGCCTCCTGGAATGTCTTTCTGGTATCTGCTGTTGCTGTGTGTGGTAAGGCAAGCTGCAGATCTACTGTCTGGAACAGATGTGGTGAGGCTTGTGGGAAATAGGAGGAGACTTAAAGCTTCTGGATGTGGCTGTTTGCTTTAAAGAAGTCATCTAGTCCTCCATTGCCAGCTGGTGGAGACTGTGTTCTGCATATGGCGGAGCAAGGGGAAGCTCATAGTACAATGACTTGTTTTTGTCAAAGGTTTTCTATGCACTTACTAGAACTTAGATGAACTCACTGCTGTGATTGTTGCCTTCTGGGACCTGAGGACTTTAGAATACTTTCCAACTAATGGACTGGCTAGAATTCTGAAGAGTAGGAAAAACTATTTATCCATTGCAAAGAAGGAATTTGTTGCACAGAGGTGAGATAGGGCAGCTATAGACCAACTCTGAGTCACTGAGTCTAATCCCCTGCAATTACTGAGGATTATTACAATTATTGCAACAGATGTCTTGTTCAGAGGTTTGCAGAACAGCTTTCTCATAGGATCTGATGTTTGCTGAACATCTGCCACACAGATAGTCACATGCCATCCACCAGGAAGTGGTTCCTACTGTTCTGTGACAAATGCTTAGTCAAGACCAAAGTAGTGAGAGGCCAAGAAGAGACAAGTACAGTGTCACAGTAAAAAAATGATAGAAATTGAGGGAATTGCCCATGTCCTGTCTCTGGGATGACAATAATTTAGCCAGCTACAATTCCTGGATGATCCCAAGAGTCAATCACATTGTCAAAAGTCTAGTTGTTCTCTGGGAAAGGTTTAAATTCCTTCTGATGTGAAATCTGAGGATCATTTGAACTTGTAGTGAAGATGTAGCATCCATGCTCCAGGATCCTCTCCATCTTCTTCTTACCTGGGGTAAACACCAGTGTTTCAGGGAAAGAAAAAATAAATTAAATTAAGCTGTCCCTCAAAATGAGTCCACAAGAGCAGGACCCATCTCCCTTGATGTGCAGTGCTTCAAGTTTCCACCACCCCTCTGCTAATATAGCATCCGTCTTCATTAGTGTGAGCTATCTGTGGTTGAAAGCTGTCAGAATTACCTAGCAGCACAATTTCATTTGAGAAATTACTAATATCAGCTCTTTTATCCTGTTGTTCCAAGTCTAGATCCTTGTAATGGAATGAGAAAAAAACTTGTTGGTAATGTCAGCACTTTAGTTTATTACTTGTTTGCATTTTTTCCCCTGAAATTTGTGAAGCTGTGTGCACTGAATTCCACTTGCAGAAATGTATTTTCAGAAAATGATCTAGGAGAATATTTTGAAGGAAGGAGTCCCATTTAGTCCCATTTCTGTGCCCAATGAACTGGGACACTACTGCATACGTGTAATTCCATATACTGCATGTCATTTAATGTAATATTTGGTTCAGTATCCGGGTTTTCTTTTGCGTGCTAACAAAATAGTATATTAAAAGGAGCCTGTTCTGTTTTGTTCATGAAGGCTCTGAAAGCTTAAATACATTGAGGGATGTTTTGTTTAAAGTGTACACTGAGGGAGATCTTTAAGATTAAAATAGGTAGTTCTATGGCCTGATGAAGCCTCTTTGCTGAATTCTGTTCTTTTAGTAAAAAATAATAAATCTTAAATATGTTTTCATGATCTAGTATATATTTCTGTCTGTCAAGTCAGCAAAAGACAGTTCCCATGTTGATGGCACAGCAAATGAGTTCAAGGCCAGGTTGGACAGAGCCTTGGGTGGCATGGTTTAGTGGGAGGTGTCCCTGCCCATGGCAGGGGGCTTGGAACTAGGTGATCTTAAAGTCCTTTCCAACCCTGACTGTTCTATGATTCTGTGTTGTAGTGAAGTTGCAACTTCTTCCTATAACTGACATAGAAATGACAGCTGTGATGATTGAAAATGTAAGGCAAGGGTTTGTTCAGGTCCTTGGATGTTATTATGGTATAGGGATGGGAGTTACACTGATATAAGACCTCTGATAAGATCAAGGAATACCTAAGATTAGTAAACTAATTATATGTTGGGTTCGTCTGTCAGTAATGGGGCCTAATCAGGTGTTTTGTATGTGTTTTTTATAGTTTGTGATCTTGTTCCCTGTCATATTAATGCCACTCCATAGTAAGAAGCAAACATTAATTAGCACATAATTTACAGTAGGAAAAGCAGAGGCTTGGGCAGTTAATAAAATTTGAGAGGGTTTTATCTAGACCTGTTTGTGGGATTTCCCAGTACTGCATCTTTATATGCACTACTAAAAATACATTTTTACTCTTGAGTTTATGCTATATTAGAAGTGTCCATAAATAATTATTTTGGTGTCTTTAAAAATCTGATCTAAGGTGTATGAGGCAGTGCTCAGAAGCTTTAAGCAAAAAGGCAGTTAATACCAAATTAAGAAGGTCCAGTTCCAGATGGATAAGTCATACACCTCAGTGATTCTATGGTCTCCAAAAATACCATGTTGCCTAGTATATTAAAAATTCTTTAGGATAATGTTTAGTCCCAGATTTTTTTGGAAGTACTGGGGAATTTCCCTGTCTTTCCCACTTAAAGCGTGATTCTACAACTAACCCATTGGTCACATTTTCAATACTTTTGTAGGAAAGAGGGCCCCAGGTGCCACTGTTGCGCCTATCGACACGAGGAAGAAATGCTCCTGATTTCCTGTCTTTGTGACATGTCACACCTGCTGATGCAACCTGGGACCCAGTGGGCAGCTGAGCGTGGACCAGCCCTGTGCCCTGGCAGCAGGGACAGCCTTTGTTCTGTTTAAGCAGGGGCACAACCATCAGATCAAGGGAAAGGATTATCTGTCTCTATTCAGCACTTCTTAGACTGCATCTAGATCCTGCATCCAGTTTTTGGCCACCCAGTGCGCTAGAGTGGGCTCACTGGAGGTCCGTGTAGCTGATTGGTGTCTAGAACATTTGTCCTGTGAGAAGATGGGGAGCTGGGTATGTTCATCCTGAAAAAGAGATGGCTTCAAGGGGAGCTCACAGCTGTCCCCCATACTTAGGAGGTATTAGCCAGGAGACAGATTCAGGCCCTTCACAGTGGTGCATGGCAGGAGGACAGGAAATAATTGACATAAGCTGCAACACGAGGTGTTCAAACTGGATATAAGGAAAGACTGTTCCTGTGAGAACAGTCAGGCAGTGGAGCAAATTGCCTGGAAAGCCTGTGTAGTCTCCATCCTTGGAGGTTTTCAAGACCCGACTGACTAAAGCCTTAGCCAATATGGTGTGACTTTGGGCCTGACCCTGCTTTGTGAAATAGGCTGAACTGGAGATTTTCTGAGGCCTCTTCCAGGCTGTCCCCACCGAGATGGAGGTAGAGGTATGCACAGTCCTTACTTTGACCTAGAGCACCTTTTTCGTCCTTTCCAGGTCTAAAAGTTGTATCAGTTACTTATTTTAAAACACAATCATGTTGTTGGTGCCATTTTATGCCACCTTTTGTTGTTAAGACACTTGCTTAAGAGTGGAAGACCTTATTTCATGTCGGTGGTCTCTTCGAGCTGAGGATGTTTAGTGTCACATCTCCTTCCCAATCACATCTCCTTCCCAAGAGACTACCTATAACCTCCAGGTTACATTCTGCATATACCATGCACCTTCTCTCTTCTTGAAGCAGGGGAGCTACATAACGGAGAACAAAAATGCAGGGGCTGGAGGGAGAAGTGGCAGAAGTGGGTTTGATTTGCAGATGAGTTAACACTGCAGGAGCTGCCTGTTTAGGTTTAGTCCTGGGTTCCAGGGTCTCTCTCTGATACTGCAGCTAACTTTTAGCTGGTGCCCATTTATTTCCACATACATAAGCATTAATGGAAGAGAAATCCACATCTTCTAAACCAAGTAAATGTCTTAATTGCTCAGGCAAGGAATTATGCTTGCTTGTTCACTTTCTCTTTTCCCTCTGCTCTAATCCAGTCCCCATCAATCTTACACTCCTTACTATACAGCTGGGGCAAAAAGGATGGAGCATATCCTTTGCATAATTCCCACCAATTCCACAAAACCCTGTACTCTGAGGGCAAGAGCCTTGTCCCTGAAAGACGGGTATACATTTGTATTTTCTCAGGCTGCAGAAGTCTATGAACCCGTCCACTTGCTGATACCTACAACTATGGGGCAGTATGAGTCTTTTCCTGCTCAAACTGCAGGTTTTGGATAAAATTGGTTATGGTTCTTTTGCTTTGGCAAGGTTTCTACAGTTACTGTGTATTAGAGTTGCTATAGACACTTCCCGGATCAAACCTCTGATAGGAGCATGAATGCTGTCTTTATGGAAGACACAATGCTCCTTTATTATCCTTATGCTCCTGTCTTGCAACTTGCAATCCAATTTAGAATGTTATATCCTGCGTTATTTATGATGACCAGCAGTGGCTAATGGTGAGGTTGTATTTCTGTAAGTATTGATGATTTTGATCAGGAAGGACCCTCTTCTAGAAAATATGCAATGTTCTTAATGTCTTCTGCAAAGCTAATCTTCACACCCAGTTAAGTCACTGAAAGGCAACTAGTGCTTTATTTGCATTTGCAGTTGTCAAACACTGCTCATGGCTTCAGCCCCTGAGAAATCCATGGGGCTGTTTGTTTTGCTTAGGGAACAGAATATCACCATTTACTGAGATGTACAAGGTGGAAATAGTTTCATTAGAGGGTGTTAAATTTTATAGTTCCTTCATCAAATGTGTCAGATTAATAGGAAGAAAGCGTTTTAAATAGTTGGCTTTAATTAGACGAATGGAGGAGCCTGCCAACAACAATAATCCATTTTTGGTGACCAAGTGTTTAAGTAATTTGGAAGTTATTCCATTTCTTCTTAATTATGTTCTCATTTATTGAAGTTTAATCTATTTAGAAAAATAGGAGTCCTAATGGTATGCTTCACAGAGCACAAATTATGTTGCTGGATTTTTAAATTCATTCTCTATTTTCCCGTCTCTCCATTTTGCTATTACCTTCTGTAATGCTTTTAGCATCATTTGATACATCTGGTCACAAAGTGTCATGTTGCTCTTAGATTTACCATTTGGTAAGTATTTGCATCTGTTACAAAGGCTCTGTTTTACGGTCTCTGTATCATTGCCAAGCTGAGACCTTGATCAGCAGTAAAGATGCAGAGATGCTGATAAATGCTTTTGTCATCTCAAGGGCTGATTACTGTAATTCACTCTTTTTGAGACTTTCAGCCCATACTATTATAAAATTGCAACTGACACATTATGCTGCCATGAGGATTCTCTCCAAAATGAGATTATGTGAATGTATTGCACTGATTAGTAAATAAAAAAAATCATTAGAATTTTCAGTAGAAAAAAAATCATAGTAATTATTAAATGTATTTGGGGCATCTTACAGCATTACTAATATGAGCCTATCATGTAATCATTTTGGCGTTCTGATCTTTCTTATAGATCATCCAATTTACTAAGCTGTCCTGATGAAGTCTATTAAGATTTGTACATCATCAAGAGAGTAAATTATCTATTGATATTCTCTAAGCAGAATTTGTGTTTTTTTTTTTTCAATCAATGTGGAAATGGTTTGTATTTACTTGATCATTTGAATTGCAGGTTTTCCTATTCCTGTTTTCATTTTGCAAGTGTATAATTATGGGCTTGAATGAGTCTTCCTGAAAGCTAATTAATCACAGAGTGAAATTCACCAAATGACAGTCCAGATTCAATGATAGTTTTTGAATACTAAAATTTCATAGAAGGTATTGTGCTATTTTTGCAATTTTCTCCGGCTATTTGCAATTTTGACAGAAAAAGGAGAGAAATAATTCTTTCTTTTTCTTCTCCTGAGTAAATCTCTTTTTCAGTGTTACACAGGTGAGAAAATCCTGTCTTTTAGCTGTCCTAAGCAGAATAATCAGAGTGGTGCTAGCGACATGGGTGATAGTGCTAATGTATTTATGTATGCTGTCAGCACTATCTAATTAGCAACCTTATGTTAGTGAAGTCTTTTTCCCTGTAAGAGGAAGCCTGAACCTCTAAAAAGTAATTTTAAAAGGTCAGTTTCAGAGGAAAAGCAGCTCATGCTTTTTATTCCAATGACTAAATGAAAGCTTTCCGTTCTAGCAGATTCTTGCTTGCCTTTTTTTTTGATGACAATAAAATAAAGGTCTACAGCAAAACACAGACTTTGGAAAAGTCCAGAAATTCCACTCCAGTGGATCCACTAGATTAGGTATATTTCTGACAATTTAGAATTTAGCCTGGGCTGTATAGCATTTCATTTCATTGTACTGTGCCTACGGAAAGATCTTCCAATGCATTCACTTGCGATTTGAAACATTCTTTGATCAAAGAGAATATACAGGCAGGCAGGCTCCGGAATGTGGGAACTGATACCTGGTTTGTACTGAATAACTACTGCTAGGCTTCTTTTCACCTGCCCCAGTTAGGTGAGGAACCAACAGAAAAATGTGGCAGTTTATTAAGCCTGTTGCATGTTGAAGAGAAATTCATTATTCGCGCTGAAATGGAGAAGGAAGAGGAGTGTAGAAGCTGGGTTTCCCTTTGAGAATGAGACTCAGAGAAAGGGCACAGGCTCAGAGCCACACTCAGGAGATGAGGTGTTTCTGGACAGATTTCTCTTCCAGCTTGAAGCTTAGATACAAGTTAAAGTATTTTTTATGTGAGATGCTAAATTAGCCAAGAAGGACTCTAGAATATTTCCTTTTTATAACCTGGTTTCCAGCCTTGTAAGTCAGGGGTTGAATTGTCTTGTTAAAATAAGCATGTTCTGTTTTGTGAAGCACTATCAGAGTCTCAGTTAGGCTGATAGATGGGATACTTTTTCTCTCCAGGGCTAATTAATGTATATAAAGCAGAATATACAGGTATTTTCATCTGCATAGTGGTATATAGATGTGAGATGCGGGGAGCTTGGAGCCTGGGTGTGTCCCTTTGGGGCTGTGAAGATGGGTTAGCTGAGCCTGGTTGTGGGGCAGAGCAAGCCCCTGCTGCTCCTAGTCCTGTAAGAAACTGGCTGCAGAGACAAACCCTGAACTGCTCAGTAAGGTAGACAAAATAACTTACTTCAAACCAGATAATCCTCCAAACATAATAGGAGGATTTTCTTCTCTTTTATCAGACTTAAAACTTACTGCAGAAAGTAAAAAGGCTCCTTGGGGCCGTTTGACTGGGTATTTGGTGCTTCAGTACTTAGCTGCATTTATATTTCTGGGCTTTAAATTCTTTAGGGTGGAAATCATATCAATTTACATTTAGTTGTGTGCTATGTGCTTTTTCTGGAGTTTTATTATGATATTTACATGAAGTCATATCTTCACTAGGGAAACCTCCTGTTTTCCAGCCAAGTTAATGTGGAACTTGGCCTATATAAAAGCTGTGGGATTTGAGCTGAGGACGTCATGTTTTGGTGAATGTCAAGATGTATTTTCATAGATTTAGAATATGAATTATTCATCTCAGCTCCACCTTGTTGTCCTGAGTTCAGCAGTAGCAGTCATTTTTTTCCTTCTTAGTAGCTAGTGCAGTGCTGTGGTTTCAACTTTAGCCTGGGAACTGCGCTGATCACACCGATGTTTTTAGTTGTTGCTAAGTAGTGTTTACTCTGACCAAGGACTTTTCAGTCTCATTGCCCTGCCAGGAAGGAGAGGCATGGGAAGCCAGGAGGAAGCAGAGACGGGACACCTGACCCAAACTAGCCAAAGAGGTATTCCATACCACAGCACGTCATTCCCACTGGGGGCAGTTACCCGGAAGGGTTAGATCACTGCTGGGTCAGGCTGGGTATCGATCGGAGGGTGGTGAGTGGTTGTATTCTCTTCCCTTGTTATTTCCCTTATCATTATTATTATTGGTGGCAGCAGCAGTCAGTTTGTGCTATACCTTAGTTACTGGACTGTTCCTATCTCAACCTGTGGGAGTTGCATTCTTTTGATTCTCCTCCCCATCCCTCCTGGAGCAGGGGGAGGAAAAAGAGGGAGAGTGAGTGAGCAGCTGTGTGGTTGAGTTGCTGGCTGGGCTTAAACCATGACACTTGGTCATTATCTATTTTGGGAAGTTAGTGTTTTCTGATGTGTTTGTTTTATTGCTTACTACATTAACAGCATTCCTGAAACCATCATTGTTGAAATAAACAAGTTTTCCTATCCAAACATCTAGAAAAGACAAGTCTTTCGTTTTAATAATTGTTTCGAAGTGAGGGATTAAAAATAGAAAGAGTTTCTGCATTACAAAGTTATTTTGGTTTGCTTTATAAACTCAGAAAGCAGCATCTTCAAGTCCTCAGTAAGCCTATCATAGTCCAAAACATTGATGTTGCTGAAATCTGTTAATGTTTTATCAAAATTCTGGAAAAAAATTAGCTTATATCAAATATCTGACGTTGCTCTATTTATTACAAAATATTTCTTAATTTTCTTCCTTTATTCTAAGAAAAGATAACTTTTTAGCTCCAGTACTGTGGTAATCCTATGTGAGGAAGTTTTGTTTTCTTTCCCCCACATGACACGTTTAAATACTGAAATAATATGATCCCTTCAAAGGGATTTCTGTGTATTCTGTATATCCTGTATAAGTATATACAGGATAGTTATTGTAAAACTAATTGAAATTTGTCACCTTTAATAGGACGATTTGATGGTCTGTTCAAATAAATTCTCTTTGATGTCTTATTTCTTGCTACTGGCTGGCTTGGTAAGCTTCTCAATCTCTGCTTCAGTTCATTAGACAACGATGTGTGTTTCCAATGACAAAAGCTGCAAGCTTGACTTGTGCTGACAGTAGCAGTGTACCAGTCCATGCCATTGTCGCTCCTTACGTAAGCGAATGAGGCAGCTGAAGCAAGAGCAGAGGAATGTGGCCATTAACTTTCCTTTAGCATGTCCAACTTTTTAGTGTTTAGTCTTGGTAGAACTTCTTCTATATTGCAGTTTATAGCATTGAATTAAGGAGATAGGACCTTGCTCTGATTTGCTGAATCTCATCATTCTGAATATTGGAAAATATCCAGAATTCCTACCTATGGGTAGGGAATTTATAATGACAAAAGAGGTACGCTTGCAGCTCGTAACTGAAATGAAATTCCTCTTCAGCTTACACAGCATCAGTGGTGCTGAGAAATCAGTTTTGTACTGATAAAGGTCATGTTTCCGGATGGGGAAAAGAGTTAGTGTAGTAGATAATGTGCAGCTGCCCCTTTTTATGGAGAAATCAGTTTGGGAGGGCTGATTCCCTAAGCTGAGGGAGCAAGTGTGGCCTGAATTTTACTTTTCCACAGTTCTCTGAATCCCTGAGAGGTTATTCTTACATCTTCTGGATGTAGAATAGTTTTTGTGTAGTTGCTCATGTCTTTGTAGATCTGATAGGAGTCTGTTCTGTTTCACTCAATGTTGAGATAAATATATCTCAACACGCGTGTATTCAGATGTTTAGAAATATATAGCATGCAGCTGTGGGCTTCTTAAACAGCATCTCTCTCACTGTGTGTTATGAGAGTCTGTTGGACAATATTCAGCTATTAGTTCTAATATCTGATACCACATGTTATTCTAAACCTATGCTTTTTAATCCTTGTGAAAGAGTAAGTCACCTCTTAGGGACTGGCAAAAGCAGACAAACTGGATCCCCTCCTTGTTCCAGGGTGGTAGAGTTGGATCAACATTCTTCAGCAAAGGGATCTCATGTTTTCCAGTTCACTTAAAGCTGTTGAATTTCAGGGTATGCTCGGTAGTCTAGATGCTTTTGCAGGTCTGTTAAGGGTACAACAGGACATGAGCAGTCCCTGTTTCTAGGGCTGGATGGTTTTATGATTTGATTATTTTTTGATTTGGGCTAACAGGGCTATTATTGTACCACCCTTGTTTGTTTGTTTTTTTTTTTACAGTATTGTATTTTAATTAATATAAAGGCACTTTTTTATAGTAAATAAAGTTACCATGTTTCTCTAATGCTCTCCAAATATTCCTATATCAAGTAAATGAAGTTTTCACTTTGTATGTGCTGAACAATCATTTGGATCTCTATGTCCTTGAGGTAATCTTTATTTGCATCCGTCATTTTTGCTGTTGATCATACACCAGGATTTATACTTGAACCGTGGCAACCTGAATGCTGTGAATGTCATTGGTCACTATGAGGCAATGGGGTTAGGAAGCTTGGAACTTTTAATGGAGTTTTAATTTCTTTTTCAGTTAAAAAAGAAAAGTATTTAGATAAAAAAACCAGGGTTGTGATTATGAGCTGTGAAACAAAAATTAACATAAAATGTTCCTGCTGTTAGGAGTCCGAATGCTACAGGGTAAGCCCTGGGTGACATGGCTCTTGCATAGGACCAGCACTTCAGAAGTTTCTCATATTCCTTTTCGAAGATGATCCCGTGCTGTCAGATCAGTTATTATTTATCCAGTTTTTAATGGTTATTTTAGAAGTTGTAAGTGTGGGCATCTCTTGGAGCATTCTTGCAAAAAAAATAAGCTAATATGGTGGGGTATAGAACAGACATAACATCAGAGCATCCCATTCCATTTTCTTTCTTGAAAAGGCATTCCTGAATATTTGTGTGTCTGTTGATCTTGAATAAAGCAATTCTGGAAAACATGATTAGTCATAGCACAGCTATGAAACCTGTGACATGGAAAACGTTGGGAGGCTGAAGAGATATCAAGCTTCTGAGTTAGCCAGCCCTTTATTAGGAAGTGTACAACAATTCATGATGGTGTTTCTATATATACCTTAAAAATTAATGAAGCCAATCAAGAGAAACAGGTTTTAAGCAGATCAATATAACATACTGCTCTTTTAATGGAGGACAAATCCGAGATGAAGAAGATAGATAAGTCTTAGGACTAATTTAATGTGACTTTAGATCCAACCCATTGGGAGCTCCAGAATTGTTCCTGTAGAAATTTTGTTCTGTAATATTTTGGGGATCACAAATATAACTATTTGTGTATTTATACACAAATATAAGTGTATAAGTCTTAAATCTTACTTCATTAAATATTTGCTGCCTCATAAAAGTCTATAGATGAAATGATTAAAAAAGCTCTGCTGTTCAAAAAATAAAAGTTGTCCAAAATATTTGGTAGGATGAGTCCATGAAAAGTATTATCTTTTAAATACTACAGTTTGTGAAGCAAATAACTATAATCCTGTGGATAAAATGTTATTCCAAAGCATATGCTAAACATATAAACAAATAAGGAACAGTATGAGAAAATTTCAGGATTGCTTTGTTTAATTGTGACTGTTTTTGTCTAAGGAACTCATACACCACTCATTTGCAAAACCTCACAGTTGGAGTCTAACTTTGCTTGTATCCCATGAAACCCCTCATTTGCATCATCTCTCTGTGTGAGTATGGGCGCGCATGGAGGAACTTCCGACTTGTTGGTGGAGTTGACATCTGAGCAGGGAATATAAGCCATGGCTTAAGCTCAGCCAGCAACTAAATACCACCCCCTTGTCATGGTAGGGTGGGGAAGAGAATTGGAAAAAAGGTAAAAACCTATGGGTTGAAATAAGAATGGTTTAAGATTTGAAACTAAGCAAAATATAACTAATAATATCAACAACAGCAATAATAAATAATAGGAAATAAAAAGAGCGTGAGGAATAAACCCCAAGAAAGACAAGTATTGCACAACACAATTGCTCACCACCTGCTTACCAATGCCCGGCCCATTCCCAACGAGTAACCGGCATCTGCTGGCCAACTCTCCCCAGTTTATATACTGGGCATGACATGCTGTGCTATGGAATACCCCTTTGGCTGGTTTGGGTCGGGTGTCCTGTCTCTGCTTCCTCCTGTCTTCTTGTGCCCTTCTTTCCTGGCAGAGCATGAGAGACTGAAAAGTCCATGATTTAAAGCAAGTACTACTTATCAATAACACACACATCGGTGTGTTATCAGCATTATTCTCAGACTAAAGCCAAAATAGCCCTTCGGTTACTAGAAAGAAAATTAACTCTATCCCAGCCGAAACCAGGGCAGTTAAATTTTTTTTTAAAGGTAGAATTTCTTGTGCTCAACCATTAGCTCATGCTTAGCTTCCTCGTATAGAATAGTGATCATGTTCCAAATACAGTTTTGACCGATCTTTAGTAATTTACAGTTCCTTAACACTTATTTAAGGATGCTCAAATCTTTGGTCAAATATATCTTGCATTAAGACAATGCATCTATATGAGAGTCAGGAATAATCCATTTCTGCAGACCAGGTAATCATCTGCCACAGTATATCTCAGTGAATGTTCATGAGAATACAGTAAGTTCTTGTTATGATTTTTAATTTGTTATTTACAGCAGTCAGAAATGTGATGATAGACGTTTTACACAACAAGGTCCTTGCTTTGGCAGAACGAGCTAAAATTATATTATGAGGTAGCTCCAGTGTCATAAGGATGAGGGGTAAAAATGCTAGATGAAATAACAACTGATTTTTGTGATGAAATAGTCTCTTCTGGAGTTTAAAGCATAAGATATTCTTTGGCTAAAGCGCTCAACTGGGACTCAGGAAGCAAGTCCAAATCTCCCAAGTCAACAAATTTGTTGTATAGTCCTTAAGGTAGGAAAACAGAACACGAGGGGGGCAACTGGATCATCAGGCAAGCTCCATAGTACAGCATCCTCCCATTAATTGATTCATTCCTAGGGAAATGCCTGATTTCCCTGTTCTTTGACTCCTCTGCTGCAAAACAGGATTAACATTTTCCTTCCTTATATGTGGGAGGATGCTATTTTTAATTATAGCATTATGTTCAATAGAAGGATAAAGTCAGATCAGTAAACAAATTAGTAAGAGCTGTTAAAACAAGCTAAGTTTGAACAATTCAAACATCTATAATGTCATGTCTTGCTGTCACAGTTCTACTCGCTGTGCCTTTTACCAAACTAATGGATTTGAGTGGTAATTCTTAATTCATCCATGAGTCTTGCTGTATATCGAGAATATGAGAACAGCTGTACTGGGTCAGTTCAGCCTGGCTTCCTTAGTGGATGGAAACCTGATGTCGTGGTTTAAGCCCAGCCGGTAACTCAGAACCATGAAGCCGCTCGCTCATTGGCCTCCTTCTTCCTCCTCCTGTTCCTGGAGGGATGGGGAAGGGAATCGAAAGAATGTAACTCCCAGGGGTTGAGATAAGAGCAGTCCAGTAACTAAGGTATAACACAAGCGACTGCTGCTGCCACCAATAATAATAATGGAAATAACAAGGGAAGAGAACACAACCGCTCACCACCCTCTGATCGATACCCAGCCTGACCCAGCAGTGATCTAGCCCTTCCGGGTAACTGCCCCCAGTTTATATATAGTGGGCTTGATGTGCTGTGGTATGGAATACCTCTTTGGCTAGTTTGGGTCAGGTGTCCCGTCTCTGCTTCCTCCTGGCTTCCCTGTGCCCCTCCTCCCTGGCAGAGCATGAGACTCAGAAAGTTTTTGGTCAGAGTAAACACTACTTAGCAACAACTAGAAACATCAGTGTGATCAGTGCAGTTCCCAGGCTAAAGTTGAAACCACAGCACTGCACCAGCTACTAAGAAGGAGAAAAATGACTGCTGCTCCTGAACCCAGGACACCTGAGGAACAGCAGAGAACAAGACCGGCTTTCAAAGGTCCTCTTATTGGTCCTCCTCCATTTAGGGATTTTTTTCTGATTCAGAGGTTGCATCTTTGTGTTTAGGAAACTGTGATAGTTTTCTTGCATGAGTTCACCTAACTGAACCCATATAAACTTTAGTATCTACATATCTTGTGACAGTGATTTCCATAACTGGATGCTATGCGCAAACATTGCTATTTGTATTTCTTTTTAACTTTGCATTATTTCATCTGATACTTTTTAATTAGCATTTATTTATTATGAAAAAAAACCCAAAGGGTGATAATTCCCTTTTTGCCACGGCAAGTCCATTGTTCTTATATTTTAACTGCTATTTTTCATAAAATCATGAATTTAATTCACACTTTCAGCTTCAGTGGAGGGAATGGAGCATTCAGGAACTATAGAATGCTATCCTATTAAGCTGCATAGCTTTTTGACACAGCAGAGGAAAATGCATTTTTAATATTTCAGTAGGTGAAAAGAGAGAGTTCAAAGAATGTAGGCAAGCAATGACGAAAATATGTTGACAGCGCATGAAATCTCTGATGTGGATTGCCTTATAAAATAAAATGATTTTTCAGGGTTGCAAAGGGGGCTGTTAAGACCTCCAGTTATAAGCCCTCAGGGGAAAAAAAGTCATTCTTTTGGTTTTAGCAGTGCTCCCCAGCTGAAAGAGTGGTGGATCATTTTTGATAAATATCTTGCAGTGCAAAGAACCATAACAGATGCTGGTAATCTGCACTTTTTTTTTTTTATGATTCTTTATTCACCCTTTGCAAGAAATCAAAACGGATTAATAATAGAAGGGGGATTTTTAAAAGAAAGAAGCAGAATTTTGAAAACAGGACTGACAAAACTGGTATTTACAAAGTCGTGTAATATTTATCAATGAAGAGTAGAGTATTACAAACTTTTTTGATACCTTACTGAAGAATTAATCTGTAGAATGAGAGCCCCAGTGGAAGCAATGGGCTTCCTATTTGCTATGTACACCTGAGGCACAAACAGGACTGAAAGCGTTTAGTTTGATTCTATCCTATAAACACAGTTCTGCACTAGTTGTTGTACTGTGCACTGTAGGAACACAAGAAAACACTGCCTTGGAAAAGTTGAGGCTGTCTTCTGCAATTAGTGAGAGAAGAACAGAGGTCCTGAAATCTGTCTGTTACTTGCTGAGGCCCTGGAGGCCAGGTTGGGCAGCGCCTTGGGTGACATCATCTAGGGTAAGGTGTCCCTGACCATGGCAGAGGGGTTGGAACTAAACGATCTTAAGGTCCTTTCCAACCCAAACCATTCTGTGATTCTATGAGGTCTTCTAGCACTGTGCAAAGCTTTCCTAGTAGGCTTTGGAGGGACAGTTATGTTGCTTCCTGCCTTCTCAGCTATTCAGAAAGCCAGCAAGAATGTGCTTTATCATAATGAGTAACTGTTTTCTGTAAATCATCTCTTCAAAAGTCCTCCCATCACTTGGCTGGGGGCCATGGTACAGAGGGAATTAAGTGAATCCACATCCCAATGAGATTGCTTCTGGCACTTAACAGTTGATAGATGTTTGTGCTTCCTTGCATGGACAGAGTGAAGTACTCAAATAATGAGTTCTCCTTTAGTAAAATAAATAGGCTAGATACTTGAAAGTACTTTTATGAAAAACTAATACTTGTTATTAAAATAGCTGGGAGATGGCTGCAGTCTTTGACTTGAGCTTATATTTACGGCTGAGTTCTGTAGGTGGAGAACTAAGCTGAATGACTTCCTAATCTTCTGGGAACACCTCTTGAAAAATTGAGGTAAGATATTGTGATGGATGGATCTCTTTAGAGAATCTGATATTTTTTATGGAATTTGTAAGAAGCCTTCTTGAAATATGGTCACACAAAAGACCCCAGAGTGCAGCAGCCAACACAGTCATCCCCAGCACCTCTACCTCCAAACAATAAATAACTGCCTTGGAAATAATAACAAGCATTAAGAAAATGCTCTTAGGGGAATAGCACTGGTTTTGTTGCGCTTATAAGTAGGCACCCATTAAGAGTGTGTAGAGGTGGTACTGCAAGAATAAGTGATATTTGAATGGTAGTCTCTTTGAAGTAGTATGACTGCTTTGACTGCTTGGTCCCGCAAAATTCACGGCAGATCTCCAAAATTTAATGCATGAAGATGCCATTTCCATTAAATATTCATTATTTTTCTAGCATCTGCCTCATTTTCTATGTCTAAACATTGCTGATGAAAATGATGAGAAATTTTTGTCATGTCTTGCACAGGCAAACTCTAAACCAGGTTTCTTTTTCAATATAATGTCCTTGTTCATGTGAGTTCTTTATACGATGCTAGCCCTTCAGCAAACATCTCAGAACAAACACAAATACTACAGGGAACTCAGCTCCTGACATTTCTAATGTTAAAAACAAGCACATAAAACATTTTTACCTCCTGGAGACGTGCTTTGGGCAGACTCAATTCTACTCTGTAGATGAGTTTGATTTTCTTTTCCCGATTCCTCAATATTTATGTCTACTTCTCAATGCATCACATATGTGTCTTAATTGCAAGAGTATATATTAATGGTACTTACATATTCTACCTCTGTTAACATGGTATCTGAGTGCTTAAGAATTTACTTTATGCTGCAAGACATTTGTTTATCTTACTGTGCCTTCCAGTTTTATGGATGCAGTCTCCATGTCAGAAGGCTGATTGAGTTCCCTAAGGTCCTGTAGGGAGCTTAAAGTAGATTAGAGAACTGAGGCAGATTCTTCTAAATTTGCAGCTGTTGACCCAGCCACTGAACTCTCTTTTTTTTCTATTGGAATGTTTGTTGCTCAAGACAAAGCAAACTGAAATGATGTAACTGTTACAGAGCACTATGCTGTACTGAAATTAACTTACAGGGAAGGATTCATAACACGTGATTCAAATTATTTCTGTATCTGTATCTCTTGTTCACAAGGGTTAGGGTTATTCTTGCTTTTGATAAGAGAAGTTAGAGATACAAGTACAGAACTGTTTCCCTTCAAGCACACAGACACCAGGAATCCATTTTCTCTGAAAAGAGTTGAACAGAGAATACTTGATTATTTGAAGGAAAAGGGCATTTCACAACCTGAGAACCGAAGTGGCTGGAACTGGTGAAATCTCTTGCCGAAGAGGTACTGAGCAATCATTAGATAGGAGAAAATGGGAATTCTTTGGAAGGTCTATATTTCTGTGAAAGTTAAGATTATAAGGGGGTAATGTCCTAGATATAATGCTGTCGCTACAAGGATCAAGAGGCTTGGAAAAGTGCCTGTGCAAGTATATGTGACAGAGAGAGAGAGACTGTTGGGTGCAGCCATTCACTTAATTAAAACACTGCAGCTGTTCCATTATTATTTCACCTTCAGGTATGACTGTTTTATGTGTACATACTTAAAGGAATCTCATGGCTCTTAGGATCATAGGTCACAAGTAGTTCAGGTTGGGGGGGACCTTCGGAGGTCAGCCAGTCCCTGCCCAGCCTGGGCTGCTGCAAGGGTTATTCCTTCCCCAAGGCAGTGCTTTGCATTTCTCCTCATTGAATTTCATGCAGGCCCTTGAAACTTCTGTCAGCCCATTTCTCCAGCCAGCCTGGGTCTCTCTGAATAGCAGGCCTACCCTCCAGCCTATCAACTTGTGCCTGCAGCTTGGTGTTGTCGGCAAACTTGAAAAGAGAGTGAGCTCCATTGCATCTTCAGAGACACTAATATAGATATTAAGCAGGATAGGTCCAAAGATAGACCCCCTGCAACTCCACTTACTGACTTCCAGGCAGGGTATGACCCGTTTACCAGTAATCTCAGAGCCCTATCTTTTCAGTGTGTTTTTACCCATCTGCAGAGTGTAATGTCCCAACATTTGTAAAGGTGTTGAAACAGTGTTGAAAACCTTCCTAAAGTTAAGGTAAATGGCATTCACTGCTCTCTCAGTGTACATATGCAGTAATTTTTATCTTCATTCTGTATGAAATTTAGATCAGGAAACAAAACTATGATGAAGTTAGTGTGCACATCTGGACAGAGAGAGGACAAAAGCAGTGAGAACATACTCATGGGCAGCACTTTTTGTCGACAGACCAGTGAGTCCTTTTACAAGAAATTCTTCACTGTGAGGTGGTGAGACACTGGCACAGGTTGCCTGGGCAAGCTGTGACTGCCCCATCCCTAGCAGTGTACAAGACCATGTTGGACGAGGCTTTGAACAGCCAGGATTAGTGGAAAGTGTCTCTGCCTGTAGCAGGGGATTTGGAACTAGATGACCTGTAACGTCCCTTCCAACCCAAACCATTCTGTGATTTTATGTTTCTGTTGCTTGGCTGCTTCAGTTCAGCTGGAGAAACCGTGTACGGGTAACACTACTTCGCACTTACATATATGGTTAGTTGTTGTGCAGATGTTAAATCTGTAAGCTTGAGGGTTATACAGATATTAACTCATCTTTCTATTCAGTCTTGTTGGCTTCCTGAAGACAATATTGATGCTAAACAATGGCCACAGAATACGATGTTTAGTGCATGCAGAAGACCCAGGAGTAGCTATACAACTCTGTTAAGTTGTGAATCAGGCTGCAACACTACTGGAGTTGCCCGATTCATGGCTACTGAAGTTGTGGTAGAGTGGAGATAACCCACACTCAGAGAACTGATTAGCTACAACACTAGAGTAATCATTGTAAAATAGAGATAACCTGCACTTGGGGAATTGGTTTGTTTATTTATATCTGATGGGATCTTTGAGTAGCAGTTGATATCGTATCAGTTCTCTTGGCATATGCTTGAGAATATAACTTGCAATATTAACCTCAATAATGAACTAAAAAATAATTAAATTAAAATCAAGGAAAATTAATATTTTTTTCTGGATTATTGCATTATCAGGAGAATGTGTACTTTGCCACACTTTGCTAAATACCTGGTTCTTACATTGCTCTTCACAGCTGACTATGCACTGCTGTGTCTAATGGTATCTTAATTTTAGTACAGGTAACATGTTTTGAAAGGGGAAATGAAACAAGAAGTCACATTTCTGCTTAATCAGCCTGCTATAAAATTCTGGCTCATTAGGACACAGACATGTTAAGAGTGAGATTAAAATGTACATCCCTCAGGTAATATGTGAGGGTGGCATTTGAAAGTTCTTCTATGCTAGAAGAGTTAGTTCTTATCAGCTGGACGTGTTCTGTGTGTCCTGATGAAAGCTAAAATGCTGAAGTAGTGACTAGGCTTCTTTTCATTGTGTCTCAAATAAAAAAGATTAAGAAAATATGTGACGTGCATTAGTGTATGTGTGGAGAATGTCATTAATTGTCTTGGTGGTGTGCAGACAGTACTTTACAGTAATTCCAGTGCCACTAGTGGAATATTAATGGCATACTGCTTTGACCTGCTATCAGTCATAGTGATTTGAATATAATTTGCATAATACTTTGCATATCAGACACACATTAGTCACTAAATTTTATATTGCAGGAATGGTGGATTAACAAAATGATTGTAAGAGCATTGTGCCAGAGAAAGGGATTACCTTCTAAGCTTCTATTTGATTCACTGTTTTTCAACATATTTTATCATTATGTTTTTTTAAATATTAATATTACTTTTATCAGGATTAGGGTTAGGGCTAGCAAATCCTGGATACACCATGTCAAGTTCCCTGTTAGTCTCATTCATATTGATTCCATTTTATCTAAACTTACCATGGCAGGTTTACTTTGTGGTCAAAGCTATGATATGACTATTAAAATGTTTAGCATATTTTGCATTGACAACAGAAACCTTAAATGCAGTAGCCCAACACCTGAAACTTGACATAAAAGCTATTGGTTTGATATCAATAGTTAAAAGCATTTGAAAAATATTGCAGTACAGATGTATTACAAAATGTTATGAAAGCTTCTTTCTCGATTGGCTGGCACAGCTAAAAAGGAAGGTTTCCAGGATAAAAAGTGGGGTCCAGTGTGTATCTACAGTGACTCAAGTGTGTAGGAGCAGAGGCAAAAGACAGCCACAGAAGCTGGCAAATAAGGTGGACTATTTCTAGCCAGGAAGAAAACTTGCTGATTGCATGCTTTTCCCAGACTTCTCTGTTGTAGTTCCAGGGCACTATTCAAACACAAGTTGGTTATTCTTGAAGTTTATTTTTATGACTTAGCTTTGGCTTTCTCTGAATTAACCTCTTGGGATAGACCTCTGTTTATTTTTTGCTTAACAGTAGGAGTAGCTGCTTTTGAGAATCGGTTCAAACCTGAATATAATGGAAAATGTCATCATATCCCTAGAAGCTTGATCTAGAAAAATCAAACTCAAGAGTAGCTTTTACACTGAGTTAAGTAGTGATACGGTGAAAGCTTAGTGTGTAGTACTTTTGCTTTGACCTTATACATCTAGATTTTTTGCAGAGATACCTTGTGGGTAAGTACTGCATAGAAATCCAGACCGGCCACAAATTTCCTTCAGCTTCAGTATGAGGGAAAATAATCTTTGTCAGAGTGTCTGTCTTCCTAACTTCAAAAGAGTATAATATACAGAAAAATTGAACTCCATTGGCCCATAGTTCAATTTTTGGTTGTGGCAGGTCACTGCATCGAGTTCAAACAATGTATATGCTGAAGATATCATCTGTGAAGTGTTTGTTTCTTCTTAGTTGAAAGGTTAGATGCATTTGCATTGACATGGAAGGGTTTAAATTAATTGAAGTGCTGTTATAGTGTCAGTAGACTTTTTTTTTCTCTATTTATTTATAGATTCCAAAATAGCTATTACAACTCTCAGTAGAGCTGTCTCCTAGAACTCCAGGGACACCAAGGCCGTTCTGTTGTTAATAAACCTTTCTCAAAGCCAGGCTTTGACATCATGAGAGTTCCCAAAGAACCTTTTCACTTTCAATGGAAGATGTACAATTATTTTTGAAGCATTTACTATTTTAAACCAATTTTTTCATCTATGTTTAAAGAAACAATTTTTCATGTATCTCAGAAGAGCTCTCCTCCAGTAATGTCTTTGCATGCTTCTTTAAGTTCTTGAAAGAGATTTCTTATGTAGAACTTTCTTTGCACTAGTTGATAATAGACATTTTAAAATGCAGCCAGCTATTTTTTCTTGCCCAGTAATGAAGGTGCTTTTAGTAGACCATAGGTATACTTCTGCTGCACTTATTTCTAACTGCTCTCAGTTAACTGGGAGAACACCAGCCTCTCCTCTGCTGGGTTCACACTTACCGGCATAAGAGAAATTCTGTGGGAAACCCAAGAAGATCTAATCCCAATGCATATGTTTGAAATGAAATGATAGAATCATAGAATAGTTAGGGTTGGAAAGAACCTCGAGATCATCTAGTTCCAATCCCCCTGCCATGGGCAGGGACACCTAGACTGTGTTGGCCAAGGTTCTGTCCAACCTGAACGCTGCCAGGGATGGAGCATTTACCACTTCTTCAGGCAACCTGTTCCAGTGCCTCACCATCCTCACAGTAAAGAGCTGCTTCATTATATTTAATCTGAACTTGCCCTGTTCAAGTTTAAACCCATTACCCCTCGTTCTAACACTATAGTGCCTGATGAAGAGTACCTCTCCAGCATCCTTGTAGGCCCCCTTCAGATACTGGAAGGCTGCTATGAGGCCTTCATGCAGCCTTCTCTTCTCCAGGCTGAACAGCCCCAACTTTCTCAGCCTGTCTTCATACAGGAGGTGGTCCAGTCCCCTGATCATCTTCGTGGCCATCCTCTGGATTTGCTCCAACAGCTCACTGTCCTTCTTATGTTGAGGACACGAGAACTGCATACTGTCCTCCAAGTGGGATCTCACTGTACAGGAATTGCATGAATTCAAATAGCCACTGGCTAGAATATTAGATGGTAGAATGTTTCCTTGATGGGTTTAATCTAGGTTTCAAGTCCCCAGTAGAGTTAGGTTACGTATCTGTATAAAACTGCCTGTTATTTGAGCGAAGGTTCATCTCAGAATCTTTAGTACCATTAGGGATTAATATATGTAAGTCATAGAAATTAAAGATCGAATTTCAGTCTTAATTCTAAATTTCCAGGATTTTTAATGGAAAACTTATCTTGGGAACTTTTTAATATACTTCCCCATATACATGTACCCCGTGTACGAAAATTAGTTCAAAGCAAGTATATTTCATCTCTAAAAGTCTGTGAAGGAAGTACTCTGGGTGCTATAATTTTTTGATATATATAAGGGGTGAATGAAAAATATTCCTCACCAAATACGCCATATGGCCCTTCAAGATACCAACTTCTGCTACCAGGTGCTGCAGCTGTTACTATTAGGGAACTTGGGGCTACAGTGATGGGACTACCCTGGGAGACTGAGCAACCAGGCAAATCTTCAAACAAGGCTTTACTTGTGCTCAACAAATGGAAATGAAACATTAGTCAAGGAAATTAGCCAGGCCTTGGGTGTACAAGGCTAATGTGCCTGGCCTTGAGGGCTAAAGTGTTTGGTCATTCTCAGCTGTCTGAAGTCAAAATGTCCTGACTCAAGAGCTCTTCAATGTGAGAAACTGGAGCTGAAATGAGTGTCTTCTTTTTTCCCCAAGCTTCACTCACTTCACTGGCATTGTGATAAACATTTTCCATGGGTCAGGACAAGTCTGGTCCAAAGGATTACTTCATCTTTTAGCAAGTGGGAATGAATCTGTTCCAGCTCGTCTGGCAGGTGTTACCCTCCAGCAACTGTTTTTTCAAATAGGTATGCATGTTTGCAGACTTGTGCAGGTTATCTGTTACCTTCAAGTAGCTGTAGACCGGGTGCTGTTATCCTAGTTTTACTATTTTTATACAACTATGCCAAGCGGCCAGATGTTACAAAATAATTCACTTCTAACCTAAATCAAGTAGTCTTGTGGTATGCCTGGGTGCAAACCAAATTGGATATGCATCATGTTCTGCCTTAAATCAAGCAGGTTTGTAATATAGTGGTAGTGGAAGGAGGATATGTTTCACAGGTAGGCCCTCCTGCTGCACAGAGCTAGATTATCATGCTATATTGGTGGTACTATGTTCAATTTTCATTTTCGATTGGACTTTCAGCAATCATGCTGAAAGGGAAAATGAAGGGAAAAGCCATGCACCAGTAGATTAGGCAGGGTTTTCTTTACATTACTACAGTTTTGCCAGGGAAAAGGTAGATTACATCTGTTTTTTTTTGTGAAGAATCTAGAGGTAAGAGTAGAAGTGAAGAAAATAGGTGTGAGAAGAATCAGTTTAACTTCAGAACCCAAACTGTTATTTCAAGATCTGTTGCACACACAGGATATGAAACTTGTGCATTCAGGGTATATTAAAATAGGTTTTCTTAGTATTAAAAAAAATTCTGTGCCTTATAACATAACTGAGCAAAAGTCTTCAGTCTGCTACCGCAGGAGTCACTCTTGAGCCTTAGCAATTTTTTGTCTTGTTTTGAAATTTTATAAGTTTTGAAATTTTCTTTGCTTTACAAACTCGAACAAGGGATAATATAAGAAAAAATATTGGCGAGCATGTGATTTTAGAGCATAAACATGCCTTTTCTTAATAATCAAAAATTCAAAAAGAACGGCTCTAAATCTTTATCAAGTTGGACTTTGCATTTAAACAATTTTAAATAGTTTTGGATATAATTTTGAACACTGTAATAGTAGAGATCAAAATAATATAAAATGACTTTTTTAATAAAGAATTTTACAGAGTTCAGCTTATGGATTTGCAGAGCTCTACTTTGCTGAAATTAATTAATTTTAATTCAGATCTGGTATTAACTGAACCAAATGTTATTAATAACACTTTAGAATATAAACGCTAATTTAATAAAGAATGATGAATTCATTTAACTCAGCATGGTCACCCTCTTTGCTGAATTTTCTCATTTGCTTTCAGTTTGCAGAGTGTCATGGCACAAATCAGGACTAGGTCACGCACGGTTGCTTAGTGGTTTCTTAATAAGTATTATAACCTATTTGCTTTGTTAATAGCTTTGCATTTGCAAATATTGCATCACATTTTGCCAAGGAATCATCACTGCGGCTATTCAAGAACAGGCCTGTTAAGGAACCAATAGAAATGAAATCCTATATAATCTTGCAAAACATGTTTGTCATGTTCCATGACCCAAGTGAATGTTTTTCTGTGGTAGTTTTCTTGTCTACTGTTCTTGAAACCTGGGCTGACATATGATCTGATTACCAGACTATATCTTTAAAGGTGGTGCTATCATTCATTGTGAGTTTAGCTAAAACATATTAAATGCAAAAGTTCTTGCTGCACATAGGCCAAATATATAATGTCTGATGTTTTTTCATTTCTGCTAAAAAAGGAAAGCTGCACGCTATCAGAAAGAAAATACCTGTAGAGTGGTGAGATCGCTGCATTTCTTTTGCAAGCTTTCTTAAAACACCCTGTATTGCTTTGCAGAGAAATGCAGATGTTGATTTTCACGCTAATGAGAAACCAGAGGTTGTGACATACCAAGTCATACGTTTTGTGGGCAAATGTTCACCAGGACTTCATGACGTACAGCTGTGATGTGCCAGTGAGGCTGGTGGTACTCCATTGTGCTTGGTGCAACGTGAAGTGGGCTCTGAGTGTCCCTTTGGCTGGTACTCCTGGGCACTAATACAGTACAGTGAAAGACTAAGTATCTACTTTTGAAAATGTCAGCCTAGTTGCACAGAGAGTGCAGTTATTAGTTTAAATGCTTTAGTGTATTTCGAAAGAAATCTTACTTTAACCTTAAGAATTCCCAATATATATTAACTAGAAAAAAAAAAAGATTTAATTTCCTCTTTTCTTGCACCATAGAAATAGAGTCATGTTGAATAATTTGAACTAATGTTGGTCTTGTTTAATGATTATTCAGCAGCTCATGAAAGAGGCTACAGAGTATAACAAAACCAGAGAGCTCTCGCTCAGTGCTTGGTCGAAGGTTTATTTGCAGTTCATGCTGCACAGATGGGTAATAGTTTGAAAGCACAGATGGAATTTAAGGAACAGCAAGTTCAGTCGGAAAACTACTGTATTGAAGAGAGGGAGAAAAATGAACGAGCCAACAGCTTGAGAGAGAAATATTGAGATCCAGCTGGTTATTACACAAATTATTTCAGCCTCTCCTAGCTTATAAACTGCGAGGACAAACAACAAATGTTCTGCAGGATTGGCTGCTTCTAACTGTTCTCTTAGACAAGAAGTGCCCCTCAAACCTAATTAAAATACATTTCTTTTTTTAATTGAACGCTGTTTTATTCTGAGTTAGTGGAAGACAGAGACAAGGATCTATCTAAATAGCAAAAGGCAAAGCCAAAGGACATTAATAGAGCAAAATCAAGCAGCTGGAGATTTTAACCCCAGGGTTTATTACTCCCAAAGGGGGATTAAAAAGCCAACCTAGCGAGAAGGACCAGTGGGAAAAGCAACCTGCTAGGCTCACCAGTCTGCAGGTCCTGCTTGTGTCGAGTGCTTGCCTCTTGGTACGACTTGTTTCTGCTCGACTCCTTCAACAGCATTTTCCTTCTGCATCCTCCTGGGTAAGGCAGGGCACAGATATGTGTCTTGCTGCTCTTTCCCAAAAAGAGTAACAGGAAGAATACTCCCAGCTAACCTTCAGCCACCTGCTTCTTTCGCTGAGCTCTGTCCACTTGTCACTCCTTTTGCATTTACCTGCTTCCCACTAATGCTAAAATTGTGTCTCAACTCATGCCAGTGGATTGTCGACTTCAGCTCTTGACTTATTTCGTTGCTTGGGGAACTGCTTACTCTAAACTTTCCAGTCTTAGCTGAACTGTACAGTCCTTCAATATAATCTAGTAACTCAGCTACTCTTTACTTTCTAATTTTCACACCACAGTTTTTTTCGAAAAGTTTCATTCAATAAATAAGATCTGATAAGCAAATAATGTAAAATTTGATTAAAACAAGTTTTTGTAGAACATTTACATATTTTATATGATTGTTTCAGCTCACTGATTTTTAATATTTCAGTAATAAGTACGTGGAAGATTTTTTAAGCTGTTATAAAACAAAGAAAATTATTTTTGAAGTACTAAATTCCATCTGTATGAAATTCCAAGAATAATGTGAGATCCATCATTCAGAACAGGAAGAGAAGGCTTGGCAATAAATTCATTCCTTCAAGCACTGATTTAAAAAGAGAGAGAAAGAGAAGACTCAAATTATATAATCAGATGAATTAAGACTATAATTTATTGCTGTGCTCTGATTTATCTCCTGCTGCTAGAGGTTGTCTTATAAGTGAAGCCACTATGGCTGAGCATTTAAATTTAGATTTTATAGGTCTCAGTGTTTTTTACCTCAAAGTTGTATGTTTTGATGTATTTAGATTCTCATTTGCTAAAAAAAAAATACCCAAACCAACAAAACAACTCAGAGCTTTCAAGGTTATTTGCTGAGAATATCTAATATTGTATGCAATTTTCATTAAGAAAAGTATATAATAATTGTAAAACCCCAAACAAATAGTCTGCATCATAGTGTGGTAATCCTCTATTTAAAATAAACCTACTTCATGACAAGTTTTCTGTGGATTTTGCCGTAGGAGGTGAGTCTTCCTTCATATATAAGAGGAAATAAATAGTAAGTTGTTAATAATTCTTGTGTGTGTTTATTGGATCCCGAACTCAACGAAAACATTTCTGATTTCTCTCTTTCCATGAGCTGGGCTATTTCATTCAGAAGCACATTGAGATTTACTGTGTTAGCTTATCGGTCTTTTGTTTCTTCAATTTTATAAACAGTGTTGGTTGTTGTCAGTTTTGAAGTAATATTATTTTTTGGGTTTGGTCTATCGATCTTTTATAGGAAAAAATGTTTTAAAAATCAATTTTTATCACTTTTAAAAAGGAGCCTTTGTTTTTTTATCCATTCTGTTGAGGATTTTTTCATGGAGCTCATACTTCCAAGCAGACAATGAAGAAAGTAAAGGTTTGTCTTCTTCTTAAGGAAACCTTGATGTTGACAGGATCAGAGAAGGGCTTCTTTTTGAAGGAATCGCAGCATGCAGCTATAACTTCCAGCTAAGAGTTTATGATTGAAAACGACTGGAGAGGACCTTGCAAGGTCATCTTGGAGGATTTAACAGGGGAAGATCCAAGCATTTATATCAAGGATCTGTTGATTCATTTTCTGGACCTAAGATAGTAATGGGGTTTTCAACTCTTATGTATGAAGAGTCCTCTGAGTCTCTAGCAGGAGCTTGAAAATGAAAAAGAAGTGCTAGTGCCGTTCAGGGAAAGCATACAAATTCTCCGTGGTTAGCAAGTTGCATCTTGTAAAGACATGTTTATAAAGCAGCAAATTGCCATGCAGATGTGCCCAAGAGGTGCTAGTGGTCAAGAGGTGCTCAACTAGTTAGCTTTACTGAGAAATTGGGAATAACAGTGCATGGAGTGCTGTGTTGAGGGAATTAAGTGCCTTCTAGTACATATACTGGTTTTGTTCACACTAACCTGAGCACCTCTATGTGGCACTGCTCAGGGCTCTTGTTTTCTTGAGTTTTTAATAATAGTGGAAGACTGACAAAAGAGAAATGGTTATGCATGAAATACAGAGGTACATTCTTTGACATTTCCCTCCCGGTGGTACTAGTATCACCTAGGTTAATTTCTAAAGTCTGTTTTCTCCTTGCTCTCTCAATCTAGAAACAGAAAATAAAGTCTGTGCTTTCAGCACAGGTTTGATGTGCTGCTGCGACTAATGCAGAAAAACTCAATTTAAAAGTCATATTTCTCATTAGTTTCTTTAAACAGACAAAGAAAAGGCCCTGATTCCCCAGTCTGAGAGAACTAGCAGTTAACAACGGTGTGTGAGAAACCTGCATGTTGTCTTTTCAACCTAAGGAGCAGTTTCTGCCACATTCAGTTCATACTCGAGGCCTGCAGAGAGGAGAGGCTTCCAATGGAGGGCATAGCAGGGCTCCTGTTTCTGAAGGCCTTCACAAGCAGTATTGAAATGCTGTCACTTCAGTGGTCTTGTCTTTCCTAATGTCCCCCTTGAGCATTGAGTCCTTTGGGAGAGGTCTTCTTCTACAGCCATTAGATTTTTGCCCTTTGTTGCTGTGTTTTTCAAAGGGGTGTCAGGGAAATGCTGTTTATCTTTTTCTGTCAAATCTTTTTTTATTCTTTTGTCTGAGTAGCTTAAAACTTAGACTTTTTAAATCATTCTTTCATTTCCTTTTCTGCAGAAGAAATAGATTCATCCGACTTGAGCTATGTGGTGTCAAGCTTCTACCAACACATAGAGAAGGAGATTAAAACAAAAGGTCTTAAAACTTTTGGTCCTCCTCTTCTCTGATACAAGTGCCAACCTTTCCCTCAGTCAAAATTTTGTAACAAAGTGTTTAAAGAAGAAGAAAAGTTTATATATGCTTTGAAATAATTTGTTAAATCAAGGAGGATGGGGATTCAACAGGTTTTAAGTTTAGGCTTGGAGGAGGACGTTAGGGATTTTACCAAGGGTACTTTTAGTGGGGTGCAAACAGCAGATGATGCAAATGAAAGGGGTTATATGAGGGTGACTTCATATGCTGGATGTCTCTGACAGAATGATTTTTTAAATGTATTTGAGATAAAATGCTGAAATGTGAAAATAGTAGCAAAGAATGAAGTATTTTAATGGTATCAGCAATCCATGGGTAATTACATGTACACTAAAGTAAAATGTACTGAAAAGCAGATAATTTGCTCTTTAAAGACTAAACTGAAACCAACACTTATTTTTAGCAATGGCATTCATTTTTGCTTTCTGGATTTACAGTGTTCTTAGGGTTCTGCTATTTTGTCACTGAAATACTTGGAGTTTTTATCAGATTCTGTTCAACAGATTACATAAGGAACTTAAGAAAACAATTTTACTTCTGCCTGATTCTGGAAAGGAGCAATAGGTAGATGGCTCCAGCACATTCTGCTTTCCTGCTTTTTAAACATTTTACCATATAAATGTTTTTGCCGCCAAAGATATGAAAGTTTTAATGTATTATTTATCTTATTGATCTTTATGATGATTTTGAAATTTCAAATAATTATTAGTACTTATCGATATAATTTCATTTAAGTTCCCTTATCTACATGGAGTTTGATTAAACAGAGTAGTTTTCATTAATGGCAAATCCTTCATGAATTCCAACTTCTTATAATATTAGAGATTACTGGGAGATTAATTAGTATGAGACAGCTCAGCTTTTCACTGTTCATGGCAGAAAAGTTTGTTGTCTTTAAAATGAATCTCACTAGTGATACGGTAGGTATGTCATAGCTGGAAGTACTGTGCTGTCCAACCTCACTGAAAGAAATACAGGCTAAATAGTGCTTGACCAATTTATTCCACCATTCTGGTGTGGTTAGCTGTTCTTTGATGACATCAGGAGTTGTAAAAATGTTTACAGAGTGAAATTTACAGCATAATAATAATCTTGGAACCATTATTACAATTATTTATATGACTCTTCTGTGGGTACTGATTTGCCATAGCAAAAATCTGACTGAAGGGTCTGTTAGAACACTTCAGTGCCTTGTGCTTTACCAAGCTATGCGATGCTGAAATCCTGGAAACTGACTACCACTATGCAAGCGTTTGGTGAGGCACATTTACCCCAGTTACTAAATTAAACAGGCTTGTACAACCAGTATTTTATTGGCTAGAGAGAAAAAAGAAATAGAAATCATACTGCCTTAGAGCTCACCAAAAGATAAAGTGAATCCTCTACCAGGAAATATGCAACAATTTTGCCCAATGCTGTAATGGGGGTAGCTGCTGCCTTACCAAGCAAGCATCTCATGGCTCTGCAGACCTGAGCTTGTAGTCTAAGCAGTTAATCCCAACCTACCTTTAGTCAATGGTGAAAAAAAAAGCAACTCCAGAGATGATTCATCATCTGGCCTATTTTGAAAGTATATTTCCCCCTGATCTGGCTGTTTTTCTCCACCGGCTGGATTTGTTGGTTATATCTTGATTGCATCTGCTGTGCATTGCTGGCCTTTTCTCTCTCCAGACTTTTGGGTATTTTAAATGATGTAAATCTATTTGTACTGCTCTGTGGAAAGGGATGTGCTGGGTCCTGGCACTTGGGCCACAACAACCCCATGCAATGCTACAGGCTTGGGGAAGAGTGGCTGGAAAGGGACTTGGGGGTGCTGATTGACGGGGCTGAACATGATCCAGCTTGCACCCAGGTGGCCAAGAAGACCAAAGGCATGCTGGCTTGCATCAGCAATAGTGAGGCCTAGCAGGGCCGGGGAAGTGATCATCCCCCTGTACTTGGCGCTGGTGATGATGCACCTTGAACGCTGTGTTCAGTTTTGGGATACTTACTGCAAGATAGATACTGAGTTGCTGGAGCAGGTTCAGCAAAGTGCAACAAAGCTGGTGAAGGGTCTGGAGAACAAGCCTTATGAGGAACGTCTGAGGGAACTGGGGTTGTTTAGTCAGGGGAACCTTATCACTCTCTACAACCACCTGAAAGGAGGATGGAGAGAGGAGGTGGCTGGTTGCTTCTCCCAAGTAACAAGTGATAGGACAAGAAGCAATGGCCTGAAGCTGCACCAGGGGAGGTTTAGACTGGATAATAGGAAAAATTTCTTCACTGAGAGGGTGATCTGGTATTGGAACAGCCTGCCCAGGGCTAGTGATGGAATCGCTGTCCCTGGAAGTGTTCGAAAACTGTGCAGATGTGGCCCTTAGTGACATGGTTTAGTGGTGAACTTTGCAGTTCTAGAGTAATGGTTGGACTTGATGACCTTAAATGTCTCTTCCAACCTAGCTGATTCTATGATTCTATAGGACCAGGACCAAGTCAATGAAGCCCACTTGAGTATTAGGGAGGTACTATAGGTTCTAGTTCCTGCTTGTACAGTTTACACACAAAACTACTGCTGAATAATGTGCTCTGGAAGCTGAGACTGGAATCCAGAGTTTGTAGTTGCTGATTACTTGCTCTCTAAGAAATGGCAGAAATTTGGATACAGGGATTTTGTAGATGTCTCATTTTGACAAAACTGACTGAATGGTGCCTAAAGCCTGTTCCTGACATGGCTACCAGCTTTTTTGAGAGAATCAAGTAGGCATTTCCCTGCAGCCTGCCTGCATTTTTAGGTAATTAATCTACTTAAAACCTTCTGAATCTAGAAAAGAGATTTTCTAGATAGTATTTTAGCTACTGCAAATACCTCCTGACTATGCAATAAAGTTTTAACTCCACCCCTCTAATCACTGACTTGCTCTTAGAACAAAAGGCTTATGCATCCAGACATGACATCTTAAGGTCAGACAGTCTGCATTTCTGGAAATAAAGTATATGGTGCCCAAAAAAGGGGTGCAGTTGTCCTTCCAAGTACCCAGAGCACCTGTATAGATGTTAAGGTCAGTGTAGTAAGTCCTAAAAGCAAAGCAAAATACATTTATCTTCATGTGCAGTTTAATTCTGCTACTCCATCTTTAAATCATTCATTTGTATTGATCTGATTTTAATTAAAAAAAATCAGATCCTCCTGAACTTTTCTGGGGTGATTCTTTATAAAGTACTGAAAATCGGATTAATTTTCTAAATCATAACCCCTGGGAAAAATGTTTTGAAACAATTTCTGTGAACGTTATAAGAATGAAGAAATCATAGCTTTTATGCAGACTCATTTATTTGTAGTCAGAAACAGTTTTCCGTAATCAAAGAGCAGCTGTACTTCTCACTGCAATTTTTAAGTGTGTTTTTGACACACACACACTACGGTAAAAGAGGTAATTTTCTTGTCTCTTAATCTTATGGCACAAGAAAACCATTAGGAAAAAAAGAGTGTGATTTACCAATTGGAGACACGAGAAACCCAATCATTTGTATTCACATTTCTCTCTGCAACCAAAAGCAAATGGCCACATTTCTCAAACTTTGTTTGAAATGGTACAAAATCAGATGCTTCATAAACACTGTGAACCAATAGCAGCTTTTTTTTTTTTTTTTTGTTACTAATAAAACCACACATTTCTGATTTATTTGTACATTCCATTTGTTTCATCCCACCTAAAATAATCATGGACAAAACTGTTCCTAAAAATATTCTTAAACTATTATTTTTAAACTATACATCACTTATGCCTGTATCGATGTCTTGAAATTCCTTTGGACAGGACACCAGGTATGACTTTGTTATGGGTTCGGTTCCCACCCCCCAACCCCCCCCCCCATGTCTCATGTTATGCTGGGAAGGAGGGGAGGCGGGGACAGGGCGCCTGACCTGGGCTGACCAATGAGGTTATTCCATACCACAGCACGTCATGCCCAGGAGGTAGAATATGGGGGGGAGGAACCGGGAAGTGTGTGGTTTTGGGGCGGGCTCTCATGGGTTGCCCGCGCGGTCTCTCATCTCGGTCAGGCGGCGAAACAGTTGTATCCTCTTCTTTTGTATTTACTTTGTCATTATTATTGTTATTGGTGGTGGCAGTAGTGATTTGTATTGTATCTTAGTTACTGGACTGTTCTTAACCTGTGGGAGTTACATTTTCTTCGGTTCTTCTCCCCATTTCCCGCCCATCGGATTTGGGGGGGGGGGGGGGTGTGTGGGAAAGGAGGGAGAAGTGAAATTTACGGCTTAAACCACGACAGACTTAACAGAAGATCTGAAGCCTGATAATTTGTGCTGTTCAAATGTAAAATTTGTATGACCAAAATGCTTCAGAGACCATTAGTAGTAGTAGGTTTTTTAGCAGTAAAGTGGTAGTTTTTGCATATTAGTAGTGCCTTCCTACACATCCGAGAGCAGTTCTCAGAGCCTCATGTTTCTCTCATTCTCTTGAAGGTGTAGTAGCTATAGATGGCAGCTCAGTATCTTGTCATCCCACTAAATCAAACTTTAAGAAAAATGTGCTTGGTTGTAGAGTGGAATTAATGCTTTGGTTCGCTGGAAAATAATTGCCAAGAAAGCACAAACATGCAGAGGAATATACAGTGCATATCACTGGTCTTTCTTGAGCTATTTATTTCTACTCACTTTTTCATTTACTGAGTGGCAAACTCAAGTCTGAATTCTTTCCAAATGTCAAATATCTAACAAAATAGTCTTTGATCATTGCCGAAGTACAACTGAGAGAGAAATATGTCATAACACATTTGATGAATATGCAGTATAATTCAATCTTCAGTATTTCTTCTATTTAACTCTACACTCTGACCTCTATGTAAACCTGTAAATGGCTGTCCTGTGTCTATGGAGATTGCTTTGTACTAGCTACCTTTGCAGCATTCTATATTGCTTTTGTACCCAGATTGTTTAAAATACCTTTCCCAAAATAAAACTAGAAGAAAAAATATCTAACAAATCCTTACCCTAGAAAGGTTAGAAACCTATATTCATTCAATCTTCTTAGCATGCCTTGTTCTGACTGAATTGTGCAAATGGTTCTTGTCGACCCCAGAGTGCCAGAGTGGCAAAACAATATACCAAGACTTAATCTTTTTTGTTATTAAGAAACAGTTATAGCTGTTGCACCATTCAGGTTGAAGCTAGCTTCCATTACAAGCTTAATCTACAACTCCCATCAACCACTTGTCCCCTAAGCAAGCCATTCCCCATGAAATTTCACGTCACATCTCATGCAGAGTTAAATGTTTCTATGAAGGCTAAGGGAAGAATACAGAAAAGGACGTTTAAAGCTACAAAGCTTGGTTCTCTGCTGCCATGAGCTACTTTTAGTCATCATAAACAATAAACGTGTCATGCTTTGTATATGTATATATATATTATTAATGGTATTGCTAGCCCTGCCTACTGTCAGATTCCCTAGTAAGTCCTATCATAAGACCCCTTTTTCAGTTTCCTATAGCTTTGGTAAAAGTTTACTGTCTTGGGATTTTATTTCAGGCTGACGTTTGTGTTTATGCATGGAGGCATGAGTAAAATGTCAGCCAGCTCTATACAGTTATTGGGAGGAAAGACACTTCTGCAGCAGGTAAATCCTTAGTTCCTGTGAAATATTAAACTGTGTTTTAGCTTATGAAATAGAATGTAAATGAGCCAAAAAAAAAAAAAAAGTGAAAAGAAATCTTAAGATCTGGTTTAGAAGAGGAAGAAATGTATATTGAGTGATCTTCAGGTATGTAGGCAATGTCCTGTGTTGACACTGGCAGAGAATAAATACTGTTCTACATGTTGAAGCTGACAGCAGATTTGAACAGGCCCAGATACATACCTGAAGGAAAACTAGCTTCCATAAATATTCAAAATGTTCAAAGCTTTTTAACAGTTGTCTGTTTAATATCACAGTTCTATGATATGATTATAAGTTGAAAAGTATACGTGTTCCTTCTCTTCCTACAGTATGCATTGTCATTGTTAAACTATATTTTTTCTATTGCTTGATCAAATTGGTCTTTTAATTTGATTAGGAACCAGTTGCACTAATTTCAAAATGTAGTCAAATGTAAAAGAATGCTTTTTGAAATTCTTGCTTTTCCTTATCAAACAATTTGCTTTCGTAGAATAATCAAGACTTATGCCTTGAATTCAAGTTTATCAATATCCATGCTAACAGACTTTCCTTCTTCATAATGATAGAATCTAAATATGAAAGAGGTAGAAGCATTTTAATATTTGCCAAATTTAAACAAATATGTCTAAAACCTGTTAGACCTCTTCACTTGATCTTAGATGCCTTACAACACTTTTAAGTTCCTTTTGTAATTCATTAGACAGAGCCTGCTGGCAACTGTGGGGTGTTCCTTTTGTGTAGGAGTTTCCCCACGTAACTGCAAGTTTTGCTCTGGAATAATCTTCTTTTATTTCAGTAAGATCTATAGAACATGTTATCAGTTGTGACAAATTGGCAGTTTCTTCTGAAGCTCATAATCTTCCTTTGGATTAGCTGCACGAGAACAGTAAAGCTCATTTTCAGTCACTACAGAAGAGCTTTTGCTCTTAACTCTGTGTGCCGTCTAACTTTTCATGAACAATATTTTCATAATGAACGTATGAATAAAACTCTCAATTTCATTGTTCAGAATCTATTCCATGTTGAACTAGTGGAGTTCTCAACTTCTAGCTCCTCAAGAGATACCAACTATCTATAATCTTCATACTTTTAATAACTCATGTAGCTGTTTTGCACTAAGGAATGAAATAAATCACTTGTTATGTTGCAGTACTGAAGAAAACAAATAGCAGAAGCTGTGCTTCCTGTTGTGTTTGGAATGGGTATGTCTTGGAAATTATCTAAAACAAATAACAATAAATATACCAAATTGGGTCTTTTATATAACTCAATATATGGCTATACTGTGGAAGTCTAATTACTCTGATTGATAATAGCAGGCATTTATTGCACGTCTTTGAGCAGCTGTACAATGTGTAGTGCTTGAATTTTGGTTGGCCATATTAATTATTAAGTAGAGCTCCCCATTGATTTCTTTGCGCTGTTCTATTTAAAAATTGATGGTGTGTAAGGAGATGGTCTTATCAGGGCTGAGATAAAACCAGAGCTCACAACTTTGTTTAGAACTGTAAGATGCAACAGACTGTGGTCTTCTTAGGATGAGACTTCTGTCAAATAAATGTCAAGCTGTAGTCCCTTTCCTGGGAAATTAAGAGATGGGATTTTTTCTCCATTAACTTTACATTAGAGCATTAGAGTGGAGTGGTATGTTTTTAACAATGGGAACTTTTTTTCTTTTTTTTTTTTTTCTTTACATTTATTAAATTAATTTATAGCTTAAGTATTGTTTTAACATAAAAAGTTCTTGTTCCATTGTTAAGTCAAAGTGTGTGAATATGATAAAAGATACGTGGGAGTATGAATCTTAATTTCCTTAGTGCATTCAGGGATCAATGTATCTTCCTCAAGACTTCAAAATTTTGAATTAATTCAGTATTTTCTTATGAATTGTAATCTTGGTTAATTTACTGTCCTGTATTTTTACTGCTATTTGTAGCATATAGTCCCAGTGAAGCTGGGAGGTGTCTGACAGTGAAATGCAAACATTCAACAATAGGCTTAATTTGCTTGACAGCATCTTTAGATAATCTAAGCATTTCCTTTCAGAACATGAATAACTTTAGGGGTAGGGCCATGAAAGCCTGCTGGGCAAAGTATTAATTTGCGACATTATGATAAAAAAAGCAGTGTGTGTGTCAGGGGTGTGCAGCTCTTTTGTTACCTGGGAAAATTCTACTGCAGTGTCTGTCTGCAGCAGTATACTAGCAAATCTGTTCTGCAGTGAGGGTGCAATCCTCTCTTCAGAGTACAGATTTGAAGGATTTGTTACCAGACTGTCAAGGATGTGATGAAAAGGAGTTATTAAATGTCTTTGTAAAAGAGAAATTAGGGTCCTTGTTTACTTTTCACTAGTTGGTGAACCTCCCATAGTCTTGAGTAAAGCATTTAATCTAAGGGAGGCTGAAGAAGAAGGGACTGATGTAGGGCCACTGAAGAATGATATAAATACAGCTGATTCCCTCTTTGGGCAGAGAGAACATTTAGGACTTTCTAATTCTGCCTTTTCTGTGAAAAATGGAACATTTTCCAGTGGGATCTGAGTCAAGATTTGTATTTGTAATGATATGAAGTTTTGGTTACTTCAGTATTAAGACCAGATTATTGCAGTAGTGTTTTGGAAAGGAAAAATGAAGGCTTTCTTTGGTTTTGGTATAGTGAAAGCTGTAGTCACTGGTTTGAGGGGCATCCAGATGAATCTATACAGGAAAGCAGTTTAAAGGATAAACATAAATTAATGGAAATTCCTTTAATTTATTTTTTCTCCATATCTGTGAGCTGGAAATATCATGTGAACTGACATGATTCTTTAAGTGCCTGTATGTGTGGAATAGAGACAATATATGCATATAGACATATGTAAGCATATACACATAAACATATATATATATAAACTTCAAGTAACAGGTTCATTTTTGAAAAAAATTGTGAATATGGAGAAATGTTACCATCTCAGTCGTAATCTTTAGGCATATAAACCACACCTTTTCCTATGAAGATACTTTGCTGTGGCCTAGAAGTTTTTCATATATATCTAACAAAAAGTACTTTTAAATTCATTCATTAAGCAGAGTTCAGCTACTCAGTGCCAGAGGAGATTGGCCTCAAATGTGATCCCAAAATAATGAGGGCTCAGTTTCGTTGCCCTTTTGCTGCTTTCTCTCTTTTCCTCCATGCAAAAGAAATGTTAACGCTGACCAAGCATTTCCACATTTAGTACCTAAAAGGCAACTTCTGTTAGTCAGCTTCATCATGCCGTGCATAAGAATGTGATAGAGTGGTGATCATCTGCGTGTGTTATGATTCACACTAATGGAACATGCAAATGCTCCGATAAAAGAGGAACGTAGTGCAGCAAATTAATTTAAAAAACATCCTTCAAAAGTCTCTTCTTCTTTCAGTACTTGAATATTATTGTTTGACTCAGTGACAACATAAAATTAAAGCTGGGACAAGTCAACTGACAGCAATATACCAAGCTATGGTAACAAAAGATCAGGAGTCTGACAAAATCATTATTAGAATTTGCCTAATGTACTTAGTTAAATTGTTTGACATAGCATTATGCTGGAAACAGTGAATGAAATAAGTATGTATGAGGTAGAAAAGATAACATCAGCGTTGGGGTTATTTCAGAAGCATAGTTACCTAATCATATTATTTTCTTGTAGATTTTCGCAAATCCATGGCTCCTGCACTGCTTAATATGGGGCTTAAATGCATGGCTGTCAAAGTGATATAGTTTGGGAAAAAAAATCCCCAACTTTTGGGTTTGACTTTAACTTCTGGTTTGCATTTTGAAAACGTTTGTGTGGTATTTCAACAACAAAAAAAGCCCAGACTGTGGAAATTGCCTGGTTTGTGGTATAATTCTAAGTGAAGCAAGAGTTTTTCAGATGAATGTGAAAATCAGAGATCTGAATTTCATATCTGAAAAATTGGGCAGTTTTCTTATTTTCTTTTATTGTGCCTGCATTGTGTCTTTAAGGCTGTTTATATCACACTTGAATTTGTTTAAAGAAATGCCAGTGTTTATTTGTTAAAAATGTATTTCTGTATTCCTAGCTTATAGGTAAGGTGGTAACAGGAGTCTCACATCCACTACATTTTGATGCAGCTGAAATTCATTTATTTTCTAGGGCTTCCTCATTCTCCCTCCCTTTCAAGAATTATTATCCTTTTAGTAATTTATCCTAATACTTATCCTATCCTATCTATCTTAATGTCTTCTGGGAAATAATCCTAATAAGTATCTCCTAAATATTCAAGTCAATTATTTATATATAAAAGGCACTTATTTATATGTTAATTTTGATTGACTGGTATGGGAAGGCTCATATATCTCCAAGCATTATTAACAGTTCTGGAAGAAAAAAATTGAAAAGCGCAGCTTCAGCAATCACAGTCTCACCATTGCATGTGCAGAACAGCTGTGCTTGCTGGGGGGTCCTGGTGAGAGAGGGAGAAATGCTACCCTGATGAGAGGCAGTGCACAAGGTGCCCTGGCTACTCTTTCCATGACCCTGCAGAGCCTTTTGCTTTTGGCGTGACTTGAAGAACCAGAGAGGAACAAGCAGGAAGCTGGAAAGGCTGTTAGCTAAATCCGAGCCCTTAAACAACCACCCCTGGCAGCAGCATACAAGTGACTGTTTCTACAGCTGAAGTCTGAAAATGCAAATTCTTTTAAATGCAAACTGTAGTCATTAATTATATCAATAAATCAAAATGCCTTATTATATACTAGAAAAGGCTAATTTCCAACACAGTTTGATTTGACATTACAGTTCTGGAATTATTTTGTAATATTTCAATTTAATCTTCAGGGTTTTTTTCTTTTTTTAATAACTAATAATAATATTTTAAAATACAGTACACAGAATATAAATTGAAACAGCAATTTACAGGACACGCAAATTAGTACGTGTTCCTTACATTTATTTCATTTGATTGGATGAGTGTGGTTCTTTGAGCTTATCAAAGCAGAAGGTCTTTAACAAAGAAGTAAGGGGGTGGTGGATAATTTGGACTATGCAGAGAAATGAGGAATGTTTAGCAAGAAGAGTGTTCTCGGTTGACCAGGGCCACTGTGAATATAAAATGTCTTGGAAGAATCACAAACCAAAATATTGTAGTTTTGAACTAAAAATTAAAAACTACTGTGCTTTGAATCAAAAGGAAATAGTTCGCTTTTTTAATGTTTTAAACTAACAAAAATTTTTTTGGAGATGCATTTTGAAGCGGAATAGTTTTTAAAAAGCTGTGCATTAAAGCAGATGTTTGTTGAAAACATTTTGATTTATTCAGCATGAATTCACAAATTGGATGGTTTTCTGCTTACGAAATGCTCTGCAAAAGAACAGTTTTCCTGGGAAGTTTCGTGCAGCTGTAGTTATCCTACAGTGTGTTTTTCATCCCATGTACAGCTCATATAGCTGTCACATTCCAAAGCTCATGGTAAGAATAGACTCAGTCTAAATAAAGTGATGAGATTTTTATAGCTGCCATTAATTTTTGTGAACTCTTTTTGCAGTTGGATGGCCAAATATTTCTTCCTGTATTGAAACGTGCAAACAATCTTAATAAGCTGACCAGTGCACGATACCAAGGGATGTGTGCAAATGTGTTTTTCAATCTAGGTTATGTTAGTGCCTTACTATTTACAACTCCCAAGGATCCTCAGGATGGAAGAATGGATTGTTTAGTGAAATAGTAACAGGATTTGAAGATTTTCACCGCTAGGGCATGGATTTATGTCCCAGGCTAGGTTGGCACTGTCTGAATAGAGTTATCACCAGAGAGCTTTTGTTTGGCCTATGTGAAATGAAAGTCCTAAATTTGTAATGGATAGCTGTCCAAATCACAAGAATACAATCTTGTGTCGAACTAATTGTGGTCTTTCAAGTTTCAATAAAGAGACAAGTATTAAGTAGACATGGAAACTCCCTTCATATCCCTGGTGAGCCATCTTCTCTGTTGAGGCTCTTTGTCAGGATATCCTTGACAGTCAAATGCTGCTGTCACCATGCCCAATACCTGTTTAACCAGCAATCAAAAAACCATCAGGACTTGGAAAAATGCAGCAGTGTCTTAAAAAGGCCAGATAAAGGTTCAGGATGAGAATTTCTACTGTATAGAAAACTGTTATTTCTCAAAGACCGGAGGGAGAGGTGGATGGCAATCTCAAACTCATGGTTTCCTCAAACAGTTGATTACCACGTGTTCGATTTCAGTGAAGAAACAATAAAAAGTTGCACACCTGAATCACATTTATATTTTAGTGTCTGCTGCACTACAGACTGATTAAAAATAGAAGGTTCACTGGATAAAAACAACCCAGGCTAAAATATGGGGAAAGTCCTACTCCAGATTGGCTAAGCAGGATATCAATGCAAGAATAGCAACCAGCCTACTGAAGAGGGGGATAGTTCATAACTTAGCAGGGGGAATAATAAAACTTTGTTCTGGATTTGCTAAAGATGAATTAGCTTGGAAAGAGAGAGACCGAATGGCTGGAGCACTCTGTGAGAAAGGGTAGTTACCGCATAGCTATAGAAAAGCCAGAGCCTGACCTTCTGGAGATGCACAGTGGTAAGACAAGAGGCAGTGGATGTGACAACGTGGGAAATTATGCTTAAATAAAAGGAATCTTATTTTGATATTTTTCTGCCCCAGAAGGATGGTCAAACAGTTCAAGAGGTGCCTGAGCAATGGGTGATTTCAAATGTCAGGATGTTCCCAAATCAAAGTATAGTGATCCCTAAAGGCCAGCTGCTGCAAGAGGTGGAAGCACTCAGATTCCTGGGACATACAGCTTGAGGAAATCCAAAAGGGAATGGGCTATGTCTCCATGGGAGCTACATAGGTCAGATCTTGTATCTGAGGGCTTAGGAATGACAAACTGTCTTTCAGGGACAAGCACTAATCAGGTAGATTCTCTGAAATATATCAAGTAAGCGAGGTGACTCCTTGACTTTGGCTTCCTAAAGCATCAGCTAAGAAAGTCAGAAGACTCTAGACAATTAAAGGCTCATTTTTTCCTTTCCCTTTCCCTTTCCCTTTCCCTTTCCCTTTCCCTTTCCCTTTCCCCTTCCCCTTTCCCTTTCCTTTCCTTTTTCTTTCAATCATGGCTGCTCTTGGCCCTCCTTAATCCATGCTGGTAAACTACATGCCAGCCTATATACTTATGGCCATGTAGCTGCACAGTCCCCTCCTTCACTGTTTGTAGGAAATTATTAAGACTCACTGTGGGATCCTGAGGAGGAAGGTAGGCTTATTTTAAACAACACTGTTTTAATTTACATTCATGCTGTCACAGATTTCACTCATTCCTACTCTCACCCCCACATATTCAACAGCACTGAGATAGGTATGTGAAAATGTTTGGTCAAGTTAACTTGGTGTGATGCAAAGGACACGGAATGCTGGCTGCTGAATCCTTATCACAACATTTGGGCTTTTTTGATTGATGATGACAAGCAGGATTCTGACCAGGCCTTTTATATCCTTCAGGATTCAGCAGTTACTATGGCACGATACTTTTGCCACAGAGCTCTGCTTACTTCAGCTGTTATATGGAGCACAGGCCCCAGACTCAATGGAAACATCACATCCCCAAGTGTTTCAGTGCTGTTATCTGTGAACTTGGTTGTCAGTACAGGCCATTCTTTTAACCCTATTCTGCTGTTTCCTCTCATGCTTTCTCATGTATATTTGCATTCATCTTAATACTTGCATTCAATATAACATTTCAGTTCAGGGTATATTAATTTTGTTGGGCAAGAAGGTGAAATAGAATAAAGGACAGGAAAATACAGAGCTTTGAGAGGCCTAAATTTAAATTTTATGTGGGCCTGTGATGTGTAGAAAGGGATTCTTACGCTGTGAACAAGAATCGTGACCATTTACTGAGTGCACATCTGGGAGAACAAACTCATTAGTGCTCTGCAAGGTGAATTGGTTACATATACGAGACTTGACAGACTTCCAGTGGACATCAGTGAAGTATTTTCAGTAGAATGGGAACAGAAAAACAATGTTTCACATTACAAACCAGAAAGGAGACCTTCTCCCTAAACTTGAAAAATACTGGATTTTCTACAGTTGCTTCTCCAGTTGATTCATTTACCAATTAAATCCCATCTTGCAGAGTAGATGCAGCTACACTATATTTACATCACCATCTCTTTTTACTGTATAAGCTACTAAACTGATGATTGGTTCTTTGAAATTAATTGTTTATTACCTCATTTGGGTGTTTTTTCTTCATCTTTCTTATTTGCCAAGTCAACAAATAGCCTCATTTTTATGAAAGTCAGCTTTTAACATAGGCTAGTTTGTTGGTATCATTAAATAAAAGTCATTAAATGATTACTGCAGCTCTAGGGAGTTATACAGTGTACTTTCAACCTTTAGTGAGTAAAACTCGCTACATTTGCAGAATTTTGCAACTGAAATCTGTTACTAGCTTCATCAACTGGCACAGCAGTATACTAGGAAAAAAAAGAAACTAATTTTCTTGGAGTAGTGCAGTGACAAAGTATGTGGCATTGTCTTTTGGAGAAAACAAAGCTCAAAGGGAAATACACTGCAGATTCTGTTGCCCTTGGTTTTCTCTTCTCTTCTCTTCTCTTCTCTTCTCTTCTCTTCTCTTCTCTTCTCTTCTCTTCTCTTCTCTTCTCTTCTCTTCTCTTCTCTTCTCTTCTCTTCTCTTCTCTTCTCTTCTCTTCTCTTCTCTTCTCTTCTCTTCTCTCCCTTTCCCTTTCCCTTTCCCTTTCCCTTTTTCCCTTTCCCTTTCTTTTCTTTCCCTTTCTTTTCTTTCCCTTTCTCTTTCCCTTTCTCTTTCCCTTTCTCTTTCCCTTTCCCTTTTCTGGTTTCTTGCAGGTTCAGTGTTGAATACTCAAGTGGTTGTTTATTTAAAAATGCCTTGAGGATCTCTTTGGCTGTACAGTTTGTATGGATCTAAATGGTTTTCCCCTGCAGATTTCCTCTTCCATGGCAGCTTTACCCCTCCCACTCCTCCCACCAAGAAACCTCTCTTTTAGAGGCGATGCAGGAGGAAGCAAGGCCAAGTGGAGCTAAAGAAAATTCTTGCTGCAGCAACAAAATAAACTTGGCCAGGCAGCTGTGGCTCCTGTAAATTGTATTTCAGAGGCAGCTGGGTTGGGTGAGTTCCCCAGAGCAGTGGACATGCTGGCAGGGAGCAGTGGAGTAAGGGAAGAGGCAGGGTTGATGTCTCAATTAAAGCAGGAGGAATCTGCTGCTTGCCTGCTGCTTTCTGAGCGGACACAAGCTGTTCTGTGTGTGTGTGTGAAGGGTGTAACAATAGGTCTGAACCAACATATCTTATTTTTCCAAAGGGCCGTTTAAGAGGATTTGTCACTAGGAAATGCCCAACCACAGCTTCTGGCTGGAGAGCCTGTATAGAGCATGATGAGCAGGGCCAGCCCTTGTCTGTTTGGAAAATAGGTGTTTCCCTTACTGAACCTACTGAAGAAGGGCTGACCTATTTTTCAGGCAGAGAAAGGACCTTAATCTTCTCCTGGAGTTGTTGTTAGAACATTTCCTGATTAGAGGAAGGTACCTTAGAATAACTGTTAATAATGTTCAGCTCTCAGGATAGGTTCTGTGCTTCTCTTGTCAGATTAAGGGCTAACAAGATGATTGCTTTCTCTTTGAGCTACTCATTGGACTCTGCTTATTTGAGACTGCCATTGCCACTACATTTGACAGCCTTAAGCAAGCCTTTGAGTTGCTTTCTGTACCCATCTTCAGTTTGCCTGGGCCAGCAGGCGCAGGGACAGCAAATGGAGCTGGCAGCCCTGTGCCCTGGCAGCAAGGATGGCCGGCAGCCTCCTGGGCTGTGCAAATAGGGCACAAACAGTAGACTGAGGGAAGGGATCATCCTCCCTTATTCAGCACTCATTAGACCTTGTCTCACTGTGTCCAGTTTTGGGGTCCTCAGAGCAAGATACAAAGTGGAGCGAGATCAGCAGAGGGCCCCCATGGTGGTCAAGGTGAGCACTTCCCCTGCAAGGAGTTTGAAGGACCAAGGCCTGTTCAGTGCCATATGAAAAGGTGGCTTTTGGGGAGACCTAAAATCAGCTTATTGTTACCTACATGGAGGTTAATGAGATGATGAAGTGAGACTTTCTGAGAGACTGAGAGATAATGGGCATCAGCTGAAAGAGGAGAGGTGCAGACTGGATGTAAGGAAAAACTTTTTTCACTATGAGGCTGCCCAGAGCATTTGTGCTCTCTATCTTTGGGTGTTTTCAAGATCTGATTGAATAAAGCCTGAGCAACCTTGTCTGAGCTCAGAGGTGACCCTACTTTGAGCAGGGAGTTGCTCTAGAGACCTTCTGCCTTCTGATGTCTCTTCCAGCTTTGTCAGACTAAAATAGCCTTTCCTTTACTGGTGGGAGAGGAAGTAGATGAAGGAGGATGAAGAGAGAAACTGCTTGTGTGCACAGGCCACCAGGTATGGCTTTGGCACAGTACTGCCATTGCACGTGGCTTGTACTGTTCTGCTAGTCTGCCAGACCGATTCATTCCTGAGGGATTAACCCCGTGACTGGTTTTGTGAAAGTCTATTTCTCAGAGGATTATTTATAATCCAGAGGAAACCAGGTACTAATGGACTAATATAAAACATAACATGATTTTTTTACTTGTATCCTGCATCCGTGTGGCAACCCTCAGGTCAGGCAGCGTTTCCAGGAGAGGCTGGCTGTTCTCATGCCATGAACAGACTGTGGCTTTGCCACAAACAGGGTGGTGGTATTTCCATGCAAGAATTTGCTTTCAAATAAGACTATGCTTTTGTTCTGTTATTTTATTACCTGCCTGTGCTGTATTCTGTTCATTTTATGAAACATTTTTGTTCTCCGTGTGATCTTTTGCATGCCTGTGGCTCGAAAATTCTTCTTTTACCTGATCAAATACTTCTCAGCAGCTCCTTTAATGCTCATGGGTCATGGAAGATTAGGCACCAAATAAGGGCTGTCTCTAATAGTGCAGAATGAATGGTCCTCCTGCTGCAAGGCCTCACGTATCACTGTCATAAAAGAAGCAAAACAATATACCATGGTGGGCACTGGTTTTTGCTGCTCAAAGAAATCAGCAATGCATTTGAAGAGAGATCCTTGCAGCTGTGTCACAGGTGTTATGGACTATGTGAAGAACTGCATCTCTTTTTGCAGGGAAATGTCAGTACAACCCTTTGGCACCTCTGTTGCTGTGAAGCCTCAGCTGCTATGGTGAAAGGGCAGGATATAAAAACAAGAGGCTAGGAAAGGAAGTGGCTTTATTTTTTATTACAGAAGACGTCTCTGCTCAGATGCCCTTTGCTTTCGATAAAAGAAGAGCTCATCACTTGTAGATTGCTGTTTTGAAATTTAGAAAAGACAGTAATAGGTTAGATTTTTTTTGCGGGGGTTTAATTTAGCAACATTTTTCAGCAATCCTAGGAAATAGGTTATACCATCACATGGATTTGCACTAGAGGATACAGGATTTATTAGCTCGTGTTCCAAATATCTAGGCTATAGATACTGTTCTCTAATTTTAACAATCTACGTACATAGCAGAGGAAAAAAACCAAAGATATAAATTTGCGCTTTCATTTCTGTATTCATTGAACCTACTGTAAACACTGATGTAATTTTTCAGTGATATTTGACCAGTTTAACTCATAAACAACCAGCAATATTTTGATAACTGTTATAGTATTTCTTCAGATTGCTCTCATAATGTTTTTGAAATCAACTTAATTTCTAAAAGGTTTTATCAATACGCATCATGTTAAATCCAAGTGGCACCACACATTTTGCATTTTTTCTTTAAATTAATTTCATTTATATGAAAGGTTGCATAATTTCGCAGATGTTTATGTAGCTGAATATTTAATCTCTTATTTAAAACAAACTATTCCTTTATTTTGAGAAAACCTGTGATTCATTGCATAAACCAACAATGAGATACCCTTGTCCCAGCAAAAATTCTATTTCTATCAAAATTAAATTTCAGTAATGAAAGGTTTTGTTGAACTTTGCACTCGCTTAGTCAGAAAGATTTTCTGCTGTTATTTATTGTGCTTTCATAAACACATGTTCACACACGCACTTCACATATCCTGTCCAGACTCTTATCAGCAAGATTTTCCAATCTAAAGAGCTGATATTGGATTATGCTAACTTCCTGAGTAGTTTGTATTTGGAGTTGGTCTCTTTGTAGGATCTGATTTTCAGGAGAACATGTGTTATAGTTCTAAGCTTTAATTTATGTCTCAGTTCTCCAAAGCACTAATGTTACCTGTTAAGCTTTCACCAAACATGGGATATGAAGTGTAATAAGGAATGAATCTTTCACTTTCTCAGTATTTTAAGTATAGAGCTCACTGCCTTTAGTGTAAGAAGTGAAGTTTGAAACTGTTGAACTATTTGAACATCACCTGATCTTAGAGAAATTATGCAATTAGAAGCCTAATCTAAGATTCACATCGTATTCTAGTACAATAGAAGACAATACCTAACGCTATATCTATTCTAATAAATACAGTACTATATCAAAAAATAGCAAGAGTTTCTTAAAGTGCTATACATATCAAAATAAGAATTATCTGAAGGAGAATGATATTGTATATGAAACTCAATTATGACTGTACTCTGTACATGTGATAAAAAAAAAGTATTTGCCATTTAATCAGAAAAATAAATGATTGAATTAATGTGAAGAGTTTAGAACAAGAAAACTGAAAAAAAATCACATAAACCAGCTTGCATATCAAAATATCATCAATAATGTACAAGACAGAGGAGGTCAGAGTAATTTTTGATGAAGCCATTTTTAATTGGAAAACTTTGATGGGAATGAACTTAAACTTCTTGTTGGAGACAGTTTCTTGATTAGTTTCCTGGTTTAAAATAGTTCTGAAAAAGTTATAAAATTGGGGAAACAACCCGTTTTGCCATTTTCCAAATGAAGATTTGAGTCTTTCTTAACTGAAACAATTGCTTTTGAAACATGTAGTTATTTTATAGTAATATCGGCAATGGAATGAGAATTTAAGAAAGGAAATATTTTTGACTTGTGAAGTATGTCTTCTGTTGGCATTTTCAAATTGCAAAAGAGTAGAGATTTTAGCCTTTATTTTCCTGTCTGTGGGAAAGGAAAGCAGTTGAAATCATGAATATTTTTATGTAGTGGGAAACTACACAAACTAGCATACAGACCAGAACTAGTTTCCCACTGAATTCTATTACAGTACCTGAAAAGAGATAGCATGCAATTTCCCTAAGGAATCCACTGACTACATAAATGTAAGAGGAGCTTGAGCCATATGTGGTCAAGAGGGGAGATGGCCTTCCCAAACTGCTTGACCCTTCCTATTTTAATGTACCTAGATATCTCTTGAGTGAACATAAAGAGAATGGGCAACTGTTGATGGGAAACAACCAAGAGGAAAAAAAAAAAGAGCTTTGAGGGTCAAGGGCTTCAAAATGGACTGAGTGGGCTTAGGAAAAGGGCGTGAAGCAGGGCCTGTCTTTAAGAACCCATTGATTTTGGAAGACATCCGGTGGTGATCTGCTCAGAAAGGTTAGCTGATGGACGATCCTTGCCATCATTTTCTTGCTCCTAGTGGTGTTGATGGCCATCATGACATAGCCAGGAGGAGGACGATGTGTTGCACTGAGTTTCTGGGGCCTCAGAGAGAACACAAGTGGAAGAGGTGGGGAGACCTATGCATCCAGAATATCAGCAAAAGGATGTGGAGGAGCTGGAAAAGGGACAGTGTTTGGGAAGACAGTTTGGGAAATAGGAAGGGACATATAGAAGTGTAGACAGTTAGGAATCTCCCAGTGGGGTAGGTAAGCTAGGGGACATGCCAGGAGACAAGCTTATTGCAGTATAGAGAAAGTAAGGAAAATAAAGGTGGGGTCACTGTAGCAGGGAAGGGAGGTAAGAAATGGGAAATACAGGATAGAACTCTTTAGATGTAGTCAGTTAAGTATAGAATAATAGAAAATAAGAACCAGAAGAAGTCTACTAATCCAAACCTCTGCTTCAGTGCAAGTTTATACCTAACTTACTGACTTAAATAATTTAGGTTACTGTCTTTCTGGTATGATTTCATTAGAAGCATTCAGCATCATTTTAACAAGTACTGTTTTGCCTTAGGGGGTCTTTCTCCTTGGAGAGGCACAGAATAACTACCTTCAGACACTGGTTTTAGCTTGTCTTGCAACAGCCTCCAAAATTACCTGTCCAAGTGAAAGTGAAATTAAAACAAACATATCAAATCCCTTCACTAAAAATCTCGAGAAAGAATACATGCTCAATTTGAAACTTAGATAATTTAAGCTGTGTAAGTGATCTGAGCGAATAACTGAGAGAGCAAAGAGGATTACAGTACCACTAGCAGAAGTGTAAGAGCATGAACTGTTCAGAATGAATTACTGCTTAAGCAACTGCTTGTTGCAAGAGAATAACTTCTTCTTTCTGCTTTTTATTTTATTTTGAGTATTTCTTTTTAGATTTGGTCTTCAGCAAGGTGAATTAGTAGAGCCTTTATAAAGAAATAGGAAACAGTATCAAGTTGCAATCATATATATGCCAGAGAGATGGATCAATAGTTATTAAAATTTCCAGATTAATTTACATTCTTCCACTGACTTGGTCTTTGGAGGAACCACAGTTTAGCCCTTGATTGCTAGGGGGTGAACAATTCACAGTGAATAATTAGTTTTGCAAATAACTTCTGACTTTGAATAATTTATTTCCCTAAATGAATTCATCGTATGCTGTACAGGGCTTTCAGGTGAATGGTTTTCATTCTATAGATTATTTATAATTGGATATACAATTTCCATAACTACATGAATTTGTATACTGAAAACAAGATAACAGATCAAGTTATCTCAGTCTCTTCACCCTGCTACTGGATGCCCTGCTATGGTAGAGGTTTAGCAAAACTGGAAATCTGCAAGAATCATAGGAATACAGCAAGTTTGAGGCCAAATTACACAATTTTCATTGACTTCTTGCTATTCCACATATGTATTTTTGCTAGCAAACATTACTTTCAACTTTTATCTGGTCAGGATGGACAAATAGTTATGGCAGCTAGGGAGCTGTGTGATACATTTGCTGTTTATCTGCAGATGGCTTAAGTACAATGTTTACTGCCAGTATTGAACAGCTTTTCCAGTAGTTTTGGCAGTTGCTTGTAGTGGCTGAAACAGCAGTAGAGTGATGGAGAGCAAGGACAGCATGGCCAAGAGGAGCGCACAAAACGATTGCGTCTCAAAGACTGTGTCTTAGATCAGTTTTATTCAAGATGAAATATGTGGTTGGAGGCGAGTGTGGAATGGTGGGAGACAGTAATGGTGTAGATTTGGGATGATTAGCAGTGGCTTCAAAATTTGAGAGTAGCAAAGACTACTTTGAGATTTATGTAGCTCAGCATGAAGCCGTATACCACTGTAAGAGCTCTTAAACTAGTAGTATGTGGTAACACTGTCCATAATTCCTACCATTCATATTACTTTGTAGGCAGCAGTTAAAGTATAGGTAGATTGTTTAAGCTCTTATATATGTATATATATATGTATATATATGTATATATATGTATGTATGTATGTATATATGTATATATGTATATATGTATATATATACACACTGATAGAGAATCCAGGCGCTGGCTCAGGCCTTTGTAGATTTGAGAATGTGGGATTGCGCAATTGCAGTAGCTGCTGATAAATCTGCATTTCTCTTTGCTTTTTCCTCAGGTATTTGCAGGGCCCAGGTGATCACAGAAGTCTGGGTGGTCTGATATCTTTTTTTTCCCTGGACTTTTAGGAATTCAGTTCTTTTCTCGGCAGATGTTAAAGTGGTGTAATTATTGCTGCTGTCCTGGGAGACTCGGTGACCTTTCACTATCTTAAACTGAGAAACTCGCTTGTCACACAGTTGGATTGAGGAAGAGAGTTCTTCAGCTGCTACTTGCATCCTGAGCAACTGTGCATTTGGGAGACTGTAATAGTGCTATCTCTTGACGAAGATAGGGTTTGCTGAACAATAGTTCTTGGAATTATGGCTGCCTGATGTGTGCTGCAAAATACATGGCAGAGAAGGCCTTACTGCAGTTTTGAGAAATGATATTTGGAATCTTTCCAAGATTTACAAGTGGCCAGTGAAGTACTGATGCAAAATTAAGATCTCTAGGGATATCTCATCAGGATATTTTGTATTCCTATTTTGAGGCAGTAAAGTTTCTTTCATTTGTAGTTCAGATTATTGAAAATTTCAGGGATCAGTTCATGAGTGCTTCATGGACTACATCATGCTTTTGAAACACGCATACGTAGATGCAGTTGTCTTACATAATCACTAGATGCCATTCCCTGATGTCATGCAAATATGATTACAGCATGCTACAAAGCTGAATCTTGGTTTCCTTTCCCTGTATTGACTACTGTTCTTATTCCCAGTATTAATACAGTGGAGTCTAGATCATAAATAAAATGGACTCTGCAGGCTACAACAAAATGAACAGTGAAAATCATTACGTCTCTAAATTAAATCTTGAAATCAACAAAAGAAAATACTTGATTTGATAGATATAAACCTGGGTCAAGTATTTGTGTGTGTGCAGAATTAACCCTCTAAATTCTTAAGAAATCCCTTAAGTAATTATTTTTTTCATAAGGGGAAATTAAGTGTTTCTTCCCCTACTGTCCTACACTATGACTTAAAGCCCTGAAGGTTTTCTCCCTAAATTATCTAGTCAAATCTGTATGGTGCAACTATATTTAAATATGAAATTTTAATCTTACTTTGCATTTGAACTTTTAAATGCTTTTCCAGGAAAGCTTATCATAGTCATTTTAGCCATTTGGCTATAGTGATGTGCAAGTAAACAAGAATCCTCACATTGCTTTTCTTTTTTAAAAGGATTAGGTATATCTACATACCTTTTATAACCCAATATACATCTAGACTGGCTGAGTCTTACCACTTTTAAAATGTTATACAATAATTCACTCAAGTGCATCGGGATTTGTCAATGTCTATTCTGCTGTTGGACCTGATGATCTTAAAGGACTTTTCCAGCCTAGTGATTCTATGATTCTATGAAATTGTTCAGTAATCACCGAAATATTTAAGTAAGAGCATGATGATAGAATGGGGAGTGGAATAGCTGAAACCTAATTGCTATATTCATAATATTCTATTTACTATTTCCAGGCCTTAAAAAAGAACCAAAGATAATTCTCATATGTTGCACAGTTTGGAACAGGAGTTCACCTTCCCACTTAAAACACTGTTTATTTTTAGAAAGCTTTGTATAATTTCTCTTACTTTACTCATGAATATTTCATGAAAAAATCAAGGGGGATTTCATATACCTTTAAATGATGCTTAAAGTAAAATTCCTTAATATGAGATTCTATTTTCCTTCTTTTTTTATGGCACTTTGTACAGATTTTATGGAAGTTTTATTAAGTTATTCTTCTTTAAAATTGAATTTAAACTGAAAGTAAAAATGAAAATAGTTTTATTACCTTAGCTACCTATGCAGATGTGATGAATTAGAATGAGAAGAAAAAAATGTGACAACAGAGCTACAGCTTACAGAACAAATATCTACCAAAAAGTTTGAACCTAGCAGCTGGACACTCAGAGACAGATGAGAGCTTGCAGCGCTCAGAACTTGAAGCTCGGAGCCAGCCACTATGCTTGACTGCCCTTGGTGAAACTGAAGGTCCAAAACTCATTTAGGTCGGATGGCTGCTACTGTATGGGGGAAGGAATCGTCAGTGGTGCGTGTTGCTTGGGGAGGTCTGCACAGGTTACTGGTTATATTTGGAAAGTTCCCTGCAATCAGCAGTGCAGTACCTAAAACCAAGTGCTGGCACAAAGCAGAAGGTTTCGCTGTAGTCAGTTCCCTTCGATTCATGACGAAACTTTGCGAAATTTCATCACTGAATTGCCTCCTTTACTTCCTCACCCCTGAGAACTTGTCCCTCTCCATTCTCACCTCTCCATGCTTCAGTGTGGTCTAACCTTGTTTCTTTGGGAATTTGAGGAGTTCACCCCTTTTCATTCCTTTTCTTTCTTTCTTCTTTTAAAACTAGCCAGGTACTGGGAGTTTAGGCGTCATGTCTCCTGGAGTTCTGGCTTACCTTGCTGCAGTACCTGTGGAAAGAAAGAAACAGGAAGCAAAGTGTGCTCTCTGTTCTGTTCTATGTCGCTAAAAATACTACCCCCTCCCTCATTATTTTTTTTGAGTGTACACCCTTAGTTTCCACTGTCTATGCCCTTTTAATCCTTGTTCATGTGAGTTAGTGCTTCCTATTTGCTGAGCTAAAGTACCCGGAGGTACATGGTTAGTTTTTATATTGAGAAAACTGAGCAGTTAAGGTCACTGATGATTTGAGTGGAACAGGTGAATGATTGCACTTGAACGTATTCCAGTGTTTTATATTTTTGGCAATGTGTAGCTAACCCCTGTGGTCTGAAAGCAAAGAAGGCACCTCTCTAGGAAAGCAAAGAGAAGCTTGGACACAGATACTGTTAACCAGAACAGTTCTTCCAGCTTCCCTTCATAGCTGGAAAGACTATCTGCTCTGGAGCAAATGACAAGGTTAGTTTACCCTATAGTGTGATTCAAGCACTATAGAATACTCTCTATTGCTAAAAATCCTGAATTTATTGTGAAGGAACTGTCTTGCAGCAATTGCTGAGGTTAGATATTTGCCATGTTATGAAGAGTGCAGGAGAGCGAGCTGACTAAGCTGAATTTGTTTATTGATTAGGGACTTATAAATGCTGGGACCAAGCAGGGGCATGAAGCTGTACTACCAAGTCATTTTTCCTTTGTGATGCTTCGGTGACTGAAACAGAAATCTCTGCATCCAGTTTTGCAAATAATATTTTTATCTTGTTTATAAAGTGTAGCACTACCATTTCCAGCCTCTTTCAGCTGCTTATCTGAAAAGCGAAAGCACAAACAAGTATTACATTCACAGGTCATCCATGTTTGGTATCTGTCTGGCAATCTTGAAAGGGTAAATATGAAAGCACAGGATGTACAAATCATCTGGCTAGTACAGAATGGAAAAACTAAACAAGCTTTAGAAACTCTGGAATAATAATGATTATAGAAAGTTCAGCTAAATTTCTTGATATAAATCCTTTACTGTTGTGGGGATCATGTTCGTAATGTAGCAGCATAGTCTTATAAATATTTGAATTGTACTGAATTAAAATAAGGTTAGCATAAAACAACCTGAAGTTGTAGGATGAGCGACTGTTTAAATCACAGGATCTAACATAGACCTGTACTAAGTTTTTTAGCAGATTACCAATGGTACAATTTTTGATTTCAGGAACAATTAATTTGTTACTAAAGTTTACTCCATCTTGTTTCAAACAAGAGTAAAGAAAAAGTGTGTCACTGCTTTGAGAAATGGAATGTTACAGTATGTAGCAAATGGTCTTTTGGGTCTGCGTTAAAGAGTGATGTTCTTATTATGGAGAGTTTGGAAACTGCTAGTAGCACCTTGATAAGGCAATATTACGAGTATGTAACACAAGAAGTAGGCATGGTGTTGTGGGGTGGGGAAGAGATCTGTCAATGGTTTTAAACTAGAAGAGAGGAGGTTCAGGCTGGACACAAGGACAAATTTTTTTATAATGGGGGTGCACACATACTGGCACAGGTTGCCCAGGGAGGTGGTGGATGTACCATCCCTGAAGGTGATGTACCATCCATGGTGGATGTACCATCCATTCAAGGCCAGGCTGGATGTGGTTCTGAGCAGCCTGATCTAGCTGAAGATGTCCATGCTTATTGCAGGGGGGGGTTGGATTAGATGATCTTTGAAGGTCCCTTCCAACACAAACTATTCTACAGTTCTACGATTCTATATGTTTTCCAAGATTAGCAAATAGCTAAGCAACCACTGAACCAATAGGTCATGACCTATTTCTCTATAGCATGATTCTCATTTTAGCAGAAACAGGAATGCTAGAACTTGGACAGGCTAACTGCTAATGTGTCAGCATCCACCATGCATGAAGAGGTAGGGTTGTAAGAATGTGAGTCCAGAGGGGAATAATTGATGACTACAAGTCTTCCCTTGAGCTGCCTTGCTGTATGCTATGCTCATCCTTTTATATTTCCAGCATTCTTTTGGATTCTCCTTTAATGAAGGTAATATTTTGACTATTTAGATTCTAGTTGGTCTTTTAATCCTGCCATCCTTCTGCTGACTTACCATTTTCTCAGTAAACTATGCCTCACAGTGGTATCCTGGGAAAAAATATTGCCCTATGCTTCCTGTTGCATAGAGGCCAGTGCCACGAGTATTGCTATGTTTAGAACTTCGTTAAAGCTAAAGCTTGTAAGCTGTTCTGCATTCTTTGGTCTTGGTCTGCTACTTCTGGGTGTCCTGGGATTTGACCATGCCACGCCTTTGTCTTTGGTAAAGTTTAAAAAGTCTTTTTACTATGATCTATCATCTCACTTGTAAATGACTTATAAATAATGATATTGTATAGAACCACTTATATACTTAAAGTTAAGCTCCTTGCCAAATGAAGACCAAATAGCTTTCAGATAGGCCTCCGGAGCACTTCCAGAGCAGATGCTATTAGGAGTATGGCTTCATCCTTGGATTCATAATGTAGCTTCTGCTTTCTTTTGAAAGAATTTGACTATTACAAGAAAGCTTTTACAAGGAAAAAAAAAAAAAAAGGAAGTAGCGTAACACTATTGAAATGAATTTATGAATTGCTAAGTACAAAAAGACCTATAAGTCATTCTTGTCGTATTTGACCAGCTCAGCTACTGGCCACTGTGACTCAGCCATTTACTTCCAAGTACTTCTATTACTTGGCCATCGTTAAGAAAGAAACAGAAAATGTTTAGCTGACATAAGATTTCTATTTAGGAATCAGAAAAGATTAATTGAAAATCATTATTTTTTTTAGCACATAATGAAGTCAGACAGCATGATTTGATTCTGTATTTTGAATTGTGTAACTGTCCTAATGCCACAATGCACACAACTATACCAGAAGATCATTCTGAGGCAGCAAAGTAAGCAAGAAGAAAACAGAAATGAAATGATCATAAGCATTTAATCAACTTATGCAATTTAATGGAAAACTCATTTGGTCAAAAAAATCAGAAAACAAGATTCGAATTCACAAATAAGTTTACTTTCACCAAAATCACAGAAAATATTTGCAAATTATTTCTCAGTTGCATTCTGATGAGAGGTTTCTAGGAAGATCTTTCTTCAAAGCTAGTGAAAAATTAGGCTGCAGTTTGATAAGGGGGAAGGTCTTCTCTTAGGCTGATAAATCTATAAGTGGTAGGGGGAAAAAACCTACAAGTTTTTGCAGTAGGAAAAGGTCATTGGTGAAGTTGAGAAGAATCTGTGCTAAGCCTATCTATCTGTTCAAGATGTTCACAAATGGTCTGGAAAAAGAGGTGAATATCAAGGTGACAAAGTGTGCTGATACTAGTCTATTCAGTGAAGTGAAAATGGAAATTAACTGAGAATTGCAAAGGATTTCACAATAGGGAGGGACTGTGTGATAAAGTGCCAGGTGAAATTCAGTGTTGATAGTGATGCACATTGGGAGAAAAAGCTAACTTTACACACATAATGATGGGCTCTGAATGACTTATTTCTACTCATGGAAGAAACCTTGGAACTATAATAGATCTTTCTATGAAAAAGTCAGCTCTCTGCTTAGAAATAGACAATGATACAACAGTGCACAAAGGCAGCACATGAAAATAATTGTTAGGAAAGGAATAGAGAAGAAAGCAGGCGACATGATTATGGCATTATACAAGTCTCTCATCCGTCTTTATCCTTAATAATTTGTACACTTCTGGGGTTCTAGTCTTAAAAACCATATAGAATAATTAGGAAAGAGAAAGAGAAGATGTGATTGATGAAAGGTGTGTAATGATTTCCTTAAATACATAGTGATTTTTATGCCAGTGTACTCCAATCTGAAAAAGAGGCATTTGACCAGCATTGTGCTGAAGTTTTTTATAGGTAGGGAGAGTTTATCATAGAATTACAATTACGTGCTATATTTTATACTGTCCCTAAGTTATCATTATTCACTATTGCCAGAAGCAGGATATTGAGTTGTATGAATATTTGATCTGGCATATATGTCTCTTCTCCTTTTGTTATGTCTTGTTCCTATGAAGAGAAACAAGATGAAACATTTTCTTGTGGTTCTGTGTTCACATGTTAACTAAGAAGGGACCAGATTTTCTGGATTGGAAAAAGGTTATATGTCTTTCTGTCTGTCTATTTGTCTATATATCTACAAAATAGTTATCTTGACCCTGACAGTATAATCTGTATAATCAGTATCATCTGTTGAATTCTTGAAAGGGAGACTTTTCTCTGCCAAGTATGACATGATAATAGCACATGCTAGGGACTGAAACACAATGAAATACATATATAATTTTATATATTACTTAACTTCTGGAAGACAGTTTGAAATCATAGAATCATAGATTCATTTATGTAGGAAAAGACCTTTGAGATCATAGAGACCAACTGTTAATCTAACATTGCCATGTCCACCACTTAACCATGTCCCCAAGTGCCACACCTACATTCTCATTTTATTTGCCTGTTGCTACACTATTGTATACGATTAGTTGCAGTTTGGCCAGCTCAGTGTTGTACCCAAGATTTGCATTTGAGATTTCTGTTCAGTTAGAAGAGTCAGCATAAATTCATATCGCAGAACTTGAATTAGGAGCAGGACAAAGGAGATACACAGCCATAATCTTTTACAAGTACACAGCAGTTTATATAAAGCCTATTATAGTGTCAGTAAAGTGTTTAGTTGCATGAAATGAGTAACACTGTGTTTAGAATATACAAATTCTTAGACTAAAGTGAAAACAGCTGTCATTGAATATTTATGACCTAAGAAAATAAAGAATCTGGTGGATGAGAGGTATTATTGGAAAGTAATCTGCAGTACAAATTATAATTAATTTCATACATATAGGTAAATATACACATATATGTATACACTCTTTTGAAAATTAACTATTTTGGATTAAGTTCTTGTTTTAGAATAAGAAGATGCACACATGGAATTAATCTGATATAGTTAATATTTTGTAAACAGTGACTGTTTGTTCCTAGCTTTTGGAATAACTTTAATAATCTTGCATTTATCTTCAGTAATCAGCAATTCAGGGATATGCTATATACCTTCCTGTGTATGTCTTCCATGTTCAGTTCCACTTTACATTTTAAGTCTGAACCCAAAGTGGAGAAATGAAAATGGCTAGCTTTAAATGAGCATATTGGTGTGAAAGACATCTCTGGAGTAAAATGAAGAGAAGATAACTAGAGACATATGTATTTCTGGAGTAGAAAGTAAATACATATGATGCTATGTCATGATGTGGATGGGTGGGAAAAGATTTGCTAGAGGCTGACAGGGCATGCCAAAGTAGGGAAGGGTTGCCTATTGTCAAGTTTCTGCTTTACAATTTCACGTGGATACCTGTAGCTCTTGTACAGAAAGAGACAGTAAATGAGCATTCCCTAGATGAATAATCATGGACTAGAGAATTTGTAAAAGCAGAAAACAAAATTATGTTTAAAGATATTAGTTGCCTCCAAATATTGTGTACAAAAAAAGTTCTACTATACCTTTTAACATTAAAAAGATCGTTTGTGAGAAAGATAAAGTGTAAACAGGTTAGTTAAAGAGAGCAGCAACAAAAACAAGGATGCTTGCAGGTAACTTTGATATATTTAAATAAACTATAACCTTAAGTCCTAATTGGAGAATACTTCCAAAATACTGAAAACATGTTAAACAGCAAACGGAGAGAAACTGCAGAACTCATAGCCATGCATGTTGTGTCCAACTGAGGAAAGCAGAAATAAATGCAGACTTGCAAATTTGAATGTGAAATTGCAATGAAACAAGCCAAAAACATCTTGAGGGACAACTTGCCAATGGAAACCTATGCCTCTCCCCACCTTCAATCAGAATAGGGAAGTCTGCTGGAGAATACTGGTGATAGCTAGGGAGGTAAATGATCAGTCACTAAGTGCAATAAGGCCATTGTGCAGAAAATGTGAATGAATTGTATACATTTATGTTCACGGCAAAGAAGGTCAAGAAAATACCTACTCCAGAGTTGTTTGTAGATGATGAATCTGAGGATTTGTCTCAGATTAAATTGTCAGTAAAAGATGTTTTGGAGCAATAAAATAAATAGTAACAAATCACCATGCTCTAATGGTTTTCATCCAAATATTCTCAGGAACATAAATATACCATTGCTGAACTACTAATAGTAATATGCAACCTACAGTTTTGAATGAGTAGAAGGCGGAAAATGTGATGTGAGTGTTTAATATGGGGTCTCAGGATGATCCTGCGAATTAAATACCAAGAAATCTGCTATGTGCATAGAGCAGTTTGATAGATGCTATTATAAAGAGTAAGATTAGTTGGCACATGGATAAATATATTCTATGAACACCAAAATGGCTCAGAAAATGGATGTCATAAATAAAAAATCTAGAGTTCTTTGAATGTGTCAGTAAATAAGGGGATCAATAATCATATCAAAGAATGGCTTGGGTTGGAAGAGACTTTAAAGATCATCTAGTTCCAGCCCCCCTGCCATGGGCAGGGACACCTTCCACTAGACCAGGTTGCTCAAAACCCTGTCCAACCTGGCCTTTAACACTGGGGCAGCCATGGGGCTTTTCTGAACAGCCTGTTTAACCACCCTCACAGTGAAGAATTTCTTCCTAATATCTAATCTAAACCTACCTTCTTGCAGTTTCAAGCCATTCCCTGGTGGTCTGTCATTACATGCGCCTATAAAAAGCCCCTACTGGCTTTCCTGTAGTCCCCCTTTAGGTACTGAAAGCTGCTCTAAGGTCTCCCCTGAGCCTTCTCTGGTCCAGGTGGAACAAACCCAACTCTCTCAGGCTGTCTTCCTAGGAGAGGTACTCCAGCCCTCTGATCATCTTTGTGGCCCTCCTCTCGTCTCACTACAACAGCTCCATATCCTTCTTCTTTTGGAGGCCCCGGTGTTGAAAGCAGTACCCTAGGTGGAGTCTCATGAGAGCAGAGGGGCAGGATCACCTCCCTTAAACCTGCTGTCATGTTTCTTTTAATGCAGCCCAGGATACAATTGTCTTTCTGGGCTGCAAGTGCACATTGCTGTGTCATGTTGAACTTCTTGTTAACCAGCACCCCCAAGTCCTTCTCCTTAGGGCTGCTCCCAAGTCAATTCTCTGCCCAACCTGTAGCTGTGCCTGGGATTGCCCTGCAACTTGGTTGGTGTGGCTGCAGCACTGGCCAGTGAAGACCTAGGCAAAAAAGTCATTGAGGGTTAAAAGATGATCCAGATGATAAAATGTAGCTAGGACTGTGAAAGAGAAAATGACAAATTCCGTCAACAAAGACCCATATTGATGCCTTATTAAAACATTGCTGGCTAGAAATCAATGTTCTGTTCTTATAATGGAGTGTATCTAAAAATAAAGTCCTACAGAAGTCTATGCCGAGCCTGTGCTGTTCAGCATATTCATAAATTTTCATTTCACAAACTCATAAATTATTCAGAAAATGAGATGAGTATTGTAGCAACAAAGTTTGCAGACAAAACAAAGTGATGTTTAGTATTTAAAACAGTCTGGGATGAGATTCTGGTGGTACAACATGGAGTTAGTGTGCAATAAAATGGCAAATGAAATTCGATGTCAATAAATGCTAAGTGATGCATGCAGAAGAAATGGCTTTAACCACATATACAGAATAATGACCTCAAAATTGCCATTACTATTATAATTTAGCAACATTAGAATCACAGCAGATATTTCATACAGAATGTCATAGTGCTGACACTGAAAAGAAGTAGATGTAAAAAATCTACAGACAAGTTTTTGAGAACAAACAGCAACAGAACTTCATTGAACTTTATTAAACTACTATTTATTAAACTACTACTACTATTAAGTTAGCATTAAACTTTATTAAACTACTACATAACTACAGTTACATGTTCTACAAGCTCTTTTGAAAACCTCATGCAAGTTTCAATCTATCACAGAAAAGTGTAGCAGAACTGTAAAGGGTATAGGTAATTTAAGCAAGCATGAAGCAGAGGCATGGAGCAGCTGGCCTATTAGAAAAGACAATGGAAATCCGGACTCTTTCCTTTGGAAAACAGACAGCTGTGAAGAAATGCAAAAATATGTACAAAATCATAAATGATCGCTGTTTCTTGTTGCAATACAAGTAAGGAGCACCAATTTAATCTAGCAGTTTAAGACAAAGAAATGGAAATGATTTTGTAGATAAGTAAATTCTGAAACTCACTGCTCTAGGATATTTTGAAAGGCAAACACAGATATGGTTTCTGAAAGTGATGAAAGTATATTACAGAAGATCATTTATAGTTGTCATTTTTAATGGTCTTGGTACAAAATAAGACCCATTGAGTCCCTCTATTGTTGGCTGCTGTATGAGGGAAACATTCTAAGTGAACTCTGTCCTCTGCTGGTGATTTTTCAATACAGTAAAGTGCCCATACGGATCAGTTTTGAAGTTTCATTGTCTCAAAGTTTGCAAGTGGACACAGTGGGCCTAATTCTCCACAGCTTTGTGCACCCTTCCCCGTGCAGTCATCAGCATTTATGCAAAGGACAGCTAAAATAGTACTACTTTTCTTTAGAAGAGTACTTTTTTTTTTGGATGGAATAGTGTTGATTTTCTTCATAGTAACTTGTAATTACAGGTGTTTTCTATTTGGGATGAAAACCGTGTTGATAACACAGGGGCACAGGGATGTTTTAGTTATTGCTGAACAATTCTTACACAGCATCAAGGCTTTTTAGGCTTCTCATGTATGCTGCCCTCCAGTGAGGGGCAGGGGTTGCACATGAGCTGGAGGGGGGACACACAGCTGAGACAGCAGGTTCCAGCTGACCAAAAGGATATGCCACACCATATGACATTGTGCTCAGCAATAAAAGTTGAAGAAAGAAGGAGCAAGCGGGATACGATGGCATTTGTCTTCCCAAGTAGCCATTAGACATAATGGCGACCTGCTGTCCTGGAGGTAGCTGGACACCTGCCTGCTGATGGGAAGTGGTGAAGGAATTCCTTGTTTTGCTTTGCTTGTGCATGCAGCTTTTGCATTACCTGTTAAACTCTTTATCTCAACCCATGAATTTTCTCCCCTTTACCCTTCTGATTCTCTCCCCCACCCCACTAGGGGGAGTGAGTGAGCGGCTGGGTGGGGCTGTGCTGCTGGCTGGGGTTAAACCACAGCAGTCAGTTTTATACTACCCATCTAATTTTGTTTCCAAACAGCAGTCTTAAGTCCAGTATCTTGTTTTCTTTAATGATTCATTCAGTTAGACACTTTGTTCCTTGCACTGGAATCTCTTCAGTAATGATTTCTTTTCCGCAAATTATTTTTTAATGGTTTATTATGCTGGAGAACAAACAAATTCATTTTAACCAAAAATATCTGACAGCATAGTATAGATTCACATTCAGTATGCATTTTACAATTTTACTCCAGTTAACAGAGTGTATATGAGGCAATGCTTTCTCAAACACTGCAGAGATATCATGTATGTATTGTTTACTTATAGGGTAATATTAATACTTAATTATGTGTGAAGCAGTGACAAAGCTGGGTAATTATGCTGAAAGGACAGTATAATTATCCAGGCTCAGCCCTTTTGAGGAAAGGGCTTTTCCTCCCTTTGAGGAAAGAAAAGGAATAGCAAAGCTGGAAGTTTATAGTTTGACAGCTGTATTTTATCTGCAAGGAGTTTCCCTTGTGCTTGGACTCTCTTTAAAGTTACCAAGGGACTTGATTTTCAGTCTCCTTTGTGCAATGTGGAGATACTTAATCTCCTGCTAAATGAACTAGCTGGAGTAACAGAAGCAGTCTGGCTGCAGAGGCACAAAGCTATTTAGGCTGGCTGCTTCATTGCACACCATGTACAGGTCTATCCCAAGCACTGGGATTGCTAGTTCCAGAGGGACAAGTGAGACTATAGGCAAGGTAATTATCTTTTTTTATTTTTTTGAGTGCTGCTTCAGCAAAGCAAGGCTTTCAGGAGGTTGCTTTAAAATTACAGGAATCATTGCCAAGATCCGTAGCTGGAAATGCATGACATTTTAAATGGAAAGATTGTGGTTAGAACCAATTGCATTTTGGAGCTGTCTCGGAAGGATATCTAAATTACACATTCCAAGCAAAGAAGGGATAAGAGGCTGGAAGGAGGGGAACATGCAGGAGGAGGAAAGCTTCAGGTCACCACCACTATGTCCATTACAAGTCAAATGAACCTGCTGTGTCCATATACAGGTAGTTTGATGAATTTCAATAGGAGTTTTATAAGGTAGATTATGTGAAAGAGATTTCCATGAGTTTTATTTACGATTGATTTTTCCTAATAATAACTTCAGAATAAAAATTTCCAATTCATGCACACTGGTGAAAGAAGATGCTTAACTTCACACCCGAAACCTAAGTGAAACAAAAACTGCAGCTGCATTTGTCACTGTTACAAATTGTGATAAAATATCTAGGAGCTAGGACCGATTTCTGTGTGGGTGCTATTTTGCATTGCTTCTGTCTCTGAGTAAGAAGGAAGGTGAATTAGTTGAATACTGTTCCTGGAAGAAAAAACAGAATTATTTATAGTAGCAAATGAAGCCCTTCTACCTAATGAAACCCACTGTATTTTTAAATCATAGTGTTATCAGGCCTAAAAAATGGGAAGAATATTGCAGTGTATTTTTCTTCTTGGATTAGGGTCAGGTCTATATTCCTGGAAGGAGTGTCTCAGTCTTAAGAACTTGTTGACCGTGGCAACTCCCTTCTCATGGATATTGTCAAAGTAGAATCAGTGACTTTTACTAGTTTAATGAATAATGTCAACCTCATTTTTACGGAATAGATTACATCTTTCGTTAGTATGCTGAATATCTTTGCAAAATAATAAAAAGGTCAACATTTAAGAAAAGCAGTATATAAGTGACTGAGTCCTCTCTCTAAAAGCATCTGGTTTGTGTCCCAGATGATATTTTCAGCTCCTGTTGACAGATCTCCTTGAGATGTTAGCATTTGTATTATAATCATTATTGTTGGAAATAAAAAGGAAGTATTACCTGCCAGACTGCCTCCATTGATAGCCATGCGAATTGGAGAAGAGTTCTCGGTGGTCTGTGTATTCTCTATGTGTCCTTCAGAGGGCAGGAAAGGAGGCTGACTGTATCTAACTGCATTTATCGAGATAATAGATTGTGTTCCCTAAGCTTTTTGTGTGCAGTGTGTTTGGCCTTCCAGGACAGACTGAACAAGACTAACTGAAATGTTCAGATTTATTGGTCAGACATAGGACTGGTCCACACCAATTATAGCACCATCACAGTGATATGTTGGTACCAAAAGAACAGTACTTAAATGAGAACAATTGGCCCTGAAAGCCTTGAAAAGAAATCTGACATAACAGACTTAATTCTGTGTTGTGTCACACCACAGATGGCTTTGATATCCATTTAACTAGAGGAGACCTGACTTGAGGCAGAAGATACGTGTTTGTTTCCCATTCAGGCTGCGGAGGTAAAGATACCACATTTTTTTACTGAAGATGGTATGTTTTGCCCTAGTATCAGCCTGCATACATTTCTTTGCACTTAATTATTTAGGTAGTGTCTTTGATTCTTTTCTCCTCTAATTTTAATGTTGGCATTTCACCTAGATTTTGCTGACATTGATATTTTCCTCTTTGATACTAGTTACTTACTTTTGTGTACTTCATTCTTAAAGCAGCAGCAGTGAATTCAATTAGGTATTAAAATCAAGGATATTTCTTTCTTTCTTTCTCTAACTGTCAAAATTATTTTTCTCTCAAGCCTTTCATTTTTTGTATTTTTTGTAGGTTACTATTTTTTGAGCCAGAAGCCCAAAGAACCACTCTAAGCACTGAGAAAGGAGCCAATACAGTCCTTTCACTGATTTGTTCTGCCTATTTTGTAGTAATAGCCAAATTGTAGGTATCTGCTTAGGTTTGTGCCCAATGAATACCTTCAGTAAAGCCGCTAGGAACTGATTATTGAAATCCATCCCATAGGTTGGAAATTCTGTGGCAATTGCCACCGATGTAGAAGAAACCACCCTCTAGCATTGCTGAGCTGAAAGCTGGACAGAGCCAGCATGCCACAAACACTGCCATCCTCTGCTACCTAAATGGGGCAGGTACCACTTGTATAGAAGTTTAATAATACCATTTAGATGACAATGGAGTTTGACTTTGTAAATAATGGGCTTGTAGTGTTCTATGGTTAACAGGCAGATGAAAGTACATATCACTTCTCTTGAAATCCATACCTGACAGTTTCGAAGATTACAAGCCTTTTTCAGGCAAATTATTTTGATATCCTTTTCCCTCTGGATGCTTGTAAGTAAAGACGTACTGTAGCTAAAATGGTATGGTATTGTTCTCTGGCCAGATAGGCTGTGGCCGTAATCTGGCATTTGTCAGATCTCCTGACAGGTTTATGCACGGCTGTTTTCCTTTACAGAATCTAATGCATTCTGAACATTTAATTGGCTGTGCGGATGTTCTGTCTTTAGCATTATTTTTGTATACAGCTTTCCGTTTGACAAAATATTGCTATTGTAACTGCTAGGGAAACTAACCGGTAATAACCAATGCTATTACCAGGCAGTTAATTTACAAAAGGCCAAGAATTAACAGTTTTGCTATTTACGTGCCACACTAATTTTTCTGCAAAAGGAAATCCGCATTGATGAATAATTTAAATCCCAGTCTCCCTGCAAGTCTGTAATCACGTGCCCTACAGAGACTGGAGTACATTCTACTGTGAGCATTGTGCAAAAGATTAGTAGCTCCATGGTGGCAATGCTGCTATAATAGTGTGAATTGCACTTTTAATTTGTCTTCCCATCTGACAGAGCATCTCATTATACTTTACAAAATCTCTTTTAAATTATACTTTTTAAATTCTCAGTTGAAGGATACTTACATAAAAAAGGTGAAGATTAAATAAATTGTTTTAAGTCATATCAGCAAATCATTTTAATGAGAACGTCCTTTCTTCTTGCATTTGGAAAAGAATGTGCATTTTATTCCCACCATGTTTAGTTCCAGTCAGTCAAAACCAGCAATGGCTGGATACGATTTCTTTACAATACAGTATAGATGTGAAATGTGTGATAAGCTCTACTTTGTGTGCCGTAAAATTATGCAGGTTCTCTAATAACTAACTTGTTAGCTATCTTGAGGCTGAAAAGCATTTTATATAAAACCTTATATAAGATGGAAACTTCTTTTTCTTTTTCCCACAAGTAGCACTAAGCAGAAAATTACTACTTTTTGTTAATCAGATTAAATTGTGAAGGAGTATACACACATGGTCCTTAGGCGCACATTTTATATAACAACATCACATTTCTTTCACTACTTCTTTTTGCCCTATTTGCTCTTTCTTAACTACATTATTGCAATTTAGGAAGCATAATAGCCTACCATTTAATAGCACATCATTATCGTCCCATAGCATAATGCATACTATTAATTCTCTCATTAATCCATTGTATTTATTCTCTCCTAGTCTTTGTGTAACGATGTAAAGAGTCAGACTTTCACTGTACAAATGAATAGCGTTTTGCCATATTCAGAGATCCCAATTATTATCAGTGACCTGTTAATTTGATGGTTCAGTTGTTAGGATTTCATGCTACTTGGACACTATTTATTATAGCTCTTCTTTATTTCTCTAGGTATCAGCTGTTAGAGTTAATACTGTGCTAACCACAGTACAAAAGCTGTAGACTGACAGTCTCAAAAATATTCCAAACTCATTGAAAGTAAGAGTGATTTGTTACAACCAGTGGACATTTATAGAAGGCTTCTGTGTGAGTAGAGTTATATTTATGTGAAACAATTGTATTTAATACTTTCTCTTATATAATGTATGGGCCAGGTCCTTCGAGGTAAGGGGAAGTTTAGGAGGCCATTGCCAGGGCACTTTGCTTCTAAAAATTCTTTTTCAGTGGAGTGCACCTGGTGGGGTATAGCTGCTGATGTAGCCTTGGCTGAGGGCTGCCCATATGTTGGTGGGGTGGCAGGGGCTTGCTTTGCTGCGGGACAGAGCTCTGAGATCAGGTCAGGGCAAACAGGCTGCTCCAAGTCACATCCGTATCTGTATTACTGTGCTGTATATGGGTTGGCAAGAGGTGATTCTACTGCTGGTTTGGTTTTTTGTTTTTTTCTTTTTTATTTGCACATTTGATTCTAAAATACTACTTTATAGTTATTAATGATTGGCAAGCCACAGTTTTTGGGTTCAGATGCGGATTTGAACTTCAGAGAGTGCTGGGAGATGTTTAGACTTGCATTTCTGATTTGTGTCACCTACTGTTCTTTCTCATCTTTCTCATCTTTCTCATCTCATCTTTATTTGCCAAGCTACAAAAAATGTAAATTCTTTATTTTTTTACACTGTTGTTTTAGGTCACTCTTCATTTTGCAGCACCCATGTATTTAGCTTGGCAGTTAAAGGAGAATAAATTTTAAAATGAATTTTTATCATATACCTTTCTGACTCATATTTCAGTAAATTATCCATATTTAAAACTAGTAAGAGAAGATATAGATAATGAAAGGGTAAATAATATAGTCCAAGATGGATACCTATTTTGTAAGACCTTGTATCCTAGGAACAGTTCCACAGGTACTGGAACACGCGCTGGGTTTTGGATGCAAAAAGTTGTCCCAGTGCAGAGTTCTAGACTAGAGTGCTCAATACTTTGCATATTTGGCTGCTAACTGCGTACATGCTTATGAGCTGATCCTCTATGTGTATAGTGAGCAGTGATTAGACTTCATAAAGCAAGCATTTTGGAAAAGCAGCCTCACTACAGTTTTAAAAACAACTTTCACCATCTGCCTGGGAAAAGCAGTGGGTCGGTTTCTTGTGAACTTGGCAATTAAATATGCTAAAATATAGTAGCAGCAGGATAAAAATGTTTGCCATACCTGTTAAGAACAAAAACTAAAATCCAGCTAAATAACACCAAAACCTCAGACAAAGCTGCCATCTGGCTTGTAGTCACTGCGTATATTCGCAATTTATGTTAATACTACTCTGACACTTAGTGGCATAATCAAGAGCAGTGGTTCCATTTCCAAAACCCAAACTGCTGTCTACCAAACATCTAGATTGACTTTCAGAGAAATAATAAACACATACATTAACCATTATGGCACCTTCAGAGATTTGTCATAAATTCCCTCTCCTTGCTTAATGGATGTACAGAACAAAATCTAAGAGTAAAATCAAGACAAGGCATTTGCGGAAAAGTTGAAAAGTTCAGATTTATGTTAAGCATATTGACAGCACTAACATATTATCCTGAAAAAACAAAGGATCTTAGAATTGACTGTTCTGTCATGGTTTAAGCCTCTAACCCCCCCCCCCCCTGCAGTTTTCTCACTCACTCACTGTCGTCTTTCTTCCCCCAGTCCCAGGGGGATGGGGAGGAGAATCAGAAGAATGCAACTCGCACAGATTGAAATAAGAACAGTTTAGTAACTAAGGTATAACACAAACCACTACTGCTACCATTAATAATAATACAAGAGAAATACATGGAAAAAAGAATACAACTTCTCACCAAGCCCAACCCAGCCAGTGCACCCCCCAGCAGCGGACTCCCCAATACCAAAAACCTGACCATGCTGTGCACCCCCAGTCCACCACCACACCCTTCCGGGTCTCTGCTATGCGTTTTCACATCCTGGACATGACGTGCTGTGGGATGGAATAACCTCTTTGGTCAGTTTGGGTCAGGTGTCCTGTCTCTGCTTCCTCCCGGCTCCCCCTCCTCCCTGGCATAGCATGAGACTCAGAAAGTCCTTGGCCAGACCAAAACATTGCCAAGCAGTAACTGAAAACACTGGTGTTATCAGCACAGTTCCAAAGCCCAAAATCAAAAAAGACAGCGCTGCACCAGCTACCAAGAAGGAGAAAAATGACTGCTACTGCTGAACCTGTGACAGTTCTTTTCTTTAAATTGTGAAAATCCAGTATTTTGTCTCAAAATTAAATTTTGCCTGCCGGGCAAAGGCTATATATGCAGCTAAAACACTAACATGAGAGATACCAGAATTTTTCATGGCACATTCATCAGAAGTTTATATTGCGAGATGTCAATTGATATAAACAGAATATCTGGTTAATGCCTTTTTAGTGTGATGGCTGCCTCACTAAGAGCATTCAGCTTTCAATGGAATACAGGTCTTTTTTGTCTGGAACACCTTCAACCAGAGAACATACAAACCCACTATAATTCAGGAGCAGATTGTGACCAAAAGTTGAACATGAAGTAAACCTATGTTTCGTTTCTAAATCTTACTTCTTCTGATACATAGAAACCATATTCTGCAGTATGTCAGGACATTTGTATATGACTCCAAGCTATCTGAAACTAAGGAAGGGCTTCTATGACAATCTTTTTTTTATCACTTAGTCTGCACAGATTTCAAATCTGAGTTTTCATTTCATCTGCATTGAAAAAGGCAATTTTTGGGGTTATAAGAGATTAATGCTTTGTATTTAGATAATTCTTGTAATCAAGGATTTAGATTCAATAGGATTAAAATAAAATGTGAAAATTCTGAAATTCAGAGTTCATTGAGACTGCTCCGTATGCTTCCATTGAACACTCTGATTTGCACTTTCTCTCCCTATCTGCATTACACTGTTTCTGTGGGACTGAACAATCATTATACCTTGTGGTTGTATTCTGTCTCCAGTTGACAGAGTAGAAAGGATAATATACTGGTGGAGGCAGTGACCACTACACACCTAGGGAGATGCAGATGTAGTTATATACAGGGGAAAGGACAGAAAAGGTGATGTTCTGTGAATGCTCAAGATCTCAAGATACCATTTGATTTTCATCAAAGTTTCATTTCATAAACCCTAAATGAAAGTGTTTTTCTGTTTTACTGTTGCTGGAATACTTTTTTGGGGGGTTTTGAGGTATTTTGTGTTTGCACTGAACAAAATATTTTGCCAAAAGAAAGCACCATATTTCTTTTACAGACAGTATAAAATAGCAAAGCAAAGGCCTAGTGTTAGTCCTCAAAAATGAGAAGAAACAGCTGCTTCTGCACGGAATTCCTGTAAGACATAGGTCATTTGTGTTTAGGTCTCTCTTTTTACCTGGAGAAATTTGATCATGCAGTGAAGGTGTGAATGGCTTGCTCCAAAGAGCTTTTTCTGTTTTGTATCAAACAGTAATTCAGAGAGTCATTTCAGTCTGGTGGGTGGAATGTTCACCTAGGAGGTGAAATATGTATTTTTGATCATGCAACGAATAATAAAGTTTCTAGGGGCAGCATTAGCTAAAGAGTCTTAGGAATACCATATACTACTCATTGAGGTAAATTTCTGGAAGATGAAGGTTCATGTTCCTTGAAGGGCTTGAATGTGGTTTTACCACAGTCTGGATTAATGACTTAGGCAGTATTATTAAATTAAAAGTTCTGTTGCCTTGTCCTTCATTTTGTGTCTTTTTTTCTTCGAATAGCTGTCTATGTGACCTCAGTGCAAATTCTGCATAGCTTTTAATCAATGAAACTCTTTTTTTCTCAGCTAGTTACAGAACTTCCCTCCTGCTATAAAGAAATAAATTCAGTCCCTCTTTAAATGCATTTCGCAAGCTGAACAGAAGTGTTAGGGTCTTTTCTTAAGTTAGTTTCAACTAAAATTCTCTTCTGGATTTGAACTTTGCTAAAGCACGGTGGTTCTCTGATCTCAGTTTTTAATGTGGGCTCATCTTAATTTTTATCCCCTACTTTTCAAATCATCAAGGTATGTATACCTAATGGCATCACTCAAACTAGAAGTCAAAAATAATAAACCATAGCATTTTTATTTGTAAATAGTATTTGGCAACAATCATAGTTAGAGGAACAAATGAAAATAAATAAATAAATAAAGAAAGGAAAACAACAAAAAAACAAGGTGCAGAGAACTTTTTTAGTGTGGAACCTCCTTCTCGTACTAGCTGTAGATGAGTATTTCTGAATTACAGCAATCATGAGAAATGTCCTATTTATCTTCTGCCTCACGTAAAAGATTTTCATTATAGCTGAACAAAGAATTGATGTTTGATGAGCTTAATCTTGTTGACAGTGCACTGCAAATATATAGTGGTATATATTTATTGGAGCAATACTTTTTGGATGGCTTGTTTTCCCTTTATATTCCAGCTGTTTGTTCATGTAAATGCTTTGCACATCTTGCAGTTAATGAGATGATGAACAGTTCAAAATGACTGCTAAACTTTCAGTTCATGGCACACAACTTAAGTTCATCAGCTCTATTTTATCTTAAGGGAAGTACAGTGAAAACACAGGATTGGAAAGTGACAGTGGTCTCATTTAGTGTCCAGAGAAGTGCCTTTTAGCCACTTTCTTTCAACTAGATTTTGGTCCTTTTTCTACTGAAAAGCTTGAATTGCCACCATCAAATACTATATATTAGACTGGATATACAAGAACAACAGAGTTACCACTGAAACTAGATGAAGATAATAACTTTAAAAATTTATGGCTCTTCTTTTTTCCAGAAATATGTCATGCAAATTCAGCCTTATTCCTGCTATTTACAGAAGTCTGAGTCCTAGCAGCATTTGGGTTTGAAAGTGAAAACAAAATGTTCATTGCAGTGATACCAGCAAAGCGGGAGGGTTACCTCCTATTACCTATTAAAAACCAGAAGAAAACAAAAGAAGTAGTCTTAATTTCATACATTTCCATTTCCATTTGTCTTAATGGCTTTTTGTTAAATGTATGTATTTCTGTGGTAATTTTTGTCATTTAGGCAGCATTTTTTAATTCACTTGTGAGCTAACCCATCTTGACCTTGCATTTAATTTTTCTTTGTGAAATTTCATAACTTGCATAGAGAAATGAGGGCAAAATTCTCATTTCCAGAATTTGTGACTTGTATTATGAAAAAATCTTTATATTCCCAACTGGGCATTTATATTAATTAGACATGAATGACAATGATGTAAGTGAATTATAATAGTTAATGTAGCTATTCAGAATAAATTTCCATACAGCCTCTATAGATAATTTGAAAAAAGGAGGATGAATTAAATACATAACCTACACTGACTGTTTCCAGCCCCAAAATTTTGCAATACTTGCCAAACCTGATTGTCCAGAAGTTTAGGTTCATCTTTCTCAAGTACTCAGGTCTTTAATACATGAAAATGGATCCTTTAGTTTTGTTGCCTTTAGAAATCACACTTTATCTGCAACTATAAAGGATAATTAAAGTTGCAGTACTTACCTAATTATTGGACTCTGGGAGCTTTCAGAGAAACACCAAAAGGACTCAAGAAAACACTGGGGGACCCAGGCTTGCTTCACTATGCAAGAGGTTGCTGAGATGGAGTCCCATTTTTATCAGTTGCAACTGCAAATTTTGCAAGGAGGAATGTAAAACCAGCAAACATCATTTCTTGTATCAGTGCCATAAAAAGGGTTTTCACCTTTTATTGGAAAAGATTATGGAAAATGCAAGGCAGATAGCTGTTAAAATGAAATAAAATTGCCTGTTGCAGAAGGAAATACACATCGACTTAGACTGAACTTTGTTTCTCTTGAAGTTATGAAGGCTGCAGTGATCTTCCAAAATTAAAACAACTTATAAAGAACTGCTGATTTCAGTGTAATATATTTAGTTTTCTGCAAGTCTACCAAGCACATAATCATTTCCTTTGATGGTGATGTCAGTACAATATCCATAATTGTGACTGAAATGGTATGGAAATATTACTATATCAATTTTTTTCTCAGTAAGTATTGTACGTACAGTATTGTACTTGTGCTCTAGGAAATTATAATGCTCCTTTATTTAAAATTACATAATGATTTAACAGAAAAAACATTCTAAACCTTTCTATCTCACCGTTTATCCTAAGAGGTTTTCTGCTGTCTTTCATTTATGGCTCTTCCTATGTTGTACTGGCTAATTCTCATTCTCATCTAATGACCCTTTTCAGGTCTTGCCTATTTAGAAAATGATGCTCTCTTAGCATAGGAGACACTTGGAAAGCCTTTCTGTAACTGCACTAAAAGAATGGCAGGGGACTGTACTGCTCTTGTATATTAGTGAATTTGGATTGTTACTGACAGCTGAATAGGCATTACTTGTCTTAGTTCCTAGACAGTTCCAATTAATTATTATAAAATGAAGAATGAAAGAAAAAGAAGAAAGCTCTCTTTAATCATAAGTACTGCAAACATTGACTGTAACCCTTTCCTTTGAAACAAGAGGCATGGAATCCGGAATATCTTTGTGCCTAATACTGGTGCTGTTAATGCAATTGTCATGGAAAGTATAAAGACATAACCCTCCTTAATAATGAAATACAAATTAAAGTAAATAATTCTTGTTTGTTTCACCATGCATACATAAGAATGCAAATACAGAGTTTCTTAGAAACAGTTAATCCTGTTGTAAATATGGTAACGTCTGAGGATTTTCTTGGCCAAATCTGTATTAGGGAACAAAAAAACCTTCTTGAGTCAGAGTTAGTTTAATAAACTTCTAATTTAAGGAGACTTTTCATCGCTACTGCTGGAATGAAAGAAATTTATTCTAATTATAAATATGACCTTTTTCTTTTTTAATGAAGTCAACTGAAATGTATTTGGCCTGAGTCCTTAACTCAAGTCCTGTCTGCTAAGACAACATGAAGCCAGTGCCTTCCCTCTGGTCCAGGGGGTTTAGGCAGGTGTGCAGTGCAGGTCTTTGCTGGATAGAGTCTATCCCATCTCAGTAGGCAATTTCTTAGGCTTTTCCTTTTGGGCCATCATTTTCTGTTGTTCGTCTAAAAGGGTCAACCTATGCATCTTTAAAGTGTGGTTATTGACTGTGTGGCTGCCAGACTCAGGGAAAAACTGTCAATAATCCAGTGGCTGAGAATGGCAGTGATAGAGCCAGTAAAGTGTTTGACAGTTTTACAGTGAGTGCTACTTTCCTTCTACAGTAGAGTTGCTCCTAGGTTAGTTAGTACCCAGTGTGAAATAAGACAGAAAATCTGGTCTTTAATTTTCTGCATTGAGAGACAAGGGTTTTGCTGTTTCACAAAAAATCACTGAGTAATTGGAAGTAATTTATTCTGTACTCCCTGCCTTTAAATTAGGGGGATGTACTGCAGGTTGCTGTTCCCTGATTTTGGCAAAAAAGCTATCCTTTTCTTTGCTGTGGTGTCACAGTAGGAATAATGGCCCTAAAACGCAGATCAGAACTTGTTTGAGGGCCTCCTGAGTGGCAGGTTCCTTTCAACATGCCATTGAGGTTTGCTGAGAATCTGAAAATGCTTCTCAGAATAATCACAACTGCAAGGGCATCTTATCCAAGTATAAAATAGCGATGATAATTATCTCCTTCCTCATGAGATTAAGAGGGCTGTGTCTACACTAGCAAATAGTTTGTCTTTACAGAAGTGATCCTGCAGACCCAACTGTTGTTGCTGAGGGTGTGATTTCCACATTATATTCATTAAGTGGAATAGGAGGTTTGGGTTTTTTTTAATTGGCTCTTGTTCCCTGAACTGAACACCCCTAAACTGTTGGAGTGCATTGGATGTACTCTTGGGCTCATCTTCCACTTTATTTTAATCTAAAAGGTATTAATATCAAGTCCTCCAGAGTCATTCCATGATCTGATCCAGATCATTGTAAATGGGGATACTTGAAAATTTGTTTGAAAAGTGGTGTCCAGCTCCAAACTGAAATGCAGTATAAATATAAATGAACCTCATAAGAGTCTCTGTTCCAGGACACTAGAAGAACAGCACGCTATTCACTGATTTGCTTTGTCATTCATCCTCTTGTTGTGCTCTACCTAAGCTACATATCATGCAGCATGAGGCTGGGTACAGACTTTTAGGAAGTGCAGGTTACGACTGGCTATTTAATGAGCTCCTTGCCATATTAAAATGCTATTTCAAAGCTGGCATAGTACATGATGAAGTGAGTGCATTGTTTATGAAGATACACTAGGATGAAACTCAGGTTTGTGTGGTCAGTATAGGTCTTATAAAACTGATGGTACCCTTCAAAAAAGGGTGTTTGAATAGTGGCTGGGAAATTGCTCTGATTTTTCAAGGAAGACTGGATGTCATTTAGATACTTCATCCATCAGTTAAGCAAATCTTGACCTGGCTTGAATCCATCTGTAGCAAGCCACCACAGGAATATTCTATTTCTGGTTTTGTTTTTGTGTTTATTTTTGTTTTAATTAATAACTTCTTTTAGTTTCAGAACACTGATGAGGATATAAAGGCTGAGAGGAGACTTCAAATTTTTTGATATAGCATGATTCTCAAGACAGCATTAGTTTTGTAGCCTATGCAACAGATTAGATAGCATACCAGGACCAAAAAAATACCAATATTTGGCTAGACTCTACTCATAGATAGGAAAGCTGCTGAAATTTTCTACTTGTAAGTTAAAAATTCAGATTTGCCTTGTGTGCCTACATGGTCATACCTTCACTGAGCACAAGGCTCTGTATGTAGATTATCTGCTGAACTTTGGTTCTGCTCCTTGGCTGGTAGCTGAAAATTATTTGTACAGCCTGGCTTCCTTTCCTTAGCATCCCTGTGAGTGAATGAAGTCTACCTTTGTGCTTCCTCAGGAACAGAGATTTGGTTTATGTACCAGATCCGTATTTTGAAGAGCCTGAACTAGCTTTTGTCTCACTCTTCTTTTCGCTGGAAAAGTCTGTTAAGAATTTACATTCAAAGAATGGGGGAACGTGTTCCAACTGTGCTTCAGCTAGCTTTACTTATAGTTGACAATTCTCCTGTGTTCCTAGTGTGTTATGTCAGCTCTTAGAGCTGTTTTGGTCTCTGCACAAACAAGCTTCATACTTTCCTGTGGCTTAAGCAACCTGTCATTTTTTATTTACACTTGAACCTTTGCCTTCAGGTGTGGACCAAAATGTATAAGCATCGGGTATAAAACATTAGACTGGGCTCAGACCTACCTATTATTTGTCAGAAGTGCTACTCTGCCTATTGACATATAATTGTAGCGAAAATAGTAGGGGGGAAGTTAGTCTCAGTCTTGCTCCCCTGTTCATCTGCAGTGGTCTGTCACAGTGTTATTTGCCAGTAGAATTCTTTGGAAAAGACAAAATTTAATCTTCAGTACAGAGGTAATGCATTAGAACCTGGATGGTTCCTGTCAGCACACGAAATTCCAGGTCTGGCAAGGTTGTGTAATATAACACTTCATCCACATTCTTACATTCATGCAAGAATCCCAAAATCAGTCCTCCAGTATTTTTTGAAATACATTATGTTTAAGGTGGTAGTCACTTTGAATGTATATAATAAGAAGAAAATTTTTAATGTATTTTTTTTAACCTTTAAATTAACGTGTTTTTTTTATGTATTCACACTTTTAAAATGCATCTAATGGTATTGTTTCTTCTGTTTTTATCTTAAGGTCTTAATTTCTGAAACTACATAAATTTTGTTGTCTACATTTGGAGTCTTTCAGAAAACAAGACTCCATATCTTGATGATTGTGATGCTTGACAGTTTTACTTTTCCATGATGAAGACTGATAGAAGAGTGAGTGAGTCTTAATCATGGAATAGTCACCCATGCTCAACAGTATGACTTTAATTCACTGAAGTTAATCAAAAAGCAATGTTACTGCTGAATGGTCCACCAGTACAGTACTGTGACTGTTGGGTTCATCTTAAAGTTTATGACACAGAGATGGCACTTATGCTTGGCGATGTTGAAAAGCAAGGAGGAATATTCATCTTAATCAGATGTTCACCATGGCCAGTTTTGGATGGAACATGACATGGGTTCAGGTAATTAATGAGGAGCCTTTCAGTTTTTTCCTCATAGGTTATCACAGAGACAAATGCTGTGATTTCTGTTTTTTCTGAAGAGAGTGAAATGACTTGGAAAAAAACACTTCACTGATGCACTTGGAAAGAACTTCTTTATAGTTTTATCTTGAAAAACTAACACTTGACTTCCTATACTAATGCACAAAAAAGGAATCATGTTATCAACGTAGAGGCAAGACTGGAAGAGATTTCCTGAATCACTGAGCTGAGTGTCCTTATCCTGCCTCCTGTCAAGATAGCATCTATTCCATTTCTTATGTGTATGTTTCTTGCCCTCACCATGTTTGTTTCCTTACCTTGGTGTCATGGTTTAAGCCCAGATGGCAACTCAGAAACACACTGTCGCTCACACACTCCCCCCACTACCTCCTCCCTCTCCCGGAGGGATGGAGTGGAGAATCGAAAGAATATAACTCCCACAGGTTGAGATAAGAACAGTCCAGTAACTAAGGTATAACACAAACCACTGCTGCTACCACCAATAATAATAATGATAAGAGAAATAACAAGGGAAGAGAATACAACCACTCACCACCTGCCGACTGATACCTAGCCTGACCCAAGCAGTGATCTCACCCTTCTGGGTAACTGCCCCCAGTTTACATACTGGGCATGACGTGCTGTGGTATGGAATGCCCCTTTGGCTAGTTTGGGTCAGGTGTCCTGTCTCTGCTTCCTTCCGGCTTCCCCTCCTCCCTGGCAGAACATGAGTCTCAGAAAGTCCTTGGTCAGAGTAAACGTTACTGAGCAGCAACTAAAACCCTTGGTGTTATCAGCGCTGTTCCCAGGCTGAAAGTCAACACCACGGTACTGCACCAGCTGCTAAGAAGGAGAAAAATGACTGCTACTGCCGAACCCGGGACACTTAGTGTCTCTGTTTCCTTGCAGCCTGTGCTTCTATTTCTTTTCCTTGGTCTCTCTGTTTCCCTCCAGCCTTTGCTTTGTTCCACAAACCAAGCTCTTTCAAGCTCCTATGGTACAGTCTTCATTCCTGTGACTCTCATAGAAGACTGTCCTCATATGTTTTGCAGGTTCAGTTTTTCTTATGTGAAGATAGTTGTCCAAAATTGTATAGATTCATACTTGTCTTTCTGTGTCTTTATTAGAAATATATATATATAGAAATATATTTGTGAGGATGATCAGGGGACTGGAGCACCTCCTGTATGAAGATAGGCTAAGAAAGTTGGGGCTGTTCAGCCTGGAGAAGAGAAGACTACATGGAGACTTCATAGCAGCCTTCCAGTATCTGAAGGGGGCCTATAGGGATGCTGGGGAGGGACTCTTCATTAGGGACTGTAGTGATAGGATAAGGAGTAATGGGTTCAAAATTAAACAGGGGAAGTTTAAGTTAGATATAGTGAAGAAGTTCTTTACTGTAAGGGTGGTGAGGCACTAGAATGGGTTTCCCAGGGAAGTTGTGAATGCTCCATCGCTGGTGGTGTTCAAGGCCAGGCTGGAAAGAGCCTTGGGTGACATGGTTTAGTGAGAGACGTCCCTGCGAATGGGAGGGGGGTTTGAAGTAGATGATCTTAAGGTCCTTTCCAACCCTATCTATTCTATGATTCTATGATATCATTTAGTAATTTATAGGAATTGCCCTTTTCACAGCCATCTTGTGTCATATTGATACTGATATGCTCTTGCTGATCAACTAATATAAACTAGTTGGTTTTGACACATACTGTTTCAAGTGGTGAATTCCCAACTTCTAGCAGAAATGCTATTAATCCCTGATACTCCCTTTCAGTACTGCTTGCTGTTATCGCATCTGCATCCATCCTTTCAGTTCTTGTAGTAATCCACAGAGTCGTTGGCTTAATGTGTAAGTTCTGGAGTGACAGTGTAGAAGATGCTTTATCTAAATCCAGACAAATTATATGTACTTCATTTCTTTGTCTGGAAAATCAGTTATTATCAAAAAAGCTGTCAAGGTAGTCTGGCACAATCTACCCTTGGTAACACTGCTACATTTTATCCTATATTCTATTTACTTCTCTGTCTTTAATTTATCTTTTTCTTCAAAGCCTCTTCTAAGCTTTTGCAAATTGAAGAGGTCAGACTAATAGGCTTATACTTGCCCAGATAATTTTTGTCCTTGCTTTTAAATATGGGCACTTCAGTTGCCATTCTACACTGATATTTGATGCTTTTTCTGCCTTGATAGGTTTGGAGGCTTATCTCTGCCACTGCAATGGCCTTTATGAAATCACAGTATACCTAGTGATTCAGGTCTCAGTAAGACATTCTGTTCAAAGCACATTAAACAGTTATCCTTTTTTCCCAGTTAAACTTTTGATTGGTTAGTGAGATATGAATAAAGAAGATTCAAATAACCATCTGCAAGAGGATCATACAGAAGATACAAGCAAATACTACTGCCGTGATGATTAAGTGAATAGATAGTACCACCTACAACTTAAAGCTCCCTTAAGCACAGAAACTGGGAGAGGAAGAGTTTAAAGTGGCATAATAATATCAGACGAAATTATGTGAATTGGAGCCTAAGTACTTTCTAACACTGAACATTTAACGGCAAAATCTTATTTCACAAGGGTGTAGGATACCACTGGACAGATTAAAGACATTAGAATATCGTAGATGTTTAAATAACCTGTAATGTTTTATGTTAGCACTTAAAACCACAATGGCATATGTAGGTCTAGTGCTAGCTTATTTTATATTTTCAGAAATACATAGAAGTACAGAATCTAACCCCACAAAAATTCGTGAAATTTTCTATGTACTTAGTAGTGTGTCAGCATCAATGTTTATTGGATGAATGCTCTTTTGCTGGTCCTGATGAAATGGTCATGAAAGAAATTTCATGTCTACTCAGTAAAATGCATCTGTATTTTTTGAGTTGAAGCTGGCTAGGAGGGCACTGCATTTCCTGTTTACTCTTTGCTTGCCTTATTGCTTTCAGTTAGGTGTTGCATCTGAAAATTAATGAAGGTGAAAGTTACAATCAATTGTGTCTAGAAAGAGCTGGTGATGATCTAGATGCAGGTGAGACGAACAGTGATAGCAGTTTAGAGGGAAGGCCATTAATCAGCATTATCCGAGTTTTCAAGGCGGTATCATTGCAACCATACATACCCTTTTGGAAGAAAAAAGATTTCTCCATAAACTCTCAGGGTTTCTGGCTGTGAGGTGGGGTGCAGCTAGGTGCCTAAGCATTTTATACCTCTGGCAATTTAAGCATCCATGGTTATCAGATTTTGGAAACAATAATATATATGTAAATTTCACATCCAAGTGCTAGAGATACTGTCGGCAAATGTAATTACCTGTATGTGCATCTCTCTCCAGTTTCTTGCCACTGGGAAACTATTTGCAGCATGTAAAGAAGAATGGTTTTTTTTTTTTTTGTTTATTGTGTATTTTGATACATTCCATAACATTTTTCCCCCCAGATCTTTGAGATATTTTCTTTTCTTGAAACTGTCTCTTTTTATAGAAGCACACTTACTAACTCACTAATCGTTTTTCAAGAACTCACATTGGTACATACATCTCTTGAGTAGCATGAGCTTAAATTTAAGTACGTACTTAAGTCACAGTGATTTAAATAAAAGACAAGTGTGGGCATGCATGTCAATCATGTGCTTAAGCACTTTTGGGAAGAAGAATTCATTTTCCTCAGTGTCTTAAGTCTTAGCGCAGCAGACTTTCTAAAGCCCTCCTTATGGCACTAAGCCTAAAATTCTTCAATCTGCTTCCCCTGGTAACACTTCAGCTGAAAGTAACAGTGACAACCTTACTGTACTGCTCTACCAGCAGTGGTTTAACTATTTCTGAATATTTCTCAATGGTGGGACTAACCTTGCTAGGGCTACTTATTTTGTTATTAAAAGATCCATGCTGGTCAACAACAAGTTTTTGAACAGCCCCTTTTCCCTTCCTCCAAAACCCAACAACACCCACCCCTACTGCTTTGCATGCAGAGATTTTCCATGTGACTCCTACATAAGACCTACATGCATTGCTAGGTTAAATGCCTATTCTCTTTTTTTCCTTGCGCACCTAGATCAAAGAGAGTATCTTATGAGAACAGGTCTGTGTTTTCCCCTCAGATTCATTTCAGAATCAGAATGCACTTTGTGTCTGTTACAGGCTGTGATGTATGAAGCAGAAAGAAGATTGATTTTCACAAGCTACCTTGTACCTGCAGTAATGAGGGTGGCAAATTACTTGTTCACTGAGCAAACATGACAGGAATGTCATAGAGGGAATTTATATATATGCAAACACACAGGGGTCACATTGGTGTTTTACAAAGTGACCTTACCCAACAGAGGGGCATTTTTAAATCTGCTTTAGCTTACACAAGAAAGGCTAAAGAAAACTGCAAATACCTGCAATACGTGGGATGCAGAAACTAACACAACTAGTAAATAATGTAAGATTCAACAGAGTACAGGACATAATTTAAATGGCTGCATTATTTCTGTACAAGAGAGTTGGGGTCAGAAATCAGTAGTGATTTCTACTGCTCATTTAGGTTTGCTCTGAAATGGCAAATAAAATGTTAGTCATGAAAAGTAAGAGAATGTGGGACTAATTTTCCCTCTATTTTATAGCAGGCTTTTGTCTCAAACATTTCATCAGGATTCGGTAGAGAAGTAGGCTTACACTTCTCTTTATGAGCACTTGTATTCACAGGGTGTATGCTGTTTGCAGAAGACAAATAGATCTTACTGACACTGAAAGTTTCTACATATGTAAAGCATTCTATGAATGAATTTTGAACAGCTTCACAGAAGCTGATATTTGTAAAGGAAAGAAAGAAAAGGAGAAACAGGGAAAAATACTGTTATTCCTATGAAACAGACGAGAATTTTATTTGTGTATAAGCTCTGAAGGGAAGAATTAAAGTTATTTCCTTTTTTTTTTTCCCTTCAACAGTAAAGATTACATGAGGTTACACTTATAATAGGAAGGCAAGGCAATTCAGCACTGGCCATAGAATGTAAGGTAATTTCCATGTGATTCTCCTTTATTGCTGAGCTGTTGGAAAGATGGCTGATCTCAAGCCTGGCAGCAAAAAAAGTAGTAATTCAGGAGCTTATGGATGCTACACTGCTGCAGTGAAAATGAAGACAAGCATCTGCACATGGCAGTTTCTGTACAGCCAAGTAGTTAGGACACGTCCACTGTTGGAAGAGGCCTGACAATGAGGAGGAGCAGTGATGAGGAGAGCCTGTGCAACTTACTAGTGTATTCGCAGTTTGCTTCTGATGACCCATGGAGGCCAGGGGGAAGATTTGCTGCTGACACAGCAGTTGGTGAAGCTTCTTTTCAGCTGCGGTTTCACCCTGAGGGAAAAAAGTCCTACATTTTTAAACGTATTTTTGTCACTGATTACTGCAACAATCTATTCTTGAGTCCATGATACCAGATCGGTGATGGTCTCGTGGAGTGCTCTTCAGGAAAAAGTAATCTTAGGGAGCAAAAGTAACAAATACTATGAATTTATTCATTGTGTTATGGTGTTAATGAACACTCAGCCACTGCCTGTTTGAATTATGTGGGTGATGTCTTTTTGGTTTATTCTGAATGTGTCCCTGGAACTGCAAAACCAGCTATCTCCCTTTTTCCTTGCCTTGAAGCACCTTAAAAAATGAGCTCAAACACGGTAGCCTTTCATATCCTTTTTTGCATGAAAGTGCTGAGAATTCCTTGGATTTATTTCCAGTATGTTGGGGTTAGATACTGAGGACATCTTTATTACACATAAAGTTTGTATTTTTGTGCAAAACTGATAGTCAAATGTAGGCATCTCCTACAGCATGGCTATTCTCAGTTTTGATCACCTTTGGCTCACATGGCGCTACTGAAGGCTGTGAGGGTCACAGCGAGGGAGAGGTTCTGCAGAAAAAAAAGTAAACAGAAAAGGAAAAGGTCTTACAGAGAAAACCATTCAGGTTAATAGCTATAGTTTGTCTGTGGAGCTCTGCATCACCTCTGGTAAAAGTAGACCTCATTTCAGAACTCATTTGTTCTATTTAACACAGCCTATTATGTTAGTGTAATAACAGTACAGCAATGGGCAGAATTTTATTTCCTGGATGCGCTTACTTGACATGGATCAAGGTTGCAAGGGGCTAATAGTTAATTTCAAAGCAAAGATCAAATGCTATTTAGTTCCAGCGTCTTCTCAGTGCTCTATCATGGGCTGTTTTGCAAATCCACAAAAAGATAACCGGTTTCTCAGCTCAAGTGATAATTCATGCACACATATACTTAGCATATCTCCTGGCCTCTCCTTGTTACCTAGCTGTTTGCCTGCTTTGCTGATGCGATGCATCCATCCCAACCCTCTGAGTTTCTTGGACTACAATCCCTTCATTTTTTATTTCTGGGGCTGTATTGCTGCAGTGTGGCCTCTGTGTAGCAGGACTGCTGGGAGCAGAGTGCTTTGCACCTTCTTTGTGCTTATGCAGCCACTCATCTGTCCTTGGACTGACCGTTGTGAGTAGCCAACAAACACAACTGCAGGTCTAGTGTTATACTGCATAATTAGTTTGAAACTTAACATCGTCTTCCAACTTTTTATTTCAGCTGCTGTATGTTATGAATACTTTAACTGCTGAGGTATTTTTTTTGCACTCCTGCTGATGGTTTATGAACTATGTCCCAAGATAGAACTGCTATTTTCACTGAGTTTTCTGTTAATTGTGCCTATTATGGGACTGCTATAAGAAAAAGTTATGATTTTTGTCCTTCTAAAGGTGAATACTGCAAATAAGCAATGCAGAATGGTACAATAGGCTTGCGATACAGAAAGGGTGTATTGTTTTTCTCCTGAGTGGAAAACCTGGCAATGGCATTGAGCCCAGGTTTTCTATGTTAAAGCTGAAACCCCTTCCTTTACTTTGCAGAACTGTCTCTTCTGTATTCAGTGTTGGCTTACTCCTCTTTGGTGTGCTGAGCTGTGTGCAGGGGTTTGTACTTCACTCTGCCACCTACCCTGAGGGGCTTTTGTTCAGAAGCAGATAGGTTGGTTTTCTCTCTTTCCACCTATTGCTACTACTTTTCCTAATGTATCTGTATTTTCTGCCCTGCGTTTGTTGCCAGCCTCACAGCAGCATTGAATTAATATGGCATCAGCAGAGCACTGGAACTGTGTTAGATTCAACTTTATTTAATGGAGCAGATCCCACTGGGTTTTGAGCGGTATTGGGTAGGTGAGGAAGAATTATTTGATTTTAATGAGAGCTGACTTGGCACCAGCATCACAGCAGGTACAGCACAAAAATCCAGGAGGAAAAGTGTTAATTCATATTCTGTTCACAGAGATAGCTGTGAAAGACCGTATGCTGAATGTGGAATCCAGTTTCATTTCTTTTGTTCTTATTTACAGTGACAGTGTATTTCCCTTTAGCTTTGATTACTTCATAAACCTGGAGCTGATGATGAATATGCAGTTTACACTCCAAAGGCACTGGAATCCTGTGCAAGAAGACAGACCTTGGTGTGGTTCACAGCACACTGTGACCTCCACCCTGTTTATTAATCAGTCAGGCTTTCAGGGGCACATCCACTATCGTAGGTATAGCACTGGCTTACCCCTTTCTCTTTTTCCCTGATAAATGTGATTATCTCAGCCTCTGGGAAACACACTGTAGATGTGTGACTTCTGTCAAAGGATGCTGAATTCTCTTTGCTCTGAATTCAGGTTTAAAAGGGTTTGGTGTATTCCTCTGTGGGTTCTTAATTTATGTCGTAGTGTTTTGTTACACACAGCCTGGTGTGGAAATTTGTCAGTGCTTAACAAGGTCTCGTCAAGTCTCCTGAAGAGCAAGATTGGCAATTTTTAGGGAAGTGGCCTGGTTACAATTCTGGAAATCATGAGTGGAGTTGTGGGGTGTGGAGGGAGTTGCCCTATCGCTGTATGGTGTTCTGTTAAAAAGTAATTTGCTCAGGGGCAAGGATTTGCTTTGAAGGAATGGAAAGAGATTTGGGTCTTTGAACAGTCTACTGGTTAATTCTGTATTAGAGCAGTCTGACTTTTGCAGATCTGTGGTTGCCCAAGATGATAGTGTTGTACATGAACAGAGCAAAAGAGATGCTCTTAAAAGCCTTTGGGCTTCTTACAGCCGTGATAGGAGACAAATGTGCAACCATAGTGAACCAATGCAGTTTATTCTGCTCAGAAAGGCATCCTAGTTCCAGGCATTACAAAACAGGGATAATATTGTAGAAGTGATCAAATTTGAGCTTTTCTGGTATAAGTGATTTGAAATAGGCATCATTGTCCTATTGACCTCTCAGCAGAAACACGACCACTGTGCCAAGCTGTTTTGTAGCCAGCTCCTTAGGGCACTTCTACAGAGGAAAGTGAGAGGTTTCATTATTATACCCCTTGCCATTCTCCACACAACTGTAATCCTTAAGCACTAGCACCTGCATTCCTGAACTTGTCTTTTCGTCAAGTAGAGGAGTATTTTATCTTTGGAGGAGGTTCCTGAGAAATAAGTGATGTATTACCTTGTGCTGGAACCACCAACTGTGGCTTGCTGTCACAATGAAAACATCACTAAACAAGATGAGGGTAGCTGTGTGCAATTTCCCTTGGTGCAGTAAATCAAATCTTTTCATTACCCAAAGATAGACAGGGGAGAGACTAGTGAATCCACAGTGCTCAAGTCCATGTTTCTGAACCACTCGTGACTTCCTGACAGGATTTCTGTGCAGGAGGGTTGGTACATGTGCTGGAGGTCTATTCTAATCTGTTATTGTTTTATGAATCATGGGCACAATCCAAAAAGAGCTGCAGTCCCAAGAGCTAAAAACTCTTCTGCATGATCACAGAGAACACATTAACCATGACTGGCTCTAAAAACACCAGTGTAACTGCTCTGCTCATCAAAATCTGCAGCAGAGCTGCTTGGATTCATCCTTCCTGCCAGCTTTGGGGTCTGCTGTTGTTATGAACACTCCTTATGCCTTGGAAGAAATGTGATGAGTGCAGGAATTATCTTGGGTACTGACCAGAGTGGAGGAATGCTGGTGGACCAGGAAGGGAGGTTCTACAGACGCTCTATATCATGAACCTCATTTAGAGCTAAGCAGAATTTAAGACTAAAGGGTTGTCAACCAGACACTCACAAAAACTTCTTGAATTCTACTTAAATTAGATTAAAAAATGTCTTTTAAATAAGTCTTAAGATACTTATTTTTGTACATTTTTGTTTTCAGGATGAATAAGAGATACTTACAGAAAGCAACAAAAGGAAAACTGCTAATAATAATATTTGTTGTAACGCTGTGGGGGAAATTAGCATCTGGAGCAAATCATCATAAAGGTAAGAAATTCAGTTCTACTATACTGTCATATCTGTGGCCTCTGTCAACAAATTCAGAAGTGTCCAGTTTATGTGAACCTTTTCCTTATGTTTGTGTCTCCTTGTGTTGGTCTACTAACCAGTACCAAAGGAGGAGTCTTTTCAATGGACAGACTTCTACTAATTACTTGAGAATTTAAGTATACCAGACCGATTTTCAGCATTCCCTGATTTTAAGTCATTTTGTAATGATGGTAAAAAAGATGGTAATGTAAAAAAATCAAATAATGAATACTGCTTGTCTCATAAAATAGATACACATAAGTGTGCTACAAATGAATTCCTGGAATGAGCATTATAAAGAAACAATTTTTTTGTGTGTGTTTCTGTAAAGCCCTAGTGCAAGAAACAAGCTCTCTAGATTCATGTACTAATATCTTCTTAAAGACTAATATAACTTGAAATATGATCTGCAGTGATTTTGAAGTCTACTTCTCATCTTCATATAGTGTCTATTGGCTGTTTATCTGCTTACTCAAGACAAGAATAAACTCTTAACAAGTCGGGTAAAGTAAAAGTGGAACATGAACATTACCAAGATCTAAGGAGTGAAATACTGGGAAAGGATTCCAATCAAGCCAGTCATTTAATCTCTCTGTGTTCATGTAACGTTTTATAATGTTCCCTCTGATGAGAGGATTTCGTGGCAGATATTTTACGCATCTGGCTGCTAGATATTTTTCTGCTGTGTGAAGATAGCTTTTTTAAAATACCTCACATATTAAGGACTTCAGGAAACAGAGGCACTTTCTGCAAAGTCTTTTAGTGAGTTACAGTTTGGCTGCAGACAAAACACATTCTGATGTGGTCCTTCAGGCCACAAAAGATGGGCATCATGCCAGACAGGAACCATGCTGACACCCTTTGCTCAGCTTTTGTTCCCCCTCCAAACCAGAATATGCATTTGTGGCATGGCTTGCTAGTTTAGTTGGCTATTGGAAAGAGCCAACGCATTCTAGCCTGGGTTCAGAATTCTTTTGCCTTTGATTCTTTCTTTAATAATCAGAAAGCCCATCTCCAGATCATTTTGATTCCATCCTCAAGGGCTGGTCAAGCTGTGTTTGCCTTAATTGAGTTCAGACTTGGCCAAGTTATGCTTGCTGCTTTTTTTTGTTGTTTTTTTTGTTTGTTTGTTTGTTTGTTTTAAAATAACCTGATGGATAAAACTTGTCACCAGGTATTTCATGGAAACAAATTATAATCTTAAGGACTCTTTGGGGAATTAGTGCTTCATAACTGAGAATCAAATGATACCCCACCAATTTTAGCTTTCCAGATATATTCATGCAAGGGAAACCCCAGCAGAGCTATACCATTAATTATCTGGACAGTACTTGGCTTTTGAGCGCCTGCCTTAGAGTAGAAATAACTTGAGAAATATTGAATTTGATGTTTTTACATTAAAAAGATATTCAGATGAGGTCTCCTGTGAAATCAGGTTATTAGCTGTAGGGACTTCCTTACATCCCTGCAAGTTAACAAAAAATTTTGGTTCTTCCTTTAATTTGTATCTCTTCACACCTTTAGCAAAATTTATGAAGTCTTGCAGGGAACAATAATAAGAAGCATCATGACGTGAGTGTTTATTTTGGGAAAGCAGTTATTGCACATGTTCAGATTCTTTTGGAAAGAAAAATATTCAGAAGGAGTTTGGCTTGTGGATCCAGCAGATCTTCAGATCAGTTGTACTCACTGTATATGGGGGATTATTTTATGAAGCACAAATCAGAGTTACGCAGCTCAACTATCAGTTGATTTCCAAAGATACTGGGAGTTTAACTAACTCTTGTGTCACAGAAAATCTTCCCCCTACTCTCACTAGTAGAAATCGAGCTAAGGTCCATTCAAGGAGAACTGATGCGGTTCACCTTTGAATGGAGTTTCCAAATACTGAAAAATATGAGTTTCTCCAGTGATAATTATCCCCAGCATCATTAATCTTCATTTATAGAAGTCCTTAGTAGCATATTCACATGACAAAAGCTAATGACTTTGAAGGAGCCCCGACGATTTCAAAAATCAATAATCTACATTTGAAAAAATCTTTACTTTCCTATTGACTTAGTCATATTATTCATTAGTTGCAACAATTCCTAAACCCATATAACTTTCAGAAGGCTATTGTTAAAGAAAAGAAAAAGAAGGAAATATCAAAAATGTGTGAAAAATTGTTTAATGTGCATTCTACTCTGCAGACAGACTTCAGCAGGGTTATAAACAGCTCACTCTGACAGGTTGTCCCTAGATTCATTGCACTTATTTCAGGGCTATGGCACTAAATGAGAAACCCTAAGTCAGCAGCCAGAAAAACAGGCCAAGAAAGGGCGTGGGGAACCAGGCTCTGGGGTCCAGTTGAGCAGCCACCAAGGTTGCCAACTGGGATTTCAGATGACAGCTTTTCAGTGTCAGGTGTGTGAGTGCCAAGTCCATCCTTTTTTCTCTTGAGTTGACTGCTTTGAATACACTTCTACCCCCTTTATTTTGACTGATTGTCAAAGTTTCATCAATCTGGACAGAAAGTCCAAGAGGTAAAATAAACAAGTACTCAACAGTGTTTAAACAAAACAGAAAGCTCACATGTTTTTTTTGCCACACATAGGATTCTGAGTTCTCCAGCATAGTTCTTGGGTGTGCATGTACTTATACTCAATTTATCCTGTCTTCTGGAAAGAAACAGGAACTCTGCTTTTTATTCTGCATTGTGCTGGGGACCCTGATGTGTGATGTGTGCGTTACCAGAGCTGTGAATCAGCCTGCAGTACCACTGTGAATCAGCCTGCAGTACCAGATCCATTTGAGCTGCAGTAGGTATGCATGAGAAGACAAGAGTGGCGTATCAGCCTCCAAAAGGATATTATCAAGGTTATGAGTCTAAAACCTGATATAGCCTGAGGGTGGTGAAAGAAATCTTTAAGGGTATTTTATCATAAGACTGATCCTGACCCTCTTACTCCTTGCTAGCCCTTGCTAGCTAACAAATAGACCTGTGCAAGCATATAGTGTTCACTGACAGAAATGGAAGCCATGCATCAGTTCAGCATCACTACCTGTTTGCTATTCCTGTCATAGGGAACATGAATTGAGTTGGTGACCATTTTATCACAGCCCGTGTTTAAGGTTTCAAGTGTTGGACTGGTCCTTTTGAAAAAGAAATGTACTGATAGCCCCTTACAAGCGCTGCTTTATAGACAAGAGGCCACTTCAAGAGACAGTTTCTACCCTAAAACTAAAACTCTTACAGAATTTGGATTTCTTTGAGCTTCTTGTGATTACTAAGTTTTTTCTAGATTTATAACAATAAGATAATCTAAGTAAATTATGGGTGATTTTGAATCTGAGCATAGTTCACCATGCCTCAAAATACAAGCTAATAGACTTTATGCCAGAAGGAATTCATTATGGAACCAGAAAACACTCCAGGTAGCTAAATAAAGTAATCGAATATTTTCGGACATACTAGATGAAAAATCATGATAATTTATTTTCATTTTAGAAATTTCACTCAGAAGGTGAACTTATTCATGTGATGCCTATCATAAAGTTAAACCAAACTAAACTCTTTTATCATTTGTGATGCAGAATTGCTGCTCCTTATTTGTGACTTTGCACCAAATTAGAAGCCTGAGGAAATGTCTTTCTATTCACAAGGAGAAAATGAATCTTGGTTTCTCCTTACAGAGTAGAAGCTGGTCTGAAGCCCAGATGAATGAAGGAGCCCCTGAGCTGCTTTTGGATTGTAGCATTTGGCAGGGCTCTCTCAGCAAGTGCAGTAATGCTAACGCTGCACTGAATCAGCATATGACAGGCTCCTGGCTCTGCCTGGCCTCCAGGCAATGGAATTGATTTGTTTTGAGGAGAGATAATACAGCACTTTGTTAAAAGCTATGGTAATGGCCTGTGTGCATTGCCTCAATGCCCCCATGCTCATTTCATTCACAAGGGGTGAAATTCACTGTTGAGTTAGGACAACCGCTTAGATGGCTTAATAGCTGATTTATCATAGGATCATAAAATCATAGAATTATAGAATCATAGAATAGATAGGGTTGGAAAGGACCTTAAGATCATCCAGTTCTAACCCCCCTGCCATGGGCAAGGACACTTCCCACTAAACCATGTCACCCAAGGCTATGTCCAACCTGGCCTTGAACACCACCAGCGATGGAGCATTCACAGCTTCCCTGGGCAACCCACCTTGTTGTTTTTCATGTGCCTTAGCATGCCTTTGTGGAGAATCTGCTCCAAGATTTTGCCAGGCACAGAGGTGAGACTGAATGGTCTGTAGTTCCCCGGCTTATCCATTTTGCCCTTCTTGAAAATGGGGGTTATATTTCCCTTTTTCCAGTCATCGGGAACTTCACCTGACTGCCGTGATTTTTCTAATATGATGGACAGTGGCTTAGCAACTTCATTTACCAGCTAAACATCATTCGCCATCATAGAATGGTTTGGGTCGGAAGGGACCTAATGCTAGTCTACTTCCAACCCCTCTGCCATGGCCAGGAGCAAAACGCATCCAGATTATACATCCAAAGAGCAAAATTTAAACAAATTAGGTTAGAAGCAATCTATTTCTAAAAATAGTTTCAAGTAATCAGCTAACTATACCATACATGTAGACAGTGAAAACCAGTAAATGCATTTCAAAAGCTAGCAAATAATTTTCGTTTATTCTGTATTTGCAACAACATTACATTCTACATATAGATGATGTGTCATGACTATTCCAAACCTTAATGTCTCTCCAATATTTGGGGTTCTTTTGCATCACCACAGCAGTGTGAGGGACTTGAGGCACGCTGATGAATCTGGTGCAATGCTTTCCAAACTCTTAGTGTTATGAATTATGACTTAAAGATGCCATTGATCCTCTGATCCTTGCAATAAATGTTCTCCTAGCCAAACTTTCTTCTTACAGTTACCCACTGAGCGATATTCATCTAGTAGCCTATGTGTCAATCTATTGCTGCATGTGTGACTTCGTGTTCAGATATCAGTATTTAAAGTCCAGTACTGGCTTGCCCTCCTTAGATTGCCAGGACAAAACTTTGTTACCAGAAGTACTGTATATTATGATGTTGGTAAATGTACCTTGGAGTTTACTAAAGGCGATGCCTAAGTGGAGGCGCTTATGAGCACTTATGATTAGTTCTGCGTATTTGTCTTCCTGATTTGCTGTTTGCTGTATGTTTAAATCTGAAGCAGCGGAGCAGAAGACCTTGTTTTTCTTGTGCTGACTGGTTGCTATAGACCAAATGAAACTGTCTTGAGTGGGCTGGGAGAAAGCTTCCAGAGCACAAGGCTGGTCAGGTAGAAAAGGAGAGAGGCTAGCTGTCATAAAGCCTGTATATAGCAGGAGCAAAGACTGAGGGATAGTTTAGAAGTCTGTTGAAGAGACAAACAGCTAGCCTTTTGAGGTTATGGAAGGAGCCAGATGTGATTGTGTTGAGGGGTTCTGGTCTGAGGGCAGATTTATAAGGAGGAATCCATCCCACCAAGGGTAGATTTTTAAGATCTTCCATTTCTGTTCATCTTTACTCAGCACCACTGAGTTTTCTTTGTTTTAAAATACATTTGTGTCTAGTTTGTAATAATGACTTTGAATTATTAGTCTTAGTTTTAGGGCAATCTGTAATAAAGATCCACAACAGATCTCTGGCTGACTTTGGTCTTATTGCATTTTGTATGAAAGAAGTTCTATAACTTCATCTGGAACATTCCAGAATATATGTAACTGGATCTACTGAAGGGAATCACACTAGAAGTTTCAGTCATTAAGAAGGGCTGTATCAGCCCCTTGCTCTCATATCTTTTTATTGCATTAAGAGTGTTCAGGTTACTGACCACAGTGCTCAGAAGCTTGGGTAAATACCTACAACATATTGCAGCTGAATAATGTTGTCTAGTCAGGAAAATTAGGGGATTGCCTATAGTTTTGTTTTTTAAGATCTACATTGCCAGAGTTTTTTCTTTAGCTTGCACTTTTTTGAAGTGCCTGTACCATAATATTTGGTAACGGATCTGACCATGTGGGGAAATTGTATGTGGTCAACATGCACCTTCTGTTTGTGTGTGCTTGTCAAAGGATATAAGAATTGTTCTGCATATTCCCATGTTCTTTACTGGATAGATAGAAGAAAACTGATGAGGGAAGCTGCAAACACACAGATGTGTGTGGATGCCTTAAGAGCTACCAGGTGAGGCTGGAAGATGTCAGTGGGCTCTGTCAGAATATTAAATGGAGTCATCCATTACTGTTGATCTGTCAGTCTTGCTTCATGAAACTTTTTGGCCATATTTGCTAAACGTCTCAAACATGGATAATCTTATCTCTTGTGGAAGTTCATCCCAGAAATAGATTCACTTAAATGAGAATGCTTTGTGTGCAGCTTTCACTCACTTAATTCTGAGTGTAATTAATGTTTAAATATAGAAACAAAGGAAGATGATAGTTATTTTAGCAGACATGGGGAAGAAAGATATTAGATGTTCTTATCTAGCTTGGGCACTAATTGAAAGTTTCAGTTATATCAGGATCAGAACCTGATCCCAAAATTGCCATTTGCTTGAAGATAAAATAGAACAGTCGAACACTTTCATACCAGTATCTGTCACTGCAATCTAAAATGTTAATACAGTATCTGTTAGAATTTAGTAGATAATGTTTCTTGGAGTTCTGCCAGGGTATAAAGGAAAATAATTTTCTCTGATTGCCAAGATGCCAATGGTTCAGATGGTTCACTGTGATATGGGTGCAGAAATCATGGCAATAGAAGAGTTATGCCCGTTTCATCTCTGTGCTGCCAGCTGCAAATGGCTGCTGTCATTTTTGCCCCTATTTCTGTCACCACTGTGGTGATGAAGCTTGGCTGTCCTTGAGGCAGCCATAGCTAGAGGAGTTGGAAAGTCGCAATGAGGTATCATGCATTTTTCTTTATCATGGCCACTTAAAAATACTGGGCAAGTATTATGTTTTCTTGATGTTTTTCTAAGACAAGTAAAAGGGAAGTGTTTAGCAGTTCTGTATTTTGGGCCTGATCTTCTAATCCAGATGTCAAATTTGTATTATGTTTCCATGTGTGCGTACTCTGGATCTTTTCCTTAAATACATTCAGATTTGTGTTGCGGTGGAAAGGAGATGGTTGCACAAAAGGTTATATTCATGTAAAAGTTACATGGTTGATTTTACAGTTTGAAATACAAAACTTTTAAACGTTTCATCTCTTTCATTTATTAGTGTCGTGGTTTAAGCCACTATAACTCACCCAGTTTGCTCACTCACTCCCTCCTCTTTCTTCCCCCCAGCTCCCAGGGGGGATGGGGAGGAAAATCGAAAGGATGCAACTCCCGCAGGTTGAGATAAGAACAGTTTAGTAACCACGGTATAACACAAACCACTACTGCTGCCACCAATAATATAACGACAATGGAAATACAAGGAAAGAGAATACAACTGCTCACCACCCGATACCAAGCCCGACCCAGCAGCGAACCCCCACCCTTCCAGGTCTCTACCCTCCGTTTTTACATCCTAGGCATGACGTGCTGTGGTATGGAATACCTCTTTGGTCAGTTTGGGTCAGGTGTCCTGTCTCTGCTTCCTCCCAGCTTCTCCTCCTCCCTGGCAGAGCATGAGACTTTGAAAGTCCTTGGCCAGACCAAAATGTTCTAAGAAGTAACCGAAACCATCGGTGTTATCAGTGCTGTTCCCAGGCTGAAAGTCAAAACCACAGCACTGCTCCAGCTACTAAGAAGGAGAAAAATGACTGCTACTGCCGAACCCGGGACAATTAGTAATGTTATCTTTCCTTCAATAGCTGGCCTGCCAATCAGCTGGGCTTTTTTAGGTTTTTTCTGGTTTGGAAGATTAAGATTTCCCTTGTTTGTTTGTTTGTTGTTTTTTGTTTGTTTGTTTTTTGTTGGGATAATATTTTCAGATGTTAGGACTGAAAAAACACTGAGAGTATGCTTACACTACTTTTGCTTTTCCTATCATGAGTAAATGTTGACATTTCCCTAATATGGGAATCATATCTTCTTTTCCAGTTTTGTATTCTTGGTTTCAAATTAGTCCTCTTGGTTTGTTATGTATAGTAAGTAATGCACTCAATAAATTCCTTTATCCTTATAGAGAGGGAAACGCAGTGCTTACACTTGCATGCCACAGTTTTGCCTAAACCCATTAAAATAGTAATAAGGAAACTGTTAGCCCCTCTACATGGCCATCTCCATTCAGTTAGTGTTGGTTTAATAATATCACTCTCTTGGATCTGTTGATCAGAGTTTTCCTTGTTGTTTCATTAACTTAAGTGCTCAATTAATGTAGCATATAGTAGTATATTTTTGTCAGCATTTCCAAATTTAAGGTATTATTTTCTGGGCTTACAGTTATATTCTGAGATTTTAATTTTCCTAAATGTATATCAAGTCATAGATAATATCTTAAATAAACTTTTCCTTAGAGTAGAAAAGGAAAGCAATGAATGTTAGATCCAATTGTGATCAGGGAGGAAGAGAAGGATTGTTTAGTGACCTGAAAACTCCTATGACTCACCATGAAGCAGGATGCTGTGCCACAGTGTCATGGGTTCAGCAGCAGCAGTCGTTTTTTCTCCTTCTTGGTAGCTGGTGCAGCACTGTGTTTTTTGATTTTGGGCCTTGGAACAGGGCTGATAACACCAGTGTTTTCAGTTACTGCTTGGTAGTGTTTTGTCTAGCCAAGGACTTTCTGAGTCTCATGCTATGCTAGGGAGGAGGGGGAGCCGGGAGGAAGCAGAGACAGGACACCTGACCCAAACTGACCAAAGAGGTTATTCCATACCACAGCACGTCATGTCCAGGATGTGAAGACGGAGAGCAGAGACCCGGAAGGGTGTGGTGGTGGACTGGGGGTACACGGCATGGTCAGGTTTTCGGTACTGGGGGGTTCGCTGCTGGGGGGTGCACTGGTTGGGTCGGGCTTGGTGAGCAGTTGTATTCTTTTTCCTTGTATTTCTCTTGTATTATTACTGATGGTAGCAGTAGCAGTTTGTGTTATACCTTAGTTACTAAACTGTTCTTATCTCAACCTGTGCGAGTTGCAATTTTTTTTTTTCGATTCTCCTCCCCATCCCCCTGGGACTGGGGGAAGAAAAAGAGGGGAGTGAGTGAGTGAGTGAGTGAGTGAGTGAGTGAGTGAGTGAGTGAGTAAAACTTCGTGAGCTTTAGAGGCTTAAACCACGACACACAGTAAGCTGATGGGGTTGCTGTGTCTGCCTGTGCCCACTCCCTAAACCCTTCTCCCTTTCTGGAAACATTTTTCTCATTGGCTGTATTTGCTACACTGTCTTTAAAGAGGATACTTCCAGTGCAGATGGGTAGGGTAGGATTTGTAAATGGGAAAATTATTACAAAATTTCAATGGTAAATATCAGAGTGAGTTTGCACAAATCCGATTTTTTGAGGAAATGCCATTCTCTGACTATTTATATAAATATTTAAAGCTGGTAACAAGAGTCTACAGAGTTATTCCAAAAGTGTGAAACCTTATATTCAGGAAAGCTGTGAATGTGCCTTCTGGTTGAAGTTTCCAGCCTTGGAATTTGATATACATTGTTGGAGATGTTCTGGGGACTTCCAACAGCTTTGCTGCTGAGATGATAGGATTATCTTGAAGTATATTGGAAGGTCGTGACTAGTCCAAAGTTTGTGTTTAAGGCTATGAAGTCAGATTTCTTTGGCAAAGAGACCAAGCAGGTTTTTCTTCAGTGGTATGACAACTTTCTCCCCCTGTCTTTTTCCTCAGAGAAACACTCATAAAATTGTATTAATGTCTGTGACTATCAAACAAGAATATAATTAAAAAAAAAATCTGAACAGTTTACAGTATCGCTGACATTATATTTTCCCCAAATACAGCATGTTAAGATCCTGTCTTTTTTATAGGTCAAATATAATGAGTCAAATATCACATTATAATTGGATCCTTAACAGTAACCAAATATGTAAAATTGCTGTAATTGTAGGATTAGGGCAAATTTTTCAAAGTCCAGATCTGGTTTCATGTATGGAGGCCATGTATGCCAGTACTAGTCTTAGGGTTGTCTGCACTGCCCCTCAGGCTTTCTGATATACATTCCATACATGCAGTATGGAGTACCAGCCCCATATGTATGTTGGTACCTACTGCACACCACCATTATCCAACTCAGGGGATTTCACATACTCAGGTTGGGAGGTTTGTGTCTGGAAAATCACATCTCATGTGGAGATTATTTCTACAGCATTCAGGGGATATGTTAATCTAATTTTCATCTGCATTAATTTTCTGCTGATTATGTCTAAAGACTATGGCCTAATCTCTTGACAGGCTTCACTGAACTTACTCTATAGCAGTCTTAAGTGATTGATTGTACAATGTCATATTTTAGAACAGCTGTTCTTCGGTCATGCAAGTGCCAAGGAAATGTTCAGAAATAGTCAGCTATTCTGGGGAATATCAGGAGAAAAATCTTTTCTGTATTTTGGGTTGGAATTTATGAAGTTTCTTTCCGAACAAAAATTTTTAGTTCTGCTCTGAGGAGGGTTTGCCCTTTTGAGGTTCACTGGGGCAGTCTTCCACTGTCGTAGAGAGTTAGAATCATGGAATCAGTTAGGTTGGAAAAGAACTTTAAGATCATTGAGTCAACTGTAAAGGACTTGATGTAAATTTGTAAAAGGGTCTCATCTTTTCAGGAGGTAAGGGAATTGATCTGAGCCTAAGCTGCACAAACCAGCAGCTCCAAAGCAGCAAAGCCTGTGTATGTATGCATGCACATGAGCATGCCTATGAACACAGAGGTATGAGAGACTTGGGAGAAAAAAAAATGCGCAAGGTCATCATCACAGATGAAATAGCTTATGTGGACCACTGTAGTGTTTTAAAAATGCTTATCATTTATTCATGGGAGCTTTGCAAAATAGTAAGTGCTTTTCAAACTTAATTGAAAACTCAGGGAATTTTCCACAATGTCCAGTTTCAGGCATCTCTTAGGTGCTCTGAATCACCATTCAGAGCTCATTCCTTTCACAAAGTGGGAACTGAAGCTTTCAGTGTAGGTGTGAATAATAACCTGAATTAATATACCAAAGAATTTGCAACCTGTTGGAAAGCTTCTGGAACTTTTGGGAAGTCTTTTAGCAGGAGGACTCAGTTTGGATATTGTTCTTATATCTGCCTAGAAATTCTTCTTCTGTATCAGGGTCATAATGTCGGAATAAAATTGTAAAGGTCTAATTTTATTTCTACAGTTGAAATCGAGTCTCATGTTGCAATTCAGAAGCCAGTGAAATTTGGTCTGTGACAGATTCATTTATATCTGCATATCATTCTGCAAATGTCACTCTGTTATGTTAAAAAAGGTTTGGTTGTAAAACTTGGATTTGACATTTGCACAATTTCTCCTTGTTGAGCTGAAATACACAGAAAGTCAGGAAGAGTTCTTGAAATTTGAAGAGGTATAATACGGAAATTTTGACCTTCCCTTTGAAGTGTAAAAGTATCATTTAACTGTGACCAAGAAAAACCCTCTTTTTCACATAAATGGGAGCAAATCCATGTTATACTTAGAGGGGAATGGCGGCTAGCTTGGGGGTTTAGATAACAGAAAGCAGGAAAATCATAAAAGAGCAGTCTGCTTTGTGCAGCTCTCTTTTACCAGGCTGAGCAAGAATTCTGTCTGTAGTGATGAGTAGGCTGAGGCAGGAGCTGCCAAGTCAGTCCTGTTCTTTTTTCCCCCGTAGATTTGTAAAACTCTTCTACCCAAATTGTTCTCAAGCAAATACAGTAGACTTAGAATTCTTTTTGCAAAATACTTCTGGCTTCAGTTTCAAGTGTCCTTGAATGACTGAAGTGTAAAGCTGAATACATGGGTTATTCTGATTGAATGCAGAGCTGTGGAAATGATATGCCCAAGAAAAGCATTCTGCTAAGACCAACACAAATCTTGGGTGCATTGTGTCACTGTATTTTTAGGTGTAAGGTATTAGAATTGCTTCAGATGAGTCTGTGCTCCAGGACCATGTGTGAGAGGAGGGATAGGTGTTATAAGAGACTGACGAAATTGCTGGGAAGGTCAGAATTTGTAGGATCCAGAATTTGAACCCAAGATTATATATGTCTCTCATGAGAGGAGAGCAGGGATGAAGCATTTAATCCTGTAATTCAATCTCAGTGAAAAGAATTAATCATAGAAAACACTGAAATCATCATTAAATTCCTTCAGTGAGCTGGAAGACTGGGGAAAACCAAAGTAAATTTTTAAAAAGAAGACAACAGAAAGTGTTGTACCTATGAACAGCAAAATGAAAAGTTTTTTAAAATAAAATACTTGTTTAAAACTTTGCTCAGCTTTTTTATGGTATGAAAATTTACTGTTGCTGGTAGAAATGAAAGATTACTGCTGCTAAACTGTCATCTAAGATGCACTGGCATGTGTCAGATTAGCTGTGGAAATTTTGTGAAATAGAACCCAGAAGGTGTGCTAATTGCTAGACACCACAGAGTGGGAAGTAAATATGTTTCCAGTGAGTGAATATTGAGAAAATCAGCATCTGGAAGAAATAGGAATTTTGGTTTCTTAATTGTGTCATTCACCCCAGTACATCTGCCAGAGATATTAAGAGCAAATATAACTGTATTTGAGAGAAGATGCAAGTTTAGATAAGGAAAGGGGAAGAGTAATATTGTGCCTTTTTGTTCCATGCTGTGCACATGAAGGCTGTGTAAATCTCTCTTCTTCAAGTTTTGGTACAAAACCACATCAGGAGAAGAAAAATATTGTTTGCATGATTATGTTTACCTTTTCAGAGGATGGGAAAATCCAGAAAATCTCATTTATGATAAGTAAATAATCCATATTTTTACGTGTTTTGTTCCTCATCATAACAAAACATCGTATACTAGAAAGCTGGGCTGCAGAAGACAAAAGGCATCCCGCAGAGGTTATGTCATTGGAATCATCAGAGAAAAGAATTAAACTTTCATCCTACTTATGCCACTCCTGTTCATAGTATAGTTTAAATAAACACAAAGGCTTCTTTACTGTGCTGTCACACCAGCCTGGAAACTGGTCTTTGGGGATTGCAAGAATGAAGTGTAGGCAGACACTCTGCCTAATATTAGGGAAGAAGATGGGATGGGATGGGATGTAAGTAGCTAGAAAGTGGGGAATTAGGTTGTTCACCTAGCATCAGTGCAAGTACAGTGCTCACCAGCCTAATCTCATGCCTTTCTTATTTTCAGTTTTTGTACTGCATCATTAGATGCATTTTCTCCTAACTGATTTAAGGACAGAATGTATTTCTCACCCTCTTTCAATGTCACAGTATCACTGTCATTACATTTTCCTAGGCTGTTTGAAAAATAGTTTTCATGGAGGAAAATAACTGAAGAAAAGAAGTTAGCTGTAAGAGAGAGCTTGGTATGTTGTACTTCACAAATCTGACTTAAAAACAACATGTTATCGAAAAAGAAGAAACTTTTTAAAAAAATAAATAAATACCAGAAGGACCACTGCCTACTATTGCCTGTAAGAATGCCATACTCTACGACACCTGGCTTTTAGGTATAGAAATATCCCAAAAATGTTCAGAATCAGTAAGCTATTTTTGGAAATAGCAAAACCCAAAAATCTTTTAATTACTTTGGAGTAAGACCTCCATTAATAGCTCATAGAATCAAAGAATCATAGAATATTTAGGGTTGGAAAGGACCTTAAGATCATCAAGTTCCAACACCCCTGCCATGAGCAGGGACACCTCCCACTAAACCATGCCACCCAAGGCTCTGTCCAACCTGGTCTTGACCACTGCCAGCAACGGAGCATTCACAGCTTCCCTGGGCAACCCATTCCAGTGCCTCACTAACCTTACAGTAAAGAACCTCTTCATTATATTTAACTTAAACTTCCCCTGTTTAACTTCGAACCCATTACCCCTTATCCTATCGCTACAGTCCCTATCGGGGAGTCTCTTCCCAACATCCCTATAACCCCCCTTCAGATACTGGAAGGCTGCTATGAGGTCTCCACACAGCCTTCTCTTCTCCAGGCTAAACAGCCCCAACTTTCTCAGCCTATCTTCATATAGGAAGTGCTCCAGTCCCCTGGTCATCCTCGTGGCCCTCATCTGGAGTTGTTCCAACAGTTCCATGTCCTTTTCATGTTGAGGACACCAGAACTGCTCACAATACTCCAAGTGAGGTCTCAGGAGAGCAGAGTAGAGGGGCAGATTATCACCCTGTACTAGGAATTTAGAAATTGCGGATTCTTTGCTGGAAGTCAGAGCAGAACTAAATTAGAAGAGTCTGAATTGCACATGGAAATTATATTAATTTCTTGTAGTTCATGTGGGTCATGTGGAACTCCCGTTTAAAGCTATCACACTAAATAGTGTTGTATGGAAAAAACCATGTAAAAAGTCCCACTTTGGCAGATCTTGGCTGTTAGAGAAGCTCTCCTAAAAATCTGTTAGATTGTCCAAACATATCTGTAGGAGTGGTTATAAACTAATTTGCTCTTTGGCTGGCTGCTAGGTATGCAACAGACTACACTTGCACTATGAGTCACACTACAAATATGAGAAAATGTCGAATTTATCCCAGTAAAGTTGTTGTAGGTGAGGAATGTCAAACTATAAAATATCACTCAATTTTTCATAACAGTAATCACTGGGGGGGGTAACAATTTCAATAGGTTTTAATCAAGTTTTTTATGTTTGGCATTTATTTTGTATTTTATTTATTTTATGGAAAAATCTCCTAGGTTCGTGTGTAGCAAAAATGAATAATTGAGGAGATAGATGGGACACATGAGATTTCTTTTTTAGAGACCTAGAGAAAAATGTGGAAATGTTATTTTACAGCTATAGAGTGGGATTTATAAGCTTCAGACTATTTCTGTGTCCCTTTATTAAAGTGAATTGTCTACAGCAGGGAAATAAATCAGTGATGTATTTTAAATCTAGGAAGTCTGAGTCTTCTAAGTTTCTTTATTCTTCGAAGGAGAAAGTTCACTGTTTAAAAAGCTTTGAAAATAACTCCAGATTCGCTGCTACCATGACTAATAGCATTCTGAAAACTGAAATAATAGCTAGGGGAGTATGTTTCTGAAATGTCCTTTTGCTTCTTCCTCTGACTTTAGTGTTATATTTGAACCTGCAAGTCACTCCTCTGCTGAGCCCTGGCAAATGTCTGAGATCTTAGAGGTCAGCTTTATAGTGGAGTTTAAATCAGTGGATATGTTTTAGCTTGGTGTAGTTATACACATACATTATGAGTCCTAGAGCAGACATGATCACAGAGTGCTGACCTTCTCTTGGGCCTGCTTCAGTATTGTGATAATGTCAGATCCTCATGAGGTCAATCTCCTGAAAGAAATGACTAACTAGGGACTATGTCATGTCACTGATGCAGCTCTTTTTTCCTTAGAGAGGGATCTAGTCTTGAATGCCTAAAACGCAGGGTGTGCTGCTTCCTCTAGCTCTGCATTGACTATACAGATATGTCCACCTTAGGTTAGATGCAAAAACTAGATATCCAAGGTATGGTGACAAGTGTCTTTGCTTTTATAGAGAGCAGTGGAAATCCCAGTTTTGAATTGTTTTAATCATATAATAAATGATGGTATAAAGATTCAGAAAGTGAACAAAAATGTCAAGATGCATTGCTATGTTAAAGTTTTCTTCTACTTAGAGATACTTTCTTACATGTCCTTGACTGTATATATATGTATGTATGTATGATGAAGCACTCTATAGACAGATAGAAACAGTCTCACGCTCACAGGCCCTTGTTCTCATGGGAGACTTCAACCACCCTGATATCTGTTGGAGGGATGGTACAGCCTGGCACAAGCAATCCAGGAGGTTCCTCGATTGTGTGGAAGACAACTTCCTTCTGCAAGTAATAGGGGAGCCGACAAGGAGAGGTGCCATGCTTGACCTCTTCCTCACCAACAGGGCAGGGCTGGTTGGAAATGTGACGATCCAGGGCAGCCTTGATTGCAGCGATCATGAGATGGTTGAATTCGAGATCCTCAGGACAGTGAGAAGAGCGTGCAGCAAGCTCACTGCCCTGGACTTCAAGAGAGCAGACTTTGGCCTCTTCAGGAACCTGCTCATTAAGATTCCATGGGATATACCCTAGAGGGCAGGGGGGCCCAAGACTGTTGGTTGATATTCAAGGATCACCTGCTGCAAGCTCAGGAGTGTTGCAACCCAATTAGAAGGAAGTGCAGTAGGAGGGCCAGGAGATCTCCTTGGATGGATAAGGAGCTGCTGAGGAAAATTCAAAGGAAAAAAGAGGCTTCTAAAAGGTGGAAGCAAGAACAGTTAGCCTGGGAAGAATACAGGGATGTTGTCTGGGAAGCTAGGGACCAGGTTAGGAAAGCTAAGGCCCACTTAGAATTAAACTTGGCAAGGGATGTTAAAGACAACAGCAAATAAAAGGCAGGCTAGGGAAAACGTGGGCCCCCCTTAGGAAGCTATCGGGAGAACTGGCTACCCTGGATTTGGAGAAGGCTGAGGTTCTTACTGAGTTCTTTGCCTCAGTCTTCATCAGCAAATGTTCTGACCACACTATCTAAGTCTTGGAAGGCAGATGCAGGGACTGTGAGAATGAAGCCCCTGGGCCCACTGCAGGAGAGGATGTGGTTCGAGACCATCTTCGGAACCTGAAAGTATACAAGTCCATGGGAGCTGATGAAATCCATCTGAGGGTCCTGAAGGAGCTGCAAATGAAGTTGCTAAGCCACTGTCCATCATATTTGAAAAATCATGGCAGTCAGGTAAAGTTCCTGATGACTGGAAAAAGGGAAATACAACCCCCATTTTCAAGAAGGGGAAAGTGGATGAGCCAGGGAACTACAGAGCAGTCAACCTCACCTCTGTGCCTGGCAAAATCTTGGAGCAGATTCTCCTGGAAGGCATGCTGAGGCACATGAAAAACAGCAAGGTGGCTGGTGACAGCCAGTATGGCTTCACTAAGGGGAAATCCTGCCTGACCAATTTGGCAGCCTTCTATGATGGGGCTACAGAACTGATGGACAGGGGTAGAGCAGTTGATGTCATCTACCTGGACTTGTGCAAAGCATTTGGCACTGTCCCACACGACATCCTTGTCTCTAAGTTGGAGAGACATCAATTTGATAGGTGGAGCACTCGGTGGATAAAGAACTGGCTGCATGGCCGCATGCAAAGAGTTGTGCTCAATGGCTCAATGTCCAGCTGGAGACCAGTAATGAGTGGTGTCCCTCAGGGATGGGTGTTGGGACCGCTTTTGTTCAACATCTTTGTTGGTGACATGGAGAGTGGGATTGAGTGCGCCCTCAGCAAGTTTGCTGATGACACCAAGCTGTGTGGTCCGGTTGATATGCTGGAGGGAAGGAATGCCATCCGGAGGGACCTTGACATGCTTGTGAGGTGGTCTGATGCCAACCTGATGAAGTTTAACCATGACAAGTGCAAGGTCCTACAGCTGGGTTGGAGCAATCCCAGGCACAGCCAAAGGTTCGGCAGAGAAGAGATTGAGAGCAGCTCTGTGGAAAAGGCCTTGGGGGTGTTGGCTGATGAGAAAACGAACATGAGTCGGCTGCAGTGTGCACTTGCAGACCAGAAAGCCAACCGTATCCTGGGCTGCATCAAAAGGAGCATGACCAACAGGTTGAGGGAGGTGATGCTGCTGCTCTACTCTGCTCTCCTGAGGCCTCACTTGGAGTATTGTGTGCAGTTCTTGTGTCCTCAACATGAAAAGGACATGGAACTGTTGGAACAACTCCAGATGAGGGCCACGAGGATGACCAGGGGACTGGAGCACTTCCTGTATGAAGATAGGCTGAGAAAGTTGGGGCTGTTTAGCCTGGAGAAGAGAAAGCTGTGTGGAGACCTCATAGCAGCCTTCCAGTATCTGAAGGGGGGTTATAGGGATGTTGGGAAGGGACTCCCTGATAGGGACTGTAGTGATAGGATAAGGGGTAATGGGTTCGAAGTTAAACAGGGGAAGTTTAAGTTAAATATAATGAAGAGGTTCTTTACTGTAAGGTTAGTGAGGCACTGGAATGGGTTGCCCAGGGAAGCTGTGAATGCTCCGTTGCTGGCAGTGGTCAAGACCAGGTTGGACAGAGCCTTGGGTGGCATGGTTTAGTGGGAGGTGTCCCTGCTCATGGCAGGGGTGTTGGAACTTGATGATCTTAAGGTCCTTTCCAACCCTAAATATTCTATGATTCTATTCTAAGTATAATACCTGAAAAGAAAGTAATCAGGGACAAAGCTCTATCAAGTCTCTCTAGTTTGCAGGTTCAGACTCTGCTGTGCATTGCTTTTGAGGTTCTGAACCATGAGTGCGTTGCTGAAATTTGGTTTCTGTTCATTCAGCTGACAATATATTCATGTCTATATGGGAAAGTAAATGCAGATTAATGTGTTATTCTCTTGAAGAGGTGAGGCAGACTATCAGAAATAATCAGATAGTATCTGTATTATGAAGCATGTTTGCTAAAGTAAAAATGCAAGTGAAGAACAGTCCCCAGCCGCAAGTATCAGATTAACTGCATGTGAAGTAAAAGGATATTCACAGTGTTCATGTTCAATTTTTTATTATAGGTCTTGTTCCTTAGAAATTATAGGTGCCCAGTCATAATATAACTCCTAGGCAATGCAGCATTTTCATGTAAAGAATTAGGTGTTAAAGCAGAGCTGTATCACTGAAGTCAGGAAGGACTGTTTCACTCTGCTGCATCTTCAGTTTCTGATTTCCATATCTTTTTATTCTGTTTCACAATACTCAGCTAACTACAGCTGCACCTGGAGGATATGTACTAGGATTATTCTCAGGATTTCCCTGACTTGTGAGCCTGGTGAAGATAAAACTCCCATTAGATTTGTGTGTGTGTGTGTGTGTGTGTGTGTGTGTGTGTGTGTGTGTTCAGACAAGGTATGTCATGAATAGCGTTTTGTCAGATCCTACAGTGTATCCCCTTGCTGTTCTCCTTTTAAGGTGGTGAATTGAAGGGGAGGGCAATTCTTGTCTTGTGACAGTCTTCCACATGCTAAAGAAGATTATGCTTGGCTCCCTTCACAACATATCAACGCTGCATACCTGGACAGCTATTTAATGTTCATCTACTTTTTCTGGTGTGCATTTTAGAACTAAAGCAGTAAAAATATTTGTTGCGAGTCACTGTAGATACTCCTGAGGAATTGTGGGTAGTAGATTATTTCCCTCTAACAATTTCATCTAACCTTGAAATGAGGCACAGCCTTACGGATATTTATAAATGACCACTCTTCTGTTGTCATTTTTGACAGGTTGTTAGGCACTGGAAGACAAATACACCAGACTACAACGTATTGTATGTGGCATTCAACTTCACATTTGGGACTCTGAGAGCAGAAGCAAACTAGCCCACAGAAAACAGCTGCTCCTCAATCTACTAATGTTTCAGTTATTTAACTAAAATGCACTCTTCAGAGTGATCTGAAGGTTAAAGTTTTGAGGTTCTAATGTTGACCTCCATTAGGAAAAGCCTATGTTAAAGCAGCAAAAAGATAAAAGACTATGCTGCCATAAAAATGTATATAGCCATTATATGGGTGCTATAATTTTGTGTGCAGGTGGACATTTGCCTATATATGAGCACTTCCTTGCAAGTTCCTATTAGCAACATTTGAACTGACCATTCAACTTTATTTATTTATTTTAATTTTCACTGGTCCCTGAGGGGCTACACCTCTCCTTTTCCCCCTTTGCCTTTTCACAATGGTGAGAAAGATATGAGAACTGGGGACACTTTTTCAGACTCTCCCTTTGGCATGAGTGGTTTCTGGCATCTTGAGGGGTGCCTCATTCCCAGCAGCTGTGGGAGCATTGCTCCAGCTGTTGTGGGGGAAGGATGGACCTGGGTGTTGGGTAGCATGGCAGAGGAGGAGCTGTGGAACCTGGACCCAGTGAGGGGTGGGAAGTCTGCCTTAAACAGCCGCCCATCCACCAGCCCTGTAAGCCCAGCAGCACAGCGCAACAGCCTTCCTCCTGCTCCATGGCAGGAGGCACGGTTGCATGGCCAGCCTGTTAGTCTCATGTTCAGTGCAGGAGGCTTGACCTCTCTGGGGTAATGTAAAATTAGTTTACTAATTAATTACCTACATCCTTCTCCAAGTATGCTTTTTATGGTCCCGAGAAGCTCATGCCCAGGAACTGCCAAGCTCTGCTGCTCTCTTTGCTTGTGTGTCAGCAGTGGTCTAGATACAAAAGGTGCTTGGCTTATTTCGGGTATAGGCAGTAATGAGAAGGGATCCTGAGCTGGTATGGCATGGCCTGTTGCATCCCTGGGTGCAACATATAAGCTTCCGTAGAGATACAGGATAAAATGCAAAGCATGAAGCCATGTCCTTGTACTCTAAAAAAGTCCCTGAATAATTATGATTTCCCCCCCATCTTGGTTTTTAATAGGTTTTTCTTGAAGGTGTGAATTACTTTGTATGCTTTCATTACCTGCCAGCTTTTACACAGCGTGCTTCTGGAGTTCTAGGAACTGTGATGTTTTTGCAGCTTCTGACTTTGCATAGCAGTGAGAGTCGTATATGTTTCCTATCAACAGCTTCTATTAACCAGAGTTCCTTCAGAAACAAGTGCTAAGGAGTCTGCTAGGAGCATCTTAAAAGTTACCTTTTCAACAAGAAGAGATATCTGAAAGTGTTATCTACTGGGAATCCTTGAGCAGAAGTGTCCTTGATTGCATAGCTCTGAACGGCTCTCCTGGCAGTTTCTCCTCGTTTGCTTTTCTCGTTGAAATGTGCTTTCTTTTTCTCTGTCTTGAAGAATAGGCAGCCTCTTCCCAGGCCATCCAGTTTCAGTTCATAGATTCTTGTCTAGATACTTATTGATTCATCATGCCCATGGCTTAGAGACTTGCTATTTATATGGAATCAATAATATAGAGGGAAGGTTGTAGCAGGGGAGATCACTATAAAAGAGGGGATTTCACAGGACTAGACATGTGCTTTGTTAGCAGTTTTTTTCTAAAGGCCTGAGTTAAGTTCTTCCCCTGACTCTGCACTTCAAAGAGCTTGCCTGGGGCTCTATAGAAGCAAGCCAAAACTTAAAATTAAGATTTTTCTTTCAGGTGGTGAACTGTGTGCCAGGACATCCTACAGAGTTTCTCTTAACATACGTGGGGGAGACCAAAGTGCTATGGGGAAGTCCTAGAAGGGAAGGGTGGAAAAGAAAAAAACCAACCAACAGTTACATAGTTTTCAGAAAGGCGAGTGTGCATATATGTGCCTGCAGTTAGTGGGAGGATTTTTCCAAGGTATAAATAATATTTTGGTGCAATTTACAGATTAAGTGATAATGCATTACAGAGCTGCAAAATGGAATGTGATGAGTTGTAAAAATACGTCACAGAGTTAAAGAAACTTCAAATCAATACAGAGATACCATTCTATCCAGTCATGAAAATAGAGAAGACAGAACGAAACAAAGCCAAAAAACCCCTAAAGAAGGAAAATTGACCCTCCAACTAAAACCCTGTCTGTAAGTAGGGACTAGCCACACAGCCAAGCAAGAAAGCAAACAAGCAAAAGTCTTGGAGAGGTATTAAAATGTGGAATTTCAAAATTAAAATGTTTTTTATAGGTAAGTTATGTTGAATTTCATCATATTTTCTATGTGATGAATGTACACACATAAGTGAATGTGGAAATGTATTTTCATATTCCTATGGTATATTTTTATTTAAATATCCTTTCTAAAGGAATGAGGGCACAGGCATGCATAGCTGCCTTTCTGTAGAGAAGAGGTTTACGGAGTGACTCAGTATTCTGAATGTATTGTTTGCAAAGATCCTGCACAATGAAAATCTTGAAGTTGGCAGAATTTTTGGAAGTCTGACTTGATCTCACTGTGTGGTTTCTATCAGGTTATCACTAGAGTCCCGAAGTCCTACTGTTATGGTGTGTATTCTAGGTTTGATCAGCTTAATATTTCTTCGATACAGATATTAAGCAATGTTCATATGCATCCTTAAAAAAATTTCTTTGTGGTGCTTATTTGGAAGTCATTGCTTTCTCTACTCTTTTGTGGAATGTATTACTTTCCAAATAAATTCTGTTGGGCTGTTGCTTTTATAACCTTGAAGAATCTTAGCATGGAGTGAATAAGGGATGCTGAGCGTAACTTTTCAAAAAGTAAAGTGGGATATAATACAAATATTTTGATAATAGGACTCATAGTGACATTCAGGTGCTTAAATATAAAATTACCTTCTTATTACTATGATCTATTATCTAAATAAGTTTCTTCACCTTAATAAATAAATAAATAAAAGCTTTAATTGTGGAAGCAATTTCCTAAGCCACTAGATGTGTGTTGAGATGGAAACAGAGCATAGGGACCCAGCTGCATCCTTCTTTGGGGAAACCATTATTGTGCTTTCCTATGCTTCAGCTGCTGTCTCCGCAGAGTACCTAAAGTCCACTGAGGTGCTTGAGCTATTTTCTAATAACCATGAGAATCCTGAAAGCAGGCCATTTAAAAGGACAAGTGAGTTTGGCTCTCCATCTATTTCATAGAGACTCCCATGCACAGCACTTTTCTTAAGACACTACTTCAGGTGAGGGTTGTGTGCCAGGGGGTTATGCAAATATGTAGGGGTAGAAAAAACTTTATTATCTCTTCTTCTTTCTTATGTATCCCTGAGAACATGTTAATTTGTCATCTGGTTCAATGTGCCGTGAGACCAATTGGGTCAGCTGGAAAGAAAAGAAAATTAATAATGAGAGTCATCTAAGGAAACAGAGGAAATATATTCCCCATAATGGTGTAAACTACAGTCTTCTGAAGCCCTGAGACTGAGGAAAAATGTGGGGGTTTTTGCATTCTGTCAGATGCTGAAGGCTGCTCTGAGACGTGCTACTGCTTCTTGCTGAGTCGAAATCTTTGGCAGAAGGCCCATAGAGAGAGTAGGAGAGAATAAAAAGTCTTTGTGCCAAATGTTCTTTTGAGTGCCTGAGAGCTGGATTGGTCTTTTTTCTCTGTGAAATCATATAATTAGTAATCTCAAACCTCAGCCTGGTAATTTACAAAATGTCTGCACACTTTAATATATTGTTTGCTTAACATGTTTGATAACAACCTCAGAGATACTGGGGCTTTTGACTTCTTCTGGTATTTATAAACTGTGCCTTGCCCTGGGTGTTTCTCTGCCAGCTCTACGTAAGCTCATCTTGTGGATGGTGTCAGCCCGCAGCTGCTAGAGAAGAAACGTGGGAAGCATCTTGCCTACAAAAAGCAAAGCAGCTCCATTTTGGGCCTGTAAGGAAACATGGAATCTTTGCTGCCATCAGCATCCTCTCATCTGCTCCACTGCTCAGCGGAACGGGGTGGCTGTGGTGGAGTGGCTCTTCTTTGGGTACCTGCGACAGGAGGTGTGAGAGACCAAATGGACTGGCAATAGCCAGCAGCTATGGTTGTCATGAGGACTGGGCAAACCCGCAAAAGCCTCCGCTCCTCCTCTTCCAGCAGGTGAACATACAAAGAGCTGCAAGATCCCGAAAGACTGCTGTTTGGGATCTTGTCTAAGCCCTCTGTGGTTTTGTGAATCTAGTGATCATCTGATTTCAAAACTGAAAGTGGGTCTAGGGAGGGCAACACTCTAGGCTGATAGGGGGTCATACAAAGAAGAGGGAATTATCCTTCAGGTTACTTGAAAATTAGTTGTGTTTTGAGTTCCTGTGTCTTTGGCTAAAAATTTGGCTTGAAGGCACCATTTGTAGCCATTGCCATAGAAAGGTTCTGACTTCTATGAGAGAGGAGTTAAACTTACTTGAGTAAGATTACCTCACCCCTGCCAAAGGACTGATTGAATAAAATTCTCAGTAAGGCCGGGAGGATAAAGTCAGATGGCTGTGAGCTCTCCAGATCCAAGAGATCCTACATGAAGTGCTCTATCTGTGGTTTTATGTTTGTAAAGATTGTGTGACCAGCTGGGACTGTGCCAACTTGCTGTGTTACTCCAGTCAGCCTTTTTCTGTCTCAGAGGAGATAATTCAATCCTTCAGCCCATTTTGGTGCATAGTTTTTGCTATGGGAATACCTGAAGCTTGATCTTACAGGGTCATCAGTGAGCTCTTCTCAGGGGAATGCTAGTTTTCTTTGATTTTTTTCCAAAAGGGAAGAAGTCTTCCCACACAGATGGCTATAACTGGCGGTTGGCAAGCAAACTGATGGATGAGATTTTTCTTTGGCGCTGTACAGAAAAGTATACTTGGAAATGTGACTGTGGCAAAACATTCATTAGCTTGGTTTTTAAAGGCTACCAGGGCTGCTGTCTGCCGGGTGTTGTCATATGAACTTTGCTTACCATCCTTCCCCCACGTGGACTCACCGGGTTAATTGCATGGTAGAAGCAACCCAATGAGAGGAGCTGAGCTAACATCTGCTAACAAGAATCACTCTTTTTTATTTAAAATGCTTCCCTCAGAAGAGAAAACACCACATCAAAACCAGGAAGGATAGAAAGGGCTGCAGTTAACAGGATCTTTTGAGTATGTGTTGCCTACAGGCAGCACTGCAAAGGTTATCGGTCCAAGCAATGAGCTGTTTTTTAACAGTTCACCTGAGAACCTTCCCCAAGATGCAAGAAACATCAGAGGAAGAGAGAAATGAAAACCAATGGTGTACTTTTAAGGCAAACTGATTCTCCGCAGGTGTAAGTAGTGTGTAGTGAGTGATCTGTCTATTGGACTTTTTTAGTGCCCATGGTGACCAACTGACTTTTAATAGCTACAGCTGAGGTGCATGGAAATGTAAATGCAATAAATAAGATCTCAAAGTTCTGTCCATAAGGTGTGTTTGTAGTTCTTTAGAAAATATTGGCATGGCAAGGAGTTGTGCACATCACAGCATTAACCGAATCAAGCAAAAAAAAGGTCAGCGTGCCCCATGCTGTGGGATGGACTGCTGTCTTTGAACAGGGCAACTGTTCTGCTTGACTCATTGCAGTGTTTTGGCTTGTGTCTCTCTACAGCTATTGGTCTGCTGATCTGGAGGTAACCTGTCTAATAATCATAGAATCATAGAATAGTTAGGTTGGAAAGGACCTTAAGATCATCTAGTTCCAAACCCCCTGCCATGGGCAGGAACATCTCACACTAAACCAGGTCGCCCAAGGCTCTGTCTAACCTGGCCTTGAACACCACCAGGGATAGGGCATTCACAACTAATACAAGTGAATTACCTTGACAGTCTGTGGACGTTTCTTAGAAGAAAAGTTTGGGGGTTAGCTGTGGTTTTGCCACCTGCCGCCTCTGTCTTCCTTGCCTTTTTTTCTTTTTTTTTTTCCAAAATATTTCTAACACTCACATCTCTTAGTGAATACAGCAGCTGAGTAGATGTGAGGCTGCTGCAGCTCTTCATCCCCCCTTTTTGCCAGTGGGGAGGCTGAGCATGTATGCTTTTCTTAGACACATATGAATGAACATATAGACTCACATATGGACAGTAAAACAGAGCCAGCCACACAGATCAATGTATACAAACCAGAAAGCTTTTCTTGGCAGCCATGTTAATGCACAGAGCAATCATACAATGGATGGCCCAGTCGTCTTCCGTGACTGATTAGGAATGAAGTCTGCTGATGGAAGGAGATACGTTTATGCATACAAATACACAAAATGGATCACTCCAATCGCCATTCTTAGTCACAGCCTGACTGGTAGCTGGTCTGAGGTGCCCCATACTGCCAGTTGCTTTCACTGGATTCATGAGCCCATGAGGTTTGTGATCCCATGCCAGTTGCAGGTAATCAGAGCTCTTAATCTATCAGCAGCTAGCCTGGTTTAAATTTCCTTAGCTTTCACACATACCCACTCAGAGAAGAGAGTTTACTCACAAGAAAAGGTAGACATGGGATTTAATGATAGTGGAGGATAGCTTGGTGTGTTCAAGCACAAGTCTTAGCCTGGCAAATGTACTGGTCAGTTGCTGTTTATTCTTCACTAGCCCCTCTTACCCTGTCCACTTTATTGTTTTATGCTTATTCCTCCCAAGTCCACCCTGACTGCCTCCTTCCCATTCCCTTCCCCTGGTCCTTCCACTAAGCATCCCATAATGAGTCTCAAACGTTTCCACAAAATGTCTGAGGGCAAATACTACACAATCTCAAAATTCTGCTCCCCCTTCATCTGATAACAGGTCCTAGAGCCCTGTCTGCAGTGCTCCCTTTAGTCTGCAAGGCTTTCTGGGGAGGCAGTTTCTTGTGCTGACTCACCTAGGTGGGTTTCACATGGGGCCCATAGGCTGGTTGCTCCCTGGGGATGGTGCTGGGATCACCAGGTCAGAGTGTTCTGCTGGAACTCATTAGGATGCTCTGGCTCCTAGGGACACCCAGGGCCTTTGTGTTTAGTCAAGGGCCATACTAAGGTGAGGGGTATTCACCACATCCTCAGTTCTGGGTATTTGGAAGAACTGAGGAGGCACAGAGAGCTGCTTCTCACTACAATAAATTTTCTCTTTAAAAGTAAGATTTTAAGGAGAGAATTTACTGCTGGGTTTAGTTGTGTACTACTTCTAAACTACGTGAATGTTTTAATATGCGTGGCATCAGTGGAAGAGATAGCTAAATAAGGTTTTAAGTAGCCATGTGAAAGGTAATGATAGTGTAGAATTACCACTTTTTCCTGATGATTCTGTAGTGCGACCCCGTGTATCATCTGGAAAATAAAGCAGCATGAGTGCCTTTCCTGAGATGCAGCACAAACTGTGCCATGCCTCATTGTCACCATAGAGGACACAGGAGTTACTGCTGTGTCTGCAATTGATTTTTCAGTTCACTGGCCAAACAAAGAAAAAAACCGAAACCCAACAACAAAATAAAATAAAATAAAATAACTTTTTTTTTCCAAATAAAATGCATTTGCTTTGTTTTGAAAATTTTACAGTTTTAAAAATCTCTGGTTTGTCATAGCAATAAAAAATGCTATATTAAAATAAAATTAAGAAAATGTGGAGACAAATTCCCCCCCCCCCCATTCATGCTTTTAGGTTCAAAGTGTAACCAAGTTGTACTAGATTTCAAAAATAATTGCACTGCTTGAATACTGAACATTTAGTAAATGAACTGTTTGATGAAAAACACGACAGCTGTTATGATGGTTTAAAACATGATTTAATAATCATAATTCATCATACTTTTCAGTTGCATAGACTAGACTATATATCATCATTTGCTCAATCATTGTAATAGGTGCTGCATTTGCAATCATCAGGATAAATATCTCAGTTGTAAACCCAGATGTCACCTTTATTGAAAATAAAGAATTTCATTTTATCATTGAAGTTGTGATCCAAAACCACTGATCAAACCAACCCACTGATTTCAAAGGGATTTAAATCCGATCTTTAAATGTCATGTTCAGTAGGATTCCTCTCAACGTGTGTCCACCAGTGCTTCTTTGGGAGTCAATGGCTTGGTGCATGGCAGAGGTAATAACTGTAACTAGTATAGGAGATGCTTCTGCTTTCCCTGATGTCTCAACTGCCAGTTCTCCTTCTGGCCTGCGGAGCTGAAATGAAAGTATGCTTTGCTTTGTGTTCGTACAAGCAAACTGAAGCTTGTGTTCCCCAAACCTTGTCTGTTTTCTTCCCAGTTACTGTAATGACTGATCAAATCAAAGGTTTTATGTTTGACAAAAAGCTTCACGTTGCGTATGTTCTTCGCTACACAGCTGCAGCAGCATCAGCACAATTGCAGACAGAATATGAAAAAACTAAATTTGAGTTCCTCCTTACCAGCTGATAGGTGGATATAACATATTAAAAAGAACAAATAATTAATTGAATGGAGGAACTGTACAGTGTATTTCTTTTTATATATCTTTCTGATGTTTAAACAGAAAACATATGGAAATCCTGGTTTAGTTCTGGTTGTATAAGATTTTGATTATTTAGATGTGGCAACTACTAACACTTATTGAACTATTGAAAAATGCAAGCAATACTGTATGAGTGTTCTTGTGTGCTGAGAAATTTTGCAAGTCTATTTGTATCTTTACTATCTATAGTGACACACTGAGACTGATATGACATACTGAAATTGCTGAAGTGTAGCAGAAAGATAACCTACATTTCTTTTCCATGTCAATCAGTATGAACAAAGCAAATAGACTATGTGAACAAGAAAACCCACTTTTTTCCTGGTCACTTAAGAGTAGGACAGTGATTTAGAGCCTAATCTGGAAAATGTTACATTACAACCACTAATTTTATTTATTCGATATCAATGACCTACCTCTGTTTAATCACTCGTTTGGATACTGTGGTATAGAATAGTGACAGATCACTCAGAGAAACAGATGAAGCAGGTTGATAATCTGATGAAATATTGTTAGCTTTTCCTTGCAGATAGTTATTAAAAAAAGTAATTCCATTATAGGCCTTAATGCAATTACTTGTGGATATGGTTTACATGAATAAAGACTACTTATGTACCTACTTTGAAAGGACTGGGTTACTATAGTATTTCATATAGGACACCTTCAAATTATACCCAAGGTGACAAAAAGGCAAAAGTTTGTATAATATTAGATGTAAGATGGATTGAAACTCACGGTTTAGAGTAATTGCCATTCCTCTCCTTCTTGCTGATCTTTGCTTCTTGTTTCAGCTAAAGCTTTGTTTTTGTGAAAAGCTTTAAAACCCACCCAGACACAATCAGACAAAGCTTTGCACACTTTACATAGTCTCTCTGATCTTGGAGGAATTATCTGCAAGAGAATAAAATACATTTATTTCAGGTAATAGTGCAGATACGCAGGTCCTGTAAGCCAGTGTGCGAGCTGGTTTCCACAGCAGTAATCATGTATCTGAGGCTGTCTGCTCCTGCTGCTTCCTAATGGCTGAAGCTGCTTCTCACTAGTCGCTACACCCAGTTGTGAAGATAAGCCTGAAGAGAGCTAACCCTACCAAAAAAAATTATATTATATATATATATATTATTCTGCCAGCCTGTGTCCCTGGTTTATTGTCATCGCCATCAAATGAGAGTGTTCATATAAGCAAGGGATGAAGGGGTGTGGGAAAAGGGACAAGGGATCTTTTTCTTCCAGTAGATGTTAGAAATTAGATGGGTTTAGCTGCACCACCCAGTTGTGCTAGTGTCTTTGCAGGACCTATAATAGAGCCTTGTTGATGTTTGCTTGGTTGGGGTTTTTTTACTGTTCATACATAGCTACTGCAATCTAGTCCATGGCAGAGTAATTTCTTCCTCTTTCTTTGTTAATGGCCAGTGTATGTGTTAATGCATGGCCTGTGCAACTTACAAGAAAGAAAAGATTCAAATGGCTGAAAAGATGGGTATCAGAACTGAACACCAATGTTTTAAGTGGTTGGGATGGGAAATAGCAATGATAACAAACAATGGAATTCAGAAAGCTTTCCTTGATTTAATGCTAGGTTTGTGCATAACTTAGACCCAGACTCATGGTGAAAATATGACTGAAATGTCATTCACCTGAAGGAAAAAAAAGAAGTTGCCATGAAGGAACAAGAACAGGTAGAATTTATATATATTTAAAGGTCTTTGCTGTGTATGTTTAAACATAGTCTTTAAGTGCAATTTTATGTAGACTGAAAAATGATAATTACTTAGCTTTATTTTTTTCCAGGATTGTGATTATGAACATTTAAGTTTTTGCTGAACCACTATCATACTGATGTATGAGATAGCTATTGATGATTTCACTACATGAAATATGCTATAAAAGTGGCAGGTTAATTACAGGATATACCGTTAATGGGTGAGATATGGTTATGTCTGTTTTCCTAGTTATGCACTCATAATACAGCATTACATCTTCTGGAACATAATATATACATATGTTATGCATAATCATCAGTAAAACTTCGCAATCTGTACACATAGATATCTCTTTCTTTAGTCCTTCACACTGATTTCAGGAAGGATTACATGCAGTAGCAGAGCATGCAGGACTGAGTGTTTGCAGTGATTTTGAATAATGAGTTTCTGTAGAATCCCAGAAATGGCATTTAGTTTCTCAAATGGTTTCTGCAAAGCAAGCAGCATACTTTGAAGTCTGTGCTAGGAGAAAAAGAAACAAAACCAAAATGTGAATCTCCTAAAGTAGCATCCTTCTTTCAGGGAATGATTCAGAGGCTTAATGGGGTTAATTTGTATTAGATTGTGGGAAATCCTTTATCTACTGAATAGAGGCTTTCATTTCACATGAATGTGACTGATACTGTACTTACTGCACTGGAACTTAATTATTTGATAGCATAAGAAGCTAAAATCCCTACATTTCCTCTCAAGGAATATTCTTTGCATACTCTAGATGGTAAATAGAAACTAGAGGATGAATGGCCTAGATTTTCAATGCTTGAAATATCTTTGTATACTTTTCTAGGTTGTTTTAGTTTTATACCTAAAATTTCAAAGCAGCTTTATTAAAGATTCTCCAAATGCTATCAATAGTATGTGATTATTTTTTTTGTTCTCTACCATTTTTCACATCTTTTCATCCTTTGAGATACTTTACTTTCCTGTGTAGTACATGAATGTGACTGCTTAATTTAATTTAATTTCACTCGTTTTCCATAAAAGTCTTAAAATGCCTGATATTCTCTCCCTAATTACTACAAAACAATTCTTTCAGAAGGTTTGTTTCAGTGTGAACTTTTCCCTCACAGAATTTTGCAACAGCTCTTTTCACTGGTTTCCATTGCAGATGACTCTTGGTGCACATTGTACTTTATTTTCTCTTAGCAGGCATATTATGACATTCCTGTAGACCTGGTAGAGCAGTGTAAAGCTATTTAATAGGAGAATGAGGAGACAAAATTTTCAGGATTAGTGATACACTGTCAGAATACAAATAACTGTAGTGAAAAATTATATGGGACAAAGTTCGCCTCTTACCACTAAATTTACTTTCTTTTGTAGATTCAGAGTCTGGATTTTTTATGTCCTTTCATATAATATATGTTAGTGAATTTCAGTTAGCATGTGTAGGTATAAGAGATGTAATGGCCTATCAAAATGAAAATTGATGCGAAATTGGAAAAGCAGCATGTGTTTATTCTACAATATATTATATATTCAAAATATATCTCAGAATATATTTTTGCCATATTCACAAGAAAACCCCAATCTTACAACTGTTTTAGTGAGAAAAATTAATATGCTTGTTTAGATTGTTTTGTTGGCATATATACCATGAAATTATTTGGAAGATAATTAAAAGTAACTTTTTACAGCAGACTGTACTGGTGGCTGTAAAAATATTTGCTTATCATCAAAGGTATGAAAATATCAGAGATTGCAAAGTACAGGCAGGTTGTGTGAATTGCATTCCTCATCCTTTCTTGAATTAGAAATGATAAATAGTTAAAAACCAAAGCAAAGCGATTTTAAGCAAAAAAAAAAAATCCTCCTGGATTTCTGATTTTTATGTGACATCTCAGCATATTGCAGTATGGCGGATCATGGGTTAATTGCTCACATTGTGTTATATCATTTCAGCTGTAGTGCAGCATGATGTGGTGGAGTATAATGTAACCTAACAAAGTACGATGCTGTGAATGATCACAAAGATCACAGACTTCTCAGTGGACTTTGTTCTACTGAAAATTGCCTGAATGAAATGTTTAGTAGTTGATGCTTTGTTGATGGAAGACCTTGCTGCTGCCAGCTGCTTTTGTCTCTAGGCATATTCTTGGGGTCCACAGCCTACATCAAGTTTGTTTTCCTTTTTCAGGTCTTTTGGGAACTGATATTGTGCAATAGTAACTGAGTACAGTCAGAGATCAATGTTTGCTTGAAAGCCTATTAGTACAGCTTTCTCATGGAAGTTCCTGTTTATTATTTGCCATTTGGAATATAAAAGGTAGCTTAAGCATTCATTGCATAGGCTTTGCATAAAGCATACAAAAAGCTTAACAGCAGTGGAAATAGAAAACTAAAGGATACTCTTAAAACATGCATTGCGTTGCATAATTAATATTGCTCCCTATCAAGGTTGTAGGTCAACACCAGCTAAAAGTTCAGATTTCTTTCAGTTCTTAAAAGGGGCCTAAAAGAAAGATGGGGAGAGACTTCTTAGCAAGACCTGTTGTGACAGGATGAGGGGTAATGGTTTTAAACTAAAAGAGGGGAGATTCAGGCTTGGATGTGAGGAAAAAATTTTTTATGATGAAGGTGGTAAAACTGGCACAGGTTGCCCAGAGAGGTGGTGGTTGCACCACTCTGGAGACATTTAAGGCCAGGCTGGATGTGGTTCTGAGCAACCTCGCCTAGCTGAAGATGTTCCTGCTCATTGCAGGGTGGTTGGATTAGATGACCACTGAAGGTCCCTGCCACCCCAAACTATTCTATGATTCCATAATTCTATGATTCTTTCTGATGGAAATGAACTATCCCCAGAAATACCTGGTCTTGTATCAGTAACCACTGAAAGTTTAGTTAAAATTACTTTTTTTGAACTCCATAACTTTTGATAACTGGATGCTGAAACAGGAAGTGTAGTTTAGTAAGCTCCCCTCTTAACAAGTTGTCCTTCTCATAGGGCTCCAGTAGCATGATCCCGGTGATCAGTTAGAGGAGCATGGGTGAGGGTGATGTTTACTGGATATGGGGTAATGAAAGTTGTCCTGTTGCCTCCTGTATTTGAAAAACTCGTTTCCCCATGTTCCTAGACTTACTTTGCAGTGCCAGGCAAAAATCAAATGTGACTTCTTTGATTTTATTTCTGGGTTTGTTTGAAGGCTGTCCCTGTATCCTGCCAGTTCTTCTCTTTTCATCTGTAGGAAGGTTTTGGGATATCATGTCAAAAACTGCTTCTGCGCTGGTCATAAAGTCTGGAGACACAGATTCTGAAAAATTGTGCATGCATGGGTGTTTCAACATTGAAATACTTCCTTTTCAGAGTTTCTCCCTTAAGGTGAAAAAAAATCTTGGTAGAGTTATACAGTTGTTTATGGGAGTCCAGAAATTAATATATTTTCTAGGTTAGTTTTATGTTTCTGCTTCCTGCTTCACTTGAACTGTCCCATATGAAGCCTTCTCCAACTGTTTTACTTTAGCCAGTGTTTTCTGCATGAGATGGTTATACTACATTTGTAAAAGAAATCAACTTCATATTCTAGTGTTAGTACCGTTTTAATTCTCATTTCCTGCATGGCAGATTGCCTTACAGAGCCAAGTGTAATGCATTTGTGGTTAAAAAAACCTGAAGTAATATGATGCTACCTCACAATGTTGTCAAATTGCTCATCATCTTATTTTCACAGCTCACCATGTTAAAACTGGGACCTGTGAAGTTGTGGCACTCCACAGATGTTGCAATAAGAACAAGATAGAAGAAAGATCACAGACAGTGAAGTGCTCCTGCTTCCCTGGGCAGGTAGCAGGTACCACCCGGGCAGCTCCTTCTTGTGTTGATGGTGCGACTATTTCTATTGCTCCCTTTTGCTGCATGTTCCTAGGGGGTTTTGCTAGCTTAATTTCATCAGTGAGAACCACTCCATTGCAGTTAACTATTTAAAATACGAGTAGAAATGCTTCTGCATTTTGAAGGGCATGCCCAAGGTGAATGAAAGGAAGATGGGACAAATGAATTATTTGCTATTACTCTGTGGAAATGCTAAGCAAAATTATTAGAGATTTCTTGAGATGCTAAATTTGATCTAACAGAGTGACCTAGGAGTTGTATGAAATTCATTTAATTAAAAGTGTTTATGCAAATCTATATGAGCATATAATTTTCACTGTGTTGCAGTCTTACATTTTATTTATAGATTTATTTTTATTATAGAAGAACAAACAAGCAAACAAACAGAGAACAGTTCTGGCTGGTTTTTAGTCTTTTTAGACCAACACTATATTGCCTATTCACAGTGCAAGTATTAATGTTTTACTTAACAAATCTGGCATTGGCTCATATGTTTTATTTGGGAATATAGTAGCTGATTTTTCAGAAGGATGAATTCACTCATTACATGATATCTTTACTGTTGATGTGTTGTTGGCTGTCAGAGAAGCTGTAAATATGTCGTCATTGGGGAATAATCTTAATAAGGCTATGCTATACTATATAGTAGATCAGGCAAAATACAGTAACTCAAAAGAAGAGATTGTACTTCAAACTTTGAATCTGTCTGAACAAATAAAAATTGCTTTGAAGTTAGTTCCTGAACTGCAGTAAATTAGAAGGAGAAACATAGTAAAGAGATTGACTTCAAAGCACATATCACCTCGTGCAAATTGAGACCTAATTTCTTACGAAGATTCTGACCTGGTTGAAGAATCACAAACTAGCTGTTAGTCAATACATTTCTAATATTTTCCTGAAAAATAAATATTGCAAGACAATGACATTAAAGTGTTCATTTCTACAACATGCAAATGTGTTTGTTTTCCTCTCTTGTAGCTTCAATAGTGGAGCAGAAATGGTGGTGCCACATGCAACCATGTCTTGAAGGGGAGGAATGTAAAGTTCTTCCAGATCGTAAGGGATGGAGCTGTTCCTCTGGGAATAAAGTGAAAACAACTAGGGTAGGTATGATACCAACCTGACATGTTACCAACAAGTTAAAAAAAAGTGCACAGGAAATTTGGTGCACATAGAAGACATGAGTTGAGAAGACTAAAGAAGTGTGGGAAGAGTCATACTGGGATTGGACTTCCTGGTCCTGCGCACTTTCCTCAGCCTACTTTGCAATTGCTGAACATGGTAAGCAGTGTGCCAGACCTTCTCAGGTAAGCAGAGGAGATAATAGAGTTGACTCCTTCAAATACCAGTAATGATAAAAAGTATTGTATGATATGTATTTATCTTTGAAACCAGTTGTACAAAGTCTGTACACCTTGCTAACTCTTCATTCACAGGATAGCAAACAAGTGCTATTTTTAACAATAACATGGATTTAGCATGTTTCTACATGGAAGCTTCTGAGTATGGTAAGTATTGGGTGCATCACTACAGTATGATATTCTGGTTCCTTCTGCCTTGTATGACTGGGATTTAAAATTTTCACAGTTCCTTTTCTCCATTTGACACTTTTTATATTATTGGTTCAAAACTACATTAACAGAAATACATGTGACATTTATCATATACAGTGCCTGAAAACAAAATAAAAGTGCTGTCATCTCTGCTTTTTAGTGGCTAAGAGAAACAGGAGGATTACATATTCTTCAGATAAGCATTAAGCACTCAAACTTCCTAAAACTACAGTGTTGTATCTCGCTATAATCATAGAATCATAGAATAGTAAGGGTTGGAAAGGACCTTAAGATAATCAAGTTCCAAACCCCCTCCCACTGTTGGCAAGGACACCTCACACTAAACCGTGCCACCCAAGGCTATGCTCCAGCCTGGCCTTGGAACACCAGCCAGCAATGGAGCATTCACAACTTCCCTGGGCAACCTATTCCAGTGCCTCACCACCCTCACAGTAAAGAACTTCTTCCTTATATCCAATCTAAACTTCCCCTCTTTAAGTTTGAACCCGCTACCCCTTGTTCTATCACTACAGTCCCTCATGAAGAGTCCCTCCACATCATCCCTATAGCCCCCCTTCAGATACTGGAAGGCTGCTCTGAGGTCTCCACACAGCCTTCTCTTCTCCAGGCTCAACAGCCCCAAGTTTCTCCACCTATCTTCATATGGGAGGTACTCCAGTCCCCTCATCATCCTTGTGGCCCTCCTTTGGACTTGTTCCAACAGTTCCATGTCCTGTTTCATGTTGAGGACACCAGAACTGCACACAATACTCCAAGTGAGGTCTCAGGAGAGCAGAGTAGAGGGGCAGGATCACCTCCTTCAACCTGCTGGTCACACTTCTTTTGATGCAGCCCAGGATACAGTTGGCTTTCTGGGCTGCGAGTGCACACTGCTGGCTCATGTAGAGTCAGCACAGTTCTTCATCAACATAAAACAGATTAAAATGCACTCTGAAGACATACACATGTGCATGTAAGCATGAACATCTGAACCCCATCATGCATACTGATGTCTGGTTTTGCTTGTAAGCATTTAGTAATCGTTTGCAGTGTCAGGCCATAATTAGCTAGTGTTGTATTTGCTCTGTGCAGGTGTTTGTGTCTCCATGTTGTTTTACTGCAGTCTTCCTTGCAGAGACACTAAATTTCTGGTACGCTTTGGTTGTAGTGAAATGTAGTGTGTGCTGAATGAATTGTATTCCTTCTGTTCCACGGAGAGCTTTACATGTCTCATTTTCTGCATGTACAAGCATTTTGACATTCTTTGAAGGAAGAATACTTCCTAAATGTTTGATACACAATTCCACTCCTGAATCCTTTCTCAGATGTGTTTCTTCTGAAGCTAACCTTGCTTGAATTCTGTCTACACTTAACTTTGTACATACCAATGGAAGTCTGATTATACACATGTAATATGTGTGCACATGTATAATATAAACAAAAAGAACTAGATAGAACTTAAAAATAGCAATAGAAATAGAAAAAAAAACCCGCATGTGTGCTTCAAAATTTTTCCTGGCTAGTATTACATGGCACTATTACTGTTAAAGAATGCATACCATTTTACACATATTGTTAGTATTTGACAAGCAGTAAGTAAAAATTTGTGTCTGCTATTACATTTGCATAGGCAAAAAGAGGTCACAAAAGGGGGAAACACCAATTAAAATCATCCTTGAGGAGATCTCTTCCTAACATTTTGTCAGAAGACAGGTTTTTCTGTATTGCTCAAGGTTGCGAAGTTCTGTCCACTGTGAGGATGTGAAGAATCTACAGAAGCCCAAGGCTCTTGTTCTCAAGGGCTTATGCCTCTGTTGCAGACTCATAGGTCAGGCTTTTTTCAGGAGTTGGGCTTTTCTTGTCCTCCATAGATGGCAGCAATCCTCAGGATTCATTTCATGCATCTTCAGGAGTGATGCTAAGAAAAAGCCAGACCTTTGCTCTATTGACCATCATACGCAGCTGGTTCAGTACAATGGGTACCATAACCTGCTTGCAGACCTACCACCCACTAAAAGTTAAAAACTAATCACCTTAAAACTCCCAGTATTTGTCCTGCCTTCTAGTTTGTCCAGATACTGTACGTTATGCCTTTCTTTGTTCATTTCCCACACAGCTGCAAAGCTGCTTTGAGACAATAGCAAACTGGAATTCAAATTTATGATTAAAAGTTGGTCTAAGCTGTTGAAACCAGGTGGCAGGTGAATGAATGTCTGTGTCTTCCCAGGTTTGTCGAGATTTTAATAGACATAATTAAGATGCCCAGTAAATATAGATTGCTGTTGGGAATGTGAGTGCTTCTTTGTGTTAAGAGAACAGCATATTATAAAAAAGCAACTACTTTTCCCTAACATGTAGTAAGTACAATATTTTTGTAGCTCCTCTTTCTGCTCTCCAAAGTCTATATATGTAAGAGGAAAAACTCTAAAGTGCTTTGTGGTTTCAATACCACTTTTTTTTTTTTTTGAGAAAAATAAAAAGAACTGTACAGAGAGTCGGTATTAAGAAGTAATGAATAATAAGTTTCGGATTTTCAAATGAAATAACCCATATGTGATTATCATGTATAATGTGAAAGCATAAAGAAACAAAGGGAACTGAACAGCTTTGGTGATGTAAGTGTATTGCAGAAGAGCCTTGTGAAGAATTTCCTGTAAGGTTTAAGAAAGTCTACATTCACCTCCAATCCTTTTCTGCATCCTTCATGTGCAGAAGAAGAAACCCAATTAACCGCTGAAGTACTATCCTGTCTTCTACAGGATACCAAGTTCAAAAGCAGCACCTACATTTCCACATCTTGAGCTGTTATTAGTTAAGCATTACGTTAGAGAGAAAACCAGTGGAGGTGGGAGGTTTTTTGCTTGTCCATCTCTGTTAGCATATTTAACCCCACTATTGTAAAAAATGATGATACCAAATTCTTAATACCTATGGTATCAGTCACTAAGCAAAAAAGTCAAGTGAATAACGAGAGAAAATAAATTGATTTTTAAAAATGTGGTCTACTTGATATTTTGCACTTTGTTCAGATATGAGGATCTAATAAGGTAATACATGAATAATGAATCAGAAATAGCATGAATGCTATGGTACTCAGAATTCAAATGTTAAGAAAACTCAGGTGGGAATTATTTACCATCAGCATGCAAAACCAAATATTAGGGAAAGATTAAACTGCTGTTCCTAATTTGTCTGCATATTAAAGGGAGAGGGCTGACATTAAGAGTTAATCATGGAAAAGGAATATAATAAGTCTGAATAAGCTGAGTACTGGGTTAACTTGTGATGTTTTGGAATTGACTCTTTTGAGCCTATGCAGCCTGCAGGAGGGGGTACAAGGAAAAAGGCAATGATAATTTAACTAAAACCGAAATTATTTTTACTTCATATAAAGAAATACGTGTTTGTGTTCCTGAGCATTATACCACAACAAAACAGGATGTTCAGGAATACCTGAGGACAATTATGAAATGATTATGTGCATAGGTGAGATTTACCAGGCACATTGTGGCATTCTCCTCTAGACTGAGAAACTGTTGTGAGAGGAAGCAATTGAATTTTTTCTATATGTTTGGCTGCAATACTTTGATAAATAAACATAAGAATTTGATCATGCTGCCCTATTGAAGTGGTAACAAAAATGATTAAAAAAAGGGAAAATACAAAGAATTATTATTTTTTTAACTTTTAATATATTATTTCTTCTTACAAGCTTTTTCTAATATAATTATTTTCATTGAAAAATCTGGCCACGGTCTTGGCTGTGTTTATTTACCTTTTTGCAAAATAAGGAAATATTCTGCTTAAACCAGACGACTTTTACCATCAGTTGAAAACTACAAAAGTACAGCAGCTATTGCATATAACATAGACAATGGCATTAAAAAAATGCTAAGCCTTTGTGTTAAACAAAGGAGCCCTTTAGAAAGACTAGATGTCAACATTTTGCAGTCAATTAAGAGCTGAGGAGAAAGAATTTTATATTTCTGTCAGTTATAGTGTGTACTCCACACAGGAGGCCTCTGGATAGGGGTTTTTGAAGGCCAGATCCAGATGCCAGGCTTTACTTATAATATAGTCTACCTCTGAGTAAGAACACCTGGAAGCTGCATGTGATCTGCATGAAAGTGTGTACAGCAATGTCTCTGGGGGTCCTTGTTCCCCAGACATCCATCCTGGGACTAGCTTCGAGCATGTCATGGCTCCTGGGCAGCCCATAAACTTGTGTCTTTCCTACAGAAACTAGATTATAGGAACGCAGGTGAAGTGGTGCATCCTGTGTCTCATCTTGAGATCCTGGAGCTGTGACATGACTGAAAAAGCTCGCACTGGAGTGGGGAAGCGTCCCTCAGCTGGTATTTTATGACGACATAGAGAAATATGCATTGATATTTTTCAAGTGAAATAGAGTAGAATTGGACAGAGAAGATTGTTTCAGTTGGAAAGGATGTACCACAATCATCTAGTTCAACTGGCTGACCAGTTCAGGACTGACCAAGTTAAAGCATTAAGTTAACGTAAATTTAATGTTAAAGCAAGTTAAGGGTATTGTCCAAATGCCTCTTAAACACTGTCAAGCTTGGGGCATTGACCACCTTTCTAGGAAGCCTGTTCCACTGTTTGACAACCCTCTTGGTAAGGAGATGCTTCCTAATGTCTAATCTAAACCTACCCTGGTGCAGCTTTGAACCATTGCTGCAATGAAATAGTACCCTGTCCTTAAGCTTTTAGTATGATTTTGTAGAACTGCTTGCGGAATGAGGCATAGTTTAACATGAAGTACTACTTTCAATATGTGGAGCGGACTTTACAGGACTTAGCGTGTGTCACTCTTCTAGAGTGACATGACAAGCCTGAGCTCTGGGGTATATTTTTAGTATTGGAGTGAATCGTTCAATTTCAGAGGGCTATTCAGCTTGTCCTGAGATAAAACAGATTAATTATCTTCTGAAGGTGCTTTTGTCTCCCTGATAACTCTAAAGGAAAGCTGTGATGATTAGCTTAATGCCCAGCATTGAGATAGTTAACGTTGAATAGGAAGATGGTGGCTTGGAATGTTGAATAGGAAGATACTCTACAATGTAGTCTTCAGTAGGAAGGTGAGCAAAAAACCCCTTCATTCTCTGTCAGTTTGGGAAGCTTTGGATTGTGGTGACTATCAAATGCAGTATAAGATAAGTTTAAAAAATATTCATGTTCTGAAGAGGCACAGCTATGAGCTGTGAAGGCAACATAGTCTTCATGAGTCTATGAAGATAACATACATCATAGTATGAATCATACTACGATAAACAGGATGATGACCCATATCTATTATTCAGCAAAAATTGGCAACCAGTATATGTGCTCTAGAATTGAATTGTCAGTATGCTACTAATAATGCTTATATTAATAATACAAAAGAACTAAAACCATCAGGTGTAGTACGTAACAGGTATTGATTATTAACCTCTGAAAATCTCTAGAAGGTGAAAGTGAAAAACATTTTCCTATGAACAAGTGAAAGTATTTTTTTCTGATGGGTCATAAAGGACCATCTTCTGGAAATGAGCATCCGGCTTCTGAAATAGCTGAACACCCACACTTTTATAAGAGGCAGAAGCAACTACTGCTTAAAACTGGCTATTATTTTTAATGTGTGGGGAAAAGCACACTGCAGAACAGAAAGAAATCAATATCTAATATATTACTATGTAACTATATGCCAAAACAATATTAGAAATAGGGTACTGGGGGAAAAAAATAAAAGGATAAAATAAATATCACAAGGACAGAAAGAAATAAAAAAGAAATACTGTCGGACCAAAAATAAATCCATATTGTGTATATTTATCTGCATTCCAAATCCAAATCTGCTTTCCAGATCAATACCAGAGATAGACAACTAGTGTTAAAAAGACCAGCAATATTGCCAAGATGGAGAGAAATCCATACTGAGAGTGTTTATCTGTATTCCAAAACAATATTGGAAAGAGCCTGAAGTCGGATATTTGTAATATTCCATTTAATCTAATTTTACATTGTGGCATCCAGAGTTTAAAAGAAACGAAAAATTGAATAACATCCTTGGAAGACGAGAAGGTGTACTATCCAAACAGACCAACTGGCTGCACATGGAGCCAAATGGTGCTCAGTATGTACATTCCACTACTCTGAGTCAATGCAGTTCTGTTGCTACCTATAAATGCTGTTTACATTTTTACACTGCCTACTTTTTTGCACTTGGAGATGCTGGATTGCCTCTAAATTAATTACAGCTGCTTAAAGGAGAGGCAATAATTTTATTTATGTTTCAATTTATAAAATATGCTGTTCGTAGCCTTTCTGGTACAAGGCATGAGTAGTGGGCTACTGAGATTCTCTTTATTGGGAGGCAGTACTAGTGGTGACTCAACTAGCACCAGTGCGGTCATAACCACTGCTTGAGTAAGACAACATAACAGAAGACAGCTGAAATGTGTCCCTGGATATTAGAGGAAAATAGCATTTTTCTTGTAACTGGGCTTGACATCAGTGTAAGCAATGCAGATGGGTTAGTTGTTGATCTCTCTTCTCCGCATGAGCAACAGATGTGTAGGCTCTTTAAGCAGCAGTAGAGGGGAAAAATGGAACAAGCATTACTGGTTTTTCTGCCAAGGTTGAAAAGAAGTATTGATATTGTGGTAGCCTCTTCACTCATGTATTTATTCCTCTTCCTCCTCCAGGCTTTTAAACTGGTAATAGTAATGATACATAATTAGAAAAAGCAGGAATTCATCATATAAATATTGTACATAGGTTATTCTAGGATGTTTCCGATAGGCCAGACATATGGTGGTTGTAGGTCAGTCAGTTCTAATAAGGTAATGCATTTCTCACATGATATTTTTTTCACTGTAAAACTGCCTACTAACTTTCATCACATGAAAGAATTTGGCTTTTGCTTTGACACTGTGAGATATGAAATACTTACAGGATAAATCAATGATCTGCCATGTGTCAATAGTAAATAATGATAAGAGATGCTTCTCCTAATGTTATTTAAGGGGATGTATGAATAAACTCAGAAACAACCTCTCTATACAACTCCTCTGTCTATAGATGCCTCACCTTAATTTCAGGTAAAGATTTATAGGAATAACGCACATATATACAGTGACTAACAATGCCTTGTGGTTCATAAAAAGAATGTGATTGCAATATAAGTAGGTACATAGACTGTAACAAAATACTACCCATGGAAAAGAGTGATTGCACTTATGACAGCCTCTGTGCAGCTATCGTATCTCTTTCCATGCTTTTGGCTAATCCCTTACTAGGAGAAGTTTGCAGCTGTCTCAGCATGTTTCTCATTGCTAACTCACAGACCACTGTATCTGTCTGTCATTAAAATAGCTATAAGTTATGTACACATTTTCCTAAAAACACATACAAGCTTCAGAAGGCGAATGAGTTGGAAATGGAAATAGGATGACATATTTTCTGAGGTCAAGTTAGCTTTTTATATTAGTAATTACTATTTTGATCTAGCATCACAATTCTTTCATACTGAAGCTCTGTATTTTTCGTAAGGCACCTACACTCTAATCCTTTGGAACACTTGGACATTTTGCTAAAAAAGGTTAGTAGTCCAGTCAACACATGTTACAAGAAATCATCAGTAATCAGCACTGTGCCATTTTCCAATTTTCTTAAAAATAGCTGCTATATTTAATGCCAAATTTACTTCTTTAATGTGAAGTTGGTGAGCACAGTTCTATCTTATGAAAAGGTTTCTGTTGCAAATCTACATTTGACAAAATTTCAGACCCATGGCTTGATGATGATCATTTGTAGGTCACAGAAATATAAACAAGTCATACTCCTTTTCCTCAAAGAATGCACTTAAAATACCCACAAAACAGAAGTTATGGTGTAAAGGATTGAAGGAGTAAGCATTGTGGTGTGAAATGTCATAAGCAAAGTCATAGTCTTAAAGGTCAGTAAAACTTGTTGGGTAAATGAAGATAATCCAAACATTCAACACCCAAGACATATTCAGTCTCAGATTTTGTTAGGTTCTGTTCTGACTTTAAGTCCTATGGATACTGATATTAAAAACTGAAAGTGAGAAACATCAAAAGTGCCGTGGTTTAAGCCCAGATGGTAACTCAGCACCACACAGTCATTTGCTCAACCTCCTCCTTCTCTCCTCCAGACAGGATGGGTTGGAGAATCGAAAGAAGGTAAACCCCTTGGGTCGGGGTAAGAACAGTTTAATAACTAAAGTACAGTATACTGCTGCTACCACTACTACTAATAATGAGAAGGGAAATAACAAGGGAACAGAACATAAAACTAAAAAGGGAAAGAAAAAAACCACTCCAATAAACACAAGTGATGAGCAAGGGAATTGCTCATCACCTGTTGACTGATGCTCAGTGCTACCCGAGCAGTGATTGGTCCCTTCTGGGCAACTCCCCAGTACTGGGCATGACAGTGCTGTGGTATGGAGTACCCCTTTGGTTAGTTTGGGTCAGGTGTCCTGTCTCTGCTCCCTACCAGCTTCTTGTGCCCCTCCTCACTGACAGATCAGTGACACTGAAAAGTCTTTGATCTGGGTAAGTGCTGCTCAGCAACAGCTAAAACATCAGTGTGTTATCAGCATTGTTCTCAGACTAAAGCTGAAACACAGCATTGCACCAAGTATTAGGAAGGATTAAAAATAACTGTTACAGCTGATACCAGGACAAAAAGAAAGAATGGGTTAAAGGTACTATGCTTAGGTACAGCTCTTTTGGAAAGAGGAAGCCTGTTAATGCAGTACTTGAAAGAAAATTTTTAAAAACAGAGTAGTATTTTATTTTTTTATTAGCAGCTTTTGCCTAGAAGGTTTGCAGTTTTCAATCCCTTGCTGCATCTCTTTGTGAACACACTGAATCTTGTCTCCAGTTATTCAGAAGGGTTATTCTGATTTTTTTGTGAGTAGACACACTGTACAAATCATGAGAAATGAAGTATTTTGCAATCCTTTCATCACACTCACAGTGTTAGTAATAGATGATGTAGTTTATACATTTTTATGAGGGAATAGTTTTTCCTGAGGTGAGACTGCAGCTAGATCCATTGTAAAGCATCATTTTAGCTTCTGCAGAACCTGAAAATTGACAGAACTATTCTGAAATCAAAGGAAAAAAAATCCGCAATATTTAAATAAAAATACAAATGGATCTCAGTTGCATGTCATTAATTAACTAATCAGTGATTTTTGTAAGCATCACTTTCTTCCACATGGGAATCCTCCACTCCATGAGACCAGCCAAGAGGTTTTCTGCCTTTGTCCCAAAAGACTCAATTTGTGATTTATTTTCTTTTCCCCCAAATTTTTCCCTTGCTGGCACATTTGAGCTATTGACCTCATGCCTGAAGAATAATTTTCTGCCTCTTTGGTGGAAAATGAGAATGAGTTTTGAAGGCTATATGTAAATTACTTGTTTTCTCCACTTCTCCACAAAGTGACAAAGACTTGACACCAAAATCAAAGACGTTTCCACTCTCATTTGCAGCTCCATTCTGCCAGTCTCTTTGCCCTTTCACAGCTGTGCAAGAAGAGCTCTGAATATCTAGATGTGGGCTTTAGTTTTCCTAGAAAATCTGTCAGCTTCTACTACCTACCCCACAAGTTACCATATAGGAAGATGATATTCAAATGCCGGTTTTGTGTGAGTCATGCTGGCATGCTCTAAAACTAGTGCTTCTTCCTTGTCTCACCCTCCTTTGCAGCCTGCAAGGGCTTCTTCGGATCATTTATGCAAGTCAGAAATGATACATTTCAGCTCAGAGGGACTGGAGTGTTCTGAAACCTTACATTACCTATTACTTAAATAGCTGCAGGCAGAGCTCTTGCTTTGCTCCCTGAGTATTTGGCACAGGCTTCACAAACTGTGTATCACTGCTTGGTTGCAGAACTCATATGCAGAAAAGTGCAACTCAACTCTTCAAAAGGTAGTACTTCCAATTCTCCAAAGTCCCATAGTTTTCTTGAAGTATTTCCTTACTCATTAGGACTGTTTATAGAAAACTTCAGAATTGCCATTCTGTCACAGCACTGCTTTTCTGCTCTCTAACAGGGAAGGAAATGGATAATGATCAATATCAAGCAGAGAAAATCAGTCATACAGAGTATCATGCACAGTCACCGCTGGAAGAATTAACAACTTTGAAATATCTGAGATTACTCAGATACTATTCCCTTGCAGAGCAAAATGAGCATGGCTGTAAATCTTACTTATTTCTCCATCAGACTAATGAAGATAGTCCTGTTCTATCTGAGAACTGTTCAAAACAAACAAACAAACAAAAAAAGTATTTTAGGCAGGAATAAGTGGAAGATTGATGTCTAGGACTAAATTAAAAAACAAAAGGACCAATATAAAATTAATTTGAATAAGAATTTTCAAGTTAATTTTTTTCATATCTTATAGTTTACTCCTTCTGCTTTGGTGAACCCCAGATTAATCTTAGGAAATACACTACTGCTTTGTATGGAAAAAAGGCTTCAAAGGACTTTATATCTTCTATAAAATGGACTTCGAGCTTTCCTTTACTGCATTATTAGCATACATGGTTGATTCCTTCTCAGATCTTACTGTCCTGACTATCATTAGTCCCCTTCTGTATCTGCAGTAAGAAATTTCACAGAGCTCTGAAGTGTAGATTCTGAGTGAAGCTACAAAATCCGCAATTCACCATGGCGTATTTGTATGGTGTGACCTGTAGAATTATCGTGGCAAGACCTCTAAAACCAGAAGTGAACCCAAGTGTGACTTCAGTTTATGAAGATGGATATGATCTGAAGGAAATGATGGATTGTGTCTGTCAACATGTATCTACAAACTCAGCAGCAAGAGAAGATCTGAGAATTTTAATGGAGCTGCATATTGTAAGAGGTCCAAACCTGCTTTGCCTCTTCAGGTTCAAGAATGCCAGAAAATATTACTGATGCCAACCAGAGTTTCAGCTTATTCCTCCATCTTTATTTTAAGCCTTGTGGCTCAGGAACATGTCTCTGCCAGAAGAAGAACAAAAGACTACTTCTGCTTGTGGGGGTTTTAATTCAGGCAAATCCACAGAGTACTTTTTCTTCTAGAATTCTGAGGTCTCTCTGTCCTACCTCTTTGCCATCTCTCCAGAGTTACCTTGGAAAACAAGAGCATAGTAAATTTATACTTTTTAAGGCATTGTTCTCATTCCAATTGTCAATAATTATTGTTCAAAATTTCCAGGATACGAAAAAGGAACAGGAGACTTCCTCCTAGAATGCAACTTGGCAAATTTGAAGCTATTTGCAAAACAAATTTCTTTTGGAGGGTTATTCAAGAAATTATCAGAGCCCTTTTCCTCTCTCTTGACCGTAAAGCAAATCATTGGTACTTACGTTTCTGAAATTTGAAGTTAACAACCTCTTCAGAGCCATTTGGTCTTTCCTTCATACTTGAGATCTTAGAATATTGGTGTCTAATTGTGATTAGCTACTCCAGTTCAGTCATACTTACCTTGTCTTAGTTCACTTACTAGTCAAAAGATAATGATGAGATGAAGGTATGAAGACAACTGACCAGGTTCTTTAAGAAAGACAAATTAAATTGAATACCAAGCACATTGTTCATTGCATTTCAAGATACATCTTTTCTGTGTGCTCTGAAGTTCAAAAACGGTATGAAGATGATCTCCAGTACAGAGGAATTATAGGAAATTGTAACTTTCACCTGGACATGTCCATAATACTCAAGCAAAATGACATTTCTAATCTATTCAGAAATGATGCTAATAGCATGCATCACTTTATCACGAGTCTGTGGCAAATACCAGTGAAAACACCAGTCATGATTTTCTGGAATTAACACCAGATTGTTATGCTATCTTCTTTCGAGAATTCTACAGGAGTTTGTGACCATTAAATGTAAAAAATGCAAGAGAATGACAGTGAAATATCATCATCTACACACAAGTACAAGCATGGATGGTTCATATGCTCTCTGTTTTGACAGTACTAGTTGCTTTTTTCTCTTCTTCATCTCTGAGAAGCAAGATAACTAAGATTGTTAGCTGGGAATCAACAACCATAATCTTGACTACTTCTTAGTGATCCAGACATTTTGTATTATTCCCTAGGCAATGAGAAATCCTTCTAATTGTTCATCTATGACAGCTTTTACGTGAAAAGCCCTTGTATCTTCCTTTTCCCAGTTCTATTAAGACTTGAGAGAGGGTGACAGGGATTTTTCTGAAATCCTCGAAATCTGCCAAATTTCTTCAGTCTCCCATCTGTATTAGAGTGCTGGCATGATGGGTACTCATACTGAAGAAAGATAAAATTAAATTCACTTAAAATAATTTTATATTCTCTGAATGGGTACCCACTACTCCGTCAGCACCCATGACTTTGGCTGAAATTTCTTCAAGCCTGAGAAAGTCTTTTCTTCACGTGGAGATACTAAATGGACGCAAAGAGAGAGGAAAATGATCAAAGGTTTCCAAGTTGATAATTGATTCATTAGTTTTAAACATTTTTTTTCCTGCCTGGATATTGCTCTGCTGTTTTCTAACTTGTTTTTTAGTTGTCTTATATTCCCTCAGCTGTGGCAGTATCCCTGGAGCCAAATGTGAGTGTACTACCTCAAAATGCCAGCAGTGGAAGCTGGTAAGCAAGTGGGGGAAAAATCACCAGAGGAATCACTGAAGCTTGGGACAAAGGCAGAAAACACATCAGTACTGCACTAACAGAGCAGCAGGTACCCTCATAGAGAAGATAAAATTACAGGTAAGGAAATAATTTCCATTTCTATTTTGGTCTCGTCCAAGTGGCTTGTTACTCTCCATTCAAAATCCCAGAAAAAATAACACACCATAAGCATATGAAGAAAAAAAAGAAAGCACATGTGATGAATTTTGAGTACTTTATTTTTTTTTAGTGAGGGCAATTTGAAGTTCAATCTTACAAATTTCTGGGGAAAATGTATTAAAAATGGAAATCCATTGTATCTATTTGGGAATTTAAAACCGCAGCCTAGTTTTAAAATAAGGCTTGGGAATTTTTTTTTGTTGTTTTTTGTAGCTTTTACATTTTTAGAACATTGAACACAGAAAGCTGCTTGCTACAGGGTTCGCTTTCCAGTCAAGAGCAACAGTAGACTTTTCTTTATATAAGTGAGGTCAGATAAAGCCAAAGACAGAAGGACTCTATTCCCATCCCTCCTTCTCCATTTACTTTCTCACAGTTGGAAGGGTAGCATGACTCTTTATTATGCTTCAGTTTCCTCATCTGTAACAAGGAAGGAGGTTGTTTTTATTTCCCGTTTGAGATGACTAGATGGAATCAGTGGTGTAAAAGAGAAGAAAATTACATTTATTTAATTAATTGTCTTGCAGTCTTTTATGCCGCCATGCTGCAGTCCCACTATGGAGTTGTGATCACCACAAAAACCTCAAGAGGATATATCCTTGTCTGAATTGCTACAGTTATTATCTGTTACAGAAAGTAAAATAAGGTTTATCTTTAAGTCTTCTTTTAATATAAAACTGTTGTTTGCAAATGAAAAATTTTGTTGCGTTAAAACAATTCTACCATAAACTTAATTTCCACTCTCTGGTACAGCAACATTGAGAAAGTTTAGGTATGCGCATTGTAGTGACATTACCTTTTTAGAAAAGAATAATAATGAAGTACATTCAAAAGACTGATGAATTAGATTTAGCTTTGACATACCTCATATGTCATCATCAGATATACAATATGGTGTATAGACCATACAACTCCCAGTGAGTTGTATCAATTAAATTTATTTTGTAAACTATCAAGTTCAAGGAAATATGAATACAGAGCCATATTAACTTGCTTCATAGTATTTAAATGTGTAGAGATTTTATTAAAGCTACAAGTTATCAAAATTGTGAGTTTAATCTTGTGATGTATATTTCTAATGATCAGAAGCATGACATTTAAGTTGAAAAGCCTAAAGGCAAAAGAAAAGGGAAATGGTAATCTTTCTGTAAGCATTATTTAAATAAATTAGGTGATCTCTTGAGGTGCTGTGCAACCCTTTTCGAAAGCAATCATTATCATCAGGTCTAAAAAAACCCTCAAGTGTCTAGATAAGGAACTAGCTGTCTGAATTGAATATTGCCTTTTGAAATGTGTCATCTGTTAGTTTATGTTTTTTCCTGTAACCTACTAACCATAGAAATGACTGTAAGTAGAGTTTTCAAAATGCTCCCTTTTTTTCAAACTTTAAAATTTCTTGTGGTTTTGGTTTGTTTGTTTGTTTGGGTTTTTTACCAGTTTTGTTTTATTTTTACTTAAAACATATATGAGAAGAACACACTCAACCCTTTTATTTGCAAGGAATCATGTTCTGAGTTCATGGCTCTTTTCGACACTACAGGTCTATCCATGGACTTATTTTCAAAGAACTTTTTAATTACTGTTTTATCCTAGTTAAAGATTACTGCTATACTTGCAAAAATAAGTGTTATCTAGCAGTTTCTATTGTGCTTTGGTGAAAAATCAATGAGTTTGATTTTGATTATGTTTAAACATTTTCCTTTGGGATACTGTTATTGCCTGGGGGTGGTTTTGAGGCCGTGCTCTTTTGCTGAGAGAAGTTGCTCTGATTCTGAAATGTTTTTTCCTCTCATCTTGTACTTTTCCTTGTAAGTTAAAGAAAATTCCATCTATCCCAGTTTTGTTTTCTGTAACTAATTCCATCACACTGTAGTACTTGACATGTGTTTGTTTCTTAGGCAAACGTGTAAAACTCCTCAAGTCCGAATGGAGAAGTAGAGAAAGGAGGTTTCTGCTGTGCCTGATGACAATTTTTGGTTTTTTTCCACACACACAAAATACTCTGGCTCCACGTTGGAGCACTAGTTGTGGTGAATCCTAGTCTTGGTCGGATTCTAAGGAAGGGCCAGAACGTTCGTTGAGGAATAAAGAGTCAGACCACTCCAGAAAATGTGTTCCAGCCCTGGTTTATTACTCACAGAGCAGCAGGTGTGTACAAATACAGGTTTACACAGTACTAATAGGAATTGTTGTACCTTACTTCTCATTGTAGTTGTTTAGTTTGCTGCTGATGCCCAGGAATTGTGGTTTATTTGGGCAGAGCTTCAGGAGGGTGGTTGGAGAGACTGCACTGCTCTCCTAAGGAGCCTCAGTCTGTCAGTCAGATGCTTCTGGGAGCCTTAAAATGTCTTTCTTCACTTACTCTACCTTCAAAGGTGGAGCCAGTTGATGAACTTAAGTCACTCACTATCATGGGAAAACAACAGATGCTTTGGGGAAGAGAACAGCACTTAGACAGGAAGTATGTCTTGGTACATGGAGTTAAGTGTCGCTTTGTAGTTGAAAGTTCAGCGTCCCATATGGGATTACTGAAAATGCATAAGAAGCTGAGAAGGGGGTATTTCCATTATATTCCTAAGATTGCTAGGTGTTGACTGATCTTAAAACCATGTTTCAGATAAAGAACTGCCATTTTCAGGAATGTATACCATGCTCCAAAGTATTTTTCCTTTGCCTGTTTTTCCAGTCCTAATTTTATTTTGAACAAGTGGAAAATTCCATTTACAAGTGAAAGGTTTCCAAAGCCTTTTAATTTTAATTAAAATTTTTAACACTGATTATCAAGGTCTTCACTTTATAACCAAAAATCTCCTGCTGATATCATTAAGAGCAATGAGGAAACAAGAAATACAGGGTTATACTTCAAATGGCATTGTGTGAAATGAGTTTTCAACATGTTTGTTTCTTTTTAATGGAAAATACTAAGCACAAGAATTTTCACAAATGCAATTCTGATTAGTCATAGTGTAATAAAAGTAGGAAAGAATTAAAAACTTAATTCTGGTGGTTATCAGACATTGGGAAACATTTGAGACATTTAGGTGTACTGGGAAAATGTTCTGTTTAATTAATAAAATGAGGTAGAGATGTTTACCAAAGGATAGACCTGAGAATCTAGAATTGTAAATTGCTCCATTACAGGCTTGGAAACATGGTTAGACTAAAGCTTTTTATATTGCAGTATAAAAATAAAAATAAAAGTTAAGGAAAAAGTTAAAGCTCTTGAGTCTTGATATCAAAAGCTAGGTAGCGAAAAAGTTTTATGAGTAGGAATGAAACATTTAGAGACTTGGAAATTATTTCTATCAATATGTAATCTCTGAAGGTAAATAGATCCATACACTTATCATTGAATGCCTGTTTTCCGAACTGCGGGCAAATCACTCAGATTTTGCCTTTTGTCTTTAGCCCAAGTCAAATAGTGGTCTGTGATACTGGAACAACGACCTATTTTCTAATTCACAGTTCTCTGCTGCAGTTATTTTATCAAGCGTACCCTTGAATCACCTTAACATTTTTTCCTACTTTTGAAAAGGTTTCTTGTGCCCCCAGAAACTTAGTTATCTAGCATGCTTATGGTATTTTACGATTCTAACTAAATACCATATTCACCCAAATGCATACCTATCTACCATGAGGTGCGTATGCATATAGGAGTCAGTCTTGGAAAAAGGCTCATTAACAGGTCTTTTGTCCAGTTTTCCCACTTCTTTAGAAAACAAATTACAGAATTCTCAACCTTTGAGGAAATTCTGAGCCTGTCCTCTGTTAATGTTTGCAAAGTACTTTTGATTATCAGTGGTACAAGGTAGTATTAATAGATCAGAAGCATCTTCCAAGCTTACAAGTTGAACTGTTTCAGTGAATAAACATGCACAAGTGGCAGTGCAAACTGTTATTTGCTTTCGTAAGCCACATATGAAAGATAATGGATGGCAAAACACATTGTAAGGATTTTGAAGTTCCAGGAAATAGCGCGCTTCTATCTATTTAAAAGTTTGATTTCCAGCCTTGACTTCATTTGCAGAGGGCATAAGTAGAAAAAATGCATTGGCAGATGTTTGTTTCTGGCTGTATGGGGCCTTCTGTTTCTGCATTGTAATCTTCATATTAGATATTCAATACCAAAGTTATTTATAGCATGAAAAATACAACAAATACAGCCTTCTTCAGGCCCATTCCTTGTTAGGAAACCATTCCTCATTAGGAAAGGTTTGCTAAAAAGAAAAATCAAAGCATAAATAGTTGACCATGTTTTATTAGTATTTTTTTTTTGGGTGGTCTCTTTATGTTCAGTATAAGAAAGAATATAACAATAAGGAAATGAAATGGATGGAAATGTATATTGAATACAGCTAAGGGCTGCCTTGGTACAAGATCTCTTTCTCATCTTAGTGTCTTGAACAATGATCCATACCTAAGCAGTTCTTCAAGCCATTTCTTATGCCTCTTTCTTCAAGCGTTTGTTTAAGGCATTCTTGTGGCATTCTCTGTATTTAGCTTTCCTCAGGATGGTAATTAAATACATTTGTGAGATCCTTTTGATTTTTTCTAGAAATCCCCACACTGTTTTGTTTCCCGCAGACCTTTAATATTTTACAGAAGAATGGTAGGGGTGATGAGAGCTTTTCTTTGTCTCATGAAATTCCACTTAGCTCAGGGTTTGCTAAAAAAAAAAAAGATAACTCGATGATTCTTGAGTATGCTTAGATGACACTCAGGCTATGACCACACACAGAGTCCTGTACAGTTGATGGAACAGTTGTAATTGAAAAGAAAAACCCCAGTATTAAGGTCTTTCTGTTTATTTGGGGAAAACCTAGAACAAAGGGTCCATTGTACTGCTGAATTATCTGTGGAAGGGACACTGTCTTAAAAATTTGCCCTTTTATTACTTGCATTACTACATAGTCCTGACAACAATATAATAGGCTTCCTTCCAAAAGTCCTTCCCCACAAAGTTCTGTTGTTTGTACAATGAAAAAGGCGCAGATTTGAAGTTGCAAGAGCACCTGCGGAAAGGCAAGTTGTTAACTTTCAAGTGCTTGACTTGACAAACTCAAGTCTGTTTTTAATATGGATTTTGTGTATTGTTCATGGTAAAGCAGAAAAAAGCTGAAAGAGCTGCCATTCAAAGAAATCGTGATATACAAAATTGCGTTATGAAATGTTCCAGTACACATTTATTTTAATATACCATATATTGCTACCTATTTTCTTCTTACGATATTAAATACTAATTGCTTATGTATGTGCCTCATTTGCTTGTATAAACTATTCTGTAGTTAGCCGATAATTAGTGATAGATTTTTTTCTCTGAAGAAACAGATGATTTCTACTATACCTGTTTGGGATCCTGAGATTTTCATGCATAGGTGCCTGAAAGTAGGGAAAAGTACTGTTCAGGGAATATTCACTCAGCCAGTCTTTACATCCTATAGTCTTGATTTTTCTCCCTTCCTCTTCTAAGGCAGAAGGAAATCTTGAATAAAAGTATCAGGCTGGGTTTTTCTTGGGAATTCATTCTCTTTGCCCTGGCAAAAGTGTTCTCCCCAAAGACTGAACCTGTTTCAAACATTTAGTGAACAGAAGAAATGTGGAAAACTTCAGTTGCATTTAATTATATATTGTTGTTTCAAAATAAAACAAGAGAGTTCACATACAATTACAGACAATTTACAGCAGCCACTCACTAATTTAAATTAAAAAGTCTGCAGCTGCAGAGTAATTATACTTTAATTGCACATGTAGTACAAGAAAGTGAAGAGAGTCTAATGCATTGTATTTATGATATAACAACCATGTGAAAAAACACACTAGCATAAAGGGAGTAATTATATTCCAAGAATGAACAAATTAATTCAAATCAACACCTAGCATGCTAAAGGTTTTATGTCCTTTTTTTTTTATTTGTATTGTTAAACAGCAGCAAAGTAAATTTTCCATACATATTAATTATTAACTGAAAAATTTATTAGACTTGATTTGCACACATTTAGTATGTTACTGTTTTCTTAGGATTTTAAAGATCAGACACATACATCAGTCCCCTTTTCCTATAAAGACCTTTGTGATGATACTTCTGCTTCCCAGCCACTCAAACCAAACAGCCTTTACTATATCCAAAATTAAGCATTTCTGGGAGTACAAACTACATATTATCTAAAATTTCATTGCTTCTTTATGAAACTGCCTTTAGCATTTGAGAGATCTATTCTTTCACTAGCACGTATGTATATGACTCCCATTTATGTTAATATCTGGTCTGTGCTTGCACATAACATAAGAAGTATTACATTCTTAAAGGCAAATGTGGACCACTGTGTGTGTTACTCAAAGTAGCATTTTGTGACCTGGAGGTTAACAGAAAAAAAAAAGGAAAAGGAAAAGAGGGCAGATGGATTAATGAAAATTCTGGCAAGGGAAAGAAGTTAAAACCTCCAATCATGCAACTGTAAAAACTAGGAATATGCAGCTTGACTTCCTGTGCAGTCGGTATAAACAAAATGACCTTTGTATATGATTAGCCACCTGTTACAGAGCAAAGATTTGAATGCTTATCTGATTTTTTTTCTTCTTTATATCACCTATTTATTCCATGAAACAGTGGATGTTGCTTTCATAGGGATATTTTTGCCACACAGTTGTAGAGCTGGGGCTGGAAGTGGAGTAGATAGGCCTACAGATTATGATTTTACTGAGTCTTTTTGTGACTGAAGAGAGCACATCTGCACTTCCAAAGAGCCATATTACTGAGCAGCCATGTATGTGTGAAAATACTGCTTTTTGCTAGCCACAGTTTATCACCTTAGCCTATGCAATGGCAGAGTTGGATGTAATAGAAATAATAAATCACAGAATGGTTGAGATTGGAAGGTACTTCTCAAACCACCCCCCTTCTCAAGCAGAGGTGCCTAGAACTGGTTGCCCAGGACTGTGTCCAGATCGCTTTTGAATATCTCAGAGAAAGGAAGCTCTACAACCTCCCTCGGCAGCCTGTTATAGTGCAGTGTCACCCTCACAGTAAAAAAGTATTTCTTGACAGGGAAACTCCTGTCTTTCATTTTGTGCTCATTGCCTCTTGTCCTATCGCTGGGCATCAGTTGAAAAGACCCTGGCTCCATCTTCCTTGCACCTCCCTTCAGGTATTTGTGCACACTTCTGAGATCCCCCCTGAGCCTCCTCTTCTGCAGGCTGAACAGTTCCAGCTGCCTCAGCCTTTCCTCATATGAAGATGCTCCGTTCCCTTATTTGCTTCACTGGCTATTTACTGGACTATCTGCAGTAGCTCTATGTTTCCCTTGTACTGGGGAGCCCAAACTGGACACAATACTGCAGGGGTGGCCTCACCAGTATTGAGCAAAGGTGAAGAGCCACCTCCCTTGACTTGGTAACAGTATATTGTGTAATGCAGCCTGGGATAACATTAACCTTTGTTGAGAGGCAGATTGCTGGGTCCTGGTCAACTTGTCTCTCTGAAGTCAGCTGGCACCCTCTCTTCTTAATAGCAAATATCTACTCTGTGGGTATGTAGACAAAATTGAGAATCCAAGTGAATTCCAGTGACTGTGCCTGTCCAGTTGTGCCTCTGAGGAAACTGTCGTCTGATTCTGCGTTGGTTTTGGTCTGCTCTGGAAAAGTAAGAAGCTTTGACCCTGCGTCTACATGGCCTCTTGGGGAGTCTCACACCTTTGATCTGTCTTTGCATCAGTTGATTTACCACAGGTTTTTTATGTATATATCTATATGTTTATCTATAGAGACAAGTATCTCTCACTTTCAAGTAAAGCTAATAAAAATCCACCTGCGGATAGGATCACAGGATGTGTAGTTTGCATGTAGCTCAGTGGCACTTGAGTCCATGAGTAGAATTCCGGCTTGTTACAAGAAAGCAAAATATAAATAACAGTAAGATGCTGTGTCAGCTGTTTGAGCTTTGGTGCAGGGCATAGAACTACGTTGCTTGATTTTTTCATTAATTCTTCATTATTTTTTCAAACAATCTCTCCCTATAGAAGTGGCTACCTGAGGCTGTTTCCAACAGCAAGAACAAAACAAAATAAGAGCAGTGTCATAAATAAAACCAGGTTTCATAAAAATCACAAAACAGAATTTTATTATTGTCTTCTGAAGTACAGTTCCTAGAATCAACTTGGTGAAGGCAAACCAAAGTTATGAGCTACTTGAACAGTCCTTTTAATATTCTGCTCTATGTTCATGCTCTGCAGAGCCAACGAGAGCTGTATGCAAACTGTTTTGCTGAAGGCAAAAGAATGTTTCATCATTAAGGAGCATGACCCTTCTCTCTGTGAAGAAAACTAAAAGCATATGCCCTTTGATGTGGTGAAGTGTTATTGTGACCTTTCCAATGGGTTGCTCCTCAGCATTTGGGTTGTTGTCCGCTGACACAGTTTGATACTAAAATGTTACGTGATCATTAATTGTATCCACTGACACAGCAGAAATAGTCCTCAGTCATATTTTTTTTTAAATGATAGACTTTTTCTTTTAATATTTAAAATCCAAATCATGCACAAGGAAAGTTCAATTACTGTGAAATGCTTTGTTGAACACTCTTTCTTTGTGGTCCTTCTGTTCCACCCTTGTTTCATGATAGGTTGGGTGAAGCCACTCTAAGTGAACTCCTTGGTAGTTATTTTATACCTTGTGAATAACAGGATCTCTCTCTCTTGTTTAGCTATGCATGATTTCTGTCCTGTTTCTTTACTAAGTGCTTATTGCTTGCTTAACAGGACATTGTCTTTTGCAACATAAACAATTCTATGTTTCTATGACTGTGCTTTAAAGTAGCATGCAAAGAACGGGAGAACACATCTCCAGTATCAGTCACTGTTATATACAATGGCTAACATTTTAAAAGCGTAGTTGTTCCCATACAGAAGGTCTAACATTGGAAAATATTTAGCAGAATACAGTTTTTTTCCTTAAAACCAATGCTTTTGAGATTTGTGGGTTGGCAACTTGTGACCTTCATATTTTTTTAATCTTATTTTAAACGATGTCACATTTCAGTTTTATCTTGTCAAGTTCAATTCCAGCAAAGCATTTAAAGACAGAATTCATGCTGGGGAGCAATCCCGTATAATACCACTTGGAATTATTCATTTGTTTAAAAACAATTGAAAGAGCTTTGCTGGACACAGATCTTGTATTTCAGTCTCAGTTTCAAGTACTTCGGAAGTGGATTCTCTATGTACAGTTTTGATTTTCTGATTTTCTTTTTCTTTACAGGTAACCCGATAGCTAAAGACAAATCAAGTCAGTCTCAAGGCTGATAACATTGAATACAACACGCAGGAATTTCATGCCTCCAGGCAATCCTTGAAGTGAAATTTTATACTACTTGGGTGTATCCTTCAGAATCAATTGTTTCAATGAGAACCTGCCTTGTAATCAGCAGCAGCCTTGAGATCAAAACTACTGGGAAGTTATTCTGAACTTCTGTGTCACAAAGATTTCAACTGATTGAACTGTGTACACTTGTAAAATTGCACTTGCTGAGAAATTTGCAGCTGTAATCACAAGAGTTGATACTTAAAATGTGCAGAAAAACAGCAATCTTTTGGATTCTCCATTCCGGACCAGTGGCTTTTCATCTTGATGAAGTCAACCTCCAAAATGTATTGGTTCCTTCTCTCTAAAATGATCCCTGGTCCACATTCAGATCGCTGATGGGACTGCACACTGCTTTAATTAAATTTCTGTTGCAGAAATTGTCCTCTGGCATGGCACAGTTTTAGACATTTTTATTTGTATTCTAATCTTGGAGCTCTCAAAGTTACATATTTCAACATCTTGAAGTTGCTTTTGTTATAGGAATGGAAATATATACCCATTGTTAATAATTATTGTTGACAAGTAATAGTTATCTGAATACATCAGTCATATTAGAATGTATAGTCAGGTTGACATGCTTCCCTAAGGCTAACCAACTACTGCAGCTCTTTGGTGATTAAAAAAGTGGTGGTCAAAACTCAATTACCACTTCCATTATAAGGCATTTTATAACTCTAAAATATACATTTCCATTTAGTTTGAAGGAGATGAGTGTTCCTGATATGTGCTTTACTTTCCCAATCTTTACTTCATTGAAATTCATGGTAAGCATTCGATGGCAGTATTTCATCCCTTTTTATAAAGGCAGGCAGGGATGTAAATGAGTTTTGCAATTATGAAATTGGATGGTAATCATTCAGAATTTTGGGGGTGTTTTTTATTAAAAAATAAATCTCTTGCTTGAACCTAAGTACTGTTGGATGCTTATGTAGATGTCTGCTCAGTCTGTTTGCTATAAAGGAAAAAAGTCCTAGTGCCCTCTTAGATTTACAGTTTGTGGGTATTTTGCTTGCTTACAGTCATCCAAATCATATCTGATCCTTGCCAAAATCACATTTACTGTTTTTATTTTGCTTCAGTAGCAATTTTTGAACTTAGTGATATGCTGTTACATGAAAAAAATCCTCAATATTTAAAGGCCTTAAGCATCTATGAGCTTTTTTCTAGGTTATTACAGAATGTATAATTTTATACTCCATTTAATGTATATTGTACCATCTGTAATATTGATACAACAGAAATTTGGCAATTCCATCTAGTGACACTGCATAAGCATGCTGACTGGAGAGGGTGAGGGAGTTCTGACTGTATGCTTTGGTGCATTGGAACAAAAACCACACACACTGAATGGCAGTCAAAAATATACAGGGTGAGCTTATTTAGAAGTCCTGTGGGTTTACCAGACTCTCAGGAAAAGAGGGAAACGATTTTATCATCACAAGCCATTGACATGGCTAAGTAGTTATATATTAAGTTCCATGATGGATGAACACCCTGGAGTGCTCTGCCTATCACAGTAGCTCCTGCTGTTCCAAAACCATTTCATTACCTCTGCTGTATTATTGCACAGGAGAGCTTAAATAAAATAAATGACTGTTGGGAATAAAATTGAGAAGTATATTCTATCATTATGATGAGAAATAATAAAAAAAATTGTCAGGGAAAGATATTTTTCTGATTAAAATTTAATTAGGATAAACTAGCAGCAACTAGTTATCTCAGTATTTTAGGATGGATTAATACTGTATGGATTTGTACTAACAGTGCAGGACAGAAGGCAGCATCTTAAGGAGATTGTCTGGGACAATGCAAAGGGTAAATGTGCTGTTTTGTAAAATCTGAATATAGACTCTCTTTGGTCAAAAACTACATCATGCTTCTCAATATTTGTTTTCTTTGTTTCTCTGTTCTTAAGCCAACAATGAAAATACTGTATAATATACAAGTGTAACACGTGCATATCAATAAGTGAAAATAAATGGATTTTCAAATATACTATATAGATTATCTGAAGTAGATTAATGTTGTGAATATTCATAGGAAGTGAATAAAATTGTAATATAAAATAGATTTTTTTCTATGGATGTGCACTTTGGAGATCTATTCTGTTTACCCATGGAAAAAATATTCATTTTCAGTGCATAAGAATCTCAAGGGTTATCTTAATTTTGTGTTTCTTCAGTAAAGCTGGGAATATATTCTACCACTTTGAAAGGTCCTTTTCCAAAAGCAATGGATATCTAGCACAACTCTTCTACCGTTGTGACGGGAAATTCTGGTGGGCTTACTGCTGCTTTCAGGTCAGACTGAATAGAAGTGGATTTTTTATTTTTTATTTTTCCCACAAAATGGCAATTCCAAAAAATTCTCATTTAGATGATTTCTGTAGCAACAGAATAGCGTAGCATTCCTGAAAAAGTTACATTTCAGGTTAATTTGTTGAACCGTTTAAAAGCAGAAAAAGACCCAGCAAGCTATATCAACAGTGAATTCTGCTTGTGCATCTTGAAGCAAGCTGTGAACTATAGTCCATAGTGTCTGTTTTAGTGCTGCCTTTGCAAATGGAGTGTAGGTGGCTAGATCAGCTGTGGGCATTCATGATGTAGGCATGTGAGATGAATACTGCCTCGATTACTCTATTCCTTACTATAATAGTACTATACTACTTCCCAGATTATTTGATATACCCAGTTCATCTGATTACAAAGATGATCAGGCATTATGATCAGAGTGAAAACCATCTTAGCCTTTGATTTCAGCAGTCATCAAGAACTCTGAACTGCAGGAGAGCATGGGTTCCTATTCTGCAGTTCCATGTGGCAATGCATTGACATGGAAAGAAAACTCATGGCTTTATTCAAACGTTTCAAATGTATTGGATCTGTCAACAAAACATAAAGAAAACCCTGATACGAATCTTAGGGAAAAAATTTTCATATCAGAACTAATAAATCTAAAATTTAACTTAAAAAAGCATTTAAGACTGTATCTTGGTTGTATCCGGCTTATTGATCATAACTGTGCTTACCTGAAAGAGCACTGCTTTAGATACCACTGTTACTAACTTTAAATCCACCTATTATTCTATATCCTTTCAATCTTCCTGTTTATCCTACATCTTTTAAATCATGGCCCCTTCAGCTTTGTTCAGTCCTTCACCAAGCCAACAGAGCTGATATATGCTTTAAAACTGGAGACAGAGTGCATCAGATAAATTTGTTTTGAAACTAAAAATCTACTATAAAGCATGTTATTTGTTAGGTTTCATAAAAATATATGCTGGTGTTTTTTGCTCATTACAATTGTATAGCTGGCTTTCCTGGTTTCCAGGTAATGAATGGATGTCTATAACAGCAAAACATGAAGATGTGATTGGCATCCTTTTCTGCTGATTTACTGCCTCCTCCTTCGTGCCTTGAATTTCATGCATCTGTTGTTAACCAAGATACTGGCAAAGAAAGGAGTGCAATTTTGGCTTGTAAGAGAAGTGCTGCCTTATTCTCTAGTTTCTTTTTACCGCTAGTTGGCTCTATACCAAATATGTCACACCTAAAAAATCTGATGGCATTAAATGATTTCTCATGGTTTCAGTGGTTTATTAAATTGAATAATAAGAATTACCTAATCACTTTGTTAGTCTTTGTAATGTGATTTGTACCCTGAGACACTTTTCTATTTATTCTTTTATAAAATGAGGACAGATTTCCAAAAAGCATTTTTATCTTGTTTCTGTAAGTGCTTACTTAACTTTCTGATACTACTTTACAGTCAGTCATTGCAAATGACACAGCAAAAATGTCTTCCATGGCTGTTTTTCATTTTCTGTATTCGTCTGCCCTACTCGCATAGCAATTGCAAGAGATAGTGCATGAAAGAGCTGAGTTTCTCACAACTTTGTTTTCACAGGTGATGACAAGTGTTGCCAAAATCCAAATGTTGCCAATCCAAAACTAACTTAGGATCATCCAGCAGGAGGACCACTGGTGGTGACAGGTGGAAAGTGTTTCATAAGAGAATGACTGTTCTTTCTCTGATTGCTGCTAGAGGGATGCCAGGCTGGTCAAAACCATTGCAGTATGGTTTCATCAGCAGAGAATTCTCCAGCCTTATGTCTTTGTATTTAGATCTGATATCTAGAACTCTCAAAATGTACACCATATCTCCATATAAATGAGTTTTTTTAGTCTGTTTCTCTCTTTATTCTGTATGTTTTGCCAATATTTGGGTGTAGAGAATATAATCCTTCTTCTTACTGACTTAGAGTTTGGGTCTCTGTTTTTGTTCTTTTTACTTTTCTTTGGTAATTTTCTCTTTTCCCGGGATCCAGTCAGTTCTCATGAAATTTCAATAGTGGTGATAAAAGTTTCTTAATAAATAGTGGCTGAACACAGGCCCTTTGTAGTTCTTGGAGAGAAGAGAGAGATGATGTGTCTATCATTTTCTCTTAAAATGGTTTCAATCTTAAACTGTTTCAGTCTGAATAGAAGCATTTTTCCGAACTACAAATGGTCTGTGTTTCAATATGCTCTCTGATCATAAAGCTGATGAGATGGTCCTCTCTGTGTGGCAGATTACATCAGCAGAATTTACAAATGGAAGATGATGATTTTGCTAATGTCCACAGGCAGGTAGAAAGAATTCAGTCCCAGATGCTCTGACTAATGTTCATGGCAAAAGCAACTCAAAAACAATGCCTCCATATGCTGTAATTGCTGGAATTATTTCTCAGGCATATTCCCTTGTCTTCCCTCATATGTAGAACTCATTAGATTCCTAGTGGGAGAACATATGGAGAGGAGAGATGATGGAAAACATTGTAAAACAGATTGTGTATTTAAATTTATATTATAAAAGACCTCTGTGCACAGGCAAACTTAGTGGAGAAAGTTCAAACTCTTTCTTTCCACTTCATAAGGAAATCTACATTTTTCTGTTATCTCAGTGCATTCAAAGACACTTACAGATGATGGGTTAAAGCCTGGCTTTAGGGGTGCTAGTGGAAACTTTGCTGCTAATTTGAGATCAACTCTGTATTTCCTACATTATTTTTCCAAAATTTAGTTAAACTGTAGCTGTATAAGATCTTTTCACTGATAGACATGCCAGAAGTCAAACTTCCAATAATAAAAATCTGTTGGCAGGATCAGGCCTTTGGTTGTGGGTTTGTGATTTCAGTGTCAACACAATGATGTTTATGAATACCTTGCTAGTGTTTCACAAAAAGAAGAGATAAAGTTCTTGAATCCCCTTCAGCTGACTGATGTATGGGGATTATATCGAGTGCAGAGCTCTTTTAATGACTACTGAATATTAAGAATTAATTCTTCATCCTTTCTTATAGTTAAGTAAAGCACAAATTATTGTATGCTGACATTTGTGATGCCTTTTTAATTACACTTATGACTCCTGCCTTTTTTATGGGAAGTTTTTCTCATTTTTTCCTCAGTACTGACCATGAAGCTGCTTTCAACAGAGAACGTTTGGTGTAGTATAAGGAGTCCCAATGGAAGAGGTGGGTACTAGCAGAAGTTACACAGTGGACAGGTGAGAGGTGGGTAGACTGATGCATGGTGGCACCATGACTTTACTTCAGTGGCTGCTGACATATGGCCTGTCAGCTAGAGTAACACTTCTGCAGATATTGTTGCCTGAGCTCCCAGAGAAACAATTCTGATAGGTTATCTCTTATTGCATACAGTTGAATCAAATGTCATACCTAAATGAACATTGGAAAGACACAGAGAAACAGTGTGGACATCTATTAGAACGTGGCTCTACAGGCCTTAAATTGTCATATATGTCCACAGGATGTTTCCACCTAGGTTGCCTTTCTAAGCAGGAGACACAAAATGGCTGCTTACATAGCAATTGTAGTAGGTATGTGTGTATTTGCCTGCAAATATCCCTGTCTAGAGCCAGCATGTAGTGTTCAGTCTAGAGAGCGCACCTCTAGAAATTCAGATCCAACCCTCCTCCATTAGTGTTGAAGCTGGATTCTGTTACCATACTGCTCATCTAAGTCAGATTTGCACAGTATGCTGCTGGCAAGCTGACCACTTGCTCTGCACCTTTCAGGGCAGAACAGTTGCCCTGACAAGCCTCAACAGGAAGCAAAACTTGCATTACTGTGCGTGCTTTTGTCTTAATTAGACGACCCTGATTGTTCTATGTTTTTTCTACCAGCTCAAGGATAGACATTTATTATTAGGCGAAATTTTAAAGTTGACTATTTTACACCAGTCTGAACAATGCACTTAAAAGATGTGTTTTGCAGCTTTATGTGTTTGTCCTGTTACAACTTACTCATTTGTGCTATATGTGTATTAGCCTGTCTGTCAGCTACTGGTGGTGGCACCTTTAAAAATAAGTGTCCCTGGTTAGTGACTTTGTAGTCACTGCAGGGAAATGCTCTTTTGGTTATAAGTCTTTCATTAGCATGGTGTAGTTTTTCCATGCTGTCAGTACCAGCATTAGAAACTAGATGATAAAGTAGTAAAAGAGCTTTGAAGACATACGGTTTTAATTACTCTCAGGCAAAGAGCTAGATCTTGCTCAGTGAAGGAAGTTATAGCTCCTGTGTGTAAGATTGTTTTCCACCATTCAGAATTTCCAGCCCTCTGCTTTGATTCAAATTTGATTATTCATAAATTTGTGCAGTAGTAATATTAATATAAAAAATTAATAGCTACTCAAAAGATGGATCCTTAAGTATTGATGTGTGCAATGAAGTATCTGGGATATCTCAGATTCTGAGCTTTAACTAATATTCCTAATGGATAAGGAAAGTAGTAAGTATTTTTCCCATTTTTATGTCTTTGGAAGGAAATGCATATACGGCAGAAGACTGGGGGCTAAAGTGCTCCCTGGACTTCTGTTAATGATGTGTTTATTGCCCAAGTCTGCATAGCTTACCTCACATTTTGTTAAAGCATGTAACATAGGACCTCAAAAAAATCAATTTCTGCAATTAGCAGTTCTGAAAGGAAACACAGAAGGAAGGTCAAGGCAGTTTGTACCCGGGTTAGTTCCATTGTCTTTAGTGAAGCTATTCCCCAGGTGCATCAGGTCTTAGCATTCTAGCTAAATGATTTAGAAAATTAAGCTGTAAACCCCTAGATGAAAGGACATATGAAACTTCAAGGACTTGTGTAAGAATCAAATACAAGTGACAAAAAATTTGGATCTCTTGATAGTTTCTCCAGATATCATATTGCTGTATAATTGTGGGATTTATATGGTCCTTATCTCAACAAAGAAATATGTGGAATTCAGTCCTGCTCTTTGTGTTGCAAAAAACAGACACAACAGGCAATTTATGAAAGTTATTAATAGAATCATAGAATCATAGAACAGTTAGGGTTCAAAAGGACCTTAAGATCATCCAGTTCCAACCCCCCTGCCATTCACAGGGACACCTCACACTAAACCATGCCACCCAAGGCTCTGTCCAGCCTGGTCTTGAACACTGCCAGTGATGGAGCATTCACAACTTCCCTGGGCAGCCCATTCCAGTGCCTCACCACCCTTACAGTAAAGAACTTCTTCCTTATATCCAATCTAAACTTCCCCTGTTTACGTTTGAACCCGTTACCCCTTTTCCTATCACTACAGTCCCTAATGAAGAGTCCATCCCCAGCATCCCTATAGGCCCCCTTCAGATACTGGAAGGCTGCTATGAGGTCTCCACTCAGCCTTCTCTTCTCCAGGCTAAACAGCCCCAACTTTCTCCACCTATCTCCATATGGGAGGTGCTCCAGTCCACTCATCATCCTCGTGGCCCTCCTTTGGACTTGTTCCAACAGTTCCATGTCCTGTCTTATGTTGAGGACACCAGAACTGCACACAATACTGCAAGTGAGGTCTCAGGAGAGCAGAGCAGAGGGGCAGGATCACCTCCTCGACCTGCTGGTCATGCTCCTTTTGATGCATCCCAGGATGCGGTTGGCTTTCTGGGCTGCGAGCACACACTGCAGCCGTCTCATGGTCATTTTCTCATCAACCAACACCCCCAAGTCCTTTTCCACAGGGCTGCTCTGAATCTCTTCCCTGCCGAACCTGTAGCTGTGCCTTGGGCTGCTTCGACCCAGCTGTAGGGCCTTGCACTTGGCATGGTTAAACTTCGTAAGGTTGGCATTGGCCCACCTCACAAGCATGTCAAGGTCCCTCTGGATGTCATTCCTTCCCTCCAGCATATCAACCGAACCACACAACTTGGTGTCATCGGCAAACTATTATTAGTTGGCATAAAATTTTTCCTCTCAAAGTCCTGGCGCAAGGTCTCTTCTCCATGCCTGTGCTTCTTAAACCCTGAAGAGATTACTGAGAACTTCAGTGGTGACTGAAGCTTGTTATGGACCTCTGCTCAGATTTAAAATTCATACTGACTGCCTTTGACCAGCTGTTCACAAAAACTTTATCACACTTTTTCAAACTCCTGCCTGTATTCTTTGTTGTTGGTCCTTACAGTCAAAATCATGCTCTGTTCATATTGTCTTTAAATTTGAAGTATCTGATCATGTACAGAAATTCCAAAATGGTGTTTCTCACCTTCTGTCTAACTTGGATATTATCAAAATATCCTGAATAGTCATATGCTCAGTCAATTCATTCACAATAAAGTACTGTGATGCCTTGAGCTACTTTTTACCAGTCGGAGTGTTGTCAAGGTGACCTTTCATGCTGCTTCAATTGCATAGCCTTGCCATTATTTAACTATTAGGATGATGGAAAGCTTGCACTTTCCTATTTGAGTGGCAACATTTCTAGACACAGGGCCTGAAAGAATGGAACGTATGAGGGGCTATAATTAATGTGTCACATTAAGGAGTTAAGGGTAAGCAGGCAAAGAAAGACTAAACCTGGTGGAGCAAAGCAGCTGCAGTGTAGTCTTGAAAACTAAAAATCCATTTGCAATGCCTTCTCAAATCCTAATATCTCTTTGCTGGTGTCAAGTCATTAGCGGTAGCTCATTTTTCCTGCAGTGTGTCTTGACCATCCATCATTATTGAAATATACAGGAAAATACAGCCTCTGGAATGCCATTAAAATTCCTCTCAAATTTAAATATTAGTGGGGTCAATGTCATTATGCATTTCTACCTTTTATATAAAAAAGAGAAAATTAATTTCTTTTTGTTTTAAAATTTTTGCATATATATTTGTACAAATAGAATTAGAAAACACTGAACATCTGAAAGCTCCTTTTGTGTGTATGTGTGTAGAAATAACGAGTGGTTAAAAAGTTTTAAGCTATACAAAAGCCCACTAGGGACTAATATACTGAACCAGAATTAGTAATACACTGAGTTTGAAAGCTTATGGATACGCAAGTTCTTGCCTATCCAGGACATACCTACTGTGTAGAGAGTAAAGGTAAGCTAAAGCAAATAAGACCTGCTGTATACCGCTTTATAATTCTGCATATGTATGTCTGAATATGTCTTCATTGTAGGGGTTTTGTGTGATGTAAAGACATCATGAAGCAATCATAGAGGGAGGTGAAAAGCCCATCTTTGGGGAGGCAGATGGGTAAAAAAAAAGGGAAGTAGTAATCTTTGTTCTCTTCATTGCCACGCTAAAATATAATGGTTTCATGATTGTGATTAAAGGTGTTCTGTCTACATGCAACTTGACTCATGTTGACAGAAAGCAAAATCACTAGAAAGATGTGTCTGTTGAAAAACCATTTGTCTTCACGATGCTATTGGAGGAGGATGAATATCACAGACAGTGGAATCTGTGTAAAAGCAGAACAGGAAAACATTTCGTTTTCCATCAGCAGTTAGGTGATTTATATACATGGCTCTCATTAACATTAATGGGAGTTATCTGCCTCATTTTTTATGAGCCTCATGTGAAGTTAATGGCAGTCTTCCTATTGTCTCTAGTGGGCTGTGCATCAACCACTAAGTGCACAAATGAGTTTGGCTGAAACATTGGTGCTTGTAGGCTTAGAATTTCAACATGCTTCATTCACAATAACAACAAAAATTGCTGTTTGAATGCCTAAGAGTGTGACCTGAGGAGTTGAATATTGCAGAGTGTGCTGATCTGTGTGCACTTTGGGGGATCCACACAGCAGACTGCAGAGATGCCTGAGCCAGCTTGCAATGAGCTAGTGTGAGAAGGAGCAATAATGTGCCCAGCAGCATGAGCTGATTTACTTTTCAGAGATCTGAGAGGGAGTAGATGTTATAGGGTCTGTGGTCTGGACTACATGATGAAGGAGTAGCAGCACCATGCGGTGCTGTACTGCCATCAATAATATGGTAATATGCAACCATATTTATTTGAAATCTGCTCTGGGATCTATCTCTGTGCTATGCTTTCCTCTGTTTTCATATATATACATATTTATTATTAGAATCATATTTTTTTTGCAATAAACCTTTCATTATGCTTTGCAATTCTAACAAAACTAGACTGTGCTGTTTTTATTTCCGTGAGGAAGCGAAGGAGTCCTGATATCACCAGTAGAACCGTAAGGGCTTCTATTCATGTTCATGTTCATTTTCCTTACTATGAGCTAGCTACCACCAAGACAGATGAATAGCCTCACCGTCAGTGAAGAACATTTCTGGCCACACACAGACTAGCCAGTATAAGATAGCTTGCCTGTAGATTAAGAAATCCTCTTACAGTGACCCATGTTCATGCTAAAGTATTCCCAGCAGTGCCGGGTTTCTCCTCATCACAGTGTCACATTGGTGTATGCATGAAAAACTTGTATTTTGAAGCCAAGTTTCTAATAGTATTAGGAAAGCTAGATAGTGCTTCAAGACACGGAGGGTTTCTGCTCCCAGTCTGCCAGACATGGCCACTGATGGTCCCACTTCCAGACCCAGGCTGTAGCAAGGCTGGGCATATACTTTGAAGACACAAATACACACACAGTACAACACAGATCAACATGGGTGAGAGACAGATGCCTTTATCATCACCTACTTAAATGCACATAAAGCATGCATGTAGCAAACACTGCCCAATTCCATCCTCCCCTCTGGCTGATCAGAACTGAAATTTGCCAGCGAGGCTTACCCAAAACTCCTGTCTCCCAATTTTTAGGTGCTCCCACGTCTGCAAGTCCACCGAGTGGACTTGCTTCACAAGCTGTCAAATAGGCATATGACTATCCCATCTGACTTTGCAGTGGAGTGTCAGTCCTTCACCATGACAGTGCAAAATCAGGCCTCTCAATCCATCCACTTCCCGAAAATGGCCGAATCCTAGCGGCCCAAATGCATCTTTATAGCAGGCTGCAGTTGAAAGGTGCAACAAAATACAGTTAATTTCCACCTCAGGCTATGATTTTGCTATGATCTTTATATCTTTACAACATCATGAAATGATACAGAGAGAATAGAAGAAAGTGTTGTGTGATATTGGTAATCCTTCAGGTAGGGAACAAGCAAGTACCCAGACATGGGATTTACTATCTAAATTCACATATTTTAGAGTGTCCAGAGCTCAAGTAACTGTAGGAGGAAGAGGGAAAATACTCCCCACTTGTTAAGCTCTGGTACAGCTCCATGATGTGCATAAGAGAAAAGATAGGTATAGGGAAGTATCAGAGATCTCTGTCATTCAGCTCACCTATAGAAAGTTTTAAAATCTTATTTACAAGCTGTGCTTTAGTTTTAATTAACTCCTCCCCCTTTTTTTTTCTTTTTATATTAAACGTCGTTTGATAATTTAAAAAAGCACTTTCATACCTTGTTAGCAATCAGCAGTTTAAACTGCACTTTCCTGGAATATTTTTATTGCATATATTTGTAAGTTTAATAAAGTTCTGCATTTGTATTGAGGACTTGTTTTCTGCTTAGTTGTAAGGAAGTAGGAAACCACAGTAATGCCAAAGGGTTTTATGAAAGTAACAAAAATCAGCAAGCAATCTACACAAGCCAATTAAATAGCATTCCATGTCCCTGAAGTAGAAAGCAAAGACTCTTGCACTTAGATTGATAATTTCTTTGACCAATCAACCCTTATACAGTCAAACCCATAAAATATATCAGATGCAGTACACTAAGTGCAGATTAGCAGTCCCCTCAGCATAGAAATGAAAATTAGAAACATCATCCTTTAAAAGCCTTATAACACATCAATATGGAAGGTTTTAAAGTTATTTCCATTAAAATATAAGCATTTGCAATCAATGACTGATCGAAAACAGCATGTGTGCTGTAATGCAAGCATTCACAGAGATGCCAGAATTTTCTTGCTTGCATTCACCCTGAGGCTGCATAGCTTTCTAGGTGCTGTGATAGTGATGGTGGAGTACACTGCCGTATGTGAAGCCCACTCCACAAGAAATATTGCTACCCCTGGTGATGCAGATGCTTTGGTGCCTGACGGATGGTGCAGACCCTAAAGCTGGTTCTATATGGTTAACATCGGATTGTACATACAGAAGACTCTTCCAACGGATTCTGCTTTTGACTTCACAGCAGAGAAACAGAATTGATGAGTGTGCTTAGCCGACAAAAATCCCTAGCATGTTAAGATGAGTCCTTCCCCATGGTGCATCATGTAGCTACTCTTTGTACAGTTCCATACATTACTAGTAAACCTGGGATAACCCTCAAAGCATTCTTGTGTGAGAAATTATAATCAGTAAAATGTGGCTACTCAGTGCTATATGCTTTTTACACAAATCTCTGAGGACAGGCTGGAAATATTTTGCTCACTGTCTGTGTGCTGGATGTAGTTCCAGTAATCCTTTCTTGGGCCAGAGAAAAACCTAATAACCATTGCAAATTAGCCTAACTCCTTGCAATGTGGCTCTGAATCAAAAAGTGGTTTCTATTCCATAGGGATCTTTTTCCCCCTGTGGATCTTGCAAATTTGTTCACTCTTTCACTCATTTCTCTTGGATGAACATTTGTATTTCAAGTCATCCTCATTAAAATATTTTACTAGCAGCTTTATCACAAAGGGTAAAGATAGAATGATCATGAAGTCTGCAGTCTTCACTTTTAAGATGATCCTTTATTGTAGGACAGAAACATGCAGTATGATCTGTGGGCTCTCTTTTTCTAGCTCTAAATTTCACTTAGCTCTTTAGTGGATTGACAGAGCTTTTAGTTTCTAGCACCTTTAGTAATCAGTTGTATAACTGCATTAAGGCAGATCTTGCTTAAAATGCTCAGCAAACAAATGAGATTTTTTTTTATGGCTACATCACCACTACAATTTGCCCTTCATGAAAGCATAAGAAATGAGGCTAAAAGAGTGCTCATTTTCCCCCACAGTGTTTAATCTCCTCAGTCCACAACATGAACTGATGTAATCTAATGCATGTTAATAAAAAATACTAGCTAAAAATATTAGTGAGTATCACATCTGAGCAACAAAGTCTGTGCCATTATTTTATCCTCTTGTATTACATACAAATTTTAGATGAGCTAAAGATTACCCTCCAGAGAGGTGTGAAATTGTTTAACTTGAAAGGATTTTAAACATATATAACAGATTCTGATTGGAAGTTAATGTACAAAGTCTCAGCCAGTGCAAAAAATAGACTCATGATCAAGATCCAGCTGTATTTAGTGTTCTGTATGTGCATCTTCTAATACTTAAATTCCTTATTCCATATTCACCTTTGAAAAACAAACTGTACTAATATATAACATATCATAACATATAATTTACTTCCTTGGAAGAAGGGAAATAAGAATCACTCAGAGACAGACAAACATAAAGACATTCCATATACCATTTTAAGAAATTCCTGTACAATTATAACCATCCTACTGAGATGACAACCAACAAGACAAGAAAGAGTCTATACACAACTTTTATATGACTTTCCAAGTAATATGTGTATTTGTCCTTTCTTGGTTCATGTATGTCCACCAGCAATAAACACTTTGTTAACTGCTTCATAGCTCTTTATTACCATGGACATAATTTAAATGGAAAGAACAACCTTGTTCTCAGGACAACTTTAGGAAGTGTAAATCTCCCACATCACAAACCCCTCCTTAACTCTACATTACTATTGACGTATTTACTTTTCGATAGTTTCATGTCCTCTCTATGCAAGCATGACATTCAAGTATCCCACCAGCTTCTTGCATGTTCAGCATAGTGAGAATTTTCCCCAGTGCTATGAATGACTGCTTTTAAAGGGCATCAATTGCTCACCTGAATGTGAATCAGAATCTTGTACACAGTAAGTTTGTTATTCTCTTCAGTACTCATAATGCTATACATATGGAAGGAACATAATTTGGTCAGTAATTGTTCTGATTGCTCTCAATTCTTGCATTATTGTGGATCTTTTACATTGTCTTCCACATTTACAGAAAATTCTAATGTAAGGCTAAAGGAACTAGGAATAAAAATATGAACCATTCATAAGCAGTGTGTTAAGAGCTAACCAAATTAAACAGGAACAGCAGGAACAGTTTTAGCTACATCTGAGCTTTACTCATGTGCAGTCAGATGTTTATGGCTTTCATTTCTGCTTCTTATTGCTGGTTAAACAGTTCCCAAGCAGCATCTCCAGTTTATAATTGGCTGACTTTATGCACTGTTTCAGCACCATTACTGTGAACATTCCTTCCTATCCATTACACTAAATAGGATGTCATGGGAACTGGCAATTCTGCCTTCACCATCTTTCTACCAATGGAAAGCTCCTCGATGCAGTCATAATTCTCACCAGTTTTCAGTGGCTCCCTTCATGCTCTGGAAAGTTGGTTTAGGTGACAGAAAAGTCCATCCCAGAAGGTCACAATGAATTGGAAAAAATTATGCAGACAATAAATTTGCAGCAACACTGTTAAGACAACCTAGAAAAACTATAGATGATTGTCAAGAGAGGAGCTATTGTTACAGGTCCAAGATCTGCTGCCTCATTCCTGAAGGCTAAAGAGTGCTTTAGGTGTTTAGTTTTGTTTTGGTTTTGTTTTTCTTTTGTTTTAGTGCTTTAAAGGCTAAACAGCTCCTCTGGGTGGATGGCTCCTCCCTGAAAATCACTCTCTTCTTGTTTCATACATTGATGACATTTATTCCGATATTTGTCACGAAGTGCCATTCTAAGATAATTTGAATTCAGTCTGAGGGGACTCTGGTTTGAACTCCAAAGTTCATGAGGTAAAAACACCCCAAACTTCTATGCCATGCCTCTATCCACAGTTGTGACTGATAGTCAGTTGAAAGAAGTATCTGTAGACATGACATTTACAAACATTTCAGAACCTGCCCACCATCTTGACTACTTTCAGACATGCAAATGAACTTTCTGATGTACAGTTTTTTAGGATCATTCAATTCAGTCAGGACAATTGAAACCTCAGGAGGTGTTCAGTGTAACCTCTGACACAAAGCAACATCATTTCTGAGATCAGATTAAGTTACTGAGGGCTTCATCCAGACTAGTTTTAGAAATCGCCGAGGATGGAAACTGCAGAACTTTTGAAGTAAACTTTTCACTTGTATTTTCATAAGAAGTCCAATTAGAAAAAAGGGTTGTTATTGTATCTTTATGCAAATAAGATTAGTATAGAGAAAATTTCTGACAAAACAGACTTGACATCTTTTCCCTATTCTATTGCTAAAAATGTCCATTTCTATTACTCATTCCTTTTGTTTGCCTTCCTCTTGTGCCAGCTTCTCTTCCATTACATACAAAATTCTGCGAAGGGCCATGGTATGAGGTACGTGCAATTGGCAAACATCTGGCAGGCCTGCTTAGTTGGGAACTGTAGTGCACCTCTTGTGTTGTGTAAATATCACAGTCCCAGGTTTTTTTTCAAGTCATGTTTGAGAATATATTTTTTCTTATTTCGTTTTGACAATCCCAACCAAACATTTGGGTTAATAACGGGAATGAATAGGTAACAATCCCAAACACTAGTTTGAGCTTTTGCCCACTGTTTTGGTAAGCTTTTATTAAAAAAACCCAACCTGTATCACACATTGTTGCATTTGCAGTGTTGAAAACTTTGTAATGCAGCAGCAATGAACAAGAACTCAATCCATATCTGTCGTCAGTAGGATACATGTTTTCTCTTCTTTCAAAACCAAACCAAGTCCATAAATCCTCATCTGGTTTTTTTTTTCTGCTTTTATGGATGAACTCTCTCCCATCAGTTTGGAATTTGCCTCAACTTTCTGCAGATTCACATTCTCAATAGGGGTCTTCTATTCTGCTGAGCCAGAGAGGGGAGCAGGATGAGGGTGCTGGTGCTGCCTGTGTCTGTGTGGGTGCTGTGCATGTGAACAGCCGTATATATGTGTATATGTGTGGTTCATACATGTACTCTGTGTGTGCCTACTGGGAGTCTGTGCTCAGCCTTATTACTGGCTGAGCCCAGGCTGCGGAGCTGCAGCAACCTTGCCTCCTTCAGGCTGCTCCATCTGGCCTGATTTCTCCGGACATACACCTTTTTACTATGGGCTTTAAGCTTGCGAGCTGATAATACTACGTTGGTTCAAGAGCTTTCTCCTTCATTTCAATGATATGTTTCAAATTCTCATAAAAAGTGGAACTTGCTGCATTGGTAACTGTGAATAGGGGAATCTCTGATAGAAGAAAAAGGAGTAATCTGATACAGAAGCACTTATAATCTTTGAATACTTTACCACTACTCTTGCCCCCCCCCCCCTTTACAATTACCATACTGCTTTTATCTTTCTATTTGTCTATCTATTTGTTAATCTGTGATTCCTTAGCAAATAATTAAGACCTTTTGCTGTCATGTCAGATTGCAACCAAAGCAGGAAACAAAAAATACTAGAAAAAAAACCCTCACTGCTAGGACTCCTAATAACTTTTCAGTTCTTATTTGTTTTAGTGGGTCATCATTCTGTCCTAGTCAGATGCCAGGAAGGAAGAAAAGACTTTTTTGTTGCAAGGGAAATATGCTGTAAAATCTAGAGATACTTTCTTCAGAAATAGAAAACCAAAACTGAAGAGGAAGTACAAGTTTACTCTAAAATACCTGAAGAGAAACACCATTATTTGACCAAGCAGTCAGCTTTGTAGGGCTACATTTAGGTCATGGCACACAGGGTGATGTAATGTGGTACCATTCCTTTACCTTCATCTTCCAATGTAAACAAAGGAATATGATTTTGGCTGAAATTCTTTTTATACTGAGACACTTAGTAAGATGCAAAAGTTACTACCATGTGCCTCAGGTCTTCTAAGGAACTTTAGTGTGCTCAAGTGCCACAAATGAGCGAAGTTTCTTCTGTGAAAATGCATAACTTGTTTATGGTACTATCAATATGAACAAGCATCAAAGAAGCAGATATCAGCTGAGAAGTGTAATTTCAATTCATATGATTTTTGGAGCTGATTGAGAATGGCTTCCTGACAACAGGCTATATTTTTATCTGTATCTTGCATATTTTAAGGATTGTGCATATTATCAGATGTCTGGTCCTAAAAATGACAGATCAATTTATTCTCATAAATGGCCCAATTAATAAATCATGCACTGAACTAAATCTAGTTGGTGATGTCTAGTTGTGCTTTTTCAAAGGCAGATTAATTTACATACTACAGGCAGAGGATTATTAAGAAAAGCTGAAAGAAATCAGGATTTAGGTGGGGAAGATGGGACAATTGGCTTGTCAAAGTTAATCACATGTTTCAGTTTTACTTCACCCAGCTATTGGTTTGCCGCTAATATGGAAGAATTTAGTCTAGATTCTCTTTTTTTTTTCTTTTTTTTTTTAACTGACAAGGAAAAGAGATGTACTCAGTAGGAGCCAGCTGAGCTGTGAAGACTGTGACAGAACATGGAATGGCAATGATGGACTGGATCTTGCCTTCCATTTTGACTTTTCCAGCCTAAAAAATATTCCGTTCTTTCAACCGCTTTTACACAGTTCGTGTTTTCTAAACCATTTCATCATAATTGCTGTCTTCTGCATTTCCTTTGGTTTATTTGTATCTTTCTGAAAGTGTGCTGCTGAAAACTGGACTCCAGTGGATGCCACTCTTAAGTGTACAGCAGGATGGTTGCTTTCTGTTTGTTATATACCTTTTTTCTACTAAAACATCCCTTCGTTGCAACAGCAGCACACTGTTGACTTGTATCCAGTTTCCAATCCTTACATATTCTAGATCCTTTTTTGCTGTAGCTACCTAGTCACTTGCTTCCCATGTTATATGTGTGCACTTGAGTTTCCTATGGTACTTCATAAGTGTTATTGAATTTGGCCATATTGATCTCAGCTCATTCCACCAATTTATCAAGATTATTTTGAATTCAAAAGCTACTTTCCAGAGTGCTTGCAGCCCATCCCAGCTGAATTATCTACAAACGGTATAAAGAGATTTTCCACTTTTCATATTGGTCATAAATACACTCACTAGAATTATATGTAGTGCAGCCTTACATCATCCCCATCTAATATGATCTTCCAGTGTGATGCAACCTAGTGACAGCTGCCTTAAAAATGGCTCTTTTACCTGCTATACATCTGTGTTCAGACAGAACCAAAATGCTCGTCACTGATCATTCTCCTTAACTCTTTCAGTGGCTGGAACCATTTTCTTCAGCTTTTTCTCCTGAGAGTGACTGTGCCAAAAACATTACCCAGTTCCATACACAGCTCAGCTTGTGTTTCTGCCTTGCTTAACTGAGGGAGAGAGAGCCAGAAAAAGCAAACAGCTTAGTCATTGAATAGGTTTTGTCTCAAGAAACGGGTAATGGATGCTTAATATTACTTCACTGGTTTTAGGAGCATATAAATTGAATATTTAATCATTTGCTTCAGTATAATTCTGCATAACAAAGTTATATTTACTCACTGTTAATTCCCCATTTTTCTTTTTCTGAAAGGTAAGATCAATATTTTTCCTTCTTCACCCCTTTCAGATTCCATCTATTCTCCATGAAGTCTACATGATAATCACTGATTCAAAGATAGCTTTACTCCGTGATAAATTTTCTCAAGACTTGTGACTTGAATATATGTAATTTTTCTGAATACTTAAATATTCTCTGATGTGCGCTTATTCTAGTCTGCCCTATGTTCCTATCCCATTGTTTTTAATGACAATTTGTGAAGCATCTGATCACTATTAATTATTTTGTGAAAAAATGAAGTGAAAAGCCCTGGGACATTTCTGCCTTTACTATGTCATCTCTTAATAGCTCAGCTTCTTCATAAAGCTCAAGACATTTTACACAGCTTTGTCATGCCTTTTAATGTTTATGTATATGTCTCTATATATATGGTATTTGGTTTTGTTTTGTTTGTTTGCTTGAAACTAACCTTTATTAACTTATTATCCATTGTTGGGTTTTATACATTTACCCTTATCCACACCTGGCTTTATCTGTTTGTGCTTCTGTACTACATTCTTAATCACCCTATGCAATTTTACTGTGTTTGGGGTTTGTGGTTTTTTTTTTAATCCCTTTTTTATTCCAAAATACCCAGAGCGCTCCCTGTGAGCTGAAATCAGTCTTATCACATTTTCTTTTTAGAATTGCTTAAATTTGGTATTGTTTGGTTTTGCACTGGTTGCAGTCCCCAAAATAATTTTCCCCATTGTTCCCTTGCTCAGGACTTTATTTACGAAATACTGAGTTTATTTAAGTCTGATTTTGTTTTAGGCTCATTGTCAATAATTTCTTACCTTTGCTCACTGAGAAATCATGAATTCTAAAGGGGTGAAAACTACTGTTGCAGGAACTATGGTTTTGAAAAAGCTGGGGGTGGATTTTTTCTGTGTTCCTGCTGAGGCATCATGCTTCTGAACAGGATTAATCTGCCATGGTATTTTGTGATACCAAACATAAGAGAGGAAGAGGAATCTACAAAGTGATAGTTAGCTGAAAAGTGCTAACCCTGCATAAGGAAGAATGCTCTGGAAAGGGTTTACTAATAAAAATGAGATTCTAATTATATGGTAGGCTTTTTTTGGCATACGTATTAGGAAGAATATTATTTCACCTGTTTTTGAAATACAACCCTTACCAGAGTGAGCAGAATGCAACAATACGAGATACTGTAAAACTGAAAGCAATAGAGTCATTATCAGTAGGACTGAAATCCCTTTTGTGGAAAAATGTTATTTGCAATTCACAGATTATTATCTTTGAAACTCACCAGGAGTTCCTCTGACCAGGAGTCCTTCTTCTGAAAACAGATATTGTTTATTGAAAATTCATATTAGAAAATGACTTTTGCATTCAAATATACCATAATTATGATGTCTTGAAAGTGGCAAAATACCCTCTAAATGTAGAGTAATAATCCATAACTAAGTCAGTGTACTGCTGGCAAAGAATTTATGAGTTCTTAGAGAACTTACAGTGCTTCACTCTGGGAGTTAAGAGAGGACCGTGTAGCTTATAGGAGTCCATGTGTCTCAGGATCTGACCAGGTTACCTGCATCACTTTGATCAAAGTTCAGTTGTGAGAAAAAGACATTAATAACATATACGTGGAGCTAAGAATTTATTGCTAGCCAAGTTAATATTTTAACAGTCTAACAGTCCAAACTTACACAGAGGACCTTCATCAATGGTACTTTCAACACCTTGATGTGAACACTTCCTAGTGCCTTCCCATGGTTAATTTGTGTTGTGCTCACCCATTCAGTGTCCCTCTGGGTCCAAGCTTGACTCTTCAGTACATCTGAAGAAGAGCAGAGAAGCGAGGTCTATAACAAGTCATCAGACTCCTGAAGTCTTTGTCAGATGGAGTGTGATGTTCACAGTATGGGTTTCTTCATCAGTCTTGTATCTTCTTGGATTTATGTTTATATGTTTTCTGCACACAAACTTCTTATTTGGTTGCTTATTTTAATTGCTTCCAGATTATTCAGTTTTTCCTTTTTTCTTTACAACTGGCGTCACATTACTTGTGAGGCTGCACTTGTATTGTGTCTGCTTGTTGACCGCTGTCATTGGTTTTCGCAGCCTGGGACCTCAGACCATCCTTCCAATTTTTGCTCGAGTCCTAGATTTTTTCAGTCCACATAGAACAACTACTTGATATGAACTAAAACTAAGCTAAAACAAACTTTTACAGTAGTCACCTCACTCCTAGACAACTGATATCATGGCTAAGCCATGCCAAGACTAGTTCTGGCAAGTCCTCAGACCCAGCACTGTAAGGACAGACCCAGTACTGTAAGGGCAGTACACAGCCCATGATCTTTTGTCAAAAATGGCAAAATTGTATTTACTGGGCTACTGTCTATCAATGAAGGGAATATGGTGGGACTGTACTCCTAACTTGACCCAGTTAAGTGCTGTTAAATGAACCCGTGTGACCATTTCTGTTCTTTTATATCCTGTATGGGATTTGCCATTTATGTTTTGTTAAATAGCATTTCTACACCTCAATTTCCTCAGTTTAAAATGCAAATAATGCTATTTCCTGGACTGTCATTTGTAAAGTAATTTAGTTGCTCTTGAGGATGCGTGTCTTATTAACTACTAATATTACCAAATTGCTAGTATAGGGAAAGTCCTAAAATAAATTTGTTACCTCTGGTATAAACAATTTAGTAATTTGGCATGATATTTAGAGGCATTAATATAACCTTTCCCTTTCCAGCAGTTATTCGTGTTTAAGGTACCAAGAGGACTAATGGAGCTCTGGGAGACACAGCATACATTGCAGCTGAACTGATTTTATTTGGGAGTTCTGAAACAGGTAATAATAACAGAGCAAGTCTATTGAATCACTTTGTCATACTGTATTAATTTATCTTGGGTAATGGAACTGCAAATTGTGGTATGTGCAATAATTTTTTTGGCAGCTATAAAATGCAATATATCTAAATATTCAGCAAAGAAAAGATGAGAAACCTTAAATCCTCATCCACTGTAGAATTAGTTATTACTTCTCATCTTGCCATTGACCATGAAAATCAGCCAACAGTCTGATGGGCACTGTTATATTGCTACAACATATATTTTTTGCTCAAATGTTTTTTATACTTTTTAATGGTACCATGTGAACAGTTATGCAGACACAGTACTGGTAAACACAGGGTTAATAAGCTGTGGTGACATCAAGGATTTCTACCCCAACATACCAGCAAGAAAATCAGATTTAAGGGAGGGAAAAGGAAAAAAGAAACCATAAGCAAGTGTGATAGAGGAAAGCACAGGCTCATGGAGAGTCCTCTGTGCCTAGGGATGACTGTGTAAAACAACTGCTTCTGTGGACTGTTTTTTTGTGTGCATAGGATGGGTCCTATGACCTGATCTGTGTTTTGGGTGGAGAGTTTCACCAGGGAATATCAAAGGAACAAGTGTTTCACTTTGTATTCAGTTGTGCATCTATTTTTCCTTCTGATCACTGATAAATCCAGAGAGGAAGGATTTCCATGTAAATAATTGGAGGTCTAAGTTTCCTGTGGTATGTGTAGAGGACCTTCCAGATGCTGCAGGCTCAATGCTGCATGAAGATAAAGACTTTTTATCCATTTAAAGCTTCAGGAGAGAAAACCCATTAAAGCCATGAAACAATTTTCAGTTAGTAATGCATTGCACTGGGAGCAAAAAATGACAGATTTTATTCAGTAGGGCAACCACAAGAAATGCTGTCATATTTGCCGTATGAACAAATGTCTCCCTGACTTCTAATGGTTCCAAATTAGAGTATGACTTATAAGACATATCACTGTACATACTTATATTATTTATTATATGGATGTTTACCAGTTATACTAGCTTGCTTTTATATCTGTAATACTATACAGTTTCTAAATGATTGTATAAAGTAATTCCATTCAATGTGACACATGCACAAGTACAGCAATCTTTCCGATAACGAGCATCAACATTTTTAATAAAAATAGCAATCAGAAAAGAGCACAAGTCGACATTTAAAAAAAATGCTTCAAATCAGACATGAAAAACACCACCTCTGTAGCTATAAATGCTGATCGAAACACTGTGCGCCCTGCTTTCATCTCTTCCCAGCCTCCCCTATTATGAAGGCAGTACTACTGATTCATTAAAAGATAAGGGCTTAGCTTCTAGGTTCATAACGGTAGTTTGTTAAAAGAAAGGTCTCAGCTACTGTTCTTATACTAGCATTTAATGAGCTGATATGTCTATAATCAGAGGAGGGAAAGGTACCAAATGTACCTGTAATGTTACATGAGTGAGTTGTTAGCCATTTTTAACTACTGTTTGGTACATTGGAGTAGAATCAATGAGATGACATAAACTTTGCAATAGGGCATTTATATGTAAAGCAATCCTAATATATAATTGGTAATAAAATATCTAATAATGTTCCAGGGTCTTAACACTGAGTTAGTGAATGATGTAAGTAGAAGGTAATAATTGAGAGGTCAGAGCTTATAATGTTATTATCACCCATACGCGTGGATATGGAACACCCCCAAAAAATCTGACAGCTTGCAGTGGACCTGCACATGCTGACTCAGGGTGAGATGGAAATACTGTGTCATGCCATGGACAATATTTAAGGATATTTTCTGTTTTATTCTCTACTTTTTGCAGCAATAGAGCTGGGAATTTTAGCACATGCTGCAGTTTTTGGCAGCAGCACAATACGTTTCTAAAATATTCACTAAAGAAAGGATTAGAAACCCTGAATCCTCGTTTACTTAGGAGTCTGTTATCACTTCTCACCTTGCCTTTGGCTATGAAAATAATCCAAGGATGAGATGGCTACTCTTCTGTTTACCATTTCGGATATATCTACCACAACTCTTACATAAATAAATTTTATCCTGTGATGGGTTATACAAAGCTCATATCAGTCAATACAGTTAACAAGAAGCACTAACTCACTGTAACAATGAGTGGCATCAAACTGAGAGGGAAACTAAACCAGGAAAACATTACACAGCTGGAAAGTCACTAGATAACAGTCCCTTAATCTTTTGAAGGGCATCTGGTTAGCAGAAGTCTCTCTTGGAGACAGGTGTCTGATGTTTCTTCACTGTCTGGGTGATGGATCAATTCTCTGGGTATATTAACTGAATAAGAGTCTGTGCCAGATGTATTTTCAGTTCTAGCAACTTAAGGTATGACATCAAAATATCTGCTACCAACTTTCCAAAGAAGTTGGTAGAAGCAGAGGAGTTACTAAGGGAGAAGCTAAACTGATGTAACTCTTGTAGGTTGACGGTGCACATGGGCCTGTGATATCTTAGCAAGCTCTGTGGTATCAGTATGCACAAGAGTAAGTAAAAAGTACCTAGCAAACCTCAATGTTACCACCATCTTCCTCCTTAATTCCTGAAACCTGTATCTATTTAAAGGTGGTGCATTCACTCCTTAAAAGCAACCAGTTACACCCCTGACTACCTTGAAACTAGATTCACTGCCAAGCCGTCATTAAAACCAGAGTGCAGAGGAAGGTTTACTGATGCCCGTTGAACTCATGATACAGTTTTTAGCTGAGGAAAGAATCTACCTATTGGATTTTCTGGGTTTCTCTTAACCTTCCTAACTTCTGTCTGGACAACATTTAGGACACAGCAAAATGAAACTTCATAGATGTTAGGTGGAATTTTCCTTTTTGTAACCAGGGGAATCCTTCCAGCTTAACAGGTCAAAAATTAATGCCCTAGATTGAAAACACTTGTCACAGAATTGCAGCCAAGAACAGAAACCAGATTCTTCGCCAACACTGTTAGTTAGTGAAGATGGCAAATAAAAGCAAGGACAGCAGCATTAGTAGCTTTTCCAAACTACAGTTTAGAGTGCTCTCTTCTGGGATGCTCTTGGTTCTTGTCAGGCTGGGAAGGAAGGCTTAATAGGGAGGAACATATTGAACAAATAATCCACTTGACTTTCACTAAGCCAGTAAAGCAGTCAACCATAAATGAACGTTTTTGAAATGCTTGTCATATTTATAGTAACATGCCATCCATTTAAGTAGCAGAGGAGTCATAAAGCAAGCTCAGACGCAAGAGTTTTGAAGCAGAAACTAAACTAGGCTTAACTAAAATATTTCCTCCTACAATTTCAACATGATTCCCCATGATTGCTTCTTTTGTCCAAGGAATTTATCTCAATCTCATGATTGTTTGAACTCACCTACCTACACAAAAACTTCCAAAAATATTTCAGGAAAAATAAAACATTGCCTCACAACCAATTATGTTGAATGCATTTCCTAGACTTGTGAAAACAGAAAAGTTCTAAGTATGTAAGAACTAAAAGCCCTTCATCCACATAATCCAGCTGGTAAAGATTTGCAGGTTTAGGAGTTTCTTGTGAGTGAAAGCTGGATATCACCTTTAGGGAAAAAAAAAAGGGGTTTGCCTCTGGATGCAGGCAAATTAATTCAAAAGATCTTGCTATTGAGTGAGATATCTATCTACCAATTAACTCTACAGTTTTCTGCAATAGCACTCTACTTGGTGATGGATTTCCAGAGGGACCTAGACACCCTTGTGAGGTGGGCTGATGCCAACCTGATGAGGTTTAACCATGACAAGTGCAAGGTCCTACAGCTGGGTAGGAGCAATCCCAGCCACAGCTACAGGTTGGGCAGAGAAGAGATTGAGAGCAGCTCTGCGGAGAAGGACTTGGGGGTGTTGGCTGATGAGAAAATGAACATGAGTTGGCTGCAGTGTGAGCTCGCAGCCCAGAAAGCCAACCGTATCCTGGGCTGCATCAAAAGGAGCGTGACCAGCAGGTCGAAGGAAGTGATCCTGCCCCTCTGCTCTGCTCTCCTGAGACCTCACTTGCAGTATTTTGTACAGTTCTGGTGTCCTCAACATAAACAGGACATGGAACTGTTGGAACAAGTCCAGAGGAGGGCCTAATAGGATGATCAGGGGACTGGAGCACCTCCCGTATGGAGATAGGATGAGAAAGTTGGGGCCGTTCAGCCTGGAGAAGAGAAGGCTGTGTGGAGACCTCAGAGCAGCCTTCCAGTATCTGAAGGGGGCCTATAGGGATGCTAGGAAAGGACTCTTCATGAGGGACTGTAGTGATAGAACAAGGGGTAAAGGGTTCAAACTTAAACAGGGGAAGTTTAGATTGGATATGAGGAAGAAATTCTTTACTGTGAGAGTGGTGAGGCACTGGAATGTGTTGCCCAGAGAAGCTGTGAATGCTCCATCACTGGCAGTGTTCAAGGCTGGGTTGGAGAGAGCCTTATGTGGCATGGTTTAGTGTGAGGTGTCCCTGCGAATGGCAGGGGTGTTGGAACTTGATGATCTTAAGGTCCTTTCCAACCCTAACTATTCTAGTGATTCTACTGGGCTTTTTGCTTTTGTTTTTTCCACCCTAAATTTAGTTACAGTCACTTCATACTTATTTGTTATCCCTTTGTTCTGCTAATGCATGTCATTATAGCCTCTGTTAGGCTAGGCTAAACAAATTTCCTTTTCCATTGTCATCGTAGTGACCATGCTTCACAACAGTTCTAGTTTGAATGCACCTTTCTTAAGCAATCAGCTTTCTTAAGCAATCAGCTAATTACAATTATACTGAGGATCCAGATTTCTCATTTTAATTTAGCTTCCTTAATTAAAATTTAACTGGCACAATAGGTCTAATCTTCTACAGGGTATTAATTTGGAGTCCTCCAAAATTTAGATAACTCAACCTGAGAAACATATCTCAGAGGTCTTGTCTTCAGAAAGCTCTGAAGCTTTCTGATCTCTCTAAATAGTGTCAGTTTGAGTACTTAATGGTCCTCAGTTTCTGATACTCTGAATTCCTGTATCTATTTAAAAATTTATAAAATTGATACATGCTTCATTAATAAAGTGTTTAGGGTTTTTATACACTTTATTCTGGATAAATAATGGAATTCTTGGTTTATTGATAACATCATATATCTTGGTGCATAATTGGAAATGGCAACTGAAAAAAAAAATAAAATAGAGGAACCCCATGTCTTGGAATGGTGTTAACTAATTGATTTACTGGCTTAAAATCAAACCAGTGCATTCTGGCACAACATGTTGACAATGGGAATTAAAAGCATTTAACTTTTTCTAACCTTAAACAGGATGGTGTCTTTTGGTAAGTTTAGCTTTAATTTTATTGTACCATGGGCACATAGCTGAGTGGTAAGCTGAAGATTTCACTCTTGCTCTGCAGATATTTATATATTAAAAACGTTGGCAGGATTGACAAAAACTGTGGGAAAATGAGGAAAAAGGGATCCAGACCACTCTTGTGTTATGGAGAAGATAGCGTTTTGACCTAAGAAGGTGCATACTCTATGACCATTGATCCAGTACTTGCAAGCACTTAACAATGCTGGCAAATGTTGCTAAGTGCCACTTATGCTCACTTAGTCCTGTTCCTTTGCATGTGTGGGTGAGATACCTTTTTTCTGAGTGTGCACATCCCTCAAATGGTGCTTGGATCCTGTTTCTAAAGGTTAAGACAAAAAATGTGTTTTGATTGGGTCAGCTTGGCATGCTCCTCACTGGACAAGGGCAAGAAAAGGGGCAGGCTCCTGTTTTACTAGCCAAGAGACATAATAACTTGTGTGCAAGGAGTGGATTTTGGAATCTCAAGTCTGAATTAAGGAAAAGAAAGAGGCATTTCCCAGGAGCAGAGTATGGTTGTGTCCAGTTTCTAGACATAAGTGTAGTCCTGAGTTCTGAACCATCCCAGTTTCATCAGTAGAGGACAGAACAATGATCGCTCTTTCTTTTATATATGTACAGTAAAACAAACAGTTAATATGTTATTATTTAATTGTTAATCATCAACAGTTTTCTGTGTTTTCTCCCTTGGGATTGGTACTCCCAGCTATTAAACCACATGTTTACACTTCATACTCTTTCCTCATATTCTCTGCAAATTCTACCCTAATCTCAAGTAGAGATTCTCTCTTAGTATCCACATCCAGACTAAATGGAGAAAGTTATGACAAAAATCCATATATGGATATTTTAGTGAAATGAGCACACAGAATACAAAGCAAACTCAGACTGCTTTATTTGTCTGTTGGGGGAAAGTAAATAAGGAAGAAAAATATTTCCTCTTCTTCACATGCAAGTCTAATATTGTCTCCCTTCGGAGCAGATGAAATTCCAGAATATACAAGCTGTGAAGGTAATGGCCACTCTGAGTCAAACAAATAACTTTGCTATCCTCCATTATTTCAAATTAAATATCTCTGGAAAAGATGCTTCTGACAAGTGGGTGCAAAAAAACAATGGAAAAATTATTGGAAGAAATACATGTTGTACAATTGCAAACATCCTGAGTATTATACAATCTCCAGAAGCAAAGAAATCATCCCAGGAGATATTTTGCTTTGTAATAAACTGCAAAGATGCTGGATTTAAAGTTTTTTGATGCAACAGGAATTTTATTTGTTCTTGAAAAAAATTCCTTGAAAACTGCCTCCTTAGAGACAGAGAAGGAATGCCATATACTTTTTTAAGAATTGAAAAATCAATGAAGAAAAGCAGGTACCTTTGTTACATGATTTCAAAATAATCAAAACTGATATTGTAGGAAAGAATTAGACACAGCAGTAGGATGTGTTTTGAAACAGCAAGAAGTTCCTCACCAAAAGGAGGGGATTAGCAAAATTTGTTAGTAAGGGTGAGACAATGAAGAGTAATCTTCAGTGTTTCAGTCAAATTGATTGGATTATATAGAGTTGAAGAAGAGATGTTGCTTTACTGAACTCTCCTATTTCACACCTATGGTGACATTTAACAAAAAAGGAAAAGGGGAAAAAACCACAGTAGTCCTTTTCTTCTTTTACTCAGAGTTTTCAGGCAGGGAGTTGATGATGTTCACCTTGTGCTCAGGTTGGGTTTTGTTGGAATATTATTAGTTCATAAAACTGAAATTTATTGGATGCTTTCCAGTGAGATGTGTCTGTTGCAGTCTGTGGTCTGTGTCAAATTAAGTTGTGTGCTTAGTAAATGCCTGATAGTGTTCAAAGCTGGTGGGAGATGATAAACACAGCACTTGAGCTGATATTGACAAAGTCAATCTGAGTCAGTCACTGTCAGTGTCTTTTCTGAAAAATACACCTTCACCAGCCTTGGCGCAGCAGTGCCTATGCCTTTGGAAAGCAACTTGAACCAGTCTGCTGTCTTCCTCCCTGAGTTAAATGACTGAGTACTTCATGTTTCATCATTCAGAAACACTCTTGTCTTGTCACTTCCCGAAGCAGAGGCCTGATTTCAGTGACAGGGTGGTAAGGAGGCTTCCTTCCTACTTCAGAGCTTTGAGAAAGAGTCTCATCCTTTGCAGAATTGAGACTCATTTTTCTGAAAACTGATAATCACTGGATAACAGCTGGGGAAAGAAGCCATCTTATTAAGGTGCTTGATAAACTTCTTCATATATTAACTGCTTTCTTTTGTGTTTCATTAATGTCACCACCTTTTTTACCCAAACGAATAAGTCTTGTTCACCACTGCGCAGGTAAATTTATTTCTGCTGGTATCTTCTCTGGGATTAATTTCGTAGAAATAACCCTTTTCCCCAGAGAAATTTTCTTCCATTTCCCTGCTTTTAGAAGTCCACAGTTTAGAAATAGCTTAACTCTGTGGCTCCTCAAATTGCTTGTAGGAACAAGTTAAAACTGTATAGACTGGATGGCCCATATTTCCCTCTTTTGAGTTGGAAAGAAATTGTTTCATACTCTTTTTCCTTTCAATCTTGTAAAACTGTAGAAGAAAAAATTGAGAAGGGAAATTTGTATTATGCAGGTGTCAGGTAAAAAAACCATGCTGCTGCTTCCTACAAAAAGATGGTGTAAAAAGCAATGTAGATATGGGTCTTAGAAAGGAAACCTTGCACTCTTCTGAAATGCTGGAGGAATTATGCCTGTGACTTGCTCTCCCTGTTTCTTTCACTGAAAATGTAACTGCAGTGATACAGAGATAAGGACTAACTTCGCTTCAGCTTCAAACTTAAATAGCCTATTTGAAACGTGACTTTAGAGTGTGACTTGACGCGCCTACCCTGAGCTGCCCAAAACTGAAAGCAGGCTTACCCAAGGAGGTAATGAATAGGCTAATGTGGAACTGAAAATAATTTTTCTATTTTTCAGTGGAAGAAAAGCCACACAGCTGGTCAAAAAGATAAAATGGTGTCAAATCAGTAGAGGGTTTTCCCAGTTGCTGCAGAACAGTTCCGTCAGAGAAGTCATCAAACTCAAAATGGATGGGGCAAAGCCTTTATGTTCAATGAATCCACATTCAGTTAAAAATGCCATGTTTAACACAGTGAAGGCTAACTTGCTCTGACCTTACTATTTGTACTGTGTTTTGAAAAACTATTAGGCATATTTTGTAGTAAGTCAGGATCAAAGATACAAACATATTAGAGACTGGGAGCCTCTTTTTCCAAAGCTGTGATGATGCGACCATTTATCAAGCATTGGTGTTCAACCTGGAGACCTTGAAGTGGGGCAGTGGAAGAGTTACCACTGTGGGAAGGGAGTTCACACAGTGAAGGTGGGGTGTACCAAGACAGGAGGACTTCTGCTACAGCAGCTTAGCGGCATGTCTACCACATGGTCCCTGGGAGGAGGAGCATATGCAGCATTACACCTTCAGCATTTCAGCCATGTAGGAGATCTTTCTGCACAGGGACTAATATTCTGCAAGATTGTAAGTTTATATCCTTAAAGTCGGTTTGCTGCAAAACTGTCAGAAAATGGAACTGGTTTAGAAATTGCCTTTTCATAATTCCTCTCCCTTGCAAAGCTCCAGGTACTGTATCCCTTTTAAGAAGTAGCAGTAAACCTGCACTGCTGCTGCTGCCTGTCTGTATCAGGTTTGGTTTCCAGTAATCTATTTAAAGCAGATCTCCAAAGGGCAGTAACGGAATGATTGTACGGTATATGACTACCATTTGTTTGAGTATACTCCTCTGTGCATGTCAACATTTTATTTTATCACTTAATGAAAAAATTGAGTAGTAGGTTTTTGCTACTTTCCTCCACATCTGACACATTAATGCTTTTTGCTGCATTTACTTTCAAAAGAGCATTCTTATTTAAATGAAGCTTAAGCTTTGTCAAAGTGAACAGTCCATACTACACGTCACTGTCTTCAAAAATGCAGTGAAATGGTACTGTACTGTCATTCTCCTGTACCATTCTAGCAGCACGAATAGAGTAACTAAACTAAAGTGCAAGAAAGTTTAAAACTTTGTAACTACTAATGCTAACAGAATACAGATAAATGACAGTTCTATTCAAAATGAAAACCAGTAATAACAGGAAGGATTTTCTCTTATAATACATTACTAAACAGTTTTTTATAGTCTTGTTTTTTTCTTTGAGTTTACTAAAAAGAAAACAAGTATTAAAACTTTATATGCATACACTTGTGCAAGTACAGGTATCAGAAGTGGACTAGAGATAAGGTACTTTTCTAGAAGGAAACAGCACTACAGCTTCTCTACTGCTCTACAGGATACAGATGCTGAGTAAAACATTGTCATAACTCACTACTAAACATGGAATATCAGTGTGCAATAGGAGAAGGTAAGTGGAAACAACTGCATTCATCACAGAAAGTATAAGACTTGATACACCCCTAACACATTCAAGAAATCAATGTAGAAGACATTTGTGATGTTTGCAAAGCAACACACTGACCTCCCTGCTTATACCGCTTATACTGCTTTCCACACCTTCCACTCTCTGAAGCACTGTGTTTTGCATGAACTAGAAGATATTTCAGGCAAGACCGTTCTTGATCTTTGTTTATAAAATTTTTTACCTAATATCATCCTTCTGTAGGATTGATAATAATGTACAGATATGCACATGAATCTAAGGTTCTGACTGCCCTGAATTTATCTCTTAATGCCTTCGTTTTCTAATTCTCTTACATGTGAGCAAACCCACCATTAGTTACTGATCTTTTTCTTAGTCTAGTTGTTTGCCATCATACTGTTTAAATAATTGTCTTGCTGTTCTACCATTGAAAATATGGAAAAGTAACTAAATCTTAGTATTGCAGCAGTTTCTGCTCTGCCAGTCTCTTGAAATTTATTTTGGGAAATATATTAAAAGCCAGTGTGACTGAAATTCCTCAGTATCTCATTCATCAATAACAGATGGCTGTTCTCAAGTCGCAAAAAGGTTAGCCAAGGCCTCTACCCTCAAGTAATCAAATTAGAGCATACAGTGACTGATAGAAAGCATGTAATTTAGAAATGAAATAATGTTGCCCAATTTAGGCATTCAGATATGGATCCCCAAAATAATGCCATTTTAAACCAAGTCTAATACATAGAATCACAGAATAATTAGGGTTGGAAAAGACCTTAAGATCATTTAGTTCCAACCCCCCGCCATTTGCAGGGACACCTCACATTTACCATGCTATCCAGCACTCTGTCCAACCCAGCCTTGAACACCACCAGTGATGGAGCATTCACAGCTTCCCTGGGCAACCCATTCCAGTGCCTCATCACCCTCACAGTAGAGAATTTCTTCCTCATATCCAGTCTAAACTTCCCCTGTTTAAGTTTGAACCCTTTACCCCTTGTCCTATCACTACAGTCCCTCAGGAAGAGTCCCTCCCCATCATCCCTATAGCCCCCCTTCAGATACTGGAAGGGCGCTATGAGGTCTTCAAGCAGGCTTCTCTTCTCCAGGCTGAACAGCCTCAACTTTCTCAGCCTATCTTCATATGGGAAGTGCTCCAGTCCCCTGATCTTCCTATTGGCCCTCCTCTGGACTTGTTCCAACAGTTCCATGTCCTTTTGATGTTGAGGACACCAGAACTGCACACAATACTCCAAGTGAGGTCTCAGGAGAGCAGAGTAGAGGGGCAGGATCACTTCCTTCGACCTGCTGGTCATGCTCCTTTTGATGCAGCCCAGGATACGGTTGGCTTTCTGGGCTGCAAGCACGTGGTTAATTTTCCTTTCTTCATGACCTGTGTCACATTATAAATAGTTTCTGTGAAAATGCTACCAAAACAAACAAACAAACTAAAACTCAAAAAAAAAAAAACCACCAAAAAAAAAAAAATCTTCATTTTTGAAACAAACTTATTTCAAATTACTCTTTGGAGCCAATCTTCAGGTATTACATAAAAGGCATAGTTATTATTCATATATTTTACAATTGCAATTGCAAAAAAGGGAAAATACCATATCATGCATAAAGTAATATTTTATACAATAATGGTGTAACATTATGATACACAATCATATAAGAAGTCATAGTCATCAATGTAAATAGCTGAGAGTAGAGGCATAAAGTTCCCCAAAGACATAATGAATGAACTTTGTGACAATTAAAGATCAAATTAAAGATCAGGAATTACAGAATCAAGTAGGAAATGCTTTTATGCTGGTATTTTATAACAGTGCATGGGGAGCTCAAACTTCGCATACTAGCACTAGAAAATATATGAATTCAGAGAAAAATAGGCTAAGAAATGTAATGGTAAGTGGAAGGAGACAGTATCTATTCTCTTGAGAGTATCTGGTCAAGGACCTTTTCAAAACAAAAGGAGGTAAGAAAGGAGGAACCCATATAAAAAGACTATACAGAGACACAAACCTGACAGGTGAAAATAAGGGAGGCAAAGAGAAAACTAGACCTCCTCAGACACACTAATTGACAGACTATCCACAACCTGCAGGCAAAGAGGCCCTTTGCATCCCATAAGGATAGAAACCTGAGTGTCCAGGGTGCTGTGGAGGGGAGGTGTTGGTGGGACTGATGGGGGGTTGAGAAGGGGAAAGGGATTGGGGAAGAACAAAGGTGGAATAGGAAGAAAGGGATGTGAAACGGCTGATTGCTTGAAAAACAGGGCTATTCAGTACAACTGTCTGAGTCTGCAGATTGCTGCAGTTTGTCCTCTCCTCTTATTGAATCTTTTCTTAACTACCTGTCTGCGTACTCTCACTATCCCATGTGTCCTGCAAGGACCAGGTGCCAGTTACTGGGAGATTGGTGAGAGAAAATCTGGTGCCAGTAGCTGAAGTCAGATTGGGGGTGTGGGTGCCCCTCAGTCCATAGTGTCAGCTACTGAAGCAAGTGGGGTCTCAGCATCAGCTGCTGCTGGGGCTCAGGGGACTCTGCTTCTTGACACTGGTGTGGGAACGGTGTGTGTTCCAAAAAGAGAGCTCCTGGGTGTGACCAGCATGAGGGAGGTGAGTGAGGGGCTCAGTGCTGGTAGGTGGTGTGGGACTGTGGTCACAGCCAGTGTTCCTGGTGATGGTTGCTGGGGAACCTGTGTCTGCATCTTTCACAAACTGTGTGTGTGTGGTGTGGCTGTGTCATTTGATAGCAAACCTCAGGCTGAAAGAGTGGGCAGCAAGAGTGAGCTTGGGTCTAAGCAGGGGGATCTGGCACTCGGGAGGTCTGTGCTGGTATTGAGGGGACCCACAAATGCATATGTGTGACTACAGAGAGAACCATGTGTATGTCTTCACTAGTGTGTCATTGTGTATGTGTGTGCATGTTCATCCGGGGTATGTGCTCACCTTCACTAACAGGCAGAAAATGGTTCTTCAGGCCTGCTGAGCTGGGATCCAGTGGTCAGGCAGGAGGAGCCCTGGACTGGAGCTATTGGAGATAGCATCTGCTTCTAACATCCTGTAATAAGAACCACAAAAAAGCTTCTAAATAAGGAGAATACATAGGACAACGCCATCTTAGAAAAGGTATGCTGTGAAGGATTATAAATCCATGACTGATTTGGAGAATCATAGAATCATAGAAGGTGAATAGGGGCTGATAACTTCTTCATACAAGAAGGAAGGAGCAAACTGTTGGCCTGGTGAAGATAGACTGTTCTTCCACACAATTCATAACAAAATTATTGCACTTGATGTCACAAGACACTGTGAAGGCCAGGAGTAAAAATGGATTTAAAGACAGATTAGTCAAGCTCATGGAAGGCAGTTCCCTTGGTAGCTATCAGATGATGGCAAGATGAGATCTCCTGCTCATGAAATCTCTAAGCACTTGTTACTGGAAGCTGTGAGGTTAACGCTTGGGTTACACTATTCTTATTCTTCCTATTGCAGTTTTACCAAATACTACTATTGGAAGCAGGGCTGACCTGGTTTGGCAATTTTTCTGCCTTTATATTACTGAGGTCTGAGCAAGTTGGCAATTCTGGATTAATCATTACTTGCCTTGTGCATTGCTATAAAAGCTTCAGTTATAATATTCTAGTACTGAGTGTTCTCCATGTCTTGGGGATAATGTTTACCCAGCTTGTCACAGCCTATGTTTAAATTTGTTCATTCACCATGTGCTATATCTAACAATTGAATACATTCCTTTAAAAGGCTGTGATTTAGAAGAAAGAGGAAGGCTGCTTTTTTCCTTTGTCAGGTGGAGTTTTCTTAGGGCAGAAGGCAAGAGCCCTTTGGGCAGCTGCATATGAAGGAGAGCGGAGGAAACTGGCAGAGAGAAAGGCACACTTTGCAGAATGATCCAGTGGGAGCCAGTCTGGGAGGTTTCTGAGAAGTGAGGTAGGCTGAAGTACACAGCTGTGATGGAGAGCAGTTTTTTCCCACGATGGTCGAGAGGAGAATCATAGAAAAATTTGTGTTGGAAGGGATCTTTAAAGGTCACCTAGTCCAACCCCCTGCAATTAGCTGGGACATCTTCAAGTAGATGAGGTTGCTCAGAGCCCTGTCCAGCCTGGCCTTGAATGTTCCAGGGATGGGGAAATACACTGTAGAATGGGGAGTGTATTGTAGAACGTAGAACTGGGGAAAGTGTTGTAGAAAGCCATTGCAAGTTACGGAGCTGAGAACAAAACTGATCTATGAAGTACACAGGACTTAAGGGGTTTAGTTCTTTTTTCTCACTCAGCAGCTCAGAGTCTATTTAAAATGTTAGATTTTTCTAATTTGACTTCAAGTAAAATGAACCTTTTAAGATTCAGATTTAGTGAGGGACCTAGGTGTGCTTGCTTTAGGAACAGCACGTAGGAAATTCATCTCAGAGTTTTTGACTTGTCACAAAAAGAAACATGTCTCTTGTATTTAACAGCAACTTGAAGTAGGACAGGCATCTGTAGAAAGTTGATTTTGGAAAAGGAAGAGAAAGCCAACATGTTTGTGCATGGATTGAATGCTGCCTGCAATTACAGCAAATCATTCCCGTACTAGGGAGTCAGTTTAGTTTAGGAGACCTTCTTTGATTTGCCTACATGTATATGAAATGTAGTGACAGTCAGTCAAGTGAGACTCAGCGCGGAGGAGAGACGTATGAGAGAAAACAGCTACAAACAGGACATGCCAGCATCACTGGAGAAATGATCCTTAGGAAAAAACAGATTTTTGGGTGGAAGGTCCCATAAGATTTTAAAGCAATGGAAGCAAAACCTGCGGGGTGGCGGGGGAAGAAGGAGAGGGAGGCAGGAAGCAGTTATCACTGACAGGGATAATGTCGCTGTTGTGGGAAAAGCTGATAAAAGTAAGTTTGTATTGGAAGGAGATTGTAGAGGGGTTGCTTTGATTTTCATTCATTTTAATCTGAGACCAGGAAGTAGAGTAATGAATTAATGCATCAGATAACTAAGAATTCTGGCATACCTGACTGCTGCTCTGAAACCTCCTACTCTGAAATTCTCTAATCAGAAATCGGCTCTATCGTGGAAACTCGATTCTAGGGTATGCAAGAAACTATTTAGAGGATGAGAGCTAAACCTGGGGAACTGACCCCAAATAGCAAGGTTTTTGAACTGCTCAATGAAAGGATTAGGACAACGATAACAAGGAGTGGAGACCCCTGGGTCTGTTGAAAGAAATGTTGGATTTGAAGCAGGACAAACTGTGATGATGTTCTTACTGCAGCTTTTCATGAAAGGAGCACAGGAATGCTGAGATTAAAATAGTATTGCAAGGGTTATGGGATACCAGCCTTCTTTTTTTTAATCTCCCAGTATTGCAGCAACTTCATGATAAATGGAGGAAATTGCTCAAAGTTGTTGCATCAATGGCTTTTTTTCACTGGAAATCTGTAGCTGCAGTGTGACTTGGGAAATCCAAAGGCTCTTGAAATACACATAAGGCAGGAGATATAATGCTCCTGCATTTATGCTGTGTTCACATAGATCTAGATCTGAATTTTATAAGCCCAAAAGAGAAGCTGAACTATGTGGGTTTGCTGAACGTCTGTGAATTTGGGAATACTTGCACTGAGCTCTGCTGCATGGCACAAACACATCTTTCCGCATGGTGAAAATGAAGTGGTGAAAGGTGGTGAAAGGAAATAATTTAATCTTGCAGAAAACAAGCTACTGATTAGAAGGTAAAGGCAGGCAAATTCATGGAAACAGAAGTAATCTTGTTTTTAATTCATGCCAAGAATATCTTATTCCAGAATATGATGGCTTGTTTAACTTGCAAAATGTTCAGATCAAGATTCAATGTCTTTCTGAAGGTATAAGCTTACTTTAGCTTGCCTGGGGTTATTGATTTGATGGAGGAAAGGGTGGGTGGAATTTAGTGACATATATTATGCAGGTCAGATTACATTAGCCCATTAATGCCTGTTGGCATAAATATCCTTGAATCTACAGAAATTTGTGCAGTAGAGTAGCTAACAATGCTGACATTTTTAATTGTCATCTTCAGATTAGAGAGCTGGAAAAAAACGGGGCATTTTGTCTACGTGTTTGCTGTTTTCTTAGCAAGCATGAAGGTTAGAAACTTTTCTTCTGAAATATAAAGTCTTTGCTTATATAGCAAGAGGTCCTTGTTCTACAGAGGAGGAATTCTTACCCTGTTATCGTTAAATCTGGTATCGGGTAAAATCCATCCTATTTTTTGGGGGACTTTTATAAGAGTATGATGGCTTGCTAGCTGTACAGAACTCATTATATATTGTCAACAAACCCTGCTGTGCCCCAGGTCTATTAGGGTTCTTTAAAAGCCACCTCAGTCTTGGAATTGTATGCACGGTTGAATTCAGCCCTGAATTGTTAGAAGGCCTGTGTAAATATGGGGCACATACCCAAAATGCATGTGGCCCTGGGTAGCAGTAACTCCCTGACCTTTGATGAATCATAGGAAGGATCCATGGATCATGGAGACATGAATTGGAGATAAAATTATTCTAGTCACCCTAAAGTGAATATATGTCACAGGGGTTTGGTAGTTATAAGCTAGCAGGAGCAGTCCATCTAACATACCAGTCTGTAGTGTATTGATTGCAACAGAAACCAGTATGCCTTTGTCAGGCTAGCAGGGTGGACTGTGCTTCACAAGTATGGCAATTAAGCAATATAAAGTAGCATATGTGGGGAATGTTGCACAAGAAGCTGCGCCAGCAGACCTGAACGAGAGCATGAGCATCCTTACCCTCATCAGCTGCAAACCATGGGAGTCAAGAGGAATCGTAGTTAAAACACCGAGATAATCTCCAAGAACTGTAGATATTGAAACAAAGAAGTTACTGAAGACAAAGATGTAATGTTGTACCTGGGACTTTTGCAGGAGCTAATGAAAGTCTCCAATGTGGACTGAGGGGACAAAAGAATGTGTGTTCAAGGCAAATGGAAAGCAATAATGTAGCAAAAAGTGGTAGCAGAAAAATGTACTGATACATCTAGGCACAAATAAATTGTTCGAGCAAAGATGTGTGGACAATAATGTGATTGGTTGAAAAGGAGCACGATCAGTAATGTCATTTGCTGGGAAAAGCGTATGATGTTGCAAAAAGTACTGAAAAGAAACTAACCGATACTAGCAATTACTAACCCCTAGGCAGGGGTCTCTAAAAAGCCTGTAAGCTCGCCCAATAAATGATTTTGGTTGCATCGCAGCTGGAGTCCGTGCCTCAGTTGCCACAAGCACAGGTATCCACTGCTGTTTGGCATGGCTGTGGTGTGGCATACCATTATTCCCCACAGCAAGCAAGAAGGCAGTTCTTCTGGGTCCTCCAACTTAATTTTGCTCTTGAGTGAAGGGAATGCTGTAATCTGTGCTCCCTGTTTCCTCATCATATTAAAAATAATTACCTTAATTCAAGTGTAATTTAACCCCCAATGGTGTAAATTGTTGGTGTCAGAAATAGATACACTTATTTTACTTGATTTTCAGCATAGTTGTGTCAGATTTAAAGTAATTTTGATAATAAATTGGTGATGATGCTGTACCTAGCCAGTGGATATCCGTGATAGATGCATACCATAACACTGTGTCTATGTGTGTCTGTAGATATATACATCTAATGAATCATTATATTTGTACAGGTAAACTGTTTAATGCCCCTAGAACATAGATTTATGTGTGACTAAGTTATGGTCATAAAACTTTAAAGTGTGTTATCAGAAAGCCACAGCCTAAAGACTACTGAAGAGAAATAGGATTGTAACATAGGCTTACAGAAGTACAAGAGCAGGATGATAGCAAGAGGTTTAGAAGCACAAGCATAGACAGATAACAGAGGTCCTGGTCTATAAACACAAATCACAGTCAATTACAGGTCACTAAGGTAATGTAACATTGGAAGATGGGTAAAATAGGTTTTAAGGATAAAAAAAGAGAACAAAGAAGTCTCTACAGACCATACAAAATGAAACTCAGATATAACATGGAATTAGAGTCTGTATTAGCAAACATAAAAATAACCCCAAGCAAACCCAAGAGTGACAAAGAACAGCCCCCCAATATTTTACCCTATGTGTACTTACCATGTGATGTACCATCTTAAAGCACGCTCTCTTGTACTTCTTGGTATACAGATGAAAAACAGTGTGCTTGTTTTAAAGCCCTTGTCTACATTTGAACATATTTGACCATGATTGAAAGTGATTGAATTAGAATGGCTTAATGAGTCAGCTGAGTCTTGGCAGCTGATGGTAAGCTTGCTGTTACAGGCACCTACTGTGCCTGTAAAATAAAACCTGTTAAGTTTAGCCATCTTTTTGGTGGATGTGATTAGGAGCAGAGGAGAATGGAAGGACTGCAATCTGTTTAGCTTTTCAAAAAATTGTTTCCCTTTTGTGTTCTCATGTGTATATTTTCTTTGAGTATTTCCTTGTTTCACTTAGAGCATAAATGTTTAACTGTTTTAGTAGTATAATGGACTCTTGTTAACTTTGTTTGCATCTTAAACTGAAATGAAAAATCTAAGGGACTCAACCATGTATTTATAGATATGACAAGTTTATCTTAAAGGTTTTTAACAAAATATGACGTTGCTGGTTTCTAAACAGGAAACATTTCAATGTACCTTGAAATATCTATGAAATGACTGTACAGTATGAACAATTCTCTTGGAACTCACAATTTTAGTGTACCTAACCAGTTTCTTTTTACCAGAAATTCTTGGTTATTACAATGCAATAGTCTATTATCCAGCGTACTCTTTCTGAACTAGCATGAGAAGTAGAAATGATGCACCAAAAGCTTATTTCACAATTTTTAAATTTGCAAGATTTTATGAAAAATAGAAAATGAAATTTCTAAAATTGTGTTTGTAGACTGGCTGATGGGTAATTTTTGGGAGGAAAAAAAAACGTGTATTTTTTGCTGGCAAAGTCTTGGATCAGTATGATAAGTTTGTGTTCTTTCTGGTGAGGCAGTCCATAGCATGGGTCTCTGTACTTGCAGATGAAGTAGTGCTGGGAAAGAGTGACAGAGGAGGTGAAGATTCATGTTTAGAGAGGACCAAAGTAGCATTATAGGGTAATAATTTCAAGATAGATAGGCTGCTCGAATCACTTGTTTAGAGCATGTAACCTGAAGTCCTCTGAACTCAATGGGAGTTACTACATATTTGCAAACTGAGTGCTGGGTATTCAGTTTCTTACACTTCTGTCACTGAAGGTTTTCTGCCTGACTGCCTTTCCTTGGGTTATCGCTGACAGATATGGGGAAATTGCTCCAAGTCAATTGATTAAGATAACAAGCAATTGACATCTTTTTCTCAGTACGGGTAAGATGGTCTCCAACAATTTGTTTTCCAAACTTCAAAAAGGGTTTCTAAAGAAACACAACCTTTCTTTGACAGATTTACAACCCAGCCTCTTATTTGGCCTAATTTGACTTTAATACCCTTTCTCTACCATTTCTCTATCTACCTTAATACCATTTCTCTAAATGGGTAGAGAATCTAGGCATTTTCTCTTCATCAATCTATGGATATTTTGTGCTCTCTTTCCTGCCAGATTATTCTCTCCACACGCTTACATTAATTTCATGCTTTTGGTCGCCTCAGTTTTCCAGGGTCTATTTGCCTATATTTCTTAGAATTGAAGCTAGCTATTCTAAATTCTACTAGCTTTATAGAAACAAATTATTTCTTTGCTGTAAGCCGAGATGCTTCTGTATGTGCTATTGCCCTTTTTGTGCAACATGCTATTGTGTAATTCACAGTTTACTAGCCTGAAATAATATTGTTGACTTGGTTTCTTTTTTTCATGTTTTGAAAAGCAACCTCATCTTGTATTGTCACCTTCTAGCTATTCAGCTGAACTTAAGGAAATTGTGTGCTTTCTTTGCCTTTGCTGTAGAAAGGTCACTTACTACACTTCCTAATTTATTATCATTTGTTAATTTAATTATTGTGCTTTTTAACCTCTTTCTGATTGTGAATGAAGATGAATCTTCGCATCTCTTCCATCTTTAATGTTGATGATGAATTGTGTGCTTAAAGAGTACAAATCCAACACCTACAGACCTTGTAAAACATCCTAAAGTTCATTCCACTGATATTTATTACTATATTGTTAGTCTTCTGCTTGTGTTTTTCTTCATCTGGTTGTCTGAGGTTTATCTGTTTATTTCCAAGCCAGAAAGATTGAACATCAACAGAGAGTCTCCAAATACTAGCAAAACTTTTGTAAAATTCAAATTGATTCCTTGATTCCATAACATGTTAATTTAATACAGCATAACAGGCTTTTAATGAAGCCAGGGTATTTCTTGTTGGTCAGTTAATGTTTGGAATACAAGTATTTTTTAGGTTACCTGCTTTTTCTAGACTTGAAGTAAAGTTTCCTAGGCAATAACTGTCAGGCTCATGTATTCATTTTTGAATGTTAATTATGTATTAGTTGTGTCACAGATGACTAGGCATCCACAAATTTCTACTTGGGTCTTCAGCACTGGCTGGTAGGATAGGCAATTAATTTACTGTGTGAGGCTTAGATTTGTTAAATTGTACTGCCTTCCCACTTTCTTGTATTCCTGTTGCTGCCCTTTATTTGTAGATAGGCTTCTTTTGAAGTTTTTTTTCTCTTACTAAATAAATCAAGAAAGATACTTTGAGAGTAGTTCAGCTTTTGTATTGTGAAGTGTAGTTTTTGATTCTCTCACCCCAACAGTGCTCTTTAGAGTGCTTTGGTGATGTCAGTTCACAGCGCTTTGACTTCTTTGGTAGTAATAAACCACTGTTCTGAGATGTTTCTTTTACAAGTATATCCTCTCCCATGTGAAGCTGTCCCCTTGCAGACCTCTTTGTCAAGAAAATTACAATGGACTACTTACGTGTGCCAGGTAAGTTGAAAAACAGGTAACCTAAATTATCTGTTGGGCCTTGTTGTGAGAATCAGAGATAACAGAAACTACTAAAAAAATGCTTTGAAGCAATGCTTTTCTGAATTCTTCTGGCCCGTGCTAAGATCTGTGATGATGTCCATTTACAGAAGACGCTTAGTAGCCAAGATTCCTGAGCTGGATGCCTTTTGTTGTTGCAGAGGGAAGTAGGTCATTATATATACTGTGTAGTCTGGCCTGTCTACTTTAGGCATTTTTATAGCCTTTAGACTGGGAAAGAAGCAGCTCTTTCACAGTACTATTCAAAACAGGATCCCGTATCAGATATTTGGAAAAGCCTACTTTTTTTATAGTGACCATGGAGCAGCTACAGTAGATGATGTGGATATCTCACTGCATCTCTAGGAAACCTCATATTTTACAGTATTCCTAGGACTCACAATGAATTAATAGGATTTAAAAACACAATATAAGATTAGCTCTCAGACTGTAGAATCGTAGTGAGTAAATTCAACTTATGAAGAGGTATAAGTACTCACCAGCTGTGGGAAGGCCTTGAGTTAAAAATAGTCTAGAGAACAGAAAATGTTAGTTGCGTCTACAAATAGAATCACATCAGAAACACAGGGATTAAGTTTTTAACACAGAAAACCCCAGTAACTTTAAAGATAAACCCAGAAACACTGGTTTAACCAAACATTAATTTGATGTTGGCAATGAAGATTACTGTCAAAATGCCTTGCAGAGCTTCATCTATCAGGAAAAAAGTTCTAGAAGATCTACAACATCAAATGTTAAAAGAAGGCATTGTCTCTGCTATTGGTTGTTCATGGATGTCTGCTCTTATTAGTTCATTTCCTCTAGTGAGCAATTTTATACAAACTATGGGAAATTAAATGGTACCACTCAGAGATGAGTATCTGCTATGTGAGTTTCATGACTCATTAAGTTTTTGAAGTGAACCTAGGTCCATTAACACCTAAGACATATATAAGAGTGTATATTAAAAAAAGGGCATGCATATATATATATATATATACAGAAAAGAAACAGTTCCGCAGGTGTTTCTGAACCTAAACTGAAAATCAGTCATTCGGTAGGAGGAAGGTGCTGTATCATATTCAAGTCCTGTCTGCCTTGTTGCAGAGATTAGGGAGTCATGTTATGGCAGCTTTACTTTTCAGAATGCACGTTTTTATTTAGATGACTTAACAGAGGCAGCATTTATTTTCCAAAAGCAGTGACAAGAGCAGCTTTTGCAAGATTTAGGAGCATTTAATAGAATATGAAAAGCAAGGATTAAGATTTTTGCAAATGCTGAACTGGGACCAAAACCACAATCTGATAGTCAATTAAAAGAAATTAGGTCATTTTGAGGGACCATCAATACCATTGAAACTACATGCCTGACTGTTCTGTTAAAGCTTCCCCTTCAATCAGCTCACAAGATGTGCCTTTTGAACAGATTCAGAGATGCTAATAAGCATTTCAGCTTAAAAGTGTTTGTCAGCAGTTTTAAAATATTCACAATTCAGCTCATTGAAATTGCTTTCCTAAGGTTTGGTGGCAAGCTTGGGAGCATCTGTCACAAAGCTTTTCCGTAAAGAATCACATAGTGATTGGTTCCTATTTCAGGTGACAAAGCAATGCAATAAATAGCATGAGATGAGGTGATTTCACATTAATTTCTTCTGTTGAACACTTCTTCCTATAGAAATAGTTACTCTGGTATTCAACAACAGAAACTGTCCTCAAAGTAATGGCCCAGCTCCTCAACTGCTGTAAACTTGTTGATGTTCACTGGCTGCAAATTCATTTGAAGTCTAGTGTAGCTTCACGGAATCCTAAATGTGTGATACAGTAAGAGATTCCAGACAGTTAAACGCATTTGGAACTGTATTTTTAAGTAAGGTTTGCCCCATAGTATTGTCTACCACAGTAGCTAACCCCACATTTATTACTTTCAATAGGGAAACATTTTTTTTTTTAAAAGCTTTGGAATTATCTGAAGATGAAAACTAGAATGTACCCTTCTCTGCACACAAATTCAGATGAAAACTCGGGATGCAATTCTCCTGTCAAAGCTTATGTTTGGTCACTTCAAATTGCAAGGAAAGAGTATAAATCCTTGAAGTATCTTAAAACTATTTATAAAAAAACATGAGGCAAAAAATATTCTTCCTACTTTTCCTTGCATTCTAGCAGGATTGCTTAGAGTGACTCTTAGCCACTTCACATTTATTTGTAAACTGAAGTGATGATGTTAAAAGCTGTAAAGTAATTTATTTTATATTTCTAGAACCCTCCCAATAGATAATATCTACCATTACATGAATTGGATGAATGACAACTGAATATGGGATAAGAAGTAATGTGTGCTTAAATAATCAAACATAATAGAGTAAATAAAGACTAGATGTCTCCATTTGGCTGAAGCCTTGGAATGGGGGTACAAATTTAATTGCTAATGATTCCCTGGTGTAAGGTATTCTGAAAATACTCTGTAGCTGGTGAACTGTGAAATAAATGAGAGAGCGAAGTGTAAACCACTCCTATTTCAGTGTGGGAATCCCACTTCTGATAGGGGAGGTGGTACGGGCATTTCTCTCCTTTGTCTCTAGTCCTCATAGATAGTGCACTGGGTCTGGCTGGGATGGAATCCATTCTCTTCATAGCAGACTGTATGGTGCTGTTTTGGATTGTGATTAAAACACACCTTTTTGGGTTTTTTTGCTATGGCTGAACAGCACAGCACTAAGGCTTTATCTTTTCTCTCTGCCACCTTCTGCCCCAGTGAGTAGATGAAGGTGGGCAACAAATTGTGAGGGGACACAGCTGGGATAACTGACCCAGAATGGTGAAAAGGATACTCCCTACTATAAAATGTCATGCTTATCGGTAAAATGGGTAGGAAGAAGAAACTTGTAGGAAGTGGGTTTTGTCTTCTAGTTGTTGCCTCAGAGGCTAGCTGGCCATTGGTCTGCCTGTGGGATATGGAGAGTGACTGCCTTTGCATCACTTTGGTTTCCCTTATCTCCTCTCTTTTTTTCATTTACTACATTACCTTATCTCAGTTCTTGAGTTTTCCTGCTATTACTCTTCCTATTCTCTTCCTGTCCTGCTGAGGGCAGGGAGTGAGCTGGCAGCTGTGTTTGGTGCTTAGCTGCTGGCTGCTGCCAAGTAGCCAAAGACAGCAAGATGCAGTAATACTGAAAGAGTCTCTCCTTGACCTGGTTCCTAGTATGGCTGTTAGTAAAATGGGAAATGGCTAAAGAAATGTGCTTGGGTCCCTTCTGTCCCACCAGGAGGTCTCAGACTATTCCATCTTCTCATCATGCTTTTTGTCCTACTGTTTTTTTTCAGCACAGGTCTGGTTCTGAAAACTGCAATTCATTCCTTTGAGTCGTCATGAGCACTGTTAAAGTCAATCTGTGTGAGAATACTGATCTAGAATTCAGACGTTTTCATGCAGTCCCTTTGCACTTGGTGAGAGCAGGAAAAATCAGAAGGGTGAACGTTCCCTACTGGGCTCAGCACTGGAAAATTTGTCTTTCACTCTCATGGTGTCACTAGTTTGGATTGACCAAGTGTAACATATTTTCAGCCCAGATATTACACATGATGGTGGGTGAGAACTGAATAGTGTTTTATTTTACATGGTCTAGGAAACAATTATCTTGGATGTATTGACTGGAGCCTCCGCATTATGGGTTTTTAGGGGAAGAGCATACATGGTGTAGGGGGGGTTACATAGAGATAATTGACAAGAGCTGATAAAGATTATTAGACAGGATTGCTATGGGGATCTGTAACTTCAGAGGCCATAAGTTCAAAGACATCTGAGAAGTAAAAGATAAAGGTATGCTCTAAGAAGCAAACTACTTATGACTTAGTTCTCCAGAGAAGGGACAGGTTGCGTTTGGTGTGCCAAACCGTGAGGATCTAATAAGTAAGAAAGGAAAAACAAAACAAAACCTAGTCAAACTGCCTCAGCTTTCTATTAGAATAAAACCTTCTATGTTTCAGACATAATCTGATCTCTACCAAAGAAGCAACAGCTAAGCCTTGTATCTAGTTAGCAGTATGGTTATTTAACCCCAAGAGTCGCCTGTGACTTCTTTAAAAAGCCTCTTTTATTCCAGCTGTGCTACTTTTCTCTGCTACAGTAACCCTTGGGGAAGCTGTGTAGTGTAAGACTGTATTCAGTCTATATTACCAGCAAATCACTTTCACACTTGGTCAGGTCTCTTTGGATTGATTGTCTGCATTTACGCTCTTGTTTAGAGCATCCTCAATTTGGCCTTGAGGCAAAACAGCAAATCATATGCTGACAGCATCAGTTTTGAGATCTGTGATGCGATGCCTGCTGCTTGTCTTCTGAAATGAAATCCTAGGTGCATCCAGCATGCTGCAATCACATCTGATATTGGGAGGACCCCAGGAGCTGCCATGCAGGCTGCAGAAGACGGCACTGTTGCATCTGCCTGCATCTGTCACAATGTTTGATGTGGCATTCAGACTGCAGGATCTAAACTGGGTGAAACCTGCTTGCACTATGGCTGGATTAATCTCAGGTGCAGCCTGAGAAGGAGTGCCAATGAGTAGTATGAGAAGGAGTGCCAATGAGTAATACGGTTGTGGCCACTTTGCAGGTTTCTCTGTGCTTCGAAGTTTGGTTGGCATAGACTTTAGCTGATGTATAACTATGCTGGAGGCTCATAGGTAAACTCCGTGCCATGGACAAGCACTGTTCCTGGATGAACACTTACTTTTTTGTAAAGAGAATTAAGTGAGTGACTGAGATTATTTGTTGGCCAGCTAGAAAAGTCAGCCATTACTATTTCCTCTTCACAGTCCTACAGTTGTAGCATATTTGCGTGGTGTATTTTCCAATGTCATTATTTAAAGTAATTTGTAAACTACTTTCTGGGCTGTTTCCATGGCCCTCCAGATGGGAAAATACCGATTCTATGCCTGTATAAACTGCGGTAGCACCTAAAATATAGCCATATTAGCAAAATTCTGTTAAGTGTAGATAGACTTTAGATAGCTCTGTGATGTTTTTGGAAACTTAACAGACCAACAGCTCTAAAAGACAAAATCTAAACAACAAATCCTAAAGTCAGCAAGTTCAGACTGGGATAGATCACTATACAGAGTTTGACATGTGGCTGCTGATAAAAACCAAGCACAAACTGGATAGCAACTTGCTGTCACAATAGACTATGGCAGTACACAGCTAGCTCACCCAAGTGGAACCATTTATTACTTTATCCCTGTTAACCTGAAGAAATTGCGGTACATGTGTTGACATACACAGCACTGAAATAATGCTGCAATACTGGAATACAAGTTGTGGGTGGTACAATTCCTACTCTTTATCTGTTAATTCTATAAATCATGGACAAATCGAAGATAATCTCTCAAGGGCAGTAAAAATGCTGTCTGTTGAAAGTGATGAAGATAATGAAAAAATACCCTTCTTTTAGGAGATTCTAGTCATAGATTTCTTTCTGCACTAAGGAAAAATCTCTGACCCAAGGAAAAAGAAATACTATATTACCTAACTAATTGCATATGCTATCACCTCTTGTCAAAAGGACTGTAGAGGAAGTAAAGATAAACCAGCTGTGGATTACTCTTGTGGGCAACTTTTTTTTTAATCTAATCAGAAAGCACATGCCAAAGTGTGATGTTACTCTGTCCAAAGACTGTCTGAAGAGTCACTTATAGACATGTCACATGAGGGCTTTGCTTGTTTGCTTTATGCTCTTGTGAGGATTTATATTCGGGCTTCTGAAAATGGATTTTTCATGTTCAGGGGTACATACCAGAAAGTAATTTTTTTTTTTTTTTTTCAGATTTAGCACTAGTTTTCTTTAGCAGAGTCACTAATATGTCCCATTGAAATATGGATTTATTATCATGAGGTGGTTCTTGTGTGAGGTTTATTTCAGTGTTTCTGGGAGCTCAGAATAGCTGTTCAGGTGCATTAGAATATGCTGCAGAAGCTGGTAAAGTGCTTTCAAATATATGATTACTGTTTCTGCTTTCCCTCCATCTTCTTCTATTCCCTTTCACACTCTTTTGCTCACATTCTGATTTTTTGCTCATCTTCAACAGTGCTTGGCTCTCTACTTCATATTTGTTGGCCTGCTGTCGTGGTTTAAGCCCCCCACCCACGCACTTATACTCACTCACTCACTCCCCCTCTTTCTTCCCCCAGTCCCGCAGGGATGGGGAGGAGAATCAAAAGAATGCAACTCACACAGGTTGAGATAAGAACAGTTTAGTAACTAAGGTATAACACAAATCACTGCTGCTACCATCAATAATAATACAAGAGAAATACAAAGAAAGAGAATACAACTGCTCACCAAGCCTGACCCAGCCAGTGCACCCTCCAGCAGCAAACCCACAGTACCAAAAACCTGACCATGCCGTGCACCCCCGGTCCACTACCACCACCACACCCTTCCGGGGCTCTGCCCTCTGTCTTCACATCCTGGACATGACATGCTGTGGTATGGAATAACCTCTTTAGTCAGTTTGGGTCAGGTGTCCTGTCTCTGCCTCCTCCCGGCTCCCCTCCTCCCTGGCATAGCATGAGGCTCAGAAAAGTCCTTGGTCAAACCAAAACATTGCTAAGCAGTAACTATAAACACTGGTGTTATCAGCGCTGTTCCCAGGCCCAAAATCAAAAACGCAGTGCTGCACCAGCTAGAAAGAAGGAGAAAAATGACTGCTGCTGCTGAATCCATGACACCTGCTCAAGGCACAGGTCTTCATTGTGAGCTACACTTCTCTTTGTGTTGCAACACATTTGCCTTTGCAAGAGATATGTATTTTTGTTTTTTAATAGGCTAACAACATCTACGTATAAAAAGTGACAAAAATAGTATTTCTCTGCTTTCTCAGAATAAGGCTTGTGTAGCTCAGTTGAGCAGGGAGACATTCGAAAATGCTCATAATGTAATATGCAACATCCTCCATTTAGTGTGCCCTTCATCATGACTCTTTGTCACCATGATGTAGACATATCTTTCTGTCAACATGAAATCCTTATGCATGAGCTCATTTTGTAATGTGCAGACTGCTTGACCCTTTGCTCCCGAGTTAATTCTCCAAACTGCTCTGTGGGTTCTGAGATGTTGCCCAAACTTCAGCCCTCTTAATTTCTGCATTATGCAAACTGCTGACTAGCTGATGCTGATTATTTTTCATTCCCTGTAGCTTTCCCTATTCTAATAAACTGAGGATTTCCAATCAACATGTTCCTAACTGGACTGAGAAATCTCTCGGGTTCTAGTTTTTGGTATAGATGTTGTGGGTCTCTAAGGTAGTAGGAGAGACCTGCACCTATGTGAAAAGGTGCTTCCAACTGGCAGAATTAAAGGACAAGCTGAGTTGCTTCTCTGCAAGTGAAAGGTGTTAATCACTTGTGTGAGGTTAAAATAAGAGATTAAGACACTGAAATTGATGGATGTAGAGGTCAGTGAGCTCTAAATTTCTGTTATGGCAAATAGATACCCAGTCAATGCCACCAGTGGAAATATTTAGGTCATCAGATGCTAAATATGAACTTTATGATGAGCTGAATTGCTCCACTGACTGTACCAATTATAGTGGTGGTTAGACATCCATTTTGTATGTAGACATTAATATTTATATATATTAATTTGGAGTTATCTCATCATTTAGATGTGTTCCAATTGCCTGAATATAGATGTCTTCGTACCATTAGAGAATGGCCTCATGGTAATGAAGGCATCCGCACAGATCTACCAGATAGGATGTAGCATCTACAGAAGACTTCTGTCTCCTGCAATGACATCCAGAGGCTTGCCAGTGCACGTTGGGGCATTTGAAATGCCACCAGACATCAGTGTTTAGGCACCTGAATCCTACTCTTTGTCTAGCAACACCCAAATGGTGAAAATGGAAAGTCTTCCTGGTGCCAGCTTGCACTGCAAAGAACTGGAGTGTGCATTGTTTTACCTACAGAGCAGCTCTCTGTGATCTTCTGCTACATGGAGACAATATGTTTGTCAGACTGGAGGAAATCAATCCAGAAAGTGCATGAACAAAAAATCTCAGAGCTGAGCAATTTTTTGAGGGTGACCCTTGATGTTCTAGATAGATATCATGACCAAATGGAAATTGTTGAGTAGTTTTCCGTTTTCAAGCTTTGCATTATTACCAGCATTGGTCTGTAGCTTGTTGTGCAGATAAATAAATGGAGTTGGGAGCATTACCATTTTCTACTGTAGACAACAGGAACCAGAGAGGTGATAGAGAAGGCTACAAGTTTCTCTGCACATTTCCCTGCTGCTGCTGCCTGCTATACTGCATTGTATTTCTATTTCCCTACAGAGTTGGAAAGTAAGGAATATTTACTTTCCAAAGGGATTTTCTTCTGTTCTGTTTGCTTTTTATTCACTCTGAATTAGAGCAAACAAAAACAATTTCTAACTCCTTCAAGCCTTTGAAGGTATCTGCCCCCACAGTTGGGAAACTGCTGTCAAAGCCAACATTGTGCCTTTTTTCCCCCAGTGAAGCTTTATGGTCTGAGGAGCTTCCAAGACTCTCTTTACATTTTGAAAAAAATGATTTTTTGCAAAGGCAGAGCAGATAAGAGGTATTAGAGCCTTCTGGCTTGGGATATTAGCCAGAGCATGTCTTCACTAAGCTGAAGTTTTGAAGCTATTTCTAGATTATTAGAATCTTTATGGCAGACCTCAGGGTCAGAGAGCCACTACTTCCACATTACTTATCTTTGTGACACACATATGTTAAATGCAGACAACGTTGCCTTGAAACCTTGCCTTGTGTGTCATGAAAATTGTCTCCAAGATATTTAGAAAAAAATATTTTGGGCTTGGTGAACCCAATATTTTAATTAAAGTTTTTTTTCCCTTAAAATTTCCAGTCACCTCTATTCCCACAGCAGAACAAGTTTTCTCCGTTTTAATTCTGTGTTGACTGTAATTGCAAGAATGAACCTGGCTCTAAGTACAGTGGAAAAAGGTGAAAGGAAATTTTAATAGAAATGTGACTTTAGATTTGATTCTAATGATTTTCATGTTCCTAAGCAGGCTTTGCAGGTAAGTGCTGCTGCTTCTTGCCTGCTGCAAGAAATAACTCAGAATAAATTGTAGACTTTATTTTCGCTCTGGTGTAATGCTGGTATAGTCCTAAAGAAAAATGGGAGATAGGATGGAAGACAGCATGTGAGGTTTTATGCATCTCAAATATAGTCTTGGATACCGGAATAAACATTTTTCACCTTTCAAAAGCTTAATAGACTATTTGAAACATTAATGCATAGTAAAGTTGTACCGTTGCTATAAGTAAAGACCATCATTTATTTGAGTCTCAGATGGTTTCTTTATTCTAGTGAAGTGCTGTGGTGGCATTTCACTACGTCACTTGACTTGGCTCCTGGAGTCGTCAGTGACATTGGTATCAAATATACTAAACATTACAGCAAATCCCCCTGTGAATAGCAACTGAAAATGGAAATGGTATTAAGATAAAAACCTTATGCTACATTCGGATTAAAATGATCTTTTTTTGTGATCCTTTTTGCTGCTTCTATAATCTTTACTGCTCCCAGAAAAGTAAATTAAAGGCAGTGGCCTAAATTTCAGAAGTGATTAGGAAGTTGGTGCCTTACTTTCAGGTGGCCCAGCTGCTACCTTAAACAGAATTTCTGGGATAATATCTGCTTTCCCTGTAATACGTGGCACTGGCTTTCACTAACATGTAATTTCTTTTAAACTTGAAGCTTTTGGGAGCCAGAATTTTAGATGCTCTTTCTGAGTATGTTTCCTACATCAGGTTCCCTGTATAACAAAACCAGACAACTAAGCACACAAAATCTCTGCTGGAAAGAAATAGCACTGTATTCATGAAAACCCCTTGTGCTTATAATTCTTGGTCCTTCTTTCCCCCTCGAACTGTCCCATTCAACCACTTACAAGCACAAGCTGTGCCAGTGACAGTTTATTTCACATGCTAGCTTGTTACTGTACCCGTGGGCATGTTTTCTATGTTATAGAATCATAGAATAGAATAGTTAGTGTTGGAAAGATCATCCAGTTCCAACCCCCCTGCCATTCACAGGGACACCTCCCACTAAACCATGCCATCCAAGGCTATGCCCAACCCGGCCTTGAACACCGCCAGTAATGGTCATGTTTGTCCTCCTTCCAACCCAGTGGCTGGAATGTCCCAGCATTTGAAAAGCCCCCAGATATGTAATGCTGTCTTCTAATATGCACCCTGTGCAGATGCCTGGCTAAGAGTATGAGTCTAACATCGACGCTGTTTATCCCAGTTATTTCGTAGGCCCAAAAGCTGCAACAAGAGCTGTCCAGAAAAGGAAAAATAGTATGGAGGAGAAAGAGGCGTATTAGAGAAATGCAGTCAGGTAACAGAGGGATAAAGCAATTGAAGCTGTTGGTTTAATGTTTGTGTATGTCATTGACCAGCTCAGAACTAATGCGTGACTTGCCTCAGGAGTAAAAGATTTTTAAATGCTTCTTTTGCAATGTCTTTTACCAACTAAGCACAATGCTGGTAAGAACCCTTGAGGGACTGATGTAGGATGCACCGCAAGAAGTTCTGGGCCACTGGTTTCTGAAGAGATCTGACAAAGTGCTGTATTTCAGTCACCATGCACCTCAGAGTGCCCAGAGCTCTTGTCCAAAATAGACGCATGGTGACCCAAGGTAGTCCCCGTGTCAAAGAAATCATAGAGGACCACAGACACAGGTTGTAAAACAAAAAAATCTAGTATTTACCAGGTGCCAAGGACGGAGAGTAAACAGTACAGTCCATCCTGAATGTTTCTGCTGTCACTGGCAGATTAGACAAGAGAGAGGATGTTCTGCTGTAGCTTCCAAGACTGAAGCCATTTCAGAAAGGAGTTTCTGACAGGGTATGCTTAGCCGGTCATAAATTATCTTTTCATTTCCTTGGCAAATATGTAGGTATGTAAGTCTCAGTAGGATAGACATGCAGGAGTTGCTTAAGCTCTTCTAAGATGAAAGATAGTAAGCTTTTTATGCATAATCTAACTAACCTGTTTTCAACTTTTTACTTTCTGACTTAACCCTTTCCTGAGCATACAAGTAGTTGTTATCTGTAAGATCCTCCTGTACACCACATATGATGCATATCCAATCTGACAGCTTCTCTTTATTGCCTCCCTCTACCTATTTGTGCTTTTGTCTCTTTTTTTTAGGGAATATCTGGTGTTTGGGTTTTGAATAATCATTTTTGCTTTCAAAGCGCTTATAGAAAAAGAAAAAGTACTACAGGGTTTCAAAACTATAGTGACAAGAACAGAGGAAGGGGCTGTGGTTCCAGTTGATATCTGGCACCCAGTTTTGTTTAGAAATGTTTGTTGCTCTGTGCTGTTTGACTGACACCACCAAGGAGGCAGTACTTTTTAATTACCAACTGTCTGTCCTAGTTTTGTGCTGATGTAAACCACTGCCACTAATTATCTTATTACAAGAAAGTTTTTTTCTCCATCCAAATCCCTCATTAATTAAACCCCTGTTCTTGTTAAAATTCACCCTACATCATTTATTTCCCTTGTTAGTAGCTTGCTGTCCCCTCTTCTGCAGTGCTCTTGTACCTTAGTGTCGCTATTGACAATATCTTTAGGTTATAAATTGTTTGGGGGCAGAGAGGGTACTTTCTGGCTTTTCATTTTAGGATGCAGAAAAGGATTTTAGGGCTGCAAGGACTTCCATATATGGACTTTTTCTTTCTCTTTTTGTCCCATAAGCATGACTCTATGAATGACCACTAATAAAATTAATCAAATGCAAAGAAGTCTAGCTCCTGATTTTATTTCTATTTTTATTTCTCTCAGAAACTAAAATCTGGAAGGAGTCATTTGAGGAAGAATGCAGAAAAATACATCATGTGTCTTTTAAGGGTTTAAATGAAGTTGAATAGACATGAAAGAATGAAATATATATCACAGAATCATAGAATAATTAAGGTTGGAAAGGACCTTAAGATCATCATGTTCCATCCCCCCTACCACGGGCAGGGATACCTCACCCTAGACCATGTTGCCCAAGGCTCTGTCCAAACTGTACTTGAACACTGCCAGGGTGTCATGGGTTCAGCAGTAGCAGTCATTTTTCTCCCTCTTGGTAGCTCGTGCAGCACTGCGTTTTTGATTTTGGGCCTTGGAACAGCGCTGATAACACCAGTGTTTATAGTTACTGCTTAGCAATGTTTTGGTTTGATCAAGGGCTTTCCGAGCCTCATGCTATGCCAGGGAGGAAGGGAAGCCAGGAGGAAGCAGAGACAGACACCTGACCCAAACTGACCAAAGAGGTTATTCCATACCACAGCACGTCATGCCCAGGATGTGAAGACGGGGAGCAGAGACCCAGAAGGGTGTGGTGGTGGACTGGGGGTGCACGGCATGGTCAGGTTTTTGGTACTGGTGGGTTCGCTGCTGGTGGGTGCACTGGCTGAGTTGGGCTCAGTGAGCAGTTGTATTCTCTTTCTTTGTATTTCTCTGGTATTATTACTGGCGGTAGCAGTAGTGATTTGTGTTATACCTTAGTTACTAAACTGTTCTTATCTCAACCTGTGTGAGTTGCATTCTTTTGATTCTCCTCCCCATCCCTGCGGGACTGGGGGAAGAAAGAAGGGGAGTGAGTGAGTGAGTAAAAGTGCGTGGGTGGGGGGGGGGTGTGGAGTGGGGGGGGCTTAAACCATGACAGAAGGATAGATCATTTGCCACTTCTTTGAGCAACCTGTTTCAGTGCCTCACCACACTCACAGTAAAGAACCTCTTTCTGTCCAACCTGAACTTCCCTTGTTTAAGTCTGAACCCATTCATTACCTCTTGTCCTGCAGCTATAGTCCCTGAAGAAGAGTACTTCCCCAGCGTCCTTGTAGGCCCCCTTCAGGTATTGGAAGACTGCTGTGAGGTCACCACACTTCATTGAATAGAGTGAATATTTATAGCATCCTTGGTACAAAGATGTATTTGTGCATCTAGTACGAAAGCATGTTGAGAGGCACATTCATCTTGTTTTTGAACATTTTGATAAAGAATGTTCCAGGAAGTGATTGTAGAAATGTATTTTTCAATAGAAAGCTTGAAAAATTTCCCCCTCATTTTTGAGCTAGGTTTATATGATGATGGGATGAACAAGCTTGTGATGCAAATTTTGTTTGTGGAACAGGAAAAAAGGAAATTAATATCAGAAAATATGGCCTTTAGTCTCTTCAGTCAGATTTTGAAAATCATTATTTTTGATGTTATGGAGTTTTTTTTTCACGTTCGAATTTTAATATTATATAGCTACTTTTAACTCTCCAACCATCTGTAACTGATTTCTTTTTGTCAAAAAAAATCTACTAACATCTGTTCATGTGCAATTACAATTGCAGGCATGTAGAATATTACCAGAAACTTAATATTTGGTTAAAAGCTTGGGACTCTAGAATGATATTAAAATTAACATGCAATTTATTATATTTAGACATGTATTTATAAAAGCATATCAAGTTAAACAATATTTCTGTTGGCATACTATCGAACCTTAGAGGCACATCACACATTTAGATACTTAGCAGCATTAAAAAATAGTAATATCCGAAATTAATCTTTGCTATTATAATTTAAACATTTTCCAAAATTTAAAAAATAGTTGAACTTCTGACTAATCTTGCTAATCATTCAGGCTCATTTTGATAATGTTTTACTGATCTAGGGAAAAAAATCTCCAAAGGGAAAATACAGAGTGACTGAAGAAAACAACACAATTTTAGAATAGAATCATAGAATAGTTTGGGTTGGAAGAGACTTTTTAAGGTCATCTAATCCAATCCCCCCCTGCAAGGAACAAGGACATCCTCAACTAGGTCAGGTTGCTCAGAGCCACATCCAGCCTAGCCTTGAATGCCTTCACGGTTAGTGTATCTACCACCTCTCTGGGCAACCTGTTCCAGTATTTAAGCACCCTCATTGTAAAAAATTTCCTCCTCACGTCCAGCCTGAATCTCACCTCTTTTAGTTTAAAGCCATCACCCCTCACCCTATTGCAACAGACCCTGCTACAAAGCCTCTTCCTATTTTTATAATAGGTCCCTTTCAAATACTTGGAGGGCCGCTAGAAGGTCTCCACGGAACCTTCTCCAGGCTGAACAAACCCAGCTCTCTCAGCCTTTCCTCATAGGAGGGGTGTTCCATCCCTCTGATCATTACCCTCCTTTAGACTCTCTCCAAAAGGTCCATATCTTTCCTGTATTGAGGATTCCATAGCTGGATGCAGTACTCCTAGTGGGGGTCTCACCAGAGCAGTTTAGTGGGTCAGAATCACCTCAAAAATAGTTTATTTTGTATGAAATATCTTTTGAGAGAAAAAAGTTTAAAACCAATGACAGGTCTATGCTAACACACAGCTATTACAGACTACAAGTGGCCCATGAGTTCTTATTCTCCAAAGTAACTAAACCATTGAAAAAATTTCCACCCCCCCCAATTTGTTTGCATAGTTTAAACTGTAAAATGTAGCTACTGTAAAAATTTTTAAGCTAATGAATTTAATTAGAGTATTCCTTTGAATTAATACTCAAAAGTGACTATGTATGATCTTTCCCATCATAGCATAGCATGTGAATTGTCAAAAAGAAAAAAAAGAAAGGTATTTCTGCAGTTATGGAAGAGGGTAAAAATAGATACTGGTGGGGATTTTTGTGCATATCAAATGTACATCCTTGCTAGCAGTGCAGTGTGACTCAGTGTGACTGAGTAAGAATTGGCACTTACATTTCTATTGGTGACAGGCTGAGCCTGCTGTGGATTCATGGTGTGGATGCAGGTATGAGATACTGAAGATTGCAATGTTAGCTCATGATGTAGAACTCAATTAATTATTCCATGTTCTTTAACTTTCCCATAATTTGGGATTTTTATAATGACCCTGCTGTTTTAGCTGTCACAAACTGTTTTTATCTGTGCTTGACAAGACTGGGAGGATGCAATGCTTATTTTTTACCTTAGTTTAGGGAAAAGAGTTTATATTCTATCTATAACTAGGTAGTTGGTACTTTGTGAAATTACACTGTGATCAAGTCAATGCAGTCATCAAAGCATACTTACTCTTGGATTAATAAATACACTGTACTGAAAAAAACCCTCTTTTCAGCTGTAATGTAATTTTTCATCTACATAATATATTCATGCATTTGAGCATCTGCTCTTTATTCATTCAAAAATAAGCTTTCAGTTCTTAATTTCACAAAGACTGCAAACACTAGATGCTTGTTCTTCAACCCTGGATACATTAGTGACTTCTGTAGTTCTTTCCTAAAATATCAGTGATCAGACTGTCTATAGGCAGTCTGCATATTGTTCTTAATCATGAGGGAAGAGGACAAGAAACTATCCTGAATCTCTTTATTAACTTCCGAAGACCAAGTCCTGCATTTTGTTTTACTGATTTGTCAGATCTTCTGCAAAAGTATTCCTTCAAATGTCATCCTAGAGTGTGTACTGCAGAGGATTTCACCCTCACAAGTACGGAAGTTTCAAATCCATTGTACAGTAGCTGGTATTTGGGGACATCATGCCAACACTTTTGATCATCTTTTCTCACAGAAGAGGAATTCTGGCTGGATTTGGGACGGGGAAGAAGGATAGCTAGGATGACAAGAGAACAGACAACAGATGTCTTGTGAAGAGAGAGTGTGAATACTTTTTCCTCTTCCATTTCTTAACAAGGGAGACTTGAAAGAGATATAAATAATTTCTATAGAAGCATCAAGGGAGTTCAACATTTCTTCCTTCCGGTACTGAACTAATGCACAAGATTTGTCCCAGGTTGAAAGGAATCTAACATTCAGGCTAAAAATTAGAAGGCTTCTAATCAGAAGTTTAATGAGGTTCTGGAAGGGGCCTTAGGAGGAGAACTGAACACAAACAAGATCTGAGCTTATGTTAAAATGGAGCTTTGATAGAAGGCATCATCCAGTATGAGGCAATTGCTCTCACTAGGGGACTGTACTCTAAAAAGCATGTTGGTGGCAGAGACCTATATGAGATGCCCTTTACAATCCTCCCAGGAGGTATGCTTTCTTGTGGAGGGCTCATGGGGAAAAAGAAAAAAAATACTCTTTGTAAATAATAAGTAAAAAATTACTCTTCATAATTAGTTTCCATGATAGCTCTTCAGTGACCGGCTATAGAAAGTAGCCAAATAACAGCAGAGATGGATATTTTTTGTTTTGGTTTTTTTTTTGCATCCTATTTGCTTAGTATTAAAAGATACCAATACTGTGGGATAAAGACTGGTAATTAAGGCAGTGTATATGTGGGCATATTTAATTATTTTCATTTTACTGTGGCTAAGACTGTCTTGTGAGTCACTGGACTTTGGACCAGATGTACATGCAAACAATTCTCTTGTCTTCTGCCCTGACCAATCTCAGTCCGATCATGTTAAATTAATCTTGAATTGGAGGAGAGCAGGAAGGGGGAAATTCAAGCCAGTTCCCCTAGTGAATGACACTTAGCACTTAATCCTTAAAGTGCTGATAAGGCTTTCTTTCCTTGAGCCCTCTCTAGGATGCTTAAAAATAAAGCAGCTGCATGAAAAATGCTGTTAGGTTATTCTGTCTCTGTCTTAGTGTCTTTGGTGTTTTAAAAACAAAATAGGTTTTTGAATTTACATGTGCTGATCTGGGATTTTTGTAATCTTGGTTTTTCAGACCTAGAAAATTTCTACTGACATTTCAAAATCCTCTGGAACTCCATCTGAAGAATTGCTGTTTATGAGCCTTAAGCCTCTTAAGGGCTGCGTGGCAGTAGAATGTGAACAGGTTTGGGTTTTCTGCTTTAGAACCAAAATCACTGTTAATTCCCCCCACCTCTTTCTTTTTTTCCTTTTTCAGATGAGGATCTCATTCTCTGTACATTGTGATTCAAACCCTCCTCTTCCATTTTCTCGCCTTTCTTTCCTTTCACCTTCTGTTTTTAATATTCCTCTAGTCTATGATAATTTTTTTTTTTTAAATGGTTAATAACACAGGTTATACAAATGCTTCTTGAAGAATTCCACTCAGTGGTTTACTGAAGATTTGATGTTATGGTTTAAGCCCAGCCAGTAACTCGGCACCATGCAGCTGCTCCCTCATTGTCCCTTTTCTTCCTCCCTCCACTCCCGGAGGGACGGGGAAGAGAATCGAAAGAATGTAACTTTAAACGGGTTAAAAGAAGAACAGTTCAGTAACTAAGGTATAATACAAAACCACTACTGCTGCCACCAATAATAATAATGATAAGGGAAATGACAAGGGGAGAGAATACAATTGCTCACCACCCTCTGACCAATTCCCGGTCCAACCAGAGTAGCGATCTAGCTCTTTTGGGTAACTGCCTGTCATGGTTTAAGCCCCTCAATAACTCACCCAGTTTGTTCACTCACTCACTCCCCCTCTTTCTTTCCCCATTCCCGGGGTGATGGGGAGGAGAATCAAAAGAATGCAACTCGCACAGGTTGAGATAAGAACAGTTTAGTAACTAAGGTATAACACAAATCACTACTGCTACCACCAATAACAATAATGATATTATTATATCATTATATCATATATATTATAAGGAGAAGTACAAAGAAAAAGAATACAATTGCTCACCAAGCCTGACCCAGCCAGTGCACCCCCCAGCAGCGAACCCCCCAGTGCACCACCACCACACCCTTCTGGGTCTCTGCTCCCTGTCTTCACATCCTGGGCATGACGTGCTGTGGTATGGAATAACCTCTTTGGTCAGTTTGGGTCAGGTGTCCTGTTTCTGCTTCCTCCCGGCTTCCCCTCCTCCCTGGCATAGCATGAGCCTCAGAAAGTCCTTGGTCAGACCAAAACATTACTAAGCAGTAACTGAAAACATCGGTGTTATCACTGCTGTTCCCAGGCTGAAAGTCAAAACCACAGCACTGCACCAGCTACTAAGAAGGAGAAAAATGACTGCTACTGCTGAACCCAGGATATTTGATTTTTTCAAAGTGAAGTTTTTTTCTAACCTCAGAGTATTGCAGAGGACTATCATGACTTATCTATAGAATCAGAGAATCATAGAATAGTTAGGGTTGGAAAGGACCTTAACATCATCTAGTTCCAACCCCCCCTGCCGTGGGGAGGGACATCTCCCACTAAACCGTGCCACCCAAGGCTCTGTCCAACCTAGCCTTGAACACTGCCAGTGATGGAGCATTCACAACTATCATGTTACCTCCTTTAATTTACTTGTAGAACATTCTGTAAGCAATTTCAAATATGGTGTAGACTAATTCTAAATAAACTTCCATAAAATCTACATTAGTGAGTTCCCAAAGGAGAATACTGCCTTCTAAGGAAGTTATTTGTAGTAATGTGGTCACAGTAGGTGGTAGGGGAAAACAGGCGTCTTTCATGGGCAAGATTTCTTCTTTGGCTACTCCAAAGGAAGCTGAGCTGAATTAGATTCCATTTGTGATAAACTACCAGTTTGCATGTGAACAGTGTTATACATGATAATGTACTCATCTGCAAAACCTGAGCCCTCATATTGTGCATTCATATGGAAGGAATAAATTTTTTAGCACTATGCATTTCCTGTGTATATCCTTCCTTGATATTTACTATATTACATTCATAAAGAAAATATCTAAATGTACTCGATTTCTTAAAACCTCATATTAATGTAAACGGTCTACCTTCAAAATACAGCTGAAATTACAGATACAAGGAGACATGGACAATAGCTTGCTATACCTGTAATTACTCTTAAAATAAGAGAATATAAAAGGAGATTGTAATTAATTTGATCAAACCTGTGGAATCTCAGATGCACTAAAACCTAACTCTGTTTCTACACTCAAATCAATGGAAACCTATACCCTTTAAAAACAGTCCAGCGACATAGTGAAAATGTGTAATGTGGCAGGGTTTAGTGGGAAGTGTCCCTGCCCATGGCAGGGGGCTTGCAACTGGATGATCTTAAGGTCCTTTTCCAACCCTAACTATTCTGTGATTCTATGATTCTATCATTAAGCGAATATTTTCATTCATCAAAATTGCTCAGTCATGATATCAGCTTTTCATGTACATCAACAGAACACAAATCTGCATAGAACTTGAGTATAATGCTTATGTGTAGAAATACAGCCTGAAGTAACAAGCCCACTGCAGCAGTATGTATGCTTGAGTACATTGAGTTAAAACTCTAGCAACTGCTTACGTGCTGAGTCAGAGCCTTAGAAATCAATAGAGGTATCAACCAGATTCTATAAACTGACACAGTCTATTTCTCCTCACAGTCCTTCAGACTTAATTAGGCATGGACTGAATTGCAGTGGTGTCTTTATCCCCATTCACTCTCACCACTTACCTCTTCACTGTGCCCATCGCACTCTCTTCTTGTGTAATGTATGCTATTCTGACCATTCCCTGAGTGAGTGCGCTGGCTTGGTGTCAAGAAGTCTCCAGAAATTGAGAGAAGAGGTAAGGACATTGTAAGAAAAGTGGACTTTAGGTGGATGAGTTTAGTGATAACTTTGGTTCCTAGCTAATACCAAAAACCTGTTTGCTAATTTTTTGAATCAGGTTAGAAAAGATTTCAGATCTGTAAGTGTTTGCATGACTGTCATGTACTGTCAATGTACTCTTATGTATTAAAGTCTTTTTAAAAAATTATGTTTCTAAGCACATATTATATATATAAAGCCACATGTAAAATCAATCTTTCTATTTCTTGATGTGAGTGAATGTTTCCTCTCCTTGCTAGATGTGTACTTCCTCTGATATTTGTGAACCTTTTTTCCTCTGTTTTATTTATTGCAGGAGAGAGATTGTCCATTAAGACTTCCTAGGCCGATTCAAAAGCTGTTTTTGAGACTCCTGATTCCATTAGTGCTTACATCAGTTAAAGTGCCTAGAAGATCATGATAAACAGCACTCCCCAAACCTTCACTCTGTTCTTTGAAAAACTACTGCACACAGACCCTTTTTTTCCCCCTCTGATGATAATTTTAGGTAGAGGATAAAATGGACGAAAGAATTGAAGCAGTGGGATGAGATAATGTTGGCTGAATTGTATAATGTTATAAAGGCAGGTCTGTTCAGCTGCGGAAGCACCTGTATTCTCACTTGATAAAGTGTTCTGTGAGTATACTATTTTTTAGAAAGGTATGGTGAGCAGACACAATAAATGGAACTCAAATGTGGTGAAAAGTATTGTGCATGTATATGAAAATGCAGTTACTTTCCATGAATATGGCAACAGAAAGTCAAATAGTGTGCACTACACAAATTCAATACAACTAGTTTCCAGTGAGCTTATACTTTATTTCACTCCTGCTGGAAAGAGAGGTTGACTTTAGATCTGATGTCCATATACCTCACAAAAATACTTCTCTCATTAAAAAAAAAAAAAGAGGAAAAGTTGACAGTGTCTAATGACATTCTCTAAATCTGCTCTTCTACCTAAATATACTTCTTATTAAAATAATAAAAATAAATAAATAAATAAAAAATCAGAAGTCACAGTGAGTTCATAATGGCTTCTGATTAGAAAGCTCTAATTAAAAAGGAGGCAATAGCATGAGATCCTGGTGACCAATCATACAGTAGTCACATGACTTATAATGGATTTTTGCAAACTTTGGAAACTGAAAGGGGTTTTAAATTTAAAACATCATCTTTTTCTCCCTGTGTTTTCTGATCGAGCGTATTCATGCCAGTTTGTGTTTTTTGTTTTTGCTGTTACTTCGTCACTGTTTAAACCCGGTCGGTAACCCAGAACCATGCAACTGCTCGCCCACTCTCCCCCTTCCTCCCCGCCCCACTCCTGGAGGGATGGGGAGGAGAATTGAAAGAATGCAACTCCCACAGGTTGAGATAAGAACAGTCCAGTAACTAAGGTATAACAAAAACCACTGCTGTTACCACCAAGAATAATAATGATAAGGGAAATAACAAGGGAAGAGAATGCAACTGCTTACCACCCACTGATCGATACCCAGCCCAACAGAGCAGTGATCTCACCCTTCCGGGTAACTGCCCCCAGTTTATATAGTGGGCATGAAGTGCTGTGGTATGGGATACCTCTTTGGTCAGTTTGGATCAGGTGTCCTGTCTGTCTTGGTTTAAGCCGTAAATTTCACTTCTCCCTCCTTTCCCCCCTCCCCCCCCCCAATCCGATGGGCAGGAAATGGGGAGAAGAACCTAAGAAAATGTAACTCCCACGGGTTGAGATAAGAACAGTCCAGTAACTAAGATACAATACAAATCACTACTGCCACCACCAATAACAATAATAATGACAAAGTAAATACAAAGGAAGAGGATACAACTGTTTCGCCGCCCGACCGAGACGAGAGACCGCGCGGGCAACTGGCGAGAGCCCGCCCCCAAAACCACACACTTCCCGGTTCCTCCCCCCCGTATTCTACATCCTGGGCATGACGTGCTGTGGTATGGAATAACCTCGTTGGTCAGCCCGGGTCAGGAGCCCTGTCCCTGCCTCCCCCAGCTTTCCCCTCCTTCCCGGTGTAACATGAGACTCTGGGGGGGGGGGGGAAGCCGAACCCATAACACCTGTCTCTGCTTCCTCCCAGCTTCCCCTCCTCCCTGACAGAGCATGAGACTTAGAAAGTCCTTGGTCAGAGTAAACATTACTGAGCAGCAACTGAAACCATCGGTGTTATCAGTGCTGTTCCCAGGCTGAAAATCAAAACCACAGCACTGCACCAGCTACTAAGAAGGAGAAAAATGACTGCCACAGCTGAACTCAGGAACATCCTTTATTTTTTTTTTTCTTCTTTTTCTGTTTGAATTCCAGTAATTATTCTTGTGGTTTTTTTCTTTAATGGGAAAATTGTGTTAGTTTCAGCCAGCACCTGAATTTAACTATGTATTACTAACATCACACTGGAGGTCACAAATGGCTTCAGCTAGCTCTACTCCAGTGGGCTATTAAATTGTGAAATGTACTCAGAATATTTTGCTTCTGAGCACATCACTGGGTTGTCCCTCTAGGTTACTAACATCGTGTGAGTGAAGACCTGGTGAGTACTCAGCTTGCTGCTCTATGTGCAAGGGACAGACGTCAAATCATGTCTCTGAATTGTCCGCTGAATCTTCCTTGGGATTGCACTCTGCTAGGCTGAAAGATTTACATTGGGAATAAATATTAGATGTTAAATAATTCCTAGGTGTAGCTTCTTATTTTAAGATTGCCTTACCTATTGGAATAAGGAAAAACTGAATTTGACATGTGACATGGAGTAGATCAGTAACTAGGGGGTCTTATTTTTTACATGCATTTGTTGCAATTGCACCTGAAGTATAACAGGAACAGAAGAGAATTTCTCCCTCAGGTTAATGAAGAAGCATAATTTGATTATTCAATTATCATTAGTATTATTCCCTAGGGGGGAAAAAGTAAATCCATAAAAGATCTATTTTTTTTTTTATTATTTTTTTGTTGTTTTTTTTTTTTTTTTTTATGTTTTTGGTTTGGTTTGGTTTGGTTTTTGTGTTTTGGGTTTTTTTTTTGACGGAGAAGAAAATAACACTGAAAAACATCTGGAGTGAGTGCCCTTAGACTCTTGCTGATGTGATCTTTCCAGGACTTCTACTAAATTTCACTATTCCAGTTTCTTTCTCACAGGAATGAATATCATTATGAAGTCTCTGGTACTGGTGCTATAGAGATAGTACTCTGCCTACGCAGTTTGCATACTTTTGCATTTGAATGTTCTTTGCTCAGCCTTTTTGAAAAATTAAATATTTAACAGAATGAATTTATTTTAGATCAGATATGCCAGTTAGAAGGATGCAGATGTAACCGACATTCCCTGCCTCTCTCTTCGTCCCCTCCTTTTCCAAAGAGGAGCAATGTGCTGTAGTAAGCCTGATCATAGCTCACTGGGGTCTGACTATTTAGCAGAATAAGAATCTATCTTGCCTGCCAGTACCTCTCTGGGCATTGCAATGGAAGTGTATTGCCACAGTGCTATTATCCACTTTGTTGAACAACCCAGTGTGTGAACTCCATGCTATATGTTGCTATCCTAGGAGTTTCAGCTGAGAAAATAAAATGGATATGGTAATTTAACAGGAAACTGAAACGTCTGAGAAATGCTGAAAAGAGTCTATTCAGGCATGCCTTACTTTAGAATGACATAGCAGCAGGTTTCAAAAAAGGATTCTCTCTCTATTAGAATGCAAATAAACAGTACGTTCCCCTAGAGCCCCCTGTCTAGCTATGGAATAATAACTCTAGACAAAAGCTCCATATTGTCATCTTTGACATTTTACCTCTATTATATGCTTAGTTTTTCCATAAATTATAAGACTCTTCAATTATGATTAGATATGTGCAGTGGTGAATCAGGTATTATTAATCAAAATGGCTTTAAACAGTCACTTATGAGAACAGGTATCAGTGCAATATGGAAAAGGGCATGATGAAGAGAATATCTGCAGTCTAAAAGGTACCCTTTATCAGGATGCCATTTTAAACAAGGTGTTAAGAGAGGTAACATGGGTGTGCGTATTAAGCACTGTGGCAGAAACTGACTTCATAATGATATGAGTTTTGATGAGCTGGCTTAAAGGTTGAAGAAGATGTAATATGCCAAACTGACAATAGAATATTTTTATGCTCCTTCTTTTAACTGTATTGTGAGAGAGAAGTGAAAAAGAGGAAGGAAGGGGGATGGGGGGAAGGTGGGTGAGAGAGAGAGAACAAATGATCACCTAGTCAAGGTTCACCTGCTCCCAGCTCAGGAGTGTTTTGCCCCAACAAGAAAGAAATGGGGCAAGAAGGTCAGCCTTGGATGGATGGATGGATGGATGGATGGATGGATGGAGGGATGGAGGGATGGAGGGATGGAGGGATGGAGGGATGGAGGGATGGAGGGATGGAGGGATGGATGGATAAAGAGCTGCTAAGAAAACTCAGAAGGAAAAAGCAAGCTTACAGAAGGTTGGGAAGATTACAGGGATGTTGTTTGAGAAGCGAGGGATCAAGGAAGTTAAGGCACCATTAGAATTGAATCTGGCCAGGGATGTCAAAGATAACAGGAAGGGATTCTATAAGTATATTGCAAACAAGATGGACTAAGGATAATGTGGGCCCTCTCCAGAAGGAAACATGAGAACTGGCTACCTTGAATTTGGAGAAGGCTGGAGTTCTTAATGACTTCTTTGCCTCAGTCTTCACTGGCAAGTGCCCTAGCCACACCACTCAGGTCTTGGCAGGCAGATGCAGGGACGGTGAGAATGAAGACCATAGGCCCACTGTAGGAGAGGATCAGGCTCGAGACCATCTTAGGAACCTGAATGTGCACAAGTCCATGGGACCTGATGAAACCCACCCATGGTCCTGAAGAAGATGGTGAATGAAGTTGCTAAGCCACTGTCCATCATATTTGAAAAATCATGGCAGTCAGGTGAAGTTCTTGGAAATAAAGAAATATAACCCCATTTTCAAGAAGGGGAAAATGGACGACCTGGGAAACTACTGACCGGTCAGTCTCATCTCTGTGCCTGTCAGGATCATGTAGCAGATTCTCTTGGAAAGTATGCTAAGGTGCATGAAAAGCAAAAAAGTGGTTGGTGACAGCCAAAATGCCTTCAGCAAGGGCAAATCATGCCAGAACAATTTGGTGACCTTCTGTGATGGGGTTACAGAACTGGTGGACAGGGGTAGAGCAGTTGATGTCATCCACCTGGACTTGTGCAAAGCATTCAACGCTGTCCCACATGACATACTTGTCTCTAAATTGGAGAGATATCAATTTGATAGATGGACCACTTGGTGGATAAAGAACTGGCTGATGGCCGCGCGCAAAGAGTTGTGTTCAGTGGCTCAATGTCCAGCTGGAGACCAGTAACAAGTGGTGTCCCTCAGGGATCTTTGCTGGGACTGGTCTTATTCCACATCTTTGTTGGTGACATGGACAGTGGGATTGAGTGCGCCCTCAGCAAGCTTGACAATGACACCAAGCTGTGTGGTTCGGTTGATACATTGGAGGGAAGGAATGCCATCCAGAGGGACCTTGACACGCTTGTGAGGTGGGCTGATGCCAACCTAATGAAGTTTAATCAAGCCAAGTGCAAGGTCCTACACCAGGGTCGGAGCATTGCCAGGCACGGCTAAAGGTTGGTCAGGGAAGAGATTGAGAGCAGCTCTGCGGAGAAGGACTTGGGGGTGTTGGTCAATGAAAACGAACATGAGCTGGCTGCAGTGTGCACTTGCAGCCCAGAAAGCCAACCGTAACCTGGACTGCATCAAAAGGAGCATGACCAACAGGTCGAGGGAGGTGATCCTGCTCCTCTACTCTGCTCTTGTGAGACCCCAGTTAGAGTATGGCGTACAGTTCTTGGGTCCTCAACATAAAAATGATGTGGCATTGTTGGAATAAGTCCAGAGGAGGGCCACGAGGATGATAAGGGGACTGGAGCACCTCCCGTATGAAGATAGGGTGAGAAAGTTTGGGCTGTTCAGCCTGGAGAAGTCTGCGTGGAGACCTCAGAGCAGCCTTCCAGTATCTGAAGGGGGCCTGTAGGGGTGCTGGGGAGGAACTCTTCATTAGTGACTGTAGTGATGGAACAAGGGGTAATGGGTTTAAACTTAAAAGGGGGAAGTTCAGGTTAAATAAAAGGAAGTTCTTTACTGTGAGGATGGTGAGGCACTGGAACAGGTTGCCCAAAGCAGTTCTGAATGCTCCATCCCTGGCAACCTGTTCAAGGCCAGGTTGGACAGAGCCTTGGGTGACATGGACTAGTGTGAGGCACCCCTGCCCATGACAGGAGAATTGGAACTAGATGTTCTTTAAGATAATTTGCAACCCTGACCATTCTATGATTCTATGATTCTATGAATGACCCCAACAAAATCATGCTGAATATTTGAGGTACTCAAGCATGCTATTCCATATGGTCAAGTACACTGACAGAGTCTTTATCTGTTCAGGGAGTAAAAATTGAAAGCATGATTCCAAACCAATATTAGACCTCTGGTAAGGATCTTGGTCTGGTCACTCCCCCTCTCTGCCTCCCTTCCCTAACCCCCCCCCCCCCCCCTTTCCCAGCTTTCATAGGCTTTGCAGATGCTGAACTTCAGGCTGCTGTATTCCTTACCAAATGCAGCAGTTGTAGTCACAGAACTTTGCTACTTGCAGTTTCCCACTAACAAAACAATGTCCTTAGGTAGCCAGTGTGTAAGTTTTTAGCTGCTTTGCATCATCAGTGTGAGTGCTCACAATACAGGTCAAAATACTAAAAAGAGTAATTATAGTTAGAATATTTTTAGATCAAGCATTTAAATGAAAAGCCATTTTTTTATTAGCTCTGTATTTTGTTCAGTGTGATAAACATTTTACACTGATTCTAACTCAGTTTTGTGGGAATTTTAATTTCTATTTGTCTGTGATATAGTCGAATAGCATGCATCTAGAAAACCCTTGTTGTTTCTTTGGAAAGGGGCCTCTGATTTGGTCCATATGGGTTTGCTGGTAAAGAATTTGTTTAGACCTTATCTTTATGGCTCTATTACCCCTGATGACATGTTCATTGATGTGGTGGTGTATCTTTTATCTTGCATATGTGGAGCAATTGAGAGGTTGCTTTGTTGACAGGCTGGTTAACCTGTGACTTTGGTTTCTGTCATTCTGCTTTGTATGCAAAGGAAAACCTTACTTATGAGATAAAGTAGACAGGTTAGCATCTTTGAAATTCTTTATGTATCCACTGATAAGGGTTTAGCACAGGTAATTTCAGTGTTCTCCTAGCACTACATCCTGAACTCCAGCTTTAGAACTGTTCTCAAAGTATGAATCTAAGCAGTTCACATCCTAAGTCTTTAGCTAAGATTTCAAAAAAGATTAGAAGCTCTTCAGTAATGAAAAGTTCTGTTCTGTGGGTTTGTTTCACACACAGTGACTAGATTAAAATAGCATTAGTTACTCTAAATATCTTCACAAGTGAGTTAAGAGCTTGAACACCTTTTGGAGATCTAAAACTAAACATAGACTTTTATATAGAATTTTATATAGCCCAACAAGCCCATATATTTCTTACAATATAATATTATATATAATATGCTAAATCAATATATCTACAAAAAAAATCCAATAAGAGAAGTTTGTATTTTGTGTATGTGATTGATTTTTCTTGTATGAAGATTTAGTACATATATTCCTTAGAATGAATAGCATTTTCTTCCCAGTCTTCTACAAAATGTAACCTGGCGGTTGTCAACAGCCTTTAATGAAATTCAGTGTTGGTCTCTGGATCACTCCTGAGCCTCTGTAAGCCCTCCAGCAGCTTTTAAGTGGGGAATTGGACCTGTGCTCTTAACTCCTTTAGCTGAATGGAGCTGAGTGCCAAGTCACTGCAGATTTAGGAGAGCTCCCCAATGAAAGGGGGAGTAGCTGATTAGCAGGGAAAGCAAAATATCCTTGAGTACAGAGACTGCCAGTTGCCAAGAAAACTTAATCCACTTCACTGTCAATAGTAACAATGTTAAAATGACTCTGCTGGCTCTGCCAAGACTTCATGGCTCGAAAATTTGTTTTCAGTAAAGTAGAGAACTTAAGAATGTGTCATTTTAGTTTTGCTCAGCCAGGGTGGGTTCAGCGGCCAGATACTAAGCAGGACCTGAAATATTTCTACTTCTCTTAGCTGATTAGAAAATAAATGCCCTAATACAAAGTAGTTTATCTTCACCTTTTGTTTATCCTGAACCAGATCACTCTGTAAGATCTGTGTAGCTATTTGTTTTCATTTTGAACAAAATTTATTCATAGTCTTAGATGCTTTTCTGTGGTTATGTGTACTTGTCTCAGCCCATGTAAATACCTCACACAGGATTAGGCTGATGTCTTTCAAGGCGTTTCACTGCAGCCATCCTATGTTACTTGAAGACCAATAGGCTTTTGCTGTTTGAGGTGTGAATGAGGTATTGATTCTGAGGGGATCAAAGACTCTGGGGTGCAACATCAATCAGGAACCATAAATGACTCAACAAAGTTTTTGTGGCTGGAAGACCTCAAAAGAGAAGTTATTCGCTTTCCAGGAGAGCTGTTCTAAAGAAATAATTCAATGCCAATCTTAATAGAAAATCTAAGGAACGTGAGTGAAATTATGGTTCACTGCCACCAACAGAGCCAGGAATTGACCTGTGTGACAGGCTTGATGATAACAACCCCCTGTTAAGATTTGATTTAATCTGCCATTTGGGTTTACCATAGTAGTTTATAATCCTCAGTGAGCTCCTTAGTAGTGTCTAATATAATTATGATTTATTTCATTGTAGACATCATTACTGGTGATTTATTTATGCTTATAGAGAAAATTGCCCTAGTTCTTTCAAGGTGTTATGCTAGTCCCTTAGGAAGCTCACGCATCAGATACCTGAATATCAAAGTTTAGATGTATAAATCTTGGAGTAACAAGTTTCATTAAGCATATTTTTAAGTCTGCACAACTTTAAATAATCAGACTTGAGTCTGGTTATTTGGCGTAGCTCTCTCACATCATTCTTATAATTGTACCTTTAAGCTCCACTTATAAACTAAATATTAATTGGGATACTGGCATTTTCCATGCTGCCAGATGAATGCTTAGGAATATGTAGATGCCTCAAGTCACCAGAAGCTTAATTAACTGGCGATTTCCTTTCCACAAAAGTACTATAATACCAACCTGACGCATAAAGAAGTGTTTACAGAGAAGGCTAGGAATGTGTGTTATTTTTTTTTTACACTAAGAGGAGCCTCTTCACAATGAGCTAGGGGAGCAGGAGCAGTGACCTTCTTTAAGTGCAATGATGAGTTGTCTAGCCATTGAGAAAGCATGAAAGACTGTGGAGTGCACCAGCTTTTGCTGCAGTCAAAGTACACATTAAAGCCTGGAATACAGGTGTTTTCTTCAACTGGAAGCATATTACTTTTGTTGGATAATCTATTTCAGCACAACGTTTACTTCAGTGATTAAATGGCTGAAAATAACAAGTAGTATCTGTCTGGTTGAGTTCCTAACCCAGGCTTCATGGTCCTATGTGCTGTCTAATCAGTGGTACACATTGGTATATTTGTTACTAGCCATCCTACCTGAATAACTGAATTTGAGAGACTAATATAGTTTCAAATGAAACTATTGGTTTGTGGTTACTGAGTGCTAGGGGCAGAGGTTGACTCTGTGCAGCTGATCTTACAGAATCCATGAGTACTTTAGGACTCTTTTGAGGCAGTAAAAGAGGCAGACTGTGTCAACAGCAAAGAAACATTATGGATCTGGGACTGCGTACGCGGATGTTCTTTTTATCAATATATGTATATTTTTTTTCTCTCTGTATAGATACATTACCTTCTGTTCTCATTCATTCTCAGCATTGACTTTGATTTTAACTCTTCTCTGAATTTATCCACGTTCACCATAAACCTGTCATCTGAAAAGCTAAAATAACCCAGACAGTGAAGAAGAAAGTACCGAATGACTGATATATCCAATTAAGCCTTCTCTGTGGAGGTATGAGATACTCAAAAAGTAATGCCACAAGGCAGAACTTAGTTATATGAAATATTTTTTTAATAAATGAATTCATCTAGGGAACCCTTGATCTACCAGCAAACTTTTTTTTTTTTTTGTCAACAGGAAATCGGGTTGAAAAACATCATTCTTATTTAACACATTCTCACACATTCCTTTCTGAGATTCAAATAACAGCTATTATATTATTTCTTCTATAAACTTAATTTTCTCATGAGTTATCGCTTTCCTTTTCTCCTGCTCTGCAGCTTTAAATTTCCACACAAAAAAGGTGAAATTTCAGTGTCTTCATGCTCCTTTCAAGCTAGGCATGCTCTGCCTTAGCAGTCTCTGTGAAGAATGTTTTGAAGATCTCAGGTAATTTCTTAAGTATTCATTAGTCTTTGATAGGTATGTCATATACATAAGTACATACAGAGCTGCTGCTGTAAAGAATGAGAAAGACAACTGTGCTACTGTCTTGCAATTATCAATTAAATAGTGTAGCAAGGGTGAGATTTAAGAATTTAAGATTCTGGTTCTTAAAGAATATCAGTCTTTTCAGCAGTAAAAAAAATTGAGATGCTGAAAAACATATTAGAAAAAAGAATCACTTGGATTTTCCTTCTAACAACAAAAGAATGCAACTTTTTGTGGTATGTTTAAGCAGTAACCAAATTCCCAAAGACTCACAAGGTTGCCTCAAATTCATGGCAAATACTCCAAAGGAAGACAGCTGTAGGTACTCATGAAGCTGGGAATCTTTATACCCAGAGTAACACAGTTTTGACTCCAGTCTGGGACTGCTGACTTCTGACTGTCTGTAGGAGGCTGGGTTTCTAGAGGTGTGCGCACAAAGCCCAGGTCTCTGGAGGTGTGCACACGAAGCTGAGGACTGCCATTTGTCATGAACCTCCAGTTATTTGGTGAACACTGCTGAATGTGCTGCTATTTCCAAGCTCTTGATGTCAAAGTTGCAGAACTCCTATTCGTAAAAGAAAACCTGAAAGTTGTGAAGTCCTGGGGCTCTGAGGCAATCCTCTTGTCAAGATTGTGCACTGTAAGAGATTAGGCTTTTGAGTCCTTTGCTAGTTAGTCAGGTTGGAGCTTATTTTTCAGCACCCAAGATGCTCAGAGGTGATCAGGTTACAGGACCACACTAAAGAAAGCCTGAAGTAAAGCAGCCTGAAATGCCTCAGTATGGACCTCAGTGTAACAAATAATGCAATTCAGACATGACCCAGCTGGATCATATAATTGCCTGCCTTTGGTATAAGGAATTTCTCAGTAAACTGCTAAACCATAATTATTCTATGATTCTATGATTCTATAAATACCACCACTCCAAAGTACCTCTTGTAGAGGGTTAGAATTAAACAGTATTTTTTGATAGCAGTTTTATTGCAGGAGTATATATTTCAGATCTAAGTGTTTACCTGTGTACAAGGACTACAGGGAAACCATTTGATGGTGGGAGGAGGATTTGAGATTACGATTTTTTCCTCTTAATTTTAGCAATATAATGGTCAGTCAGGTGTGAAATCTAAAGCAGTAATCCCATCTCATAGATAGACAGCTATACAAAGTTTTGAGGCTTAACTCATCTCATCCTTATTTATAGCTTAATTGTCAACTTCCAGTTCATATCAACATAGATTAAGAGCTTGTTGACATTGATGCATATACTTACGTTAAAAGAAAATAAAAAAAAAAGAGTATGAAATAGAGGTGATATTTAACACAAAGGATTACCATATTCACTGTCATTGTCTCTTTAGACAGCTGCTGTTCTTCCGCTCTTCTAACAACAGATTTAGTACCTCATAGGAAAAGTTAGAGTGGAAAGATGGGGTTTTTTGACAGAAAATGGTCACTGAATTAGTGTCTTTACAATTGGCTGTTGTTGGCAGACTCCTCTTTCTGTTATGAAGGAATTCCCTTCCATTTTTTCTTAAATTTTCCTCCTACTGTTGAGGACACACAATGTTTGCTAATAATACTTGCAAAACGATTGTGAGAAAACATTCTTATGCACTGGAAATTTTAAGTTCTCAATTTTGTAATATCTTCATGGAATTACTTATTCATTGGACATTAGGTATCTTATTGTCATTTAATATGTGCTGGTGCAGATTTTTAATCTGTTTCACCTTTCTTACTGCACTGTCAATGGTAATGCCCTTTTCTCCCTATTCATGCACGTACTTTCAATTTAATGTGAAAAAGAGAAAGAAAAGTGCATCAAGTTCACAGTGACTGCCCTTGTCAGTAGTTTAGAATGTAATGATTAGATAATAATTCACAACTTCATTCAGTTATCATGCCACCCTGACATACAGAGCGTTAGTGAAAAATCCTACCTCTTTCCTCCATTGCCTACCAATCTTTGTGTATTTACTATTAGAAAAATGACAGATCTAAGCTGAAAATGTTGTTAGATTTGTATCAGAGTACACAGTATTTGCAATTCTGACTTAGAAATTGGAACTGCTGTTGCTTAATGTTGTTGGGCAGCTTTTCAGTGTTTGTGTAAATATAGTTTAAGACTTCTTAAAAAAAGCTGAAAATAATCTTCAGAAAGACTTTATAATGTACATGTCTGGTTTTGAGGTTGAATTAAATATAGTCAATTTAATGAAACATACAACATGGCAATAAGGCAAGAGTTGAAATTTCACTGCTCTAATTTCTATGTTAAAGGAATATCCAGTTCTTGTGTTTACAGGGAAAAAGGAAGTTGAGCCTCCATTTAATTTGAAGAATATTTATATAGTTGTTTCTAAACTCTGTTTTTGACCATTATTTTCATCATTTAGATGCCATGTTGGTTGTCCTGTGAGAGACACTCTTCCTTTCTCAGAATGCCTTGTTTCAGAAACATTCATGCAGTATGTATGTTACTGGTGTCATGATTTAGATGGGGAACTTTTAAAACTTTAATATGAAATGTAGCTTCCCTTCATTACTTCTGCTCCCTTGACGCACATACTAGGTTTTACTTCCATACTAACAATTAACTGTCATAACAACTTCCTTGTTACATGCTCAGGATCATTGCCACTGATGAAGGGATTTATCAAAGACAAGGAGAAACAAATTAGTATCAAATCTTTCTTTTTATAAATGCAGTGTTATAGTAGATATTTAAAGTTGTGCCATGGTTTAACCCCAGCCAGTAACTAAGCACCATAAGGTGTTCACCTGCTCTCCTGCTGGTGGGATGGGGGACAGAATTGGAGAGTAAAAGTGAGAAAACTCATGGGTTGAGATAAAGACAATTTAATAAGTAAAGCAAAGGCTGCAAATTACAGGAAAGCAAAACAAGGAATTGCCATGGGCACTCCCCATGGGCAGGCAGGTGTGCAGTCATCTCCAGGACAGTAGGGCTCCATCACATGTAACTATTACTTGGGAAGACAAATGCCATCACCCCAAATGTCCCTCCCTTCTTCTTTCTTCCCCCAGCTTTATATATTGAGCATGACATCATATGATCTGGGATATGCCTTTAGTCAGTTGGCTCAGCTGTTCCAGCTGTGCCCTCTCCCAACTCCTTGTGCACCGCCAGCCTGCTCACTGGTGGGGTGGGGTGAGGAGCAGAAAAGGCCTTGACTTTCTGTGAGCACTGCTCAGCAGTAGCTAAAACATCCCTGCATTATCAACACTTTTCAGCACAAATCCAAAACATTGCCCCATATAAGCTACTATGAAGAAAATTAACTCTACCCCAGCCCAAACCAGCACAAGCTGTTTAAAAAACATTATAATCTTTGAATGCAATATTTTTTCCATTTCTTTTCCCCACAGTTTTGGCATTTATTGTTCAGTTTTTATCCAAACAATTTAACTTCTTTTACAAAGTTACATGTCCTTGTTCTGTGCCATTTTTTATGTCTGCAGATATGCAACTTTTTCCTATTAATTACATTCTTTTGGAAATGAAAAAAAAATCTCAGTTAGTGAAAATCGATAAAGGAAAATGACAGGCAGTTACTTTTATGAGTGGAGAAGTCTTAAAGAGACAATTTATGAGCAGGATAATCTTTCAGATGTTGGTAGTGGGACATTTTTTGTTAAACGAATAAAATGAAGAACTGTGTAGAATAGCAATAAATTTTGGTTTTGGCTGGGTTTTTTTGGTATGTTATTGTTTTCTGTTTGTTGTTTTTTGTTTTTTTTTTTTGTTTGTTTTTTTTTTAAGGTAATATAAAAATGTAATCAATATCTGCTAGCGTGTGAAAAAAAGAAGTACAAAAACCAACCCCTACCTAAATTAGGTTTTTTCTACTGCAGAATTAATATTGTGCATTTACACACAACTCTTACTGTAAAGTTTAAGTTTGACTTCTTTTCAAAGCTTTTTTGTTCTTTTTTCTTTTTTTTTTCCGTGAGCTTCATCCTTCAGTTATCAGATTTTTATTTTTTGGTTTAATTTTCCTGTTAATCACTCTCATGCATCTTTCTTTGTATTTTAAATTCTATCTTGCCATATTTTAGCCTGCTTTTTTTCTATAATGTGTTTTGCATTTTTGTTCTAGGTTCAGCAGTAGCAGTCGTTTTTCTCCTTCTTGGTAGCTGGTGCAGTGCTGTGGTTTTGACTTTCAGCCTGGGAACAGCACTGATAACACCGATGTTTTTAGTTGCTGCTCAGTAACGTTTACTCTGACCAAGGACTTTCTGAGTCTCATGCTCTGCCAGGGAGGAGGGGAAGCCAGGAGGAAGCAGAGACAGGACACCTAACCCAAACTGACCAAAGAGGTATTGCATATCACAGCACATCATGCCCACTATATAAACTGGTGGCAGTTACTCGGAAGGGTTAGATCACTGCTCAGGTCATGCTTGGTATCAGTCGGCAGGTGGTGAGTGGTTGTATTCTCTTCCCTTGTTAATTCTGTTATCATTATTATTATTGGTGGTAGCAGCAGTGGTTTTGTGTTATACCTTAGTTACTGGACTGCTCTTATCTCAACTCGTAGGAGTTACATTCTTTTGATTCTCCTCCCCATCCCTCGGGGGGGGAGGGGGAGGGAGAGGGCAGAAAAAAGGGGGAGTGAGAGAGAGGCTGCTTGGCTGACTGAGCTTAAACCACGACAACTAGTCTCTCTATTTTGTCCATAGTGTTCAGCAGATTTTATTTATACAAAGGTCCTTGTGTCTTCTGTACCAATTTTGCTCAATATGAGAAGCTGTTCCTTTCTTGCACTAACTCCTGAAATAAACTGAATGTATCAGTGCAGTCATCTGAAAAAACAGGTATTGAAAATAAAGGAGATCTTGACTTTAATCAGGACTGTGCCAAAGTCCCTCATTTACAGTCAATGCACTTTGGTAAAATGATTTCCTCTATTGCTTTTAGAACGGCCTTTGGCTTTCCAGTAGCCAGGAATAATGACTGACTATTACAGTAAATTGATACTTACAGAGTGGAGATCTCAGAATACAGAAGAGATTTCTCAATGTATATCTGAAGTGTTCATGAGATGAAAAGTTATATCAATCTCTGATGTGGCAAGAAAATATATGAGATGAGCAGTACACGAGCATCAGGTTTAATTTCTACATGAATCTGGGACTTCTTGATGTTTTTCCTTACAATGAAAGTTGTATTGTGATGACATGCTCTTAAACTGGTCAGCATGGTCTTCAAGAACTAATTTTTGATAAGCACAACTGTTCCTACGGAGTGCCTTTTGCTTTCAACTAAGGCACCAAGGGTGGCTATCACTGAATGTCTCCTACTCCTGTATTTCTGATGTTCACCATCATGGTTTCTCTACTGAACAGATGAGCATGAAACAGAGAACTGAAAAGTGCTTTTGCGTAACAGATGTGCCTTTGGGAAGGTTTCCATGGCTTTTGTTTGTCTGAGGGCTCATATGCAGAATATTTTTCTGAATTATGGGTAAAAATCCAAAGAATTTGGTCTTGTATGAAAATTAATTTTTTAAAATTTTTATTGTATTTTCAGATATGATCTTTCATATCCACTGAAAAACACCAGTAATGAATCCTCCAATACATATTTCTGTTACCCATCCAGATTTGGTAATCTGTTCTAGGTCATTGCCCTGGAACATGCTCATGTCATGTCCTAACTAAAGATTGTGCTGAGGGTCCAGTCACATATTAGAATCAGAATTTCTCAGTATCCATGAACATGTGCAGATTTTTTGACCTGAAAGTCCTACTATCCAACAATCTCATTGCAGGTCTGCAAACCCGAATTTGTATCTGTGTCCATATTAAAAGTCATTTTAGAATAAACATTTTGATTCACATCTCTATTTTCTCTAATGAACTGTGAAGCCCAACTTGCTTTCCTGTTCTAGTTTATTAAATATAGTGTTGCCAGGATTACCTCTACTCCTGTTATAATGACCATGTCTATTCCAATCTTTTTAATCCCTTCATTGGCTTCCAATTTCTTTTTACATCAGGTTTCAATCTCATGCTTTGCCTTCATCTTCAATATTTCAATCGTCCTCTATTTATTTTTCTCATCTTATTTACCTATCTCCTATCTATAGCTCTTTGAATCAAAGAGTCTAAATGCTTCTTAGGTAAGCAAAATCTGTGTATTTGCGACCTGAGAATGATTAAGGCTTCTCACCTGATTTCCGTTCAGGTTTGCATTATAATGCTGGTAGTAATGACACTCAGTCTAAAAAGTGCATTGAAAGGTAAACATGAAGCAGGCTGTAACACATAATTTCAGCTGCAGATTGTTCATCAGTGGTAGTTTCTCCTTGTAAAAGCTGAGGAAAATTGAAAGAAGAGAGATCCAAAACAGATGAGTGCATTTCAGCTTATCTTACCATATTAGAACAGAAAGGATCCTCAATCAGTTAATGAAATTGAACCTACAGGGTTTTTTTATGGATAAAAATTTCTACAACTAGACAAAGTTTTACAAGGCTAAAATAGCAGCACCTGATATTTTATTCAAAAAAATAGCTGTCCTTAGTGGTAAACTGTCTTGTCCCCTCTGTAACTGATGAATTCAGTACATTTATTTTTTTCAGTTACATGCATTCCTGGTTGGGTTTTTTTTTTTATAGATTATATAATTATTCTGTGAGATCATCCTTAACCTAAATATTCAATTGATATATGCAAGCATCTATACCCAGTTCAGTGACAGAACTTCTAAAAACCTTGAACAGATTCAACTGGTTTACTCAATATATAGAATTTCCAACACATTGTGGAATTTATAACCACCCTTATCCAAAGCTATGGTTATTTTAACATTTTTTTTTCAATTTTTCAGTATTTTGAACCATGTAATTGGAATTGCACAACTCAAAATCATGGCTTTTTAGCACCTGCAGTCTTTGTAATTTTTCTTTTTTGTTTTTTTCCTTTTGACCAAACATTGCAGTTTTCTTAAGATCTTAGAAATTCTACAAATCACTAAGGGAAGCTTTTTTAAAACACTATATTTTAGACGTCTTGTTCCGTTCAAGTCCAACTTTCTAAGTGTGTTATTTCATCTGGGAAGAGTATTAAGCATATTTAGGTTAGAAATATTGTTTGTTCCAGAAAAAAAGAATGTAGACATGAGCAGTAGAAAATGATAGGTGCTAGAAACACAGTCATGCACCCTATATAGTCTTTACAGTAATAGCCAATTCAAAGTCTTATTAGCATAGAAAAATCTTATGTCCCTACACCTATATGTACAATGATACTGACAATAATTCCATTTCAAAACAACTAAAAAAGGAAATTGACCCAGAGGTTGTAGAAAATTACAAAAATCTTCACGTGTTGGTTTTGCATGTTCAAACTGTCCATGCACAGGTGATAGTTCGTTTTGCTATAGCTGACGTTTTGCTAGCTGAAACGTTTGTGTGATTGGGTCTGCATGCAGACACAAATGAGTCATGCAGAGGAATATGTGTTAAGGATGAATTACCTATTTACTTAAAAAATATAGTATGTGCACACACCTGACACTTATGAACAGAAGAAAAATGTCAAGACTTGAAATATGGGGCACTGTCTCATTTGTTGAAGTAAATAAACAAGTAATTCGATATGCTGACTCATATATGAAGAGGCAATTTCTCAGGCAAAACCTGTGTCAGTAGCCACGGGATATTTATATGATTAAGACTATCGCACTGCAGACAAAAGTAAACCCAAGAACATCTCTGTCATTCATTCTGTGCTTCTGAAAGCTATAAATAAATTACTATCCTGTGTAGATTTGGTCTTTGCAGAACTGTCTAATTATTTCAGCAAAATCTGTATTCCCATGGTGACACAGTTAATACTGAACATCAAAAGTCAAATTATATATGAAACATTTTATATAGAAAACATCTTAAATATTGAACAATTCCTGTTCAAAATCATCCATATTGAAGAAATCTTGGGCTGAGAGGCTGTGTCGAGTTTCTCCATGGAACAAGTATATGATTTATAAATGATAATTTACCACTTATTTTTTTCTTCATTTCATATTGATTTTTAATATCACCGAGTTTTCACATACTAATGCCAATGTATTGTTTGAAAGAAGTGCAAAGATCTTTCGAGAAACAAATACTAACAAATCAATCAAATAAGATCATGCAGTCATGAAGAATATCTCCAGAAAGCCCACCTGTATACATGCCTCTTCTTAATATGCCTTTACTTTTTATGCTTTGAAGCACAATCGCCACCTGAGTTCTTTTTACTTTCTGTCTTCAAAGTTGCAGTTGATTTGTACCACTTCCATATGTAGCATACTAACAGAGATGAAATGCGAGGTTTTAAGACTTTTTCTCAATTAAATCACATCATAGTTCAAAATAAGAGTGAGAACTGTATAGCTGGTGTGCAAATTTGTTTTAACTCAGCTTATTTGCTTGCTATTACTCTGCCAAAAGTGAGAGCTCTAGACTGAAAATGGCTGTTTGAGGTGGGGACAATAGGAAATGAGGCAGGGATTCAGTACTTCCAGTGTGAATATTAAGGTCCTTAGAAAAATCACCCTTTTTAACCATTTTTTTTTTTCGTTTCCCTGTGTCCAGAGAATAAGCTCAGGTCTCTTCCATTTGACAACCACCAAAAAAAATCCCAGTACACCAAGCCCAAGTTGACTAATGTTTCTCTTGTAGATGAAGATGCAGAGGGGCAGGCAGCAGCTGCCCAGGGAGACAGAATGGTATAAAGTAAAAGCATGCAGCAAGCGTAGCGCTAAGCCAGGAGGGTTTGAATGTTTGCCTGTAACAAAGAGCTTTGAAAGAGCCAAATGAACACCGGGCATGTCCCAAGATGTGGGTTTGCAGTTTAACTCTTTATTTTGTGCATGGTTTTTGCTGCTGAAATATCAGCGTCCTCTGACTTCAGCAGTAGCAGTACTTATGAATTCAGAAATTAAATACAATGATTTCTTAAAAGCTGCACTGAAATGTGCTTGTATGAAATAACAATAGACCTGGGGCATTGGTTATGGTGGGTCCTGAACAATCTTTATCTTGTAGACTTGTGGCTCAATTCAGGATAGCATGCTGAAGCAGTGAAATGGAAAACAAAGACCAGCACATTCGCCTTGACTGATGTTACCTACGGAAGATACTGTCACGCAGCTCCAGAGAGCTGGTGGCTTAACCTATGAAATACTGGATTTGTAATGCTTTAGTTACTGATCTAGTGTCAGAATAATGGATCTCCTTAAGAGGACAGGTAATCATACTGAACTAATCCTGAACACATGTAAAAAATTTGTTGTCATTATTGGAAGATTTATTCATCAAGTACTGAAATCTCTGGGATTAGATATAATGAAAAGAAGACTTTGCGTTTGTCCAAGTATGCTTATTGTCTCCTAAACCTGTTCAGGGAACACAAAAACAATTCCGATACAGACTTTTGATAAGCCAGGACTTCTTGAAAAAACCCGATGTTTTTAAGGTTCAAGAAGCATTTCTAGAAGTAAATAACTCCTTTAAATTTAAAACTGTCAAATTAAGGCAAATACTACCCTGAGAGAAATACACTGATTTCAGACACACGAAGAACTTCCATTCTTCCATGTACAAGTAAAAACAAAAGAATATTTGAAAATTTTCTGTTTAAAAACCCACAAACTTCCAGTTTTCCTAGTGAAAACCTTGTATAACTCCCCTCGCCCCCCAACTAAAAAACCAAGAAATAAATCTATATGGATCAGACATGAAATGGAATGACAATCCATCTTTACTTTTCCTTGCCATTCTCTTTTAGGAAAGCATACAGATGACAGGCCAGAGGTTAAAAATTGAGGAAAGGTAGAACCATAGGATAAAATTACTACTTTTCTTCTGTTTTCAGTACAGTTGCTGACTTTCAGTGTGGGAGTAAAAGCAGAGCTAATTAGAACGAAGGACAGAATAAAGTGAATAGCACATCTGATAAACAAAGCTCTGAGAACTTGACACAGGAAAAACTGAGGATCTGGCTCAAAGGGCAAACCAAACTGCAGGTCAGTCAGAATTCTTAACAAATCCGCAGGCTTGGGGATAACATTTGTTAACAAAGAGTCTCTAATAACTCTGCATCTGCTGGAGAAGGAAGCAGAGACTCAGGCAGCACCAGAAATTCAATAGTTTATTTTGAAAAGAGAGCATGCATTTTTTAAGAACACTCTTTGAGGAAAGTAAATTGAAGACATGAAAGTGAAAAGAGAGTATAGTAAAACTGAGCATAGCTCATCAAAGGCAGCTTATGTCTGAATAATAGGATTTCCTTCTCTGATTAAAATGAATGATAAAGGGTGGTAGTAAATCTAATTTATCTGCTTATCACTGCAATGTTTGATCCGTGTCTTCACTGGAAAATGTTAGTGAAATTAGAATAGGAACTCAGAAAAAAAAAAGCAGCGCATGCTATGGTGAAAGATGAAATCTCAGTGGAGAGACCTTACCAGTGGATTATTTGAAGGATTCTTTTTGGGATCATTCTTCATCAATATTTTTACAATTGTACCAAATAGTGATATTATCCATTTTAAAAACATCTGGATCATTGTTGATAGAAATGAGATAAAAAAGAATAATGTTAACAAAAGGTAAAAAAAAAAAAACCAACAAAAAAAATACCAGGGACCTGGTGCTGACACGTGTTTAAGCACACAGTGGGGGAATGAAGTAAAAGGTCATGCCCAAACATCCAACTCTAACCTTGCAAATGGGTGTAATTCTGGCGCCTGACCCCAGAAGAATTATAACTAGCTCATTATATTATTTTGGCATGTTAGCATTCCCCAGAGTGCCTTTACTTTTGTTGTGTTGAGCAGCTATGTGCCTACTTTGTGAAAGAAGTACTATTAAGAACATATGCAGTAGTTCGTTTACGGAAACACTTCCATTTCGTAAGTGCAAGCGCTCACCAAGAAAAGCAATTTACATAAATATTAAAATGGCTTATTTATTTATTTAAATACCAAGAATAAAAGCGATACAAGGAACAAGGCCTGGATTTATTCCCTGGAGAAATACCATATTGCATGGCATCATGTTCTTTTCCTTATGCAACTGTTTTTTATCTCTGACTCAGAGAACTGTGACCACTTCGCTACAGAGCTCTATAGAGCTGTTGGAGATTGAGTTAAGCCCTGTTATGGCCTTGATGGCAATGGCAATCTCCTGTGAGAGAAGAAATGGGTGTCAGTTTGCTCAGCAGGAACAAAACAATGTGCCTGCGCCTTTTCTTTCCTGGCTGTTTTGCACACAGGGAATGGTGAGCACCGTCATAGCTTTCTCACAAAGCTGTGCTTTAGAAAAGAAAGGCCTAGCTCTTTAGAAAAATGTTGTAAACACTATCCCTAGGAAGAGATTCCAAGTCAATGGTTTGCAGCTGGATAGCAACACCTCCCAGCAATCCTGCTTGAGGGCTGTCAGATTTTAAAATGTTCCTGTTCTCAGCAGTTCTTATTCATGTCTTGGTCTTTGGATCTCACTTTGGATCTCACTTTGGATCTCATTTTGATCTTTTTACCAGTCCTTGATGTTAATGAAGGAGTTTAACATTTTCACTAGGATTTTTGGCTCAGTGCAGGGTGTTTTCAGGTGCTTCAGACTTTTGTTGACTCTAGTCTTCATAGCGGATTAACTCTATGAACAGGAGTGGGAAGCAGCAAAGAAGAAAGTCTGGATATAATTGATCATAAATATGCTACTAAGCCACTAATGATATAAAAATATAAATGCAATTCTGAGACATTACATGTATTTCCAGTAGTGTAGGAACATTAATGTATTTATACATTGCACTGATAATATTGCATTCAATACTGGCTACAATTTTCATGTTTCAAAAAGTTTTAAGACGGAGTTCCATCATCAAAGTGAAAATCTCTCTGTGTACTCTTATCTCTTATCCCTAAACAGAGAACAGAGAAGCTATTTTCTACAACTCCCTAAAGCATGTTTCAAACAGGTGATCAGAATCATTTGCCTGTCTCTCTTACTTGAGTAGACCAGCAATGCACTCATTCTTGTTAAAGTAGTTTGAAAGTTCATCATAATCTTGAAAAATATTCAGGAAGTAGAGTGTTTCCAGGAAAGGAGTTTAAACTTATCTTTCTGAACCCAGATTTCTCTTGTCCACAGCAAATGCCCTAAGCAGTAGCTAGTCATGTAGGAATGACAGAGGCAGCAATACTTTACCGTTGGGAGAAGGTTACTATATTATGGTTGGACACAAAGATCTTAAAGGTCTTTTCCAACTTAAATAATTCTAGGATTCTATCTGATTCTATGATTCTGACATTAAAATAATAATAATTAAAAAAAAAAGCTGAGAGGAAAAATAAAGTTCAGCAGCAGTGACTATGATGCAATTGAATCTAAAGTAAGCTTTTTATCTTTTTTAGTCTTCAGATTACAAGAGCATTTTTGTGATATCAACTTAAGATTTTAAGTACTTAAAAAAGCCCCAAACCCACATTATAGGCACATTAGTGCAAATGATAGAATGAAACTAACTGAGAATTACTAAATAAGAGAAAAGGGGATGGAATTTGTTTAATTAATCTACAAAGTTTTAATTAACCTCTCCAGTGGCCCAATTATGGTTCAGGAGATATATCAGAAGATATCCTTAAAATAAAACCACAAATTACTTTAAATTGTGTATCAGTTGATTCCACAAAGTAATTAATTTTATTCCTGGTTTAACAAGCTGAATTAGAAACATAAAATACATGGGGGAAGAAAGAATAATCAAAATATTGTGAAAGCAGCTTTGACTAGAAGAAAATATGCACAACTTGCTTCAGCTAGACAGAGGCACATTGAAGATTATTAGAAAGAGAAGATTATTTTAGGAAGGTAAAACAGCAAAATCCACTAAATTTGGAAATTAATCAGCATGATATCTAGTCTCATGCTGAATGAAATTACCAGTCACCTCTGTGTCTGGAAAAATCTTGGAGCAGATTCTTCTGGAAGGCATGCTAAGGCACATGAAAAGCAAAAAGGTGCTTGGTGACAGCCAGCATGGCTTCACTAAGGGGAAATCTGCCTGACCAATTTGGTGGCCTTTGTGGAATAATTAGGAAATAAACTTATATTTGAAATGCAGCATTGTCCACACATAAGGTAAAAATGGACTTTCAGGGCCTCTAAGGGGGAGATGCAGCCACACCTGGTATGCCAGGAATGTGCACTCCACAGCAGTTCCTGTGGTGACACAGACAGAGGATGGAGCGGGGTGGAGATCTTGCGGCCACACTCTGTCTTAACACCAGAGAAAGATGGGAACTAGATGGTCAAGAACCTGATAAGCTGCATACTTGCTACCCTGAGCCAGCAGCCTGTCATCTTTTGACAGAATGATGTCCTCTGTGTGGACTTTGTTTCATTATAACGTCATTATAGTGCATTTATATGCTAAAATGCACTACCATCTCCAATGAGACCCACCTCCAAAATGAGATCACCCCTTTTTGAGCATGCGCTCTGAATTTTTGGTGTCATATACCTTTAAAAGTGAAGCGAGAGAGATTTTCACCAATAATAATAAAGGTATGTATGACTAGAGTAACTCAAGCTCCACCTTGAAGGTGAAAAACAATATAAAATGACCCAAGAGAGGGCGGGATATTGGGGAAGATACCATCATGGACGAGTCGAGGAAGATAATATCAACAGACTCCTGGGACCAGTTGACGGGCTGGACCTCTCTTCCCCCCCCATAGGGATGCTTGTGGGTAAGACTTACTCTGTACCCAGTGCTTCCCCAGGAAAATTTAGAATCTCTATGGAGTTACTGATCACTGTTATCTTTATATTTTAGAGCCAGACTGTGTTAACTTTATCGAGTGCTTGTATCCATGTAACTATTATTCGCACGTGCCTTTGCAGACAGTATTTATCACCAGCAATCCATAAGAACCTGTACCTGTTGCATCAATAAACTGCACTGTTTTGGTAGCTAATCGTAATCAATAAATTTCACTGTTTCAGTAGCCTATTGTAATTTTCTCACTGAACATGACCCCATCTCTCTGTGTGGCTGTGAGGGTTAACGAGCATGATTGGATTGGCTGTGTGGTGCGCTATCGGCGAATCTGGATCAGTAAGGTTCAATATAGTGAATGCAGTCGGACTGGTAGTCATACACTGGAGTCGTACCCGGCCCCTTTCTGGAAAGCAAGGGTTTTATTTTCTCCCCTTTAACGTAACAGCCTTCTATGATGGGTCTATGGAACTGATGGATAGGGGCAAAGCAGTTGACATACTCTACCTGGACTTATGCAAAGCATTTGGCACTGTCCAGAATGACATCTTTGTTGCTAAACTGTAGAGACATCAATTTAATAGACGGACCACTTGGTGGATAAAGAGCTGGCTGAATGGCTGCATACAAAGAGTTGTGGTCAATAGCTCAATGTCCAGTTGGAGAACAATAACGAGTGGTGTCCCTCGGGGTTGGTGTTGGGACAGATCTTGTTCAACATCTTTGTCGGGGACATGGGCAGTGGGATTGAGTGTGCCCTCAGCAAGTTTGCTGATGACACCAAGCTGTGCGGTTTGGTTGATACACTGAAGGGAGCGAATGTCATCCAGAGGGACCTTGACACACTTTTGAGGTGGGCTGATGCCAACCTGATGAGGTTTAATCAAGCCAAGGGCAAGGTCCTACACCTGGGTGGGAGCAATCCCAGGCTCAGCTACAGGTTGCGCAGGGAAGAGATTCAGAGCAGTCCTGTGGAGAAGGACTTGAGAAACTGAACATGAGGCGGCTTCAGTGTGCTCTTGCAGCCCAGAAAGCCAATTGTATCCTGGGCTGCATCAAAAGGAGCATGACCAGGAGGTCAAGGGAGGTGGTCCTGTCCTTTTACTCTGCTCTCCTGAGACCTCACTTGGAGTATTGTGTACATGGAGCTGTTGGGGCAAGTCCAGAAGAAGATCAGGTGGCTGGAGCACCTCCCATATGAAGACAGGCTGAGAAAGTTTGGTCTGTTCAGCCTGGAGAAGAGAAGGCTGCATGGAGACCTCAGAGCAGCCTTCCAGTATCTGAAGCAGGCTTATAAGGATGCTGGAGATGGATTCTTCATTAGGGACTGTAGTGAGAGGACAAGGGGCGATGGGTTAAAACTTAAACAGGGGAAGTTTAGGTTGGACATAAGAAGAAGTTCTTTATTGTTAGGGTGGTGAGGCACTGAAATGGGTTGTCCAAGGATGCTGTGAATGCTCCATCCTTGGCAGTGTTCAAAGCCAGATTGGACAGAGCCGTGGGTGACATCATCTAGTGAGAGGTGTTCCTGTCTATGGCGGGGGGTTGGAACTTGATGATCTTAAGGTCCTTTCTATCCCTAACTATTCTATGATTCTATGATTATATAATTCTAGTATTTTGTAGCTACCATAGAGGCTTAAACTTTGATTTCTCAAAAAAGGAGACTGTTCTTGCAATGTTTCTGAACTCTGGCCATGTGATCAAGCTTTTCAGTTTGCTGTTGCAAACTGAAATCCACTCTAATGGATTTGATTTGGATGTACTCTTGCAAAGGTGAACGTTTCTAACCCCAGGCGTCATGCATCCTGATATGCTTGCTTCTTAAATGTCTTTAATCTCTCTCAATTCTTTCCTGTTGGATTGTATGATTGTAGGTTTTGGCTATTAAATTTTTTATGTTATTTATTGTGTCTTTTGGCATGCGGTCAACTGAAGCTCAGAGAGCAGAGGTTCAGCCAAACCTTCTGCATTAAATGTTTATTTAAAACTATAAAGAACTGGACTCATGGTCCCAGCAACTTATGCATTTCCTATTCAAAATCTACCACATAAGTGATATAGCCAGGCTAGCATCCTTACAATGAAATAGTTCGCCAAACTAATGTAACAGGAAAAACAATGGTGTGGGTACTCAAAACTATTGGAAAACATATTGTTATTATGTGTCTTATTTGTATGTAGGAGATGAACTTAAAGTTGTAGTTTTTACAATTAACTGGATAATTCATGCAAGAGAAGGGGTAATAAATAGCAAAGTTTCTGGAGCTACAGGCCAAGGAAAGCAGGGATGAAGCTAGAAGTAGGAAGAGATCTCCAATCTATTCTGAGATTAATAATTTTACACTATATTTTTATGTTCTGAAAGTTTTGTTAGAGCTGATAAATTCTGTCTCAAATGGCCTGAGAAATACAATTTTATTGGAAATTAAATATTTTATGAAGTCAGGGAGATTTCAAAAAACATTTATAACAAAATGGAATAATTTTTCTTCTGATAAAAGATGTCTGATAACACTTAAATAATTTGCATAGGAGTGTTCACATGTACCTATAGCTATCTAAAATTCACTTTTTCCGTCATGCTAGTTCCCTAAGATCCCTTAATAGTCAATGAAGATACAGAGGCAGAACATGAATAATCTCACTTCTCTGAGATATGTTTTTCAGAGTTCCCTGCAAAAACTGATCAATTTTCAACTCATGTAAAGGGAGACCATGTAATTTAGTTTGATTACTTTTGTCATTTTTCTTTCACTAGAAACATGAAGATTTCTGGGTTTAGTGCTGACAAACTCAGTCCTGGACAGCTGTATAAAAAGATTTTGGTTGGCCACTCAGATCTTTTTTAAGCTGATCTAACAGAACAAGAAAGCTGTTAGTTTTTGTAATAAGCTATCATCTATTAAGGAATATTTGAAATAGTTAAAAGAAAAATACATGACATGAAACTGATAGGATGCATAGTAAAAGACTCAAAGTGTGAAGCAGTCTTTCAGCTGAGATCTTTTAAGCTCTGCAAAGGTAGCCCTGCATTTAGATTTGGTCCCATGTAAAATCCCTGATAGCAGGATTAATTCCTGTTGCACTCGATTATAATTCCTGTTACTAGCAACAATTGTGATTTTTATTTTTTTCCTAGAGCTTTAAATCTGAATAGTATAAGTCTATTTTTATTTTAATATATTCATACTTTCATAATCTCTTATGCTAAATTCATACTTTAAATACAATGTGTCTACAGTATAATGAACAATAAATATGCTTATTGCACAGGATGTGGTATCAATTTCATATATTTTAATTGAGTTTATTACATAACAATATTATTAGATTAATGTGATAGCCCTGGATACCTTTTTCAAGGGATGACTTCATTAATCAATGCCTTGTTCAACAAGATGTAACAGGTGAATGTCAAGCACACAAGCTTTTGGCAAATGGAGTTATGTGAAGGAGGTAGTCATGATGGAACTCAGCTATTGCATCTTAAGTGTTTCTCTCCATGCTTTGTGATGTGTGAATTTAAAATCTGGTCTCTGCCATGACATGCAGAAAATTTCTTTACTTGTCAAAGTCTTATCTGAAGGCTTCCTCTCACTTTGTATGGCCAAGGAATAGACAACACTAATGAAATGCCAACATCACTCTAAAATACTATTATTAACCCTGATTTATACACTTTTCTTTCTACAATATAAAATAAATTTGTATTACAATACAAATTATACAGTACAGTCATAAAGCAGTAAACAAAGAACTAATTTGTGTACTTTCTTCACTTATCATTTATTGAATAATTAGTTTCTCAGGTTCTAAGTGGCTCTTAATAAGAAAAATCTCCTGAGGATACTAAGGTTAATTTTGAAGTGATTACAAATATTCAGCTAACACTATAATTAATAGTAATACTTAAAGCACAGCAGTCATTTTCCATTCCAATAAGGAACATCTGCTAATTAGCCAGATTATTGGCATTATTCAGGATATTTAACTTTTCCATATTCAGTCAACTGAGCTCATGAAGCTAGATAATACCTCTTTAAACTGTGAAACTGATAGAAAGGTTAAACCACTTCAAATGCTTAAGCATCTAAACAACTGAATCTTGTACTTATGTACTTAATTTCATCCTGAAAGAACCTCAAACACTTTATAAAATACAGGCTAGATCATACCATTGTACAGATATAAATCTTTCATGGACTCATAAATGTTTTTATGCTGTAAACAAATAAAAATAAAACTGGTTCTAGGCCTACAGATTACACAGAATAACTTATCCACCAGAGAAAATGAATTTCATAGTAGCAACAGAAACAAGTATGAAGTAAAAAAATATTGTGGTATAAGGCATAGTTTAATATAAAAAGGTATACAATGCTTGAAGTTGGAAAATATTATATTCAGTTAAAATGGGTTGCAGAAATGTAGAAATTTGCATATCTAATGTAATATACCTGCATTTTATTTTAGCTCATGAAAAGTTCTCTGGGAATGGCTGACCATGATCAGGTTAGAACACAGTGTAGACTTTTCAGATCCAGAGTAATTCTATGGACCATAGACCAGACATGAATCAGAAAACCTTTTTTTTTCATTATGACATTCAAAGGTCTTGTGATTGAATGCAAGTAATCCTAAATGTGAACTCTGCTTTGAGAGCTGTTAGTAATTCAGGCTCAGGTGCTCCAAATTTTTGGTAAACAAAAGCATTACAAATTCTCATTTGAAATTACAACTCTCAATAAAGAAAAGCCTATGCTACCTACATATTGCTGGCCACATTCCTTACTGAAGAAGAAGGACTTACGATGTACCTGCTTGGATTTACAGATGCATCACAGTAAAGAAGACAGCGGATCCAGCCATATTTTGTGAGTACTTTCTTAACAATCCATTCAGTGTGTGCTTTGCAGAGAAGACCACCTCTCAGCCCCTCCTCCGAAATACTTATTTGTATTTACTTGACATTCTTTCAATAACAAGTTCAAACTGGTCACTTTTTATTTTCTTTTTCGTTATTTATTTTTTTGTTGTTTGGAAAAAACTATAAAAGGAATGAGTGTCAAAGGTTGCTTGCAGTGGTCTGGTTTTCACTTTAATGCCCTTGGCAGAGTAAGAAGTGGACATGAAATGTGTCCATGCTTGACTAATATGAGTCTTATTGCAACCTTTGTGTGGAAAGGTCTGTTTCCAATTAAAAGCAAATCAATTTGAAAAGGTAATAATCTTTTTTAATGCCAAGCTAAGAGGTGAAACTTGGAATGCATGTTTTTTGTAACATTTTAAAGTTCAACGAGAAACAGCAGCAGAAAGAAGGGCTGCACAAAACATCACTTCTTAAATTAATTATTGTCATTTTTTTTCTAGGCTCATACAGTGCATCTATTTCGTTCTTATTTTTAATAAGTGTTTTTTTAAACAGTCGCAGATTCTTGAGAACCGAGCAAAAATTTGCATAATACGAATACAAATGTTGAAATGGCTGGTTAGAGAAATAAATAATGATGTTTGTATGCTAATTATTTTGAATGTCGCATATCTATGGAAGGCATCTGCTGGAACCTGACCTTTTCTCTAAAGCCTGTTTTATATTATGCCTTTAAAACATAGTGCATTATTTGTTAATAGTAAAAAATAAAATATTAATATTTCCACTGGGAATTAATTGTTTGTCTCAGGGTTGAGGTACATCATTAAATTACAAGTACTGAAATATCTTTTCTATTTGTTTGGAACAGCAACGTGTGGTGTCTTTTTTCTAAAGTGCAAGAACTGCTGTGGAGCATGAGAAATGGGTGTCTTTGAGTTGGCCTTCAGCTTTGAAACAACATAGCAAAGAAACTGCTATTCAAAAAAAGACCAACTATCAGGTTCTATAATACATTGCTGCTATGGGACAGAGAAAATATATCCTGTGTATTAGACCTTACTAAGTAATCCCATTTTGAATCATCTATTAATACAAATATTTCCCTTTCTACAGACTAAAAAGGTTAGTCTGGAACATTTCTTGAATGTCAGAGCTACAGGCATTAAGAGATTTGTGCTAACTTTTTACAAAAAGGTAGAAACTTGAGCAGAGTTGTAGGCTTGATGGGGAAGAAAACAGTGGATCTAAGATATAAGGAACTTTAAGCAGCATCTGAAAATCCTGATTTAGTTTCCTCTTCCAGTTCTACAGCATAGAATGGCTTGGGTAGCCAAATGTCCACCCAATACCCAATGCCTGGCTGTACCTGGTAAATCAACAAAACAGTAACCACCTCTACAGAGATCCTGCCTAAGAAGTGTCTCTGAGTATGGATGATGTCAATTTACTTTCTAATTTTTTTATTTACTAATTACTTCAAATGTGAGTACATTATTTTATCCAGTCTGCTGTTGCTCATTAAATCCAGATTAATTTTGCTTTTAATGATTTGCAGCAACTGATTTATTGAGAATTACAGAAAAGAAGTAGGCGAGGTTGGTAATATTTTCCTAATGAGACACACAGTTCAGCAATCTAAGGCTATGTGAGAAGATTAGAGGCATTTTCAGAGTGGCTGGGAGGAGGGGCAGGAATTGTTTACAGTAGGCTTTGAAGCAATGAGAGGGTAACAAATTCTGCTGTAGAAGTTGGCATTGTGTTTATTTGGCCAGACTGCTGTATATATTTCTAGAACCCATAAGCAAGAGGATGACATATTTCAATGAAGTATTTGGAGCATCTAGAGTAATTATGTCATATGGTGAGTGAAAAAAAAGCATGATGATAACTTTTTCTAAATTCAACACAATCTAACTGGGTTGAAATGTCACACCAAAGTGATAGAGTATAGTATCAGGTTGTATTAGGCTGATAGAAACAGTAACCATGACTTTCTAAGGGAGATTCTGAGGGTGTTTAAGGCAGAAAATTAATGGTACTGGGACACTTTGATTATTCCTATGCTGACTGTAACAAAAACGCATGATGCAAACTCTACATTTTAGGTCCCCTGAATGCTTACTTATTGGAAAAACTGGGCAGTTAACAAGCAAGAAGAGACATGACTCTTGATTTACTTTTTTGTTGTGCACAGGACCTGCTTCTAGAATTGCTTCACACAGCTGTTGGGGAATCACGGTTGCAACACATCCAATTCAACAGCCTTGTAGGAATGGAAAATTCACTGAAGGCAGCAAATTTAAGATGAAATAGGAGAATTACAGGAAAATGTTTATATGAATTACACAAAACTGTAAGTGAACAAAAGAGGGAGCTGAGAGGGTAAAACTTTAAGAAGCAGAATACAGTTTGTTTAAAAATTCTTTTTATAGACGTGGTGAAAATACAGAATAATCAGTAGACTCTCTAAGGAATGGAAATGTTTACTGAGGTTAACAGCAGAGCAAAGGAAACTGTTAGAAGCAATAACATTTCTCTTCTTTTGAAGAGTGGAAACCTTGCCTAAATGACAGATAATTTAAAAAAACTTAAATTTTGATATGAAGAAAACTATTTTGCCAAGACAGACATATTTTGAGGTGTATCTTAAAAATCCAATAAGTTAGTTTAGAAATAATTTTAAATTATTTTAAATGATGAGGAAATTTTGTCCCTAAGTTAGGGAGCTGCTGCACTACAGTCATTCTTTTCAGAGAATGGATATCAAGAACAACATCAAATTGAGCTCGTATAAGATATTTTAGAAAAAGTCAGTTCAATGATTTGTAGGACAGTCACAAAAGTGGATGACATGCAAACTAAAGAGAATCAATTATGGAAGTGCTGAATTACTAATGTCATGTACATCCTACAGAATTATTTTGATTTTTCTCTGAAAACATGAGGTCAGGACTCAGCTCTGACCCAAAAATCTAATAAAGTGTCAGGAATCATTAGGAAAATAATTAATAGGAAAGCACAGTCCTGAAAATGGGTTTATAAGAGAACGATGAACTCAAATGTAGAATATTAAGTGACGTTGGTCAATCCATCTTAAAATTGATACAGTGGAAGTAGAAAAGTTAGAGAGAATGACTCTTATGCAAAGAGAGATCACATAGACCAGAATTGGAAAAATAATGAAAAGATCTATGGTAGAAATCATAAATGGTATGCAGAAAGTGAATAGGGAAAATTCACAGAAAGGAAGGAGTGCCTGCACATTAATAGGTTACCAGTTAGCTGGATTTATATAAGTAGAAGCAAATACTTTTCATTTATACTGCGGAACTTCTCTTCATGGAGTCATCCACAGGCCAAAATTACAAAAGGACTACAGTAGGAATGAAAAATTTCATGGAGACTGGGTGCACCAGTGGCTCCTAAGTCTAACAGTCCAGACTGAATGTCCAGTTTGGAAACCTGAATTGCTAATTGCCAGAAGCTGCAAAAGAAGTGGTACTCAAATATTGTCCACAGGTTTAATAACCTTCCTTCATGTTACAGTACTGTCCGTGAATCAAAACAGGATGAACGGAAAGAATTTTGATCTAACAGGATCAGGATTGTTCTTGCACTCTTATGAAAACATACATGAACAAGATCCAGAAAAAATGTATCAAATAAAAGAAGGAAATCAATTGGAGAATTCACAATGTTTCACTACAAAGATTTCCCAATAGAACTTTCAATTTCTTTGTTGCACTAATAAAATGATTACAATTTTTAAAGGCATGCAGTAACAAATGCTAAATAATTTGTATTAAGAGCATTTTTATTTGAACATGTAATTATGTCAATAGCTCTTAGTCTAATTAACTTACAATTATTATTTTTTTTAATTAATCAGGATTTTTTTTGTATGTCCGGTAGTTTAGGAGAACAAGACATTTCACTGTTTATGAACCTCTAATACTGAACCTCTGGCTGACATTTTGTCAAAACTATGAGTGCTTGAAGAAGGAAGAAGCTGGATGTATTGTTAAAATCTGTATTCTACAGATGTGCTATCCTGAATTTGGCTCACCCTTAGTTTTGGAAAGTTTCCCTGGTTCTCGTTTGGGTTGTGAGCTGTAAATTTATAAATTGTTTATGTTCATGCAGGTGAAAAGCTCTGTGTTTGCACAAGTGCGGTTTCTACATTTGCTGTCATGCTTTGACTTCCACCAGCTCAGCCTGAAAATTATTTCTGCATAAGAGAAAGCAGGTGAAAATAGTCATAATTTTTCCCTATGAAAGCAAGGAAGCATGGGTATTTGGCCATTCCTGAAAGACTCAGAGTGGCAGATAAATAAAATTCACTGGCAAAGTTGCTTGTATTTACTGCCATACCCTGATTGTCTTCTCCCTCTCTTTCACTCCTCATTTCATATCTTTTAGTCTGAGACTGGAATTTAATTGATCTGATAAGAGAAATTTCTCCTGTGAAAACAAGAGACAGTTATTTGTTGCAAGATGCTAATTCTTAATATCACAGCAACTTCCAGGCAGCTGATAGGGAGGTATGAATACAGCATGTCACATTATGGTCTGAGAGTACAACAGATTTCAGACAGCAGTGAAACAACACCTTTTTCTCTTGCAAAAATAGGATACACCTACATAATGTCATGCATTAAATTGCACTAATAACTTGTTGTTAGAATCACATGGGAAGAGTATATGAAAACTTCTTTACAGAAAAAAATATACAGTAAAAAATAGTCTCTTGGCACAGGGAAGCATTGATATCAGTGGTAAAAATCTCTAAAAATGATAAATTCTCATCTCAAGCTAAATAGAATATAAAATAAGACAGTTCTCAGAGGAATTACAGAAAGAAATGTGTGGTAGGCAACTAGACTGCCAGAAGCCAGCCACAGTGTTTATTTTTCCCTGTTTTTTTGAGTTTTTCTGCTAGTTGACCAGAGGGATCAGTTTCAATGTTGACTGCCTGTCTGAGAAATCATCTCTGAAAATGACTCCTGCAGAGGTGGATTGATTGTATAAGTTAAACTCAGCCAATTTGGAGTATGAGAAATGATTTGTGACTTGGACCATTTGACACCTACTAATGTACAAGTCTCAGAGGTAAAATATACTAAGTACATCAGCCTGAAAACGTGATTTTGCAGCACACGTAGTAAGAAAGAAGGAGGGAGAGACAGAGAAAGAGAACTTGTCTGTGTGAAGGCTGAGGTGTAAAAAAGCTAGACAAATTCTGTGAAGAAAGCCCCAACACACCAGAGAGAAACACTCATGCTACTTGGATAAAATTCAGGCTTGAACCAGGACTAATTCTGAATACATCTGGCGTATATATAAATAAAGCTATTTACACATTGGTTGTAATCTTCTGCTGTAGAGAGAACTTCCATAGTATATGCTAATGCAGCACAGTGTTTGCATTTTGTTGTTTATTGGAATCCTCAAGACTGACCAAAATGTTACTCGTGCTAAAAATAACATTAGGCAAAAGTACTCCACTTCTGTGGGTCTGCCCCTAAAATATTATTGCCTGGCTATGTATATGCAGTCACAACTCCAGTCTAGTATTCCAAACAGTTAACTGCTCCTCCATCTGTCCTGCAATTTCATCTCTTTAGTCTTCCTTGCTTTTTTATACTTTTAGTTTCCGTTTTACTATATTGCCACTCATTAAAAAGTTTAGTCCTGTTGAGAGAAAGACAGGTAGTATATATTGTCTTTATAATGTTGGGTAAGTTTTGATAGTAATTTTTCTCAGACATTTCCTTCAGTGCTTTTGGGAATTACTATTTTTTAGTTGCTTTAAATACTCTTTAAAATAATTTAAGTAATATTTAAGCGATTGAGATGAACTAATCTGCATATATGTAGGTAATCTGTTCAGTTCTTAAAGAAGGAATATTAGTAGGAAGAGTGGAATGGTATTTTGCATCAGAGGAATTTGTTTTAATGAGCAATATTTTAAATATATATTAAAGTTTACTGTAAAATAATTTCTAGATTCGTTATTTAATTAAACCGGTTTGAAAAGAGAATGAGCTTAAAGGGAAAAAATATAGAAAGATATATACAGTCAAGCTAATTTTTCATTCTCCATTCAATTTTTTTATTGCTTTTGTGATGTCTAATAAACAGAAGATTGCATGTCCCCAGGGTTTTTTTGTATTCAGAAAACAAAAACATTTTTCCAAAGTCACAAGAAAATAAATGTACTTGATGATGTCTGCGTGATCTCCCACAAATATATGATACTAAAATTTCCTCTTAGCTTCAAAATGGATATAGTCATGATAAACCATTTTGTACTTACCAAAGTATCTGAAAATTTTCATGTTGCAGAATATCATAACCTGCTGTATTTTTATTTCCGCAGGTCTCGATAAAAGTTTCCAGTTTCTGACTTAAAATTTAACTCTGCCTGAAAGCATAAGCAGCTTTTTCTGGGTTCTCATCGGCAGGGTGAAAGAATTACTCTTATGAATTATACTCCTTTTAGCTGTTGTTGCAGGCAGCACTGTGAAGTCATCATGGATGATAAAGGAAGAGCAGAACTTAGCTCAAACCACTGATGTTGAGCTCTGCCTGGTCCCCACAAACAGAGTCAGCGCTGGTGCCTAATGGAGAGGTCAGCAGTAACCAAGACCTGAAGATTACTGAAGAGATGCATCTTTGCTGTGGCTATTTTTATGTAGTATTATAATAGGTAATAGGTGAAGAAAGTGGAATTGAATTAAAGTTTGTGCATGCTGTAGTCTTTCCAGAAAGTCCATTGTCTTGATATTCAGAAATGCATTTTGAATCAAAAGAAGCAGATTACAGATTGTCAAATATTGCACAACTTTTAGCCATTTTACTTATGTTATAACTTAATTTTGAAAGCAATATTTTGTGATTGCAGTTTATATCACCATGAAATTTGGGTCAGATCTCAGATGGGGACAGCTGGGAAACACCCACTGAGAAGTCTGACATTTCAGTGAAGACGTGTTCATAGAGAATGGTGGATCAGCTAAACATTTTTTATTACAATGAAAGAAATTGCATAAGAACATGCTATCAGTCAATCATACCAGTATTGCATGGGGGGAAACAGACAATGTGGTAAACAGGCCTGCAAGTGCGTTTGTTGTTTAGAATATAGTTTCATGTATTCCTGGTGCTGTGATTTCAATGGTAGCTGACAAACTATGAAAGCTTCAGTTAATGAGCAGTTTGAAGATGTTCTGAGTATTTTGTAATAGCTTAAATTTGAGATGACCGATTTCCAGACAACAATACTACTATCCAGATTTTAAAAGAAAAGTGACAATGTACTAGCCAGAGTGTCATAATGAAGACTGTTATATCACATTTCTTGGCAAGGGACTAAAACCTCCTTTAACTCAGGTACACCGTGGAGCGATGACAAATGAACTTCCTCAGCCAGAAAACTTGGCACTACCCATATATTATACAGGTATTCTCTCTCTGTTTCACCTCAGGCCATGTTTGAACTGAGCCACAGATTTTCTCCATACCCCAAACATGACTAGGCACTAGTGGAAATAAGGAATAATATCAGCTAAGACATGCAAAACCAGATATCCATAACCTTGTGCCAGTCCTGTCTCACTAAGTCTTAAAGCAACTTCAGGTGAATACTGAGCAGAAGATACGCTTGAATGCCACACCGGAGAGGTCTTCATGGAGGGAAGTATTTTAACTCTGCTTTAAAATGTTTTTTAAATGTTGTAAATGCTTTAAAATGCTTTTTAAAGCAGTGGAAAATTCCCCTTGAAATGAACAACATATTAGAAAATTTCTATTTTTACCTCTATGGATGTAAATTCAGAATTTGCACTCATGTTAACTGCAGTAAGGACTTGATTATTTTTCAGCCTGGTCTGGAACCTTTAAGAGGGGAGAATCACATATGATTTCTAAGAGGTAGTGATCCTAAGCAATGCTGTGGCTGCAGAATGAAATCGTGGAAATGATTTAAAGTTAGTGGCAATTTACTTAAAGCCATTGTTTAAAAGGATTGAAGCTAGTATATTCCTTTGCCTTTATTATTGCAGCTAACAGCACAGTATCTAAATGGTTTACAATTAAAACATCCAACAACTTAAAGGTGTCGCATACTATCTTCTTAAGTATAGTTACGTGCTTTGTTACTTTCTGTTAAAAGTTGCTACGGAGCCATATCTGATACTTACTGTTCTAGATCAAACAGAAATAAGAGCACACTCATGCTTGTCCACATGTTTTTGCACAGTAATTTTTCCAGTCTTAGTGGAAAGTCATGTCGATTTTGGTTCAATAGATATTTTAAGCATCTAAACTATTGAAGATAAAGGAGTTAAATGATAAAAACTGAAGAACTCACTGTTCTTGGAAAAGCTGTTCTGAATGGCTTTTTCTTTTCAAATGGTGTCTCATCATTTCCTTATGTACTGTGTTCATTATATTCCTTTGTTATGGTTCTGTCTGAGATTTTAAACTCTGCAGATAGACTTTTATGTATATGAACATACTATAGGTACCTTGTGACTGTCACTTCTGAAAGGGCCTCTAGAATCCATCATGTTAGTAATAATTAGTATTAGTGATAACAATGTTAGCAGTAAATATATCCTACATCAGTCTTATGAATGAGAAAGGATCACAATCTTTGGAGATTTCTTTGACAATTTGTGCACAGTGTGGAACCCTCAGTACTATGTATGACAAATTAGATTAGAAAAAGCTAGTTTCAGAAGAGTTTGGGAAGAAAGTTAAGTTACTTGGAAAAACTTTATTTGCCCTTGTTTATAGGCTTTTTCTTGCCTTGTCTGTGGGGCACAGTTTGGTAAACAGTGAACATCTTGTTAAGGACTGTCAACATTGGGAACACAAGCGTTAGCACCTGTTCACATCTTTTGTAAACGTATTTGATATATTTATAATACTGGATGTTACCAATGGCTGGCAAAATATGATTAATACACAGTACTAGCTCCAGTCTTCTCATGCCACTTAAATGTTAGCAGCGTTTCTCTAAACACAAGGTGGTCCTTTTTTTGGCTAGAGACATGTAGAAGTTGAAATAGCAAATATAGGAGGAGTATTTATTGAAATAGATGTTTCAGTTAGCTCTTTAAAAAAAATTACTCTTTACATAACTGAAGCTACTTTCCCATTACTGAATCTGTTGCATACATATATAGCATATAAGTGTGTTTCTGCATAGTCATGTAGTAGTAACAGGAATAAGATGTAAGGGACCGCAAGCTATTTAGCAGGCTATGTATTTACTTTTATTTTCTTTCACCCAACTGTTTTTATGTTTGTTTACCTGTGGAGATTTTTAGGGTCTTATACGGCAGTAATAGCTTATCCCTAATAAAGAATAATCATGGGATCTTGATCCTGCTGGGGCCACATATTAAAAGAGTTTCTAAGCAGTGTTTGAGATGGAAATTCAGAAGTCTTGGCATAAAAACCCTCCTGCAACCTATTAGCTATTGTCTCCTTGGAGAAAAAGTAACAATTTATAGCTATTGTGCTCAGAGAATTATCAGCAAGGCATATTGGTCAATTTTTGCTCATACCGTAAAGGATGGTATGAATCTGAGCCTGCCTGGGAATAAATAGAACAAAAAAGATAGGAACATACAGGAAAAAAAAAGGTGGAAAACGAATGTATGTCAAACTTCCAGTAGTGCTGTAGTGAAAATTGGATATGTGTTTGGCGAAAACATGAGCCACATAAAACTCATGTTTCTTGTGGAGAAGGTGGATTTGTGAAAACATTTATAGAAGTCAAAGGGAGATATAGTGTACAAAGGTAATGTATTAGGCCTGTTTTTAAAAGCTGAAACCTTGGACATATTTGTCATGTGCTGTGTATAGAACTTTCTGAAAACAAAACCAAAACAACAAACTACTTCATGGAAAAAAAAAAGTTATTTCAGTAGACTTAATTCTATGGTGTTCTGTAGCATTAAGAATATCTTCCAGGGTACTGTCCTGGGTTCAGATGTAGTGGTTATTATTCTCCTTAGTAGTTGGTGCACTCCTGTGTTTCAGCTTTAGTCTGAAAATAGTGCTGATAATGCACTGATGTTTTAGTTGCTGCTAAGTATTGCTTACTCTCATCAAGGACTTTTCGGTCTCTCATGCTCTGCCAGGGAGGAGGTGCATGGGAAGCCAGGAGAGGGCAGAGACAGGACACCTGACCCAAACTAGCCAAAGGGATATTTCATACCATAGCACATCATGCCCAGTATATAAACTGGGAGGAGTTACCTGGAAGGCTGTGTACTGGGTGGTGAGCAATTATACTGTGCATCATTTGTGTTCATTGTTTTTTATTCTTTTTCTTCCCTTCACAGTTTTATATTCTCTCCTCTTGTTATTTCCTTTATTATTAGTTGCAGCAGTAGTAGTTTTTTATTATAGTTTAGTTATTGGACTGTTCTTGTCTTACCCCGTGTATTTACTTTCTTTTGATTCTCCTCCCAGTCCTGACCAGAGGAAGAGAAAGGGGGGAAGTGAACGAGTGGCTGCTTGGAACTGAGTTACCAGCTGGTCTTAAATCACAACAGGTACATATAATTTAGAGTTATGTTGAAGTCTGAGAAGCAGCAACTATTTCAATTCTTCAGCATTTCTAATCATATGTCCAGATTAATATGAATGCCTTGAATGAGGACATGGAACTGTAAATAAAATAAAAAAACTCACCAGCTTTTATCTTGACAGAAAATGCAAGATTTCCTTTGAAGCCTTTAATCTGACTGTCATCTTTTTTCATTCACAGCAGTAAGCTTGTAAAGAGCTCTGCCTCTGCAGTGAAATACTACTGTACAGAAAGAGGGTTATGAAAAAGCAGTTTGTTTGTTTACTGAAATCTCTATCAACAGAATGTCAGTGCTTTTGAGAATGAAACATTTTTACTCTGAATTCTGTGTCTGAGCAAACTGTTTCCTATTAGATGGGGAAATGATAATGTCTGCTGTAATAAGTCTTTGTCTGTGCATGTTTTCCCCCTAAGGATAGAGAGCTCTAGCAAAATAAACAAAAAAACCCAACCAAACAAAACACCCCCGAATACCCCTACCTAACTACTGCTGACAAGTCTGCTTTAAAAAAAGTATATCTTATCCTATTCTCAAAACTCCCCTTCAAAACCGACTGAGACTACTTTTTCTCTAGCAAAATATGCATTGTTTATGCTGAGTCATCCTTTAGAACATGCTTTACATATTAAGAATCACAAATTCATAAAGCCCATCTTCTGAGAGTAGCCATCTCACGGCTATCAATAAACAACCAAAATATCTTTCTCTTTTTCAGCTTTCTCTGTAAATTATATCTGAACATCAACCCATGGATAGGGGAACAGATGTTAAGAACAGTTTAAATTGACCAAAGCTGCTTATGGTCCAAAACACTGGAATGAGATTTTCAAGCCTGACAAAACCAAAACCATGCAAACAAACAAACAGCTTGCTCTTATATGAAGAAACACATTGATTTATTTTCACATCTCTTACATAAGGGGAAAAATGTTGCCCTGTTTGTGAAAACATATTGAAGAGAACATCTGTCTTAAATGCAGCATTTTCTTTGTTCTAATTCAGCACAGTTGGTCTCCTAGGACAATAGGTGAATGATCTCATTCCTTTCAACTAATTCTGTTCATGTGCAAAGGATTTCAAGACAGGGTGCAGTGTTCAGTCTTCAGTGTTTTAGGAAGAGTTCCTAGGAAATCTAAAACAACTGAAGGAACAATGTATTTGTCCATGCTCCAAAGGTATCCCTGTGGAGCTTTGAAGTCTGCATCCTCTCTAAATTCAGAACAGTTAGAATAGAAACATGTCTGGGATCTCATTTTGGTTTTATTGTGCCTGTATTTTAAAATCCAGCTCTCAGAGAGAAGGAAAGATGATCTTGTCCTTCTTAGATCAAGTATCTATGTTTTCAGTAGTTCGTCAAAGAGGATAGATCCCTGTGAAAATTCCAAGCTGTCCATTTGAGGCATCCATTTAGTGAATGGGAAACCTAGTTACTGTTTGAAGATCAGCTATTCTGCACAAGTTATTATATTGCAAGGAAAAAAAAAGAAATAATAGATGTTTATATATGCTATGGATTTAGTCTTGAAAAAAGGAATAGGGTCTGGCTCCTAAAACAAGAATATGATTACAGTGTCTGTCATTCGCTTCCTTTTCAAACCAATACTGTGGATCAGGTATCCACAGTCATCATTCAGGAAAGGATCCTGAATATTGTGGGGACATTTTGAATTGGGTCTGTAATGTTGAGGTTGGAGTAGAATCCCATTATCTTTTTTCTTTGTGATGGGTCTTGCTTTATTGGATGCACACTCACCATGCCAAAGACTGACATTAAACCTACGGATGCATGTGTTGTTTAGTGAAGATACCTTGAGTATTAAGAAAGGCTTCACCAGTTGAAAACACTTGTATTCTTTACTAAATCATTTGTTACACAAAAAAATGAAGGGCCTTTATATTCTATGCTGTTAATACAGATATGTGAGACTCAGTCATGTTTGGCCACATGGCTGGCAGGTTTAACAAAAGCACTGAATGTAAAAGCATCAATTTCCAGAATCAATCTCACAAGCATCTTCTACAGTTAGGTTTATGTATTATCAGGGAAAGAGTGCTGCACTAACTGCAGTGATGCGGATAATCATCTCTGCTTATAACTAATAGACATATTTGGTGGGAAATTTTGGTAATGATTTCATTTAATAAAACTTTGATAAATTTTTGTCTTGAGTATACTATATAGTATGCACTAAACAGTCAAAACATCATTGTCCTCCTTCCTAATTAAAAGTGACTGTAATTATTTTGGGTATTCATGTTTTTGTTTCTGGCATACATTATTCTCCCCTTTTTAAATAACTTTCTTTTTGTTACAAGTATAAATCCTACTCATGAAATTAGTAGACAGCTTGTTTACGTTTAGGCTAAGAAAGGACTTGAAGATCAAGATGAAAAATTTTACTGTTTGATCAAGTATTTACCTTACAAATGTCTGCATGCCAGGAGGCAGTACAGACTTCAAAACATATCTGGTGAAGACAGAGAAAGCACCACATGAAGAGTAGAACTGAACAAAGTAGTTGAAATAAGAGACTCTGGATCATTTTCAGACCTATGCTATCCCTGAACTGAATATTCTTGAAGTTTACCAGGGTTTTACTATCTTGTTGAAACATTATATTCCAGCTTTTACCTTCTCTGGTGGCACCTGATATTAGAGTTTTAGGTGGGGGTAGAAGCAGGGAAGAACCTGGAAAAGCCACCAATCTCTGAGAGCATCAGCATTCTCCATTCCCTTCTATCTTTCCTTCTCTATTAGACAGAAGAATGCAATGTAGGGCAAGGTTTCCTTACTCATTCAAAAAGAGAGTTAATTTACCTCACACAATAACTGAAGAACAAAGATTAACCATCAAAAAAAGAAATATTCTGGTTGCCCTGCAATTACAGTTTTTTATTTCATTAAATATAAATTAAATTGTAGTTGGAAAATGGCAAAAGCAACTAGTTTGCCTATTTCAGGATGACATCTTTGTGTACATTAATCTTCCTCATTACTGTGATAGCTCAAGCAGAGACTTCCAAATGGAAGGTAAGGAACCTCAGAGTTGGACGACTGCAAAATATTGTTAAAAAAATAATACAACCCAACAATTTTTTTATACTGGGAAATACTGAGGAGATAAAACACAACAATATTCCACTGCCTAGGTGGGTGAAAATTGAAGGTTAATTTTTATAAATTGCAACACTATCTTAAGAAGACATTCCTCTGCAATTCCAATTCTGCTTCAAGGATAAAATCTAGTAAAGCAGAAAGGCTTAGATAGATCGCCTTTTTTGGTGATATGGACAGAGGGATCAAGTGCTCCCTCAGCAAATTTGCTAATGACACCAAGCTGTGTGGTTTGGTTGATACGCTGGAGGGAAGGGATGCCATCCAGAGGGACCTTGACATGCTTGTGAGGTGGGCTGATGCCAACTTGATTAATTTTAACCAAGCCAAGTGCAAGGTCCTACACCTGGGTCAGAGCAATCCCAGGCACAGTTCCAGGTTGGGCGGAGAAGAGATTCAGAGCAGCCCTAAGGAGAAGGACTTGGGGGTGCTGGTTGATGAAAAACTGAACATGAGCCATGCAGTGTGCGTTCGCAGCCCAGAAAGCCAACCATATCCTGGGCTGTATCAAAAGAAGCATGACCAGCAGGTCCAAGGAGGTGATCCTGCCCCTCTACTCTGCTCTTGTGAGACATCATTTGGAGTACTGTGTTCAGGTCTGGTGTCCTCAACATGAAAAGGACATGGAACTGTTGGAACAAGTGCAGAGGAGGGCCATGAGGATGATGAGGGGACTGGAGCACCTCCCATATGAAGACAGGTTGAGAAAGTTGGGGCTGTTCAGCCTGGAGAATTGAAGCTGCATGGAGACCTTAAAGCAGCCTTCCAGTATCAGAAAGGGGCCTATAAGGATGTTGGGGATGGACTCTTCATGAGGGACTGCAGTGACAGGACAAGGAGTAATGGGTTCCCACTTAAACAGGGGAAGTTTAGGCTAGATAAAAGGAAGAAGTTCTTTAATGTGAGGGTTGTGAGGTGCTAGAAAATGCTGCCCAGAGAGGTGGCAAATGCTCCACCCCTGACAGTGTTCAAGGCCAGGCTGGACAGGGCCTTGGGTGACATAGTTCAGTGTGAGGTGTCCTTGAGCATGCAAGGGGGGGCTGGAATTAGATGATCAGAAGGTCCTTTCCAGCCCTAAATATTCTATCATTTTATGATTCTATGATTTTGTATTTCGTTGGGTTTTCTTTTTTATAATAACTTGCTGTGTTTGTTCTTCATGTGGACAGAATTTCCAGTAATAAATATAGGAGACACAACTATATGTCAAGAAAACCTTGCAATAATTTTAGTATGAAACTAGTTATTTTACTGAAATTTTACTATCTTCTCCTTTTGTTTGCATAATGCATAAATGATTCATTTAGAGAGATGTCAGAAAAACATACCATATCTGTTTTTTGCTTCAGAACAGAATTCAATGTGAAAACATGCTTAGAAACAGCAAAAAATATATAGTTGAATAATATTTATTTTATTTCTGTTTTATTAAATGTGTTATGATTTTGTTAAAAGAATGAAAACTGTGAGGGTGGTGAGGCACTGGAACAAGTTCTCAAAGAAGTGGTAAATTCTCCATCCATGGCAGTGTTCAAGGAAAGACGGGACAGAGTTTTTGGAAGACATGGTCTAGTCGCATCTCTATGAGGCATCCCTGCCCATGGCAGGGGAGCTAGAACTAGATGATGTTAAGGTCCTTTCCTAACCCTAACTGTTCTATGATTCTATGATCATTGCCAAAATTGGATTTTTTGGGGGAGGAGGTCATATGTGCAGCATCCTTTTGATTATAAAAATTATTTTAAATGAAATTTTGGAGAAGAGGGAAAAATCTGTTAAAAATGAGTGTTCTAAAAACATTTTTTGCTAGTGTAATTTTATTCAGTAGAGAGATAGTATCATCTCTTCATCAGGATAATTCTGTGACAATATTCATTTCCAATTCATCTTATCTTTTTTCCAACAATCTGTAGGTTTATTTTTATACATATAAATTATTTTGAAAAATATAGGGTTTGAATTCTTAGTCCATTAACAAATGTAAATCTGGGACTTTAGGCAATTAATTTATTTTTTGCAAATATGAAGGTCTGTTCTTTTAACTGACCTAATCTCCATTCTTCTATGTTTCTGAACTTCTTTTCCCTTGGAAATTCATATCAACTTCATGGTCATGTGAGATGATTTGCTCTAGAAGTTAATGTTCAGGATGTTTCAAAGCTTGTTCACCTAAAAGAACTTTCAAAGCCACCAGCTTTTCAAGGTTATATTTACTCTTGAGAATTTATCCGGAATTTTGTATATTCCACTTCCTTCAGAGCCTCACCCAAATAAATCCGTTCAGGGACTTGAGGCTGAGGGATTGGATAAAAATAAAAATAAGCTCAGAAAACACAGAACAATATCCTTTTCCTCCTCCCAAATTGGCAAAAAAGAAAAAAGGCTTGTTTTTCTTTCCTGTATGTGCACGCTTTTATAGTTTCATATTTAGTTGTCAGCTTTCATTGTGCACTAGCTGGTTTTTGTCTTTGAACTAGTTGAGCTCTTTGATATCTTGAATAACGAATGCACTGCCAGTCACAACAAGCACAGTCATTTTTGTATTCGTCAGATTATGCAACTGTATGTCCACTTTCCTATATACTGTTGGAATGTCCCTACTTTTCAGTTTTTCATTGCCAGTTACTGTCAGAATTACTGTGTAGTTCTCTTGTTATTTCTCCACTTTACCCAGGTAATGATTTTTCTACTTTCAAAATATGAAACTGCTCAGTTGTGAATTTTGTTTTTATCAAACAGTATATATTGTTTTTCTAATGAGGGTCACTGGCTTATAATTGTATATCCTCTGTAGCTCTTGAAGCATTTATTAGGGTATTCATTTTCTGTGAAGCAAACTAAAGATAAATGTTGGCATAAACAAGCTATAATCAACAGGAAATAAGTTGGATATTCCTTCCATTCTGTGTGTATTAAAAGTTTATATTTTTCTTTTGTTTTGTCCAGTTGTGAATAGAATTTGGAAGGCACTGGAAGAGGAAGACAGCATATAATGTTCTCATACTGTTTCTAGCTACCTCTGCGTGAATTCCCTCATTAACACATTCAGCTGTTCATTATAATGCTGCTGTTCTTCCTGAAGTCCTAGTGCTGTCCTCTCTGCTGAAGCTAGTCCATTCATTAGACTTTAAAATCAGTTTTCTCCCCATCAGCGAGTGCCTATACTACTGGGACCAAGATGCAAATTTAAGGTCTCCATTGTCACTGACTTGCACAACTTACACTCCAGTCCTAAAGGGCTCTCAGTGCAATCTCCCTTCTGCTGCTCCTGAATACTTTTTGGCTCTCTTCTTCATGGGAAACTTGCAATCCCCCCTGCCTTCCCTCCTGCTGCCTCCCCAGGCCCTTTCAGACAAACATGAAGCTTTAATCTGTCCCTAACCTCCTCCTATCTTTTCTGCCACTTTCTCAGAGCGCAGTCCTGACTTTTTACTTCTTTCACTGGTTGTTCAATAGGAATATTCAAGCTCAGTCTATTTAAGGGTATACATCTATAGATTCATTCGCTTATTCTAAAGGTTTTATGTGGTAAATTCACCTTTATGTTCTTTAGGACTCCGAACACTGCCTTCAGAACAATCCAATCTAAATTCTCCATCGCCCTGTCTCTTCAGCATTTTCCCCCAGCAGTGGACTTTTCATTCTCTTCATCTTAATGTCAGCTTTGATCATCTTCCCCTGTTGCAATCTGCAAAAGTCACTGGCTGTGATGAGGTCAGTAGCATTAGGATTACAAACACCCTGACATTTTATGTAAATAATATACGCAATGTGGCGTCCTAGAGCTCAGGATTAATCTTGAGAAGTCGTTTTAAACCTTTGTTGTGAAGCTGTGATTTCAATCAGTCCTCCTGTCTCCTATACATACTCTTGGCTCTACTAGAAACCACTTTCAAACAATGCATTACTGAGGGAGTGGAAGGCTTTATCTAGCAAGGGAAAAATTTACCACTCTAAACTGGTGCTACTGTACTTAAGACACACGCTTCCTAATGAACTTATGAAGGAAGGATATTGCAGGTCTGTCACCAGTATCCAAAGTTTCAATCCTAAAGTACTCACGTTTAAATCATTTAATCCCAGACTCATGTTCTCACTCTTTTGACCCCAGATTTCAAAATCTGCTGCTTGCTAAGGTTGTGGATTCAAGAAAAATCCAACAACTGCCACCTCTCCTACCCCAGCCTTTTTTTCCTTTCATTTGTGATCCTGTAAGGTTAATTTGCTGCAAGTTCATCTGTCTGTGGCATTTGAAATGTGCCATGTTGATAAGCACCAGCAGTGAGGTAGATGGAAGCTCTCACAAGACCAACTTTCCTACAGTATATTGCAAAACTGTGCCTTTAGAGTTGGCAGCCTCAGCTCCATGTATAAGTGAAAATAGGTTTATGTTACTGAGTTTCAAGAAGTTTTATATACAGGTTCTTAGGGGTTATGATATTTTTGTGTCTAACACATCACAAGTCACTCGTTTCTACCATAGCTGCAGTAAAAACCCTTCTAATCCATGTATCTGTAGAGGTTTAAATGAAATGTTTGCAACTTGCTGAAAATTGGCAATAATAGAATTACTGGATGCTCAAGAAAAAATGTCACTAATCACTAAGAAAGACTATTCAATGTGTGCGCATGTGTCTGCTATCTTACCACAGTACTTAAGATGGGCTTTGGCTGGTGAGATGCTTTTTTGTAATGGCGTTCCATTTTGTCGATACATGTTGCTACATCTTTTTGCATGTATTCTCCATGCTGTTTTGCTATACGCTGATGATTTCCATTTGGGAAAGCAAATGTACTTTTTGCAGACAATATCTGTGACTGCACCAGTGCACAAATGGGCATCTCAGAGCCCTGGGCAGCCTGTGTTACTCTTGAATGGCAGATTGACTTCGACCACATCTTGACATGTTCTTGTCTTCTCTCTGTTTAGTTTTGTTAGTGAATCATAAAATACCTTCCTGAAACAGTTGAGCTGTAGGCCTGGAAAGAAAAGCTACTGCTTGAGAGCAATCTTCCACTTGTCCACCAAGCAGACTTTAAAGAAGACGTTCATGAAAAGTTGAAAGTAGCACCACATTTAGCACTTAAATCTTAAGGTAATTAAAAAAATATAAATATGCACAGAAGAGTTATATCTCTAGAAGAAGAACTTTCAAAAATATCTGTTTTCTAAACTTAAAAAATACTGAGGACTTACTCCAGAAATTCAAAAGAACTTGATGAAATGACGATTTGAGCTCCTTTGCTGATCTGGTGGAACATTGCAGCTCATGCAGTACAAGATGGTTGAGACAGTATAAAAGTTACAGATGCAGTGAAAAGACACAGAATTTTCCCCTTGCTGCAGAAACAAGACACTTACTTACCCTGGAGAATGAACACATTATTCATTCTTTGAGTAATGCTAGAAAGCTTCTAAGCTAATTATTTTGGCAATTGGTTTTGTTGCTGGAAAATCCAGTTAGTGGGTAGATGAAAACCTGGAAGAAGTCAGGTTGCTAGGTCCTGATGTCACATATAAGATGATGTTAAAATTTTCAAAATGTTCCTTGTCTCTTCATCTACAGGGTCCTTCTGTCCTGTGTTTATTTCTTCCCTGAAACAATATGCTTCCTCTTCATGGGCTAAAATATGTACGGTTATGATTAGCTAATGATATTTGAACACCAAGCTCACAAAGACTACCTAAATTGGCCATAACTTGAAGAGTCATTGAACCTGTCTCAAACTGGAGTAAAAATAAGTTACAGTTTACAACTTTATACTGTTTCTTCAATTCCTATTTTCTTATTATGCTCATCTTTAGAAACAGAAAACTAACAGAATTGAAAATACTAGAGAGAAGAACAACCCACAATACGCATATTCAGGTCATTACAGATTTTACTGTTACTTGTTATTCTGTAGTATCAGTTCTGTAATCTGATTCAATTGTATTTTTCAGATGTTTGAATTTTGATGATGGTGATAATGGTAAATTTTGAAAAAGGGAGTTAAGAGACCTCAGAAGAGTGAAGATTCTGGAGGAAAAATATTTAAAAAAAAAAAAGGAAAAAAAAAGAAAAAAAGAGGGAGCTTTAGAAGTGATCATGAGCCTTCCCTGTGAATTTTTCAGTACATGTTTGTATCTCTTCATTCCTATTTTTATAACTTTAACAGGTGTTGAATTAGTCAAGTGCTTGTCTGTGAAAAAAATGTTTAAATGTTGGTTTTATCTCTAAATAGATCTGTTGAAATCCCGGCAAATATTTTTAAAGCTGAATGTGCTATAACAATAAACTGTGAAAAGAATAGAAAGTCCGTGTGCTAAAATTTTAATTCCATTAGAAAGCTAACATGATGGAATACTTCATAATTTTAAATTAAGATTTGGTGTGTATCAACCCCAAATCATATTGTAGGACAACCCTCTAAGACAGCTGCCATTGCAAGAAAAAAAGCACCAAATATTTAGGCTTGAAAAATTAGCAGCTGAATAACTGTGTGCTGCAATTGAAAAATAAAGAAGTGACTTGATAAAAGGACAAAAAGAAATTGCAATAAACATTTTTAATTTCTCCTCTTGGATTGGGGCTAACCTACATTTCTGAAGCAATCTCACAACAATTTACTGATAATTCTGCAGACAAAGTTAAATTGTTACAGACAGAATTGTTTGGAAATGAAAGTGATGTTTATTAGACATCTTTGTCAATTTACAGCTACAAACCACACTGCTGTTCGTCTCAGTTGTACTCTTTCAGTAATATTTAAGTCTGCCTAGCATATTATGGCACTCATGGGTGATTTGACCTTTTCCATTGTCAAAGGCACAAGTCTCATATAATATTTTGACAGTAATTACTTTGTCTACCTTTCATTTCTGAAACTGTGAAAAGCACTGACAATTTTGATCAGATTCACTCTGATTTCCTTCCACAAGAGCTGGAATTATAGACAGTTTAAAGACCTGAAAGTAAATAACTTGTTTTCATTTACTATGAAAACATGAATGCATTTGTGCTGCTCTTAGAAGGTTGATATGAAGTCTGTCATGGCCCAGTGTTAAATAGCAGCTGACTTCAACTTCATAACTTTTTAAACTCACATAAAGGGTTCTGAAGTTTTATTCCACAGTATTTGCTTGTTGATCAAACCCAAGGAGAACAGTTTGACTTCTGAATGATTAAAGATTGAAACTATTTTGAAATTCTGCCTTTTACATTTGAAAATTATTGATTGATTGATAAAAGGATCACATAGGAAACAAAATGGGTTAGTCTTTTACTGATGTGAAGAATAACAATTGACATTATAAGTTAAATAAAATTAGGTTATACCTGGCTGGCATTATAAATTGTATTTAATCGATGGAACTGGCAATTCTATTCAAGATTTTCTGTTAACCTCCTATAACACTTCTTTAATCAGAAAGCAATTTAGATGCTAGTCTTTATAGCTAAGCAATGAAAAAGTCTGAGGCCCTTTTAAAAGACTTTAATTGATTTTTTTTAATAAGTTACCTTTGTTATGTACGATTTAAAATGAGGATATCTCAGCAATCTCTTCTTAGTAATGTTCTTTAGCTGATGTTAGTATCACTACTACAACTTCATTAAAGTCTGTATTATTTTAGAAATATGAGCCAGAGGAAGAAATCCTGAATTCTGCAGGCCTAAAAAGGCCAAACACAGAGTGGTCAGAAAAGGTATACAGCGGATGTCTGCAACTTATAATTAAGGATGTAAATAAATTTTTTTGACTAATATTCTTACCCTGTCAAAATACACAAGACAGTGACATCATGTCTGCTTATTTGCTTTATCATACTGATAACAAGCGCTCATTCTCTTTAGTTTGCATGTCAGTAAAATTCCTAATGTGATGTGACCTTACAAAATGTGTATCTATAGGATAACAGTGCTTCAAGTTCTGCCATAATGTTCTGTTATCTCACAGAATGAGTAGAGCTATTCAATGGGGTGCTATGCTCAGCATAATTTGCCTTGTTTCTCCCACTTGAGAAAATTAGCTTATACACGAGTATGGGGATGCATAGAACTCTGCACTGGGGACACTAATCTACAGAAGCTTTTCCCACTTGCTATCCAAGAAATTAATACCAAACCAATGTTTCTCATTCAACCTGGCAACTGGAATGTCTTAACATGCTGTGTACTCAAACAAAAATGTCTTCTTTTTCAGGGATTAATTTAGACCTAATCAGAGCAGGTTACTTGAAGGTAAACTCCTATAGTGAATTTAGCAACCAAACATACCTAGCAGCATGAAGAAATGGAGACAGCTGGGAAACAAGTCAATTGGAGAATAAGATCCCATTTCCCAGTATATTTCTATAAATATATAAAATTGACTTAACATCCAAAGTTTTTTGCTGACTGTAAGATGTACTGAAAGAGAAATAAAATGTTCGAAATATGAATCCTTACTACTTACCGAATGAAGTCTAGGCTCCTGATGTTGACTCTGGTCATTAGCAGACCCTACACCAAGGGTAGCATTTCAGAACAGAAATTTATGATGAACTCTGCTCCACTCTGAAATACTTTAGCAGTTAAGAGCTTTTTTCCTGCCAGCAAGTGAAGCAGGCAGGATGAATTAGTCCATGTTACTGACTAGACCTTTCCTAAAAGAAATATTCCTTAGCTGCATATGTAATCTTCATAATTGATAAACTGCAAGGAAATACTTATGGCCTACAAAAGCAAAGCAGCACACAAAGCCATTTCCCTGGGACTACTAACTATTTATGAAACTGAAACATTAAGAGAAATCTCTGATAAGACCCTTTTTCCCTGACACTGAAGTTTCCTTTTAGCTAAGGCTGCATTTTAAATTCCTTCTTCCCCAAGACCCACTCACAGAGCTGAATTAGCTATAGATGATCTTGACTGCCTTGGGTACATGAGCGAACTTGTTAAGTGTGTTCAGTGCCTCTATACTACATTTCAGTCTACCCTTAAGTGAGTCAGCAAAAGCTATTTAGACTTTTCCCTGCAGAATTGACTCCTGTAAATGTTGCCAGTGTTTCAGTTGCTTTTGTTTTCAATCTCAAACAGCCAGTGGCCCAAGGTAACATCAGCTCATAGAAGAGCAGTTGGAAAAGCTCATTATGGAATAAAGAACCAAAATAAAATAATTTTTACCCATCTTTTCACTGACTTCTTTCTACTGTACATGGCCTATGTCAGAGATCACCTTTTAGAAGTTTGAGAAGTTTCTTAAACTCCACTTTCTCAGGTTCCTCCCTCTCTCTGTTGACAGTGATATTCCTTGTTCCCAAATCTTGCATTCACCTTTCTGCTCTCTCCACCTAAATTCTCACTCTTCCTTTCATCTTCTGACTAATGCCTGCTAAACCACATTCCCTTCTTTGCAGAACATAAGCTTGCCATTTTTCTCCATTTCTCTCTCCCTGCAATCATGCTTTTCACGTCCCTTTATTTACTCTTCCGTCTCTCACAAAATCTGTATTGCCTACATAATGCACTATCTCTCATGTTGCTTATAAATCTTTCCTGCTCTTTCTCTATCTGAGACATTGTTGCATTCCTATTATGCCTCAAGAAATTTCCTAACACCCAACCAGACTTTGGTACCCCTTTTCCTCCTAATTTTTCCAAAATTCTTCTAATTTGGGTACTCCTCAGCAGCTATCCTGCAGTGGTTGCTGCCATTTCACAGAAACTGCTTGTTCCAACAATTAGCAAAGCATGTCTTTCCAAAACATTGAAAAGTTCACAGGGTGCTTAGGTCGACATTGATCTTGCCTATCATAGACACAGCTGAGGCACCTGAACTCTGAACAGAGCTGCTCTATGGACTCCCCCTTAGGGAACTGTGAGAGAAAAAAAGGCACCTTCTTTAGGATCTGAATTACCACTTGAAGGCATCTGTTTCCTTGCACTGGCAATAGGCATACAGTGATGAGTCACTTTGCTTAGGTGCCTGAAGCGAGATAGGATGAGTCTAGGTCTGGCCTTGACATATTAGACCCCATAGCAGCCTTCCAGTATCTGAAGAAGGCCTATAGGGGTGCTGGAGATGGACTCTTCATGAGGGACTGTAGTGATAGAACAAGGGGTAACAGGTTCAAACTTAAACAAGGGAAGTTTAGATTGGATATAAGGAAGAAATTCTTTACTGTGAGAATGGTGAGGCACTGGAATGGGTTGCCCAGGGAAGTTGTGAATGCTCCATCATTGGTGGTGTTCAAGGCCAGGCTGGACAGAGCTTTGGGTAGCATGGCTTAGTGTGAAGTATCCTTGCGAATGGCAGAGGGGGTGGAAGTAGATGATCTTAAGGTCCTTTTCAACTGTAACTATTCTATGATTCTATGATTCTATGATATTAATGTTAAATAAATAATTACATTATTTCAGTGAGCTAATAAATTCTTCTGATAAAACAGTCTTAATACAGTTCAGAATGAATTTCATTACAGGGAATAAAGACGAAAAGATATTTTTCTAGGCAAGGATTGAGTATAGAAATGTAGTGCTTGCAGTATTAGCAAGCCAGCAGTTTGGAGGAGACATACTCCCAATTGTTCAAATTAACAAGTGAAGTTAGAGTTTCCCACAGTGAAATAAATACTGTCTGAGCTACCCATATGTCATGCTTAATTTTTTTCCCCTTTTAAATAAGTGTGGAAATTTAGCTTACAGACCTTCTAAATGTCACCTGGAAACAACAGTGCTGTGAGTGAGATAGAGGAAAGAAAGGGCAGGTTAAATACTTGGAATAGTTATCCAGAGTGAAGTTCTATCACACAAAGAAAACATCTGAATAAATTAAGGTTTTTTTCAAGTTTAAAATCTTTCGTCTCTTCACTTAAGGTTTTATTATTGTTATTAAGTAATTCCAACAGCTCTGAAAATGGCACATTTCACCAGATACCAGCATTCCCTTCTGTTGCAAATGCATTTCATATAATTAGGTATATTTTCCTGGAGATGTCTGAAGGAACGATTTAGAATTAAAGTGAACCATTGAAGAGAGAGGGCAGAGTTAGAGCTTATTTGTGTATAGTATCGTTTATTGATTGCAACCCTCTGTTTACAAGTTCTGTGTTCTATACTATGCTTTCAACTTGCTTTTACTTTTTGGTTGCTTTTCTTCTGATTATGCTGTTTGCTAAGAAGAACCCTGGAGAAGGAATGAGTGTTCTTCATTTATACTTGGCAGGGACTCTCAGTCTCAACTTTCACCTTGAACTGGCTTGAAGGAGTGGAAGACACCAATAGGATTTACAGGACTTACAGTGTCATGTTCTGCTATATCCACAGAATATGTAGGGGCTTGAGTGATCTTTAAAGTTTTGGGGAAAAAAATCTTCCATTTTTCAACTAGAAACATGATGACCTAATTCAGGTCTTGTTTAGCTATCACCATTTCTGGGATGAAAAATGGGTGTTTGGAGAGAAGCTGTCTTCTGCTTTTCAGTTACACTCACTGCCGTATATCCTTTGAATGATATAATATAAAGCACAGTTATGTTTGGTTGTATTGCAGGACTGATACTATGTTAGCCTTGAAATTTATTTGCACAGATTGATCAAAAGTGAATGTCAGAAAATCATGTGTCAGTCACAGCTAGAGATGTCTTATAAAGGTCTTTTAAACCTTTTAGGTTGGTGAGAACTTTACAATTCTTTCTTACAAGCTGACGTTACATGGATCTTTCTGATATCATGGTTGGATTGCTGCGGTGCGCTTGATTGTGTGCTGCCAAAAGTGTTCATCTATCACCTGCAGCTAGAGCAGATTGCAGCAGAGTGAGTGTTTGCAGGTGTAGAATGGGAGGTTCTGCTTCTCTTTGGCTTTGCTCTGTGAACTGGGTACCATGAATTTAGTTTCTTTTTTTTGCCTTAGTGTCTATCTTTGAAATCTTCTCTGCAAAAGACTAAGGTGTCAAAAGTTTCCCTAGTAGTAAAGGGAGTTCTGGTGAATCCACATAAGTCATAGCTCTCCATGAGAGCTTTGTGGCTGCCTTAGCCCAGTCTGCTTGCAAACACTGCATGAGCCCTGGTGTGAACCTTCCTAAGCCTCCCTTCAGCCCAAACTGAATCAAATCATTCCCTCCACCAACCATTTTGTCATCTTCTTGTCTCTTATTATCACAGTGATTACTTCTTTTAATAGGTTTGAAAAAAGTTTTTTGAGGGTTGTCACAGGGAAAAATCCTTCAAACTTCATGTAGCTTAAAATAAATAAGGAGAAAAGTGGTGTGTATTGATTTATTAAAAATATATAATTGGCAAAAAATCAGCAAACTATAATTCAGGCCCAGTATCAAATTTGTGACAGATAAACCACAATACTAGACCTTTACAAAATTTTAATAAGTTCCTTTGTAAATACTTTCTTTAATGAATCCCCAAAAGTCTAATGCTCTCCATGACGTATTCACAGTTAACTGCACCCCTTATCCCTGCCACGTGCATTACCAGCTTCCTTTCCTCTTCAAGGAGTGCAGGCTCTGACAGTTCAACATCCCTCCTTCTTTGGGGACCTGTGTGTGCTCCAGCTCTGTGCTTTTCCACATCTCTTCCAGTTATTCATGCACCAACTAAAGATTACTCCATTGATTATGTTGGCAAAAGACTGTGGGTCCCTACATACTATACCCTGCACTGTCACTCTACAAGTTGGATGCAGGCTACTCATAGTGTCCAATGGGGTACGATACGCTGGAGGGAAGGAATGCCACCCAGAGGGACTTTGACATGCTTGTGAGGTGGGCTGATGCCAACCTGATGAAGTTTAACCATTACAAGTGCAAGGTCCTACACGTGGGTCGGAGCAATCCCAGGAACGGCTACAGGTTGAGCAGAGAAGGGCTTCAGAGCAGCCCTGTGGAGAAGGACTTGGGGGTGTTGGTTGATGAAAAAATGAACATGAGCAGGCAGTGTGCGGTTGCAGCCCAGAAAGTCAACCATATCCTGGGCTTCATCAAAAGGAGCATGACCAGCAGGTCAAGGGAGGCGAATCCTGCCCCTCTACTCTGCTCTCGATACCTCACTTGGAGTACTGTGTACAGTTCTGGTGTCCTCAACATGAAAAGGACATGGAACTGTTGGAACAAGTGCACGAACAAGTGTTGGAACAAGAGGTCCACGAGGATGATGAGGGGCCTGGAGCACCTCCCGTATGAAGACAGGTTGAGAAAGTTGTGGCTATTCAGCCTGGAGAAGAGAAGGCTGCATGGAGACCTCAGAGCAGCCTTCCAGTATCTGAAGCAGGCCTATAGGGGTGCTGGAGATGGACTCTTCATGAGGGACTGTAGTGATAGGACAAGGGGTAACGGGTTCAAACTTAAAGAGGGGAAGTCTAGATTGGATATGAGGAAGAAATTCTTTACTGTGAGGGTGGTGAGGCACTGGACTGTGTTGCCCAGGGAAGTTGTGAATGCTCCATCGCTGGTGGTGTTCAAGGCCAGGCTGGACAGAGTTTGGGTAGCATGGCTTAGTGTGAGGTATCCTTGCTGAATGGCAGAGGGGGTGGAAGTAGATGATCTTAAGGTCCTTTACAACCCTACCTGTTCTATGATTCTATGATTCTATGAAATAAAGGTCTCTCATTAACGAATAGATTTAATTTAAAATCTTTTATATCTGGGTAAGCTTCCTGATCAGAGGGACTTTTCCACATGAGCTTCAAGTCTCCGAGCAGTTTTGTGAACCACAGCATTCAAAGTCTTCAGTAACCAATCTCCTTTCTGTTATTGAGTAATCATTTTCATAAAAGCTGTTACCAATTTAAACCAGAATTTCCAGGAAGAACAGCCTTGAATAACCTCAGCTGAAAATGTGCTTTGTGTTCTTGTTCCACTGAACTTAAAAGTGCAAACTGAAATAACCTTCCTTGTAAGGCAAATTCTAAGTAATGCATTTATTTATTTATGATTAATATAACATAATTAGCTTGGGAAATTATAATCTAACCAAGAGTCTCTACAAGGAAAGGAAGCTACATTTGCTGGAAGTGTAAATGGGCATAGCTCTGTTTTCTTTTAGAACTTGTTATTTGATATCAGTAGGAAATAATTATATCAATTTACTTCATATCCATTATATCAATTTACAATCATATCCAGTATACAGAAATCCAAAAAGTATTTAATTCAGTAAGTCAATAACTTGAAAAAAATTCTAGAGGTTTACAGGCCAAATGTGTCTCTTTTTTGAAAGGAATGCACTTATAACTGGTCATATAACAAAAGTAATCATAATTTACATATTATACCATAGGTGTAATGAAGTGATGGTGTGGCAAGTATTACCAAGTAACATAAGCTGTATGATGAATATTTGTATGGTAGTATTTTCTAGTACTGGGAAGTATCTTTCTACTTAGATTTCTTGTGAATACAGTTCTTCATCTCTCATCTTTTTCATCTTCTTCATCTTCTCATCAACTGGAGTCTGGTTATTTGCGTAGATAAACTGGGATAAAGTTCAGTTATTTACCACTTGCAGTGGTATATAAACAACTCACTTTTGGTATACAACTTTTTGAATATAAACAACTACATTTTTTCCTTACAGCTAAATTTAGAAATCTATAAGATCTTCACTGATTCATTGGAAATTGAATTTGACACTGTGAGTTAGGATCAGAAGTGTCATAAATGAATTTGTAAGTCAGTGATGTGGATATAAAATCATAGAATTTACATGCACTGGGAGATATCTGGTGTGCAGAATTTAAACAGAAAAAAGAATCATCAAGTGGATGCAAAATATGATTTAGGGAATCAAGATATATTCATATATATATATATATAATTATTCTTCACACTTGCCTCATCAAAACTGTTATTTACTTTGCATATCCTGACCTTGATCTTCCTAGAAATGAGACAAGTGAGTTAAAACAAACTCATCATTCGCTAGGAGACAAATACTGGGGAGATTCTGTGTGTGAAACAGATCACAGAGAGACCTTGTGCTAAATTTAGATGAGCTAAGGTTAAACCATATTGATCAAACATTATGGCTTGAGAGAGTGTTTCTGAAAAGGTTTCATATAATTAGTATTATATAAACTCAGTAGAAAGGACTGTTAGGAATGAAGGTGTCGGAAGTAATACTAACAGGCTTTTCAAATGCTATGCAGATCTTGATTTGCCTTTGCATGACTTTGCCCATCTCTGCAAAAGGGTTCTCTGATGCTGAGAAAAATATTATGGCATCCTTGTTAATTTTGAAACTGTTCTGGAAAAGTGCTTGCAAATTATTCTTGTCCACAATGGTCCTTCTCCACAGAGTGTCACAAAAATAATCAATAATAACAAGACAGATGTGTAAGATCAGATGTGAACATTAGAGGAAAATTTTAAGAAAAAAGTTGAGAGAATAATTGCTAAATTAGAATGCAGAAATTTATCTGTGGTATTTCTGTTAAGCTGTGCTATTTGAGGAATGTAAAACATGACTATATCAGCAGGTGTGGTGTAGGCGTAGTGCAATTACACACTGACATTTTTGTTGAAGACTATAAAGTACTATTTTGTACTGGCTACTGATCTAGATGTAGACTTGATTCAGAATTATTGAAGGATCAGTTCTCTATTGAAAAAGGCTTTTTCTCTGCAATTGGAATGCTTAGAAGAAGTGGACTGATTCTAAAGATAGTTTGGACAGCCAAATGGATCGTAAACCACAGAGAAATATTATACTACTTTTAAGATTTCTAGTTTTGTCTTATGTTAGTATTCTTTGTTTTAACAATAAACATTTCTAAATTTATTGCCAATTGTGGTTTATGTATGTTTACTAGTTGATGTTAAGTTTAACGATTATATGCAAGTAATATTCTGGATACTGTTAATTTTATTAAACATATTTAATAATTTTCCAGAAGCAAAATGGCTTTGATCATTGCTATCTTTAAGTTCATAGAATCACAGAATGGTTTGGGTTGGAAGGGACCTTAAAGATAGTCCTAGTTCCAACCCCCCATGCCATGCAGAGGGACAAGTTCCACTAGGTCAGATTGCTCAAAGCCCCATCCAACCTTGCCTTGAACACTTTCAAGGATGGGGACATCCACAGCTTCTGTCCCACCCCCCTTGTCTTAATTAATTTCTTCCTTATGCCACTGCAGGCCATGGTAAAAAGCCCCTCCACCTTTCTTATATGCCCCCTTTACTGAAAGGCTGCTAGAAGGTCTCTCCAAAGCCTTTTCTTCTCCGGGCTGAACAAGCCAGTCGTTACAGGAGAGGTGCTCCAGCCTCTGATCATCTTCATGGCTTTCCTCTGGACTTGCCTCAACAGGTCCACATCCTTCTTGTGCTGGGGATGCCAGAGCGGAACCGAGTAATCCAGGTGGGGTCTCACGATAGCGGTGTAGTGGTGTCGTGGTTTAAACCTCTAAAACCCACAAAGTTTTACTCACTCACTCACTCACTCCCCTCTTTTTCTTCCCCCAGTCCCAGGGGGATGGGGAGGAGAATCGAAAAAAAAAAAAAACTGCAACTCGCACAGGTTGAGATAAGAACAGTTTAGTAACTAAAGTATAACACAAACCGCTACTGCTACCACCAGTAATAATAATGACAAGGCAAATACAAGGAAAGAGAATACAACTGCTCACCAAGCCTGACCCAACCAGTGCACCCCCCAGCAGCGAACCCCCCAGTACCAAAAACCTGACCATGCCATGCACCCCCAGTCCACCACCACACCCTTCCGGGTCTCTGCCCTGTGTTTTCACATCCTGGACATGACGTGCTGTGGCATGGAATAACTTCTTTGGTCAGTTTGGGTCAGGCGTCCTGTCTCTGCTTCCTCCTGGCTGCCCCTCCTCCCTGGCATAGCATGAGACTCAGAAAGTCCTTGGCCAGACAAAACATTGCCAAGCAGTAACTGAAAACACTGGTGTTATCAGCGCTGCTCCAAGGCCCAAAATCAAAAACACAGCACTGCACCAGCTACCAAGAAGGAGAAAAATGACTGCTACTGCTGAACCCATGACAAGGGGGAAAAGAATCACTTTCCTCAACCTGCTGGTCACACTCCTGGTGCAGCCCAGCATATGATTGGCTTCGTTGCCTGCAAGTGTACATTGCCTGATCATGCTGAGCTTCTTGTCAACTAACGCCTCAAGTCCTTCCCCTCCCAATCAGTGGGCTGCTCTCAACCTATTCTTTGTCCAGCCTGTGTTTGTGCTTGAGATTACCCCAGACCAGATGTAGGACCTTCCACTTAGCCTTGTTGAACTTCATGACATTTGCAAGGGCCCACCTCTCAAGCCTGTCAAGGTGCCTCTGGATGGCATCCTTTCCTGCAGTGCATCAACCACACCATAAAGATTGGTGCTGTCAGGAAAATTCCTGAATTTTTCTTATATTCTGTGTTAACATCGATTCACATTACCCACACAAGACACATTTCTATGTTTCAGCCATTTTGTTAATTTTGCTACAACATTAGATTATTCCTGATTTCATATTTTGTCCAATCTAGTCTCTAATATTTCTTTCTAGAAGTTTTTTATGTTGGGGTGAGAATACAATTCTACATTAAAAATATCTTACTGATGGAGGGCTCTGCTTGATAATGTAGATTCTTATTTCTGAAGTACTTGCTGACTGGGGCAAATGTATTTGCACAGACATCTCATCCCTCTCATTCAAATGCTTTCTGGTTGTTACATGAAAAGATAGAACACCTTATGTTGTCTTTTTTTGCAAAGCAGCACCAGAAAAGATTTTCCTAGCTAAAACTGACTTCCTAACTAAAACTAACATCCTCAGACCATGTCCTAACCATTTTAGTATAACTAAAGTTAGTTATAGCAGAAAGTATGGAAGAACTTTCAGAGTTGCTGCAAAGGACTATAAAATGGTACCAAAACCACCTCTAACTGCAGCCAAAAAGTGCAGACTCCAATTTCCTTTGATATATACTGGTGAAAATGTTAAGTAATTCCATAAAGGAATGGAATATTTTTATTTCTCCTGAGCAAGTAAGAGTAATTCTTAGAAATTCTAATAATGAATTCTTAGAAACACAAGAAACTTTCACACATATTTGAATATTTCCAAGTGATCAGGAAAAGGTTTACAGTTTTCAAAAGGCATAATATGCTGTAAGTTCCAAAGAGTTTAATACATAATATGAAAGGACCTGTCTGACTCACAATAATGACTTACTGTGTATTGTGTTTCTTTCCATTTCTTCTGGGTTACTAAGTACAAAAGAAAGTGATAGTTTGAAGATTATAAAAAAGAAAAACCTTCAACCCCCCCCCCAAAGCAGAAATAAAATCTTTTACTGCCAACTATTAATCTGTCTCTAGATTATACAGCTCTTGCCTTTATGTGCTATATCATAGAAATCGTCTTATAGATTTGAAATGAAAGATAACTTTAAGTAAATGATCACAGGATGCTAGCAGTGGTAATTATGCCGCACAACTTATTTTGGATCTAAACATAATCCCTATCAAGTGTTCTTTAAAATAAAGAACAATAACAAATATGAATTAAAAGAATAAGGAACTCATCCATATTAATATAATATTCTACGTTCAGTTTAAGTACTAAGCAGACAAAGAAATAACTTGGTAAGCCATGAAGCACCCAAATAACTTATTTCAAAAAACCTTCCACATGGCTAATGTTTTTCCTACAATTTGCTGTTGAAGAAGTAAAAATTAATTCTTGACTAGAATGTTATTTCTCAGCAATTGTTTCAGAAATGATTGAGAACTGTATTTGACCCTGTAATAACAAAGAACATTTTGAACAAGAAAATTTCATCTTTTCTTTTACATAAAATGGAAGACAGCACATAAATGTGACAGCTGCAGGACCAGCTTTGTCAAAGGGCAGCAGAATAATGTTTCCAGTATGAACAATGATTCTCTTTATGGGACTGAGACCCTTTCTGACTTCTGTGCTCACACTGCAGCCACTGTTATGTGATGCAGACAAAGTTTAACAACTTACATGAACTCTGGTGGCAGTATGAGTACAGGACAAGACCACAAGAGCTGTCTAAATTCACAGAATCATAGAATACCAGGATGGAAGGGACCCCAGAGATGATCTGGTCCAACCTTTCTAGGTAAAATCTCTGTCTAGACAAAATGGTCCAACACCCTTTCCATTTGAATCTGAAACTTATTCAACACTGTGGAACCCACTGCTTCCCTGTGGAGATGATTCCAGTGTTTGATTATCCTCATTGTGAAAAATTTCCTCTTGTGTCCAATCCAGATCTCCTCAGGAGTAACTTGTACTCATTATGCCTCATCTTTTCCACGTGACTCCTTGTAAAAAAGGAACCTCCATCTTCCTTGGTGATAACTGGATTGTTAGTTGTATGTACACCTGTGCTGCAATGGCTGGACTTACTGTTAACTGACTTTAGAGCAAAGTCAGTCTTGTGCAAACTATTTAATGGTCACTACTAAAGTAACATACCTCTGCAGAAAAGGAGCAATGGGATGCTGTCATACTGTGGGCTGGTATAGATTTTTAAGCCCGTTATGGTGCAAGAGCATACTGGAAAAATTCTGGGTCGGCTGTTTACTTTTTCTTTTTTTACCTTTCCTGGAAGGACCACTTCCTGGAAGCTGTCCCAGGGGAGTTTCAAGTGCGGTTGTGGCAATCTGTGAGTTCAGCACAGGCATTGACTTTGAGTTATTTTGCATGTAGAAATATCCTTTACATTAATAACACTGGTGGCCACTGGAATGACCGCAGAGATGAGTATACAGGAGGTAATGTATAATTGCATTGCTTGTTAAACACTCAGAAAAAAACATCTGAGGAAGAGGACAGAAGAGAGAATACACTGAGTTGGAAAGGTGGAACAGGAAAGGGTCTGTATCATAGAAAGTGTTGTGTTTTGTCTGAGATGCCTTAGTATCTATATGAAGGTTTTACTTTGCAATCCATAAGCAGGTTCTGGTACAAAAGATAATTCAAGATGTAGAATAGTTCTTCTCTTTGCATAAGAACTCTCATAAAATCTTAACTTAGACAAAAGGCGTATTAACAAAGTTTTCCAGAAACATTTCAGATACCACTTACTATGTAGGATTCATACGACATGCAATGAGTATTGCATGTTGGTTTGTTCACAGACCAATAGGATCTTCTGCAATAGTAGATAGACATGACACTGAAATGATCTGATGTGTGATGTGCCAGAAACAGTTTGATCTGGGACCAGAGGATGTTACTGGACCATAGTTACCAACATCTCGGTAATATGTTTATTAAAAAAAGGCAGGAAAAACGAAAAACGTAAGTATAGTTGTGGGTTGGTACAGCTGTAGTGTCCTGTTAATACTGAAATAATGAAACATACAAACAGAACTGTTTTGGATAACATACCTGTCAGAGAGAGTCTGTTCTTGAGTTAAACAATACAAGGGACTGGATTGTGGGAAGGCATGGATCATGGGGAGACTATAAGCGGATTCAGCACAGCCAGATGGACAAAGATGAGTCTTCTGGAGTGAATGATCTGATATACTTTGGACAAAGGCAAATGCAATATAGGCATGTATTAAATTATAAACCAGGGCCAAAACACATTGTGTGTGTGCTCAATTTACTATCATATTTGTTAGCACATTCTCTTAATGTATTTTGCCTGTGCCGCCTAGCAACATCCCAGGAAATACTCAGCCATGGTCTTCATTACTGCAGACTAGGTATTATTTCCAGTGGTTGTGTTCCTGGCTCAGGTGAGGCCACTCTGTTCTGCAGAAGAAAGTTTAAGTGTGTGGATATGAGCCAAGTTGGGCCAACTGTGCTCTGGACCAGATAGTGTTTTCCCAAATCCTGCCCTAACTGAGCTGCTGGATTCTGAAATTCTGGATTTTCACAGCCCCGGAACAGGTACCCACACCCAAGCTATAATTTATTCTTCGAGTGTTTTTATATATATGTATACAAAGCTTATAAATAACAGACTGCTGTTTGGTGTCTATTCTTTCCTTCAACCTCTGTCAGTCAATGTATGGAGAATTGACTACTGGGAAATTAATTTCCTTACTTGATATTTATTTATGGTGGCTCTACCCTGCACACCATTCCTCTAAAAGAAGTTTGGGCTTGTGAAAGAGAATTGAAAGACAAAGAGAAAAAAAAAATGTTGTACTTGGGAATGACCCTGGATGAAAATCCCAAATCCAAACACCTTTAAACTCTTCAGAATGATTACATGCATTCTTGTCAGAGGATGTTTCTGCAGAAGAGATTGCCTTATCCTTTGGAATGTCTCTTTTAAAAAACACTTACCCTAAACAAATGTTATGACACACTTGGTTTTGTTGGCACACTACTTCAAAAAGCTTCTTGTCTAGTAATTAATGATTCTTTTTAATTAAAAAAAGAAATTAAAGCATTCTCTTCTCCAGTAGTCATTTTTGCTGCCTGTGCTCTCATAGCTTATAGTAAGTGTTTACTGTTTTAAAACTGACAGTTCAAATCTAGCACAAACTGAAGTGGCACTAACAAGCAAATTGGTTCCATTTCTGAAACCTATTGTAGTAATTGCTCTGACTCCAGAGACATTCCCTAGGCAAAAGCAGTAATGATAATTTGGTAACTTTCTTTTAAGCAGACCTCATTTACAACAGCTAGCAGATATTTCTGCCTTCAGGGCTGAGGATAGGTCTATGGACTACAGTAATAGCTTCTCAGTATTAATTTTTCAAAAGAGGTTGCTTTAGTAGTGAGCAAACAACCCTATGTTTTCCAAATGTTATTTCTTAATCACTAACATTAATATCTAATTTTTTCAATCCTCATCCTTTATGAGTTTCCCCCCCAAAAAAAACACATGACAAAACCCTTGTTAAAATATCCAGACTATTAATTGCATTTCATCTTATAAAACCATAGAATCACAGAGTCATAGAGTTAAGTTGGATAAGATCATTCAGATCATTAGGTCCAACTGTAAATGTAGTGCTGCCAAGTTTACCACTAAACCATGTCCCTAAGTACCACATCTACACGTCTTCTAATACCGCCAGAAAGCGTGACTCCACCACTTCCCTGGGCAGCCTGTTCTAATTCTTGACAGCCCTTTCTGTGAAAACTTTTTTCCCAATATTCAATCTAAACCTCCCCTGGTGCAACCTGAGGCCATTTCCTCTTGTCCAGTCACTTGCTACATGGATGAAGAGGACTGTCACCCACCTTGCTACAACCTCCTTTCAGGTAGCTGTAGAGAGAGATAAGGTCCCCCCTTGAGTCTTCTCCAGACTAAACAACTCCACTTCCCTCAGCTGCTCCTCATAAGGCTTGTGCTCTAGGACCTTCATGAGCTTTGTTTCCCTTGTTTGGACATGATCAAGCACCTCAATGTCTCTCTTGAAGTGAAAGTCCCAGAACTAAACACATTATTCAAGGTGTGGCCTTGCCAGTGCTGAGTACAGGGGTAAGATAACTGCCCTAGCCCTGCTGGTCACACTATTTCTGGTACAAGCCAGGATGCCGTTGGCCTTCTTGGCCACCTGGGCACACACTGGCTCATGTTCAGCAGGCTCATGATCAGCAGCCACAACAGGGGACAGCTTTATTTCTCTCAGGAGGGCCACTTGGTCCCAGTTGTTGATGATAACAACCTGTTATTTTATTATTCACTGCCTAGAATGAAGCATCAAGGAGTTGTATTTGGGGTGCACAATCATGTTGTAAAAAAAGCAGTGTAGAGCTAAAAACAGTCTCTGCATTAAGCAGTTTATAAATCAATGTTAGTATCAGTAAGCAGTTAACTGGTGCTTTTACTCTCCTTTTCTCTTTTGTTTTAAGACCTCAAACATCCTTAACAGATTGGACTTCTTTAGGATCCTAGTTTAGGTTAGAGTTAAAAAAAAGAAATTATTACATTGACAAAGGGACTTAGCATAAAAGGTAAATTTGTTCATAAGTGTTTGTAAAGAAAATGTGAATTTTAAATCTGGCATTTAATTTATAGGTAAATTATTTTCCAAAAATAAAATTGCATATTACAATTACACAACATATTATAGGCTCCTGTGCTTTTTGGAAGTCCGATACCATATTATCTTCCCTTTCCACAAGGGTCTTCACTGACACAGCAGGTAAAATGCTTGTGGTAGTCAGCTGCCCATTGTTGCTGCGTTGTTCAACGATTACTTAAGCCCAGATAAAAGTAAATGTGTCAAATCTCTTTTTTGAGGGCTAAGACCTTGAACTTATTTTTCTTATACCCATATGCTAATACAGCAAATAAGAAATATTTCTGTAAATTAATATGAAGAAGTAAAACTGAAGAAAAATGAGAACAGTAATATAGAACCTAGTATAAAATGTGATCTGTTTTTTTAATCGAAACTATTACAGCATGAATTCTGATACTGATTTATAAGAACCAATCCATGTGTTGACAGTTTACAGTGCAAGACTTATTAATAAAAACAGTGCAAAGAGAAAACTAAAAAACCCACAACAAATAAAAGACAAGTCTAGGTGGCTCACAAATGCAGTTGAATGTTTAAATTAATAGATCAGTTTAATTGTTAAATGTCATTAGCTCATTTCTTCTTTTCTCATAATGCATATAAAGCAGAGATCATTTTCTATCTTGTGTTTATTTGTGTTTTATGCTTGAATAAATAAACCCCATGGGTTTTCAGTTCAGTAGTTATTCTGCAATAGTATTTTGGCATCCCATTGTTTTCTGCTGGCACTTGTGATTATTTCTTGAAATTGGAGCACGTATAGCGGGGATTCCTACCTCCTGCAGTTCTTTATGTAAAGTAAGTACTGGAAAAATAATCCTTTCAAGGAAAGTGCATAAAAATTGGTGCTCTATATCTTCATGTTTGAACCCCAGTATTTCTTAAATTGTTTAGTCTTTGTCACATTCATGTTAGTTTAGTACATCAAAGGCATAGAAACTGGAATGGCAACTGAAGAAGTTATTACTGACAAGAAAACTACAAACCCATCTTTCAACAAAGTTTGCTCCTCACTTTCGTTTAGGACTTAGAGGTAATTGAAGGCAACCTTTGAGCTTTTTAATCACATAATACCCAGCATTTTCAGGACAACTGAAAAAGACTTAGACACTTCTTATTAAATGTTCTTATTCTAGAGAGGACCTTTATTAAAACTGTCTCTACCTTCTCTTTTTTATCTAAAGTAAAAGGGATGTAATGCAGATATTTTGAAAGAGATCTCAGGGAATTTTATACTACTATAATCTTACTAGAAGTATTGTTTTAATCCCTTTACTGCCCATCTATCTTTATTTTCAATCACCTCTTTTTCTCCCTCCTCATTCTTGAAGAAGATATCTAAATGGTAGCCTCTTATTCACACTGACTCCAGTTACTTCCTGGTAACAGGTGCAATTTCTGTGGGAGAATATCACAGAATAACAATTTTCTTCTTTTATTCTTGTACTGTAGAGAATTACCCAATTGCTCTTCCTGTTGAATGAAAATCCTGAAATGGACTGTTTCTGTTGCAGTCAAAATTATTCTTGATAGAAACAGCAGTCTTCAAACTTAGCACAGTAGGATCAGCAGCACCTTATTTTCAGAAAAGGTTAGATATAATGATATAAATTGCTGATATATTGAAGGACTGAAAAAAACCTCTGGCTGACTTGAAAACAAGATCAGGAAATAAAATGGGTCTACTTCGGAAATAAACTATATGACTGGACATATGTTGTTGATGATGACTGTATGATGCTGAAGATGTTTCTAGCTTATTTCTTATAGGTCTCTAATTTTTTTTTCTTATTTTTGTAATTTTTTTGTACATATGTAGGTCTACCAAAGTAAAACCAGAGTATAGTCTTACTAATCTTTTACTATGCATAATCAGCAAAGATTTATGAAGGGGTGATTTCCCCTACCTTGACCAGCCTGATATCCTTCTGTGATGAGATGACTGGTGTAGTGAATGAGGGGACAGCAGTGGATGTTGTTTTTCTTGCCTTTAGTGGGCCTTTTGACACTGACTCCAGTAACAGAGACATTGACAAACTGATGAAGTATGGTCTGGAAATAAGGGTATTGTGGTGGACTGAAGATTGGTTGAACTGCCAGGCTCAGAAGGTTGTCATCAGTTGTACAAAGTCCAACTGGAGACCAGTACTTGAGAGGTCAATGCTTTGGCCAGTACTGTTTGACATCTACATTAATGATCCCAGGTGTACGAACTTTCATTATAGTGAAGGCAAACTTTGTTCATGAATTTCATGGACCCTGAATCACTGTACTTGATAGCTAATAGCTTGTGTCCACTCTCTAGGCTTTAGTCTTTATCTGTAATGGGGGCTTAAACGGAAAGGCATAAATGGTTACCTATACAGATGTAAATCTTGAGCTGAATCCCACTTTTGGAGATATAAGTTATAACTTTATATTAACAAAAATTAAAATAAGATGAGGATTTAAATGTTATAATCTCTTCTCCCTGAGGCAGAATTATGAAAAAGTAATTTACTTTATATTCAATGATATAATCAAGACAGAATTGTACATTGGTATTTGTAGATAGGTCATGTTAATGTTCATGGCTGTGAATATTAGCAGCGTCTCTTTCAATTCTTGACATGCAGAATTGGGGTTCCTTCAGGACTGCCTTACACCTGTGATTTATCTAAAGTGTGTGAGGTCTCATTTTGGTCAGGGCTGCCATGGTTTAAGCCAAACTGGCAACTAAGTACCACTCAGCTGTTCACTCACACCCCTCCAGGTGGGATGGGGAGAAGAATCGGAAGAAGGTAGAGCCTGCAAGCTGAGATAAGAACAGTTCAATAACAGGAATAAAGTAAATATTATAATAATAGAAATAATAACAACAGCAATAATTATAATAGTAACAGGGAACAACAAAAAAAGGAGAAATAAAATTTCAGAAAACACAAGCGATGCACAGTACAATTGCTCAGAACCTACTGACTGATGGCCAGACCATCCCTGAGCAGCAAAAGAGTGGCTCCCTGCCAATTCCCTCCAGTTTGTATACTGAGCACAATTCTAAGATATGGAATCCCTTTGGCCAGCTCAGGTCAGCTGTCACCTGTGCTCCCTCACAGCTTCTTGTGCCTCTCCTCACTGACAGAGCATGAGAAACTGAAAAGTCCTTGATTACAATAAGCACTACTTAGCGACAACTAAAGCATCAGTGTGTTACCAATGTTATTCTCACACTGAAGCCAAAATGCAAAATTGTACCAGCTACTAGGAAGAAAATTAAGTCTATCCCAGCTGAAATCAGAACAGTATCCACCCACTATTCTGTACCATTTATGTCGTGCTCATATCCCATACTTTCCAATATGCTGTCACCTTCTCTCTCTCTCTCCCCCTCTTCTCACCTCCTGCCACTCCTCCTTTATTGTCAGTAAATTCTGGTCTCACCCAAAGTTCCCTAAATTCTCCCTTCTCCCCCTCCCCCCCCAACTGCAGTCTGGAAAATTACTTGCTTATACCTTCTTTTTTACTATATGTTTATTGTGTCTTCTGCATATGAGATAGAGCATGAATACCTTTCCCACATCTAGTCCCGGTCTACCATCATGTTGTATTTATTTTTACTTTGTTTCTTGTTTTGCCTCAGCATCCACCCCTATGGTATTTGCTGTTACTTTAAATTTTGCCTGTGTCAGAATCACCCATGTTCCTTGAGCACTATTCTGGATTTTCTTTTATTCATCTCCACTGTATTTCATTTGGCATTTTTGTCCAGGAAGATCACCATATGTTCTCTCTGATATTTTTTCTCAATGTGTACTGTATGAGAAGTTAGTTAACACAGGCTCCTGCAATGAAAATGTGCAAAACTGTCAGTTTAAAACCTTCTGTTGTTCATTTGGACATGCATATGGGGCACTTGGGGGCTGGTTTGTTGATGTCTAAAAAAAGATGTGCCTTTTACAAATGAAAACTCTGCTACATGACAACACTTTGAAAGATTCAAATGAAGATTGAGTACCTATATTTTTATCATGAAATGTCTACAAGAAATCAGCAGTACTCATGCTACCTTGCTGGGCTGACCTTATTCAGTTTACCCCAGGGTGAAATTACAATTTCTTGTCCTTCCCTAGGCTTCTGTGCTGATAAAAGTAATGTGTGTTAATGAATTTGCAGTGAAAAAAATCTTCCATAAAAAAAAAGCAGCTAAGACTAATCACTGATGTTCAGCTGGGAGAGACTGGAATAATGACAGGGATGCTGTCCAACTTTCAAAACCTGCAGCCTCTGACAAGCAAAAGTGAGAGAATACCCACAGCCTGGTCTGTTAAACATCCTGAAAGAAGCAATGCAACCATAGAGCAAAGTCTGGTTTGTCTCTCCCTCATTTTCCCCCAGGCATACTGTTTTGCTGGTGAAATTATTCAGCCAGTGCTGGCAAAGGCTGAGTAGGATTTGTTTGAAGAGGGTTATGCCTCAAACTGCTTTTCTCTCCTGTACCTTTGGAAGGTCAGAATACCTCTTGGCCACTCTTACTATCGATCTTCTGTTTCTAACTCAGGTTTGCAGCTCTGCCTTATGAAGTCATTGTAGAAGCTGAAACATTTCCAAGTTTTCCAACTAGGCAATTTTTTTTGAAGCTAATTTGCCTTCACTTCCACTTGCAACATGGTACTGAAATTTCTTGACATTCAGCTCCTTTAAGCTGAGAGGTCAAAGCATTAGTTTATATGATTAAAGGATAATGTCCATAAACAAAAGGACCCCTGGGGACCAGGGGAACTGTGGCAGGTGGAGGGACCCCAAGGAACTAATCATCGGTAGTAGAGTACCTTGACCTAGAATTTCAGTAAAATCCGTGGGGAGCTATCAGATCCTGGGCCTCGTGGGAAACCCACTGGGAAAAGTCAGCCCAAGAAACTGCCTCCTATGAATGCCTTGCAAACTAAAAGGTGTTGCGGCCTACAGGGTACCAACTTTTGTGGGATGCAGGGAGACAGAATTTTGGGATTGTGTAAAATTAATTATCAGATGTTTTAAAAGGAATTTTGTGACTGTGTGGCACTCATCATGGGATGTTTAGTGAATGGAAAAAGGCAAGGAAGGGGGGCATTTGTCTATACGGGGGAGAAACAATAAAGGAGGAAGGTGGAAAGAGGCCAGTTGATTACAAACAGAGGCTGGCCAGTACACTTGTCTGAACCCTGTGCCTGATCACTGCAAGCTACCCTATATTCTTATAAAGTCCCAACTATCTCTTTTGTAGTTATAAGTGGATGTTGCAGAAATTCAACCTGGACTTGGTGAAAGAGTAAGAGATCTGATTATCAGCAGCTGGAGTGGAACCATAAGCCTTAGGGGCTTGAGGGCTGAGGCTGCAGCAAGTCAGGAAGACCTGGATCTTGTGTAGACAAAAGACCAGGTTTTGACAAGAGTCCTAGTATGTGGATATTCCACTATCAGATTGGGATCCTGATAAGCCAGAGAAGAGGTCCAGGGCTGGCTACTCATGTCTGTGTGGGTGGCTTTTTTGTACGAGTGGATGCCATAAAGATATTTTTTTTCTGTCTGTGCCAGTCTGTGCGTCTGGCAATGTGTTTGAAGCGTGTGCATGCACATGAACACATTTGTCAGTGTTGCGCTTAGCCTTGACACTGCCTGAAGCTGTGGACATAGTACTGCCACAGCCCCACATTTACATGACAGGGTTAAGGAGTACTTTCTGGGTCCTGATGACCTCTGGGTTGGGCACTCTTTAATGCACAAACACTAACAAATTAGTAAGCGTGAGCCAAGAATGATCTGTACACGGCCCTGGGAAAATAAGAGATGCACAATTCCAATTTCAGGGTTTTAGTCTTTTTTGTTTTTTTTATAGCTTCTGAAGATTCTGGAATAATTACTTTTGTGAGGCACAATTCTAGTGATGAGGTCTAACAGGAGAAATCCCATGGTCTGCAACAAACATGGAAGGAAAAAGATAGACAACGTGATTTAAAAGAAAAACCCAAACAAAAGTATCAGTCACTTCACAAGAAGCTCATAATAGATATAAACCTATTAAATGAATAAAAGTTTATTGCTGCCTTTTATAAAATATAAATAAAGTTTGGATCATTCCTTCTTAGCTTTTTCTTGTCTTTTTCTGTCAGTGTTGATCTTATAGGGTCTTAAGGTCATGTTACCAGTGTGTTTTTAAGCTGCACACAATTACCCTCAACCCTGTAAAGCACTGCACAGCAGGAGAGTATTTATGACCTGTCACAATGAAAGCCACTGTCTCATGCAGCTCAACAGGAGTCCAAGTATAATGCAGTAGTTATGAAGAATACGAAGGTACAAAGTAGGGATAACATATTTAAATATCACATTACTACGCCTTTGAACATAACATTTTTCAACCCATATTTTCCACTCAGAAGTTAAGCTGCATGTGTCCTCGGCAGGTTGCTGAAATATAAATTTTATTTATCTATTACCTATTATTTTCTTAGCAAAATTAGCAACCTACATCCCATTATTTGGGTGGATTATTAACCTTAACTACTGAGATTCAAGGGCACTTCACAAAGCATTTCTCAGTTAGTCCTCATGGTGTCTAACAATTTGTTTTACTTTTTTTTTCTTTTAAGAACAACCTATCACATAGTTTTATACTAACTTCAGAGCAGGTCTTTGTGCAACAAAATTTGTTCTGGTTATATATATAATGAAAGGGATATACATTCACACCATCTGAAAATAAAAAAAGCCATTAAAATGATGCAGTATATCAGAAAAATATATTTTGCTCCGTAGCATAGCCCTTTCACAGTATGGCAAATAAATGCTGGTATGATAAATGAAGAATTTTAGTGTCATTTGATGACTTTCTGAAAACATTTTTCCACCAACAATATCACTTTCATTCCTCCAATAAGAAACATGTAGGGGATTAAAAATAAAAATTATAAAACCAAAGTGGAATATTGTAAAGTCTGCTCTTTTTATTTATTTTTTTTCCCTCATTTTGATATTATCTTGCTGATGTCTTTCTTTATTTACGGTCTTACAGATTTCTTGGTTCTACATTTTGGGTGCTCCATGTGAAATGCCTTTCATGAAGCTCTTCCCCTATTTTTTCTTCCCCAGCAATCTAATGAACATGCAACCTTTGAAAATCCATCATTTAAAAACTCTAAAACCTGAATTATGACATACTTTTAAAGTGTCAGGACATGTGATTTTTTTTGCACTCATTTTGATATCAGAAAAACTTGTTATAAGTACTCCTTTATCCATTTGTGTGGAATCCATCATGTCCATGATTAGTATCATGACTTCAGCATCAGAATGCATCGCATACTGATGGTTTATCCAAGCTGTCAGCTGTTTACAGCCAATCAAGTAAGTATTCTACAATGCTAAACACTCTTTAATTTACAAGTAGATAGAATATGTGTTAATGATTTTGTTGAAGCAGACTAACAACTTTGGATCAATGTCAGCTGTCACTTGATTAATTATGTACATAAGGCAGCTGATCACAGAATTTTTCCACTTTTTCCCTTTGGTATTTGTATTTGTTCTTCACAATTAGTCATAGTCACTCAATGGCTGCATATGATGAAGTCAGCAAAACAAACCTTAACAGGGTGTTAAATGCTGGGCAAAATAAATACAATTTGTTTAGTGCGGTATATAGAAGAAGTCTGGAAATGACATTACGATTTTTTACATTAATTTTTGATCACTTTGTTAACTTGGGAGAGGTACAATTTTTCCCTTAAAATGCAATTACATTATTTTCACTAATACTTAATGATGATGATCCTTTTATCACTACTTGATTAATAACATTTTCTCATCTTTTGCTTTATAATGCCTGACTTAGTATAGCAAATTAGGATTCAGTGACGTTTTTCTTTTTCCAGCATAGGCATTATGCTTTAAAACTGTGCTGCATACTCAGCGGCAAAACTCAGAATTTGTTCTGTTATTGCAAAACTGATTAGCATATTGCAGGTCACTGTGGTCCACCATAAGTAGTGGTAGACCAGTGGTTCTGTGATTCTGTGTGGCACTGCATGTTTACTGCTCATCAGAGATGTTGTAAAGAGTAAGGAAAATGAATGAAGATAGCTAAAACTTTGAGGCTCGTGTAGTGCAGCACTGCAGTAAGCTGCATCTTGTCCTGTAGAGAAGACTCAGGTATCTGTTCTTTCTCGATAGAGCTCACCTCTTCTGGGATAGCATAGTTCCTTGTCTTGTGCTTTCAGTGTCTGCTCAGAGATACCTAGTGCTCCTAGCTTTAGGTTAAGTGCTGGTTTCCTAAATTCCTTACTACATTCAGAGGACGGAATGTCTCAGTATGAAGACGTAGATGACTGCAGGCAATCTGACCTTAACAGATACAAAACCTATCTATATAACCCATCTTATTATAAGAATGCTTTGCAAAAACAAGGAAGGAATGTTTATTATGGCTTTACTTCCATTTTTTTTACTGAATTTAGATTTTTGTCAGTTTGAATAACTTAATTCTTTTCAAACTTCCCCTTTTATATTTTTAAAGTAAATAGTATTGAAGTCCTCCGAACCCCTTATGTGCTCATATAAACCTCTTTATAAAACCACAGAAAAGGTATGTATTTCTGTAACAGATTTGCTTTTGAAAATTACAGTGTTGCTACAAACACTATAATAAATGTTTTGAAAGCTTTTACTAACTCTGCTATTCTTTCTTCTTGGCTGGATCATTTTATGAACAGATAACACTGGTATGAAAACTAAAGCTCTCAAATCAAATTTTTGTAGCAGAGATTTGTACATGCTCTTTAAAATTTTATTTCCCACAATTGCTACTGAAGATTTAAATATTAATGTGATTTTAATATTGCATAGAAAAAGACAGAAGGTTGAGACCTTCTTATATCTTAATATAATTCCTGCAAAGAAAGAAGCAGGCATTATCAAGACTTGATGTAGCTAGTGGCATGTCAATGAAAAATAACGAATCTGAACACACTGCCTGTGAAGAATGTTGGGTTACTCTTTCATTATTCACTCCAATCTCATAACTTCATTCACAAAGAATTCATGAAATGCATTGTTAAAAATATATAGTTCAGAATACAGTACCATTACATATTTTATCCAATTGTCAACTGTTGCTGCAAAAAGTCAATGTTAAACTGAATCCTCTTCTTAAAAAAAAAAGACATAGCACTGTGCTTTCCAGGTGTTTCTACGGATTAACGTTTTCTGCTAGCATTTTCTTTTTAAGTAAGAAGAAACAAGTCTGTCTCTTTCTCCCTTTTTTTAATTGTGATGATACTGAAGAAGGTCTATACCTCTGTAGAGAGGCTGCTGAAGTCCCTAAAACGTGAAAGAGAACTCTGACTACCGGCCTGCTGATATGACCTCTGGTTAGCAATTGTTTTCTTATAAGGAAAGTTTAGAATATTTTCTTAGATGGAGAGACAGTAAGGAAATTCTGAGTTGCAATATGTGATAAGGGAGGGATTACAAACCATAATTACTAGTTCAGGGATTCCTTATTTCCTCAACTCATATTAAATCAAAACTATTCTACACCAGTTTCTTTACACGCATCTTCGTTTATCTTGTTTTGCCTATGGCAGATGAGATATTTAATAAAGTTCTTGGCCTTCTTTAGCTAACACCCCTTTTTTTTATCTGGATTTTTTCCCCCTACTCTGTTCTATACCACTGACACTCATGTGCAGTGTGGCCACCAGCACATTTTAAAAGCCTTTTAAAGTCTACATTGTATCTGGTACAAATGAACGGAGAATTCTCACTGTTCATGCAAGCAAATAGCCAGATTCCTATAAATCTCTAGTCAAAATTTTTGTACACTGTGTGCAGGAGAGATTTTTAAGGTGGGACTTAAAAGGTAGTATCGAGGTGACTTTGTGTAAGCTTAAAGAAAAATTTCCTCAAGTGCGAAAGATAGTGTGGGAAAAAAGATTTTGCCTGAAAATCTGCCAAGTCAGTCCTGAAGGAGACTATGTAGATTATCCAAACTTGACTCCTCCGCCCAAGCCAAGCCTATGTTATTATGAGTATGAATTTTTATAACTTTGTATAACCTTATAATGTGAACACATATAATCTTTCAATTTGTGATTGGAAAAGAGCCCCTAACTTGCTTAAGCACTCGTATAACCTAAACTGCAAATGGTTATTAACCGTGGGCAGAGGAAAATACAGACATTTTGTTCAGTTAGATAGCTGGTCACATATAAAGTGTATGTATGTGATGTATACAGGACAGATAAAAGTTGGCAGCATGTATGGTCAGGGTAGTCTTGCCTGACCATCTGAGGATGGCCTCCACGGGGAAGCCTGCAGAAAGGACTCCTGTTATCCCTTAAATGGTGACTGACGTTCTGTCCAAGAGCTTTCTCGTTGAGCTGTACCCTGTTCCAAGGATCCAAACACGTTGCTGCAGTTTGTGTGCTAAAACTACGACATGGTGGAACACAGAGTGAGAGATTTTCTCTTTTACTCACTAGATGCTATATTTTATAACTTGGAAAATAAAGAATAGCATCTCGAAGCTATGATTTCTTTCATTATTCGTGTTAACTGAGTTTCTGCTTTCCAACTGCTAGTTGTGATGTAACTTTCAAAGAATTTGTATTAGTCCACATTTAAGATGACAAGAACGTTGATTGTAGCTTGTTTTGGGAGGTTAGAATACAGCTGACCAAGTTTTCATAACACTTAAGGAGACTTTGTTAACACCTTGCCTATGTGGCAGATACACTTTTTGTTGGGCAATGATCCTCCAGGTGGTATATTGTTCTGTCTGCATTATTCTATTAATAAACCATCTGATTCTATACCTGGGCTCAGGAGCTCTTGATTAGTGCTCAGTAAATAAAATACATTTTGGGGGGATTGGGAGAGAACTTTAATTCAAAATTATTGTAAGGCTTTTTGCTTGTAACAAGCCTTTTGATATGTCAAAAGTGTGCAAGAGAGATTATAGGAAGCTGACATTTCTATTGTTTATAGAGGGTTGGAAACTAGTTTTAAACAAATATCACTCCAGTTTCACTGCATGAATCTGTTCCCTATGCAGACATATGAGGTGCATGGGGCAAAGATTCCATTTCACTACATCGAAACCAGCGAATTCTTCCCTTGTCATTGCAATTTTTCATGTTTTCAAGTTTCTCTGTTTTCCAAGTATCCAAGCGAGCTCATCACTTCTAACTACTGCTACAGGCTGCAAAAGACAGCAACAAACCTCAGCTGAGATTCACACCTCATGAAAACATAAAAGGTGAGAGTTAATAGCTACAGCCATTCAAATGGGTCTTTTACCCATGGGCTTTGCATGTTTTGGAACAAGAGAGGCATGATATTACTTTTACTTCCTTTGTGCTCTTTTTGTAGTCTCTGGGGAATTTTGCAGCAAAAAGTATTCTGGAGGAGAGTATAACTTCAATAGCACTTCCAAACACCTCCAATATCTGCTAAGATTTTTCTAGCTAGTGAGCTGTAAACAGATTCCTGTATTTTCTGATAAGGGTTTAGGCAGGAGGCTAAATTATGTATTGTAACATCACAAAAAGAGCATCTAAGTTCGGATCTGCTAGAAGTGTGAAAATAATTGTGCTTGTCTATAAGCACATGTTAATGATTTAAAGAAATTATTTCTGTTTCTGTTAATGCCTATTCTGTATTTGGCTTCCGCAGCACCTCCTGAAATTCTGTTTGGCCACCCACAGGACATATAAAAATAAATGTTTAGGTTTCCTCTATGCAGATGTTCAAATGTGTTTCCTTAACTTTTTCTGATTGCTTTATGTATTTCTGAAGTATATGCTGGTATATACTCAGGAAATTATTTTATTGTCACAGGAACACAAGCTATGAACAACACATCCAAAGAATAGTCACAGTCAATGAATAATAGCACTGAATTAGTAGAACTACTAAATAACACACACCCCTCCCCGTAATAGATTTACAACCTGTTTGCAAGAAAAAGGCTTTGTTAGTTTTAATCAGAGAAGGGTTTGATTGATGAAAGTTTTATTCATCTTGTATATGCAAATATTTTGCAGAGCTTCTACCCACTGGTAGTACAAACATCTGGTAACAATAATGAAAACACTGTTGCTCACAGTGCAGCTTTCCTTCTATTTTTATTAATATTTTATTACAGAAAACTACCCTGTAAGGAAAAAATAAAGAGCAGATAACAATTATTTTTACAATATATTTTTATTACTAATACAAGTTACTGCAGTGATTAAAAGTAGTGCCATGCTCAGGGGAGTTTGGTATATGGGTATTAGCAGAGAGAAAGTAGTTACCCTTTTACCCTTACACTGTTCAACTCAATAAAATGAAATTACAGTTGTAGGAGGATAACAGGATTATTGTAGAGTCATCATTTCCTACAGCATTAATCCTTTAAATTTGACCTTTCAGGAGTTCATTATGCCAAAATCGATAGATCATGCTCATAGGAAAAAGTTGTCTGGAATACCTGAGAACCATTGAGGTAACTAAACAAACATCCCGAGACAAGTTGCATGTATGTATTTAAAATAGGTGTGTATTTTTGTGCACATATATATACATATATATGTATGCACATAAATACAAGACCTGTCCCTGTCCAGTTTCTTTTAATTGCCACTTAAGAATATAAATACAAATGTAGTTATGATGGATATTATCATGGTGTTTAAAAAACATAAAAGGAAATGACAAAAATATGCCATCTCAATATAAAGACAGGGCACCAGTTCTTCACAGGAGTTAAAAAACCAACCCAACTGATAGTTATTTCCTTTTATTTTTTTTTCCTCTATTCCATGTCTAGATAACTAATGGGGTGGGTGAAAAGCATCAGGAACTAAGGAAGACTGATGTCACACCTTCAGGGGGATGGAAATAATGTTGAAAAACAATGCTCTCAGATCAATCAACCCCACCAAAGAAGCTGCTTCCAGGCCTTTAATGAGTGCTGAGCCTGATTTCAACTTCAGAATTCACTTGTGAAGAATTACAGAATATCCATTACACAGATGCCTTCCAGCAATTGTAATTTGCTCATCTTCACAACCCAGTGGTCTGCATTGGTCACTGCATCAAAGTTGGGTTTAAAAGCAAAAATCAACAGTGCAATGCCCATCCCAAGACATCTCAGGTCTCTGCAGGAATAATGACTGTCATATAAGATGACAGTCATCTGGATTCCAGCTTCTGAAATCAAGCGTATCACTGTCCAGTTACTTGTGAGCTACTTACTGCTATTTTTAGTAATTAAATATTTTAATTACCTCCTTCTTTTGTGAGATCTCACAGTCCGCATGGGATACTAACTTTTAGAAATTTCAGTGACCCCTTCCACCGACTCGTCATCTATGGAGAACCTTAATAATTATTTTTTTAATCTAGTTTCTTGTTATTCCCTATCTTTAAATTCTGAGGTTGAAATGACAATGTCAATCTGGAGCATAATGCATAAATTTATATTAGAGGATTGGGAGGAGGTTGTAAACAAAACATAAACTTCAAACCTTTAAAGAGTTTACAAGTTCAGTGATCAAAATGCTTATTATTGCCTCCCTGCTATCTTCCCCTTCAAGTTAAGGACAAACTCCATGCTGCTTCTGTGAAATGACAGCCCTGAACACCTTTAGCACACTGAAGTGTTGGTGGATGCCTTGAAGTAGAGGTAGCAAATAACCACTGATGTGTCTGAATGTTTTGAAATAGTTTTGATTTTGTTCCCTAACATCAAAAGCAAGAAGAATATGACCACTTAACTGAAGTGGCAGCATACTGATTAGAGAGAAACAGAGAGGAGAGAGACAGAACGCAGTGAATGCTCACCTGCCTATTGCTAATTGGGGCATTCAGCAGATAATCTTACGACTGATGCAGTTTAAACTTTCTTATTGTAATATAGACAATATTATTTTATTGTAATAGAAGACCTATGATATTGATTAACACTCATTTGTTGTCAAAACTATTATCCTCTCACTTTTTCGCAGATGAGAAACGTTTATAAACTCACAATATATTGATTCATTACATAATAAGTACAGTGTAGCTCACAACTTTCTTTGAACACATTTTGAAAGATGCAGTGGCTTTCTGGCTTTAACTTTTAAAATGCAATACTAATCTCTTTTAATTCTTCATATTTTCTTATCAGTACATACAGGTTATACTACAAATGAAGGATCCCATGTTAATTCCTGGAGACCAGTTATTTCAAATTCTTCCTTACTTGGATCAGGGTACTTCTCATGAATATGTGCTTGTGAAACTCAAACCTCTGACAGTTTCATTCTTGTGTTGAAATTAAATATCTTGCAAATTTCAAGAATTAAAATTAGCTGGGATAAGACTGCTTCTGATAAACATCTTTGCAGACTAGATTATAAAATGTAGATTAAATCTCTTTCAACAAACTTTAAAGCTCTTTATGCTGTGACTTGTACTAAGACTCTTTTAGTTTCAGATTTCTTTTTTTTCTGCCTCTATAATAATATATATAATTAAAACAGATTTTGATTAAAATTAAAGATGGATTTTAAGTGAAGATGGCTTAAGATTACAGAATGACTGAGGGTGATGAATATTAATTATTACTGGAGATAATTACTGGTCTGTATCTTGGGGCTTCAGCATTTAGTACCTCCTCAGACAACACTAAGTAATTCTGATGGTGATGCTATTCTGGGGAAAACATTGATTGTGAGAAAGCACCATTGATGAATTCTTAGAAAATATTCTTATGCAGTTCAAACTTTTTCCTGTTGCTTTTCTCACCTGAAAATCTACACATATGTTAATTTCAGGTGAATTCAGCATATTTAATAAAATATACGAGGAGAATATGAGTGTGTTTTAGCCACACATGTAGTTTCTCATATATGTATCATGGGAAAAATATTGTGACTTAAAGAATTGTTTCTTCATTACACCAGAAAACAATTGTGCTGATTAATCATACATCATAACATTTTAAAGTACTACCAGCTAAAAGTAATAATTGCAGAGGTCTAGCTGCTCTCTTGTATACCTGTTCCTAAGATCTTAATTTTCTTGCAGAGAATAGTATTGCACTGTCTGAACTTCTATGAGTTAACCTATGGATCAATGACAGAACAGATCACTCAAATACTGTCAAAGTTATCAAAATGAAAAAAAAAACATGTTTGTATGAAATTGTCTGATATTTGACAAATCTCTTATTTTCTTACCTTGACAAAAGTTCAGACTGAGTTTCTTCTGTAGTTAGTAAGTAAAACCCTTTTTCATTTACAGGGTCTTGATGCCAGGAGTAGTAACGGACTAAGGAAAGGGTTAAGAGTTTTCTTCAAACTATGTATTGACTGTCTTAACTTAGTATAGGGAATAGGTATGTTCTTGTTCTTGCTAGTCTTGTAGTTAAGCTATAACCCAGAACAGAATAAGTAACCAAAACACGTTGTTTAAAATCAGAGACCCTTTTCCGTCAGGAAGATGAATGTCTGACAGGAACTTTTTTCAATTAGTTTCTAAAAAACTTGAGATTGCCAGCTGGGAAAACTGTGCCAAAGGGGGAAAAGTGAACAGTGAGGAAGACTTCTTACTTCATCCAGAAGACCTTGGCCCAAGACCACCAGATGGAGTGAGCAGGAGCAGAGGGGAGGGGAATAAATAAGTTCTTGAAATTAATTGTAATAATCTCCTCCTATGCTTGTGAAATCTGATGAATTCGTATGTTTGTGTGTAATAAATATGCAGCTTGTTGAGCTCTCAGTGTGCGTGTTAGGAGAGATCCCCCTCGCACCTGGCGCCTACAATGAACATACCTGCTTTATTACTAACTCTTAGTGAGTTATGAAGTTCTATTCCGTTAATCAGTCTTAGCCATAATGACAAAGGTGGCTGATTGTGTATTCTGGGCTATGTTCGCAAGAATGCAGCCGGCAGATTGAGAAATTCATTATTAAAAGTTTATTTCTCCAGAATATTAAAATCTTGCATTGAAAACAACGAATTTTCCTGGATTTAATAAACTGCAGTGTGGTGGCTTTACAGAACATATGTTGTAAGGATAAAAATAGGGCATCATTGTACTTATGATGAAGACAATCCCTAAGTTGATATTGACTAGGAAGATTTTGGATCTTTTTGGGAATACTCAGCTACTGAAGCAAACTTTCAGAAGCAGCAGCTCAGGACTTTAGTTTATTTCTTAATGTCTTTTCTTCCAGATGAGAATAAGAAACCTCTTTTTTGCTTTGAAGCTCTAAATGTACATGTAGCTAAGTAGTTGTGGCTCTTTTCATGACTGAAGCTTTAAAAGGACCATCAGATACAAGGAACTGGATGTCATTTTGTACAGTGTTGCCAATGTTGTCATCTTTTTCTCTTTCGCATATCTGTATAACTGACAGCAGCTGTGTTTTACACACACAATTCATATGCAGCATAGTAGAGTATTAAAATCTACCTTATTCTTTGGCTGGTAGCTGCTAATCTGTCTATGACTTCTGCAATTATTTGGTCTCCTCTTGTTAACATTTTACCTTAAGGAATACAACTGCACTCCTTCGGGAAGAGGAAGAGTAAACCATTAGAGAGAAAGTCAGTGATGGGCATTGTTTGCTACAGGGAAGCCCTAACAAAGGTTCAGTATACTGGGCTGATATGCATACCTATTAAAAAAGGAGGGAGAAGATTACATCCAAGCTATGCCTAGGTTAATGCAAACTGGTGAGTATTTTACTATGACAAGAGCCCTTTACCTGAGAAACATTGTACTTTTAGCAAAGCAGAGGAGTGCACATCTTCTGTGTAGCTTAGTCAGCTGTGTGGAATGCTGCGATTCTATCTTCGATCTGTGATTCATCCACTTCTGTTTATTTTTATTCTACCTTTATCACTTATTTATCTGTTTGTTTTGAGTTTTATTCATGTTGGAAAGAGAACTTTTTGTTTGTTTGTTTTTTTTTGTTCCCATAAGGGGCAGTAGATCAGAAAAGCACCGATACTGCTTTCCTGTTCATGAAATCGCTCTGGTCTCTATGAATTTGTCATTCTTGAACCATTTTTTCTGCACAGGGCAGAAATCCAGACTGTGTATACATATGGTCAAGGGCTATATAAATAAGCCCTCCAGGGGCAATTCATTCAGTGCTTATTTTAAAGACACTTTGGGTGGGGCAAGTGTTTTCAGTTCTGTTTCCATCTCCCTGACTGTAAGGAGGACCTGGATGGCTGGTTTTGAATAGCCACAGAAAGGCAGATGGGTGTGATCCTCCCCAGGTGCCTTCACTGATTCTAGAAAGTGAGATGCTCTTGGGAAGGCTGGATCTACCATCAAAGTTGAGGAATGAGAAAATCTGGACCTAGCTGAAGCCCTGAGCAAATGTCACTGTGTCTGTGCCACATGACTATGAACCTGCAGCAGCCTGGGCACGCTGAACTTCCTTGTTTCCCGGTGCACTCTAATGCCCAAAGTTCAGCAATGTCTGTGTGGTGGTTACTATCACAGGAAAGTTTACAAGTCTTAAAGTCTTAAAGGGGTAAATAGGTCAGTCTTAAAGGGGTAAATAAGTCTTAAAGGGGTAAAGTCTTAAAGGGGTAAATAGGTCAGCCTTTTTTTCCAAGCCTGCTCCTTCACGTTGATATGTGTCTAAGGACCAAGTGGGTGCTTTTGTTTGGAGTTCATGCTCTACTATTTGTCCTTGTGAGCTATAGCGAAGGCCCAGCATCTCCAGTCCTATTTAGTTCTTTTCAGACAGTGTTGCTATTTTGACACTGTTGCTATCTTATTAGCTCAGCCAAGCTTTTCCTTCTGACAAGTAGCAAAATAGGCCATTTGAACCTGCTAACAATTTCAGAAGCAGTCTTAACAGTATTCCCTTAAACAAGGGATGCTTCTTCACAGCTTCTCTTTTTTCTTCCACCAAAACTATTTTCAAAACACAACCAGCTCAGATGATTGCTCCACATTCACAGCAATTTTCACTTAATTTGCTCACAGTCATGGAAATTAGTGTAGCCCTAGGAGGACTTATTCAGCACCACTTATTAGAATGCTTTGCTGTAGAATAAACTGCAGTCCTTCCAGTTTCATAACATGAGGAGTGTAAGCATTCTTGGAGCTGGAAATGCTGCTAGGAATGCTAATAGGAGAGTCTTGTTTCTAATGCTCATCTTGTCTGAGATTTTTGAAAGCTATCCCTAATGTCTGTAAGGCACAGATGCTTGCAGTTTCTATCTTATGTGTGCTTGATGTTTTCCTGATGTGAAGTGTATTTGGGCAGCAAGACGATTCTCAGACCTGTCCAAGATCTTGTTGCAATTAAAAGGACATCTAGGTGATAGATGTGGCTCATGAAGCTCGCTCCCTGTAGATCAGTACATTTCTGCTTGTGGACTATCTTCAGACATGTTAGAATTTTTTAATTTTCAGTTCAATGACAGAAAAATGTCTATTTAGTAAGCTGGAAAAAAGTAAACATCTCTATATAGAGGGATTATTTTTAAGATTGGATGCATTTTTTTATATTAGCCTGTGAATCAGCAAGGGAAATTCTAGTTTGCTGATTTGAAGAGGAAACTCTAATTCTTGGAAGAGGTGAAGCTTGAGAGTTTAATCTTAGGAAAACAAGCGAGAAGACTGAAGGTCAGGAGCTTGTGAGATCAAGCAAAATCATTTGCCTAAATCTCTCTCTTCAGTGAGATATTGAAAAGGAAGTTAAACATCCTTCTAATTATTATTCTTGATGAGTAAATTTTTTGTACTGAAACATCACAAGCATTCCTTAGTTTAAAGATTTGTTATTGAGGAAGTGAAGATCTTCATGTAGGTAGTATTCCCCTAGTTATTTATTTGATTAGTTATTTTACTGAAAACCTGCATGGTCACTTAATCCATTTAGTAGTTCTACCAGTTCCCTATTGGAATCCTGATGCTTTGAAATTACCTCTCACAGAGCTTAAATGTTTAAAATAAAAGAGGGGCACTTTCAAAGGTACCTATTGACAGCCAGACTGATTTGTGTCCCTAATACCCTTAAACACTTTGGAGAAAAGAGAATGTCTTTTGTGGAGGCTTGGACAGAGCCTGCAAAAATGTGCAATTGCCAGGCTTTTTTATGGTTAATGGAGAGATAGCGAAGTTTTTTTGCAGATACATTTGAAGTTGGAGCCTAATTTTAGAAGCTTTCAATTGTTCTCTGTATGTATCTTTCTCTCCCCCCTGAGTAAAGAACTCTGAGGACGCCTGTCTTCCCAGCTAAAACTGGCTGTGGGGATACCCTCATGAAGCTTGCAAATCACATAGATATTTTTAAATGCTTAGGGAATGCCTTTTCCCCCCTATCTGTAATCTGTCTATCAGATAATCATAATGCATTTATTTTTGGACTGCTGTGAATCAATGTGTGTGGTTTTAAAGCTGTACTGTTACTATTTGTATGACATTGAAAGAACATAAAGCTGATTTCAGTTGTCCTTTAAAATTCCTATATTTGCATAAGACTAAGACTTCTAGTAAAAACTGTCTAAACAATTTAACTTTAATCAATATTTTCATTCCTAAACTGCAGGGTAGGGCAACAAACTTTGCAATTGATTTTTTTAGGCCATCTCAATATTATGTGAGGCTGCACAGGGTGCAAGACACATAATTGATCCGTTGTTGAGGCTTTTTTGTTGGTTCGTTTGTTGAAGTATTTTTTTAGAAAATACTGTTCTATGATTTAAAGCTTCAGAAAAATCTTGTACATAGAGATACGTTTCTTGCTGCTCTTATTTTAACCAGAAGAATTCAGATGACAGTAAAATTCAACAGAAGCAGACTTCCAAAATCACAGAAAAAGATAGGATTGGGAATAAATAATGCTAAATACCTGCTTCAAAAAGCCAACATTGGATTAATTTATAGTACAATTGAAAAAATATTCCTTTTGTTATTTGATTTATATGTGGGTTTTAATAAATAAAGTTTACTATTTTTGAAGTGTAGTCAATGTGAATCTGCCAAGATAGTTCAATGTAGAGATGAATTCTTACAAAGATTTTATATGTCTTCCATTTCTTTTCTGTTGTTATCATCCCTCCAAATTTAAAAAATGCTTTCAGAAAAAAATGGGAAATAATTTATACACTGTTGATGCTGGTACATCGATGAAACACCAACATTTGGAAAATGCCTGGATGTGAGGATGAAATAAAAGCAAAGGCTTAATGGCCAATAGCATAATTGCTTTAGCTGCTGTCAGAAAAGGAGATAATGGTGAGAGCTTAAGTGAGAATATCATTTGGGTTGTAAACTGAGGTAATCTGTCTGAAGTCTTATAAGTTGATGAAAATACTTATCCGGAAGAAACATGTTGCCCCCTGGAGTTCTCATGCTTTCACATGCAGCCACCAATTGCGACCCATCATCTGTCACTTATTGCTCATCAGTCCAAAAATACCCTTTTCTTAGAATCATAGAATCATAGAACAGTTAGGGTTGGAAAAGACCTTAAGATCATCCAGTTCCAGCACCCCTGTCATGGGCAGGGAAACCTCACACTAAACCATGCCACCCAAGGCTCTGTCCAACCTGGCCTTGAACACCGCCAACCATGGAGCATTCACAACTTCCCTGGGCAACCAATTCCAGTGCCTCACCATCCTAGCAGTAAAGAATTTCTTCCTCATATCCAATCTAAACTACCCCTGCTTAAATTTCAGCCTGTTACTGCTTGTCCTATCACTACTGTCCCTAATGAAGAGTCCCTTCCCAGCATCCTTACAGGCACCCTCAGATACTGGAAGGCTGCTTTGTGTCTCCACACAGCCTTCTCCAGGATGAACGGTCCCAACTTTCTTATCCTATCTTCATACGGGAGGTGCTCCAGTCCCCTAATCATCCTCGTGGCCCTCCTCTGGACTTGTTCCAACAGTTCCGTGTCCTTTTTATGTTGAAGACACCAGAACTGTGCACAATACTCCAAGTGAGGTCCCTTGAGAGCAGAGTAGAGGGGCAGGATCACTTCCTCTGACCTGCTGGTCACGCTCCTTTTGATGCAGCCCAGGATACGGTTGGCTTTCTGGGCTGCAAGCACACACTGCTGGCTCATGTTCATTTCTTCTGATCTTCTACCTAAATGACTCTTACAGAAAATTGCTTTTCTAACTTAAACGCTAAAATAAGAAATTAGATGCATGAAATATGCATGCTACTCTCTAGTATGCAATCAAGAAATATTTTGGCAAAAGGAATTTGATGTTAACTAAAGTTGGCTTACTAAAACTGGCAAAGAAGTGAGATCTAACCTAAAAATTTTACACCTGCTGAACTGTTTCTGATTTTATTGTAAGAGACAACAGCCAGATGTGGAAAGCTGAAGCAGGAAAAGCACCACGTATAATCCACTGAACAGCTCCTGTGGACATTTAGGAGGCTTGGAATAGGTTTGCACTGATCAAGGCTGATTGTCTATGCATATCAGGAGCTGTATTTTTGCATGCAGTGAATTCAACTTATCCTGCTTATACAGGTTTCTTTTAGTGAGTACTCACCAGTACTGTGGGTGATATGATGCAGATACTGGAATGCTCATATTAGAGATGGGAGAATAATGGAAAATTCACTGATTCCTTTTCCAAAGGGAAAATACCTGATTCCTTTTCCAAAATTGATTCTTCCATCTGGAAGAAGTATGTGGTCTAGGTTCCTCAGTTTCTTAATGCATTATTTGCCTGCATGTTGCTGGCATGGGGCTGGCTGTGAATGCACTTTCTCTGTTATTCTTTCCTACTTCTACTTAGGGCAGAAAAAGACCCTCTTTAATACGGTTTAAGAATGTAGAGTGTAAATTTTCTTTGCATTCGGGTTTTAAAGCTTGCTCTTACTTTTCAGTGCCAATCCTGTAAGCATTTTTTTTTGTGCAGTAATTGCAGTTATATGCCCAAGCTCACTCTGACCATGCATCAGTTATCTTCCATTTTTTAATGAAGCCTGAGTTATTTTAACCTCATTGAAGAAAAAAAGTAATAACCATCTTCTGTATTTTTATAATAATGGTGTAATTATGGTTTCTTTCATCATTAAAGTCTCATTTGTAAGCACCTCTGAAATATGTATTTATATATGAATGTATCTTGTTTAATTATTAGAACGTAGTTGTGCCACGTTTACAGCATATTTAAACTGATTTATTACGGTTTTTGTAATACAGGTAAATGAACGCTATTAGCTTCAGTATTTTCACAGCATAGCAAGAATTTGCTTTTGTTCTACAGTGTTAGGCTTTGCAATTTCTTACAATTTCTTGCAATATAATCGGTAGTGAGCTGAGTAACAGTAGACCTGCTGGACAACCAACTGCTAGCTAAAAAAGGAAGAACAGCAACAGTAAAAGGAGCAATTAAAATATTGTAGACTGACGGCACCTGTTTTTTTTCATTTCTATTGTAAAGTGTATATCAGCTTCATATATCAAAAATAACTGAAGTCTCAGGCCAGCTGCAATTCCCTGTACTGAACTACTCAATCTTTTACAAGAGCAAAGCTCACATTTGTATTTTCCTTTCTCACATTTCTATTTTTCCTTATCCATCTTTGCAATGCCAGGTAGTAGCCATAATGGTGCATAGCAAGGATGTTGTAATAAAAACTTCTTCATTAAATGGAGGAACTTAACCATGACGTAACTCAAAGAAGCAGATTAAGTGATATAAATGACAGAAGAGAGAGAAAGCAAACAAACAAACAAGGAGACTTCCTTATTTATGCACGCCATGGTACAGCCCAGGATCCCAGGCAGGATCCCTGTCCATTGACCACCTAGAATGGCACTTTGTTGATATGTGTCATTTCCCAAATGGATGCTCAGCTTAGTACTAGGTAAAAAAAGAGAGGAATCATTGCTCTAGTGAGTCTAGTGAACTATCTACTATGTACCACTATCAGTAAGGACTAATCTAGCTGTGGAATGTAGAAACTAATTCCAAGGCTGAAAATGAAAAGAATGAAGTGCTTAGCCAGGCTTTGCAAGTGAGGCACATAATCCAGAAGAAGGGAAGAGTTCTTAGCAGTAAGGCTGCAGAAAAGCTTTCTCAGTCTTTTTTCTTAGTCTGTAGTATCTCAGTGTTTCCTGTTGTGTCACGGCAGAACACGCATGCTCAGTGGGTTATTTTTTTGTGTGAGAAGAAAACCTCCACAAGCCTTGAAGAGTACACAAGAACTTGTCACTAATTTTTCTGGCCAGAAAAGAACACACAAAAGATGCACTCTTGACAGCTGATTTTAACTTTCCTGTTCTGGGATTCCATCATATTAGCAATACAGACAGTGACTGCAGAAGCCTGAGAGGAGAGAGGACTTACCTCATCTGACATGACATTAAATTGGGTTTCATATTCACAGGAGAGAAGGAAGATAGTTGTAATTTAAGATATTCCCTACATCCTCTCTCAATTGCCTGGTACAGGTCATGCCTTTCTTCTAAAAAGCTAGATGAGGTTAAGCAGAAGGGAAAAAATTCTTGACTACAGGAGAAAAATTTTCCTCCCTTCCTAAATCCTATTTTTCTGATTTCTGTTAGTTATGATGGGCTTAAGAAGCTAAAAGCATGTGTAAGAGCATGAAAGGACATATATTTCCAGATGTTGCATCTTGAGATTTCTTAGGTAAGGAAGCACAGTAACGTTAGTACTACTAAAAGAGAGAGTTAAAAGTCTTGTGGCCATACTTTTTTTGCCCTGTGTATAATGTAGAATGATTGTTATGCTCTCTCTACTGTTGTACAGTCTTGTCTTAGTTGATATTTAGATACTACCTTGTCTCCAGGCGTGACTCCAATTGAGTAAGTTTGTGCTGACATCGTTTAAGAGGAAAAAGGAGAAAAATTGACTTGGTACCTTGTATTATGTATGTGGAAAAATAGTATTGCTTAGAGAAAATAATTGGAGTAAAGGATGAGTTATGTTGATATTCTTATGTCTTCCTACTGGCTGTCACATCTAGTTTCATTGCCATGAACTTTTTTCTTCTGTATGTGTTATTAGTGGAATTTCTTTGTTTTAATGCACTATGTTTTGTCATGTAGTATTTAAAAGTGTAATTTGCATTGTAAAAAAAAACCAAGGTAAAATTTCTTGGGTTATTCTTCTGATAATTTTGATATCCAGGATCAAAAATACTTTCTAAATTTCACCAGCATAGCTCTCAACCTCACAAAGGCACGCAAGCTCTTTCCCCACAACAAGCGAGTGTATGTGAAAGAGTCTAAATTAATTACTACTGTAAAATAAACAATCACTTCTTACTCCATAAAACGCATGAAAGTTTGTGGTTTGTTTGTTGTTTTTTTTTTTTTTTTTGTTTGTTTTTTTGCTTTTTTTTTTCAACAGGAGTAAAAACTTATTTTCTAAATATATTTGTTCTCACAATATCAACTCATATATTCTATATTATCCTTTTAATCTATGAAAAAATTTTCACTGCCTAATTGACAAATTTACTATTGTCGTGGTATAAGCCTAGCCATAACTCAGAACCACACAGCTGTGAGGTCACTCCTTCCCCTTCCTCCCCTTGCACCCAGAGGGATGGAGAGGAGAATTGAAATGATATAACTCCCACGGGTTGAGAGAAGAACAATCCAGTAACTAAGGTATAACACAAACCACTGCTGCTACCACCAAGAATAATAATGGTAAGGGAAATAACAAGGGAAGAGAATACAACCGCTCACCACCCGCCGATCAATACCCAGCCCGACTGAGCAGTGATCTAACCCGTCCGGGTAACTGCCCCCAGTTTACATACTGGACATGATGTGCCGTGGTATGGAATACCTCTTTGGTTAGTTTGGGTCAGGTGTCCTGTCTCAGCTTCCTCCCAGTTTCCACTCCTCCCTGACAGAGCATGAGGCTCAGAAAGTCCTTGGTCAGAGTAAACATTACTGAGCAGCAACTGAAAACATCGGTGTTATCAGCGCTGTTCCCAGGCTGAAAGTCAAAAACATAGCACTGCACCAGCTACTAAGGAGAAAAATGACTGCTACTGCTGAACCCAGGACAACTATCATTTACAGTGATTCAATGAGATGTGAAACATTAATGATCAATCTCTTTTCCCAGTTTATAAACTCTGTAGTATTGGGAACAAAGGCAAAGCCTTTGTATGTATGTGGACAAATATCTGTACACTGTACATACTTGGCAGGTAGGAAACGGGCAATAATTATGTAGAGAAAACAATAAAGAGTGGTATGATGGGTTTGAGCTTTGAGTTGAAATCTTATTGTCACCCTAGACAAACGGGACTTTGAAAAGCGTCTTCATAGTTTTAGTATCTTCGAGTTTCCCAGAAAGCAAGTACAACTATTATGGAAATACATTAAAGTGGAGTGTTCAAATATTACAGTTGTGATAGACCTCATGTGCATGAGGAATATTGTGTGTGTTCACAGTTGCAGAAATTTAGTGTCCGATGCATACAAATCAGTGAAATCTGAACTCACCGTCAGTTTACTCTCGCCTTTTCTCCCCCTGTGCAGAAAATCCATTATGTGCAAGTCCTGGACAACAGAAGGACATCCTAGAACCCTCACACTTTCCAAGCAGGGAATTTAGAACACATATTTCCAGTCGGTAATCCTGTCTGAGTATATTTGCAAAATTGCATTGTTGAAGTAGCTCTGCTATTAATCCCTTAACTGTTTCATATTGAAAGTGAGACTGATAAAAATGGGACAGTCTGCAGGTAAATATAAAGTCAATGAAAAAAGCTGTGTTTGATTGTCATGTTATACAGAGGCTCAGTTATGCAGAAATGAATGAAACACACTGCTGCTGGACTCCTTCCTAGGGCTATTTTAGCAGATTAAACAATGTCTAGTAGAATGCAGTCATCTGTGCTGCTGAGCTGTGAGAATGATTGCTAGCCTGCTTTTGGCTCCTGGTGTCAGACACTCTTCCAAATGATTTCTGGGCATGGTTTGGGACTTATGACATTCAAGGGACCACTCAAAAGAGACAGTTTATGCTTAATCACTCTTTTTTGAAGGAATAAAGAGTTTACTAACAATGACAATGACTTTTCCATAGTGCTGGGAAGTTTCTGGAATGTTTAATTATTTGGTTTACATGCATACCTTTGCTTTTGCAACTAAAAGATGCCATTCAACAGATTTGATCTTATCAATAAAGGCAGGATGAACTGGGTTTCATTCTGATTTGTAAACTACATAAGCAAATTAAAATTCTATACTCCAGTTTTGCTTTGCAGTATATTCCTGTAAATCTGTCTTCTATTAGTGGGTTTTGATACATCAATAGCATTATTCATAACAATACTGTTAATGGTAAAGATGAACAAGTTAAGCTCTTCCAGGTGTGAGACATGAATGAACAAGAGTATTAACTTGCCTTTTGATTTTCTAGGCTTTATTTTTCACCTTGTTCCCTGAAACTGTGAAGATAACATACTTAGTCTATCTCTTCTTCATTCTCTAAATGAAGCTGAAATTTTCACAGGTACACATGGCACCAGGAATTTGCCAAATACTGTGGTGCTTGGGATGGATTTCTGAGAGTGGGCAGCATTATAATAATGAATAATTATGTTTCATGATGAAAGTGTCTCCAGGATTTGAAAGTCTGGTTCTAATAGACAGAAGAAAAAGGAGGTTTTTCTAAACAGCAAGCTTTCCCTGAAATCTCAAAGCTATTGGCTACATTGTATTTCTTTGGTTTTCAAACTTTATTTTAATGGCTTTGTAGATCCCTTAAGGAAAATTATCAGTGAAAAAATAAAGTGTCAATGCAGACTCTGAAGTAGCAATGTGTCTCTGGAACTGCATCAGCGATGATAAAATATCTCACATTCTAAGGAACTGTGTATAGCCAACAGCAGGGAGGAAAAAAAATATTAAAATGCTGTTGTTAATGCCATGAATGCAGTTCTAAATGTTTTCAGGAACCATATGAAAATGCCTTTCACGTTCCTACACATCTAATTTTACCAAGGTCGTGCTGTAGTACTTGTCTACATTATCTTTATATTTTCAATAATAGAGTCTGTATATGCATTTTTTGTGTGATTTATTCATTTCAGTGGATACCTGCTTTATTTGTGTTAGTTTGAAATAGGAAGGGGTGTATAGATTATCTTAGCTTGTTTAGACAGAAGAGCAGTATTCTGTTATTCACCCCGATACAGAAATAGATAGCTGCTGACTTCTAATGTTCAATGTCAATCTATTTGAGACTTTTTTGTCTTTTTCATTAACATAACTAATATTGACTTTTTTTGGTTTGGGGTTTTGTTTTTTTCTAAACCACTTTGTGTAACACAGAGGAATCAAGGCTAAATAGAAGTGGGATTAAATAAGGGTTAATGTTTGACCAAAGTTTAGGTACATGCTGTAATATTTTTCTGAATTTTATTGCATCTTTTGTAGAGCTGTGATTGTAGTGAAACTGTTGGAGGTACAGAAAGTGTATTGTTTAATTAATTCTCCTTCCTTTTAGATTTATAATAAAATTTATATGAATTAATAACTGTACACTGAGATGTAATTTTCATATGATTTTAGAATTACATCCTACAAATCATAATGTGAAATATAGCCTACTATTACCCAGCTCCTTTGAGTTCATGATCTCATTTGTATAGTTTAAAACTGATACTACAATAATAAGGGAAAACCCCACCATTTTTCAGTATTTGATAAGTGCAAAACTCTGTTAATTCTAGCATGTGCTAAGATATATCTTTAATTCTTGACCTGTAAAATTATAGTCTGTTGAGTATCATATTTGTATGAATTTTTTAACCTCTTATTTCTAAGAAACATATAAGAACACCACGATTACAAGAAAGTAATTTAAATGGTGTTTTTTACAGCTTTGTCTTGTGGTGTTTTTTTTTTTTTTGTTTGGTTGTTAGGTTGTTTTTTGGTAGTTTGTTTTTTTTTTCCCCCTCCATTTGATGGACCTCTACCGTAAATGAATTTTGGTCTTTCTCTTGCATAGTTCAGTGGGCAGAAACAGCAAAAACCCTGGGGAAAAAAGTACTGTGAGCATGAGTTTGTTTTGCAGACTTTAGTCAGGCAAAATTTGATTTTGATATATGAGCACCTAGTCTGATATTTTAGAAATATTCTCATTAGTCACAGGAACAGGCACAGTTCCTGGTTATTTTCATGGGACTCCTGCGTGCTTTATACCTCCCAAAATACCACCTCTCAATATGGATCAGGATATCTTTATCAGACAGCCATTACTGTTCAGCTTTCAGCAAATTCCAGCTACTCTTGCCATATTTTAAAATTTTGTAAAAATTTGGATGTTTTAAAACGTCTGAGCTTTGTTGAGTTTTGTTCTGAAGTGATCCTTTTTATTTGACAGGTGTAAGCGGATCATAGAAGTACGACAGATAAATTGATTTGAGTTTGACTTCGACTTCATTTATCTCACTTGCTCCAATAATTGCATCTCCACAATGTGCGGGGGTAAGGCACAGTTACCATTATCTATTTTGTTGCATCTATCCCACATATACCACTATAAGCTGAACTTAGCAGAACCTTTTCTTCATTTTGTTTCACGGAGAGAAAACATATTTTATTTATCTTTACTGATGCAGAAGAAAAAGTCAGGAGAACAGAATGTTGCTTATCAGACCATAATTTATGAATTAAATAGATGAAGACACTAATATATGCCATTATCCACTCTTTGCCGTCTTCAGTGGAACCTGTATTCTTTATCTAAAAGAAAAATATGCAAATAACATAATTATCACTCCAGCACAACATCTGTGGGAAGATTGCTCATATGACTTGAGAATTCTATATATTTGTGAAAAATACTGTTATAATCTTTGTTTTTCAGAAAGAGAAAAAAAATAGAAGAGATGTGAGAAATGAAAGGAAAAATGAGAATGACAGTGATGGTCACCAACATACTGAATCTGAGTCTTTAGAGCTGAACACAGATAGACTTAAATGATTTATCGTTATTTGTTTTATTAATAATGACTGAAATATTTTCCAAACTTAACCTGCAGTTTTCCAGGTCTGTTCTGTTTTCTCACTTCTTTCCCTTCTTTTGGAGTAATATCTTGCTATTGTCTCATTTTCTTTGCAGGTGCATGTTTTTTGCATTGCTTTAAGCTCTTTTTACCAACCTCAACTGTTAATCTCAGTTTATATTGGAACTTTCATGCATAATGAAACATTTTTTCTTTGGAAGATCCAATATGAACAACAGAAAAAGATCAACTATGAAAAAAAAACCTAAATAAAATGTGCGTTTTAATTTCTTGCAGCTCTAATGGTTACAAAGGTGGTCTTTTTCTTCTTATTTCTCATCTGGTATTTTCACAGGGAAATAGTATTTGCAGGGAAGACTAGAACATCTGCAATACCCCTTTACGTATTAATGTTGATGTTTCAGCGTATCAATATCTTTCTCATTTAGTTATGAGTTACATCTTCAGGGTCTAAGGTGCTATTATAAATAGCCATTCCTGTATAATGCTGAATTCATATTCATTTTGTTTATTCATTTTTGTTCTGCAACTATCTTTCATTATTATGAAATTCAGACATGGTCATTTAAAGCATGATGTTCAAGAAGAAGCAAGTCCAAGAAGTTACATATCTAATCCCAAAATAGTTTCCATCTATTTATTTAGATTCTAGTCCTGCTGCCAGTTTTACTTTGATGTGTTATAGTTACATCCCCCAGATGCCAAGAACTGCTCAGCCTTGTCATGGCTACAAAGGGTCCAAAATCTAATTACAAATGCTATGTTTATTGTGTTTATCTAGAGCTTTGATTCTGGTAGGAACAAAATTGTGCAGGCATTAAGAATTGAATGTTTTATCAGGAAAACATGCATCTATAACACCTCAAGGCGATACTAATAAATTACATGGCATACAGAATATGTTGACTCTTACATGTTTGAAACAGTGATCTGGGGTTGAATGCTCAAAGGTGAGGTGCTGCTTAGCTGAAAGTATGTATCCTCAATAGGCTATTTGCACTTATAAAAGTGTTTCAATGGTCCGATGCATTTGCTAAACGGTTTATGAAATTATGGTAGAATATCACTGGGAGATTATTGGATCCTCTGAATGACGTGGTTGCATTGCAATACAGCTGAAATTGTTTCCTTTTGCTTAGATTTGCATCTAAGCTGGTGTTCAGGTTCATAATCTAAGTCTACAGTGTCTTCTTAATGTAGTGCAGTACTTCATAGAGGCAATAGTTGAGACCTCCGAAGCAATATAATAATGATGCTGTAGTACTCTGCTGAGTTTCTAAGTGATGTTCACTTGGCTTAGTTATTTTTGCTGTGATGTTGGATTTCGATTACTACTTTGAAGATAAATTTATAAGAAAGCATGTGTAATGTAACCAGACACTTCTTCAGTTACTTTTATCTAGCATATGCCATACAAAATAAGTGCATTAAGTGCACACAAAAGTGTTCCAGAACGGAAGTGATCTTTTTTTTTTTTTTTCCTGAATCTGGATTAATAAATTACACGTATATGTATCATTTTATCCATCATCTTTATAAGGGCTTTCTTGACCTCATTTTTATCATGCAGTGTCCAGCTACTGATTTCATAGGGCAATGTTTTGTAAATAATGGGAGAAATATCATAAGAATGATTTTGTGGCTTGCGTTTCTGTTTTTCCCTGCTTAATCCACTTTTGCAACATTCCCTGCCTTACATTTTACCAGGTCTTTAGGACTAGTAAATTCCATTGTTGTAATACAAAATTCAATTTACTTGGCTCAAACTAACCATCTCCCAAACTGTGTTGTTACTGTGACAGCTGTAACCAGCAATTTGGCCTTAATGACAATTTTCCTCCACCTTCCCTCCTTGATCATCTTGGCAGTTTATGGTTCTGTTGGATTAGCTAGTCTGGGTCATGGACTTGCAGATTGAATGCAAGCCTCTACAACTGAACAGAAAATGTTAGTGGGAATACCTAGCCAACAGCTGAAGACATCTGCAGGACTGAAAAGTGAGTAAAAATAAGATCTGAATTTTCAAATTACACTGAGTTTTTTGATCTGGAACAAATTTTCTCTTTATAAAAGAGGACATGAACAAAACTCCTAGGTTTCAGTTCCTTATCTTGGGAAGGGTAAGCCGTGCCCAAATCTTTTCGCTATTCTAAGAAAGTGTGTGACACATAAAATATGTTTGAATATGGTCTTCCTTGTACCACTGTTGTACTTTGAACATCTACTAATTTATTCCTTACCTCCTTTATCAGTAAGTGACTTCAGTAACGTATTTAAAGCGTTCTTCACCCGTTCTTCATGACTGCCCTGCAGCACTAAGAAGCAGGTTCTGGCAAGAGGGTCTGTAGCTTTGTCAGGCTGCCAGTGTCTGGGAAGCAAATCCATTTTGAAGATCAGCCTAGTGGAGCATGAATAAAAGCAGTGCACCATTCTGTCTGCTTACCTGGCAGTTTATGCAATCTTTAAGGCCAGCTTTTCAGCCCTCCTTATCTCTGTTTATAAATAGGACAAGGATTCCAAATAGGCTCAAGCTTTCATACAGGCTTTTACTTACCCCTGGGGAATTAGCTTCTTTCTTTGACCAGGCCTTTCTGCCAGATCACCGCTGAAGTAACCCTCCCTCCTCTACAGGGCTTGCTGCCAGGTCATCACTTAAGCACTCAGAGATCCCCAAGTGATATCTACAATCATTTTCTTAACTTGGTCTTATTCCTTTTCGGCTAAATGGGCACTTCTCAACCCTTGTTGAACAAACCTGGCTACCCTACAGTTTCCCTGAGATCATATCCTGTCTGCTTGCTAATATTATTCACATCAGTGAAATACTTTGAGAGAGAGATTGTGTGCCATAAAATGCATAAAAGAAAGCCATGCTATACAGGCTGTGTTTTGCCACTGAATTCCTGAAAGGAGAAAGCAGTTGTCTGTTTCTTAGCATTCTTAGCAACTCTTTTGCTCTGAAGCTGCATGTTAAAAAAGAAATAAAGCTGCTTTTCCATGGATATAAAACTCTAGAACTAAACCAAGCCATATAATTATAATTTGAACTATTTAAATAAGTTGATGCCCCTATTACATTTATTTCCTCAACTTTCACCTACCCAGTGCAGAAATTGCACCTGATCTGTGACTGAAGATACTGCTGCAAGAAGCCTTACAGTGCAAACCTTCAAATTCTCAACCTGACAGTGACTGAAGGTCCAGTTCAGGAAATTTGATTCCCCATCTTACTGTACACCAAAATTGCTCTTCCTTTTTTTTGAACATGTATTTTATTTGTGTTTTCTGTGAGCACCAGCCTATCAGTTTACCAATAAGAAGTATTTCATGAGGAATAAAAGCACACATCCTATTACCCAAATTTACCTAGATCTCTTTGAATTTATCTGGCAATGGTTAGCTGGCCTTTTCCTTTCATTGGCACATGCCTGCCACTGCTTTCCATAGGATTTAGTCATTCAGTATGGAAGATCTTATTCTTTATAGTAACAAAAATATTCTTAATTGTATAGCTTCATAATACAAAAGAGTGATTTCCAATGTAATTATACAACTAAGCAGTACATTACAATGTGCATGTGTGATGTATCTGGAGATGGTAGTGTAAATTTTTAATATTGACTCAAAGTCCTGTTGCAATATCCACACTGTGCATAGTTATACAGAAGTTCCCCAGTGGATAGTTATTCAGAATTTCTTCTGCTTTCCTAAACAGGCATTAAGAAGGCATGGCAATTCCTGATGGAAAGTAAATTTTGCATTAAGAAACCACCAACTGTAGAAAAATAGGTGAAATGGTGAATTAATTAGCAGACCAATGTTTAATTTGAATAAGTGGAAATGCCAGAATGACTGAAGAATGTGTGCTGAAGAATGAGTTCAAATGACTCATGGAAAACAGATATTTGTATTAGAAACCTGCTGTAGTTTCCTGTTTCTTTTCCTATTATTCCCAAGAGAACTACTTTTGTAAGAAACAGAAGTATGTCTGAGCTTCTAACCAGGCGAGTAATCCCCAGCTGGTGGCTAGATTAGCCTGGGCCGGGTGGATGGGTTCCAGGTTGCTCATTAATCTGGCAGCAGGTCTTTTTGAATAGGTCATAAAGTGTGTTGTGCAGAGCTGGGGAGGAGGGCTGCAAATGATGCTGTTTTCTCAAACATTGGGAAGAGCTAAGTGAGGTGATGGATAAGCATGATACAGAAGATGCTGCAGAGGCTGGGAAAAGTGTACAGTAGTGTTCTAGCATTTTGTATGAGGTGCATAAAAATGGTTTTAGATGTGTCTTGATTCTCTAGGAATATCAACATTTTCTAAGTGAAGTGTACATGAATCTAATCCACACATTGTACTTGCATATTTAGTCTGATAAAAGTAAGTATACTCTGGCAAAGAGTGGATGTTATTTAAGTAAGCTTGCTGTAAAAGATTCCAGGAGATAGAATCAGATTCTATTTATCCTTTCAGACCATGTCTTCCTAAGAAATAAAAAAACAAAACAAAACACCACCCACACAAAAAACAAAACAAAACAAAAAACAACACAAAAATAACCCCAGCAAAATATTCTGGAATAGTAGAAAAAAGTTGTATGGAAAAGTACTTAACTATTTTGGTTTAGTTTAATTTAGACAAACTGCATCTAATGTATGTGATATACTACAATACATATAGTTTATATATGTGACATACTGTCGTGGTTTAAGCCCCCCACCCACACAGTTTTACTCACTCACTCACTCCCCCTCTTTCTTCCCCCAGTCCTGGGGGGATGGGGAGGAGAATCAAAAGAATGCAACTCGCACAGGTTGAGATAAGAACAGTTTAGTAACTAAGGTATAACACAAATCACTACTGCTACCACCAGTAATAATACAAGAGAAATGCAAGGAAAAAGAATACAACTGCTCACCAGGCCCGACCCACCCAGTGCACCCCCCAGCAGCGGACTCCCCAATACCAAAAACCTGACCATGCCGTGCACCCCCAGTCCACCACCACACCCTTCCATGTCTCTGCCCTCCATGTTCACCTCCTGGACATGACGTGCTGTGGTATGGAATAACCTCTTTGGTCAGTTTGGGTCAGATGTCCTGTCTCTGCCTCCTCCCGGCTCCCCTCCTCCCTGGCATAGCATGAGGCTCAGAAAAGCCCTTGGTCAAACCAAAACATTGCCAAGCAGTAACTATAAACACTGGTGTTATCAGCGCTGCTCCCAGGCCCAAAATCAAAAACACAGTGCTGCACCATCTACCAAGAAGGAGAAAAATAACTGCTACTGCTGAACCCATGACACATACAAATAATCAATTAATTCCTATAATATATTATTGCAGGAATTAGTTGATTTACATTGGTTGACTTTCATTAGTTTTTGTGAGATTAAATATTCAGCACGGTAAAACCCCATTTTATAATTAGGAAACCGAAAAGTTTAGGGACAAACTCTTTTTATATTGGGATCAAAGTGTAGTTAAATTTGAATATCTGGCAAAACTGACATTAGATTAAATAAGAAGAGAATACAGTCCTTAAAAATGTGGCAGTGAATGAGGATTGTTCATGTTCACACATTTAGTGAAGATATGTATATATCCAGTTCTCTGAGCTAATGGCATAGGGACACTTTGTCAATATTGCTACAGTAAATGTTGAAGTGAAATGACAGATTTTACTCTTGGGGTTCCCAGGAGAAGCTGATGTGTAATCATTATTGAGATTGAATTTCTTTCTTTCTTTTAGCTGGAAGGAATGTAGAAATCAAAGACAGAAAGGAACCTGCAGTCCATCTGAGGGCAGATTTGTGTGTACTTTCAGAATGAGACTTGAATCTGTTTGCAATCTGGAAGATGGTGCTAATTGTCTTTGTTATTGTCCAATCAGCAATTTATGTGTTTCTCATGCATTGTTTTAATAGGACTGAATCCTATAGAGGCAAGACTAATGAAGTTCTTAAGCAATAACAGGATAAGCGACTCACCAGAAGACTTGACTGAGGAGAAAACTGACAGTATGGTAAGTAGAAGCAGACTGATTTGGGTATGAAAAAAGAGAAAGAAGGTGATGGTTGGAGAGACAAGAAACTCTGCCAAATGAAAGTTTGTACCAGGTGATCTGTTAACTGGGAGTGACTGTGACAATAAAGAGATGTCTCAGTGGGAAGTGGTTGGCATGACATGGCACACCAGATATGTAATTTCAGTGGGGGAGTTACCATCTCTTCAGTTGTAACAACTCAGGCTATGGCAAACTTTATGTGGAGAAATCCTAAAAGATGCAATAAAATCAAGATGACATGGTAAGAAGATATGATAGAAATGTGGGAAGTGGGATGAATAATGGATATCTGACGTAAATAGACCAATAGTTAAATGCATATGGCAGTATTTGGCTTCCAGGAAAAGTTTGACTACATGGAATAGTTATCTACTATGTCTTTCTGCTACAAAATATGAATGACATACCTCTTGATTTCCAGGAGAGAAAGATGGTCAAAGCGTTCTTCTCAAAAACTTCTGAAGGTGTAGAGCTCTCCTGAGTTCAGTACAGCCACACAGTTGACCCCAGATCTCAGATCCGTAATCACATTTTGACAGTCTCTGTTATTCTGATAGAACAACAGCATTGTTCACTGTCAATCACATGAGACAGTAGTTAGCAAGAATGGTTAAAGGAATCTGCATAGTAAGGAACACGGCTGCAGCAGGAGAAGAATAAGCTAGATAATAAGTTAGACACAGCCCATGTCTAAAATCTATGGTGTGTCGTTCAATGCAAGTCAGCTTGTCCAGGCTACACAGAAAATTAATATTACTGAAAAGCTACACTGGAGATTCTTTCTTTATACCCATATTCTGAAAGCAAGATAAACTTTCATATCCCTATGCAGACACCTAAAACTTATTAAACTCCTTTGAATGCTTTGTACATCTGTGTCTCAATCCCAAACACCACCTGTTGGTCTTGGTGCTTTGATAAGACAATGAGGGAAAAGACTTCTGTAGTTTTTTTCAGTTGGGCAAGAAGTCTCAGAGGAGAAAGGCAAAAATAGAAAGCATACTGGCATCAAAAAAAAGCATGTGCTTTTCACCTTTCATTTTTCCTGCAGCTGTTAATGTTTTTAAAAGTGATTCCATCTTTCAATAATATTTTACTATATAGAAGCCTTGAGTGCTATCCTAGTTTAACTGCCCTGAGGCTTGCTCTGTGACATTTGTTTGGTGGAATTAAATAAATTGCAATCAGCCCAGGAACAAACAACAGACAATTTAACATGCAAGCAGAGACCAGTGTGTATGAAAAAATATTTCCCTTAGAAAAGAAACTCGGTAATGAAAATGCTTCTGCTTTCAAAGGGTTAAAAGACATCTGTACAATGAGTGAAAGCCTTTGAAGGAACACCAGTAATCTATTTCCATAACAAGAATTCCTCAGTGTGAGCCATATATATAAACATTTCAACAAGATCTTTATAATATTTGTTTAATCTCCCATCTAGTTTTTATCACAGCATTTGCTCTTCTAAAGATGAGTAGATTTCATGCTTGATACATGCTCCCACTTGATACTTACTTTCAAAAAAACTACCTATGGGTAATCAATACTTTTTTACTAGGAGCACTTTGTGTATATTCAGCATGAAAAACAAAAAATAGTTGTTCCCTTTTTAACAGGTCTGTTGCATCACACTCTTTTGAAACAACCTTGTGATATGAAGGAAATGTGCCATGTGATGCAAAATAATATAATGCAAAATGAGCTACCACGGAAGCTTTTCGTGCAGAAGTATAATGTAAATTTGATTTCAAATAGCCAATCCTTTCCTCCTATTGACAGATAGCCTTGCAATTCAGGTATTTCTCAGCAGATCAATTAAATAGGGCTAACATTGCTCATCATTAGCCTTCCTCTGCGCTGATTTTCCACTGTCAGCTCATAAATGCTATCATTAGAAGAACCTTTCAAAAGAGGTTACATTTTTGAAAGTGTTTAACGTGCATTTCTGGGTGGATCATTACTGCTGTTGTATTATTATCCAGCATAAAAAAATCATACATCAGGTGTACTTGACATCAAGCTGTTTAACTAAGATTACTCCTGTTGGAGATGCACTGTACATAATATTATGTATCATGTTATACGACCCAAGAAGCAAAAGTCACAGAAGCTGAAACAGTGCATAGCTTTTTGTATCTTTAACGATTTTTATATTTCAATACTTAGATCTGCTTCCAATGAAATTAACAGCAGAAGTTTGATTTTTAAAAAACACCTGAAATGATGATTTTTTTTTTTTAATGCTTAGAAACAAAATTAATCTTCTTCTCTTTTTCCCCCAGACTTTATTATTTCCAGTTAGTAGACTGAAATGATTGCTTCTATCTCCTGGGTCTAATAAAGCAATTTGGCTCTTTAATGGGCCTCGTTAGGGTTGAAGACCAATGTCTTTCTGGTACAATTTTTTACATTATTGGTGCACTACCTGCTGAGTCATCAGCACAGAAACCAGAGGTTAATTTCACTTCTACTAAATGAAGCAGATAATCAGCCATCAGAGGTTGGCTCCTGTGCTGTAAATAAGTCTTGACAAGCTGAGGGACAGCACTGTAGATCACTCAGCCCTCTTCACACCATCTGTCCACAAATTAAGACAAAATAAGGATATTAATTTGTTACATTTCAAAAACTGTACTGACAAACCCACATGGACATTTTTAAATGGCGATGAATAACTGAAAGATTTTACTAATGTTCCATTGAGTCACAGCTTATAGTTTTTCAAACTTCTTTTCCAACAGTGAACATGCAAAAAGTGTTTTGACCAGATGAACAGCTAGTGACTATCGAAGCGAATCCTTTCCAAAGTATTATGCTACAGAACATTTTCTACTTAGGTTGGAAGTGCTATGGCACAAGAACCTGATGGCACAAGAATCTCTTGGCTTTATACCCAGAGATGGTATATGGAGAACAAACTTTCAGATAATGGGGAAGCTGTTACATGGTTTCAGGAGCCAGAAATATTTAGGAACAAACAAACAAACAAACAAACCCAAACTGAGCTCACCAAAGTAAAGTATGGAGGAAAGTAGTTCCTGGGAACTGCTGAGGCAAGAGCAGCCCTTATCTATTTCACTAAATCCATGCAGCATGAAGGCAGAGCAGTGGTTCAATTGATCTTACACTAAATCACACTATGGAAATGGGAATGTATGTATCTGCAGGAGAATTAGTTTTATGGATGCATTTTAATTATTTTTAACATATGTCTATTATATATATTTCAATATTTCAATTTTTCAATATTTCAAAGGGTTCAAAGGCCAAGTATGTATTAATGACTGAAGTATAAAAATATTACAGAGTTATTCTACAAATCTCTAAATAAAGCACTATGAAAACAGGAAATCCAGAGCTGAGTTGAAGTGAAAATAAATGAAGACACAAAGCAATTTCAATTTTTTTCTGGAACAGTGCCACACAATAACTACAAGGCTATGAAATAACTACACGGCTATGATTAATGAGTAATAATGCTTCCATAGCCAGATTAAGCTAAACAGCTTTTTAAAGGCAGTGTTTTTAATTTTTTCTTGTTCATTCCTAGGCAAAGATAAAATTGGGCTTCTAAACAGAATTTAACAAGGAATTTTTCTCAATAATGTTTTTGTAGAACAGCTTTGAGGTTTCAGGTAACAGGTCCATTGTAAAACAGTGTAATGGGAGCTCGGATATCTAATTTACCTGCTGACTCCTGAATTTAGATGTCATAATCTATAGATGAATCCTACTCTTATACAGCTCTCTTAGAATGCTGTAGTGCCCTTCAGTGATGTGCATCTCTATGGGGATCAGAGGTAACAGGCTTTAAATTAAGAACCTAAGTTTTCATCTGCTAATCTTATATGAGATAGAAACCACCTACTGTTCAGAAAAATTCTTTCCAAGCATTTTTAATTAATGGTGATCAGATTCTCATTACAACCAGAGGAAAGCCTGTCACTGAGTTGCATCCTCAGTAAAAAAAACATACAGAGAGTGAATTAAGTTGTTACACTAGAGTTTTGGACAAGGTTATTATTCTACAAGAAACTGTTATATTAGTAACTTAAATTGCCTATTAAATTGTAGTCTTAAAATTCTCCAGTATCTATGTGCAGTGCTAAAGTGTAAGAGGTGAACACTGTTACAACCTGACACATTATGAGATGAATCAAAAAATTATTAATTAAATGACTCAGTTTTGGTAAATTAATCCACATCATCATTACACAGTAAATAAGCAGAGAAGAAATTATTAAAATTATTTTTAAATGCACTTGTTAAAATTTTAAAAATACATGTAACTAGAAATAATACATAATGTATAAAACTATATACCTCAAGCTAAATCTGATTTTTAATGAAGTGGAAATGGGCAGCTTCACAAAAGCTAACTTATCCTACATTTGGCTACTGCCAGGTTTCTGTGCTTTGCACTGAAGCATTTGATCCTGATGACTTCTTGGAGCCTGGTGTCTGTTCTCATTTGGAAAAGTGGTGAGTCATATATTAGTAGGTTTTGATTTCAATTCAGGCACAAAGGTTAGAGAAACAGTATAGATGGCCTTTGTTTCTAGTGACCTATGGTGTTACATATTTTTCCTATCTGAAATATAGAAAGTGAGCTAGGTTCCTCCTAAATTACTGCAAAATGAAGAAAAGGAAATTAAATTTAATCCTCAATACCTAGGGAAATTTTTCGAGCAAGTTTCTCCTTAATTTTATAGCACTGGTATTAGAGGAAGTACATCACCTTACTTAACCTCTCCAAAAAGATTAGTTCCATTATTTATTAAACTGTATTTTCCCCTAGTGTTTTCTAAATTGAGATTAAAAAAGTAATATACAAGTTCTAGGGAATTCTTCCTTACACCTAGTCAGTGCTCCATTTTTATGATGAACTGATATTTGAGAAATACTTCACTGTTACACAGCTACGTCTTTTTCTGTAAAAATTATTTGGGAGCTGCAAGACAAAGTAGTTTGCTTAAGTTTTAAAGCTGTGTGGGCATAGTCTATAAATTGAAGCTTCCTTAGAGTCCCCCAGTATAGCCATGAGAGAGAGTTTTATAATGAATTGTGTTCTTTATACTCACACTCTTAGTTTTGTGTAATTTTACTTTTAAATATGCTCATACTACACAGAAATGATCACCCTCCAGAGTACACTAGAAACAGATTGCATCAGCATGTAAACACAAAAGGCATCTCCAAAGATTTCTTGCATTTTTAGAATAGGTGGGATTTTTTTTTCCTATCTTCTATCTTTTTTTATTTTTGGTTCATTCTTACTCGGATTATCAAGATGAAACAGAAAAAAATTTAAGCGAAATTAAAACTTAATTTGCATGCAAGCAGTGGGCTCATTGCCATGGGCAAATATCAGCCTCTTTTGCTTTGAGAAGTCTCTGTTATGACCTTGAGGAGTAGCTGCTTACAGCTCTTGGAGCACTGTGTGTGCCATTTTTCATTCAGAATAATGAGTATTCAGAATAAAGTTTTCAGAAGTATTAGAAGGAGCTGCTCACATGCTATTTGTAAGAGTCTGGTCAAAACATGGGCTCTTATTTACTTATTTTCTGGATAACACATCTATCGGGGTTTACAGGATTGGTTTGCTCTTATTCCACGCAAAGCTTACCTACTATTGATATTTTGTTGTTACTCTGATCTGGTCATTACCTGTGTTAAAGATGAGACAAATGGAATCCCAGAAGATGAAGAAGGGCCACAGGAGAACACAGGATGGCATTTGGAAGGCTCATTGTACTTCTTTTGGTTCACATAGCAACAAGCATCTACAGCCTCTGATGGCAGACCAACAGGGAGTTAAGGGAACCTCAGCTGTCAGACCTGGCAGTTACTGAAGCATTGTAGACAAAAGGGCTCTTTGAACAAGTGCTTTCAATTGGTCATTTTTACTCAGTGCTGGCTTAAATGATTTCTTCCTTTAATCTGCTTACTCTGTGATATGTATACTACCTCTCTAATCAACAGTGATTTCATTCATCAAATAACTTTCAACAGTCATCCTTTTGCACTGATTACATTTCCACTGACTGTATTTCCTTGGTTTATCCTGCTTCTGTTAAAAAGCCAGTGGCATGACTTTCATTTTTCTTTGAGCTGTACTTGAAATGTTTCATTTTCTTTGCTAGCTTTCCCTCTGTCTAAAAAAAAAAAAAAAAAAAAAAAAAAGAAAATCCCTTCTCTATATATATTAACCAAATAGCAATATTTTTAATGTGTTAATGCCAGAAGCACCTTCAGAACCACTACAAACAATTGGCAAACTAACTTAGCCTCAGTAACTTGATAGCTACAGGGATGCACAGACTATTGGGTCCTGAGTCTTGCACTGTTCTGAGCCTATCAACTGAGAAAGGGAGTCAGTTTTTCATCAGTGTTTTGCAGATCTTCATGCAGAGAAATCTAATGGAAAGCTGTGCCTTCACGGGCTCTTCCATTTGGTACAATACAAATGTACATAGTTTTCTTCTAGATGTACTTTGTGAATTAATCTTAAAATGCAGCATTAAGAACAGAGAAAAGCAACATGATTACCAAAATAACACACATCTTTGCAAAGGATTGGTTAGTTCTTGGAAAGAAAAAATATATTTATGTTAAAAAAAAACCCCACATCTTCTTTGGTCCAATTCCTATCACACCTAGGTGGAAATTTCTCCCCATTGTAGTCTTGGAAAAAGCTTATACTGTCAGAGTTCAAGCGGTTGAAGGCCCTTTTCTGGCGGCCTTTTATTTCAGATTTCAGGTGTTAGGAGGTTAAGTTCTTGAGTCTTATCTGCTATGAAAATTACCTGCTGCCAAAAAAGCCCTGTTGGCAATGGATAGAATTACATAAATGTCAAAACCAGTTCAAATGCAAATATAGACAAGGACAAGTCATGTTTTGTGCTGCTTCAGGAACTGTGTAATTCTAGCTCAAAATCGATTCCTGAACTCTTCATCATGTGGACATATGTCAGTGATATTCAATGCCATACAAAAAACAGTGCAAAGAAAAGAGAATATTCTGCTGATCACAGAAGTATAAGGCTTCAGAAAGCAATGCCAAATGGTTTTATGTTTAAGATCTTTATGAGTGATCAGCTTTAAACATCTTTGCATAATAGTCTGGGAATAAAAAGACTTTTTTTCATGTTAGCATTAGTTATTTACAGACGTATTTAAAAAGCAAAAACTATTTCACTAAAAATATGTAGAAACATATTCTAAAATTTCTCATGGACCTATTGCAAATGGCTTTTAAAATAAGTTAACGTGTGTGGAAAAACTTGTACTTATTCAACATCTGTTTTAGGACTGGGGATACCATTCCTTCTGAGTCATAGGTAAAGCATTCATTTTTCTTCTGAAATGGAATTTAGGCCAGCATCACAATGGCATAAGTTTGAATTTATATGCCATATTGGCCATAGTTAATGAAACACTACTTATTATGTTTTGTATTTACTGTCTCATGTTGAATGTCACACAAGGAGATGAGGGATAGGATTCAATTTGACATTAAGACAGCTAACTCTAGATGTGTGTTTTGTAAACTCCCTTTCTAGTAAGCAGTCAATAGTCAGTGGAGCCTAGAGATTTATTCATTTGGCTAATCAGTAAACGCCAACTTTTACATTGAGTTTGATCGCAGTATTTAAGCTCTGTTGTCTGTATTGACTAGATCTCTAGCAACTACCATGGCAGTTGAAAACACTTAGCTCTCCTATAAAAATGTAAATTTAAGTATCTTATTTAGTCACCCTTCCATCACCAGTTTCTATGCAAATTGTTATTTTTACAGTGCTTTCTTTTATTGATGTCCATCTTCTGACCACTCTTAAAGATGATGAATGTTATCCTTCATTCAGGGACAGAGAAGGACCTATAGAGAGATTGAGTAATCTGCTAAATTCTTTACCTGAAAAAGACTACTAGGAGTTTTGCGTGGGATTTGATGTTCAGAGGGTAAAATAATCATATTTGCTATCTATTCACAGCATTCATGGTCTAATGATTTACAGGCACTTATACATTGGCAGTTTCTGGAAGCAGTAGAGACAAATGAGGAAGCTCTCAATTTAGCGAAAACACATCGGCCTTTGCTGTTTATTGAATTTACTCTGACTTTGTAACATTTGGTTTGTAGCCTTATGTCTTCCACCACTGTGTCTTCATGTGTCTGATTTATGGTGCACTTATGTAAAATATTCCTTGTAGTGCCATCTTTGGTATTATTCGGGCTATTAACCTTGTTGCTCATGAGATTTACATCAGCCCTTCCAGTTTAAATTCAGAAAGCATTTAAATGTGTTTAATTCACCCTTGTTTTGACTCTCATGCTTAATCAATATTTAAATGCTGCACAAATGATGATGAGATGTACATAAAATTTTATTTGTGAAGTCCACAGCTGACGGCATAAATTGACTTCAAAGTTACTTGGGGCAAGGGAGGAGCCCAGAAGAATGACAGAATGAGAAAGGAAAATGTAAAAAAAGTTAAAATTCAGAGAGATAAAATGGGAAAATCTCTCCCTGGTGACCAGCTGTGAAATGAAGAACATGCTCTTCTCTCACATATCTTCTCCAATATGACAGCGCAGCAGGTGGTAGTAGCCATGATGATTTTTTCAGCCATGCTTTTCCCCTGGAACTGTGTGGTTTTCCTCAGGACATGTCTAAAGTTGCTGGGCTTTTTCCTGTTCATGATGCTTTTAGCACTGGTGGGAGCATGCTTAATTAGGTGCAAATGTTGCACACTGACTGGTTGCTGATTTTTGCACAGGCATGTTGGGTAATGTTTATCATTGATTTATTACTATTATCTACAATATTATTCACTGTCCTCTATTCCTACAGTATGAACTAGAAGCTACAAAGCAAGGGTTAAGTAAGGGGGGTAGGGAAGTAAGGGAAGTGATTCTCATGCCAGTGAAGTAGCTTCCCATGAGAATCTGCCATAGCTACAACATTGGTGTTGGGAGGTGCAAGATCATAAGAATAAACTGAGATAAACAGCATGGTAACAAAAGGGAGAAATTACTGCCACCCCAGTTTAGGTGAGAGGCTGCAGAGCTGGAAGTGAAAGTCAGACTACAGAATTGCAAATAGAGGACACCTAGCATTAGGAAGATTAAGGCACTTCAGGCAGTGTGCAGTGTGTGTGGGCAGTGTAAATGTATGTGCTTACAGACAAGCTCCGACTTAGGTGCACTGAGAAATGGGAACATTTTTCTGAGCTGAGGTCCGTGTGAGCTACATAGTAGAAAGGGTTTGATAGTAGTAAGGTAAGCATGACGAAGCATCTTATGCTACCTATTTGTTTGATATTGACCGTTAGGAGTGGTCAGAAGATATATGGGTGTAGTGTTAATATTTTAAGCTCTAGCTATATCAGAAAACAGAATACACTTCTGTAGGTGCAGAACTTCGAGTACATGTTGTTTTGTGAAGTGCAAGATCTTGGAGAGTGAAGAGCGAATGGAAATCATAACTCACAAAGTTTTTCCACAAGTAACATGCCGTAATTCACCCAGAAGTCCTTCACAAAGCTGACATATTTGAGTTCTGGACAATTACTGCAGTATTTTTAGTTAGCAGTCTATTTACCTGTGATTTCATTTATTAGCCTATTGATGTGAAAAGCATACTACTTTTAATTTGACAATTCCAAAGTATTTTTACTCATTCGCTGGGCAATAATAAAACATAAAGTCAATAAAACAAAAAATCAAAAGAATTTACACTTTCTAGCAGTGATTTAGGATTTCATCAGCTTTCAACAAACACCTTTATTTTTTACTAATTAAAAGTAATTCTGTATCAAATATTCTAGCTTGCGATATACATGTCTGTAGATCTTACTAGTTTCATCAACACACAAATTAGTAGAGTATTTCTGAAAACATCCCTGCATATTGAGCTGGCAGATCAACTAAAGACAGAGGAAGATTTTGGAGATCTCAGATTCCCGGGTTTTAGAAAATTATTCAGACAATCTGAGTGATACTTCTAAATATCAGTGATTGCACCTTGAGAAGCAAGGATGGGAAGATTGTTGAAGGTTTATGGAGACATACATTCTGACAGGAAAAAACATGTTTTGTCATACCAGTTTATAATGCACAATTGCATTTTAAAAGTATTCGATTTTGTTCTCAAACTGCCTTCAAACGCTGTCAGTTATTTTCCAAAGGCTGCAGTTGACCTCTAACCCCTGAACTGTTGTTCAATTCACAGTGTATGGCTCCTAGTCCTGTGATAGATTTGGAATCAATGTCCACTTTCTAAGGTAGATATGGATATGGATATTATATAGGCTCCTTCCCATAGAAATTTCAACTTACTATGACTATTGACAATAATGTATGGATGATTGGATGCTTATCAATCTGCTATATGGTATCCTGGATATGTCACTGGAATAAGTATCATACATTTTTTGTGGTAATCCAGAAACTATGTGTAACAGGGAGTGTGTTACTCACTGAAGAGATACTAGCATCTTAAAACACGTTTGATAAGGTGTATTGAGACTCGCTGTTAAGCATACAATTCATGTGCATTAAAACATCCTTTCAGAGGGTGATAAAAATGATAGGGTATGAGGGTGGAATTATATTGCCATGACTCAGGGCCAGTAATTTTGGGAAGTTGCTGATGGATTTTCTAGTTTAATGCAGGGACTGACATTCTTAGGGTATAATTCATCCTATCTGAAGTGGCGGGTAAAGCATCTGTTGATGCTTATTACTTTCCAGTAAGTGTGAAGAGGGAGAAAAATGATCTGGGGCCAAATATATAGATATAGATGGTGACATTTTAGACAGGTCATACATGAGAGTGCTTCAAGAAACTGCTCATAAAATATACAGACACCTAACACTTTCCAAACAAAATGATATTTGGGCAAGCAGTTAGTCAGGGTGACTTTGTGAGTGTCATGGGCATTGTGTTTACTCCATCCATAGTTGAGTAGTAGGTGGTTTGCACAATCACCTGAAATTAGCTTTATTAGGTATAGATAGCCTACTGTGAGGTCTGGTTACCTCTGCATCATAAGCAGATGGATCATGAATAAGCTGTTTTAGAAATGTTGTCAAATAAAAGCACTTTCCAAATTAGGAGCTATCCAGATTGCATTTAGTGTCCATTTTGCACATCTACCTGGGATGATAATAACATTTTAGGTTTCATTAAAGTTCAATTTTCTTATTTCTTCCCTTCTCTCCAATATTATTTACTTCATATTTTTTCTAAGCAAGAAAGTTTGCTTTGCAGAAAGATAGCACACAAAGAAGACATCAACTCTGAACAATTTTGCTACCTACCACTTGCTTTATGTATTTACTGTGATACAGCAGAATTAATTTACTAAGGTAAGAATAATCTGATTTCAAAGATAAGGCACATTTTCAGTCCTCCCAGACATCACCAGGCTTGTTTGCTGAGAGGAGGCTTAGATGGACTTCAAAAAAAAAAGCAGAAAACTGAGAATAAAACTTGAAACTAATGTCATCATTTTGGCTGTTTGTGGGGAACAGTTTCTGCTGCTTCATCTGAATCTCAGGCAAATACGACCCAATACACTCTTCCTCTCAAACCTTGCAAAGTTATGGCCAAAAGAAATTGCACAGAGAGAATGCTAATGGAGTAGTAGAGCAATTTTTATTTTTTTTAGATTAATCATAGAAGACTCCTCTAATCAATTATCAGCAATATTGTAATATTTTCTTTTATTAGAAGAAGAAAAAACCCCACACAGTGTGGAAAAATTACCAATCTTTAATTAAGGTTCTGCCATTTCTGTTACACTCTGCATTAATTTCTGTATTTTTACTGTTGCTGTAAAATATCATATTTGGCACATTAATAATTAATTTTCTTTTTAGTGTTACACCAAGTGATTTTTCTATTGACTCCATCACTTAACCTGAAGAACAATATATTTTCATCTTTAATTGGCAAAAGCCTCAGGGGGGATTTTTCCAGTTTAGCTGTATCTGTGTGAAGTTTACCTTTGTGAAATATAAACTCCCACTATAATGTTAATCCCCTTGCTAAAAAAGATAGTTCTCATTCCTAGGATAAATGAGATGAACTATTTTTTTTTGTTCAGGAAAGCCCTTCTTTATTAAATGGCTAAAGGACTGAACCCTACTTTAGAAGATAATTGTCTGTACAATATAGAGATGAAGCGCAGCTTAATCTGATTAATACAGGTTCATCCAGGTGCTATTCCTGATTTGCCATCAAAAGAAGTAGGTAGTCCTTCTGACATAGCAAAGGATGTCTGATTAGAAGGTATAACATGCCTAAATACAGCATTAATAGATACATATCTCTCCATTGATTATTTGGGTATAGAAGCAGTTTAGGCTTGACCTTTGAGCATTGGGTAGTGTCATGGTTTAAACCCAGATATCAACTGAAACCCACCAAGCTGCTTGCTCACTTCCCCACAGTGGGATGGGAGAGACAATTGGAAGAAAACTCATGGGTTGAGATAAAGTCAGTTTACTAAGTAAAGCAAAAGCTGCATGGACAAGCAAAGCAAAATAAGGAATTCATTCACTACTTCTATTCAGCAGCCATCTCCTGGAAAAGCAGGACTCCACCACACATTACAGCTACTTGAGAAGACAAACACTGCAGCTCCAAACATTCCTTCTTCTTCTTTCTTCCTTGCAGCTCTGATTGCTGAGCATGATATGGTATGGAATATCCTTTTGGTCAGCTGTCCCAGCTGTGTCCTCTCCCAGCCTACTAGCTGGTGGGGTAGTCTGAGGAGCACAAAAGGCTTTGTTGCTGTGCAAGCACTGCTCAGCAATAACTGAAGCATCCCTGTGTTATCAAGAGATGATTTTCATTACAAATCTACTCCCAGACAATATACTATGAAAAAATTTAACGTTATCCCAGTTAAAACAGGTACAGATGGCCAAGGCTAAGTGAGATGAACCTGCACTGTAGAATTTTGCTGAATTTAAGTCCATAAAGAAATGCTTTGCCCTACTGGAATTGACAGTAACAAAGTTGAGAGTTGCTCCCCTCCTCTGTTCAGGTCTCCAATAGTAACATGCAAACACTTGCTTCAAGCACGCATTTTTCCCCTTTGGAAAGAATAATAAGATTAAATAATTAAAATATATGTTAAATATACAATGAGTTTAACATTGGTAAAAAAACTAAACTGCACAATCAAAAGAGAAAAAAGTATTTACTATGTCAAATCCATTTAGATAAATGTACTGAAGCTTAAGTAGTAATGACATGAGATACATGGTAAATCATGTTTTGTATCTGATAGTGAGATAAGGACTCCAACAAACTAAATAGGAATTGAAACACTTAAATCTTCCTATATTTAGGTACAAAACTGTCCCTGTATTTCCAATCTATATATAATCTGCTATATATATACCACTGCAAAAGAAAATTCAAACTACATTTTTGCATTTAATATATATGCTTTTACATTACAAAGCATATTTTATTTTGAGTATCAAGCACGTTTTTTATGACAATTCATTGAAATTTCATACATATGCTGCGTAAGTCCTTTACATTGTCTGAGCCAGCAGAGCTCTTCTATTTAACTGGCAGAGAAACATATACACTATGAAGACTATAAATGAGTAAAACCAGGTTTCTAGAGAATGACATTATCATCAGGTTGGTATAGAGGTTAATAGAATTCCACAAGGGAAGTTCCCTTTTATCAGCTGAAGTAGATGCCTGTGGCAGATTGTAGACCCTGCTAAAAAGCTTTGTGTTATTACGTGTTTGTAAAGGAGACGATGTATTTCACACTTTTCTCATGTTGCTGATTTCTAACTTTTTTAAACAAAAGAAAATGAAAGACATCACAAAATCCCTAATATTCACATTTGCAGCGAACTGAGGTAATTTGGTAACAAGATGTTAGTGTCTTTATCCCAAAAATGTGAAATCATCTGGTTTCCAAGAATGAAAATTGATAAATTTCAAGTACAAATATGATTAATGTGCCTATATTTCTGGATAGGTAGCTGGAGAGATACAGGGAGGGGGGTTTGTTTTCTAAAGATTACTAACACGTTTTTTAAAGGTCATCAACTGGATTTTGTAATCAGGTGTACTACTGCTGAACCCATGACATGAGGTAAAACTGTTGCACAAAATTACTAGTTTTGTCATGGCCTGTATCTATGTGTCCCCACATCCTTGTATAACTTTACCTTTGAGAAAGGTCACCATACAGCTGGGTTTGGCCTGTATTTCCTTGAGCCCTCCTGGGTTGTTCAGGCTTCATCCACCACCTCTGCTTCAGGTAGCTTCAGCATTCACTGCTGGCCTTTATGGCAAGGAGCCAGACCCCTGTGACCCAGCTTTTCTAGCCTCCAGAGGTCAATTCTGGTGTCTTTAACCATTCCAGTAAGTAAATACTAAAGCATAAGTATTATGGGCACTTCCGTTATTATTTAAAACAAGTCCTGTGTTTGAAGCAATTAATGTGTTTTCTAAAGACGACTTTATAAAATCATCATCCTTTATTTGAGGAAAAATGCTAGAGATGGAGAAATAATTTCCTCCCTCAGCATCCTCAACACTTCTTAAGCTTACTTTAAAGTCTGTAAAATACCTTCATAAGTTCCAGGTGCCTTTTCCTGTTCTAGGTCCAGTGATTTTTTTCTCACTAATTCCACCCTGGTAATGTCAATGAATTCTTTTTACTTGCTTAATTTTGGATAGTCAAAAATTCCTGCTCTTCTGTGAGCAAATGTGGTTTTAGGAAAATCAGTTCCGTATTCTGTTGTCTGTTTTCATTTTATTGTAATGATTATTTTTTTTGTGGTGATGGTGACCTTGGTGGCCTGGAAATTCCTATGTGGAAGCCATATTACTATTCCAAAATTAATTGCAAAGGATGAAAGAAGTGTGTTCGAGGTGACAACCTTCAGCTGTTGTTTTTGCATCTCCTAGAGTACTGTGGGAGCTATGACACTAACCTTGTTAGCAAGCAATTCTCTGAGACTTCTGGGTACATGCAGTAAAGTAGAAGCCAGTAAAACGAAGCAGAGCTCCCATTTTTTGCACAGACAAGTGCCCAGGCCAGGCTGAACAGAGCCTTGGGTGACATAATCTAGGGTGAAGCATCCCTGCCCATCACAGGGGGGTTGGAACTAGATGATCTTAAATTTCTTTCCTACCCTAACTATTCTATGAGTCTATGAAATTGTTCCATGGGTTGTTGTTTTTGTTGTGGGTTTTTTTTGTGGGTTTTTTTTTAGCTTTTTTTGTTACTGGTTTTACTCTTGGACTGTTATATTTCTTCTTGGAAAGCACAGAAACTGTGGCTTAACATAAGAAACGTCCTTAGAACAAGGTTGGACTGATTTTTTTGTTTTTTTGATAGTTGGTTTCAAGACATCATTTTCCAGCTTCTGTGAACTACTGCAGTAAGACTCAAATGATGCTGTCCATTGTGAACTATTGGAAGTCAATCCCTATGCTCGATTTAGGAGACAAAAGAAAATTTCCTTTCACCCAACCTCAGAGCTCCTATCTCATTTTGTTTGTACAGCATCTAACAGATTTCATCTTGTGGAAGTTTATGTTTGTGAAAGAGACGGGAAAATGTTGAGAAGAGTAGATATGGCATTTTAAGCCATCTCCAAACAGCACACTGCTTAAACAACAGCTTGGATAAATATATGTGTGTGTGTGTGTATGTGTACATTGCATGTGCTAGACAAGATGATTTATTCAGAGATTCAGTTTGAAAGCTTTTTCTTTTACAACTAGCATAGATGGTCTAATAAAATTTATTTGTCCCTTTTAACATTGCCTTCCTTGTTGAAATAGACTACTAGATAATATACATTATTAAATTATTAACTCACATATATAATACAGTAAATTATGTTAATTAATGTTATTTACCATGACTTTTGTTTTCCAGGCAACATTCAGTCCCTCCACTTTTCATGTTGAACAAAACCTTGTTCCACCAAACTTTCCAGTCATATTCCACTTTTTTTCTTGTGCACAAATTATTTATTAAAAATGTATAAGACCTTCACAACCTTTATTCAAAGTTAAGCATAAAAGTCTATATTATCTCTGCAGTTACTCTGCAAATTGCCTCAATAGCTGTTGAGTTCTGCACAGACTGAAGTACTGCTTACTGTGAATATATATGGTAACATTTGAAATCTTAATGCTTCATCAGTCCTAATATCATTAGGCTGTGTTGTTATCAATACAAATAAAGAACAAGAAAAGAGTTGGTTTAGTTCATATCTCAGGTCAAGAAAACTAATGGTCCTTCATTTGATGTCTCTGATGACATTTCTAATGGTGATAATAAAGTGAATGTAATTTGTATTTATACAATCTGTCCTATCTTCCAAAATGCATATACTTATGCAGCAGATGTTGATACACACAATTTGCAGTGTTTTCTTATAGAATACTGATACCATATATAATATACATGCTCATGCTGAGCACCTTTCTTATTTCTTTGTATTCCTTCTTTTCTCTGGATCTCTTTTCTCTTGCATTTTTTTTAGATCTGAATTGACAATTTGAGAAGACCTTGGTGCCTGCTGTTTTTCTTGAGGACAATCTCTTCTGCAACATCCTGTCCTATATTCTTTCCAAGCAACTTCACTATGTAAGTGGCACGATCAGAAATTATATGTGGGATGGGAGTGCAGCTTTCCTTGATTTCTGTAATATACCAGTGCTTGTTACCCTACAAACATCAAATGGTGTAAAGCAATCAGCTGATACTAAGTGGAAGATTATTTGGAAAAATTGTTTAAGTTAATATTTACTGAATTGGGATCTAATTTAAAAAAAAAAACAACAAAACATACCAGAATCCTAAAAAACTTGTTTCTGAAGTGTAGAAATGCAGAAAAGTTCTGTGCAGTGAGCATAAGATGAAGCCTTAATTACAAACGAAATCCACACTTTAGTAAAGTACAGTTTACAGTCACCAGCGGGGAAAATTAGCACCTTTCTTGACATCACATACTTTCTGGTGAGCTTTTGCTTATCCCTTTTGAAAGGAATTTTCACTTCCCAGAAGAATTCTTTATCAAAATGTTATTTCCGAGTGTTCTATTTCACACTGCATGTAGTGCTCCTTCTTTACAAAAGGGCAGTAGTGCTGTGAGACTTAAAGCACCAAGCTAGACAAACATCTATAGAATTTCAGTACAGTTTATTTTAACTCTTTTCAGAAATGACTTAACATTTCTCAGTTTTCTACTGGTAAACCTGGAAAATATTTTACCATGTAATGAATGTGGATGTTTTTCAGCATCTGAAAGCAGAGCATTTTATACAATACATTCCTAATTATGCAGGGATAGCTTAAGGCATTTTGATCTGAAGTCAGCGTGCATAATCTGTCTCTGTGTGTTGTGCTTTCTAATTATATAATCTGCTTTTGAATTCTTTTTTTTTTCCTCTAGTCTTTCCATAAAGGCATACTTTTATTTATTGCTACTTTGACTGAACCTATTCACTTGTGAATTCAACATGTTGTCATTTATGTTCACCTTTTGTTTTCTCTTTTGTTTGCCTTAATTTTCCATAAAGGGTACATTTTTCCCCAGCCTTTCCAAAGCTGAGGTACTGTAGCTGTTTAGGTAACTCTCTCATATGCTACACCAATCCCAACCTTTGCAGACATAGTCAGAACAAGCGGCATTCTAACTTCCTGGGAGTAAGCCAGCATAAAGGTCTCTTTTGTTATGATATAATCTAAAATGTAATTGAAGCCTCTTCAGTAAAAACGAGATCTAGAGATGGCTCTTCTGTCGGACTAATGCATTAGTCCACAATACTGCTAGGGCCCTGACTTCAGAAGTTACTTCCTGAGCAAAAAGGAGCTTTTCTATTCCTTTTTTTTCAGTTTCTGGGTGGTTTTTTTTTGTTTGTTTGGTTGGGTTTTTTTTTGTTTGCTTTTTTTTATTTGTTTGTTTGTTTAGGTTTTTTTTCCCCCCAAATGCCACATCTAGTTGCAGAGATGTAATGATCAGTGTAATTGAACTGCTGCAGGTATTGCAGCAAATGAGATTGGAGACATTTCTGGGAGCCTACATATATTTCTCAAGCCAATAGTGTTATTCTTTCAGTTTTATACGTAGTACAGTCCCTGAGACACATTAATACAAAGAAGGAAAAACAAATTATTTAGTAGTGTAAATAGGACAGCCTGGCACCACCACACGTTTGACCACATGTTGTCTGACAAGAGTTTTAGCTGACATCCTGGATTGTACATCAGTTGCCATGGACAATTTACTTGAGTTTGAGCCTTCATCTGGCGAATGTACTGTGTCTCGCTATAATGCAATATCACTGCCATTGGTAGTGTAATGTATTGCAGATATATAGGAACCTCACAGTTGCATAAGCTTAATAGGTAGATACCACTGGAATAAACAAAATCAGTTGGGTTTTTTTTAGGAGCTTTTAAAAGTGTGTTGGTCAAGATCTAAGCCAATGTGTTAAACAGTATAACAGGTTGTCGTGGTTTAAGCCCCCCCCTCCCCCACGCAGTTTTACTCGCTCACTCACTCCCTCTTTCTTCCCCTAGTCCCGGGGAAATGGGGAGGAGAATCAAAAGAATGCAACTCGCACAGGTTGAGATAAGAACAGTTTAGTAGCTAAGGTATAACACAAATCACTACTGCTACTGCCAGTAATAATACAAGAGAGATACAAGGAAAAAGGATACAACTGCTTGCCGCCCGACAGAGCCGAGAGAGAGAGCGCCACTTCCGGGTTCCTGCCCCCAGTATTTTACATCCTGGGCATGACGTGCTGTGGCATGGAATAGCTCTTTGGTCAGTTTGTGTCAGGCGCCCTGTCTCTGCCTCCTCCCGGCTCCTCCTCCTCCCTGGCATAGCATAAGACTCGGAAAAGCCGAACCCATGACACAGGTATTCAGCAGCAGTAGCAATTCTTTTGCCAAGAAATGTCATATGTATCAACCTGAACACCAAAATATCACTGTATCTCCTGTAAAAGTGTGTGTGGAATGATTCAGAATAGGCAGAAATTTCAATCTGCTGAAGCAGGTGTATGACTGAATTAGCATTTCATCTGGAAATTAAGGTTTGGGTATTGTGTTATTTATTACAGGTAGGCTGTCTCTAGCTTTATTTCACATTCATTTCTTGGTGTTGTATAACCTGTTCTGTCTTTCCAGACAAGAAATACAATTAATTAGAAAATAAATAAGTGAAGCAAAATGTATGACTCAGGGGTTATTTCCCCAAACCTGTTTTTCTTAAAGGGTAGATTTCTAACAGTCAAATTAAATCTGAGCTATAGGGATAGGGAATTCATTGTGGACTGGCTGCATCATGTTTTCTAAACTAAAACCTTTTAAGAATATCTTATGTCCTTCTCTAAGTGTATGGAAGAAATGGCAATAAGGTAGACACAGTTAAAGGGAAGTTCTTATGAAACTTTATCAAGCATTTATTTCTCCAGATTGCTTGTCTTTGTACCAGAACATGAGAGTCATTTGGTGAGAAATGGCAGGGCCATAAGTGCTATGTGTCATTTTGTGGAGCAAGATATAATTTCTGCTCTCCAAAGCTAGGTCCTAAAGACCAAGTGGGCCAACTTTGTTTAGGTCCTTGATCTTACTTTGTTAGAAAAACTCCTTAATATTTTAAAAACACTCACATTGTGAAAGTGTCCCAAAGTGTCCCAAAACCAGGCTAGTATTTATGGTCAAAACCAGAAATACGGTTTTCTGCTTTCAGAATGGAATATTCAGGCCCAAAGAGACAGCGCAGATACTGCACAGTGAAAACTTGGTTTGGGTCTCTCATTCCTCTATAAATGATAATTAGCACTTCTGCGCTAACACACAAGTAACTTGATGCTTTAAGAATAGTTTCTGTGAAGAAACAAATAAATTATTTTTAAGTGCCTCTAGATACGTGCCTTTTTGTGTGTGTGTGTCATTGAGTTAACAGAGTGTAGCTGCACTGCACTTGTAGTAGCAAAAGATACAGAGGAGCCATTCAAAAAGCTTATAGGGAATTTAGACCTGTATATAAGTATTTTACAAGAAGCTGTTCATCTTCTACGATGTGCAGGTTGTGTAAATCTTAGTATGCATTCTCTTTTCTGTACAAAATATTAACAGCTAATAGGATAAAGTGAGCTTGTATATGAAAACAGGTGTTTAAGAAAAGTGATACCAGTTGGTTTTTTTTTGCTTTCATAAAGATTTTACACTTAAAATTCAGTAAGATAAGGAAAGTAATTTGACACTGGAGCTGTGCAAAGCTGCATGATGCTGTGAATCCGCGACTGTGCCCTGCCAATTCCTTTTAAGTTCACTTCAGTGAAGCAAGCAGTTGCCTACATAGTGAATTCAAAAGGGTTACAAACCAACCAGAACAGTCAAGGAATGTATTATAGTCAATTTAGAATAAGCTTATACTTATGCCCATTCCTTCTTTCATGATTTAGTTTGAAACCTTCCTACCCATTACCTATACGCCATTCCAACTATATAATGAAACCAATGTATAGATCAGTGTGCTAGGTTCGGATGAAACAGTTATTTTTCTCTTAGTAGCTGTTGCAGTGCTGTGGTTTTGACTTTACCATGAGAACAACATTGACAACACACCGATGTTTTCAGCTGTTGCTAAGTAACGTTTACTCTGACCAAAGACTTTTAGTCTCACGCTCTGCCAGTGAGGAGAGAAACAAGAAGCTGAGAGGAAGCAGAGACAGGACACCTGACCCAAACTAGCGACAGGAGTATTCCATACCACAGCACGTCATGCCCACTCTATAAACTGGGGGGAGTCATCTGGAAGGCCTAGATGACTGCTAGGGTCAGGATGGGTATCGGTTGGCGGGTGGTAGAGCAATTGTATTGCGCATCACTCGCCTTTATTGTTTTCTTTTCCTTTTCCCATTTCAGTTTTATATTCTCTCCCCTTGTTATTTCCCTTATCATAATTATTATTGATGGTAGCAGCAGTGGTTTTGTGTTATAACTTAGTTACTGGACTGTTTTTATCTCAACCCATGGGATTTACATTCTTTTGATTCTCCTTCCGATCTCCTCAGGAGCAGGGGGAGGAAGAAGAGGGGGAGTGAGAGAGCAGCTGCTTAGTTCTGAGTTACTGGCTGGGCTTAAATCATGACAGTCATTTAATTTAAAAATCCAACCAGCCTTTTCTATGCACATTTTAGTGACTACTATGGAGTGTGTCAGTATGAATGGACAAATGAAGGGCATAGGATTGCATGTTCAAGAAAGAAACACATGTAAACCAGCAATGTCATTTCAGTTTACAAAGTAGCTGATCTAAGTATTCATATCCATGTAGCAGCAGCAGCTTGTCATGAGCTAACCACGTAAATATTTACTTACAGCTTTGGATCTTTTACAGTTATAGGTTCATCTTCCAGGGCAGTCAGTAGACTAGAAAGTGAGTCCATAGTTGCTTGAGTGTGAAGCAACAGTGGAGGATATTGGGACATTATAAAATGAGGCATTCACTGGCTGAAAAAAAAAGGGAAGCTTGCCTTTCTCATAACTTTGTTGTCAATAACTGTATTATACTACTTTTATTCTGGGAGAAATTTTCTACTTCCTTTCACTGTCTTGCAAAACTGTTCTGATGTCCTAGATTTAATAATAGGAAATTTGGTGGTGTGCCCAGCACTCACAGGATGGGGCAGAAGCTTGTATCCAGATGCCAATAATAAAAACATGATATGTATTCTCCAGTCATGGTATGTTATGCCCTTCATGAGATTTTCAGAGCTTAAGACATGCACACAGTATAAATCTAGTATACTGATGGGTCACTAATCCAGTCGAACATGGTTATCTGGCTGGCCAGGGGTTCAAGGTAGGAAAAAGTACAGCCACATTCTCCTGTGCCCTGGAAACATAAGAGCTTTCTGGTGACTAAATATTCCACACTTATTAAGAGTGATGCAATGTGTGGATGTTCTGTCATATTCCTTTTTTAATAAAATTAATTTTAATTATGTGCTGATGTGTTTATAATACATGTGGTGGATGGAAAAGCAACAAAAAATGTTTTATAGACATTTCAGACTTGTATTCAGTCTACATTTTTCTCACCTTGCTTCTAAGTGATTTAATAGAAAGTGCATGTGTGTGTGTATGTTACATGTTCTGTCAGCGTCATCCACCTCAAAATTATCAGGTTTATGAGTTATGTATTTATTGGTGTGCACTAGGAGTCAGTATCACAAAAGAAAATAGACATCCCTTACTTGCAGTATAAGCAAATTAGTAAGCACCTTCTTTGGCAATGACATCCACTGATAATAGTCAATATCCCCATCTGCTGTATTTTCCTTTGTTTTGCCAGCATGTTTTTGCTTATGTTGCACTCTGCTCCATCAGAAGGGTATGGTTCATAGAAGTAGAGCACCAGTCACTCGCTCTCATTGCTAGATTTACAAATTGCTTAAGTAACTGAAGAAGTTTCTAAATTGTCATCCAACCTCTGGCTTGGATGTCCTTCCACACCTTGTTCCTACTTTTGTTTCTTCAGCTTGCTTTCATTCTCCTCACATGTAGACCATCGAGACAGGTAGGGTGATGAGGCTTGGAATGTCGGGCAATAAAGTGAAAGATATAGCAATATATTTTTCTTAGGTGCAAAAATGGGTGAGTACCCATTCCTTGTCACAAAACCAGAGTTTACTGATTTTAGCTCTTTTCTGTAGGCTGCCATATTTTTATTTCTTAGATCAGTTTCTAGAAACAATGGGTGAAAACCATGAAAAAGGACAGCTCAATACAGGAAGATCATTCTGCACTCCAGTTGAAAATGTTTAAATGTTGTCATAAAGTTATCGTAAAAGGCTCTTCTGTGTGTGTATGTATGGGTATCCCACAGACTTTGTTATTGACATGAAGTCCCATTTGCTGTTTTCAGGTTGAGTAACTGCAGGTATAAGTGACTTGAAATCTTCAGAAGTAAAAAGAAAGGTGGCGTTTTGACTGATGGAGATTCCTCTTTTCATAAAGAAGATTTTTAAAAGTCTGGTGACTGAATGGCATATCACTGAATTAGGGGGCATGGTAAGGACCTGCAGAGCTTTACTTATCCACTAAGTTCACTGAGAGGCTTGAATGACAAATCTGAAGTTCCCACATTTTCTGGCAGGAAAAAAAAAAAAGAAATTGGAAGAAGACTAATAAAATGATAACCTGGGCAGATATTCTAGATTACCCCCCAACTCCCAAGAAAAATAACCTACAAGCTGCTCATGAAAGGACAGAAGAAGGAAAATAAGGACTGATGTTTGAGGACTGTAGTGATAGGATGAGGGGTAACAGGTTAAAACTTAAACAGGAGAAGTTTAGATTGGATACAGGAAGAAGCTCTTTACTGTAAGGGTGGTGAGGCAGTGGAATGGGTTGCCCAGGGAAGCTGTGAATGCTCCATTGCTGGCGGTGTTCAAGGCCAGGTTGGACAGAGCCTTGGGTGACATGGTTTAGTGTGAAGTGTCCCTGCCCATGGCAGGGGGGTTGGAACTGGATGATCTTAAGGTACTTTCCAATCCTATTTCTGACTCTATGATTCTATGATTTCACTACAAAGAAGCGTCATTTTCAAGGCCATTCATGTCATGCTATCCCACATATAAGAAGTTGATAATAACTGAGAAAAGCTGCTGCCCAGGTATCTGTCATTTAGAAACAGAAAATGTTGAGCAGGCTGAAAACAATGCCCAAGCATTAAACACTATGAATGTTAACATTAGGCAGACCAGCACAACTGCAATCCCTGTTTAAGGCTTTCACAGCAGACATATAAATAGATAGTGCAAAATGTGCTTGGGCCATTTACAAAAGCAACAATTTGAGAGAGAAAGCTAGACCACATAACTAGACATGTATTTCGCGTAATGTTAGTAAACATTGCACATACTATAGCTTGAAATAGCCAGTGTGTTTGCATTTTTTCCTTTCTGTTTCACAGCCTTATCATTAGGAAAAACTACTGGCAGTGGGTAAAAGAGCAAAAAGAAAATGTTTACACATAAATACCTTCTGCATGTTCAGTCTTTTGCCTAGGGACTAGAATGTCTGTTCATTGACACTTCTCCCTGTCCAAAGGCCACCCTCAGGTTGACTACTGTACTGATACTCAGAGTTCATATAAGTCATTCTCCACACTGTTTTAACTAATATGAATCCAAGGTAACACTGCAGTCCTAAGTAAAATATGTCCTTGAGGAATATACTTGGAATTCTGTTTAAAATATCTATTTTTCTTTGCACATCAATTAACAGCAGGGTAATTCATCGCAATAAAGGCATTTGTGAGGTCTGCAGTGAAGTTCCTCAGCAGCAAGAGGTCTTCAGGGGCAAGTAGTGTTTAACATCAGATAACATCCTTACTGATTCGGTATTACTCTTTAAGACACTTAAATAAGGCAAGACTTTTTTGTCCATATCAGTGCCCAATACTACAGAAGATCTGAAGGCAATTTCTGACAGTTATTTTCATAATACCTGCTAAGCTCACACTTCTGAATATAGTCAGTTTAGATTAACGGCAATCTTGCCGCAATCTTGCCACAATTTTGCCACTGCTGTGGCTTGCTGTCCAGTGATAGGAGTGTATGTTACACTGATTGAAAAGTTCTTTGCTCTCCTAGGTAGACTGTGTGAAAAAATAAGATGAAAAAAGGGATTATCAGTACAAGAATCAATCAGCATATAAAGGGAGAGGTTGAAATTACTGGGTAACAGAAAGCAACAAAGACAGTTACAAAGGATTTCAGAAATATCAATGAAGGATTATCTGTTCTGGAAACCAATTCTAGCTATCCAGTCTTCATCCTGTAAAGTTTCATGTCTATCCTAACCTCCAACTGACCTTGCCAGCACAGTCTATTGAATGTATTTATGAGAATCCTAATACTTCGACATTAATAAAATCTAGAGAGAATCTTCAGCCCCTTTCATCCTTATCACTTTGTACCTCTTGATATGTCTAGGCCTACATAAGCACTACTATACTTACAGTTCTCAAGTACTATACAAATGAGTCAGTTTTGCTAACATAGCATCCACACTTGGACTCTTAGTAGCTAATTAAAAATGCTTTGTGCTGTCTAAAAAAAAGACATAGAAGTAGATGCAAGTAACTTTGCCCACACTTAGAGCTGCCAGATCTGATGAGCTGTGACCAAGAACCATACAGCTGTGTTAAGCTAATAATAATCTGAGCTAATACATTCACCTGGGAGGCTGAGCTTGATAGTTTGAACACAACACCAACCTAGTGTGACTACATGGTTTGGAGCTGGCTCTCAGTATGGGTAGAATGAACCTAAGTTGACTATGTAGGGAGATGTTAATGCATGCTGAGGGGAAAAATGCGTCAGGGGAATTTAAGTGGAACCACATTCAGTTGAAAAACACTGGCTTGTTTGTGGAGGTTGAATACTTCATGCACTTTGCTTGTTTAAGCCAGAATATTATTTTTTTAAGAAAAAAAAAACCACAAACAACCCAAATCCCTAAATTGCTTTCAAAAAACCTGCTCTGAAAGCTTTTTAACTGATGTAGGTTTTATTTTATTTTGCAATATACTTTTATTTAAAGTTTTAAAATCATATAACGCACCACTGGAGAAAGGACAATAATCAGCTGGCGTATGCTGAAGGAAAATTTCATAAAATAACATTTCTATTTTGAGGAATTATAGCTCTGGATTATGTAATTCAAAAGAGTGATGAGATTTCTATCACTTTTGAGTCTTACGGAAATATTTGGCAAACTTTTGGTGTGAATTGTTTTGGGTATAATTGAACCTCTTTGGAAAAGAGGAGGCTGGAAGAAAAAGTCCAGGGTCTACAACACTTGCACCAAGATGATATATTCTTACATGTGAGATGTCACACAGAATGAGATTTTTTGATGAGGTGCCCTTGAGAGGCAGTAGTTTCTGCATCCCACTAGATTTTGAAGTTAGTTTAATGAAGGCTGTTCTTTGTGACAGATTCTGCTGATCACCCCACAGCAAGCTTTTCTTCTTTGAGTCAGAGATTTTCTGGCTAATGGCACAATTAACTTGTTCATTTCCTGGGGAAAGGAAAACCCAATCTGACAAAATAGCTCAGGAAGACTGCTGATCCCTGCATAAAGGGAGTACCTGAGATCCCTTCTTCCCTCACTCTCTCTGTTTCCCCGTTACAAGGTGGAAAGTAGCAGAATATTTAGATCATCACAAAACCAATAGGGAAAGATAATATTTTTTTTAACTACTTTGAATAATTTTTAATTCAGCTACATATGTGCTGGAGGCAGAACATAAAACCTCTAAATGCACTGTAGAGCTGAATTCCTGCTCTCTTCTCAACTCTAACAAGGACATAAATGAAGGTTTAAATTTACATAGTACTGTCCTGTTTTTCTGTCAACACTGGGTAATTTTCACTAGCTTAGATTCCTGTAGTCATCTGTATAGTGTAAATGAATTACCACAAATAAGAGTTGAAGTGACTGCAAAACAAAGACTAATGTTTGCATTACTCCTGAATTTTGTTATGAAGTTTTAATCCCATATGTTCATGATATTTATTTTTTGGTATCACCTACATTTATCCAACCACAGCTAATTTCTTATGTTAGAGAAGAAACATTAATGGCCCTCTGGTAATTCAGCTTTTTTTTTTTTTTTTTTAAACCTTGTATAAAAGATAGGAACCTATTTTCATATTTAGTTATGTTGTTAATAATTGTTATTAGTTAGAACTTATGAACTTTCTCTTTGACTACATTTGATGTATCTGCTTGGTCTATGTATTTGAAAATGAGATCACTTTCATCTAAATGTCTAAGTTCAGATTTGGGTAGAAATTAATGGAATTTTAGTTGGGAGTTTTTTAAATGTTAACTTGTTACATATTTCTTACCTCTCATAGAATCATAGAATGGTTAGGGTTGGAAAGGACCTTAAGATCATATAGTTCCAACCTCCCTGCCATTCACAGGGACATCTCACACTAAACCATGTCATCCAAGGTTCTTTCCAACCTGGCCTTGACCACTGCCAGGGATGGAGCATTCACAACTTCCCTGGTGTCCTGGTTTAAGCCCCTCAGGCAGTTTGTTCACTCACTCCCCACTCTTTCTTCTCCCAGCCCCGGGGGGATGGAGAGGAGAATCAAAAGAATGCAACTCCCACAGGTTCAGATATGAACAGTTTAGTAACTAAGGTATAATACAAACCACTACTGCTACCACCAATAATAGTAATGACAAGAGAAATACAAGGGAAAAAGAATACAATCGCTCATCACCTGATATCCAGCCCGACCACGCAGTGCATCCCCCGCCTTCCGGGTCTCTGCCCTCCAGTTTTTACATCCTGGAGATGACATGCTGTGGTATGGAATAACCTCTTTGGTCAGTTTGGGTCAGGTGTCCTGTCTCTGCTTCCTCCTGGCTTCCCCTGCTCCCTGGCAGAGCATGAACCTCAGAAAGTCCTTGGTCAGACCAAAACATTCTAAGCCATAACTATAACCACCGGTGTTATCAGTGCTGCTCCCAGGCCGAAAGTCGAAAACACAGCACTGCACCAGCTACTACGAAGGAGAAAAATGACTGCTACTGCTGAACCCATGATACCTGGGCAACCCATTCCAGTGCCTCACCATCCTCACAGTAGAGAATTTCTTCCTTATATCCAATCTAAACTTCCCCTGTTTAAGTTTGAACTCATTACCCCTTTTCCTGCCACTACGGTCCCTAATGAAGAGTCCCTCCCCAGCATCCTTACAGGTCCCTTACAGATACTGGAAGGCTGCTATGAGGTCTACATGTGTATTTCCTACTTAATGTTATTTTCTCCGTAATCTCTTTCCACTAAGATAAGTTTTTTTAATGGCAACATAATAAACACAAGAGTCTCCTCTAAAATCCGAAGGGAGCTATAGCTAAAACCACTGAATTCTTCCTTGTCTTTGTATTCTGCTTAATTTCTTCTATTTATGACTCTTCTCTAGCAGTGTTCCCTGCCTAGACTTCAGGCAAGGATAAACTAGGAGCCAAAAGAACTGACTGATACAATAGTTTTCAGTAGAATGTGTGAATAGCTGGAAGTTCAGACGGTGGTTGCCCTGGAATTAAGGTTTTAGCTCCTGATGGAGCAAGGTGCTGGATGAATGTCACAATACATGTGTGATTTGAATCCGATCTACACTGAAGATCCCTGAACTTCAATTCATGTGTGTAAGGTGCACAACAGATTCTGTGAGAATAAACTGGCCTGGCAAGCTTGTAGAGTGCAGGGCTCAGTGTATGCTATGGGTGTATTGTATTTTTGCCTTGTTTTTTTTTTTCCAGACAGAAGGCAAGAGTGAGGAGTGTAGGTGATTTCACATGGAGTACAAGAGTAGTAAGAGGCTGCTCAACCCTGCAGCATCTGGAGCAGAACTACATCTATCTCAGTTTTGGTCCTAGCTGTCTTACAAGCATGTAAAGGTTCCTTTTTTAATAAAACATTACCAGATGCCACTGTAAGAAAGTATTAAAAAACCCCAAACAAATAAAGAAAAATCAAACCAAAACAGGGGGAATGTGAAACACTTCATATTGCACTGTTTGTACATTTATTTTCATTACTACTGGAGAATAAATAGTGAAGGAGGAGACTGCAGGAAGGGTTGGGAGAGTTAAGGCCATTGACTGTTCATATGGAGAATTCACTTCTCCATATGTCCTGCTGCTGTGAGAGAGTTCCTACTTGATTGCTTGGATCAAACGTTGCAAAGGCAATCACTAATTGTGTGTCTGGGCATTAGCTGTGTGCTCCCCAGTTTAACATCCTCCACCTTGTTTTACGTAATTGCTGAGCATTCACATCAGCAACTAAAATAACTGAGAGCTGAGCTTCGTAAGTGTTCTGTACAATGAGAGAAGAAATCCTGAACATCTCAAACTGGGTATACCAAGTGAAAAATTTTGTCTTTAATTTTTTTACCCCTGCCTCTAGAAAATGGACATATGAATATCAATTATCTTACACAAGTACTGTCAAGATAAATTATCCATATTTGTGAAACAGAACTACTAAAATTAGAACTGCTGTAAGAAGCTAAATGTGAACTAATAACTGTTTTCAGAACTGAGGTCAATTAATGTTCTGTAAAAAACTTTGTGGGTTACAAGCTGAGCAATAAAGGTAAAACAAAATGCTGAATAACTCTCCATTGAAGTAGCATCATTCATATTGTCCATTGACTGAGGCAGACAATCTTTTGTTAATTTGGAAAGACCAGAGTTAAACTAAACATTGTATACTTGACGAAATAAAGAAGCTTAAACTGAATTTAAACTTGGTATTTTCTATGCCATAATCACCTGATTTAATATTAGTTCTCCCTTAAGGAGAGCACTTAAGATATTGAAAATGACAGACAGTCAACATATGTAAGAAAAGGTTATTAGTATGATATTTTGTGGGAATGAGGCTTGGAGATGCTGTAAAATCCTATCGAACAGAGGAACACTTGGTAATGTAATGTAGCTTTGATAAGGCAGTAGGAGAGAAGGATAGATAGTAATATAATTTAAAGAAAAAGGGAACATGTAAGTAAATGCTGGTAGCAAGGAATAAATCTCATTTCAGCCGTTTACTTGTTTGGGCTCTCTCCTGCTGAAAAACCGTAAGCTTTGCACATAATTAGACATTCGTGCTGCCACAATAAATCACTTTTCTGAACACACTGATGCACCCTGACACAGTAAGGCCAAGCTGGCAGGTCTACTCTAAATAAGGATCTGCTGAGTAGCTGACAGGAACTTCTGATGCATTTCAAATAGAGACAGTGAGAATCCTTTAACAAGCATCCTCTCGGTTTTTCAAAGACTTCCAGAGTCTGAATATTACTGATTTATCAGAACTTTCCTGTGCATATACTGTACCTCAGTGGAAGTATGTTCATCACAGCATTTTGCTGATGAACTATGACTCCTGCTCTCCTAATTTTCTGGTATTTGTTTTTTATTGCCTGTAACCAGTTTGCAGCATGCATGAGATGTTTCTGTAGATGCACACAGGGAGCTCTTTGATGAAATGACATTCAAAATGAATAAAATAAATACAGCTTTGGGAAAAAATAAATGAAAAAATAAAGGTTTAAGAAATCTGTGAAAGCAAGCATTGCCATTAGAAATGTTGAGCGCAATTACTTTCACCTTACTTACATGAAAATTTGTTCAATTGCTGATCTGGAAACAGGGAGGTGCTGAAAAGTACATTCATATGATAAAATAGATTATCTAGGAGAAACTCTTAATGTCACCTACAATTAAAGATGTTGCTGGTGCCTAAGGTGTCAAATGAGTTAAACGACTTTATGGGACAAAAGGACCAAATGTAGTGCAGTAAAACAAAGGCAGTGTGTGTCTTTGCTTTCTTAGGCCTTTTCTTGATGCTGTGTAGATGAACAAGTGGAAGACTAATACCTTTGGCAGAGTCATAGCTATATTTGTCTTCACCAGAAGTGAGATCGGAAGACTGAGCACATTTGCCACCTTGCCATGTCGTGTTATATAACCCAGTTGAGTTTATAATCAGCCAAGGTGTGTTGGCTGGTAGCAGGCAGATATGGCTACAGGAGTAATGGATGGAGGAGGGGGTGATGAAACGCAGTCATTTTAATTTGGAAGGACACACTTCGCCATGTGCTGTTTTGTGGAATGACTCCAGATTTATATGACAAAGTGGAAATCAGACAGTTATTCTGATAATCCTTACACTACTGATGTTTAAAGTTTACTATTGGAAAGGGTGGGGCATACCTGGTTTTTTACACACTGCAATGCTATTCCTTCTCTCTGACCTGAAGACAAAGACCCACTGAAAAGTTTTTCTAGCAACTAATATTTTCTGCGCCATAATCCAGATTGTATTTTTTTTAACCCTCATTGCCAATGTTCATCATGCTCAGTGTGTCTCAGGGCACTCTTTCCCTACAACAACCTCCAAACAGGCTTGCAGGTGTATAAATCAGGATGCATAGGAAACAGGTATTAATGAGTTGAAAAATGAACTGAGTAACAAAATATTTTGATATCTAGTTTCCAAAAAGGAACAGGAAAACCCATAGGTATATTCAGAATGAGATTTCTTCTGATTCAGAACACTATTATTTTGGCTGTTACCTATCTGGTGATTCAACTCTCATTATATTTTTATTCATTTTTAATTAACACCTTACCTGGACATCAGATTATATTTTGATTTAGGTTTTGAAATAATTTTCCAGAAAGAGTAGGGGGTTTTTATTAGCTCAAACCTGCCTTGAAAGCAGAACAGAGTGGTGCAAATCATTTAATACAGAAAAAACCAAAGCTACTAACCCCTTTTATCTCATAATCTCCAGATTGTGGCTCTCACTGGAAAGAAGAAATGAGGCTGATTGATTGAGGAGTGCTTTGGCAACTGGACTGTGTTCTGAGGCAATGCGGCAAGCACCTTTGGTCTTAATAACTTTCTATTACACACACTTCTCGTGGTACAAGCAAAACAAGGTTTGATTTCTTTTTGATGGATCTTCTCCACATCAGTTTTAAAACTCATTGTTTGAGAAACACCAAAGTTATTTTATTGCTTCCATAAAAGCATCGTTTCAGTGCAGAATCCCTCCATGTTTTGCTGCTAGTAAGAGAAGTCACTTGCTAAGAAGTGTTTGGTTTTTTTTTCTGCTATATTAACTTCTGAATGGCTCTCAGATAATCTGCATTTTTTGGTGTCCAGGAAATAAAAGGAAATGAAAATGCACAAGAGGCATGAGGTTATATTTGCAAATAGCTGCAAAAATTTCCAGAAATCTTCTGGCTTATATTAAGGGTCTATCACACTGTACTGCTATTCTGCCGCCAGTAGGATGGCTTCCAATGAGCCATCTGTTAAGATTTCATTTTTAACCTGATAAAGATCTAAATTCTTAGCTTAAATATCAATTGATCTATGTCAATTTATTTAACAAGAGAATTTTTATCTTAATTTTACTACTGTGAACTGGTAGATTTCTTAATTGTGTATATGTGAATTCCATACTCATGTCAAATGATACTTAATGTTGCATAGCCTGTTGAAACCTTACGTATGTTTATACAGAAAATCGGCAAGGAGTGACAAAACAGCACAGAGAAAATAAAGGATTGGATGCTGACAGACTGACAGGAAAAGGATGACAGAAAATTCATGTGGATAATCATTAGATGCATTTGGAGCAAATAAAGAAGCATCTCCTTGGAGTGTTGTCATAGAGGGTAAAAAAAGATGAATGACTTTCATTCCCAGCTGAAACTGGGACTACACAGGTTAGAGGTGGGGATGTGGGGGAAGCTCCTTCCCGGTGACAGAGTGGGAGAAAAGCTGATGGGGACATGCGAGTAAAAAGACAAATACATTAAGCAGGAGGAGATTATTAGATAAAGACTGTGGATCTGAACAGACACAGAGAGCATAGGAGCTAGCAATGTAGGAGGGATACAACAGGGCAGGATTGACAAAACTGTGACTAAGAGAATGTTTGCATAAGAATGGACCTGAGTGGCAACATATTTATGAGGATAAAGCCAAAAAGATTCTTAACTGCTAAGATCACTGGCATCTAGATAGCAGCATGGAGTCCTGAAAATGCATGCTTGGATGCAATCCCCCAGTTTTCAAACACACACCAGTTTTCCATTTGCACATGAGTTCTTGGAATGAATTGGGATATGAAGTAAGACCTGGAAGTAACAGATATTTTCCGGTCTTTTTCACTAATTGATAGAGGAAGTTATCTCTTAAAAATATTTCATATTGTAGGTTAACTGAATAGCCTTTAGTAGATGCCTATTTCCACCAACTGTAGAAGGTACCATACAGCCAGGAGACGTCTAACTTGGCCTCAGTTATTGCACATCTAAAGCTAGAAGTGATAAACCATGGACTCAGCCAGTTTATCAGGGAGACCAGAGGGAACCCACCATAAGGGTATATCTCTGACAGGTACGTAACAAGTTTTTTGAGGCTTGCATACATTAATGACTTAAATTGCTGGTTGCACACTGAGCTGAGCTCGCTTCACAACGCTGCCCATGCCTGGAGACAACTGAATACAGAGTTTATAAACATAAACATACCCCAGAAGCCATGAAGCAAGTGGCTACCTCGATATGAAAAGCATAGGAATACCTGTGAGAAAGGCAGGTATATTTTTACTTCCATCTTGTGTAAGGATACACTTAAGAGGTGAAATACTCTGGGGAAAAGAGGAGAAAATAAATCTTTAATTTAATTACATGATTGGAGATTTATTTTCACAAAAATAAACCACTAAAATGAAGCACATATGGAAGAACATCATCAAACTTTATAAAACCTGTCCTAGTTGAAAATCTGAACTGTCGAATGCTTGCCTTTGTATCATGTGTATGATGTAGGAAATGTTTATGGCTACAATATGTAAATTATTCTGAGCATACAGGTACATTATAATTTTCTATCATGACACCTATTGCTGGTTTCCTCCACAGTATTCTCCATTTCATATAGGAGAAATTTTAAAGGGAAGATATTCTTATGCTCACTTCTGAATTATGACACCTAGAGCATATGGAACCGATAAGGGGCAGCTATTTAGTGAAAGGGGCAGTGGATACAGACATCAATAATGTGGCTGTTCTGGTAACTGAGATCTTAAATCATACTTTTTATTGCTTATTTTTAAAATATCTGTTTGGTTCATAATTTCCTAGTGTTTCATTGATTTAATTACTTTGATTTATGCATGTTTTGATGCCTGGTTAGAGCACTGTTTAAACACATTCAGTCCTCAAAAGTCCATTAAATGAGTCTTCAATCGATTAAATCAAATTTTGTAGTACAAGCAACTGCCTTTGTAAACAAAAATAAATATGCAATCATTACATTTAATTACAACTGAGAAAGCAAGATAATATGGACCTATTAGGTGTCAGATAAAAGCATTGATATGCCTAGAAAATACTCTTAAATTTTTATATTCATATAGGAATGGAATTTAGTTTGATAATAGGATTTGTCTTTATTCTGTGCAGGCAGTGACAACACAAATAACCTTAATTTAAGACAACTGGAGATGGTGTAGCAGGTTATCTGTACAGATAAAATGACAGAAACTTCCTTTCAGAATGCAACAGAGAAGAAAATGTTTCCTAGAATCAGTAATTGTGGGCTTTGATTCAGTTCCTGCTCTGCCAAAGATTTCTTTTTGTCTTTTGACTTGCTACATATACCCATACTCCTAATACCTATCCCTTCTTTTAAGTGGCTAAATATTTACAGTAATACGGTCTTCAATTTTCTTACCTGTTAAAAAAGGAACGACTCTTCACAAACAAGGTTAATAATATAAAGAGTGTGAGGTGGTTTAGGTATTACAATAAGAAGATATATATAAATAACACTGAACTAAAGACTGTATGGAAATAATATTGCTGAGGGATTCTGTTTCTCTGCACAAGCTGAAAGGCCAGCAAGCAAGTACATTTCTTTGCTGCATTTCACATGGTCCTTGATCTAAATTAGAACAACGTAAATCTGGATCCAGTGTTTCTCTGTCGATGTCTCCTGAGAGCTATTACAGCTACACGGAATTAGGGAGTCCCCCCCTAGGAAAAGATGATCTAGTATTTGCTTTGGTGAGTGTGTACTGCCCAGAAACTGGGACAAGTGCTTTGAATGATTTGTTAAGATATTTGCATAAAAGAGGCACAAAATATTTCTCATGGAGTCTAATTCCAACTGGCATTTGCATTCTAATAAATATGAACTTCATATTTAAAGTCTGATTATTCATTACTCTGTTAACATCCATATGGCCTTTAAACATTACTTTTTGTCTAACGTTTTGAATAATCGTGTCCCATCCCTGACCTGAGCATCTCTCAGTGTAAACGCAACGGTATCCAGGTCCATAACTCTTTTACTGGTGACTTAAGCAGCTTTTTTTAAATGTTCTTAGCAAGAAAGGATGCAGTGCCTGATCAGGGGGAGGCTCGGTGTCCAGGAGCTTCACCACGGAGCAGCAACAGGCACCGAAGGAGCCTCAAGTCCTCGACAGGGCCTCCCCAGGAGCCGGCAGATCAGCGAACCGCGCAGCTGACTCAGAGGGGGCGGTGCCAGGAGGAGCGGTACCACCCTGTCTGGGTAAAAACCTGCCCAGGGAGCGCTGGCGACCGGGGAGGGGTTCGAGGCAGTTCGCGCGGGCAGGTGAGCGGGATGGTGAGCACTCCCCGTATGACCAGGGTCCGATCTGGGAGCTCTGCCCGGGCTGCCCCGGCGGTGGCCGGTGCAGGCGCCCAGTCTGAGCCGGTGGGAAGGGAGGCTGCAGTGCAGAGCTCGGGGTGTAGAGGGCGCCTGCACTGCTCTCCTGGGAGGAAGGAGCACAGTGGGCAGGGCTGCGCTCGGTGCTCTCCTGCAGCGGGGGCTGAGCTGCAGAGCTCTGTCAATAGGCTGAAAGGTGTCAGGGAAGCTGAAGGGAAACAGCCCTGCTTGCTCCAGGACCGGACTGTGCAGGGGCCTCAAGCGTCCACTGTTGCTCATGGAGGTAAGAAGGAGGCCGCTAACCCAGGAAGTGGGGAAACAGTAACAGAAAAAAACAACAAAAACAGGAGGAAGAGGACAATTAAAAGCAAGGGGCTTCCTCCTAAATCTGTTGTCCCCACCCAGAAACGCTTTGCTGTCCTGCAGGAGGCTGATGAGGAGCCACACTCCCACCAGGAACAACCAGCTGATGCACTGGTAAGAAGATCCCTACTGATGCTGCAAGGAAAAAGCGGCGGGCTGTAGTAGTAGGAGACTCTACTCTGAAAGGAACAGAGGCACCCATCTGTCGGCCTGACCCAGGCTCAAGGGAGGTGTGTTGCCTACCAGGGACTCGGATCAGGGATGTAGCAGAGGAGCTGTCTGCTGTAGTTGGTCCCACTGACTATTACCCACTTCTGGTGATCCATGTGGGTGCTACTGATATAGATAGCAGTAGCCCAGAGAACATAAAAAAGGACTACAGAGCCCTGGGAGAGGTGGCTGGGGGCTCTGGAGCTCAGATTGTCTTTTTGTCAATTCTCCAGGATACAGGGCAGGATCTTAAAAAGGCTAGGAGGACTGGCCAGGTTAATAAATGGTTAGAAGAGTGGTGCTATAGTCAGAGGGTTGGGTACCTTGAACATGGGACACAATTTAGTAGTCCAGGTCTACTGGGGGCTGGTGGAGCTGGGCTGACAAAGAAAGGGAAGAGTGGATTTGGTAGGAGGCTTGCCAGGCTGGTCAAGGATGCTTTAAAATAGATGTGTTGGAGGAGGGGGACATCATTGCATCCCAACACGCCCAGTCAGTTCCCAGCACCTATAGTAAACGTTCAGAGCAATGTAGAGATATTCCAGCTGCTCCACCCAATGAGCCAGCTTCATTTGTATCTTGGCTCAGCTGCCTCTATACAAATGCCTGTAGCATGGGGAACAAACAAGAGGAATTAGAGCTGTGTGCATGTCTACGGGGGTATGATATCATGGGCATCACAGAAACATGGTGGGATGGCTCCTATGACTGGAGTGTTGGAATGGAAGGTTACAGGCTCTTTAGGAAAGACAGGCTCTGTAGGTGGGGACGGGGAGTTGCTGTTTATGTTAGGGATAGGCTGGAGAGTATGGAACTCTGTCTGGGAACAGATGAGCAGGCGACAGAGAGTTTATGGGTCAGGGTTAAAGGGAGAACAGCGATGGGAGACATTATTATGGGGGTCTGTTACAGAGCGCCTGACCAAGAGGACTCTGTGGACGAAGCGCTCTATAGACAAATAGTAACAGCCTCATGCTCGCAGGTCCTTGTTCTCATAGGGGACTTCAACTACCCTGATATCTGTTGGAGGGATGGTACGGCCCAGCACAAGCAATCCAGGAGGTTCCTTGATTGTGTGGATGACAACTTCGTTCTGCAAGTAATAGAGGAGATGACAGGGAGAGGTGCCGTGCTTGACCTCGTCCTCACCAACAGGGAAGGGCTGGTTGGAAATGTGACGCTCCAGGGCAGCCTTGATTGCAGCGATCATGAGATGGTTGAATTCGAGATCCTCAGGACAGTGAGAAGAGCGTGCAGCAAGCTCACTGCCCTGGACTTCAAGAGAGCAGACTTTGGCCTCTTCAGGAACCTGCTCAGTAAGATTCCATGGGATATAGCCCTAGAGGGCAGGGGGGCCCAAGACTGTTGGTTGATATTCAAGGATCACCTGCTGAAAGCTCAGGAGCAATGCATCCCAACTATAAGGAAGTGCAACAGGAGGGCCAGGAGACCTCCTTGAATGGATAAGGAGCTGCTGAGGAAAATTCAAAGGAAAAAAAAGGCTTATAAAAGGTGGAAGCAAGGACAGGCAGCCTGGGAAGAATACAGGGATGTTGTCTGGGAAGCTAGGGACCAGGTTAGGAAAGCTAAGGCCCACTTAGAATTAAACTTGGCAAGGGATGTGAAAGATAACAGGAAGGGATTCTGTAGGTATACTGTAAATAAAAGGCAGGCAAGGGACAATGTGGGCCCTCTCCAGAAGCTATCGGAAGAACTGGCTACCCTGGATTTGGAGAAAGCTGAGGTTCTTAATGACTTCTTTGCCTCAGTCTTCACTGGCAAATGCTCTGACCACACCGCCCAAGTCTTGGAAGGCAAACATAGAGACAGTGAGAATGAAGACCCTGGGCCTACTGTAGGAGAGGATCTGGTTCAAGACCATCTTAGGAACCTGAAAGTATACAAGTCCATGGGAGCTGATGAAATCCATCTGAGGGTCCAGAAGGAGCTGCAAATGAAGTTGCTAAGCCACTGTCCATCATATTTGAAAAATCATGGCAGTCAGGTAAAGTTCCTGATGACTGGAAAAAGGGAAGTACAACCCCCATTTTCAAGAAGGGGAAAATGGATGAACTGGGGAACTACAGACCAGTCAGCTCTGCCTCTGTGCCTGGCAAAATCTTGGAGTGGGTTCTCCTGGAAGGCATGCTAAGGCACATGAAAAACACCAAGGTGCTTGGTGACAGCCAGCATGGCTTCACTAAAGGGAAATCCTGCGAGACCAATCTGGTGGCCTTCAATGATGGGGCTACAGAACTGATGGGCAGGGGTAGAGCAGTTGATGTCATCTACCTGGACTTCTGCAAAGCATTCGACGCTGTCCTGCACAACATCCTTGTCTCTAAGTTGCAGAGACATCAATTTGTTAGGTGGATAACTCGGTGGATAAAGAACTGGCTGGATGGCTGCATGCAAAGAATTGTGGTCAATGGCTCAGTGTCCAGCTGGAGACCAGTAGCAAGTGGTGTCCCTCAGGGATCAGTGTTGGGACCACTCTCGTTCAACATCTTTGTCAGTGACATGGAGAGTGGGATTGAGTGTGCCCTCAGCAAGTTTGCCGATGACACCAAGCTGTGTGGTTCGGTTGATATGTTGGAGGGAAGGCATGCCATCCAGAAGGACCTTGACATGCTTGTGAGGTGGGCTGATGCCACCTTTATGAAGTTTAACCATGACAAGTGCAAGGTCCTACACCTGGGTCAGAGCAATGCCAGGCACAGCTCCAGGTTAGGCAGAGAAGAGATTGAGAGCAGTCCTGCAGAGAAGGACTTGGGGGTGTTGGTCAATGAAAAAATGAACATGAGGAGGCTGCAGTGTGCACTTGCAGCCCAGAAAGCCAACCGTAACCTGGGCTGCATCAAAAGGAGCGTGACCAGCAGGTCGAGGGAGGTGATCCTGCCCCCTACTCTGCTCTCCTGAGACCTCACTTGGAGTATTGTGTGCAGTTCTGGTGTCCTCAACATCAAAAGGACATGGAAGTGTTGGAACAAGTGCAGAGGAGGGCTACGAGGATGATGAGGGGACTGGAGCACCTCCCGTCTGAAGATAGGCTGAGAAAGTTGGGGCTGTTCAGCCTGGAGAAGAGAAGGTTGCATGGAGACCTCATAGCAACCTTCCAATATCTGAAGGGGGCCTATAGGGATGCTGGGGAGGGACCCTTCATTAGGGACTGTGGTGATAGGACAAGAGGTAATGGGTTCAAACTTGAACAGGGGAAGTTTAGATTGGATATGAGGAAGAAATTCTTTACTGTAAGGGTGGTGAGGCACTGCAATGAGTTGCTCAAGGAAGCTTTGAATCCTCCATCCTTGGCTGTGTTCAAGGCCAGGCTGGAGAGAGCGTTGGGTGGCATGGTTTAGTGGGAGGTGTCCCTGCCCATGGCAGGGGTGTTGGAACTAGATGATCTTAAGGTCCTTTCCAACCCTCACTATTCTAGGATTCTATGATTATTTTCCCTTGTGCTAAGTATTGATCACTCTGTAGTAAAGCAGTTACATTGTGTGAAGTCACCTGCTGGCTGTTCTGATGAGCAGTTCATCACTTTTGATCCTGCTTTTTTAAAAGTTGGAGCATTCAAAAAATAAGTTTCTCCCTTTTTTATAATTATACATTTACATATTTGATTCTAAGGCTGTAAATTGTGCAGGGCAGGAGGGGAATGTCGCAACTTGTTTACCACCCAACACTTTTTTAGTCTCATTTTGTACTAAACCTGATGGAATGTGTTACAGTTCTGTCCAGGGAGGACTGATGTTGGCACTCAATACTAGCCATTGCTCTGAAAAAGAGAAATTGACATGAAGTCAGCCTGTTCTGAGCTAGACCCAGGTCTAACTAGGGTATGCCAAAAGTTTGACATTACTAATTTCCAGAATTTGAGTTATATTTTTTTCATAGAATGATTAAAACTCAAATACAAGTATGAAATTATGAACGACTTGTGTGTATGTGTAGGCAGTAGATATGGCTATAAGATACTAGGAAGGAAATGAATGTGAGTAGAATGTGCTCAAAGTAAATGAAGCAAAATATGTGTTCAATTTAACTGATGCATTGCAAAAGAAAGTTGATATATATATAAGATCTAAAAAAATTACTATATTGCTTTTTTTCACTAATGAGTTCAGAGTTTAGAAACCAATCATTATTTTGAATTAAATTGGCTCCAACCAGTAAATCTACTAACACTGCAAAGGTGAACATACTTGTTGACCTTGACAACAGATGGTTCATTAAAATTACCAGCAATACTTTCAAAAGTAATCCTAAAATACAGAGTTAAAAAATATAAAGCCTTGGGGCTGTTGTCTGACTTGAGCTAATGTGATGGATTCTCTTAATAGGAAAATGATCCTTGTCCCCACTAATCTTCAGTGACTGATGCCATGATTCGTCTTGAAAGTAGGCATAAATATTTTAACTGTTCTTTTCCTCAATACAACTCTTGTCACTCAGGACACTGAAGTCTGTTTTGTTTGAATAACAAATGGTATATGGAAAAATTAAGAGTTTCCTGTTTGATTTAGTTAATGATAAAGACATTGCTCTTCTGCTGTAACATACTGTAAAAAATCTCTTTTTGTTGATTAAGTCTCATTGTAATTTGTTTGCTATTGTAATTTACATGCTGCAAGTACTATATTGAGTTATGTACCCTATATACTTGCAAAGAAAAGTGTAACTTAATTTAAGAATTGTTGTAAAATACAAAAAAGTTGCAGAACAGCACAAATGTACGTAATAAAATGTAGTAACCAATGGTAATTGGGTTTCAGAATCAGGCAATTAATCATAGTTAGCTCAGCTACCTACTGTTCTTTGTATGCATAATATGGGATTGATCACACCATTCACTCACCACTAGTGCTGAAAGTAGGTAAGTGGAAAGATCTCTGTCTCTTTTTCCCTTCCTTCTTCTCTGACAAATTAAGACAGTTTCATGAAAGCTATGAGGACTTCCTATTCTGCTGGTATTTTCAGTTAGAGGTTACGTTCTCCCCTGCTTAGTTGTTTCTTCACATTTTTTGCAGATGCAAAATTTTGTTTTAAGCCCACATCATCTAAACATCCTGGACGTTGAGCCTCCCCAGCAAGGGTTGTGTTGGTATAAGGACACACTGACGTCACACCGTGGGGGTAATATGGGTCTCCAGGTGCAAGAAATGAAGCTGTAATTGCTGCCAGTCCCAGTGCAATGATACCATTGCCTTAGGTTTCCAGGAGTAATAACTCTTAATCATCTACACTGCATCCCCTCTGAGTAATTGGGGATAATCTGAAACAAATCTTTTGAGGTGTTCCTCTGTGAATAGTCACAGAAAATGGACAGCTAAAGCCAAACTGGTTTTGTATTTTTCTCAGCACGTGGCCTCTTGGTGTGATAAGAGATTTTGTAGGCAGCAAAAAGAAACCCCAAACCAGCCAGTGAGAATACTGTTCATACTTCACATGTTAAACTACATTTTCCAGAGGAATGGCTATCTAACCTGTTTGAAAATCCTGGAGCTGTTGTTAGCAGTCCAAAACAACTTGGTATTTACACAGTAAAAAAACCAAACCAAAACCGGCCAAACAGAAAAACCAACCCCAATCAAACAAAAAACAGGTGTAGGCTCTGTGATTTTTTTTTATTTTGTTTTTTTAAAACCAGTTTTTGATGAAGTAGTCCACTAAGCTCCATTGGTGTGTATGTGCTGATGCTTTGCTTCTCCTGCTTCTGGTTCCATGTAGATAGATAAGAAAACTTTTATTTTATTGTGTAAGCCTTTGCTTCCTGGGGAGCAGGGCATTAACTGCGTGTAGCTTGGGGTGTTCAGTTACTGGGTTTGAGAAATCTAAATGAAGGAATAAAATGCAAAGTTGCTTTTAATAAGCTCACCACCAAATCTCTAGCCGTAGCCACTGTGATTTCAGATTGAATAATCTACTGTCCAAAAACGCTTAAAGGATGAGTGTGTGTCCTGGTACGAAAAAAGAGAATTTAACTGTTTGTGATTGTTAAAGAGACAACTGCTTTCTTGATTTTTGTTTGTTTGGGCTGAAACCACAGAGCTCACATTCTTCTAATCATGTATTGAGCTCAAGAACAGGAGTGGGAATTGAAATGTCCTTAAAGCAACTTTGCACAGACCTTGGCATCAATCAGGCCACATTCACAGCCACTTTAACTTACTCCCTGCTTCCTATGACCAGTTATACTCACATTTAGCAGAGAATCACCATCATATCCACAGATGCACTCTGTCATTGATGCTTCCATTTGGCCCACAAATGATCTTTTTTACCAGGGTCCAAGGTATTAATTCTATCCCAGAGACTGTTATCTCCTTTCTTTTTTTATGGCATTCAGAAAGGCTCATTCTTTGGGCTTAGTAGTGCAGCATTTTGTCATTGGTGTGGACAAGAAAATGAAGATCACTCGTGTATGTGTAGATGAATGAGGAAATAGTATAGACCTCAGCCTTTTAGCCATTATTCATTTCTGATTAACTTTTGAACAAACACTGACATTGAATAAAGTTATCATGTTATAGACCAGTAATTTTAATTTTTTATGTGCCAAAAAGGAAACCTGAAATAGATTCACTGCTAACTAAAATGGATTCTGTGAACCATATATGGATAAAGGTGAAAGGTCATAAAAAGGAACTGTTGAAAGGCAGCAAGATACCTGACTTCTTGCATGTTGACAGACTCAAGTCCACTAACTACATGTGACATAAAGTATTTCTAAGTCCATGTCAAAGAAAATAAACAGCACCTTTTAGGGAGAACTTTAATTATCTCCATGATAGACAGTAATGATTATAGCCTGGTCTTGTCTGCTGCTTGTTCTTTTCAAAGGGGAAAGAACTTTTAGATGAGACTGTTAAGTCACATAGATATGCGTCTTTCTATCCTGATTTTGGAGTCCAGTTATTCATTCACTGGAGGCATAATGTGGCCCTGACGTTACTCAGCAACACTTAAATCTTTTTTTTTGTTGTTTTATTTTGAGGATTTCAGACGTTGTGATGGTGGCCCACTCTTTAGATGGTTTTGAATGTGAAGCAAAATGACTGAAGGTACGTGTTGCAGGCTCATCGTTCCCCCTCAGCAAATAGAGGGAGTGGATCTGGGTGAACCTATTGTGTCAATATTCAAGTACATTTTCCAGCGTCAAACACGCATGCCATTTCTCAGGCTTTGTTTCTTTGGTAGACTGTTTCTAAAGGGCCGCTGGATGCCCCAGGAAGAAAGAGAAGATTTTCTCTTTTTCTTTTTTTTTTTTTTTTCCCAAACCTGATGTTAAAATGGAAGGATTATTCACATCCATTCCCCATCTGAGATTTCTGTGAAGTTTCACAAGTGCTCAAATATCCTGAGGACAAGGTCAGAGTCTGGACTTATTGATAACACAGACTTTGAAGTGTCTGCTAAGAATAATCACAGATTTTATAGAACCATCCCTTATGCTGAGTAGCTAAGGATGTTCACTTTAATTAAACAACAGTACGTGGGATGGAGTTTAAAAGAAGAGGTAAAATGATTAATGAAATGAAATAAAAAGTATTGGGAAGAATGAGATGAAAAGGTTGTAAGGGACTTTCTGCACTTGATTCCACATCAAGGAATTTTCTCTTCAAGGAAGAAACTTGTCTTTGAGGCATACAACTTACAACAAGAAAAACAAGTGCTTGGCACAATGATAATTATTTGTATAAATTTCCATCTGGAAAACTAGGAGAAACTCATTCTACTACATTTCAGTTTCCTAGAGAGAACAGTTACGAAAAGGGTGATCTAGAGATGGTGAGTATTATAGCAGCTAACCAGAAATTCTCTTCTGGATCCGAAACTCTTTTGTTTAAAAGTACTGTCCCACTAATCTTTTGCTGTCTATGCTTTTGATATTGTCTATGCTTTCGATATATCTCTTGCTATCAATATTTTCAAAAGACATCTTTGGTTTGCTTTTGTTGTTTTTACTAGTTGATTTGTACTAGACATTAGGAAGAAATTCTTTACTGTGATGGTGATGGGACACTGGAACAGGTTGTCTGGAGAAGCTGTGGATGGCCCACCCCTGTCAGTGTTCAAGGCCGTGCTGGATGGGGCTTGGAACAGCCTGATCTAGTGGAAGGTGTCCATGACAGGGGCATTAGATAGGGGAATTAGATGATCTTTAAAGTCCTTTCCAACCCAAACCATTCTATGATTCTGTGATTCCATGATTGTATGAGAATTTTCCAATATAAGTTTCTTCCAGTGAAGAGTACCTCCTCGTAAATCTGTTACAGGTTTCGTGGTTTAAGCCTCCCCCGCACGCAGTTTTCTCACTCACTCACTACTTCTTTTTCTTCCCTCAGTCCTGGGGGAATGGGGACGAGAATTAAAAGAATGCAACTCGCACAGGTTGAGATAAGAACAGTTTATTAACTAAGGTATAACACAATTCGCTACTGCTACCACCAGTAATAATACAGGAGAAATACAAGGAAAGAGAATACAACTGCTCATCAAGCCCGACCCAACCAGTGCACCCCCCAGCAGCGAACCCCGCCAATACCAAAAACCTGACCATGCCATGCACCCCCAGTCCACCACCACACCCTTCCAGGTCTCTGCTTTTCGGTTTCACATCCTGGGCATGACGTGCTGTGGTATGGAATAACCTCTTTGGTCAGTTTGTGTCGGGTGTCCTGTCTCTGCTTCCTCCCTGCTCCCCCTCCTCCCTGGCAGAGCATGAGACTCAAGAAAGTCCTTGGCCAGACCAAAACATTACCAAGCAGTTACTGAAAACACTGGCGTTATCAGCGCTGCTCCCTGGCATGAAATTAAAAACACAGTGCTGCACCATCTACCAAGAAGGAGAAAAGTGACTGCTACTGCTGAACCCATGACAACAGGTTTAGCTTTTCCGAATGGATGCTTTTCCTCTGGTTTTGGTTGTTAGAATGCAATCGTATTTAGGTTGGTTTGGGGGTTTGGTTTTGGGTTTTGAGTGTTTATTTTTTTCTTTTAAAATGTGTTCTGGATACCCCTGAAAGGATGTTTTGGATCTATTTTGTGAGTCTGAAAGATGAAATTAGAATTTGTCAGAAGTGTTCTCACAATTTCACAAAGAAAGGGAGCATTTACTGCACACCTTAGGATATTCTTTCAGTAAAATCCCTGGGTAGGAAAGCTTTTAACCTCAATTTTCATATCTATTACACTGCAAGAATTATTATTTTGTAGTATTAAATATTTACTTCTTACATTTAATACAAAGCACTGTGACTGAATCTGGAAGAGTAGAATGCTATAATTGCTTGCCACAAAATAAATGGTGCACTGTTGAATTGAATATAAGGTGGAATATAAAATAGATAATAGATAATTGGTCTTTTGCAAGTACTAGACTGTAGGATGAAAATTTTAATACAACAGTTTGGAGAAAAGGAGAAATAAAACCAGTACACATAGTGTGTTTCTGCAAATATATTTGTGCTTATGTACATGGGCAAATGTGTGCACACATCCAGGCACATATTTTGTTTGAAACAGTAAGCAATTATGCCACTTTTCCTGGAGATAAAGTGAGATTAGATAATAGAATATTAGGATTCTCCCTCCCTCTCATACTTGTAAAAATGTCCACAGTCTGTCTTTCCATGAATGTGCGAAGGTATGTGCATATTTCTTCAATTTTCACATCTATGTGCATAGGTGTGGATGTATACTTTGAAAAATCTGTAATAAAAGAAATACTCATGTCCATCTATGTCCCAAACCCAAAGATTTGTGTCCCAAAACAAAGATGCAGGCAGTAAAAGGTATCAGTACTGACAATCCCAATAATTTTTCTTCTTGGAAGTTTCTTTTCTGATATGCTGTTACACAACAACAACAACAAAAAAAGCCATGATTGAGGGCTCCCAGCCAAGTTTGCTTCAGGGTTATCAATGCAGCAAAACTTGACCTTGTAATGTAGGAAATGTGTTTTAAATTACAGCTTGCTTGTAGCACTGCACAACCCATGTATCAATTAAAGAGGAGAAAAAAGGAAAGGTAAGAGAAGGAAAGGAAAGAAGAAAATGGAGAAAACGTTAAAGCAAAGATAAAATTTACTTGACCACCAGTAGCTGTATTTTCTCTGGCAATATGTTGATTTTCTCTACATTGTCCTTTAATTATATCTGCTTTCTTGACATTTTCCTGTGTCTTCCCAAAGAGTCATTTGCCTCCTGCCAGCTGTCATAGTCCTCTGCCAAGGGAGTTGAATGACAGTTATTTTTTGTCTGAAAGTGTATGGAATCTGGCTGAGATGGAGTTAATTTTCCCCATAGCACTTCTCAGTGCCGTGCTTTTCATTGTTAGCTAGAAAGGTGTTAATAACACAGCAATGTTTTGGCTACATCTGAGCAGTGCTTGCACAGCATAAAGGCCATCTCTCCAATGTTTTACTCTCACCAGTAGGCTGGAAGCTGGGTAGGATGCTGTGAGGTGACATAGGTAGGATAGCTGACCTGAACTGACCAAAGGGGTATTCCATACAACATGGCATCTGCTCAACAATGAAAGCTAAGAGAAAGGAGAAGGAGGATGGGACAGTTGTTATTTACAATGTTCGTCTTCTGGAGCAACTGCTGCCAGTACTGAAGTTCTGCTTCTTGGGAAATGGCTGGGTATTGCCTGCTGATGGGAAGTAGAGAAAAAAAAATTATTGCTTTCCCTTGCTTCTGTGTCCAAAATTCTAGTGCAAACATGAAGCTCATGCTTTGTTAAGCTCCCTTTATCTTGACCTACAAGGGTTTTTTTCTATCTTATTTTCTGCTCCCCTTGTCCTGCTGAATAGTGGAGTAATACAGGAGCTTGGTGGGCACCTGGTGTCCAGCCAAGGTCAACCCACCTCAGAAAGTCAAGGTACGTAAGAATCATGAGGAAGCTCATTATATCAGGTGCCAGTGGCAGGTTCCTCCAGTGCAAAACACTGCTTTCCTGCCTAGTCATCCTCAGACATAGTGAAAAAAGATGTAATACTGCTGTAATGTTTACTTAGTGCTGGTTAGAGTTGCTACTTGTGCTGGCTCTTTGTTGAAGTCTAGCCATCGATGATAAATAAATTATTCCCAGCTAATAAATGAAGATAAAGTGATAAATTGGTAGCCCTAAGAGGATTATTCATAAATATTTCATTCAAGACTTTTTTTTTTTTTTATATATTTACTTAGAGGTTTCTTTATATCTTTGGTGAAGCTTTTATATGGAAGGAAGCCATAACGTAATAGTATTATTATAAGAGTCAGTAACAAAGATAAAGAGAACAGTATATGTAAAAATTGAGACTTCCTTGCTGCTGGGAAGACGACATTTAAAGTCTTTGCCCTGAATGTTCTTTTTTTGCCATCTAAAGTGGAACAAGAATGCTTTCCCCCTCCTTTTTTCTAACCTTTATTTTTGTCAGAAGCATTTATGGGTTTTCTGGGACTGGAACAGCTCTCCAGTTGTTCTTATTTAGAGAAAAAAAACAGAGAAAGTTCTTGCAGCTAAGGCAGTGCATCTTAAATGACTCAGATAATCGTTTTTAGCAAATCCTTTTTCTTTTTATATTCAAACCCACATCAGCAGAAACTAAAATGCCTTTCCTCTCTGACAAAGTCTGAGTTCACAAAGGACATAAATTCTGTCATTATGGACCAACTCTAAGTGGGATAAAAAATTGACTAAAATTCAGCTACTTAAAATTCAGTTTACTGAGATGTTTTATGATCATGAAGCATAAAGCTTGGTATCAAGGCTGCCCAGAGGACAACTGCACTGACTTCTATTCTAATTTGGTTTTGCAGGATTAGTTAAGAAAAGAAGATTTTTTCCTGTTAGGTTTATTTTTCAAGAGGTTAGGTCATGATATTTATGAAATCCCTGTTTAAAATTAAAGAATTAAGGCAGAGATGAGTTGAATTAATGTATTATACAGTCCTATGATCATTCATAGCTGCTAATTAGCAACACGCTCTTCTCTCTTTCCTGTCTGAGGCCAGTTGGGATTGAAGATCAGTTCATTCTTTCCTGTAAAATGAAAAAATATATTGATTTTTAAAATTCATGCAAGTAAAAATAAATTATTCTTTAAGAAGATTGCAGTAAAATAGAAATAAGAAGTCAGTACAAGAGCTTCACTATAAATTCCAAACAAGATCTGTTGTTATTTTTCTATAAGTCAGAGAGATAAAACACAGTAAATTGATGTTTGTCTTCAGTGCTTTCTCTGCTTTGCAGTATGCTTTGTGCTGCTTTAAGCAATGCACAAATCAGAGCAATAAAGATCAGTATGCTTTCCTCTTCTTCATAATTTGTCCGTGTCTCATTATGTCTTTTGGATGTCAACTCTCTTATCTCAGGCCCTGCATTTAATTTCTTTCTCATCATAAACACTGGTGCCAAACAACATCTTTAATTCAATTATAATGCCTTAAAAAGTCCAACTGTGCAAATCCAAACTTAAAAAAAAAGCTGATTGTCCTGGGTCCAGCAGTAGCAGTCATTTTTCTCCTTCTTGGTAGCTGGTGCAGTGCTGTGGTTTTGACTTTCAGCCTGGGAGCAGCGCTGATAACAATGTTTTTAGTTGCTGCTCACTAATGTTTAGTCTGACCAAGGACTTTCTGAGCCTCATGCTCTGCCAGGGAGGAGGGAAAGCTGGGAGGAAGCAGAGACAGGACACCTGACCCAAACTAACCAAAGAGGTATTCCATACCACAGCACATCATGCCCAGTATGTAAACTGGGGACAGTTACCCAGAAGGGCTAGATCACTGCTTGGGTAGGGCTGGGCATTGGTCAGTGGGTGGTGAGCAGTTGTATTCTCTTCCATTGCTATTTCCCTTACCATTATTATTCTTGGTGGTAGAAGTAGTGGTTTGTGTTATACCTTAGTTACTGGATTGCTCTTATCTCAACCCGTGGGAGTTACATTCTTTCGATTTTCCTTCCCATCCCTCTGGTAGCAGGGGGAGGAAGGGAGGAAGTGGGAGAATGGCTGTGTGGTTCTGAGTTAGCAGCTGGGTTTAAACCACGACACTGATTGACCTTGGGTCCTATTAGTTCCAATGCGGATTGATAGCACCCTTGTGTCAAAATCCAGGCATTTGAAAGTATTGATGAAAACCTCCCTGAGGTATGTTAGCTGTTGGTGGAGGGAAGAAAGTGTAATGTTGTGTGTGTTTATTGAGATTTTGCAGCACAAGCTTAAAAAACTTAATTAAGCATATTTGGCCTAGGGGTACTGCTGTTTGAAAGTGTTGAGTGCCTCAGTAGAATTGGAATATGTCAGAACTACTGTGAAAGTGTCCAGCTATTGATTTCCAAAAAATTACTGTGATAATGTGCTCTTCTAAGGGGAAAGAAAGCAAGAAACTTTGGATATCTGTAAAAGTGAACAAATACACATCAGACTCTGTGTTCTCACAACTGTTTTTGCAGTCTTCACCAGATTTATGTGAAAGTTTATCGGTGTCTCAGTGGATTTCTTTCCGCATTCCCAAGGATTTTGTGATTGAACTAAGTTTGGAGAAGAGTTCCTTATTTCATTCTAGTAAGCATATATGTTTAAAATTTAAATATAAATCATATTTTTTTCAACATGTAGAGCAATAGAAACTGTCACATGAATATTTAATATGTTTCACTCTGTATCTTTTTTGTCTCTTTCTTATAATTTGTGTTTGTCTTGTTCACTACTGTTATGCAAAGAAGTCTCTGTTCTTAGTAGAACACAGAATTCTACAATGGGCATAGACTGTGACCATGCAAGATGGTGTAAATAAACACGGGAGCTGCATGCAGTTTATATATGTTGATTTTTGCTTCAGAATATTTTCATTGTGTATAACCAGTCCACCAACTATGCATTTGCTTTTCCATCTTTAAAATTCCTGAAGATGAGTTTAGTGGAAATGAGAAGAGATTGAGTTTAAAACAGCAAAATCTAGGTTCGCAGCCATAAGCCAGGAAGTGTTGAAAGCTTCCCATCTGTTCCCATCCCCCTTTTTTTCAGTTTTGTTTTGTGATTAGTTTGCATGTAAATGGGAAGAGTAGCTTAATCATATAGAAGGAAACATGTCAAAAATCAGAAAACGCTCTTTTAACTGCTGTACTGTGGTTCTGGTGTGTGCCATTTCTTTCAAGTAACACAGTAGCAGAACCTCATGCCCTATTAATATATGCTAGGACTGGGACACCCAAATGAAGATATCTCCTCTATTCTAGATTCAAAAAAAAAAAAAAAGCAGCCAAGATTGAAAATTTTTGACAACATTGATCATATGATCCATAGCAGTGTGACAAAACTGACATGACTTCAATGTAACCTAATGTAGTCTAACTAATTTTATTGAAAGAAATATTGATATTCATGTCACTTAAGCTTGATGCTTAATGCTTCATCTAAGTCAGGGTTTACTTCATTAAAAAATGAATAAACCACTTGAAAGAAATAAATTAATGTGGCAAGACCAGAAAAGAGGCTGTTAATAGGAGTCTAAAATTTTGTTTCAGGTCTTTTTTTTGAATTTAAAGGTGGGTTTAATTACAGATACTTGCATATTATTCATAAGAATTTACAGGATTCTAAAATGGATTGCAAAAATCTGACTGCTTCCAGTTTGATTTGATCTCAAGTAGATTCTTTGGTTTCCTAGTGAAGCAAACTTAAATTTGTGAGGAAGTTTTAAATATAGTTAATTTCCATTTTTTCTGGGGACTCTGATGCTATTAGGTTTTGATCATCCGACTACATATTAGACCTCTAAACCATAGATCATCGTGTCTTAAATTATCATCATTTTCTAAAGTAGGTATTCAAGACAGGTGGAAATTCTCCCTGGGTTCATGTCTCTCTTTACTGATCTCTTCTTGCTAAAGGGAGGTCAGATACTAATTTTCACTAGGTAACTGGCAATCTAAGAATTAGCAAAGCAAGCTGACTGTGAGCTCAGTTTGTAACTCATAATTTCTAAATAATTTATTTCATATATTCTCACATGCCTCTGGTTTTCATGTACATGACTGTTCTACTTAATGTTAACTCTTTCTTTCATGTAGTGTCATAGCCTGCTAATGATACAAAATCGGACATTCTGTTCAGCTGCAACAGATAACTGAATACAGGTAGATTCTCTACACCTACTTAGAAATTAGCTTTTGGATCTGTGAATTATTTTTTGCAGGTGTCCTGGGTTCAGCAGTAGCAGTCATTTTTCTCCTTCTTGGTAGCTGGTGCAGTGCTGTGGTTTTGACTTTCAGCCTGGGAGCAGCGCTGATAACAATGTTTTTAGTTGCTGCTCAGTAATGTTTAGTCTGACCAAGGACTTTCCAGTCTCATGCTCTGCCAGGGAGGAGGGAAAGCTGGGAGGAAGCAGAGACAGGATACCTGACCCAAACTGACCAAAGAGGTATTCCATACCACAGCACATCATGCCCAGTATGTAAACTGGGGACAGTTACCCAGAAGGGCTAGATCACTGCTTGGGTAGGGCTGGGTATCGGTCAGCGGGGGATGAGCAGTTGTATTCTCTTCCACTGCTATTTCCTTTACCATTATTATTATTCTTGGTGGTAGCAGCAGTGATTTGTGTTATACCTTAGTTACTGGACTGCTCTTATCTCAACCCGTGGGAGTTACATTCTTTTGATTCTCCTCCCCATCCCTCCGGGAGCAGCGGGAGGAAGCGGGGGAGTGAACAAATGGCCGCGTGGTTTCTGGATTGCCGTCTAGGCTTAAACCATGACAGTAGGGTAATAATTAGATGTGTGGGGGGGATTTATTAGTGTTTTAGACCTAACATTTGGGAGTATTGTGGAGCTGGAACCAAACTGTAAGATGTCTCGGTTAGATAGGACAAAGGGCAATGGCTTTATACTGAAAGAGGGTAGGTTTGGAGTGGGTATTAGAAAGAAATTCTTTTCTGTGATGGAAGAAGTTCTTTACTGTGAGGGTGGTGAGACCCTGGCACAGGCTGCCCAGAGTAGCTGTGGGTGCCCATCCCTGCCAGTGTTCAAAGCCAGGCTGGATGGGGCTTGGAGCAACCTGGTCTAGTGCAAGATGTCACTGCCCATGGCAGGGGGGCTGGAACTAGATGAGCTTTAAGGTCTCTTCCAACCCAAACCATTCTATGATTCTGTGATACCCCAAATTTGACAGGGGTTAATGACGTTTCAATAGCAACTTGACAATCCTGGCAAATAGAAAAATGAAGAAAAAAAAAGATATTAAATTTTCCTTAATTCCTAATGTGTATGTGTACTGCAAGACAAAACTGACAGTTGACGTCAGCACTTCTGCAAAGACAGAGCATACAGGCCTTTTCAGCACAGGCAGTCTGAATGGAAACAGTTTGCAGCCTGTGTTACAGCTGAAATGGTAAAAAGGCCTAGCACAGGTACCACACCTCAGCTGCTGTGATGCCTCACCTCTGCTGTGCTATGGGATGTAGGAGCACTTCTACAGGCTGAGCATCACGTGTTGCTTCCTATGCTTATTCCCTTGGTTCCTTGGGTGTGTAGGTAGATCACTCAGCCTGGAGAGAGGTTGTGCCATGTTCTGGTTAGGTTTGGAGGCTGAGGGGATCTGCCCTGCAGTCTGCAGACAAGGGGATTCACCAAATAATGAGTCAGAATTATAAATAAAAGCTTACATGCTAGGCACTGAATTTATTCTACTGTCCAGATAAGAAGAATAATTTCTTCCAAGTGTTTCACAAAATATGGTGGCACAGGCTGCATGTGGGGTCCACTATATTGAACACATTGAATGTAGATGGTAAGTAAAGGTTACTTTAATGGAAAACAAAACAAAACAAACAAAAGAAGGGAAGGGGGAGAGAGGGAGAGTGAAGGAAAAGGGAAACAGAAAACTTCCTGCGGTGGCTAGCTGGATAGAGAAGTGACAGAGTGCACTCTGATGAGTGTTCTTGAGTGCAGCAGAAGGTCACCAGACATAGTTTTTCCTTAGTACTGTATAGTTTTCACAGAGGCCTGGCCAGGCTCCCTTGTGGAGAGCCTGTTCCTGTTCATGGGGCTGCTGGTTGGAGCATGCTTTGGTCATGGCTATTTTCAGCTATGTTTTTTACGTGCCTCCTTTTCCTATAGAATAAACTAGAAGTATGAAAGGGATTTAGGGAAGGGGTAAGTCTCATGTCAGAAGCAATCCCATGAAACTTCCTATGAGAAGCCACTGTAATATCTGGGTATTCAGATGCAAGGCTGTGAGAGCAATACCATGGGAACCAGACAAACCACTGAACAGCCCCTGCAGAATCCCAAATCCACAGGTGAAAGGTTTCACAGTGTAAGTGGAAGCTAAAAGCTGTCTGTCATACAATAGAGCCACACTAACATTAAAAAGAAATGGAAGAAATAAGAATTGTCAATATGAAATTAAACTCTAAAACGAGTGGCATTTGCCCAGAAAAATAGGAAAAGAAAGGACTGTCTTACAAGTTCAAACAGTAAAATGATCTGTCTACCCCACAAACAATAAATATTTTGAGAAAATTGCATAAATATTTGGAAATTACTGAACGAAGCTAATATGTAAGAATAATTATGAAATCAGTGTAGATGCTTGTAGCAGAAGATAGATACAGTACTGAAAAATCAATGTTTCCAAGTTGAAATGTGTTATCATAATCCTACTTATGAATTTGGAAAAGAATCAGATATCTAAAAAGTACTGCCTTATTTAAGGGAAAATACTGTTGTCACGTGTGTCATTATACTTATCTTGGATCACAGACTTTAAAAATATCTATTGTGAGGCCAAATCCTGATATCCTAGCAAATTTTACCATATGCCTCAGTGTGCTCCATTACAGCAGTACATGTAGATGTGATGCTTCCTCAGCCTATGGGACCTCACAGCTACCTCATTTTAGAAGGCTGGGTTGCAAGACCGGCCATGATTTCGATCTCTTCATCTTGGTAAGAGGAAATTTGCTATTGATAGGATATTAGACATTAAATGTTTATAATTTTTCATTTAGCAAAGACCTAAAATGTAGTGCAATTACTTTTCAAAGTTGCAGAGGAAATATATACTGTCTCCTTTGTTTTGCGTGAAATGCAGGCATTTTTCAGATAATATTTCAATAGAGGAAAAAATACTTTCTTCACTTTTGAAAAAAGTGCCAATTTTAATTTAGAAACAGGCTATGGCATTCATAGTGGGGGAAAAAAAAGTGTAATTTTAAAGTTAGGTGTAGATAACTATTAACCTCATACTTGTAAAGTGATGATCAGCAATTTACTCCCACTTCCAGATACAAGTATGTCAGTTTGTCATAACAGTAAATATGTTGTGTTTAGCATGTCACTGAACTCTGAGAGGTTTGGTGCAATACTGTTTTCTGGACAGCTCCGTTTACTGGGAGTGGGAAAACTTATAACAAATCAGCTTTGAAACCAACTTTAGATATTACATGCATAATAGGGCAAACTGTGTTGATAATATGGGTGATTTATGGTTTAATTAGCAATTTTGGGGGTTTAGTGACAAAACATCAATTAGTAGTTATTTGTGACATCTGAAAAGGTAATTCTGTAAGTTTCTCCCTTTCAAAGAAAAGGGAAAACAATGCATGTGCATGTTATAGAAAAATTTTGTCTACAGTGTGTGTTTCTTGTTCGTTTGAGAAATCTGGGGCCCTGAAGCACCCTAATGATATTATGCAATGTGATCTTGAAGTGCTATATATATGCACACAAGTGAAATTATGTCATCAAGGCCAATGTTTTGTGGCTGAAATAGAGTGTCTTTTTAGAAAGGCATGCATATCTATGTTAAAAACTTAGAACAGTTCTGGACAATACCTGCTTTTTGTCATACATATTCTTCACTTCCATTTGGATTTTACTTCACAGAACTTAGCAGATTGTGCACATGAATTTCCTTGAGTAGGTGGAATGGTGTGGAATTGAATGTCTTCTCTCCCTTTATCTCTCAGTCTCTATTCTTCCCCACCCCCTTACTTTGGATGCTGTGTCTGTTTTTATATCAAATATAGGAGGCAAAAAAAAAGTCTTTTGGCAGTCATTCTCCAGTTATTATATTGGCAGATTTTTGCAAATGTAGTCTTAGGCAAAGATCTTATTCAAGAATCCTATGTCACATTATTAATGACTCTTTCCAAATGCCTTCCAGCAGTGAAATACATCTGACATGTCTGTAGCATAATATGTGTCACTGATTCACTTTCTGACTGGAAGTAACAAACACAACTGGTTGGTATCCTGCTATAAGAATGCATTTCTCTACTCTAGCATAGAATTATAGGTACCCATTGTGTGACCTGGTGCATCAGATATGTACATGTCCCACAGGCAGTATGCATGGGTAGAAGAACTTGAGAGATGTAGGTTGCTTTCCAGATGAATCTGGGTAGAAAAAAACCCCAAACAAACCCAGAGATATTTCACTGGGGCAATAAAGGTAAAAATACCAACCACATCTGGGATATAAGGAAAAGCATGAGAAGGTTATGTAAAGAAATAAAGACAGAGTAAAAACTTCTAGAGATTTTGTCCTGAGGAGAAATACAGGCTTGACAGACTTCACAACTGGTCTGAGCATAAAAGCTTCATTAACTTAAACAACAACAAAGGTTTTAAAACATGTACTTTTTTCCTCCCAGATTTTATTAGAAGAAACAGCTTAATAGTTACGTCAGGTAACTGATAGTCATTGCTCAACATAAACAAGTGAATTTTGGATGCTACATGCTGTAGTGATGATAAACCAATTTCTGTTTCTTGCAATGAAAATATTTTGGTTTTCTGTGTAAGTACTGTTTCATTTAAAAATCCTTTACGATTTCATACATGAGTTACAGTCTATGAAGTACACGTTCTGTTACTACTGTGTTCCAGCCAGCCATCCGATGTGACACTCCTGGTGATATTTCTGTATGGGATTCAGTTGTATTTCTTGTTATATTGATTTTTTCACCTGCATGTATTTGAATGTGCAGAAGCAGTTTTACTAAAGGATTGAGACATAGAGTGACAGCAAATGTGCTGTTCAGTGCCACTCTCTGAATTATTTAGTTCTTACCTTTGCCTTTAGACTGTTACAAACCGAAGACTCTTACATGAAGTCTGCCTTACATTCAAAAGAATGTAAGAGAAGCATTCAAGAAGCTGCTAACTCATATAATTGGCCTTTGCACAAGGCTTGGCCCTCTTTTCTGAACAAAAAATCAAAGAAAGAGGTGATTGAATTTCTGCTTTAAGCATGGTGAGATTCCTCCACCCAGCTTTCAAGATGAGCTGCAGAGCAGAATCCCAGTTCTGCATGGAAACTGCCATATGGAAGAAGGTGTGGCCTCCTTTCCTAAGACACTGGTGACTTTAAGTGCCCTGGATGAGTCAGAAAGAGCCCATCGCTACATAAGTTAGAGTGATCTTATGCAATGGCATATTTTTTCGTAGGTAAGATGTGTATTCAAATATAAGCACATACATAGCTTCTCTTCTATAGTCTTATCATTTTGCAGTCTTAAACTGTTTGGCATGTAGAACAACACCAAAAATAGAAAGCAGAAAGATCTTTGGAGGGGCTTGTTTGTTCCATTACATAGTGTGTGCTAAAAATCGTTTTCTTCTTCTGAGCACTTATAAAAGCAGATGCTGTTCAGGATTTGGACCAAATCTGAAATTCTCTTAAATCCATGTAACTTTATCAAATTCAGTATCATTACCTTGCTTCTTATACACAGAGAGTCTGTATACTTTCCAGAACAAATTTCAAGAACCTAATTTTTTACATGTGCAAAGGATGTGATAAAAAGGAAAATCTTTTTAAGCTACTGTGATCTTTAGATAAAAGATATTTTCCTTAAGTTAAAAAAGTATTATTATTATAATTATGATAATTAAAGTGTATGTTTTAATTGTAATTTACCAGTTTGATTGTATTTTTGTTTTCTTAGTAGGTTTTTTATTCCACAAATGTCAGCTTCTTCCAAATCACAGTCCCTTCCCTGGCCATAAACTATTAAAAACAGAGAGGGGTATAGATTCAAAGTAGTGTGTGGGTGATATTAGCCCAAATCCTGTTATACATGAACAGATTTTAGCACATACCTCCCTTGCAGTGCTTTAAAAATGTATCCCTACATATAAAAATACCTGCATGGATGGTAATATAGAAAACAGACTTTCTGTTTTGTTAGAAAAGCTTTGTATCTTTGAGGTGCCAAAAGTAATTCAAGTAAACCTTTTTGTAACAAACAAAGGAGGTCTGTAATTATACAGAAGTTCTCCAGAGTTTTATTCAAAAACCGCCACTTTAGTGTGATTTTAATTATAGCTTGATCCACTCCTCAAAAAACATTAGAGAGAGCCCATTAAAACTAACAAGAAAAATACAGCAAATAAAAAATATTCAATCAAAATATAACAAAACATAAAATAAGATTCATATAGATATGGAGAAGACCCCTTTTACTCATTGCACCAGCATTTTTTTTAACGTAAAAAATGTACAAAAAATGTGAACTTTTGATGAAGTATTTTCAGAACATGATGAGAATATATAGATACATGATCACGATAATTGGGATTTTTATATCAAATTGGCATTCTATCAAAGGGAGAACACTGTCTAGCAAAGATAAACATAAGAAACTGTATAAATATTTTTCACTTCCTTAGGGTTAAAGGTGATAAAATAGCCCCTCTCTGACAGACATTTCTACATAACATAATGTCTAGCTTTCCTCCAAAGTGTGAAACATATGAAAATTGTCTTATTGCGTTTAATAGGGAATAACCTCTATAATTCCCCTAACTGCTGTATAATTCTTTTTTTGCATTCTTTTAATAATTTTCCAAAAAAATACTTAGTGCTCATAAATTATACCCATACATAAGTATAATTCGTATGTATATTTTTATATCTTTTAGCTATCAATATTTTTATTATTTTATCAATTTTGGATAGACTGTATTTCCATTGGGTTAAATCCATAAGAACAGGGATATCAGAAAAGTTAATTTATTTTTGCTGTATTATTTGTTACTTTATATAACTTTATAAGAATTTAGGTTTCTCAAATGGACCCAGAGCCAATTTAAGACATTGAAGAGGTCACCTTCATTACCATTTATGATGGAAAGAAACAGAATTTACACTCCCAGACCAAAAAAGAATATTTAGACTTTTTAACATTCTAGTCAATCCTCTCATAGCACTCCTGTTTCATAAAACACTTCTTTGTTCAAAAAAAACCCCCAAATGTCCATGCAGGTTGGACACATCCTTCCCTGAAGAGTAAACGCTGGCCTCCTGCATCAGGTCTGCCACAATTTAAACAGATGTCTAAGAAGCAGATGCCTGTCTTACATATAACAGTCTTGAATATCACATGCATCATGTAGCATGAGGAAGCATTTGCCTGGATCTCCAAGAGAGAATTTAACTGAAGTCACTGCAATTCCTAACTGACATCTATATTTTTAAAGATTTCAAAATAAACAAGAGATAGTCATCATTTCAGCCAAGTTTACAGGAACATCAAGTGATCTGATATTTGAAAGCTAATTTTCTCTGACATGTGGAAGCATATTCGGCAATAGTTTAAAATCAACCATGTGGACATGATGTCCTGGGTTAAACCATGACACATGGTTTAGTGATGGACTTAGCAGTGCTGGGATAAAGGTTGGACTTGATGGTCTTAAAGGTCTTTTCCAACCTCTCTGATTCTGTGATTCTGTTATACTTTTTCAAGAAAAATATAGGACCTACTCACTGCTTTGGGAAAGATGGATGTTTTTATATCTGTACATAGTTCTTTTCTTTTTTTTTCCAGGCTTAAGAAACTTTGGTAGAGCACAAGATCATGGGTATAGGGCAAAAATGGAGGAAGACTGCCACCAGCAGAAGCTCAGCTACTACCCAAAGCTGACATTGTTTTCTCTGTGAGGGATAGTAAAATGGTCTTCCAAGAGGGTAGAGATATGCTGATGTTTCTATTTGGGCATACCTGAGGAAAAAAAGGACTTGAAGACTGAAATGTAAATATTTAGAGGAGTATTTAACTACTTTTTAGCAATCTTGTGTGTATCACACTTGATGAAATGAAATAATATGTTCTGCTTCTCGAGATAATAGTATATGACATGTAAGAGAGAAATCAACATTTGTTACAGCACATATGATATCCAAGCATTTTCTGGTTTACATACTTCTTTTAGAAGCTTTTATTAATACACTGGAGTACTGTACAGTTATATGCCAGGGTGGGATTAACTAAACATTGAACAACTAGTTTAAGCTGGATTTTGGACAAGCTTAAAAACCTGTATGAAGACATCTGAAAGAAGGATACAATGTCATTATCATTTGAATGAGTCTAACCCCAGAAGGTTTATTATATGCTCAGCTGTAAGCATGTGAGGAAGTGGATGCCTGCTCATTAGAACACTTATGACCTTTGAGCAAGAGCTTAAACACATGCCTAACTACCTTGCTTAGTAGAAATGGGCTTTATGCTTGTACTTGCAATCTTTTTAAGGATTATTCGGAAGACTTTTGTAGCAATGTAGTCAGGTTGCACAAAGATTAACCAGGAAATTAATGAAAATTCAATAGATTGCCTTTATAACTAAGCAAGAGAGTACTAGAGAAAGGATATAATGCTCTACTAATATATTTCAGCCAATGCAACACTGACAATAATATTTCACCTTCATACTTTTGTTCTAAAGCAAGACACAGGGATTTATGCAATTTCTCTCCTCCCTCCCTCTTCCCTGTAAGAAGCTTGCAGGTTCATCAAATTCAGATATGCAAACAGAAAAAAGCGATCCTCCTGGCTATCTAATTCTAATTCAAGCTACACGACTAGAAGAACTCATTCTTCCAGAATGATTTCTTTTTCGGCATACTTATTAGCTAACTTGGTGTCTGTACTGTGTAATCATTTTTGGATGTCCTTCTTGAAAAGAAACTGAAGCTCAGCTGTATTTCAAGCCTTGCTGTCATCCAACCTAGCATATCACCTAGGTCAACCACAGCTTATCCCTGTGCCGTGAATTACACAAAATCTACTGTTCCTTTATGCTATGAGTCTCATGTAATTTAGCAGAGCAGTACCTTACTACAGAAATCATAAATTAACTTTCAGGTGTTTTTGTAGCAGGAAAACAATTATATGTCATTAAATATTATTAAAAAAAGAAAAGGAAAATACAAAGAAAAGAGAAAGCAAAAGAGAAAGAGGAAGAAAATATTCTCTATTAAAACCAATACCTTACTTAAACAATTTCTGTAAGAACATTTATGACTTTCAATACTAAATAAGATTGTAGGAGATTTCTATTAGCAACATGTAAAGCCAGATAATATAGAAAACTACAGAAGTACCCAATCCATAAGTACTGTTTAAGCATAGGAATAATTTTAGATTATTGCCTCTCTGGCAGGACTTGGGGAATAATTTGCATCAAATGGTACAATGAATAAATTTGGCTTCCTTGGTTTGTGAAATGGCAGTGAGCTGACTGGGATTTGCTCTGGTTTATTCAGTATTCTTATTTACAGAATGTGTGTGTGTGTGTGTGTGGTTAGTTGCAATTTATTATTTTTATTTCCTGTATTGAAATAATGGAAGGAAAAACCTACTCTTTCTTTGTTTATATGGCATAGCTGAAAGACAAACACTGCAGTGCTTCTTGCGGGTTTCTCCTGGGACTCTGACTGCACCAGCAGCAGCTTTGAAGTGTGATTAGAAAGCTAACACTTAACCCTAAGTAATCACAAGTATCCACATTGACTAATTCCTTCATCTTTTCCTCTGCTTTGATTCTTGCACCTTGATGAATAAGATATAAGATTACATTTGCCAGCTGTTAGTCTGATCATGCTGTTAGAATCCATTATTTGGTTTATCTGAAGTACCTTAAGTGACCACATGCTATGAAGGACTTCAGAAATACTTTAATTAGTATCAAAAATGTTATTGGCAAATCATTAATACAATTACTAAATTTCCTATGAGGTAAGATTATAGGAATTACTTTAGCAATATCCTCTTACACTGGGAAATTATGTTTGAAACCAGTATCTCTGTTGTGTTCCTTATGGGTATGTGCCTTGAGTGAATCCTACCCTGAGCTTTTCCTTATAATTCTTAAGAGGTGAGCCCAGACTTCATCACTCTCATCAGTGCATTTGCCAATAACAATCACACAGTGTCAAATAATTTATTGGAATTTAATATATTTGAATTTTAATATATATTTTCTCTTTTAAAAGTTTTTGAGCATGTGTATGTAGGAGGGAGGCAGATACTCAGATATACCTGAACACACAAAAGCAGAATGTAGTTTCATGAACTCTGCATTCTTGGAAAGTTTGGTGGCTATATTGCTGATTGTCACCACACATGGGTAGAAGTTCCTCTGTGTCAGACTTCAAAAAAGGAAGATAGAGAGGATGATTGGGGTACTTAGGATAAAAATTGTAAGTGTGTCCAGTTATGTGTCAGTGCAAGCAAATAACATGGAATATTTTGAACATGAACACTGGAAGGTATGCGCACAAGCCCAAGATGCTTTTTTTTAACTCTTTTTTGACAGGTGAAATGTAAAAGTTAGAGTCCTTTTATCCAGAATTTAGATATTTCTTGAAAGTTATTCATAGATGTTTCTTTTATGTTTGATAAAGAAAATAACTTCCAGAGAGTGATACATCCTATTTGCATTAAACGTTTCATTTTTGTCCTTTCAGAAGTTATTAGGTGCTAGGTTGTCATAGATGGCTGCAGTTAGGTGGAACAAATTCCACCCATTGTTTATTATTTTTCATATAACCTTCTGTATTATCCTTACCCTCTTTCATCTGCAGCAGGTTTCTATGGAAGACTGGATATAAAATCAAGGTGGATGCATCCAACACAGCATTGTTACCACAAGCAGGAAAGACATGGATTTTTTTCAATGTTTTTAGCAGGCCCTATTGAAATATCTTTAGGAAACATCAGTAGATTCCTCATAAGTGGAAACCATAGCAGAGATTATGTTATGAAATATAAGACACACATTTTAGTGTTCCAGTATTTCTGGAACACCTGATAATGCCTAGTGGAATTCTGGATGTATGCAGGATTGAGTCCTCTATGAGCTAAACAGAACACATTTTCAATGCCAAAGATTTCTACAAGTGTCTTCTGCATGAATTTATATATGTCATCAAGCAATAAAAACTGTGAATTCAGCGCAATGATGGATTTACGGGATCTATAGAAATCTGAATTCTTACACAGATCACTAAGGATTTCTGTTTTAAAATCTAAAAGACAGCACTACAGAATAAGCAGTAAGTTGAATAGCAATGACGAAGTTGCTGTATATGGCGTTTCTCTTCTGAATGGCAGCAAAGATCAATGTACTTGCCTACACCTCCTGAATTAATATATCTTCCTACCAAGGAATAAAACAACTGTTACTCAACTTTTCCTCTACATTGAAAGCCTCTCACCATAATGAAGTAATAATGCATGAGTTTCAATGAAGAGGAGTCTTTCAGGTTAATATCAACTTATAAAAGTATTTGATACTATATTGTAGTGAGTTGGTCTGCATTACTATTTGAAGCAGTATATTTATTGCTAAAATACTCAAGTGCCAATAATTACCAAACGCTGTTCTACAATGATTTTTTTCCTTAGTGGGTTGTATGTAGAAATGAGGGGCTATTCAGAGTTATTAACTCATTTGAAATCTCTTAGAATAAAGGCCAGAACAATTTTTTTGCTTGGAGAAAGATAAAGACGTTGCACTTCATTTTGTAAAGCCGATCCTATTTTGCCATAGTCACTTAGGAAGTTGAAAAACCTCTTTTGAAAATGTTCTACAGGATGAACTTATTATCATTTATCCTTATTTAGATTCATATTTTTTATTCAGGCATTATTAGCTGATATAAGTTTTTCTAAATTTTTAAACCATCTGTATTTAAAACATATTTTTCTAGTAAAAATATTTTTTTAAAAGAGTTTTTTTTTCCTGAATAGGAAAAGAATATAACTTTGTATCTTCACTCTTCTGGGTTGCTTGTGGTTTTTTTTTAATTGTGATTTGACTTCTGGAGTTCCTCATGAACACTCTTACGCTAAGCTCTATGAATATAAAGCTCTATATGAGACATAACATAGGGATTTGTTTGCTAATATATTTGTGGATTTAAACCATCCTTTATGGAAATCTGGACATGCTAAGCACCTCTCTTAATGCAGGAAAACAACAGTGTGTTGCAAGCTATAAAACACTATCAATAGTCTAAGCTTGTTCTCTAACTATTGGTTACTTTTTGTGATAATTAGAGGAGTACTTCTGTATTTAAATACAGTAGGAGAAAAAAATACTAACAAATACTGTGAGTTTAATTGAGATTCTTCTGGTACTCCCACATCATTTGAACTCCTCCTCAAGCTATGTTTAAGCAGACAGAATTGCCAGTGAATGGAGAGAAATAGCTACTCAACTTGAGCTCCCCCACCTTCTTTAACAAAAGATTTGACCATTAGATTGTTTTCTGCTTGTGTTAGACAGCTAGAGAGGCAGGGGGTAAAGATAATAAGACCTGGAAAAGGGTCTTGAAGAATGAATGGAGTCTGTGAGAAATCAAAGGAGAGCAGGCAAGCTTCAGAAATAATAGAAAGAATGAAAATTCCATAGTTTGTTGCTACCCAAGCAGACACTGAAAATTGCTGGGCTCAGGGTAAAGGCGCAGAAAAGGGACCACTCCTTCAAAGACAAGGTGGATGGGGAAGACATTTGTGCCTGAACTTTCAAGTCTTTCTCATGCCCCCCAAATGGCGTCTTCTCTGTTTAAAGACTTAGCTCGTTTTAGCACATTATTTTGTGTCCTAAGAAAACCTTCTGTTGGAGACAGTGTCCAAATTCAGTTTTTTCCGGTATTTTGTCTTTTGGTCGCTCATATTGAAGAAAATGTGCAGCTAGTCCACTTTACATAGCTTTGGGAAACAGGAGGTCTTTTCACATCTCGCTTACTCAGTGTAGGAGCTCAGGGACTGGTAAGACTCACATTTCTTCCCAGTGCCTTCCTTTGCTTCTCGGATGGGATAGGAACATGTGTCACAGGGCCTAAGGCCATAGAGAATTAGACCTATAGTTTTCTTCTTGTCCTTCTCCTGGTCTGTGATTGCTTTGAGCTGTTTTCAGGAGTTATTTCTTGATCTTAAAAAAAACTCAGTAACTTTACCTGGGATATCAGTATATGATTTTGCTGTTCTGACAGGATAGCTATCACCATACCGTATTTTTTTTTTTCAATGTGCTGGAATCTAGAAACTCCTCCCATAGTCTTCAATAAGGTTTATATCCAGGCAACTAATGGTAGCAAATTCTGTTTGTTTCAACATGTGTAAATTGCAGCAGTGTTTAGCTGATTAACAATTTTTGCAGTGTTGAGGAGCACGTAGCTAAATTGCTGAATTTTCATCCTTTAATAATGCTTATATAATATGAAGCAATATAATCTAGCGGGATCTGATCTGGAACCACATCTTCCTAACATTAAATCACAAATTTTAAAAAGCAGCAGGTACAGGGAAGGCAGTGCTGTTGTTTTAAAACTGACTGAATACCCCTACTCAGTGTAGTTAATGTCTTAGGAGCATTTAATTACACCTAAGCACGATATTTATTTTTTTTTCTCAAATTAACCTTCCTATGAAGTTGTTTGAAATGACATCAAAGTCCTTTATTGGATCAATTTAGATGGCTTCAAAACCAACAAATTATGATTTAGACTTTAATTGAAAGTTTAGTTCTTCCCCCTTTTCTCACTGGCACCAAATTTTTTCCTATTAAAAAGATTTTTTATGAAAAGTGAAGTAAGAGCTGAAGGCTATATATCTCCAGGATTTTGAAAGCAGTTTTTAGCATGAAAAACAAGGGAGCAAGCAACAAGCCACAGCCACCAATATCTCTATGGTGCTCTAGTCACTCAACACATCCTACTCATCCACAGCCCAAAGCCATGCAGCAAGGGCTGGCTGCTAACGGCGAACAGATGAAGCGTGAAGGCTTTTATAGATACCACTTTTGTGGAGTGCTACTCTCCCATGGCAGCCCTTTGTGAAGCACTGGTCTGCAAGAATGTTCACATCACTTTTGTACCCTTCAGAGTGACTTCAGTAATTTTGTTTCCACATTGAAAAATATTTATCTCCTGGCTAGTTTGTCTTCCAGAACTGGTATTTTCCTGAGCCTGAATGGAAGCCAGGGTGCCTCCAAATTGCATTCTGTAAATTTATTTGCAAATATGTTAGGAATATTTGCAAAATATATTGCAAAATCTGTTTATGTTCACTTTTATAACCTACCATCAATTGTCAACTTCATTTTGAAGGCTTGAAGAGCTGATGAACTTTTGGAACTGTTCTATGGTGCACTTTCCTTTCCTTATTTAACTATGCAAAATTGATTCAATTGCAGGATCTTTAAAGAACATTTCTTTTTTCAAGGAGAAAAGACTTAATAGTTGCATTAAAAGGTCACTGTGGCAGAATAATTTGATGTTAGTTTAATGGAAAGAATAAGCACATGGATTATAAAATCAACATTCAGGCAAAGGTGTTGACCATGGATAAGAAAAGAAAGTTTAACATGAAAAAGAATAAAATGAACAAAGGATGTAAGATAATCAATAACATAACAGGTTATATTATATAAAAAATAATAAAGATGGCTTACTTAAGGGAGATACCTAACTTTGAGACATGTACTGTTAGTTGCAATAGATCAGGTGGTATGTAACTGTAGAATTCACAATTTTTAAGGAGATAAGCATTTATGAAGATGTTGTTCTTGTTTCCTAGTGAAGATTAAAAAAAGCAACTATTATTTCATAAAAGTTGCAGAAAAATAATTTGTTCTGTAGACGATAGGACAAGGGGCAATGGGTTAACACTTAAACAGGAGAAATTTAGATTGGATATGAGGAAGAAATTCTTTACTGTAAGGGTGGTGAGGCATTGGAATGAGTTGCCCAAGGAAGTTGTGAATGCTCCATCCCTGGCAGTGTTCAAGGCCAGGTTGGAGAGAGCCTTGGGTGACGTGGTTTAGTGTGAGGTGTCCCTGCCCATTGCAGGGGGTTAGAACTAGATGATCTTAAGGTCCTTTCCAACCTTAACTATTCTATGATTCTATGATTCTATGAGATTAATATAGAAAAAGCTGTAAGTGGAAGCATACTAAGGTAGAAAACAGATGAGTTCAATGACTTTCTGTCATGTTGATGCAGAAAGAACATTTATTTTTTTCTTAGTAAAGAACTACGTGTATTCTATTTTTCTCTATTACTTATACTGTTGAGGTAGGATTCCGAGCACAACAGAGCTACAGTACAATGTCAACTTTGCAGTTGGTTTGTTTTAGCTTACATTGATGTGTTTGCATTTATATTGGCCATTGTAGAAGGCAGTGTGTGCTGAAGGTATTTGACGCAGTGTCCTGAAACACTTGTGAAACTCTAGTCACAGTACAGTCTAACAGCATCTTAAGGACTATAGTAGGTTTAAACTATGCATTTACACCAACATCAGGGCCCAACAGGCTCCAGAGCCAGAGAGCACCTTCTGGCCATACCCAAAGGCTGATGGCTGTCTAGTTAGACTCTGCAGGCTGCCTGTAAGAAAGTTTGTAAAAGTGAGATGAGCGTTTTTCTTTATGAGAGTACTCTTGGACTTTGGACTTGGCTTCAGCAATATAAAGAAGCAAATGTCACAGCTGTGTACAAGGGCACGAAAAAGAAAAACTTAAAACGGTGAACTCTGCAGCCAGAAGAGAAGCCAGGATGTCCTATTTCACTTTAATGAAAAAAAAAAACCAACAACCAAAGAACCCAAAACAAAATAGGAAGTGTTTAATTAAATAAAACCAAACCGTAAAAGTTTTTCATCAGTTATTTCTCTCTCTCTTCTCTTTCCTCTCCCTCACCCATTCTTTTTGTACTTAGCTTCTGTCTTGAGGCTATTTTTAACTTGAGTGGAAAATTCTAAACAAAAATGAAAGCTTTGCCCTCAGAGGGTTGTTTGCATCTCATTCAACCATGGCAATCTGTAAACTACCAGCAGCAAGAGAGGAGGACCAATTAGAACAGAATACATGTGTTGCAAACAGACATGTAGAGGATCTATTGTTTTCCTGGTATAATTCCACAGTTTTTCTGCAGTCACATCTGCTGTAAATTCAACCCCCTATGGCAGTCTCTTTATTAAGTAAGTCACACAGGCTGTTTTGAAAATTGCAATAAAATACAACTCAAAGAGGATTTTTTATCTGCGTCAGGAGAATCTAAAGGGAGCAAACTCTCTTCAGTATTTCTAATACTTTCTTTGGTGGTACACTGCCCCTTTGTTAATTTGAAACGTAATGGGCTGACAAACAGAGATCTAAAAATCCCAACATTCTTTTTTTTTTTTTCCTTCATTATCCTTATGTATTTTATTCTACTGGATAATTAAAGAGACCTTTCTATGATCACTGAGTACTTTTTTGTGTTTGTTTTCCCAAGAGCCTGAGTAAAATTAAAGTACTTTGGACAGTCCTGGCACTGTCTTTATAGAAGCATATCACGTTTGTTTTTAAGCATCTATTGAATTCATTGAGGTATTACTTACATTCCCTATTTTAGCTGCTCTTAGTTGCATTAAAATTTCATACCTTGCTGTAGAATTCTTTAAATCCTTGCAGGTGGTCACCTCACCTGCCTTTAAAGCATAGAAAATAATGCCTGGCTTAAACTAGTCAGCTGTACTCCCTTTATAACAAATTGACGTTATTCCCAGTGGGAAATCTATTCTTGAGTGGCTATACCTAAATATCTGGAACTCTACATTTGACCATGTAAAGGAAGAAATTTAACTGTGCTTTCCAACTTCCAGCATACACCTAATTGCTGATTCTTTTTTCCTGCCTTTGCTTTGCAACTGAAGAATCTTCTTGGTTCATGTTCAATATTTTCTGTGTTACAATATTTGCAGTGTTCACAGTGACTGAGCCATGTCTACCTATCTAATACAGCAAGCGCAAGATCAAAAATTCTCCTGAGTAGGGGTATGTCTGGGCTCAGGTGACAAGCACACATTTATTGCTGCCTGCTCTTATCATTAGTGCTAAGCTGGTGGAGAAAGACACCTTCCTAATACCTTCTTTATGCCTAATGAACTGATAAGACAGTAGGGATGTCAGATGCTTCTGACAAAAGATGGGAGAGATAATCTGTACTCTTTATTCAGAGCTATAACTAATACAAAGACCTAAAACTACATGCTGCCCGAGCTCTGAATGGGACACTAGGTAGTAGAATCATAGAATCATAGGATTGTTAGGGTTGGAAAAGACATTAAGATCATCTAGTTCCAGCAACCCTGCCATGGGCAGGAACACCTCACACTAAATCATGTCACCCAAGGCTCTCTCCAGCCTGGCCTTGAACACAGCTGTTGTGGTTTAAGCCCCCACCCACGCAGTTTTACTCATTCACTCACTTCCCCCCTCTTTCTTCCCCCAGTCCCGAGGGGATGGGAAGGAGAATCAAAAGAATGCAACTCGCACAGGTTGAGATAAGAACAGTTTAGTAACTAAGGTATAACACAAATCACTACTGCTACTACCAATAATAATACAAGAGAAATACAAAGAAAGAGAATACAACTGCTCACCGAGCCTGACCCAGCCAGTGCACCCCCCAGCAGCGAGCCCCCCAGTGCCAAAAAACCTGACCATGCCATGCACCCCCAGTCTACTGTCACCACCCTTCTGGGTCTCTGCTTTCCGTGTTCACATCTTGGACATGACGTGCTGTGGTATGGAATAACCTCTTTGGTCCGTTTGGGTCAGGTGTCCTGTCTCTGCCTCCTCCTGGGGCTTCCCCTCCTCCCTGGCATAGCATGAGACTCAGAAAGTCCTTGATCAAACCAAAACATTACCAAGCAGTAACTGAAAACATTGGTGTTATCAGCGCTGTTCCAAAGCCCAAAATCGAAAACACAGTGCTGCACCAGCTACCAAGAGGGAGAAAAATGACTGCTACTGCTAAACCTATGACAACAGCCAAGGATGGAGGATTCACAGCTTCCTTGGGCAACTCATTCCAGTGCGTCACCCCCCTCACAGTAAAGAATTTCTTCCTCATATCCAATCTAAACTTCCCCTGTTTAAGTTTGAACTCATTACCCCTTGTCCTATCACTACAGTCCCTCAGGAAGAGTCCCTCCCCAGCATCCCTATAGGCCTGCTTCAGATATTGGAAGGCTGCTATGAGGTCTCCACGCAGCCTTCTCTTCTCTTCTCCAGGATGAACAGTCCCAACTTTCTCAGCCTATCTTCAGACGGGAGGTGCTCCAGTCCCCTCATCATCCTTGTGACCCTTCTCTGCACTTGTTCCAACAGTTCCATGTCCTTTTGATGTTGAGGACACCAGAACTGCACACAGTATTCCAAGTGAGGTCTCAGGAGAGGAGAGTAGAGGGGCAGTATCACCTCCCTTGACCTGCTGGTCACGCTCCTTTTGATGCAGCCCAGGATACGGTTGGCTTTCTGGGCTGCGAGCGCACACTGCAGCCAGCTCATGTTCATTTTCTCATCGACCAACACCCCCAAGTCATTCTCCTCAGGGCTACTCTCAATCTCTTCTCTGCTCAAACTGTAGCTGTGCCTGGCATTGCTCTGACCCTGTAGTATTCCCTGAAGTTGCTTTTTTTCATTCAAGAAAGCAATGCTTATTCCATTACAACGACAAGGACTATGTTTGTCTCTGCCTGCCTTTCTCAGCTTCTCATCGGTGAGTTTCAAGCAGAGATCTTCAGGAAGTGTAACCTTTATAGGAATAGGTGCCTTTGAAAGGGAGCGAGTTTTTAGTGATCAGCTGCTTAATGGTAAATCTCTACAGTGCCTACAAAAGAAAAAAAACCTGTTTCTGCTTCCTATACTTTTCTGTTTCCCATTAAGGATCCTCAGCACATACTGTATGAATGTACATTTGTGTCGGGGCTTCCTTCTAGAGTAACTCACTAGCTTCTTATGAGATTAAATTGTTAAGTTCTTGTTGATCTGAGAATCACAGTTTAGCATATGACATCCCTTATTTATCCCACTGAAAGCTCAGTTTTTTTCCGTTGTTTACCTATAATTTTAGATTCATTTCTAACAAAGCTGCTGTACATGACAAATGATTTTCTGAGAAAGACTCCCCCGTAGTGACTTTCTGCATAGTTAAATTCATAAAAATATTATTTATTGCTTTTTTTTTCAGATGAGAATAAGATCAGTTATAAAATTGTTATTAGGAAGAGATCATGTAGGCTTATTCTTAGGGGCAAATCCATATTAATGCGAATTGTTCAAAAGAAACAGAGGAACCCATGCAAGGAAATGCATGTGATTTGCTTCTGTAGCATTCAGTCTTAATTACTATATCCAAATGTAATCTTATTTATGAAATTAAAAAAAAGCCAACATGATTTTCTAAGTCTGAAGGCCTTGAAATTGAACATCAGTTTTGGGTCTCATATACATGGATGCACCACCACATTGTTTAGCTCCACTTTCAATATCTGCAATTACAAGTACAAAGCCTCAGCTGTCAAACAAATTAAAATAAGCCTTGCTGCATAAAGCATGTTATTTAATCTCCACAATCTGTTTGCCACCCATTGTGATACAACTACATTAATGCATTAAATGAAGTGATTTTATTTTATGGCTTGCATAAAAATCAATATAGCAAGTGAGTGAATATTAACTAAACTAAGCCGTAATTAAAGAACAATGAGACACTTAGGGCTTCTTTATCTTGATGTTCAAAGGGTATACTTTTTTAAATTATTATCTGAGGTCAGAGACCTTCATAATCAACCAGAACGTGCAACTATTTGCATTATAAAATGCTGCACCTCATATTAACAGCCTGGGCTAAGGATAAGTGTATCTCCAACAGGAACAGAAAGTTGTGCAGTCTTTTAGCAATCTTTGTGAATAGTATCTAACATAATTTCTTTCTAACTTGCATTTCTTAAACAGCGTAGTACATGCCGTATTTGTATTTGAACAGAATTAGAGCAATAAATTATTGGTGCAATTACTAGTCACTCATTACTTTTTTTAACATTTACATGAGCACAGAGATAAAATTATAGTTTTAAAAGTTTCACCATAGAAATTGTAAGATATATATGTTTGGTTGGTTGGTTGGTTGGTTGGTTGATTGGTTGTTTTATTTCGCCAAAGGGAAAATTAAATGAAATAGTTTTCATTTGAAATGAAATAGAAAACACTTCCTAAATATCCTACTTCTTCAAATTGGTTAGTTAAGGAATCTAAATCTCTCAGGGATTTACCCTACTCATCTCCAAGGTAGAAGCTTTCATTCCACCTTGTTTAAGAAGAAGTGCTTAAGTGTGTGCTAACTGTTTTAATAGCATTTTGATGTCAGTGAAGGTGTAATGTTTATACTGAATGTGTATTTATTTTGCTAATTTGTTTATATACTTCCTGCTCTCCAAGAGTTTCCTACTTCTTGAATTAACATCTTAAATGTGACAGATGAAAATATGCTTTTGCTCTGTCAGAAAATTGCAAAGCCAAATTAAGACAGGATGGCATGTGAGATCCTCTATTCTGTAGACACATTCTTCACTGGATTTCCAAACTTTAGGAGTCATGATGAATGGGGCAGTTTGTCAGTCTTGGAGTTTCAGGCAACATAAGTTAGTTACACAGTTCACATATATAAGTATTTCTCTGCATCCTTTAGAAGCATGAGGAAGAGCATAAATTGAAGTGTGACTGATTTTTGGTAACCCGAGTACTGGCAGAGTCCTGAAATGCTAATGTTTTGCTGTCATTCTAGAAATCATAGAAATATAGAATAGTTAGGGTTGAAAAAGATCTTAAGTCATCTAATTCCAACCCCCTGCCACGGGCAGGGACACCTCACAACAGACCACGTAGCCCAAGTCTCTGTCCAAGCTGGCCTTGAACACTGTCAGGGATGGAGCATTTATCACTTCTTTGGGCTACTTGTTCCATTGCCTCACCACCCCCACAGTAAAGAATTTCTTCCTTATATCTAACCTGAACTTCCCCTGTTTAAGTTTAAACCCGTTACCATTTGTCCTATCGCTGCAATCCCTGAAGAAGAGTCCCTCTCCGGCATCCTTGTAGGCCTCCTTCAGATATTGGAAGGTTGCTATGAAGTCTCCATGCAGCCTTCTCTTCTCCAGGCTGAACAGCTCCAATTTTCTCAGCCTATTTTCATACGGGAGGTGCTTGAGCCCCTTTATCATCATTGTGACCCTCCTCTGGATTTGCTTCAACAGCTCCATGTCCTTTTTATGCTGAGGACACAAGAACTGTACACAATACTCCAAGTGAGGTCTCACAAGAGCAGAGTAGAGGGGCAGGATCACCTTCTTCAGCCTGCTGGTCATGATGCTTTTGATGCAGCCCAGGATATGGTTGGCTTTCTGGGCTGTGAGTGCATACTGCTGCCTCATGTTCAATTAAATCCCTTAATTTCTGGTTATTTCACATATCCTAAGTTTGAGACTAAAGTCAGTTATGCATAAGAAAAGATTACTTCACTTCTAATTCATTCTGACACTGTCACTTCCACGAGGTCTTACTATCATTTCCTTACGTTTGCAAACCAAGTGCCTCTTTTTTCCAAGCACAAGACTGCCAGAGGTCACATTAACTTTTTGAGAGAATCTTTTATGTAGTCAGTGGAATTATGTTAGGAATCTTGTCAACTCTAATACTCTTGAACTTTATGAACTTAATCTCCATGTGCTTCTTCACATGCAAGGTTCCTTAAGTATTTTTAAAACACCTTGAGCTGAGAAACTCTGGCATTGAGTTGACTGAGCAAAATAAAAGCTTGAGGATAGTTATCTATCTGCAAGGTGAATCAATAAAATGCAGTCCCTCCTTCCATGATTTTAAAAAGTGCACTAATATTTTCTTTAGGAAAAGAAATCATGTGTTTAGTAGTGTGATAGCTACAGAACATAAATCAATAGTTTTACTGGTATTCCTATTCTTTTTCAAGTTACAAGAGCAAATAGTTATTTTTACACAAAAACACCTCTAGTCTCTTTTGACTTACAGTGATAAACTGACATACTATGCATCTTCCATAGTAAACTGCAGTGTTTCCTCAAGTTATCATTTTCTTGTCTTCTGTGAGAACTGAAGTTTCCTTTAATCTACTTTTTTTCACTGTTCAATCACATTTCCCTTACGTGTTAATTCTAGTTCTGCCCATGTGTGTATCCTAGGTTTGAGCTGAATACAAAGAGATTTAGTGCTATAATATAGCTTTAATTAACAAAATCCAGATAAATAAAGTTCTGAAGCAGTCCTCTTTTGAAATTCATACTAGTTTTGTTAAATGATGACTCAAAGGATTGTACACTCTTGATGAAATCATTATATCAATCATAAATACCTCAAATGGGATCAGACATTTTCCCATGCTGAACATGTAAAAGAGTACTATACTGATTTATTTCATCTAGCACTAACTAGATTATAGAAAATTTGACATTTATATTGAATACTTCTATCTTTTACTATCACTTTTGTCAAATCATATGACAGGCAACTACGTATTATCTGATCCTTTGATGAAAAACTAAATTATAATATACAGGTATAAAAGCAAGAAAATTATAGTAACTAGATATTTTTTCTTCTGTCGCAGTGCTAGATTCCTGATATTTTTTTTAATGCAATCTCTATTTATCTGAGAGTGGAGAAAGAGGGACAGACAGAAAGAATGAAAGAGAGAGAAGAAAGGATAGGGAGAGAAAGAGCAAAAAGGCAAGAGAAAGAAGAAAAAGAGATTTGAGTAATGCTTACAGTGTTTCACAGAGAATGTGCTTGAATGTTTCTGTAGCAGTTCACTCTGCAGCTTTGACTATGCTTAGTTTATTGTGTTTGCATAACAAGGTTTAGGTAGTGGGGAGTGCAGGAGGGGCTTCTATGAGTATCTGCTGAAAGCTTCTCCTATATCCAATAAAGCCAAAGCCACCCAGCTCCAGGGCAGAACCACTGATGGCCTAGGCCAAGCCCATCAGCAATGGTGGTAGTGCATCTGGTATAGCATAGTTAACAAGGAGGAAGTGGAGGGAGTGCTGGGGGAACAACAGCAACAGAAAGAGGGGTGAGAATACACGAGAGAGAGAAAGCTCTGCAAACACGAAGGCAGGAGGGCAGGAGGTGCTCCTTGTGGTGAAGCAGAGATTCCCCTGCAGCCCGTGGTGCAGACCATGGGGAGGCAGCTGTGCCCCTGAAGCCCATGGAGGTCCACAGTGAAGCAGATACCTGCGTGCAGCCCATGAAGGACTCCACACCAGAGCAGGCGAATGCCAAAGGAGACTGCGACCCTATGGGAAGCCTGTGCTGGAGCAGGCTTCTGGCAGGACCTGCGTCCCCTTGGAGAGAGGAGCACACACTGGAGCACGTTTACTGCAGAATTGGTGATCTTGCAAGTGTCCCAGGCTGGAGCAGTCTGCTCCTGAAGGGCTGTACTCCATGGAAGGGGTGCATGCTGGAGCAGTTTGTGAAGAACTTCAGCCCGTGGGAAAGACTCATGCTGGTGAGGTTCATGGAGAACTGTCTCCTGTGGGAGGGACCCCACACTGGAGCAGGTAAAGAGTGTGAGGAGTGTTGTTCCATTCTCTTCAGTATGTGACGAACTGACAACAACCTCCTTTCTCCACATCCCTGTACTGCTGGAAGGGAGGAGGTAGAGAATCTCGGAGGATAGTTAAGCTTAGGAAGAAAGAAGGGGTGGGGGGAAGGAGTTTTAAGATTTGGTTTTATTTCTCATTACCCTACTCTGATTTTATTAGTAATAAATTAAACTAATTTTTCCCAAGTTGAGTCTGCTTTGCCTATGACAGTAATTGCTGGGTGATCTCTCCTTGCACTTAACCCGTGAGCCTTTTGTTGTATTTAATTTCCCTTGTCCATTTGAGGAGGGTAAATGATAGAGCGGCTTTGGCAGGCACCTTGTGTCCAGCCAGTGTCAACCCACCACTTCTATGAACTCTTTAAAGACAAACGCATGGCATATCTATTTTTTAGTGGATCAAGAAACCCAACCAAAAGAATGAAGATCAGTTCTGGGATCTGGCCATTGCAGTCAGTATCAAGCCATGGGAAAGTCAGGTCACTCCAGTGCAAAATTCTCCTTCGCTAGCTCCCTTCCAAGTGCAGGAGATCCAAAGATCAACCCAACCTCCAGGCATGGGGCATGGGCTCCCCTGCAGCTCTTTTGGCTGCCGCTGGCAAAGGAAGGAGTGAACTGCTCTCCAGAATGTGATTCAGAAAGTGCAGGTGAGGAGCCAGCATGGTGCCTTGCTCACTGAGGGGTCTTGGTAACTTACCTGTGAGTGGGCATATGAGACGGTGTTTGCTGCTTCTCAAATGCCACCGGGACATTCTCTGACTCTCCTGGGGGCTATGCTGAGCTAATCTTCCCTGAAGGTCATTTTTCCTCCATGTATCAGAAATAGAGAGTCCCTGGGATGCAGAAGAGGGTGAGTCTTTATCAGCTTTACTTTTGTTTTGGAACTGATTTTAATACAAATCCAGCTCTCAGATTTAAGGGTCACTTAGTAAGTTTGCCTTTCTGGCTCTTACCTAGGCTTTCTTCAGTGTTTCCATGGATTATAGGAAAGTGAAAGAGGCTGTCATTTAAATATAAATTAGGTTTTAAAACAAAAGTGAAAGCAACAGAACGCTGTAAGCAATAAGTGTGTGACAGTGTACATAGAACAATGATAAATTTTAATTGGCTGCCTATTACAGGTTCTCCAATTTTTCACCTCACTTTCCATAATTCTAGATATGCCTGGAAGCTTTTATCCCCTCTTTCACCCTGTAATCTAAAATTGCCTGCCAGCGACTGATAGCCACTATGAAATGTCCTAAGCTTCTGCCTAATGTTTCTAATAACAAATAATTTCATTTGAAATAAAAGGAGTTGTCAAAGTATAACGAGCATTTCCCATATACTTTGCTTACACTGCACTTGGAAGTCAGTATCCTATTTATTGTGTTAATTAAAGAACATTTCCTCCTACTATACTACTGTGTTTTAATAAAATATATCAGAATACTTCTTTTTGTGGAGGTGGGAAGGAGGGTAAATTGGCATCTGAGAAAGCAAATAATGTAATCTATGATATTTCCATGATGATATCAATTTGTTCTAAACTACTATAAAAAAACACACCAAACTTCTTTCATGAGATAGGTTTTAAACAGTAGCTAATGTTTAATTATTAAGCTACTTTTTTGGACTAGTCCAATCCTTATACCCTATGTGTATTTTCTGAACCACTCTGGAGCCTAAGTGTTAATATTTTATCTATCAAATAATTGAAAAGAAAATGTGACGTAACATAGGCTAACAAAAATGAGCTGTCTTGCCTTATGCTTGTTATTTTCTATCTAAATTAATTCCACTATGAAATGAGAAGTGGATGGTGACACATGCAGAGAGTCCTGCCACAGTACCCTCCTTCTCTGTGAACGTTGTTTTATTTTACATGAGAATTGTGCATTCACATTATGCAGCGGAAGCGTTGCCGCTGTCTTTAGGGTCATCACATTAACTCTGTATCACCTGAGTGAATGTGAGTCCTAGCACACTGTCGCCTATCTGATTACCAAGACAGCACAGTCACCACTAAAGGGCAACACTAAACATATGAGAGGCCATAAGGACAAGGAAGCAAACTAAAAAAAATCTAGTTACTCATTCAAGAAAAACCTTTTTTGTCTTTTTTTTTGTTTTGTTATCCTAACATTTGCAACATTTTTTCTCAGCAGACTTTTTCATCTAGCATGAAATGTCAGCAATGGTGAAGAAAAAAAAATAATTACTATTGGACTATTCCGTAGTTGCATGTGAGACAAATTATCAAGCTCTATAGGAGTGATGATACAAAGAAACCGGCAGAGGCACTGAATATTTAACCATGATTAAGAGACCTATGTAAGGTGGATTTGTCACTATCTGCTTTCCTCCATTATTGCCATTTATCCCCATGTTCCCTTACCTCACAATCTGTCATAAAGCTGGATAAATGACATGCAGAGAACTATTGTCTACCTACCGATACTCAAATAAATGAAGATAGTTCAGCGGCGAAAAGCTACTAAAGTACATAAACTATATATAGTAAAGAATATAAATCAGTTATATTAAATGTAACAGTGTATAAGATTAAAAATATTATTCAATACAAAAATTTAGAAATTTATGGAATAGTAAGAAGTATAATCTGAGGCAATATGCATCCTTTCCTTAGAATAGATAATTTAAGATTATAAATATATGCAATAAACAGTCATATGATTAGGCTTTGTATTCATCTGGTGATCTTTACTACTTGCTAATATTCAGGCTATCAAGTTCCACAAAGCAAAATATGTTAAATAGCAAAAAATAACAAACCAGCAAAATAAATAGAACTTGTCATTTATTTTCTTTCCACTGAAACAAAAGACAAGTATGTTGTTTTAAAGAGTTGTGAGGTCTGTCTAATGTAGACAGCTTCTGAGTATCCATATAATAAAGAATTTGAACAGCCTGACAAGACTTTATTCTGCTGAAAGAGAATATATGGTCCTGGATATGATAACTCAGGTCACTCTCTGAGGAACCAAGGTCCTCTTGTGCATCATGTTAGAGAAGTTGTGGCAATCCAGTGAAGTTTCCATTGCCTGGAATAAGGGTAATATAACCCTCATTTTTAAAAAGGGAAAAAAAGAAGACCTCTGTGCCTGACAAAATCATGGAGCAGATTCTGCTGGAAACTATGCTAAGGCACATGGATAATAAGGAGGTGATTGGTGACGGTTAACATGGCTTCACTAAGAGCAAATCAAGCCTGAAAGACCTTCTATGACAGAGTCGCAGCATTGGCAGATAAGGGAAGAGCAATTGACATCATTTATCTGAACTTCTCCAAGGCACTAAACACTGTCCCACATGGCATCCTTGTCTCTAAATGATAGAGGCATGGATTTGACTGATGGACCACTCATTGGATAAGGAATTGGCTGGATGGTCACACTCGAAGAGTTGTGGTCAATGGCCCGATGTCCAAGTGGAGATCAGTGACAAGCTGTGTTCCTCTGGGGTCGGTACTGGGACAGACAAAGTTTAACATCTTTGTCAGTGACCTGGGCACTGGGATTGAGTGCACTCTCAGCAAATTTGCTGACAGTGCTAAGCTAAGTGGTGTGGCTGACAAGCTGGAAAAAAGGGATATCATCCAGGGGAACCTTGACATGCTCAAAAGGTGAGCCAATGCCAACCTCATGGAGTTCAACAAGGTCAAACACAATGTCTTGCACATGGGCTGGGACAATCCCAAGCACAAATAGAGGCGGTGTGGAGAATTAACTGAGAGCACTCATGGGAAGAAGAATTTGGAGGTATTTACTGATAAGAAGCTCAACATGAGCTAGCAGTGTGCACTCGCAGCACAGAAAGCCAACTGTGTGCTGGGCTGAATCAAAAGAAGCGTGACCAAAACTAGAGGGAGGTGATTCTTTCCCCACTACTCTGCCCTTGTGAGACTGCATCTAGAGTACTGCCTTCAGCTCTGGGGCTCCCAATAAAAGGAGGACATAGAGCTGCTGGAAAAATTCCAAATGAGGAACATGAAGATGATCTAAGGGCTGGAGCCCCTCTCCTATGAAGACAGGCTGACAGAATGGAGCCTGGAGAAGAAAAGGTTCCATAAAGACCTTCTAGCACCCTTCTAATATCTGAAGGAGGCCTACAAGGATGCCGGAGAGGGACTCTCTATCGGGGATTGTAGTGATAGGACAAGGAGTAATGGGTTTAAACTTAAACAGGGGAAGTTCAGGTTAGATATAAGGAAGAAATTCTTTACTGTGAAGGTGGTGAGGCCAGGTGGCCCAAACAGGTGGCCCAAAGAAGTGGTAAATGCTCCATCCCTGACAGTGTTCAAGGCTGGGCTAGACAGAGACTTGGGCTACGTGGTCTGTTGTGAGATGTCCCTGCCCATGGCAGGGAGGTTGGAACTAGGCAACCATAAGGCCCTTTTCAACCCTAACTATTCTATGTTTTTATGATGCTATGATTCTATGTGACCAGTTATAAATTGTACAGCTCTTCGGTTTCTATGCATCTTGAGCTTTAGTCAGCAGCCCAAGATTCACTGACTTAAAAGAAAATTGATGTGATAAGTTGTTACGTACATTATGGTAGTAGATTTTAGTATCTGACAGACCTGCTAATGTAGGTTTTTTTGGTAACTTTTTTTGGTACTGTATATATAGTTTCCATTCCTGTCATTATTAACATTTCCTTCATGTTTCTATTATGCTTGTTGAGGATTTTACAAAAATGTTAGTTTTTGGGAGAAACATAATTCCTAGTCGCAGAGAAAGCCCAAACTCGTGGCGTGGCCCAAAGACCTCTTTTTAAAGAGTTTTTGCTAATTGGAAAGGCGCTTCCAAATTCTGTACTACCTTTTCCCATGTTAATAGAGTCTCTGTATATCCTCAGAGTATCTTTTGGTTTCCTCAGCATTGTAGCCTTATTTCTTAACATCCATCATCTTTAACTGTCACTGCCTTGACCTGTAACATGAAGAGATCGATGTGCTGTTCTCAGGTTGTGACTGCCGACCCTAGACTGCCTATGAGTTGCAGCTGCCCCAAGTGAAAGGCAGAACTCAAGAATGCAAAGAGCAGCTGGGTCCTCTTTATAAAACCTTGATCTATAAATTCTATCTTACAGTGAATAAAAGCTATCCCTTTATCAGTGAGATAAAATGTTTAACACAATTTGACAGGCAAAAAGGAGTTTTGCTTGAAACCTTGCCTTTTTGCTGTAGTCACCCTTGTCTCTAACCAGACTTTAACTGCCACAGAACTGTGGTACAAGTTATATCCAATATTTCAAGTCAGGCAATGGATGTGTGCAATAGTAGTAGTAAATAATTTAAAAGTGTGCTTACTCTGCCTGGCTCTACTAACAGCTGAGACTGTCTTTCAGGGAAAACATCTGTTAGTCAAGCACCTCACGTTTGTGGTACTCAACCTGAAAAACTTGGGCATGGCCAGTGTGTACCACAAAGTGTAGGCCGTTGATGTCATAGGACCTCTTATACTGAATAACAGGCAAGCTAATATTGTAGACTCAAATAGCATTAAGCGCACAAAAAAATAAGCATTGAAGGCATCAGTTTCAGACTTATGACTACCTCTAGAGAATTGCAGATTAGTGTGATATGTAATACCAACCTGACAATAAATGTGCACTTAAAAGTGCAGGTAATTTTTCATTAGCTTTTTTCTTTTGAAAATTTTTAAATTTTCATATCTACCCACAATCCTCATTAGTTTAATAGTAAAGAGGTAAGAAGACATAAATCCCTCATTCAAATCCAAGGGTTACACCAGGCTATGGAATGATGTGTCACTTCATTTTCTGTTAGAGACAATATGACATAACTCATTTTGGCATTAAACAATTAAATAAAAACCCTTCAGGATTTATCCTTGCAGGAACTGGATATATTTGGGGATTCAATACTTGAGAAGAAAGTGTGGGACTTGCCCTATTATACCAGAATATCTGGCAGATAGATATGAAATCTTAATTAGCAATATTTTCTGCAGCACAGGAAACACTCACAAAGATAGACAATGATAATTAAAATAGGCTGGACATTAAAACATAATTCTTAGTCCAGCCATGCATGCTGCAAAGGCTATAGACCCAGTTGTTATGTTTACAAGATCAGCTAGGCATGGGAGAAGTTAAGTGGAATAATGGTGGAAGATATATACATTCTGTAAAACCAACACTGCAAATATTTACCTCAGAAGATCCTGAAAACAGAATTGGACCAGAGTAGTAAGTTAAAAGTATAGAGGAGAAAGGATATGAAAATTGAAGCATTGTTTGGATACCTGTGGAAACAAAAGCAGTGATGAAGAAGAATCAGTCATTGCTATTTGAAGAGAAGTTTTTCTGCAGTTCTGATTTGTATCCTATGACTCACTAAAAAATTTCTACTGGGTAACACATATGAAAAATCGTTATTAAGTTGGCTAACTTTTCTTTCAAGAGGAGAAGCAAATCTGGTAGCAGCAGGTAAATATTTTCGAAGCTAAATGAATGAGGTTATATGCTATATATGTCTTACAAGAAGATAATAATGCACGAAAAAATGTATAAGTCAAACATAAAACAAGAATTAGGTGAAATGTAGAAGTCTTCAGTCCCTTTGAGATGTGTGGATTTGTATAAAAAGCAGTCCAAGATGGCCAAAATCTATGCTCCATGTTGAAAACCTTGCAGTCAATGTGTTATGCCTTTTGTTTTGTTTTGTTTTGTTGTTTTTTTGTGCAGATAAATCTGCCTTTTAGAAGAAACAAGTTGTTTTAAGTGTCTTAGTTCAAGCCAGGATCACTTTCATATAATCAGAACAAAATATTTAGCAGTTTCATGAGATATATTTTGAAAAATGATAACTACTTCTTAAAACACAACTTATAAGAACAAAAGTGAAAAAATAGGAAGTTTTATGAGGTACTGAAAGAGGACCTAAGAAGAAAATGAAACTTCAGTTTGACATAAAGAGGGAAAACACCAGAGAAACTCAGATAATAACATCTGAGTAACAGCATCAGTGGTGAATAAATGGGTTGACATTGGCACTTCCATGTTGTACAGCCCAGAGGGAGGAAAGTGTATTTTTTTCTGTGTGAGAAACATACCAGATAAAAGAAGGCCAAGTATAAAAAATCCAGATGATTACAGCAGCAACAGAATTTTTGACTGTATAGAAAAAAAACAAAGATCAGATATTATTTCAGGCTATTATGGACCAGAAGCACAATATCTAGGTACAGTAAATTCAAAGAGTTTAAAGGAGTTGAAGATTTGCACAAGTTATAGGCTCATCTGACAAAGAAAATATTTTTAGTGGTGGAAACAGGAACCTTTTGGTAGCATTTGGCAAATGTTTTTGTAAAAGTCTGCTAATTCATAGTTCATGATTCTCTCCTTTAGGACATAACTGAGGATGACGAACTAAAAAAGTTTTTCTTTAGATCTGCCTTTCTTAATGTTCACATTCTTTCCTTCCTTTTTTATATTTTTGGGAAATAATAAGTTCTTTAAAATGCTTTGTTGCTTTTTATCAATGCCTTCTTCATCCCTGTCTTGCCTTCAGCAGTGTCTTTAATCTCACCAGTCTCACATGCATATTAAAAACATTTTATGTGCAATCTTGATGCACTGCTCATGTTACTCTGAACAGTTGCTGACATTTAGATAGCTCTGTTGCATCCACTGCCAGTTAAATTTGATTTTTTACTGGCTCAGTGGCACCAGTTTTAATTATATTTTTATAAAGGTCATGTATATTGTTAGCCTAGTGTGTACCTTCCAGTTTATGAAAAAAATGGCATCTTGTCTGGGATGCTAAGAGCTAGTTGCCTGTGCACAATAGGTGACATTATGGAGGAGAGGGTGTTAGCCTTCACTGGAGTTACTTTGAATTCTATTATCCCTTTTAAAATTAGGAATACCTTCCACTCTACCCCAGGAGTTTCCCAGCAAATCAAGGCTCCTTTTTCTTTCCTGAATAGGGGAGCGAGGAGGAAAAAAAAGATTATCAGCTTTTACAAGCTATGTGATTTATGTACTAATCACAGACTTGAGTACTCTTCATCTATTAGAAACTATACATTAAATCTTGGGGTTTTTTTTCTTTTTCATCATCATCCATCCCTTTTTTGGCTTACTACTAATGAATACCTTAAAAGAAATGTGGCAAACAGAAAAGCTTTCTTGTAACAAGCTTTAACCTGCATGAAAATAAGAAATCCATGCTTCTGATCCCTTTAGGTATTTGTAAATATTCTTAGGATAACGACTTGCCTTGAGGCAGAGTCTAAAGTTATATTAAAAAGTTTTTGACAATAATAGCCTCAAAACTCCCCTCCTAGATTTAACTTCTTTTTTATTGTTAACACTGTTTTTGTAGAAGTTAAACCATATGCTATGTCATTTCCTTTCCATTGAGGTTTTCTTGCTTCCCCTACCATCAACATTCATTGAAAATCAGTATTAAAAAGGCATGCTTATACAAAATAATTAGATATAACCAAAAGGAAAAGATGGAAATAAAAATCTTGCTTCTCTGACTAGTTCTGTGATGATTTACATACACAGAGAACCTGACTCATGTTTAAAAGGAAAGTCCATTGTGGATTAGAAAGAGAGAGTAAACTTCTTCACCGAAAAGATATTTGTAATAACCTTTGTATCACAATGATGTTTCGCTTGAAAGACTTCAATAGCCAGCACTTTCTTCTAAACCTATTCTAACCCTTACTTCAACCTAACATGGTATTTTGGAAGTTTTGCATGGATTTTGCCTCTGAAAAGGGCAAGGAGAGAAATAGACTATGCAATTTGAAGCCAACCTGTCATTACTGACCTTTTCAGGGAAGAAGAGAAGGAAACACTCTATTATGACAGAGCTGTTTCTTTCCCTAGAATATCACATGTCTGGAATCCAGCATTCAGACTGGCTATGATTGTGGTGTGTATGCTCTGCTTAGATGGGTCTGTGGTAATGTGGATGCATACTTCTGCTATCAGCTTTCTTGGAAATTCTATCTGAAAAGCTAAATAATAACCAATCCTTTAAATACAAAGCATTTTAAAAAAACGGTTTTGGTTTCATTATTTTTCATCCCTTCTCATTGCTTACGATGTTGCATTCGCACAGCAGCGTAAGCCTGTTGCCTGTTACAGCATCTCTTGCCTACTTGTATCTCAGCCTTTTTCCCTGCTGACCTCAGGATGGAAGTGGGAAAAAAATAAAGAGGAAAATTTGAAAAACAAACAAACAAGATGTCGCAGTTTAAGCCCAGCCTGTCACTCAGAAACCACTCAGCTCTTCGCTAACTCCTCCACTTCCTCCCCCCGCTCCCAGAGGGATGGGGAGGAAAATCGAAAGAATGTAATTCCTATGAGTTGAGATAGGAGCAGTCCAGTAACTAAGGTATAACACAAACCCACTGATGCTACCACCAATAATAATAATGATAAGGGAAATAACAAGGGAAGAGGATACAACCGCTCACCACCTGCTGGCCGATACCCAGCCTGACCCGAGCAATGATCTAGCCCTTCCGGGTAACTGCCCCAGTTTATATAGTGGGCATGGCATGCTGTGGTGTGGAATACCCCTCTAGCTAGTTTGGGTCAGGTGTCCTTTCTCTGCTTCCTCCCTACTTCTCCTCCTCCTTGGCAATGCATGAGACTCAGAAAGTCCTTGGTCAGCATAAACGTTACTGAGCAGCAACTAAACATTGTTGTTGTCAGCACTGTTCCCAGGCTGAAAGTCAAAACACAGCAGTGCACCAGCTACTAGGAAGGAGAAAAAATGACTGCTACTGCTGAACCCAGGACAGAATAAAAACCTCTGGTTCATGCACTTTTATGTGATTTGGGCTAAAAGAGTATAAGCAGACTGTGAATTCTACCAAAGCTTGACAGCAGCCGTTTTCAGTTTGAATTGTTGCCCATTTCCACATCTGATGCAAACAGTGGATACTTGTTCAGTAATGAGTGCCATACTAAGAACACGTACCAAAGATACTGAACTATTTTAGGAAGTAGTTGCTATTCCAAGGTGACACAACTAAGTGAGGTCGAAAGAGGCTGAAAGAACTAAGATGCAGAAGTAATGAAGAAATTTGAAAGAGATTCTCATTGAAAGGGTTGGCTGGTTAAGGGCATGAGGTAGAAGGAGACATATCCCCAGATGAAACTGATGACGTGAGATGATTAACAACAAAGAAAAGCAAAGAACAAATAGCAGAAATGTGATTATGTGGTCTGTACCATTCATTAGGGTGTTACACTGTAACCAGTGTGACTATATACAGGCATATGTATCATACAAATGTACCTAATTAAGTTTTGAAATAGCTAGATCAGGCAATGCTTGTATGTGGTAATGCTGACATATATACACAAAAAAAAGATTATGGGCAGTTTGGAAAAGTCAGAAGAAAACCAGCTACATTGAGTATAATCATAAATGTGTTCTGCAGAAGTAGTTGGTAGGGCAAAAGCATATTCTGAGGTCTTCAACTCCTATAGAATGAAGATAACAGGAACATAAAATTCATTTATTAATTTTGGATAAAATAAGGTGATAGTTTGTATTCTGGAATTTGTATTTTGGGAGTTAGTCGCTGAACTAAAGTTAGATTCCTAAATGTATATCTGTTTCAAATGTAGCATTCTATGTGCCACTATTTTAATCACAGAATCATAGAATCATAGGCTAGTCAGCGTTGGAAAGGACCTAGAGATCATATAGTTCCAAACCCCCTGCCATGAGCAGGGACACCTTACACTAAACCATGCCACCCAATGCTTTGTCCAACCTTGCCCTTGAACACTGCCAGGGATGGAGTATTCACAACTTCCCTGGGCAGCACATTCCAGCGCCTCACCACCCTTACAATAAATAACTTTTCCCCCATTTAAGTTTGAACCTATTACCCCTTGTCCTATTGCTACAGGCCCTAGCGAAGAGTCCCTCCCCAGCATTCCTATAGGCCCCCTTCAGATATTGGAGGGTTGCTATGAGGTCTCCATACAGCCTTCTCTTCTCCAGGCTGAGCAGCCCCAACTTTCTCAGCCTATCTTCATACGGGAGGTTCTCCAGTCCCCTGATCATCCTCGTGGCCCTCCTCTGGACTTGTTCCAGCACTTCCATGTCCTTTTGATGTTGAGGACACCAGAACTGCACACAATACTCCAAGTGAGGTCTCACAAGAGCAGAGTAGAGGGGCAGGATCACCTCCCTCCACCTGCTGGTCACACACCTTTTGATGCAGCCCAGGGTGCGGTTGGCTTTCTGGGCTGCAAGCGCACACTGCAGCCAGCTCATGTTCGTTTTCTCATCAACCAACACCCCCAAATCCTTCTTCGCAGGGCTGCTCTCAATCCTTCTCTGCCTAACCTGGAGCTGTGCCTGGGATTGCTCCAACCCAGGTGTAGGACCTTGTACTTGTCATGGTTAAACTTCATAAAGTTGGCATCAGCTCACCTCACAAGCATGTCAAGGTCCTTCTGGATGGCATGCCTTCCCTCCAACATATCAACCGAACCACACAGCTTGGTGTCATCGGCAAAATTGCTGAGGGCATACTCAATCCCACTGTCCATGTCACTGACAAAGATGTTGAACGAGAGTGGTCCCAACACTGATCCCTGAGGGACACCACTTGCTACTGGTCTCCAGCTGGACATTGAGCCATTGACCACAATTGTTTGCATGCAGCCACCCAGCCAGTTCTTTATCCACAGAGTTATCCACCTAACAAATTGATATCTCTCCAACTTAGAGACAAGGATGTTGTGCAGGACAGTGTCGAATGCTTTGCAGAAGTCCAGGAAGATGACATCAACTGCTCTACCCCTGCCCATCAGTTCCATAGTCCCATCATAGAAGGCCACCAAATTAGAATAAAACATGCATTATCAAAAATATGTACAGATGTCTGATGCGAAGTATACACTCTACTGGCTCAAGTGCCAAGTGCTACAGCTGTACCGTGTTTCTGTGTCAGTGTATGCCAGTGTGAATTTTGCAGTTTCTGCACACAGTCATCTCTGAACTTCCAGGGTCACTTCATGTTATATTCACCTCTATGCACTGCATAAAGAAACACACTAGACAAAACAATCATGGTGTCTCTCAGGCTTGCATGGACAATGAATGCTTTGTGATCCATCTGCTCACAGCAGGTCATGGTTCTCTAAAGGCAATGTTCCAGTAGTAGTGCTGATCTTGTTGAGCCTTATGAACCTCACTCCAAGATTGTTTTGGCAGGAGGCACTGTATAATTTGGAATTGTTGCTCAACAAAAAGTTTTATTTTAATTTCAGTTTCTTCATGAATTTTGGAAATAAAAATAAAGAAAAAAAGGACTGTTTACTCTTTGCGATTTCATCTTCAAGCGGTCATTACAAGAACCGAAAGAACCAATTCTAGAGTAGAATACTTGACACTTCATATTTCTAGTAAAATTACATCAAATAAGTAAGCTTAAACCTGCACAATTTACTTAAGTGAGGGCTGGGAAAAGGATGGTGCTGTGAAAGAGACAATGTAAAATTATTCATAATTTGTAAAAATAAGCACAACTTATTATCATAATTCAGAATAAATTAGCTGAGATGTGTAGTGTTACTGGGAGCATCTTCCATCCCTGTAACAGCAGGGGTAGCTGGAGGCAGAAGCTGTGCAGAACAAGGCTTGTTGCTGAAGACTGGTGTGTGCCAGGCCACTTAACTTACAAAGTTATGCAGGTTGGAGCCTGCTGTGATCACATTTACATTTACATATGCCTAACACCTGTCCTGTGTGACATCCATGGCAGGATAAAGGCAAAGACAGCAGCTCTGTTGACATGTCAGAGCTGGCTTTAATGCACATGGTCTTAGACACTGCTGGAAGTTCAGCAAGTGTTACTATTCATTCAGTATTGCCGATTCTTACTAATTTAATGTATGACATAGACTATTTCTAGATCTTAAAATATAAATGAGCTTGGAGAAAAATTTACTTCTATGGAAGTATAGAAAATAATGGATGAATAAGCCCTAAGAATGCAGAACTCATAAAGTAAATCAAATGCAAAAGATACTATTGTATAAAATTTTATGACTTTTTAAGACAGTTATATGCCTGTTTATAACTTTTAAATGCTTGGAACTTTCAATCTTGTGTTGAACACTAGATGAAAGATTAGTTTGAAACTATTCTCTGACAAAACCCCAGGTCAACAACTATATCTATCTATCTGATGCGAGTCCATCCAGAGTTAAATGTTTTAGATACAGCTGACTCCAACAGCATTAGTGGAATCAGTATAGCAATTGGGGTTTTGACTTCATGAAAAGCTTTGATTACATTCTTTTGTCACTTGAATTTATATTGCAGACAGTACTTTATTCTCATCAAATTCAAATATATTATACCAACAAATCTGTTTATTGCATGAAAATCCCCTGTGCCAGTCACAGTGAAGCTGCTTTGATGTGGCTTAAACATAATTTTGATATTTGAAAAACAAACTCAGTTGTGATACATTGTTCTCCCCAAAAGACATGTGATGCACTTATGACTTCATAAATCGAAAGGGACACTATCTGAGGCATAGCAGTAAATGTCAGATGTTGCTATTAAACAAAGGTTGCCTTTTATGGATCTCATAAGATGATGAAGAAATAAAGATGGCTACAGGCAGTCTATGAGATGATTATTTTAAAGCAATTTAAGTTTTTCATTAAATTAATATTCTAAGCAGACTTCACTTTCCTATGACTTCTGTTACTGAGATCTTTAGATTAAACAGATTTAAGATGTCATATGCTGACTTTTCCAATCTACTTTTTTAATATATCAATGAGGAGAGACTTGGGAGATGTTCAACTATAAATTTACACCATTGTTTATGATGATCAGTAGCAGGAACCAAATTCAGAGTTTACTGCTACGTCTGTGTATGGAAATCATTTACTTAAGAAGGGCAAGGCTTGGTAAGGTGTATCTATTCTTTGAGACATGAGGTTTGATGCAGATTTTGTTCTACGCAAGATGGTGCTTAATTAGTGGTAAACAAGCATTGGGTGGGGAATGTGGGGACAAGCTTTCTTTAGAATGCTTTCATAAGCCCATTGCTAAGCTGGAGCAATGAAAGTTAAAGTGGGTTGCATGGAGTACCTATGCAGGCATTTTAAAACATGAATAAAATGGATTATTTTCTTAATATATATGAAGATGTGCTTGTAATATTATTCACATATTAAACCTAGTCTTGATCAACCTGGAGAACACCTGATTCCTTATGGACCCATTGACATAACACTGTTTAGGACATGCAGATTTATGTCACAAGAGTCATTTTTGACTTTGTATATATAAAGTGTAACACATCAAAATCTTAATCTCTGAACAGGAGTCTCTGAACAGGACTAGATGTTTGTCATTTCTGTTAGCACTATTACTAGCACTCCTGCTAGTGGTACTGTTAATAGGCACAAAATTCTCTAGAATACTAATGATGCAGTAAACTGTTAAGGCATAATACTGAAAAAGGATGAAACGTGGTCTATTGTTTGCCTACATTCACAGTGATGCAGATAGATCATCTAAAGAAAACTTCTAATGAACAATTTCTAAGTTAGTTTTTTCTGATTCTGATGAACATCTGTAAATAGTATTTTTTCCTCTAATATATGTCATTAAAGGCTAAATAATACCATCAAGTCTCTGAAGTATATGTATACATATATATAGCATTAGTAGTATACATTAGTATATATAGTATATTAGTATATTAGTATATATTAGTATATATTAGTATATAGCATTAGCTACCTTTTTTTAGCTTGACTCCTCAGCTTCCAGCTTGCTACAGTTTGGAAAGTCTACCACTGATGTTGAAGAAAAAAGAAAAGGGAAGCTATTTTAAACTATTATACTATCATTTTAATTTAAATTAATTATTTTAATAGTCTAATTTTAGAGCTATTGCTTTAAACTGTTCCTCCATATCAGATTGCAATATTTTTGAAAGAGTTTCTATTTTAATGCTCTCAGTGTTGAGATTATGGTGTGTTATGTAAAATACTGCAAACTGATCCCATTAAAAGAAATTTGCGACTGTTATCCTTGTTTGAATTGCAGTGAGGCTAAACACAATGAACATAATGCAAATTTCCTTTTACCCTACTGAGTTTCTTATAACTGTGAATATTTTTGTTTTAAGAGGATTTTTTGATTTTTTTAAGAGGATTTTTGATTTTGACACAGAATTTTGCCTCAGAATTCTGGGAAAATGGTAACCTCTGTAATCATGTATGTCAGAAATGAAAGGAAGAAAATCTAGTGTTTATTTCTTGGAGGCATCTGGAAGTAACATATTTGAATGAGGATTTTTTTTCATTCTTTCTGCTGACTTCCTGGTGCATTCTTTCGTTTCACTTTTTATTTGTATTTTGACTTTCTAGATTGTAAACTCTGGGGAGAAAAGTGTACACATGATTTTGTACAGTATTTGCAATCATAAAGACGCTGTATCACAGGATAAATATCAAATAACACCGTCTGTTGTCAGCTTTCAAGTAGATGAATATTTAAGTATGTAAACTTTTCAGAAAAATTTAATCACTACTGAAGGTAACATCTCCTTTACTCATTTAGAAATAATACCCAAAATAACACCACATACACTTTGTTATTTCAGGTTTTCTCTCTGACTTACAGCATTCATTTATGTCACATGCGTAATCAGAATGTCTGATATTTCTATGAAAAAGTTTTATAATACCTGTTTAGATTCATTTTTCAGTGCAAATTCTCTAAAACCGAAGTTATATTTGCATTTTACTGCAAATGGTAAGATATGTGAATGAGGGACACGAGCAAATATTCATATCTTCTTCATTTATGGTTAAAAGTATGGAAACCCCCCCACATTTTTGATAAGATGACTGGAAATTTTGTTTTCATTCAAATTGTCTAAAAGAAAAAAAAAGCTAGATGGGTCTCTTTCATTACTGTCTCTATTGATGAATATTTATAAAGGATTAGATGGATTAAAAGACTGATTTTTAAGTATATGATCAATTATCTGGTATGAAGACAACCATGTTGATGACCTGTATGAATTACTTGTCTTCTAGTAATATATTAATTCTGATTGATTAATGCTAGTAACATAAATGTGGCAGCTACCTTTCTGTAGAAAAGCTTTTAAACAGAAAACTGTTCTTTTGCACTTATCCCATGTAAAAGTTAAAAAGGGGGTGTCGTGGTTTAAGCTGTAAATTTCACCTCTCCCTCCCTTCCCCCCCCCCCCCCCAACTCTGATGGGGGGGAAATGGGGAGAAGAACAGAAAGAATGCAACTCCCATGGGTTGAGATAAGAACAGTCCAGTAACTGAGATATAATACAAATCACTACTGCTACGATCAATAATAATAATAATGACAAGGCAAATACAAGGGAAAAGGTTACAACTGCTGGGAAAGGGATATCACCGCTCTCCGCCCGACCGAGCCGAGAGAGCCCGAGAGCGCGCATGAGCGAGCCCATTTCCCGGTTCCCGCCCCCAGTATTTTACATCCTGGGCATGATGTGCTGTGGCATGGAATAGCTCTTTGGTCGGCTTGGGTTAGGTGCCCTGTCTCCGCCTCCTCCCAGTTCCCCCTCCTCCCCGGCATAGCGTGAGACTCGGAAAAGCCGAACCCATAACAGGGGGCTTTAGATAAAGACTTTTAAAAAGTATTATCGATAAAAGCAGACCAAAATTGGTAAACCAAAAATATTTTCACTTTAATCCCAGATGATTACTGGCTAACTGTGACCTTGGGGAAGACTGTACTTCCTTATATCAGCTCTGTCAATAAGCTTAAATTGCAAGTAAATAGAACATAAGTGTCTGCTTTTATTACTCTGTGTGATAAATGTGACAAATTTTCCCACCATTTTTTACCATTAACTATTTCTAAAATATCTGATTTTTTTTACACCAAAGTCCTTTTTTCTTCTCAGATCGTCCGATCATTGTGCGTAAGTTTTAAGGCTAGGAATGCAGCCAGACTTCTGGCAGATCATTCCAATGTAGTTCAATATGAAATTGCCATGGCAAATGATACTGCCTCAAGTCTTTAGTTCTCCTAATTGGGCCATAGGAGATGATAATGCCTTTCTTGTCAGAGTTTATGATTTTAAAATGTGAATATAAGGGGAAAGTCATCAGGATTCATTTTGATTTTATTTAATTTGTCTTGAGTGTTGTCAGAGAGCGCTGAATAATTCAGTTTTAGGTCCTCAGGGAACGGACCTTATCATCTACATAAGCAAAAAGTAATTTTTCAGATACTTATGATATTAAGCATTAAAAATGATGGGAAAGAAATGTGAATATTAAGGCGTATGGAATTTATAAAGGATTTCTGATCAGTGTACTGAATATTATCTTATATTTCTAGCTAGTCACAACTAATCTGTGATTTCTTATATGAAATAGAAGAAAAGCTTTCAGGAATCTACCTAATTTTAGCTATTGAATATTTGGTTGACAAATAATACGCATTTTGCCTAAATTAATAAGAATCTATATTCTACCAATGAAAACTACCAAATCTGTAGCATTTTCCCCTTAGCCCTTTAAAATAAGGATACAAATGACCTTGTACAGCAATTTGCTCATTGGAAATTATGTATAATGTGTACAGACCTACTGTCTCCTTGCTGTAATCTTGTTTTGGCACAAAGTTAGCTCATGCATGCATATTTGTTCCCTAAAGTCTGATTTTTGCTGTGCCTTACAAATTCTGGTCAATGTTGGCAGCTCCACTGGGACAGGGGAGCTGTCTGATCAGGTCTGCTTTAGGGGTGTAGATACCTCATGGTGTTCTTGATGCAGCCCTTGTCCACATAATACTGCTGGTCAGGGTTGCAACATAGTAAACTCTGCTGGTGAATACCAACCAGGTAGAGATCATTTCTTGAAAGCACCATGTCCCTTGGTAAGCACCGACATGCTTTTGTGAATAATTATAATACTGTCCTAAAATCTCAGAACAATAAATTTTATTTTACAGCCTGTTGAAAATCAGATGTTGTCTGTCAATGCCAGCGTGCATGAAACAACAGCTATGAAGGATTTCTAGTATTTGTTGTTGCAAAGAAAGAATTTCCTTCCTTTCACTGGTTTCTTATAAGAAATATTTAATAGATATGTAAAATAAAGAGCCAGGAAATAGTGTAAGATAGTAATCAAGCCATGGACTATGTATCAGCTGATCAAAGAATATGAAGGAAAGGCACAACAGGAATGGAGAGGAATGGAGTGACAGAATGCTGGAATTCTGAGCCCTTCTGATCCTGCAGGGTGAGAAAAATGAATGCATCTACTATCCAACATTTGAATAACAGCCAAAGCTGAGTGCTGCACAGCCATTTTGTCATCCAATACAAGAAAATAAAACAGTAAATGCAGAAAAGGAATCCAGTGAGAATTTCAGCAATGAGGAGCTGTTCACAGATTCCATAAAGCAGTTGTCACAGTAGATGGGGTGAAGGTCACCCTACTGTCAGCAACGCAGAGTGTGGATAATGGCTGCCAACAATCCAGAGTTGGTAGTGACTGGCTATGCAGCAGAGGTCAAAAGCAGACTTCTGAATTGCAGGATAAAGTAGACAAAATCCAAAACTGACAGGAAGCTGCTATGACGGCTAACATTTCCTGCTTTTTAATCAAGCAGGAGCTGATGGTTGAAAGAACAATGGGCTCAAGGCAGTCTTATTCTATCTGAAAGAAGTAGCTGTATTGGAATGAGAGGTCACTCATAGCTGGGAATGGGTTCTGAGCTAGAGAAGTAGCCGAAGATGTATGAGGCTAAGTATTGAAGAAGCTTTATCAAACAGCAGATGGTCTTGTCACATAATTTCAGACCAAAATTGTGGGGTTTTATATTTCTCACTTTACAGAGAAAATATGAATTGACATGCCTAAATACTAATGTTTGTAACAGTGAGTAAACTGGGAGTGGAGGCCTGTAGCATTCCTTTTCTTCAAAGGAGACAGATGTATACAAAAAATAGACCTGTTTCACAAGTCCATGCATAACAAGGCTATAAGGAGTCCTTTAACATTAGTCTAAGCTCCTGTGACAGTAACAAAATTGTATCAAGCTTGAATATGAAATTTAAGTCAAGTAGTTAAGTCTTCTCTCCTCTATTAAGAAAAGGGGAAAAAATAGTGTTTCCAAATGAAAACAGGAATGATCAAGCCATAGCCAGTGTCCAGAGCTTTTGCAATGACAAGTGATTTATTAGGGGATTTATGGAACTGTTAGCAGAGAAAGGGGTAAATGCAGATTAAAAAAAGTAGAGGCTTTGCTTTAATTTATAAGTCTCTGGTCTCAAGGGAACTTGAGATTGAAGAAAGTGCCTATCGTGATAGTCATCATCGAAAAAACTTCATGGCACGCATGGAGGGATGCACAGCTCTCCTACAAGTGCAGTGAGCCTTGGAACTAGCCCACATCTCCTAGGAAGCCCTGATAGAAAGTTGTCATGGGTTCGACACCCAGGCATGATTGAAGTCTGTCAGACATGCAAATCTCTTTGGATTTAGTCCTTTTGAATGGTAATGTTTTGGTGGAGTAGCTACGCTGCCCGTTACTATTGAAGTTTGAGCAGCGGCTGTACTCGTCTCTCGGGGTGGTGTAGCTGCTGTACTTGGAGCTGGATTAACTGCGCTGTCCATTACTCCGCCCTCAGATCCAGACACATTTTTTTCCTTTTGAAGATGCTGGACAGTGTTAAACAAGGCTCTGTAAGCATAAGCCAAGCCCCAGCACGTTGCCATGATTTGTCCATCTCTGGCGTGACCAGAATGATCACACACCTCCTTTAAGTGTTTTACTAATTTTTCTGGGTTTTGCATTTGTTCATTGGTGAAGTTCCAAAGCACTGGAGGGGCCCACTGGCCTAGATACTTGCTCATACTATCCCACACACCCTGCCACTCATGACTGTCCAGCCTTGGGGAAAATCGGCCATCCTGGATTGTGGTCTAACCCCAGACATGGCCCACACCCCACTCTGCTTAACTCTCCGGACCAGACTAAATAGTTGTGAGTACACCATATTCAGTATGTGTGCCAACATGATGATTCCCATTATAACCAGCAGGCAGGTCTCAAGGGTATCTAAAGGCCATTCAAAACCTTCAGAATTCTCAAATGGTGCTGTAAATGGCCTGGTGGGGGTGCTGGGAGCACAAAAGAATGTCTCCTTCACAGGCTGACCACCCTAGGAGGTGAAAAGAGACGTGTAATTGCTAAGAACTTCCATTATATACCTCCCAAAGTATAGAGCTGGTGGCCAGACTGGAAACACAAACCGGGTCAGTTTCATGATCACTTAGTCGATTGTATTAAAAATCCGTGCAATACAGTATAATGTAACAAGAATCTTAACCCAAAACCCAGATCTGAAAAACGTTAAGATAAGAAGTAAAGGCTGTAAGTAAAGTATCATACACTGAACCTGTGAGAACCAGAGCAACAACTTTGAGAGCCAATAAATCAGCATTGTGATGAGCGACTATTAATCCTTGCCGTTTATCTCAACCCTTCGAGCCCCAAGTTGGGTGCCAAAAAGAACTGTCGTGGTTTAAGCTGTAAATTTCACTTCTCCCTCCTTCCCCCCCCCTCCACTCCAATGGGGGGAAATGGGGAGAAGACCCGAAAGAATGTAATTCCCACAGGTTGAGATAAGAACAGTCCAGTAACTGAGATATAATACAAGTCACTACTGCTACCACCAATAATAATAACAATGACGAGGCAAATACAAGGGAAAAGGACACAACCGCTTGCCCCCCGACCAAGCCAAGAGAGAGAGAGGGCAACTTCCAGGTTCCTGCCCCCAGTATTTTGCATCCTGGGCATGACGTGCTGTGGCATGGAATAGCTCTTTGGTCAGTTTGTATCAGGCGCCCTGTCTCTGCTTCCTCCTGGCTCCCCCTCCTCCCTGGCATAGCATGAGACTCAGAAAGTCCTTGGCCAGACCAAAACATTGCCAAGCAGTAACTGAAAACACTGGTGTTATCAGCGCTGCTCCCAGGCACAAAATTAAAAACACAGTGCTGCACCAGCTACCAAGAGGAAGAAAAAGGACTGCTACTGCTGAACCCATGACAAAAGTCCCTTTCAGAATGCTGCTGTTATGATCCAGGGATGGCAAAAGAACATTAAAAGTCAGGAGCAGATGGCTGCAATTTTGCTAATATGTCAATATCCATTCTGTAACTCTGTGGTTTGACTGTATCCACTTTCACAAGATGGTGCATTCCCCTGGAGATACCACCACTGTTTCTGCCTTATGCTTGGCTAATGGCTGCAGTCATCTATACTTCATCACTAGAGTGGTTAAGCTTCCCTTTATACTTAGTATTGGAAAGACTTGGAGGGCCATGATTTACTCAAAAACATCTCTATATTATCACAGTTAGTGATAAAACCATTTTGTAGAACTATCAATTTACATGGCACTTAACATTTGTTTTCCTGCCCAAATAAAAGTATCCTGAAATAAAAATGAAAAGGTAAAAACCAGAACATGTGTGCTAGATGCACTTTCCTCAACAACTGGGAAGATTGAAATATGAGCAATTAGGCAAGATAGAACAGAGATGCTACAGACTTATATCTCACCTGGCTTATTTTCATCATGCTTGTTAATGGGCACCTACCTATGTAATGTGATAAAGGAAAACCATAAGGTCTATTTGAAATTGTAATAAATGGAAAAGGCAAGAGTGTAGTGTGTTTGAAAAGGGCTTTGAGGCAAGGTAGTGGGAGAGGATTTTGTCCAACCAGGTGCATTCCAGTCTGGCAGCTACCAATCTGGAAGCCCTTGGTCCACTGTACATAGCAGCTGTACCACAGGTTGAAGGGCATTCAGAGATATAAGTAACACCAGCAACATTCATGGTGGTTATTTTTCAGGCAGTACGAGGGTGTATACAGGTGTTATAGGAAATCTTTTTTTTTTTTTTACCATATTAATGCTCCAAAACCTTACAAGACAGTTATGCTTCTTGAAACACAGAAACTTGCTGGTGATTGGTGCATTCTGGGAATGCCAGCAGTCACAAATTACAATTAAATCATGATGTGGTGTATTTTCAACTAAGAATTTACTACTAGAGCTACTTTTATTCTTGTAAATAAATACAAGAGTGTGATCTTTTATCAATTTATGATTAAATGGTTTTTAATGAGCAATAGGGAAACAACTACATTTTAGAAAAATAAAAAACCTTGAAAGATATGGAATAAATTCAAGTCTAATGAGATGTGCAATTAATATTATATTTGTGAGGTGCACCACATTTAAAAGCACTCATAAATGCATTTGGCATATTATTAAATTCTCTCTAATTATCTTCCTTTAATACTCAACTAGAATTAGAATTATTTAGTGATTTAACAGAGCATTTACAAAGCAACATATCAGTTTAACCTCATGGAAATGCTGCTCCTTTGATTTTATTGCTGAAGCTACATATCCTTCTTATATTTATAAATACGAATGGTAGCTCATAGTGCTCCATTCAAATACCATAATTTTTAACAAACTTGCATTTAAAGAAATAATTAGAAAAGATCTCAGTAAGTAATCTGAGCCAGGATTGTTTGATTTTTTCTTGTAACTGCTTCTAACTTTACTTACTGGCATTCCACTCTTTTGCTTGTATGAATCCAGTGCTGGTTTTCTCACCAATACATTTCTTTCCAACGCAGAATCTCTAATGGCCTGAAGCACTAATTTTGTTTTGTTTGCAGACAGACAATGCACTTCAGTAAAACACATGCTTTACATATTTGTCAACACAAATTTGGAATTAATATTTAGCGTATTTTCTACTGCTGTGTCAGCAACCTGTTGAATAGAAATATGATTGGGTGAATGGATACAGTCACATTCTTCATTTCAGTGTCTTTTGAGATTCTTCCCTTTTGAAAGAGGGATGTAAATCTAGCAGATTCTCTTTTATTATTTTTGAAAAATCAAACTCATATTTTAACAGCCATCTTTGTATATTCTAAATATATTTCATTTTAATGGGCAATGGGAATAATTGCTGGGTTGTAAATTAATGAGTTACCCAGTACATCTTTATCAGCCCAGCAATGATGCAGTTGGCATATAGCAAAATATCTGACATGATTTTAAATCTATTATAATTTTGGCATAGACCTGACAAGTTATCTGAATTTCAAAAGATTTTAGGATTTGCGGAAGACAGTGCCTCTCTCTCCTCCATAATGTGGACTCAAGAATCTTGTGTGGACCTCCTGAGAAAAGAGTTCTGGAGTGAATATAAAAGGATTGAATATAAATGAGAAAAACATCCTTCAATGCTTAGCTGAAATATTACATTCTAGTTGAAGTTCAAACACTGAATCTTTACTGACTTCTTTGTTAATTAGCTAGGAAGCTGTGCTTCAAATAGTTCTTGGACTAGGAAGACAATCTCTTCCTCACCTCCTACACTACACTTTAAGCATAGTAGTATATTTGATGAAGCTCACATAAACAAAATATATTTTTTTTCTTATGGATATTTATTTGCTAATGTTTGAATATCCCCAGATGAGAGAGCTCTAGTGATCTAAATGTCCTGTATCCCTTCCTGTATAATTACAACAAACCAGATGTAACATCTCAAATCTACATAACTGCCTAACTTAATTTGAAGATATAATTAATAAGAAGCTGTGAATGGAAATATGCTTAGATAATTTTATGTTTGTATAACTCTCACATGTATTACAAAGGGGCAGTTTTTGAGCATAATATGCAAAGGATAAGATTTTTCATTTTGTTTAAATAGATATGTAGATATTCTAGGAGGCATTAATCAGTCTTTGTTGTCCATCATTTTTATACTTGGAGACAGTGATTGTTGACAATTTTACCATCATTTTTAAAACCCTTAGAGAAGAGCAGATATGGTTGTTTAAGTGCCAGATGTTTAGATTACAGTGCGGCAACAGGAGAAAGTTGTACTTTTAAACTCCAATTTTTATATCCTTTTAAACGATAGTATGGGCAGCTATTACAATGATTTAACATCCATGTAAACCTTTTTTGCAGTCATTGCATGACACACTTTCTGGCTTTCCAATCCTATGAATTATGGACACTGAAAGTCAGTTCTCTTTTAGGCTAGCTGTTGTTAGTTATTTGAATGTTTGAGCTTGTATTCTTGTCATATCTCCCCAAAAGAGATATGCCTTGACTTGAAAACTCTCCAAAGCTTTAGCAGGATCTAAGCATTGTGGAGATGTTTTCAATTAAAGATATTAATAGGTTTTTGGAACAAACTTACTTGATTTTTTGCAAATTATACAGGAGAGAAATGTCAGAATTCAGCTCCAATTCAACTAATGTTATGGGGTTGGTTTTTTTTAAGGAATGTTTATGTTTAAGTACATATATAAGTACAACCACAGGATTTCTTTTATAGTTACATAACGGTTAATTTGAATATATAAATATGCTTTTTTGGGAAAGCACATGGAAGAACAGCAGAAGGTCATATTCTTTTCCATATAACTACACTTATATTTGCTGACTGTGCCTAAGGAAAGAACTTTGTCACTTATTTTAAATTCTCAGTATAGGAAATGACTACGTACTTTTGATTAGCAAACTAATGTAACTTCTTTTACCTTAAGAAAATATTGTATTATTGCTACTCTGTAGTCTCTTCATTAAGGTTTCTCAACATTTTTTTTAATACCTGAATGCATGTGGTTTATTTCAACAGATTCAAAGTAATGTGTAAGAAGGTTATTTTATTATTATTTTGAATTTATTGTTCACTTTTACTAAGGAGATATTAGAGGTAAGCAAGGTGATGCTACACATTATTCCCCGGTAACTACTGCATATAGATCACTATGAAGTCTATTGCAATGCCATCATCTCCTGATCGTCCTCACCAAGCCTGATGTTAAAGATTTTGAATCACATTTGTCATTCTCTTTCCTGAGCAGGTTCTTCTAAGGAAAACTGTGTGCCTGTAGCCAACCCTTCTCAGCGGTAGGCTCATTCTCTCTTTGTCCCTAAGCAAAAAAGGAGAACAAACAAGTAATTTCTATTCAAGTTTAGTGATTTCTCTTTTATTATTATTGCAGAGAGAATAGAAAGGAAACAATGCAGCACAAAAAAGGGAAATAAGACAGCATGGAATGCACCTGGCAAAGCACCACTTGTCCACAACAGCTGTGTTTGTAATTGTACTAAAGATGTCATCAGTTTCATAAAAAAAAGAACAAGCATTTTTCCTTTTTGCCAGCTGAAATTCACTTACAGGGAAAGTAGCTGAAAGATACCAACAATAGCAGTGATTTAGCACAGGGAGAAGATTTGTGGGGGACAGCGTTTTGGCATGTAAGACTTCTTACCATTAGTTACCTAGAAAATTGTTGCCAGCTGATATTAGGATTTATCACAATTGTGGTTTAGTGTGTTGGGATTTTAGTTGGGTTTGGTTTGAGTTTTTTGGTTTGGTTTGGTTTGGTTTGGCTTTGGGTTGTTGGTTTTTTTTGTTGTTTTCGGATTCCCGCCCCCCCACCCCCCACCCCCACCCCCATTTCTTTGTGTCATTTGTGTGTACCTCTGGTGTTACAGTGTTCTTTGGAGGGTTTTTAATCTAATATTTAACCTGTAGACAGACCTGTCTGTACACCAATCCCTGTTTGAATTTACGTATGTACTTGGATGTAAGCCATACGTTAACTCGCTCTCATGCATTGCCTGTGGAAGAGATGGGGATTTCTTTTACCTCCCATAGACCTGGAGAAGCTGGCTTGATTCAGATCAAGATGAGGACAATGAAAGAGTTGGCCAATATGACTAAGAGGCCACTATCAATTTTCTGTGAAAAGCACAACTATTGAGAATGGTTCCATAAAGTAAACAATCTTTAAAAATACTGGGAATAAGACTTGGGGAACCTGATCAGCCTCATGGCTCACCCTAGAAAAGTCGAAAGAATGTTGTGTCCCTTGGAATACATTTCTAGTCATGTAAGGGTCAAAGGAAGCTGGACCAGATGACCTCCATAATTCCCTTACCATCAATATTTCTGTAGTTTGATGTTTCTATGAGTGCAAGAGATGATAGGTTCACCAGGGCACATATGAAACCTTTTCTACTATGTCTTTGGAAAGTGACTCTTTATGGTATGGGAAATTACAAGTATGAGAAAGTAATGAAGTTCAGCCGTCTGTCTTTGATAATTTTAACTTGTTTTTTACTCACTAGATTCTTCTAATTGAGAACTACTTTTGGGAGTGAGAATTTAAGATGAGTGAGAATGACCATTCATTTTTGTGAACAAAGCCATCAAACTAATTTCTTAGGCTTTAGAGTTGAGTGCGTTATTTACGACATCACATAGTGAATTCAATGGAAATGCAGGTGCCTAAGAAGAAGTCATATTTTAAAATACATCTGCTGATTTGGATTCTCTGTAACTTCCTTTCTCTTTGGAGACAGAAACATAAACAGCTTAAAGAAATAAATTCTTATGGAAAGAAATTTGTTTAGAACATTTTGGTGTTAGGATATAATTTCATAATGTGACATTCTTAATATATTGAATACTGTGTAGTTTTGAAAGCATTTTAATATATAATTACAAAACCATGTTAGGGCAATTATTCTCTTTATTACATTTTTACTGGAATCATGAGTCTACACAAGACATTTCCTACATTAAAAGCTTCTTTTCACTCTAGAAACATGACATTTGCTATCTTGAATGGGATATCTCAGTGTAAATCCTCTTTCAGTAGTGAGCTTTGAAGGTACTTATTTCATGGTGTCCTATAACACAGATAGCGTGACCTTCTTGAGTGTTTCGTGCTTTTGTAAAGAATGTAAATGTTATGTTGATTTCACAATATTTTACTCATGTCTACTGATTTCACTTGTTCTCCACCTCTTGTCCACCAGGATTTTTGTTAGCATAAGCAGTTAGCACTTACAAGAAGCATAATCTGTGCTTAGGAAAGGAATAGAACAAGGCTACAGTGAGAATGTACAAGAAAGCTCAGGGACATAAAACGTCTTCACCTTACTAACATAAAGAGCAATAAAAAAAGACTGAGTAAACACTTCTTCCATTAGGTAACTGAATTATGATTGTGGAATCAGGCTTACATTTCTTGCAGGATAATTGAGTGAAGAGGAGGGATTTTTATAATGTAAAGAAATCATGAATTGAATGCACTATGTGCTGGCTTAGGAACAGCAGTGAGGTTGACTATGCTCTGAAGAGGCACTTCAGCCACTGCACAGAAAGCTCCCGTTGTTCTTACCGTACGGAAGTATCTGCTTAGCTAGAGCAATACAGATCTTTAGATATTTTTGCATTCAGAAAAATCTGGAGAGTGATATATGATTAAGTGCAAAACTGTTGGGTCCCTGCCCTGACCTAAACATAAATGTTGGCTGGTATATATCATGGCCACTTCTTTGTGCAACAATGATTAATTAACTGGATTATTCATATTCCTTAAGAGGGGCCAATCACCTTCTTATGCAGGGGCAGACTGTGAATCTGCTCACTCTGATGTACCCTGATGAATACTTTCTAGCATTATTGACTTATGTGAATAATTGCAGAGGTAAAGGTTTCATGGTCCAGCATTTAAGGTATGTTAATTACCTTTAGTTTTCCTGTCTATTGGAACTTTGATATCCCAAATATCATAGAGAGGATGTTTTATGATTGGCCTTTACTCTGTTGTAGTCGCTTAGAAACAATCCTTTTAAGGAGAACATATTTACTTTATTTTATTATGAAATATCCCTGCCAGGCAATTATAACACATATGTAGAGGAAAGGATCAAGTTTATGAAGAAGATTAATTTGTATACCTGAAACAACACTGGTACTAACAACCTATTATCACAAATATTTGCTGAACCTGAACTCTAGTCAGATCTATAGAAAAACAGATAAATACATGTCTTTGACAGCTCTTACATGAAAACCTTTCCCCATTGGGCTGTAGGCAAGCAGGTGTGGAAATCATAATTTCAGCTCCCTTTGAGCTTCTTAGAGACATGTAAAAAATTTTTAAAATTTTCATCTTCACGATCTACACTCAGAACTTGTTTATGAAAAGAGCTTCCAAGTTTTTTATTTTAGATACTTTTGAGAAGGTTTAACTACTGCACTTTTCTACTGGAAATAACACTGGCACTGGTGCCTAAAGTCTTTTTTCAGCTGCTATCTATCTAAAATGCCTAGATTTGTGCCTTCAATAAGGTAGACAAGTATTTCTGGTGTTTCAGTGGGATATTTCTAACAATACATTCCATAATATAGGAACTGCACCTGTTTACTCCAGGGCCATGTTTCCATGGTATTACGCACCCTGATACAGAGAAACATTTTGGAATGAAATTATTTAACTTACTGGTAGTAGTTAGCTGAAAGGTACCTTGGTATAAAGTATATTCCCTTAAAAAGATGTTTTGGAGACAGCTTAACAGAAGAATATTTCTGAAATTGAGGTGACTATGGCAAAAAATGGCATAATAAAAGCTAAAGCTTTATTTGGGTTAGCACCAACCTCATGAAGTTCACCAAGGTCAAGTGCAAGGCTCTGCACCTTGTTTGGGGCAATCTCAAGCACAAATACAGGTGGGCAGAGAATGGATTAAAAGCAGCCCAGGGAAAAAGGATTTGGGGGTGTTGGTTGAGGAGAACAACTTGAGCCAGCAGTGTGTGCTCACAGCCCAGAAAGCCACCTGTGTCTTGGGCTGCATCAAAAAGAGCATGGCAAGCAGGCTGAGGGAGGTGATTCTCCTTTGATCACCTTTGAAGCAGGTGATGCTACTTTGCTCTTGTGAGACCCCAAGATTCAGGGATTAGCAATGGTACAAGTTTCCAAACCGCATCATGGATCATGTTTCCTATATATACATAACAGAAAGCGTATTCTTACTCCACACCATCACATACCTCAAGCACAGTCATTAAATACGCAGTATAAGCATGCATAAATCCAGGTTAAAACACATATGTAAACAGAGCTAACTATATTAGACTCGGTAATGGACATGTTCTTACGGTTTAATTCTCATCATCCCTCCAGGGAGCTGCAATCAACACAGCGAAAACATGCTGAATTGGTCAGCAGACTAAATTTACACCTAGATTTTTAGGAACTGTCAAGCAACATATATGATTCTGGCTTTGGTTATTATTTTTGATGAAAATCTCTGTAAGTGACTAGAAATTAGTTCATTTCATGTACTTGGATGTCATAAAGAAGCATTATGAACCAAGGTCTTGAAAAACAAGAGGATGAACTTGTTCACTGCCAGATCAAGTGGAGGTGAGAGGAAATTTTTGTTTTCATTCAAACTTCAATAAACAGCAGAAATTACATATCCAGGCTGTAGCAGCTTCTGAAAAAGCCTGGGATTTTAAAAAGTGTTGAGTTCTCAAGAGAGTTGTTGCAAGTATAAGCAAAAGAATTTATATTACATTTTTCTCTTAGCACAGAGTACAAAACAAAGGGTTGTTTTTTTTTGTTAATATTTTCATTTTCTTATCACTTGCTCTTGTAGTGGTAAAGTCAAGATATTTAAGGAAAAAAAGTGATGCTGCAGTGTGAGCTCTAAACTAACGTTGACCTAAACCAGTAAGTTCACTGAGCAGAGAGTCATGCAGAGCTATATTCATGGATTTGGAAGAAAGATAATCATCTTCAGCAAAGCTTACCAGCTTGGTTTCAGCACCATGCCAGTGTGATCATATTGCTCTTGTAGGTCCTGCTTGGGAACGCGCATCCTCTGCATCTTCTAAAAGTTCTAGACTTTGGATTAATGTTCAAAAGACCATCCTGACTGCTTGTAATGCACTCATTATTGTCAAGAAATATGTCAAATTAACAATATTTCCCACTGGAAGTTGTCTTTTAGACCACTGCAGTGCTTGGAGAGTATGACTGTAAGAAAAGTGTGTAGAGGAGAAAATATCCTTGAAAAGTGTTTGTCAGCATGAGTATACTGGATGCACAGCATTCATGCAAGTAAACTCAGCAAATAGAGTGAAATGTGTGCCCTCTTATTTGTCTCTTTACAAACTGATCATGCCGGTTCAGCATTTACCTGATTTCCACAAACATCATTTAGACATTTTGCATATAATTTATCTTAACTAACTTTAGATGTTTATATTGTAAACACCTACATTAGTGCTAGCAGCAATTTATGATCAATTACAAAAGATATTAAAGTGAGTTTAATTGTAATTCAGATAGTTCTATTTCTCCACATTTTTAGACTATGCCTAATTCATATACAGACATCTACATTATAGGTTTTTGGTTAGGTAAAAGTAGTCTTAATGCTGTATGTTTTTAGAAAACAAGTTGGCTGTGTTCTGAAACTGCTATTGAGGTATCGGCAGACATATGCAACAGCTTTATCTGGGTAAAGACATGGCAATTTATGACAGAAAATATTTCATTTATAATTATGGCAGAACTACATTCAGATATCTTCTTTGATTCACCCACTGAAACTTAGGTGCCTTACTTTTTTGATACGTGTTTGTTTTTATCTATTTTATGAAATCATCAAAGCATTGGCCACTGCTCTGATAACATAATTACAATGACTTTCGTTTACTTAAAGGCAATCAATCAGTACAGCATCTCAGTGCAATAGTTCCTCTTATTTTAAAAGGGACTCTGAATCCTACAAAACTCCTGTGAGTAAAAGACAAAAGACACAGCAAAATCTACAAAATAGTAAATGCTAACATAATAATAAATAATTTAAGAAGTGATTTAAAATACAAAAAAAAAATATAATACAATCATGGGTTACCAGCATATATTTATCAATATAATAGTTCACTGACATATAATAGCAGAATTTTGGAATGAAGGCTGTTGTTGTGCAAAATACTTTTTAGTAAACAAAAAAACCTGCCTATCATGTCATCCCTATACTGATGCTGAATAGGGAGATTTCAGTTCCTGCTTACACATCCAGAATGGTGTTGCTTCATGAGGGCTCCTGTATCTGAGTGCTGAGGGTCTTTATGGTGCAATGGGGGCACAAGGTGACAAGGGCTGGGTAGTCCTGCCGGGCTCAAGGCAGGGAGTGCCCTCAGGGATGGCTGCAGGCCCAGGACAACCATCCCCTGAACCCAGGGGTTCAAGGCTAGGCCTGGTGGTGCCAAAGACGCCCAGATCCCTGAACACACCAGAAGACCACAGGGAACAGAGCAGAGCTCAGTCCTGACTGGCATGTTGGGGTAGGAAGGACAAGGCATGTGGCTGGGCCTGGTACAGTAATATCATGGTCAAGGCAGGGTCACAAGCAATTGTCTTACCTTCAGTTTCAAAAATACAATAGTTTATAACAAGTGTATTTGTAAAAAGGATGTATTTGCAAAAAGGATGTATTTGCCTATTTTATTGTGTGCAGCTGCCTATATGCTGGCGCTGCACTTCAAAAAGCTGGAGTCTCCATGCTAGTGTTTCATAAATAAAATTTTAATCTTATTTCCCATGTGGTATTAGCCCAAATCCTTTCTTTCATATGTTTTGAGAATTTTGATGGATGAAGTTATCTATAATGACTGTGTCAGCTCTTTAATGACATACGAAGCAGTACAGAGTAGTTACTTGGTCCTTATTCTCAGAATGACAGATATTGACCATTGTTTTCTGCAACTAAATTTGATCATGATGATGGAAGGAATTTAACTGTATTACAGCTGTTCATGTGGAGAATTATTAGACCATCAAAACACAATGCTGCCCTCTCAAATCACTTCAGTGTACTTTAGATCCATTTATCCAGAAGCTGAAGACAAGATTTCAGTGTTTGCTTTTTAATATAATAGTTTCATTATAGGTGGCAGACTATCCTGGCAATTGTTATAGGTAAAAAACCAATCTTTACTGATATTCCACTTTACCATGTATATGCTATTATGTTTATTTTTCAGTTGAGCAAAAAAAGAAGTGTAGCAGTATCTCTGTATATACATTGCTATAGAGTCAGTATTGATGTTCCAGAACTGGCCACTGCTCTCATTCTTGGGAAATTATTTTCACATAAATTGTTATGTTGTGGCACAGATCTCAGGCCAGTTATCTCACTTTCTTGTACACGTTTTAGCATTTCACTTAGTACTTTTCTTTTGCTGTTTAATCCTTTCAGATCCATCAGATACTTTTAATGTATGATAGAACTGTATCTAAAATTGGAATTATAAAAGCATTTTATCCATCGTGATTCATGAATTCACAACATACTCCAGTAGTAATGGGCGTTTGTGCTCCATTTTCCCCTTTTCCACCAAATGCAGTGTATCTTGTTCTCTGTTAATGAGGGAAATTGATGGAATAACTGCATTGAGAGAAAAAACATTGCAAGAAAATGACAAGAAAAAGAACGTTTAATGAATTGCTGCGATGCCATCATAAAACTTATTTCTCACATCTTTTGCTTTCTTTTATGAGAGAAGGGTCAGTTTTAAACACTCCCTGAAGGAATGTAAATAAATATTACTAAAGAAGTGTTAGTTAATCCTCGTTAAAGTACAATATTACGTCCTCCCTTTACAGTCAGGTGATAGGCTTTGAGATGTGTAATTTTCAACTGGAATAAATGAAGCGGTGGAGGACTGAGTATGTGAAAATGTTTCTATGAAGTCTGAAGCACACTGTCATGAAATACACATGTTCAGCCAAATAATTAATAATAATAATAATAATTTAAAAAGTAACAGTAATTTTGCATTCCAAGTTCTCCAGTCTTCCTCTGAATTTCTCTAGTTTATCCAAAACACCCTTAGGCAAAGAGAAATCTGATATCACTTGTTTTCTTAGAGAAACATAAAGTTTGACAATATTTATCATCTTAAGAGCTCACGCTATTATGGTCCAGTGTTATAGAAATGTAGTGTGTTCATGTAGTACAGATTATAAGATAAAATTTTATTATAAATTACCCTTTGACATGCTTGTTCATAATATTCCCCACAAGCAGGAAAAATCTAGCCATTTTTCTCTTCCAAAGAGTTTGTGTCTGTGTAGAAATTATGGCATGGTCCATGCTCCAGTATATCAAGAAGAGTGATTGTGGGGTAAATGCGCGGAAGTGTTGTGTTGCTTGACTTCAGTGTGCTTTTTTACAAAAAGTCCCTTTCCGGAGTTCCCTGAAAGAGTTACATATCTAAAAGGAGAATTCACAAAATACTTCAGCCTGAATAGAAATCCATAAACGCTGGTCAATCAGAAGCAAAAGGAGCAACTTACTGAGGATTGTATGTTCCAGTAGGTGGGATGGTATTAAATTAATGTTTTCCTATACAGTTCTGGGACTAAGCTTCTTAACATTATAGTTAGGGATTACAGAATTCAAACTCTTGCAGAGATATGTGGTGATATGAATATCATGATGGTAGCCTACAGCTGTGCCATCAGGAGATGCATCCAGAGGGGCAGGAGTCCCATTCAAGTTTTTCAACGAACAACATCTAAATGATTTCAGTGAGCTGTAGATTAAAACTACAGGAGACGTTGGCTTACCAAACTGTTTTCCTAACAGCTTTCTAATATGCGGGAAAACACTGGAGTTGTTAAATTTTCTACTGAAGAATGCAAGACAATTTCGTATGTAATGTATATATATTTTCCATTTATGGATGCAAACTGTGAAGAAAACACAAGAATTAATCACAGAATCATAGAATAGCTAGTGTTGGAAAGGACCTGAAGAGCATCTAGTTCCAACCCCCTGCCATGGGCAGGGGCACATACCACTCAACCATGCCACCCATGGCTCTGTCCAACCTGGCCTTGAACACCACCAGCAATGGAGCATTCACAACTTCCCTGGGCAGCACATTTCACTGCCTCACCACCCTTACAGTAAAGAATTTCTTCCTCATAGCCAATCTAAACTTCCCCTGTTTAAGTTTGAACCTGTTACCCCTTGTCCTATCACTGCAGTCCCTAATGAATATTCCCTGCCCAGCATCCCTATAGATATATATCCCTATATCCTTCAGATACTGGAAGGCTGCTATGAAGTCTCCACGCAGTCTTCTCTTCTCCAGGCTGAACGGCCCCAACTTTCTCAGCCTATATTCATATAGGAAGTGCTCCAGTCCCCTGATCATCCTCGTGGCCCTCCTCTGCACTTGTTCCAACAGTTCCATGTCCTTTTGATGTTGAGGATACCAGAACAGCACACAATACTCCAAGTGAGGTCTCACGAGAGGAGAGTAGGGGGGCAGGAGCACCTCCTTCGACCTGCTGGTCACGCTCCTTTTGATGCAGCCCAGGATGCGGTTGGCTTTCTGGGCTGCAAGCGCACACTGAAGCTAGCCGGCTCATGTTCGTTTTCTCATTGACCAACAGCCCCAAGTCCTTCTCCTTAGGGCTGCTCTCAATCTCTTCTCTGCCCAACCTGGAGCTGTACCTGGGATTGCTCCAACCCAGGTGTAGGACCTTGTACTTGTCATGGTTAAACTTCATGAAGTTGGCATCAGTCCACCTTGCAAGCATGTCAAGGTCCAAAGTGCTTTCTGCTTTGTAAGAAAATATACAGAAATTTGAATGGCAGATGAAATCATGGAAGAAAAAAGAATTCTAATGAGGTTGTGCAAATACTTGCAATAAATTTTTACTCTAAAAAGGGGAAGTTCTGCAAAAGAGATGCAATAAACTGCTACATTAAATGATACAGAGACAGGAAATTATATAAGGCAGAGGAATGTTATAGCAAAGAGGTAGGAAAAAGAAGTGAAGGAAAAAATATATAGTAATTTATCCTTGATATTCACAAAAACCCAATTTGTTTTAAAAAAAAAGGTGAAATAGATTTTAAAAAGAACACAATAAAGTCAGGAGAATGACTGTGCATGTGCTGACCATTTAAAGGGAGGAAGTAAAGAAAAGAGAGAAATAAGTAACTATGGCTACTTCATCACAGTTAGATGTCTGAGTCTTAGATTAAGGAAATAGAATAATATTCTGCCCTCTGCATATTAGCAAAATGATGTCACAATAATACTGCTGTATATTGGAGAGAAAATACTTGCAATGCGAGAGAACAACCCAGGTGAAAATACCTCCTATGATCAAAACTCGATAAGGGAAGAGCAATTGACATCATTTATCTGAACTTCTCCAAAGCATTAAACACTTCCCGGCATGGCATCCTTGTGTCTAAATGCAAGAGGCATGGATTTGCTAGATGGATCACTCATTAGATAAGGAACTGGATGGTCACATACAAAGTCTTGTCAATGGCTCAATGTCCAAGCCATTCAAATGATCAGTGACAAGTGGTGTTCTGCAGGGGTTAGTACAGGGACGGACACTGTTTAACATCTTTGTCAGTGACATGAACACTGGGATTGCAGTGCACCCTCAACAGATATGCTAACACCACCAAGCTGAGTGGTGCTGGACACCACTGAGCACCACACAGTGACATGCTGGAGTTAAGGGATGCCATATAGAGGGACCTTGACCTGCTTGAGAAGTGGACCTGTGCAAACCTCATGAAGTTCAACAAGGCCAAATGTAATGTCCTGCACCTGGGCTGGGACAATGCCAAACACAAATACAGGATGAGCAAAGAAATTTGAATTTGATTTAGAAAGGTTAGGGTTGCAGCCCTGGGGAGAAGGTGTTGATTGATGAGAAGCTCAGCATGACCCAGGAGTGCGTACTTGCAGCCCAGAAAGCCAACTGTATCCTGGGCTGCATCAAAAGGAGCATGGCCAGTAGATTGGTGGAGGTGATTCCCCTCCTGTACTGCAGTCTCAATGAGCCCCACCTGGAGTACTGCATTCAACCCTGGGACTCCCAACACAAGAGGGATGTGAACCTGCTTCAGAGAGTCCACAAAGATGATCAGAGGACTGGAGATCCATTCCTATGAAGACAGGCTGAGAGAGTTGGGCTTGTTCAGCTTGCAGAAGAGAAGGTTCTGTGGAGATTGTGTGGCAGCCTTCCATTACCTAAAGGGGGCTACAAGAAATCTGGAGAGGGATTTCTTACAAGGGCATGTAGTGATAGAACATGGGGGAATGGCTTGTAACTGACAGAGGATAGATTTAGATTAGACATAAGGAAGAAATTCTTTACTATAAGGGTGCTGAGACACTGAAGCAGGCTGACCCATCTCTGGAAGTGTTCAAGGGCAGGTTGGATAGGGCTTTGAACAACCTCGTCTAGTGGAAGGTGTTCCTGTCCAGGGAAGGAGGGGTTGGAACATGATGATCTCTAAGGTCCTTTTCAAACCTAACCATTCTATGATTTATGATTCTATTAAAGACCTCTACTGGAACCAAAACTGCTGGGGCAATAGATGTGACCTTCACAGAAATGCCTGTGATACATAAGAAGAGCAAAGGAGAGTGGTATGAGACCTTTCTTGGTACTTACACCAGTGTTGTAAGGGAAAGAATTTTGTCTTCTTCAAAGAACATAGCAAACTTTTCTCCACATTCTTCCACAATAGGAATTACAGACCAGTCAGTCTCACCTCTGTGCCTGGCAAAATCATGGAGCAGATTCTCCACAAAGGCATGCTAAGGCACATGAAAAACAACAAGGTTCTTGGTGACAGCCAGCATGGCTTCACTAAGGGGAAGTCCTGCCTGGCCAGTTTAGTGGCCTTCTATGATAGGACTACGGAACTGCTGGACAGGGGGAGAGCAGCTGATGTCATCTACCCGGACTTCTGCAAAGCATTTGAGACTGTCCTGCACAACATCCTTGTCTCTAAATGGGAGAGATATCAATTTGATAGGTGCACCCCTCGGTGGATAAAGAACTGGCTGTATGGCTGCATGCAAAGAATTGTGGTCAATGGCTCAATGTCCAGCTGGAGACCAGTAGCAAGTGGTGTCCCTCAGGGATCAGTGTTGGGACCACTCTCGTTCAACATCTTTGTCAGTGACATGGACAGTGGGATTGAGTATGCCCTCAGCAATTTTGCCGATGACACCAAGCTGTGTGGTTCGGTTGATATGTTGGAGGGAAGGCATGCCATCCAGAGGGACCTTGACATGCTTGTGAGGTGGGCTGATGCCAACCTGATGAAGTTTAACCATGACAAGTACAAGGTCCTACACCTGGGTTGGAGCAATCCCAGGCACAGCTCCAGGTTGGGCAGAGAAGAGATTGAGAGCAGTCCTGCGGAGAAGGACTTGGGGCTGTTGGTCAATGAGAAAATGAACATGAGCCGGCTAGCTTCAGTGTGCACTTGCAGCCCAGAAAGCCAACCGTGTCCTGGGCTACATCAAAAGGATCATGACCAGCAGGTGGAGGGAGGTGATCCTGCTCCTCTACTCTGCTCTCCTGAGACCTACTTGGATTATTGTATGCAGTTCTGGTATCCTCAACATCAAAAGGACATGGAACTGTTGGAACAAGTCCAGAGGAGGGCTACGAGGATGATGAGGGGACTGGAGCACCTCCCGTCTGAAGATAGGCTGAGAAAGTTGGGGCTGTTCAGCCTGGAGAAGAGAAGACTGCGTGGAGACCTCATAGCAACCTTCCAGTATCTGAAGGGGGCCCATAAGTATGCTGGGGAGGGACTCTTCATTAAAGGGCCTATAGCGACAGGACAAGGGGTAATGGGTTCAAACTTAAACAGGGGAAGTTTAGATTGGCTATGAGAAAGAAATTCTTTACTGTAAGGGTGGTGAGGCAGTGAAATGTGCTGCCCAGGGAAGTTGTGAATGCTCCATTGCTGGTGGTGTTCAAGGCCGGGTTGGACAGAGCCTTGGGTGGCATGGTTTAGTGGTATGTGTCCCTGCCCATGGCAGGGGGTTTGGAACTAGATGCTCTTCAGGTCCTTTCCAGCACTAGCTATTCTATGATTCTGTGATTCTAAGAAATCTTTGATACCTTTGCCAAAGTAATATTAACATGAGAAACAATTGCAGCGAAAGAAAGAGGGGCTAATAAAAAGCATATGAGGACTTTTTCAAAGAAAGTTAGTAATTAGTTAGTAAGTAGACTGGAATAATGTCAGTTTCTCAGGTTTGTGTTCACAGTTATGACCCCTGGTCTCAAAGTAGGTTCATAACACAGCTTTGTTTTATGCTTAAAAGTAAAGCATGATAAAATTTGTTGTGTCATTTAAAAATCAGCTTTGGGAACAATGGTCATTAGTGTAATCACATGTGGGTCTGGCTTTACTGCCAGTTCAATTTATTTATTTATTTATTTATTTATTAAAGATACAAATAAGAACATTAACAGGAAAGGAATAGAAAACTCCTTCAGTAACATCTTGGAGAAACTAGTGGCTGTCTGATTCTCTGGGAAGACAGGAGACACAGTTTTACACCGCTGCCCTAAACAGCATCAATCTAAAAGATTTCAAGCGGCCTCATCACTTACCTGTATTAATATTCAGCTGTAGAACATCTTTCTTCCTTGGAGCACAGGTAGATAGAGAGGATTGCTGTGAAGCTATAGGGTGATAAAGGCAAGATAGTTGAAGTTTGTTTTATTTTGGAGCTTATATCCCTTTGATGACTGATCCTCTTTCCTTGTAAGTGCCTTCTTTTTCTCATTTTTGTGACCAGTGGCTAACATTATATAGTTCCTAACCTTTCAGCTGATGGGGACAGATAGCTGCTTGTGGTGTCCACTGGTAAACACTTAGCTAGGTTAAGGTGCATGTCTTCTGGCGAATTAAAGCAACATTTTAATGAGTAGGTTCTACCTATTTTCCATACCCTTTTCAGTTTGCTGTCACATCAGATCCAACTGTCCCTATGCAATTTGTGATCCTGTCCTGGTTACCAATGTAGGTTAATGAACAAGTAATTTTACTCTTCTGCACTCGACCTTAACAGAAGCTGACAACCTTCTTAAAAATTAGCTAAATGTTTTGCAGGAGTTTAATTTTGAAATGTCATGGGAATACAGGAAGATTGCATATGACTGAATACTTGTGATGCAGGAACAGAAAATGGTAAAGGCTGCAAACGAAACAAACGCAGAGAAGCTGGATTGCTGAGTACAAAAGTTAATGGATTACTCTGTAGTCATGCACTAATGAAAAAAAAAAAAGAGTTTAAAAGTTTGCCGAAAAAGACCGACTTCAGTTTGCATCAGAAAAATGTATCTTACCACAAATTCATCCTGGAAGCTGCTATGAAGATGCAATCTCTGATTTCAAAATCTGGTGGATTTTGTTCATCATTAGTTTATTTGAATTTTTAATTAACTACATGTGATGAGACAATTATAATTTTGAGATGAATAAGATCTAGTGCCTCCAGCTATTTTCCCAGTTAATAATTGTTTCTGTATTCTTGTGTATGCTGTGCAGGCAAAATAAGCAATTCCTGTAATGGGGACTTTAACTCTTCCTTTGAAAGAATGTCCTCTCTTAAATACTGTGTACTTTTTTTGGGTATTTTTATGATATTTAGCCCAGATTTTCTATATTCAGTTTCATTTTGGCAGTCTAGGATTATTCAGTGGCACTAACTTTTAACACCACTTTTATACCAATCATAGAAATGCAACAGCCTTAGAAATTCCAAAAATTGCCATCCAACAGAGACAGAAAAGGACACAGGAAAATATTGTTTATGATTATCTGTTGTCTATTATGATTATCTGTTATCTACAGTCTCAGAGAATTAATGATGATAGATTCCTCTGAAACACTGCTGAGTAGCAGCAGTAGTGGCTCGTTTGCCATGTTTTGGCTGCAGCCCTCTAGATCACAAAATACCACCTGAGGTTGCAAATTCTACTTTATGCCTTTACAGAAAACCATGTAGCATAAGCCAGGAAATAAAATGTAATATTGTATGGAATACAAGATGTAAAGATGAGAATGCATTTACTTCCACTAGAGTATTAATATTTAGGAGCATAGTGAGAGATCTATGCTCTTAGAATAAAATCCTGATTTAAGGAAAAGTAATAGCATACTTTAAGGTAGGTTAATAAAGCTTTTTGTCCTTGAGATAACTCTTCTAATCCATTTTCAGTTTGTGCAAAGGTACTGGGATTTTCAAGCATGAAGTCAGGAAGTAATGTTTGTCATGTTGTTTGACCTCAATAAAGAAAGTCACAATATGAGTACAACTTTTATTGAAAATGGTCGCCATTTTTTTAAGTATTCAAACATTCTTCTCAGTTGTCATAATGTTGTAATGATTTTTTGGATAAGGAGATGGCTCTTAGAACTATATGTATTATATATAAGTTTTTAATTTAGATTCCTTTCTTGGGTAAGAAGACATGTTCAGGATAGGTTGGTCATATGATACATTTATGTTTATGATTCTACATATGTACATGAGAAACATACTTTGAACTGGCAGACACTCCTGCTCTGGATTGAATTTTTTCATTAGAGATAGATGTCGGGGTTTTTTTTTTTTTTATTTCAGTGTTTCACAGTAATATTACATTAATTCATTTCATGCCAGGTGCTCATGACAGAAGCAAGCAGCAAGTTCAGATCTGCTTGGGGATATTTCTAAAAGAACTGAACCGTGGCTTTAACCTTCAACCACGTTGTGATTTCTATTCCGGGGAAATTAAAATCCCCATACCCACTTGTACATGTGTTCACCAGTATTCAGTCTTCAGTCACAGAAGGATTTTCATAGAAAAAGATAAGGTAAAAAAAATCCAAATAGGTACATAAGCCCCTAATCTTAAGTATATTTGCAATTTTGTGGTGCAATTGGGTGCTAGTAGCATGGGGCATGGATGGTTCTGGCTAACAGGAAAGCACTGTTCTAAAACAGAGTGCAATTTTCCTCACATAGACCTGACAACGAAAGTCAATTCAAATTTCCTATATTCTTGATATTGAAAGACTTGGGATCAACTTTAAACAAAGTCTAGCAATCATGTTTAAATGTTTGGTCATTCAGACACATAGAAAATGCCTAAATACATACAGTTCCTAAATTTCCCAGTTGAAGTGCCATGTATTCCAGTGCATCACATCAAGTCATTTTGTATCACATTGTCTAACACAATGTGACTAATGCTATGCCTCAGAAACAGAAGAAACTGACAGTGCCTAATCTAATTCATGAAAAAATAACCTTCAAGAGACGTACTTTGAGATATATGCCATGCAATATTTTAATATGCCCTTTCCTTTAATTCATGTTGACCTGACTGCAGACTTTTCACAGAGTCTTGAGAATGTATTTGTACACAATGTATTTGGTGTTACTGCTTTTCAGAAACATCTGCTAATTTCCATAGAATTTTAACCAGAATTTCAATGTTTTTCCATCTTGCAATCGCCTGAACAGCTTATCTAAAAATATTTCAGAAATCTGGAAGTGGACTTAGTTTTTATGTTTGGAATTATAAGAGTTTAGTTGTGATAAACTATGTTCACATAGCCATCAAAATACAAATATGTACTCTGCACACAGTTTATGTTCATTAATACTTATAAGGTGTTATATCTTTAAAGGTCTCAGTGAATGTGGTAAATCAATTCGTAAGTTGCAAAAGCTTTCTAAAGATCTGGCTTCAAATGGAAACTAAAGTTTTCTAAGTTTTGGATAATATATTAGATTCAACTGTATTATCCTTATCCATTATCTTCTCTATATTTCACATTCTCAAACAATATTTTAAAGTATGTGCAGACACATAAAGCTACCAGTAGGTATGGGTTATTCATAAGATGACCTAATAAGCACAAAACTATGTCATTCTTTCTGTGTCTTTAAAATTAGTCTTTGATTGACAGATGGTAAGTGCAACTGATGAGTTGCAACTTATTTATTCAGGTTTTCATAATTATGAATAATAAAATAAAAAATTATAGGAAAGCTTTCTACTAAATAATGAACAAAAATATTAATTTTGGACTTTAGTGTAAGCTGTTTAACCTGAATATCAGACAGTGTCAGAAACCTCATAGCTTTCTATTGTGGTAGTATGTTATTTGGCAGTTGCACCAAAACACTACATTTGAGCACAAAGAGGAAATCTGTGATGGCTTTGTTGATCTTCCTATGAGAGAATTATTTTGCTGCATTGCTATAATCTGATATTGTATGTTAGTTAGAACTCAGCCGTATGAAACATGACCCTGAAGGTCAAAAATAACTCTATTATGAATTTAAAACAAGTGTTTGAAGGGAGGAAAAAAGGTTTGCAAACACACAGTCCTGTCTCCTGCAAATCTCATGGGATTTTCAGCTGTTGAGTCCTTATCTTAATATGTAAGATAATAACCAATTACTGTCAAAGTTACCAGACCCATCAGACTCCTCTTACATTAACCTTATGCACTGGTTCAAGAGAAATGCAATCAATCCACTGTTAAATTAATTACTAATTTTAAAGTTATCATTAACTAATATGATTCCAAATTTGGCATAAATCATGTGGTTAAGTATCAAATTAGGTATCAAGAGAGGCAAAGGAGTAGCAAGTTTTATTCAAAGGGTTTCATTATATTCATTTACTCTGAGCACTGAGAGGTCATAATTTTAACCTTGTATGGTTCCAAACCATATGAAAATTTTAATGCCACCGAAGGCCAGCAATAATTCTTTTAATTCCATGGCATATTAATGATCAACAACAAATGAGGCCCTTAAGTGTCTCATTTATTGTCTTAAATATGAAAATGTTTTAGAGATTAGAGGGGAAATTGTTTGAATTAATTAACTGAACTGATACTCAAGGGAACTAGTACAAGATTTTCAGACAAAGGCTGAGAATTTACAATAATGACATTTCTTTCATGGTTAGAAAATATAGCACCAGAGGGACTTTGAGGCGCTCTTAACATTTTAGCTGATGTCTGTTGAGGACTTGAGATTCCTCTGAAAGCATCAATTATGGCATGAAAGGCATCACATTAAAATAGCCATGAGGCCCACAAATTTTGCCATTTAAATGGGATCAGATAACTGACAAAATGAAAACTCAGAATGTAAATGGAGACTATTAAAGTAATAGGATTATTTATTAAAAAATACTTTTTTTGTGAAAAGTAATATGCAAAGCATAAAAAAGAATACTGTGTTGAACAAGGCTGACAATCAAACTGTGTAGAATGAAGCCAACTTTTTTCCCTCTTTTTTATGATCTCTATTAAGGTAAACCTCTTGGTTCATAACTGCAAGTCTGCAGCCTCATACTTCATAGTGGCCCAAGTGCTGGGTTGGATCACAGTGGTTGCTCTGAATTAGCTTCAGGTTCTAGGCTCATGTCATTGGTATATTTGAGCATAGAATAGTAGTATGTTTTTTTCACTGTTTCAAAGTCATTATGAGCCTATAGATATGTCAGAAGTTTTATTCACAACTGGGTTAGGAAAAAAAAAGACCAAGACAAGGCAGACAGTGCCTATGTTGATTTCAATTTCTATTATGATGAAGTGTAAATTAGAATACTGAGCAAGTGGTTTGCAGGGATTTTTAATTTTTATTATTACTCACCTGAAGTAATTATTATGCCAGTTACACTACATAATAAAAAACTCTTCTCACATGTTCCCTCTTTTTCTTTTTGTAATCACTCAGCTGTTTATTTAATCAACAAAAAAGAAGGGGTAGAAGTTAAAAGTTATGCTGTAAATCAGTAAAGAATTTCTTGTGCTGTTGATTACTGCCTGATTTTCAGGTCTTAAGATTTAAAAAAAATTAAAATCCTTTCCTCTCATGGGGAGAGTCCAACTCAGGATACTGCCTTTCAAAAATGTGCTTAACAAGATTCATACCTGAAAACATGCAGTTACTGTAGGTTTATGCGGGTTTTGGTTTTTTGGGGCAGATTTTGGATTTTTTTGTTGGTTTTCTTTTTCTTTCTTTTTTTTTTTTTGTTGGTTGTTTTTTTAATAAACTTGCTAACTTAGAATAATGCAAAATCCTCATTTTAGTTTTACTTTCATAACATGAATTTTTCTGATACTCTGACTTATCTATACAAGGTTTTCCAAACCTTAGGAATTAACTGAGAGCCCTAAACTGATTTTACTTTTTAGCATATCTGGAGAGTGATTATACTGTCTAAAAGATGTCTGGAAAAGGAATTTGTGAAGGCTACTTGGCAGAGAGTACTGGTCCTTATTCCATGGAGGTGCTAATAACAACAGAAGCTTTAAGCAATGAGATAAACTTCAGCAGGAAGGGGATAAAGGTGCCTCTTCAGGCCTGAAACTATAATGATGTTCGTCTTGCTCAGCATCAGCAGAAAGAAAAGCACAGCTTTCTTAATTATGAATACACATTTCCCATAGGTAATTTAAATACACATACTCTGGAGAAGCATCCTTCTTCCTCTCTCTCTTCTCTTACAAACCTGTACAATGAATCATAGAATCATAGAATAGAAACATAGAATAGTTAGTGTTGGAAAGGACCTTAAGAGCATCTAGTTCCAACCCCCCTGCCATGCGCAGGGACACCTCACACTAAACCACGCCACCCAAGGCTCTGTCCAACCCGGCCTTGAACACCACCAACAATGGAGTATTCACAACTTCCCTGGGCAACCCATTCCAGTGCCACATCACCCTCACAGTAAAGAATTTCTTTCTTAAATCCAGTCTAAACTTCCCCTGTTTAAGATTTAAACTGTTACTCCTTGTCCTATTCACTACAATCCCTAATGAAGAGTCCCTCCCCAGCATACTTATGGGCCCCCTTCAGATACTGGAAAGCTGCTCTGAGGTCTCCATATAGTCTTCTCTTCTCCAGGCTGTACAGCCCCAACATTCTCAGCCTATCTTCAGACGGGAGGTACTCCAGTCCCCTCATCATGTTTGTGACCTTCCTCTGGACTTGTTCCAACAGTTCCATATCCATGTCCTTTTGATGTTGAGGATACCAGAACTGCACACAAGACTCCAAGTGAGGACTCATGAGAGCAGAGTAGAGGGACAGTATCACCTCCCTCGACCTGCTGATCACGTTCCTTTGGATGCAGCCCAGGATACGGTTGGCTTTCCGGGCTGCGAGCGCACACTGCAGCCACCTCATGTTCATTTTCTCACTGACCAACACCCCCAAGTCCTTCTCCTTAGGGCTGCTCTCAATCTCTTCTCTGCCCAACCTGAAGCTGTACCTGGGATTGCTTCAACCCAGGTGTAGGACCTTGCACTTGGTATGATTAAACTTCATAAAGTTGGCATCAGCCCAACTCACAAGCATGTCAAGGTCCCTCTGGATGGCACTCCTTCCCTCCAACATATCAACCGAACCACACAGCTTGGTGTCATCGGCAAAATTGCTGAGCAAAATTATTCAATCCCACTGTCCATGTCATCCACAAAGATGTTGAACTAGACCGATTCCAACACTGATCCCTGAGGGACACCACCTGTTACTGGTCTCCAGCTGGACACTGAGCCATTGACCACAACTCTGTGTGCGGCCATCCAGCCAGTTCTTTATCCTCCGAGGGGTGCACCTATCAAATTGATGTCTCTCCAACTTAGAGACAAGTATGTCATGTGAGACAGTGTCGAACACTATGCACAAGTCCGGGTAGATGACATCAACTTCTCTCCCCCTGTCCAACAGTTCCATAGTCCTATCATAGAAGGCCACCAAACTGGCCAGGCAGAATTTCTTCTTAGTGAAGCCATGCTGGCTGTCACCAACCACCTTGTTGTTTTTCATGTGCCTCAGCATGCCTTCGTGGAGAATCTGCTCCAAGATTTTCCAGGCACAGAGATGAAGCTGACTGGTCTGTAGTTACCTGGATCATCCATTTTCCCCTTCTTGAAACTGGGGGTTATATTTTCCTTTTTCCAGTTGTCAGGAACTTCACCTGACTGCCATGATTTTTCAAATATGATGGACAACGGCTTAGCAGCTTCATTCAGCAACTCCTTCAAGACCCACGGATACATTTCATCATGTCCCATGGACTTGTGCATGTTCAGGTTCTGAGGATGGTCTTGAACCGCATCTTCTCCTACAGTGGGCCTTGGGTCTTCATTTTCACAGTCTCTGTGTCTGCCTTCCAAGACTTGGATGGTGTGGTCAGAACATTTGCCAGTGAAGACTGAGGCAAAGAAGTCATTGAGAACCTCAGCCTTCTCCAAATCCAGGGTAGCCAGTTCTCCTGATAGCTTCCGTAGGGGGGCTGTTTTGTTCCCAATCTGTCTTTTATTTGCAATGTACCTATAGAATCCCTTCCTGTTATCTTTAACATCCCTACCGAGGTTTAATTCTAAGTGAGCCTTAACTTTCCTATCCTGGTCCCTAGCTTCCCAGACCACATCCCTGTATTCTTCCCAAGGTGCTTTTCCTTGCTTCCACCTTTTATAAGCCTCATTTTTCCTTCGGATTTTCCTCAGTAACTCCTTATCCATCCATGGAGGTCACAAAATATGTAATAGTGACCTGTGCAAATACAACAGAAAAATCTTTAAGTATATGCTAATGAGGCAATACTATGTGAGCATTTAAAAGTGATGCATATGTATCTCTATATAATGCATGGCTTCTGGAAAATAAAACCATAAATCTTTATATTGACCTGCCCCCTGTGTGATACGTTTAACTATCTTTTATTAGATTATGGTATACTGCAGGGCTAGAACATTTTGTGGACAGCTGGTGGTTCTCTTTTTGGTAATTCAGTTCTAATATTTTAACATTTATTTTTATCAATATTTCTTTCAAATTTTATTTTAATAGATAAATTAAAACAAGACAATCTTGGAAAAACCCTGCATTTGCCTTTCTTTCTAGCTGTCCATCCGTTAGGGCTTTTTTATGGAATCAAAGAATGGTTTGGTCCTTAGAAGAGACCTTTAAAGATCATCTAGTCCATTCCCCCTAACACCTGTAGGCATATTTTTCAGTAGATAGGTTGCTCAAAACCCTATCTACGCTGACTTTCAAAGACAGAGCATCTACAACTTCTCTGGGCATCCTGTTTCAGTGTCCCACCACCCCCATCTGAAATAATTTCTTCCTTATGTCCAATCTCAATCTACCCTCAGTTTAAAGCCATGGCTCTGTGTTCTGTCACTACAGGAAGACAAAGTTCTTTCCATTCACACAGCCTTCCCTTCATCCCCCCCCCCCCAAAAAAAAAAGAAAGGGGAAAAAGAAGCCCAAAACCAAAAAGTGAAGCTCCATGAGAAGATCAATGTTGACTAGAAGTAGCTGGCTGTGGGTAGTCCAGAATGACTGGGAAAAAGTGCAAAGTCTGACGTTTAAAAACCTGTGAAAATGCTGCTGCAGTTGGATCTTGAAATTGAAGATAGCCTGGCTTGATTTCATCTGGATAACTTCTCCACAGTATAACTTTTTTAAGGGAGAGGGAAAAAAAACTCAAGGAAATAATGGTATTTTCCTGTCAACTTCAGTATTTCACTTTTGCTGGAAACTCTTGTAGTTCTTGTTCTTAATTGAACAAGTTTTGCCCTCCTTACTCCCAACAAAGATTCTGGAAAGTTTACTAACAGTTGAAAATTAGCTTTTAAATCAACTTTTCTCTTATTTAAGTTACTGATACTGAAAAATAACATCCATCCTGTGAAGTTTCTTAACATTCTGAGATATTAGATGCAAATGATAAAGAGATACGTTTAAGAAAGCTATACACAAGCTATCTGCATATGCAACACTGAGGTAGAGAAGCACAGAGTTTGCTCTTGATTTACCCTTGAGGGGATGTACTCTCCCAAAAGTAGTGGGAAAGCAGCAATAATCTGGGTGATGAATAGCAAAGACAAACACCATCCAAGCTTGTGAAAGGTCTATATGATTCCATAGGCCAGCAATGTCTCACTAGTATTTGCTCCAGTTAAGTCCTGAAGCTGGAGGAAGCTTTTTTGTACCACTTTCATGCCAGCAGGAAATTCAGTCTTCTGAATTTAATGGAAAGACAGCTAAACCAAAAATAAAAACCTTAAAACATATTTATCTCCTACGTGCTAACAGGCTTGATTGGCTGAGAAAGTGTGTAACAAGCATGGGAGAAGCATCAATGGCACAGAATTTTACTGGAAATTGCCCAGTGCATAGCTGTTAGAGTATTCATCACTAGATTTCTGATGACCTTGTACATCCCAGTTTTAATCTATTTTACACTGAAAAATGAATAATAATAAGGGATAGATACAGAAGAAAAATAAATAAACCCACTACATTACTGTAAATAACATACTCTTTAATGTGAGGTAGAAACATGTAATAGAATTCCAAATTTTACTCATGCCATATACGGTCTTTACAGGGGGGGCATTCTATCAGACATCTGCTCCCACTGTCCTCCAGATTTGTTTTTTTCATTTTTTCTTCTCCATATTTCAGCTGAACCAGAAAACTGAAATATAAATTATTCAAATGGTAGTCTATAAAATTTATCATTGCTTTCATAGTCAAAGCCATTGACTACACATACTTATGAATATGATAGCTGTTTCCATTCAAATAGCAAATGGTGAGGAATATTGTTGCTCATGCGTGCACAGTGCTTTGTCATGATGAGTTTGAACAGGAAATATGTTTTGATGAGATGATTAAATCTATTTGTAAAATACAATTTAATAAATCAAAACATTTTGCTGTAAGAGAGACTTCAGGATTAAACAGAAGAAGGTATCATCTCTAGCAATTAATCTTTTCATAGAAAGTAGTAGAGACAACCAGTAAAGCAAAGTCATAATTAATATGGTATAATCATTATACTGATTCATGTATGAATATGAACATTAAATGTTTGTATATATTAAAAATTTAATTATTATCTTACCTCAGTATTTAAGAAAAAAACGCTGAAATGTATCCATAACAATGAGAGATGCACATTGTCAGACTGAGTGCATAGCCCTGTAACAAAAACTGAGCAAGCAACTCTTTCTGTCTCATGAACTTAAAATTGTCATCAAGATTTGGTTGGTTTATTTCTTCAGTCCTGTAGTCCTTGCAGCTTTGAACACACTGTGAAGAACATCTTGAAATTCCTGGTGATTCCCACTTAAGTATTAGCCCTGAAGTTTGGCATTCCTTTAATTTGAAAATAACTTTTCCCCAGTGGAGCAAAAAATGCATTTTTACAAGGCTCAGGTCTGACAAATAAACTATTAAACCTGGTTTTTGTAATTTTCTTTGCATGAGATTTTTCACAATTCTTTGGTTTTATTTATTTTATTAATTTATTTATATTTCATTTTTGTCCTTGTCTTTTTACTGTCGTCTATGACAATGAGATTTTCACTTTTTTTTTTTTTTGAGAAAGAAATATTGGTTATTTTAATTTTGCCACGATGAGTGTTTGCAATGTTATTCATCCTACACTGAAAAAAAAATAAATAAAACAAGCATTTAACAGACTACAGAAAGAAGCACTTTCAGCTATATATAGTTCAGGCTTCTTGGGTTTTGTTAACAAAAACCTGTATTTTCAAAAGTTGACATGATAGAATGTATAACTGGGAAGAGCCTGTTGTTGTAAAATGCTCACATGTTTTTAAGAGTGGGCTAAGAATCATCATCAGTAAGCATAACAAACTGGTAAGTATGATTGATAGCTTTCCTGCAATATGTTATTCTGAAATAACATCTGCTCTACTCGATCTCCTTAAAGAGTCAAACACTGGTCTCATATTGCAACAGCATGAATCTGAAACGTCTTAGCTAAATATGGCAGGGTTTGATTTCGTGCACATAAAATAGGGCGTCCCATGTTTTCCTATAGAGTTCTGTAGCCTTGTTGATAAAATATGGAAAAGCAGTAATCAAACTTCTCATTTTTCATCTGTCTCCATGACTCTTGTAACTGTGCTGTATCACAGTAATGCAGTTTAGACTGAGAATATATTTTGTCTGTTACTAGGTTTGATTGAATCCATTTAAATTTCCAAGATACTGCTGCAATGCCCAGAAGCTTGCTATTAATGTGGTGAGTCATGTTTTGATTCAGTTATGTTCATCCAGTTTCTGCATATGTGACACTGATCTTATCTTTCCTCCACTCTACCCCGGCACTGCCACATAAAGCAAATGATGCACGTCTTAAATAAGAAAACCAAGAGCTAGAAATATATGTAACAAACAGACATTACCAAAAAAAAGAAAAAAGTGTTATTTGGCTATGCATTTATTACTTGGCCATAGGAAGGATTAAGTTTCTTGTTATCTATATGAAGTTTCATAAGATAGAGATGAATAACTAAAAGCTAGATCTGTGAAGTATGGCCTCCAAACACCTGTGCAGCAGTTTGATCCCAACCTCCTGAAACGCACACAATAAGAAGTGATTAAATATACAACAGATGATATGCCTCAGACAGGCCTTATTATCTTTGCAGTATTAGCTTTTACTGATTTCCAATGTATTAGTCAAGCCTTCAATAAGCATATATCAGATTCTTCCTGCTCTTTAGAGGGTTTTTTTCTTTTTTTTCTCTGAGACTTATCCCTATGCACATAAACAATAAAAGTGTTATGTGTTTCCTGAGTTTCAGAATTTGAACTGTTGTTCTGCAAAACACAATGATATTATTTTAACAGCACCACTATGTTAGCCTGCTTCATTTTCAGAATGAAAAGATTTTTACTTTCAGCTTTTAGAGTATTTAAATAGATCTTGCCAGTGGCAATCATGATTTGGTTTGTTTGTAATTCTGTAGATGTTCTGTTTTATAGGTTTCTTTTTGTTTTACTTTTTGTTTCAGCACTTCACTTACTTGAAACTTGATATAAAGGGAAGAAATGCATCCTGTACTTCTTTTCTTTTCTGCTTGCCTCAGAAAGTAAAAACTTAAAAAGTTATCTAGCTATCTTAATAAGAAGAATGAAAGGCTCATGTTCTGTTTTATGCACCTATCCTGTGTACATAAAATCTTATATTGCAAAGCCATTTCCAAAATTATGTTTGTCTTCCCTTTTTCCTTTCTTGAAAACAACAGGAAAAGTCACAGTCATTACAGAATCTTTGGTATGAATTACTTTGAATAGAGACTTAACCTATCCACTGAGATCCAGATCTGTCATAAAAGTGTAAATGCATGAAAGTTTGAACTGAATTTAAATTTTCTGCAATATGGTCTTCACACCCTACTTTTATAGAATGTATTAATCCATTTAACAAACATCCATCTCTGAATTAATTATTTTGGAAACAGCCACTTCATTCTTTTTTTCCAAAATGAAATAAAACCAAAGCTTGATAACCAGAACAACAACACTGATTCTGTCAGCAAGTTTGCATATGTGTTCATGTACATACATATGCACATATATGTAATAAGTGAAATTGCATTTTCATACACATTTCTTAGTTGTTTACAGAACTTCAGTTACAGGAAGGATTTTTCCATAGCTCATATAATTATTTCATACATAGGTAGTTTAAGAAAACTTTATGCAAAGCATGCGCTTCATGCATATGAGGTCTTTTCCAGAATTATTCACATGCATGAAACTTCAAATGCTCTGAGCTTTCTTAGTGAAGTCAATAAGACAGTACAAAGACATAAAAGTATTAATGAGATGTGTAGGCAAAGATGTACAATAATTAAAAAGGAGAATAAAAATGTGCATCTGAGAGTTCGCAGAAGTGACTATTTTCATAAAGCAGCTATTATAAGGAAGTACCATAACTCCCTGTTAACATGCGATCAGAATACTTTCCGTCAGTCTCTCTTTAAACTTCTATTAAAATGAAAGTAACTTTAAAAATACTGCTATTACAGAAGCACCAAAGGACTCTACAAATTTCCCGTCATTGAGTTAGTTCATTACCTTCATACTTCACACTTTCTTCAGCTTCTATATCCTTCATTATATGCAAACTCTGCTTCCAGCTAGGGGAGGGTCATCTGGAAAAAAAGGTTGGAAAGCTTTATGTTGTTGGAATTTCTTCCATGTGGTGCCATTTTACTAACTTCAGGAAGTCAATACACGAGGGCTCTTGATCCTGTATCAGAATCTGCATTATCACTGAAATGTACCAAATGATTCTGCTGATTGTGGACCAAAAGAAAAAAAAAAAGTTCTTCTTCACAGTATTACCTGCAGACTGGAGATGTAAAAAATGAGTCATGTTGTTCTGTTCAATGCAGACATGGTCCTGAAAACACAAGGCAAAAATATCAGATATTTGCATAACCACTTTCAGTGTAGAACCACAGTTTTGTCCAAATGATGACTAACAGAGATGTGAAAGTGTTGTGTCTGGGTCTCAGAGGTGTTAACTATTTATGCTGGATTTACCTAATATGAAATGTTCAAATAAATTAGCTTGACAGTAAAGCATGCAGAGGTCACCTGCAGTTATGTAGCAATCTTCACTATATCATAGGCATTAGAGGTTGGCATATTTCAGAATCCATATTTTAAACTTCCAGATGTAAATCAGAAACTACTCAATACTGCACTTACTGTTTCGTTTGTAATGTTAATTTGCATATGATTTTTAAGGTTAAAGACACATGAAAAAAAGTGATGGAAGTGCCTTCTCTCCATTTAATATAACCTTTTAGTACGCAATTAATGAAAAAGTGTGTTAAAGATCATCGGTTTAGTGTGCCTTCTCAGTAGATTTTCAAAGCTATTTTTTCCTTAAATGCTAATTTTTTATGATTTACAGGTTGCAGCAGAAATTGCACAGATCCAATTTGGGAGCGATTAATTTGTTTTTTGATCCCACATCTTTCCAATAGACAGGAACAATGTCTGGGTTTTTTTAAGCTAATCTAATTTTACGCTGGTGAATTTACTGAAGATAGAGAGTCAAGTTATTATTTAAAATGCGTTGTAGTGCTACTTTCAGCAAACCTGAATATCTGTTTTAGTCTCTTTTACAGCAGTGTAGCTAAAATGATCCTTGCTGGATAGCAGATTTGAATGTCACCTACAAACAGAAAACTGCACTTAGGATTTTGCATTCAGTTAATTTTTTATTTAAAATGCAGCACACTCACAACTTTATATTTTATAGCAGCTGCCATTTGTTGGAAGCAAAAAAAAAAAAAAAGAAAATCAGACTTTTATTTGAACACAGAATCTAATGGAAATCAAATAATCTCACAAAACCTATTTGGTGTCAACATATAGAGTTGGTCATAATTTTATTGACTTAGGATGAAAAGGATTTTCTTACTGCCTTCAAATATAAACTGAATGAGTATTTCCATACCTCTAGTTGCAACTCTATTTTGAACATGTTAGACAAGGGGCTCATAGTTTATAACAACACTTTCTCCCTCCTAAAAATTCTGTTTAGTACTAGGAAGAAAACAGGCTTAGTGTTTTCTTTGTCACTTGCCTGATTTGGGCTTGGCGAGTATGAAAGTCTGCAAAGTGTGACTGGCTTGCCAGATTCTTGGTGCATTTATTACTTACCAAGCTAAATTTGACATTTACTTTGTGAATCAATAAACAGCTGACCAGCTGGCTAATAGTCAAAAAGACCACTGTCCTACTACTTGGTAAGAAGTAACTCACATCTCCTTAAATCTGTATTGGTTTATTGTCTATTAATTCAATGTGGGTCTGTTCTGGGTTCAGCTGTAACAGCTATTTTTCTCCTTCTTAGTAGCTGGTGCAGTGCTGTGTTTTTGAGTTTAGCCTGGGAGCAACACTGATAACACACCAATATTTTTAGTTGTTGCTAAGTAATGTTTACTCCAATCAAGGAATTTCCAGTCTCATTCTCTGTCAGGGAAGAGGGGAAGCCAGGAGGAAACACAGACAGGACACCTGACCCAAACTAGCTAGAGGGGTATTCCACACCACAGCACGTCATGTCCAGGATATAAACTGGGGGCAGTTACCCAGAAGGGCTAGATCGCTACTCAAGTCAGGCTGGGTATCGGTCAGCAGGTGGTGAGTGGTTGTATTCTCTCCCCTTGTTATTTCCCTTATCACTATTATTATTGGTGGTAGTAGTAAGGGGGGGGGGGCAAAGAAGAAGGTGGGGAGTGAGCGAGCAGCTCTGTAATTCTGAGTTGCTGGCTGGGCTTAAATCACGACTGAGTCTCTATCTTTTTAAATTAATAGAAAACGTATGAATGGATGCATATATGGATGGTGAAATCCTGATTCTGACCATGTGATGAGATCTCTGCCACTGACTTAAGTTTGCCTAGGATTTCCCATGTATTATGTGTGGGGCTTTCTGTGCCACAGGAAAAATTCTTTTCTCCTCATGACTAACTAACTTGAAAAGCTTGTGAGAAAACTGAAGTATTCCAAACCATATGAATGTTATTAAAAAAAAAAAAAATCTGGATTAGATCTAAAAGGTATACTAGAATGATGAAGGTGAAAAATAGAGTCCTCTTCATTGAACTGCACGACATCAACAAATGTGCTAGCTGAAATCTCATCTGGAGGAGAATTATAAGTGATGTAAGGGTATGGCTGTCTTCTCCAGTTGCTCTGGCCCAGGAAGTTCCTGCCCAGCCTCTGGAACCCATCCCACTGCCATGGAGACTTGGGCTTTTGACTAGGCTAAGGGACATGGCAACTGTGTTCCTGTCTGCAGGTCCAATATATAACAAACATGAGCATGTATCCCAGAGGTACACACGGTCACAGATGTATTTGTAGCTTAGAGAAAAGATAAAGGAAACAGCATTTTTTTTTATTGTAGAGGTAGGAACTGAAGCACTGAAAGATTTTGGTACTTGTCCTGCATGCTTCAGATCTACCAGACATTGACCATTGTCTTCAGCAACTGCCAAGGCATAAAGAATTTAGCTTGTCCTTCTCCAGCAAAAAAAACCCAGAATTTAAATAAGGTAGTCCAGTGGCCTAACTATGTCATACCCACCTCCTTTCACAATATTATTTGATTACACATTTGCACTTCTCGCCATAGTCCTCGCCTTTATTTTCCAACTTACAAAATACTGCCATTATTCTTGTTTATGAAACATTAGCCTGCTTACTGTCACTAAGTTGCAACTTTATGTCCCACAGTCGTCTCCGTACCCAGTTTGTTAGGAATAGTATTGTTTTTCTAATTCTTTTTTTCTGCTGATGTTAGAGCTATCCAGTGTTCTATAAATAAAACATAAATTGCTTTTTCATCCTGAGAAATCAGTTTTGTAGATATTTTTTTATTATCCATTTTTCCCTTTTATTTCAAACTTTTTTCTTCCAAATTCCTATTTCTGGTGAAGAATAGCAAGAAAGTTTGCCTACAGGACAGCTACAGAACATAGGTGACTCTGTCTATGAGACATTAATTTGATCAGGAATTTATTTACCTGGGCTTTAGAGTCCCATAACTTTACTCCCATGTTATTAGTATGTGTCAATATGCTCTGACCTGTTTAGTGCTGTATACCCTTGATGACGATTTTACGTTTGAGATTTGTGGAACTGCTCACTCCTGGGTTTTACTATGCCTTCATGTATATTTTCTGTTGAGCTCCAATTAGGATTTTGTGTTCTGTATTAAAAAGACTGGGTTCACCCCAAAATCCTCTTTTTTGTAAATAAATAACATTAGGGGGTTTATCTCAACAATGCCAGAATGTCAAGGATACACAGGCAATGTGTTACCTTTCTGCAGTGGAGTTTTCTGTTTTAGAATTATACCTTGAATTCAGAGTTAGAGAGCTTTTCTGCTGTGGCAAACTAGACGATTCAGGATGTCCGATGGAAAATTATAGCCATTCATCAACTAAGGCTAGGGAGTAATCTTTTACTATAAAACCTTCAGTTTCTAGATGATTGTAAAGTACAGCAGACAGAAATAGTCCCATTGTACTCCTAAGGGACTTCTTGCTTCAGAGGAAAGAAAAACAGTGATACTGGAGTTTTCTTTTCCTTTTTTTTTCCCTCCTCCTCCCTCTTTTTTTTCTCAGATTTTTCATTCCCTTTCCCTCCCTCCCTTTTTTTTCCCTTTTAAACCACTATCTTTCAGAATACTTAAAATGTAGGATTATGTCAAACATACTCCATATTATAGTCTATGCTTGTCCAGTGCCTGCTTTAACTTCTGAAGAATTAGACAGTTATGATAAGAACAGGCTTCCAAATATCTGGGAAGATTGGCAGCTGTGCTCTCTCTATTGATTGCTGTGGACAGAGACAGAAGAGACAATTGGCTGTAGCTGTTTCCTAGGGGGGGTGAAAAAAACCACAAAACTTTTTTTTTTTTTTTTTTTTGATCAGAACTGTTTGATTCACTGCAGGACAAGGAAAGAGTTTCGATATCAGTTGCAATAAAACACATAGTTTCAACAGGCATCCCACACAATGTGAGATGATTGCTGTTATCTTCTCTAACTCTTTGTGTTCTTCTGTTCTTTGGATTCTCTACATTGGGGGGGGGGGGGGAAGGAAGAGGGGGGCAGATAAAGCAGGGGTAAATGGGAAAGATTTTCATGAATTGAGTCTAAGCAGAAGTTACCTTTTGTCAGTTGCCAACCCATTATTTTAAAGATCCTGCTAAAGCATCAGAGGATTTTTGAAAATGTGTTTTTATAGGATCATAGAATAGTTTAGGTTGGAGAGGACCTCAAAAAGCATCTAGTTCCAACCCGCCTGCCATGGGTAGGGAAACATTCCACTAGATCATGTTGCTCAACCAACCTGGTAACGAAGGCATTCTTTACCAGCACTGCAGAGAGGAGAGCTACAGTGCTGAATCCCTGAATGATAAAGATTTTAATAAAACTAAAATGTATTCTACTTTATTTCTTCTTCATGCAAAGGTTTGTCAATAGGTTAGGTTAGGTATATCTTCTTTGGAATTCTGGAAAGGATACAGTCATTTCAAAGTTTTGGAGCTTTTTGGGGTTGTAGGTGCAGCGTTGGGTTTTTTTGTTGGTTTGTTTTTGTTTTTTTTTTTTTTCCCCAGATGCAGATGTATCACATTAATGCTTCGTCAGCACAATCCTTAGGTAAATGCAGCACAGAGCTTGAAACTGAGCTTGAAATTTAAAGAAATTCAAACTTAAGCTATACATATGAGAAATCCTAATATCTTGATGTAGAAGAGAACACTGTGAAGATAATGCACACATGACAGCAGACACTTCAATAGCCATGTAATTTTTTTATGAATGCATCAGCTCTTTGTAATACTTTCAGCTTTAACTTTCAAATGTTCACACTTGCCCCATTACATAAACAAATATGACTTTCATAAAATAAGAAAAAAACCTTTTTGCTACTATTACTATTATTTTACCTAATGTGCAGAATGCCTAACACAAGTCTGTTTGTGTATATGAAAAAGGGCTTGCTTTTCTTCCTCCCTTCTCCCCACCCAGTGGAATTATGTAAAGGCAAATCATTTTTGCATTAATTTTCTGTGAAAAATATTTTTTTTATCCCAGATGCCCTGGGTTCAGCAGTAGCAGTCAATTTTCTCCTCCTTAGTAACTGGTGCGCTGCTGTGGTTTTGACTTTCAGCCTGGGAACAGCGCTGATAATGTTTTTTAGTTGCTACTCAGTAACGTCTAGTCTGACCAAGGACTTTCTGAGACTCATGTTCTGCCAGGGAGGAGGGAAAGCTGGGTGGAAGCAGAGACAGGACACCTGCCCCAAACTGACCAAAGACGTATTCCATACCACAGCACATCATGACCAGTATATAAACTTGGGGCAGTTACCCAGAAGGATTAGATCACTGCTCAGGTAGGGCTGTGTATCGGTCAGCTGGTGGTGAGCAGTTATATTCTCTTCCCTTGTAATTTCCCTTATCATCATTATTATTGGTGGCAGCAGTAGTGGTTTTGTGTTATACCTTAGTTACTGGATTGTTCTTCTCTTAACCTGTGGGAGTTACATTCTTTCTAGTCTCCTCTCCACCCCTCCAGGAGTGGGGCAGAGGCAGGGGGGGAGTGAGAGAACCACGGCTGCGTGGTTCTGAGTTACGGCCGGGCTTAAACCACGACAGATCTTTTTGGCGCCAAACATGGGGCACGCAGGGTTCAGATAATGACAGATCTGACCAGAGTGTGTCTGATCATATTTGTGATAAGCATTTATTTTTTCAGATTAATAGTCACTCGTCGCAATGCTGATCTATTGGCTCTCAAAGTTGTTGCTCTTGATCTTTTAGTTTCTGCTTGCCAACTTACAGTTGGTATTTGCTGTCTTAGTGTTTTTCAGCTGGGGGGTTTGGGCTAAGGTTCTTGTTTCACGTATTTTATGGTAATGACTTGCAATAAAATAGACTCACTGATCACAAAACTGATCTGGCTTGCGTTCCCAGCATGCTCACCACCTTTATACTTTGGGAGGCATATAATAGACGTTTATAGTAATTACACATATTTTTTCCACTCCTTCAGTGGTCAGCCTATGAGGGAGACATTCCCACACACCCTAGTGACAAGTGCAGCAGCTACTCAAAGTCTGACTGCAACAGGTGATGCAGCTACTCCAACTCCAAGCACAGCTGTTACACCAGCCCCAGTCACAAGTACAGCAGTGTCATTTGAGAGTTTTGAAGGTTTTGAATGGCCTTTGGGTACCCTTGAGACCTGCCTGCTGATTGTGATGGGGATCACCATGCTGGCAAACATACAGAGTGTGTTTTACCCTCGACCATTTTGTCTGATCTCAAAAGTTAAGAGGAGTCATGCTTGGGTCCTGTCCAGGGTTAGACAATGATATAGGAGGACAAAGAGGTTTTCCCCAAGACTAAACAGTCATGAGTGGCAGGGTGCGTGGGACAGTAAGGGCAAATATCTAGTTCACTGGGTTCCTTCAATGCTTTGGAAGCGTTGGAGATGGAAGGCAGTTGTATGGAGTCTCCGACAAGCTGCAGAAACTGCTGAAAGGGAGGGTGAATTATTTTGAACCTGGTGGGCCCATGACACTTCAGGCCTTCAAGGCAGCGATGCAACATACAGATGGACTCATGATCGAGGGGTAGACTTAACAATGGACACTATTGCCCAGGTTATTTGCGAGTGTGAACACTGCACACAGCCTCTCCTGCTCTGAAAAATTGTTACAAGAGATGGAGCTTGATATCATGGACTAGATGGACTCAGCAGCTTTATAGGGATTGGTCCATGTACTAAGGAATGATCTTTCTCTCTCTCTGTGGATGTATATATATGTATATACATGAGATAAGAGTGATGGTATATTGAAAATGTGTGATCTGAGCATGACGTGAATGGTATGGAATAAGGGGTGGGTACTGTTCTGGGTTCAGCAGTAGCAGTCAGTTTTTCTCCTTCTTAGTAGCTGGTGCAGTGCTGTGTTTTTGACTTTCAACCTGGGAGCAGCGCTGATAACAATAATGTTTTTAGTTGCTGCTCAGTAATGTTTATGCTGACCAAGGACTTTCTGAGTCTCATGCTCTGCCACAGAAGAGGGGAAGCTGGCAGAAAGCAGAGAGAGAACACCTGCCCCAAACTGACCAAAGAGGTTATTCCATACTGCAGCACGTCACGTCCAGTATATAAACTAGGGGCAGTTACCTGGATGGTTGAGATCACTGCTCAGGTTGAGCTGGGTATCAGACAGCAGGTAGTGAGTGGTTGTATTCTCTTCCCTTGTTATTTCTCTTATCATTATTATTATTGGTGGTTTCTTTCACGGACACCTCCTTGTCTTGGGGAAAGAGCTTGCGTGACCTTGTGAGGTTGAGAGTTATGATGGTGGTGGAATATGCCTCTAGCTCAGGTCTCCCAAGCCAGACAGGTCTCAACTGAAGGGTCAGACAAAGTGCGTCCATGGGCAGGATGGGCTCACTAGCCTTCAGGCAACAATCCTAGGAGAAGGACAACTCTAATTTCAAACCTGGGCAGATGGAGCTCATTTAACCCTGAAAGACCATCAGTCTAAGAGAAGGATACTCTTACCAAACTTACGACCTGAGGACTTCGCTGTCGCTGCTCAAGCTCACTAGGCCCTGGCAGATAAACCTTTGGTGTAAAGGGTAGGGATAGTTCTGTGCACGCTGCACCTTGTCTAAAAAATCCACTGTGCAGGCCCAAAGGGTTTACTCACGTTTGCAAAGCCCTGTAGTGACAGGCAAGGGGTGAAAAGGCAGATGAAATGGTGCATTGGAAGCCGCAGATCCAACCCTGCATGCAGGCAGTTCAGGATATTGGTTGCTTGAGATTGACCCAGGAGATGAAAACCTTGTTCGGCAACATCCTGAATGACCAAGCAGCCTTTTTCAAGGAGAGCACTGCTCACTCCACATGGAGAGAGGCCTAGAAAAGGTTGTCCAACCAAAGCTCATCTACCCCTCTACCTGGTTGGCGAGCCACCGCCAACAGGCATCTTCTGTTGCTGTCAACCAAAGACAAAGAGACAAAGGCATGCACCTGCCTTCAAAGGTGTGTCCAGACTGACACTCACAAGTTGGAACATCAGAACCATGCTTGATACAGCGGATAGTGGGCATCCTGAACGTCATTCTGCTTTAATTGCCCACGAACTGTCACGACTTAACATTGACATTGCACTTTATTTGCCAGGCAAATCCAAAGCTGAAAATCATCTTTATGGAGTTGGCTTCATGATTAAAAACTCCATCACCTCTAAACCTGAAAATTTGCCTACAGGTCATTCCAATCCCATTATCTCCTTACGCCTCCCACTACACAGCAAGCAATATGTTGCTCTGTTCAGCATGTGTGCCCCAACTTCGCAAGCTGACCCTGCAGAAAAAGACAAATTTTACACCAAACTGAACTGCCTCACTGAAAAGGTTCCTGCAGATAGTAAGATCATAATCATTGGTGACTTCAACACCCAAGTAGGTAAGAAATTTGAAGCTTGGAAAGGAGTACTAGGCAAGCATGGTGTTAGAAGCTGCAATGACAACGGGCACCTCTTGCTAGTGTTTTGTGCAGAGCAGCAGCTTACTATCACCAACACTATTTTCCAGCAGAAAGATAGCCTGAAGACAACCTGGATGCATCCTTGATCTAAACACTGGCACCTCATTGACTATGTCTTAGTGCACCAGAGAAATGTTCGCAATGCCCGTCACACTCAAGTGATGCCTAGTGCAGAATGTCAAACAGACCATCTCCTTGTGCATTGCAAACTTAACCTCCACTTTAAGACCAGACCTAAGAGGGGTGGCATTCTGAGGAAAAAGCTGAAAGTTAATGATCTTCAAACAGCTGCAGTGAAAGACAGTTTTCAGGCAAACCTTCAAACTAGACTTGAAGACCATCCCATAGACTCTTCTCCTGAAGCGTTTTGGAAACATATTAAAAATAGCATCCTACAGTCCTCTGAAGTATCCTTAAGGTTCTCTTCAAGAAAAACAAAGAATGGTTTGATGAAAACAACCAGGTAGTCCAGGAATTGTTGACAAAGAAGAGATCTGCTCACCAAGCACACATCACTCAGTCATCCTGTCATGTAAGAAAATCAGCCTTTCGTCTTGCATGCAGTAAACTCCAACAGAAACTTAGTGACATACAGAAGAAGTGGTGGCTTAACCTAGCAGAAAAGATTCAACTATGAACAGGTTTGGGTGACCAGAGAGGATTCTATGAGGCTCTGAAAGCCGTATATGGACCCACATACCAGGTTCGAAGTCCTCTACTCAGTAAATATGGCCAAACGCTTCTCACAGATAAAATCTCCCTCCTGAATCGATGGTCTGAACACTTTCAAACTGTCTTCAGTGCCAACAGTGTAATCCAAGGCTTGGGAATCAAGCACATCTCACAACTAGTGAAAAATGAATCGGATGTAGCCCCTACCATGGCAGAGACTCTTAAGGCCATTCAGCAGGTGAAAACTGACAAGGCAGCTGGGATCAATGGGATCCCACAAGAATTCTGGAAGCATGGAGGTCAAGCACTCCATGCTAAATTTCATGAGCTAGTTGTGCACTGTTGGGAACAAGGCAAACTACCACCAGATCTCCGTGATGCAATCATTATCACATTGTACAAGAAAGAAGGAGCAAAGTCAGACTGCTCAAACTACCGAGGTATAACTCTGCTCTCCATTGCTGGAAAAAGTCTTGCAAGAATACTATTAAACAGATTAGTACCCGCTATCACAGAACAGCTTCTACCTGAAAGTCAATGTGGTTTCAGAGCAAATACAAGTACCACAGACATGGTTTTTGTTCTCAGACAAGTGCAAGAGAACTGTAGAGAACAGAACAAGGGACTCTATGCAGCTTTTGTTGATCTTACGAAGCTTTTGACACTGTGAGTAGAAAGGCCTGTGGCAGATCTTGGAATGTTTAGGATGTTCCCAGAAGTTTCTCAAAATGATTGCTCTGTTACATGAGAATCAGCAAGGCCAAGTCAAATATGGCGATGCACTCTCTGAGTCCTTCCCAATAACCAGTGTTGTGAAACAAGGTTGTGTTCTTGCATCAACTTTATTCACAATCTTCTTCAGCATGATGCTTCAAAGGGCTATGGCAGACTTCGATGAACAAAATGGCATCTATATCTGATTTCATACCTATGGGAACCTTTTCAGCCTAAGGCAACTGAAGGCCCACACAAAGCCCCTAAATCACCTTGTTCATATGCTGCTTTTTGCTGACAATGCCACCTTCATTGCCCACACAGAAGCAGCTCTGCAGCATTTAACATCTTGCTTTGCAGAGGCGGCTGAGCTTTTGGGGCTGGAAGTCAGCTTGAAGAACACAGTAGCTCTTAACCAACCTGCACCACAAGAAGATTGCCATCATCCCCACGTCACCATTGGAGAGTCAGAGCTTAAGTTAGTCCAGCAGTTCAGCTATCTGGGAAGTATCATTTCCTCAGACTCCACGATTGATAAAGATATAGATAATAGAATAGCAAAGGCATACTGAGCCATTGGAAAACACCATAAAAGAGGCTGGTGTAACAAACACCTGAAGAAAAGTACAAAGATTAGTATCTATAGAGCCATTGTACTGCCTACTCTTTTATATGGGTCTGAATCATGGGTCATCTACTGCCATCATCTGCAACTCCTCAAATGCTTTCATCAGCGCTGCCTCCGTACAATCCTAAACATCCACTGGACTGACTACGTGTCTAATGTTACTTTCCTTGAACAGGCAGAGGTCACTAGTATTGAGCCTATGTTGCTGAAAACGCAGCTGTGCGGGGCAGGGCACGTCTTTGGGATGGAGGATGACCGCCTCCCTAAGATTGTGTTCTATGGTGAACTCACCACCGGCTGCTGCAAGAGAAGTGCCCCAAAGAGGAGATATAAGGACTCCCTGAAACAATATCTTAGCCTTGGCCATATTGACTACCATCAGTGGTCCACCCTGGCCTCCAATTGGGAGATTTGGAGACACATCATACATAACACTGCTGTCTCTTTCGAGAACACACGCAGAATCAGTCTCGAGGAGAAAAGACAATGCCGAAAGAACTGTGCCTTGCCTCTACCACCTAAGGAGACCTTCCACTGTGCTTTTTGCAACCAGACTTGTCTATCCTGCATTGGCCTTTTTAGCCATCAGCACACTTGTAGTAAGTGTTGGTAAAGCCCTTCTCAAATCTTTGTTCGTGAAGCCAAGCCATGAATGATGAAATTATTATTGGTGGTAGTAGTAGTGGGTTTGTGTTATGCCTTAGTTACTCGACTGTTCTTACCTCAATTCATGGGAGTTACATTCTTTCGATTCTCCTCCCCATCCCTCCAGGAGCAGGGGGGGAGGAAAGTGGGGAGTGAGAGTTCTGAGTTACGGCTGGGCTTAAACCATGACACCAGGTTTCATTCACAACTTTAATCAATAACTGTTCTTTGCTGGTATCACATAATATCCTTTAAGAAAGAACTGGAGTAACAAAAAAACTTCCCTAAAGCTTCCAGATGGGATTTGAAATAGAAACTGCAGCTGGAAAGTTCTCCTAGATGCACATTAAACCTACTTCTGATGCTTTGTAATTATAAACTCTGCATCCTTCTCGTTTAGATGAAACTGAACTTTCCCATTTCTATTTGCAGGTCTGAAATAAAGTCACTCAATATATGTTTAAAGATATTTTTCTCCCGAACTGTGTTTGGATGTCTATGTTGTGACAGCATTTATTTCCTCTAAAGCATGATGATTCTGAAACAAGTAAAGAAATAAATGAGCAAAGTGTCACTTAGAAATCTCTAAGGTGAAATTAATTTCCCAGAAACCAAATATATATCCTATTATCTTTTTATTAATGCGTAAGTAGGAAGGTATTTATCTTCAACTTTAGTAAAGACATTGTTTCATCCACAAGCCTTTATGCTCAAAATCTTGTTTATAGGCAAAGAGGCAACATATTTTATATATATTTAAGCAGACAATAAATTATTGTTGATATAACAGATGTCTTAAGAATCTAATAATTCTTAGCCCAGACTGAATAGTTATGGAACAAAGAAACACTAAAAATGTACTTAGAATTTTTATACGCACATTTAGTTTTTGCCTCTTCTCCCAGTAAGCTCACCCTTCCCCTTACTGATTGTGGGGTTGGAGGTTTAATCCTGGTTGTGTGGTTTTATGAGTCACTGTCATCTGGAGTCCTTCAGCAGGAGGAATGTGATCTTGTTGTTAATTACTCCTTCTTCAGTCTAGGATTCACTTGGGGTAATTTTTGTACTTTTGTCCATATGCTTTCACATGTTTCTCTTTCTTCTTTAGCCTGCAGCTCCAGTTTCCATCCAGATTTATTATGTGTAGTGTTTTCTTGTATGTTAGACATTACTTCTGTGTTCTCCTTGTAGCTACTAAATGCTGCCTTCTGCAGCTTCAGATCTCCATATCCTTATGTGGCCACGGCTGAGTTGTTTATAGCTGTATGGTTTCCTCTGCAAGCCTGTGCCCATCTCTTACCATCCCATGCCCATACTCCTCTGTGCCACACCCTGCATCTCCATTTCTTGAGACTCCAGGTATCTAGGTCTGTATATATCTGTGCTATAACATCATGAGATAATCATTAAATATCTCATTATGCATGGAATAACTGCTTGCTATTGCTATCTATATAAAAACAATTTTATGATTCTATGATTGTATGACACAAATATAAACAAAAGTAAAACAAATTAGCCCTAGACATCTGCTCAGTTAGAGAAACTACAGTCCCAGGTAAAACAAGTAAAGTTGCAGGTAGGTCAAAAAAAGTTTAGACAGGGAAAACCTGAAAAATCACAATCCTGGAGCCTTGAAAATTCAGTACAAAGACAGCCTGTTATTAGCTATGACAATAATTTATTACAGGCTATATTGTTACAAAATGAACGGTATCTGGCTTGGTGTAAGAATCAGCAACTGTCTTACAAGGTACATAGATTATTTAGAGTAAAGTGAATAAAATAACCGCTTGTAATGAAACTACAGAAGGACTATAGGAAGGCAAAATATTTTTTATTTCTAATATTTTTGCTTTTGGAAACAATGGAATCATGCTTGAAATCCCTACAAATGAAACCAACCATAATCTTCAAAACTTCCAAAAGGACAGGGATCTTTCAAAAAAGAGGAATCCCAAATATCATTATAGTGCATAGATCAGTGCTGAATAAAGGGATATAACAGCACTGTTTAGTATTACATACTCAATATTCTTCTCAAAACCTTGTCAATGAGTATTAAATTATTTTTAACAAACAAGGTCTGGTTGATATGCAGCTCATGAGACACACTGCTCTTTCTATAACTTCTAGGTGTAATAAGAAAGATCCCTGTGGGATATTGCTATCTTTTGAAGACAATTTTGAAAGGTTGAGGGTAGATGGAAGATAACCTGAGGCTTTCCTGATATAATAAAGTATAGTAATAATATGTGCATGATTTTTTTCAGGGTATCCAACAAATTGGTAAGAACAGACAGGCAGCTTTTCCGTTTCAATATTCTCTCTAATTTGATGTGCTCAGAAGACATGGTCTTCAAGATATACCTTGCCGTAATGCACACAGCGAGCACACAGGAGAAGGACAACCTAGAGAACAACTGTTTTGTAAATCTAAAAAAATGAAAGGAGGTGGGTTACGTTGGTACTGATGATTCATACTTAACCTTCGTGGTTTGCTTGCTTGCCACATGGCAGCATGACTAACCCAAGGGTGCCAAAAATTACCGCTGATCAATAGTTTGAAATTGCAGCACTCGAACTTTCACCTTTAATTCTGCTGTGCTGTAGTCTGTGTTCAAACATCAACCTTTTAGAATTATTCATTCTGGCGGCAGATCAGCATTGCATAGACAGCTGCAGAATGTTAAACATACATTTTCTTTTATAGCATGGAATAGCAAAGGCAATTTCAATATAGAAACATGGTGGAGCTCATATATTCTCAGTTTAAGCAGGCAGTCTTGGGAACACTTGGTATCTCTGTGCAGCCAATTTAATTTTTTCTCCATTTCTGATATTACAGAGCTCTTTTTGAAGTAAGCATAGTTATGTATATGAGAGTTGGAGCATGTGTGATTTGATCCTGAGCCTTTTGAAATACGAGTAAAGATTTCAGGGGACCTCAGTGGGCTCTAGAAAGGGGTCGCCAGACCATATTTTTAAAGGTCTTTCAAATCTTCAAAGACTCCAGACTTCTCTCTGTATTTCTGAAGTGTAATGCTGGGCTTTTGCAAATCCCTGCCTAATGTGTGAATGAGATTAGTGAGGTACAAAAGAGTTTGCATGGTCAAAGTAAAATCTGATTTTCTCCCCATGTAACTATATGTTGTGGTTTAAGCCGCTCACGCAGTTCGCTCACTCACTGGCCCCTCTTTCTTCCCCCAGTCCCGGGGGGATGAGAAGGAGAATCAAAAGAACACAACTCGCACAGGTTGAGATAAGAACAGTTTAGTAACTAAGTTATAACACAAACCACTCCTGATACCACCAATAATAATAATAACAAGAGAAACACAAGGGAAAAGAATACAATTACTCACCACCTATACCCAGCCCGACCAAGCAGTGCATCCCTACCTTTCCGGGTGTCTGCCCTCCATTTTTACATCCTGGGCATGACGTGCTGTGGTATGGAATAACCTCTTTGGTCAGTTTGGGTCAGGTGTCCTGTCTCTGCTTCCTCCCGGCTTCCCCTCCTCCCTGGCAGAGCATGAGACTCAGAAAGTCCTTGGTCAAACCAAAACATTACCAAGCAGTAACTGAAAACATCGGTGTTATCAGTGCTGTTCCCAGGCCGAAAGTCAAAACCACAGCAGCGCACCAGCTCCCAAGAGGAAGAAAAATGGCTGCTACTGCTGTACCCAGGGCACTATATAATTCTAACTCTATTGTTGTAAGAAGTCATAGATGGAACAGAAGGTGTACAATGCAATAAAAGTGAGATTTATCATTTGAGATCTGTGGAAGAGGAAAAAACTTTTACTAACTTTAAGCAATTTTGGTCAAAGCAACACTGATTCTTATTTCTTACTCTTGTCATTTGAAACAGCAAGGTATCTCTAGCTGGTAATTTATCCCCCCTTTTTTAGACACCTACACAGGAGGGCTGACTCCCTGTATGGAAATGTTTGGTTCTTTCCACTGACTCTGTAAATTGTTTAGATCAAAGCTTAGACTGAACACCTATTCCATGTCTAGAAGTAGATAAAATAGTGACTCATTTGTAATGGCATTCCACCTTTCTTATACATAGCTATAGTGATATCAGGAGTATCGTAACGTTCGAGCACAATTTTAACTGTACATCTCTATCACTAGAGAGATATAAATATGTTTAGACCTTTCATTTCACATAACTGCTTAGTTATTAAAAAAGTCTAAAAGAAAAGAAAAATGTTTTCTTGTCTCTTCTGGAGTTTAGAACTCCAGTCACCTCCTCATGTATTGTATGTAGTGCAACAGCAAGGCACTACTTTGCATGGCTGGCAGGCTTGTTTGGAAAAGAAATTCCATGGCTTCATAAAGTACCTTATTTAGAGAAATCTGTCAGATTAAAATTGGAATTCACCATTCAGCATTTTTTTTGTCACTGATGCAGTGTAATATGCAAAAAAGCCAGAGAGTACAGAGTGAAATGATGAATACTAGCCAGAACAAGTACTCGAGGAAAAAGTCATTAACAGTGTCAATCACTGGAGTCATTACTCTGATCCTAAGCAACCTGCAGCTTTGCAGGGCTAGCTGCTAATAGACTTTGGCTTGTGTCTGAAATACCAGTGCCCATAAAGTTCCTATTTCAAAGAAAGCAGAATGTCTCTAATAAGACTAAATATACAGAATTTTATGATCAACAATACTACTACTGGATTCCTGCAAGAAAACATAAATAGTTACAAGTATTTGAAGTTTGCCACACAACTTTCAGTGTTTATTATAAATAGTGTGCAATAGGATAAGACTTAAAATTGCATATTTAATCAGTCTGTCCTTGCTAGTTCACTAGCAGCATTTTAAAAGTATGCCTTTTAACAGTCACAAATAGATGTTTAACAACTATGAAAAGTATGGATTATAATTGCTGTTCTATAATCTCTTTCCTTGAGAAAATATTAATATGAGGAAGATATATGTATACAAATATAATTCTATGTTTATACATGCATGCAGATGCACAATATAAGATACGCCATAAGTCCATTTGAAACATCATACATGCATATATGTTTATTTTTTCTTCAGCCGCAAAGTTGGAGCAAACATTTTATCCTTGAATGATGATTCATTTTGTATCATTTTTAAAGTATTTTGTATTATAAAACCTCCAGTTGCCTCACTATTAAGTAATTGTTGGTAACCTTTTCACAGCCATCCTAATAAAAAACCAAAATGAATTATATTAAAGCAGGACACTGAAATTTAAATATATATGTATATATATATAGCATGTGGCTTTTCATATATCTATGGATACAATTTTTTCAGGTAAGCAATCAGCTGGATGTCAAGTTAACTTTCTGTTCTGTTCTATCAAGTTTGTTGTTTTTTTTTTCTGTTTCAATTTCTCTAAGAAAAAGCAATTCACACAGCATTTCCTTCTGAAGTCTGTAGTATAACCGGCATTCAGAAGTGCTGTATGTGATATTTTATGATAAAGAGAGAAACATTTTTGTTCATCTGCTGCTGTAATCCTTTTGTCTTTGTCTTATGCTTTCTCACCTGCAATTATTTCTATATCTGGACACTATGCAATACATTAAAATTAGGGATTACTGTCAAGAAAATGGTATGCACATTCTGTGGTATGGTCTGACATCTAGAAATACTGTCCAACTCAGACTATCTGAGGTTAATAATGAATATTTTGTATGAAATATATCTGGAGTTTTTTTTTCTCTAATAACAATATGTGGATACCATGTTTGGTTTAGCTAATCTGAGGAAGCGGTAAGGGTGAGGTATGCATGCCTGTCATGAGTCAGCCAACTAGCTGCCCTCTAGTGTCAGTAAGGGAACAGAGAGTGGGACCTTGGGCATTGCCCCTGCTGTGGCAACTATGCTATAGGATGCTAAAGGCGTCCCTCTCTGTGGCTTGACTGTCCATGGAGTGATCCTGGCTATCTTAAACTAAATGCCTAGCTTTTAGGCAGCTAGACCTGAGAGACACCCTTCTCTGAAAAGGGAACTTCGGATGAGGCTGAAGGAAGTAGTGTGTGTAGTCAAGTCTGTGCTTGAGAGGGCAATAACGCCTCTTGTTGGAAGCATTTCTCATCTGTGGGAGTCCAGCCAAATACATCTGTCTGCAATCACAGCGATGAGAAACCATGAGACCAAGGCAAAGTCTACAAAGTTTTGCCTCCTATATTTCAATTATTAGGTACCGCAAAACAGGAAAATAACAGTAAAAGTTGTAGGCTATTTTGCAGCTTACTGATGTCTTTATCCCACAGTGCTCTTCTCAGGAACCCTCCTACACCTTGTCTCTTTAAACCTTGCTGTGTTTCATTCTGTGGGTTTTCAGGAAGCGCTTTCAGAGATTAACATTTGGGCATCTGTGTATCATTTAGTATGCTAAGTTTCTGAGAATCTAAATATGGCAAATGCCATACTGGCATTTCATGTCGATAAATAACACCCTGAATACTGTAGAGGATTCACCTATTTAGAGCAAATTAATAGGAAACTTCAGAATATCTCCATTATCATAGTCTCTTATGATAAATTATGTAAGAAAAATAATGAAATACATCTTTGCAATGATCATAGAATCATAGAATTTTTTTATTACATTAGTAGTTGGGCAGCATTGGCTGAAGAAACTGACACACCCTAGTCACCATACCCTGTTGAACAAACTAGACTTGAACAAGCTTGAAGCTTGTTTTATTTTTTTTTAACGTCTTTTCTTTTAGAGAGAGTTTTTTCCCTTTTGAATATCATATTTAGGTTATTCTTTCTTTCCAGCTGTCTCTTTTCTTTGGGTGTTATTTTACAGTATGTATTTATTTTCATTGTTTCATCCTATGTCTTGTTTGTTCTTTTTCTGTTCCTGTACACTTATTCATGCTCTTCATTTCCCCTTCTTTCTGGAGCCCTTTTACGTCTATCATCCCCTGAGACTGGCTGGTAAACAAAAGAATTTTCTTGACGTCTCTTAAAACCCTTTGCTACTTGGTTTTCAGTCTAGCTTTTATAGTGGAAACCCATCCTAAGACTCATCGGGATTATCCATTTTCTATGCTTGTACTTGCTGTTGTTATTGCATGTTTGTGTTAGGATAATAAGGCCTGCAGCTCTAGGTTTGTATAAGCAGTGACCAGTAGCTGATAACATGATCAAGTAAGTTTACACCTACACCCCCACACCCCTCACTCCACCCCACCGCAGCTGTTTTTTGGAACACTATTTATTCAAATATAAAATAATTAGCAATGCTTGGCATGCTTAGATTCCCAGGCCTTTCTTAATCTTTGACATGGAGATTTGGATAGAACTTAGTATCTGCAGGGCCCTACCAGCTCTAGGACGTGGATGGCGTAATAGTTAAAACAATTGTTCAGGTTTTTTTCAGAAAGATCTTTTAACAAGGTATATATTCCATTTCACTATTCCTTCTTTCCAGATAATGTTTCAAATGTTTTTAAGGCCTTTGTCATACCACTTCCGCATGCTGGTGAAGAGGATGCTCAGGTTGGAGGAGACTGGCTGTGAAAATACCAAAGCTAAGGACTTGTATCATTTCTGTGCAAGTATGGCTCAGGATATTCTTCACTGGGCTATGTTGCTGGTGTCCTCACTTATTACAGTCTTCTTAAGTGAGTTGGTTTTTTTTTAATTAGAAATTCCAAAAGCCATTTCACTGAGTAGTCAAACATACAACAAACCTGCAATTCACGTGACATCTCTGTCTTCCCTTTGTCATGCATTTAGCTGTATTTTGCTCTACTTTTTGATTATTTTCATATCTTTTTGCAGCCTTGCTCACTAATATTTCTCTTTGCAGAGCTAAAGTTACTTTTTCTGTACCATCTGACTTCTCCAGTCCAGGCCCCTCTCCATCTCACCATGTCAGGAGTGCTGCCAACTGTCCTTTCCAGGCCTTAACAGAGAGGCAAAAGCCAGTGCTGAAACTCTAATGAGAGACCTGTTCAGAGAGAGATAAGCACCAGCTGTTGCACTACTCCACTGTTTGTTGTTTTTTTTTTTTTAAAGGTTAACTCTGCTGGAAAGCTCAGAAACTGAGAAGAAACTATTGAAAGGAGTGATGATTATGTTGGAGACTGGTATAAGGAGGTAGCGTGAACAGAGGAGTTTTTTTTGAATATTATATCTACCCCACCAGCAGTACCTTTTCTGACCTAATCAAATCCTGCACTTACGGAATAATAGAATCATGCAATAGTTAGGGTTAGAAAGGACCTTAAGATCATCAATTTGATAGGTGGATAACTCGGTGGATAAAGAACTGGCTGGATGGCTGCATGCAAAGATTTGTGCCCAATAGCTTAATGTCCAGCTGGAGACCAGTAATGAGTGGTGTCCCTCAGGGACTGGTGTTGGGACAGGTCTTTTTCAACATCTTTGTGGATGACATGGACAGTGGGATTGAGTGCACCCTCAGCAAGTTTGCCGATGACACCAAGCTGTGTGGTTCAGTTGATGCACTGGAGGGAAGGAATGCCATTGAGAGGGACCTTGACATGCTTGTGAGGTGTGCTTATGCCAATCTGATGAAGTTTAACCATGCCAAGTGCAAGGTCCTGCACCTGGTTCAGAGCAATGCCAGGCACAGCTCCATATTGGGCAGAGAAGAGATTGAGAGCAGCCCTAAGGAGAAGGACTTGGGGGTGTTGGTCAATGAGAAAACGAACATGAGCCAGCTGCAGTGCGCGCTTGCAACCTGGAAAACCAACCGTATCTAGATGTTCTTAAGGTCCTTTCCATCCCTAACTATTCTATGATTCTATGATTCTATCATCTAGTTCCAACCCCCCTGCCATGTGCATGGACACCTCACACTAAATCATGTCACCCAAGGCTCTCTCCAGCCCAGCCTTGAACACAGCCAGGGATGGAGGATTCACAGCTTCCTTGGGCAACTCATTCCAGTGCCTCACCACCCTTGCAGTAAAGAATTTCTTCCTTATATCCAATCTAAACTTCCACTGTTTAAGTTTGAATTCCTATCACTACAGTTCCTAATGAAGAGTCTCTCCCCAGCATACTTATGGGCCCCCTTCAGATATTGGAAGGCTGCTCTGAGGTCTCCATGCAGCCTTCTCTTCTCCAGGCTCAACAGCCCCAACTTTCTCAGCCTATGTTCATATGGGAAGTGCTCCAGTCCCCTCATCATCCTCGTGGCCTTCCTCTGCACTTGTTCCAACAGTTTCATGTCCTTTTTTATGTTGAGGACAGCAGAACTGTACGCAATACTCCAAGTGAGGTCTCGCGAGAGCAGAGTAGATCACCCTATAAAGGGCATGACTTGAGGAAAACTTTCTAAATAGAAACTACCAAGCTGTTATATAATATTTATAAATCATAAGCATGTTCATTATTGCAAGAGGGAAAAAGAAAAGCATGAGAAATTATGTCACAATTACTTGCAATCGGCAATTCAGATGTCATTAATCTACTATGCACGTGCTTGCCTGTAGTGCAAGGTCTTGACATTTTAATATATGAAACCATTACTTTGGCAGGTGAATTTAATGCATCTACCTGTAGCTGCTTCCTCTCCTAAAATATTACCTGGTAGGATATTATGGCAGCACTCTTACAAGTCTCACCAAGGATGCTGTGAAGAGAGGATGTTCTCAGTGCATGCAGGTTCCCAGTCACCTCTCACCAATGAGAAAGAAATATTTAAAAGATCTGATCATGTCTGAAGATGTAGCTTCAATTTATTCAATAATTCTATTATTTTCTATTCTGAATTATTTTATTTCCTTTCACAATTTCATTCTGGTTTTGTTTATTGATTTGTTTTTCCACCCGTGAAAATTCTAACCATATTATATGTTCTAGATGCAGATTTAAGTCTATTCAGGACACTTCAGATTCACATACTTTATCCTATTTCTAATGAAGAGTATTATTCATATAAGTCTAATCTGTCCATGTTTCTATTCACAATTGCCTTCAGGAAGCTCCTTTTACTGGAATGAAGAGATTTCAAGCAGTGAGAAATTGGAAGCTTGTTACCCAAAGGTCATTCCTATTAGGTCAAAAGCCCAAATACTCTTACCAGCTGATGAAATAAGGAAAGATTGTGGTGAAAATGTTCAAAGCTGAAAAGAACATGAACTAAGTCCATGCTGTTGCTCTTTGCTGAAATCCTTCCTGGTAGAAGTGTTCCTAGCTGCTGAAAAGGGTGGTTTGATTCTACCTATATGCTTCAGGCATGCACAGACTTTTCTTCATCCTGCAATCTATATATAAAATTTGTTATTTCTGTATTTATTAATCTAGAGTGAGATTTTCTACACCTTCAACTTTTATCTCACCATGTCCCCAGAAATTAAACAGTAACAGGAATAGCAACCAGTAAATACAGTTCTCTGGTACGTCGGGGAGCTGTCAGGACAAGGTCCCAGTGTTAAAATTGATCTGTTCATATATGGCAACTCCAGCTTATGCAGGACCTTTGTAAACCCAGTGTAGAATTGCTCAGCAGTTACCTACTTTGGCAATTTCTTAAACAGCTTGGTAGCTTACCTCCCAGTCTGGCAGGGAAAAAAGCTGACACAAAAGTGGCAATCCCCATCACTTTTTAAGGGAGTTGTTAGGTTTTCATATGAGCTGTGCTTTCCAATTCAGCTTTTTTTAGTAGAAACGGTCAGGTGTGACTCTAGCTGTGCTCTGCTACCTGTGGTGGCATAAAATATAGGCATTTCTCTCATGCAAAGCCTAAAAGTCGTAAGATTCCATAGCAGTGGGGGAAAAGGACTGGATTGTGAGTTCATGTAAAAGCTTATCCTGAAGCACTGGAATCACAAAACTCAAATAGTTAATGGTTTAAGCCCCCCACCCACGCAGTTTTACTCACTCACTCACTCCCCCACTTTTTCTTCCCCCAGTCCCAGGGGGATGGGGAGGAGAATCAAAAGAATGCAATTCCCACAGGTTGAGATAAGAACAGTTTAGTAACTAAGGTATAACACAAACCATTACTGCTACCACCAATAATAATAATGACAGGAGAAATACAAGGAAAGAGAATACAACTGCTCACCAAGCCCGACCCAGCCAGTGCACCCCCCAACAGTGACCCCCCAGAGTACCAAAAACCTGACCATGCCGTGCACCCCCAGTCCACCACCACACCCTTCTGGGTCTCTGCCCTCCAGTTTCACCTCCTGGACATGACGTGCTGTGGTATGGAATAACCTCTTTGGTCAGTTTGGGTCAGGTGTCCTGTCTCTGCTTCCTCCCGGCTTCCCCTCCTCCCTGGCATGGCATGAGGCTCAGAAAGTCCTTGATCAAACCAAAGCATTGCCAAGCAGTAACTATAAACACTGGTGTTATCAGCGCTGCTCCCCGGCCCAAAATCAAAAACACAGTGCTGCACCAGCTACCAAGAGGGAGAAAAATGACTGCTGCTGCTGAACCCATGACAGAGAGACATCTGCTACTAGCTGTGGCCAGCTCTATACATTACATATAAGATGGCCTTCCAGGAAGCCACTGAAGCTTCACTGGCTGAAGTACTTGCCCTGTTAATTTTTAGTGTTATGCAGTAGGAATATCATTATGTAGTCTACAGTAGCTCATTTGTGGCTTTTTTAATACTGAAATAAAGTCAGTTATGAGTCAAATAACATGGCTTTTCACCTCCCTCTGTTTCCTTCCTGAACTTTCTCCTGATATTTTTCTGACAAGATCTTGTCAATAGGTATAAATATGGAATAGTAGTTCAGTGACCCAGTTTTCACAGTAATTGCCATCATTTGTGAATAAGTCTCTTCTGCTCTGTTAATGAAATTATAGGCTTTAGTGAATGTTACTATAGGAAATGTTATTTTGGTGTAGAGGTTAGAAAGGGAATACATGGGAAAAGGAAAAAAGTTTTATTTCCGCACTTTTGTGTTTATAATGCTTAAATCCCAAGACAGCAAAAGCTGCTTCTTGAGCAATAGGTACACTGAGAACATTTAGGAGCATTGCTTTTGTGGAAAAAGAGAAAATATATTTTCTTTAAATGGAAGGTGATTCAATGTGTGTTAAGAAACTCTGTCAATGGCTGATCCAGATCTATTTATTTAATTATTTATTTATTTATTTTAAAGAGAACCTCTGTACTTCTAGTTGGTTTTCCCAGTTAGGAAACATTTTCTATTTGACACTGTATGTTTAATTAGATAAAACAAATATCTAATTTTTATGTTACGAACAAATATTTTTAAATAATTCAGATTCAAGCACCATCAAAGACACAGACTTACTTTTCCGGTTGTGGTGTTTGCAGAATAATCTGGAAGTTGGATGATTACTTTATACTTAAGTGATGGCATGAAGATGATTTAGGATTTTCTAGTTACGTTGTGAAGATCTAAGAAATAATAAGAAAAGTACATCAGGGTACAGAAATTCAGTAACATATTGTTCAGGAAGTCTTTACTTGAGTAAAGATATTACAATAGTTCTTCTGTCTTTTGTTGTAGATATTAATTTTGTGTGCAATTAATTTCATTAATTTCCAGTTATTAAACATCCTGGAAGCAATGTATGTTCCTTAGAATGGCCTGAAATGGGATACAGAAGAATGTAGAATGGAATGAATAATGGAATATTGCTAAGGTACTCTAAACCTGAAATGGTATATGTTCCTATAAGTACAGGAAAGAAGAAGACGAAACAAGCAGCTGTTCCTTGCTATGTGGTTCCTGGTAAATAGATTGTATATTGGATGCGAAATGATGCACATTCTACGTGGGCTTCATAGAAATTTCTTTGATGCTCAGAAAATGTATCTAAAAGATAATAGCATAAGATAGACCTTTTCTCCATTTTGTAACAGGTCTATATATTTCTAAGGCTCTAAGGCTCTGAAGGCCACTCACAAGTTCTTAATAGCACAAATAGTCACTGGTTTCAAGCTTCCAGTTTGCAATCCGGAGGAAACATGGATTTTTCTGTAGTCTTAGGAGCTTGGAGCCTGAATTATGTTGTTGTTTTTTTTTTTCCCTGGCATTCCAAATTGCTAGATATCTAGCTAGCTTTTAAGTCCACAGCTTCAGTCAGTGTTCCCAAGGAAACTTTGGAGATGTTACCAAGAAAAAAGAAGATATTTCAGTACTAAGTACTATCTTGTCCATATATTTGTTAGTAGTCCTAATGCCTAAAGAAAACCTTTGAATCAGATGAAACTTAAGAATATAACACACAATATCAAGTATCTGTGATACAATAACAACACCAAAACCCCCCAAACAACTCCCAAACAAACCAACAAGCAAAAGAAAACCACCAAAATACCCAGGAAAACAGAAAGGTGCAACTGTGGGTGCATCAGCAGGATGTGACAGAGAAGAATACCTAACATTTTGCTGTCATTGTAAAATTGCCACGAAAAAGGGAAATGTAGTGTGAGGAGTTACCAAGCAAATATTTCTTGGTCTATGAAACTATCAGTGCTATTGCATGAAGGAGTGTTGAAATCTCACCTGAACTGTTTATGTCATAGATAGTAAAAGTTCAAAAAAAAGATGATGTTAATCTTGCGCATGTGTGCAAAAGTAATTTTAAGAAGACCATTTTAGGATGCTCTCAAAGAGGACGGAAAACTCATACGATGCAGCAGAAGGAAAATGAGCAGGAATCTGTTTATTTTACTGACTGGGAATAACAACTGGAGATACAGCAGTGATCAATACTCAAGAACAATACTGCTATGAAAAAAAACATATAAGCTGGAAATTAATTTAGTATTTAAATAAATTTATGGGTATTAATTTTCAGAGAGTTTTGGAAGATGCTTGACCTGTGCGCTGATTTTAGCTGGGATAGTGTGAATTTTCTTTATACTAGCTTCGATGGGGCTATGCATTGGATGCGTGCTGAAAATAGTGTTGCTAACAAAGGGGTGTATTACCGATTATTGCTGAGACATGCTTACATGTCCTTGAGGCCTTTCCTGCTCCTCTTCCTACCCCACCAGTGAGCAGGCCGGGGGTGCACAATAAGCTGGGAGCAGCTAATTGCTCAAAGGGAGATTCCACACCACCCAACATCATGCTCAGCGTATAAAGCTGGTGAAAAAAGAAGGAAGGAGGGGACTTGAGGAGTGATGGCATTCATCTTCCCAGGTAAACATTACTTGTGATGGAGCCCTGCTTTCATGGAGACGGCTGAACACCTGCCTGCCCATGGGAAGCAGTGAATGCATACAGTATTTTGCTTTGTTTACACACACAACTTTTGCTTTACCTATTAAACTGTCTTTATGCCTTTCTCACTTTTACTCTTCTGATTCTTTCCCCCCTCCAACTGGGGAGGAAACTGAGTTAGTGGCTGGGTAATGCTTATTTGCTGGCTGGGGTTAAACTATGAAAATCAGTTTTTAAATTACACTTGCTAATTGCATAAAATAGTTGAAATTTTATCACACAAATGAAAGGGACTGTATTGGATACTCTGTAAGATTGCTTTTGTCCTGTATTCCTAATGGGAGCCTAGAAATTAATTTCTTGACATATAGTGGAGGTGTAGAATTCCCATACCTTTTCCAAAGAGGCAATCCGGCAATAATTATATTTTTTTGACTGCAAAATTTCTTTCCACTTCTTCTTTTTAAAGATCCTTATACCTTGAAATATCAGTATCAAACATTAAAATGTAATGACATATATACTGGTAACATTTTGTAAATAAACACTGTAGTCTATATAAGGCACATTCAAATTAAATTCTCATGAGAGTTCTCTTCCATTACTTCTATTCCTGTTCCAGTTTTAATTCCAGAAGTTTACCTGCAGCTTCCTATGCCATCTCTCTGATGTCTTTTCAGAGCTTGTACTGCTCTTCCTGTATCACTCAGAAGGTCTGTGCTTGAAAGGGCAGATCTGACAACTGCAGAGGTAAAAGAGCTTGGCCAGATTTTAGCCAACTTTTATAAGATTCAGTAAAGTCTTGGTAAAGAATCAATCCTCAAATCTTCTTCTTAATTTGAACTAATCTTGAAACTGATAGCCAGTGATTTCAGAGTGTTGCTAAAGGGGGTAGCTGTTACTAATGCTTCTTGTGTGTGTGTGTGTGTGTGTGGTACGCACGCGCTTCTGTGAAGGCAGTAGGAATACAAGGAAGTGTCTTGTTCGACATCACACAGCAGATCCATAGCAAAACTGTGAACAGTTACCAGGAGTGCTAGTCTGGCACTCCAGTCTTCAGACTGCACTGATTTTGACAGTTTGAGCTCATACATTATTTATACTTATCCACAAAATAACAATATTCTACAATACTGAAGAACTAAATTAGGCAACTTCTTGCATTTTGAAAAGATCATTTTGAAGGGCAAGCACTTTGCCAGAGCCTAGAGGTATTTTCCTAGTCTTAACTACTAAAACAAGAAGTTATTGCACAGCTACACTGAAGTGCAAAAGACTTACAAAATCTTCCCTAAGACTCAAATTTTCAGTATCTAAACTGTAGTATTTTGATTCTTCTTTCAGCTAATGGTTAACATATAAAAAAATACTAGCTTAATGTTTCTGTGAAATCAAATAATAATGGTACAAATTATATAAACAATTTAAAACAATCAAAATTTTATGAGAAAATCATTATTATATTAATGGAATAAGAAGGAATTTAGATATATTCTCTGACCTCATTCTTACATGATATTTTAATAGTGCTCTTTGAAGTGCATATCAAAGGTGCCATGGGGAAGTGGACTAAATGACCAGTCAAGAGTTTTTCATAACACAACAATATAATAGATATATATTTACATATATATTTATTGCATGTTATTTATTAAAAATAGTAATGTATGCAAGTAAGAGAAATATTTTGATGTTTCAGATGAAATATTTTGTCTCTCAAAGAGTTGTTGCCAATAGCTCAATGTCCAAGTGGAGACCAGTGACTAGTGGTGCTTCTCAGATGTCAGTATTGGGTCTGGCACTGTTTAATATCTTTGTCAGTGACATGGACAGTGTCTGAGCACACCCTCAGCAAGTTTGCCAATGACATCAAGCTGTGTGTTTCGGTTGATATGCTGGAGGGAAGGAATGCCATCTAGAGGGATCTTGACATGCTTGAGAGGTGGGTCTGTGCAAACCTCATGAAGTTCCACAAGGCCAAGTGCAAAGTCCTACAGAGCTGTGGCAATCCCAAAAACAGGCTGGGTGGGGAATAGACTGAGAGCAGCCCAGGGGAGAAGGACTTGGTGTTGGTTGATAAGAAACTGAACATGAGCTGGCTTCAATGTGATCTTGCAGACCAGGAAGCCAACCATATGCTGGGCTGCATCAAAAGGAGCATGACCAGCAAAGTCCAGGGAGATCATCTTCTCCTGTGCTCTGCTCTTTTGAGATCCCACCTGGAGTAATGTATTCAGCTCTGGGCGAACCTGCATTAGAGGGAGCTTAGAGAGTCCAGAGAAGGGCCATGATGATGATCAGGGGGCTGGAGCACCTCTCTTATGAAGACAAGCTGAGAGAGTTGTGGTTTTTCAGCTTGGAGAGGAGAAGGTTCCATGGACAACTTGTAGCAGTTTTCCATTACCTAAATGGGGGCTACAAGAAATCTGGAGAAGAATTTCTTACAAGGGCATGTAGTGATAGAACATGGGGAATGGCTTGTAACTGACAGAGGATAGATTTAGATTAGATATAAGAAAGAAATTCTTTACTGTGAGGGTGGTGAGACACTGAAGCAGGTTACCCCAAGAAGTTGTGATTGCTCCATCCCTGGAAGTGTTCAAGGCCAGGCTGGATGTGGAACAACTTGGTCTAGTGGAAGGTGTCCCTTCTCGTGGTGGGGGAATTGTTGGGACTAGGTGATATTCAAGGTCCATTCCAACCCATTCTATGATTCTATGATTTGATATCTTGTGCTTAGGGAGACCTAATATTTTCTGAAGAAATGAACTAAAACATTGCTTACATATCAGAAAGGAAATAAACTGACAATATGTGAGTTTCTAAACCAACAGAAGTCCAATTTTTCTCTAAACTCACAGTTTGCTTATGGAATTATTTTCTACATTTTGTACTAGAAGATAATATATTTCATGCCACTCCAGAGAAATACAGAAACATTTAAATAGCCTAACTGAAATATGTATCAAGTAGCTATTGCTAAAGCTGCTTACAAGCTACAGAATTAAAGAGGGATTTTGAAACATGAACAACTTCACAGAAATCATGAAAATGGACTAGATGTATTTTTTGTCTAGGTTCTTTCTTCATAACCACAACAAAATTAAATTGACTTTGACAGGAATTGAACATTAAAAACATTAACACAGTTCACCATGTTCTGGGCTAGTAAGAAACATCACTAGTTCTCTCACTACCATTTTTTATTTTGTTTTACTGCGTTTCATCATAGAGTGTTTAAAAGGAGAGGATTTTGTATTGTAAGAGAAGGCAATAGTTTATAGCTTGCTTTTACTGCTATTAAGATCTAATCTATCACTCGTTCAGTCGATTGTATTTGACAAGCAGCTTCTTAAACTTGAACTTTGTCATGCGGTGACAGATAACTTTGCCTGTTTGTGCAATTTCCTTCTTTTCAGAGGCTTTACTATGAAGTGTCTCATTATTAATCACCAGCTTTATATATGATTTGTTCTACCACATAGGCTTAAAAAGGGGAAAACAGCAACAATCAAACCTGTAAAAAGCCACTGGATGAAAGGAAAAGAGGTTTTATAGCACTACTTTGAAATGGTGGCAAAAATTATTTCCTGAAGAGACATAGAAATAGCAATTTGTTGGAAACAGGAATACATGGGAAATCAAATACCTGCTTTTCCCATTTATTGACTTATGTTCCTGCAAAAATTTCAGAAATGGTGTAAACCATACATTAGGTACATTTTAAGGACCATAAAAACCCCACATCTGAGTATAATACCCTGTTTGCGGAAAACAGTTCTGGATCCATGTGATGAAATAATTCACTATTGCTGGTGAACTTAAAACTAAGCAATTCAGATGTGTTTGGGTTTGTCAAGTTCTTTGTTCAGAGTTAAGTGCCCCAAAGTCCCAAAATGACCTTGCAAGCAATCTGCCCCAAATCCACAGGGCCCATTGTCATTCTTCCAGTGAGCCTCAGCCTTGCTTTGATCAGATCATCCAGCAGTGAGAATAATCCCTGCTGTCTATTCAGTCTTTTCTCAATTTGCTAGCAGTATCAAGACAGAAACTGTCTGTGATCGTACTTTTTTCTCTTCTACTTTGTCAAGGAAAAAGGGGTTTGTGCACTTTTCTGTCTGTGTGGATCTAAAGAAAACTACAGTCTAGGAAAAGTGGATTTTTGCATCCTTTCTTTTTTGGTGTGAGTGGCTAGACAGAGCCATAGAGGAAAGGCTTTATGCAGGGAAAACTACCAAAATCTGAAATTGATCTGCTACAGGTTTTGCTTTACACAACAACTCACTGATGTTTTGTATAATTTTGTTAAGGGTGGCTTTAAAACACTGTTATATTTAAAGAAGAAGCAATAATGATGCAAATGTTGTATTTTTGTTTTGGTCATAATTTGAGAAATAAACCATTTGTTGTAGTCACAAAGACTGAAAATTGTTACAGGTTGAATGTCATTCCTCTGATATAGGAAGATGTGTAAGAAGATCATGTGAATTACAAAAAAAAAAAAAATCCATTCTCCGTCAATAAATCTACAAGGAATGGTTTTGCAGTTTTGATATTATTCAGTCATTCTTCAACTACTGTGACTTGGGGAAGCCTAGCTGAGAGCTGTTTTAATTTGTACGTACAGATGGAGAGAGGGACAGCAGAGCTACGCCACCTCACATAAGTTTGCATGGAGGCAGCACGAAAGAAAAGCTGGGAGGGAGGCCAGGAAACCTGCACTGTTCCCCAGAGAGGTTATAGGATCCCAGGATAGTTACCTGAAACAAGCCTTCAGTTTAATTTACAGAGAAATTTCCTATATCAAACCTCAAAGTTCATCTACAGAGAAGTATCCTATACCAAACTATCCTATTCCAAACTATCCTATTCTTCTTGTTGTTGAGGTTTGGGTTTCTTTTGTTTGTTTGCGTGTTTGCATGTTTGCTTCTTGGTTTTATTCTCAGCAGGTAAAATTAAATTTATTAGGTTCCTATATAATATGAAAAAACTGTGAGCATGATTTGAGGTCTTAGCAGTGATCCAATGGGCTTAATTGGCTTGAGGATTGAAAATAAAACCAGTTTCTAGAAATAAACTGGAGCAGAGAGTGACTTCAGGACACTGGCCCTTGTGTCTACCCATCCACTAAGTATTGTAAAGCTTTGTGTTTCATCAATGGAAATATGATTTTTTATCTGAATCAGCTGTCTGTGTTTCATGAGTTTCCAGCTTAGGGTGTAGGACAGCATGTAGAAGTAATACGATAGGGTTCTGAAAGAGACTTAACACCACAGACTTCTTATTTGATGACCATAATGCTAGAAAAGTGCTCATTGTGTCCATAAAGCATCTGGTCGGCTGATTTAACTTTTTTTCTTTCTTCAGGTGTCTGTGCAGCTTGTATCAAAATAAATACACAAATATCCACAAATTTTGCATTAAAAAGCACTATAGGATCTAGTTTAGCTCATATATTCCAAGCTGCTTTGGGGTTATACTAACCACAAATATAAAAGCATTGTCATTATAATCACATATATCCCTTCAGAAGAATTGCCATGATAAGACCACATGTGAGACTGATTTGACATTGGTTGCACTTGTGATTTTTGTAAATCACACACTGATTTACAAAAAGTTGCAATAGCCTGAACTGTCAGGATGCAGTAGTGAATTACACCTGCTGTAAGCCTTTGGCTATAGAAAAGGTAGAAATACACAGATGTACATAATTTCATGCGTACAGCCTTTATGAACAAAATCTTGAATAATTCTTGGGTTTATCGCAAAAAAATATTACTCATTATTGAAATAATAGCTTGCCATTTTCATGTCTAGATATTTACTAAGAAAATGAAGGAATTTTATGATTCCCATACACAGATTCTGAAAATTTCCACTGCCATATGCAATGATAGGACGCTTTTTGTTTTTCAGATGTGTGTCATTAATTGGAACATAGGATACAGTACAATGACTCTGTTAAAATTTTTTAGACCAATTTCTGTAATGGTTGCAAGGCAATTATTTCAATGATACACACTAGAGACTACTAGTTAATCAGTTGGCAAAGATGTGAGAAGCTTTTATGGATTTACAAAAGGTGGTATGACATGACATTTCTGTACAGCTGATCTAAAATCTGAAGAACGTAACATTCTTTTGCAGCTTCGATAACCTTTTTGAGCTGACGTAGGGCTATTCTGAAGACTGAATAAGTACAAGATCCTTCACACTGCAATTTCTGTTGAGACTTAACACACGTGGTTAGCTAGTACTCATGTACTTGAAAATGATTCACCTTTTCTGCCGCACTGCAACAACCATGTCTTGAAATATGCTGCTTATCATTTTATTGTATTTTCTGATGCTACCTCCAAGGGATACAAGCCCTCTAAAAAGACAGAATGAACGACACAAGAAGGCAAGTACAGAGTGCCTAAAATTATTCCTTTTCCTTGATTATATAAAATTCTCTGTGAAATGTGCATTCTGCAAGTTAGAAAAACCAGTGATTCAGCCACAGATCCTTAGTCATGTGTTTATTTATTTACACTCTCTATATTCTTTCCTCTCCAGATTTGCCAGACTCTCTTGTAGTAAATAATGCAGATCTAGCATTAGCATTTGTTGTGAATATTCCTTTGTGCTATAAAATTTGCTTTTTTGCAACTCTTCTAACATTAAATCTTTTGGATCGTGTCCCACTAAACTTTTCTCTAAATACTGAACAATTACAAGAATGCAGTAGGAAACAAAATTCTTTGGCATAAAATAGTTATCTTTCTCGTAGGAATGAAATTTTGTCAACAATCATTAAAATATAGTCACCAGCAATAAGTATTCTACTTCTTCAGTCATCCTCCTAACACCTCCCAAAGGTAATGTAAGGAAATGTGAAGAAATGGACAGGGAGAAAACAGCATGTCCATCATTTGTGTGTCTTTCGGAATATCTGATTATAAAGACCTGATTGAGTACCTGTGATTTCATCATTAAGTTAATCCACAGGTTTTTTTGGTATAGCCATGAGGACCCTATAGCAACCCTTTCCTCCTGCCCTCCAGATAAAATGATCATAAAATAAGTTTGTTTTAACTTTAAATGAGAGAAGATATGGTAAAAAATAACCCAAAGGATTTTATGTATGTAAGATTGAGAGGCCAGTCATTGTTTCAATGGATTCAGTAAATAACCAGCTAGGTGCAGATTTAGTCCAAGTTAAGTTCTTAAAACAGACTGATTCTTTGGAAACACAACTACAAATTGCTGAGGTACTTTTAAGACACTGAAATAAATTTAATTCTTCCATATCCAGTGCTGTGAGATTTAATTTTTTTCGTACCTTTTTATATTCAGATCTATCCACAGTCTGTACAAATCAAGGTAATAATTGCAGTTAAGGCATGAAAATAGCCTTCTTCCATTTGTGCCATTTTTTTATTCCTGTACAGTGTTAACTATTTTTAATCTTTCTGAAATCAGTCCCAGGAATATCTGCTCAGACAGAACTTCAGAAAGGTGCAAAATTCATAAATCATTCCTAGAACATACCACTGCAAAAGAAACTTTGTTCCTTAAACAAGAACTACTGCAAAACATGTAAACTTAATTCTGACCTTATTCCCAATGATAATGACACTTAATGACCATTTCAAACAATAACAAAGTTATATTGATTTTCCAGACAATGTATTTCTTGTAGATACTTCTGATTGCAAAATGGAAATGGAAAATTTTTGACAGTCAAATTTTATGCATCTTTCTAGTCTCATAATGTTTAATGTGTTTGTTATTTTTGGAAACTAACTAGTGGCATCAGATATTCACAAAGTGGATAGATTAAAAAGTATAGATTTGTTATTTCAAAGCATTTGGCAAATAAAAATGTAAAATTCCACTTTTAGGATTTGAAACTTTGGGGCTTTTAATTTAAGACTGAATTTTCTCAGAACTTTATTTACCACATATATAGGCTTATTGACTACAATTTATAGTTTCATACATAATTAGATAGAAAGCCAATTCTTTTCTTTAGGTCGAGACATCTAGGTAAGGTGTATGTTGAGAGCTTGCAAAATTGCTTCTTTTCCCTACTTTGTCCTTTCCTTCAGTATTTTAATGTCTGATACGTGTGATCAAAAAAGCCCTTCGAAATCAAGCATTAAAAGATTTAAGGAAAAATTTACTGATTTAATGGAACACTGCATTTCTTGTCAGAGATGCGTCAGAGAGCCTGCTTAGCATAACACAGCAGGAAGTCTAATAAGAGTAGAAAAGAGGGAAGAGTTAAAAAGGACTGTTTTACTTTTCTATAAGTCAGTATTTGACAGAAAGATTTGGGTTGTTAACAAATACTTTTATGTTTGTTACTTTTGTGAATCTGTAAAGAATGGGTAGGCATAAACAACAGGTCAGAAGAGAGATCAGCCATGACTTATCATTCATAAAATGGTGCTATTCATAAAACAGGGTTTTTTGCTCTTGAGTTGCTAAAATTCACAATGATAATTATTATGGCGACTTTTAAAAATCTGTGTCAGACAATCCAAAGACCTAACAAAATTAGATACTATTTGTGGACATCACAAGGGAAATGAAAATGAGTTTTTGAGGACTGAAAATCTTGTTCCACTCTTATGCAAATCAGTCTCTCTGGCCAAATTAAGTTTGCCTGTGGGGTAGAAGTAGAGACTGGAGGAGAGATACAGATTGCTATTCAAATGAGATGTTCAATGTTATTAGGTTCTTGATTCAAATAAATCCATAAAGCATGAAGTCTTCATCCAGTTATTACACATGGCAATTTGTCATATGTCAGTTGAATATTTACAATATGTGCACAGTTTTAGTTCACTAACAATGTGGAGTAAAGTGTCTATATTTAGGTTGCAAAGAAAGTGGACCAAACAACATTAATACTATCACTCCTTAAATACATTAACTTACATTACTGCAGACAAAATGTGTACAAATGAACAGTTACTTCATATCAGCAAAAGTTGCTGCTGTAAACTGACTGGGAGGTTTAAGCACTGGAATTTGCCGGCATTGACATCAAGGCTAGCGTCAGTAGATCAAATGACATGAGTTAAAAGGAGAACTAAAGAAAAAGGATACAGGCCTAATGGCAATGTCAGGTCATGAGACTGAACAAGGGTCTTCTGTTGAAATAAAGGATTGTGTCAAATACTATGCCTTGGTAGGAAAAATTGATTGGCAATTAAAGAGGAGTTAGAGGCAGCATTTGAGTTCTAAAAGTCCTGTAAATTGATTGTGTTGACGGGGACAAAATATAACTCAAAGTGTCCAGCTCTTGCCTAAGTACGAGTATATTGCTCAAGAAAAATGTGATAAGCTTTCAGTTCGATTCCAGAAGAATGTGCTGGTAGATGATCATCAGGTTATATTCAGAACTTGAAAGAAATGGCTGCAGATCTTATCATAAGTGTATTTTTTGCTATATATAAAAAAAAATATAATAAAAAAATATTCAAAAGACACTCAAATATTGCCATTATATCTTCTAGTGAAAAGTTTATCCAAAAGAACTGCCTCTGGACACACCTTCAGATGAGAGCTCTGTAGCTCCCCTGAGACATCTCAAAGGGAATTACAGGCAAGGAATTTTCTTCAGGGTGAGGTGAATTGTAATCAATCTTGCCACCTTGTCAAAAGCACTAAGAGGAGCCTACAGAGATGTGCTGGCTATTATTTCTCTGAAGCATGTCTCCTTGGAATGAAATTTGTTTGTGGAATGCAGACAGACTTATGCCTGCACTGCTCACTGTGCTTCCCTACAAGAGCTAATGTCTATATCTACTTCAGGCTACACGATTTCTCTTTTTAACACTTTATGAAGGTGTTTTATTCCCTGTGTGCTGATAGTTCTCATCGGCCCAAGGCAGAAATGAACACAGTTCTCAAAGGAGAGATAATTATCATAGTTATTTAGCACTTACCTGTTTTCTGTGAGTGTGACCAGCTGATATGTTACATATAACATTTTTACAGATGTTCTTCCAGTTGTTCTGCCAGGACTTAGGCAAAAAATCCTTCTGCAACAATAGATGAGGAAATATTAAACACATCAAACAGTTTATACAGCTCTGAAGTGATTTTTCATGTGGGTTTCCAGCTGATCCAATTGCAAGTACAGCAAAAACTTAAAAATGCATATTGTTTCATAGTTGAGAGTGACTTGAAGGTATCTCCGGTTTATATAAAAACTAATGAGAATGCCAATGTGTTATTAAAAAAAAAATAGTCTTCCACTCTTTTTTTTATTTCAATGGAAACTGGGGTTCTGTACAAAGAAGAAGAAACTGATTGTACTGTTCTTTCAGCACACCAGAAAACATACTCCAAGCAAAGAATTTAAATCCAGGATCATGGTGTTGCAGGTTCTTAGTTACAAGGTTTGATATATTTCCAAAAATTGGATGTAAGGGGTTCCTTGGTCATGTGGATTAATGCAAGAAGGCTGAGTGATAATTATATTCGTAGAATCATAAAATGGTTAGAGTTGGAAAGAACCTTAAGATCATCTAGTTCTAACCCCCCTGCCATGGCCAGGGATACCTAACTTTAGAACATGTCGTCCAAGGCTCTATCCAACCTGGCTTAATTCTTTCTGGCCTAATTCACACTCAAGTATTAAACCATGTGTTTTGGAAGCAAATACTGCTATACTTCCTGTCAGCCAAAAATCTGCATGACTTAGTCATGAAGAAGACCAGATAACTAACATCTCCCAGACACCTCCATTTTCCTGCTCCTGTACAATGCTCCTAGTACCTTCAGGTCTCTCTTGCACTTACCTGCTATCAGGTTTGCAAATGGCAGGAGGTTCTGTGTCAGATGCTGCTGATTCGTAGTTACATATGCTAGCTGACCAGCTCGGATGGGCCTGAACTCAGGCTGCTGCCATGGCTGCTACTTTTAGAACATGTTGAGAACACTGAAGGGAGCTACAGGTTACGACAGGTTTTATTTAAACACAACCTTTACAAGAAACTAGTTTGAATAAGGATAACTTAAAGACTGTGATAAGGTAGATAGGCTTTGAAAAATATCCTCCTATCTCCTACCAGGTTCTTGAAAATATCTTGAAAATGGTTTCAACAATTTTGCTGTCATGCCTATATCTTTGTAAAATATCCTCTTTTCTGCTAGTATTAAGTTAGACAGTGTATCTGCTCTCTGCTGTTTTCAAAATCTCTTCATATATCTCATGCTGGTGACTTCTGGTCTTCTCACCATTCATTGTTTTCTGGGAAAGAGAAGTTCCCCTCTTCCAGAATGGATCTCCTCCCCATGAACTGCATGGCTTTCAGTTAAGACAAACAAGAATACATTTATTTTCCCTGCCCAGACGACTGTTTTGAAAGGACACAATTGACAATTCCTCACAAACAAAAGAATTGTGCTACTGGATACACCAGTCAGCAGGCTAAGAAAAAGTAACTGCTAATTTTGTTCACTTGCTATTAAAGTGTAAGAATTTAATATCTTTGGGCACTTAAATGTCTTCCTTGGGTTTGTTTTTGGTGGGTCAGCCGAAGTTTTTGGAGAAGGAGAATGAAAGATGGACAAGTAGCCAAACTGCTGCCTAGAAAGTCTGGTGAAAGAAATATTAAGCTATCCTTATATGTATCTTGTATATCTTAAATATTTGATTCATGTCAGCTGTTAATGCTGTGATGCATGTTGTTCAGAGTACACTGCTTAGTTCTCTGTTGAATCAAATATCTTGTATGTATAGTTTTTATATTATAAAGTTATCATTAAAGTTTTCCTGTGGTTAGAGAGAGAAAATATTGATTTATATACACACACCAGTTATTTTCTTTATTTTTACAGACTAGTGATCCACACGCAGCTACCACAGAAAAATCTCTTTCAGTTTATATCTAAATCATTCCATTCACGTTTTAAATATGACTGCATTCATTCACTAGGAATAATTACTAGGTTTCCTTTTCTATATGGAAGCTGTATGTATTTCATTCTATCAAATCACTCTACTACGAGTAATTGGTCAATTTTTTTTCATATAAACCTACAGTGTTTTGTTGGTGGTTTTGTTTTTTGTTTTGTTTTATTCCTCTCCTTTTTATTTTAACTGTAACTCTCATGGAGAAACAGCTAATGAACTGAGCAATAGCCAGCCTCATCCACGATGAAGACCCGACTCCTAAGACACTGTCAGGGTAGATACGGAGAGTGACAGACTCATTAAAAAACGCTGGAAGCTCTACACTGACACTTAGCTATGCCCCATTGTTCAGCTCTACTATACCAGGAAAAGCCAAGTCTTGCTTTCAAGCAGTCTGGTACAGATTTCCTCTAGTTCATCTCTGCAAAATAATAAGTGCTAATTGTAATGTCTCAGGTCAATTTGTCCAAAAAGCAGACAGAAAAATAATCGCTGACATGCAGAAAGATCTTGAGCTACTCCTACTCCACAGGACCTTTATTTTCTGCTTGCCCAAGTCAGGGTCCATGAGATCTTAGGGTTATTAAATGTTAACTGAACAAAGACCAGAAAGAAATTTTAAAGCACATGCAGTAAGGACCAAACCGACTTAAAATGTAAGGATCTCTTTTGCAAAACTGCTGTTTTGTTGTAAGAGCAGTATTTGCTGAATGAGAAGAAAAAGAAGTCAGATGACTTCATGTAACTTCCCAATTCAGAACACTAGAAATGAAATGTGCTGCTCAATAGGCTACTTTTACTGCCTACTTCTCATGTCTTTTAGAGTAGTGTGAATGCCAGAGAGTCAAGTGTGCATTAATGACGAAGACTTGGAAATAAGATTGCAGTTGTGCTTCTGTGCGAAGGGATATAGACCAGGAATCATTATCCAAGATCTACAAAAGATTTTTTACTTGCACACTGTTAGGTAGATGTTCAAGTTCTCCTTGAATATTATTAGGTAATTGTTCTATCAGATGTCATCAGCAGCATAGATTCAAATGGGTAACTGCTCACCTAAACTTATTAACATGATGGTGGCTTATTTGTCAGGTAACAGATGAAACAAATCTACACATGAAGTTGGAAGGGATGAGGTGAAGCTCTCAGCTTTTATAATGCAATTTTCACAAATGCATAATACTAAGCCTTCCCTAATTCTATATTTTAAAGCCATATAAACTGAAAAGATTGGTTAAATGGATGTAACAGCATATGGTTTTGATCTATCTGAACATGTTGACCTTTTCAGTACAAAGCAGTGGGGGAGACTAAGAGCACTGACCCAGGAAACACCCAGCAGTGACCCAGGAAATGCCCAGAACACAGAAAACCGATACTAAATTTGGCTCTGGAGACTTAAGGTCCCAAAGGACAAGGACTTTCTGGTCTGCAGCCTTTTGGATAGTAACATTATGTAGCTGAGTCCCGCATGGCATCCTATTCTTGTGACTTGTGTTCAAGGTGCTTTATCCTTTACATAGGGCAGAAGGGAACATTCTAAAAACCAAACAATAAACTCCCAAAACATTTTGTGCGTTACCTTTCCCTGAAACAGGTGATAAGACTTGAGTTACTTCCATGCACAGTCCTGTGTTCCAGTCTATGAAGGCACTATCACCTCTTTCCGTGGAAAGGACAGGCTGCACTCTTGATGTTGTTCTCACCATCACACATTCAGCTCCTCTTTGGAAAGAGAATGTAATCTGTGCTTCCAGTCTTACAGAAAAGACCATGAACTACCATGCAAATCATGCAAGATCAGTCTCTCTTTGGAGTTTTTTAGCCTAAGCTATAAACCTAATTATGATATTGTTTCTGTTTAGGACAGGATTAGTCTAAGAAATTTACTCCTTTGTCGTTTCTCACTTAGTGCTGTGGACATATTCACTCCTTAGAACATGAAAGTATTAAAAAATAATCAAATACCATAATGAATGCCAAATTTAAGAAATATGCCAGTGTTTCTTCAGGAAAAAATTCAGACTGTTGTCACTTCTCAGTGCATAGTAATAACCCCAAAACCTTATGTCCTGGGTTCAGCAGTAGCAGTCATTTTTTCTCCTTCTTAGTAGCTGGTGTAGTGCTGTGCTTTTGACTTTCAGCCTGGGAACAGCGCTGATAACACCTAGGGTTTTAGTTGCTGCTCAGTAATGTTTATGCTGACCAAGGACTTTCTGAGTCTCATGCTATGCCAGGGAGGAGGGGAAGCCAGGAGGCAGCAGAGACAGGACACCTGCCCCAGACTAACCAAAGAGGTATTCCATACCACAGCACATCATGCCCACTATATAAGCTGGGGGCAGTTACCCGGAAGGGTTAGCTCACTGCTTGGTCAGGCTTGGTATCAGTTGGCAGGGTGGTGAGTGGTTGTATTCTCTTCCCTTGTTATTTCTCTTATCATTATTATTATTGGTGGTAGCAGCAGTGGTTTGTGTTATACCTTAGGTACTGGACTGTTCTTATCTCAGCCCATGGGAGTCACATTCTTCTGATTCTCCTCCCCATCCCTCTGGAGTTATGGGGGGTGGTGGTGGAAGGGGGGAGTGAGATAGTGGCTGCACGGTTCTGAGTTACGGCTGGGCTTAAACCACGACACCATAACACTTATGTTGTTCTAGGCATCAGTAACTTTCATCTGGGCTGCTTCACACATTGGATCTTGTTTTTCTTTTGACATTGGAGAATAATTTTTGCTTGTTAATTTATTATTTCCCTGCAATTGTCATTTTTATTTTCTTCTTACCTTCTAGGCATGGTGAATGTTTATATTGTGCTAACATGATGGCTTTCAACTTTTCTAGAAATTGATTTATCGAAGGAAATAGTATAACCATGTTATTTACATGCAATGTCTTTTGTGCAGTTCTGTTTTTGTTTTTCCCTCAGGATTTACTTCACAGTTAGGAATTTGATAAGGTTTGTGCATCAGGAAATAAAAGTATGCTCATTTAAGTCATAAATTATATGAGTTACTTGATATTTGGCAGCTTCATGAGGCAGACACTGCCACATCACATCCAAAACACTAGATAACACACTAGATTAAAAGCCGTATACTTATGTAAAACCACAAAATATGTGACACAAAAAAACATTTCAGAAAATGCAGCAACATTTCTTGCTTGTAGTTGGTGGGGATCTGTTATAAAACCAAAAAAGAATAACACAGGCTGAATTTTGTGGACTTTTCAGGGTATTCTATGAAGCTCAGAAGTGTCTTCAGATTATGCAGCCTGAACATCTGTGAGAGAGATATGCATATAGGGATGTGTCTTCAGATTTGACCAACTAGGACAGCATGAACTTTGTGTAAATGGTGTCCCTTCTACACCAAATATAGGTCTTGATGTACTCTTTGAAGCCATTTTGCAATTGTTATAACTGATGATGCCAGCCATTGCAGTATAAAATTAAAAACTTGCATACATGATGATAAAAGATGCAATGTTCAACTATACGGTATGTATATATGCAGGGTGTTATGCCATAGTGTGCTTAGCTGTGGATGGCTTATCAGACCTTCAACATTAATCAGTATTAGATATGTTCAGAATAAAGGAGAATCACAGGAAGTCTACATCTGTCAGGTGTTTGGTAAGATGCACATCAACAGCTAATCTGCACTTGCCATCAGTGAGGTCAAAGGACTTTAAATAGACTCCACTGCATTTTACAGTGTAAAACCACTATGTTCCTGTGATAAGATGAATTCTGATCTTGACTGATTATCATTTATTCTAACTGATCATCTAAGTTTTGTTTCTTTCAATATTTTTAACAGTAAAATTGGCAGTTCTCCATCTATGTGGGGTGGCACAGGCAAAATCTGGAGTTCTTCGAATACTGAAGGATTTGAAGATATATTTTAGCCTGAAATTTACTGCTTTACTTATGTTTAAAATAACTTTTTTCTTAGTAATATAAAACAGAAAAAGCTTTCCAATAACAGTTATGGTAGTAGAAATATTTGTTTCAAACCATATGAAATGTGTGACATAAAATATGACTTCTAATTCATAAATCTGGGCTTTCAACTGGATGCATATGAATATGCATATGAATATACATATGAATTTTCAGCAAACAGTGTCAAGCAGGAACCTAACTTACGCTAAGAGTTAGCTTCCAAATAGTGAGAACTCTTTTGGTATCTCTCTAGAAGTCCATTTTATACATGTCTCCGATACATTTTTCTAACTTTATTTTTTTTCTGAAAGCAAATTGGAAGATTATCAGCATTTATTGGTTTGGTGCTCATTAATTCAAAGTAAATGCTAAGCAATCAGGCTGCAGCTCCTAATAAACATTCTTCAAAATGAAGACATGTTTGCCTTCTTATTTCATAGTCTCATACTGTCATTAATATACTCTTTTTTTTTTTTCCCTCTGGAATGAATTGAATGAAGGATTTGAAAGGATAGGCTATCACCGTATGATTAACATTTCCCTGCTTTTTGCAGTAGTACCTATTGCCTCCTATGTCAAAATTCAGTACTATATACATCTTTGATTACATTTTTTTAAAGAACATACTGGTGGTTTGATCTTTTTGTGGCATGTTAGGCTATGCCGCATCTTGGCAACAATAAGAGGTAATGATAATTATAGTCTACAATGGTTACTATTCGTCAGTTCAATTCTTATATTTTCTTTTCAACAAGAATTACATAATGTTGTGTTTTTCAAAGGAACAACAAAAAGGTGTTCAAAATTAAAGCACTTGAGTGCTCTTTCCAGCATTGTTTTGATAAGCTATTACAATAATATAATCATCTGAATTGTCACTTTTTTGATCCATTTCACTACCAAGAAATGCATCAAGAGATGACAGTGCCTGAGACATCCCAGAGACTTGATTGCCCCTTATAAATTTTCTTACAGCAGCATTGCTATAGCAAAGGTTGCATCAGCACTTTCATTATAATGCTAGTCTTCAAGGGGTGATAACTCAGCTGTAAAAATTGCTATAAGCTCAGACTTGGCATGCAAGGTCACAGTTCTGAAAGCCAGTTTTTCTAACTGGTCAAAATATTTGACAAATTAAAGACAGTAATGCATATTATACAAATGTTTCTATTTGTTCATGAGGATTAGGAATATATAGTTAAGAATTCAAAATTGCTTATTGTACTTCTAATACAATCACTTTTCAGATGTCTTTCATAAGTGATATTTTTCCACATTTTAATGCCAGAGCCATGCAGAAAAGTTCACCTATTATTCTCAGTAACACCACTTCTAGGCTTCTAAACAAAAAGCAGTTCAGAAAAACAGACCACTGGTGCTCATACGTAGACACAACTTTTGATGTAGTGAACCTACCATCACATTATTAGGTTTCTTGTACAGGAGAAATTCAGTCTGATGGCTATGTGCATACTTACCATGGACTATGGGGAACATGGATTTTTTATACATTTCTATTGCTAACTAGAGCACTAACCAAAATCCCCAGAGAAATCTGAAATCTTGGACAACACCCAGGTATGGTATACCTTTACAGGATGCTGTTGTTTGCATGCATTCCTTAACCATTGCTGAATTCTGAAGGCAGACTTCCCACACCACTTGAAGACATTCCATAAAACACCTTAAAGGCTGGTTTCCTCTGATATATATAAGGGCTGTATCACCTTGTAGCCACTGCTCCAATGCACTTTCATTTCATTTGTGAAATGAAAATACAAAGGAGGCTGTAGCCACTCCCTTTTGCTCCTGAATGCATACCTGACCTTTCTATGTGCAATTATTTGTCCAATCTTTATTTAGCTATTTCTAACAAAGAAAATCCTATTTATTGACAAAGTTATTTCTGGGAAGATGGACTTCAAAATTAGGCTTCTTGAAAATTTTATTCACACACTAAAGAAAGATTAGCATGGCTTCTACAATAAGCTAATGGATTTGAATAGATTTAACTGGATTTGTTTGTTTTCTGAATATGGAAGGTGCATGAAGATTTGTTTTATTTGGGGGGGCGTTCTTCGTTTTTTTATAAGCAGGAATTGAATATAAATATGAATTTATAATATAAATTGAATATATTTGGGGTTTAACTACTCAGTTTCCCTGAACTGATTACATGTGCTTGTCTACTTTTCTTGTTATTATGGATTTCAGTTGAATTTAATCAGTGTTATCTCCACAAGCTTTTCTAAGAGCTATTTTTCATTAATCTTTTTATAATTTTCAGTTTATTGAGTAACTTCACTTCCACACTTTCAGTATTATCTTTCAGTAATGCTTAGACTTCAATAGCCAGTGATGAAGGATGTGGATGGGCTTGAAGCCACACTGTGGAGATGATACAGAAGTAGATTAACAGTGATAGTAAAATATTTTATGTGTAGTTTTGAGTGTATGAATAAAGCAGAATAGACAGTTTAGGCAGTTTAATTCTGTTAGAGCACAAGATCTTGATTAAGAAGACTCTTGATGTGATCTGTGACACTTATTTGGGACAACTTCTGTGGAGGATCATTTGCCATGTCCTCCCTAGGAATCTTCTTTGAACTTGGCAATAAGTTCTGAACGCTGGGTTATAGTACTGAAATTGCAAAAGAGAGTCCAAAAGATTAAATATAGATCAAGTAAGATGAAGTAATGACAAAGTGAATTAAATATTTGTATTCATTAAATAACCTAGTAAGACCTTTTTTTTTTTTTTTAATATCACGTAACAAATGTGATGAAAATGCTGATAGACTGATTATATGTTAGCTATCCCTCCACAGAAGCTTGGAATGTGAACCTGAGCATGCTGTATATACTAGGCTTGCTTTTAAGGTAGCAGCTGACTCCTGCTAAAAGTCATTGGGTCTGGCTGCCTCGCTTCTAGTTAAACCACCTGGAGTCCACCTCCCAGAACATTTTCCTCTCAGAACAAGGCAGAGACAATGAGAATTTTTAAATCCTCAAATCCTGATTGCTTCCACTTCCAGTTATGTCTACTCCTGTGAAATCCTGAATGCTGTTGCCTTCCATCAGTTCTATTTACCACTTCAGCCAGGAGCATTCATTATCTTATTGGAGACTTTCACACACAGAGAGGTTACAACATTTAAATTTTGAGAAATCATTTGAGTGTATTTTATCTTTCATTCTGTTTTCCAGCATTACCTCAGTGTCCCCTCTAACTGTGCTAGACAGTGTCATAGGAAATATTATCTTTTTCCCTTGCCTTTATTGATTATACATCAGAGCTTACAGCATTCATAATATGAAAAAAACTTGAGTCTTTATGAAAGACAGACAGTTATTTTCTACAGTTAATGATCTTTAAGAATAACCCACTGCATACACACTCTAGCACTTAAGGATAGCCATAAAACATGGCACAAATTTATAATGAACCCCAAAAGAACATCTGCTATGTTTGCAAACCTCAGTACCCATATACCTAGAGACAGCTTCTAGGTATGTAAACAAAATATTTGCTCCTCTGAATGCTCAGGTCCAATGCTTTATTTGAGTTTTTGTTTGTTTATTTTCCTTTTATTGGATTACTTATAGGATTCTTTGATTCGAACTAATCATACTTTCACTTTTTATTATTATTATTATAAAGCTATTTTAATGCATTGAGGGGAAAATGTATTTTTCTTTCAGGAACTTTGCTTCATGGTCATCTTACCTCAAACAATATTTTTTTTTTAAATTGTATTTAAAGAGATCAATTTTAACGGAAGTGAATATCATCTAGCTTCCACATCCATTCAATATTGAAAAAGCATTTTATTTTTTCCTCAGAATTATTTATTTGGGAAAACAAATTAAAAATATAGGCATTTTAATAATAGTACATTTTAAAATAATAAATTAACATTTTTTACATAGTACATTCATGGTATAATAAAAACAGTCCTCTTTCTGTTGTTCTTCTTGATCCAACATATCTCATATATCTATTAGGAAATAACACGTATTTCCATTTGAAAAACTTTCAGACAAAATTAGGCGATCAGGTTTTGCACAAATGAATGATAGTTATCAATTTTTCAATCAAGGAGTAATATTTAAATAGAATGTAAATGAAAAATAAGTTCAAGATGATTGAACTGGGCAAGAGAGATTGTATTGTTACTGTACTATGCTATCACTGAGCACTACATTCAGAGCAAATATTTTGCATCTTGTTTCTCCCACTTTGATAGTGTCAAAATAGCTAATGTTTAACTACTCCATTTTTGAATTAGATGTATGATAATTTAATTAAAGTTTAGAGTCTAGGAGCTGCTGAAGATCATACATAATCCAATTACTTTTATTCAATTAGTTTAATAGCAAATCACTTTGGTATAATTACAGTTAATCCCCTGATTTTCCTCCTCAACTGTTTATCAAGGGCCTGTATAGTATCTTCCAGGAAATCATACTGTGATATAATTTTCAACAATCCCCAGTGGAATTAATGCACTAAATAGTACTTAATTATGAGCAGTATTCCATTGCTGTATGGCTTAGATTTGAAGATGGTAAGAGCACAATACATAGTTTGAACTTTCTGAGCCACTTTCCCTGGAGTGTTTGTGAAGAGGAAACAGCAGTTATTTCTCCCACTTGTTGAAACTGAACAAAGAAATGCCAGGATAGAAGCTAAGTTGAATCAAAGACAATAATTGCAACCAGTCCCTTCTAACCACTGTAGCTGTTTACTGAATTGCAAATATCAGAAATTACTTTCAGCAGTATTATAGTCTCTTATGAATGCAGCAAATTGGTATTAGTGTCCGAAATGGTGGATCCTTGACAAGCTATGTCATGGGTTCAGCAGCAGCAGTCATTTTTCTCCTTCTTGGTAGCTGGTGCAGCACTGTGTTTTGATTTTGGGCTTCGGAACAGCGCTGATAACACCAGTGTTTTCAGTTACTGCTTGCTAATGTTTTGGTCTGGCCAAGGACTTTCTGAGTCTCATGCTATGCCAGGGAGGAGGGGAGATGGGAGGAAGCAGAGACAGGACACCTGACCCAAACTGACCAAAGAGGTTATTCCATACCACAGCACATCATGTCCAGGAGAGCAGAGACCCAGAAGTGTGTGGTGGTGGACGGGGGGTGCACGGCATGGCCAGGTTTTTGGGATTGGGGGGTTTGCTGCTGGGGGGTGCACCGGCTGGGTCAGGCTTGGTGAGCAGTTTTATTCTTTTTTCCTTGTATTTCTCTTGTATTATTATTGGTGGTAGCAGCAGTGGTTTGTGTTATACCTTAGTTACTAAACTGTTCTTATCTCAACCTGCTGCGAGTTGGATTCTTTTGATTTTCCTCCCCATCCCCCCAGGACTGGGGGAAGAAAGAGGGAAGTGAGTGAGTGAGTGAGTGAGTGAGTGAGTGAGTGAGTGAGAAAACTGCGTGAGTGGGGGGCTTAAACCATGACAATTTCACAACAAAACCACAAAACAGCAATTTCATTGTTTTCTGGATAAAATTGAAAGTACACACACAATACGTTCACTGATTGTATCAGTCTTTGAATTTCTCAAATAAATACTGAAATTTCCTTTTTTTTGTTGTGTGGTCATTTTAAGCAGATAAAGGTACTTCATATGTAGGATGCTGCATCTGCAGGAATGGCTTTAATCCATCACACATTCAGAGAAATTCAGCATTAAATATGGCATAAGATTATTTGAGACTTCCCATTGATAGGTTAAATACTGACTTCTTCTGCAGTCCAGTACAAAATCAGCATCTTGCTAGACTTTGAGTCATAAAACAGTGGAAACACTAAAGTTCCTAGCAAAAAAAAAAAAAAAAAAATGAAAATAAGTGCTTACTGTTGAGATTCTTGCACTTCTGACTAGAAATGTGTTATTATTTTATTATTAGATTATTATCTAGTAAGCTATTAGTAAAATTTTTTACAAAGCTGGGGTTCTTCCTGCCTGAATTACAGTTTCTCTCATTTTAGAACCATTAATTATTACCCAGATATTTCCTTTTCCAACCAATTTTCCTTTAACTTTGATAGCCTAACTGCTTTGTTAAGATGCAGCAGAAAGGAACTTTTTTATTTTTCTAAATATGATGCTGTAGTACGTACCTGTTTTCACAGGTTATTCTGCATAGCTAAGGTAAATTAACCTGGGAGACAGGTCATGAAGAGGGTTTTGAATCTGCTCCTTGTTCAACTGTTAATAGTGATATGTGGTGAAGGAGGGAGTAAATTCACTGTTAATTTTATTCTCATTAAGCTTAGGTGATCTCGTCAAGGCTGATGAAGAGAAACCCCACCCCCTACCCCCTTCCTGAATTAGCAATTGATACAATGGAAAAGCCTAGATTCATCCATTCTGTCTGAAGTAGGGTAAATGTCAAGATGTGCTCCTTTACCAGTCAGGACAGATTAAAAGTCATGGATATCTGTTTGGTGCAATACACATTTCCGTCATCCTCCATTGACTCCTGTAAGAGCTGAGTGGGAAGCTAAAATGGGAGTGGAAGCCTAAACCCTAATGCTTCAGCCTTAGATATGTCTAGGATGAATCAAGAGACAAAAGCCACTATTCATCAACCAATCTGGGATGAATGTTTTAGATGAAAAACTTAGAACTTGCTAGGTCATATGTGCTGCCATGTTGCTAGGTCATATGTGCTGCCATGTTGCTTTCCAGTCTTTGACTTTCTGACAGGTAGTGGAAAAGCAGGATGTTATAGGGTCATTTTGCTACTTCTGTTTCAGGGACATAATCTTCCTTCTAAAAGAATTCCTGAGGAAAAAAAAAAAAAAAAAAAGTGTGTTTATGAATGAATTTCTAGATTGGCTCAGGAGAAATAATATAAAATACTGAAGAAAAAAGACTTTTTGAATACATTTATTGAGGAAAATTCAGGACAATTTCTCAGTGTTATATACCAGTTTGTACTCCAATATGTCTGTCCTGGAAAAAGTGTTTGGAGACTTAATTTTCCTCCCACTTACATTCATAAAGGCATACAACTACTTCAGGAACACCCTCTTACTAGTTCCCCTCCCTCATATCCCTATTTGTATTTAGAGTCAGTCCATTATCAGTTAGTGTAGTACAAGTGAAATTCACAGTCTGTCATTTGTTATTCATTGTGGAAAGATGCCAAACTACCGCTGATTTTACTGTTGAAAAAGCTTTTCCTCATTGTTTCCAAATAGTAAATGGAAACTCAGTGAATCTGCTGAAATTGAAAATAATATAAATTTAGAACATAAAAAAAATGCCCAGGGTAAAACACAAAGCTTTTACTGAGTTAAAAAAAGAAAAAAAAATGAGCTGATGATAGAAAGGAAAAGAGGCACATGTCACCTCAAATTTCAAACTTCCTAATGAGGTGAAATGAGGGTCTGACTGCCAAAGTGGAATTAATCTCACTTGCCTGTTTGATGTTATCCGTATCCATATTTTATTGAAGGGACCTTGACTGTGAAAGAAGTAGACTCGGTATTGATTATGATCAAAAAACTTCTGGCCTGGGTGATGTTGGCTGGTTGTGTCACAGCAGCAATTACACAAAACTGCTCCCCAGAGACTTTCACCTACTTGTTAGATGAAATCAATAACACCCAGACAAGCACTGAAATGACATTCTAATGTTCACAAAGAACATTGCCACTTCAGGTCTGTCTTTGAAAAAGTTTCTAACAGTGACGGAGGGGGTATATGGAAGATTCTGTGTAGCAGCTGAAGGCAGTTACTTTCAAGCAAAGGTATCAGTCTTCACTGGAGAGGGCTTTGCAAAGACTATGTAACTACTTTGTGTAACAGGCCATTTTGACAGAAAGAATGTATCTGCAGGGAGTTTTAGGGGATGCAGTACACGCAGCAGTGAGGTGATGATGAATAGAGTTGAGAAAAAGAGGACCTGGGGGGAGTTGCATCTTCTCACCCCAAGAGATTGCACAAGCCAACACGACTGGGCCAAACTGAAAGGCTGCAAGTGAGAGCAGTTACCTACATGTATCTCAGTGCTCTTTCTTCATGCCTTCACACACGACATGCCCTGCAGTGAGTTGCAACTATGGCATCACAGGACTTCTACTTGGGCTTTGCAGGAGATTTTTGCCATTTTAGCTCAGGATACATCAGTGAAAAGTCCAGGCATACATGTTTTATGAATTGCTGATATGGATCAAGGGAAGATGGGGTCCCTCCAGCAATCAGGCCTTCTGGGCCATTCTCAGTTGGCCTTTCCTTGTATCTTCACCCTCGCTACCACCCAAGCTTATCATTTAAGCAAAGTATGTGCCTTACATCATGATCAGTTGTGAAGCTACCATGCTGCAGCTCATGGGGCTGGGGGCTTTGTAGAGATCCATGAGGTTGGTGCAACATTTGCAGTAATGCTGACAGAAAAAAAAAAAAAACCCTAACTGTGTGTGATTGCATTCAGTGTCTTTATACAAGGTACTGGTTATTCTGTTTGCAGTGAATTGCCTCAGGAAGATCTGGTGCTGGCCTTTCTCATGGGCACTGTGTTGGTCTAGGTGGACCACGGGTCTGTGTCATTATGGCAATGGTATCAGTAACACTAACATGTAAGGTTTAGTACAGGTAGCTACCATTTTCAAAGGTAAGGCAACACATCTGTAACATTAACTACGAAACTGAACAAACTGTAATTATAACAGAAGCTACTGCTTCTGAAATACCTAAGCTATTATTCAGGGTAGTAAGAGTGTGGTAAAATATAATAAAATGAAAATTCTCTGAGAACTGCCTGTTCTTTACTCTTTTTTTATGTAACATATAGTTCTTCATGCAGTGAAACAATTTACCATGTATTTAAATTGCCCATAACATGTTGAACAAAGGATTTATTGATTAAAATAATTAAAAAATTATTTATTTTTTGTTTATCATTGGAGAAAGAGTAATTTGAATACACTCTTAATTCCTTTAAACGAGGATACAAGAAAACGCACAGTGAGATTCTATAGTACCATAGAACAGTTAGGGTTGGAAAGGACATTAAGATCATCCAGTTCCAACACCCCTGCCATGGGCAAGGACACCTCACACTAAACCATGCCACCCAACGCTCTGTCCAACCTGGCCTTGAACACTGCCAGCGATGGAGCATTCACAGCTTCCCTGAGCAACTCATTCCACTGCCTCACCACCCTCACAGTAAAGAATTTCTTCCTCATAGCCAATCTAAACTTCCCCTCTTTAAGTTTGAACCTGTTACGCCTTGTCCTATCACCCCAGCCCTTAATGAAGAGTCCTCTCCCAGCATCCCTATAGGCCCCCTTCAGATACTGGAAGGCTGCTATGAGGCTCTCCACGCAGCCTTCTCTTCTCCAGGCTGAACAGACCCAACATTTTCTGCCTATCTTCAGACAGGAGGTGCTCCAGTCCCCTCATCATCCTTGTGGCCCTCCTCTGCACTTGTTCCAACAGTTCCATGTCCTTTTGATGTTGAGGACACCAGAACTGCACACAATACTCCAAGTGAGGTCCCTCGAGAGCAGAGTAGAGGGGCAGGATCACCTCCCTCAACCTGCTGGTCACGCACCTTTTGATGCAGCCCATGGATGCAGGTTGGCTTTCTGGGCTGCAAGTGCACACTGTAGCCTGGCTCAATTTCATTTTCTCATCGACCAGCACCCCCAAGTCCTTCTCCTTAGGGCTGCTCTCCATCTCTTCTCTGCCCAACCTGTAGCTGTGATTCAGCAGATGAAGTCTGAGTTAGGCAACTTTTAATGCCTTTATTTTGAGACAGTAGTAGTTTCTGTACTGGTGATTCAAAAAGTCACAAAAGCACCTCCATGTTTTTTTATGAAAATTCTCAAATACCTAAATTTAGATAATGATACTCTAAGCATCCAGGCCTGGCAATGAACATACTCTTCTGTTGTTGTGGTTTAACCCTAGTAGCAGCTGAGCTGATAGTACCTCAACGCCACACAACTGCTTGATCATTTCCTTTCAAATGGTTGAATTGAGAATCAGAAGAGAAAATGTAAGAAAACTTATAGGTTGATATAGACAGTTAAAGAGGTAAAGCAAATGCTGCACACACCAGCAAAGTGAAACAAGGAATTTGTTTAGTACTTCCCATGGGCAGGCAGGTGTTCAGCCATCCCCAGGAAAGGAATGCTCCACCACATGCTGAGATTACTTGAGAAGATAAATACCTTAACTCTATGTCTTCTCCTTTCCTCCTTCTTCCTGAAGCTTTTATTGCTGAGCATGACATCATATGGTATGGAATATCGCTTTTGTCATTCCAGGTCAGCTGTCCTGGCCTTGTCCCCTCCCAGCTTCTTGTGCACCCTCAGCCTATTCTCTGGTTGGACAGCGTGAGAAGCCCAAAAATCTTGACACTGTGTAAGTGCTGCTCAGTGATCACTAAAACATCCCTGTGTTTTCAACACTGCTTTCATTATAAATCCAAAATACAGCACCATACAAACTATTATGAGGAAAAGTAACTCTATCTCTGCCAAAACCAGTATACCCCCTTCAATTTCATCAGAAGTTAGGAAGGATCTTAAGCACTTGCATCTTTCCGCAGTGCCTGTGAGTTGCAGGAAGCAGGAGATCCTTGCAACCTGAGAACAATTGCCTTTTCAGATAAACATGATATTAAGCCCATATTTCTCATTTTTTAACGAAAATGCTTTCGGTATCAGGATAACGGCAAAACCAGCTCAACCTTCTTATTGAATCTAGGGCAATAAGGCCTCTCAATTTTTTTGGAACTGCTAAAGTGTAAATAAGCTACTTGTTATTTATATTAATTGTTATAGTTAAAGATAATGAACTACTTATTTCTTCTATTTCAAAAAATATAAAATTCAGCTCGGGAGGTATGGAGATGGGATTGGCAGGTTCTTTCCCATTGCTTTATGATATATAAATAACTTAATTATCAGGTTAAACTATCCTTTTTCATACTTATATATTAGTGGATATTCTATAGCTCATTTGCAGAGAGATTATTCTCTGATATATTTTCTTCCTCCTTCAGTTTGAAAAACATACTGAAAAACACACAGAAAACACATATTTAATGTGTAGTAATTCAGATCTGTAACAGTATTTCTCACATGTTAACTCAAAAAAAAGCAAGTTTTATAAAATATGAAGAGCAATTCAAATTTCTGACTTTTAAATGAATCAGATTAAATGGGCAAGTGGTATGAAAGCCGTCTAATGCTTTGCTGAACTGTGGGAGATCTGTCACCATTCTGTCAGTGTGAACTGAAAAGACCCATTAATGACCTACCTCATGCAATATTTACTGCTACTACATCAAATAGGTCTGCTTGTTATACTAAAATAGCCAACACCAAGAATACTGCTGCCTTACAGTTCAGTGAACAATAATAAATCAGTGAGGAACAACTGCCTTCTGGAATTACTGCATCTACTGAAAGCTTCTCAAGTGTCAACAGAATCCCAACTTTCCTGACTTTTCCAGGAGTTGCTGTGAAATAGAGAGCAGTATCACTTCTGTTTGCTTTTTAAAGAGCAATTGAGAAGGTAGGGAGTAGAGATGTTCCTTTTCTTCTTCACCTTTGTAACTTCCAAAGAAATCCTGAAAGGAGATCTCTGGAGCTAACTTTTTCAATAGAGGTTCTTACTATTGTTCACCTTTTCACTCTGAAAATGTTTAATCAACTATAGGGGGATTAATGTACTTGTGCTTAAGAATTCCATTTCTCTTGCTGACACAAACATTGGTATATGTCTTAAAAAGATAGGTGTCTGAAGTTCGCATGGATATAAACACATTTGTGTCTTCTACATGCAGTTTGAGCATGTCCAGTTTCAATGTTCAGTAGTACAGCTAGGTACTTCCTCTTGGTTTCTGAATTCCGTATCTCCACCATCGGAGCCCTTGTTGAAAGCATGTCTGTAATGAAGCAGTATCAGTCAAACTGTAAGCTAAGTTTATGATAAAGTAAAAAATAAAAAACCCCAAACCCAAGCAACTCAAAAATTGTACATACAATTAATAGGAGAAAATTTTTTCACTGCAAGTTTCAAACTACATTTTCTTTGTTTCATTTGCACTTTGAAGGAGGACAGTATTTGCTAATGATATAACAGCAAAGCCCTTAGATGAGACAGCAAGCATAACACTATGCATTCTCTATGACCTGTACTGTAACCAGAAAGCCCAGAGTTGATATTTTCCTTGGAAAAACCCAGTAAATAAAATGTATACATCCCCCCAATAGTAAACAATTCTGTTTACTTCTTAAAAAATAGGGACTTCCAAAAAGTTGCTTTAAAAGATACCCTTTTGACAGGCACTTTTCTGAAAGACAGTATGTCATGCTTAAACAAAATTGTTTTTTATGTAAATAGTTATAACTTTAAAAGCAGAGCAGTTTATAAGGATATGCTTGTTATGAAGTCATTAAGACCTGCATTCAGGTGTTTATTACAGCTCTAGATATGACTGCTTTTTAATTTTTTTTAGAATGTTAGTAAAATACAACATTTTGTTGTTAGAAAATAGCTTTGCAGTAAAAATATTATTTTTAGATTTGTTACTAAAGTATTTGATGTTTGACTTCCTACTTACACAATTAAATCAGGTTTCTATACTTTCTAAGGGCTGCAGTCTTTTCCACTCATTTTGAATTCTAATAGTTCTAGATGGCCATGTGGATTGAAAACCTGAATTTTAATATCGAAGCAATCTATAGACTAAAGCCTCAGATTTAGTTCACTTCCATTGAAGTGGAGACTAGAAGCAGGACTTTTATACTCCCTTATGTGTGTCATCAGTACTGGAGGTGATCCTGAGAAGTATTCAGGTCCATTGTACTTTGTAAAAGGGCACTCATCAACATTAGTGGTTTGGGGAATGTTATTAGAATAAATGTTTGGGGTCTGTTTTTTTTTCTCTTTTTGTGTGTGTGTTTGGTGTTTTTTTTTTTTCTTTTTTTTTTCTTTTTTTTTTTTTGTTGCTGTTTTGGGGGGGTTGTTTGTTTGTTTTGGTTTTGTATTTTTTCTTGGGGGTAGCTGGAGTGGTGGTAGTGGAAGATATGTCCATTTGAAAAGAAGCCCCTGCACATCTCTGCTTAATAAGGAGTTTCACATTGTGGAGCAGATCAGCTGCAGTGCTTGCTAGTCTAGTGATGGTCAAGAGGGGCTGCTCAGAATTACTTAGCTAAGTTTACAGGGGAAAAAAATTCTAAACTGTTTCTCATTTGTAAACAATTTTGTACCTCTGTTATTTTTTTGCTTGTGTTTTTTGACTATACTTGTTTACTTCTGTTGTTTGTTGTTTGGTTTTTAGATTTTTTAGATTTTTTGGTTTTTAGATTTTTTTAGCCAAAAGCATCAAGCAGAAAGATTAATATGAAAATGAAAAGCCAGAAGACATGCAATCCTAATTACTTGCTGACAGGTAATACTGAATTGCCACTAATTTTTATCTTGTGTTGTCAGTTATGCTTTTGCAATTTGAATGTAAATAGAATTTTAAAACATTCTTAGATAAAAAATAGAGACAATTAATACTTATTTTGCACCAGCATTAAGATGCAAAGTATCCAAGATACAAAGTATTTATGGATCAAGCTAATTTCATTCAGTTTTGCTGCTTAGGCAAAATTATTCTGGAATAACTGTTATCCTGTTTGAAACTTTGAAGGAAGAATCCTCACATTAGCTCTTATAACCTTATTTTGCCACTGATGTATTTTCTAGAATAAGATGAACGGACATGTCATGGATAAGGTTAGCAGTTAACAATTTTACACTTTTTCCTGTGTGTGATATCCTATGGTAATATGATTCATATGTGTCTGTGTGAGGGCATCTGTGAGGGTAATCTGTGCATCCATATTCTGTCTTCCAAGAAACAGCATGATCTGGATTGGAGAGAATTTTCAGAGATGATTTGATCCAGCTGCCAGCCTAAAATCAGATTTTATTTTAGGGTCAGATAAGGATGCTCAGACCCTTGTGCAGCTGAGTTTTGATTATTTCCAACAATGGGGATTCCACAACCTCTGTACCCGTCTTGTCCTGTGATTTAAACCCTCTCAAAGTGATTTTTTTCTTTCTTTCTTTTTCTTTCCTTTCTTTCCTTTCTTCCTCTCTTCCTTTCTTTCCTTTCTTTCCTTTCTTTCCTTCCTTCCTTCCTTCCTTACTTCCTCCTTTCCTTTCCTTTCCTTTCCTTTCCTTTCCTTTCCTTTCCTTTCCTTTCCTTTCCTTTCCTTTCCTTTCCTTTCCTTTCCTTTCCTTTCCTTTCCTTTCCTTTCCTTTCCTTTCCTTTCCTTTCCTTTCCTTTCCTTTCCTTTCCTTTCCTTTCCTTTCCTTTCCTTTCCTTTCCTTTCCTTTCCTTTCCTTTCCTTTCCTTTCCTTTCCTTTCCTTTCCTTTCCTTTCCTTTCCTTTCCTTTCCTTTCCTTTCCTTTCCTTTCCTTTCCTTTCCTTTCCTTCCTTCCTTCCTTCCTTCCTTCCTTCCTTCCTTCCTTCCTTCCTTCCTTCCTTCCTTCCATCTCTCTTTCTCTCTCTCTCTTTCTTTCTTTCTTTCTTTCTTTCTTTCTTTCTTTCTTTCTTTCTTTCTTTCTTTCTTTCTTTCTTTCTTTCTTTCTTTCTTTCTTTTTCTTTCTTTCTTTCTTTCTTTCTTTCTTTCTTTCTTTCTTTCTTTCTTTCCTTTCTTTCTTTCTTTCTTTCTTTCTTTCTTTCTTTCTTTCTTTCTTTCTTTCTTTCTTTCTTTCTTTCTTTCTTTCTTTCTTTCTTTCTTTCTTTCTTTCTTTCTTTCTTTCTTTCTTTCTTTCTTTCTTTCTTTCTTTCTTATCAGATTTTCAGAAGTTTGAAGTCAGAAGCCTCTTATCCTTCTGTTACACACATCCTGACTCTGCCCTTTTGCAAAGCCCATGAGGTTATTTAATATAATGCTAATAACCCTTACCTTTCTCTTTTCACAAACCAATAAACCTGGGGTCCTCAGCTGCTTCTTTTGTGTCATGCTCCATCCCTCTACCCATCTTGAGGGCTTCCCTCTGCACATGATGCAGTTTTTCAATTGTTTTTTGTTGTAGTGGGGGCCTAAATGTAGATACAGTTCTTCAGATGCAGCTGAGTATGTACTAAACGCAGGTGGAGAAAATATGTCCTTCCATTCCTTTTATGTGATATTGCTAATGAAATCCAGTATATAATTAACTTTCATCACCAGAAAGCTCCATTGCTAACACATGTCCAAAATGTTGCCTGGCATGATTCCTATGGACTTTTCTACAGAGCAGCTTTGAACCACTTGGTCCTCTAGCTATAAGGCTGGAGTTACTCCATCTCATGCACAAGACTTTGCATTTGCATTCACCAAACTTTGTGAGGTTCCTAATAGCTCACTTCTCTAGCATGTTGCAACTGCTACCCTCGATTTGTTTTTCACTTACGAATTGCTCAGAGTTGCATTGCATTTCAGATCTGTGATAATTAATTGTTCTGGTGACAGTTATCAGCTACTGGTCAAATGCTGAAGTCTTTAATAATTTTCTTTTCACTCGCTTAAAGAAAACTTCAAATTAATTACCATAGTAACAATAAACTTTATATATGTGTGTGTGTGTGTATTTTGTTTAGAGTCTAATCCTCATGTAGATAGCATTTATTCTAAAATGTCTGTATATATGTATGCTAGAGTTCATACAGCTTACTGAAAATGTTAAGAATGATTGGTTTGATTTTGCTTGGGGTTTTTTGTCTTATTTGTAGCATCTGAACTGATGCTCTGAAGTGATGTTCTGAAGTGATTAACTTCACAAATTTTACCAAATGTATTTGATCATTAAGTTTTCAGTCCAGATTCAGTTAGGCTTTTTGGAAGAACTGCTATCACCTATGAAGACAGCTACAGCAGGCTTTCTGTGTAATTGTTGGTTAATTTTTACACAGCTAAGTCTTTTATTGTCTGAAAGTGAATTGGGTTTTGTTCGTTGTCACCAGGGGAAGTTCTCGTGCACTATTAGCATTCTGCCAACATCTTATTTAAAATAGCATTTCTCAGAAAAGATCAATAACTCCAAAAGCAAAGTGCTTTTATTTTTTCTTTCAAAGGATTTTAATATAAATGTAAAAAAAAAAAAGGAAAGCGTTTTCATTCTAAATTGTAAAATAATACTTTAATCTAAAAATAAGTTTTATTAGCAATATGAACTTTATATGGAATAATACCCCAAGGATCAATGAATAAATACTACTAAAACCCTCATATAGTTCATAGTTTAACTCAGCTGTACAACTGTCCCTGCCTGCTAAAATTATTTGTTGCCATGTGAACTGGAAAAAATTTTTTTGCATACTTTTATGGTGTCAATTAACTAATCTTCTTTAATTCTGCAGTTGCTGAAAACAGTTATATCTTGTATATCAAATAAACCAAACTGTCATCAGTGTTCTCATGATGAATATTGAAAGAAACAATAATGATGGGAAATTATAGCAAAATTTAGACTAAACCTTTTTTTTCATATCTAAATTTAAAGAAAGATAGCGGAATGCCACTACAGAGATGCTAGGTACCTAAGTGCAAAACCAACATTATGCTTTAAATTGTCCATGACAGAGCTGGATCAGCAGGCCAACAAATTATTCACATATGATATAGCTGCTCAAAGATGAGATAAAAATATGTTGCTTTTTTGAAGCTCCAAGTCATCAATGAAATCAGAGAAAATAACATTCAAATGATTTTTTCTGATTCTGCTGAGCCCATTAAAGCAAAACAAAACTTAACCTCACATGTGATCAGGAAGACTCAAAATGTGTGGCTGGTGCTTCTTGTGATGCCTGATTAGGAGATATTCCCTTTTCTGTGCTTTTGTGTCTTAACTACTGTCAGTCCTACGGCAGCGGAAGAATGGAATTATGGATAAAAGCCACCACCACCATACTAAAATAAGATTAAACTTCTTAAAGATTTGTAGATGCACAACAAATCAGTTTAATTGAAATCACTGGGATACTTTAGCATAAGTTTTGCACAGCCTCTATTTAACCGTGAGGTATCTCCGTCTTTGCTGTTTTAGAATCTCAGTAGGCAACAGATAATGATGCATGGCAGGTTTTGTCCTCTTCTCCAGCTCTTGCCCAGGCAGCGCAGTGTTTGAAAAAACATGGCCATGACCAAGAGAAAAGTTTGGTATGAAGAGAAGCTTGTCTGAAGAAAACAAGAGAAAAATTGTGGTTTTCTCCACCAAGGCCTCACAGTCAGAAAAAAAGTCTCTGTTCGTCATCTCCTTCTGTTTAAGTGGTGAATTGTTGTTCTGTGACTGAACAGTGTGTGCATGATTGAGAAAGGAGCAAGAAAAAGTCATAGCATAATATTTTAATAAATTCTAAATAAAAATAAATGTTTTGTGTTTATTTAAATTGTAAATAAAAATAAATGATTCTATCTTACTATACTGGTCCCGTAGCATTTGTGAGACTAAAAGCTAGACTCTTTTCCCAGACTTGAATCATCTGAGAACCTGGGGTATTGGTATTCATTGTTTGAAAGCTAATCCTCAGAACCTATTTTCAGCCATGATATTTACCCCATCTTCACATCAATGTTCAACCTTGTGAGCAGGCATGTTGCCAAAACTAACAGATGAGAAAGAATAAATTTCTAAAAGTGAACCAGCAAGTGCTTCAGGTAACAGGAGCAAGAACCAACCCAGCAGCAAGTAAATAGCATCTCCATAATACCTGCATCTGCAGGAAGAACGATGCTCTCTAACAATAACAAGGAGCTGAATGAACTTGAACATTTACAAAAATTGGATCTGATTAACTGATGATGTTCTAGGATGGTCATGCTCTGTTTTTGTATTTTAGGTGCAGTGTTTCAGAAAAAGGTGAAAATAATCAGAGGGGAAGTGAACATATCCTTTTATATTCTCTTCACAAACAAATATCACATGTAAAGCCTCAGTTAGAATGTTAGCTCCTTGGGGAAGCAATATTTTCTTAACTGTCTGACACAGAGCTGAACATAGGAAGGCTTCATCCAATTATATTAAACCAATAAAATACTCACAGGCAAACAAAAACAAAACAAAACCAAAACCATTGAGGGTTATGAATAATTTACAATGAAACTAATTACAGCATTAAAATTCCCCAAATAAATAAAATTTTTCTCACAATGTTCAATGTTAGAGACAAAATAACTATATTGAACAATTTTCTGGTATGAAAATGTAGATCCTGTACACAAATAGTATAACTGATAATAATAACAATAACAATATGATTAGAAACTTAATATGCTAAACACCAGACAAAAACAAATTAATTTGAAAATACATGGAGTACTTTCTTCCATTATATTTTCATTTCTAGACAGGACTAGTATTTAGGTATCTTCTCATGCATTGATCCTTAGTATATACTTAAATTTCCATTCATTTTGACCATAATAAGAAGCAGGAATAAAATTACAGGAATTCTCTGTATTTTCAGGAATCAGAGAAAGACTGTTATATTTAAGCAGATTGTGAGTTTCGTAACAGAAAACAATTGGAAATTTGGGGCATTGAGACAAAAGCACCTGAAGTGCAAGCAGTTAAAGTGTAGTTATTATTTTGTAAGTGGCCAGTGTTTCACTGATGTCTCCCATAGGTGATTATACTTGCTGTTGAAGAAGTAGCTTTGTGTATGAATTACAATTTTAAAGAGTGTCCACAAATCTTAATATGTAGCATGTGAGCAAGTTCTCAGGGAAATTTAACAGCATGGGAGTTGTGAATAACTTTTCATTCTGTTCTTATTTACACTGTGTGTATCCATTTAGCCTAGCAGAAGATTTTTATGAAGAGATTTTGCATTACGTGTTATGTAACCTAAGTTGTAGGTACCTAACTGTGGAAAGGATGTTAAACTGTGATACAATACTCATAAACTAAGAATCTCTATTAATAGATAGTTGTATAAAATCTGTATTTAAACCTTCAAATTTATTAAAATATTAAATCTAACACTGGTTCATGGAACATGCCCAATAATAATCCCTATTGACACATTCACCAGTGGCATATTCTTTTTTTCCTATCCAGCTTTTAAATCAGTGTTAGCCAAGCTGGATCCTTGGTTGAAATAAGTCTTACCTGTATGATGCCTTTATTTTTGAGATCAGAAATGCAAACACAACTCTCTACAGTCTCTGTATTTGTGATTTAAGGTGTAAATGGGCTGCTAAAATGTAAGCTGATGTGGCAGGAAATGTGCACATTAAAGTCCTATAATATAGTGCAGCAGCTTAATCCTTTTAGTCTTTTTCCATTAACACCTAAATTAAAAAAGAAGCAGAACAGTTCATTTGTATTATACTATATTGCTCCTGCAGTATTATTGCTATGCATTTTACTATTCAGTCTTTGGAAGATGCAAGCCATCTAAAGTGTTGTTACTCCGGGTAAGAAAGATATTTATGTTGATGCTTAGATGCAGTTTATTTTTATTAATAAAGAGACACAACTTCATTTCTGACATCATAAATCAGGTTATTCACAATGTCCAATTCTTTTTCTTTTTATCTACCTGCAACTATTGAGGCGAAGTAAGAACTTAAGCCTGAAGACTAAATTTGTTTGAATAGTCCAAACAAGCAGTGGCATAACACTGAATAATACTTAAAATAATAGTACGAACCATGTTAAGTGTATATCCAAGCTTGATAAATTTTGTATTGGCAAAACTAGAAATGTGCAAGCTTTCACTTTACTCTTGTTTATAAAAATGCATTTAAACCTAGTGGGTGCACTCACTTTTAATCCAGACAAGCTCCTAATTTTTTTCATTTCTACAAAATGAAGAATAAGGAAAATACATAGGTTTGCCAGTGAAGCTGATGAGAGTTTGCCTGAATAACAGTGAAAAAGAACTCATTAAAATTGCCATGATTTGGCCATATATAACATGAGTTAAAGAGTAACCATGTTGATAAGATTTCTCTGCTCGAAACTAATTGCCATGCACTATGTTATACGAAATCACTGGCATCACTGGCACTATTTTTATTTGGCAATTATAAAGGAACATGCTAAAATTTGTTAAAAATGTTGCTTAAAATAATTCTGTTCCTGAATTAGCTATAGCTATTTTTTTTTTCCTTTGAAAACCTAGAAAGTATAGAGAATTGATTCAAACCAGCAACCCACTCTTTCAGTTAAGAACAATGTAATTGAGAATGGACAACAAAATTAAGTAGCTGTCACAGTTTCCTCAGCTATTGTCTTTGGAATTCAGAAGTCGTGCAGATTTTAATTTATGCATTACCTGCTGCTACTGTAACCAAGTAATACCACAGTTTGGTGAATAATTCAGCTTGCTAATTATGTAAACAGGATTGTTTGGAGGAATGAGGAAACAAAGGTATCAAGGTATCTTTTTTTTTTTGTTCTGGAAGCTTCCCCATGGTGCGTCCATGTGTATTGCAAACATTTCTCATCTTGTATGTCTTTACATTATTCTCTTTACACACACAGTATTGCTGTTATTTGTTAATGTATTATGTGCATAGCATTTTTACAGAGTGCTATTTTTACTTATTCAAACAAAGCAGTGAGTCATTGATACTGTGGTTAAGCTGTATAAAGGATTTTCTAAAGGCTTATGTAGCAAAGGACAGCAAAAACAAAGAGCTACAGATTCACATATAAAATTCTTTAGCTTTATGAGTAGTACATACTGATCTGACTCTTACAGGGTAGGTATTATCATATTAATTCATTTTAACTTAATAATAGAATATTAAGCTATAGAACTTAATAATAGAATATTAAATAGAATAATACAATATTAAATGCTTGACCTTCACTGGTGCCTTGCAGGGCTTGGGGACAAAGGCTTATTCTTCTTCAGGATGATCCCCATTGCTGGTTATTCTCCCAGCAGCTACAGTTAAGATCTATTGTTCCCTCCATTCCTTATTATCCTTTAAAATAATAATTAACTTCTTTCTTTTCTATTCTGGTTTCTTTACTTTTAATTTTATAAGAAGAGATTGTTGAGAGCTATTTTAGTAATTTCAAGTGGATCATTCTTATAAGTTTATTTCTAATCTAGCGTATGAATAACAGTATGTTTGTGGGAAGATGAAACCATCTATTCTATTTGTGATTGTTCCTTTGGGGTTTTGGGGTTGGAATTTTTAAGATGCAAGTGACTTCAGCAATATCTTGTTTGGACAGCAGATTTTTCTGCCATATTTGTCTGTTTCTCACATTTTACATTGTTAGCATTGCTGTTTGCCTCAAATATTGTCAGTATTAAAAACATTATCTTATTTCAGATAGTGTAAAACCCCATCTTTTTCTGATTGCACCTTACCATAGGCAACTGCTGGTAGGGTGGATGGAGTTATTAATATGCAGTTAAAAATAGCAGCAGACAAATCCTGTAGCAGGTGTTTACCTTTCTGATGTCACATAATACTGTAGAAACCATCTGTTCTATGGTGGAACAACTTAGTATCAAATATATCAATATTTTTTGATAACTTTTTAAAGATTGGACATTGGTTGCTGCAGTAAAATTAGATGAAAAATTATCTGAATGGATTGCATATGATGCTGAAATATGAAGGGCATGATATTTGCACTGATTCCTCTTCAGTCAGCAGAAGTCCTGAGGGTGGTCCTCTCTTCCTATAAAAAGGAACATGTGGCTGGTGGAGAGCATTTCTAGCTCGGTGAGCTTTCAAAACATTCTACTACCTACCAGCTCAAAAAATAGCTCAGATCTGGTGATGAGGGACATAGATAACACTTAGGGAAAGAGCAGGGTAAAAAACTCAAATGCTGAGAGAGATGAAAATGTTGTTTTGTCAGTGTTTGGTGGTCTGGGTTCTTGCTAAAAGTCTTTGAACCCTGATTAATTTAAGCAGTGTTTTCATTATTAGGAGTTTTGGTTGCCATACAGTAAATAATTAGGCAACAACCCTTATTATACATCAATACCATCAAAATAACAAGCATTTATTTTAGAGGTTTCAATTTTATTTGTGTTCTTGGGTAGAAAACATTTCTAAAATGCTGGAGAGTCTTCATTCTGTCATTACCCTGAATGCTATTCGATGGACCTAGATCATAACACTTCAGCACATAGGAGATCTACTGACACGTGGTTTCAGTAAGCAAAGCTGGAGAAGGAATTATAGCAGGGAAGGATTTTTCAAAATTATAAATGTGAATCACAGCTGCTAAGATAAGATCTAGATAAGAGTTTGATGACTGAAGCTTCAGTGTGGATTCAGGAAAAGGTGGAAAGAGAAGCCAAGACTTGTGGCCCGCATAAGTACACCAAACTGCAAAACCCTGAATCCAGTTAGAATTACTTATGTTTCTGTAAAAAAGCAGTTGCAGAAGCAAGAAAGTGGTTTAGAGAGGAGTTTCTTCTTTGACTAGTCTTCAAAAGTAAGTCAGATTTTATCTTAATTTTGAAGGAGAGCATATAGTTATGGTGATTCACTTTTTTTAATGAATAGAGCCCTTTCTGCTCTTCAAAGTTGACCAAAGGATTCAGCCTATTTCAAAACTCATAACATCTTACAGGTTGTTTTCTTAATGCCTTGATAGCATCTGTCCTCTATGGCCCTTAATACTAATCAAGCAATTCCCTTGATTCACTCATCAGCTAAGAGATTAGGCTCAGCTCAGAAGATCAGAATATTAAGTATTACATGTCAATGAACAGATTCTTTTCTCTATATTTGTGGTTATACTTCCTGGGAAGGTCTCTATTTGTATATGAATGCATATTTGCACTTTTCCTAGAAAACTGGGATGCTCCAGATTATTTTCCACTTGGATGAAGGTCCAAGCCTTCACGGATCTCAATGTGCAATTGTGCACATGTATTTGGAAAGGCGACAGCTGAATGAGTGTTGTCTTCAGTAAATTCTAAATATATGATGGTCTATCACAGGTGATTACAGCTTCTTGGTATTGGAATGCATTCTCTAACAATGGAAACCAATCTGCCAAATGAAGAATTGCTGAACATATGTTAGCATTGTTATTTAAAGAGGTTCTGCATGCCAAAGACCGATAATGAAGCAGTTGCACACTTTGCTAAATCATTTTGTAAGAGAAGGGAGAGAGAAAAAAATGGAAGGGTCAAATTTTGTATTTTTGAGCTCTTTTGCATCTGGTTCCATTGGATAAGCTATTTTGTAACAGTGGCTGAAACAAAATGGTTTTTCAAAGTAATGAAAGTGTATTTGAAATGTCAAAGAATTATTTAGGCAGCTTGGGAGGTTTAAGTTACTGTGCTTGAATGCACTCATAGATAGAATGCCAAATTTAAACTTTTTAACACATTCAAGGTGGGTTGATTAGGACTGTAATCTTCAAAAATCATTTCCACCTTTGGTGGCTTTGATTATGTGGACGCATTTTTCTAAGTATGCAAAGCACTTTCTAATCCTGTAGATGCCACAAATAGTGATGACAGACAATCGATACATGCAAGAATCTGTTTCAGGTTATACATATTTTTAGTAAGAATAATTATGCTGGTGATGTTTCATAGTGTCTTAAGTTACTAAAGATCCCTGTTCCTGACTCTACAGAAAAGAAAGAAACTGACATCTGCTCATGGTTGAATGTAAGACACTGGGATTTGAACATTGAATCCTCAAAACTTGTGACATTATCTCTAGAATGCTACTTTAAGTTTTCTGTATATTTGCTTTAGAACTTTAGTATATCTCTTGTTACCAATTTTGTCTGGTTTGACAGATTGTTGCGCTCTGGATGCTTCATTATTAACCTGTGAGTTGTAAGGATTTTGCATTTTATTTTTTATTGTTCATAGTGGTGAAAGCCACTGAATGAAGAAATAAGATTCTTGTTTATCCTAACTCCTATTAGATAGATGAAAAATTAAAAATGCAAACAGAATCTTAAGAGGAGTTAAGAATTTGAAGTCTGGAAAAACTCCTTATGGTAAGAGATTTAAATTGAAGTCTGCTTAGCTGATCAAGAAGTAGGTAAAGATTTGATTTGATTATTATGCATAAATACTTCTGTAGGAAGATGTCCTGGGTTCAGCAACAGCAGTCATTTTTTCCCCTTGGTAGCTGGTGAAGTGCTGTCGTTTTGATTTTGGGCCAGGGAACAGTGCTGATAACACTGATGTTTTCAGTTGCTGCTCAGTAATGTTTAGTCTGACCAAGGACTTTCTGAGTCTCATGTTCTGTCAGGGAGGAGGGGAAGCCAGGAGGAAGCAGAGACAGGACACCTGACGCAAACTAGACAAAGAGGTATTCCATACCACAGCACGTCATGGCCAGTATATAAAAACTGGGGGCAGTTACCCGGAAGGGTTAAAGGGTTAGATCACTGCTGGGTCAGGTTGGGTATCGGTCAGTGGGTGGTGAGGGGTTGTATTCTCTTCCCTTGTTATTTCCCTTATCATTATTATTATTGGTGGTAACAGCAGTGGTTTGTGTTATGCCTTAGTTACTGGACTGTTCTTCTCTCAACCCATGGGAGTTACATTCTTTTGATTCTCCTTCCTATCCCTGGGGGGGGTGAGGGGGGGAGGAGAAGGGGGCAGGAGCTAACAACTGCGTGGCTGATTTACACCTGGGCTTAAACCAAGACAGAAAAAAACACTAAGTACTTAAAGGTTTTTCACCAGAGTAGAGAAAAAAAAAAAAAAAAAGAAAAAAGAAAAGCCATGGCAGTACAGTGAGGTATTTGATGGTCCTGATGGCAATTATAACTGTAACTACCACCAGTAGGAGAAAAAAACCTGGTAAGAATAAGGCTCACATTTTTAACTGTGAAGATAATGGAGTCTAGGGGAAAAAAAAAAAAAAAAGAAAGAAAATGGTGGATTTTTTTAACTCTTACTGGTTTCAACTTGAATGTGGATAGAAGCACATTGTAGCCAAACACAAATTACTGGAATTAAAGGCATTGTTAAGCTAAATTCTATGGACCTTGAGAGCAATCTAGTGGCTCTTTTTGGCCTTAAATTTTCTAAGCTGTGTATAAGAGTCTGTTGCATTCAGTTAAACACCACTAAAGTACTCAAAATGCTCTGCCCCAATCAATTTTGTGTTTTTCTCTAACTCTGACCTTACCACAGTAAGAATGATAGCAAGTGGCCTGCAGTATATGAAACCAAGCAGTGTGGTTTCTTCTTCAGTTTACGTCTTTTTCTTCTTGCCTCCATACATTATTATGATATTGAACATCAGAGCTGACTATGATTCATGCATATATCTCCATGTTTATGTACATACATGTTGGATTTTGCACATATCCATTATTGTACACACTGTAGGTTTATATAGATTAACTAGGTTTACCAGTACCTAGCCAATATCTTCACTGCTAAAGGCCAGGACACCACTGAGTCGCAGCTTCCTGAGTTTCCAATTGGAAGCTGGCATAGGCAGGCTCATACTCTCCACTGTTTTGTTGACAATTACTAAATTTCTCCAAATATATGCTTCACATCCTCATTCATATCGATTTCAGTGTGAGAAAACAAACCAAACCAAACAAACAAAAAAAAACCACAACAAATCATTCTATCAACAGCAGTAATAAGAAGATACTTTCTTCCAGCATCCAATTTCATCATTGACTTTGATGCTACATGTTATTCCTCAGTATTATAGAGGAATACTCCCCACTTATTCTTCTCACAAAACAACTCTACTTTCACTTCTATTGAGTCATACGTAATTTACATTTTTCTTTTCTTAAATTGTGTAGTTTTTCAAGCAATTGGCTGCTATCCTCAGTCTTTTATCAACAACAAATTGCATTAATGCATGGTCTATACCGTATCTTGTGAATTGCTAACAAATATACTAAGTAATACAGGTACTGGCTCCTGAGGTCTAACTCACAATAAATGTCATGTTTAGAACAAGTTATATCTTCCTTCTTTGCTGGTACCTGGTTCACGTGAATACAGAATTGAATCAGCTCCAGTACCAGTGACAGTTTTACAGTCTTTGATTACCTACTTATTCTCTGACCTTTTATTTTTAATTCTCTGACCTTTTACTTTTAGTCTGCCCTCCTGCCCTTATCCACTTTTTAATAAATTAAAATGTTGCCCTTCAAGTTTCTTTTGCAAAGTCTCCTCCATGATAAAATAACTCAGAATTCTGTTTTGAAACTGAAATAGATAATATCATTGTTTCCATTTGTAGAACAAAATTGCAAGTTTGTGGGGCTAAGTGACCATATTTACTCAGTCCATATTTTTTCAGGTGCTTTCTGATCATGCTTTTGATTAAATTCTTTGAATGCTTCCACGTATAAAATATATATGTCTGACAAATCACTTAGAAAAGACCTTTCAAAATTGGAATCCTTATGAAGATGAAGAACTGGAACCTCTTTCAGAAATCATCAAAACCATCTCTTCCTCCTCTTGGTCTTTCAGCATCATGTTTAACCCACCTGTCAGTTGAACCAGTGTCAATGAACCAATGAATGATGTATATTTACAAAAGAGGATTATAAAATTAATGTGGTGTTATCAGTGGTTAAGATACAATATTTTTCTTTTCTTCTTTTCTTTTCTTTTCTTTTCTTTTCTTTTCTTTTCTTTTCTTTTCTTTTCTTTTCTTTTCTTTTCTTTTCTTTTCTTTTCTTTTCTTTTCTTTTCTTTTTTTCTTTTCTTTTTTCTTTTTTCTTTTCTTTTTTCTTTTCTTTTTTCTTTTCTTCTCTTCTCTTTTCTCTTTTCTTTTCTTTTCTTTTCTTTTCTTTTCTTTTCTTTTCTTTTCTTTTCTTTTCTTTTCTTTTCTTTTCTTTTCTTTTCTTTTCTTTTCTTTTCTTTTCTTTCCTTTCCTTTCCTTTCCTTTCCTTTCCTTTCCTTTCCTTTCCTTTCCTTTCCTTTCCTTTCCTTTCCTTTCCTTTCCTTTCCTTTCCTTTCCTTTCCTTTCCTTTCCTTTCCTTTCCTTTCCTTTTTTCTTCCTCTCCCTTCCCTTCCCTTCCCTTCCCTTCCCTTCCCTTCCCTTCCCTTCCCTTCCCTTCCCTTCCCTTCCCTTCCCTTCCCTTCCCTTCCCTCCCCTCCCCTCCCCTCCCCTCCCCTCCCCTCCCCTCCCCTCCCCTCCCCTCCCCTCCCCTCCCCTCCCCTCCCCTCCCCTCCCCTCTCCTCTCCTCCTTTTTTTTTGGCATTACACTTCACTAGCTTTGCTGTTGCTTTTGTTGTGTGGTTGTTTTTTTTTTTTCTGTGCAGTAAATGGCAGTTTTGCTGTCTTCTTGATTTCAGAATCTTGAGGGGAAAAAATGGATCAAAAATTGTATCATATATATTAAGATGCCAAGCTATGCAGGACAAGAATTTTACAATTTAAAAAAAAATGAAAAATGACAGTGTCCCCAAGTTGATCTATTTCTAATTTCTCATTTATTATGCCATCCTATTTTTCTCTGAAATGTTGAAAATGTTGCAAATCTTTTATTTTGATGGCCCAGTGTATGTTTTATAATAAAAAAGAATGCTATCCTTATGGCTATTGCTCCTACATGCAAACTATTCCCTGGAATGGGCAACATCTGAAACAAGCAACTGTTAATCAATCAGTCAACAAAAATAACAATTTTAATGTATGACCTCCTAAGACAGAGCTATTTGGGACTTTTTATCTTTGGTTTGACTAACGTGTTTGAAATGGGGTTGACATTTTCAACGGAGATTCAGAATGCAGTAGGCTCCTGAAGCCAAGTCATAGCTGACAGAGTGGGAGCAATAAATCAACAAAATTCAGCGGAGATTTGTAACAGAAAATATTTCTTTTTTTTTTTTTTTAATATAGGTCAAAATGTTGGGGAAAAGCATCAGGAATCAAATGGCTTATGATTCAGAGGCTGTAAAACCTGACACTCTAATACTCAAGTAAAAGGAGACCTGTAAATTCTATGGGTAATGGAAGGTGACTCTAAAGTAATTGCATTTAAGATGCGTGCATATAAATTAATGATCTGATTATTATTAGAACTGAATGCTTCTTGCAAATGCGATATCATATAAGAAGTTTATTATTATCTTGTGTACTTAATGTCAATATTGTCAATATCTACAATAACTTTACATTTAAAGACTAGGCCTGATTTGCAGTGCATGAACAAGAGTGATGCCATCTGGAACTCTAAACAACCTATGCACCACAGAGATAAGAACACAATGTAGAAATTAATAAATTAATCATTTGGTCTCCTAGACCTAGAAACGGGATTTCAGCAAGCTTATGTTATTAGCTGAGAAACCCTGTTTATCCAGCTTTTCTTTAAAATGTACAAGTGGAATCCGATATCACTCATTTATATTTCTGAACTCAAAAAAGGGGTTATTTTAACTCAGAAATTTGGTTTGGCTTCAAAAAAGAAATGTGTTTGTTTGTAAATTCAGATAGATTCAGTTCTGTTGAAAATTTTCAACTTTACTATTTTTCATTAAATATTTTATCACAATTAAAGTAGAAATAAAAATGAATGACTTTTTTATCAGTTTTAATATATGACTTTAATTATTATTCAGAATTAATACATAGTCTTATTTACAATGCAGAATAAATAATCCTTTGCCACAGTAACTTTAAAAAAACCCATAAAAGTAACTAACACAAAAGGTCTTCTTGACTGTCATCAAGAACCTTTATAATAGTAAGGTTCTTGACTGTCATCAAGAACCTTTATAATAGTAAGGTTAAACCACCTTCCTTAGTGTTCAGTAACAGCTTTTCAGATTATTTATTAATACGTATTCAAAAAATGTAAATTATTTCATTTCATATTTTGGCTGGACCATAATTATTTTTTTTTCAGTAAAATCTTTATTGTTAGAAAATTTTAAACCAATCATACTGTACGTCTGAATGTTAATTTCTTCCTCAATTAAAATAAAATTGCCAGTGGAATTTGCTGGAGGTAAAAGAAACTTCAGTGAGTGAGAAAAGAAAAATTCCAATGCTTTAGAGACCTGTTGTTACTTTAGGGATACAAAAGAAAAAAAAATCCCCTGAAGAATGTTTCAGTTACTGATTAACAAGAAAAGACATATTGACTGTTTTCTTTCTATTGTTTCTCAGACTGAAGGGCTTCTGCTTGTTTAAAGCCTTGCCTTCCTCTCCTCTCCTCTTCTCAGAGACTATTTTGGTTTTGGTTTGGTTGTTCTTTTAGTTTAGTTTAGTTCAGTTTTGTTTTGTTTTATTTTGTTTCTTTTTTTATATGGGGACTTCCATAAAACTATAAATGTAGGAAAGCTCATGAGTTCGAAGTGCATTTAAATATCGCACTTTTCAAACTCACTAATTCTTACTTGCAGGCAAAAAGGATATTAAGATATAAAATATTATAGAATTATAGAAGATATATAATGAGTTAACTATAAAAAGAAAATTTCTTCAAACTCTAAAAGGGTTTTAAAATAATTCAAAATATATTAACATCAAACAGCAAATCTTTATTTTATAAAATTGATTTTACAAGAATTTTAAGGAACTATTTAGATATTTACAATAACACTGCTGTATTGCTTTTCATTCATACTTTTTTAGAATTATCTCATCTTTGAAAACCATACTGAATTGAAAAGATGGACCACCGCTTTCTTCACTTGTAATAAAAAATGCTTAAGCTATGATGATGATGATGAAGAAGCCCAACTGTATTTTTTTTCCAAATGATAATTAATCCTATGGTGATTGTAGCATGACATACTTAACTGCATGACATCTATCCAAAATGGTGATTTCCTTAGAGTAAGAACTGTCAGGAACACAAAATAATTTTTTCAAAGTGTAATGATCTCACCCTTTTGTGATCGAGAGCATTGAATTGTACCATAGAATATGAAAAACCCCAGAAAAGTTGTAAGATCATAGTGTACTCTGCAGCTGCAGTATAGTACAGACACACACAGATTCTCTTTAAAGTAATGGGTAATCAGAGTGGTCTGGCAACAGCAGCACAAAGTTCAATACAGTCTGAAAAGTCTTTGAAAACACTGAAAAAATCTATTAATGTCCAGCATATTGTCCATCTAGTGAGTTAACTTATATAAAGCTTATGTAGATAAGCCTGTACTACACTGCAGCCTAGATATTAACTTTTGACTTCAGGACAAGGAAGTTCTGGGTGATAAGAATAATTGATAAAGGCATAGCATGATTTTATTGTGCAGTCACTGTTTTCAAGAGCTGAACCGAGAGCATTTCCTTAGTTGATATTCAACACCAGTGAAAGTAGAACTAATTGCTGGATGACTGAGCAAGTTGCATAGAAAATGGAGAAGCATTTTGGCTAAGAAAACTTCATGGCTTCAGGTAGTCTACATAGGCACATAAGAATGTGCAAGTAAAATATAATCAAATTAACCAATGAAAAGTTGATTAAAATTTGAAACATGTTTAGGTTATAGTTAATCAGTCTAGTGCTGTAAAAAAATTATATATGAGTCATTAAAAATAAGTGAAAATGAGTTTAATGGCTTAAATTAAGGTTTAAAATTTTCATTAGTACCCAAATCTATTCCAGTAGAAGAAATGCTGCAGACAACTGGAAAAAGGGAAATATAAACCCCCCTTTTAAAAAGGAGATAATGGATGAGACAGGGAGCTACAGAGCAGTCAGTCTCACCTTCTGTGCCTGGCAAAATCTTGGAGCAGATTCTCCACGAAGGCATGCTAAGGCACATGAAATACAACAAGGTGGTTGGTGACAGCCAGCATGGCTTCACCAAAGGGAAATCCTGCCTGTCTAATCTGGTGGCCTTCTAAATTGGAGAGATATCTATTTGATAGGTGGAACACTTGGTGGATAAAGAATTGGCTGGATGGCTGCATGCAAGGAGTTGTGGTAAATAGCTCAATGTCCAACTGGAGACTAGTAACGAGTGGTGCCCCTAAGGGATTGGTGTTGGGACCAGTCTTGTTCAGTATCTTTATTGGTGACATGGACAGCGGGATTGAGTGTGCCCTCATTACTATGATCACTGTTTCCCTATGATACCAAGCTGTGTGTTTCGGTTGATATGCTGAAAGGAAGGAATGCCATCCAAAGGGACCTTGACATGCTTGTGAGGTGGGCTGATGCCAACTTCATGAAGTTTAACCATGACAAGTGCAAGGTCCTACAGCTGGGTAGGAGCAATGCCAGGCACAGCTCCAGGTTGGGCAGAGAAGAGATTGAGAGCAGCCCTAGCGGAGAAGGACCAGGGGGTGTTGGTCAATGAGAAAATGAAATTGAGCCAGCTGCAGTGTGCACTTGCAGCCCAGAAAGCCAGCCGTATCCTGGGGTACATCAAAAGGATCATGACCAGCAGGTTGAGAGAGGTGATCCTGCCCCTCTACTCTGCTCTCGTGAGACCTCACTTGGAGTGTTGTGTGCAGTTCTGGTAGTCCTCAACATCAAAAGGACATGGAACTGTTGGAACAAGTGCAGAGGAGGGCCACGAGGAAGATGAGGGGAATGGAGCACCTCCCATATGAAGATAGAATGAGAAAGTTTGAGCTGTTCAGCCTGGAGAAGAGAAGGCTGTGTGGAGACCTCAGAGCAGCCTTCCAGTATCTGAAGGAGGCCCACAAGGATTCCGGAGAGGGACTCTTCATGAGGGACTGTCGTGATAGGACAAGGGGTAACAGATTCAAACTTAAATAGGGGAAGTTTAGATTGGATGTGAGGAAGTTTTTTACTGTGAGGGTGGTGAGGCACTGGAATGGGTTGCTTAATGAAATTGTGAATGCTCCATCGCTGGCAGTGTTCGAGGCCAGGCTGGACAAAGCCTTGGGTGGCATGATTTAGTGGGAGGTGTCCCTGCCCATGTCAGGGGGTTGGAAGTTGATGACCTTAATGTCCTTTCTAACCCTAACTATTCTATGATTCTATGATTCTATGATAGCCTCAATTGACTCACCTCTAGAAAATTTACCGAAGTATCAGGAAGGTTTAATTACACCAGAGGCAGTCAAAGAGAAAAAACTCTCATATGGCACAATACGATCTGAGGAAAAGTTTAATATTATTAGGAAGCTAGTCCTCAATAGACTTAAAAACTGTGGGACAGTTTAATCATATAAATTGTGGTTTATTTAAAAAAGTAACAGTTTGTAAAAATTTCAGTAGAAACATCAAATGTGCTAGAAATGTTAGAAATAGAAATCGTCTGATTAGGATTCAAAGCTAACTTTACAGAGAACAGCATTTTTTATTATTAACTATGACTATTATGGCAGAAAATGCTCAAAAGACAATCCACCATACCAAAACTGCAGTACAAAACTGCTGAGTTGCAAACAGAAATGCTGTATAATGGAAAAACTATACAGCATTTATATATGTAATTTATATAGAGTGTTTAAACTCTTCTGGGTGAAAATGAACTGAATACAATTTTTGTTGGGCTGTTGATGATGGGTTAACTGAAGTCAATAGGATTCTTTTGCTTGACTTGATCAGGTTTTGAAACATATTCAGAATTATGCAATATGAAGCTCCAGTTAGGCTAAATATAGTTATTATGTAAAGGTCCTCTTACCTGGTTTGGTGGGTTGACCCTGGCTGCATGCCAGGTGTCCGCTAAAGCCACTTTATTACTGCCCTTCCTCAACTGGTCAGTGGAGAGAAAATGTAATGAAAGTTTCATAGGTTGGGATAAGAACAGGGAGTGATCACTCAGCAATTACTATCGTGGGCAAAAAGGATTTGCTTCAGACCAGAGCAGGATAATGAGAAATAAGATCAGATCTTAAAATACCTTTCCCTCATTACTCCCTTCTTCCCAGACTTTACTCCCACATTCTTTACCTTATCCCCAGCAGAAGCACAGGGGGACAGAAAATGGTGTTTTCAGTCAGCTCATCACACTTTTCCCCTCTTTCAGCATAGGGTCTCTCCCATGGGAAACATGCCTCTGTGAAATTCTCCAACCTCAGTCTTTTCCCACAGGCTGCAGTTCTTCATGAACTGCTCCAGAGTATGTCCCTTCCATGGGTGCAGTCCTTCAGGAACAGACTGCTCCGGTGTGGGTTCTCTGCGGGGCTAACAAGTCCTGCAGCAAACCTGCTCCAGTGCAGGCTCCCCTCCCTACAGGGACACAGGTCCTGCCAGAAGCCTGCTCAAATGTGGGCTTCCCACAGGGCCGCAGCCTCCTTTGGCATCCCCCTGCTCTGGTGTGGGTTCCTCCATGGGCTGCTGTTGGAGATCTGCTTCACCATGGACCTCCATGGGCTGCAGGGGCACAGCTGCCTCACCATGGTCTGCACCACAGGCTGCAGAGGAAATCTCTGTTCTGGTGCCTGGAGCACCTCCTGCCCTCCTTCTGCACTGACCTGGGTGCCTGCAAAGTTGTTTTGCTCACATATTTTCAATCCTCTTTCCGGATGTGATTGCTCTTGCACAGAATCTTTTCTCCTTTCATAAATATCCCAGAGGCACCACCACCATCCCCAATGGGCTCAGCCACAGTCAGCATTGGGTCTGTCTTGGGGACGACTGTCATTGGCTCTATTGGACAGAAGGGAAACTTCTAACAGCTTCTTAAAGAAGATATCCCTCTAACTCATCCCCACCCCCCAAAAATCTTGCCATGTAAACCCAATATACCTGGTTTTAAAGATCTTAAAATTAGATTTTGTTTGTTTGCTTGTTTAAAAGCAGTACTTTTTACTCCCTCAATATTCAGTAGGTTTGAATAATAAGTGGAATGTAATTCATCCCAACCTAAGGGAATTGCAGTTGACAATAAACTGAACCTACATGAATATGTTAACGTAGACCAATAATGAGATTTTGAAGCAAGTCCCCCCACCCATGGGTGGGTTGGACCATGCCTGGGATTTAAAGAGATGGGACAAAGCATGCTGGCTGTGCTGAATGTTCTTCTGCTCATTCCAGAATTTCATAGCTCTTACACGCTGAAAGGATTTCTGCTGTCTTTAAATTTACATTAGCTTTAAAATGGACAATCAGATTTTTTTTTTCCCCAGTAAAAACTTTGCTAAAAAGACTCAGCCTTTAAACTTTCTTGATATCCTATGGAAAATATCGAGCTTTGTTCGAAACTCAAAAGAACTGAGATTCAACTTCTAACTAAATTTTTCTCTTTACAGATTTTATTTTATAGCCATTGTCCTGCTTAATAAATATTGTGTATCCTGCTTAATAAATTTTGTGTAACAGCTCTTACTATCTAGAAAAGCACAAGGTCCCTTTTGGTCAAGGTCGATTCAGTGGACCCAGCTGATTCAAAGGAGGATGCAGAAATTCTAGAAAACATTTCAACAAATTAATTACTATTTTTTTAGAAGATAGGATGATGTGAGACAAAGAATATTAAACCAGTTTATTTTTCTGATATTATGTTTATTTTTAAAGTTACAGAATCAGTAGAGTACATCTAAATACTAAAATACTAAGTTATATGCTTGGAAACATGTATGTGTATTCATAGATACAAAATGTATACCCATAATATAAAAATGTTCACTGTTTAAACACATTTTAAAGGTCTTTTTTAAAAAGAAATATGTATTTTTAGATCCTCAGAATGCCTATATTTCAACATTTTTAGTTTAGCCTTATTCAGAGTCACCTATCTTCCACACATCTTTCTATCATATTCAACTAAAGACAGCTCACTATATGTTTAATTTTAAGCATTCAAAAAGTGTCATTGAATTCTGTAAGACTGCTAGACTTAACACTATGCCCATGTTTAAATGCCTTGTCAACTTAGACTGCTACAATGATGAGAAAAACCTTGTCAGATCAGACAAAGGAAGACTAGATCCTGACCTACATAACTTAAATATGTATTAAAATTGTCAGTGGTCCTTCCTGAAAGCATCATGCACCATGACAAATAGTTTCTGAGTATTGACCATGTGGAGACACAGTAAAAATATCAATCTCATCCTTAAATGAAAATAGTTGCTGATTATTGTCGTTAAACTTGCTGAGAATTGTAGTTAAAGTAAGGCTAAGGTTCAAACGAAGCATTTCAAATTATCTCAGTGCATAACTAACTTGATTTTTAAACAGTTAGCATACAATTGCAAAATTCTTTCAGTAGTCATCTACTAAATGTGAAATGCAATCAAATTTTAAGTACATGCTGGTATAGTTGGGGATCTATATCAGCCTAGTAAAAACCATGCCAACTCATTGAAATGATAAAAAAGAATATTTAGGGTGCATAATAAAAGCAGGAATAAGTAGCTCAAGGATTAAAGGAGTATTTTATTACATTTTTAATACTCCCAATTAGTGAAAAGTCTTTATGACTTATATCATAGATTCACAAGGAAAAAATTCCCAAGTTCTGTTCTTACTATCTTGAATATTACATTTCTGTATATTTGTTGTAGATGTCTGTAATTTTATTATCTTCCAAAAGTTCCCAACTTTATCAGGGGTTTTGTTCCTGAAAAAAGTGAGCTAATAAAAATTCAGCCAATCTAAGTGGCCATTCCTTTAAAATTCAGAAGTCTGTTGGACTGGTGACTGAAATGTGGATTTTGTAGTCAAAGGTATTTGCAGTGTAATTTCCTTGGAAAAAAAAAAAAAAAAGGAAAAGGGACAAAAATAATTAGTTATTATGCATTCTGGGGAATTAATGCCATGGATGAAGATACAAAGGGTCTCAATTTGCCATTGATGGCAGTCTGGCCATGCAATAGCAATTCATTCAGCGTGCATTTATCCACTGTTATCTTGAATCTGGAGCTTGGCAGAAAACAGAAAACCAGAAAGGCTGGTGCAATCTGCTTTTGTTAAGGGGCTCGATCTGGAGAAAACATAATTGAATGAAGCAGAAAATTCATACAATTGTCAGACTAAAAGATTATCTGTTGAAAAAAGATGTATTTGTTGGAGGGGTTCTCATAGTTGGTAACAAATGGGAAGGGGGATTGGCAAGGATAAAGAGGTTGGGTAAGAGACTGTGGAACATGCGACAGGAAGTAGATGGTAGGGTAGCTGAAAGATGAAGTATAGGATGAGGCTGGCAGGACCTGCTTGCCCCTGTTCAGCAGTGGCAGTCCCGCTCCGGCTGAAGTGCTTTTTTTTGCTGTTGGATTTCCAGGGTCTTAGACCTGAAGTCCTCTTAACAGAGTGTCATTTGGAACTGGTTGGAGTGAAGTTAAATGCTGTGTATTAAAAGTATTGGCAGCTGCTTGACAGACTGTTGACTTCTTAACTGTACTTGAGGGTACTGTGCGTAGTTCATACTGCTCGCAGTTTTACCAAAGCAGCTGGGACTTAGTCACAAGACTGGGACTTTTTTCCTGGAAATCCTAGAGTTGTTACAGTCACACCAGAAAAAAAATCTCTAAGGATATCCCAGTAAAAACTGGGATAGGGTATTTGGTTATTTGAGATCTGCACTGTCCTCAGAGTTAGTATACATTTCAGGCATTCCTTCAGGGAGTCTTAGATGCGTTGCCATGTGAAAAAATTCTGTTGTGAGTGTATAGTCAGTAAGCAATGGCATAGCAGATCTCCAGGGAGAGGGTCTTCCTGCAATGGAAGTGCAAGGTGTATCCAGGTGCTAGCAGTAAATAATAATAAAAAATGAATTATGTCATTTATTTGATGATCCACAAAACGTTCTCAGAAAGGGATATATTTTATATTGCTGAATGAAACAAGAATAAATGCTGTTATTGTTTTGCTTTTGACTGTATTAGCACATCTTTTGCTGAAAGAGGGGAAGGCTGCTTTGTATTTAGGGTAAGCAAAGAGACTGCCTGTGGCTCTTTCTGCATATGTCCTGAACTGGCATGCATTCTTGACTTATTTGGAAGTTGTAAGGCTATGCAGCAAATGTGGCTACACAAATAAGTTGCTAACAGAAGGAATCACAGAGCAAGAGCTCTACTGAGAGAGGACTGTTAGAAAAAGGGAAATCTTTAAGATGAAAACAGGACAATCACATAATGAATACCAGTTAAGGACATAAACCAGTCGATGGGGAAAGGGTAAAAAGAGGAAGTTCTGATCAAGAAAAGAAATTAAAAAGGAAGCAGTAGATGCAGTTGGGACTTTTCAGAGGTGCCTGTGGGCAGCCCTGTGCTTAATCACTACACCTCAGAGCAGAACACTAAATTAGTTAATTTGCTTGCAAGTCTGTCTAAATGCTACAATCAGGGAATGTCTTTAGCACACAATCTAAAGAGAAGTGACATTTTGGCTTTCCCATGCCTTAAAATCATTGGCCTGGACCTGCCTTGCCTATTCTTTAGCAAGAAAGACATCCAAGATGATGAAAGCGATTTAGACCTTATATAGGATGAATGGTCTCTTGGAAGTGTCCATTTTCCTCCCTAACTAAAAAGGTGCTGCAGATAACAGAGCTGGAAATAGAAGAATCTTAGGTGCTTCAAGGTACATTGGATGAATGTGAATGAAAATGTTTACATCTGGTGCCCTTATGTTTATGGCTGAGTTGTGTTTTGAAAAGTTTTTAGCCTTCATTCATGTTTTGGTTTTTTTGTTGTTTTTGTTTTTTTTTTTAATTTCTCAAAGTCTTCAATGTTAGCCTTGCTACTTGCACATTTGCCATATCAAAGTCAGCAGAAGGTGATTATCCCTGTTAGTGCCTTGCCAGAATAGTGAGGCTAACTTCGCTTCATGTGGAGAGACAGCTAGCAGACAGGTCTTCATGTGATGCTAGTCCTCTTGTGCATAGAAATAAGCAGATGAATGAATGAGATTACAATTATAATCACAAGAAACTGCAGATCAGGATATGCACAAATACTATAGCAAATAATTTTCTAACTTTCAATCACTGTTGGAAACTTCATGACTGATTCAATCAGCTTCTTTTATCCTTTCTGTCCCATAGACATGGTGATCATTCATGGGGCTCCTCACAGAGCATAGTTTGCAGTTCATAAAACATTCAGTAGCTTTTAATATTAAAAAAATGGTTAAATCCAAGCTTCAGCTACTAACTTATTTTCACCAAAGATCTGCTAAATAAGGAAGGCATAAAATTAATTACATTTTAATTAAATTTCTGAAGTTAATCACTGTAGAGAGTCACTGATAATACAGCACATGGGGGGGGTACTAGATAGCAGATTGCAACATATTGTAATGAAATGGAAGTTTGAGAGTGTTTTAATTGACTTAAAACTAGGGAATACCTAACTTTTGCAAGTAAAGTTTGATCAGATGTAGTCAACTTCTTTACAGTGTCGCTGTGGTTAAATAAAAAAAAAATCACCCTGCTGAACTTTCCTAATGTTTGTCAGATCATTAAAAAGTGATGGAAAATGCACAGCCCTCTAATTTTCAGCAGTTTCTTTTTTGTCATTTTGAATAATTTTGAATCTTTACATGGAAAGTTGGGTGATTTTGCCAAGCCTTACTTACTAGTCAGATATTAAAAAAAGGAAACCTGAGAAATTTACATGTAGGTCTCATTCCTTAAACTAAAAAAGGCTATAATAATTATAGTACAGTATAATAATGACAGTCATAAAACATCTTTCATTTTTTATCTTTGTTCTGTTTTTAATACATTCTAATCTTCACTGTTAGATTTTCTTTCCTCCTTGTCTTTTCATTTTCTTTTTTATTTTGCCCTTGTCAGCAACAATGACAGTTATTATCAGAAGGACCTATGCAGTTCACTGTCCGTTGCCCAGCTTAATTCTTTCCTGTAGTTCCTCTTCCAGTTTGTGGTTGTATTTCACTTTTGTCAAATTGGTCATATCTAGTTATTTTTCTATTATTCCTCATATTACATTTTTCAAACATTTTTTCTCTTATATGAAACCTAAAATGCTTGGTTTCATGCTTTCCTTGGTACTCTATGATCTTTTCGGAATCCTAAAGAGGTCCCACACAGTGACAAAAATTACGAAATTGGTTGCAGCTTAATATGTTAGCCTAAGTTGTCATCATGTATTGCACTACGCTAACATCAACAACAGATTGAAGTTAACGATGACCTCTACTGCTGTTCTGCAGTGTGTCACAGTGGCCATACTAGGTGATAAATTAATGCTAAAAGTTCCTGCTTATTTATTTGACTCTTAGAGGTCTCCAAAAAGGATGTGTTTTCTGGGCTTTAAACTTTTCCAGTCAGTCACAGGTTCTTTGCAGGTACTCACTTTCCAACTGGGGTGGGACCTGCCACATACTATGACCTATATTGCCTTCCCATTTTGATGGAATCCTGCTTTCTTGAATTATCCCACAAAAAGCTGATAAAGATGTCAGAGAAACTCCTTTCTTGAGAATAAATTTGGCTTAGAAGCCTCTCATGACCTAACAGTATTTTTTGCATAAATGACATTTATGTCTTCTTGGCCAAAATTTGCCAAATACATTTAGCTAAAATTAATCTCAACTTTGTTTCTGCAAATCAAAGGTCTCAGACTTGCATTCATGCAATTGGATGAAAGCAGTTGAGAGTGAGTTGGTGGAAAGGTGAAATAGGATATTTTTTCTATGCTTATTGGTCCATAATGAATGACTGCACCAAAGTTTGTAGCTCAGTGGGAACATAGAAAAAAAACCTTGTATTTTAATGAGTGACCTGCTACAAATATCTGCTTTCTAACATATTGAAAGGGGAACTTCTGTGATAACAATAGGTTATTAAATGACATTATTTATTTCATAACAAAAATAGAGCACAAATCTATCTGTGAATATCAGATACATAAATAAAACACGTGCTTACCTTGTATGAATTTGTGTATACTAATGAATTTAGCTCTTCTTTCTGATCTGTGTTATCATCTATTATTTGATTTGAAAGCTGCTTTTGAGCATCCTCGCACATCCAGATTCCAAGATGCCCAGCAATGTACAGAGCATGCCACTGTAAGAAAGAAAGCAGGTTGAATAGTCCACTGTCCTGGTTTCAGCCGGGATAGGGGTAATTTTCTTCCTAATAGATCGTACTATAATGCTGTGTTTTGGCTTTTGTCTGAGAAGAATACTGATAACACAGGGATGCTTCAGTTATTGCTAAGTACTTACCCTAATCAAGGATGTTTCAGGTTCCCATGCTTTGCAAGTGAGGAGGGGCACAGGAGGCTGAGAGGGAACAGGGCTAGGACAGGTGATCCAAACTAGCCAAAGGGATATTTCATAACACGAAACATCACACTTAGTATGTAAATTGGGGAAGTTGGCCAGGACGGCCGATCGTTTTTCATGTCGAACTAGGCATTGGTCAGCAGGTGGTGAGCAATTATGTTGTGCATCGCTTGTGTTTCTTTGATTTTATTCCTCTCTTTTTCTTATTTTGATATTTCCTTATTTTATTATTATTATTACTATTATTATATAATATCTTAGTTTGTTACAATTAGTAACTGTTCTTGTCTCAACCCTGTGGTTGAGAACTTTTTTCAGGGCACAGAGTATGACACTATCAAGTGAGTACACTGATGGCAGAGGATGGCTACCAAGAGGCAGTGTTCTGGAATTATGTTAAAACTTGTAGCTAACTTAGCTTTATAAGTAAGCTGAGAAAGCTCATTGTAATTAATATTATAAGAAATTTAGATGACAATATTAATGCTTAGAGCAGTTCCTTTTTTTTCTTCCTATTTTTTTAATAATATTTACTGTTGAGCATGCTTATTTAACTAATGGAATATTGATAGACTAGTTTTCTTTTGAACAGTTGAAGTGTGCTACTTTTTAACCTTTTGAGAAAGGTAATTATGTGCAAAGTACAAGCAATCTTGCTAGACTGATTTTTAGTATACAAATGAAAATACCATATATTCAACATAGTAAGGCTTGAAGTGAAAAGGGAAGTGAAGTAGATGCTTACTATTGGTTTTATATGTCTTTGAAACCCTGGTGGTTGAACATGGCAGCACTTGAACAAAAAAGTATATAATGAGTGTATAAATTCTGGTGGTTTTTTTTTCTAGTAAATATAGCAGCAAAAGAGTTCTGGCAAACCTAGACATTTGTGAACAAAATAATTAGAATTATTAGCATCCATGGTTTTAGCATTGAAAATGCTAGTTTTAAATAGCTTCTCAAATACCTAAAGGCAGTAAGCATGAGACTTAAATTCAACTGCATGTATGTTTTTCACACTAGCTATAAAACAAAGTTGAAGCAAAGATCAGTGACTTCAGAACAATTACTCCTGATTGATTATAGTCTATTGCAGGGAAATAATCCTTATCATCTTTATCATAATCAGATTTAGGCTTCATAATTAATGTTGCTGTATGAAATACTATAATGACCTGCTTGCTTTCACAGTAAATCAATGTTGCTGTTGTCTGAAAGCAAAGGTGGGTAGATATTTACTCTGTAATAAAAACTTAGATTTGTAGGTTTCATCTTTAAAGATGGTTATATGCAAGAGGCACATCATGGACTTTGGATTGGCTGGTGGACTCCTTAGGATCTGTCTACAATTAACATGGGAGAGTAAATTACATCTCAAAATAATTCAGAGCATGTGAAATAATTCTGGTCTAATATGTGATTTCTCCCATGTTTGTATTTGAAATTGAGGAAGACTACCTTGCTTAATAAGTACCAAGTTTTCAAAACCAGTACATGGTTTTGAAAAAAAACCAATTATTCCTCCTTCCCCTTGTATGTATTTCCCATATTTCCAAGGGAATTTGCCCTTGTGATAAGAAATAGATGAAAAAAGACCTTTTTTTCTTTCTTTGTTTGTTTTATAATGAAGGTAAAACTTCAGTAGTGCAAAGAAATGAAACAGCTGTTTCTTCATCTCAGCTGGTGAAAAGGTTTAACTCATTCACAGCTGCATCAGATGGCTGAGTTTAGATCAGACCATAGAACAAAAAGTGCTGTTTCTGTGGCTACTCACAAGTAAGGTTCAGGATTCATTTTTTCCTCTGACACTTGAAGTGAAAACTGCAGCTTCTTTTCCCAGTTCCATCTCACTAAGAATTTTATCAACATTGTAACACATATTAGGAGTCATTGTCCATAATGACCTTTAGGAGTTGTACAAGAGCATGTGTATGATTGCTCACTGAGCCATGGAAGTGTGAAATTTAATAATTTAAAAGTTATGGATTTCTACTTTGCTTACTAGGTCTTGTAGACATCAAATGCATTCCTCAAATGAATTATTAAAATTACTGACCCATCCTTATCACCACCATCTCCTCCTTCCTGGATGTGTCCCTTTTGTGGACAGACTGCACATTTCATGGAAAATATGCCCCTGGATATTTTTTTCTCTTTCAAGGAGACTTCTTTCAATTTGAGGACAGTTCTGTGAAGTTTAAATTCGGCAAACCAGTCAGAAGAAAGGGCTGAGGATCAGAAGAAAAAAGTGCTTTTGAACAGTTACAGAGAATTTAATGGAGTTAAAACCAACAAAGAGATCTATAAAAATTGAATAAGAATTCTGTGGAAACTTCTCTGAAACCTTGCAGAACTTAATAGAAAGTGTGGTGCTGTACACTGCCTTGCTTTTAACCGTATCATAGATTCTACTCTGATATTACACTGAGCTACTAAGTGTTATAAAACTGGCTTACAATCTCAACAAAAATAGACTCAGACAATCATGTCCCAAGCTGTGCAGAATAACTTATTGTTTGGGTTTGGGAAATTTAATTGCTTTCTGTTACATTGTCCTTTGCTGCCATAAAAGTTACATGAGAAGCAGGTATTTAGAAGCGGCTGTACCTTTTATAGTAAACGGATGGTTATCTGGGGCAATGGTAGGTGGTGTGAATGATTGTGAGGGATGTGGAAAAAACAACAAAACCTATTGTGGGGATGCAGCTGACTAGATTCTCCAACACCAATGGTTAAGCAGTGATACATCTAAGTAGTTTGAAATTATTTACTATATTTAACTTCCTGGTGCTCAATTGACAGACAATTCATTCTGAGGAAGTGAATGAACAAAACATGCATGTGCAAGTCTCTATTCTGACAAACTTGCAATTTATCATGTTGTTAAAATAGGGCAAGGTACCCTGGGAGACAAAGAATCTACTTGGACACATGCAGACGTTCATGTATTCACTCTGCCTATGCTCTGAGTAAGATGTATGAGATATGTGCCAGACAGCACCATGATGACTCTATGAACAGTGTTAGTAATGCTTTGTAACCTTACTGGTGTAGTCCATCTCTCAAAACAGTACTACCAGTACTCTTTTGTATTTCAAAACAGAATGTAACCTTCCAGATTTAAGTCTGCCAGAGCAAAGCAACAAGAGACACAACTTTACAGCTTTTCTAACATAGTTTACTACTGATGTGTGTGTCCAAGATTTTTAAATATAACATAAATTTGACTTCACTCATTAGGTATTATAAATGTTTTGCATTTTGAAGTTATGGCGAACAATGCTTTTTGGTGGGCATATGGTACCAGAAGAATACTGACTGAAGAGTCTCAATGAATAGCTTTCAGTAAAAAAAAAAAATTACCACTACCTTCAGCTAGAATCTCAGGTAAGTCCGTAGTGTAATGGATCATGAAATGAAAGTCACTAAAGACTGATTATTTTAGAACACAAGGCCTTTGTGAGGGAGCAGTTGCATATTTTATACTCTAATCTAGAAGTGCTGGAAAACTACAGCACAACCAGTTTACAGAAAGCCCATGACTCTTCACAAAAAACTAACAAAAGTGATCAAAAATGTGATATGCCTCACGCATTGTCATAACATTACAGAGGTGCACAGAAAGACAAATGTCCTTGACTTAAATTTACAATGCAAGTTTCAACTCTACGGAATTCATAATATGTTTCTTAATTGAAGCAGCAAAAATGTACTTAAGTTGAAAAGTACTTTACTGTTGAAAATAATTGCTAAAGTTTAGCTCGTTCAGATCTTTAAGAGTGATGGGTTATTTTTATTTTTCAAATGTCCTTTAATACTCCACAAAACACCAGTAAAAGTTTGCATTTAATAGTATCAAGCGACAATTTTTATCTTGGCTTTAAATTTCAATACTGTAAACATTTTCTTTTCTGAAAAGGACTTGAATAGTACAAGAAATGTTCTATACACAGCACATTTTCAACTGATTTCTATTTTTTGAGGAGAAAACCAAACTCATTTTCTTAGACTAGAATATGCTGCAACAGGCTAAATGTGACTATTTGATTAGCTAGACAAAATATTTTTTTCTTGAGAAACTCTCACTGCAAATCTTAAAAGGTTACCTTGTCATTTCCAGGTTTAGTTAATTGTAAAATAAATTACCTATATTTACATACATGCTGCTTTATAAGAGGAGTAGTGGAAAGGTTGCACACACTGAGGAATCTATATTTCAGATTCAAGAAAAGAATAAAAGATATTGGCTCTGAAAATGTTATATAGATCTCCTGCCACCTTACTGGTATACTCATGGAGCTAGTCCAAAATGTGTAAAAGAAAATCTTTCCCTGTCACATCAAAACCTATTCTTCTAATGCATTTAAAATGCCTTATACATGAGCACACACAGAGGCATGCATAAATTTAAATAACATTGGTATTATTATCATTTTTGTTGCTATTATTATATTAAGTACTCTAGGTATACTGACCTTCAGGACACACGAATGCAGAAATGGTATACCAGCGTTCCATATCTCTGGAATAGAAGCTTCTTTGTACTTACTCATGTGAGTAGTTTCAGGGATGTTAATGGTGTTACCCTGATAGATAAAGAAGGCAAGACTGTGTAATTAATTTTATTTCCAGCTGTTGAGATTTCAGACTATAATTCTAAGCTCTCTAAGCAAACACCTTCCTTTACTTTTTTCTACTCACAATGTTCAGAGGTGCTTTGGAGATTGGCTGTGTGCCAAATCTCCACAAATGCCAAAGACTCCTACACACTGAGTTAATTAAAATTGACTGCCTGTCTTAGGCAGAAGAAACAGGGTAAATTCTGGCTTGTTCTAAAAAATGATTGAACAATTTAGGCAAACAAAATGACTTACTACTAACTTAGAGAATAAAAATAATGTATTGCTTTGCCTTGAAAAAGCAGGTAATATTTTCATTTTGTTTTCAATTCTACCTCCAAAGCTTTTTTCTGTTTTGGGGGTTTTATTTTGTTGGTTTGTGTTTTTTTTTTCTTTACCCTGCTGCAGTAATTGTAAGTTGTTCATTCTGTATATCCCAAGGAAGGGAAGACATATACCAAATGAAGGATATAGCCAGATTTTAGAGACTGAAGTTATAAATTACAATAAAAAGTCTAATCTTGCTGGTGTTTAAAACTTACAGGTATCTCTCTTTTTGACTGAAATTTCCCCAGTGCCTAGTGTGACTTTCTCACTCAAGTGCACCAAAAGTGCTGCAGTCTACGAAGCTCAGCAGCTATCAAATGCCAATAAGCAATCAAGTACCAAAGGTCTCCAAAGGACATTTAATATGCATTTCCTAAGAACAACTGGTTGACATTGACAGTAAAACTCCCAATGAACTGAAACATATTCAAGATTTATAGCATTCATACACTCAGGTTCAATGCCCTCCTCAGGTTAAAGGGTTGCAAATCACACACATTCTTGAAGGTGTTTTTATTTCTAGTATATACTGTAGGCTGAGGTTAGCAAGGGAAAGCACTCCCTACTTCTTCTTCTGTTCCCCCACAGGAAATATTATGTGATTCATAGGCATACACAGAAAGAGGTGAAAGAAGAAATTGGTGGTGAGTGTGAAGAAAAGCACTAGAAAATACATTATGCTATAATTCAGCATTTATAGTGTTCCTAAGTTCTGTCTTTGCTTCAAGAGGTTCTTTTATGCATTTTAGTAACCAGTCTTCTGGGGAAAAAAAGATGAGCAGACTTGACAAGACACCAATAACTGAATATTTCTCTGATGAGTGCCCACCCCACAAGGTTATGGAGTCCTGTGCTGGGTGTTTCTAATGGGTCTTGAATTCTTTTTGTAGTTGTGAATCTTCAGCTGACAGATAAAGAAGATTTCTGAACAAAAATGGGCTATAATTTGTTAGAGATTTCTTCAGGGTAAAAGTGACATGAGTTTGGTGCTAGATGACATCATGTCACAGTTTTACTTTAAAAGAGAAAGCCTTCACTTCTAAAGGATCTATCTCAGGAGAGGGCTCCAAACTCTAGATATGAAAGGAGTGTGTCTTTATGTTGCTAACTCCCTAGCCACTCCTTAGGGTTTCTTATTGATTTTATGTATGTGACTTCCACAGCAGACTGGCTGTTCTGGTTTGCAGTCTGAGATTTTAGTGTCTCCCTAAGGACATAACAGATGCCCTCAAATCAAGATATATTCTTAAACTATTTTTAATAGTGTTTTCCCAAGAGATTTTGATATAAAAGCACATTTTTTTTACTTGTTCTAAACTGTTCCATCTGTCTACTAACTGATGTTATTGCTGTATGTACACACACAATTGTGATAGTGTGTCACGTTCAGGTCGTAAAAACAGTGTGATACTAATTTTACCTGTTGGAATTATCTGATGATCTAAATAGTATTATTAAGTAATCATAGAATCATAAAATGATTAGGTTTGGAAAGAACCATAAGATCATTTAGTTCCAACCTCCCTGCCATCCTGGTAGTGTATTCAAAACACAAGACATGGAAGGAATCAGGCAGATTAACAGTTAGTTTAGGCATGTTAATCTCTCCAGTATTCTTTCATGACATGGTCTTATAGGACTTAGGATCCAGTTTGGAAGGAGAGCCTGAGAATCAGCTGCTCATGTGCAGGGGTCTGTCTGCACACAGTGCTGCAAGTGGGACTAATTTGAACAAAGTAGTGCCAAGATATAGGCCTTAGGAGGAGAGTGGTAGTGGAGATTAAACTGTTACAGATGTGTTCTAGGGTACCAACAGCATATATCATACTGAAGTTTCTACATTGCAGGAGCTATAAGCAATTCCAGACAAACACAAGGTGGAGGTCTCATCTTGTTTGATGTTCTTAGACATATCTTTGTGTATACATGTGTTGTCCTAAGCCTCCTGGATGTTTAAGGATAAACTGAAGTTTTCTAAGGCTACTTAACAACTTCCAACTCAATATACTTCTGGTCCGAATCACTTGAATCCTCCCAGCCTGTCCAGGAATGAGAACAATAGTTTTGAAAATACTCATCTTAACTGCATGGCTCAGTATCTTTGGATTCAAGCACTACAAGTCGTACTATTCACAAGATAATGAAAAAGATTCTAAAGCGATTTTTACACACATATGTTATAGCACATGGTACAAAATCAGGCCTAGTTTATGGATGGCAAACTGAAAAAGGAAATGCCCCAGGTTCTGTTTAAATGTGTGTTTTCCTTTCAGAAAGGCGGTTTTCTTTAAGAGCTAATGAAAAATTTTCTGCTCATCATTTACCTGAAAGTACAGCTACAAAGTAGGAAAAGAAAAAATACTATTTCAAGAGGAAGGAATTTAAGAGTAAGGAAAGTCTGAGATAGCGTGGAAAGAAAGCGGGAAAAAATTATTTTGATGGGCACTCTGGGAGTATTGTATGCACAGTGTAATGGAGAGATATTGTCCACAGGGATTTTGTTCCTGTGAAAATTGCTCTGTACTTTTTAGAAAAGAATACTGTATGCAGATTAGGCATCAAACAGTATTACTGTTTGGAAGGGTGCTGAAGGAATTGCAAATAAAATTAGTAGCAGATCAAAAGTTAAAAAAGACATATGTTGATAAATTAATTATAAAAGACAAAGAGTAAGTGCTGCTATATAAAAATTAACAAAAAAGAAGAAAATTAGAGAAGGAAGATATACATTTGAACCTAATTCTGTGATCAGTCCTATGTGGTTTCACAATAAAATCAAGATTTTTATTACTCTAATATTGAAATATTTTACTTTTTTTTTTTTTACTTGTTTTTTTTTTAAATGTACATTCATTAAGTAAAAGGCTAAATGTGCCTTTCTAAATGTAGGCATTCTTCTTAACAGAGGAACCTGCACGCAGTATAAATTTAGTCCCCAGCTTGCTTTCTAGCCGTTTTTATCACTATGTTTTCAAAAGTTGATTGGATTAGAAGTTCCCATCTGTGGGAATATTTGAATGGAGGGAATAAAAGAGAAACGGGAGCAAATACGGTCATGGCAAATGTTTGTATAAGCAATATTCTTCACTATCTTTTCACTGTTAGATTATTGCTTCACTTTGTCAGTGAAACTAAAAACAAAAATACCACTTGCATTGCACTGAAATCAGATAAGTAAGTAAAATTTTAAAGGAGTGAAAAAATGATCTTTTTTTGAGCAATTATAAGGCTCAATTTTGACAATGAGAAATTTCATTGATATTTTGTAGAAATATTTTTTTTTTTTCATTTTTTACTACAATCTGCAAAGCATAATGTTACCTACTGTGAGCAGGATAAATTTATCTTTGCCTGTAACTGCTCCTGGTACTTCATTGAGAGCTTGTTTAGAAGCAACTTAGATACATTACTGAACTGTGAAACACATACACATTATTTTCCTTAACCATTTCTGAACATTGTTTTTTAAATTGTTTTCCTCCCATTTGTTCATTGTTTTCTCATTAGTTAATTTTACCAGTAAGATTACGTGACCAAACAACATTTTTTTTTTAAATTTCTAGAATACAATTTTAAATAAATGATAATTTTTAGCCTTTAAATCTATATCTATTTCAAGCCTCAAAGAAATAGGTGTCTGAAAAGTGTCAGAAATCAATGAACTGTATTACAAAAAAATTGAAACAAAATCCCTTGCTAAGGAAATTTGTTTGATCTATCAAAAATTAAATGGCTGAAAATGTAAAGTGGTGAACTGCATTAATTCATTTCTAAATAAAAATCTCCTGAACTACTTTATTTTTTTTAATATATATACTTTGTTTTATGTTACTCAGAATCATTAAATGAAAAATACATAGAAATAACAGAAAAGCATTTAATATGGATATTAGTTTCAGGGAAAAACTTATAGAATCATAGAATGGGCATAATATATGTGAAGAATTTGATTCTTCATCAAAATCTGTTTACAGTCTTCAAAGTGATGTTGCTATTAAATGCCAAGTTTACGTGAACAATCAAGTTTTTACCTGAAGTGCACAAAGAATAAAAAATCAGCAGTGGTTTGAAAGTGAGGAGATTATTCAAACTGTTGCATGAAAAGGTGAGAAAACTGACACAGCAGCAAGAAAGCTATTACAGGTTTAAGATAAAAATCATTACTTAAGAGAAAAATTTAATTTGTTCTCAATCTAAAAAAAAGATTCATTCCTTTTCATATTCAGTTTTCATTTTCTTATAGAGGTAACAAAACTGCTAACAAGTTGAAGGTAACAGGATGAAAAGAAATTGTGCACCATCTCTTTAAGAATATTTCTTCTTTTCTGTTATGGCTTAGTAAATAAACACATACTTACTCTTTTCACATATATTTTTTAGAAACTCTCTGCTGTAGATATAACTGCTCTATTATTCACTGGTGTATATCTATAGAGAATTATTTAGGTATTACAGTACAAAAAATATTAAAAGCAAATGAAAACAACTCACAGATATTTGAGTCACATAAACTTGAGCTCAGGTTCTGCGGCTCCCCTATGATTGTCTGATCTGCATTACTCAAATTCCATTAAAAAAAAAAAAAAGAAAAAAATATCTGAATAAAAAAAGGGCCTGTTATTTGCATCTTGTTCAGTTTTGGCAGTGTTACTTTCAAATATGCACATTTAGTCCCAATTATTTTGTTCTCTTTGCTTATATATTGATGGTAGATGATGCAGGGTTCTAGTGATCATACTATGTGTTCTAAAGGTGAGTTTATAAATTTTGAAAATAGAAGAAGGAAAGAAGGTAAAGAATTCTTGAGCTCGGACAATATTAAATGCTGGTTAAAAGCAAGAAAACATAAGAAGTTTCATCAAAATGCTTAATTCTTAAATCATTGAATCAGTTTTCTCTATGGTTGACTTGAAATAGCATGTTTCAATGTGATCTTCAAAGCAAGACATCTTTTACATTTCTAGCCTTTTTTGATTATCTGAAGATTTTTTTCACAAGAGAGGTAGAAACACCTTTTTCATACTTGTGAAATGTCTGTTCTTGATTGATGTTTAGGAAAAAAAATGCATCTTTGTCCATAAAATTAGCTTAGTGTATAATGTACACCTATCTATTAGGGATGTATAAAGAAATATATATAAACAAATGAGACCAGTAAAATGTTCTTCATTTTTAATCCCCTTCTGTTTATAACAGCAGAAGTTTCAAAGATATTGAATAAACACTACTTTTACCATCCTTGAAGTCCTGCCTAGATGCTTGCTCTAGTCCTATATGTGAGACAATAATAAAAATTCAAGGACTGTGTTTGTATTTGGGTGTGGACATATAAATCTGAGCTAGGCCTTTGAGGGAGATATGTCAAAAGAAGTAATAGTAACTTGCTTAGCGAAGACATCCAGAGAAAACGAAAAGGATTCCATAAAGTTTGTAGAAGATAGCCAGTGCTATGCTCAAGGTATTGTAAACTAAGATCTACAACAGCCAGCCAAAGATTAACATGTTCACCAGGATCTGCCTTAATTAAGCTGAAGTTGTTGAGATCAAGGCTACCTCTTCAGTCCTGCACTGACAGTCTGTTGCTTTCCTCTTCTTTTTAGCAAAGCAGTCAACTCTAAGAATGTCCTAAAGAGCATCAAAACTAGGATTTTTTGCCATAAATCTTTACTCCAAATCCTGTGCTCAGGTCATAGACGTTCTTTTACTTTGCTTTTCTTTCTCTCTAGGAGTGCTAAACTGGACATGTGATGTTAAAAGAAAAATAAACCAACAACCCCCCCCAAAAAAACAAACGTAAAGTAAACCCCAGTAGTAGCTGTATTTACACTTTATTTGAAGAGTAAAATAAAGCCCAGCCCTGCAGGATGCGTTCAGTGAGGCCTGACCTGATAATAATTCTTAAAGGCAAATTTTATGTAGCCACATTTCCCTTGTCACTTTGCCCTAACCTTCCATGCTCATCAGAGAGTCTGTAAGATAGAGAAATCTTAACATCGGTAGTGTAATTCAGCTGCCTGGAGCTTACTGCTGACCTAGGGACCTTTGTGCATTGACTCTATCCAGGGTATGTATAATTTTCAGACGGAACACCTTTGGTATAGCCTAGCTATTTGTTCCAGTTCACACCATTCTGTCTGGAATCATTGCATCAGTCGCGCTCCCACTGATGCCATTCTCCACTCTTTCCTTCCTTTCTTTTTCTCTTCTCTCTATCTGACTGACCTCCCTCCCCTCATTGATCTTCCTTTAACAAAAATCCATTTGAAAAAGTTAAAGGCTGGAAACAACTCAAACAGAAAAATGGAGAACCAGCAGGAAAACTGCAAACCAAGATATTATTTGTTCTTCACTTGTCAAACTCCTCTCTGCAGTCTGCAGGAGACAGCATATCTTTTGAGATACCTCACAAATTCTCTTTTAAACACGCATGGTAAGTAAGAGATAAGTAAATTAATTTAGTATCTTTTTCTTTTTAGCAGAGAAGGTAGGTTCTAGAGGGCATCTGATCTGTGATCGTGGCCATAAATTCCTGGCTCTGAGTCCTGCCTTCAGGTCACACACACAATTTCTGTTATGCTTTTTCTTACTCCAGAGGTTAAAATGAAATCCTGCTATGCTACAATACATGGAAGAAGAAATTATAGCAATTTTCATGTTTTGCCTGCTGTCAGTAATTACAGCATGGTTAAGAAATTTAGGAGTTTAGCTGTTCAGTTTGCTTATTTCTTTTTCTCTAGCGCTGACAAAGTAGTGAGGCTAAGAACAAAGCTCAAGGAAATAAAGGGTAAGCTTAAATTCTGCTTCTCACACTACATGAATTTACTCCATTCAAGCTGAATGAGTGAGAGGGAACAAAAAGAATAAATTTTTCATTGTATACTTACCAATAGCAAGACCCACATTTCATATTGTATTTTAGGGTCAGTGACAGAACTAGGACAAACAGATAAAAAGAAGTAAGAAAACCCTGGATCATTCGTCAATGCTATGACAGTGAATGAACTAAGAATAATACAGTGCCTACAGAAAAGAAAACAAACAAACAAACAAACAACAACAACAACAAAAAAAAAAAACAAACACCAAACCTACAGATTTTCTTGCATTGAAAATGAGTGTCTAAACCCCAAGCAGTAGAATAATGCAGTGGATTCATAGCAAACTGTGCTGTTTGCACACTAAAAAGAATTAAAATATTCCTTCGATAACTGGCTGTTAGTGTATCTAGAAAGGAGCTAAAGGATAACATGATATAGCTTTTAGTTAGTGTCCAGTGAATTAGTATGCTGCAAGTGTAATCAAATCAAACTTAGTACCCTCTCCCTCTCTCCCCACAATCCCCAATTGCACTTTTGTAGAGAAGGAGGCAAAAAAGCCATTTTCATTCTATAGAATTTCAGGTTCTCAGGGGTTCATTACAGCCGGTACTGATTTGTCTCATGATTACATTTCTTTTTGAGAATGTTTCCTCCTGCTCTTTGTTAGAAGCCCAAATAGAGAAGTTTTATCTTTCCTCTGGAGATATGCCTTTTGCATAGCACAATGTACCATTTACAACAAGGGCTTTTAAAGATTTTCAAGAAGAAATAATGGGATTTTCTAACCTTGCCATAGTGTAAAAGGGTGTTTAACAGAAATTCTGAGCTGAGGAGCAAGGTGCTATCAACTTTATATATTGGCAAGCTGGACACTACATTTGGGGAACAGGGCTTTAGTGGCATCACAACTTTGAAGAAAAGAGGCACAAAAGATTAGAGAAGTAACTTTTCTCTTTAACAACAAAATAATGAATAGCAGTGAGTCAAATGTTGCTATACTTGCTGAGGTGGTACCCTTCAACAGGAGCAAGGCTGATTAATAGAATCTAAGTCATTGTCATCTGATACACACAGTTTGGAGATTCAGTTCCATTCATGATGGTCTTCTTGGAATATAGTAGATAAATACTCAACACAGGAAATTCTCATGTTCCTATCACTAATTTTAGTATTCATTGAGAAGAAAAGTCTCAAACCATCAAAATGATTTTTTGCAATTATTGTTCATAATCTGATATTGAGAACTATTATGAGCTGGTTGTGTATGTGTTCAACAAAATGTTGGAAAAGAGTAAAAATGCCTTTAAACATTCAAACAATAGCTTACCTAACACAGTGACCAGAGATTCTTGGCCTCAGGGCTCTAGAATACTGAATGATGCAAGCTAAAGTACTTTTTACCAGCACAAGAACTATAATTTTTTCTTGTAGTCCTCTAAGGAAATGGAAAGAGGGTGAGGTGGGCGAAGGGTCCAAGTAAGATATGCTCTGTTGAAGAGATGAGGTTAGAAGGATTTTTTCAGTATGTACTTACTTCAGATTTTTCCATTCTCTTTTTTTTTATTTCTTGTTAAAAGTCATTAATTTTAAGAAAGCAATCTTTCAGTGTCGTTATTTTTATTAAATTTTAGTTGTGTTTGTAAATACCTAATCATTTTTCTTCACTTGCCCTGGCTTTTTCTAGAACAGCCACAGAAAAATAACAGGTTCCAATTATCTTCGTTCTGAAAACAGGTCAGAATTTTGTATACTGTATGACAAGCATTGCTCAGAGACTACTGCTGACTCTTCTGTGCATGAAAGTATAACATACCTGCTTTGAGCTGTCCTAAATAAAATATCATATATTTACTGTAAACACAATAAATCATGAAGACATTCACCTTTTCTGAATCTCAGTATTTTCTTCTGCTACTATCCATAGCAGGCGTCTACAGCCATGTAAATTTTTTTATGTGTATCTATTTATTTATTTATTTATAAGGCAAAATTTACAGGTACCACATAAGTATGCTTGCATGTGCTTCATAATCTGAATGCTCCTTTCTCTGTTGTTAATCATCATAATGTCCTTATAAAATGGCAATATAATGTTCCCCTATTTCAAATGAAGAATAAGGGAAAAAGAATCTACTTACAAAAAATTACAAATAGTAGCTGTCTCAGATACAGAATTTTTAAACTCATAGATTTCCTTAGCCTTATCTTGATCTTAAAGCCTAACTGATCATCTAATTTCCTTTCCAGGTATTGGCAATTTTCAGAAGTCCAGATTGGTCTGAAATTCTAAAACTCACACTCTATAATTCATACATATAAAAATAGCTTGCTATATGAAAGTCAAAATTCAGTGTTCTGAATCATAGTAAAATCTTGCAGAAATTCTATCACTGAAATAAACTCTTAAGGGTTTTTAATAAATCCTTTAAGATAAGCAGGAATTAGGGTTGGTTGTAGACTCCCTGCAAGTACATTTTTAAGGTCCCACCAGGGCTAAAGAAGGCCTTTAAAACAGTTGTCTGCAGCCGTTATACTAATTTGAGAAACAAATCCAACATATAATCCTTTGAAAAGCAGCTTGCAGATAATTTTAGACAGGGTTTAAGTCCATTGTAAGCAATAAAAGAAAAAAAAAACAGTTTGAGAAAGAAACAAATTTGTAGGCTTACAAAATACATGTCATTAAATATGCTCATCTTTCTTACATGAGTACATATGAGTATATACGTACATATGAACATGTTTTGTAACATGAGTATGTGTGCCTGTCCTTCTTACTTGTACCAGCAATTTGCCAGCCGCAAAGAAGACTAATGGCAAGCTGCTGGAGGAGTGTTGCCAGTAGGTCAAGGGGGATGACCCTTTCCCTCTACTTAGCATTGGTGACGCCACACTGGAGTGACTCTTTTCCAGCCTAAAAGTCATCTGTGTTTCAGATCATTGACAAAGGGAAAAAGAAATTAAGGTGTTTTTTTTTTTTTTTTTTTTTCTCTCTCTATTTTTGCCATGTAATTAACTTCTGCCTTTCAATTCTACAGTAATTTATCTAGAAAGAACATGTCCATTGTGAAAAAAATGAATTTTAAATGTTTTTATCCGAAGCCTCTGACTGAGATATGTTATTATAGTTAGCGTTCTAAACCCATTAGTTAAATCCAATGTCTTGTCCAGATCAGTTAAGGCAAAATTGAAATGTTCTGAAAGTGTTCTTTATGTTGGGGTCCATTGACCTTACAGTTGTTGACCACTACTGAGGTGCCTTTGAGCCTGTGAGGAATCTTTGGGTATTTTTCAGTAGGAGAAACAATCATTGAAAGCATATTTAACTTTTGTGCTTCGGAAAGTGTACAAGAAGACTTCATAGTATAAAGATGGCACATCAGTCTCCTAAGAATTAAACTACACATAAAACCAGAATTTTGTGCCGAGTACAGTGATAGACAAGCTGCATCAATAGTTAGGACTGAAGAAGAGAAAGCTGTGTGGAGGTCTCATAGCAGCTTTCCAATATTTGAAGGGGGTCTACAGGGATGATGTAGAGGGACTTCATTAAGGACTCTAGAAACAGGACAAGGGGTAATGGGTTCAAACTTAAAAAGGGGAAGTTCAGGCTAGGTATAAGGAAGCTCATTACTGTGAGGGTGGTGAGGCAGTGGAATGGGTTGCCCAGGGAAATTGTGAGTGCTCCATCCCTGGCAGTGTTCAAGGCCAGGCTGGAAAGAACCCTGGGTGACATGGTCTAGTCTGAGATGTTCCTGCCAAAGGCAGGGGGGTTGGAACTAGGTGATGTTAAGGTCGTTCCCAACCCAAACCGTTCTATGGTTATTTGGTTCTATGATCAATAAACTTCAGTGCATAAACTATGCTTTAATATTCCGTAACTGAAGAATCCTGCTGAGATGCATTGCTCTGATGCTGTAGATTTAAGTATGTTTGCTGACCTTATGTTCCAACTTCAACTACTCTGTGATTTGATGACTTATGATTGCATGTTCTATGAGATTTGCAAGTCACAAAACACTTTTCTATAAGCAAGAAGTATTTCACTGTAAATATGTCCTGATCGAAAAAAAGTGAATGTATTTATCTGCAATAAGGAAAACATAAAGGAAAGATTGAAAATAATCTCCACTTATTCAAAACTTTTTCATGCAGAAGATCAACTAGCTGATCAATACGGGAAGTATGATTAGAGTTAGACTGCTGGGATACAGTGAGGCCCTGTTACCAGGGTACTGTCCAGAATTGTTGCTAGTAAGATCTTAGAATAAAATTTAGTGTTTCAGAGCTTTAACTGATGCATAGCCTGCAGCTATAGGGGTTACTTGCGAATTGCAGTTCACTGAAGAAAAAGAAAGGAAGGAAGATGTTTACCAAGCTCTTTCCACATCTTCAACTTCAGTAATCTCAGAACTTTTCACAAGTTTAAGGGATCAATCCATATGTCTTCAATCTGTCTTTCTGTCCATTTCTTTTCTAGGTGAGCTGGCCAACTTCAGCTATTTAAGTGATTGAAGTTTTATGAAACTATGTATCTGGAGTGAAAGAGCATTAGAAGTCAGCCACCATGCAATGCATTTTGACAGTTGCCTTTCTATAAATTAGTAGGTTTATAATGTTTACAATGGACTCACCATTAGGATGGCTGCTACCTAGGGAGATCTATCGAAAAGAAAGTGAGGCACAGGGCACAAAGGACACAACTAAACAACAAAAGAGGATTAGTTATTTTTTTTTCTGCTTGACAAACTACTTCCATTTGTTTATTAAAATTGGTATCAATTCATGAATGGGCTTCTCAGATTGCCTCTGTGACATAGGCACTTTAACCCTACAGGGATGAGCTCTTGGCATTTAACTTTTTAAGGCTTGTTGAAAAAGGATTTAAAATAACATGATGCTAGTCACTGGGCTTACTGTCATTTAATCAGCTGGGCCATTCAATAGGATATTTTTCGAAAGGTGAGAAAAGTAGAGAGGGGGGAAAACGTACACAGAGAGAAATACACAACACAAAAGTCCATGAACTTTTGTTCCTTGGGAAGCTATACATAAATAGTACACAATTGTACTGCAAGTTTCAGTTACATGTAAGTCACTCTACTAATTGAACCCCCAATTCAGAAAGTCAAGGGTGCCTCCAGCTTATTTTTGAATGTGTTTTTAAATCTAAACATTTAGAAAAACAGTTAAGCATATGCTTCACTCCATTGAAATTAATGTTTTGTTTTTTCTCCTAAAATTTCTATGTGACAGATAAAAGGAAAAAGTGAAAGTTGAATCAGCTACAGTTTGACTCTGATCAGAATACTATTGCCTCATTTTATCACCCCATTATTTGTATTCAGTGAACTAGAATTAGCTTTAGTGAACAAAAATCTGTTACTGCTATTTTTCAGATGTCCAGCTCTGCGCTGTCACTGTGACCTAACTGACTTGTATTCTGGCATAAAAAATTTCCAGAGAAAATTTAAATTAATTAATATTACAAGAGATTTATTGATTTTGATGATGTGCAAGCCAAGTAGAATTCAAATACATCTTTATATCCCAGGAACTGTTTGCATTTGTTTACTAATAAATAGAAGGAATATATTTTTCCCAGTGTACATTTATACATATATAATTTATATAAACAAATCTAAATGTATTCAGGCTGACTTTCTAAAACTTCACAGTTTACCTCATTGCTATAGGAAGAGTTTATCTGACTTAATTTCCTTTTCTAACCTGTCAGCCTATCTCAGTCAAAATTTAATAGACCACCTTTCAAAGTTAGTAAATACTTGCAAGTGTCCTGAATAGAGGCAGCATGCTAGAAGCAGAAAGATGTCTTAATTTACTCGGCTGGGGACAGAAGTGGAGAAAACTCAAACACTCCTGTTAAGGACTGACCATACATAGCTGTCTGGTCAGCCAATGTGTATCTTCCGGGTGACTGATATGCGCTGTCTCTTGGTCAGTGTACAGACCAAAAGAGTAGATAGAGATATGGGAACAAAATGGGAATATATAAAGGGAGCTAGTGCTTGAAACCTGGCTTTGGAAATAGAACTGTTGAGTTGTCAGTATGGATTTAGGCAGAAAAGGGAAATAACATGACTGGAATATTAAGGGAAAATATGTCAGAAAGCCGTGGGAAACAGGCCGTAGTTTTATTGCTCATAAAAAGAGTTCTCAAGTTTGGTCCTTCCTGACCACGTAGCCTATAAACAGTTGGTATATACTGCTTCCAGATACCAGCTCTGAAATAAGAGTATAACTAAAAATCTGATGAATTTCTTTCACATACTACTTGGACTTGTGTGGACTATTACTACTTCTGCATTCTTGGGTATCCAAAGTATTGAGATAGAGTACATAGTATGTAAGCACTAATGACATCTTTGTAGATTTTTCAGGATCCTTGTTAATGATTGTCATCTTTGCACACCCAGAATTAGAGCTCTTAGTTTTAATAGTGCCTATTTATTTATCTTCCTTTCTGGAACCTTTTTTACCTCTTTCTTTCTTCTTCTAGGTTAAACCAGTCTCTATGCCTTGATATTATCATAGTGCATAATCTTAAATAAACCAATTATTGATAAGTCAAACAACTTTTCTCCTGTAATTTTTCCAACATAAGAATTGAATTTATTTTCTGTCTAGAACTGCTTCTCAAAAAGCACCAATTTTATTCATCTCAGTAGTAGTCAGTTTTCTCCTAATCATATCCATACACTGCTATAAAAACCTTATTAAAAAAGCAAACTGTTGTGCAGAAGTAGAAAGCTTTCAGTGAGCATTATTTGGAGTGTTTACATATATTTGCCTAAGAAAGGCTCTACATTTGTAAGTCAGTCTTACTTCTTCCACTACCTTAGCAGAAATATCTTCAGTGGGATGCATGTCACCAGAAAGTTGCACTTATTCACTCTTTTTCTATTTACATAATAGTGGATTTCTACTAGATTTCACTTTAAAGTCTTTATTCAAGATAAATGAATCTTGTTTCGCCCCTTCTATAAATACCTCATACTTTCCAATAGCTTTGTCTTTTGACCTAAGAAGTATTTGCCTGCATGTTTATAGCAAGGAAAACATGTGAAATCATTAAGCTGTGCCTATTAGAAAAAAAAAAAAAAAAGATTATCAGATCATTCCATATTTCTTCCAGGGTTAATTGATAACTAGATTTAAATTAGATATTGAGGAAGCTGAAGGACAGAATATATCCCTTGTTTCACATACTGGCTATTTATTGTTGCTGTTGTTAAATTGCAATTGAATTGCACCATGACTACTGAGAAGGTGGTTAGACTGGTGAAGTGAAAACCAATGAATAGCATGGAAGCTAAAGAACACAGTTAAAAAAACAACCCTGTTTAATGTTGTCCTAAAATGTCTCAGTAGCTTCCACAATGGGTTCTCAGGAAGCCTGTGAGAAGATATTTTATGAAGCTTAGAATGTAGTATTGGCAAAGAAATGTAAAGCTATTCCTAACACCAAATACAAGCATCAAAAAGGAACAGAACATGATAAATTTTTCAAGATAAAAGCAGTAAGGAGACAGCTAGTCAACAGCTGTGAAAATAGAATTAAAACTTGCATAAATTGGAAATGGTATTCCCCAAACTGAAGCTGAATCCAAATAATACAGTATGTATAATCTCAACACAGGATTCAAACTGAGTCAACAGGACATAATGACCAATTCTGTGGATGACTGCCAACATGCTCAAGTAATTGTAACCTATTGACCAATGCCAAACAGTTCAAGTTTGCTTTCCCCACAGACTCGATTTTTTCAAATAAATACATCTTAGAGCAAATGAGCCAGTAACTACTCAACAACATAGTGCTGAGTGTTAGATTTGAAGCTTAAGTCAAATCGCATTTAAACATATTTCAATATGGTATGTGGATAATAAGATTAAGTATTTCAAACATGCATGGGATTTGGAAGAGCAAAGAGAAGACAAATTCCACACGTTATCATGACTGATCAAAGAAAATATAAAAGATAAAAGACTATATAATAAAGGAATATACCAATTCCAATTAAGGAAATATATATTTATTGCTTTGCATGATGAAACTAAACCCATCAATTTAGCGGCAAAAAAAGTACTTATTTTCCATGGTTGTTTTGTCATTCTTAATGATTTTTTTAATTTGCATTCAATCTTAGAATTTTTTATATTTATATATGTTTCTTACAGATTTTTATCTTTCTTCAGCTATCACTTTATCTTTTCTTCTCCATAGAAATTAAATTCCAACTACAGATATGATTCTAAATTTTTATTGTCCAGTTGCAGACCAGATATTTTCTAAGTGCCTAATGTATCAACAGTTATATGAAAAAACATCTGCACCTCAATTAGTAAATAAAACACGGACAAGGCATGAACTCAGTTGCTCAATTGTACCTTTTATCTATTAGCATGCCTCCTGGTATTGGGCTAGCCCATGCCAACTCGCACTTCTCCAAATAGTTTCTCAGCAATGGCCTGGACAAACCAAGAATGTAGTCAATTTGAATGTAGTCTGACAGTTTTGCAGTCGGCAATTCAGACAGAGCTACTCACTACGAAAACTATTGTCATACTTCTTATAAAAACTTCCAGCCAAGCGTTAGAGTTACTGTTATTGATGTTGGGGTTCCCTTATCACTCAGATTATGGCATCTATGTTTTTCATTTTCATAGAATCATGGAATCATAGAATAGCTAGGGTTAGAAAGGACATTAAGATCATCTACTTCCAACCCCCCTGACATGGGCAGTGACACCTCACACTAAACCATGTCACGCAAGGCTCTGTCCAACCAGGCCTTGAACACCACCAGCCACGGAGCATTCACAACTTCCCTGGGCAACCCATTCCAGTGCCTCACCACCCTCACAGTAAATAATTTCTTCCTCATAGCCAATCTAAACTTCCCCTGTTTAAGTTTGAACCCATTACCCCTTGTCCTATCACTAGAGTCCCTCATGAAGAGTCTCTCCCCAGCATCCCTGTAGGCCCCCTTCAGATACTGGAAGGTTGCTCTGAGGTCTCCACGCAGCCTTCTCTTCTCCAGGCTGAACAAATCAAACTTTCTCAGCCTATCTTCATATGGGAGGTGTTCCAGTGCCCTGATCATCCTCGTGGCCCTCCTCTGCACTTGTTCCAACAGTTCCATGTCCTCATTATGCTGAGGACACCAGAACTGCACACAATACTCCAAGTGAGGTCTCACGAGAGCAGAGTAGAGGGGCAGTATCACCTCTCTCAACCTGCTGGTCATGATCCTTTTGATGTACCCCAGGATACGGCTGGCTTTTTGGGCTGCAAGTGCACACTGTCAGCTCATGATCATTTTTTCATCAACCAACACCCCCTAGTCCTTCTCCTTAGGGCTGCTCTGAATCTCTTCTCTGCCCAATATGGAGCTGTGCCTGGCATTGCTCTGAACCACGTGTAGGACCTTACACTTGGCATGGTTTAACTTCATCAAGCTGGCATCAGCCCACCTCACAAGCATGTCAAGGTCCCTCTGGATGGCATTCCTTTCCTCCAACTGTATCAACCGAACCACACAGCTTGGTGTCATCAGCAAGCTTGCTGAACGTGCACTAAATTCCACTGTCCATGTCACCCACAAAGATGTTGAACAAGATCGGTCCCAACACCAATCCCTGAGGGACACCACTCGTTACTGGTCTCCAGCTGGACACTGACCATTGACCCCAACTCTGTGTGTGGCCATCCAGCCAGTTCTTTATCCACCGAGTGGTGCACCTATCAAATTGATGTCTCTCCAATTTAGAGACAAGGATGCTGTGCAGGACAGTATCAAATGCTTTGCAGAAGTCCAGGTAAATGACATCAGCTACTCTCCCCCTGTCCAGCAGTTGCATAGTCCTATCATAGAAGGCCACCAAAATGGCCAGGCAGGACTTCTTCTTACTGAAGCCATGCTGGCTGTCACCAAGCATCTTGTTGTTTCTCATGTGCCTCAGCATGCCTTCCAGGAGAATCTGCTCCAAGATTTTGCCAGGCACAGAGGTGAGGCTGACTGGTCTGTAATTCCCCGGCTCATCCATTTTCCCCTTCTTGAAAATGGGGTTTATATTTCCCTTTTTCCAGTCGTCGGGAACTTCACCTGACTGATTTTCCTTTTTATTCTTGCCATTTATTCTCTTTCTTACTTTTAAGAGGGATGGCAGGAGAAGCTTCCTCTTCTGCCTCTGTATTCATGTGAAATTATTTCTTATGAAATTTTCTGCCTTATTGTGAAATTGTCTCCTACGAGCATTTTGTGACTCATGGGTCTTTGTCTACATTTCTGATCTGACAAATATCTGTCCAACTGCATATATCTGTTTCACAGATTTCTTCTTTTATACCCTTTGCTAACATATTAGTTACAAACTATAACATCAGGTAAATTTCTTTTACTTCTTTAACTTCGTGCACCTCCTAGGAATTATCAAACATGCATAATTGATAGAATTATTTTTCTCACCAAACTACTACTTCCACTGTGACTGTAAAAAGAGAAGAAAGTGATATCTATGGCATTTTCTTTTTTTTTTCCCCAGCTTATGTCCTCTTGTAAGCTCCACTGTTGTAAAACTAGTAAGTTGAATCTTCTCTAGTTTTTATTTTATTCCTATTTGGTTTGAAAAAGATTTAATCCATGATTTAAATACAGAAAAAGGAGTATCCATTCTTTGATGTGTTAGCCAAGAATGATCTCACACTAATATTATATAAGAAAAGACAGATCTTCAAGTCTGTGTGCTTTTGAGGGCAGAAGAGTATTTGTCTAATTGATGATCAGCCACATATTGGAAAAGAATTAATTCACCAAGCTTATAGAAGAAATATTGAACCCTTATCACCTCTCTTGATGAGTTAATACCACCATATGCACTTGCCATTCATGTCATGGGTGACTGCTGGTAGCTCATATGGTATTACAGTTTATATCTTGCCACTGTTCTAAACCATAAAAAGAAGTCCATTCTGTCAAGAAGGTTGCATCCTTGCAATATATGTATCTTAACTGAAAAATTAATACTGGTGTATCTCATGAGCAGAAATATTTCATTACCTTTAGAATACAGAAATTGAGAGAAAGACTGAGCATTTTACAGAATGGTACCAGCTGAAATAAAAAACTGAGGGATGAATTCTTTTAGTTTCTCACAGATTTCTGGAAACAATTCTCTTCAACATTAGCTGTATAAATCTAGTTCCTTACTCTACTGTCTGGGTGAATGTTGATAAAAATCCCTTACTAGATATAAAAGGCAAATTATTTCCAATGGTAATCAATATGAAAGTTTGCATCTAGTTCTAAGAAGCAAAATAGGAATCCTGAATGTGTTTAAAATAAGCCATTAGCTGAATAGTGTTGGTTGCATAAAAATGACTCCTACTTAAAATCTGAGTTACTCAAAAAGTGATTGGTTTGCACAAAATATTATCATTATTTGTTTTATTGCTGGAAAGATATTACATGTATTTCAACCACATCCAGTGATTACTTAAGAATGGGGCCCTTCCTATGTAGTGAGAGAGTTCATTCTAACAGCAAATGAAATTATAGCATGCACATTTTTCACCAAAATGTGAGGTACAAACATACCTTGTGAACTTTTTTATGGTTTTATTTTGTTTTGAGTATTGAACTATCCAAGTTTACCCTTTACTTTGGAAGGGAACTATCAGTTCTTGTTTTTAGTAAAGAATAGACAGAAGGAAAACAAGCAAATTCTGCTAGCAAGCGGAAAGAATAATTGAATATATTTAATAGAAAATGAAAGAAAAATAGAATTCAAGAGAAGAAAAATCTGTAAGAAGGATATCTCTAATGAGCAAGGTTATTTCTTATGTGCTAGTATGGTATATGTTATTATTTTCAAAAGAGATGGTGATAAGATTAATGAGAAAAACTTTATTCAGGTTTATGTAAATTTATGCATTCATTAATTAGAACACTACAGTAAAGTTCAGCTTCATTAATTGGAAATTTCAAATAGTGTTCCAGTTATTTTGAATTCTCTCATCTTCCTCTAAAAACTCAGTTGTCCTCAATCTGTTTGTGACTAATGACTTTGGGAGACCATTAAAACCTTAACATTATTCACAAATTATTAAGCGCAATCACTTGTCATTATTTTCATTGCAAGACAAACTACCTGTGATTGGGAATGAGAGGACCAATGCTTGTGGGGATGCATGCTCATCCTCCCCTTGGCAAAGTGGACATCCAAAGCTGTCTAAGAGGGAATTTTCTCTGGCTTGACAAGGCTGAAGAAGAAGATATCCACCAGCCACAATGAATAACTGAAAAACAAAGGAGTCAGCTTGAGAAGAAGTACAAGAGAAGCTTGAAAATATGTAATAAATGCATAGAGAGAAGAAAGCAACAGAGAAGCAGTCAAAACCTGTTTTGGCACTATTTGAAATAGGCCCACAGACACTTCAATCTGTACTTTGACCTTACTCAGCATCTTTCCATCAGATGCTATGGGGGTGTGCATCTAGCTTGAGAAGTGACAGCGTAGGTGCAACTTGTAGGGATCAGCACTTCTGATGTACAAGTGTGAATTCGAGGTGGAGTTTTCTTATGACAACTTGTTTTGTTGGTCTGTAGACTGTCACAAACACACATAAACTCAGAGCACTGACATCTCCAAGAGAATACAGAAATAGAGGAATCCTCACTCTCAGAAAGGGGGTGTGTGATGATATCTGGGAGGGGGTGCATGTGTGTGGGTGAGTAACTGTCTCGGGATTTGTTATAGAAGGTGTTTTTGAAATGTCTGGTGTTTTAAGCGTCTAATACTGTGGTTTACTTGTCATGAATGCATAGTTCACTGGCTGCTAGTTAGTTACCTGGTTTTAACATATCAATTTTTATTTTATTTACACCACGTAGAATAGATTTGCTCCTGCAATGTTAATTTCTAGAAAGAACTCAAATAACTAAAAAAAAGAAAAGATAAGAATTTTTGTGAATTTGAATGTCCGTGCGCAGCTAGCTGTCATAACTGAAAGGAGAGAATATTTAATTTAAGTCTATATTCAAACAATGCCATCCAAAACAGTTGCATTATTTCCACTGAATGAGATCCTAGGCTAATCAGTGTGAATATAGCATTGATCAGTTTAGTCTGTGGTTCATAATACAATATGGACTTTGGCTACAAATGACCTGAATTTAAATGTAGAAGGTTGGGTTTTGTTTTGGCTGGTTTGTGGAGTTTGTTGTTGCTGTTTTATCCTGGTTGTTTGGTTTTGTTTTTTTTTTTCTTGAAGGAATGAACATATTCTGAATTACATAAGATTTTCCTACATGTATAATCCTTTGCATTTTGCTATATTTAATTTTGTGCACTTGCAAGATAAATAAAAGGAAATTTAGTTCTTAGAACAGCAAAATGGTCATGGAGATATTGTTGAGATTTTATCTATTTCAGTGCTCTTTGGGAAGACTCAGATCTTCATTCTCCAGCTTCTGATGATTAATAATGAGAAGAAATTTTAAAATGGTGAGGCCAGGTTGTCATCTGGGATTGGATGCTGGTTTTCCTGTTATCATTGTTCTTGTCCAAGTACCTGTTGAGCAATCACAGGAATTAAAAGTACAGGGCAGATGAATGTCTTACAACTTGCCCAACAGATAAATCTCATTCTCTATTCAATGTCTATGTAAGTATTTTATGCAAAGTAGAACAAATACAAGAGGAGAAATGAAGACTTCACCCATCAACTGGCTTAACTAGTATTAAGTTTGACATCAGATAGTAGATAAAAAACCCCAGTAATAGCAAGAACTGCACAAGAATATAATTTTTCTAAAGAAAATGAAATAATTACAAGTCTTGTGTAGTCAAACAGATCCATATTAATTACAAGAACGTGAGAACAAAGTAATAATACAGTTAAATGATGAAGAATACAACATCAGTTTAGGTGTGGATCCACCTTTTAAATATAGGATGTAAAGAACACTGTTTCAATTTTGGATTAATGAAGATATTTGGAACTCAAATACTCCTGATAACAAGTATGTTTTATATTTGTCTGAAAATGTTACCAGATATTTTGAAGTGGTAGGCACACTAAATGGGCCACAGATTTCTGAATATTCTGATAGACATAATTTAAAGTTGTTTCCACTAAGGTCTATGATAATAGAATCATACTAAACTTGCCACTCATGTCCCTGTTAACACTGTATATGTGGAAAACAACACTCAATAGTCATGAACTGGCTTAGAGCTAATGTGAGACTAGCCCTTTCTTTTCTCTAAAAGTGAAGAAGGGGGAGTGGAAATCTATCTCCCTAGCAGATGTTATCTGGGAAGTGATAAAATCAGTTTCACATCTCTTTTTTTTATCTGTTTTAGATATAACTGGGAAGAGGAAGAGGAGAGAGTGGGAGAGACTGAGAGAAATCAAGTGCAAAGCTTCCCTTTCTTGGCAGCCACAAGCCATTAGAAGAACTTGGCTGCCCATGTAACCACAGCTTCAGGCAGCTGAATTCATGCCCAGAGCAGAAATGGAGACACAAAGCAATTCAGATACTTATGGGATTATCCTGAAGTTGAGAGAAGACTTATGAATGCTTAAATGTTGAAGTTTCTTGCCTAGGTTCCTCCAGTGACAAGAAAGCAAGATAAATCTAAAGTTTTCTCTTTCCTTTGTCTGATACATATTTAGAAGATTTCTTGTTACAGTTTAATTTATTTGGAAGCAAATCTGAAAAATTGTGTCTTAAATTTTCATAAAGCAGGCTAACATTTATTTTGGAGTTAAGCTTAAAATGAGCAGCTGAGAATCAAATGATGCAGCTGGAGATAGGAAAGTTTGATTGCTCAATGAATGCAACTGCTTCGGAATACTGTAGTTAAAGAAATGGTTTCTAGGTAGCTGACCCACAAATCAATTAAGATATTTCAGATTTTGATCAGAATTATGCAACTGGAGAAAAGAGAGAAGCATATACATTTAGAGCATACTTTCTGTTGTATTAGGATTTTGGTTTTGTTAAGATGCTACTGGTTTGAGATGTCCTTTGGAATAGCAACACTGTGTGCAATTACAATCATTTAAAAAAAAAAATCTGTTTCTGATGACTGGCTTCAAGGTAGAAGCACAAATCTCTGCTTTTCCATGTACTAAATTTTCTTTGAGGAAATGAATGTAAATTTTTTATCAGTCTCCAAAACTAAATGATGGAAAACATTCAAGGTCTGGTGATTTGGTTTGACAAATGGACTGTACCCTGACATGTGTCCTGCAGTATCTTTCTCACTCAGGATACACCTTAAATAAAAACGATGTGCAAAAGCTCATGGAATATTACTTCTGTAATGTTCCTTTCGTTTCAGTGATGTAACGGATGAGGTAGATTGTGTCAGCCAAAACAATCAATTCCATAATGGTGGAAAAGTAAGTATGTACTTTAGCATGCTTTTCTTGCAAAGAGGGTGCTCATATAGAGGTCATAACAACATGGGTACATGTAATATGTAGGATGCTGCTTGCACTTTTTGCATGTAAACTTTTCTTGCTAAAATCGTTTATCTTGGAAACATTTGTTTCTAAAAGTTAGCAGCTGTGCAGGCTCTGTGCTTACTGCACTGTAAAGCAGATGGCTATTGCTCCATACTACATCAGATGCATCCATATGCTGAGTGAAATGCTCAAGTATGACAGGAAGGTCGAAGGCAATATTCAGAATGAAAGATATTTTCCTCCTTCATGGTACTGTACCATAGTCAATATGCAGGAGTGTGACTGAAACTATGATTCCTTGTCTAAATCTGAGAGGGAATAAATAAAAGGGGTACAGAATGGAAAAAGTGCCCAAGTGGAAGACGAATGGAAAACAGTTGGAATAACAACTAAATATTTTTGCCCAATAGAATGATGGAATTGATATTTAATTTTCAGGATTAGCAAGGATTAGCCGGATGTCATAGACAGTACATCTGTTAAAGGCTTCTTCAAATCACAGTAAGGCAATGATACCCTTAATACCCAACATATTAACATATGAAGACAAATTAACACTATTATAATAATTTAGGAAACCTATCACAGGCATTATGAAAGTTGTGGGATACGTCTTAAGAATTATGCTGTTACCTTTTGTGCTTGGAGGGTTTTTTTGTCTCTTTTTTTTTTTTTTTCACTTCATACTCCTCTGAAGTTTATCTTGAAATATGTGTGTTTAGGCTTCTAGATCTGCCTACACTTCTTCCTTCTACATTTGTATTCCTGATACATAGCAGCAACAAATTAATAAAATTAATGATAAGAGTTCGTTCCCTTGGTGTCAGAGGTTCGGGTGTGGGTGAATCTAAAAAGCAGGCAAAGCATTCAGCAGAAGATCATGTTTGAAGACCTGCTGAAAACCGAGTGCTCATGAGCCTTTTATAATCTAGGTAGCCATGTATATTGGAAATCAATAATTGTCTAAAACATGGATTGCCAGACTCAAATTTGGGAGGCTGAAAAAAACCTAAATTCAGTTTAGAAAAGGATAAACAGCATATTCTATAAAAATGCTTGTTCATTACTCATGAAAGAGCATTTTATTAATATCTCCTGTGCATTTAATCTTTAATCAGGAAGGGTTAAAATAAGGATTGAGGATTTTTTCTGGATTGTAATCTTTTTTTTCTTCCTTTTCAGGAACTAAATTCCCCTCTGGGATTTTGAAAATAAATCTTTGGATGCATGACCTTATCTCAGAATATGGGGGTTCCCTGAAAGGTCAATTGGAATAACCCAATAATAATCTACTATTTTTCAGTTACCCAGAAACACATAGAACGTTTGGTGAGCTACTCTTTGGCAAAAAAATAGAAAATTGAAGCCAGTGCCCATTTGGCTGGATTACAGAACTGTGAAAGCTATCGACTGTACTCGCAGTTGATGTTCAATGAATCCATTTTGGTCAAGAAAGCGTGACTGAGACCTTTCATTACAATTCTGTCCCCACAGAGCAACGTATTGTGATTCACATATCAATGTGCTAAGATCTACATGGTTTTGTTGAATAATTTGGACTACTTCTGGAGACAGTAAAGTCACATGAAAAAGATACAGAATTGGAATTCGGTTCCCAGCTTATTTATCAGCAAAACCGAATTGACCTTGAGGCTGCTATATCCCATCAGGTTCCTGTTTTGTGTTACCTTTCTTATTTGTTAAGATGTAAATTATTAGAGCCTTGTTATGTGTGCAAAAAAACCACACTGCTTCAAATATAACTTCAATAGTTTCTTTGTGCTTATTTTCACATTTCTTTTTTCTTTTTCCTTTTTCCTTATTTTTTTTTTCTATTTTTTTTTTCTGTCTTTTTTTTGGTGTGTTTTGGTTTGTTTTTACACTGGACACATAACATAGTTCAAACATTTTTTATTTCAATGTGACATCAGGAACTGATTGACAAATGTTTCTGTGTGTACTCTTCATCAATGATCTGTTCCAGTGCTTATATTTGAACCTGAAACTATCAGGGAAAGAAGAGTGATTATCTATTATAAATGGAATTAGTTGTGGGGTTTTGTAATTTTGTTTTTCAGTTGCTGGCCATACCTTTGCATTAACACCATATGGCATGCTGACTTACAATCTTGGTTTTACTCTCTTATTTGAACACTAAATTATTTGATCCGTTTCTACCTAATCCACAAATTCCTTACTATTACTGACATAACCTAATCTCAAGTACTCAAGTTAAAGACTTGAATTCTGATGCATCCAAAACTGCTTGTTGAACTGTTTAATATATTGTTTTTAAAAGGCTTTTTGGTCTTTTATACCAATTTATCGTGCCCATGCGTCAGAACTGACTCTTAGTCCTCTGCTTGCTTCATCAGAGAATTCTGATTCTCTGCACCGCAGTGTGGTGCTGTAAAAAGGCAAAAAAAATAATGAGGGCACACATTGATGTAATAGATTAATGACCCCAGATTAATGAATCATGGTACAGTATTGGTGAAAGAAATGCAAAAATAATGAACTTTAACTAATTTATTTAAGGTCCTCAAAATTTTTTAAGGGCAAATATTGTTCATCTGTTGTTACGACTTAGCAGAACTGACTGCTTTAAAGTTCAGTCTTCTCCTTACCATTTCCCAAGATAAACTACTGAATCTAACAGACAGAGATTATTTATCTTCTAAGTTATTAATAATTTTCAACTTTAGCGATATTACGGAGTAAAAACCAGTTTGTCTCAGCATTGTACAATTGTATTACTTTTTCCATTTGAAGTACTAAAACATCAACATATCACTATATTTTACAATCTGAGTTGCCAAATGGTGGCACTTATTTCACTGAGGATTTTTTTTTAGATGAACTGTAGGCCTTTCTGCGGGCAAGAAACAAGAGCTTGAAGGTATCAGATAGAAACCTGGATCCATTTAATAGCAGTCTCAGGAAGGTGCATTTACTGAGTACAGGTATCTTTACACAAATGCCCAGAGCCTGTCAGCTCTAATACGACTAAGCAATTGATTTCCACCAATGCCTATGTATCTTGAGTGGTGTGTCTATTCAGAGCACATGTAATGCTATTCTGGATACAGTGGTAGAGGCTGCTGTTTTCGCTGCAATCTTAGGGAGAAGAGTTCACTTCCGCCCATAGGATAATCTAGTTCTGCCTGTGCCTGGGGATTTTTAAAGCCACACCTTTCAAATTCAAGCATATAATGCAAAATATTGTTAGTACTGGACTTCTGTGCGTCATTTTGTGGCTTCATGTGCTGGCCCCACGGTCTAGGACTCAATGGCCAGCAGAAGTCACAGATGGAATTGAATGGCTGTGAAAGAGTTAAGATGCTTATGTGAGAGGACATCTACTTCTGCAGGCTTTCATTTGCACTTTTTAACAACTGCGTTGCTCTTTGCCCAGTGTCTGTTTACATAAAATACATCCAGAGCAGGGGATGATCTAGGGAACAACTACACATTGCAGCATGAGGCAAAAAGAAAAAAAAAAAAAAGAAACCAAACAACCAACCAAAAAAACCCCACAAAAATAAACCAACCACCACAGGATATAAGTAATGTGTGTTTGTGCCGTGGTTTAAGCCGTAAATTTCACTTCTCCCTAATTTTCCGACCCCCTCCCCCCCTGCCCCCCAATGGGGGGGAAATGGGGAGAAGAACCAAAGAAAATGTAACTCCCACGGGTTGAGATAAGAACAGTCCAGTCACTAAGATACAATACAAATCACTACTGACACCACCAATAACAATAATAATGACAAAGTAAATACAAAGGGAGAGGATGCAAACGTTTCGCCTCCCGACCGAGCCGAGAGACCGCGCACTGCTCCCCCGACCGCGTGCCGCGAGAGCCCTACCTCCTGGGCATGACGTGTTGTGGTATGGAATAACGTTATTGGTCAGCCCGGGTCAGGCGCCCTGTCTCCCCTCCCCCAGCTTTTCTCTCTTTTCCGGCGTAACATGAGACCCTGCGGGGGGGGGGTGGGGGGGGGGGGGGAAGCCAAACCCATAACAATCCACCCCTTATTCCATACCATTCACATTATGCTCAGATCCCACATTTTCAAAAATATCATCCCATATATATATACATGTGTATATATATCCCACACACACACAGAGATGGAGAGATATAATCCCGTAGTGCGTGGACCAATCCCTATAAAGCTGCTGAGTCCATCCAGTCCGTGATGTCAGGCTCCACCTTTTGTAACAGTCTTTCAGAGAAGGGGAGGCTGTGCGCAGTGTTGGATCGCTGCCTGTTGATGCTGATTGTTCCTTTACTGCAGAACTTGTCTGCTTTCATCAAAGTTCATTCTTTGTTGGGATGATGGTCTGAGGGTCAGTCGCGGATGACTTGAAGACATCTAGTTGATGGGCTATAAAAAAACAAATTACATAACAAGCAACAGCATGCAATTGAGTTCATTGGCTGTTTTCTCCTAAAATCAAATCTCCTTGAGGTACACATTGGACTTCCTCATCTTCCCGCATTACCCACCAAGTATATCCGGGTCCCTGAGCAAAAGCAATCCCACAAGTGGGTTTGCCTTTACCTGAAGCAGGAATAACCCAGACTGTCTTCCCCAGCAAATTCTTTATGTGCACCACAGGAACATTGTCCCCCTCTACAGGATGGAGAAGTTCTGACTGGGCTGGACCAGCTCTGTTGGCAGATCCTCTGGTGTTGACCAACCAGGTGGCCTTTAATAAATGTGTATCCCAATGTTTGAAAGTCCCACCATCCATTGCTCTCAGTGTAGTTTTTAATAGCCCATTGTACCGTTTGATTTTCCCAGAGGCTGGTGCATGGTAGGGGATGTGATATACCCATTCAATGCCATGCTCTTTGGCCCAAGTATCTATCAGGTTGTTCCGGAAATGAGTCCCATTGTCTGACTCAATTCTCTCTGGTGTGCCGTGTCGCCACTAAATCTATTTCTCAAGACCCAGGATAGTGTTTCGGGCAGTGGCGTGGGGCACAGCGTATGTTTCCAACCATCTGGTGGTTGCTTCCACCATGGTAAGCACATGACGCTTGCCTTGGCAGGTTGGTGGGAGTGTAATATAATCAATCTGCCAAGCCTCCCCATATTCGTACTTCAGCCATCGTCCTCCATACCAAAGAGGCTTTAACCGTTTAGCCTGCTTAATTGCAGCACATGTTTCACAGTCATGAATAACCTGGGCAGTAGTATCCATTGTTAAATCCACCCCTCGATCACTAGCCCATCTGTATGTTGCATCTCTGCCCTGATGGCCTGAAGTGTTGTGGGCCCACCTGGCCAAAAATAGTTCACCCTTATGTTGCCAATCTAAGTCCATCTGAGCCACTTCAATTTTAGCAGCTTGATCCACTTGTTGGTTGTTCTGGTTTTCCTCAGTAGCCCAACTCTTGGGTACATAAGCATCTACGTGGAGTACTTTGACCACCAGGCTTTGCACTCGGGCAGCGATGTCTTGCCCCAGTGCAGCAGCCCAGATGGGTTTACCTCTGTGTTGCCAGTTGCTCTGCTTCCATTGCTGCAATCACCCCCACAGGGCATTCGCCACCATCCATGAATCAGTAAAGAGATAAAGTACTGGCCACTTTTCTCGTTCAGCAATGTCCAAGGCCAGCTGGATGGCTTTCACTTCTGCAAACTGACTGGATTCACCCTCTCCTTCAGCAGTTTCTGCAACTTGTCGTTGAGGACTCCATATTCCTGCCTTCCATCTACAGTGCTTTCCCACAATGCGACAAGACCCATCAGTAAATAAGGCATATTGCTTTCCACTTTCTGACAGTTCATTATATGGTGGGGCCTCTTCAGCACACATCACTCCTTCTTCCTCTCATGACCTTCCAGAATCTTTACCCTCTGGCCAGTCCATGATGACTTCTAGGATTCCCGGGCGACTGGGATTTCCTATTCGAGCTCGTTGTGTAATTAATGCAGCCCACTTACTCCATGTAGCATCAGTTGCGTGATGTGTAGAGGAGACCCTGCCTTTGAACATCCAGCCCAGCACGGGCAACTGGGGTGCCAGGAGGAGCTGTGCTTCAGTGTCAATCACTTCCGAAGCAGCTCAAACCCCTTCATAGGCTGCCAATATCTCTTTTTCAGTTGGGGTGTAGCTGGCCTCAGATCCTTTGTATCCCCGACTCCAAAAGCCGAGGGGTCGACCTCGAGTTTCCCCTGGAGCTTTCTGCCAGAGGCTCCAGGTAGGACCGTTCTCCACAGCTGCGGTGTACAGTACATTTTTAACATCTGGCCCAGTCCGGACTGGTCCGAGGGCTACTGCACGAACTAGCTCACGTTTAGTTTGCTCAAAGGCTTGTTGTTGCTCAGGGCCCCATTTAAAATCATTTTTCTTCCGGGTCACATAATAGAGAGGGCTTACAATCAAACTGTAATTTGGGATGTGCGTCCTCCAGAACCCCACAGCACCCAAGAAAGCTTGTGTTTCTTTCTTATTAGTTGGTGGCGACATTGCTGTTATCTTGTTGATCACATCTGTGGGGATCTGGCGGCATCCATCTTGCCATTTTATTCCCCAAAATTGAATCTCCTGTGCAGGTCCCTTGATCTTACTCCGTTTTATGGCAAAACCGGCTGTCAGCAGGATTTGTATTATTTTCCTCCCTTTCTCAAAGACTTCTTCTGCTGTATCACCCCACACAATGATGTCATCAATGTATTGCAGGTGTTCTGGAGCTTGCCCCTGTTCCAGTGCAGTCTGGATCAGTTCATGGCAGATGGTAGGGCTGTGTTTCCACCCCTGGGGCAGTCGGTTCCAAGTGTCCTGGACGCCCCTCCAAGTAAGTGCGAACTGTGGCCTGCACTCTGCTGCCAGAGGAATTGAGAAAAAAGCATTGGCAATATCGATCGTGGCATACCACTTGGCTGCCTTTGACTCCAGTTCATACTGAAGCTCTAGCATGTCCAGTAAGGCAGCACTCAAGGGTGGGGTAACTTTGTTCAGGCCACGATAGTCTACTGTTAGTCTCCACTCTCCGTTAGACTCTTGCACTGGCCATATGGGGCTATTAAAGGGTGAGTGGGTCCTACTGATCACTCCTTGACTCTCCAATGTACGGATCAGCTTATGGATGGGAATCAGGGAGTCTCGGTTGGTGCGATATTGCCACCGGTGCACTGTTGCGGTCGCAATTGGCACTTGCTGTTCTTCGACCTTCAGCAACCCCACAGCAGAAGGATCCTCTGAGAGACCAGGCAAGGTGGACAGCTGCTCCACTTCCTCTGTCTACAAAGCAGCAATACCGAAAGCCCATTGGTACCCTTTTGGGTCTTTGAAGTACCCTCTCCTGAGGTAATCTATGTCAAGGATACATGGAGCCTCTGGATCAGTCACAACTGGGGTGTTTCTGCCATTCCCTCCCAGTCAGGCTGATTTCAGCCTCCAGTACAGTCAACTCTTGGGATCCTCCTGTCACTCCAGAAATAGAAATAGGTTCCACCCCTTGACAGCTTGATGGCATCAGAGTACACTGTGCACCAGTATCTACTAGAGCCTTATACTTCTGTGGGACTGATGTGCCAGGCCATCTGATCCATGCAGTCCAGTAAATTCGATTGTCCCCTACCTCCACCTGGCTGGAGGCGGGGCCCCTCTATTAGTCATCACATTGGTCACTCACATCTTGTAGAGACTGGATTATTCTTCTTCATCACATGAGCTGAGGTAAAATCGGCTCTTCCACTCCATCTGGGACCTGCTCACCAGAGACTGAAGCCACAGCCTTCATAGGGTGATCAGACTTGACCTTTGCTCTCCTTTTCAGTTCTCGCACCCACTCCTCCAAAACTGAAGTAAGCTTTCCATCCCACTCCATCATATCTTCTCCATGATCCTGCAGGTAAAACCAGTAGGGTGGCCCGTGGTGTATAACTTCTATATCTTCACTCTCGAAGAGTGGGACGCCTTCTGTTACTAACTGAGACGTGTGTTGGTACACGTGAGGAGCTGGATAGATCGTCTCTCAATTGTTGAAGGTTCTGGGACAGTTTTTCCATCAGCTGAGATGATGGAAGGGGTGAGATTATCCTCAAACTCTAGGAGTTTATAAATCATTTCATCCACTGTTGGTGATCTTATATCACTCCAGGTTATTGCTGCCAATGAATGGGCATATGATTAGGGTGCATTTCGTGTAAATTTCCGCCACATGGGTCGTGTACATTCGACTTCATCTGGATCTATGGGTATATCCCCAACATTCGGCTTGGTAATATAGATCATCTCTACAATGGCTGATTCCCTCAGAGACTGGATGCCCTTCTCTAGAGTAGTCCACTTGGCCGAACAACTCATAACATCATCCTTGTATGGAAACCTATCTTTCACAGCTGCCAAGAGCTGCTTCCAAAGGCTGAGGGACTTTTTCTCTCTTGCAATTGCTTTGTCAATTCCCCCTTCCCTGGCAAGTCATCTCAGCTGTTTGGCTTCACTACCTTCTAGTTCATGACCGTCGGCCCCATTGTCCCAGCATCGGAGCAGCCAGGTGATGATGTGCTCCCCTGGCTGACAGGTAAAGTCTTTTCGCATATTCCGTAGCTCGGTTGAGGTCCGAGATCGAGAAGTCACCTTTTCCTTTTCTTCTTCTTCTTCATCATATGGTAATAACTCCTGGTCAGATGCTGTCCCAGGTGGTGACGTTTCTTCGTCTTGTTTCATCTTTCCTGCCTCTTCTTTCCTTTTCCTCTTGCGTACAGGGGCAACCTGATATTGGCATGAGTTGGTCCTCTGGTTTAGCTGCAGTGATTATTATTGTGGTTTGGGTAGCCTGCCGTATTTGTCCCTGGGGTTTGAGTCGTGGCTGTACCTGTCGCTGGTGGTGATGTAGCTGCTGTACTTGGAGCTGGATTAACTGCGCTGTCCATTACTCCGCCCTCAGATCCAGAGACGTTTTTTTCCTTTTGAAGATGCTGGACAGCGTTAAGACTCGTAAGCACAAGCCAAGCCCTAGCACGTTGCCATGATTTGTCCATCTCTGGTGTGACCAGAATGATCACACACCTCCTTTAAGTGTTTTACTAATTTTTCTGGGTTTTGCATTTGTTCATTGGTGAAGTGCCAAAGCACTGGAGGGGCCCACTGGCCTAGATACTTGCCCATACTATCCCCCACACCCTGCCACTCATGACTGTCCAGCCTTGGGGAAAATCTCTCGGCCATCCTGGACTGTGGTCTAACCCCAGACATGGCCCACACCCCACTCTGCTTAACTCTCCTGACCAGACTAAATAGTTGTGAGTAAAACATATTCAGTATGTGTGCCAGCATGATAATTCCCGTCACCACCAGCAGGCAGATCTCAAGGGTATCTAAAGGCCATTCAAAACCTTCAGGAATTCTCAAACTAGTGTTGTAAACTGGCCTGGTGGGGTGCCTGGGAGCACAAAAGAATGTCTCCTTCCACAGTCTGACCTACCCGAGGAGGTGAAAAGAGACGTGTAATTGCTAAGAACTTCCATTATATACCTCCCAAAGTATAGAGTTGGTGGCCACACTGGAAACACAAACCAGGGTCAGTTTCATGATCACTGAGTCTATTGTATTAAAAATCCGCGCAATACAGTATAATGTAACAAGAATCTTAACCCAAAACCCAGATCTGAAAAACGTTAAGATAAGAAGAACCGGCTGTAAGTAAAGTATCATACACTGAACCTGTGAGAACTAGAGCAACAACTTTGAGAGCCAATAAATCAGCATTGTGAGGAGTGGCTATTTTGTCTTTATCTCAACCCTTAAGTGCCCCACATTGGGTGCCAAAACCTGTCTTGGTTTAAGCCGTAAATTTCACTTCTCCCTCATTTTCCGCCCCCCCCCCCCCCCCCCGATGGAGGGGAAATGGGGAGAAGAACCAAAGAAAATGTAACTCCCACGGGTTGAGATAGGAACAGTCCAGTAACTAAGATACAGTACAAATCACCACTGCCACCACCAATAACAATAATAATGACAAAGTAAATACAAAGGGAGAGGATACAACCGTTTCACCTCCCAACCGAGCCGAGAGACCGTGCGCCGCTCCCCCGACCGCATGCCGCAAGTACCCCACCTCCTGGGCATGACGTGCTGTGGTATGGAATAACGTTATTGGTCAGCCCGGGTCAGGTGCCCTGTCTCCCCTCTCCCAGCTTTTCTCTCTTTCCCGGCGTAACATGAGACTCTGCGAGGTGGGCGGGGTGGGGTGGGGTGGGGGAGCCGAACCCATAAAATTTGAAACCTTTGTATTAACAAAGCCTATTCCTTCATTTGAGAAAAGCTTTTCATTGCAAATTGTTGCCACTACATTTTATAAAACCAGGGTCCTCCCTCAGCTGTTCTTTCAACTAAAAGGCATTTTGAAAGAGATGACACTTTTTGAGGCATGAGAAGAGTGGGTCACTACTCACCCACATCTTCAGCACTATCCTATTCCATAGCCCCAACTGTTCAAATGGCTTTTCACTTAGGGTGCAAATCACGCCTCACTTTCAACCATGAGTTGGTTACAAATCAGAGACATTCATTCAGGGCTCTTAGGGAATTTTCAGGCACCTCAGGCTGACTCTGGACCATTAGTTCATCTCTCTGGTAAGCAGATATACACACTCAACTAAGTGCAAAGCATTCAGATGCCTTTCACTGGGAAATGTACAGATGGACTCCTGCACATTGGTACAGTAATGTACCCATGGGAATCTAAATTTTCCATTACCTTTTCTGTCCTTATAGCTTGCTTTTGTGCTTTGCCGTAGACTTAGGAAGCAAAACCACAGAACAGCTGTAGAGCTAGTCTAGTTAAATACCACATATACTGTCACTTGTCTTCTAACAGTATAATTAAGCAGGAGTTAGAATTTTCGATGTGTTGACATTTTATCAATTAAAGATAAACGGGGAGAGATGGAAGAAAGAAATTAAAGCTTTTGTGATGCCAGTTAATTCCATGAAGTTACTCAGAAATGCCACTTCGTTACATATAAGGTATAAGCAACTTAGTGTTTTCTTTTTCCTTTTTTTTTTTTTTTATTGTAAGAAATGCAGTAGATATTTATTTTCCATTATGTCTTTTCATTTTATATCTTGGTTCACTTCTATGCTTTTCCAGCCATTGCATTGGAAAATAATTGCAATTCAGTCAAACATAAAATGATGGGTTCTACAGTTTGGTAAATTCTCTTGTGCAGCTTCTGAAAAAAAAGATTTCAGCTTATTTAGACTGAATTAGATTCTCTTCCTATTCTACCTAAAAGTCAGTGTCTTTGTGATACAGTTTAAAGTGTAAATACTGGGACACAGTCTTTCTGTAGGATTTCCTACAAAAATGATGCATTCTCCTCTTGGCAAGTGACACCACAGAGATGATATATTTTCCAGAAGCAAATACAAAAGGGAAACTTATCATTAACTAGCTTCCCGGGATCAGCATGGTTGCTACAGTTTAGCTGCAGTTTAGTTTTGCTTTTGTCAGCAACACCCTGCTGCAAACAGGGCTACTGATACATGTTTCTAGGCATTCTGATTTGTTTTTCCTCAGATATTTATGAGATAAGAAAGAAAAGAATGAGGATAGCTCTTTGGGTTGTTTCTGGGAAGATGAAGATGCTGATATCTTGGGAAAGGGGGGAACCCTCAAACAATGAAAGCAGACAAAAAATGAAAGCTGTAACATATTTATATGATTGTAGAAATTATTCCATCTTAGCAGTCTGCAAATCCTTTAAGTGCCTTATTCAATACAAGTATTGGCCAGAAACAGAGGACTTACGTAAGCATACCTGACTGACTTTGAACTGCTAAAGAAGTTCAAGCAGCTTACATCACATGTTCAGAAAGAAGGAGATATTAGAAACATGTTAAAGTAAGGGTTGTAGAGCATTCACAGAGATCACACACAGGGCAACAGGGACAATTCCAGTGCTCAGTGCTTGCAATGGTACAGAAACAATATACTCTAATAGATGGTTCATGTCAGACTGTGCGCTTAATTTTTTTGTTTGCTTCTGTGGACTTCTGAGTTGTGATTCCTCCCTTTTGCCTTGCAGAAGGGGAAGGGAGAGATACTGTTGCCTTCGGATTGCTGAGAATTTGCTTTTTGCTTGTAAAATATAGCCAAAATATTTATGTAAAAGATCACACAAACATTTATTGTCTGATTATAACTTCATTATAGTTTTTCACTTGCTAGACTTCTCTGTAAACTTTGACTTTAAAAATTCCTCTTTAGACTTTGGTGTATCCAATTCCTGATTTCTACACACTAGAAATGTTAAAATATTGTTAGTGTCTTCTGTGTGAGGAATGAAATGAAAAGCACTGTGGAGGGACTATAGCAGTAGTCTAATGATATTAGGCAGCTAACATACCCTGAGAAGTTAGTTTAATTACCTTTAAAGTGAACACAGGAGGTCAAATAGTTTTTTTCTTTCATCATTGTATTTAAGACATAGATGCAGGTGGAATGCTGTCTTGGCTAGGCAAAGGTCATATTCTACATTGTAGTGAAGGAAAGTAAAGCTCATTTGTTTTAACTTTGTGGTGCCAACATCCTCTTGCCCTACAGCTCTCCACTTTCAGCTTTAAAGATCCATCTCCACCTTGAACAAAAGTGTTTCAATATTGACCAGCAGCCAGAACAATCTTTGCAGTAAGTATGACTCTATAAAAACCTATAGATGCTCAGAACACCTCCATAAGAGCAAAGGAATGCTTAGAATCCTTGATATAGATATGACTTACGTTTTAAAGCTACAGATGGTATAGACAACATAGACTCAAGGATCTTGACCAACATATTTTTTATCTTCAGGATACAGGGTCATCTACAAAACTTTTTCTGCCAGAATTGATACATAGAGCGTCAATATGCATCACATATGCACATATGTGCATGCATATATGTGTACACATTTCAAAACCAAAATACTAAAGAAGGAAACTTCTACCTTCTTTGTCTCTTGTTATCTCCAACCAGATTTAAATCATCACAATCATATACCATTTCTAGGTTCAGTGATTAATTTTTCAGCCCCATTTTGGTGGCATTGGACTGGTTCTAAATAGTAGAACATGGAAAAAGGAACATAATTTTGTGAAATTACTGCTTTACCTCACCATATATGACCATCACAAGGGGAAAAATTGGACTATGGAGGAGTTAACAAGGTATAGCTATGACACATTAAATTCATTTTCCTACTGCATAAATATGTCTTTTTAAGAGAAGATACCTCTATTTATTTTGGACAAGGTTCTTTATTTATGCTCTGCTTGGATTAGATCTCTATAAATTGCTGTGCATGGGGTACCCACTTGTAGGTAATTCAGATACTCTGCTTTAGTGTGCAGCTGCCAGTCTGGTCACTGAAATCTGTGTGAAGAAGGCATTTACCAATGCAATACTCCGTGATGACTGAGCATGCTACGTCAGAATAAAAGTACATAGGGCAAAAAGACTACCTGTATCATTCAAATAAGGCCTATTCCAGACATTCATATTGTAGGATAACATGCACAAAATACCGAGCTCATCCTAAGAGTCAGCTGACTTTTCTTCCCCCTGAATTTGCACAAAATACCGAGCTCATCCTAAGAGTCAGCTGACTTTTCTTCCCCCTGAATTTACTCCTCAGATTGCCAAAGAAATTAATTGTAGACCTCAGAGCTCACTGGGACGCTGCATTAAACACAGGCTTTTATGAAAAGAGTGTGTCGATGATGTCTGACTGTTTTAAAGATAAAATTTCATCTTTTTCCTTGTGAGATAAAATGTTTTGTATAGTCCAATCTTTGGCAAAGGGCAATGCCAAGCTCTGCTCAGTCAGAGAATTATAATTTCTTCTGGACAATCTGCCTTCTAGGGGGAAAGCAAATAAACAAACAAACTTGTTAGCCTTTTAAAGATAGGAATTTACTTCTCAGTTTTTATTGACATTCAAACTAGCTTAAAGAAATGTCCAGCTGTGAGCCTGCCACACCATTTGTTCATTATCGTCCATTTTTGTGTGATCCTTAGACAAGATGTCGATTATACTGTAGGCTTTATCCTAGGTGAGTGCATGCCAAGTGTTTACTGCAAGACAGAAATGCTCGAAAAGGTTGCCTGCAAGCACGGATTGCAAGCAGTTAATTCATTAAAGATGACCACCTCACTGTTCATAAGTTAGATTCCCTAAAATATTATCCTTAAGCCTAAATTTGAAAATATTGGAAGCATTTTATTCAAAACCCCAAAAATGCATTTAAATGTTTTAGAAATGGTGGCACTCCTTAGTGCATAATGAAATACCTGTGAGAAAGTATTTCATATAGAAGACGTGCCCATGGGGAAAAATTTCCTTTGAGCGTTGGATAATGCAGATGCAAGTTGCAGTGGTAACAAAAAAGAAATAAATCAATCATTTGTTACATTTCAAGCAACTATAAATTATGATCTTTTAAAATTAGACTTTTTAACAGATGGTTACCGTTCTGTTTAAAGTGATGCTTCCTTTAGCATGTGTTGTAGCATCAAGTGAGCTCTCAGGGCAACATTTGATTTTTTTCATATAATTCATGTGTTCCATTAATATGTATGGGAAAAAAAAATGTGAATTTTGGCATGTTTTTGTACTGAAAAAAAAATTACCTGAAAACAAATTATCTGTAAGAAGACCTGGCTGTGGAATTCATGTCAAACATGATTTTTTTCTTTTTTTTTAATTTCTCTTTAACCAACCACATAAGCAGACTAAATATTCTGTCTCTTCTTTAGATGTGCGATAAACACATCTTAGTCTTGTACATTCAGAATAACAAGACTGGCAAAGTAATTTACTGTTTTCTGGAGGATAAGCATTTCAAGGCTGTCTGTGTAAAGCAGTGAATATTAGTCCAAGAATAATACAGAAAATTACCAAGATACATTTCACAACAAGCCACACAATAACAAGCCATCAGTGATCCAGCTGAAAAGCGGTAGTACTCAAGAGTTTACTGGGCATTTCATTTACATTGTTACTCATCCCAGAGACAAGACTGTAATGAAAATATTTTTTGTTTTAGAATGCTAAGTGGTTAATCAGGAAGAACTTATATATTTTCCATTTTTTTACAAAATGTTACCAGGATATATTAATGGGGGTGTTTCCTCCGGGTCCTGTCCCAAAGAATTTATCATTTGGTAAGACAGCACAGCCCAGTTTTGTCAAAAGACAAATAACAACATTGCTGTAATACAGTCTGCACATGGCAAGTCTGCATACTCTTAAAATCTTTGTCATCTAGAAGGGCTTTTTTGCTGTCACCCAGAAAGTTTTCTTTGGCACAGAGATCAAGGTTCGTTGCACTAACTTAAATTACTTAGTAGCTAAATTAACATCGTTATAGTCCTCAGTTTTCCACAGTTAGCAAAGTGGACCCCAAAGTAGTGATTCAGATCTTAGATGAAGTATGTTTGTCACTGGGACATTATTCTCTCTGGCTACTTAAATGAAGCTTTCTAAACTGCATAATAAAAGGCATAGCTTTCAATACCTATTGATACTGTCTGCTTTGTGCTCCTAAAATAGACAATGGACCAAAGACTGGAATTATGACACCTTTTGGATAATATCATTCACAAGTAACATCCCATATAGATCTCACACATAGCTGACTCAGTTGTCTGAATTGCGGCCTTCTCTTCATGTCTTCTAGTAATGTCTTCTGGAAATCCTGCTTCTTCATTGGAAAGGGCTCTTCATGTTGTGGGGAATATTACCTGAACTCTTCTTTTCCCCTTATGGTATGGAAAACAGTTCAGATGTCTCACTTTGCCATGAAAAAATCTAATTTTCCTTAGTTATTTTCATGAATATACATAAAACTGAAAACTATTCAAATGATTAATATGCACCATCTGTTACTGTATTGTAACAGTTCTTCACTGTAGTTTTCTGAACTGGAATAATAATATTTCTGAAGGCTTCATCCAGTAAAATTCACTGTAAAAAGTAGAATTTTATTGCCTGAAAAAAAATAGTTCACTAATATAATTCTACAAGCATTGTGTATTGCAGTACTAGCTTACTTGTAAATTGCTGGATCAGGACCAAAAAACCAGAGGAAAAAGAAGACAACTAGAAAATGCAAATTTCAACACACTACTTAGGAGGTAATAAATAACATATTGGATTTTGTTTTAGAGACAGCTATGAAAATTGTATAGACTGCTTTTATTATTCAAACACAAACACCATTTAAAGAAGTATAAATTAAGTTTGAAAATAAATATCTCTGAAATGCATAAAATAGTTTGTATTAGCAATTATCGCAATCAAAATGACTACTTTGACTAATGTTTACTGGCAGTGTGAATCTCTTAATTGCTGAAGCAACTACAATTTTACCAACTATGAATGTTCAGAATTAACCCTGTCATAATACTTGATATTTTTGAGAAAAACAGATTTTTTTAATAGTGTATTAATTAAAATATTAAAGTAAAATAAATGTGTCCTGGTTTCAGCTGGAATTGAATTAATTTTCTTTCTAGTAGGTGGTACAGTGCTGTGTTTTGGTGAATAATACTGATAACACACTGAAGTTTTTAGTTGTTGCTAAGTAGAACTTATCAAGAACTTTTCAGGCTCTCATCCTCTGCCAGCGAGGAAGGGCACAAGAAGTTGGAAAGGAGCATAGCCAGAACAGCTGACCTGAGCTAGCCAAAGGATATTCAGCAAGTCATGCTCAGTGTATAAACTAGGGGGAGTTGCCCAGGAGGGGCTGATCACTGCTTGGGGGCCAGCTGGTCAGAGGCTGGTGAGCAACTGTGTTGTGAATTATTTATTCGTTTTCATTTCTCAGGAGGTTGGGCTTTATTCCTTCCTCCCTCTTTCCAATTATGATGATGTTTCATGCTTATTTCAATTATTAAACTCTTCTTATCTCAATCATGGAATTTTACCTTTTTTTCTGATTCTCCTCCTCATCCCACTGGGGCAGGGGGAGGTGTGATTCAGTGGCTGCATGTTACTGAGTTGCTAGCTGGGCTTAAATCATGACAATATGCAATACAATATAGCATATAGAATGAGAAGAAAACATTCAATGCTTTTTGAAAAATGTTTGGACCATATTTTCAGGAGCAGAAACAGATTCACTGCTTCTTTACTGTCATTAATGAAATGTCATCTTTTGAAAATAACACTAATAGAGACAGTATTGTAATGTAAAAACCCAGTAAATAACCCAGTAAATGACAGTAATGAGTAAACATTCACAGGCTATCAGTCACCAGTTTTTCTCTATTTCTGCCACAGGGTATATCTTTCATTCTATTACTTAGAAACTACTGTACTGGCCACCAACAGGAATGTCTTCAGGTTTTAGAAATAAACCATGATTTCACTAAGATTTCTGTGAACATTTGAGTATCACCCCCTCTATATATCTCATTATTTTACCAGGATCTCAAAAGTCTCTAGATTTTTTTTTAATTTGAATTAAGTGTTTTCCTAACCAGATAGATCACTTTTCAATGCACTGCAGTTATAAATTGCTTTCAAAAATGTGAGTGCAGTATTTTCATTCTTGCAGGAGCCTAGAAGATGTTTTCAGCCGTGGCAGGTCTACATCACCTTATTTCTTGCAGGAAACATCATTTCTCCATGAATGTTCCATAATAGTACACCAGGGGATGTGCAAATGCCAAAATTAAAGAGATGACATTAAAGGAGTGCAGGTTGTTGGAAAAAAAATATAGAAAGTAAGTAGAAAAGCAGTCATTAATAATATGCAATTAGAAATTAAATGTTTTATGTTTCTCGGAGTCTCAAGAACCTAGATTTTCCAAAGCACTTGCTATTGTTAAAAATAAAAATGCTATAAAAGTATTTTCAATTAAAATATAGGTCAAGAGCAAAACTTGATCTTCAGGTGTATTGTTTAAATATTGGCAGCAGCTGCAATGTAATGGTGTGTATGACGTGCTCAGGTGTTAATGATGGAGCAACGGCTTTCTTGCTTCCTCCCATCCTCTCTAATGTAGTGTACTTTTTAAAGTATTAGTGACAAGTTTACTTGCAGGATAGAGTCATGACTATGAATAATCGCTGAGAGAGAGGGAATCACAGTATCCTTGTGCTCATAAAGTAGGAAAAGAATCACAGTTGAAATCTCCTTTTTGTAAAGGAAAAAAAAAATCAAGAAAAACAGGGTTTGGTAAGGATACTGTACCATAGAGTTCTCTAAAAATTCATAATTAATTTACCAATAAGAATTTCTTGACAGAAAGTATTTTTAAAAATCTGTTTTTTAAACCTAAAATATCATAATTTGCATAGGCAGACAACATTATTTATCTGTCCACAAACAGTACTTCATACTCACCCAAAATTAAAAAAAAAATGAGAGAAAGGAGGAGAGAAAGAAGAGGGAAGGGAGGCAGGAAGGGAGGCAGGCAGGCAGGAAGGCAGGCAGACAGGCAGGAAGGAAGGAAGGAAGGAAGGAAGGAAGGAAGGAAGGAAGGAAGGAAGGAAGGAAAGGAAAGGAAAGAGAAAGAAAGAATAAAAAAACCAAACATCAGATTTTACAGTCTTCAGTGTCAGAAAACTCCAGTTCCTGTAAGACCCTTTATTTTATTTTATTTTATTTTATTTTATTTTATTTTATTTTATTTTATTTTATTTTATTTTATTTTCACTTTTCAGCACTGTGGTTTTATAAAGCTTAGATCTGATTTCTAACTGAGACAATTATTACTTCTTTCCTGTCAGGTTTAAGGTGACCAAACAGCACTATATCAATTAAAAAAAAATCAAACCTCAAAATGGGTACAATTGTCATTAGAGACAGGCAGTCATTTAGGCGAAAGGCAAAAACATTTTCTGGCTGCTGCATGGTACTTCATTTGCAGATAAAGAGAGAAATTTCCTCTTTTCAATCATCAGTCTTATATCTTTCATGTACAGAAAAACTGATGTTATGCCTATAAAGAAAAATCTTAGCCAGAAGGTAAAACCAGACAGACTAAAATTTAAATTAGCTAATAATAAAAGGAATTTTGCTCATTAAAAGAAGCATTTACCTCATGAAGAAGTGATCTTAAATTATGTCTTTCTTTAACAGAAAAAACAATCATCACCAAATCTGAATTAAAGTTTTGAAACTAGAGATAATTATTAATTTTTATTTGTATTAAGATCTGGGGTTATGTTGCTGATCTTAGCAATGTAACTAAATATGTCTTGTCTTAGAGCACCCACAATAACACTAAAGTATGCCATAACCAAAGTAATGCCATCGCAGAGCTTCAGTTCATATTTCTTTATGTCTATTACATCTCCGTTTGCAATGCTCCTCAAAATGTTAATCTTCCACCTTTCTTTTCCATTAATTGCAACTGCAAGTATAGATGGTAAAGAAGTCCTCATTTATTTTTCTGATTCTAAAGTTGTCTTCCACAACTTTTAAAGCAACTTCCCTGAAGTAATCTTTTTGATGCAGCTTTTCAGTTACCATGAATAATTTTATAATTGGGTCCAACCTCATTAGATATGAACTAAAACCTGCAGGAATCCATCACATACAACATTACTGATGCTACTAAGATCAGAATATTTTTAACAGATTGAGAAGATGTGTCCTTTGCCATGATGGGAGAAAAGTAAAACCCCTAGTCAATAAAAGATTGTAATTTATTTCAGGAAAAAAAAAAAAAGCCTTCTCAATCATCTTTTGGATTTCTCTTTTCCTCATAGATTTTTTTTACAACACTTTTTAGTTACTCACCCACATCTCAGCAAGGCTTTTTATCTTTGTTAAATTGAATATATATTATTTTGATGTGGACAGCTAGGAGAAATGTATAAGGCTTAACTTTCTCCCATGTACGTGAAACATTGACATTAACTTTGGAAAAAGTCTTAGCTGAAAAAAAAAGGGAAAAAAGCTAGAGGAAAGCAGTCAGAAGGCTTTTTAGCACTTTGAAAAATTTATTTCTCCTTCAACACATTGTCAGCCTTTTCTCTTTGCTTTTTATCCCTCTTCCACTGCAGTTTAATAGAGGAAATTGATGGTTTGCTGTTTTGCCTGTAAGAATTACATATATATCCTTTTGTTGCACAAAATGAAGATTGACAATATGAAGGAAAAGTAGAAAAATTATACTTCCTGAACAATGCTTTCCATACTCACAGCACAGATTCTGAGAAATAGTTAGACCACAATATACCAATCAATGAAAATAATTGCATAGTGGCAAATAATTCTGCCTTAGACCATACGGTACTGCACATTTGTTCTCAATTCCATTCCAATATAATTTCCGTATGTTTCTGTTACAACAGTTGTTTGAATTTTATATCATGAACTCTCCAGGTAGAGTTCAATTCTAGTTGCCTGAACATTACCAGATTCTGGTGATTTCCAAAACATGTGGTTTTGATCAGCTCATGGCATGTGTGAGTGCAGGTAAGAAAAATGAAAGAAAAGTAAGTTAGATGATAATTTGTTGGGTCCGATTTAATTCATTACTAGACCATCAGTATAAGTTATTTTGATCTAAGATTTCCTCTTTGCACCCTCTTAAAACTCTTCCATTTTTTTTTTTAATTCACTAAATTAGAAATCAGGATCCAACTATTGTAAGTGCTCTATTGATCACAATTTAGAGCCAGACTTACCGCATTAACTTTCACAAGTTGCTATTTTAAATGTAAATTTGAACCACTTCTCCTGGACAGAATCTGGTCCCAGGATACCCAGTGCTGGAGGAATATTTATAGGATAAAAGTCCTAATCCCTGTCAGAATGGATTTAAACCTCAGAGTCTTCTAAAAAATGTGTGGTTGCTCAGAACATTGTTGTGCTGTTCTTTCATTTATACATATAAATATTTGTGTTTTCTTACTGAAATCCAGCATGGGAAAAGAAATATTCACTCTAGGAGCAGATATCAGAAACTTAATATATTCTTTTTATAAGTTATTTTTGACATAGTGCTCTACAGTAGTACTGTAGTAGTATTGCTAGGCCTAAATTATGTGAATTGGCTTTTTAAAATCGTGCAAATTTTTTGAGTCCAAGAAAAAGGTTAGAAAATAATTTCTATGGAAAAGAATAGAAAATAATTTTAGAAAATAGAAAAGAATAGAAAATAATTTCTAGTGAAGATAATAATTTCTATGAAAGAGTTTCCATGTAACAAGTTCCAGAAGTACAACTATTCAAATGAATTTAAAAGGGATGGAGAAATAAAAATAAAAAGCTAAGTGTGGAATACAAAATACTTCACATTCAAATATCCCCTTTTAAAGTCCAGTCTGTGCTGTCTGCCTCTTGACTGGGAAAGGAAATAATAGGAATTCAATAGCAATTCTTTAATGTCAGTATTCTCTTGGGATCTGTTCCACATTTTTCACAGCGGTTTACTAATTAGTGCTTTTATCTGAAAAGTGAATATGAGGTTAGAAAACCTTCAGCTTGAGAAAATTGGAGTACAAATTTGTTATATGCCCCACCCAACAGTGGTCATTAATGACACAAGTAGAATCATTCTCCCTCTTGACGTCTCTGTTTCTGGCCCTGCAACAATACAATTCCACACCTTATTCAGAGGTTGGGGACTGTGTTCTTGTGTGAATTGGCTTGAGAGGTGGGACCTTGCAAACCTCATGAAGTTCAACAGGGCCAAGTGCAAAGTCCTGCACTTTGGTCAAGGTAATCCCAAGCACAAATACAAAGCCAGGTGAAGATTGGATTGAGAGATGCCCTCAGGAGAAGGACTTGGGGGTGTCGGTTGACAAGAAGCTCAGCATGATCTGGCAGCATGCACTTGCAGCCCAGAAAGCTCCCAAAAACTGGAAAAAGGGAAATGTAACCCCATTTTTAAGAACAGCAAAATAGAAGATCTGGGAAAATACAGATCCTCAATGAGTCCCTTGGTGATAGACAACATGGGCTCACCAAGGGGAAATCATGTCTGACCAATTTGGTGGCCTTTTATGATGCGGCCAGAACTTACGGATAGGGTCAGAGCAGTTGACATTGTCTACCTGGACTTGTGCAAAGTGTCTGACACTGTTCCGCACAACATCCTTGTCTCTAAACTGGAGACACATCAAAATCTTCAGCTTAGATCACACCTGTATCATTAACTACAGTGCTTCCTTTAGCAGGGTGATTTCAACTGGATGATTAGTAAAGATTTTGCAATGCATTTGGTAGAAAGCACATTAGGCACATTGATAGATCTTTGCATAAAGCATGTTAAGAGATCAGAGTTAGACATCTTTAGTTTTAAAGCTCATGCCTATCCAGCCTGCTTCCCTCCCATGAGATAAAGCTGATACACGAAAAGCAGACAGATTTTTGTGGATTAGGTCGACAACTCTTTGTCAAAGAGGCTTATTGAGGGAAAGGCAGATAAAATAACCTATTCCACTGAGAGGCAACCAGCAACCCAGCATTAAAAAAAAAAGGAAACAAGAAAAAATGAAAAAAATTGATCAAGACACATAGGTTCACACTCAGGAAGGTTATGTGCCTACCCTTCAACACAATTCTGACTTGTGTGAGTAATTAAAGTCACACATATCCTTTCGAGATAGGCACTGTTACTGGGGGGCATGCTGTGTTGTTAGCGGGAAAATTTTGACACACATAAAATGAAAACTCCCATCACAATTTGAAAATTTGCTAGGGATGGAAGAATTTGAAGTTCCTTTGAAGCATTACCCACGCATAACAGAAATCAGATCCACCCTAATGTTCATTTATTCTTTTCCTTATTTTAAAGTATTATGTATGACACCAGATCCTGCCTTTAAATGCATTTTTTTTTCATTAGTGCACGTTTTTCTTTAATTGCAGCACCCAGAATCTGATTTCCCTTTGTGGAAACAAATATAAATTACACTCTTTTAAGAGATCACTTCAAATCTAATGCTTCCCTCTGCACACTTCTGTTCTTTTTTAAGTTCTGGTTGGACAAATTCGATTGGATAATTTTCATTTTTTTTTTGGTAGTAATACTTCGGTGTTGACATAGGCATAATACGCATTTCTTTTTCCTCCCTTAATAAAGTTAATTTCTTTCATTCACCTTCTCCTTTACTTCTGTAGTTATACTCATCAGACACTTAATAGATCTCACTTAGTGCAGCTTTGTTACTGATGACATGAATACATTTTCTTGGTCAATGAAATACCAAGCCACGCATACTTTACATCTTTCTGAAAGCAAAAGACAAAACAAGCAAAGTCTTACTGCTGAGTCAGTGCTTCAGATTTCAGTGAGATTGACAAGGAACTGAAGTATACATGAATTCTGTAGATTTTCTAGAGTTTGACAGACTGATATAGTAATAAATGGTCTAGGGAACCTTGGAGTGCTCAAGGTCTTTCCAGGTGGCTTGCTGGTAATTTAGAGACATGGGGTTCAAATGAGGATGTCAGCTCTATCCTCTCAGAAGGACATGCTCTAGATGTCAAGGATGGGGACCTCAGAGGAAAGATTTAACAGCTGAAACTTGTTATGTGCACTGTGATAATCTGGTCTATCAAAGGACAAAATAAAGGTGCCTTTTCTGCCTTCTCCCTACTATAATTTCAGGTTCTCCAATGACCTTTGTTTTGTGCTGCCATTCTTAGAAAAGAAAGCTCCAACAATTTTATCTGGCAAGTCTCATTTAACAAATAAGATTAATGGTCCTGTTGAATGTGAGTTGGTTTAGTGTACAGTTATAAAGATAACAGCAGCAAAACATTTCCTGTGTTCTGAAATTGTTATTTTTACTAGAGTATTCATGTAATTTTCTCAGCAGCTCCACCTCCTTAATCAGAGGCATTTCTCAGATGAGTTAGATTTGAATGATAAATTATCTGAAGGTTTATGACTGTGTAAGTTCCCTTCCTTAGTGATCACAGTGAGCCCAAATCTTATGATCTTTAAAACAGAAGATACATCTCTTAATTTGTCTGCCTTTAATATCAGAGTATGTCTATGAGGCATTTGTCAGAAAGACAGATGACCAAAGGAAATTGCAGATTTAAAAAAGTTTAAGGTATAATGAGAGAGGATGTAGATTGCCTTTCTTGATAGGAATTAGATATTCTCATTTGAAGGAACTGTAAATCATTAAATGAACTAGTGTAATTTTCTTACAAAGATAACCCTTAAACAGCAAAAATCCCAGTCATTATGAACAGCTACACAGAACTTAACTGTTTCTGCATTCCACCTTTCTACCAGAGGTTTTCAAGGGGGTCTTCAGTCTCCCTTGTTTTATTCCCCAAATCAAGTACCCTTTTGAACTGCTGTCTTGAAATTTAGAACAGTCATTAAGCATGGACTGTTGACCGCAGAATAGGAGAAATATGACATTTGACATTTTTATCATAGGTCACTAAAGGTAATTTCTACAGCTATGTCTAATATCAAGCAGGAAGTAGTTGTAAGTATGAAGTCAAGTCTTCAACTTGAAGTCATGAGCTCATTTATTATCACTAAATAATTGTAATGAACTGAGCAACTGTTTCAGGGATAATCACATTCTATCTACTCAATATCATAGACAATTTCAAAATAATCTGTCAAAAAATGTATGTCAGGCATATATTAATCACATAGATAAAATTTGTTATTGTGTTATCCTTCACAACATAGACAAGCTGTTTAGGTGATCTATGGTCTAAACATATTACAGAGCGATATTTGGATGGATCAGTGTGAGTGTTGATTCTTAAGTCTTGCGAACGTGGATATCTAATGCTTTACTGAAAGCATGCTTCCTGGCCATAAACAAATTCTTGTTATGGTTTTGTAGTGACCCTGCCATCTACCCAAAATTTCCTTAATTTCACTGATTTCCTTTGAGATGATGAAGCAATAATTTAGTTCCTATAAACATAAGTGCAGTATTAGTAAGAATGTATTTTATGTGTATAATATTTAACAGTAAGAACTAATGCCTTTTCAAATCCACCTTTTTCAAGAGCCCTACATCTTAAGATGCTGTAATATTGTTCTTACATTCATTTTCATTTCAGCATTCATTTTATCTAAACAGACTGCCATCCTGGTAGACTGATTGAGGATCATTTTGGGGAATTTACAGTTCAGATAGTTATAAAAGAAAGGGCTGTCTTTCTCTTCTTTCAGCCAGTGCCACACTGATAAAGGCCTGCCCCACTGCTGTGTTGAGCACAGAGGTGTTCTGACACACCTCCCTCCCATCCCACAAGCCAGCACTTGTATCAGAGACTTCATGTGTGAGGAGATAGGAGAACTCACAAGGAAAAGGAATTGTGAGGTAAGATAATAGAGAAAGTTTCTCTTAGGTCAGCAACTGACATAAAAATTCTTAGTTCCAGGAGGGAACAATGTATTATTCATAGAACGCCTGTGAAAGTGGTATGAGAAATAACAGTGATATTCAAAAAAGCTTAGAATCAGGTATTGGAAAGTGGTCTTAAAGAAGATATCTTTTACTTTCTGTAATGAAAAGGTTTCACTAAGATTAAAAAAACAGGTTTGTTTTCCATAAAATCTGGTTTTTGATTAAGCATCTCCCAATTGGTCAGCTACATCAGCCGAAGATATTTTCACCTGCTGCCTCAGAAATGTGATAATTTCATGTATACATGTTTATTTAGAAAATATTTTTTACGATAAGTGGGAATCAGAAATGAAAAAAAACTTCAGCTGGAATCTGATTTTTAGGATACTACTTTTGAAATTATAACACATGCTTAGAGATTATTTTGTGGTTAGCTAAAAAGCAACTGGAGAGATGGTGGTTTTATTATTATTCTGCTTATGGCAACATTACTGTAACTGCATCTTTCTAAATGAAACAAATGTTTTATTGTGTTTGCTAGTGCCCAAGCCACACAGAAGAAAGATGTGTTAACTGTAGCAGCAAATGGCTGAGTCTGTGTTACTAGCAGTTGTTTTGTGTTATTATTTCTATCAATCAATGATAACTTTTAACTTTGTGGAGTGTTATTTTGGTCATGTATATTTTTTATTGTGCTTCTACATTAGAACATCTTATGGCAATCTGTTCCATGATAAGTGAGAATTTAAAGGCCATAGCAGTAGAAGGCGAGGTGTTTGTTGCCTGGATTATTATTGAAAATTAGGATTTTTTTTTTGTTACTATGACTTCAAATATAATCACACACACAATTACATTTTTGTTTAATTTTGGTGGTGGAAGCAGTTTTGGGTTTGTGGGAAGCACAGGCAGATGTTCTTCCTTCATCCTTCCTCCCTTCATACTCACTGAACACTATATATTACTGACTAATTATTGTACTAGGATTCTTTTTTCTCTGATCCGTAGACATGGAAATCTCTCCACTCTTAATTCTCTCTTTCCTCATTCCTTACTTCTCCTCACTTCCCTCTCGGTTCTTCATGAAGTACCCTGACCACCCACTCCCCAAAAAATGTCTCATATTATGTTCAATGGAAACTTTGTTGTATTCCTTTCACAGGAATGTGTGATATTTTGAGCAATTTGATGTTTGAACTCCTAGTGGATTTCAACAGACCTATAGTTTATGGGACACTAATGATCAGCTTCTCACATCAGTACCTGACCAGCTGATGAATAAATTCAGGAGATAAATTTGCTTATCTACAAATCTTTTCTGTTGCCATTCTCATTGGGTGGGGGTGAGAAAAATCTGATATTTATGTATCTGCTTGCATGGTTTTCTGTAAATAAGAGTAAGCTTTGCTAGTGCTCATATTTATATCAAATACTATCTATTTGACATCTAGAACCAGCTTCCAAACACTACTAATAAAGATTTCAAGCTGATATTCATTACCCAAAATCCTATGTTTCTGGAGACAAAGTGTTAAAATCTGAAGACCTTTTCCAAAAATTACACTGAGCAATGAAAATACAACTTTTTTCTGAATGTTCAGAGTTCTTGACTTATTAAAATATGCAAATCACTCTAGGACTTTGTTTAATTGCTGTTTCCTTAAACCCATCAAATCTTCTTAATTCTTCTTTTCTGTGTCCTTAATTAACACCCAGTCCCTATTGGCTAAAGTGTAACCCAGAAGACCTAAGCTTGTGAAATTCCTAACTTATTAAATCTAATTGCTATAATAATTAGCAACCATTGGCAAAATAGTCATCATGCAGAAAGCATGAAGGCATCTAATTAACGTTCTCAAAATGCTAAGCATTCAATTCTTGATATTTTACCCACCATTTCATGCCTTCATTTCTGGAGGTGTATGATGGTTACATCATATATACAACAAATTGCATTGTCCTAAGGAGAAATAGGATAGGAATTTTTTTTTTGAAAAATATGAATTTGCTAAAGCTGAAACTTTTAACTGCAACAACCAAGCATACTTCTAAAAACTTCATTAAATTTAATTTCTCAGGCCCCAAATCGAATACCCAAATGTCAAAGGAGTAGCGCCAAAGAAAAGACCAGCTCTGTAGCTGAGACATTCTGCAAGACATGGGAGATGAACAGAATAGGACGCTGAAAAGGAGCATCTTGTAACCAATGTGAGAACCATCTTTCAAAGCTGCAGCTTAATCTGAAGCTTTTTCTCTTGGGTTTTGTTTGATTTACTCTGTTCTGGAAGGAACAAGGTAGAATCACATTTTAATACAGGTATGTAAGTGCTGAATTTATCTGCCGTGGAAGATAAATGCTCTGGAAATCTCAGAGATGTTTGTGTGTTAGGAAAAATGTTTTCTAGTAGTCTCAAATCTATAGTTTGATACAGTTAAAACATTAAGTTAATCCTCTTTTCTCTTTGAAATTCCCTTGTCATATTTAGAAATTTGTGTTCACAAAATATAAAGAACCAGATATTTTATTTACACTTTAAATGCTAAACTCATAAAATAAAATTGTGATTCTATGGAATTTTTTTCCCAGATCATTATTTAGTTTTTTTCTCTAGCACCCATAATGCCTCATGAAAAGCTGAATTTGTCATGCATTGATCAGCACTGTCTTCTCATGACTATGTCTTTGCACTCCTGCTGTTTATTGTTGTCATGTAACTTCTGTGCCATGTTACACCAAGGTTGTTAAGAGACAGTGAGATATACAAAAGCAACTGTAGTATCTTTCTGTGGGTAAATGCAATGAAGAATATTTGGGTTTCTGTCTTCATTGCTACTTCTGAACAAACACAAATATTTGACAAAATTATTTGTTGGAGAATACACCAAGGGGAGTACCTGGATAGTAGTTAGTGATATTCTAACCCCACTTTACAGTCATAAAATACATCAATGTAATAAATTTATTATATTGTAATCAGTGTCAACCAACTTTTTTCCTCATCTTTATGTGCAACAGGAAGATGATCAGAGGGATGGAGCGCGTCTCCTATTGAGACAGACTGCGAGAATTTCACTTGTTCAGCCTGGAGAAGAGAAGGCTCTGAGGAGACCTAGCAGCCTTCCAGTACCTAAAGGAGGCTTACAAGAAATCTGGAGAGGGACTTTTTACAAGGGCATGAAGTGACAGGACAAGGGGGAATGGCTTTAAACTGGCAGAGAAGAGGTTTAGATTAAACATTAGGAAAAAAATCTTCACTATGAGGGTGGTGGGGCCCTGGCACAGATTACCCAGAAAAGTTGTGACTGTCCCACCCCTGGAAGTGTTCAAGGCCAGGATGGATTGGGCTTTGAGCAACCTGGTCTGGTGGAAGTTGTTCCTGTCCATGGCAGGGGGATTGGAACTAGACGATCTTTAAGTTCCCTTCCAACCCAAACCATTTCATGATTCTGTGGTTTTACATGTTGGTTTCTCAATTACGTTCTATATCAGAATTCAGTTTAATAGCTTTGAAAAATAATCATTTGTTCCACATGAAAAAATGCTTCCCTGTGGAAAATGCCATTGAGTTCATGAAATTTGGAGTCCAGTGAAGTTGTCTACAGGTGAAACAAGATGCAGTGCATGTTGTTTAAAGTGGGTTTCAGACTGGATAGAAGAGATCCTGTCATTACTTGCCTATGATACAGCTGTGTAGGTATCATGATTCTTAGCTTCTTAAAAGTCATGACCAGTAAAAGCAAGATTTTTTTTTTATGTCTTTAAGCCTTCAGAGATAAATTAAGTAGCATATTTTTTAAATTTAAATTATTTTAAATCATAGATTTTAATACTAATAGCAAAATCAGTTTTTAGAACAGATAAATCATGACCTGCTGACAGCCATCAGGGCTGCCATAAAGCAAAAACTCATTTGTATGGTGTATTTGTAAGAGTTTATAGTGTCCCTATGGATTGTCCTGGGGTGTGTCTAATACTTTTTTTTCACTTCAAACTTCACGTGTACACAAATTTATGTGTATGATGCCCACGTGTGTGCATATACACGCACACATGCACAAAACTTATGCTTTAAAATGTATGTGCTAATTTCTTATAGACTGTGAAGTGTTTCAAATATATGAAATGATACTTGCTGAGGTTCATTTAACATAGGAGTATTTGCCAAAGTAGGCACTTTTAAATTCAGTTCAGTATCCTAAAGTCAATGCAATGGGATCCTCAAGAAATCTTGCTAGGAGACAATTACAAAGCTTAAAAAAAGTAAAAATAAAGGCTATTGTATAGCTTAAAGCTTTCTAATTTCCAAACTTCTTGTGGTTTAAACCCAGCTGGCAGCTAAGTACCTCACAGCTGTCATCCTTCTAGCTCCTCCCTTTCTTTGGGAGAGATGGGGAGGAGAATCAAAAGAATGTGAAACCCACAAGTTGAGATAAGAACAGTCCAATAACTAAAATAAAGTGAAATATAATGATAATAGAAAGAATACCAACAGTAATGGTACTGTTGACAACTATAATAATAACAACAACCATAAAAAGACTTAGAAAACACAACTGATGCAAAATACATTTGCTCAGCACTCACTGACCAGCACCCAGCCTGTTCCTGAGCAGGTAACCTTCTGGGTTAACACTATGCCAGTCCTTTCTGGATAATTCCCTCTATTTTATATACTGAGTATGACATGCTGTGGTATGGAATACCTCTTTGGCTAGCTTGGGTCAGGTGTCCTGTCTCTGCTCCCTCCTGGTTTCTTGTGCCCCTCCTCACTGGCAGAGCATGAGAGATGGAAAAGTCTGTGATCACGGTAAGCATTACTCAGCAGCAACTAAAACGTCAGTGTGTTATCATCAGCTTTATTCTCAGACTAAAGCCAACACACAACGCTGTACCACCTACTAGGAAGAAAAAGAACTGTTACAGCTGAAACCAGGACAACAGTTGTCTGCTTTCTTTAGGTTCTTGGCTGCTCTTTGCTGGTTTTGCTTATTTGTTTGTTTAGTTGGTCGGTTTGGGGATTGTTTTTGTTGTTTTTTGTTTTTTTTTGAGGCTGGAGGCGAGGGAAATAATAACAACATCTTTTACTCTGTACTACTCTTAGTTAAATTCCATACTGTTTAATCCAATATATACTGCAATGTTGGCACCTTAGGCTCACTCAGTTTGATTTCCCAAACAATTGTTCAACAGTTTTTCCAGACTTACAGAGCTCATAAACACTGCACTTAATAAAACTCAGTAAAATGTTTTAGTTGCATAATATTGGACATTCATAATTTTTAAAACGTGTTATTCTTGCTCAAGGATGTAGATTTCATTAGGTTTCTATGCACTGCTCACATTATGCCATTCCCTCACCATCCCAGCTTCATGAATTTGCACACACATCTTCAATACTTTCCTTTTTTCATCACCTGATCTCAAAGATATATTTTTACATCTTACATCCTGTGCAGACATGGATGATCGGAAATTGTGTGTTTAGTAATAGGCTCCATTCCGTATCAGATCAATGATTTATTATGATTCCTGTATCATTATAAGATTACATCCTTATTATATATCTTATTTCAATACATCTGTCACTATGTGAGTGAAATTCATTGGGTAATGTGAGATCAACTAGACATTTGCAACTAAATGTTTAGGTGGATTGGTGGATTGTCAGGTAGAAACAACTAGGATGACATCAGTGTGGCAGTGCTCCTCTTGTGTTTTTGGCTGTGAATCTTCAAAGCCCAATTCCTTATATCACAACTGGTCCAACAACTTTCTTACATTTTCAGACTAATTCACTGCAAACTCTGACTTCAAAAGAATTGTGATTATTATATAGTCAGTGAGAATAGCTGGAAAAGTTTGGTTTGGTAAACTGCTTTTACAGCTATAACCTTACAATCACTAACAAATCCCCTAAAAGTCTATTTTAAAGAGTATACTTCAAATTCTGAAATTAACTACCCAAATCAGGTTTGAAAACATTCAATTTAAGAGTCCAAGGGCTCATCTTCATGCAATTCTTACACAACAAATGTTGAGTTTCCTTTCTAACAACCTCTTTTACCTTACCTTGTCTGGAGACTCCTTGCAGCTAACAAGCATTTAAAATCGTCAGTGAAAAAAAGACTGAACTGCTAAATCATTCTCTAAAGGAAATATTAAAATAGTGGTTTTTAACAAAAGTGTCAGCTGTAGCATTGAACTGGAAAAAGTGTTTATATATATATTGTAACAAAAGAATCTTTTGTGAAAAATATCGAAATGGGAATATTTTGTATGTATCTGATAAGCAGCATCTTGTTATAAGAATAATGAGATTCTCAGCCAAATTAGAATCAAAAATAACTTCTGACTGTTTATGTGGATATAGCTTTATTTGCAGACTTAGCCTGGCTATGATAGTTAATAGAAATATTTATAACTGCTTTAAAATAATAGGGGCAATACTACCTGCATTTGTCAAGACATCAACTCTAAGTGTTTTACAGTACTTTGGGATAGGTCTTGAATTTACGAGCATGTATATCCTATTAAATTCAGTGATTACTTATTACTTAAAAAATCAAGTACCAGGAAAACACAAACATTTTTATGAAGTATTTTAATATAGCAACAATTCTTAGAGACTACAAGTTAAAAGTTTCAGAAATATATTAAATTGGCTTGTAACATTCAGAGTTAAAATACATTAAGTTGCAGACTGATCATATTTCTTTTGTATCTGTTATTATGATACATGCCACATGGAAATGCTCCTTCACTAAGGAAAGAAATTAATGCAACAAATCCTAAACACTCTCTATGGTGTAATTTAGTACAGCAATTCTGCACTGAAGAGTGAAATAATGTAAGTGCTCACAAGTGTACTATTTAAAGGAAAAAGATGTTTCATAGACCTCAAGCCTGCTGGTGGTTATTTTCAATTTCCCTTTAAATATTGAATACTGTGCTTTCAAGGTAGCACATTAACTTTCTTCTTTATTATAGTACAAGTTAAATATATGTAAACAGATTAAATAAATAAAGATTAATAAAAAATACATATATATATATAAATGTTCAGTGTTTTCTGGTCTACTTACAGAAGATTTTGACATGAATTTATCTATATAAGCCACAGAAAAGCACAGGACAGCTTCCTTTCCCTAATGCAACCTTTTCAGATTTGCTGTAAATCTCCCTTAAGTAAGAACCTGATCTTCAGAATATTTGTTTTTATCCTCATCTATTTGAAAGTAGTTTTGAGGATACAGAGCTTTATACCACCACAGCTGACTCTCTTTAGACTGTACCCATCATCTAGCCGGGTCTGCTAACAAAATGTGACTTTGATGAACTCATGCTAGAATCTTTTCTCTTGGCAACATTAGTCATCTTTAGAGTGGCTTTGCAAATGGTTGTCTTGTTCTTTGCAATTAGCAACAGATATTAAAGGATAAGTTATTTAAGAAGATGATCAATAGGCTGGCTCGGAAAAATAAATTTTCATTTCACTCAAAAGTTACTTCAACTACAGGTTTTGTTACCCAGTGCAAGAGAGAATGGCTGATAGCTAACAGTTTAGCTGAGTCATTTGAATGGGTGAGATTCAGATTTTTGCTCTCATTTGCACATGTTCACTGTTTCCAGATAATGTTCTGATTTTCAGATGTGTCTACTGTTAAGAATTCACTTTTCCCCAGAAATTATACCCTGAGTATTAAAGGCCTGCCTTTTATTCAATTCAGTTATGGTTAGGCTATTAATAAAACCTGTGCCAGTCTCAAAAGAAAGCCTTGTGTTGTGAATATGTCGTGTTTCAAAATAGATTATTATTGCTCTTATCAATTCATACATACATATATGCATATATGATGACAAAAAGAGGAGTGGCTTCTTGTTATGGGTTCGGTTTCCCCCCTCGCAGAGTCTCATGTTACACCGGGAAAGAGGGAAAGGTGGGGGAGGGGTAGACAGGGCGCCTGACCCAGGCTGACCAATGAGTCTATTCCATACCACAGCACGTCATGCCCAGGAGGGAGAATACGGGGGCAGGCTCTCGCTGGCGCGCGGTCTCTCAGCTCGGTCGGGCGGTGAAACGGTTGCATCCTCTCCCTTTGTATTTACTTTGTCATTATTATTGTTATTGGAGGTGGCAGTAGTGATTTGTATTGTATCTCAGTTACTGGACTGTTCTTATCTCAACTCAGTGGGAGTTACATTTTCTTCAGTTCTTCTCCCCATTTACCCCCCATCGGGGGGGGGGGGGGAGTGAGCAGGAAAGGAGGGAGAAGTGAAATTTACAGGCTTAAACCACGACATTTCTAAAAATGATATATATTAGACTCTGCAAAAAAGACCTGCTCAGACACAGAAGCTACACCTCTGGTCAATTTATGATGATTTAGTCATTTAGTAAAAGCGATGAAATATTTCTTCTATTTAAGGAAACAGTAGATATTAGCAAATATTTGGAAATACTTTTTCAAAATATTTTTTTTTTTTAGAAAAACAAATCAATGTGGCTGTAACCTATTTAAAAAAGAAAAAAGAAAAAACAACAAAAAACCCAATGTTATTTTGTATTGTGTTGCAGCTGTTTGCATTGAAGAAGTAAAAGAATGCATGGATAATAAAATCTATAAAAACAGAAGAACAGAAGTATGTTTTGCACTGGCTTCATTCAAATGACACAGGTAATTTGACTGTACTTTCAAAAGGAAACAGCAATAATACTAAGAATTTTTCCTATGGCTTCAATGAAAGTGTCACCTATAGAGCTGAAAAAAAGGAGCAAATCTTGCAAGGAACCCTGATTACATTAAATTGTCATTTGGAAGGATGACAGAAGCACAGTTTTGGGATTCATCTTTGCTATGATGAATGAAAGCCACTAAAGATAAATATATCAGTCACCATAACTTTCTGTCCAGAAACTGGGCATTTTAAAATCTAGTGCATAAATAACTGGATCTTGAAAATGCTGAAAGTTGGAATTGTTGAAGTTAGCACTGTAAGGTGGTACCATTTGAAGTGGATAGGCAACTGATTCCAGTAATGAATATCTGGGAAAATGGCTCTGTTCTTCTGTTCTTTGTTTTTCTGTTATCTTCTGGATATGCCCTTGAGCAAATCAATTCATCATGTTTAAGTTTCCCTAGTCTTTCCCTTATTGGGAGAGGAGTATTTCGATGCTTTATTTTGTCTCTTTCTCATTGGAATGTTTTATTTTGTCTTTTCAAATTAAATTTGAAAAGTTAAGGTAAAGAAGATCACTACTGATGCTGCCAGGGAAAAGCAGCAAGTCATAGTTTTAGAGGACTCTACTGTGAAAGGAACAGAGGCACCTGTCTGTCAGCATGACCCAGTCTCAAGGGAGGTGAGTTGCCTACGAGGGACACAGATCAGGGATATTGCAGAGAGGCTGCCTGCTCTAGTCAGTCCCAACGACTATTACCCACTTCTAGTGATCCACGTGGGTGCTAGTGATTTAGATAATTCAGTTCAGTTCAGTTCTGGGCCTCTCGTTACAAGAGAGACATTGAGATGCTGGAATAGGTCCAGAGAAGGACAACAAAGCTGGTGAAGCATCTGGAGAGCAAGTCTGATAAGGAATGGCTGAGGGAACTGCAGTAGTTTAGTCTGAGGGAACTGCAGTAGTTTAGTCTGAAGAAGAGAAGGATCAGGGGGACCTTATCGCTCTCACCTGAAAGGAGGTTACAGTGAGGTGGAGGTCCGGTCCCTTCTCCCAAGTTACCAGTGATAGGACAAGGTTTTTTCCAACCTTAACCATTCTATGATTCTATGACAAGCCTCAGACTCCACCAGGGGAGGTTTACATTGGCTAGTGATATAGACAGCAGTAGCCTGGTGTCATGGGTTCAGCAGCAGCAGTCATTTTTTCTCCTTCCTTGGTAGCTGGTGCAGTGCTGTAGTTTTTGATTTTGGGCCTGGGAGCAACGCTGATAACACCAGTGTTTTCAGTTAGTGCTTGGTAGTGTTTTGGTCTGGCCAAGGACTTTCTGAGCCTCACGCTCCTGCCAGGGAGGAGGGGAGCCCCAGGAGGAAGCAGAGACAGGACACCTGATCCAAACTGACTAAAGAGCTTACTCCCCAAATGTATAAATGCAAAGTCAGCACTCAAATATTTTTAATAACCACATTAAATAACTGCAGAAGTTAGTCAAAACTGGAAAAAATATATACAGGATTCAGTTTAGCATTATGGATTGCATAGGTGCTCACTCACATTGTTTACAGTGCTTATAAGGACAGCTGGGGCTTTAGATATTGTCCTCAGGAGAGTGAGAAGAGCGTGCAGCAAGCTCACTGCCCTGGACTTCAAGAGAGCAGACTTTGGTCTCTTCAGGAACCTGCTTAGTAAGGTTCCATGGGATATAGCCCTAGAGGGCAGGGGAGCCCAAGACTGTTGGTTGATATTCAAGGATCACCTACTGCAAGAACAAGCTCAGGAGTGTTGCATCCCTACTAGAAGGAAGTGCAGCAGGAGGGTCAGGAGACCTCCTTGGATGGATAAGGAGTTGCTGAGGAAACTTTGAAGGAATTAAAAGTTGGGTTGGAATTAGATGATCTTAAGGTCCTTTCCAACCCTGACTCTTCTCTGACTGTATGATATTAGGAAATAATTCTTCACAGAGAATGTGATCAGGTATTGGAACAGGCTGCCAGGGTGATGGTGGAATCACTGTCCCTGGAAGTGTTCAGAAACCATGTAGATGAGGCCTTCAGTTATATGGTCTTGGCAGTCCTGGAGTAACGGTTGGACTTGATGGTCTTAAAGGTCTTTTCCAACCTGGTTGATTCTTTGATTATACTACTTAGAAGTTGGATCTGGAGTTAAATATTAGATACAGCTACAGAGTCTGGGGAAAACAATGGCAGCAGGTGATGGCGCATGTCTGAAAATGTTTTCACAGAATCACCATGTGCCATTTTGGAGGACCATAGAGAGCAAACCCAGAGGTGTGTTCGCTGGTGACAGAGTTTCTCAGACCAGCACCTATTCAACCAAAACAGGCCAGAACCAGGCCCTGACCCTTATGGTATGTCAGTGTCTCAAAACCTTTGTGCCCTGGGCACATGCCCACACAGCCCAGAAGGCCTACTCCTTCTCTCTACTTTAGTTTGATTTTCTGTCCACTCCTGCTCTCCATCCCCATCCACTTGAATGCACAGGACAGACCATCCCAGGACAGACCATCCCAGAACAGCGATGCATAGCCTTTATTCAGAAGTCTTACATTTTCCATGGTCTCAAAAGTCCCTGGTCTAAGAGCAGGGGAGCAAGAAAACTGAAATACTCCCCAGATGTATAAATGCAAAGTCAGCACTCAAATATTTTTAATACCACATTAAATAACTGCAAAAGCTAGTCAAAACTGGAAAAAATATATACAGGATTCAGTTTAGCATTATGGATTTCATAGGTGCTCACTCGTTGTTTACAGTGCTTATAAGGACAGCGGGGCTTTAGATATTGACACATTGTTTCTGCATCAAAGCACTCCCCTTGGGAATTACTTAAAAGGAAATAAAGAAAAGGGAAAATTTATTGTTTATTCTCACTCTGTGGCTCTCAGGAGTTCTTTATTTGTCAAAAGGTTTCACTTTCTCTTTGTATCTTCTGCTGACTTGCACTCCCCACTATACTTCCTTGCTTTTGTCTTTTCCCTTCTTCTACAGCAGCCAAAATCTGTACTTTGCCACTGTCATGATTTCAAAGCTCTTATGCAGCTTAAAAACACTGTCAGAAGTTTAGACTTTGTTGTAGTAATGTTGCTGAATTCTGCTAGATGTTTAAAAGGAAATAAATATTTACGGCTTGGAAAAAAAACCCCAAACTTTTAAAGGTTTCCCATTAAGAAAGATACGGATGCCTCTAAGTAACAAAGAAACTATGTTAAATAAGCAGTTAAGAAAAAAAAAGCAACAAACAAATTGGAACATTGGATATTTTTAAGCTTGTTTCAGAAATGAAAGCGTCATGTGTGAAAGATCTCTTTGAAGTCTGATGTCAACCAAGGATGGACTGAACTGGTACTTGCTCCATGATGGTGGTTTTATAATCTCCTGTTGAACTGGAAATGCATGAATGACCTTAAATAACCTTAACGAACTTCTGTGATTCAGGGCCTGATACAGTTTAGACCTAAACAGATCACGATTTTTTTTAAGTTTCATATTTGGAGCTTCTTGAAGGCAGTTAGAAGTAAACTTCAGACATCCTGATATTATTCTACATTTACTTAACTTTGGAGAATGTTTTTCTCTTAATACCTATTTTGAAGTTGCTATGAGCTTACATACATGCTCAAACTATACGCAACAAATACAAACTCTGCCCTAACAAGTTATTACACAGCAGCTAAAGTGGACTGGTTAGGGGGATACACACTCTTACCCAGTGGCAAATAAAAACTATTTTTACCTGGAGAAGGATATTTTGTAATAGATACTTATTTTTCCCCCTATCAGTCATATCCTTGGATACAACTAAGTCATACAACTACTTTCTTTTACTATATGTCCAACTTTAAGCCCCTCACAATAAATCTTGATCATCAAAATTAACAACAGAGAAAAAGAACACTCACTTCCAGCAATTTCTTCCACATTATTCTCTTTAACACTCCTATGTCCTTCCCTCTACCTCACTGCTAACAGAAGTGAAGTCTACTTCTGCCATACAGAACTGAAGAGCTTCAGCTGGAACCTCCTATTTTATATAATATTGGCTTCTGTGAAAGTACATTACAAATACGGATGCAGATCCTTATGGTTTCTTGAGGAAAATGCCAATTTTTGTTCATCATAGTTTAAAACAGGTGAAAGAACATCATTGGGACAGATGACTATGGGAGAATAAAGAAACAGAAAAAGATAAGGAAGTTTTAAACAAAATCTGCCCAAAAAGCATACAGAAATTCTTTTCACTGGTGTCAGTGGCCAGTACGCGTCGTGGTTTAAGCTGTAAAGCACGCAGCCCGTTCACTCACTTCTCTTTCTTTCTTCCCCCCCACTCCGATGGGAGGGGGAGGGGATGGGGAGAAGAATCGAAAGAATGTAACTCCCACAGGTTGAGATAAGAACAATCCAGTAACTAAGGTATAACACAAACCACTACTGATACCACCAATAATAATAATGACCAGGGAAATACAAGGGAAGAGGATGCAACTGCTCGCCACCCCACTGAACCTAGAGAGAGACTTCCAGGTTCCTACCCCCAGTTTTTTACATCCTGGGCATGACGTGCTGTGGCATGGAATACTTCTTTGCCTAGTTTGAGTCAGGTGTCCTGTCTCTGCTTCCTCCCAGCTTTCCCTCCTCTCCAGCAGAGCATGAGGCTCAGAAAGTCCTTGGTCAGACCAAAACATTACCAAGCAGTAACTGAAAACACTGGTGTTATCAGTGCTGTTCCCATGCCGAAAGTCAAAACCACAGCACTGCACCAGCTACCAAGAAGGAAAAAAAAATGACTGTTACTGCTGAACCCAGGACAACACATAACCACATTGATGAGTACCTTGCTGTTGGTATGTATTTTTCTTATTGCTGAGATGTGGCTGGGCACTCTGACAGGGTATATCGGAACCACTGAATTAATAATAGATTCTCAACACTTTGATGAATGCGTAATAAGTGAACTGACATTGCAGTCATATGTTTTCACAGTTCTCAAGTTCTGCAAGAATCACTTTCTGGAAATGCTTTGTGCAAAAGTAAGAAAACTGATTGTCAAAGTGTGTGCTTTACTGTGAATCTTGTACTAGTGTTTTTTTTCATTATTTTTGGTTTACAATTATAAGGTTTTTTTCTGCATATTATCTTTGAAGGCTGTTTGCTTGCAGTAAGTTTAATTCAGAACAAAATAAGTATTTACGAAAAACAGCCATTTAGTGTACTTTGTACATAGTGTAAAAAAAGGAGAAGAGAGCTTTATTAGAGAGTCTTGGACCTTCTCCCAATGGTACTTGATGCTGCAGCCCAACACAGGCATTAGACCATTATATCATGGGTAAGAAATGAGAATATTTTAGATCTGTTGAAAACAGTGTATATGGCACGGTTGATTGAGCTGTTAAAACACAGGTGTTTTCATATGATGAGAAAATCCAGTGTTTAGTGGTCCTCAAATTCTTACTTTCACCTGTGCAGAGTGCTCATCTAGTGAATAAAATAAACCACACCAGTTAGCATGTGGCCTGCTAATATTTGGTAGCATTATGCATATGCTTCTTTGTTTATAAGAGAATAACTCTTTTTTTAAAAAAAATAAAAGTAAAAAAAGAAGAAGAAAACCACGTTTTAAATAGCTTGGGTAGGCAGCTTTTTAATTAGGAGGCTCACGTACACATACAAAGAAAGAAAATGTGTAACTAGTTGCAGAAGTGATTGTGTGGAAGTAAGGAATACACTTAAGGAATAAGCTGTTTAAACCAGCATAAATTTTTCACAGTCAATTCACAGAACTATAGGTAAAGAAGCAAAATCTCCAAATCTCTTTGAAGTGAATATAAATGTCTAAGAAAAAAAGACACAGATAAACTTGCTCTATCAGGTTTCAGTTTTTAGAGAGACAGCCCTATGGTGTTGACATAGTGGTCAATAGTATGACAGGAGAAAACTTCCTTTTTCATCTGATAATGTTAGAAATGCAATGTTAGAAACGTTTTTCATACTGGTGCACAAAAATAATTGATATACTTCTAAGTTTTGGAATCCACAGTAATATCTTCTTCTGGAATAAGGTTCTGTAGTCATAAATCTAAATCCAAAGATTCAGTTATCATATCCAGTAATACTGCCCAAATATTATCTTGGAGGTAAAAGAAACTAATACGTGATGAAAAGAGCTCTTTTAGACAGTTTTGGGCATTGTTACTAAATGGTATGGAAATCCAAATCAGTTTTCTGTAACATGTGTCTGTGCCCAAATTGCAGGACTGTAAATAAAGTTCACGGTTCATTTCTGATAATGTTCAGAGACACTTGCAGTGAATTCATAGTTCTTTCACCAGTTTGGTCACCACTCTTGAGCTACAGGTCACAATTCAAATTGTTTTATTTTAGGATGACTTGATGAAGAAGATACTAAATCAAATACTTTAATTTCTCACAGTACTTGGACATCATAGGGTTTAGAAATTACTATCAACTTTTGCATTAACTCCAAACAATCCACTCATCACCCATTACTGTAGTGATGTTGTTTTGCACATGCTCTGAATCACTAAGCTCCTGACACTTAAAGATTTGTTTTTATTTTTCAATTTTAAAAAAACTTGAAGTAGCTGTTAATATTCCCAGAGAACTGCGATTTAAACCCAGGAGCTTGCTGTTAGCAAGTTGTGCCTTGAAGAAAAATGGATACTCTAGTTAGGTTGTTCAATTATTTCATTCTTGAGAGCACAGAGATTCACTTGAGCTTTTGAGAGTAGATTTTGGGGAGTTGATACTAGCTTCATGCCTGAAAATGCATTTTATTTTGCTCCTAGGAAAAAGGACATAAGATGTGAAGAACAAATTAAAGCGATTGATGTCATGAAGGGCTTTACAACTAAAGTACGATTAAAATAATATTTTGCATTAATATGCCAACCAAATGCATAGCCAGCCCTGAGATTCTGCCACTGTGGGAGACAGAAGATGATGTTTATACAGGTAATTAATTTCCATTATTCACAAAAATCTACTGATCAGAAAAAAAAAACAAATCCAGTTACTGCTTAACACTCCAATATTCGCTGTATGTACTGTGAACAAATAAGGATTGCAAAGGTAAGAACCAGACAAGGGAAAAGAGAGAAGATTAATCTGGAAATTTGGGTGTGAATTCTTAAAAGATCTTCACCTAATCTATTTGTTCCAGGAGTTGGAGCCACTCACACACACATTTGAAAACAGTCTCTTCTGTCAGACACAACTGCAGTCAAAGAGGAATATGAACATTATGTCTGCCAAGGAGCAAAATGGACATCAGTTTGTCCTACCTAGAAAAGGTCCCTGTAGTAGAAGACATCTGCATGGAACCTCTGCTGGTCAGCTTTGATGCTGATTGTGGTGTTGACTCAAAACATTTCAAACACTGTTAGTTTTTCTATAGAGTACAATTCAAACAACTTAATCACTGTCACATGTGTGGTTATTTATGTGTGATTTCATGCATATACTACATGCCATCTAGTTTATGGTCATAGGGTTTACTTATTTGTCTGATTCACAAGCCTATCCGGTCAAATAATTTATCTTACATTTTGCCTAAGCAGGCATAGTCTTAAAGTTACAGTAAGTTTAACCTTTGCTTCCAGTGTGGAATTTTCTGTTTCTTATGCTAGCCAAACATAAACCAAAAGAAGTACCATTAACATAGCAGGATTAAGGATATTCTACAGCAGCAGGCCAGTTAAAAGACATGTTCTTAGCTGAGGACTGTTCATCTGATTCACTTGACTAAGTATAAAATAAGTCATGTAGAAAGAATTAGTTGGGTTTCAGGTCCAATTAGAAGTTCACATTCAATTTACGACTGCCCTGAAATTTTAATTCAGGTTAATGTTGTATTATGTTATTTTTGCTAATGGATTAATTTAATTAGATGAACCAAATTGAAGGTGTTTTGCATAATGGATATAACCCTGCTTCAAATCTTGTCCATAACTGGGACCAGGGAAAGCAGTCTGGGGAAAATAAAAACAAAATAAAAAAAAAATCTGCTTCATTTGAATGAATACAGAGCAAAACCTACTTCTAATGTACACTCAAGTATACATTAACTATGGTGGTTATATAGCTTATATTCTCATGACATGAAAATCAGTTTTCTGAACAGCTTTTCTAGCAACACTTGGAGATACTCTTGGATATATATGGGGATGTGTATACTTCATAAACTTTCCTTTGCTCCCACAACCTTTGTTATGTACTGTTCAGAATTACCAGCTGAAATGAAATGTGTGAGCTATGGTAAGCCACCAGAGAGGACAAGGTACTAAAAATGTTTTGTGAGTGTTTCTCTTATGAATGTTATGGCTATTTGTGGCAGATATTTACCAGTTTGCTCAAGATAAGAATCTCCCTCCAGCTGGCACTTGTCACGGGACCACAGCGCAAACTTGTGAATTTGTAGCTTACAAATAACAACTGTGAAGATGTATGTACAATTTTATCTATTCCTTGAATATGTAACTCGTGATAACTTTATAAGAATGCTATGAGAGTAGATTTACCATTGCAGTTTTAAGTCAATCTAATTCAGTTCATCTGAAACTCCATCCTGCATGCAGTACCCATATGTCATCATACAGTTCTACCCCTGAACTGTTTCATTACAAAGCCAGATAAGCACCAAGCTAGTTCCTGCAAGTGCCATTGTTAAGTGAGGGACAGGATAATCCAGCTGAAGGAGACGTGAAAGCAGCAATGACAGACTAAAGTAGCTTTTAGAATTTGCCAATGGAGAAAATAGGATCACTTAGTCATAGAATAGTTTGGGATGGAAGAGATCTTTCAAAGTCATCTAGTCTAGAGACCCTGCAATGAGCAGGGAGATATTCAGATTACATCACACTGCTCAGAGCTTCATCTGAGATGACCTTGAATGTTACCAGGAATGGGCATCTGCAACATCTCTGGGCAACATGTTCAGTGTTTCAGTATTTATTTTAAATGTATACTTTAAGGACAATCAAAAGGTTTAATTTTTGGAAAATCAGAGTACTATGTTTCAATTTGACTCTGTCTAAAGTAAGTGAAAAATAAATACATAAATTTATAGAATCATAGAATAGTTAGGGTTGGAAAGGAAATTAAGATCATCTAGTTCAAACTCCCCTGCCATGGGCAGGGACACCTCACACAAAAACTTCTCACCCAAGGCTCTGTCTAGCCCACCCTTGAACACCACCAGGGATGGAGCATTCACAACTTCCCTGGGCAACCCATTCCAGTGCCTCACCACGTTTACAGTAATGAACTTCCTCCTTACATCCAATCTAAACTTCTCCTGTTTAAGTTTGAACCCGTTACCCCTTGTCCTGTCACTACAGTCCCTCATGAAGAGTCCCTCTTCGGAATCCTTGTAGGCCCCCCTTCAGATACTGGAAGGCTGCTATGAGATCTCCATGCAGCCTTCTCTTCTCCAGGCTGAACAGTTCAAACTTTCTCAGCCTATCTTCATACAGGAGGTGCTCCAGTGCCCTGATCATCCTCATGCTCCTCCTCTGGACTTGCTCCAACAGCTCCATGTCCTTTTTATGTTGAGGACATCAGAAATGCACATAATACTACAAGTGAGCTCTCACAAGAGCAGAGAAGGGGGGCAGGATCACCTCCTTTGACCTGCTGGTCATGCTCCTTTTGAGGCAGCTCAGGATATGGTTGGCTTTCTGGGCTGCAAGCGCACACTGCAGCTGTCTCATGTTCATTTTTTCATCAACCAACACCCCCAAGTCCTTCTCTGCAGGGCTGCTCTCAATCTTTTCTCTGCCCAGCCTGGAGCTGTGCCTGGCATTGCTTCAACCCAGCTGTAGGACCTTGCACTTGTCATAATTAAACTTCATCAGGTTGGCATCAGCCCACCTCACAAGTGCATCAAGGTCCCTCTGGATGGCATTCCTTCCCTTCAACGTATCAACTGAACCACACAGCTTGGTGCCACTGGCAAACTTGCTGAGGGCACACTCAATCCTACTATCCATGTCACCAGCAAAGACATTGAACAAGACTGGTCCCAGCACCAATCCCTGAGGGACACCACTGGATTTTGCCGGGCACAGAGGTGAGACTGACTGGTCTGTAGTTCCCCAGCTCATCCATTTTCCCCTTCTTGAAAATGGGGGTTATATTTCCCTTTTTCCAGTCGTCAGGAACTTCACCTGATTGCCATGATTTTTCAAATATGATGGACAATGGCTTAGCAACTCCATTTGCCAGCTCCTTCAGGACCCGCGGATGGATTTCATCAGGTCCCATGGACTTGTGCACGTTCAGGTTCTTAAGATGATCTTGAACCAGATCCTCTCCTACAGTGGGCCTAAGGTCTTTATTCGTACTGTCCCTGCACCTCCCTTCCAAGACTTGGGTAGTGTGGTCAGAGCATTTGCCAGCGAAAACTGAGGCAAAGAAGTCATTAAGAACCTCAGCCTTCTCCAAATCCAAGGTAGCCAGTTCTGATAGCTTCTGGAGGGGACCCGCATTATCCCTAGCCTGCCTTTTATTTACAGTGTACCTATAGAATGCCTTTCTGTTTTCTTTCACATACCTTGCCAAGTTTAATTCTAAGCGGGCCTTAGCTTTATTAACCTGGTCCCTAGCTTTCCCAGACAGCATCCCTGAACACCTGTCCTTGCTTCCACATTTTATAAGCCTCTTTTTTCCTTTGAATTTTCCTCAGCAGCTCCTTATCCATCCAAGGAGGTCTCCTGACCCTCCTGCTGCACTTCCTTCTAGTAGGGATGCAACACTCCGCTTGTTCTTGCAGCAGGTGATCCTTGAATATCAACCAACAGTCTTGGGCTCCCCTGCCCTCTAGGGCTATATCCCATGGAACCTTACTAAGCAGGTTCCTGAAGAGACCAAAGTCTGCTCTCTTGAAGTCCAGGGCAGTGAGCTTGCTGCACGCTCTTCTCACTCTCCTGAGGACAATTTCTAAAGCCCCGCTGTCCTTATAAGCACTGTAAACAATGTGAGTGAGCACCTATGCAATCCATAATGCTAAACTGAATCCTGTATATATTTTTTCCAGTTTTGACTAACTTCTGCAGTTATTTAATGTGGTTATTAAAAATATTTGAGTGCTGACTTTGCATTTATACATTTGGGGAGTAAGCTCTTTAGTCAGTTTGGATCAGGTGTCCTGTCTCTGCTTCCTCCTGGGGCTCCCCTTCCTCCCTGGCAGAGCGTGAGGCTCAGAAAGTCCTTGGCCAGACCAAAACACTACCAAGCACTAACTGAAAACACTGGTGTTATCAGCGTTGCTCCCAGGCCCAAAATCAGAAACACAGCACTGCACCAGCTACCAAGAAGGAGAAAAAATGACTGCTGCTGCTGAACCCATGACACCAGGCTACTGCTGTCTATATCACTAGCCAATGTAAACCTCCCCTGGTGGAGTCTGAGGCTTGTCATAGAATCATAGAATGGTTAAGGTTGGAAAAAACCTTGTCCTATCACTGGTAACTTGGGAGAAGAGACGGACCTCCACCTCACTGTAACCTCCTTTCAGGTGAGAGCGATAAGGTCCCCCTGATCCTTCTCTTCTTCAGACTAAACTACTGCAGTTCCCTCAGCCATTCCTTATCAGACTTGCTCTCCAGATGCTTCACCAGCTTTGTTGTCCTTCTCTGGACCTATTCCAGCATCTCAATGTCTCTCTTGTAACGAGAGGCCCAGAACTGAATGCAGTATTTGATGTGCAGCCTCACCAGTGCCGAATACATGGGATGATCACTCGAGAGGAAGGATGGCACAACGGTTTTCAGGGCAGCATAACCCTGCTGAAATCATCTCGAGAGTAAAAGACTTACTTTGTGGCTTTGGAAGTCCCATAATTCTCAGCGTCTTGTTATTCCAATAAAAAATTCTACCATGAAAATTTCATCTTACAGCAGTCTCAATTACTTCGATACTCTGGTGGCAAGGAGCATAAAAACTTCAGGAAAAAGTGGACCAATGCTATGTATAAGAGTACCACCAGGATTAAGAATTTAAAGACCTCCTTTTCAAGGTAAAATTGATATGTAAATATCATATAGTCTGAATAGCATTCCAAAGAATGAGATTCTCATATGAAGTATAACAAGGAAAACATCTCTTTAGTAATTTATTATTAGCTGTTTTGCAATTAATGACTGGTCAGTTCATTTGCATTTCTGTATTTCAATACATAGTAGAGCTAAGAATATTGGACACATCATACTCAGCAGTTTCTTGGGCTGAATGATAGAATTCAAAATGAGGCTTAGATTTTCCAGTTAACCTTAGTATAGAAATATTTTTTTATCAGATTTTACTGTAGTTGTACAGAAAAATGCATGAAGTTGAAAAACAGACTAGTTCAGTACATATTAGTTTAGATGCATTGCTCTTATATCTTTAATAAGATGGCCTGATGGCATTGCATTATATTTAGGTGAAAGCCGATAGAGCCTTTCTGTCAAGTTATGGTGTGTTTTGAGTGACTTTTCTGTCATATTTCCTGTTAGCCTATATATACTTGATTTGTACTGATTAGATATTATTTCATTATTATGTGTATATCTGATCATTAATTGGATACTGTTTAGAAAGCAACTCTTGAAATCACACTTTTCAGATTAATATTTATATCATTAAATGTAAACATATTCTCAATAGAAAAAAAATATGTCATCATTTGTTGCTGTTCAGCTTCAGAGGCACATTTTTGGTGGGTTCTTAAATGCATATTCCTACATGTAAAAAGTATGAACTCTATAATTCAAGGCATCTATCAAATAGAACTTGCATTTCTTTTTTTTTCAGTTAATATCACACCATATTTTTGGAGAAGTGGTAATGATTTACGGTGTTTTGAAGACTACTCACATGATGAGGAAGTGTTTTTTTCAGTAAGTCAGTGATTCAAATTATTCAGTCTGCTTTTATAAATATGGTGAAATATAAATAACAGCCATGAATGTTGAAGGACGAGGTTTATAAATGTTCAGCAGTCTAGTACAGTCTAACCAGCTTCTTTAAAAACAACTCTTTTAAAGAGTATTTATACAAACAAATAGCTTTGAAAGTGTATGCATAATTTTTTTAACAGAAAAGCTTGTAGTGACTTTAATAATATTACATAGAAAATTGCCTATAGGATTCTTTCAGAATGAAGTGAGATCTTATTTATCTTGGGGGTGGGTATATTTTACCTATGCTGGGAAAAAGTATTGCAGAGGAAAAATTACTAGAAGACTATTAAGCCGTACAATGTGTTTGGGGTTGGAACAGTGAAAACTGATCACTGTCTGATTTAGTAGAAGCTCTTAAAACCTTCTATTTATAAGCAAGACAAACAAAAAAAGTTGCAGGGCTTTTCAGTACTCTCCAGTTCTTTGGAGCCTTGGCAAAGACGCAATATCATGGTCTTCAGGTCTACTGCTGGTATCCATCTTATGTAATATTTTCCAAGGACCAATTGAATGCTGTCTTTAAACCAGATAAAGGTGTTTTATTTCCTATTTAGAAAACTGGTTTATGATCTTAGTGTTTTGTATTGTTCTTCTTACGACATAATCTCTGCTTACACTCTGACAATTTGTTTTCCTCTATTCTGCTGCTACTACTCCCATTTAGTTTAACTAGTTCATTCAACTTCCTGATGTTTATCTGTGTGATATATTAATAAATGGTAAACCTTTCTGTGTATTTGCTGAAGAAGCCAAGTACTTTCAGTACTTTCAGTACCCTGTTTTGTATACCATACTGTAAAAGTAGTCCTGAATCCCCTTCCACCCATCTCTACTTTAAAACACTCTCCAACAAATAGGAAGAAGTGAAATCTAAATCATCCTTAAACTCATATGGTGATCACTATGATTTGAACTCTACACTGTGCTAACATAGTTACAGAGATCTGCAAGACAAGACAGTCCACCATTTAGAATGTAGACTAAATGAGGTCGCCATTCAAGCCAAGTAGAAGGAGCATTTGTCAAAAAGTATTTATGTGGTGTGAGTCCATCTCCAAGAAGAAATAGTGCAGATAGAATATACCTATTCTGATGAAGTCTAACAGGACTCCCACACAAGAAAGTCAGGTTGTCATCTACCTCATGTCAATTTCGCTGTAGTTAATTTAGGCATATTAGGCTTTGGAGGGCTGAGGAACAGGAGATGGAAAATATATGGTATACAAGAATACATAAGTTTAAGCAGTAGATAAAAAAATATTTCATAAACAGCTTTTGCATAAACAAAAAGCCTATGACTAAATAGACTAAGGCTTTGATTACTAGCCAGCAACAGAGTAATTTTTTAAAATGTCAGACATCTTTTGCACTTCTTAAAGATGATTCACTTAGATTCTTATCAAAGGTTTCCACACTGAATGTGAAGAAAACAGGAAAATTTAATTTGACTCTACATCATATGCAAAATGAAGTCACTTATACATATTTTCATATAATTTGTAAAGTGAAGATACTGAAATCTGCCAGTTGCGATTTGAAAAAAATTTAATACTAAATTATAAATGAATATAAACCATATAATTTTATTTCTATTTTCAAAAGTTTTCTGAAGTTAGTAACTTCCCAGAATGTCTCTAATAGGTGTTTCTATCCACCTGAATCAAGCAAGGTCTTTCAGATCCTCAGGACACGGAACTGTTGGAACAAGTCTAAAGGAGGGCCATAAGAATGATCAGGGGACTGGAGCACCTCCCATATGAAGATAGGATGAGAAAGTTGGGGCTTGAACTAGATGATCTTAAGGTCCTTTCCAACCCTAACTATTCCATGATTCTATGATTCTATGTCTTCACAGCAGCTGCACTGAGGGAGTGAACCATAAATTATTTGTCGTATCTTTTTCAGAGAGGTTGAAAGGCTGTCAGTTTAGTTAGAACAAACATTTTAGCTCCCTGTTTTCCCACATGATACATTTTCAAGATGAGTCTTGCAAATTGTATTTGTATGTTCATGCAGACATCTCTACTGAAAATTTCTATATTTAAATACAAACTGGTTACTTATATGAATAGAAGCTTTGGCTGGAGTATATTTCTCTCATGGAGGGCAAGTGACACTGTTGCATTGGGTTGACCATGGAAGTGGTACATGGCTGAGACCTTGGCTTCTATGGTCAGCAGTATCTTGTTATAGCAGTGGGGGGACTGAGGAATTAAGGAAGTAGAAATGCAGATAAAAGCCAGAAAAACAGAGAAGAAGTAAGGAAGAAAGCTTTAATGGCATGATGATGTAGACGCCCGATGCGAAACTAGGTGACAGAAACAGAGGCAATCATATAGGTTCAGTTTTACATTCGTCCTTTAAATTGATTACCTCAGTAGGGAATGAACAACCTTCTCAAATATCACATGACCTAAAAGACCTAAAATCACTGACTTAATTTTCTCAAGGAATAATGCATGTCCCAACTGTTTTCTCCACAGCTTGTAATCCAATTTTCTACTAAAGGAAAGTTATTGTACATGCAGAAAGCCATGTAGACCCCCTTTAAATCAGTTTTAAAATCTCTGTTTTGCATATCTAATCCACCTGTAAACATTGGTAGTTCAAATGCCAGATTGGACTCTATATTGGTATGTCAACATAAAAGAGATGCAATGAAATACGTGGGGCTGCTGCCATATTCCCTCCCAAAAGTAGGAAATTGTGGGTTTGGGGTTTATTTTGTTTGTTCATTTGTTTGTTTGTTTTGGGGGTGGATTTTTTGGTTTTGGGTTTCTTGGCGCTTTTTTGGTACACTGTATTCTGATATGTCAGGGAAACTTCAGTTTTGTATTGTTAAAGCTCTCTCAACTTTTTTTTTCCAACAGCTTGCAGCTGTATAAGCTTCTGCTGTCATAAAAAATACAGAAGAATCATGAAATGTGTGGCCATAGACAGCACTTGCTTTTAGCACCCTGTGAGGAATCCAGGCCTTGCAGATGGCCCCAGAATTCAGTGTTTTGAAAGGGAGGGTAAAGACCATGTATGTTTGGCAGCTGCAAGGTTTTTCTGAAGTGAATTCCACTGCTGAAGACCCTGTCTTCCAAATGTAGGTATCTATACTGAGTTCTTGAAGAAGACATTTTGAATTGTCCATATATGTGTTCAACTTGTACATATATCTTTTTTCATCCAATTCAATACAATTGACAAGCTTTGAATGCTGCCATGTCATATGAAACATAAATAACTATCCTCTTCAAATTTTTCATTTCCACATAACAGAAAATAGGAGACTTATAGCAAAAGTCTTAATTTAAATTTAGTTTTTGCCTTCATGGAAAAAATGAAACAGCCAGAATTAAAATATATAACTGTTGTCTACAAGACAAGAAATAAACAGAATTGCATCATCAGTCACACACCCTCTATGAAAATAAATTCCGCTTCATACCAAAATGTCAGGGGAAATAACAATAATAAACTAAGATCTCTGTTTTGCAGGGCATCTTAAAGAGTTGGGGAGTATAAAAATGAACCTGTGTTTATTAATACTCACATATACACACTGAACATACACTGGATATATGTATCTGTGTGTGTATATATATCTATGTGCACATATGATGGATATACACAACATAATGCAAGAAAATATTCATGGTTATCACTTGATTTGCAAATAGCTTGCCTGGTCGTATACAATATTGAGAGTAATCGGCAATAGTTTGGGGAGGATAAGAAGTTTCGGAAGAGTAGATGTGGATAGCCAGCTGAAGTATGTTCTTCAAACTCCGTGTGAATTAATTTAGCTCACAAAAGTCTTTGCTACACAGAGGCTAGAGATTTTAGTACTTTCTTTAGTAATGAGGCCACAAATACTGTTACTGTTCTGACAATTTAATGATAGGTTTTTATTGTGGTCTTTGTGGTATGAACTAGAGTAATTCAGTGGGGTATTTTAACAACATTTTATGGTATTTATAAAATTGCAGATCCAGAACTGCAAATTCCACACAAGTTATTTTGCTTTGTATTTTTGACCTATTGAATTTAACAAATTTATTGTTTGTAGATATTCAATGGAGTACACAAAAAAAGTAGTTAGCATCCTTGTGTAGTACCGATAATCGCTCTCAAAAGTTTAAATTCAGCTGATGCTGGTTCAACATCCAGAGGGAGTCTCTGAAAAGACATGCAAATTGTACATCCACAAAAAAACATATAAGATCAGATTTCATGTGACACTGCTAAACCTAATGGAATCAAGAACGCAAGACAGTGATGAACTTGGCTCACATTCTGTTTACCTTGAGACTAGGTAATATGGGGAAGCACCACATCAGATATGAATGCTTACTTACTCATTAAAGCAAGACAACAATTTGAAAGTAGAAAGCTTTTTTGAAGTGGGTTAGTGGTGTTTGTCTTTTATTATGAATAGTACTGGGGAGCAAAGCTGGTAAATCAAGTTCTGCCACATGTGAACTGTCAAGGTAAAGAGACAGACACTGAGAGGCATGAGAAGCCAAAAGGAATTGATCGGTTTTACTTTATGATAACTACTACTTTTCTTACTTCATTAGAAAAAAAGAATCAAAGTGAATATTCTCATCAGAAAAGACATTGCCTATAGATAATTAACTCTATTGTAATATAATATCAGGAAATATTTTGTGTTTCTGTGAAGACATGATATTGTAGTTTATTTCTGTATATTATTAATGTCTGCATTGCTATTTGGGCTGAACTTTCCAAAGTTCATGCTGTCGATGTACAAGTTAAGTATACAGGACTGGACCACAAAGCTATTTTACAGCCGACAAAAAAGCTGTTTAGCATGTTTACAGATATAATCCTGAGTGAGGCGTATGCAGAGTCTAACAGATTCTTCTAACAGTAGAGCTTGCAGAGAATATTCTAATAATTTATTTATTTATTTATATAATTTAAAATGCCCATGGATTTATTCTTTCTTTTTTTTTTTTTTCCTCTTAGATGCTGGTAGAATAAAAATCTACAATTCATTACTTTTAGGAAAAAAAAAATCACATTTTAATCTTGTAAAATGCACATTTTATGGTGTTTGAGAGGTTTTTTTCATTTTATATCAGTTATAAGTTACCTTAAGTTAATTTTTTTTTTTCTCTTAGATTAATTCAGCCTCATACATTCTTACCACCATGGATTATATGGCATAAACCATTTATATGAGAATCTTGAAAATATTAAAACCCATAGCTTTTTAAAACACTATTTATATTCCATGACATAAGGCATACATATACTGCACGGCCAACCTATATGCACTTACAGATGCATATGCAAAGCCACATATATACAATAATTATACTCTTTGAGTAGAAACTGTTAAAGACTTTTTAGAGAGCATGGTAATTATTAGTTGGCTTGCCTCCATACAATGAAGGTGAAAAATCTGATCTAAAATAGGAATTACCAAAATCTTTTAGACCCACAAAGACAAAAACAGCCCCATGCTGCTGTCTATAATCCTGTTTACCACAGTCTGGACTGTATTCTATACATGTTTATCAGCTAATCATTAATTAAAGTCTCCTGAATTACTGTAGTCTTCTGATAAGTAAATTCATGTTCATGGTGCTTTCCTCTCAAAAGGAAGCTGTCTACATTATATCTTGTGTCAAATACTTACCCTGTTAAAACATTGAGTAGCTCAATGAAGAAGATGAGAGGTTTGTGATTTATTTTAAAGCAATTATTTTGACTTCTGTTGTGAAAATGCAACTATTCTTTATTTAGATGGATATACTATCAGGAAGAACGCTGAGTATTACCACCCTTCCCAGAAATCCCTCTTCAGCATCAGTGCACTCTTTTGGATATTTTCAGTAATTGTTTCTTTGACACATTTGTAGGTCATATATATACTGCTGAACCTGTGTTATCCAATATTCAAATAATCAATACGAAACATTAACACATGAGTAAAGGATACATGTAAGGAGTGGTCCTATTGAACTTTTTTTTTATTGAGAAGGTTTTTAAAACTGCCTTTTAATCCTCTCCAGATTTTCTGGTAAAAAAGTTTTATCCCTATATGTAGCAATAATGGCATTCTAAGCACACCCGGATAAAGGTCTTGTAAATCAAATCACGATATATTTAGCCTTTAACATTCAAGTCACCTTCATTATTTACATATGCTTTTAAGAAACTGCTAGTGTAGCCTACAACTGCAAACAGTTATTTAAACAAAGAAAGGTTTTTGGATTATGCAGATCTTGGATAAAGACTTGCCTCTCTTGCCAAGGGAGCAGTGTGTTAACATTTTACAACTGAGAGCTCCTTATTCATGGATGTTTATCCACAAAAGTCTTGAACTTGCTCCTCTGAAGTCAATTGCACTTTAGTTCCTGAATGGAAAGAGTGGGTCTGGCAGCTAAACTAATCTGAAATTGTTATCCCTGCTTTGACAATTAAGTCAAGAATTGGTAGATTTAATTGCAATAAGCTGTGGCAAAAGTCTTGTAACAATTCCTAGTGTATGCTAGCTGTAGGCTACTCTGAACTTTTTAGAGTTGAGAAATACATAATAAACATCATTTGAAAAGCAGCCATGCAAATATTTATTTGATTATTTTTTAAATATGTTTCAACGAGAACCAAGTTAAAGGAAGTGTCCTATTAAATCATATAGTGGTCATATTACAGAGACCTATCAAAAATTATTGTATGTGGCATTTACAGGGATATCTGTTGAATACATTCCCAATATTATTGGAATGGATTCATAATGAATAATTGAGGTTTAAATTTTTTTTTCTCAGTATTTTAAGTGTCATAGAATCATAGAATCATAGAATAGTTAGGGTTGGAAAGGACATTAAGATAATCCAGTTCCAACACCCCTGCCATTCTCAGGGACACCTCACACTAAACCATGCCACCCAAGGCTATGTCCAAACTGGCCTTGAGCACTGCTAGGGATGAAGCATTCACAGCTTCCCTGGGCAACACATTCCAGTGCCTCACCACCCTTACAGTAAGGAATTTCTTCCTCATATCAAACCTAAACTTGCCCTGTTCAAGTTTGAACCCGTTATCTCTTGTCTTGATCACTACAGTCCCTCATGAAGAGTCGCTCCTGCAGTATCCCTATAGGCCCCCTTCAGATACCGGAAGGCTGCTATGAGGTCTCCACGCAGCCTTCTCTTCTCCAGGCTGAACAGCCCCAACTTTCTCATCCTATCTTCATATGGGAGGTGCTCCAGCCCCCTCATCATCCTCGCGGCCCAGGATACCATTGGCTTTCCGAGCTGCGAGTGCACACTGAAGCCGGCTCATGTTCACTTTTTCATCTACCAACACCCCCAAGTCCTTCTCTGCAGGGCTGCTCTCAATCTCTTCCCTGCCCAGCCTGGAGCTGTGCCTGGCATTGCTCCGACCCAGCTGTAGGACGTTACACTTGTCATGGTTAAACTTCATCAGGTTGGAATCAGCCCACCTCACAAGTGCATCAAGGTCCCTCTGGATGGCATTCCTTCCCTTCAAGCGTATCAACTGAACCACACAGCTTGGTGCTACTGGCAAACTTGCTGAGGGCGCACCCAATCCCACTGTCCATGTCACTGACAAAGATATTGAACAACCTGACAAAGATGTTGAACAACCTGACGAAGATGTTGAACAAAAGAGAATGAGAAAGCTAAACTCTTTCACACACACGTCAGAATACAGACCTGAAATGTGATCAAGACTCCCATTTGATTATTTCAGAATAATTTTTACTTAGAAATTCATGACGCAGGATTTTGCTTTTCAGTAACTTTACTGATGTCCTATTCTTCCGCAGTCCCTAGAACCCTGCTGGTATTCACTTTTTTGTCAGGACACGACCTAGAGTGGAACATAGTGTACGTAGGAATATCCTCGTCATTAGTGCAATACTGTATGACACTGAGAAGCTTGGTTCAGAAAGACTGTAGCTTTGGCTTAAGACAACACCAGCATGTCTATTTTTCAGCTCTTAAATGACTTGCCATTTAAAAACATGTAATACCCACATAAATTAAATACATAGGGGAGAAAAAAAAGATTGATAAATTCATTTGAGAAATTCCTTAAAGAAATTCCCAAGTCTTGGAAAATACTGTTTCCTGTTACCAGAATCTAATAACATTCATAGAGTTATTAACGCATTAATACTCAATATTAATATATTTTTATTTTCAAATAAATTTTTTAGGCCTGAGTCACTCCATTTATAATGAATATTTTAGAACATAAGTAACATGAAATAATTAGTCAGATAGTAAGATACCAGGTATAAAATTAGTTATGAATATTTTAATTCTTTTTACCAACATTACCCAAAATACTTATTGAGAACGAGCTGGTTTTTTTATTCATAAATACTTGATAATTTCCTCTGAAGCTCAGAGACTACCATCAATGCAAATTTAATAATACATTAGATATGTTAGAATAACTACAATAAAGAGCTACTTGCGTGGAATAAATATTACACAGGCAAAGATGATAACCAGGCCAGCTGTTTTACACTACTGACAGCTAAATGTTATTTGGTTTTTTAAACAGTAGCCAGAGCAAACACATTTAATTTAATTAATGCCAAAATATGGTATTTTCTTAACAGTCTATTAATGATAAAATTTAAGATAATAAAGTATATGAGGTATGGAGTGTTACGTCTTTAACAGCATCCCACTTCACAGCTTTTGTTACTCAAAACCCTCTCAAAGGAGAGTTTTATAAGAAAATAAAACATTACTTGATGTTTTAGGATTATATTAACTATCATTAGAAAGGACAGTTAATGGGAATAGGTAAAAAAGCTGATTTGGACTGCAGCGGTGGCTGTAGATATTGCTGTGAATGTTGTTGCCACAGAAACACTTCAGTTGCACTTTCTTAAAGAAAGAATGCTAACAAAGTAAAGAAGAACCGAAAGGTAGAAATAGGTTCTGAAGTGAAAAAATCAAGCAGCAGTAAGCCAACGTGTATAGCCTTACGGGTTTTATTTGGGGAGTAGCAGGTAAAAGTGTCTCAGACTCCTTCTGGTAAGCATGGCTGAGATTTTGGTTGACTCTGAGACACCTACATTTACCTTTATACTTGTCAGGTAAGCATCTCAAACACAATCAGTGTTAGAGGAGATCAAGTTCATGTGGTCAGGGTATTCCAGGGAGCTTTTCAGCTGTCACCTACCGGGTATCTATGGAAGGGAGAATGTCCTCTTGATCGTGGAGGTTGCCTACACTTTTCTTATTTTGTTCACCAGTTTAGCTACATTTTCTTAATGACAATTTGATCTATTTCCCTTTTCAGAGTTATTTATAAGATTCCCTGGATAGCAGTTGACATTTTCCATGTAATCGTTCCATCTTTCCATCTGAAAATTTGCTGAGTTTAAGAACTAATTTATGAAACAAAATGATCTGTTTATTACCTTGAGCAACTCTGAGACTCAGCCTTTATATAATAGTAATTCTGGCTTCCAATATTTATAATAATAGCCCTGGACCTCTGTGCATCTTTTCTACCTAGCAATTAGGCAAGATTTTACTATGAAAACACTATACATTTTTAATGTTTGATATACACTTTACAATTAAAAAAAAAGGAGCCAAATAAAGAAAAATTATTTTTGAGTCTATCTATTCAGCATAACTTCGTATTTCTATTAGCTTCTGTCTAGGATGTTTTCTTCATAAACACTATTATCACAAAAATTCAATAGAAATTACTGTTGAATTTTCAGGTCCATAAAATGCTATTGCTGTATGTTGAGAATTCCTTTATTGGTCCTTAGAAATACATAAGCCGCTTGTTTTCTCTTGACAAATAAGGCACAAAACCTATTTTTAAAGTACATTCAAAGAAAGCCCATTCATGATAAATTTTGCTGCTATGGTATGAAGTCAGCATTCTTGTTCTGCTTGAAATGGTTTGCATTGGCTGCATGAATAGTATGTGCAAGAAAAGGGCAAAAAGCTGTTTACTAAATGTAGTTTCATCTACAGAAACTGTTTATAATTTTGGAAAAGACCAGGAAATTTATTAGGACTAAATTTTTGAAAAACACAAATTTTCTATGTTAAAATTTCTAAAGAGCGGCAAGGGCAGAGAACCTCAGGCAAAGTTAGCTGTGGAGTAGCTATTACTGGCAGTTTGTCAATATGAATACAATGAAGATGGAGGTTGGAGGGGACTGACAGAACTAGACAATGGTGGGCAGGGTGGGCTCAAGGAAAATGACTATATGAGTGACTAAAAAAACAAAAGAAATTCTAGGTTGAAAATAGACATTTGACAAAAAAATCTTTCCTTCATTTCAGGAACGCTTCCTTTGAAAGTTATTTCCTCCTAGCGGGAGTGTGCACTGTAGTCAGTAGCTGAACTTCTGATAGCTAAAGCATAGCTTTAAAATAGGAAATAGGGTATCTACTCCTTTCTTTACCTGGTGGTTACTTTTTGTCCAAGAGACTGCCTGGATACAGCAGGTTACTGCAGTTGTGCCATCCTATGATAAAGTCAGTGCACAAATGGCATTCAGGTGCTCTTGGGTGAAGACACAGCTTGAGAAGAGTATGGATTGTGTGGGGATGGCTAATATGTGCAGAAATTATTCCTTGTCTTATGCATATGCTGAAAAGCCTCTTATCTACAAGTGTTCTGGTAGCCCCCTTGCATTCAGGGTGGCTCCTGAGTATCTTTTAGACACACATTTCTGTGGCTGTTGTGGTGGGCTACAAAGGATGCTGTCAGGATGGAGGTAGGAGGGAAGGAGGTATTGTAAGAGCTATGCTGAGCATAAGAGCACTCAGTCTCAATAAAGCTCTGTAAGCATTCGTCAGATCTGTATTCCAAGATCACTGAGATGATTTACCTCAGAGCGGCATTCATATGGCAGCAAGGCTTCTGAAGCAGAAGTGAACCACATTAGAAAAAAAACAATGGCAGTAGTTTAGGACTTGTTTTCAAATAGGTAGACTGGCCCAGTAATTTCAGCGAAAAGCACAGGCATTTCAGTGCATGTGGAATTTAATCTGTAAAGTTCGTAAATGAAATAAGGCAACAGGGAGAAGGTGAGCTCATGGAAAACCAGTGAAAGGACAGTCTACATTTATCTTCTACTTGGGAGCACTCTAACCTTGTCTTATTGATAAGAATAATTAAATTCCATGCAATAGCTTACACATCCTACAAATATAAAGTACTTTCAAACCATGTAGAGATGATAATTTAATGCTGGATTACAGAAAAAGACACCACCTTCTCAGTCAACAGTAGTACCTCCAGCGATGATCCTTCGCAGCTCAGGACTATCCACACACAGTCATGTTTATATTTCATAATGGTGATCTATAGTAGCACAAGGGGAAAGTCTTCAGGCAGCAACTGTGTAATCTGTATTTACCACGCTAAACTTTCATGTTTATTTTGCTGTTCACCTGCTGAATTTGCATCCTGCCAGGTACTATATTGAGGACAAAACTAATTTTCAGAAAGATGACATGCTCTTCATTTATCTGTTGATAAAATTACGACAATGTTCAACTACATTTTAAGTCATAAAGTCTTGCAACTTCACAACTCTTGCATATTTTCCTTTAAAGACACTCTTGTCAAATAACTGTATAAAGAATAAAATATTATGAATATACTTTGTTTTTTAGGTCTTGAAGAGAATCTAGGATTATTTCAAAGCTCAAAGGAGGAAGACTTTCCAGTGTTGTTTTTTTTTTTTTTTTCCCTCCTAGGAATCAGACTTTGGTAAGGACTTCGTAACACAGAAATGAAGGGAAACAGACAATAATTTTAATCTTCTGAGAAAGCAATTGATAGCTCAGTAAATATGATTGGTTTAGGTTTTTGTCATTACTCCTTTGAGCTACTTGCTCAGTATTGCATAATGTAGACAAAGACACTGTAATTTTCAAGCTGTCTTGCATAAAATTTCTTTAGACAAGTCAGAATTAAGTCAAGAATCTCATGCCAAATTCAAACTTGCCTAGACTCCAGGGCTTTTGTTTTGATCCCAGCGGTAGTGTTCACACAGTAAAGTATTAAGTTCTGTTACTCCAGGGCTTTTGTTTTGATCCCAGCGGTAGTGTTCACACAGTAAAGTATTAAGTTCTGTTACCACTGTTACAATCAGGCTTGACTGATTAGGTCTGTTATTCTAAAACTCTTCTTAAGATCAAGTGATTTTTGATTTTCTGTTATAGAGAGTGTATTTTTTTTAAAAAAGGTAATATTAACCATCTTAAGAATTATTAAAGTCTTATTTTCTCAGCAGCTTTTTCTTCAGTTAAAATTTGATACACACAATAGTGTTGTTCATTTGCTTGTTGGGTGTTGGGTTTTTTGTTTGTTTGTTTTAATACTGCACAGGGACACACAGCTCTCAAGATGTGGTTAAAATTTCATTCCTTTAGCTATCCTGGTCCTCAAGAGAGACACAAGACATCATCCAAAGTTGCTGTGAAAAAGCATTATGTTAGGAAACCTCTGCTACCCAATGGATAAATGTTAGAATGAAACATATGTTGGGTTTATATAAATATATGCAGTCAATATGGTTTTATTATTGCCTTACAACTTTGCTTTCTTACTACCTATTACTTTAAGATAATGTATTTACTGTCATCTACGAACTATGATTATAATTCAGTATTGCACTTTTTTTTGATCGCAAAACTGATGCCAGCTACACAACAGCAGCCAATACCCTATTAAAGCAACTTTTTCACAAGACCAGTGGTAATTTTTACTTACATAAAAGAGGCAGTCAGTGACATACTCTGTGCTCTTTTGCCTTCAGAAAACCTTGTATCTGTCATCCCAGTTGAATGTCTTATAGCATCATATTGAAATAATCCCTCTAAATATCTCCTGAACATACAAGGGTCTACAGAATAATTTATGGTTTTTGTGTTGCTTGGAAGGAAAGATGCCTCAAAGAATAGAAGTACTTTACTGATCTGTTTCATGAATGTGAGGGACTGGACACCTATTCTGTTCAATGCTATAGGTCAAAATGCAGATTTTGTTAATATGCAGCATTCATATATTTTTTAAAAGCTTTTTTAAACTATTTTATGCTTGCTCAGTAAATGAGAGAAATAACATTTCTCTTTCTCTTTTCTGTTATAGTCCCATGGGATAAAGCAGCTGGCATTATTCGGAAGGGTAGGCCCATTCGGCACAGTAATATGTGGCTAATTTAGAAGGCTACTTATCATAGAGGCTGTTGTTTCTCACTTTAATACATCTCACTTCAAAGGGAACATCAATGCCTTGCTTAGTTTCTAATTTGAGAATCTGCTTGACACGTTGTGTCACACACTGCCCCAGGTATTCAAAGAATCCTTTGACCTCCAAAAAGAAGATAATTATTCAAAGTGTTTCGTTATCTTCAACAAAAATTTTTTTTTTTTTTTTTTTATGGCTGTGACTAGGAAGCAAGGAATAGGTGTTTTCTCCACAGCTAGATAAACCCAATAGGGCACTTAAGGAACAGCAGTACATAATGAAACTTCCAGATGTTTCAGAACTTTAAGACATCAATTATGTTACATTTCTGAAGCTTTTCATTGTCTAGTCACTGATCAGTGCATACACTTTCCCTTCTTTTATCAGAGTTCAGTCGTGCTGAGGAGATTAATGCAGTTTAAACTTTTATGCTGTTAGGTGTAAATAAGCATGCCTAAATTAACATAATTTCTTTTCTCCAGCTTTGCTGAAACACTTTTTTTTTTTTAAAAAAAAGCAAACTCTAAAGCAATTAATACAGAGCACATAAAAGCAACATATCGAGAACAGCATCTAAGCACATGGTCCACACCTAAAGAAAATGCTCCAACTATGTATTTAAAAGCAATACAGGTAAGTGAGATCAAACATTTAAGTGTTAATTAATTCTAGGTTTTGCAGCTGTTAAAACTATAATTGCATATTAATAACTCCAAGTGGCTTTAGAGTTGATGAAAGAAAAAAATCTGTGATAAAGGGAGCTTCTTTCCAGGATTAAGACTTTTTTTTTTTTTTTTTTTTTTTTTCCCTTTGGATACAAGTCTAGCATGTGCTGTATTAATTTTCTTAGACTCTGGCCAGCAGATTAATCAAATCCTGAGAATATAACTTAGAGTAATAAATTCTTGTCTGTAGGTTCTAACAAAGCTCCATCACATAAAAGTGATAAGAAGTCCTCTAATCATAGATGGTGATACATCACCAACACAAAAGATGTCTATTTTGTGAACTAGTTGGAACAAACTTCGTGTAGATGTACATACAGATATACCAGTGTGCATTAAAATTAATGAAGCACAGTTTCCAAATAATTTCAGTCCCATTATTGATTGACTTTTGTATATGATGATGACAGATCTATAAAGAGACAACTTTTTCTTGGTTGAGTGCTTACAGGTTCTAATTTCCAGAAAACTTTTTGCAGGATAAGAAAAAAATGAACCACCCCCCCTTTCCTCTCCTTAGAGAAACTGGCGTGCCTCTTCTTTCTTGCTACATACTTTCACAAAACTGTGGGAAGCTGACCATCTACAGCTACCAAATGCAACATGTAACCATAATGTAACATACTAAGATTTCACCCAAACTGCAAATTACATTTGTTTACCTAGTTTCAACTTCAGCATCCAAGTCAAGCTTTTTCGAACAAATTATCAAATATCACATTGCAAGAATGGGAGTTCTTTCTATTAAGACAAATGTGAATAATATTATAAGCACATATCACAACATAGAATGACTCAGTAAATATAAACTTAATTTACATAGAAGGTGTTACAGTTATTGCTAAAATTGTGAAAAACTATCCAGGTCAAGAGGGAGAGACCAAGGCTAGACTTAATACCTCCTGTTTCTCAGCCTTTTCTACAGAAAACAAGTAAGTTCTACACTGTATCAGAAGGTATTTTTGGTGTGGTTTGTTTGGAATACAGAATTAAATTACTGTATGAAATAAAACTAGTTTTCTAGTTTAATTTCATTTAATTTGTATGTTGAGGGCGATGGTTGGGTATTATTATTTTTAAATGAAGTTCACTTCATAGTTGTATTCATTCATTCATTGACTTTTAAAAATATATATTTAAACCTACAAATTATTCTTCAAATGCTGATAGCAACTGAGCTTGGAATAGTCAGTATTACAGTCTGCTTAACAGGAAAAATGAGTTTTCCCTTGTAAAAACTCTTAAACCATTTTGCCAAAATTTCAATAACTTCCTTTATTACTTTGTTTCTCTACTTAGTTCATTAGAAAAAGAAATATAAAATAAATCTTTTTTTTTCTATTCCTGTTGTTGCCAGAAAAGATTTAATTATGGTTTATTTACATGCAAAATGTCTTCCAAGAATCAATCAGCCTTTGTGTAGTGAAAAACCTAACCAAAGGTGTGGACTTTGGGTCAAATACTCCAAATTGCCCATATAGAAATCTTTCAGTATACACACAGGCACTACATTGATTTTATACTGATTTTTTGAGAATTATGTAAAATAAGATGGGTTCATGACCATGACTACGTTAGTAAACTTTAGGGTGTCATCCAGTCAATTTGTAAAGCAAAATAGTTGGTGTTGGAGACCCAGAATCTACTCTGCTTGTGTTTTGGTGTGGCTTTAGCTAAGACTAATCCTAGCCTGATCCTCTGAGAAGCATGTTTAGTGGCAAATGTCTTGAGATCATCTCCCAGTTTAGTTTCATCCAAAATAATTCTATTTGCATGACCAACAGTGTGAACCAAAGAACAATAAATAGGGACAGTTGAAAGATCAGCTTGAAAAGTGTAATTCCTGATCTAGAATCTCAGATTTAAGTGCTAACCTAGATATGTTCTCTGGCAAACCTTACATTTCAGTCATGTTCTTCTAGCATTATGTATTGTTACTCTGGTGTCTGGGAAGCTGCCAAAGAAATAGCATTTTTTGAAAAGAATCTGAACAGAATTAGAAACAAAAGAATCTCTGAGAGAAAACTAAAGAAAAACCCAAAACCTTATACAGGTTGACATCTCATTTCAGTTCAGTGGTCCCTCTAGTCCAGTACTGTATCTCTGACAAAAAAACGGAACCTGGAAAAGACAACTGAAAGAATAAACAATTCACAGGCTGAGCTCTCTACTCACTTTATGACTGAGGATAAGACTCTCTCTCATGTTTGCCCATGTAACTGCTGCTGGTTTGAATATATAATCAACACATATTTTCTATCTAAAAACTGATACCTTGGTTTCTATGTTAAGTTTCAGCAGTAAAAACCTTCCATGTTTTTCTTAAAGACACTCTATAACTAACTGAAAGAAAATAATTTGTTTGGGTTTCAATTTTGTTGATTATGTCTTATTCTTGTAAAAGAGAATGGCAAATAGGAACATAATTCTTTGTACGCCTTTAATTTCTCTTTTCTAACTGAACTATATCCTCATTTGTCTCTTTTATAAGAAAATTTGGATTTCATAAACATATGCAAGCAAGCTTATGTGCTATTCATTCAATGTAATCTCTGAGAAGAAACATCTAAGAAAATTTGAATTTGAAAAGTCCTGCATTCTTTCTGCCAGAAAAAAAACCAGCAGAATTGTAAGAAGCAGCTAAAGGTAGATTTTCTAAAGTGAAACTTTTAAATAGGAAATTTATGTTAAAATAAAAGGCTTTTTCAAGGAGCCAAAGTAACTCAACAAAGCAGAATTTTGGAATAAAATGGATAGATTTATAATTTTTAAAAGATACATAATACCCTTTTATTTAAGGCTATCTTGACAAAATGTGGGACTCGTGTATTTGAGATTGAAAATGTTAAATAGCTTTATTGTATTAATCTTTTTTCAGGTATGAAAATATTTTGAAGTTACAATGAAACTTATGTTTAAAAAATTGAAATTTTCTTTTAATGGTAAAGTATGTTCACATGTACAAATGGATGAATAAATGATAAAGCAAAAAAATTTGTAGCTCCATTGTTTTAGTCATTCACAGTGATAATAAGAATTAATACCATACCTAATTTAATTAAACTAAATGCTGTTATCTTAATTTATCTAGCTATTGCAATTTAATCACTGTCAAATGGGATCATAATTTAATTAAAATAGAGACTAATTAATGGTTTCAGTTGTTGTTTGTATGAAAGATGTTGTTTTTCATGGAAAAATCACAAATCCTTCAATGAGGTAAAGAAACCACTTACAACATTGCCTTAGGAATATTTGCTTCCAATTAAAGCATTTTCAGTCCTATGAAAACATATTATTACATTAAGCAGAGAGAAGAATTGGTGCCTGCATTCCACCCCATCATACACATAAAGACAGAAAGAGAGAGAGAACCAGCAACAGCTGGCATAGAATTTATTCCTAGGGAATTTTCACACTCCATCACATTTCAAATTGCATTTCTTAGTGCTCACCAGGTCACACTATACAGGTGCTTGGGAAAGGATTAGACTTTAAACACATGGCGTAGTTTTCATCAAGGCCGTAAGAAAGAGAGATGACACACAATTTTGTCATAGTTCAAGGCTGGAATCCTCCATTTAAGTTCCTGGTTCCAAAAGAAGGATACCTTGAATTCCAGTTTTTTTCCAAGCAAAAGAAATGTGCTTCACCGAAGCTGAGGAACTAGCTGGGTCGTTACAGAGCTGACCCAGAATTTTATTTTATTAGAAACTTATAGAATCATAAAATAGTTAGGGTTGGAAAGGACCTTAAGATCACCTACTCCCAACCCCCCTGACATAGGCAGGGTCACCAGTTATCAGGATAGACAAGTGGAGGGTGGAAAGAAAAAAGGAGAGGACTCAAATGAAAACTCAGTCTTTGTCAGCTTTTCTTCATGATTTACAAATATGTAAAGGTTCAGGCAGTTTGAAGGAAACTCATTATGAGAGAATACAGGCAAAAAATACTCTGAAGAGTACACTAAAAAATAGTATTTTAAAAAATAGCACACTCAACAGTCTCATGGTGATTCTTTTGTAAAGTGACATTAAAAGCTGATTTGCATTTAAAAAAAGTAAAAATTAGTTCAAGTTAGAAAGCAGAGTACTGTTGGGGGAAAAAAAGAAGAAAAAACTGAAAATAAGTGAATATGCAGAAATAGTCAACAATTTCTGAGTATCTTTGAAGCCTGTACTTGAAAATATGCAAAGATTTTTGATAGGTCTGAATAACTGCCAGTCTTTTCCTTGATGTAAACCAGATGGAATAATATAGACGTACAAGAATATTAATCTCATGCAATTCACTGATTAAATTGATACTTACTTTTGAACAGCAGCTTGTAAAATCCATTTGTACTTTTTCCCATCTAATTTTGTGTTTTGTGGGAGCTTTTTTCTTACTATTTAATTGTCATGGGTTCAGAAGTAGCAGTCATTTTTCTCCTTCTTAGTAGCTGGTGCAGTGCTGTGTTTTCGACTTTTGGCCTGGGAACTGTGCTGATAACACCCGTGTTTTCAGTTACTGCTTGGTAATATTTTGGTCTGACCAAGGACTTTCTGAGCCTCATACTCTGCCAGGGAGGAGGGGGGGCTGGGAGGAAGCAGAGACGAAACACCTGACACAAACTGACCAAAGAGGTTATTCCATACCACAGCACATCATGCCCAGGATGGAAAAACAGAGAGCAGAGACCCGGAAGGGTGGGGGGTTCACTGCTTGGTTGGGCTGGGTGGTGAGTGAGTGTATTCTTTCCTTGTATTTCTCTTGTCATTATTATTATTGATGGTAGCAGTAGTGGTTTGTGTTATACCTTAGTTACTAAACTGTTCTTATCTCAATCTGTGGGAGTTGCATTCTTTCGATTCTCCTCCTCATCCCCCGGGACTGGGGGAAGAAAGAGGGAGGAGTGAGTGAGCGGGCTGCAGTGATTTACAGCTTAAACCATGACAAATTAATTTAAAATTTTAGTAAAATTATATAAAATAGAAATTATATACATTCTGGAAATAAAATTAAAGTACCTGTTTGTTAAAGACTGCCAAATCTTTGAAAGCTGTATCTCCTCATTTTGTGTGACCAGCACCTGTGATATATCAGGGAACCTAGAATGTTACACAAATAACTGTAATGCATTCTATCAAATGTTTAGCCAAAATAGCAGCTAGCATCAGAAAGATATGAGCTACTCCTCAGCGCCCTGGTCCTTTAAAGATTTTGAGAACTGACAATAGTCCTATCCAGATGGTTATGAGGCATAAAGAGGATGTTTTCCATAATTTTCAGTATAATTGTACTTCCTAATTGCACTTTATTTTGGGCCTTCTTATTTCTGTTGAAGATATGAAGGTACAGTGCTACTGTCTGAGGAAGTTACTCATTGTATAAGAGACTCCTCCAGCTTATCACAAGGGTTGATTTCTTTCTTTATTCTAGCTATTTATTGTACCTAATATGCAGGCAACTGTAAGCAGAGAGTATCATAGGGTATAATGCAGACATCCTCCTCCATTTATTTATTTTTTTCAAAGAATAATTTTACATTGCTAGGTATATCAGGAAGATTTTCTGCTTCATTAAAAATGGATGGTAAAAGGGTTATGATTTTCTTGGTCAAGTTTACCCTTGAACTGAAAAATAAATTATTAGAGATCTTTCTGCTTCTCAAATGCAGAAAAGAAGATAAATTTATATATCAACACAAAGTATTTCAGTCATCATAAAATAACAAAAATATCATTTCAAAGCAAACTGATTCCTTTTTCAGAAAGTGTCAAAACACTTCACTGACAATTATCAAAATGTATTCATTTATCCTACAGCAGCTATTTTGTTATTGAAACATAAATTGCAAGTAATTTTTGATCTCCTACAGCTCTGCTTTTGCAAGTTTATTATCTATCTGTTTAAAATACCATATCAAAATATAGTCATCTGTATGTGGGAATGGTTTCTTTGGTTTCTTTTTCTCCAAATTGGATTTTAACTACTTTCACCCAAGCCAAATTTCATGATACTGTGGGTTGCTCTGCCCCCCCCCCAAAAAAAAAAAAACCTAACAACTGAAAACAAACTAAGTATACAACTTCATTTTAGCTCTTCCCCTGTCATGTAGGAGCACTCCAAATCCTGTGAAATATGCACAGAATGTGATACAATATGATTACTGAGGAAAGCATACTGTCATGGACTGATGGTCTTTTACACATGTGCAGAGTCTTTTACCAGATACATTTATAGCAAAAGAACATTGAAATTTGACTATATAAATATTTTTATATGTGCCTACATAGATACATATATAATTTCTAGACCATGTAAAACCAATATCTCTCCATATTAAAAAAATCCTAAGTTAACACCCCAAGCACGTCATGCATGTCTTCATACAAAGTTATGTAAGAATTTTTCTGCAGTAGCACTTGAGTAGTCCAACCTAGAGGATCTTTGATTGCAGATAAAATGACAATGAAATTAAGGGATTTCAGTGCTTGTGTGGTCTAATAGAATTAATGATATACTTCGAATGGTGGATTATGAAATGCTTTGTTCTGTTAACCCGCAAAATCTCCCTTTTTTCTTAAATAAAAAGAAGAGGGTACATTTGGGGTCAAAAGAAAAGTACAGTTAAAAAGAGAATACAGTCAGTAGGAGAAAAAAAATAGCAAGGGCAAGGAATATAGTAAAATAGATTGACAAATACCTGTAAAAATACTGCCTACACAGTACATTAAAAATTACAAGTCATGGTCTATAGACAAAGCATTTGCAAGAGCTGAGTTGTCAAAAGGACTTCGTCCAACAATTTTAAAAAACCATTCTTTTATTTTATGGGAAAAAGAAAGAAAAAAAATCGTTTGCAAGGAATCGACAATATATAAACATAGCAATTCTTTTGTGGTAAAGTGCTACTACTTCCAGAGAGACTACTGAAGGCAAGCAACCCAGTGTGCCTTAAGAGTTCAACCTTAAAGCTTTAAATAGAGATTTATGATTTAGACATGATTTTGAGTATTAAGATGGTGTGGGTTCTGGTAGGCTGATCTTGGCTGGAGGCCAGGTGCCCACCAAGCTGCTCCCTCACTTACCTCTTCAGCAGGACAGTGGGAAGAAAACAAGATGGAAAAAAACCTCATGGGTCAAGATAAAGGCAGTTTATAAGCCAAAAGCAAAGGACACACGCAGAAGCAAATGAAAAGATTTATTCTCTACTTCCCATCAGCAGGCAGTGTCTGGCCACTTTCCTGGACTTCAGTACACATAGTAGCTGCTCTGGAAGACAAACATTGTAAATAACAACTGTCCCTCCTTTCTCTCAGCTTTTATTGATGAGCAGATGCCATGTTGTATGGAATATCCCTTTGGTCAGTGTGGGTCAGCTGTTCTGCTGTGTCCCCTCCCAAGGTCTTACCCTTCCCTCACCCTAATGTTGAGGGGAAATGTTGAAGAGACAGCCTTGATACTGTGTGAGCACTGCTCAGCTGTAGCCAAAACACCGGTGTGTTATCAACACCTTTCTAGCTTACCAATACAAAGCACAGCACTATGAGGGCTGCTATGGGGAAAATTAACTCCATCTCAGCCAGACCCAATAACTGCACCAGTAAATTGAATGTGCCTGGAATTAATCTCAGTGTCTGATGCCAGCTGACACAGAATGGCCTATGCCCATAGTATTTCCTGAAGCATAGCAATTGTATGAAAATGCCTATTGGGTATTACTCCTGAGTTGTGTTTAGGAACTGTTTGAAAGGCTATCTGTTGGCCTGGGACTAAAACTGTTTCATCAGCTGCTCTTATATTTCAAAAATATGCAAGATCACAGGGCACCATACTCCTGTCAGGCTTGGTCTCATTAGTATAAGCACATTCATAAATTTCCGGAAACTGAAAATACATTATAACGACAAATCTCTAACACATACCACAACAGACTTTTTCCCTTATACAGGGCCTGATAAGCTCCATACACATTCAAAGAGAGTACGCTATTCCCTGTAAAAGCCAGTACTGGCATTTGATTTCTATGTCATATTCTTTCCCCATTTGACAGAAAGTGAATTCCCTGCAATGCAGTAGGAAACAGAGAACTATTTTACACTTTCAAGCAGCCAGACAAGGCTTTTCCAGAGTTTCATGTCTTTTCTCAGAGTGACTTTACTGAATCACTTGGATGACTTTCTCATAGTGTTTCTCAAGCTGTTGGGCAGCCACCTCCTTCAGGTTCTTCATCTATTGCTGGACAAAGCCAGCCTCAGCTGATTTGCTTTTAACCTAGTAGCTGGTATGGGCTATGGAAAATATACAGTAATATTTTAAATTCTACAGCTGCTCTCAAAGTGTTTCAGATGGCTGCAGCCACAGACCCAAACAGAGTCAAGATGAAAACCAACTTTTTTCCTTTTGGTGTTTGGAAATGGGAGCTGTAAATTCCTCTCCTTAGCTCTTCTTCGGCTCTCTCAAGAATTAAGCTATTACTATGATAATTGCAGGTAAAGCTTAGCTACTTTCTTACTGTCCTGTAACCTTTCAACGCATCTTGAAATTCTCCCACTACTCTCACTAGTCCTACTACTTCCACAAAGTGTATCAGAATTCTTTTTTACATTTTCTAGTCTCTGTCACCTGTTTCTTTTTTCTCTGTCCTTGCCAGATCAATGTTCTTGAGATTGAGTTTCCTTTAGATTGAATTTCCAAACCTCTGCAGAGTCATCAGTTCTTGATTATCTTTCCTTGCAGTACTATTGAACATAAGCCTTGAATCCATGTCTTATTAGGAACTATAAAGATTCAAGAAATCACCCAACAGTGAGGCTATACCGTCATGCCAAAGGTTGTATAGCTCACTGAAAGCTTGCCTTTGATCATTGAGCTATCATAAACCTTATTTATGTTTTCTTTCACCTCAAGCTCAATAAGGGTGGAGTTAAGTGCTAATGATGACTGAAACTGCAGTAACCATGAAAGTAAGGGAGGAGGATTGATTTAGAGGTATCTATTTATCAGCATTTGTGCATGGGAAAAAAGGAACTGAGACAGGAAATTGTAAAATCAACAGAAATCAAAAGATGTTTAACACTGATGTTAAACAGGGTCCTGATAGTAAATCAGAAGAAATGAAACTTTCTGTGCAGCATGCTGGCAGTCTTAGATTGCCAGAGCAGCTGCCTCCTGAAATTTGGTAGTGCTGATCTGAGAAACAGAAATGTTAGAGGTAGTATCCCAGTCAGTGCAATTTTTCCACTGTTCAAAAACAAAAAAAACCCACAACTTGCAAGAGGCCAGGAACATTACCTCACTGTTCAGTCAAAAGGGACAGCGAATACCATATGAAAAAAAACTCAATACATTTAACAGTATCTTATTCAGGTAATGTAAGTACCTACCCTACCTTAAAATATTACCTTGAGCTTAGTTGAGCCATTATAACTGATAAGCAGATTTTTAATCAAGGAAATAAGACATAGTTAATTATATGCATGGGTTGTGCTTTATATTACACTTTATTAGCTGTGTTCATCACCTTCAGCCCACAAACCAGGTGTGGCATCATGGTTCTTTCTTTAACTACCCCTTGCAGAGACTACAGCCAAAACCAGACTTAAGCCAATTAGCAAACAGTTTCCTCATGTGAAAAGTGAAAAACTGCTGACAGTTGCAATGATTGCCATTAGTGCTCCTCAGTTAAGAGATCCTCTAATTACAGAGCTTGACATTCCCCAAGTTACCATGATAGCCTGAAGATACAGTGCAAAAAATAGATTATAGGTAGAAATAAGGTCTATCCAAAAAATAAACCACCAGTAACTATGATAGAAAAGGAAGTTTTACAAAGTTTGAATCAACCCTAACTGCAGATATGTGAAATATCTTCTTTAAAGTAGGAAAACTAGTAGCATTATTTGCTAGAGAATAATTTCTATGAACTGTCTAAATTATAACAAATCAAATGCAATTTATTTTCATGAAGTTACAAGTATATTAGCTTTGCTGGCCAGAAATATTTGTTCTCAGTATGGCACATCAGATGCTGATTTTCCTTGACTACAGATCTATAGTACAAGATTTAGAATGTCTTTTTTAGGCCTCATAGCTTTTTTAAACACATGAAAATCTGTGAAATAAGATTGACTACTTTGATATTTAAGGGAAATGCTCCTGCACATGGCCTTTATGAAAACAGCATCCACACTGATTGTGTTGCACAGCCTACCACCTGTATTTCATGCTCAGTGAGCAGTCCTTGCAATGTAAGTTTTATTTGCAATACCTTGTTCTTGCCTGGTGTTCTTCCACATTCTGCATAAATCATGCTTTGTCTTTAGCTGTGACTGTTTCTATGATGAAAAAATCCAAAGTTAAGAAGTGTTCCACTGTTTTGACGAATTCCACTGCTTCTTCACTGAAAACTTTACATTGGAGTTATTCTGCATACCATTTGTCAAACAAATAACATGTGGGTAACACAAAAAACAATGTGAAAGAAAAGAAAGTTCCAGGAAGAATATGTATTTCAAGAAATGTAATGGCCTGGAGCAGGGGAGGAACAGCCCCTCAGCCAAGAACAAGATAACAGAGCGGACTACTAAAGTTTGTTGGGTGGTGTGGTTCTGTGTTGGCTTTTTTTTTCAAAATAAAATAAAAAACAGACATATGAGATCAAGATCTCCGTGTCCCCTTAAGAAGTTCTATCAGACTATTTAGCTGTACTCTGGTTGCCATTGCACAGTGAGGGAGGTGAAACAGCATTTGAGAAGTATAAAATGAACTGCAGAGCATGAAGAGAGACCAACATCACAGATCCTTATATTATCATAAAGTGAAATATACCTTTGGGTAGATGGGAAACAAATGTTAATGAGTCTAAATATATATGCACTTCTTGGAACTCATCAGCATGGTTTAGATGTTTCATGGGTGTATCCTCAAGTGATCCAGAGAATCACATAGACTTATTACCTAATCAAAATGTAAAATTCATTGATGTGTGATGTAATTAAGCAATGAAGTCTGAATGTGTTCACTACATTGGAATAGAAAATAGATGAGACTTTAGGGTCAAGGTCCTTCAACAACTTACTTTACCCTAAAGTCCAATCTGATACACATGCAATTATTAGTTTAGCAGTTTAATGAAATTTCATGCAGTCTGAAAAGGTTAATCACTTCGTCTTATTGGACTAAATCTCCAGGATAAAGAATGTCAGGTTTGGAAAATGTTGTGAAATCAGATATGTGCAGCCTCTGGCTGGGACTTTTTCCAAAGGCCTATGAAAGTATAAATGCAGTTTTGTGGAGAAATGGTATTAGAAGGTGTTCCATTTTGCTACTTTTAGTAAAGGCATAACAAAGATTTTGTGTAATGAGAGCAAGCTATTGTGGAGACCACTGTCATTGTCATTGTTAATAACTATTACCATTGGACTGATTGTCTGTGGAAGTATGAAATTACAGGCTGATATATTTGGACAGCCTTATTCCTAAAGCTGAACTCTTTCCACAAAAATAGCCTGGAAAATTACTGTATGGATAGATGATGACAACTCTGCATTTCACTGTCTGATATGAATCAGATGCTCTGAACATGAAAAGACTATGAAAACTGAAAGAATATTAAACTCATTTAATCAAACATGTTGTTAGGCGAGGCAGTAGTTACAAATATACTAGAGAAACAGAGCTGGGACTCCTAATGGGTCTTTATCTCCCTTTGACACACCTCCAGCTTGCACTTCATGGGGATCCTACATGCCCCTCAACGATTACTTGAGCGCATTAACTCAGAGTCATCTTATGTGTCTTTCAGATTGAAAGTTACCTGTATTCAGCAAGAAAAAGAGACATAAATGGTGTCCCTTAGAATGCACCACACTGGCACCCCATAAAATCTTCAAGTTACTGGAAAGAAACACAAACTTTGCCGATGATACACATATTTTATGAACTTAGCACATTTTAAGAAACATATATTGGCAGCAACTGACTGTGGGTGACCAAGCTCTACTTGTAAAGCAACATGATCATTGCAAGTCATTTCTGAAGTCTGAAGAGAGAGGCAAGCTGAAAGATTACATTGTGCATAAATGTTGTATTTGGCAAAGTCCAGCTAAGTCCAGACTTGATAATTTCAAACTGCATAATCAGTCTGTCAGGGCAACCAAAGGAACAGAGGAAGGAAAAGGAATTCCTTATAAACAATTTTCTCTAATTTGCTTCATTCCTAGCCTGTGGGCACATAGGCCAGATTTTCATTGAATTAGCATTTACATGGAAATATCCTCTAGGAAAGCAATCCTTCAGAAGCCTACAGCCTACAGCTGGCATAGAGATCCCCATTTCTTTCCTTATCTACCCCGTGGCCTCTGCAAACAAGGTTTCAGGGGGTTATGAATGCTGTTTTCAACTATTGTCCTAAGCAAATTGCATTGAAAATATTAAGAAGAATTTGTACCTTAGGGCTATGTACAGTTGGTGACTCACAACAGCTTGCATGGAGCCTAAGGTTGCAGAAGGGAGTGGGCTACCACATATTAATGTCAAAATGTGAAGGCTATGACACTGTTCACACCAGTTCGACTCTCTGCTCTGTAAAGGGGGACCAGTATATTGTCCATTTTGTCACCCTCCAGAACTCCTTGTTCTGGGGTAAAGAATGGGAGAATGTAATCTATGTACACCACATGCTTCCTCTTAGTTGTGCCTAATTCAAATCACTGTCTGTAAGAGTAATGGGAACTGAGGTTTGTGTTCTCATTTATGGCCACATAAGCTTAATATTTCTGGAGTATGTAAACGTTTAAAACTATGGAAAGGAGATTAGTTAGAATTGATGCTTACAAAAACTCTGCTAGGTACATTTTGAGATCATAAGTAGCAGTCCCAAAGTCCAAGTTATGAAGTAACCTTCCTATTAACAGATATAGAATCATAAAATCACACAGAATCAACTAGGTTGGAGTAACATATAACAGCATTATAGTGTATAATAGTTGTATGTTACATGGTTTTGCTGTTGCTGTACATTTCTTTGCATGTATTTATATTTTTTTTAAAATATTAATTTTAAGCAGTGGCGATATCAAGATCTTCAATGCCAGCTCTTCCTTTCTTCTTCAGTGCTAGTGATATTTCCCACCTTTTTCACCCACCGTAAATTATTTAGGACCTTTCCTGCTTTCTTAATATATACATTTGTTACAATGATATTTCTATTGTCAACTGAGACAACAAGTCTTCATTACAGCACAAATATTGTACTGTAAAAACAAATAGCACCAATTGAATATTGTTCTAAATTTATAGGGACTTACTGAGAAAGAAATATTGTGTAATAAACTATGAGGGAAAAATATATCCGGGTATAGAATGATTTATTAAAACATTCCTTTATTTTTTGAAAACAATTAGTCACAAAGTTTGTTTTCAGATCTAATCCACTCATTTAAGATTTAAATATTTTAATGAGAAGAGCAATGGTTTCAGAGTTTAACAGCAAGACTAGGATGTTTGGGGATAATTATTACCTAATGGGACTCCTCAGTGATTTAATTTTGAAGATTTCTGCGGTGATTTCTCTTGCAACAATCACATCCTTAAACAGAAAAGGCTTTTACCCTGTGCAGATACTTGGTGCAAATATTTCTGGTTTAAAATGAAGGACTAAGGAATGGAGGGAATAAAGCCAGCATGTTCAGGAAGGGGGCTTTCATAAAGCAATTTCGGAATCACAGTTTCATCAAAATAAATGCTCCAAATTCATTTCAATTCAAAGTATGATTTTTTTTTTTTAACCCTACAGTGAATCAGGCCGCAGACCAGATATGAGCCAAAATTGAACACATAGTTATTGCTGGATAGGTTTTAAATCTCAGACAACATATTTGGCAGATAAGTCAGAACAGTTCCATTACTTAAACCTCTGTTAGTCCTGTCTTATTAAAAACCTGATGCAGGTTTTAGATTCACAGGATGACCATTCAGCCGCTGCAAAAACGAAACACGGATTCACAGGATGACCATTCAACCACCATAAAAATGAAACAACCAGAAATGATCAGCCATTAAATTGTGTGTGACCCATACCAAATTTCATGACCTTCTGCATCCCTTTGCACGTTTCAAGTGTAGTCACTAAAAGCACGAAAGAAATAGTTTTGCCTTTCAAGAGACATTTTTTACTTTTGGAATCTTAATGACCATGCAAAATAAGCCACAAAAGAAATCGCTTCTTCTTGTATGAGAAATTTTAGTAGCAGGCTTTTCTTAATAACAGAACCAAAACCAGCAAACAATCCCAAAAGATGCCAAACAAATAAATAAATAAATAGCAAGCTTTGTGCTACTTATAGAAGTGTTAAGCCCCCAGCAAAACTGTTATGGTCTTAAATGTAACTTCTCTAGTAAAATTTTATATACTTATTGACCTAGCTGACTGCATCACATTGGCACGAGGATGCTCTTCTTTAAAACTTGGAGAGAAAAAAGTATCACTTAAACTTATGAGCAGACTTGTTTCAATATTCTTGCATTTAACATCAATAGCATTTAATGGATCTTTAAGATTTAGAGGTGTACTTAGGATCATTTTACAGGACGGAAGCACTAATAGCCATGAAATAAAGTTGCTTGTCAGATTAGATTTAAGTTATTAGGGTTATTGGTGTTGCTAGGGAAATTTTCAGGCATGGATTTAACATTTTTTATTTTTTAAGTCAAAGATAAAACAAAGGAAGTTCCTGTTGTTTTGATAACTACTTATCTGGCAAAAAATGTGATCAAAGGATGTAGAAGGCACATCTTTTTATTCAATAATGTATCTGACTTGTCCTTTGCAAGTATCCTGCAGTGCAATCATGGCAGTTTATTTCATGGGTGTAAAATCAGTGCAATTTATTTTTGTTCCTTACACATCTGCGACTTCATTAGAGAGTCACGTGGGCCTTATATTACAACACCCATGTTATCATAACAGTTATTCAAAGAGTTCAGATGTCTTTATGCATTTAACCAAAGAATGTTTTCTGCATCAAAGGCAATCACCCCTTACTCTCATACCTAGCCAAGTTTTCAGTGTATTCTCATTTTCAATTATTTACCTCAGACGAAACCTCACATATAGTCTATTATATTTACAATGTAAGATGAAAAGATTAAGGGGAACTCTCTACAATGGAAGGCTGTGCTAAACAGCTGATGACTGTATATCCTTGTGCTTGGTTTACTCCCCATGTCTAGATATGTGTTGCAAGCTACTACGTTCTTACTCCTTTTATGAGATACAATTTTGAAATGATTTCTATAGTTTTGAAATTATTTCTTCAGTTTTCTCTCTGTGATTTTTTAAATAAAGAGAAGTATTTATAAAGCTTTTATGTAGCACTTCATCAGGGTTCATTAACCAGTAAAAAAGATGTACTCTGCCAAAATTCCTTTTGAAAACCTCACTTGACTGAGTAAAGAAAGATTAAAGATAAACTATGGCTGCAAAAGGGCTTTAATTGCTTTCACTTATTATTTGAACAACTTAAGTATTTGTGTGTATGCTCTTCCAATCTTTTTAGATATCTGCTAAAAAGAAATTCAATTACAGATAAACTATCAACTCACATTATATTCAGCAGTAGTCATTTTCCTATTAAGTTTTGAGTCAATAGTCAAGATTTGTCTATTTTGAGATCTCACTGATGTTTTTCAATATTACTTTGTATGTAGAAGTGGAGGTCATTCTTAAAGGAAACTCAGTGATACTAACTGAAGCTAGCACAAACTATGAACTTCTTGTAGAACTGCTTAATGGCAAGTGAAATTTGTGCTTACATGTCAGATTTTTCGTGGAAATACAGTCATTTTCAAAACTTACAATTCACTTCCAGCTATGTGTTTCCCCTGTCTTTAGGCATGTTTGCAGCTCTGTATTCAGCCAAGGATTCATACCAGCTGTGACACTGGTATAAAGCAGAAGAATCAACAGGAAAAAGCTATTGGCCCAATGCCTTCCCTACTAAGAAACAACTAATTTTCCTTCACTCCCTCCTTCCCCAGCCTTCATTCTTTCTTATTTTATTTAAAAAGCTAGCTCTTCAGCTAATAGTCTTTCTTTTCCAACACAACACAAAAAGAATTATTGTGTATTTTTGTGACTATTTGTCATCCTAATCTCTTTCTAAAAGTTGACACATTTAACATATTTTTGAAATTTCATCAAGGACATGCAATCTATCCTATAAAAACAGGGTAATGAATCACACAAACTTAATGACTGCTTAATTTTTAAGAAAAGTGACTGAGTTCCATTAAGTGAATTCAGCTTTCAGTTTCAAGTTAAAAGCATCCAAATCAATATTGCAAAGGTCTTCCATTTAAACCTATAATCAATGCTTGCCAATGCTGAATGAACATCCATTATTAATAATGGATGTGGTTTGGGTTGTTTTACTTATGTCTGCTTTTAGAGTATCATAAAGGATTGCTCCTGCCAAGTGCATCCATTACAGAGGTATCACAGCCCTGAACATAAGAAAAAGTCAGAATTACTGACAAGTAATATTTAGTAACCACACAGAGCCCTGGCTGGATTCTGGATTTTTACCTAACCCTGTACATCATCTATTAAATCTGAGCATCATAGTCTTTGAATGCATGTACCACAGAAGAAAGGGAATAAGCCTTGCCGCAACATACTCATAGATCACAAAAATAAATACCAGGATCCTGAGAAAGCTGTAAAGCAGCATGGCTTCATTCCCTCAGTGACTGCATCTACACAGAATGGGAATGTTTGCTTCTTGATTCTGAGCCTCTGCATTGCTTTGTTGTACCATAATGTCAGGGACTTCTGGTCTATCACTAAATACGGCATCATGGGAAACTTGGTACCCGTGGTACTAGGGTCACCCAAGAGGAGATGGATGCTACTATGCAATATCCCAAAAGGAAGCTTTTGGCCTCTTGTGGGCCAGATCTCACCACACCTGCAAAACTTAGCAGATCTGCACAACAGAACAACAGTAAGAAAGGAATTAATCTCTTTTAGCCATCTATGAGCTAGGCATATAATCTCAATTAGTAATTTGGGTCCCTTGTGCAGCAAAGGGAGAGAAACACCCAAAGGCAATGCAACCCACTTTTATTAATTACCCACATTAACATGGTATAAATTACCCCCACAAGGTTCTACTTTCACTGTAATTTGAGAAGAGAAATTATAAAATGGGGACTTGGAAAAAACAAGCAAACCTCAAGACTGCTAAAGCTGTAGAAGAATATATTTTGGTGAAGGAAGAATGGAGTGTTTGATAAATAAAAGGGGAAAGTAGTTTACTGTATTAATATTGAAATAAATTTCAGAATATTTCATAGATGAAAAACAGCCTCAGATTTTTTGTTTTAAAACACAGACTAACTAGAGCAGCTTCCCGCTGACAGTCTGTCCAAATATCCTTGCAATTTCCCTTTTATTTTGCATCAAACATAGTCTTAAATCCTAGTTTCCTACAATATAGCAATATGCTTATTCTCTCGTCTTTTTTTTGGCTCCACTCAAATGGATCATCCTCCATTTCATTGGGCATTGGTAAATGAATTAATGCAGGAGAGAAAAGTTATTTGCCTTCAGTTCAGTGACCCAGTTATAGATCCAAATCCAGTACACTGTAGAAATGCAATTGCAGAAAAGTTACGGGAAGTTTATAGAATTGTATGGGTTGGAAGGAACCTTTAAAGTTTCTGTGCAGTTTCTTTCTCCTCTGAAGCTGCATGTTCTTCAGGGTGACATGGCATGGCAGAGAGAAGATATATTCTTGGTAAAAAATATTCTGTGGCAAAACTTTGGGATTTAACATACAGACATTAAAACCTCCTAGAATCATAGAATGATTAGGATTGGACAAAACCTTAAAGGTCATTTAGTTCCACCCCCCCTGCCATGGGCAGATCCCAAAATGCAAATAATACCAAAAGTAATTTAATAATTCTTTTTGATGAATGACATAATCAGACCTCAAATCTGGTTATTGAGAATAGATGTTGAATATCTTTAATGAAACATGACAAAATATATAATGGAAAATGCAGACGCTAAAGAATAGCATTCAACAAAACTCATCCTGCCCCACCTAAAGAATGAAACTTCAGATTTAATGTAAATAATTGCCAGTCAGAAGCAATAGATGGTGAATAAATTTCCTGGAATATCTCAACCTCCCAAGAAAAATGAAGTTATCACTGCATGACATCATCAGTAGATGTGAGGTAAATCCCTCCTCTGGTTGTTTCAGTCAGAGACAATTTCTTCCCATAGACTATGAGTGCCTTCCCAGAAGAGCAGCGGAATTGTATTCAGTCAGACATTACCCAGAGAGGCCCAAGAATGTCACAAAAGATAGCAGTTACTTTTAAGATTTTTATTTTGTCTGGGAAGCTATAAAATACAGCTATATAAGTATGGTGATCAGTAGGCTAGGGACATAGATGACATAACCAATGACATAAGTCTTTATAATTTTATCATATGCAGCTTCAGTGGGGAAGGAGAAGTCTCACTCAGGCACTGTAATCTCTGATATGGCGCCTTGGTCTCTGCTCCTTTTTGAAGGCAGACATCACTCTGCAAGCCTGGTGGCTACAGAGAGTCATGGCTTGTCCCCAAATCATCTGTAGCTCTGCACAGTGTACGCAAGTATACTGCTTTGTTTAATTCTTTAATTCCAGAAAATTTGCCATGATCACATTATTAAGTAGCAGCTGAATTACACAGTATGAACTTTTATATGGATACTTCATTTATTTATTAAAATGACAGCTGGAAAACAGAACATTTATTTTCAAGCTGACTTCTTTCGCACAGTTCAGTGCATCCGTTCTTTTTCTAGATGAGCTTCTATAAAGTGTTTCAATGTGCTCTTCTCAACAGGAATACCAGTGGAATTCTAACTCCAGATGTGAGATGACTGCTTTGTTATTTTCATTATATGAGAAGCATATGCTTTTTTTTTTTTTTTTCCGCAGTAGATGTTTGACATACTGTATTTCACCTCATTCTTTTCATGACATTCTGTCTGGTCTGACTTCTCATCGCTTCCATTTAAGAATACCTCCAATACTTCTGTGTTCAGGTTGTCCCCTGATCATAAAATAAACAATGCTTTATTTCTGTCTTAAGATTTTGAGAACAAATATCAGATGTTATTGCAGTCCTTAAGATATGAGTAGGTCAATGCAGAAAAATGATAACAAGTAGGCAGTGAAAAAAATTATGTCCAGATTAACATGCATAAGTTTCAATCTGCATAATGTATGCAAGATCTGACAGGAGTCTATAGCATACAACCTACAGCATTCAGATGAAATTAGGTCACACTGGAATAACAATTACTCTTTTAGAAAATATTCTATTAATTCGTGTTTATTTTTTTTTCTAAACATAGTCTCTAGCTTTAGTGATTATTAAGAAAACTTGAAAACATGAAGTAATCACAAACCAGGGTAGAGAGCAATACGAAAAAGACAACAACCAAACCAAGAGGGAAGAAGAGAAGAAAAATAATTTCTTAGTCTCTGAGCAAATGATTTTGGTTGTCTTTTCTTCTTCTTCCTTCTTTGTGAACAGTGACATGATTGTATGGAGTAATGAGTAGTACCACAGAGACAAGCAATCTAGTGGAGCGTTGTTTAGGGGGCTTATGTTGCAATCCTTAGTGGACAACAGAAATGAGTGCTTTGGCAATTAAGTTGGTGAGCCCTAATGGGCCTGCAGCTTAAAAAGGTTGTGTGTCCCTTAATGTTTGTTGCACCCAGCCTCCTGTGAAGGAGTTTATACTATTTTTCTGGTCTGTTAGGTGCTATGCCCATAAGAGATTATATGATTTACATCAATAGATAAAACCTGAGTAGGTATTACATTAACTGAGCTTGCATGTAAACAAATCTCTGGGAGACAATAACCATCTCCCAAGCCACACATGCAGACAGTTTGGATGTTAATGGAGCTTGAGCTGAAGTTTGACATACAGCCATAACAAAGAACCCAGCATAACTGGGTATCACCTACTCAGTGATGGAAATTATGCTTTCTCTATAGTTTGAGGTATGGATTATATGGCTATGTTTTTAATGCCTACCTCTCCTCCCTCAGTGAGGACTTCTACCTCAAGCAGATATCCCTACTCTAAGGACACTGATTCTTTTTTCAAGTTTTTTTTTTCACTGTATTATACAAATTAGGAATGCCTTTTACCTCAATAAAGCAGAGACCTATCAAAGGCAATGGTATATGGGGACATGCTGCAGTACCTACTAAGTACTAAACCACCAAACTTCACTTGGGTCCTTATGGATCAAAACTAAGTTTAGGGTATCCATTTCATCATTTTTTTAATGTTTGTAAATTCACTGTTAATAAATACAATACTTCAGATCATCAGAGTTCACAATGTGGGTGGGACAGCAATAACAGCAGATTTTTGTTTTGGGGTAGGGGACCTCTACTAAGACCTTGGCCCCTTGAGAGAGAAATTATGTTTTTCTTGAAGCTTCAGACTCATATGGTTATTATGTGAGATCAAGCACAATTTAGAAAAAAAAATAAAGATCAGTGCATCATGTACCTACATTCAACAGTGACAAAAAAGGCATTCATGAATGTAGTCAAAGGGAACTGTATTTCACACAACTGGATAAATGCTACACAAGAAATAAAGAAGACTTAACAGATTTCTGCTTTTCTTAAAAAAAGAAAATATTTGCGGATTTTTGATAGGGTTTTTTTTTTTTTGCATTTTGAGTGAAGGAAAATGCAAAGTACAAGATTTCTCATTAAACATTACTTAAAGAGGAAAAAGAACTAAGTGCAGATATGATATATTCAAGATAAATACAAGAGGAGTACCGAGAAGTCTTTTTAACAGTCTTACTGAGAAATCGCTAACATTTAAAGGACAGATTTTAAATAAATTCAAATATAAGTCCCCCCATATGTAAAAAAAGAAGAGTGAAGCTTTAAGTAGTAATAATGAAATGAAACAAAGGAGAGGAAGATGAAGCTGATAATCACAATAATGTTTTGATTATAGTGCTGCTCATGCTTAAACAAGATATGATAGAACTCCATAAGAAGCAAACCTGCATAAATTGGACTAAGAACAAATATATCTTACTTACCAAAAAAGACCTCATCTTTATTTTTAAACTTAATATTGTATTTACATTTAGACTAAAGTGTATCTGGATCCTACAAACATTTCATAGTTTAACCCTGCATATTAGCTGAGAAATGCTGAGCCTGCTGTTTAACATATAAAAACATCATTGGAATCTCCACTGTTCAGCTCAAGCAACAGCTCTTTTCTCTTTTTTTGGAACAACTGGAAATTATGAGATCTAAATCATGCATTTTATGTACACTAGGTTTATGATCAGACAGCTATGAAAGACTTTCTACTAGATCACTTGACCTGATATAATATTAACTGATGTGTTATTCCTACTTTACCTGATCCTGAGATGACAATGACAGAGCTAAAATGGGAAGTTATTCTGTGACTGCAATGTAGTCTGATCAAAACATTTCATGTACTTTATTTCTGAATGAAGAATGTCCCTGTCAGAAATCAGATCAATGTAGCAAGATGAAGGCAGAGGAAGAAAGAAATCTTCCAGAACAACTGATTTTTTTTTCTTTTAAGATAATATCTTTTTTTTATTTAATTCATTTTAATTTAAAACAAAACAGAAATGAATTCATCACCTAGCTTCAGTTCATTCAGTTGATGGCATCTGATCCACCTACAGAAAAGCAGTCCTAAAAATATTTGGGCTTGCTTCTATATCTGATGGTTCTCATGTTGACCTGCTAGACTGTCAGGGTTCTGTAGCCTGTCAGGTGTCACAAGTTTCAGGTACTAGGGCAATCTAACTGAAAATTTATTGAGCCAGGATGCTTCGATTTTGGATAGGACTTTTATTTCCAAGTTTCCGGTTAGTATCCAAACAAACCCAGACAGATCTTAGTGCAGTAATCTGCTGAGAATCTATAAAATGCAAACGGAATTCCTTGTGCTTTGGTTAATCTACTATTCTGAGATCATAGATAAAGAAATTCTAACTTCTTCTGGCCACTTTTTCCTAAATTTCTCATAATAACTCCCATAACTCTCCCATAACTGCTCATAGAGAATAACATATTCTGTAGGATCAGGAAAATGTCCTTCCTGATTCACTTTGGGCTCACTTCAGTGAAAGATTAAGGGTAAGCTCCAGAACATCAGCATGGGACATTGTTAGAATTTATGTGCATTATTTATAACACTGCTGGCCCATCTAGGCACCTTATCACAGAGATATGTTTCTTCCTGAAACCTTTTGTAAGTTTCTACTTTTAAGGACATGAATATTCAGACAGTTTTTATGTGGAAGGACATGTACCAAGATATATACTTGCTTCAGGTCTGCTACAATACTTAAGTACGTGCATGCTTGTTTCATACATGTAAGACCTTACAGTAACCCGCCTGATAGAACTCTTAGAAGTCGGGCACATTTGGCATTAATTCGAAAAGACCAATAGAAAAGAAGGTGGAACTTACTTCTTCCTATGATGGTTCAAAAACACTGCTAAAGAAAGGGGATATGTGAACTCTGATATCTCTCAGTTGCCATGTTTCAGGATGGCACTTGAACTCGCAAGCATTTTCACTCTGATAAAATTTTTTTTACTTCAAGCATGGCTATAATGGAGACATAGTTCTGAGGTAATGAAAAAACAGAACAACAACATTGTAGTTGGATTCAGGAAGTCATTTCGGATAACACTGATCTGCTTTCTACAGTATTTATAGATTTTAAATTAAAATTTTAAAAAGGCACAGACACACAAAAATACCCAAGCTAAACCGCTAGATGTACCCCAGTTGGTCTGAGTCCCTCATCCATTTGTGTTACGTCAAACAACTGGAAATGCTGGGAAAAGTGATCAGTCAATAGCTAGAAAATTTTTGATGATCTAAGCTAATTTTTTTTGGTTTGCCAAGTGGTTTCTCTTGATAAGATCATTTGAAGATATTATACTTGTTTTTTATGCAAGATACACCCAGTCTTCATGCTTTTTTTCACTTCTCTTTCAAATTTTTTTTTGTTTTTCTTCAATTCATGCAATGTAATCTGTGTGTTTAATTAGACTCTTATCAGATTTTTTCCTGTAAAATTAGCAATGTGTATGTTTTTCCCAATCTTCCATGGTTTGGGGTTTGTTTTTAAAAAAAACATTTTTATTGGTTGTTAGGAGCTTTCCCTGTCTGTGTGTCTTTTATCTTTTACTATTTTTCCTACACAGCAACAACATGTTACTCTTACATGGCTGTTTAAGTTCTCCAGCTTTCATCTATTTCTTGAATATTTTCTTCTTCCTTTTTATGTCATTCCCTTAACCTCTCTGTTTTCTAAGATGTGACCTCGATGTTTTTGAAGAATTTTGACTCAGGCTTACTGCTCCAGGGACATAGATAATATTTTGAAGGCATGCTCAGGCATCAATCTGTATTCCTTACTGTGCCTCACTGATGTAATGGATTTGGACTAGAACTGACTATTTTTTATTATTGGATTTCTTAAAATAGTTTAAAATTCTAAATTCTACACTTTCAAAAGTATCCTTTCTGATATGCACATTTTTTTTTATGTTCTAAAATATCCCTTGCATTAATAATAAAACTTTTTCTTCAATGTTGTCAATAAAATAATTGCTTTAGGAAGCTGCTTTTTTGGATTTGTTGTTTTGTAAGAGAATTTAAAACTAGATTCTTTATTAATGCAGCCATAATCCAATATGGATATATAGACATATATGCATATATGTATTTTGCTCAAATGTTTATATATTAATGACCTCAATTTTTTATGAGTAAAATCTATTAGACCTTCAATGGGAGTCCATGGCTTGCTGACCTAATTGCACCCATGCTTTATGAGGTCATAAATTGAGCAAAAGTTGAGTAGGATTTTTGTTCTGCACTGCTTCAATATGGGTCAAGTGTGCAGCAGCAAAGTGCAGCTCACTTTCCTCTAGTTATCAGAATTGTTTCTGTGTGGTTTCTGTCCTTCTGCCTGTGAGGAAATCCTGTCTTCCATTTGACCAGTCACATACACAGCCAATATCTTGTCCAATACCCTCAATGACATGCTTGGTGTTTGATTTTCCAGTCATCCCGTACTCAAATATTATTGCTGTTTTTCCTTATTAGCTGTATTCCGAAGAGGGTTATATTTCTTTTTTTTCCCTCACTTTTCATCTGTAATGATAATGATAATAATGGTAACTGCTACTAACACAGTATATCCAGTCTTAGCAGTAGGGAATATCTTATTCAAAAATGATTTTGACATGTAAATGTTCTACAGAGAAAAAAAAAAAAAAACAAACAAAACCACCCAACAAAACCAAACAAAAAACCCCCCACATTATTCTTCAGAATAGAGATAATAATCCATGCAAGAATTTCATAATCATGGAATAGGCTCTTCATCAAAGTTTCTTAAAATATATGTCTGTGTACATAATCACATCTTGTCAACATAGTGTCAAAGGGTTTGAACAGAAAATATTTATTTTAGAGATGAATCTCTTCCTCTTCCTGGCTCTAATTATATCTTGTTTAGGATTTAGAAGAACATAATTCTGTGAATGCATTTTTAAAGGGAGGAAAAATAAGAAACCAAGGTAAGAATGATCTTCTAATTTATATGTACCTAGCTACACTAAAAAGAGGAAAGCATAATCGGTGCTTTAGGAGTATGAGTTATTTCACTGCATTAGTTGTCCAGCTTGATGAATTACCAAACCTGGGCCCCATTTTTCTGCACTGTGAAGTGAAACATTTTCGTTGTGTTTAAGGAACAAGTCTACCATAGATTTCCCCTGTGGAGAAGATCAGTTTCCAATGAAAGCTGAGTAATCTGTATTTATTGACTGTGACATTCACCTACTTAAGCTTCTTTGGAATATAGAATAAACCATAATCAAGATAAAGCACCAGTTAATTTATCCAGGAGATAACCATCTCTGAAGCTGCTTCTTTGCAGTCTTCGCCTGCTACATTGACCTTTGCAGAGGATACAATTAATCCCCTAACATAACCCAGAGCAACAGCTGATATCCAGACAACAGCCTTGGGTTTAACACTCACTGCTTTCCCTCAAGTATATATTCTATGTTACATATGTACATATAAATGTGCTTCTAAACTAGCAGGGGTTTCATAAGGTTTCAGTCATTTTAGGAAGCGGGGAGTCTTTCTCATTGCAGAGTATGTCAGCTCTCAACAGACGTGATGAATATATAAGTTTTAAAGATAGCATTGGTTGGAAGAGTACTCTATTTTATGCATGAAGAATCTCTTTGAATCTGAATTTCATTAATAAGTGCAGTCAAAAACATTGGGGCTTCTGAATACTGCAACTTCTGAGAGCTTAATTTAGCTTGGCTTCATATTCAGAAGATGGAGGCTTCCTCTTCTCTGAAACTCAAGCCTTCCTTAGAGTCTGTTTGGGAATCAAAAGTATTAGGGGTGTGAATTACCTTGTTTCAAGTTTAGCTAAGTATCTAGTTTGAAGCAGTCATCCAGCTCCCTCTGTAGCTGGCAGGGAGAGGTAAGTGCAAGATAAAGCAGTGATAGAAAAGCTGGAAAAATGCAATGTCTAATTAATGTAGTTGTGCAAGTAACATAACTAAAAGTCTGAGAGCCTGATTGAAAAGCAGACAGAAAATAGACTAAAAAACAAGATGTCTTTAGCTTATCCAAGGTCTGAAAAACTCAAACACCAGTGCTGTCATATTGTAAGTAGGAAGATGCACAGAACCAGTAATGCACATTTATGATCTTTGATGATACAGAGCATGAACTAAACATACTGTGCTACTAATTGCTAATGTTTGTGTGCGTATGGATAAAGCAATATTAGCAAATTAAAAACATGTCAAGATGGATAATCAATAAGACAATATATTGCACAATAGAGGTGGATTATTACAGTGAAGTTCTTCTGGGGAGATGTAGCACCGGGTGCATTTACTCCAGGGAGCTGGGAATGTTCAGTGAGAGAAAACATCTGGGGGTTGCAGAAGATAGGCAAAGGAGACAACAGCCAATCAAAAGCTACTTAGAAAGCTGGTTCATCCAAAATAGCTGGGAAAATTATTTTATAAGTGGTGGTCTTCTACTGACTGCAGACTTAGGGTAATTACCCAGTTTCAAATAGAATCTTCACTTTGGGGGAGTTTTAGTGCAGCCCATTTCAAGTGCACAGCAGTGAACAGTTGATGCCAGCAGAATTTGCATTGTCAGCAGAGATGTGATATTAACCATGCAGATGAAGAAGCAGCTTTAAAACCTGAAATCAACATCTAAGTCCTGCACACACACCTCTAATGATCATAATTAGTGCTGCAGGACACATACCTGGACCTTCAGTCACGAATCATCTACAGATGGTAGTAGATACGCAGGAACAAATTGTACTTTGAAGAAAACTGGAGACTTCTTTTGATATTTTGGTCATATACACTGTACTACATGGAACTTATACTGGGGGTGAACTCATTATTCAGTCTTTCAATGATTATTGCATAAAATCAAAAGAAAATGAAAGAAAGAGAATATTGTAATTTCCCTTCTGGGAATATTAGACATTTAATAGATATTGCATATTTATCAGATAGACAATAATTTGACCTTTTACTTTATGATGGAATGTTTTCTGACTTTTGCAGGCTTGTTTAACCAGTGTATTACCTTAATTACTTTCCAGTTCACTCATTCATCCAAAAGCTGGTCCATCTGCTCTTCCCTATGTTACTTGTGAGACGAAGTGGAATAATTCGTTTCAAATAGAACTGCAGACTAAATCATTTGCTGGGCTTCTAGTGGACTTGAAGGTCAAATCTTAAAATCTCTGAAGAAATTTAAATGAAATGAAAGTAAATTCTTACCATTATTTGGATACTTTGAGCAATTTCAAGACTTAATTAAAAAAAAAAAATGCTCCCACTGCTACCAGGACTTTTTATGTAGTGTCTGGCTTTTACATTTAATGTTTAATGAATGAAGACTATACAGACCTCAGATGTCAATGCAGCAAGAAGAATAGTGTTGTTCAATAGCACAGCAAAATTGAATATAGCTTGGTATACAAAATAACAGCAAAATCAATAGCTATGCTTCCAGGATAATATATTTTTAAAAGATATAATATAAGCCATAAAAGGAATTGGTTTGTGTCCCAGTTTTTAATATGTCCCTTAATTTTAAACAAAAGGCAAGGAATAAAATTAACAGATGTGATTACTGTCATATTTCCACTACTCTCTTTAAAACACAACCGTCCTTGATCCAATCCTCTGTTGTGTCACTCTTATTGCAGAATGGTGTATTCTCTTACAGTAAGCAGACTTATTCAGTGGTGAAATACTGATAAATGAGGCACTTTTAGTGTTGTCTAACTTATTTACCTCTGGACAGAAGTCTGTGCTGCCATTAAGTGAGACCTGGACGGGATAGTGAGTTGATTGGAGAAGAATCTAATGAATTTCAATAAAGGCAAGTGTAGGATTGAATAACCCCATGTACCAGTACAGGTTACGGGTTGACCTGCTGGAGAGCAGCTCTTCAGAGAATGATCTAGAAGCCCTGGTAAGCAACTGAACCATGAGTCAGCAATCTGCCCTTGTATCCAAGAAGGCCAATGGTATCCTGTGGTGCAACAGGAAGAATGTAACCAGCAAGTCAAGGGTGAAGCCTTGACCTCACTCTGTCTTGGTGAGGAAACATCTGGGGTACTGTGTCCAGCTGTGAGCTCCCCAGTTCAAGAAAGACAAGGAACTACTAGAAAGGGTTGAGTGGAGGGCTACAAAGATAATTAGGGGACTGGAGCATCTCTCTTATGAGGAAAGGTGGAGAGAACAGAACCTGCTTAACCTGGAGAAGAGAGAACTAGGAGGGGAATCTTATCAATGCATGCAAATATCTGAAGAGAGGGTGTCAACAGGATGGGCCAGACTTTTCAGTAGTGCCAAGTGACAGTGGGCACAAACTGAAACATGAGAAGTTTGATCTGAATATGAGGAAGAGCTTCTTTACCTTGAGGCTGACAGAGGACAGAAACAGGCTGTCCAGAGAGGTTATGTGTTCTCTAGAGATGTGTAAAACCTGCCTGGGCGTGATCTTGTGCAACCTGCTTTAGATGAACCTGCTTTAGCAGGGGTTGTTGGACTAGGTTATCTTCATAGGTCCCTTCCAACCCTAACCATTCTGTGATTCTGTGATTCTATAAAGTAGTGCAAATACAGTGATCATTCCCTGCAGAATTGCAGCAGTTTTAAACATAGGTTAAATTTTAAGCCCTGAACTAATTTGCAATGTCTTTTGAAGTGACAACAGCATGAAAAACTCGAAGTTTCAGGGAAAGGGGACAAAAGAAAATGTTTTTAGTTGGGAGATAGATGTGCCCTTTGACCTGAGTGGTTAGAAAAGGAAACTTGAAGTTTCTTTGGTTAGAAGAAACTGGCAGTGGAGTTTTTGCTTCCTTACAAAGAATTCCTAAAGAGTTGTTCTCTGAACACAGTAGGAATCACACAGTAGAAATATAGGTTAAGGGTTACGAGCAAAGACACCTTCTGAAAATATTTCCTTCATAAACTGCCTGCTACACAGACAGTTTCACAGCTAAAAAGTTATATAACAAAAGATGAAATATAATTCTAGGATCTATAACAATTTGGAAATTGCTTAAATATCCTGCAACCTACCAGTCAAAAGGAAAACTGAAACAAAACAAAAAGACAAAACCATATTCATTTAAATAAAATTTTATTTAGAAGAGAAATAGAGAGTTGCGTTTATTCCATTTGTCTTTATATACCTACCTTATTGATGCACTAATTCAGTTCATTATTTCTGTCTTTGGGCTCACTCTGTAATCAAAGCAGAGAGAAAGTATGCACTGAGGTATGTGTACTGAAAGTACATAATGAGGAGAACAGGCAAGGGGGAGCAATGCAAAATTAAATATGACATAGTAGTATACCTCTAAACTTTTGTGACATGAAAGTAAGGTTTTTAGGCTGAACATGTTGTCTCCTGGCTGTGAAGCCATCTATCTATTAGTAAGTATGAAGGAGGTACTTATGTAATACTTTTCTGGTGTTATTTCTTTAGCATGTGTCATGGGTTCAGCAGTAGCAGTCATTTTTTCTCCTTCTTGGTAGCTGGTGCAGCGCTGTGTTTTTGATTTTGGGCTTGGGAACAGCGCTGATAACACCAGTGTTTTCAGTTACTGCTTGGTAGTGTTTTGTCTGGCCAAGGACTTTCTGAGTCTCATGCTATGCCAGGGAGGAGGGGAAGCTGGGAGGAAGAAGAGACAGGACACCTGACCCAAACTGACCAAAGAGGTTATTCCATACCACAGCATGTCATGCCCAGGATGTGAACACAGAGAGCAGAGACCCGGAAGTGTGTGGTGATACACTGGGGGATTCGCTGCTGGTGGGTGCACTGGCTGGGTCGGGCTTGGTGAGCAGTTGTATTCTCTTTCCTTGTATTTCTCTTGTATTATTACTGGTGGTAGCAGTAGTGATTTGTGTTATACTTTAGTTACTTAACTGTTCTTATCTCAACCTGTGCGAGTTGCATTTTTTTTCGATTCTCCTCTCCATCCCCCCGGGAGTAGGGGAAGAAAAAGAGGGGAGTGAGTGAGTGAGTGAGTAAAACTTCGTGAGGTTTAGAGGCTTAAACCACAACAGGATGTCTGAGTAACGAAGCAATGCCTTGTCACTTGCACAAGAAGTCTTCAACAGGCATCTAACATGACAGAACACTGAATGTTAGTATATTAGCCTGTTTTGCTGTATACTTGTTGACATATATTTTTTGTCTATTTTTATTTAAATAAAATACTGTAACAATGGAACTTTTCACAGTGTTTATTTTGCATGCATATATATATATGCACTAGCAACTAATTTAAAGATATTTAAATTTATGCTACCTAAAGGGAAACTGACATTCAAATATTAAGTCCTAGTGATCCAAATGAAATCTTGTGTTATCTTTCAAAAGGATAAAAAGCATGGCAGCCTTGGCTTTTACACCTGTGTCATGTTACTGCTGACTGCAGTCTTCTGCGTCATGGCAGTGTAAGGAAGCACGCTTTATCTTTTCTCTCTTTTTACACTGCCTTGTTCTCCATACGACAAATAACAATCTGGAAAATTTATAGTAGCTCAATAACAATTTAGGATAGCATAGCATAGCATAGAATCTAAACAACTTTTCATTTACATTTCTTTTTGGAAATTCAAAAGGATGCTTCGTCTACCTAAAATTTAATAACATTTCTCATTATTCTCTCAGTGAGTCACAAATTCATTCAGCTATATAATTCAACTGAAATATATATAATTAAATATATAATTCAACTGAAACATTTTCTGCTTTTCAAAAATGGCAACATTGACATGTTTTGGGGGATACTCTTTTTTGTCATCTTTAGGGAAAACCTAAAATTTTTAGAGAAAACCATGCCAAGTACAAGGTTCTACACCTGGGCCGGAGCAATCCCAGGCACAGCTCCAGGTTGGGCAGAGAAGAGATTCAGAGCAGCCCTGTGGAGAATGACTCGGGGGTGTTGGTTGAGAAAATGAACATGAGCCAGCAGTGTGCGCTTGCAACCCAGAAAGCCAACCGTATCCTGGGCTGCATCAAAAGGAGCGTGACCAGCAGGTCGAGGGAGGTGATCCTGCCCCTCTACTCTGCTCTCCTGAGACCTCACTTGGAGTATTTTGTGCAGTTCTGGTGTCCTCAACATAAACAGGGCATGGAACTGTTGGAATAAGTCCAGAGGAGGACCACGAGGATGATGAGGGGACTGGAGCACCTCCTGTGTGAAGATAGGCTGAGCAAATTGGGGCTGTTCAGCCTGGAGAAGAGAAGGCTGCGTGGAGACCTCATAGCAACCTTCCAGTATCTGAAGGGGGCCTATAAGTCTGGGCCCTGGAGAGGGACTCTTCATTAGGAACTGTAGTGAGAGGACAAGGGGTAATGGATTCAAACTTAAAGAGGGGAAGTTTAGATTGGATATAAGGAAGAAATTCTTTACTGTAAGGCTGGTGAGGCTCTGGAATGGTTGTCCAGGGAAGTTGTGAATGCTCCATCCCTGGCAGTGTTCAAGGCTGGGCTGGACATAGCCTTGGGTGGCATGGCCTAGTGCAAGGTGTCCCTGCGAATGGCAGGGGGGTTGGAACTAGATGATCTTAAGGTCCTTTCCAATCCTAACTATTCTATGATTCTATGATTCTAAAACAGCATGAATGCAGTGTTCTAGAAAAGGCCCTAAAAACGGCCCTAAAAGCATAAGTTGGCTTAGCCAAGTTAGCCAGAAGTTTTACAAATGCTCCTTCTTGATTTGGATCAAAAGTAAATTTAAAAAGCAAAATAAAGATTTTGGCTGGCTTTCTTTTCCCCTGGAAAGTCAGAAAACCTCAGGTTTATATTTTTAATGGGGCACATTTGTTTATAAATAATTTCTACCATCAAACCACATTAGTGTTTTAAACCAGCAAATTTTATATGGCTTTTGTTTTATCCTTCATACAATCTCAACACCTGAAGGATTCTGAAAATGCTAGGTACTAGACACGTAAATGAATTTTGTCAGAAGATTCCCTGAATCTTATCTTCTGAAACAGAGAAGGAATAGCTTCGATATTGTGCTTGTGTGAGGCTGGCAGATTTATAGTGTACTACATTTTAGATACCTAAAAACCTGATGAGGCAAAAAGAGCTTCTTTCTACAGACCTCAAAATGCCAACCAAAACAGAAAGGGCCAGGGAATTACACTGTCTTTTAATAATCTAGTTTATTTTGCCTTTGTTCCCTATATTTAAATTGGTGTCTGATGCATTCCTAAATGTTGCTTGTTAAAGTTTTAAAGTCTTGCTTAAGCTTACATGCCACATAGCAACACAACAGTGCAAGGAGATAGAAAAGTGGGGCATCTGCTCTAAAGAATACCTCAGGTTAGAAACCAACTCAGGACGTCTTTGAGTTCATGCTGCTTTCAGGTTCTCAAATTTTTCTTTCAAATAATGGTGCAGATGCCAACCAGGTTTATTGTTATGAGACTGAATAAGCAAAATGTAACATTAATTCACTGCCAAACTGAAAGATTTACAAAACAATTGGTGGAGAGATGGAGGACTAAATTTATTCACATTGAGGGAAATTATCCCACAGCACAGGACTGCTGATATGGAATTTAAAGAGCCTACTAAATGCTACAAAGGTCATGTTACCAGTGGTTTTATGAGCAGTTGCAAAGGCATGCAGGTAAGGTTTCAATCAAATAGTGATAACTCAATCAGATTGTGGAATTGCTTTTACACCTACTGTTGCCATCTAGCTTGATCTTAACTAAATATATTCTAGCAGCAAGGGTCAACAACATGATCTTTTATCTAAGGAGGTGGAACTGGATATTCTTACACTGAAATAAAACTCCCAGGTAACTTTACCTCACAGCAATATTGCTGAAATAAGCTTATAACTGTCTTTTATAAACTTATTCTGTAGAGAATTCGGATAGTACACTTTTGAAAACCCTGTGCTACAAGAAAATTAATAGTTTTGTCTTGCAGGAAGGATCTGTATAACATGCAATAAAGAAGACACAGAACCTTACACCGAACAAAAGAAAATAATATCTTAAATAGCCATTCATTATCTGATCACTGTCCTTCTTAGCTCATGGAATCAGGAAAAAAGCAACATTTCACTGTATAACAAGGAATATTATGAGAATTAAAAACAATCTTGATTTGGTCAGCTCTAATCCTGCACTTTCAGAACTTCTGGCATTAGATTTGCAAGCTTAATGATATTCTTTATCTTCATAATTATGTTATATATATTATATATTATATAATGATATTCTTTATCTTCATGTTATATGTAAAATATAGGATGGGAGTTGGTGCAATTGCCTAATAACCACTTTACAAAATGAATGCAATAGGGAATCTTGCTAAATATTTTATTATTCCTTAATAATCTAAGCACAATGTACAAACTTGATTGTCATATCGATTCTTGGTATTTTAATGCTTCAGTTAACAATGAATGTGACCTGTTTAAAATCTTAATGCATTAATACAATGAAAAATATTACTGCATTGGCCTACCTGACCAGTGCATTCCAATATACGAAATAAAGTTGAAATCTACTAATGGTTGCTAACACGTTACCTTTTATATGAAGTATGATAGAAAAAGCAGCACAATTCAGTTCTTCCATGTCCAAGATGGGTGTAAGCACAGGCTAAATACTTTATAGCTTAACTGATCTATTGTATTCTAAAATGATGGTATTTTCTGTTAATCGCATAAAAACTGATTATAAACATTACTGATGTCATCCTTTCAGTATAAATTTTTATGATGTAAATTTTAGTTGGATCCACCTACGTAATATGTCAAATGGAATTAAATAGCTGCACAACAAATATATAATGGAATTTGCAAAAAACCCAAAACCCACAAACAGTGAATTTAAAATATACAACCAGAATATTACAGGATGCCACATTTTAAGATCAATTGCCAAAGTAAATAAACAAACAGATAAATAAATAAAATATTAGCATTATTCAATTTTTTAATGAGTATTGCTTTTTATGGGTATCCCTGATGAGTTTTAATATTTCACTGTATTTTGAACGTCACATCATAGACATAACAAATAGTAATATTAAGTGTGTCCTAAAATGCCTGCTGAACAGAAATGGCCTTCTGAATTGCACTAGGGCTTCATCAGGGACTGCTCACATATAAAAGCTTATATTCACAGGCAATTTCTTCTAATGTTCTAAATTCTTTTTTAATTTTTTTTTTTCCTATAGAACGGGATACTGAAATTTATTATTCTCCTTTATGTTTTTCATTTCTTAAATTCAGACACTTGCTTCAGCAAAGGTTAACATGCTATCTATTCCTGCTAATAAGAGCAGCATGAATAAGGAAAAAATACAACCTAATCAATTTTAAATTTTTCAGGGTTCCTACTTGATGTCATATTTCTTTCTTTTTTTTTTTTTGTTATTAATTCTTTGAAGCTATTGGAAGTAATTTAGGTGCTTTATTTCTATCACCTTCTGTACCACTTTGTCTTCTCCTGCATTGTAGCTGTTCCTAATTTTGGAACAAGATATTTACTAAGTACAAAAACTACTACTAATACTTCTGCAGTGTTGTGTAATATTTCATCTCACTTGCTTTGCTGTCCTTTTATTGTGTGTTGAACCAGCAATAAATAGTCTGCTTTCAGAGTAACAGATCATATTGAAAAGTAGTAACATTTTTTATTTCTAAGCCTTCTAAAAACGCTAACTAACATACATGGTAAGATGTAAGAATGTACATACATGCATACATATAAATGTATGTCTGTATTTAATAACTTGGTTTTAGTAAATAAATATTATTTATAATTCATGTTTTAAAAATAATATTCAGTATGGCATGATACGTGATACTATAATATGATGCTATAATGATACATAATAGTGCACTGTGTTGCATAATGCATTTTATTTTATAGTTATGATGTATAAAAAATACTGCGTATACTAAATGCAATACATTCATTTATTGCAAAAAACCTGAATTAAATAAGAAATAAATCTTTGGAGCCCAATATGTAAGCTTCAATAGGGATGTAAGGTTCTGTAAGTCTATAATTTTTCCTGAAAATTTTGATCCCCATGGGGTGGGGGGGTTGGAACTAGATGGTCTTAAGGTCCATTCTAACCCTAACTATTCTACGATTCTGTGATTCTATGATAAAATTAACTTCTCATCAGTATACAATTGCAGTAATTTTGCTTCCAAGGTGTTATTGATTTGTAGAACTATGAGAAACATTATTGATGAAGATATAAATTTCCTTAACAAAATACTTCCATCCAGTATTATTTCACATCAAGGTCTGTCCTGCAGGTAGAGTGCAAGTGTGCAATGAAACTTCTCCATTACGTATTTTGACTTATTCACTTATGAAGCAGCTTCAACTACGTTTTAAAAGAAAGCATTAAAATTTCTATTTCAAACTACCTATCCCTGGAGTTATACATAAGAGCAAAAATATTTAGTTAATATGGACACTGCTGTTATTTTTTTTAATTTTAGCTTATTTTGGTAATAGCAGTAGAAATCTGTTATGCAAGAATATTTTTAGTTAAATTTTCGGTGATTTAGCTGAGGTACATATTTCAATATAGATAAATTCCCCTGAAAACCATGCAGTAATAACTGCATATGTGATTAGTTTTCCTACCAGTGCCTGTGGTCACGGTGTAAGCATACACTACAGAAATCCATCTCAGGCAATCAGGCATAATTTTCCCATGTGTGGCCATTGTACTGGGAATAGCTTATGTGCTAACTCAAAATCAGGAAAAATATTTAAACTTATTCCAGCTTTGTTATTCCTGACCAGTGTCTTCAGACTATTAAATATTCTAGTTCAAGCTACCTACCTATTTCATATAACTAGCCGCAACCTGTGAAGATTTCTTGGGTGAATGAAGAAAGTGGGTTTTGGAATAATGAAAAGAAAAAAGATGCCTGCATCCGTAGGTCTTTTCCTAATGGAAAAACTGCAAAAAGTTGAGTGCAAGGAACGACACTGTGAAGACAAGAGGTGAGATACCAAAAATATCATGTTGCAGTGAGCGTTCCTCCAAGATTTGCAAGTCAATGTTAATTTTAAATAAATAAAAATACAGTTTCAATACAGTTTCAAGAGGTCAGGTTGGTCAGTTACAAATTTTTTGAGACCTTTCTCCTATACCTAGCTGTGTATTAGGGATACCCTGGCTGACATATGCTAGTGGACTGTGGGTATTTTATTTCCATACTATTATCTCAGGTTATCACCCTAAAACAAATCAAATATACCAAGCAGCTCACTGTAAGACCTCAGGTTTAAAACTCTCAGGTACTGACGACTGTATACAAATGGTTCAAATATCTGGGTTTATCACTTGTTGAGGTCTTGGACAATATACATTTTACTCTAATGGTTATTCTGATCCCTCTCTTCACTGCAGTTCAATATTAAAGTAAAAATCTATTTACTGTATGTATAAAACAATATAATTAGCAAAATATAAATCACACCTAATAACTATTAGTTCAAGAAGGATCCTTCCCTAATCTAGAATTACTGACCTTTCCACTAACTTTCAAAAAATTATGATTATTCTTTTAGTCTGTCAGATGAAATTTCCTATTTCTTGGAACACAAAAGAAGCTGTTGATGAGTCAATAACTGTGCTGGCACTTTATCCTAATCATTAATCCACTGTGAGAGAAATATTTTCATTTTCTGGGACAGTCAGCAAGATCCAAGTCTTAGTATACAGCTTATGTTCTTTGAATTATTAAGAATTGTAAATTTATAACTTCATATGCTAGATGAATGAGAATATTATATGTTTTTCACAGAATCATGAAATCATAGAATGGTTAGGCTAGGAACAGACCTTAATGATCATCTAGCTTCAAGCCTGCTGCTGTGGGCAGGGGTGTCCTGCAGTAGACCAGGTTGCTCAAAGTCCTGGGAAACTTCTTCCAGTGTCTCACCACCCTCATAGTGAAGAATTTTTCCTAATACCTCATCTAAATCTCCCCTTTCTCAACCTGAAGTCATTCCCCCCTGTTCTGCCACGACATACCCCTGCAAAAAGTCCCTCATCATCTTTCTTGTAGGCCCCTTTTAGATACTGCTCTAAAGTCTCTGCAGAGCCTTCACTTCTCCAGGCTGAATAAGCCTAACTCTCAGCCTTTCCTGATAGGTAAGTTTTTCTTTGTCTTGGTGCTTTTCAGATGACAGGGGTACTTCACCTCCATCCATTATTCTTCCCAGAGCTGATTCCCAGATCCAGAGTGAGGAAGGATACTATGGTATTCATTAATAAGGTATACTTTTTAAATGTTGACTTCTTAATTGAAATGCAAAGCTTTCTCAGTCCCAAATCTTGCTATTCTTATTCCTAATGAATATTACTTTGTTCCACCAGCAATCACAGTATTTCTGACAAATGATTTCTGTGGTAGGGTACTATTTAGTCTAAGTAAAAGTTGACATTTGCAACTACCATAAGAATTTAACAGATTTCTGCTAAATTGTATAGAAGAAACCAATGTAGCCATAAATGTAGTACACTTAGAGTGTTTTCTAAATGTAACATTATATGAAGTTCTTCGTAATTTTCCAGCCTTAGTGGACTGCATTTTTGCACTGGCAATAATGTTCTTCTTAGAAAGGATTATATGGCTGCATAAATCTTTGCAAAATCCCATTAGTAGTATTATCAGGAATAATCTAAATAGAAAAGCATCTGGAGTAAGAGGAAGCATTAGTCCAGTTATGTTTAAAAATTGTTCTATTGATCAGGAGCCAAAATTGACAACATCATGATAATGCCACCACATATGGATGAGAATGTTTTTCCTTGGCAGGATACCCAAGAGTTTGTGGAAATAAAGTCATTAATCTCATTTAATCTTGCCTGTGTCATCTACATGCCAAAAAATGTTTTAACTTTTTGTTTGTCTGTTTGGTTTATGGGGATAAGGAACCAGAACAGCGGGACATGCAAGGGACATGCAAATGTAGGCCATTGAATAATTCTTGTCTGGTACATTGTGATACTGACTGTTATGCCAGAATTTAACATATAAAAAATACACTGAAATAAAAAGTTGTGGGAACTTCAGTTCAACTGTTTGGCAGGTTTGTAACAGTGAAGATGGAAGAGGCCAGGAACTGTGAGATCTGTGGAGACTAAGGACAAGTGGAGTTCTTCAGGGGTCAGTATTTTGACCAGTCTGTTTAACATTTTTATTGGCAACATAGAAGGTGGGATTGAGTGCACCCTCAGCAAGTTTTCTGGCATTGTCTTTGAAGAAAGGATGACGATACGAACAATAATAGCTATAAAAGTGTTTGCCATTTTCAAAGTTGAGATTCCTTCAGTTCACATAGATGGCATGTGAGTTAGTTAATTCCACATATTTCTAAAATTTCTTGTGAAATGATTTCTAAGAATTTCCTGTGAATAAGAAAACACAATTTGCTCAGAATCCAGGACCATGGTTTTGACTGAAGCAAAATATAAATTTTAGTTTAACATAAATATCAAGGGTTCTTCATTCTTTCATTTGTATCAGTGTGGCACTTAGGTTATGTTAAGCCAGAGAGCACTTCTATAACCCAGAAGAAAGAATCAGCAGCAGCACAACAGCAATTGTAAGCCATTGTAGTTAAGTATATGCCATTCAGAAGGTCTTCCAATTGCTCTGTGGTTTGGGCTGTTGTTTGTTTTGCTTTTCTTTGGTTTGGTTTGCGTTTGGTTTATTTGCTTTGTTTCATTTTTGTTTTGTTTTGGTTGTTTGCTTGTTTCTGAGGTGGTTTAAGGGGTATTCTTTTCCCTTGAAACCTGGTTCTTTTTATTCATAAATTCCCCTGTAAAAGATATTTGTTTTTCTGTTTATATATAAATTAAAAGGTATATGAGCAACAACCTAATTTAATCAGCTCTAAAAGTTGCTGTTCAATGTTAGAGGCAGATTCATGGAAGTGTTCATATGCTTGCTAACCTTGGACACTGGAAATAGAGAATAACTTAATATTCTCTCTTACTTACTATGGGAAAAACCCCATCAAATTCCATTAGAGTATTTCAATGACTGAATTGTGAACTGGAGCTCATCAAAAGTTGGTAGTACAATAAATATGCAGTAATTATGCATACATATGCAGGTACACATGTGCACATGTGCACAGAAAGATGGCTTGTGCCACTGGGTTGCTGTTCACTGAAGTAAAATGAGAAGTCTTGCCTATCATTTCCTTTAATTTATTTTTTTTTCATATATGTACTACGAGCATTGTCATTTGTGATATTAACCCTCAAACTGATATTTCTCTCTCATCAGGACTTAATAAGAAAATGTAAAGAAAAGTGCATTTGGTCACAGTGTCTGGATGTTTTCCCCAAAACAGGTAAAGCATAATACTTTAAAAAGGAATCTCATGAACACTTTCGGGTAAAATCTGAGATACTTTTCTCAAACCTTGGTTGTCTCAGCAGAAAAAATTAATACAAAAGAGATGTTAATGTAAAGTCATTCAAATCACAGCTGTCCAGCTCACTAGAACTGTGGTTTGTGAACAGCGTTGTGTAAATTCTGTAATAATTAAAACAAATAAATAAGAAACTTCATAAAATTCAATATGGAGTTAAACTATTAATATTTATGGCTATGTAAGTCAATCTAATAAATATTTTCTTATGCATGAATTAAGTTCCTTAGCAACAGGTTAGTTTTGAAAATATCCAAATAATCGAAGTTCATATCTATTTTGCTTTAGTAGCAGTTGCCTTGCTCCTAAAATACAATAATTCATCTTATGGCATATATTTCCCCTTTTTAATAAAAAAGTATGCAGAGAATAAATCACATTGTATCATGATTTCTCAAAATATGGTGCTTTCATTCCTATTTAAATTTCATATATCGTACATTATTAACAATTGTGTCTTAAAAATTATTAATATCTACATACAGTCCTATGTGAAATACATTTTGCTAAAATAGAAACTATGACAAATAATTACTACCTGAATTCCAAAGTTCTGTCTTTGTATTACAGAATTTTAAGCTCCAATCAAGAATTAAACAGGGCACATAGATATGTGATGAGTAGATAAATAAATATAAATGAGTAATGTGGACAGCAATGCAACAGTAAATGTAGCAGAATGTCATCCTTCCCTTCCCTTTCACCACTACACTCTCCTAAAGGCAAAGTTAAAGAGACTTGCTCCTAGAAGTTAATTCCAGGTCAGAGAATCATGTATTATAGTCATATTACAGTGTAACACCATGCTCATATTTGATTCGCATTATTCGTCTTTTCATCAGCTCTTTTTTATTATGTTTTCTTCCTCACCATTAAAGTGTAGTTTCTAGTAACCTAGAAATTGGATATTTTAAAAATGGATGTTGGGATTCTCTGTTGAGGTCCAAATAAAGTAGGTTCATCGTTCCTCAAAGACAAAATTTACATGCTACTTTATTGATGAACAATTTAAGAGCCTGGTTGGATGCCACTGGGCATCAATTACAATTCTTTCAAGGACCTGGCATGAATTTACTCATGATTAATGAGATGTCAGCAAAGTTGAAAGAAATGTATTGATGTCCAATAGCAAAGTAATCAGACCCTCACAAGGCTAGGTAATATGAACAACTTTCAGAGAGGTTTCATCTATCTTAAATGCCATGAACGGATTCACTACACTTCACAAAGGGAAAGAAGCTTGCAAAAAAAAGAGGTACAATACCAGGAACTTCCAAATGCTAAATTGCCAACATAGAGAAATTATAGAAGTGAAAGGATAAGTTTTGAGATATGCTTCTGTGGTTGTGTATGTATATACACATACATATATATATGCATAGATATACGGATGAATATAAACTTGAAGCTAAGAATGACAACTTTGAAGACCTTTTTCCTCACTTTTTGTCTAGGCCAGAAAGATGGGAGGTTTTAAAAGCCCGGGCTTTGGGCATTTCACTTTTCTGTTTTACGCTTTCGCTCTCTGTGGCAGAACCCAGTGCTGAGAGTTAAGAGCATGGGATTCATGGAGGATTTATGAGGAGGAAAAGCAATAAAACAAGAAAAACAACAGGAAAATTTGGACAAGAGTTATTAAAAAATTTCAAATGCAAATATGTACCGGAAACACTATTTTTCTCCAGTGTATAAACCTATGACTTTGGACTCTAAAAAATGTGAAAGTGAAAAATGCTATGCGAAAGTGGCAGAGCCTAAGTTTCTGGAATCCATTTACAAATTATGTGTAACCCTTTTATCTGAGAAACTGGAAAAGTTGACAGGTTTTAACCAGTGAAGCAGTGGAAATGGTATGCAACTTCATATTATAAACTAGGAGTGAGACTAGATTTTTAAGAATTCTTCAGCCTAAGAAGATCTGGATCCTCACACATGATAACATGGTCAGAGATATCTGCTTGCATTCTCCTGCCCCAAGACTCCAAGGGAGCAGAAGATTCAGGTCTCTAACTTAATCCTAACTGTGAGAATGAGAATTGAACCACCAGTATTCTTCCTATTGCAACTGCCTGACTAAACTCAGCTGGGAGAAATTATGCAAATTTTAGAGCCAGACAGTAGAAGCAGAGAAACCTGAGCAAAGTATTACCTGCAGCAGATGAGAAAGATTCTAGATAAATTCATGGTCACAATTATTTTTTACTTTAGTTATAATCACAGTCGTATTCATATAATTGAAACTCATTTCTCTGAGGGAGATTTTTATTTGCGCTTAAGAGAGCTAGTTGAAAAAGGAAGTGCCTTTGTTGAAAGGACTGCTTAGAAACATTAAGAAAAATATTTCTCTATCCTAGAAGACTTTCTAAACAAAGCTGAGGGAGCAAAAGTGCATAAGTAATTAGGTCCCTCAGGCTGCATTCTTAATATAAAGGCCAAATATATTTAATGTAACATAACTTCACTTGGGTAACGATGATAATAAGAGTATTAAATTGTGATGGTTATTGAAGTGCTTACAAAAATGAAGGACAGTTAGAAACCAAAGCACTATCTCTCTATTTTAAGTGTTCACATGTATCACAAGTGTCCATTTGTTTAGTGCTGAAACTAAGTAATACTGCATGAAAGTTTCCTGATGAACTTCAGCTTTTATTTAAAATAGAATTAAGGAAAAGATTCTCTGTATATGGTGGAACATCAGCTTAAATGAGTTCCCCAAATTCCTTTGGCTGTGTGGCACAATAATTTGTTTTAAAAATCAGATATGTAATTGATTAGACTGGGGTATGTATCGCATTGTGGAGAATCATGTAAAAATTCTTTGATATTTAATATTCTTATAATGAAATTTTAACTAGTTCTCATTGCCTTGGGATATTAATGAGAATATGATAGTAATTCTCAATAAGAGTCCTTGCAAACAGTTTTTAATGACAAATTAAATGTCTTAAATAAAGATTTGATTGCTTTTAAATTAACATGTTTTTTTTAATTTATAGTAATTTGATATCAATTAAGATGCACACTTGACAATTTAGATACACGTACACTGTTGTATAATGCAGTTAAAAAAATATTTTTATAAGGAATTGTTAATTAGTTATATTTGGATAATACAGAAAGATATCTTTTTGAGATTAAGAAGATGAGCATGTAATGTTTGCTTTCAGAAGTGCACACTGAATATTTCACATGGACTTATAAGTTGGTCATTGTGATGAATGCACTTGATGCCTTGAGCAAACTAGCAATATTTTGATACAGGCTCCAAAGCAGGTAAAGCCCTGGTTCATACCCAGGCCAAAACCACTGATCATATGATTAACACATGGATAGGTGGTTTAACCAAGACTCATTAATTGAAGAACAAAGAAATTTGTGGGTACAAGAAGTCTCATACTTTCCTTGTATGTAATTGAACTACAAGCCAACCACTTGTTCCATAAATATGACAGCCTAACTGAGCCTTCTTTAAGTGCTCCCTGGTAGGCAAGCGTGATAGTACGGCTTTGGTCTCCCCTTGAGCTGGGATGTCTCTCAAGGTTGCTCCTCAAGGAAGAGAGACATTTTACTAACAACAGATCTTCAGATGAGTCCAATTCAAGTTCTCTCCATATTGTAACTGTGTGACTCTCCTCTTGAGTAGGGACACATCTTAAGGTTTGAGATTCCTTACCTGAGAATAAGATGTCCTTCCTTCCGAGGTGGAGGGACCCCTTAATCAGAACAGAGCTTTGATAATTGAGTCAAGTGCACCCATCCCAATAGCATGCTAAATTAATACTCATGAAATTCATTTAGCTAATTTCTTTAGATGTAAACTGTTGCCCAAGTCAAAAACTAAGATTGGACCTAGCCACACCTAAGTTCTGTCAGGAGTTTAGAAAGCAAGGGGGCCTTCTCTGAACCTCATCACTTGACAGCAGGTTTTCCTTACTCTTTTTATTTCTTCTATTGCACAGAAACCATTGTCTAAGTCTGAGATTAAGTTTGGACCTAGTGCAACTAAGCTCAATCAAGAGTTTAGGAAGCAAGGGGTCTACTCTGAACTTCATGACTCAACAGGAATGCATCCTTTACTGCTTTGCTTCTTCAGTCTCTGCATGAATCATTTTAGTTCAGTTCTGCCTCAATTTTCTTTTGCTTGTTTTTTCCACATAATAAGTAGCAGAGTGAACCTTGACATCGAAATTTGTTAAGTTGCACTTTTATAAATTCATATTAAAACCACTTTTGCTAATAACATTAATGGTGATTCTTAGAGTGACCTAAATATCTCATTTGTAAGAATCCTACACCCAAACTGAGAAGCTCCAAAGAAGTGTATAAGATTTTATTTGAACAAAAATTTCTGCAGTCTCCATTTTCCAGGTACTGCTGATAATAAAAATTGATCGAGCATCAGCTGGGATTTCTATGGTAAATGAACGCCGGGCAGATCAGTGTTCAAAGACTTCCTCTTCATGGCCATCCCAAATTTGAACTCAAAAGGGGAACAAAGCTTTACTCTACATATGTGCTTGCAGTCCAGGTGAACGTTTATGCAATCCCCTTATGTTCAAAACATACTTCTCTTTAAAAAGTTTACTTAATTGTCTGATTAAAAGGTCATGCTGGCTATGAATATTGAAGATGGATGCAAATATAATCTAGCATTCTGCCATTCAATCCTTATCTTGAAATCCTTCCAAGGAGACAACTGAACCCTTCCAGCCCAAAACATCATTGGGCATGCATTTCCTTAATTATTGATTTATTTTTCTTTTTAATTCTCCGTTACTTATTGTCTCTATGGACGTGTAAAGAAGCAATGAGATAAAACGTGCTTGCACTTCTGGTGGAGAAAGGAAAAACATTCAGTAACAGGCTGCAAAGGTATTGTCAACACAACTCAGACAAGCTGTAGCTGTGGGGAAAGGAAGTAAGAGCACAAAGATGTTTCAGCAGGAATTACTGCTTTTTGTAAAGAGAATTAAGAGAAAAAGATGGAAAAAATATAAATTAAGAATACCAAAAACCCTAAAACCTTCTGCCTATATGTTTCCAGGAACAGCTTGGAGAATATATATGATTAACTTGGTTATATATATGCAGTTATATCACAGGAATTAATTAGACTGGTGAACCCAATGGGAAGTAGTAAAAAAGCCCATGTTATCAGCAATACTGTTTTGGTTTACTTTATTGGATATCAGCAATACTGTTTTGGTTTACTTTATTGGATTTCACACTTTGAGCACAAAGCATAAAGAAAGAAAACATATCTCCTGAAATATATAGAGCTCAAGAAGAGCAGCAGTCGTATGGATAATTGGTGCTGTTAATATGTATGGTACGGATCCTGCAATTCTGCTTCTCTAGAAACTTTGAAAAATAAAGCTAATTTGGGGCAATTTGGTGCATTTCTACCAGTGCATTCAGTTAAAAAATAACAATTTCCTCTTCTGTGCCGCCTCGCTGGATGACTGAATATAAATCATTAATGTGACTCCCCCTCCTCACAAGTCTAGACAACCCATGCCTAAAGAAGAGGATAATCAGAGGAAAAGGACATTATTTCACAGTGGTACAGCAGAGAGAGAGAAATTACTTGTAATACAGAATTTTTTTAAGTGCTCCCCAAATGTTTAAAGTTCTAGTTGTAACTTTGCTAGTTATAATCATTAACTGTTTCTACTTGCCTTGAACTTTGAAGTCCATTATCATTTAAAATACATTTACTTTTCTTGGAGAACTCAAATTTTCTCATGAGGACTGTTCCAGTCAATGTTTCTAATGCACATACTTATAGATGAGCATTTTCTTCGTCACTTAAGCTGCACAGAACCAATAGCACCATTTCATAGGCAAAAACACAACATGAGTGAGAGTGCTGTTAGCTATTCTCTCTTTCTGGTGCTAGTTTATGGATAAGTCCCTTCTGCAGATACATACTAATTTCTTCTTTGAGGGTTTATCACCCCTTTGTTTTGTTTGTGTTTGCAGTTATTTCTTATACTTCATGGTATATCTCAGACAGGCAGAAAAGGTGGTGAGGCAAATGTAATCACAGAAGGAAAAGATATCTGAAAACAGTTAAAATCTTTCAAGTATTTCTCCAGAAAGATATGGAGAAGAAATAGAAGAACATAAGAAATGTTTGTGCTCCTAGTAGCAGTATTTTCTCCTTATCAGCATTTCCTCATTCACGAGAAATGAGTGCCATATTTATTCATGCAGACTGACTAACACCCAAAGATCTCTTGTAAGAAGTGTGTCCTTATTTACATTTCTCCAGATAATGAGGAAGTTATGCAGATAATCCAGTTTGTTTCTCAGAGGCACATGCACTAAGAAAGGACATTTAATGCAACAAGGTAAGAATCAGCATTCCTTATCAGCGAGACCTAAGGAAGACTAAGGTAAGACTCACCCACACCTGGAGCATCACTTTTGACAGTAATTTTATAAAAATTTCTCATGCTTCACTCACATAGAATCTCTGCTGTTGTGCCATTGACCAACTTTTATATATTACATTTGTGCAACCACAGTACAAGAATTAAGATAATTTTAATCATCTGGTTTTTTTATCACCACCTACTTGAATCAAATTTCTTTTTTCTGCAATTCTAAATACACTTGTGCAGCAACCTGGAGGACTTGGCAGTATACTTGCATATAGTTGGACTGGATGATCTTAAGGATCTTTTCCAACCTAAGCAATTCTACAATTTTATGAATCTCTTAATACTCATAAATGTCTGGCCAGTGCATATGTAACATTGCCAAAAACATACCTGATGGAAGTGATGTAACACAAAAATATATAGTTAAAAGATGCTCCACAACTTTGAATTTGAAAGAGTCTTCTTGATTTGTAATGTCTCTTGGAGGATTGCTGTAAACACCAGCAGGGGTCCTTTACAGCAAGCATCTTTGAAGGAGTTTGTTAACAAGCCTTTTTTCCTACATGCCTATTGAATTTCAGAGGTAATGAAAAGTATTAACTGAAGTTCAGAAACTCTTTGAAACAAAAATTCTATCAATCATTCTATATATCTGCAATGTACCAATAACATCTAAAGTATTACTAAAGGGATGAGGTTATTAATAATATTTTTATTTATAATTATCATTATATATAACAAAAATATTTGAATGCTTACTTAATAAGCCAACAGTTTTACTGATGCGGTTTGTGAAAATGAATTAAAAAGAACTTTGTGGCATGAAAAATTTTGCCTTTGATATTCCCTTATAGGTGGTAAGTACTTGTACTCATCAAATTTTCTGTTGTGACCTCAAGTTTTATTCTATCTCCTCTGCCAGTCTGTTGATGGTTTTCTGTGTTTGGGTTTTGATTCTGACTTCAAGAGATTATAATTACAGTTGAAGACATTTTTCTAAAACAATTTTTTATTCTGATAAATGACCTATTAAAAGTATATTTTCCTCATGAGCATGTGAATTTTCTTTTAACATTTCACTTTCACATTTAAAAAGATGAAGGTCAGGAAAGAATCAACCACAGGTCAATGTGATTAAAATATTCGGTTACATTTCCTGGTACAAATATCTGACCATAATGTTAGAGGGAAGGACCTAATAATCCCTTCTGGTCATGTACTCCCATCCCAAATTAAATTGATGTAATTCGATGAGACTTCTCCTGAGTACAAAGATTCAGAAACAAACAAGCAAAAAAAAAAAACAGAGGGTCAGGATTTAAAGTCGTAAATGGAATGCTGAGTGGATACTATCCTGACAGCTGTGAGGAGAGGGATGGTTCAGTAAAACATGAATTAAGATATTTCAGGAAGGCTTAACCGAAGGAAATGTATTTGAAAAATATGTATGCAGTAAAAATATGAAACTAGATTTTGTTTGCTGTTATGATATTCAGTAGAATTATATACATTACTCTACAAAAATATCAGCCACCTCACTTCTGTAATGCATATGCATTATATATCTTGAGTAAACAATCATCTGGTCCAACAGATGAAAGTGATTTAACCCCAGTAGACTTTCTAGGCACTCTTACATATATTTTCTGCTGTGTTTGATAGAATTCAAGTTGACTGTTCTTTTGTCAGTGACCTTTAATTTGAATCTGTCTGCCATAGTCATGCTGTTCCATAATCATTTTGTCTTTCCAAGTTAAGTAGGTATTCTTATTTCCACCTTTGAATGAAATGGTGTGGGGCTGGGAGGGGTGGGGGTGGGGGGGAAGGGGGAAGGAGAAAAGGGGAATCTCTGAAATATTAATACTCTCTTCATGTTTTTATCATCTGGAGTATTACTGCACTTTAATTACCAAGCAGAAAGCAATGGAATTTTGTCACATTAGGAGAACAGCAGCTACATTTTTAAGACAGAAGACAGGGAAAGAAACATAACTGAAAAATGTCACAGCATAGTCATCCTTTGTAATAGTCTCAACAGACCAGGATGAAACTTCCTCTTTTGGAGTGAACAGATTGCCAGGAAAAGGAATACTGTTTCTTTCTTCCCTCTTTTTTGTTGCACTAAAAACCAAATAATTGTATTATTATTCTTTTTAGTCTTCAGAATGTGTTTAATGCTTTTGAGACACTGGAAATAATCCTTCAGATAACTCATTTATAGAAGGTGAATACCACTTCCAAGCCAAAGTAAATTGGTTCTCAAAATCACCCATACGAAGGGTAAAATTCTGGCCCCTGGAAAAGCTTTTAGGAAGTTTGTCGGATCAATTTTTCACCATTAAAAAAGATCTAATTTCAGAGAGCAGATGCTCAGTTACATGTGAAAATGATCCTGTCACATTCAAAAGGCTTGTTCTTAATATTTGGTGTATTATGATGAAGAAAAAAAAAGAGGACTGCAAACTCATTTTACCCACAATAAATACATACGTCCATGAGCTTTTGGAAACCTATTATACTCTAAACAAAGCCAAGCCAATTGGTCTTAATTCCTGCTTGGTTCTCTGAATTCTTGTGAAATATTTTGGTTTCATTTGATTTGCCTGTTTCCACAAACTTACAGAGTTTGACATGAACTGACAAAAAAGCTGCACTTTAGTGATCATAGAATCATAGAATAGTTAGGGATGGAAAGGACCTTATGATCATTTAGTTCCAAACCCCCTGCCATGGGCAGGGACACCACACACGAAACCATACCACCCAAGGCTCTATCCAGCCCGGCCTTGAACACCGCCAGCAATGGAGCATTCACAACTTCCCTGGGCAACCCATTCCAGTGCCTCACCACCCTTACAGCAAAAAATGTTTTCCTTATATCCAATCTAAAAATCCCCTGTTTAAGTTTTAACCTGTTACCCCTTGTATTGTCTCTACAGTCCCTAATAAATAGTCCATCCCCAGCATCCCTATAGGCCCCCTTCAGATACTGGAAGGCAGCTATGAGGTCTCCACGCAGGCTGAACAGCCCCAACTTTCCCAGCCTGCCTTCACACAGGAGGTGCTCCAGTCCCCTCATCATCCTCGTGGCCCTCCTCTGCACTTGTTCCAACAGTTCCATGTCCTCATTATGCTGAGGACACCAGAACTGCATACAAAACTCCAAGTGAGGTCTCAGGAGAGCAGAAGTAGAGGGGCAGGATCACCTCTCTCGACCTGCTGGTCACGCTCCTTTTGATGCAGCCCAGGATATGGTTGGCTTTCTTGGCTGCAAGCACACACTGCAGCCGGCTCACATTCATTTTCTCATCAACCAACATCCCCAAGTCCTTCTCCACAGGGCTGCTCTCAATCTCTTCTCTGCCCAACCTGGAGCTGTGTCTTGGGATTTCTATGACACAGGTGTAGGACCTTGCACTTGGCATGGTTGAACATCATCAGGTTGGCATCTGCCCACCTCACAAGCATGTCAAGGTCCCTCTGGATAGCATTCCTTCCTCCAGCGTATCAACCAAACCACACAGCTTGGTGTCATCAGCAAGCTTGCTGAGGGTGCACTCAATCTCATTGTCCATGTCACTGGCAAAGGATGTTGAACAAGATCGGTCCCAACACCCATCCCTGAGGGACACCACTCGTTACTGGTCTCCAGCTGGACACTGAGCTGTTAGGCACAACTCTTTTCATGCGGCCATCCAGCTGGTTGTTTATCCACCCAGTGGTCCACCTATCAAATTGATGACTCTCCATCTTAGAGACAAGGATGTTGTGTGAGACAGTGTCAAACGCTTTGCACAAGTCCAGGTAGATGACATCAACTGCTCTACCCCTGTTCATAAGTTCCGTAGCCCCATCATAGAAGGCCACCAAATTGGTCTGGCAGGACTTCCCCTTAGTGAAGCTATGCTAGCTGTCGCCAACCACCATGTTGTTTTTCATGTGCCTCAGCATGCCTTCCAGGAGAATCTGCTTGAAGATTTTGCCAGGCACAGAGGTGAGATTGACTGGTCTGTAGTTTCCCGGCTCATCCATTTTCCCCTTCTTGAAAATGGGGGTTGTTTTTCCCTTTTTCCAGCCACTGGGACCTTCACCTGACTGCCATGATTTTTCAAATATGATGGACAGTGGCTTAGCAACTTCATTTGCAGCTCCTTCAGGACTCTCGGATGGATTTCATCAGGTCCCATGGACTTGTGGACGTTCAGGTTCTTAAGATGTCTCGAACCAGATCCTCTCCTACAGTGTGGCCAGGGTCTTAATTCTCACAGTCCCTGCGTCTGCCTTCCAAGACTTGGGCGGTGTGGTCAGAGCATTTGCCGGTGAAGACTGAGGCAAAGAAGTCATTAAGAACCTCAGCCTTCTCCAAATCCAGGGTAGCCAGTTTTCCCGATAGCTTTTGGAGGGGGCCCATGTTGTCCCTAGCCTGCCTGTTATTTGCAGTGTAGCTATAGAATCCCTTCCTGTTATCTTTGACATCCCTAGTCAAGTTTAATTCTAAGTGGGCCTTAGCTTTCCTTAACCTGGTCCATAGCTTCCTGGACAACATCCCTGTATTCTTCCCAGGCCACCTGTCTTCCTTCCACCTTTTGTAAGCCTCTTTTTTCCTTTAAATTTTCCTCAGCAGCTCCTTATCCATCCAAGGAAGTTTCCTGGCCCTCCTGTTGCACTTGCTTCTAGTTGGGATGTAACACTCCCAAGCTTACAAGCTACTACAGTAGGTGATCCCTGAATATCAACCAACAGTCTTGATGTGGTACATGGAGGGATGTCACTTCATGACAGTGGCTAGAGTGCAAGAAATTATGTATTATTCAAAGCTGTACAGATTTTTATTAGCCTGCATGGAGTGTAGTCTTGTTTTCTGCAATATGGTAGAAGTTTCATATCACAGATTCATGGAGTATTTGAGGTTAGAAGGCATCTTTTAACGTTATCTATTCCAACCCCCTGCTCATGGAGGTTCAACCAGAACAGGTTGCCCAGGACTGTGTTCAGTCTCGTCTTGAATATTTTCACAGATGGAGACCCTACAACCTCTCTGGGAAGCATATGACAGTGTTCGAACCACCTTCAGAGTAAATAAAAGTGTTTTTTTATGTCTTTCATTGGACTCACTTCACTAATTCCCTGTCTTCTTGTACTGGGGAGCCCAGCATTAAACACAGTTACAGATCATGTTATACGTTAAAATAAAGTATGTGGGTATGGAAACTGATTCCATTCTTCTGAACAGGAGTAAGTTACTTAACACAAAATGTTACTTCAAGCTGAAAATATGGGAACAAAGAGGTCTTTGAAGATAGGATCGACTCATAGCAAGGCAAGACTAGGAACTAAGGACAGATATAGCACTCAGCTATATTAATATCATAGCATGCTACTTTTAGGATCAAGAATTTTGATTAACTCATTCTGGAGAATATTGCTGTAATTTTCATGAGTGCTGCCACAAAGGAACTAGTTTGAATAATATTTGTGTAGGAATTGTTTCAGGAAGTTTTTCAAGTCCCAGATACCCTACAAAGTAGTAGTATAAAATTTCCCTATCCCAAACAGCATACAATTAAGCAGAGAAAGAAAAGGCTAGTAGGGGAATCATGACTAACCAAGACCAGAAGCACGAACAGAGTTAGCCTGTTTTTTAATCACCTGATTCAGGTCATTAGCCATAGTACAGTACTGTCTCTTGCTGACCATAAACAACAGGTGAACAGGCTACATTATGTAATGGCTTAATAGAATCTAGAGTTTTGTAATCTTATCAGGGAAATTGGAAAGCATCAGTGTTGAATACAATCTGGATTTTAGGAAAAGCTTTACATGAAAAAGGCTGAGTGACACTAGCTGCCTTCTTTGTTATGTTTGTTTATTATATGTTATCTTAGAGCAAATATAAAAGCTTTGGTTCTCTGTTTTACAATATTAAAAAAAAAATCCTCCTGTGTCCTTTTCTCTTTCAGTAACACCTTCCTACCTGCTTTTGGATGTCACAGACAAAGACTTTGCCAATGGAGTGATTAAATGATGTGCAGTCTGTCCTTAGCAGTGAAGGTGATAATTACACAGAGAATAGCAACTAAGGAGTAAGGATGTTCCCCTGGAACAGGTCTCAGAATAAAAACATCAGATGTGTGTTGCTCTCAACAACACTGGGCCTCTCTTCATTGCTGCCCCATCACTCCTCTGAAATTGATTCCATTTCATCCTCTTTAATGAAGTTTTGCAAAAAATGCTGCTAAAGAATTTCAATGTTTTCTTCTCTCCCAGTAGCTGACTTTCTCAAAGCTGCTGAAAATAGCTACTTCTGTTCAACAAAGCATCAAAGTGAAGCAGCTACCAGAAGTTAGATTCTATAGTTTTATTAACCAAAATGTTTTCAAAGATTTTTTTTAAAACACATTCCCTTTCATAAGATGAACTTTTTTATTTCACTTTGTAATTCCAAGAATGTATCTCATTCTGTGTAATATGAAAAAACATTTATGGCCCAGTCACACGCTTCATTAAGCATGGGATGTTTTCTTTCTTACATTATCTTTGTTCTAGGAGAGGTAGCATTATTTGCACGTCAAAAAGGAAAAGCAAAAGGCACACTGAAATGAACTGTTTATTCATAGAATCATAGAATTATAGAATACCAGGTTGGAAGGGACTTCAAGGAACACTGGGTTCAACATTTCTTGGCAAAAGCATGGTCTAGACAAGACATCCCAACACCCTGTCCAGCTGAATCTTAAAATTATCCAAAGTTGGGGAATACATCTCTTCCCTGGAGAGATTGTTCCAATGGCTAATTGTTCTCATTGTGAAAAATTTTCCTCTTGTGTTAAGCTGGAATCTCCCCAGGAGTAGCTTGTACTCATCACCCTTCATCTTTTTCATGTGACTTCTTGTAAAAAGAGAGTCTCCATCTCCTTTGTAGCTGCCCTTCAAAGACTGGAACATGGTGATAAGCTTAGCCATGACCCTTCTCATCTCAAGGCTGAACAAGCCCAGTTCTCCCAGTCTTTCCTCATATGACAGGCTTCCCAGTCCTTGGATTGCCTTTGTGGCCTTTCTCTGGACCATCTCCAGCCTGTCCACATCTTTTTTTGTACAGTGGGGACCAAAACTGAACACAGTATTCCAGGTGTGGCCTGACAATAACTGGGTAGAGTGGGATAATAACTTCTTTTTCTCTTCTGGTGATATCTTTGTTGATGCAATCCAGAATCCTGCTGTCTTTCTTTGCCACAGCAGTACACTGTTCACTCATTTTGAACTGCTTGTGCATCAGGACACCCAGGTCCCATTTCACAGAGCTGCTCCCCTGCTGGCTAGGTCCCAGCCTGTGCTGAAATCCTGGATTATGTTTCCCTGGGCAAAAAAAATCTGACCCTGGTCCTTGTTTAATTTCATAAGATTCTTGCTAGCCCTCTCTTCCTGCCTATCCAGGTCATCCTGCAGGGTGGCTCTCCCTTAAGTGTCTACTTCCACAGCCAGTTTGGTATCATCAGCAAACTTGGTCAGGGTACATTTGATCTCATCTTCCAGACCATTTATGAAGACATTAAATAATGTTTAGCCCAATAATGATCCCTGGGGAACCCCAGTAGTGACAGGTCACCAGTTTGAAAAGGAGCTATTCACCACCATCATCTTGGAGTGGCTGGTCAGGCAGTTTCTCCTCCACCACAAAGAACACTTGTCTAAACCATAGTGGATCAGTGTCCTTTAGGAAGGGATTCTGAGAAACTGTATTAAAAATCTTGAAGAAATCCAGATAGGCAATGTCCGCCACTTGCTCTGCATCAGCTAATCAGATTACTTTATTGTAATAAACATTCAGGTTTGTCAAGATGATTTGTTCTCAGTGAATCCATGTTGGCTTTTCCCAGTCTTGTGCTTCATTTGACTTGGGATAGCTCTCTGGAGAATTTGTTCCACATCTTTCCTGGGGACTGAAGGGCCTATAATTTTTGGAATTCCCCTGTAAGGTCTTCTTGTAGATGGGGGTGACATTTGTCTTTTTACAGACTTCTGGGATTTCTCCTGATCTCCACAAATTCTCAAATATTATGGAGTGGCCTCATAATGTCAGCCAGCTCTCTCAACACCCTCAGGTGGATACTGTCAATGCCCAATGATTTCTAGGGGTAAAGCTCCCTTAATAGTTCATGTGCTAACTCTTCCTTCACTGATCGGTGGGTCTGTGCTTGCATCAACCTAGATTTCTTTTCCCAAGGCCTGCGATCCAACAGTGCTGGAAAGAGAAAGGTGGAGAAAGTGTTGAGAGCCCCTGTGTGGGGCTCTTTTCAGTGTGTCGTGGTTTAAAGCCTCTCAACCACACAGTTTTGCTCACTCACTCCCCCTTCTTTCTCGCCCCCTGCTCCTTGAAGGATGGGAAGGAGAATCGAAAGAATGCAACTCCCACAGGTTGAGATAAGAACAGTTTAGTAACTAAGGTATAACACAAACCACTTGTCATGGATTCAGCAGCAGCAGTCATTTTTCTCCTTCTTAGTGGCTGGTGCAGTGCCGTGTTTTCAACTTTTGTCCTGGGAACAGTGCTGATAACACCGAGGCCATTCAAACCCTTCAGAACTCTCAAATGAGGCTGCTGTACTTGTCACTGGGGCTGGTGTAGCTGCTGTGCTTGCCGGCTCTCTCACCACCAGCTGCTCTTTGTCTGAGTCCAGATCTTCCTCCTCTGCCTTGCTGGGAAGTGCTGCATGGTCTCCTGCATCCTCCTGGGGCTTGGGCTTGCGGGATTCTGCGGGCGGCTGCTGGCGAATGCTCTCGGCCACCACAGGGCTTGGCTCCTCTGCCATCTTCTCCTGCTGCTCAGCAGCTGCTGGGCTGGGCTCGGGGGGGAGGGGGACTCAGCTCCTCCACCACCTTCCCCCTCCACTTGGCAGCTGTGGGGCTTGGCTCCTGGTCCCCGGAGCCATGCTCCCAGACCGTTTCAGCTACTGGCAGCTCCCGAGGCTGCCCCCCCTCTGCTCCCCACAGCCTCACGAAGATGGAGGCGAGGATAAGGGCCAGGACAGTGTACGGCCAGGTACAAGTCCACAGTCCACATCCATCCACTCCTGCTTCTGGAGCCCGCCTGTATTACAAGCCATTCCAATAAAGTACAATGAAACAAGAACCTTAACCCAATATCCATATCAGAAAAATGCTAAGATAACAAAAACTGTAAGAAAGGTACAAGAGGCTGAAACAATGAACTCAAGAGAATCAAGAGCAACAACTTTGAGAGCCAATAAATCAGCATTGTGATGAGTAACTATTAATGCTGTCGTTATCTCAACCTTTCCTGCCTAATGTTGGGCACCAAAATGAACTGTTGTGGTTTAAGCCTCTCAAACTCACCCAGTTCGCTCACTCACTCCCCCCTCTTTCTTCCTCCAGTCCCGGGGGGATGGGGAGGAGAATCAAAAGAATGCAACTCCCACAGGTTGAGATAAGAACAGTTTAGTAACTAAAGTATAACACAAATCACTACTGCTACCACCAGTAATTATAATGATAAGGGGAGTACAAGGGAAGAGAATACAACTGCTCACCAGTCTTTGGTCAGTTTGGGTCAGGTGTCCTGTCTCTGCTTCCTCCTGGCTTCCCCTCCTCCCTGGAAGAGCATGAGACTCAGAAAGTTCTTAGTCAGACCAAAACACTGTAAGCCGGTAACTATAAACATCGTGTTATCAGTGCTGTTCCCAGGCCAAAAGTCGAAAACACAGCGCTGCACCAGCTACCAAGAAGGAGAGAAATGACTGCTGCTGCTGAACCCAGAACACAATGTTATTAGTGACTACTTCCCCTCTCATGCTTAACAATGGGCCAGTATTTTCCTTCCATTTCTGCCTTGTTCTTTATGCACCTTTCTCATAGTTTTTGACACCTCTGGTAATTTCAATTTTAACTGAGTTTTTGCTTTTCTAACTGTGCCTCTGTGCTCTGGCAATGCCATTGTGGTTCCCAATGGGTATTCATATGCTTTTCCATCTCTGGTATGTTTCTGGTTTTGAGTAGACTCTGAAGCTCCCAGTTAAGGGGGTCTCTTCTTCCACTTCTCCCCCTACCTTTAAAGGGGTTGATCTGGTTTTGTGCTGCCAGGAAAGACTTTCTGATAATCTTCCAGCACTCACGAGCAACTTTATTCTCCATAGAAACTTCCCACAGAATCCTTTCCAGCTGAGCTTTGATAGAGCTAAAACCTTTGCTCTACTAAAGTCTAAAACCTTTGCTTAGTAATAACCTTCAATGTGATCAGCTGGATCTCAAAGTCCACTATATTGTGATTACTGCAGCCAAGCCTACCACTAACCAAGATATTACAAAGCAGGTTTTCTCAGTCTGTGAGTAGCGAGTCCAGCATTGCCTCTTTCCTAGTTGGCACATCTAATATTTGTATGAGGAAGTAGTATTTTATGCATTCCAGGAACTTGATTGATGATGTAAACTGCTGTACTTTTCTTCAAATGAATGTCTGGGTAGTCAAAGTCACCCATAAGCACCAATTTCTGGTGCTTAAGTTATCCAAGTATTATTTTTATTTAGATATTCTTTTCTTTAATATTCTTTAATTTAGAGTTGTATTTTTGAGCCCCCTACTTCAGAATGGTTGAAATAAAATGCAAGAAAAACCTCAGAATCTCCCAGGCACCTCCTCAGAAAACTAGGAATTCTCAAGCAGTTTATCTTAAGTCAGAAAAGAGGAATTGTCCTAAAGTTTTGTCCTGGTTTCCTCAAATAATAATGGTTTTCTAATGTCATTTACCTGATGTTTGTCTGCTGACAAACTGTTAGAGTGGAAATTTATTTCAGATAGAAACACAATAACTGCAAGAAACACAGTGCAGTCTGCAGGGCAGAATACTAGAAATTTTTCGATGTAGTATAAGTGCAACAATTCTGCTAGTGAAATCCCTTTAGGGGTTGCCAGTGATTATTCAGTTTATCTGTTACAGTACCATATGCTGGACAAAAAACGATATCCAATGCAACTGTTAAATCATATGCCAATACCAGCTATCTCTTGCCCCTCTTTATCTAGAATAAATACTATTATAAATAGTGCCATTATTTGATGTAATTGTAGTAGACCTCTTAAATCTAAAACCAGAGATGGAAATTTTAAAACTGGTAAAGTATCTTTATTAGTTATCCAGCAAAATTAGTCATGTTATACTTACTCGCAATAGGCTTATTATGTCCACATATTTTTTATACCATAAATGAGAATACTGAGAAATAGAAGTTAATTTGTAATTTCTGAACTCATAAACACTTGCCAATGAACTGAAGAACCCTATAAAACATGTAAGCAAAGTATAATTTCTCATGTTACATTTCCTTCCTTCAGGAAACCTTAATTTTATTTAGCAACACCAGTAGTATGTTTTTTTGTTGCTATTGTTGTTTTCCAAAGGAAAAGAGAGAGAAGAATCTTGCCAGCTTCGAATAATCTTTTCTTGTTTTTTGTTTCCCCTTAGTGTACTTAAAATTGTAGCATTAAGATAGGTGGTTTATAAAGAGATAAGATACAAGTGTTGTTTCGAAAAGCATAAACAAACCGCTTTGCCAGTACATTTAAATAGTTAAGGCTACAAGGATAGACTTATCCCGGAAAATCTTATTTTATGTACAATCTGGGTGGTGAGGGGAATTTTCAAAACCAAATGATCTCATGCTGATTCTACATTACCTATGTTGTGCTGTAGAAAAATAGAAAAAAAAGAAAAAAAGAAAGATATGAGAAAAATACAGGCCTCTTGTTCTCAGTAAATCTGATCCATCCATTAGGACAGCTATCTTATAAAATATTTATAATCAGTTCTGTCTTGGGATCATGAAGTTTGCTCTCTCCCAGTGATATTTGATAAGAACTATTGTACCACTTCAGCATTATCTCCATGGATCAGATTGTGATAGTATTATTTGCACAAATACAGTTTAAGCATCTACAAATCATTTTACACCAGAAATCCACCACAGAATTGATATAGAACAGAAAAAATGAGCCTGAGCAAACACAGAAACACATACAAGGCATAATCTTCCCTCAGTGGCATTGCTGAATATTTGCTTTACTCTCTTGAAATATATGAAGCATATTTCTCCCCTCCCGCTGTAAAACTCTGCCCATGGGGCTTTGCAATAATGACAACTACCTTTAAAAGAAACCCTGTTGCTTTATGTTATGATACTAAAATCAATATTTATGACAAAGAAATAGTGCGTAAGCCTTACAGTCCCAACAACAACCATTATTAACACAATGCAGTTAAGTGCATTTCCCTGGTCAGGTTAAAATTTCAGTCCCACCAGTAACCATAAATAATGGTTTAGACATGCAATAGCTAAGCCATACGCCAGGTAAGTTCTAAAAGAAGCTGTTATTATACGTGTCTCTGTACACAAAGAAGAATTAAGATAGCTTTAAAGACTCTCTAAAGGTATTCAGATTTAATTAGTTGAGAGCAGCTCTATGGTGAAGTTTCTGGGTTTAGTAATTTATTATGTTATTTCAGCATACAAAAATATGAACAAACATGCACTGAAAATGTATACCTACCTGATTGCAAAATTCAGCAATATTAAGATTTATTATTACAGAAATCCTCCAAAATTCATCCTAGATTTGGGCTCAGACTTATTCGCATGAAACCGATAATCTTTATCATATGTCATTGTCAGTGGTTTAAGCTTCTAAAACTCATGAAGTTTTATGCACTCACTCACTCCCCTCTTTTCTTCCCCCAGTCCCAGGGGGATGGGGTGCAGAATCGAAAAAAATGCAACTCGCACAGGTTGAGATAAGAACAGTTTAGTAACTAAGGTATAACACAAATCACTACTGCTACCACCAGTAATAATACAATAGAAATACAAGGAAAGAGAATACAACTGCTCACCAAGTCCAACCCAGCCAGTGCACCCCCCCAGCAGCGAACCCCCCACTGCATCACCTCACCCTTCCGGGTCTCTGCTCTCCGTTTTCACATTCTGGACATGACGTGCTGTGGTGTGGAATAACCTCTTTGGTCAGTTTGGGTCAGGTGTCCTGTCTCTGCTTCCTCCCGGCTTCCATCCTCCCTGGCATAGCATGAGACTCAAGAAAGTCCTTGGCCAGACAAAACACTACCAAGCAGTTACTGAAAACACTGGTGTTATCAGCACTGCTTCCCAGGCCCAAAATCAAAAACACAGCACTGCACCAGCTACCAAGAAGGAGAAAAAATGACTGCTACTGCTGAATCCATGACAGTCTTAAATTAAAATTCCCATTTAACTTTCATATATTATAAGTACAATTAGGACAACAGCTTATCTAACTGAAATTGGTGGGAATGACCTCTGAATACCCAATCCAATCCAATTTTGTTATCAATGAAATTTCCAGGTCATTTGTCTGGGCTATCCACCTGTCCTCCCCACTACAGGAGATTTTAACTTCAGTGGGAATCTGAAAAATTTTAACATACAAATTTCAGTTTTATGGCAACAAATACTTTGCTAAAATCAAAGATCTATTCTGACAATTCCCTGAAGTACTTTCAATTTCCTAAATATTCTTAATTCAGCATTTTGGAGTAATTTTTTTCAGAAAAATTTAACCAACCTATGAAGTAGGTATCTTTAACCTATTCAAATGGTGAAAGTTTTAGAACTTCTCAGTCGCTGCATATTGGTTATGCCAGAGTTGTGTTGCTCCTTCAGATACATCTTTTTCTAAATCCAAACTAGAAGATACAGGCTTAATTTCCAATTCTTACTCTAATACAAGAACTTTAATAGCCTGAAGCAATATTCCCTAAAGCAAAAGCAAAGCTATATTTAGGCAAAGAAATTCCTAGCTGCTGTGAAACCCTCTCTACCTCATAGCACATCTCACATTTCCATGCAGTGTTGTTCAATTTTCCAACTTGAAGTGACATCTTCAAAGGGCTGTGCTAGAAAGCTGCAGCATGTGCAAACACCATTATGAGAAAAACTCTCACTAGAATTGGGTTGACACTGCCTGAAACAGGCATCAGGCAGGCATCACCCTTAGAAGAATGTCCCAGCTTTCTCTCATTCCAGAAGTGTTAGGCAGCAAGATAAGCTGAAGCAGCCCAAGCTATAAACACATATTTCAAAAATGAAACAGTAAGGAGTGTCTCAGATAACCAGGACAGAACCAGTCTTCCTTAATGTCATTCCTGGTTTTCTCATATGATTTATACCCCCCTTTTAAGTTTCACAAAGCTCTTCTTTATGAAAAATACTTGTCAGGCATAGTGGGTGTAGGTAGCCTCTAAATGTTTCTGGTTTTTTTGCTTTGGCACTAGCGTCTTCAGAAGGAGAGAGAGGGAGTCTTAACTGGGTCTTAACCCAAAATACATTTATATTGCCTTCAAGTTCTGGGATATTCCTGGCCTCACCGCTGAAAATAACAAAATAACCATCCTATTTCCCAACATTTTCCCCATGCTGAGCTATTGCTCAAGGATTCTGCAGGTGTTTATTCAGTAGAAATTTGCAGATATCTTTCGGGATGAAAAAGACCTAACTCAGGAAGGCAGAACTGAATGCTTAAGTGACCTGCTGAATTTACAGCAGTGGAGACTGTAAGTTACTGAGTAAAATCTGCACTCAAATATAAAGTCAAATGTTAAGAGTACAGAAATAATGGATTATCTTTGATTTTAAAAATGTGTGGGGTTTGTTTTTTGGTTTTGTGTTTTTGGGGTTTTTTGGGTTGTTTTTTTTTTGTTTGTATTTTTAATGAGTGGAAGAGTGATATTTTCCTCCTTAATAATCATCTGTCACACAGATGATGACAAATCAAAAAACTTGATTTCTTCAATCTGAACAGGTCTATCTTCAAAGATTTTGTTATTTTTTTATTTAGTTGGCTGAGACACAAAGGCATTTTAGCAGTTAGCCAAAAAACCCCAAAGAAAATCTATCCTCGGATAAGGATTTACACATGAAATGCAGATATTAAAGAAAGTGAAAAGCAAATTTGATTATTGCTGAGCTGAATGTCATGATTTTGAATCGGGTTTCTGCTATTGTCTGAATATGAAATTTCTATTTGTGCTTAGAGGAAAGAAAATCCTGGTATTTCCTTTTTTTCTGCACAGTTTTACTTGTCCACCATCCCCCTTTTGAAATTAATCTTTAACTGAAAATCCATGTTGCATAAACAACCTGACAAGAGGGCTGTTGATCCTAATGTCTTCATAATTTTAAGAATCAGAGAGCTGTGTCAAATTTAGGAGCCGTATTTGACCTCTTTTCTAATACTCATTCAGATATTTAGACCGATAAGAGATTTTTCCACTGGATTATCTTAAAATATAAATCCAATAAATTGAGGAAATTCCTAAGTTTGCAAGAAGACAATCAGTGGCAGCAGAGTTTCCATTTTAGTTTGTGTTTTTACATACATGAAATCCTTCTGCCATTGTTAATAGTATCAAGAAATGGGTTGAAAAGGTTTAGGATACTTTTTTTAATAGTGTACTGAATCACTTTATCCTTTTGTTAAAATGCTGCGATCATAGCAAACTACCCTTCTGCAGGATACTCATTCCCTTTTGCATCTATTTCAGAAGCAAAACCTGAAGAATTCTAGTAAGAGGAAAGAGAGCACATTGTCAACATGGTAAAGCAGAATAGCAAGGACTGTAGGCAAATAAAACAGAACAGACAGGCTGTGAGACTCTGCAGTCCCTTCCACAAATATGTTTTCATGTTTACATTACCTTGCACAGCACAGATATGCTCCTACCTGAACGTTAAAGCTAAAAACTTAAGTGTATTTTTTCGTATACAATCTATACCAGGTTCCAATTCTTACTGCTGTAACTTGTTTACAAAGACCTATATCTGCCTCACAGATGGTGTCCAAGCCAGTGTTTCCATCTGTAGACCTCTTCTGAATCTTTTTAATCTGTGACAAATTAAAGCAATGTAAGATTTCAGTCTATTAGGGCTATCATTGTCCAGAGTGGGAAAATCTTTATATATAATTTTTTTTTTTTACCAGTTATTGGATTTTCAAAAAGCATGTTGAAATACATCCAGAGAGATTAACATAGTACTGGGAAATCCGCCAGTTTCATTTTATTGCTTGCATTACAGTAACACTTAAATGCTTTATTGGCAATGCCTGTACCAGTAAATTAATCTGCATAGAGGTATGGGAACAGATGCTGCCACGCAGTCATTGCTATTATTACCTTGGTAACATGAGTGTCACCTGGGACAAAAAAGCTAGTGTCTGCACATACAATTCCTGGGCACAATTCAGCAGACAGCACTGACCAAAAATAGTCTGAAAGCACCCTACTTTGAAGGGTAAGATATTTACCCTTCTGGATGTGAGCTGTGACACAAAACTTGCTCTCAGAGCTAGAGAGCAGTCCCTGGTTTGGTTCCTTTAGTAATATAAATGTAATTATTACAGCCCTATATCTTATTGCAGCCAAAATAAGTTGTACCTATCTCAAGAAGCTAAATGCGATGATGTAAAAGGAAAGCAATAAAAGGAATCTCAGAAAACATCGTTGAAATTCATGCCAACACAGCAGGATCCTGCTGCCTCCTGTTGTCTGGATCTGGTAGAGATTTATGACAGTACAAATGCTAATAGTTGGCCATTAGCTTTAATAATTACGCTTATATCCTCTGCTTTCAGATTCACTGAGATTATTTTACATAACGTTGGTTCCATGTTATGCTTTTCCTGTTATATTTTTTCACATTTGCAGTATGAAGGATAGACATGGTGTAGACAATAAAACAACCAAAATCAAACTGAACAAAAGAAAAAAACCAACAAAAAGTAAAAACAAAACCAAAGACAAAACCAAACAAAACCCAAAACCAAAACCCAACCCACAATAAAGAAGTAGGATGAGAAGAAACAAAAACTTATTCTGAGGAAAGAAGAAAGGAGAAGAGGAAGAAAAACAAAGGAAGAAAAGACAAGACACTGAACTGAAAGCCAAATAACATAGAACTGCATGTAGGGAAAGAAAACAAACTCTCTTAATATGCTGGTTTTGCAAAAATATATACACATAACTCTTTGTTTTTCCTGCTGGAGACTGTATAGCAGCCAAGGATGTGTGAATAGATCTCTACTCCTAGGGAACTCCTTCTGTCAAAATATTCTTGCCCTGCTGAATATTGTATGAATATAAAACATGCCTGTTGGAGAGGCATGTTGAAATAGCATGGGGACTTATATCTGCCTAGTCAAACGTATAACACTTTCAGGCAAAAGCACACAAGACAGTCTATAAAAAGAGGAACTGAACATTTATATAAGCTATACTTCAAGATTTGTTGAGAAAAATCTGTTTTAAAAATACAGACACTCCGAATTCCCTTGTTACTCTGGTTATTTAAGATGTCAGGCCTACAGTTTTTCTACTATGGTTTATATTTACAGTTCACCTCTAAATTCCCTAAGTAACAAATATTCCATTATGCCCTTAAATATGGATGTGAAGTTTCTCAGGGAAAAAAAAAAACAAAACAAAACAAAAAAGAAATTCACCAAACTGAAAGCTGCCTCTTTGTTTTCTTTTCCTTCTTATTTTCCATTATTCCCATCGCTGTTCTAGGTGTTTGGGATGGAAAACATCATAAAAAGAACGTGTGGGAACATTGCACTCCTTCTGTGCGTTTCTATTGTGCCAAGTCATTAAGTTTGCTACCTATTCAATATTCAAATATTAAGCAGATTTTTCTTTTTCAGACTTTCAGCTTAGTAAGAATGTCAAATCTTGTGTCAAATTCTTCCAGAACTGCAAAAAGGTTAAACTCAAGTAGTGTTTGTAAAAACAAAAGAGAGATATTTTTGAAATCTTTACCCTTGTAAGATAAAGCCTTTTTTTTTCAGTCAGAACAAGATTTCCTTCACTATCAGATGTGACACAAGAAATCATGTCAGTGCAGTGCTGTGCTACATTAGCAGATTGACCTCCTAATGGATAGGTAATTTGCCTTTGATGTTTAAAGGTCATTAGTTTCCTGCTAAGCTTCTATTTTTTCCCATGCTGCTCTTTTACGTAGATGTTTAACCTTGAATTCATAGGTTGCTTTTTCATCATGTATAAATGTTTAATATTGAATTCAGTGCCTGTCATTTAATAACTAGAAGAAAGACGTTCTGCTATCAACTTCACCTGAGGACATTTAATTCTTCATTTATTCAAAGATCCTATGATCTCCTGCCCCTCCCACTTTAATTGGGAAACTGTAATTATTGATAAACACAGACGTATAAAGTACCCAGATGATAGAGGTTAAAAGAAAATGGTAAATTGGTTCCCCATAGGGCAACTTGGCAAACACTTCCAGCAATATATTTTTACTCAGACATCAAATAAAACAACAATAGTCAGGGCCTAATGAATTTATATCACATTTTATGTCTTTCTACACATCACGATGTTTTGTTGTCTGCTGGTATTTTTAGAGATTTCCCTTGTTGATAATGTTTTTGTGTTGCGACCAGGTCCAATTTGGCTTTCAGCTAAGCCTTTGAATTTTTTATAATAAAGTAATTTACAGATGCTAGAAGATAAATTAGCACTGCAAATGCAGTTAAATTGCATAATCACACAGATTGATTTTGTGTTAGCCTTTGAGATGTATAGATACCTTGTGGCTTCTCTGTCAAGAAAAGGCAGTGGAAGCAAAAACCTTTCAATTTCTCTGGAAAACAAGGAAAAACATGTCAAAGGACCAGAGAAATAGTACAGCTGTTTGACTGAAATACCTGGTTTATAAATGTTCTATATACATGTAACATTCAATACTGACATTAACTGACCCCCCACACCCGGCATATTCCACAAAATACTCTTTCATATAAAGCACAATTTGTATGTACAGCAAAGAGAGGGATTTGTTTGTTCGGTAGCTAGTTTGTTTTGGCATTGTCATTGATTTGGAAGGAAAAAAAAAATAGATATCAGTGACTCTTGCAGATTTGTTAGGTTCAGAAGAGACTTCTTGAAACCATTAAGGCATCCCAGGATTAATGTAATTAGAATATGTTCAGGAACACATGCAGAATACAAAATTATCCCTCTTTTGGATAAAAGCATTTCAGTTAATATAAAGAGCTGTTAAGTTTTGCATGAGAGTAAGTGCAACATCACTACTGGCGTCTTATGAGCAGAACACTCACTTGCAGGGACATTCAGTGTTTACCACAGCTTTCTTTTAGTATGTTCTATGTTGTAGTCATAGAGATAGATGTGCCAAGAATGTAAATGTCTCAGGTGGGATTTTTACAGATTCTAGGTATCCAATCTATGATCCAAACTCATTGTCCTCAGCTCCTGGCTAAGGTAGTAGGCACCCCTGTATTTTTTGCTGGAGTGAGAATAAAGTACTTCAGTCTACAAGGAAAAACTTTGCAATAATTTGTTTTACTGCATTGAGAAACACAGGGCTTTTTGTTGTATACTTAAAGACACAAAGCAATGACAAGAAATGCAGGGCAAGCCCTGGTGACGGAGATAAGTGAACAATGCATTAGTGATCTGGAAACAGTTTACATTTAATAACTCACTAATGCTCACTTTAAGTCACCATCGCTGGTGACTTATTCACATGCTCTGATCTATCTGTCTTTCAGCTTATGTTTTAATGTTTTCAAAAGAAAATGTATGAATTCATCATTAAAGACAGGTAAATCACAACCTCGTATAGAACCCATAGCAACAAAGAAGACAGGAACAGGATAAAAAAAGTGGGGAAAAAAGTTTACAGGGCAAATATACAGACCTGGATGAAAAAGCTTGTAAAAAACAAATAATCAAAAAAAAAGGTAAATATCTTGAAAAACAGGAAAGGGGAGGCAATAAATGAAGTAATGCATGGGAAATAGGGAAAATGCCTGTGTAGCGTGACTTTACAGAATTCAGTTGATTCAGTTTTCCTGAAACTATAATGTAATATCTATATGGAAATACATGGCTGGATGAGGATTTTATTTTGTCATACATTTATATTGCTTTATTTTGTGGTGTTTTGATTGCTTTTTACTTTTAAGATTGTCTTCTTACATTTAGCTCACTAACAGTTATGGAGCTGAAATTCAGCTAATGAAATATAAGCATTCAGTGCCAACATATGCTTTTAATGACGCTTTCATGGGTAATTGCGAGTGCTTTGAGTAAGATGTGTTGACAACTTTCAATAAAACTCACCTCAAAATAAGGAAACAAGAAGCAATGTGACATCTGTAACTTATATTTTTATGTCAAATATGTTGATGAATATGGTAAATGTTGTGAGTGTTTTCTGAGAGCACACTGAGAAATAAATTACTAATAATTGAAACTATAGGACAAAAAGAATATGTTCCCTTCTATGTTACGTGAAAGGTTTTTTAAAAAAATCTCAAATACTAAAATTTTACTCTCCAAAACCAGTTTAAAGAAACAAAGAGTACTTTATCTAATTAAGTATATTCTCCATCAAGAGCAGGAGGTGAGATATATAAAATACTATGGAGGCATGAACTAGGTGAACCACTAGTTCACTTTGTGAAACCACCACTTAAGTCTTATTAAGGCATGGGTACATACATATATTATTATTTTATTTAGAGCCTGAAATCTAATCAGAGAATTTGCTGCATGTTCAAGAACATATTTAAAAAGATTTCTTCCAAGTCAGAACCTATGGTGGGCAGATTTTTGCATATGGGGCAAAGGACAATGTAACATTAAGGGAAAAAAACCCAGCAGCTTATATGAAAGGTGGTTTGAAAGTATATTAATAAGTTAGGAAGATACATTTTTGTCAGTCAAGGGGAAACTCAGCATTTAAATAGGAAAGTTACAGATTTTTTTGTTCTGTGTACAACTGTATTTAATCTAATACATCTCCTCAACTAAAACAGCTACAACCTAATGTTGATTGTTGCTGCACTGCTGGGAAACACTGATACAGCAAAAGCTGAGCACCCAGAAAAAGAGAGAGTCAAAGCATCCATGTTTAAAAAACAACAATAGAAGGCAATAAAAATAATGGAGGAAAAAAACCAAACAAACAAATACGAAAATTGGGGGTTATCTTTCTTTCTTTTTTTTTTTTTTTCCCTAGACTATATTGTTGCAACTGATCAATGTTTAAAAAAAGTGTTTCCTGAACAAGAAACAGAAGTTAAGCTAGAGTGAAGAATCATAGAATCACAGAACAGTTTGGCTTGGAAGGGACCTTCAGATATTATCTAATCCAAATACCTCTGCTGTGGGCAGGGCCTTTTTTACTATATTAGATTGCTCCAATCAGGAAATGATGGGCAACCAAACTTCTTTGGGCAACCTGCTCCAGTGTATCACTACCCCCATCATAAAAAATTCCCTCCTTTTGTCAAAACTAAACCTATCCTCTTACAGTTTATAATCATGGCCTCTTGTTCTGTCACTACAGGTCCTTGTAAAAAGTCTCTTTCTGTCTTTCCTATGAGCCTTGTTTAATATACTGAAAGGTGATAGTAAAGTCTGTTCTTCTCCCCAGCTCTCTCAGCCTTTCTTCATAGGACAGGTGTTCCACGCCTCTGACAATTTTTGTGGCTCTTCTCTGGACTTGTTCTAGCAGGTCCACTGTCTTTCTTGTACCGAGGGCTTCAGAGTTGAACACAGTACTCCAGGTAGGAGGTGTGAGAACAGAGTAGAGAAGAAGAATCACCTCCCCCAGTTTTCTGACCATGCTCCTTTTTATGCAGCCTAGGACACGGTTAGGTTTCTAGGCTGTCGCTGCAATGTGCATCAACAAGGAAGAACCAAGTTCAAACAACTGATGAAAAATGTTCTTTAAAGAGAGTAAAAAAGGAATTACAAAAAAAAAAAAAAAGAAAATAATTTGACACTTCTAAGACAGGAAGAAATTGCCTCTTCAGACTTTAGATGTCTAGGAGTTAACTGTCTAGGGCTAAGCATCTAGGACTATTGGCCCTCTGTTGTAAGGGCAGATTGGCAGGAAGCCTCCAGAGAGCTCATTATTCCTTTCATTTTGACCAATTTTCTGGCATGAACTGCCTTCCATACAGGCCTCTCTTCACTGAGTGTACAAGTAGCATGCATAAGTGAAGTTAGGTAAAAAGAAAACCATGTTACATGAGTGCTTTTTTTTTTTTTTAACCCATGTTACATGCTCCTTTTCACCCTTTATGTCTGACAATGAGACATGACATAGCTCACCCTTGAGACGGGATAGACTCATGTCCTCACATTGAAGGAAATAACATTATATCATTTTATAACATCATACCCTGCCGCTGGCAGCATATTCTGTTTTCTTTGAAAATAGTTCCCAGGTCAAGGTATTGATAAATTACATTTGTTATTTAATATGCAGTTGCAAAGAAAGTTCACAGGGTACAGAAAGGGATTAGACTCTTAAAAAAGATACTAAAAAAAGTTGTTCCTGATAACCCTACTAGTACTGACAATAATCAATGAAGACATTTTAAAAAACAGGTCTCCTTAGAACTATTTCATATCAGCGGACAGAGTGGTTTTGTAATATATTTAACAGTTTGTAGACTTATAAGAAATAAAACTAGAAAGACTTGCTCAGTGTGAGTCCTTAAAAAAAACATTGCCAGAATTATATAAGTTCCCATTTAAAACAACTATATTGTAAATCAAGAACCTGTTGGAATTGAACTTATTATACAATCTCTTTGAAGGAAATTATTTCCTACACTAATTAGTTATTGTTCTATCATTTGTGCTCTTGGTATTTGTTCCATACACTAGAAGTTTCTATCTCAGGGCAGAAATAAACACAAGTTGCTATACAGCTTACAATTTTGCCAGTAGAATTTTACCTTTTTTTTAATATTCAGTCTGCACTATACCATCGCTTCTGAATGACTTTTTTTTCACTAGCTCTTGTGTATGCTCTGCTAGTCTGTAAATTCGATAATAGTTCAAAGTGAAGAACATCTAGATAAATCAACAACACCAATTCTCATACAGCCTTACATTTACCTTGGAGGAAACTTATGCGAGAACTGACCAAGTTGAGCCTGGATTACATGATAAAACCTGACATTATCACTACACGAGGTGTGATAAATGAAGGCTACTACATCTCCAAAGTTCCATCATAATCCAATTGCATTCCATGCTCTTCCATCAAAAAAAATTCATATATTAGAGATGCTTTCCTGTGGTAAAGTTGCAGTCTATTTCTGGATGAGGTAGTTTCAGTTGCAATATCATTTTGCCAGTCTGGTTTTGTAAAGGCAGGTTTCTGTGAATGAAAGTATGTTCCTGTCTATCATATCAATGAAGAAAAAAAAATGTGCTACAAAACTGACCTTACTAGAAGGAAAAGAAACATGTCAGGCATCTGGAAGGAAAGAAAATATACACTTGGATGAGTCAAAAAGTACCAGGAAAAAATGAGAGAAATAAACACCCATTAAAGAAAATGAAAGGAAATTAAAGACACCTACATCGTTAAGGAGTCCTTTGTAAATACAGAAGTAGAAATAGTAACATAAACATTGAAATCTAGCTCCTTATTAACATCTCAGAGTTTCATACAAAACAGAGAAATTCAAGCCTAAAGGTAACAGAAAGCTCAGTTCTGAAATTTCTTCATGGTTGAGTTGATATATTCTGGGCTTGTTCCTTCCAGCTAAACTTAGTGTGCTTTGTTGTTTATAACTCTGGACAGGTCAGTACAGTAATCAGGGATCAGGTGCTGAGACTGTGGCTCTTCATGTGAGTCCAAATCCCTATGTCATCCAGACTGAGGAGGATACCCATTTTGCACTTCATACAATCTCCCAGTAATGAGTGACTTGACCTGGGACTTCCTTCACCCTGGTGAAACAGTTGCGTAAAACAATCGGTAGAAGCAATATCATAAACTGTGATCATACTCTCTCACACAGAAATATGTCAATAACACCTTCTATTATTCTGCTTCTGAGTTGAATGAAAACAGCATTTTATGAGTTCAGACTAAAATATGAATCCTGAAAACTGTAAGATGAATTAAGAAATGAGTGTCAATAATCTCATTTGACCCACACCAAAAATTTTAAAAGACACCTTGTAAGAAGAGGTCTGCATTCATTTTAGCAAGATGTTTCACTTGGACATGTTGACAGAACCATCTGAGCCCTCTGCGCCTCTCAGGAAAGTACCTTAACACTGCTGTGAAAATGGCTTTAGACAGAGATACGGGTCATCTCTCTTCTCTGTTGCTAAAATTGTATTTTTCTGTTTTGATTTGAATATTAAGACATTGAAGGATACTCAAATTGTCTTATATGCAGTACAATTAGAAATATGTGGTGACCAGGAAACTGTACTCCATTGGTATTTACAGTTTACGGATTTTTAGAAGCTTTTCCTGACTATTAGGTTATGGTTCCAAATGCCTTTCTAGAAGTGATTGCAATATTTGCCAGTATTGGAGAGGAGTGGGACATTATGGTATCTAATGGCTCCCCAGTACATTAGGCTGGGGATTCATTTCATTCAATTTTAGAAATCCTTGCTGTAGACATTAATAGCTAAGCTAATCGTTTGGGCTTGCATTATAGTCAATGGAGAAAATAATTTTATGTCTGGGAAATGATTCTTCTAAGGACATCTAGGATGATAGAATTGTAGAAACATAGAATAATTTGGAAACATAATAGTAGTTTGGAAAAGACCTTAAAGATTGTTGAGTACAAGTGTAAACCTAAAACTGTCAAGTTCACCACTGGCTGAGTCCACCACTGAACCACGTCCCTTAAGTGCTGCATGTATGCACTGCAATTCCACCAGGGATGGTGACTCAACCACTGCCCTGGGCAGCCTATTCCAATACTTGACAATCCTTCAGTGAAGAAATTTTCCATAATATCCAGTCTAAACTTCCCCTGGTGCCACTTCAGTCCATTTTCTTTTGTCTTATCACTTGTTACTTGAAAGAAGAAACTGACACCGCCCTCACTACAACCTTCTTTGAGGTCATTGTAGGGAGGGATAAGATGGAAAGGGGTTTGTACTGTAAAAACCACACTTCTTCACTGACTATAAGAACAAGTTTAAACATCTGGATCAGACATAATTCACTCCATAATTTATGTCTGCTTTTAAAGAGATAAATGTCACCCTGCATTATAAAGCCCCAAGGCAGTCATGTAAAAATTCAGGCAAGAATTTATTATTTTTAAAATTGTAGTAGTTTAATAATAGTTCTACAATTTCAGATGTTAAAATACTTCTATAATTTCAGATAGGAAAACTGCAAATTTTTTGTTTCCTGAGATTCATATAACTTTTCTTATTATTTCTCATATTAAGCAGCGTGATGGACTTGAAACAGTGATTTTCTTAATTAAGGATGATGAAAGGAAACATAACAATGAAAATAATTTGGCTTCCTAAAAAGGGTTTGTCTTTCAGCCCACACAGCCCATCAAAACTGTGATCACCAGAATGAACATTTCTATAAATTTCCCTGTCAGTTTAGCATCTTGCTAAATAGAAGATGTAACAGTTTTTTAAGCGGAAACCTGCAGGGCTAATTTGACTTCCAAACAAGTTACATTATGCTAAATTGTAGTATGGCTGATGTACCTTGACCTTCTTCAAATTGGAGGGATTTGGGGGTTTTTCAGTTTTGGGGGCATGTGTTTAAGTGACATTATTTATTGCTAGTTCTTTTTTCTTTCTTCTTCTTTTTTTTCCCCCAAATGGTAGACTTTCTTATAAGTGACTGTATGAATACATAGCTTTTCCTCATAGATTATAGTAAACATACTATCAAATAATACATCACACAAACTATTTTATGAGAAATATTGCATCTCACTGTAGCAGGCTACAAATTGCTTAAATATAAATGAAGCACTTACTTACTGAAAAAGAATAGAGGAAACCACATTAATGTATGTAAATAAAAACTCCAAACACCATTTTGTTTCATCTCCTTTGTACACAGCATGTGACATCACAAATATATGTACTGTTTTATTACAGGTTAGTTTCTAAAGCTCATTTCATTAACAGACTGCATGAAGAGCATAACATTTGAGAAAAATACTCTATTTTTTTGTTTTGTTTTTGTCATATGATAATCAACATGACCTGCTAGGCATAAAACCAGCTTTGATTATTTAATCCTTATTGGGAAGCATGCAGCTAGTTTTATGAAAAGCTAACTGCTGTGCAGGGCTTTACGAAGCAACAAGAAAAGCATACAAAAAAAGCTTGAGCAGAAAGATGGATAGCAAGAAAGAGAGAATGCAGAGAACATGAGTTGGTTCACCAAGAGGACAGAGGAGAGAAGTGTGTTTATTTAGCAGTAATTTGTCACATATAAAAGGAAAATAGAAAAGAGACTAAGACAACCTTCGCCCCTGTGTCCCACACAAGCCCTGAGCAGCTCCCTTTAAGCTTGTGGAAACAGGTCAGTTGTTTCCCAAAATGGCAGGTGTCGCACAGGTCTAAGTTTTTATTAATTAGTTCATGCTATGTTTAACATTGGAAAGGTAACACTTGCACTATGAGCTGCGGGATTATGCCATGGTTGTTTCATGAGACAGAAAACCCTTTGGCAGGCTACTTGTCACACTCGCTAACTCATCACTGAAGCCAAACTTTGATGCAAAATAATTAAGTTAGGATGAAACAAACATGGTTTACTGGACAGTAAGAGAGGAGGCATGTATAGGATACTCTGGAAGCATAAATGGAGACATTCAAGAAATTCAGAGAAAAATCATGAAAGTCTAAAAGATAGTACTAGTTGGAATTTAAACTGGAGAAACAGGTCCTACTTACTGCATGATAAGAAGGAAAATGGAAAAGTACAGAAAGCTTAGCAGGCCCAGGAAATATAATGAGCTGGATATAGCTGGAAAACTTAGATGCTAATAAAGGGAAATTATCAAAAATATAAGTCTTACTCTTCTTCCTTATGAGGCATCCACTTATGGCAATTTTTGGAAAGAGAATGCAAAATTTAATACCAAAAAAAAAAAAGCTCAATTAGTTGCCTTAAAAATCAGTAAAAGTATTTTATGCATAAGTAGCAACTTCAATTACAGCAGTATCTTTGTATGTGACTAGATACACCAAATACTGCATAACTTGCAGCAAAACTGCAAGATTTTATAGCATGGTTTCCTTCATAGGAGGTCAGAACTTAATCCCTGCACTAGTAAGTGGATTAATTATTTAGCATTTAAAAAGTGACACAAATATTACGATAAGAAAACACATTGAAAGTGTCAAGAAATATTATGCTTCCATGGAAAAATATTTGCATTCTGACAGAGTTGTAATCTCAGAGATATCTTTTATCTATTTTGCAAAGGTCAGGATTGCATGGTTGATATTGGCAAAACAATCCTTGCTATCCTCTGCTTTAGTTGCCCAGTCTGAACAGTTGTTCTGAATTAACTTTTCATGTAACAGGTAACATTGCGTGTTCATTCTGTATTTAGAAACCATTTTGAGTGAACTGTAGGTAACCAGAGAAGATACTCAACCTACTGTTCAAGGAGCCTTTCTAGTGAAACTGTCTGAATATAAGAAAAAACATTAAAATAATCAGCAAAATCTCATTTTTCTGTCAACAGATTGTCAGAGTCCAATACTATTTGACCAAGTTATTTTTTAATATTCCACATGATGAGGGTTAAATGTTTAACTACACTTACTTATAGATATCTGACATTACACAGGATTCTGACTTACCAGAGATGCATCAGGATGCTGAAATCACAGGGTAAGTACACTTAGGAGACTATAGCAATTGCAATATACTGTTGGATGACAATAAAAATGTGATGCCTGTTAATGGTGTCTATATGCTCACTGTCATAGAATCATAGAATAGTTAGGGCTAGAAAGGACTTTAAGATCATCTAGTTCCAACCCCCCTGCCATTTGCAGGGACACCTCACACTAAACCATGCTATCCAAGGCTCTGTCCAACCCATCCTTGAACACCGCCAGCGATGGAGCATTCACAGCTTCCCTGGGCAACCCATTCCAGTGCCTCACTACCCTTACAATAAAGAATTTCTTCCTCATATCCAATCTAAACTTCCCCTGTTTAAGTTTGAACCCATTACCACTTGTCCTCTCACTACAGTCCGTAATAAATAGTCCATCCTCAGCATCCCTATAGGCCCCCTTCAGATACTGGAAGGCTGTTATGAGGTCTCCACACAGTCTTCTCTTCTCCAGGCTGAGCAGCCCCAACTTTCTCATCCTATCTTCATACTGGAGGTGCCCCATGACACTGGGTGTTCCCAGCCACCAGGAAGAAGCACGTGGATTGAAACCAGCCCAATTCTGTTTCTCTCTTCAAAGTTCATTCTATTGGTGGTTCAGTTTTTACGCTGGGCTGAGCTAAGCCACATATGCACTTCCCCCATGCTGTTCTGGCTAGTTCAAGAAGACATTCACAACCTTTTGATTGACACCAGGAAAGACATTTACACAACTGCTAGATCCACTCAACTGATATAGATAGTTGATCCAGTCAATTGATACAGACATTTATCTAAAGCAAATGTCACCCTCTGGTTCCCTTTGTGTTGGGCTAAGTCTGGCTTTCCCTACAATAGCTCTGATCACTTCCTATGTTGTTCTTTCTTGGGCTCAGCTTCATGAGCACAACTCCTACGTCCATCTCTTCTGAGACTTCTTCCATTGTGTGGGTTTATTAGGAAACCACAAAGACTTTTACCCTTAATCTTCTAAAGAAGCAAACAGAATGCACCTCAGTTATCAGTAGTAACCTACAATTTTAATTGCAAGTGTGGTTAATATATGATTTTCCACAATGAGCAGAGGGGTGCAACTTTCACCAAAAAAATATAGAAATAAAGCAATAACTGGAGGAATAAAACCTTAAAAGCCAACTCATACTTCTATGCAGACTCTGGATATTCTTGTTATTCTTGCCTTTTTTACCCAATATTACTTTATTATTCAGAATGTACTCTGAGATTTTCCCATTTCAACAGAAGGGGTATTTGGTTTATTTCATTTGGTTAAAAAAGCAAAGTGTCTATCCAGAGGCCTACATCATTAACTGGTTAAACTATGAAATTATACCAGAAAATACCCTGCAGTATAATTTCTATTTCTGCATTATACTTAAATTTTCTTCAAAGTTAGTATTTATAAGATAAAGAAATCCTTTCTTTATGTCCTTACAAAGTCAAAGATTTTCTGAGAACTTCAGAATTTGGGAAAAATTACTTATCAGCATAAAATTTCTTTTTAGTCACAAAGTTGCAAACATAAACAACTTGTGGAGAGGAGGATTACAGGACCAAGTTTTCATCAATTTGATACCTAGTGACACCAATATAAATTAGAATAACTCCAAACATCCTCTGTGGGGTTGTGACAGATGCTCACCAGAGTATCTGTGATCAGAATCCACTCTTAAGACTTTAATAGCAATGTTACAGGAATATATCACCTACCATCAAACACACCGTATAGAATGCATAATCTTAGCTGCATACAGAGGGGAAAACTGCTGTTCTTTGCAATTCTAACAAAATCTGCAAAAGCGTTTAGATATACACTGCATAGACTGTTTTTCATGCTTTCTTTTGGTACTACATTGTTATTTTTCAGAGTTGTATTGATTTCTATTCTTTCTATGGTTTATTAATATCATAGAAAGGCTTCGAGTGTGTTAGTATAGAACCAAATAGAAATATCAGTGTGTCTTCACAGAAATAAGCAAACACTTCTTTTGTGATTCCATCTAGGCATATATGTGTGCAAAAAAATTAGACTACTGAAATATCATAGCCACATGATCCTTCACACATACCTCCACACCTGTTAAAGAACTTCCAGAAACTACTAGTACCCAATAAAACTGAAGCTTTCAAGCTACAGAATTAATAGACAGGTTTGGTTTTGTTTGGTTGGTTTTGTTTGTTTGTTTTTTTGTTTTCACAGTGATTTCACATCCAGGTTGAGTGTTTTCACCTTATAAACTTGTGATATGGAATTTATATTCCTTAGTAGTTGAGTTTGGGTTGATAGAAATTCTGTGCTCATCATAATCTGAGGATATGAGCTAGTGAAGATTCCTCAAGCGGAACACTTTTCAACTGACCCAGCTCTCAGGTGTAAAAATTCTTAGGATGTTTAACTTTCCTTTGCCACTTGGTTTTGTGTCTTGTTTTGGTTTGGTTTTTTCTGTTGTTAGTAGTTCATTCTGATTGGTTTTGGTCACCACTGCCTCAGTCTCTGCCAATCGTATCAGTTCTGTTCTTCATATAACTTGTCAATAGTATGGCATGACAAATAATGCTGAAGCTACCAACTTGCTCAGAATATCAGTAATCAGAACAATCACATCCAATTTAAGTAACTGCAGCTCTCAAGCTCTAGCAAGAATACAGGATGATGCCTAACCATTATTCTAACCCAATGCCTGTCCCTCTACCTGAATAGATTGCATTTTATGAATAGCTGGTGTGCAAGTGAGAAATAGGAATGTTTAAATTATTTCTATCTACTGGAATTTGTAAAATGAGGGCTTGTGTGGTGCACTACAGGTCATCTCATATCAAATGCATGCAACTTACTATATAAAGAAATAAAATACATTTTATTTCTGTATGTAGTGGATGCTTTGGTTAGCTTAATTTTGATGTCATGCAAGTTTTTCTGGAAAAAAAAAAAATCACTATTTCAGGATCCTGATTATCATTAGATATGGGGAGAACCCACCAATTTACCCCAAAGAAATCTTTTCAGTTACGTACTTAAATATTTTTAATTATGTTTTTTAGCTACACTGCAGTGGACAAAAGAAGTGCTCAGAACAATCTGATGCTGAGGTCAGGGAAAATGCTGCAAGGAATGATCTCTGCTTTCCTTACTGACTGTTTTACTATATGTTGCTACATAAAGAAAACAGGGCTGGACAACAGGAAAGAGGATTCTTGTTCAGTTGCTGCCAACCTTTTGGAAAGTTCTGTTGGGAGAGGGCAGAAGATTTTCTACTCTTCAGAGGCAAAATAAAAACCTTCTTAAAGTGGCACAGCATGGAGGGAAAAATAAGGAAAAGTTTGTAAGCAGGAATCCTGCCATAGAGGAAAAATACTGGGACTCATGTGGTGTACACAGAGGTCTCAGAAGTGACAGAAAAAATATTTCCTTGGGACTTCAGTTGGGACTGTGAAGTTGACTGTAACCTAACAACCTGCTAAAATTAATGGTTGAGAGCCAGATTCAAAGGAAGCTATTTTGTCAGGATACATGAACAAAAAGGAAGTTTGTTTATGAGAACTGTTATTTTAATCTTTTTCATCCAATAGGTCATTTTCTCAGGTTTTGGTCAAACATGATGCAGAAACTGAAAGTTCTTTCAGTTTTTTCAGGTATGCACACTTTAAAGGAAAGGGGCAGATGGATCTCTAAAACACTGTCCAAATCAGGATTCTGTCTTCAGACTTGGTGTGAATCAAGTGCACTGAGAAGAAGAAAACTATGGTACGGCAGCGTGCAACCTGTTTGTGGTTTCCAAGATTAGACTTTGACATTGTTTTCTCCTTTTGGAGCTTCACAGTGGGGAATGAGCACCTTTATTCACTGCTGAGAACAAACAATTTAAAAGTAATCACAGGGCCACAGGCTGCTGAAAAACTAGTTAGAATAATTAAGATAAACTCAAGTGTGCTGTACCTCAAAGCTCCATTGGAGCTTTAAGTTATGGGGACTTTGTCACTAATATGTAGAACAGTTTTACAGATTTGCAGTGTAGATTTTTGACAGATTAAGCCTTGTGATAACATTATCTCTGTTTTCTGCTTTGTCTATCTTTTTTGCTCAGTAGTAGGTGATACTGGAATTTCTTTGCTTCCCGCCAGGAAATATAATGACTACAGAAAGGAAAGAGCCTTTTGATGAGGTTGCAGATAAAAGATAAAACTATAAAATGGAGCTCCCCCTGTGTGAGAGGGGAACCAGGGTTAGCTGGTTTGCATCATATCAGAGTTTCTATTAAACAAATAAACCCAAATAACCATACTTCTCTATACTTACGTTGTTGTTTAAGCCCAGTGGCAATGAAGTACTGTGCAGCTGCTTCCTTACTCCCCCTCCACATTGGGATGGTAAGGAAACTTAGAAAAAAGATAAAAACCTGTGGGCTGAGATAAGAAAAGTTTAATAACAGTCATAAAAGTAAAATATAACAACACAACAACAACAAAATTAAGAATAGTAATTATAATAATAGGAAATAAGGAGAGAGAAAGGAAGGATTAAGCCCTGCAACACAAAAATACCTCCAAGTGATGCGCAGCACAATTGCTCACCACTTGCAGTCCCCAAGCAGTGATTGGCCTCTCACAGCCAACTCCCTCCAGTTTATATACTGAGTATGGTCTGTGGTATTGAATATCCATTTAGCTAGTTCAGATCAACTCTCATGCCTGTGCTTCCTCTACCAGCAGAGCATGAGAAACTGAAGTCGTTGTTTAGGATAAGCACTACTCAGCAACAACTAAAACATAGGTCTGTTATTAGCATCACTGTCAGACTAAAGCAAAAGCACAGCACTGTACCAGCTATTAGGAAAAAAATTAACTCTATTCCAGCTGAAATCAGAATAGGTTACTCCCAGAATACATCTGCTGCAGTCACTGTTACACTGTGAATATTTTACAATAATACAGATATGTTTTGCTAACTAAATCAGCAAGAAAAATGCTGCGCCCCTGTTTTTGGGCATCTTTTCAGGACATATGATGTCTAAGATTTTGAACCTGAACACAGCACTATGCACACAGCTTTCAGAGCACAGCTCGCTTCCAATGACTGGTATCCATCTACATGGCTACATTTTTACATCCTTTTTGCTCTCCTATGAACGTATGTTTGGGTATGGGCTTGCTTTCTCACAAACTCCTCTTATAAAGAATTTGTGTATACAGGAATGGACTCAAGAGGAAACAATTTGTCAGTCATATAGGATAGTTTATGAGAGATACTTTTTAGACATGCACAGCATATAGGGGTTCACTTCTATCAGGGAATCAATAGGCTTTTGAAACCATTACCTGCATTGGTTCTGCACATATAGCTTGTATCACATAAATATGACTATTTGTATCAGTCCTACAAAAATAAAAATGAATGCCAGACATACAACACTTATGTATTGTTTTAACAGTGATGATTCTTGAATTTCATTAATTTTTAACACATTCTTTGCGCATCTGAATCACTGTGCTACTTCATTCCAGTGGCTAGAAAAAGAAGTCAGTTCCTTGTAACCATAAGTCATCCCTAGAAGTAAATTATCAGTGAATGGTATTTTCAAATTTCACAGTGCCTGCATCTTATTAAGAAAAATTATTGTCTTAATATCATTGCAAATTACAGCAGATATATTATGCGTTCCAGAATTGTGCTGAATATTTTATTTAGGAAAACACTGATTCTAAAAACATATCATAATTTACAAATCTATACCAGAGTGTACCATACATTCTTAAAAAATTAAAGCTGTCTGGCCTGGCTATATTTGCCTGTGAAAAATAGCTCAGCTTTAAATAAAGTAATAAAAATTGCATTCTTTTCATTTCTAGAGGTAATCAGCTATGACATTCAATGACATAAATCTTTGCTCTATTCATTTTCTTCCCTAGGAAAATAAAAATGAAATGTTTATAAAGGTGATGATCAGAGCAACTGTAATGCAGCCTCCACCCTTTGTTTCAGCCATTTTAAAACTGAATGTATGCTGAGAGAGTTTGGAGCTCTTTCTAAGATATCCTGAGAAATATGTGGAAAATTATTTCACTACGCATGCCTTCATTTGCCAGTTGTTTCTTGTTCATTTGTTTTCAACTGTATTGCATGGACTTCTGAAAAATATTATCTCAAGTTTTCATAAGATTCATAGGGCCTTTGGGTCCCAGTTCCTACATCTCTAGCTTTTTACTCTCAGAGGAAATAGCCTCTGTGAAGAAGATTTAGCCCACTGCCACTGATCAAATGAAATACTTAAGCATAAATATGAAGACTATAATATTAGGCTGTTTTACTTTGAGAAATGAGGATGTTTTTATGCTGTTTCTGGATAAATAAAGAACACACTTCTTTTAAAATACAGTATAATAATAACAAAACATACTCATCTCTACTAGAATGATGATTAGTACTCTTGACAGTGTAGAAGCGATACCACTTCTTAATTCGTAGTTTGCTGTGAGAATAAAAGGAATATATTCATACCTTTCACGTACAAGGTAGCTAGGGGAAAGGAAATCCACACGTAAAGTTTTGTTTATTTAAATTTAAAAAGACTCTGATGGGTTTTCATTCCGGAGGATGAACGAATTACTGATAGTTACTTTAACAAATATGGTATTTTATTTTTCTCCACTGTATGGTTAATATGAATTTATTCCCAAGATTTTTTAATGGAAATTCTAAAGTGTAAAAGTTGGCTATTATCACGAGATTATGCTACTGTCTTTAGATATGATATTATGTTCGGTGTTCAACAATGTCTTCAATAACTTTGACCCGTTTGTGAAGATATGAAAGCAAACTGAAATGAGTTTTCTTCCACCAAAAAGGTATTTAACCTTCTTGGTCAAAACAAAAAACAAGTTTTGGCCAAAACCAAAGCAAGTAAGGAAGCATAAACACTTAAAAATATTGACTCTGCTGGGTAGTCATGGGGAAAAACAGTTCAGGATATGATTAAGTTTACTTCAAACCTACTTAACAGAAGGTATAAAATATGCATCACATAAATAAAGAGATTAAAAATTCACAACTTCAATGAAATCTCCAGGGAAATTTCTATTTGTGATGTGCAGAAATTAAAAGATTCAAACTGGAATTGTGATGTGCAGAAATTAAAAGATTCAAACTGGAATTCTTCATAAACTTGGTGGAGGGACCCTTTCAGTCAGTTTACCTGTTGGATTGAGGATAAATTACTCTGAGTTTGAATAATTAGACCAATAGTCAGAAACAGCACCATTATTGCCCCACCATTATCACACTCCCCATTTTTATCGTATACTGTGTCATGAAGGGGATCTATAAAGCTCTACAATTTACTGAATGATACTCATGTCACATTCACACATTGTGGATCTGTCTACTTAAAAAGAAGTATTCTAAACCACAGCTCTGGCAGATTTGGGTCTGTCTCTTCTGCATATACATTGAACAATTTGCTGATCACTAGTACAACTCACCTATTTTTCCATTTAAATCTTAGGCAGCTATTATTAAGCAATTCACCCACGTTTCCTCAATGGTGAGAACAGATAGAAATCTTATATCTTAGATATCTCTTTTACAATATATAAAAAAAAAGCCTCCAGAGAAACTACCATTATTATTGCCCAGGTAGAAAAGCTGAATTGCATTTTAAACGCTTAGTGTAAGGGGCAATGAATTCCCCCTATTTTGGGTTAAGTACTCAAGAGGGACCAGCGATATGTTTTAAAGGACAGAGTTGAACTCCTCTGTTTATGTTCCAGGAAAGTAATATGTGAGATGGTTTCAAGTCAGAAATCTTATACATATTTTATGATAGTCCTGGGCCTCAGCTTACATGTATATGTAGATTCCAGACTGAAAGCAACTTTGCCCACAGATTGGGCAAAACAGCTCAGCTCTGCTGAAACTGTCCAGGCTGATACATTTGCATAAAGCTAGTTAAGTATTTTTAAAATATTATAACTAAGCATCTCACCTCATTTGGCTTCAAAGATTTTGAAAACTAAACTAAAAGAAAAAAGAAGAAAAAAAAGGAAGAAAAATATGAAACTTCATAGTTGTACTTATGTATTTCATCAACAAGCTCTGCCAGTTTCTCAAGCATAAGAATTGGCCCATAAGTAAGCTTTTCTTGCCATTTCTGGAAATTAATTTCACTTTGTATGAGAATTTTGCATTCAATATTTAGATATTTATCTGCATGCAAGATTTATCATCATCTGCAATTACAGAAAAAATATGAAAATACTGTACTTCAACCTCCAATTAAGATCAAACTTCTTAAATGTCTGAAGAACATAGAAAGACCCACAATGTGCAACTCCCAAAAACATGTATCATGCACTGCATACTAAAGTTGTGCTTTGACTTTCCTTATTAAACTGTAAGTATTTTTGGCAAATTACAAGCATTATGTCATTAACTTATTATAATCTGAAAAGCTTTCCCTGAAGCTGCATGAAAAAGTAGATCTCGCATCTCTTTATTTTTTTTTAATAATAGTAAAATTACCTGTGCCCACGCCTTTTAAATTACAGAAGAATAAAAGCATCCTTAATGCTTCTGCAGATAACCTGAAAAATCTTACATCCATTGTTTCATTTAGAGCAATATAACATTGCAAGTCTAAATCGTGATAATGGCCATGCATGGGCTTTTGAAACTAGGATCAGAAACAAGGATCTATTTGTCATTAAAAGGGTGACAAAATAGTGTTTAGGAAAAAAAATATAAATAACCAGACCTATCCTGCCTGATATTAATTTGAGCAATAATCATATGACAATATAAGGAAGAATACTTGTCTTATTAGGAAGAAAATACTCAAGCAACTGAAAAGGATAGTTTACCAGAATGTGAAACAATTGTGCAAGAAAAACAAAACAGTTACCCTATTACCTAAATATCGGGGAACATCTGGGTTAAATTTACTCTAAAGAGGTGCAGACCCTGAGAAACTGACAAATTAGAAACTTAAAAAAATGTAAAATAAAAAAAAAAATAGCTTTCCAATTTATTTTTAAAGGTTTCTATAACAATAAATGATTAATATTTAAGACAGGCTGGATGAATAAAAAGCACAAGGCTGTCTATACCGAATTCAGACACCCCCAGAATCTAAATATTGAGATCCTATGCATACTAATGCACCGCCAGTTTCAGATTTATAAGAATGAAAGTATAACCGCATGCACCCTAAAATTATCACTGCTTTCACTGCCAATGGCTATAGACTTGCTAACAGATTCTGCTGTAATTAAAAAAAGAGCCAGCTCTTTAAAGCTTTCACTTTGAGTGATATTCCTACTACGCCTTTCATGGCACGCACAAGTATGAAATTTGAGATTCCTGTTCACTAGCATCATACATGTAGTCAATCTCCTTGGTCTACCACTTTTCTAATATTGTTGTTATGGTTTAACCCCAGTTGGAAATTAAGCACCACACAGCTACTCTCATGCTCCCTTCCTCCCTGCTCCATAGTGGGGTGGGAAGGAGAATCAGAAAAAAGTAAAACCCATCACTGAGATAAGAACAGTTTAATAATAGAAATAGAAGTATAAAAGCAATAACAACAACAATAGTAATAATAACAACAGTAACAGTAGTAGTGCTGATGTTGATAAAAAAGAGAGAGAGGGGTAAAGCCCAAGAAACACAATTGATGCACAAAGCTCACCACCTGCTGACTGAGCCCAGCTCATCCCTCAGCAACAATTGGACCCTAATGGCTATCTCTACCAAGTTTATATATTGAGCATGCTGTTCTGAGTTAAGCAGTATCCCTTTGGCCAGTTTGGGTCAGCTTCTCCTGGACATGTCCAACTCCAGCTTCTTGTGCCCTTTCTCACTGGCAGAGCACAGGAAACATAAACCTCCTTGATTTAGAGTAAGCACTACTCAGCAAAAACTAAAACAACAGTTTATCAGTAGTATTCTCAGGCTAAAACCAAAAAAACAGCACTGTGCCAGCTGCTAAGAAAAAAGTAAACTATATCTCAGCTGAATTCGGGACAAGTGTATAAGTTGTGGGCCTAAAAATTGTTTTGCTAGAAAGAAAGTAAAACTGAAATTTAAATGGTAAGACTAGAAGACATTAAAAGACATAGGAGCGTATGGTGCAAGTAAGATACTTCATCCAGAATCATCCACAGAGCACCTACCCTGAAAACAGCTATATAGAATCATAGAATAGTTAGGGTTGGAAAGTACATTAAGATCATCTAGTTCCAATACCCCTGGCATAGGCAGGGATACCTCACACTAACCCATGTCACCCAGGGCTCTGTCCAGCCCACCCTTGAACACCATCAGGGATGGAGCATTCACAGCTTCCCTGGACAACCCATTCCAGTGCCTCACAACCTTCACAGTAAAAAACTTATTTCTTATATCCAACCTAAATATCCCTTGTTTAAGTTTGAACCCATTACCTGCTTGTATTAATCACTACAGTCCCTAATGAAGAGTCCATCCCCAGCATCCCTATAGCCCCCCTTCAGATACTGGAAGGTTGCTATGAGGTCTCCATGCAGCCTTTGCTTCTCCAGGCTGAGCAGCCCCAACTTGCTCAGCCTATCTTCAGATGGGAGGTGCTCCAGTCCCCTCATCATCCTTGTGGCCCTCCTCTGGACTTGTTCCAACAGTTCCATGTCCTTATTATGCTGAGGACACCAGAACTGCACACAATACTCCAAGCGAGGTCTCAGGAGAGCAGAGTGGAGGGGCAGGATCACCTCCTTTGACCTGCTGGTCACACTCCTTTTGATGCAGCCCAGGATACGGTTGGCTTTCTGGGCTGCAAGTGCACACTGAAGCCAGCTCATGTTCATTTCCTCATCAACCAACATCCCCAAGTCCTTCTCCACAGGGCTGCTCTCAATCTCTTCTCTGCCCAACCTGGAGCTGTGTCTTGGGATTTCTATGACACAGGTGTAGAACCTTGTACTTGGCATGGTTAAACTTCATCAGGTTGGCATCTGCCCACCTCACAAGCATGTCAAGGTCCCTCTGGATGGCATTCCTTCCCTCCAACATATGAACCGAACCACACAGCTTGGTGTCATCAGCAAGCTTGCTGAGGGTGCACTCAATCTCATTGTCCATGTCACCCACAAAGATGTTGAACAAGATCGGTCCCAACACCCATCCCTGAGGGACACCACTCATTACTGGTCTCCAGCTGGACATTCAGCCATTGAGCACAACTCTTTGCGTGCAGCCATCCAGCCAGTTCTTTATCCACCGAGTGGTCCATCTATCAAATTGATCTCTCTCCAATTTAGAGACAAGGATGTTGTGTGAGACAGTGTCAAACTCTTTGCACAAGTCCAGGTAGATGACATCAACTGCTCTACCCCTGCCCATCAGCTTCCGTAGCCTCATCATGGAAGGCCACCAGATTGGTAAGGTAGGATTTCCCCTTACTGAAGCCATGCTGGCTGCCACCAAGCACCTTGTTGTTTTTCATGTGCCTTAGCATGCCTTTCAGGATATCACATAATGATCTTTGGTAAATTTCCGCCTTCAGTAGAGAGACCAAAAGCCAGAATAAATGCAGAGGAAAGGAAAAGGAGCTGAAAACCAACCAAATTTTCCTTCCATAGATAATCAGATGTGGCTCTGTCTTTGAATACTCTGCTTCCCAATACCAACATGTCTCAATTCCCAAACCTACTGTAACTGAGTATTGCCTACAAAGAAGATTCAGGGCCTTTACAGATTTTCTTGATGATAGCTTCTTTTATAACAGTGAAGACATACAAAGAAGGCTCTCTAATCGCAATTAGTCACAAAACTGCTTTATGAGCCTAGGAGTTTATACAAGAAGGGAAAATGTGTTTACAATAGAAGAACTATTTGTCTTGAGTGCATTGCAGCATACCGATGTGGTATTTAGTCTCCCTACATTGCCAGCTTTGTCTGGGATGCTTAAAATGTCTGTTTTAATCTGTAAGATTTAAATACTTCAAGCTTAGTAGCGTGATCTTTATCTTTAATCTAATAAATATAGGAAACTGGAAAAGGCCATTTTAATATGATTTTAATGCTCCCAACTCACCTTACATATACATCCACTATTTATTGTTCTTGTAATCAACTGTCTGTTAAGAGTTCTTTCTCACTGTAACAAAACACAAACAGGTTGGGAATTTTTTTGTGAATGCTGAAAAAGGAGGTCCCTAGGAGTCTGAATTCTGTAGGTTTTGAGACTGTTGAATCAGCTGAACTTGTAATTTATATTTGTTGGTATTCTTCGAATTTTATTCTCCAGCCTTGACCCACAACATGCTTTAATTTTCAGATTATGTTTGAATTATTATCATGCATTCTTATTCAGTGCTTGCTTTGACTAATGCTCAGCAGGCAGCCTTAAATTTTAGCAAAGGTTTATAGCATCTCTGAGAACGTTAAACAAGCTTATGCTACAGAAAGCAACAGATAATTAGCATGAAAATAGATGTTATGAATGTACACTTTCAGTTTTTTTTCTTTAATTATGGACAAATAAGTGTACTGACTTTTTTGTGTACTATTCAGGATATATCTGGGATTAATCTCTCCAAACTTTACTGAGCAGTGTAAAGATTCTTTCCATTAATAAGGCTTTCCCAGCTGATAGGTAATTTATGAACAAGTGCCTTTTTTATGGTGTTTTATGGTGCATCTCTGAGTTTGTTACTTTTGTGTCATTTTTGTGTTGACTTGAATTCTTCCCAATCATTCAACCAGGGCTCACACAAAATAAGAAACCCAATGGACTTTCAATATTTCAAAAATGGGTCATTGTTTTATTAAGTTTGTACAGATGTACAGATTCATTACCATGTTTGTTAACTGTAAAGCTAATATAGACATTTTGGAGCAGAAAAGAAAGTTTTGAACTAAACATGGAATTGTTAAGAGTGGCAAACTTTTGCTAGATGGAGGTGGAATGATAACAGGAGGTTTAAAGATCCTCATTAAAGCACCTCAGATGCTTTTGTTCACTCATAATGGCTGTCATGGGTTCAGCAGTAGCAGTCGTTTTTCTCCTTCTTGGTAGCTGGTGCAGCAGCTGTGTTTTTGATTTTGAGCCTGGGAACAGCGCTGATAACACCAGTGTTTTCAGTTACTGCTTGGTAGTGTTTTGATCTGGCCAAGGACTTTCTGAGTCTCATGCTATGCCAGGGAGGAGGGGGAGGTGGGAGGAAGCAGAGACAGGACACCTGACCCAAACTGACCAAAGAGGTTATTCCATACCACAGCATGTCATGCCCAGGATGTGAACAGATGAGTGCAGAGACCCAGAAGGGTGTGGTGGTGGACTGGGGGTGCATGGCATGGTCAGGTTTTTGGTACTGGGGGATTTGCTGCTGGGGGTGCACTGGCTGGGTCGGGCTTGGTGAGCAGTTATATTCTCTTTCCTTGTATTTCTCCTGTCATTATTATTGTTGGTGGTAGCAGTAGTGATTTGTGTTATACTTTAGTTACTAAACTGTTCTTATCTCAACCTGTGCAAGTTGCATTCTTTTGATTCTCCTCCCCATCCCTGCGGGACTGGGGGAAGAAAGAGGGGTAGTGAGTGAGTGAGAGACCTTCGTGAGTTTTAGAGACTTAAACCATGACGATGGCTCATACTACTTTAATCTGCTTGTAAGTGCTCACATTCTGAAGAAGTCTCAAAAGTACATTATAATGATAATAACATTAGTATCACCACTCATTTTAGTACCGCTGACCAGGAGTTACTTTAAAAACATCAGTCTGGTGTCAGAAATTTCTGGAATCAGAAATCTTCTGGAGTCAGAAAATTAAGGAACTCCCTTTGGTTGCTTTTATTTACATCCAAACTGCTCATCCTAAATGTCACACTTGAGGATAGAAGATTCAAATCAGAATGCTATAATCCATGCTTTTTTCTTCCTTGGTATTTTTCCAAAGTGCTCTAAAAACAAAGAATATTTGAGATCCAAAGTCAATTGATAGAAATTCATTAATCTAATAAAGTCAAACTAATTTTCAAGAGTGCCCAAAGTTATGCTTAGCATAACTGAGAAGGACTCTGCAGACACTTTAGCCTGTGTTTTCCCAGGCTGAGATTCATTCATCTGTCTTGGTTCCTAGGTTCTGGGCAGCAGCATGACAGAGTTCATGGTAAAGCTGAAAAGACTGGAATTTGTACAGACTTTGAGGAAATCATGCTTAACTTCTGTACATCCATTCTAACAAAGAATTCAGATCATGTAAAAATTGCCAACTCTATAGACAGCTACTGAGATTCCTCTTTCTTGAAAACTGTCTGAATAGCAACCATGCTAACATCAGCATCAAAAGAGGCAAGTTGAGGAAGATACAAAAGGCAGCTAAAGGTTCTCTTGTGCACATCCAGTGGATTTTTGAGGATTTGAACAGTCCTTTCCATATAGAAATATTGGGCATTCCATATAGGAATATTGGGCATTTCAGCCACAATCAAGAGCAAATGAAAGGAGAAAGTGAGTGTCTTTCATGACCTGTTCATGCTATTGTGCAGAAAGTGAAGAGAGAGTAAGATGGCCATGCAGATGGTGATATTGATGTTGTATAATGGACATATTTTGCACTACACAGTACAGGTTAGACCTTGATTCTTTTATCTACCTTTAAAAAATATATATCTAGAGAAATTCTTCATGCTACTAATAGCTTATAATCTAAGTTGTGTAAAATGAGTCTTTTTATTTTACCTGGTCTTTTCCTTTCATCTCTTAAAAATCCTCATCTCTCTTCCTGTAAAGCTGTGCTATCAACTGATACGTAATAAAAGCAAGCACTTATTTTACAGAAAATAGGATAAATGGAAGCACTGAAATGCCATGGTGATGAACACCATAAAGGATTCTGTAGATATAATAAAGTATACATATGATTAGATAATGCCACGGAGGAATTAAGAAAGTACCTTTTCACAAGGATTATTATAGGTATTTAGAAAAATTTTATCTATTCTGAAAGTAAGATGACTCCTTTTATAACAGCCATATAGCTGCATATTTATTCTATATTTTCTATAAATGTTATAACTGGGAACTTCCTTAACCGAAGGCAAAGGATGGTGAGTAATGCACTATAGTCTAAAGTATTTAATTTTTGCAAGAAAAGACAGAGTTTATCTAGCACATAAATTGTAATTTACATAAAATTCATATACAAGATCAATCTTTCTCTTTTGCCAGACAATTTCAAGCTAAAGATTTGTGCCAGAAGTTGGTCAAATTATTGCAGATTAGTTTTCATGTGCCATCTGAGGGTAACAGCTCAAAAATACGGAATCATCTTTCCTGCTTTTATATTAAAAGTTTTTTTATGATAAATAAAGAATATAGAACAGAAATATTTTATATATTTCAGTAAAACTTCACCACTAATTACCTTGTCTCTTGCAATAGCTGAGGGTACCCATGTTTCCTCGCCCAAAAACAGATGCATTAGGTGCTGTTTCCTTTTTTTTCATATGTAATATCTGGACAAGGGAGCTTAGAAAAGTAATGTGGTTACATGAATACCACATTGGATATAAGTCAGGTTAGAAACAATGATTGAATTATTCCTATGGTGATGGTTTTTTACTATTCCAGTGGTATTAATTCATGATGTATCGTTGTCTGGGATTTACAGATCATAAAGTGAAGTCTTTCTTGCTAGAAATAGTCACACCAAGTCCATCAGCTTGGCTGTAGTATCTAATCTTCTAATTTCTGTGCTGAGACAGCTCTTTTAAGCCATACAAGTTTTTGATCTGCACAGTTTCTGCTTCACTTAACAGTATTCTACAAAGGAGCTCATTCTGGGATAGTTCACTCTAGGACTGCTCTCAAAGCAGTAATATGGATAAAACTGCGTACTGCACACTCCTCCAACATTATTCCAGTTAACTTTGTACTTTCCCATGCCCTCATGCGCACACCAGGGCATGCAACACATGCTTTTCATCTCATGCTACAAAATACTTCCCTTGTGAGCTGAAACACTGTTTATGATGTCATAGGCAGAGAAAAAAAAAACATAATCTCGTTATCAGCTGCAATTATTTGCAATCAACACTGTCTGTATGGGTAATTTCAAAAGATGAAACTTCCCAGACTTTCATAGTTCTTCTGTGAGCTTTGATTGTTTTTCTCCTATCAGTATTTTTTAGCTGAAAAGAAAAAGAAAGAATTGTTTTCCTACTGCAAAACCTTTACTGCTCATATTTAAGTGATCACTTTTCTTGTGAGTTACGGTCACTGTAATTTTTAAAAAGAACACGTTTTGTTTTGGCAATATATTTCTTTAGAGATACATTGTGGTGTGGTGGTAACTGGACAGGTACATTGCCCGGTGCTAGATCAGTAACTCGAGATTTTTTTTAAAAAACAACAACCCAACCCAAGCCCCAAATATTTCTAACCAATTAATTGTGCATTGAAAAAAAAAAAAGTAAAAATAATACGTACAGAAAGTCTGATTTATTTTTGCTCTACTATATACTGATGTATTTTAAACCTGTGTTTTATCAGCTCTAGTTAATGCTGGCGACAAATCATGGAGAAAGCATTCATGCCTTTGCCGGAACAAGTTTGTATAGTAGATACATAGAGATATATATACTCAATTTTAAATCTTACTCTGAAATTTTTACAACATATTTTACCATTTGTAGTAAGCTTTTCCTAGTTCTCCGGAATCCCAAATAGGCATTTGCTTAATGTCCTATGGAACAAAAGAAGGCTTTGTTTTGAGCTTTAATTTTCAACTCTAGCCAGCATAGAAAAAGTTCTCCTAATATCTCCAAAAACTTAGTTATGAATTTTAATTTGCTAATTATAAGGCAAATAACTCCAAACCTTCAACCAGAAAAGAAAACTTTATTCAGAAAGGGCCAGGCAGATTTTTACGGGTGAAAATAAATAGTTCCAATAAACTTATTTTGAATGCACCACTGTCTGTCTAAGTAGGCTGTTTTGCATGCGATCATCTTTCACAGATTTTTCTGGTTTATGAACTATATGTATTTTTGTCATCTATAAGATCCTGTGGCAATAAGTTTCATAATTTAGCTGTTTTGTGTAAAAAATAATGCCATTTTTTTTCAAGAGCTGTTTCCTAGGAAGCTCATTTGTCATGCTTATTCACATCTTCCAAACAATTTGATTTTATTGACCTCTAACTGATTCCACAGTTACTTTTTTTTTCTAGTCTAAAAGACTCTGCACAAAAGATTATTCCATCAGTATCATCATCTTTTAACCATAATCTGTTTTTATTTTGTTCTACCTGAGACTAGAAGAAGAGACATAACTGCAGAAGTGTGTACACATTTCTCTAAATATATTCTTTATTATGTCGCTTATTCCTTTCCTCATCATTCAGAACACTATATTTGGTGAGTTTGACCACTTCTTAGGATGAATCTGATATTTTTGTAGAATTCTGTAAAATAAGTCAAGAATCTATTTACTAAATGCTAATAAGTTATTTAGGGTCTCTCATTGTTTATATACATAGGTGTTATTCTATCCTCTCATTATTCTACATTTATCACCGCGGAGTTCCATCTTTTACTGCTTATTCAGTATCGTAAACTTCTGCAACTTTTCACGCCATTTTTTGCTTTTACTACACTGAAGAATTTAATACTGCCTGAAAAATTTGTCACCTCACTACTCACCTCTTTACTGGATGGCTTATGAATCCATATAATATACGAGCAGGTAGGAAAATGCAAATGTGCAATGAATTTGTAAAAGTCTTAATTGAGCTGGAGATAGACTAATTTAAAGTCAACTTCTACATAAGTCTATCTCTGGCTTCCCCTGTTTTTCCCTTTTTCTATGCCACTGCAGCCACTTCATTATCCAAGAACTACATAGGACTACAGAGAGACAAAGGCTAATTTTCCATTGCTTTAGGGGTGGGAGGGCAGTGTTAAAATAAGAATGAAATATACGAGAGTTCTTTCGGCATTTCTGGTGGAAGCAGTTGCTCTTTAAAGCTGAGGAAATCAGCTGGGGAAAGTAGCCCAGAAAAAAACGTAGGTGAATGACTGTGTTTTCTTTTTGAAATCCATATGTGTTTGTACAGAATTTATTTGTTTCTATAACTTTTCTGTTTAATGTCATGCCTGAAAGTTACCCTTTCATTTTCTTATTGGCATGGCTAAAGTATTATCTGAGAGGGGGTCAAGGATGTTAGTTTTTGCATTTTTCACTTGGATTGTTGTCATTTTGGGGAAATTATCAGAACGTCAAAAAATGTACCATTGTCAGTGTAGTTGTTCCTAAATTAAGTATCATGACCCTGGAAATGTAGTAGTTAAGAAGAGTCTCCCTTCAAACAGTAAAACCCAGAGAAATCTTAATGGAAATGCAGAAAGGACACTGGAAGGCAAACAGGAAGTGTTTAGGAACTGCTGCTTAATAGTGTCTGATTTCAGATACCTTTAAGTACCAACTACTGCTTTAAAGGGGTACCCTGTTACTAAAAAGCTAGGCAAAAGCCTGTCAATATTCACTGTGCTTTGACGTACGTTTATGTATTGTAAGTTATGGCTTTAGGTTGCGTTTTGTTTGTTTGTTTTTGGTGGGGTTTTGGTTTTGGTTTGGTTTGGTTTTTAGTCCTTTACTTGATTGTTACTGCACAGCTTTTTAATTGAATGCAATGTATGAATAGCTTTATTGCCTATGTAGATACATTCTTATACCTCTTGAAGAGAAACAATAAAAGAGGGAATAACATATTTTATTTCTATTTTTGATATAAATAAAAAAAATGTCATTTACTGCTTTTGTCTGATGTAATGGTGGTGTTAAACCATGAAGAACCTTTCAATCTGGAATTTTATATAAACTTTTATGTAGTTTATTACTGAATGGAACTTAAGTAGAAGTTGACTTTAAATTAGTCTATCTCCAGCTCAATTAAGATCCTGTGCTAAAACCCCTCCTCAGATATTTTTCTTATTACATTTTCAAAGGTCACTTTATAGCTTACACTTGATAATGAAATTATAAAGAGTTCCCTAACTACAAGTAACAGTGTTCTTCTACTTAAGCTCATCTAAATGAGAGGCAAAGGAAGAGCTACTTCCTTTCTAAAATTGGATATTGGTCACAGTGAGAAAACAACTGTTTATTAGGTGATTTGTTCATTTACTTATAATCATTATAAAAAGAGCAAGCAGATATTACTTGACTTGTTTTGCCTTTAGCTTAGCTTTCCGTGATTGGTGTAAAGACTTGTTACAATCATTTGTAATAACAATACGTTGTTGTGACAGAGAGTAATATGCAGTAGTTACCATTTGAAACCTGTGCTATATGTAATGCTAAGCTAAAGATGCAGTGTAGGGAATGTGCAGGTGGGGAATGGCAGCAGATGTCTTGACAGCATGGACACAGGGTGAAAGCAGAGGCTTCAAGCCATAAGGCTTTAGGCAGACCTTCAATGAACAGTCATTGTAGGAATGTGACTTTGGATGCCTAGCAAAAATTTGGTTTAGGAAAAAAAAAAAAATGGATGTGATTCAGAAAACGTAAATGTAGCACGAAGTGAATCCTAGAATGAATGAAGAGAACATAAAAATCTTGCCATGCTTCTGGTGAAGGGTTTGGGATATTTATGACTCATCTTAATGTCATACCACCTGCTTCTAGGAAGACTGGCACCTACACTTACAGTGCCGTAAGATTGAACATACCACCAAAGAAAGGATTAGATACTAAAAAGTGTGTGTATATCACCATTGAAAGTTTTATTAAAGAAGCTTTTATTCCTCCAATAATTACCTTATCTTGTTAGTGTCATTGTAAATGTAATATTTTTTATCAGTTTAACCATTCTTTCATTGGGCTAATAACAATTTTTTTGTCTTAAATATGAAAGTTTCATTAGCCCACAGAAGCTGCAGAGTGCAACTGGTGCCCTGCCCTGGAGATTTGGTAGGTGTTTGGAAGCAGCCACTGAAGACATATCTGAATTTAACTGTAGAGATAGAGCAGTGATGCCCTTTAAATCTGTTGTTTCATATTGCTGCTATTGAATACACTGGGTACTTTTTCAGTAGGACTTTCGGTGATTCCATTGATCATATGGACATCATACTGTCGTCTTTCACGGCAGAAGGACACTAGTGATGTTGACTGGGAGAGGCAGTAGTAGGAACAGCAGCAGGAGTGACGCAGAGAGAGATGTTTCATGGTGCCTTAAACGCATTAGAATATGAAGTCAGCAATCACATTTCATTTTAACTGTAATTTGCATCACCACTGTTGATGTACTGCTTTTTTATGTTATTTTGTCTGTCTGTTCTCTTTGTTACTAAGAAAACACCTGAAGAACATCTGAAAAGGAGATACTGAACTAATCTAATTTATCAAAAGCACAATAGGCTGTTCTAGGTTTCCCTGATAGAAATTAAAGCTATTCACCTATTTTATGCATTGCTCTATGTCCTCTGCACTCCTTCAAGGAGGAAAGAAAGAAATTAGTTTTCTTTTGTTACCTATTCAACTTTAAAAAAAAAAAAAAATGAAGAAACAGTGAGTCACACTATGACATGAATGGGAAGAAATTATCTGAAAATAGCTCACTTGTAATGAAATAAATTCACCTAGAGTGAAATAAAAACTTTAATGTACTTTGTGGTATTTCTAAGGATTTATATCTTATTGATAGTAAAGAACAAATCAAGCTATAGTACAAAGAAGATTTGCGTACAGAAACTGCTATGGAAAAGCAATTTGTGTTTACACTTACTACCATTTTCTAATATCCCTCTTGTTATTCGCAGTACAAATTTTTATGCTATCATTAAAACTGTGAATGTCACCTTCACAGTTATATATTCTCATCTGGAATAAATATTTGGTGGTAGAGAACTTTCCAAACCAGGAAAGAAATTACCAAGATTTGAATCAGATCTCATTCTAACAAAATTCTACAATTTATTGCTTTTTTGCAAAAATTACTCTTTTGTGCCTATAGACAAAACATTTTCAAGTCTGTGTTATTTGGGTGTACAGCATCATAAGAATGACAGGAAATCCATGGAGGATAGAAATTGCTAGATTTTGCCCCCAGTGAATTTCTGCCATCAGAGTAACAAGGATGAAGAAAGAAGAGGCTTGAAAAAAACTCATCTATAACAAAATGGCACTTTAAAAGAGTCTTCATTTTTCACTGTTTTTTTTTTTTTAAAAGTATTACATTATTCTGCTTCCAATGAACAGTTCAACCACAGTATAGTCTTACCACAGTTAGAAGCTGATATCTAATGTTAGCATGAAATAGACTGTTCCTGTACATACAGCAGACATGCAGGGTACAAAACCAATATTCATCCAAAAAGAAGAAAATTAATTTATTATGTCAAAAGGTACTGCAAGAAAGTCATAATAATTTAGTTGACAAGTAGCTCAACATGAGCTGGCAATGTGTGCTTTCAGCCCAGAAAGCCAACAGTATCCAAGGCTCAATCGAAAGAAGCATAACCAGCAGGTCAAGGGTGGTGGTTCTCTCATTCTACTTCACTTTCATGAGACCCCACCTGAAGCACTGCATTCAGCTCTGGAGCCTTCAACAGTAGAGGACATAGACCTGTTGGAGCAAGTCCAGAGGAGACCACAAAGATGATCAGGGGACTGGAGCACCTCTCCTGTGAAGGCAGGCTGAAAGAGTTGAGCTTGCTCAGCCTGGAGAAGTGAATTCTCTGGAGAGACCTTAAGAGCAGCCTTTCAGGACCTATAGAGGGCATCTAAGGAAATCTGAAGAGGGACTTTTACAAGGGTATGGTGTGACACGACAAGAGAGATGGCTTAAAACTGACAGAGGGGAGGTTTAGGTTAATCGTTAAGGAAAAAAATATTCACTTTGAGGATGGTGAGACACTGGCGCAGGTTTTCCAGAGAAGTTGTAGATACCCCATCCCTGGAAGTGTTCAAGGCCAGGCTGGAAGGGGCCTTAAGCAACCTGGCCTGCTGGAAGGTGTCCCTGCATGTGGCATAAGGGGGTTGAACTAGATGACATTTAAGGTCCCTTCCAAACCTAACGATTCTGTGATTCTGCAAAATTAAAACAGATATAAATGCACCATATATACTAAAGAAAGCCGTTTCTTAGTAATTTAAATGCAATATCAATAACCAGAATTGTTTCACCTTCAGCTGTGACAAAGAAATTAAAAACATCACGAAAATCAAGTTCCTTTATTTTCCTTTTCAAAAACATTTATTGTTGCTGTATGTGACTGAAATAAAACTTTTTATTAAAACAATTATTTTATCAAAATCTTTAAAACAAAAACATTTAATATATGAAATATTCAGATAATTGTGTATTCCAAAAATATAATATGCAATATTAGAATAGTTTGCTAATATTTAGGAAGGAAAGTTTGCAGCTGGAGAAAATTGTAACTCAGAACCGATTTTGGTGTTGGATCTCTTTTCTTTCCTTTTTTTTTTTTTTTTTTTTATATAGGCTTTATATAAAGCTTTAAAGCCATTTAAAAGGGAGTACAAGATTGCAACATTATGATGCCATGGGAATTAAAGCCCCCTTAGTTTGTATAGTCTACAGGTTTGACTCCTGTACAAGTACCTATTTCACCTGTCTATGCCTGAAAATGATGTCAGAGATGAAAAGCAAAGATGTGGAACCTCAAAATAAATTCTGAGCTCCTTGGGACCAGCTAATAGACATGGTCTTATTTCCTCCTAAACAGAGCATGATAGTACAGGGCTAGGGAGAGAATAAGGGAGTATATCCAGGTGTGTAATGCCCTTCTGCTGCAACAATCCAAGTACATAACATACTTCAATCTATTCTTTTGGGTAAACATTGGTAGTGGGGTAATATTAGTAGAGGTAATAAGATTTCAAAGTAATCTTCACAGCAAATAAACCTGCAGTGTATATCATAGTAATTAAGAGTAAACTTTCCCACAAAGTAGGAGAATGAACAAACCAGTGAGATGCAAAAAATTAGTCTACTGTTGTCATGGTTTAAGCCCCTAAAACTCAGGCTAATAACTCACGAAGTCGCTCACTCATTCACTCCCCTCACTTTCTTCCCCCAGTCCCTGGGAGAAGAATCGAAAGAATGCAACTTGCACAGGTTGAGATAAGAACAGTTTAGTAACTAAGGTATAACACAAATCACTACTGCTACCACCAGTAATAATACAAGAGAAATACAAGGAAAGAGAATACAACTGCTCACCAAGCCCGACCCAGACAGTGCACCCCCCCAGCAGCCAGCACCCCCAATGCACCACCACCACACCCTTCCGGGTCTCTGCTCTCTCCGTTTTACATCCTGGACATGATGTGCTGTGGCATGGAATAACCTCTTTGGTCAGTTTGGGTCAGGCGCCCTGTCTCTGCTTCCTCCCGGCTTCCCCTCCTCCCTGGCATAGCATGAGACTCAGAAAGTCCTTGGTCAGACCAAAACATTACCAAGCAGTAACTGAAAACACTGGTGTTATCAGCGCTGTTCCCAGGCCCAAAATCAAAAACACAGTGCTGCACCAGCTACTAAGGAGAAAAAATGACTGCTACTGCTGAACCCATGACAACTACTTGATTTCAAAACTATCTGTCTGACCAGGGCATCTGATATTTAGGTCCTTGCAGACATTGTTAGGATTCCCCCTTTCACATGTAAATCCCCTTCTAGCCCTCTAATTCCCTTACAGTGTCCTAAAATTTTAGAAAGCAAAACCAGTGGTTTATTATTATTTGTATCACTCTGTCACAACATGGTACAGTTCCCATCAACATCCATGCAATCAGTGTGGATATAACTGACCTTCTACAGTGCTGCTTGCTTTTGTCATGGTTGAAATGGGGGTAATTGTTTGTTTTTTTTCTCCCTTCTGATGAATTTGACACAAAGGCGATCATTCTAAAATATACCCAACTTCTGAAATATTATGCCAGCACATGTGAAGAGTTTTTTTATCAGGAGTAATGAATACACTTTTCAATACTTATTCCTCTTGTCTCAGATCTGTATTTGTGAGTGGTTTGAAGACTGTGATTGGTTTAAGTAGGTGCTTTAGAGAAAGTCTGTCACGATCTAATTTATCCCCTTCGTCACTTGGCCTAACATCTTCACAAACACTCAGTCTCCTTATACATGTGAAAATCTGGCTGACTTTATATGTCTGCATGCTTTTGAGAATTGCAGCCTTCTCATTAGGCTAAAAATAAAATACCAAAAAGCAGGCAATTAATTTATCTTCTTGGTTTGGGAGATAGATACATGTGTATATACTTAAATAACTGAAGAGTTGTTACTGTCTAAACCATTATAAAAGACACAAAAAAGGAATGAGCTAAAACTGTAAATAAGGTTGAAGTATTAGATTTTTGAAACTTTTGTGGAATTTAGAATGTTATCACACAGCTCTATTTAAAATATTCCTTTATTAGCTGGAGATGGAAAAGTGTAGTGCCTTTGTCTGAAAAAAAATTTACAATGAATCAAGGATTCAATGAAAATCAATGAAATACAACAAAATTCCTGTATTAATTTTAATAAAGCTCTTACTAGGTTCAATTCTTTATTTAAAAGAAAAAAAAATCAACCCGGCAATGTGTTTCAAATAGCATTTTATTTTTTGCAGATATTCATAGGTTTATTAATGAACATTTAGATTCTTATGCACACTCGCATAATGTGAGGGTCCTATTAAACCAGACTGAGACCAGAGCACATGCAAATCCTAATCCCCAAGCATTGCACCAAATAATTCCCAAATCTGTCTTCTGAAAGTTTAAAACCAAAGTATTTGTAAATCTGAGCACCCAGGCAATGGCTAGAAATCATATTCTAAGGTTTGAAAATCCTCAAAATTTCTAGGAATCTGGAAATTCAGATCACTCATGTCTTTGCAATTTATTATGCACTCCTCATTATTCTGCAGTTTAAAATGATCCAGAGCCTATGAAGGGAACAACCCCATGTAATTTGGTGGCCAGCTCAGCTCTGATGACGAGCGATATGTTGAACATAACTGAAGCCAAAATCACAAAAGGCGCTACAGTGTCCAAGTGCAACTAGTTTGAAACACTAGTATTTCATTCTAAGGGTTCCATATGATTGCTGTGTGAATGGAAGGAATACAGACTTGCCTTGGGTCTACACAGTTACTTCAGAAGTTGTGGTGAGAAGAGAGCTGCTGTGTCAAATAAGAAAGAAAAAAAAATGCAAAGGCAGAACTCATCTTCTACCCCTACTAAAGACCATGAAGTAGTGCAACAGAAAAAGAATACTTTTCCAGTAAAGAGAAATGGGTAGGTGAGAGGTAGAAAAATTCAAGTGAATAAGAGATTCTGTTATGTCTTCAGCAGGGAATGGACATTGCTTAAGACGGGGTGGAAAATGGAGGTAACAGTGCAAAGCAAATGCTATCATCAAGCTGGAAATTCCTTCATCCAGGAATGAAAAATCAAAATGACATGATGGAGAACACAGTATTCCGCGCTTGTGTCTGACAGAAGTACTGTACTGTAGTTTTTTCAAAAGCAATGGATAAAATGGCAGTAACTTAAAAATGTTCATATTTTCTGCCTTTCTTCAGAGATGTTTAGTCAGACTGAAAACTGTTTAGATTTGTAACATTTTCTAGATACTCTTACCTCTCTTATCTCTTGTTTATGTTTAGCTGACCTGACGCCCACTTTTCGGTGAAGACAATGTCCATTAAAATGGCAGATAAGGTCTCACCCTTTCTCCCATCTGCAGCGTTGCATGTGCCAAAGGATGTGCCTGGCATATTTCTTTCAGTACGTGACATTCAAGATTCGAAGTAGTTGCTACAGTTTTGTTATACATCTCTCCCTGCCTGGCTTTTCAGGGCAGCTATGTGGGAACAATTCTGTCTGCCAGTCTTTGCTAGCTCTTGTAAGAGAGAGCAGCCATTTCAATATGAAGCTGTGAGGATGAAGGAAATACAGAACAAGAACGGTCAGTAAAATTCAAGCCTCAATAAAAATAGAAATACAAGGGTCTTAACAGGCATTTTCCCATTCTTTATGGGGGAAAGTAAAAGTGATTTATTTATTTCATATAACTGTTGAACCTCTTTAAAAAAATCAGTAAAAGATATCCTACAGATGGAAATCATAGTCAATTTTTAGCTGTCTCTGGTTTTAGTACTGTGCTTTTGAACACTTCAAAAGCAGTATTTAGAAATTTGTCAGGTTTCATTTAGTAATCATTCTATACTTTCGAGTACTGATAAATGTCGTTTATCATCTTATGAAATAATAAGTCTGTACACTTTCATTCTTACAGCTGGTTTACTTCAAGTATCTCTCTAAAAGTGTCACAAGAAAAAATGTATAGGAAATAAATTATTTTATGGGATTTTTTAAGTGGATATTCACTCATACCATTTGCAGAAGATGCCTGGAGAAAAAAAAAAAATAATTCCTAAGTTCTGCTTTACAAATGATAAAGAAAAAACCCTGTGTGACTGAAATCCTTTTCAAAAGGATAATTGTATTGTACAAATCCAAACTTTCTGGGAGCTAGGGCAATAGAACATGTGTGGGTGGTTTGCATGTCTTCAGAATGGCACAAATGAATATGTTGACAGAAGCACTAATTAATGCTCAGAAACATTTCAAAGTAAATAACTAGATGCACAGACAATCTGTAATGCTTTTGCTCATAAGAGGAATTGCATTATGGGAAGAAAAGATAAAGTGGGTAGTATTTCAGTCTTCAAGAAATTATATGGGTAGTTCTGTGAACTGAAAGGTATGAAACCACTTTCCAATCTCACTTTGTCTTAAAATGAATAATGTAGTAAAAGTTGAGATATTTTCTTGATGCCTTTTTCATATTCAGTTTTCAGCAAATGTGAGTTGAAAGATTTCCTTATTATGCCTGCAGCTTGTCAAAGAAACAGAGGATGTCAGAAGTATGGCACTGGAAGAGTTTGTGAGGGGAAAAAGACATTACATTCTTAAACATCTCAGTAGTTTGTAGCTCTAGATATAAAGAAGAGGCTCTCTTTATGAAAACATATCCCAAAATATATTGTTCTTAAAAGTCAGTTAACTGTGACTGTATGCAGTTTGTCATAATCCTTTAATTTCCTTTGGAGCTTGATTTCCATAAAAGCTTTATTCCAAACAAGTCACTATAAACCAAGTCAATCAGATGCATAGACGATCCAACAGGGTCATGGTATTTGAGTATCTCCTTCTTCTCATGCATTCGCTTCCACTTAAGACACCTAGTCCTTCTTAGCCTAACAAGGTATGTTTTTCCACAGTTTGAACACTGAAGATCTGGCTTTTCCTCATTCTGATTTATGATTAAAATTCCTCAAACCCTGTTATTTTCCTGGTGAAAGTCTGCTAACAGGAAAAGAACTTGTCATTGTGAAAGGCAAAGGAAGAAGAAAAGACTGTCACATGAAGAAGTCTCTTGCAAGTGGCTGGGTTAAGAGCTGTGAAATTAACTGGAAAAGAAAACCAGTGATAGTTGCAGTGCTAAAGTTGAAGTTTTCTCAATGTGACATTATTATGGCTTGCCAAGAATAGAACACACGAGTCATAGAGGACTGTCTCAGAAGATGTATCAACTATGACAGGTTACCTCAAAGAGAAAAGGCTGCCTTCTTAGTATGAATCAAATTCAGAAAACTAAAAGCATTTATGACCACTTAGCTCATAAGCTTTTAAACTTTGTTTTTTCCTTCACTATTTGAATACATAGCACTACATGAAAAAGAAACTCATTATGATACAGTTCACAGTATGTGGGTCTTTGTCTCCATCAATAGGCTTTTTTAATGGTGCACTTTTTTTTTTTAACAAAACTTTATATTGCAGGCTGTAAATTGTAAATATTCTGGGTTTATGTCAAGAAATATCTGTGGCCGCTATTAACATCATATAGTCCATGCTGAAAGCTAGCTATCAATTGCTATTAGCAGATAAGCAGGTAGTTAGTCTGAATTTCCATGCCATTTTATTTTCTTAAGTAAAATAATAATAAAAAAATAATCCAGGAACACCTCTAAAAAGAAGACTTTCAGTTCTTATTTGTTGAATTTTAATGGCATGATTTTGCAAATGTAGCAGCATCCTTAGCCAGCTGACACATATTTAAGCAACAATTTTGTTATCAGTACTGTGTTCTCTTAATTCCTTGCCTATGTCTGCATTCCTTATCAACTGTGCTTCGAAGAAAGTCAACAGCCTTTGACTGAATTATACACCTATACTTTATACACCCATTTAAGTACTTAGTATGAAAAACAGTGGAAGATGGATACTTCTCTTTAATCCCAGGCCACCTGCAAATGATAGAATAACAGTAAGCATATAGGTCCAATCTCACAGTCACTGTTTTTCAACATGAGAGTCACCAGTAGCAGGTATGTTGAATGGTGGTACGTAGGAAGATCTAATTAAAATAGGTCCCAGGCCATTGTCTCAGTTCCACATTAATTGTGATTTGCTAGGAAAATGTAATTTCTTACAATTTTCTATATTCTGTATATTCATGACAAATATGGCAGTTTCCAGACTGAGGTAGCTAGTAATTCACTGAGCTCCCTCCATAATGGAGTGAATTAAAATGTTTAGAACTTGCTTACAGTACAGTTTCATTGTTGTCAAGTAAACAAACCCACACAAAAGAAGACTGGGCTGCAAGACACAAGATGATGTTGAAGAGGGTTTTACCATTCTTCTCAGTTTTTCAGCAGATGCGTGTGCGTTAGCATCTTTACTCCTGAAGCAATGACCCTCACCCTGTGTGAGGATTCTTTTCAGTGAAACTGAATAATACATGCTGTGTGGTCCTAAAGTATCAGAGCAGCTCTCAACAACTTTCTAGCTAGTGTCAGAGTACAAATATCTACTGAGGCCCAGCCTCCTCAAAAAAACAGTGTTCGCATCTGACTCCAAAAGGCTTCAAGCGTGGTTTTCAGACATCTCCTGGATGATTTTAATTCCTTCAACTAGATTCTGTCTGTCTTAGTTTCATAAATGTTGCCTGCTTCTTCTGACCTACAAGTGTAGCTCTTAATTGCAGTCTTCCAGAGTGCAAAATAGTGAGACCATCCAAGAAAACAGTTGGCATAAGGCTTTCCCTTCTTGCTATCACTATTGCTTGTGGGAGCAGGAGAAGAATGAGAACAAAGAACTATACTGCTTCTATGGGTAGATTTCTTGTTCATGAAGCAAGCATTAGAAAAATTACTCTGTTTCTTTATCTGTAAAATAGTGATTATGGTTCTCTTTATTATATAAGGTACTTTGTAATCTACCAGTTATGTGCTAAATATCTTTTCCAAAATGCGTTATGAAGATTAAGAATGTGTATCTGCAAGTTAGAACACTATGAAGCTATTTTAAATACTATGAAGTTGTTTTAAAGCTGTAGAATGCACTAGTATAAAGTGCAAACCTTACTCAAAGAAATAATAATAATATTAATAAATAAAAGTAATTTCTACATAAAGACTTTTATTTCTTACTCATTCTAGATAATAAAATTGCATATGTGATTCCATTTACACTTTGTATGGACTGCCTGCTTACAGACAGGAACAGCTAACTCATAACTTTCACCATTTTATAGCATACTGATGCTTTATTTCTTAATATTAAAAGCAATTCTAAATGGTTTAATTTGTAAAATGTTATTTTCATTAATGTAAGAGTGCCCTCTATGTTCCAGAGATTGCACTGAGGTCATCAATCTTTGTACATTTAATCAAGCTTCCTTTTTTATTTCAATAATTTTTTAAGAAAAGGTGAACTTCCCATGTTTACTTTTTTTTTTTACTGTTAAGTTCCACCAAAAGAAACCCAAGTCAGAATGAAATGGAATCTTAAATTTGAAGCTGTTAATCTCATTGTAAATACACAGTCACATAACAGTTTCTGACATTAAAAAAAAAAAAAAGAGAAAAAGATTTTTTTTTTTTTTTGGTGGGAAGACAAATAGTGGCACAAATATTTTTCAAACCCACAATTAACATTTAAAAGGTCTCAGAAGTAATACTGTATTTGTTTTAAGCAGAGGATCATAACTAGGGAGTTATGGATTTGCTGCTCACAGCAAATGTTCAAGAGGCTTCATGGTGAAAGGGAAGAACATATGAATTATGATGTATACGCCCTCATGACCACTGATTCTTTATTATACGGAGCTGACCAGATTATCTTAATACATTTTAAACATAAAAATGGGAACTATTTCTTCATATCATGTACAAAATTGTCACAATCAAATTGTAACACAAAGGAATTCTGTCTGAATCTTCCTAACGTTAAGAAGACTTCTTGAGTACATATCTTCTTTATTGATAGCTTTGCTGAAAAAAGAAAAGAAGTAAAAAGCATAAAAGGAAAAAGTCTTCCTTGAGAGCTATGGCATGTACATTGTACGCCATGGGACAAAGCTTGTAAGTACAAGTTATAAGCACTTATTTTGGGACCAGGAAACCACAGCTCATTATTCAGTCAAGAGGGAAGAATAATTGTAATGATGGCATTAAACACAAAGAGAGGATAGCCTGAGTCCAGGTGGAAAGCATGTGAAAATAAAGATGAATTTAAATTTTCTTACCTTATTTTGAAACAATTCAGCTCTCCATTAGTTTTCAGTCTCTATGCATTGAAGAGTCCCTACACATTTTCAGTCTCTACACATTGACAGGAAAGAATCAGAGAATAACAGAGTATTAACCCAAATTTCTTGCTTTTTTTTTTTTTTTTCCCCTCAACTCCTGAGCTACTATTTAGTGCTTCTACATGCTCCTGAACTTCTGGGAGAATAACTCCTGGAGGTGAGCTTAAGTAAGTCTATAGTAAACTGGGCTGTTTTAAATATTCCATGGCAATATTTTCCTGAAGCTTATAAGAGAAAGAAAAAGAGAGGCGGAAAGGTTAATATATTTTACCTCAGTTGAAATGTTTCCATAAAGAAAATAACTTTGTTGAAAATCAAGGCTTTTGAATTTATAGGTGTCTTACAGTTTTTCAGAAGGAAGGTTCCTGAAATCATTTATGGTGAAAAATATTATAAGATAAACTCATTGCAACTGCCTTTATTTTTCTCTTGGAAATGACTATGTTCAATGAAATCTATGAATCCTTAGAAATAACACACTTCCAGTACTGAGGGTTGAACCTTCTCACTGTCCAAAAGGATTCCATTGTTTACTTATACTTTGTAATGTGTACGCTTACAGAAGTGCAGGATGATGTGGAACAATGGCTTGTTATGCATGCCTCTTTAAGCCAAAAATGACAATTCCCCAGAACCTCAGGGGTTTTTCCATGACCGTTGAGGCAAAGACAGTTTGATACAATATACCTGTCACCTTTCATTCAAACAACAATCATGCTTTGTGTGATAGCGCACACACATAAGCAAATGCTTGCTTTTTCCAATTATCTCTGCATTATTCCCCTACTCTTTCCCTACTTTCAGGTATTAAGTATCTGGGATCCCTTCACATTGCCTGTTGTCTATCTTCTCCGTATTAGTGCAAAGTGGTTTTGGCACTATTGCCATTCCTTGTTTGTTCTGTACCAGCTATGTGAGGTTCAACAAGGCTCAGTGCCAGATCCTTCATTTGGGTCACAACAACCCCATGCAATGCTACCAGCTTGGGGAAGAGTGGCTGAGAAGCTGCTCAGTGGAAAAGGACCTGGGGTTGCCAATTGAAGGCAGGCTGAACATTAGCCAGCTTGTGCCCAGGTGGCCAAGAAGGCCAACAGCATCCTGGCTCATATCAGAAACAAGTATGGCCAGCAGAACTAGGGCTGTGGTAGTCCCCTATACTAGGCACTGGTGAGGCTGCACCTCAAAGACTGTGTTTGGTTTTAGGCCCCTTGCTACAAGAAAGACACTGAGGTTCTGGAGTGTGTCCAAATCTCAGCCAAAGCTGGTAAAGAATCTAGAGCACATTTCTTATGAGAGCATAAAATGAAACCAGAATGGCACATGTAAATAAGAGAAATTTGATGATTCTGTATATTACACAAACTACAGATCTCCGTCTTAGAGCACTTTAAATTTATTGGAAGTCCAAAGTACTTCAAAAAGTGGACAGAACTACCATCTCTGGCTCAGGCGTCAATTGAAGTACAAACCACTAGAGGCTGTAAAACTCACCAGCAAATGTTACTCTGTCCTGTTGTCGGAGAGTCTCTGTGAGTCTTACAGTACCACTGTCATATGGGGTGCTGATTAGTTGGACTGTGCTGTAACCTGTCATGAGTGTCTTTGCACTGGTGAGAGGGGTTTCAAAAACTCAGTAACCTGAATATTTCTACCTGCAGTACCTGAACAGGTCTAAGCTAAAAATATCAAACTGTAACCTCTAACTGTATGACCTTTTTTCCTTTTTTTTTTTCCTTTTTATATCAACAGGACACTGACATTTTTTTCCAGAAGTTAAAATTATCCCAGAAAGCCTTTTCAAAATATTTGGCAAACATTGCTTGTTTTGTGTCACCAGTTTTTGAAAATAGAATTGTGCAGCTAATGTAGTCCTAAAATATTTTTAACAAGTTGCTTCCACATTTAGATTTAAGAACAGATTTTTAATTTCCTGTTCAGCCTCTTTTTGTTAGTTTTTTTTTTCTTTCACAAAATTGAAGGATGATGCATTTCTGAGAGTCTACATTGGCATGTGGCCTTTCTTATGATGCATGGTACCACTTGAAGAAGAACAGTCAATTCAAAAAAACTTGAAGGTGGTGTGGGATCTGTCTTCAATGCATTCTTGTTGCTGAGAGACAGAGGAACTCTCTGGTACATTGATAATCATATATTGTCTTCCTCAGTCAAAAATAGAGATGCAATTGTAGGACTAATAAGAAATGTAAGGTGTTTTAGAAAATGACTGGTAATAATCTGTTGGAACAGATAGAAGGAATATTGCATCAGAACGCAGAGAGAATTGCAGATTTTCAAGATGTTGGATGAATTTTAGGCAGAAAATTTTCTTAGCAGGTGTGTTTATCCTGTGAAGAGAAAAGCAAGAAAGCCTGAAAGCAAACTGCCCTTTCTGTTGTTAGTGTCAGTTGTGTTCAGCTGAAAGCAAATCATTACAGATTTGTAATGATAGACTACCTTCTAGTTTAAAAGGAGACTAGATAAGCATGATTTCTGATGTCTCTTTAATGAACAGACCAGTCTTTGCTGAAGGCAGGCGAGAGCAATCTGAAGCTAAAAAAACTTTAAGATTTCCAGGTCATTAATTTTCACTGTTTAATAAATCTAGATAGTAGGCACAGTACAGTATCATAAAGCATAATATGTTGAATGGATCAAGAACTGGTTAACTGACTTCTTAAAAATAAGCTATAGGTAGTTAATCATCACTGGACAGGAGGATGCGGTTCCACAGGGAACAGGACATTGTCCAGTGAGACATAATAAGCAAGTAATTATCTAATCACCAGCAATAAAACCTGTAGAAGGCATAAAATTTATCACAATGGTAAATAATCATGAGAATGCAGATGCCATAAAGTAATTTGGATAGCTTGATAAACCAGTCCTATCCAAATGAACTATTTCTAATGCAATGAGAGGGAAAGGTATTAATTTAATAATGGAGTTTAAAGAATAAGGTTCTTTTTCCTAAAGAGACTGAAAAGGTCTAGAAGTCATAGTGCCAAGATAACCAGCTTTCAGAACAATGCTGTAGCCATAAGAAGTAATCTGCTTTTTTGGAGAAGGAAGAAAAAAAGCTAATTACAACACATAGTTGATTTTACCATTTCTGGAAGTGTTATCAGGATATTTCTTACAATTCTGGTCTCTAGATATTTTGAAAGGAGGATAAAATTTAGGGAAAGTTCATGAAAAAAAGACTAGCAAAAATGATAGAAACTTTAGAGAAAGAAGCTTAAAGTGAAATATAGAACATATCAAAAATAAGATTGCAAGGTGATTTGATTACAGTGTATGAGTATCTTCACAGGAAATAGAAAAAAGAAATACATTAAGTACTAGAGGGTTCTTTTATCGAGTGGAAGACATCATAACAAGAACCTGTAGTTGGAAATTGAAAGTAGACATTCATGATGGAAATAAGTTGTGCAATTTCATCAATTATGGAAAAAGATCAATCAATGCTAGTGATAGGCTTTTACATCTCTTGGTAGCTTTAAATCAAGACTGAGATTTTGTAAAAGCCTATTGCATCCTGATATGGTGGGGGAAAAAAATAAAAAAAGAAGAAAGAAGTTTTTCTACTTAATTTAAATCACCCAGGTGAAATTTTTTGGACAAAAGCCACAAAAAGGGGTCTCTTGAAAAAATCCCCTATGATTAACAGCCATATATACATATTCAAATTGACAAGTTCCTCATGTTATCACATTATGGAGTGAAAGCACCACATTACAAACTTGCTTTCTAGATGATCAGTTCATCCTGTCCTCAGGATGTTATAGTATTCTCAAGAGAAATCTACACTCCATCAAAGAAAATAAAAGCACTTTCTTCATCTTCTTAATTTGATGGCTGGATTTTTTGTAACGCCTTTCCCTTTCTTCTAATCATCATTACCTCATGCTTTCTATCATCTCTTCTTCTGTGACCTTTGATTTTTTTTAATATTTTTTTCCTGACCTCAAAATTCCTTTCTGTCTGACTTTTCTGCTAGCCTCATTGAAAAGAATTTTCAGTCTCAAATGTTTCCTGGACTACTGAATCTTTCCCTTGTTAAGAGCAAGTTATTTACACTTTGTGCTCTGTTCAGCTCTCAAAGATTTAAATTTACTTTTACCTTATCTAGGAACGAAGTGACCAAAAAATATCTCGTAAACTATTAAAATAGATCTAGCTTTTCCAGTTTTCATTATGACCTTTGAAAACATCTGAGTTTTATTTTATGAATACCATATTTGATTCTTTATACCTCTCATGTTGCTGTCCACCTGATTGCATACCATTTACTCTAAAGGAGCATAAAAGCACTATTAGAAACTGAAGAAGAAAAGTAAAATAATAATCCAGTCAGAAACATCCTCAAAGGCAAAATTGCCAGATATACTACTCTGAAGGACACCTCAGGAGATTTGGTAATTCATCAGTATAAAGTGTTTTGTTCTGGAAAATGTATCATCAAGGCTATTTCTGCAGCAATGTTTGCACTCTGGCGTCTCTGGACTCTTGTCACACTCCCCTCCCTCCCAAGAAAACTTAAAAAAAAATTGCGTTTATCCTACCATAAGAAACTCCTTTTTTATTACCCCATGGATCCTGCACAGTTCTGCTCCATGTTCTGGCCTTGGAGACAAGCTATTTAGTCAAGAGTGAAAAGAAGGATATCAAGTCAGTGGTGTGTTTGAAGAATGGCCGTTTTGAGTGCTGTGGGGTAAGGCAGGCCACCTAGGAACAACCAGAAGAAGTTGACAGGAGCATCCTTTGAACTCATGAATGGAAAAATATATAGTGCTTTTTTTTTTTTTTTTTTTTTTGATAAGTGGGTTTATAAGTTGGCCATTTTGATAAGACAATTTCAGAGATTTTCAGAGAAAGATCCTAGGCTAGATTTGATGACATAGTAATAGATGTTATCCTGGCATCTGTAACCCAGAATTTAGGCTGGGGTTGGGTAGACCATAAAGTGAAAGTGAAAGGTGAGAGCATGAGGTTTAATGTCAGTATGAGGGATGATAAGTCCTTGAGCAAGAACTGTAATTCAGTCAGTCTGGAATGCGTAATATTTCCTGTATTCCTCTTTTCTTACATAATAAATTTAGAAGATAATTCTTTGTGTATGGGATTTTTTTGTTTAATGTGGACTGACCTAACCTTCATTTTCTTAAATTTAAACACTATTTCTTTTGTTCTGTCCATCAAGACATGGAAGACTTTCTTTTCACAGCAATACTTTACATGACCCAAGGTTATTATCTTATCCTTGATTAGTCTTCTCTAGACGAGTAATTCAAGTCCTCCCTATTTGTCTTTAGTATCTTCACTCAAATGTCAGAGCTTGCATTGACTTGTCTAGTTGATTAAAACTCTTCTTAAGGTATAATGTCCAAAAATGTGCCTTGAAGTACGATGCAGTTCTGCATAACCATGCCAGAAAAGGACAAATACATAGATTCCCCCATTTTCAAGATGTCACTTCTATTTATCCTACTAGAACTGGCATTTGTCTTTTTTTTGTTTTTGCAGCCTATTGTTGCTCATGTTCATAAGAATTATTTAAATCCTTGTTTTGTAAAAAACAAACAAACAAACAAACAAACAAACCAGCAACAACAACAACAACAAAAAACCAAAAGCAAAAACAAACCAAAACCTAAGAGGACTTGCTGGAGGTCACTTAGTGGAGAAAGGTCTTGAGTGTTATTCAGGAGCTATAAACTGTTATTCATGCAGTCTTGGAATATGTTTGATTTCATTTTCTTTCCAGAATATGTTTGCCCCATTGACGTGCACTTACAGTCTGTTTCTCCCCAGCAGATCTGACTGCTGAAGACATGCTGCTTGGCAGACACTCCATTCTCCCTTGGCTTTGTGCATTAATAAGGGTCACTCCTACAGAGCTCATAACAAATCATTCAGGTATTTCCCCAAAATTCAGGTTACAAAGAATAAATATTAAGAAGATTTTATCTAGCAAAAGGACTCCCCTGAGATGTACACAAAGAAATAGTTTGAATCTGCAGACAGCATAAATTATTTCAGTGTGTCCATAGATAATATATAAAAATATTTAGCTGCCTACATGCCATTCCTAGAGGTCTTATGCTGTAGGCTGATGCGATTTTAAGCTGTGGTCTGGAATGTGACTTCTACTGTACTTATTTGTTATTTGCTTTAAGATCATTAATTGTGGAAACAGAAAATATGGAAGTTTGGGGTGTTTGGAAAAATATATTTAACATTTGTGAGGGGTCATCCACTATAATACCATAACAACTTTCTGCAGTTCAAATCAGTGCTATGTTAGAAAAGATTTTATTACAGTGATGAGGCTGCTACTCTGGATTGAAAGAGAGGATGTCAGATCTCTAAAATTAAACATCAAGGGGCAGTTCAGATGCCCCAGGTTATACACCATGTTACTATGTGTCTGTAGCAGTCCAGGGAAGCAGGTGTGGAGAAGCAAAACATTGAATGAAGCTAAAATGAATGTGCAGGAGAGAAACATAAGCAAAAAAACCCTTGTGAAGTCCTGACCTCGTTCAGCTTTAGCTTGGCAGGGTACCTTATCCTTTTTACTATACTTTAGACATAGGTTTTCTCCTACTTGTGAAATTGTGAAGATCTGCAAAAAGAAATATTATCATTTCAGTATAGACATATATAGTTGTGTACATGCGTCATGGGTTCAGCAGTAGCAGTCATTTTTCTCCTTCTTGGTAGCTGGTGCAGTGCTGTGTTTTTTGATTTTGGGCCTTGGAACTGAGCTGATAACACCAGTATTTTCAGTTACTGCTTGGTAGCGTTTTGGTCTGACCAAGGACTTTCTGAGTCTCATGCTCTGCCAGGGAGGAGGGGAAGCTGGGAGGCAGCAGAGACAGGACGCCTGACCCAAACTGACCAAAGAGGTTATTCCATACCCCAATACGTGGGGTGGGTTAGAGGCTTAAACCATGACAACATGCAGAATAAATATTTCTAATTTCAAATTGAGCAGGGAAGGAACCTGAAACTTTGGCTCAAATAATTGTGCTGATGATGGCTGTTCTCCAGCATCCTGCTGTTTCTCTATCTCATCCACTATAGTTTAAATTTCAAAAGGTTTTTATTTAAGCCTAATGTCAAAGACAAACTTTTTTTGAATACTCATAAATTGTTTTGCGATGGAAAAACTGTTTACCAATCTATTAAAAATCAAAAAGGCTTTTGCTATTTGGCAAGTGGCAAAAGTTGAATATTTGCAGGTATACACAATATACATTTAAAAAACATTAACATTAAAGTCAGACCAGCTACAGGTTTATTTTATAGGCCTTTACAGTGTCAAGGCTATCATTAGGTAATACTGCGATAATATGTGAGGAAGAAGCCACACTGCTCCATATTTATTAACACCTATGCTGATAGTAACTTGGAAACCTTGCTGCACTCAAAGTTTCTGCAAAAGTAGAGTCCATGCTCTGAAGGGCTCATAATCCAAGTAGATCAGAGTGTCAGGGGGAAAGCAGCTGTGCAAATGGGACATATATTGTTCATTATTTGATTCTGCAAAGAACAGGTTGCACAAGAAGTGGTAAATGCTTCATCCCTGTCAGTGCTCAAGGGTGAACAGAGCCTTGGGTGACATGGTCTAGTGTGAGGTGTCCCGGCCCATGGCAGGAGGGGTTGGAACTATACAGTCCTTCGTAACCCTAACCAATCTATGATTCTATGATTTGCAGAATCATGAGAACAGTTTCAATACTGATACATTTTTTCATCTGGTTTGGTTTTTTTTTTTTCTGTTCTTTATGGAAAACATGTCCCTGTGCCTAAATGTTTCCTCTGGTCGACTAATATTAATTTTCATGTTATCTCAGTATTTTCTAGTACTATCCAGAATGATGAAACCTACTTCAGCAGTGACCTTATTTCTGCCTAATTATATATGTTAACTTGCATTTTTTTAATGCCTGACTTCATATTACTGTTTACTGCCTTGTTTCTAACATTTCATCTCTGCTTTATCTCTGTTTCAGCTGTGTTCAATGCTACTTTCTATGTAATATCAGACTGATTATCACTGACTTTCATGAATATGCTCTTTGTTCTTTTAAATCAAAGACTGGAAATAAGAGACATCATAAAAACCTCATTTCTTCCAGTAAAAACCTTCCAGCAACTTCATATTTTGCCATTGTTCATTAGATTCTGTTTATATTTCTTCAGCCAGCATGCAGTTCAAGTCAAAATACATAAGTACTGTTATCTGAGTAAATAATGTTATGCATTTTGCAACATTTACTCACTACCAGCTATGTCTGCCTAGATAGTATTCTTTATCCTGAAGATAATTATAGTTAAATAATATGGAATGAAAGTAAGATTACTAGTTCATGACAATGCTAGTATTGTTGCATTTTATCCACACAAGATGTAACAGGAGCAAAATGCAAGCATACCATGTGCACGTGCTAATTTCAAATATTGCTCTGTGAAGCTACACAGCTACATAAGAGTATAATAAAATTACAATGTATTTATTGACATAGGTGTTACACAGTTATTACTGCCACAAAAGAAAAAAAATTCATCCTGTGTACTGCTAATTTGCTGATACATTTTCCAATTTCTGAAGGCAATTTTGCATCCTTACACATTTATTTGCAATGTAGTAGTCTAAAGACACAAATCACTACATATATACAGACAGGCATGTAGAGATACACACAAAGATGTAGACACAGTTTTATCTATGCATAAATATGTATGTGTATACGTATGTGTAAAAATTCATATCTGCTTTTGTATGGATATGTGTTATATGTATACTTGAATATTTATTTAAAATATGTTGTTAATTTATACATCTGTATAACGTCTGTGAGTTCCATTGTGATTTTGGAAAGAGTTATTCTGATTTCTAAGTGAAAGTTTCAGTAATTTCCAGTATTCAAAATTCCACTTGTTACTTTTCTTGCATTCATGACACGCTATTGCGAATACAAACTCTAATTGAATCACATTTCCTGAGCTGTTAATACTGTTGAATTTAAGAACAATTTCATTATACCTTTAGGAAGCTTTGTAATAAAAGTAGCAACTAAAAAGTTGCCTTAAGTTTATTGCCTTTTAAGAATAGTTTCGATATGCAGATAACACCAAATTGTGGGGGACTCTTGGTCTGCTTGAGGGTAGGAAGGCTTTAGAGAGTAATCTGGACAGGCTGGATCGATGGGCTGACGCCAATTGTATGAGGTTTAACAAATCTTGCACTTGGATCATAATAACCCCATGCAGCACTACTGGCTTGGGGAAGAGTGACTAGAAAGCTGTTTGGCGGAAAAGGGTATGAAGATAAGCCAGCATGTAGATGCAGCACTTGGGGACATGGCTCAGTAGTAGACATGTCAATGTTAGGTTTATGTTTGGACTGTACGATCTTAAGGGTCTTTTTCAACCTTAGTGATTCTAATGATTCTGATTTTATAATAATTTGAGAAAAAAAAATGATAACATTTATTATCAATTATGGAGTTTATCTTAGTGGAAGGAAAATGGTTTATTTCTGCCTAAAGAGAAAAGAAAAACTTGTGCCACAGGGCTGGGCTTCCTTCAAATTTTTCAATATGGAACTACAGTGAGGTTAAAAGGTGAGAAGAGTTCCCAGGAGAGATAAGGCGTTATTCATTTTTCATTGTCCTATCCCATTAGAGCTAAATGACATGAATCCAAGAGTAATGTGGATTTCTTTGGGCAGGTATGTAGTATATACAGGCAGCCAGTAGTATTCTTTAGAGATCAACCTGGCAGTGCTGTAGAGTGACAGCTTACTTCATATATTATGCATACACACTTAGTTCATATACTTCATACTAAACATACTTCATGCTTCATATATAAATATAAACACAGAGGCATCCAAAAAATCCTGCCATTTGGACAAGTATGTACAGAAATACATAGAACAGAAGGAACAGATCTGTAAGCAGATGGAAACAGAATTTGATAGGCAGGCGGATAAAGACACAGACTGATTTATTAATTTAATTCTCCGTATCAATAGACGTGGAAAATTTTATTTGCAATGACTCCTTTAATTATTTATAGGATGAAATTAGTAGCAATACTAAAACACATAATAACAATAAATATCAATAAAATAGATTCTAAAGTGACTATCACTGCAAAAACATGCAAAATTATTGAATAATAGCATTTTCATATATTAAATACATAAAATATCACAATTTGAATTATTAGCTCATGTGGTTTTGAATTACACTAGCAGCCAGCTTGAACAATAAATGTAAAATTTTGAAGAATACGAATTACTACTGAGGTAAGTGTCAAGCATGTTTTACTAGGGAAGTTTTTTAGGGGCGGGAGCATAACAGGAAATCCTTCATGTCTGAGAATAAGTTTCAATCTCCAGCCAGTTCAGTCCGCTCAGTAAGACATTCTGTAAGAATTCCAAGAAATAGCACTGAACTTAAATTGGTGGCGTAAAAGAACAGAGCTGTTTCAGGCAAGATCAACAAAGAAGACTTTTAAGTTGTAGGAAAGGGAGATTATTAACACCTCAGTTTACCACTTGAAGAAGTCTGTCTGTAATATTTAAAAGCTTATACATTTGCTTTTAAGATACATATTACAAGTTTAAATACCTTGCAAAAATCAATTCAATTAATCAGAAATGCAGAGAAACGGAGCAAAAATGAACAAATAATTAGTAGTCATGATGATTACATGATTACAGATGATTCTTTAATTACTACTTCGAGATTTAGCTATGAAGGTCACTAGATGCAAAGTGCTTTACGAATTTGAAGTGTGTATTAGACTCCTATCTACTTACAATTCTTCGATAACATACACCCATACCAAAGATCAGAGTTCATTTGTATGTTAATAACTTACTAGTAGTCTGTTTATACAGCACCTGATCCAGTTGTCATTAAAATAAGTATGAAAAGTTAATTACTTTAATTGAACTTGGATTATCTCCCAGGTGATAAGGAGCAGTGCCACCTTTTACTCTTCTAGTACATTTCCCTGAGCAGCAGAGATGCCTGCACAACTTTCTGCCAGCAAAAGTGACAATTTCACTGTTCATTCCCCTGCACTTGCCTGCATTCTTCTCTCCCTTGTGTTATATGGATTTGAGGATACCTTGCTGAGCCAATTCTGTTTATCAGATGGCAAACAGCTGATAAGCTACAGTTTTTCTACAGTTTTGTTAGCATTTTTGCTGAGCTACTGAAATGAAGTAACTCACCAAAAACTCAACTAAATGTCAAGGTGAGCTGAGCAAGCTTGTGCAGAAGAAAAGAAAAATGAGGTGGAGGAGAATTCCCTTTTTTTGAATTTGTGATCTGCCAACTTAGTTCACTGCAACTGGTGAAAGTACTTTTGTAGCCACTCTTTCCTGTTACTAATATTTTGATGCAAGATCTGGATGGTGTTTCATTTTCCATCTCTCCATCCCATTCAGAAACATGAATCCATTCTGTGAATTAGATTCTGGAAGGAAAAGTTGTGGTTCAGCAATGGTTAAACCTGGCATGGATTCTTCAGCAGGATGGTATAGTACCACATTAGTGAAGTGCTCATTTGGTACAAACTAAGTTTTCCAGTTCAGGTCCACTAAACAAAAATCAGTGGGTAAACTGCTCATCTTCCTACAGCCAGGAGTAAACCAATGTACAAGCATAAAATAAGGAAAAACTCCTTGTGGTCTGTTAATCCCACAGCTGTACAATCAAGAATCTATCTAAGCCTCCTGGGTCATCTGAGGGTATATAAACCAAACATGAGCAATAAAGCAACCATGAATAAAGCATTTCTCTCCGAATCAGTCAATGTGGCTAGCAGGTACAGCAGCAGAAACAGCTGATTTAGCAAAAAGAAAGTACAATATTGGGGAAGGAAGGAAAGCTAAGGGTTAACAAAAAGCAAAACAAAGAAATGCACTGTTTGCAATGTGATGATGTATCATTCTGCTTCAGACATATGTACTTTTCTAGATGTGTATTACCATATGGATATCTCCAGCTGCTTATGACTGCCTCTGTCCATCCTGACTCCCATGCAGAATTTACCATCACTCATATATGATCTCTTCTACTGCCAAGACAGCTTCAGAGTGTTCTGTCTTAGGAAAAATCTTGTATTTAAACCCATCAAGCTAGCCTGCTTCACTTTTACTGCAATTTTGACATAGGAGCTCTGATGAGAAATTTAAGGGAGTGATAATCATTAGTGAAGAGAGCTGGCAACGAGCAGCTGGCAAAGCAACTCCTTCAAGTCTTTGCAAAGCACACTTCTGCCTGAACACTTACAGGTTAACATAGGAGCATCATTGGCTATTGCTTTACAATAGCAACTCTGTAAATATCTTGGTATATGTGCAAATGTAAGAAATTCTTTTCTCTCTGACAGTCTTCAATTATTCTGTTTGGACTGAGTGATGGCAAACAGAATACTGAGGACAGCTTTTGGGTCCACAAATGCTCAGTGAAAGGCATTGTCAAAGTTGTTACCAAACTGACAAGTAACTGAAATATATACCGGTTCACTTATTCATCAGCCCAGCAGACAAGAAATAGAGAGACAGTCTTTGTCCCAGATAAGAGATGATTGATTAACATGTTAGTAAGAGATCTGGTTTGCTATGTTGGAAGGCTCGAAGTTTATGCTTCTGCACTGGAACAGTTCGGGCTTCCATCTGTGGCTGAGAAGGTGATGTTTTGCCTACACACCAAACAAAAATAATTCAATTGGATAAGAAAGGGTCAGCAACTTATATATAATTGCTCCTTATCAAATCAGCTGAAAGGGACATCAGGAGTTTATTTAGCCTATACTCTAACTTCAGAGGTGCTTCTCTGTACCTAGGTCTTTTGCATTTGTCTGATTTGTTCTTCTAGAGTTCATTTGATGAAAATTCCCCAAAATCTCCATAGAATCTTTTCCAGTTCGGTAATATCAATTGTTAGAAATAAGGCAGGGGGAGGTGATAGGACTCCTGAATCTATAAACTGGTAAGTAAGTAAAAGTTCAATGCTTAGTGAAGAAAAAAATTAATTAAAACTTTAGATTTGCATCCTTTCTTTTGCCACTTTGCCAAGAGATTGAGGACACTGAATGGAAGGGGTTTATTTCACTCACATTTGTACTCATGCAACTACTGTCATTTAAACTTTGACAATGAGATGAATCAGATAAAGTCTTAGCTACACAATGTGTTAGGCTGCATAAGAGAAGTTTCTGCCTTATTCACTGGCACCATTCAGCAATTTAATTTTTTGTTTTCTTTTTTTCTTTTCTCTAGATCTTCAATAAATCCTCCTTTTGTTCACTCAGAAATGAACATGACTGTGGCTGTGAGAGACGGATGTTCTTCCATGGTGTTCTGAGAGGAATTGATCTGTGTCATCTTAACAGGCAGGATAGCACATCCATTATCTAAAGGCAAAAAAACATCAGAGCATTTGTAATCAAGTAAAAAATCCCATTCTTTCAAAGAACTTATTGATTTTTAGAAATTTCTTTTGGTTGAAAAGAAAGAGATAACCATGATTTATTGGACATCTCACCACAGCTTCATCTGGGGTACGGAGTAACTAAGATGTCACTTTTTCTGTGGTGAAGAGCTTCCCATGTTAGTTCCTTTGATGCAAGATCAGAGACCTGATTTGGTATTTCCTCTCTCTTGGACCAATGCATTAATCAAGAGATTGAAAAAAGTGTGAATTTCTCATAAGCAGTGACAAATGAGCACAATATGGAACATATATTGATTTTTTGTTCTCCCCAAACTGAAAGTTCCAGTTCTAACTAAATTGTATCTTTTAAATATTTCCCAAAATACATTTTGTTTGCTTTGTTTTATTTGCTTTGATGGGAGGGGGGGGAGGGAAAGAGAGGATGAAGGTTGAAAAATAATTGCAAAATTATAGCATCGTTCTCTGGATATTAAAATAATATTTAGAGAACATCTTAAAAGTTTTTACAAACAACACAGCTAGAAATCATGAGTTAGAGATGTTTACCATTTCCTGTTACATAGCTCAGATTTGTATGGTAAATCTGTTAAATGTAAATCATTTGGGCACAAGACCAGAAAGAAATGCAAGTACATGCAAGGAGCGACGGCTCAAGTTCACATTTTTCAATAAAATTTGATCAGATGTTTCTGAGAAGGTGCATTTTGCTCACATTCCAAACAAAACCCAGAATACTTCAGAACCACCAGTGCATCTGACAAGACGTCATTATAGAGGCAGGAAATGATTCACTGGGTATTAAATGTAGCGAGTTCTACAGTCTGTAGCAAAACCACTGTGTACTTCTCCAAACTCAGTTTGCATATATTGCGTAGAGATCGATATTTTTTCTCACTATTTCTCACGAGATTTGATCGTTGCAAAACACACTTCATCCACTCACAGCTCTTAGTGCATGTAAATCATCATCAAACTGAGACTCCCAAAGCTTGCACTTTTAGTGTGTAAAAGATGGTTTCCCAATCCCATGCTACATTAGAGAGACTTTCTTACATCATTGCTCCACTTTTTCCACTGAGCAAGAAGAAAGAGGCTACACTTAAGAAAACCTACAAAATAAGAATTGAAATAAGAGAGAAGGGAGAAAGAATAAGCATGGGGGGAAATAGGAGCAAACAGGTAAGAGAAATGTACACAGGGCTGAAAGGGAAGAAGAGACAGAGTTTAGAAGCAAGAATTTGTGAGATGGGGTAACATGAAGAAGAACTGAGAAATAATTGTGCAGTCGTAAACAGAATGCATCTGTAACTGCTAGACAATACTTCCTGCTGGACAAGGAAATTAAGACATCATTTTCACATGTCAGCACTTCTTTGTAGTCTGCAGAAAGATAGTCTTCATATTTTAATGCTTGAGGTAATATTTTGTGACAATACATTTTTTCCTAATACATAAAAAGTGGTCTGCTTCACCTGAAGCATCCCCACAACTGTATGCTTGAATTATTTGAACATAAATAGAAGTAAGTGAAAAAGAAAAAAAATAACAGAAGTAAAATATAATTTTGAAGCTTGATCAAATGCTATGTTTTGAATTAAAGCAAACCTCACTCATGAAAAAAAAGAACTCTGAGGGTGTCCTTCACCATATGAATGTTTTTTATTTTGTAATACAACAATGAAATAATTTAATTCTGCATTAGAAAGAGCATCACCAGCAGATTGAGGGAGGTGATCCTTCCTCTCTGTTCAGCATTCACCAGGACACACCTCGAGTACTGCTTCCAGTCCTGGGCTGAGAGATATGGATCTAATCAAGTGGATCCAGCAAAGAGCCATTACAAAGATTAGGTGACTCGTATATCTCTTCTCTAGAGAAAATCTGTCAGGTTTAAGGATTATGGGAATCTCATGATTGTGTACAAATACCTGAAGGGAGTGTTCAAAGCAGAGGGAGGTAAACTTATTTCAGGAGAATCTGTCTGATATTTAAAAAACACTTTCTTACTGTGAAGGTGACTGAGCACTGGAATAGCTTGTCCAGAGAAGTTGTGGAGCTTCCACCTTTGTGGGTATTCAAAACACATCTGGACATGGTCATCAGCAACCAGGTCTAGCTGTTTAAGCAGGGTGTTGGATCCTATGGCCTCAAATTTATCTTCCAGCTTCCATCATTCTGTGGTTCTGGGATTCTATAATTTTGGATGATCTCTTTGGTTTCAAGCTTAAGGTTAACGACAAACGAATGAAGATGAATATCAGATTCTCAGAATAAACTTGTGTTAGGTTAAATACTGAATTACTTTTGGAACTGAACAGCCAATCTTCACTGCTGTGTCATCCTGATATAGTATGGTACTGTTACTAAGAATGGAATTTTCATTATTCCAACATTTAATTTTAAAAAGAAAAAAAAAAGAAGTTTCAAACAATGGTATGATTAGAATTGTTAACCTGCAAATGAAAATTTCTTCAGTCACAAAATGCCTATACTATAGTTTCCAGTTTAATTTTAAGTCAGGTCCTTTATGATACCCTCTGTTTGAGTACTATATGAAATGCTTGCTTTTAAGAGAGTTCTTAGCTTATCATAAGCTCAGAGAAAAGACTGAACATGTAAAAGAATATTAAATCTTCTGACCTGTGAGTAGTGGGCTCACTGACTAATTTGTGAGTACTTATTATTTAAGGAATATTCTTTTATTAATCTTTGCTTATTTGAATCTTCTTTATCCTATAGCTGATCAAAACCTGTGTTTCAGTAATGGAATTATGCGTTACTGTCTTCTTCCAAGACAGTACCTGAAAATTACATTTGTTAAGTAGTTTTTATCACTTGCAGTCAATATCATCTGAAATATATAGAGAGATGGGAAGATGGACTGAGACTAAAAGGTAGTTGAATGGCCACCAACAATCATAATCTCCAAAAGATTTCTAGTTTTGAGGTTTCTTTTGTCATGTACTAAGTTTTTTTCAGACAATCACATAACAGTTTCTAGAAAAATGCCCTTAAGACATGTCAAGTCTATCACATAACCTATAATAAGAATTTTGGATACCCTCAAATGGGAAGTCTTAAAAACCTCTTCTTGAGTTACCATGGTTGTCTACAAAATCATTAACTGGTACCCTTATCCATTAATTTGTGAGGCAGCCATTTCTGTGAGGGGAGTTCCCTTGTTCAGCTTTGTAAGTGAGAATCTGGCTTGATTTTTCACAAAGTAACTCAGCAATTACATGGACAGGTTGATCTCAGGTTGCAAGCTCGATCTAAATTCTTCACACAGTCCATTTTTCCCTGATCAAAGGACAACAGTATACATAGCTGGGAAGGAAGGAAACTCATGTATATACGAGCAGAGAGAGTGCAGCTGTATCTTAGAATACTGTTTTAAACATTATTTTTCAAATGAGAGAGGTAGAATATATACAGTGCATGAGAGAGCACAATTGGACTTGACACTGGGAAAAAAAAAGGTAACTACATCTGAATATGTATACTTGTCTATATATGTGCACGTGTTTGTGTTCACGTATGCATACACCTCCAGGAGACAGACTAAGAATAAAGAAAAAGATCTATATGCAAAAAGATTGAAAACGATGACCCAAGAGTTCTTTTACAGTCATATCAGCTGAATGATTCTATAATCAGGAGTAAAACTATATATAAAAAGTGCATGCAGTATGAGTTGTCTATGCAAAATCCAGGCTTAGAATTCATTAGCATATTTGTAGTGCTTGTTTGAACAGATAACCATCAATTACATTTTTTAAAATAGTTCACATAGATTGCAACAAAAAATGACGTAGGAAAAAAAAAAGGTTGTCAACACAAAGTAAGAGAAACCTGTCCAAAACAAAAATAACTGTAGTTGCAAGGGAGAAAAAAAAGTATGTTCTCCCTGAAGATTTTTTAGCCAAGAAAAATTAGATGTGTAAGTGAAACTGAGAGAAGGGAATATGATTTCACACAAAGATGAAATAAGTGGGTGTGACAGGGAAATATATTAATAAATTGCTTATTTAACTTAACAATAAAATCAATATAAGAAGTTTAAATAACCTTCTAAAATTTAATTTATAAGCTTTTAAAACTTAGAGTCTTAATGAGAGACATATATACACTCATGTGTTATTATTTTTACACTGTTATTGTTACCTATATATTACCCAGTAAAAACTGGGATTCTAATATTTTACACATAGCAGGGATCAACAAATGCTGTTAAAATAAGAATAGAAGATTTTTTTTTTCATGTTCTTGTGTTAGGATAACATTGATACACAGCCAGTCTCCAGATAGCTCTCTTTCTTTAAGATATTTTAATGTGGAGTTCAGATTTCTAAACAATTTCTTGATCCACCAAATCACAGTCTTCCCTATATGTGTAAACCATTTACCTACCCAAAGAAGAATACAATAATACAGACTGATTTAATACCTTGTGTAAACAACATTATTCTTGATCTGCTTGCTATGCCACGTTTCTCATGAGAAAATGAACATGAGCCAGCAATGTGCTCTTGCAGCCCAGAAAGCCAACCAAATTCTGGGCTGCATCAAAAGGAGTGTGACCAGCAGGACCAAGGAGGTGATCCTGACCCTCCACTCTGCTCTCGGGAGACCTCACTTCGAGTATTGTGTGCAGTTCTGGTGTCCTCAACGTAAAAAGGACATGGAACTGTTGGAACAAGTCCAGAGGAGGGCCACGAGGATGAAGAGGGGACTGGAGCACCTCCCGTAGGAAGATAGGCTGAGAAAGTTGGGGCTGTTCAGCCTGGAGAGGAGAAGACTGCGTGGAGACCTCATAGCAGCCTTCCAGTATCTGAAGGGGGCCTATAAAGATGCTGGGGAAGGACTCTTCATTAGGGACTCTAGTGAGAGGACAAGGGGTAACGGGTTCGAACTTAAAAAAGGGAAGTTTAGATTGGATATGAGGAAGAAACTCTCTACTGTAAGGGTGGTGAGGCACTGTAATGGGTTGCCCAGGGAAGTTACGAGTGCTGGCGGTGTTCAAGGCCAGGTTGGAGAGAGCCTTGGGTGACATGGTTTAGTGTGAGGTGTTCCTACCCATGACAGGGGGACTGGAACTAGATGATCTTAAGGTCTTTTCCAACCCTAACTATTCTATGATTCTATGATTTGAAAAACTTTTTTGCTGAACCCTAGCAGCTGAGGTTTTACCCCTTGAGGTCTTTACAGAATGTGAGAAGCCTACAGTCAAAAAAAAAGAGTGGAAAGAAAAAGAAGATAAAATTATGCAATTACTATTATCGGGAAATTAAAATATATATTTTCCTTCTTTTTTCCTTTGTTCTTTTGCCCTAAATAACAACATCTATAATTGTTTAGCTACAAGACTTACTTCAAAGATTAGTAACTTATGACTACAGTTGTAGAAATCTAATCATGCAATTTCTTTGCTTTAAATATAAAGTACATTTTATTAGGCCTTGCTAAATTTGCATTATTTCTCAGGGTTAAAGATTTCACTCAACATAAAATGAGAAATCATTACCCTTTAAAAAAGAACCCCCACATTTCATTGCTTAAATGTGTAATTAATTTGTGATTCAAAATTCCTTCAATCAGTGAGCTAAAGAAAAGTGTTATTAAAGAGTGATCTGAAGGCAAATGACCATCTGAGAAAATACTGAACTTTTGCAAATAACAATATAAACCACATCCAAGTCATCTAAACAACAAATGCAAACACAAAACCCCTCAATTTATCCTGCTGTTACTGCTAACGATGAAATATTATGGAATATTTGGTGCAGATTCTGAATGGTGAGGTAATTACACATTGCGATTCTCACACAGGTACCTTATTTTGATTCACAAATACAGGCTTATATCACTAAACTTTGATATGTCTGAGCTTAGACAGAGAAACATTGTCATTACTGTGTGGAAGTGAGAGCTCCAGGTGATTAGTGTCAACAATTTAATAGTACCATTGAATGTCGATGACCTGCATGCCACACAAAGTAAATATATATAGTCAATTTTTTTCATTAACTGCCATTAATAATTAGTTGTGTGTAGAACTGGTTTTTAACCTCTTGGAAATAGATTAAAATTCTGTCTGAAAAATAAAATCCTGTAACAACATATGAGCACATGCTAGAGACAGGGCCGTTAGGATTTGTTAAACAGTCTCAGCATGACTGTTTTTAAGCACAGCCTTTGAGAGTGACTTCGAAATTTAAACTTTCGTTCTCTCAAAAAAGGTTTTGGTTATGCTATAAATTGATAACTGAATTATAATTTCAAACAAGGTGGCAACTGCCACCACATTTAATATCTAGAAAGTTTTAAGGTGTATTTATGACAGATTTTGACAGGTCACTGTGTTTTTGAGGAAACAAAGAGGTGGAAGGTGTGGAAAAAGGAAACTTGAGTCAGGGTTCAGTATCTGAGTCCTCAGGCTGCAGCACAGAACTTCCAGTTTTGGACGTATGAGACTACATTGGCTACAATTTGAACTCTTCAGATTCAGAGTTGTTTCAAGGGTTGGGGAAACATGGAAATGTTTCTAAATTAACACATCTGAGTATTTGCCAGTAAACAAAGAAATATGTATATCTCCAGGAATTTCAACTCAATCTTAGCTGTAAAATTAAGTTGCACTTTGCATAATGCATGATACAGCAGAGAGTTCTTATGTGTGAATGATCAAAAATAATATGTCAAATTGAGACACTGCAAAAATCAATTTGTTGTAATTGATTTTTTAAAAAGTGGTACTCACAAAAGGCAGTGCTCCTTTAATGAACAATTAATATTATAACAATATGTTTTGTTAGCATGTAGCAAAGCAGGGATTATTTGAATGTTTCAAATAGAAATGCATTAGAATATTATATCACCAATAGAGATGAGAAATTACAATAGAACAGATGCCTAATCTTGCCAGCTATCTTGGGGATGTTTTAATATCAACATTTCAGTACCTTTTTATCTGCTATTTTTCCCTCTGGCATTATGACCTCTGGCCTGCTAGAGCTTAATGACCTTGACCTCTAAGAAAGCAAATAAAAGAGCAAGTGAAAACCTTTTTGGTGACTACTGGATATATTACTACTTGTTTTATTATAAGGCCAGCTCTGTTCAGATTTAAAAAAAAAAAAAAAAAGTCTTTTTCATTTTGTGACTGTAAAGAAAAACCTTTAAAAGTGTTTGCAGAGTAGCATAAAGATTCAAACTTCAAGAAGCAAACACAAGAACCAGTGTGCTCCTTCCTAGAAAAATTTAATTACATCTTCATTAAAATGCAGTTATACAATGTATACCTCCTCATTGTAATTCACTGTATTCTAATCTGCATCATTTGAGGAAGAAGGAAAGCAAATCAATGATTATAACACATTTAAACTGAAAGAAGGTAGATTTAGATCAGATACTAGAAAGAAGTTCTTTACTATGAGGGTGGCAAGGCACTGGAACAGTCTGCCCTAAGAACCTGTGGCTGCCCTATCTCGGTCAGCGTTCAAGGCCAGGTTGGACAGGGCTTGGAGCAACCTGGTCTAGTGGAAGGTGGCCCTATCTGTGGCAGTGGAGTGGAACTAGATGATCTTTAAAGTTCTTTCCAACCTAAACCATTCTACAATTTGTGATTCTGCGATTCTGCGGTTCTATGATTTGGAGCAAAGAATAGAGCTTTTATGTCAAATTCCTGCTCTACAAGAGTGTGTTAGAAACTGTATTTTTCTGTTTCAGTGAATGCCATTGTACTTCTGCTCTTCTTTTTGTTTATCAGCTAAAGAAGCAGACGAACAGAGGTCTGCCTTACCTTTCAGGCTGATTTTACAGTCTGTGAAAAGGAGAAAACATATTCAAAGATCAGACAATTTGACCTGAGCTACTCATAGCAACATGAGTTCAATTGCCCTCTGGAGTTCTATAAGTCAACTTGCCCTATATCAGCATGTGAAGGTAATGAAGAGAAATTTACTCTTCCACTCATGGTGAGGTATGCCAGCCCCACTTAGGCTATAGGTGTTTAACTAAAGTTATACCTAATGATTTATAGCATGGACAAAGTATGAATACAGGCAAGGCTCTCAATTGAGACAGGTTGCCGTAAATTTGATTTGACTTTGCTGAACCTAACCACTTCCTGGTTTTGAGTCTTAGCCCCTTCCTTTGAAGTATTTTTATTGTTATTTTGATGAAACTTTTATTGATTCTTAATTATTGAATTTACTTGGTCTGAACATATTACAAAGAAGTATTTAATTGATATTCTGTGGGCACTGGATATTTTCTTTTATATCACATCAAAGGAATATACTAACATTAGCCAAGTTTCACAAGTTATATAGTTCTAAATATACATCTGCATCATGCTGTAAGTGTTCTCCAGTTTCAATCAATTTTAATGTATTTTAAATAATATTCATGTATATATAATGGATTGACTCTAAGAATGAACAGCACAACAGATGTTTTTGCAGAAAGCAACTGCAAAACATTTTCATAATGAACTAACTAGGTACAAATTTTGTGTTATAGCTGCTTAATATTTACCAATATTTGAGGGTTTGTTTTTTTTTTGGTTTGCAGCAGTTCATAACATGGGCATTTAAAATAAAAGTGGACAAGAAGTTCAGACAATGTGCATCATCTAGCAAGTTAAATATTATGAATGTGTTGTCTCCTTAAGCTTATACAGTATGTACATATGTATGCTGTCTTTAGGGAAAAAAAAAAATCTCAAAAACTTCTTTTTTTCCTGTTGAAATCCATTTTCATAAATAAAATATTTAAATGAGGAAAAAGTCTACTAGCTTAAATACATATTGAGGAAATAGCCAAAAATCCTAAAGGCTAAACAAATTATACATGAAGTTACGGGTAAGAGGAGCACTGGCAGCAGCAGAACCTTGCTAATGGATTCAGTGAAAACTAGTGCATTTTGCAGCAGCTGCACCTTCAGAAGAGAACGAATAGACCATTATAACGGCGTGAAACCCATCAAAGATGACTCAGGAGAACTTTGTCTCCTGATTGCAATATAAATTGATGAACGTATTGCCTAAAGGACTACAGGACTTCTTTTGGAAAAGCATCGGACAAATAATATTTGAGATAGAGAAGAAGGAATTTTGGGGTCATACAAAGCTTATTGTGGGGTACTTTAAGGAGATTGTGGAAATGTGCTTAATTTACTACGGGGTGTTTTTGGGAAAAGACTAAAGGTGTGGAAGAAGAAGGATCAAAGTGAATCAGAGGAAAAAAGAGTTTGGAAAAATGGGGGGAAACGCAACAAAATTGTATGGGTATGTTTAGCCAGGCTGCTGGTCACTATGCTTGTCCAATCAACCCATGCCTAATCATTCCATAGAATAGCTAGGGTTTCTTCTTAAACCTAATCTCTGTGACAGCCCTCACTGTTTTGAGCCTGTGTGAAGTCTAGGTGGCCTTGCCTACAATGTCCCAAGAGTGGGAAGAACTTGGATGTCAAGGGGCCGCTGAACCGGGAGTGTGATCCAGAGGCCGCTACTGGGGAGACCAGATATCAGAGAAGCTGCACATGGATTGGGTTGTCTGCGATTTTCACATTAAAGTGAACATTGTATTAATGTGGTTACTGGTTAAGGCAGTGCTTTTTCCATATTGTTTGGTGTGACCCCATGCGTACCTTGTGTACATGTGGCCAGCCACTCTTGGCTGGACCTCAAAATGAGGCTATCAGGCCATGTGGGATTAGAGAAATCTGTTAGATCCAAAGACTCACCAGATTCACTTACCTCCAACATTTATCAGCTTGTTTGCTGTCCCTTAAAATCCTATGTTTTCATTAAACCATCTTTCTTGTTGAGAAGCAAAACTGATCAGACTTCTGCATCAATCTTGTAAAGTAACTTTGGTTTTTAACGGGTATCTTAATAAAAGTTAAGGCAAATACTCTTTAACTTTCAGTGAGTTTGATCTTCATAGTGTTCTCCAGTGATTTAGATAATGATTTAGTTTATGTTCACTTCTGAAAATAAAAACAACATTTCATCCCCCAGTACCTGAAGGGAAACTACACTTCAACCTAACACATAGTGGCAAACAGGATCAGATCTCTGCTTCAACAGATTTCTCCTTTCCAGCTCTGCCTTAAAGCAGACCAGCAAAAGATGTATATATGATTTCAAATTAGTTAATTATGTGATTTTTCTGCATAAGTAATCTGCATGCACAGATGTATGAATCAAAGAAATGTCTGTGAAACAATGTCTGTGATCCTCTGTTCATTCCATTCATCAGCCTTAGGAACTTAGCTGGAATCTCAGGTTTAAGAAACCTCTTAAAGAGTAATGTTTTCCATTTGAAGACTGTCTGGAGGAGAGTAAGAGATGATCAGTGGGAATCACTGGAAAAATTGGAGTTACTTAGTCTAGACAGAAAAAGGCTGAGGTGAGATTTAACATTCTTCTAATGTGTAAAGAGAAGGTGCAAGAGGAAGGGAATAAAATCTTTTATTTTTTTAACTGGGCTCAGAGTAAGAAGTAATGGACTTGAGTTCATCAAAGATGAGTGTGGGAGGCATTTAAAAAGAATGACAACTTTGAAGATAGATCTGCAGTACAGTAGATTGTCTAGAAAGGCATGAACTCTCCATCACTGAAGATTTTTTGGAACTGATTAGATGAATATGTGTCTTGGGTGGGTTAGTTATAGCTGATTCTGCTTTGGATCTGCACATTGTGCCGGATGACCTTTCAAGCTCTGATCTATGAAGCTATAGAAACAATGCTAACCTCCTTTGTAGCACACTTTCATATCTACCTTTAAAAATCTAAGTGTTATCAAATCCAGAGGTGAGAGATTGAGATGTAGTGAGAAATTTACTACAAATATTTATTTTTTACTTGAGCTTATTTTAATCCATTAAATGTATTCGAAGGATTAACAAATAGACATATCTGGAGAGTATGCTTGTATAACTCATTTCTCCACAAACTAAGGCAAAAATAATAAATTTCATTTTCTGTGGAAATTAGGTGTCTCTACTGTCAGCCTATAAATGAGAGAAAGATTTCAGGAAAAAAGATTTTTTTTTCTTTATTTTTCCAGACTTTTCTTATATTCATTTGTAGAATGCTACAAAGTTTTTTGAGCTTCATTCTTGGCTCATTGGCAACATCAACTCCTTAATTTGCAGACAGTGTAAAGTTATGGGAATCCAGGCTTCTATGTTTCAGTTCTGCAGGATCTTTTTTATTGATGTTGCTAATCTGAAAATTGTATTAAGCATGGGGGTTTTTTAAGTATTCTGAAATTTTTTCAAATGCCAGTTTTGTTAACTTAATGTAACTGTTAACAAATAAAACCAAAGTTACATATAAATCTCAATTTCAAAATTCTCTGTAATGATCATCTGATGGCTGACTACTTGTGAATTAATGAGTCTTAACTGTTTACAATTAAGCAAAAAAAAATAGAATTATGCATCATAAAATTTATTCTCTTAATTTTGGGTTTGTTTGGGTTTTTTATGGGGAAGGGATTAGTGCTTTTTATTTTTACTTTTAAAATAAAAACTTAAATTTTTTATTATTTGTATTTACAAGATACTAACTTAGCTTTTTGCATTATTTATGTTTACTTTTGTAGCAATTTTGCCATGATAATGAAGTCTCAGTGGTATGCAACTCTTCAAAGGGATGTTAATATTAGCTCTTTTTCACCATAATAAAGGTTGCCTATTTGGTGAAACTTATGGAAACTGAGGTTTGAAAAGTGTAGTTAAGCAAAATTCACTGTTTAATTTGCACTAAATAATCGTAGAGTACTCTGAAGGTAGAAACTATTATTCATATGCCAACTGTTATTGTTGGGGTAAGGATAAAGGAAAATATATGCTCAAGAGGATATGCCACTGTTTAACCTTAGTTATTAATTTTCATAGTTTAATGGCTGAATTTCCCAACAAAGTATAAAATATAATAGAAACAGAGAAAAAGTGCAATGTATCAGACTTCACAAGAATTAAAAAGACAGGTTTAGCCACTTCTGTGATATACACTTGATCTGTGTATATCTGTATATCTGTGATATGCACCTATTCTGTGATATAAACCTGAAATGTTTACCTCTGGGTTAAACCCTCTAGCTACATGGAATTGCTGCTCTATTGGTATCTCCTAACAGTGGATATGACCCCTGGACTTTTCTCAAAAAATACAGAAAGAATATTTAACTGTAATCAGAATAACTCTGATAAAAATCTTTTTCATATCTGAGAGCACTTGAAGCAGGGGTTTTCATCAATATTCCTTTCGGTCTTTGCTTTATTAGCCGTGCTGAAGAAATACAAGATGAACCTACCCCTTTCTACCAGTATGTAGAAAGTACCAAAGCAAAACATTTTATTTTAAATACTTACATTATAAATCTTATTAAAAAGATATAAATAGGAAGTTGGTGAGAGAAAGATGCCTGGCTACGCTGCACTTATGGTAATATTAATCACAACCTTGGGGCTAAGGCCCCCAGTTTGAAGTGAAGACACAAGCCATATGGATTTAATCCACTGTGATGCATAATTGGTCTTTGCATGAGCAGCTTGCTTGAAAAATGTAAATTTTTGCTTTGCAAGCATAATAGGACTCATAAGCACAGAGAATTTTATGCACATATACTTATTCACAATGCCTAAGGCCTTTCTTATTAATAAGTATCAAATTAGGAGAGCATGGACATGCATATTTGGAAGCAGAGGTTTACTTCTCTGTGAATATCTTACTGTTATAATGCAAATGCCCACTGGCTCTAGGTACTATGTAGCTTACTATTAGCTGACTGTTGGGAGTAAGAATACTTCTGAGGTTTTAGGTGTAATGTTTTTTGGATTTGGAATATAACCCATTGCCTAAGTAATTCAGAATCAGGGTCTAAATATTTTCTTTAGAAGAACAAATAAATCCATAGAGTAATATCAGGCAAAGTAGAATATTCATTATCTTTTATTTGCAAATATTTCTTATCTAAATGTATTAAGGATGATGTTAATGTGTTTTCATTCTTATCCCTCTAGTTCACCCAGTGCTACTTTTTTTATATTTTGTTTTCTTTTTATTTTATCATTATAAGAATCCTACAATAACTTTCCTCTCAGCTACAGAGAATGGTGGTATAAAATGAATAATCAATTACCAAGAAGACATCTGCTCAGGAAGGTGTTGACTACAAAGTTCACAAACATCTGAGATGTGTTTTCAATTGTTTGAAATTCTTAAAATTCAATTGTAGTTTTTGTACCACTAGCAAACCTCTGGAATACAAGATTCTCTCTTCATCTGTGTGAGTCAAGGAAACATAATAAGTAAAATAAAAATAGTAATACCACCAAATGTGCTTGGAGAATAAATAAGTTCCCCACACCTTAGAGTTATTCTTACCTCATAATAAATTGTTACAGAGTAAGGACAGCATTTAGAATTTGCACAAAGCTTCTTACTTTGCATGAACTTTACCTAATATTAAGCCTGAGAAGGTAAAAACTATTATTCAGTTTTAGAAAAGACGAACTTGATCTCACTGACATTTGTAGACCTATTTAATGATTTGCAAATGATTGTACTGTCATTATCATACTTTGTCCATATTACTATAAAATTCCATGTTATCATGCAATTTATGCTCTTCCACATGATGAGAAACATAAAGATAGAAAGAATCACCTGTTTGCAGCATTCATACAATTACAGCATGGGATTTAGATGTTCACCTTATTCTATTAAAAACTGTAGGTGGATGTTTCAAATTCCTTACAAGTGTGGACTAAATTCAATTGTTACGAGTAATAAACTGTGATATGCCCTTTATAGAAACTTGTATGCGCAGTTGTGTGTTAAAAACTTCAAATGGTGTTAAGTAGAATAAATGATAATATATACTAAGAGATGTTGGCTTTATTTGGGCTGTATATAGAACACATTTATGTTCCTATCACATAGCTTTAATAGAACTAAGGGTAATTAAACTAAGTGCATAGGAACAATGCAGTGTAAGCAGCTAGAGCAGTACCTGCAATCTTAGGTCAGCCTTCCTTAAAAGAAGCCAGATCTCACCTCCATGTGTCTGTGCAACAGAGGTGCATCTTCCTGCTATGCCAAAATATTGCTACCACTTACATAGGTTTACCAGCAACTTTTGAGAAAAGTGAGATGATATGTTCATGAGTCCTAGCAAGAATTTATAGGTTTTTCTTGACCATATTGTTTCTTCAAACTGAAGCTCACAGAGGCTCAGAATTTGTCCACCACCATGGTATGTTTTTGTAAAGAACTGGAATTTGTGTTTATCAGCCTTTCCTTCAATGTCTCCAGTCTGCCTCCTCATTTCGACTAAGCCCATGTGTGCAACAGAACAGAATGCTTACTTTATGCTAACAGAGATTTTAAATAGAATGTTTGGGTCTCATTTAGATTCATTGACTGAGAGTCAGAGACAGTAACACATTTTTATAAAGCAGTATTTGTCTTGGGGAGTTATTACAATGTGAATGATGCAGTTTAGCCTTTTAATATTTTCAGGTCCACCAGTTACATCTGGTAGGTGTCCACAGAACAGAGCTAAAGCAGCGCAGAGCTGAGGTCTGTTTGTAGGAATCCTTTGACCCAGGAATGCATCATTAGTCATCAGAGCCTCTCAGTTCACTTTTTCATTGGCTGTGTGAAAAGAATTTATGATTGCAGACATATTGGGACAGCTGAAATTTGGGATGCACTAAAGCAGAAGGGATGGATTGAGCCAGAACTAGAACAGAAGTGAATTATTTTTGCTTTAGCTGCTGTATATAGGCTTGCTCTTCACCTACATTTCATGATAACTTGTATGCATTAACAGGACATGAATACATCTCAAAGAACAGGGTTACCTTTCACAAATCATATTTTATACTTATTTAAGAATAATGTTTTAAATTTAATTAGAAACAAATTTCCTTTCCTCACTCTATGCATCTTGCCTTCTCAATGGTAATTTCTGTGAAACAGTGCCAGTCTTTCCCCAGCCATCAGTACAGCACCTAACACAATGAGAATCTGTCATCTAACAGGTCTGTATATTAATCATAACAGCATTTCTTCAAGTTACTCAGAATTTCACAAGTAATTAAACAGGAAAAACGAGCAGGACTATTCCAATGGAAATTAAATGTGCCTAGTATTGTCTCAAAGATACTGAATTTAGTTAGCATAGCATTTCATGGCAACTATGGATATGTTTCATGTCACCCACTGATAACTCATTGTATTTTATAGCATTGCAACCACAGATATGTCACTATGCCTCCCAGGGGAACCTATGGTTAAAGGATTAGCATAATTTTTAATGCAGAGTCCTTTCCAAAGAGGCTGGTATCTCAGCACTGGTTTTCTCAGTTTCTACTTTGCAGAAGAAAGGAAATACTTTTAAAATACCTTTTAAATTTTACTTTTCTGATGGATAAGTTTTTCCTACAACTGTAAAACAATATATGAAGTACATAACAGCCAACATTCTTCAGTAAAAATGTTACATTTCAAATCATTACCTAATATTCTGTAAGAAAATGTGCAAAACTTATGTATTTTACTTTCCAGGCCAATATGAAACTATCCTTCAATAACTGACCAGTTGTTGGACATAGAAAAAGGTAAATACAGCCCTTCTGTGAGTAACCATGTGTAACTAACAGCATCACTTCATGTCAGTGTACCTGCAAGTAGCTTCATAAGCAAAAATCACTTTCCAATCCCATTGAAAACACATGAGCTACTGCGGCTCTGTAAAGCTCTCATGAGTAGCAAGTGAAGTTACAGCTATAGGTATGAGATTTGCCTCGGAGTTTCAATTCATCAAGTGCTAAAAGGCAAGAAGAAAATAAAACAGTGGTGGATTAGTTTTCCTGTGATAGATATTTTTCATGTCTTATAGTGACAAGATGGTACCTTTGTCTCTGGAAGACAACTGCCCACTGTTTTTTCTGTCAGCCCATGTAATGGGAATGTGGGGAATGAAGTCCTTATTGTCTTGCCTCTTCTTGTTGCAATAGGCACACATAACTAAATAGATCTGTGGAAAACATTTCTTTATTTGGAATATAATTAATATGTAAATCAGACTTTTTGCCATAAACTTTTACACCAGGAATACTCCCATTTATTATATGATTTTTTTTCCTAATTAAATTTCCAGGGTACCAAGTAGAAAGATTGTTAGTCTTAGTCATGTACGTTAAAGCATCATTTGCAACTGGTGGGTATGAAGTTTGTGTTCAAAGCAGTACAAACAAAACAATTAAAGTGACTGTCTTTTAGAGCTTAGGAGCTGAAAATTAGTTAAGAAAAGATGGATAGATGCCATCAGACAAAACCAAGGAGGACATGCTGAAGCACTTTTTATCAGCATTTTGAGTAAGGGGCTAAGAGCCATTTAGAACATTTCCCACAAAACCAAACATTAGCGAGCTCTGTTAAGCCTGACATGTTTGTCGCTGGAACAAAGCCATTACTCACACGCTCCTCCCATAGGAACTCCCAGAGTGCTGGCAGGGGTCTCAAGTTTTAATGGGAGCTTCATTTCAAGATGGCTGGATGTTAATCCTTTATTTAAGTCTTAGTAAATGTATTATATCTTAGATAGGTCCTGTCTAATGATTTCTAAAAGTCAAAAATATGATCTACATATCAGAAAAGTTAAAAGCAAAATAATGGAAGAAATTATAACCTATCTGTTATTTGAGATTGTATTTCACGGATGCAGCCGTACATGTGCATACACACACATGTTTTGAGGTACAAGGCTGAAACATATTTACAGTAGAATTAAGAGCAAGTCCTCCATCTCTGCCATGTAAAGTGATAATTGGGGGATGGCACCAGAAATACCATTGAAACAGGAACCTCTGCTAATCAGATCTCCTAACTTTTACAACATACAGTCGAGTCTTACATGTCAATTTAGAGGTAATATTTTGGCTTAGCTGAATTTGGTTCATATCTCATGGATTTTATAAATATTCTTAACATGGAATGCTGCCTGACTTCTGTTACGTGTACTAATGATTTTAGTCATTCTTATGCATTGCAACCAGTAATTACTATAGGGCAAAACAGACACAATATTTCAGACTTAGTTTTAAATGTTCATTTACCATTTCTTAATCAAAGTCTAAGATTAACATTTGCAATATATAGAAGAACTTTCTCAGGAAAATTCTTAAAAAATGCCTCTTCCTAAAGCTATGTGCCTTAAGATAATCAGTGGAAATAAAGACATTAATGCAGTTTTAAGATTATAATTACAAATGTATTCCAATGCTTAACTTTTGTATTTTACTTCTTTCACTATGATAATTCACACACTTACCCTACATCAGGTTTACATTTCATCTTGGTATTACCTGACTCCTTGCAATTCTTTTGCTGACTTCTCGGGAGAAAGAAAAAAAAAATATTACATGTGTAATTAATTTCCTTATACTCTCTCTTCTGTATGTCCATATCCACCTAAAAAGACTTTTTCTTTAAGCAAATAGCATAGTTGGGTCCTTGTTTAAGACAAGTTTGGTACTCCATAGTACTTTGAAGAATTAATAGTGTGAAGTAATTTTGAAATAATTCAGAAATGTGGAATTAAACTTATATTTGAAATGCAGCAGTCTCCACACATAAGGGAAAAATGGACCTTCAGGGCCTTTCCAGCCTGAGATGCAGCACCTGGTATGCCAGGAATGCGCACTCCACAGCGGTTCCTGTGGCAACACGGGCAGAAGATGAAGCAGAGTGGAGATCCTGAGGCTACTCTCTGTCCTAAAGATGGGAACTAGGTGGTAAAGAAACCGATAAGCTGCATACATTGCTACCCTGAGCCTGCAGCCTGTCATCTTTTGACAGAATGCCGCCCTCTGTGTGAAATTTACTTCATTATAATATCATTATAATGCATTGACATGATAAAAGGCACTCCCATATCCAATGCTACCCACCTCCAAAAGACCACCCCTCTCTGAGCATGCGCTCTAAATTTTTGGTGTCAAATACCTTTAAAAGTGAAGTGAGAAAGATTTGCATCGATAATAATAAAGGTGTGTATGACTAGAATAACTCAAGCTCACCTTGAAGGTGAAAATAGTATAAAATGACACAAGAGAGAGGGGGATATCAGGGAAGATACCATCATAGACGAGTCGAGGAAGATAACATCAACAGACTCCTGGGGCCGGTCGACGGGCTGGACCTCTTTTCCCCCCGCCATAGGGACACCTGTGGGTAAGACTTGCACTGTATCCAGTGCTTCCCTGCGAAAACTTAAAATCTCTATAGAGTTACTTTTACTGTTAGCCTACATATTTTAGAGCTATTCTGTGTTAACCTTATCAAGTGCTTGTATCCATGTAACTATTACTTGCACATGCTTTTGCAGACAGTATTTATCACCGGCAATCCATGAGAACCTGTATCTGTTGCCTCAATAAACTCGATCAATAAACTGTACTGTTTCAGTAGCCAATCGCCACTATCAGTAAATCCTGGACCAGTAGAGGTTCCATATAAGCGAATGTGGTCGGATTGGTAATTGTAGCTGATTGGACTGGGCAGTGTGGTGCACTAGTCGGTAAATCTGGACCAGTAAAGGCTTCGATATAAGCGAACGCGGTTGGACTGGTAGTTGCATATTGGAGCCTGTTCCCTGTCCTTCCTCTAATAAAGCAAGGGGTTTGTCTCCCAGTGCAACAGTAATGAAGAAAAACAGCATAAAAACCTGACAAGGTGATATGATGAGATAAAGGGATTGAATGCACTGTATCAGTTTTAATTTGAATATATGTAACTGTGGACAAGAAAAAGGCATTATTACTTGCGTGAATAAATGGGAGGCAGAAAATAACAAAAAGAAAGTATGCTTGCCATTTTGAAATAGAGGCATAAAAGGGAAATGCTGAAGAATGGTACTTATAAAATTTGAGAATATGAGTGTAAAAAAAATCAGCAGTAACTGAAATCTGATGAAAATGAACTAAATTCTATCCTCTCTTCCTTCAAAGGCAATGCTAATCCTAAAAGGTCAAAATAATATGAATATGAAACACCAGTGTGAAAGAAGATCTTTAAAATACATAGCCCAGCTCATACTGTTTTCTCAGTAATACATGCACTTTCTCACCAGGTGAAACAAGCATCTCAGTGGGGGCTAGATTCCTGCTGCTTATGTTGAACAGGACAAAGAATGGGACAAAATGTGAAGTGTGAAATAAGGAGCTTCTCAGAAGGAGCTATGGTGTTGGATGAGGTAAATAAAACATGATGACACTTGTCTAGACAACCACTGGTGCTGAATTAATTGTGAATGGCAATCTTAGAATGCACTGTTGCATTATCCAAACATCTCACTATGCTTATCCTCCAGTGTTGCTTTATGCATCTGCTGTGACACATAACAGTAGCAGTGGTTTGTAGCTGTGGTATTCTAGTGGCATAAAGCAGTGTCTTTTCTCTGTTATGACACCATATTCCCTGAGATAACCTGCAGTTAGGCAGCAGTGTAAGAATGGTCTTTTCATGAAGGCTTTTTTTTCATGTATAGTCAAGGTCAGTGACTTTATTAACAGTAAGAATATTCACAGGAATCTAATGCAACATTCCTTCAACTGCATTCATAAATGAAAAGTGTTTCTGAAGCAATTTTAAAACTAGTGTTCCAAAAATTGGTACAGGAAGAAAGGAGTTAGGCAGTTGGAGAAGAGGAAGACCAAAAATTAATAAAGACTGCGAGGAAGGTCATATCACAAATACCAACGCTCTTCCAGTTATTTATAGGTTTGGGTCACCACAGGTAGAAAGAGGATTTACACCTCTAATATCCTGAATCAGTGATCCAGACATTGACTTTTGCATAAAAAGAAGCATCATACCTTTATCTTCCTCTGCTTTTGCTGGGCAAGGATGGTGGAAATAATCATCTCTTGGAGAAATATGTTCTGATTACAAAATACCACTACCTTCCCAATATACGTGTTGATTTCTGCTTCTTTAAGCATCTTCCTGCTTATGGATCTTACACATAAATGACTATTTACAGACATCTTCCATAGAAAGCCTGATATTTGTACTGTTGGACAGTGTTTCAGCCAAAAATTAGACTGCTAAAATTTGAGTTTGTGTGGTTTAGTTCTTCCTTTATTTTGTTTCAATTCTTTGTTATTGTTGTGGTTTAAACCCAGCTGGCAACTAAGCACCAGCAGCTGCTCACACACTCCCTCCTGGTGGGTGGTGGAGAGAATCAGAGGTATGGAAGTGAGAAACTCATGGGTTGAAGGACAGATTAATAGCTAAAGCAAAAGCTGCATGTGCCTTGCAAAGCAAAACAAGGAGCTCATTCATCATTTCCCATTGGCAGGCAAGTGTTCAGCCATCTCCAGGAGAGCAGGGCTCCATCACACATAGTGGTTACTTGGGAAAACAAATGCCATCACTCTGAATGTACCCTCTTTCCTTCTTCCCCCAGCATTTATTGCTGAGCATGGCATCACATGGTGTGGAATATCCTTTTATTTGGCTGTCCTGGCTGTTCCTCCTCCCAATGACTTGTGCACCCCCAGCCTGCTCATTGATGGGGTGGTCTGAGAGGCGTTAAAGGCCTTGGCTCTGTGAGCACCACTCAGCAATAATGAAAACATCTGTGTTATCAGCGCTGTCTTAGTCAAAAATCCAAAACATAAACTATACTAGCTACTATGAAGAAATTTCTCATCCATATCCAATCTTTTCATACTCTCCCTGTCCCATTCCTTTCCCATCCTTTGATATAATATACAGCTATCATTCCCTTAGTATAGGGACCACCCTTTAAAAAATGTCCATAAAAATGGCCAGGAAGATCCAAAAAAAGTCCATAGAGTTTATTTAGCCTGTCACTTTTGGCTCCATCTCTTATGGTGGTCACACTCAATCTCATTATTTAAAGCTATCATTGCTTGAACTATTGAATAAAAAAAGCTACTTTGCCACGTAAATTGACAGGTATACTGGATGTCTGTTAGGTCTAGACAAGATTTAAACATGACTTCCTAGAATGCAGCTCTTCTAGCATCCCTTTCTGTATTCAATGACTAGTTTACTTATAGACATACTGAATCTCCTGGAAATCAAAATACTAAATCATAAAGCAAAAATAACTTATCTGAACCAGTGAATACCACCTTCATACAATGGAGAAGCATAGGATAGGATCTTTCCACAAAAAGAATTATTTGAGCAGTAGCAAAGAACCCAGACTCATGATTCATAACAGAGAAGTTAAGCAAGAAAGAGGTTACATTTCCTGAATAAATTATTCACTGAAAATTATTCATTCAAATCCCTCTGCATTAAGGCTCCTAATTTTTTCCAGGATATGTGACAAATGGCTTCAGCTCACTTAAGTCATCCCTGGATGCGACTGTAAACCCTTCAGCAACATACAGCTGAAGTGGGAAGAAGTGTAAATACTCACAGCAGCTGCCATATCAAAAACCAGTCACGATTCTCATTGAAACAAGCTGAGCTCTTTAAAAGAATGTTAATCAGCACTCTTCAGACAGTTCATCTCACTGGAGACAATGAACAGCGAGTCTTCTACTGTTTACATTCTTTGAACAGATCATTTTATAAGGAGTTATTTGTAGATGAAATGAAAAGTACGTTGCATTAAAAACTTTTTCTTTAAAGAAATTGTGGCAATTTATTTTGTAAACTCTTGTTTTATATTTGCATAGGTACTTACTACAAGTTGGAATGAAACACATGAGCCAGCATTATTAAACACAGTCTAGAGTTTTCCTAGAGTTTAAAAGCAGGCAACCCCATAACAAACATAAACTGTTATAGGCAGGCTTCTATGATATGCTGTATAACATCAGCAGTACTGAGCAAACTACACAGAAAACAGCTATCTACGTCCTGATCAAGCTATTGAACATAAAAGTCGAGGTTATTTACATGACCTCAGGACAATAAAAAAAAATGCTCTGCTTTGTATTGTGGGGCATAGAGCTATGTTTGCTCATCTGAAGAAAAAATATTTCAGTGGACTGTAAGGCTTCTGAATTTGAGCAAACACTGTTGACAAACGCAGATGGAATCCATTTAAGAGTAGGCAGGGATGTGCCAGTCTAAGGAAAGGGTTTTGTTGTCACATAATCTCAGCAGAAATTTTTCTCTAAGAAACCTAAAACTGTGTCGGGTTTGAGCAGCAAGGAGTGACTGCATCTTTGTGAATGTTGGAGGATAAATGTTTACTTTTAAATTACAGCTGAATATCTTTGATAGCACATTCTGCACTCCCTCGTGTTTCCTTCCTTGTAACCAGATCTACGAAAGTTTGTAACCTTTCTTTAAATTTTTAATTTCTTATATAAGTCAAATGGAGTTATATGTCTATTTATAGCAGTTAAGCATGTACTTATTTTCATGGAGTTGGTCATAAATTTAAATGCACAGGCTACCCTCTAGTCTTTTCAATTTTGAGCTCGAAAGTGCCTGGTGGGGAACAACTGGATTGCTGATGAGGCAAGCATACACACGATGATAAAAAACTCCGGTACTTGTAACAACTATCCTGTTCATGTTTGTTCTCCTCTGGATTCAAAATCAGTTCTTCCTACTATCTTTGAAAATGCTTTCCTCTGTGGTTTACAGCTCTGGCAGCTTTAGGGAACTCAATATGCATACCAAGTCTGCTGGCAGAGAAAAACAATGAACTTCAAAAACAGCCTGTAAAATAAGTGTGTGTTTGTAAATAATGCAAATAACACAAAATATTTTTAATTAGGCAGAGTTGGTGACACAAGTTTTTTCCAGGACTTCTAATGGGGAAAACATTAGAGAGATCTAAAAATAGTGAAAGCTTTTTGACTTCCTAGCAGCCAGACATAGGGCATCCAACAAAGAAGCAAAAGGTCATGTGACAAGTAGTGTTTTGTCTTAAAATTGTTCTTTAAATAAAATAAGTAAATAAATAAATAAACTCTTAGCAATTCTAACAATAGCAAAAAGATATCTGTAAAACTCAACAACAAAATAAATGGAAAACAGGTTTGGAAGAGAAAGCAAGTCAGAAAAAAAATTGTTTCTGAAGCCAGAGCCTCAGAATCTCTGATGCTTTCTATCCCATTTAGAAAAATAGTATTATTTTTTATGACACTGAAACACAATCTTAACATTTTCATATAGGCAATGTCTTAATACGGATGAATAATAGGCAAGAATAGAATTCAGATAATTATGTAAATTTCTTTTGACTATTTTAAGGATGGATGACCATTTCAGGATAAAAAAGAATCTCCACTTAGACAAAAGAACAGCTGCTCTGAAGCATTATTTCTTGAGAATGCATCTCCTGTTAGAAATTTTAGAAGTTTTTAGCTAAGTTTACTTTGAATTCAAATGACCCCTGAATATCTTCAGAAGGACCTTTCAACATACCTATTAAATGTGTATTTTGCTTGTATTACCTTCAGTTCCAAACAGAAGTTAGAAGCATGAAGATGCTTTGGGAATATTCTTTCACTATTACTTCCAGATGTACTTAGAGGTATATATGTTTTAATTCATCCAACCTCCCACATTATTTATTGATGATACTCCCACAGTGGCTGAGCAGACCACCTTCTGAACTATTGCTGTTGAAATTACTGAATGTTTATCTGCTTTCATAGCCCAGTTAGGAACATAAAAGTAAGATTTTGGAGTGACTTGAACACTGTTACAGTAGAAGCTCTCCCAGTACTTTCTGTAACTAAATCTGCAACTCAACTTTTTCTGAGCTACAGAATGAAACATCACAAATATGCTTGTGCCACAGACACTATGCACCTGAATAAAACACCAGCTCCAGACCAGAAATAGTATTGGACAAGGACCAGCCTTTTCAAGGTCCTTGACAAGGAAGAGAGGACACAGGCAATGGAGTCAGTCAGGAGTGGTAACACATTGCAGTGGTCGGCCAACAGAGATGAGTCGGGAGCAAGATCCAACGTGCAAGTCTCACTGCAGCCAGGGAGGACCCGCAGCATGTTCACAGCCTTGCAGACTGGGAGCAATACAAACACTAGCTAAAGCACTGTCTCCTACAGAAAGAAAAAGATGTTTTCAGGCTGAAGCTCATCAATTTTAGAACCCCAGGAAACCCTGCTCTGTGCAAGAGCTGCTGTACTAATGGACTTTAAGGTGTAAACCAGGAACTTTCAGAGTTAAAACAAAAAACATTTTTACCTCTAACTAAAGAGTCATTTCTGCAGGCTATCATGCAAGAGAGTACTTTCTCTTTCATGAAATGGTGCAGGGGTAATTATATCCCTATATCTATTTGTCCTGGGTTTACCTCAGCTGAATGCCAGGTGTCCACCAAGCTGCTACTCAGTGTCCTACCATACCCCTCCTCAGCAGGACAGAGGAGAGGAAATAAGATGAAAAAAGATTTAAGATAAAGGGTTAAGATACAGGATGTTGAATAAAGCAAAAGCAAAGGCCTTATGCATAAGCAAAGTAAAACAAAATATTTATTCTCTGCTTCTCATCAGCATGCAATGTCAAACCACTTCCTGGGAAGTAGACTTCAGTACATGTAGCAGTTGCTCTGAAAGACGAAAGCAATAACGAATGTCATGTCATATGTCCCTCCATTTTCCTCTTAGCTTTTACTGCTGAGCAGACATTATATGGTATGGGACCTGAGAATGTCCCTCTCCCAGGGTCTTGCCTACCTTAAAACCTTCTGGTGAGGAGGTAACGTTGGAGAGACAGCCTTGATGTGTGCAAACACTGTAGCACAAGCGCTGCTGTAGCCAAAACACTGATGTGTTATCAGCATCTTTTTAGGTGGCAATACAAAGCACAGCGCTATGAGGGCTGCTATGGGGAAAATTAACTCCATCTCAGCCAGACCCAATACATTCTTTCAGGGTGTAGGCCTTCTTTATAATGCTGTATGTTCTATTTCTAGCTGAACAAGAGGGGGAATAGTAGGTGAAGTAACCTCACCTTTCTAACCAAAATGGTTGAATAACTTTGCTACTGTTTTCATTACATGAAATACTATTAGCGACCTGTTCATAAATTTACTGATTATCAAGCTGATTAGCTCTTCTGACCTTAGCCCTGGCTGCTTGGTGAAGTCAGCAATAAGTATGGTTTGCAAAATGAGCTAAAAGCCAAGTAAGACTCAGTATAAAAATCCATTTTCTTCAGCACACATACAAAAAAAAAAAAAAAATCTTCTCAGAAATAAAATTTTGTAAATTTTGTAGAATTATGTTGAAACATGTTATTTAGAAAAAAAAAAAACCCAAACAAACACCTTTACTTTCCTTGTTAAGCTATTTGCAGCCTTTAAAAATTTAAGATATCCAAGCATATAGGATTTGTTGATAGATAAAAGCATTTATTGGAATGTGAGGTCAAAGTGCTTTTGATATGATGCTATTATTTTAAACGAAATTGCAGCAAAGAGACAACCTTCAAAACATTAAAAATATGGTATTTTTCAGCCATCTGTTATAAACAATTCTATCTCACTACAAACTAACAAAAGTTATCACATAATGAGAAAGTTAATTTTTTTTAATTATTTTTAAAGTATTTATTTTACCACAAGAAGACAAATACCTAAGCTAGAGTTCACAGTGACATTGCCATATAGTATGATATTACTTCTCGCAGTTGTTTTAGTTTGGTAGCAGTACATGTAAATTTTGCTTGCTTTTCTTTCAGTTACCAATTTTCAGATGCTTTCACTTACTAGAAACCATACTCAGAACCCTTGGTTTTGAAACCCAGATGGAGTGTCACATTCCTTGGTTCCAGTGGGGTCTAAAACACAGAGTAAAAATAGAAATAATAGGAAACAATACTAGAATCCAATTTCTCTCCCCCAGCCAAATATCAGGCTGGGGGGGTTTGTCCTTTTAAAATGTTCGCAATTTTTTTTAAGGTAACTTAAAAAAGGAGGTCCCAGGGATATTTTCTAATTCCCTGACATCAAGTGCACCTTAGCAATATTTTGACAACATATTCTTCAGGAAATGCAGGTGTGCACCGATACCCGTCACCTACCTGGTTTCTATGGCAGTTGTGAGTGAGCATTACAACTTAAAATGTCTTCTCACACACTCACTGATCAATAGCACAACCTCAGAAGACCTACAAAAGGTGGGGGGTTATTATTTTATTTTATTTTGTTTTGTTTGCTAGTGACTAGGGAATACTTTAGGGAAGTAAGAGATTTGAATCTTCACAGAGAGAGGAGGGAAATGAAACCATGCCTTCAGAGTACTCCTAGCCACTGGAGTATTGTGAAAAAGCTATATGGTAGCATTACTAAAGTCATATATACCCATGAGCACATTTGTGACTAGGTCTTTTGCCCTTTAATTATATAAAGATAAAATTAAGAACCACTACTGGAATGAGGACCTAAAGCCACCAAAAGATAATATTCCTCTTCGATGTGGATTGTGTTGGTAGGTTTTGCTTTTTCCTGCAAAAGAGCAAAAGTGAGGGAGATCGGAGTGACTGCTTGATTTGCCTTTGTGATAAGCCGCTGTCTGCTCAGTCTCTGTGACACCACTGTAACTGTCAGGCTTTTTTAAATTGCTCCATACCAACCGTTGTTTTAGCTTCAGTAGCACTACCACATAGAGAGCACTATATACGAAGCAGATGCAGTTTCAGTTTTTAAATTACAAGCTCAATCTTCTTATGCATCGAGCATATATAAAAGTGGGGCTGAGGGCTGGTTCATCCGCTACCTCTCATGGCAGCAGAGGAGGGACTTGGCACCTTCAGAAACAAATCCACATGCAGCTTGATGACTGTTAATTTGACCTAGAAAATAACATACTATACAGGTATTTAGTATTCTGTTTTATGAAGCAGGATCTCAGCATTTTGTTACTGGCATTCAACCATCAAGCTGCATAAGCACACTCTTGAGAAAGGAAACTTATTAGCTTCAGTAATGACACACAAATTTAGCTCATGGCCAGAGCTGAGCTGCTGTTGCTGCTCTAATTCCACACACACACATGCGTGCGTGCACATACACACCCACTCCACCACCCCTCCCCTCCCCAGCTGAAATCATTCTGGGACTTCACCCTAAACTAGCTGACACTTGAGAGAAAAAGAAGCAGGGATCAATTTGCCTGTTGCTATGATGTCTAATTAAAACACCGTATGTGCTGAGAGACTTGTCACAGTTTGTTAATCCATTGAAGGAGTTGCTGGTATTAACTCCATTTTACAGGAAAATCCCACTTCAGTTAAAGCCCATTAAAATGTTTTTCACAAAAAAAAAATCATCAGATTTAAATCTAGAAATCCCATTAGCTTCCCTATGGGTGTTAAGTTCTCTAAATTTAAATACACGTTAATAAACCTCTTTACTGTTTGCAATACATATTACAGATTTCTTAGTACAGTCTTTAACTTATTTCATTTCCTACAACTAATATATCTGAGTGCGATCTTATTCCCTTGACAAGTTTCTAGTACAGTTTTTTCAGATTTCTAATCAATGTAGTTTCCTATACTAGGGCAAGATAGCACTTACCATGTCCTACGTGATAATGCCAGGTCTATTCCAAGTAGGTGGGTTTCAAAATTTGCCTTACATATGGCAATCCAGAAGATTTTAATAGTTTGAACTGCAGAAATCTTTGTTAATTTGGCTCAACCTAAAAGCATGGTCAAAGTTCAGAAGAAGCATCATAGAAGTCTAAAAATGTCACCCACAGAACCTCCATACCAGAATCTTTAATGATGAAAAGTATCATATTTCATCTGGATTCTGAATCCCATAGTGAAATTATGAGGTGATCACAATGCTTTGGTCTGTCCATTGCATTTATGTATCTTGACTTCTGCAAAAGACAGCATTTTATCTAGCCAATCATTTTTAAAGTCGTTTAGGATAAAGGAAGTAATGGGATTAAATTTCACACAAACATGCGATGCTGAAAATTAGCAGGTTTCTGCTCCACAAATCCATAATATTCGATATAACCTGTAGTTCAGAATAACAGAAGACAGGAATTACTTTTTAGGGAGAGTTGAAGACATTTTTTAAAGTTGCTTTTATAAAAAAGCACTGCACACAAGGGATTCAGGTTAACTTTACCTCAGTCACAATTACTTGCCCTTGTTCTTGTGGGGGACTTCGACCTACAAGATGTCTGCTGAAAGTACAACACAGAAGAGAAGAAACAATCCAGGAGGTTCTTGGAGGGTGCAGAAGATAACTTCCTAACCCAGCTGGTTAGTGAGCCAACAAGGGAAATGCCTGGATAAGTCTACTGTTCGCAAACAGAAAAGGACTGGTGGGTGATGTGATGGTTGGAGGCTGTCTTTGGCAAAGAGATCACAAAATGATTGAATTCTCAGTCCTTGGAGAGGTCAGGAAGAAGGTCAGCAAAACCTCCACCTTAGATTTCTGGAGGGCTGACTGGCCTGTTCAGGACACTGGTTTCCAGAATTCCATCAGAAATATTACTAAAGGACAAAGAGGTCCAGGAGGGCTGGACACTCTTCAATAATTAAATCCTTAAGGAGCAGGAGCTAGCAGTCTCTATGTGCCAAAAATCAAACTGGCAGAGAAGACCAGCCTGGCTTAACAAGGAGATATTGCTTGAACTCGGGAAAACAAAAAAGAGAATTTATCACCTATGGAAGAAGGGGCAGTTGCTCCGTGAAAAGTATAAGGATGTGGTTAGGTTATGTAGAGAGAAAGTTAGAAAGATAAAGGCACAGATGGAACTAAATCTGTATGTATGCCTCCTGGACAGAAAGCTGGAGGCATGGAGGGATATGCTAGGGCACTTCAGAAAACACTGAATACCCAAGTTTCCAATTGAACCAAACATGAAGAAAGGCTTTGCCCCAAAGGATTCTTCTTCCAGTTTGTCATAAAACTGAGTCACACATTGCACATTTAAATGTTGATGCAGAGAAAGCTGTATGGAATTCATAAAATGAATACCCCTTTGGCTAGTTTGGGTCAGTTGTCCTGTCTGCTCTCTCCTGGCTTCCTGTGCCCCTTTTCACTGGTAAAACACAGGAAACTTAAAAGTCCTTGATTTAGTTAGCACTACTCAGCAACAATAAAACAACAGTTATCAGCATTATACTCAGAGTAAAGTCAAAACACAGCACTGTACCAGCTACAAGGAAGAAAATTAACCCTATCCCAGCCAAAACCAGGATGCTTTCCAAACTGTTACAATTCCCACCTAGCATCATGTTCCCTTCAGATTTAATAAGCATGCTCCTTACTCCATTATCCAAGTCATGAACAAAAATACATAATAATCCAAATTCAGGAAAATGAAATCCTTATTAAACAGGTAATTCCGTTAAAAAGAAAAAAAAAGTAACAAAAACAAACAAACAAAAACGAACCACAGAACTTATGATCATTTGATCATCATCATCTGATTTTGCCCTCACACCACAGTTCTTTCAAATAAGCTCCACTTGATAACCTTAGGAAAGGAGCATTTGAGACTTTGCTGAAAGCTTTAGGAAAATCATAATATTAGATATATATTTTTTTCTTCCCATGAGCATAAAGAGAAGTCTTACTTCTTGTCACAAGTGTTAGATATTTTTGGAGGAAATTAGATTGGTTTCAAACATTGAAAAATAATATAATAACCTTTTTATTAATTTTCAATACTTATAAATATTTTTATTAATTCTATTTTTTCTAAGAACTGAGATTATTCTAGATGGTCTGCAACTGTAATTTTTGCCTCTTTCAGAAGATTTTTACCATTTTCTTTCTTCACTTACCTCAACCAAAGGTTATCAAAATGGTCATTAAAAATTCTGAGATCACTTCAGGCAGCTCAGAAAGCATTTAAGTTGAAATTCAACGAAGACCAGAGTGCCATACATATCCTTACAGTCACATTCACCTAGTCTTTTCATGCATGACCTATTTGAGGTTGAGACCTTTCCCCCTTGATTTGTATTAATTGTATATGTTTCCTAATCATAGGCAAGATTTCTTGTCAAAACTAACACTAAGTCACTAGAAAGGAGCATCTTCCTCACATCACCTGCCAGTAATTTTTCCTTTTTCAGTAGTGAAAATAATTTTTTTGTTCTTAGGATCTCTTTGAAGGGTGAACATTTTTCCTTGGGCTTGCTTCCCTGAGCTCTTCCCGGTTATCTAAGATCTCGTTAAGGTCCCTGTTTTCAGTTTGGTGATCTTTCTTTTCCTAACAGTGATGAACTGCTGCCATTTCAAGATCATTCTTAAGATCTGCTTCTAATTTTCTTGTGAGAAACAAGATTCTCTGTATCAGTTAGAATCAAATTTAGAAGATAATCCTGTACTTGCTTTCTCTAATTTCTGTCATCAGTTAATATCAACAGTCATGAAAATACCCATGATGGCAACAAATAATAACAGATTGCATGCAATAGCTTGGTTTTTTTCTTCTTGAGTTACAGTTTGTCATCAATTCCCATAATTTTCTTGTTTGTTTTTTTTTTTTTTTAATTAAATCATACATTCAGCATTTGTTCCATAATTTTTGGGTTCTGTGTCTTTTAAGTAATTAATAGAATTTAGTAACTTCACTTGAGTGAAAACGGAATTAGTTGGGTTTTTTTTTTATAAGCCTGTGTTGCACATACCAATCAGTTCTGCTGTGATATTGTGTCACAGTTATTTTCTCGGCCTTAGGAAACAAATTTCTGAACGCTTAGTAAAAAAATAATGCATCAAAATTTCTCAGGTACATTCATGTGCCCAAGACTTTGGCTCACCAACAACTAGTTATGGAATTTCTCCATAACAACTCAGTTGTTCTTCCATCCTAAAGCAAGTAAATGCCAGTAGAGACTATAGGATAATGTTCAAGATGTATGGGCTTTATTTTTTTGGTTCTTCTAGAATATAACTTAATATATACTAGAGAAGTGTATTACCACAAAGCATGTCCTTAATAAGTATGTATCTTACAGCGCTCTGTAATGTGACATATACTGCAGTAATTTTAGTCTGGACTTGAGATTATACAAATGCAGTGATCTGGACTGCCATCAACTAGTTGTTAGCTGATTATTGAAAAATATTTTCTCTAGGTCTTTCTGTCTTGCTATCTATCCACTTAAAATTAAGAATTGAGCAGTGTAAAATGGAGTCTTAAGAGGGAATTCTCTTAAAACAATACCAGCAAGTCATCTTATACATGGAACTTATTTCCACTTTTGCAATTATTTTCTTAAAATATAGGTACAGATAATAAAGTAGCAGTCATATATCTCTTTTCCTTTTACCTAAAACATATCCTTTCTGCTTTTACCTGAATTCTGAAAATGCTGTAGTAAAGGAAGGATAAAATATAGCCCAAATAGCATCTCAGATGCTAAATGTGGTTTTCAGTATTACTGGCAGATAACTTAATTAATATTCCTGACTGGTTTAATCAAAAATGGGGTTTACTTAACAGAAATGGTGACCACCACTTTTCTGTAATCTGTGGATTTGTTACTCTTTCATGCTATTTCTGGTTGAACTGATACCTCTCTTTTCTCAAGGTGCATCATGAAGATTCACATTATTTGTAATTTGGTAAAACAACTATCTGTTCACCAGTTTTTAGACTGTCACTGATAGAGTTTCTATCTTATGCCCGCTGATTGCTTAAGTGCAATTATTCTTATTGCAAAAGAAAATTATAATGAATGCAAAAAAAGATCTTCTTGAGCATTCTTTATTAAAAGAAGAAATGCCCTCTCATAAGCTTTTTTGGAAAACTGATGTACAGCTAAACATTGAGATTCCTAGTTATTTTTCAAATGTTTTCTAAATAATTTGACTTATTCAACTAATTCCATCATATTGCTCATTTTGATGGCACTGGTTGATCCATGAAACAGTATTTCCAAGCAGTTTTAAGACTTACTTTGGCACTGACTGATATATTTCTTTTTCTTTTATGTAAGATAACAGATTGAAATAAAAGCTTGGTTTGGCAGCAGACTGTGGGGGTAAAATAAAATAAAAGCCACGAAAAAGTGAACACCATGACACCAAGGAGTCTGCACGACCTTTTATTTTTTTTTTTAATAAATATGTACAGACAGGTTTTCATTCTAAGGTTTCACTTTCCTAACTTAGAATAACTTCTATGACTATCTTGTGGGATGCTGTGCTAGAGTGTGGTTACAGGGCTCAGTAGCAAAGCTGAAAGGAAAATTCATGAAGTCTTTAAGATTTTTTTTAAAGCAGAAGTAATATTACTTCCTATTGTCATATAAGTAATTACATGAAATACAGCTGAATAATCAATGTTTCATTCTTGGTGTCATATATTTTCTTTTATCACTGTTTGTTACTATTTGATGAAATAAATACCTTGTGCTAATGTTTAGTTTTATTCACAAATGTTCATGTGAATTTACAGAATCAAAAGTGTACATATTTGAACCAGGTTATAATCTACAAACTTAAAAGTGTTAAAACCTGTCAGAGTAGTATAAAAGCTTAACTCTTTATTAAAGTTGACAAATGAGGAATATTTATAAATTCCTAGTTACATTCTCTTAAGGCTTTTAAATTCTGTTCTTAGAGCAGTCAGGTGATTTCTACATGAAGCAATAACTATGATCTTTACATTTAGAACATGGCCATGGCAACTAATTTTAGGCATGACAGCTCTAACAGCTCTGAAACTAACAGATGAATTTTTCCGTCCTTTTGTTGGTCTCTTTACTGCACTCCCACATTACAGGAAGAGCAGGCATATAAAAACAAATAATTCTGCCTCAAAAGTGGATTTGAAAAATTCACAGTTTGTGTACAATGGTGACTTCTCCACAGTTGTTTTGTCCCCTAAGGAGCTGCCAGCTTCATCACTTGCCAAGTTTGGTTCTGTTTTATTACTCTGACACATTGCATGATGACAGTCTGAAGCCTTGTGCGTCTGAATTCTATCTTCCAACATACTGCTTCAGGCCTGTTGTTTCTAACTTCCCATCAGGTGCTGCCATTTTCCTACAGTCAGCTGTGGGGAAGTACCCTTTACGCTTACCTAGCACATTACTGTTCCTGTTTACATTAAACAAATGTGCACAAGCTACAAGAACATTGATGACCTGCCCTCCTGGCAGAGTTTTTGTATGAAAGTGAACTGTATAAATAAGAAGCCCTTTGGAATGAAGTCAGGAGATTACATTAGGTCTTTGTCCCAAAGAAATTTTATCTATTAATTTAAATGTGTGACTTCTCACAATAAATGAATGCCTGTTTCATGCCTTGACTGATTTTCTGTCACCAAAGATGGATATTACAGTACAGTGCTGTAGAGTGCAACTTACTTAGTTCACCAAAATTAGAAAAAAACTAAAGACTTACAGTTAAAAAATTGAATACATAAGCACTGAAAACTGGAAAATATTGCATCACATGTTCTAAGCTCGTGTTACTTTGGTATTGAATAATTTATTAGTAAATGCAGCCAATAAATGCTTGTAAATATTGTAAATTCTGAGTAAAGTGATTTCATAGTGATGAATTCTTATGCGGTCTTTCATTTTTTATGGAGTAACATCTTTGTTTTACAGAGAAGCATTAGTTTTTAAAAATTAGTAGCTGCTGTCTCACTTAACATAGGTTTCTGAAAGTTATAATTTCAGCTTTTAAGAGAGAGAGGATACTATGGCTAATACTTTTACACCTGTTTAATTACTATTGATTTCTTGATGTTTTATTCATATGCTAAGAGAGCAGACATACATAAAAGTGCAAACAAATTCAAGAAGAGAGCAATAATCTGCCTGTACTGGCTATTAAATCCAACATTTACATGCATCCTCCAGGTGAGATATATCGAAAGAGAGAGGATTCAGTGCCTGTCTTTCTCTCAAAAGTGAATATTTGGTGTGTTGATCTTTTCTTAGGCTATAGCACAGGCTTGGGATGGCCAGGATTTATTCCTGATCCTATTCAGTCAATAAAACGTACATCTCTCGCGTAAGATCTGCTAACAGCCATAATGGGAAGCTTCATACCAGACTTGCTCGGGGTTTTATCTGAGCTCCCACTGCATTAATTTTCTTCTTATAGGCTCTTTATTACTCTCCCTAAAGCATCTAAAAGGCCCAAATAGTTTAAAAACATCTGGTTTTATACACCCTTTCTTAAAATGTTCGGTTCATTTACATCATTGAGGATATTTTAAAAGAATTCTGAGACTGCTTGTATAAATAGCAACAACTACAGCTGATCTGAAAAAATTCTCCACTGGTGGGAATAATCCCAGGCCAAGTGGAAGGGGAAAACCTGCGCTCATGCTCCTGCGGGCTGCTCCTTTGGAGCAGGTTTGCTGTGCCCACACTACACAGTGCTCTGGCCTGCACATCTTCTGGATTGTCCATGTCACTTCTGAGGCCCTAAAACATAATTACCAGTCATTCAGACTATTGCTGTTCAAAATGCCTAAAATTACAGGAGGATTGTGTTGCTGCCGACATTAATGCTGTTGCAGTCATAGCTAGGCCCAAGCTGCGGCATTAATGGAAGTTCTTAAAGGCCCTTGGGAATAATCTTGGAGAGCAAGGAATGGCTAAGAAGTTCTGCCTTTCTCTAATTGCACTGTGGTCCCTGGAGCATGCTACCAAAGAAGTTTCATTTGGACTTTATTCCAAAGGCAAATGCACAGTTAATTTCAAAAGAGAATTAAGTGATATATGTACATGCAGGGTGAACTATCAGAGACCATCAGGTGCTTAAGGCCAGTCTGGATGAAGCTTTAAGCAACCTGGTCTAGTGGAAAGTGTCCCTGCCCATGGTAGGTGGGTTGGAATTAGATGATCTTTTAAGGTCCCTTCCAACCCTAACCACTCTACAATTCTTGGATTCTATGATTTAGAACAAAGCAAAAACCTAAATTGTTTGGCAAAATACACCATCAATTATATGATTCTCATTGAAAAGTACATTGCTAGTCACTTCTGAAAGGTTTAACTCTGCATTTTTTGTTAGTTGAAGCTTATTTTTAACTGCTATCCAGAAAACTTGTTGAAATCACAATTGTACTGCTGACCCAGATTTGGGAATTTGAGTTGTCTATTTTTATATTCAGTACAAAACATAAAACTACTGCATGCCAACATTTTATGTCCCAGTCCATTTTCCTTCTGCACCAAAATAAGAGAATAAATTTTGTATATCTGCCTGGTATTCATGTGTTATATGCATACAGTTACGTATCATGAGGAAAATGCCATTCAACAATGAGAATTAGTTGCATAACACTTTGTATGCTGCTGAGTCCTCAATAAGCAATGATAGGCAGCAAGAATAACCAAAATCAACATGCTCTCTACTGAGTTTTCTCTGGCTGTTGAAAGTGGAATATTCAGAATCAGTTTTACTGTTTCTTCTATGCCCTGATGTCTTGTTAACGACAAAGGGTGGGGCTTTTTTTTGTAAAAGACCCCTAACTCTGCAGCACTATAAATAACATCTGTTCTAGTTCTGAAGGACATTTCTCAAACAAATGAGGGTGGAATGCACTGCATGTAAATCAGAAAACAGAACATCAAGCTTCAAAATGAAATGTTAACTCCTCTGACAGGGATAAGAAAGGTAACTCTAAAATCAGACGTCTGCCATTGTTAGCTGTCAGGGTTCAGCTACTTCTGCCTTCAAAGCTTGCTTGTTTCGTATCTGTATGCCTGTAATTTAATGGGAAACAATAAATGGAAGCATGACTCTATTTAGAGGATAAATTACACTGGGTTGAGAAGTACAGTAGAGGGTGCTGAAATAGGTCAAAACAAAGACTGAAGTTGTAATATTTGCAATTGCTGTATATCAAAATATTATAGGCCTAGCAAATGTTGGTGTAATTTACTTTAAAAGCAGTTAAGCTAATGCTTTGGTTTAGAAAAAATATAATTAGATACGCCTAAGCTGTGGAAAAAACATTAACTACTTCACCCTTTAAGGGGAAAAAAGTATTTAAGAACTGTAGTCTACTACAGAATACATTATGCTTTTCATCTTTAATAACTGGGTATTTTTCTCAATATTCTGAATATTTTTGTTTTTTCAGAAAGGCATATTTTCATTATAACTTAAAAGTATAAGAAAAACTCTTCTTTTTGTAATACAGCGCTTCACTGGCAGGATTTCATAGATTGTCATCTTTTTACATTTCTCACAATTACTCACAATTTCAGAATGTTAAAGCATAATGCCTTACTTTTGGAGATAAAAGCTGTATATGAGCTGAAAATGCCAAAGATTCAAACCTCAAAAAGGGACCATGAGCTATATAAGCCTTATAAAAACATTAGAAATGCAATTTAAGATTTGTACTCATGGCTGCAGGTGAGATTTCCTAAAACACTGGGTAAATGGAATCGTGTTTTGCCTGAATTTCTGCCTTTAAAATTAGGCTCCTGTTTGTAACTGCCGGTGATCAACTAATTTACAAGTATGTAGCTTTGCTGAAAACAATTCTTAGAGGGTGTGGTCCCTTGTCTGTATATATTCCTTAGGCAGAAAGTCTGGCTCATATTCCAGGCTATAGAATCCCTTAGGCCTAGGCAGGAGATGGAAAAACCCAATCTTTCCAATCCTTAGTCACTTATACAATCAGTTCTGGTTGTTGCTTGGTTTTTGGTGTTGTGGTAGTGGTTTTATTGGGTTTTTTTGTTTGGTTGGGGGGGTGTGTGTGTTTGTTTGTTTGTTCCGCCTCCTCTTTTTTTCTCTGTATTAGTTATTTATTTCACTTACTACAGAACCCTCAAAAGTAACAGATTTCAGGGGATCACATGCCTCATAAAGGAAACTGCTACACTGAAGTTAGTTTTACATGGGTCAGATTCATGTATCCTCACATTAACTAATGAAAACACTGAAAGATGTACGTCGATGATTGAAAAGCTGAATGGGAATCTAATTTTGCTCTTCTGCACAATCTTGTGCGCTGCTCTGCTCTCTCAGTTCTCTCACATGGTTATGAAGAGTTAAAAGATTGAAATGCAATGATATACACTAGTGGAGCTTTCATAAGGTACGTGGGCTCACTGACATCTCTTCATTGGATATAAGACAAAAACCTTTTGTGAAGCTTGGGTTGTCTTAAAAACCTTCTAAAGTCAGGAAGACTTTTCTTTCAAGCTAGAATGGCCTGTTGATCATGCAGTGAACAGTTGCATTAAAAAAAAACCAGAAAAACAAACAAACAAACAAAAAAAAAAACCAAACAGAAAACCTAAACCCAATGAAAAACTCAAAAAACAAAAAGAAAACTATCTGCGTTAAGCTATTTTTATCATCTCTCAATAAAACCTCAGTTTTGTATGGGAAGAGAAAAAGTAGAATAATTTTGAGAGAAAATACAAGTTTTCTCTCAGAAACATCTAAGGGTGTGTCATGGGTTCAGCAGTAGCAGTCTTTTCTTCTCCTTCGTGGTAGCTGGTGCAGCGCTGTGTTTTTGATTTTGGGCCCTAGAACAGCGCTGATAACACCGGTATTTTCAGTTACTGCTTGGCAATGTTTTGTCTGTCAAAGGACTTTCTGAGTCTCATACTATGCCAGGGAGGAGGGGTTGCCGGGAGGAAGCAGAGACAGGGCGCCTGACCCAAACTGACCAAAGAGGTTATTCCATACCACAGCACGTCATGTCCAGGATGTGAAGACTGAGAGCAGAGACCTGGAATGGTGTGGTGGTGCTTTGAGGGGTTCGCTGCCTGGGGGTGCACTGTCTGGGTTCGGGCTTGGTGAGCAGTTGTATTCTCTTTCCTTGTATTTCTCTTGTATTATTACTGGCGGTAGCAGTAGTGATTTGTGTTATACCTTAGTTACTAAACTGTTCTTATCTCAACCTGTGGAAGTTGCATTCTTTTGATTCTCCTCCCCATCCGCACGGGACTGGGGGAAGAAAGAGGGAAGTGAGTGAGTGAGTGAGTGAGTGAGTGAGTGAGTGAGTGAGTGAGTGAGAAAACTGCGTGGGTGGGGGGCTTAAACCACGACAGGGTGCCTTAATTATAATTCTTTTACTAGTAGTACTTACACTAATAGATAGTAATACTTACACTAATACACATATTTTTATTTGTTTGTAAGAAAGCCATCTAAATTTTTTTTCAGTAGACATTACCTAACAGACAGTGTTTTACCAGTGATCTTGCTAGCAGTTTATGCTTCAGAAATACTCTATTTTGTCCCAGTTCTTAGTATTCCTCTTAAACTGGATGCTGTTATCTTCAGAATTGTCATAAAAGCAACTCTTTCCTTTTTCTGCTATGTAGGGAAACACATAAACTTTATTAAAGAGCTTAAGTTCTATAGTTACAGGCCAACTCATGTAGTTGTTTCTATTTATTTTAAAATGTACCTACATAAGGAATTCAAGTTTTGTTTCCAGGCCATCAGTTCATTTCAAGTTGCTCTTGTAGAAGAATGTGAAAATGAAGCAGTTTGGAGAATCGCTTGAGAATTTTTGCTGAATTAGGGAATCATTAGGGTATAAACATGCTGGGGCAATGCCACTGGCTCTTACCTACTTTCTTCACTAGCTGGTGCCAAGAACTGAATGAAGTGAAAAGAAGCAGAGTACAAGCTGCAGTCTGAAGGAGAATGGAAAGATGACACAGCATCACACATCTCTACTGAAATTGGTGAATAAATTGATACCCTTAAGGATTTTCATCCAAAAAATCCTTTTCATCCAAAAAGGAGTGTGCCGGAAACAAATGCCACTATCAGTTATCCTGGGATCTGCAAGCCTCATATTACCACTTTATGACAAAGTGGAGAATGAAATGCGTAGACATTTAACTGCATGCCTTTTCTCAGCCTCTCAGAAAGTAGCTGTTGCCATAATCTGAAAATGCAGTAGGCACCATATCCTTCTGCATTTATTGAATACTTAGAATCCTATCTTGTACCTTCACTGAGCATCTCAGGGAACACAATAAAAATAGAAACAAAATATTTTGGGTGAGTTTTCTGAAATTCCTCCAAATCTGTAAACAGTTGTTATTTTTGCTAACGAAAGAGAGGTCTGTTGAGATTTTTTGGTTATTTGGATGGGTGTTTTTAAGATTTTGACGTATATTTACTTTCACCTTAGATCCTCTACTACTATCTACAGCAGAATAAGCAATAATTGATTAAATGGAAGGAACAGAAAAGAAGGGGCAGGAAGACTGCTTCTTAATAACATTTTGCTAAAAGAGAAATCGTAATTCTGGATCACAGTGAAGTTTACTAAATAAAATGGAAAAGAGCATTTTGTACTTGAACGAATTAAGCCCTTACTAGTAGTACTACTTATTAGTAGCTGAGTAAATAAGGTATTTCTGTTGGATCCAATAAGCAGACCTTTAAAGAAGGGAAGAGCAGATGATAAGCTTGTCTAAGAACATTCAGAATGCCACCATAATAGGGGTAACTGATCTTTCAGGAAGAGAAAATTTGAAATTGTAAGCTCCCTCCTCAAACCCTCTCCCCAAATGATATAGGTAAAAAATCCAGTATTCTGCCTCTAGAAAATTCTTCTTTACACAAGGAACCCACATTCTAGACTACCCGGAGATTGAGTGAGAGTTCAGCTTGATCAGTGGAAGAAGAGGCAGGTAGACATTTGTGTTTGACTCTGATGGCGATTTGTTTGTTTCATTTTGTGTCATATAACTTACTGTACCTTTGTTTCCTACTCTGAGTTTTGGAAATAGACAAACAAAAAAAGCCAAACACAGATTCTTACCTTCCATTGTTTTGTGTTATGGGTGACTGCAAGCTAAAATCAAGCTTGCAACTCACCATCCCTTTAGAACACCTTCAGTGAACAAAGTGGGATATTCTGACAGTTTGACTTTCCAGTTTATGACTCCAAAGAATCCTTAGGGTAATGCTTATTGTCTCAGCTGCATTGGCTAAAACATAGTGAAATAGGAACCTAGGGGGTGGGGTGGGATGGGGAGGGTTAGGGTTGGAAGGACCTTAAGATGTTCAAGATACATTTAAAAAATCGTCATAGTATTAAAGAACAATTGTAAAGTCTCCATCAGAATTATATTAGCAGTATTTTGGGGTCTTAATACTATCAGTTTTGTTAAATCTGCATTATAAAATTTGTCTCCCCCTGAAGTCACTATTGTTTATGATCCATTTTGCCCATATTCATATGACTAGGTTTTTTCCATTCACAAGAATGTTGCTGAATGCTAGCTGGGCTGAATCAGAAGAAGAGTGACCAGCAGGTCGAGGGAAGTGATCTTGCCCCTCTACTCTGCTCTCCTGAGACCTCACTTGGAGTATCGTGTACAATTCTGGTGTCCTCAACATCAAAAGGACATGGGACTGTTGGAACAAGTCCAGAGGAGGGCCACAAGGATGATCAGGGGGCTGGAGCACCTCCCGTATAGGAAGATAGGCTGAGAAAGTTGGGGCTGTTCAGCCTGGAGAAGAGAAGGCTGCGTGGAGACCTCAGAGCAGCCTTCCAGGATCTGAAGGAAGCCTATAGGGATGCTGGGGAAGGACTCTTCATTAGTGACTGTAGTGATAGGACAAAGGGTAATGGGTTCAAACTTAAACAGGGGAAGTTTAGATTGGATATGAGGAAGAAATTCTTTACTGTGAGGGTGGTGAGGCACTGGAATGGGTTGCCCAGGGAAGCTGTGAATGCTCCATTGCCGGCGGTGCTCAAGGCCGGGTTGGACATAGCCTTGGGTGGCATGGTTCAGTGTGACGTGCCCCTGCCCATGGCAGGGGGGTTGGAACTGGGTGATCTTGAGGTCCTTTCCAACCCTAGCTATTCTATGATTCTATGATCTTGATCCCTCAACAATGCCTATGTATAGGGCTTTGATGTGGTTAAATACTTCCTTCAGAGAAAATAGCTGCTTATTTTTTAATGTATATTTGAATCCCATAAATCAAAGATTACCATCATGCCATATTTACGGGAAGAACACAAGACTGATGAAGCCACTATAAACCAGAAGTTATCAAGTCAAGATCAGATTTCTGGAAGATTGTTTTTTTAGTCAAAAACAAGTTACAGAATTAATTACAGAAATAAGTGCATGAAATTTTCCAGTTCTGATGTATAAAATGTCAGGATAGATTGTCTAATTATTGCTTCCAGGGTTAAAACCTGCAAACATGTTAATATGTTATTCTTTATTGTGACAGATTTAGGTATGTGCTCAAGTGCTTTTCTGTACCATGTTCCCTTTTTTAAAAATACTTTTGTCACAAGTGGAAGATTCCTAACAGAAGGGAAGGCTACCCTGTAAATTATTTTTGTTTTCCTTTAAAAGAGATGTATATATATAGCCCTACCAACAATATATTTGGTCTTAATTGTAGCTAGTTAGCACTATTTTTAGAAGTAATTCCGAAGACTTTTAACTACGGATTCAAGGCAGAGAGACACAAATATTTTTACTGTGATTACTTAAAAAGAATATAATGAGCAGTCTGAAGTAGTATACAAACCTAGACTGTGCAGAGCAGATAATTACATAATTGGGAATGTCAGTACCTGTACTGTGAATCACAGAAAGGACCTGAAAAGAAAAACATGTTTCTTTTAGTTGAATTTTATGGCGTTTAAAAAGAAAAATTAATCAATCACTTTTCCTTAAGAAAAGGTGTTGAGTTTCTTCCCCTGCAATTTATACCAAATTGTCCTCTGACATTCCATTTTGCTGTTTAAAATGGTTGTAACTTTGAATAAAACATTTTTTGTGCTTTGTGTATTGTAAATTAATTGCTTCTTTCAGATGAATAGCTCATCTTGGGAATACAGCAAATTATTATACACTTGACAGGTTTTTTTTAGCACACCCATGAAAACTGAAGGGAACTGATGCAAAAGAAAAGCCAAACCCAAACCAATAAGCCCCACTCCTCCCTGAACAAAATAATAAACAGAGCTCAGTTCATCTCAGAAAGGGCCTCCAAGCACTGTCATGTCAGATATTGGAGAGCAGAGTACATTCACCCTTCAGGAAAGACATTTTAAAATTCATTTCAGTCATTGCTTGTAATTGAGTTTAACAGCCGAAAATCCTTCAGTTGACCTCCTGTCTATCTTTGTTTCTTCTTCTAATACAATTGCTCAGAGAGCAAAAAGTCTATTCAAACAATCTAGAATGACAACAGCATATACAGATACACACATATATATACATGTCTATAACAACAGTATGTTTTATATGCACAACAGTATGTATATTGTATTTTTAATGCACACATATATGTGTAATATATGTTTGTGTTGTTGTTAAATATGTATATAACAACAATAGTTTTATATATATGCCTACTATACCCTACATGCAGAATAAAAAATTGTCAAAGCCACATGCTTTGGGAATGTTAGAACTGATGCAGGTAAATAATTTTAATTGCTTAAATTACTTTTTTTTCCATACACAAAGAAAATCTTAGAGCCACATGGTACAAATAGATCACATACAGAAACTAATTAAAACCCTGTCAAAGCAAGCCTGTCATCTTTAACTGAAGTGAGTGAGCAAGAAAATGGAATAACATTGCTATAAAATCTGGCACAATAAGTTGCTTTTATTAGGAAATATCTTGAGAGAATTTAGAAGATGAAATAACCTCTTGAAAACCCTGTTTTAAAGCAGGTATTCTTATCACTCCCCTACTATTCATTCAATACTTTGCAGTTTCTAGCCATAAAATTCCTCCAGCCAGACTGGAATAGCATCCTAACATCATAGCTTTACCCTGTTTTGACAAAAACTAGTAATACTTGGTTCTACTGAGGAAAAATACGCAAAGAAATAGACTACGGACAGAAGAAATTCTGGATTTGCTGCCTTTTAAAGGGTGACCTCCTGGATGGTCAGTCCCACTGACTCATTAAACCTTTGGCAAAAGTACCAAGAACTATCTGATTGCCCAAAGGTATGAGAATCTGCAGCTCTACTTTATGCAAAAATGCTTCTCTTACTTAATTTACTTAGGCCAATTCATTAAAGATGCTGGCATTGCAGCTAGAAAATAATGCCATTTCAGCTTTGCCCCTGTCCTTTCGGTGTTTCTTTTTGAAAAACAATCTGTGTTTGCCTAAGCTAATAGTAAATTCTGCACTTCTGTCAAACAGTTGACATTGCACCACCCATTAAATATTAAAGGTAGAGGAAAAAAAAAAAAAAAAAGCTTTTACTAATTGTGTTAGAAAAAACATGTTCTCAAACAGTGTACAAGTTCCACTTCTAGCTTTCCTATTGCCTTATTTTTTTGCCCAGCTAATAGATCAGCCAAACTTTCTCACTCTTAAGGAAAGACTAAAAAAAGTTTGACGTCTCCCTACTGCTGTTTTAATCATCTTCTCAATACCTTAGAGATGTTCTACACACACACAAAAAAAAAAAGGAAAATTCTCACCTAGGTGAGAATTCTGCCTGCTCTAGTCCGACACTTTGTCATGCTCCACTTCTTTTCCAGAAAAAGCTTCCACTTAATCACATCTCCACCATAAAAGGGCTTACTAGGCCAGAGTTTCTCTTTCAATACTATTTCTTCTATTTCACTATTTCACCACTATTTCACCACTATTTCACTGACCTCACCTATAACCTCCACCCACACCATCCTCACCTCTAGCATATTTTTACTCCTTCCAAGTCACACCCAGGCTGCATCTCTTTATTAACTGAAATTGTCATTATAGCTGAGAAAACATTTAATTGTGGCATCTTCTAGATATTACTAGCAACATCTCCGGTCCGACTTATTTTTTTGCTGAGATGTTTGCTAGTGTATGACACTGTGTAACAATACACGAGAGAATGAGAGTTGCTGCATTATCAAAGATCTGTTTCAGTTACATATATAATGCTTTTTATCGAGTATTCTTGGGTAGTTAGAAAGTGGTTTTGTCACAGATTGATAAAAATAACAGAAAAGTTGGGGTAGAATTTAAAATCTTTAAGAACATTTATTTACAAAATGGAGGAGAAATAGAGAAGTAGGAGGCAATCCTGTGAGAAGAACCAAATAAAGCAATATAGTTCCTCCTGTCATTATGTAGAGGTAAATGAGGATGCAATGTTACCTTCAGTCCAGTCAGGGTCCAGGACTCTTAATAAGCTTTGGAAATTATATAAGTACCATTTAAGAAGGAAGGCTTCTTTTGTGCCAGTGATGAATAGAGAATAGAAGGTTTGGGTAACATTTCTTTATTGTGGACTCTGCGTGGGTAACACCTGCATCCTGATTTATAGGAGGAGCTTGGAATTTAGCTTTAGTTTTTAATACTCATTTCTACTCGTGTAGAATAGTTGCACATAAACTGGTTATGTATAATTACAATATATACTGTTTAGGGTAGAAGAAAGTATATTTTCTTAAACAGTATTGACTTATGAATAGTGACTGGAAATCAAATCAGTATGGCAATGTTTAAACTACTTATTGTACGTAAGGGAGATCTGAAAAGCAGTTTTCTGTTTGGAAACAGGCTTTTCTCTTCCCATTTATCTGTAATTAAGAATATAAGTGATATTGCATCTTCCCTTCCTTGGTTTCAGGACTCTCCACTCTATGCTTATAGTGGAAATTTTATTCAACAGCATGAACAGTCATTCACTGCTGCCAATAGGTGTTTAGATGTTCAATGATTTCAAAGATTATTTCTACTAAATAATACATAGACCTTGACTATGCCCAGGACTCACGCCTAGAACAAATATGACTAATTGACCTCTGCAGCCTGCACTCAGTTTGGATATCTTCCACTGCAAAGCTGTGGAGCATCCACAGCTTGTGGATAGCTTCCACATCATGCTAACTTGTAAGATTTCTCAGATCTAGACTTTATTCAGCGGTCACACTGAAGCAGGACCAGAATAAGTAATTGCAGAGTTTCTACGACAACAGATATCATTAGACTTGAAGTTGCAAGCTTTGACACATGTCCTGAGACTGCAGAACAGGTCCATCAGTAATCAGTAAAAACGAAGAGGAAAAATTACAGTTGTATCTCTACAGTAAATGCTGACTGAATCTAAAATTCAGGTAGAAACAGCCAAGGCACTTTGATTCACTTCTTTTAAAGAGCTTTTATATGACTTTATGCAGTGGATTTAGTCCTCAGTTTGCATATTTCCAAGTGATATACAAATATTAATCCAGGAGGACTATTTAGAAATCAAGATATCACAGAAGGCAGCCATTCAGTACCACCTTCATATTTAGAAATAATGAAGAGGATGGAGAGGAAGAAGATTTTATCCTTTCATTTCACTGTGGCTACAGAATACTCAACTGAAAGATTTCAACAACTGCCAGAATTTTTCCTCCTTGAATCCTACAAGAAATAAAAGCTCAAGTAACTCTGTATTTCCAGCTATACCAGTAATGGGAGCACTGGAAGACCTGCAAGTCTGGATTTTCATGGCATTTTTATTTGGTTGCAGAACAAAGAAGCTCAGAGCATCGCTATGCATATGAGATGAAATGCAGATTTTGTCCTTCAAATTACAATTTCAATGCCTTTGAATTTCCCCCAATCAGCGTTCCTGATTTTCAGACCCTTTTCTTGTAACCTTCCTATGACAGTTTCCTGACATTTCTTGCTGTCATCCATATTCAATCAAGTTACAGAGATAGTGCTTGTAATGTATATTTTAATTTGATTCTTTTGAAAGGTAGCTCTTATGCAGGCTCTCAGAAGGCACTGACATGCTAGGCAAAGCACAGGAAGTGCTTAAGCAAACAGTAATTGGAACAAACAGTGAATTTGAATTTCTATAATTTTTATTTTGTTCTATTTGATTTGTTTCTCTCATTTACAGAGTCAGACAACATGTCCATAACATTTCATTATCTATTCCCTGGCTAAGTTATTGCTCCATTCACATGTTACGAAAGCTTCAGAAAACAGACTTTCATATCTTCATAGCAGAACGGATAATTTAACTAACACGTTTCACTGCATGAATTTATAATGTTTTCTCCTTGTATTGGTGCAATGAGTGCATATGTCCAATAATGATGTTTTGCACTACTAGATCAATTAAGAAGATTCTAAATTCTAAATTCAATTATACTATTAAACAGAGGAGATTTAGGTTGGTTACAAGGAAGAAAATCTTTACTGTGAGAATGGTGAGGCACTGGAACAGGCTACCCAAGGAGGCTGTGAATGCTCCACCCCTGTCAGCGTTCAAGGCCAGTCTGGACAGGACTTAGTGCAATCTGGTCTAGTCGGAGGTGTCCCTGCCCATGGTAGGGTGTTGGAACTGGGTGATCTTAAAGTCCTTTCCAACCTTTTCACAATAAGATCAATCAGCCATTGGAATCTCCGCAGGGAAGTGGTGTATTCCCCAGTGTTGGATGCTTTTAAGATTCAGCTGGACAGGGTGTTAGGCCATCTTGTCTAGACTGTGCCTTTGCCAAGAAAGGTTGTACCAAAAGACCCTTGACGTCTTTTCTAAATTGGTATTATATGACTTTATTAATTATTTCTGTTCCCTGATTAGATGAGAGTTTAAATCCAGTCAGCACAAATATTAAAGGTAATTTAACACTGCTTTCCACATGATTTATGCCAGTAAACTGCAATTCTCCAATGTTTGTGGAAAGCAAACATACCCCCCTCCCCCCCAAATTTGACCTAATGGATTAATTTGTAATTCCAAAGAATTCATAAAAGATTTTGTATTGTTCACCATATTCTTTTTAATATTAGGTACTGATGTCGATCCTGGAGACAACTTAATCCTACAGTAGGGAAGAAGACCAAGATGGAAAGAAGTCATTATCTTGCAGTTTTTGGCCACACCTTTCAGCTTGCAATGCACAGCAATAACATTACTTGAAAAGAAGTAAATTATTCCTACAAATAGGCCTGGTAAATAAATTATAAACCTGTAGAAAAAATAGACAACACTTGCATGGGGTTTTTTTTTCTTAATAATGTAGTTGCATAGGTATGGCATAACACCCCTGTGCTAGTACTGACCACTGAATTCCTTTCTAGATGTATTTATTTAGGGTTTGGGGTTTGGGTTTGTTTTTTATTATTTTTTTCTGTTTTAATATGCTTTTTTTGCAAATAATTTAAATTCAATTGTGTTAGATTGTTGCAACTTCTGCTTGAAAGGTCACAGGTAGACTATGTTTTGCTTCTAATTCTGTTCTGTAATCTCATATGAAAGACAGAATACAGTATATGTTGAATGAATCACATGTCTTATTTGTTAATTATATTGCTGATTAACTGAATGATGACACATATGATGCAGGAAGCATTAAATGCAATTTCTGATATAGTCTTTAGAATGACACATTTACAGAAAAATTACTCTTACAAAAATATCAAGGAGTTGGACACAGAATGAAATGGCTTCAGTGTTTCTAGACTGACTCATGAGTATGAATTCTTATAGCTTTACAATCATGCTGTTCTGGGGTTTTGACCATTAACTGAAGAATTCAAATCAAGGGTTCATAATTTTACCACCAGGATACTAGATGCATACCCTTATGTCTGATGCAGCTTGACAGAGAGTAATTCATCTTTTATTTCAAATTGCCTTGCTGCCTTAGTTTATAATATTAACAATTCTCAGTAAGACTAGACAGGAGAGTAAAAATTAAATGTAGCTTTGAAAACAGGTGTTTTTATTTTGCTTTGTTTTCTCACTTTATCTATCTGAGAGAGCAGACATTTGAAATATGGTACTGAGAGTGTAGACATTTGAAATATAATGGTACTGCAGTAAAACAGGAACAATTTGTGAAGGGAAGTTGTAAGCAGAGCTGATCAACGGTGGCAACTGTTCGTTATTGAATCAGGGAGCAGACAGAAGCATTAAGCAACTGCTAAGATGTAGAGCACACACACACAAAAGTGTTCACAAGTCAAAAAGAATCAAGAAGGAAGGAAAACTATAATTTCAAAATTTTTGTACAAGCAAAGAACTTCTGTTTTACCAAAATGCATCCATGACAGCCTAACTTCCTAAAATAATTTTTCCTGGTTCATATGTTGCTACTTAAGAATACAGTGGCTTTTCTGTACTATCGTGGAGAAAGATACTTATCAGCTCTACTGTACTGAACTGGAAAGGTGATGAAGTTGCAGACCTGATTCATATACGCATTACAGTATCACAGTATGCATGTGCATCTGTATATATTTAGTAATTTATACAAGAATTCCCATACACTCGTGTAATGGATTTCTTACCAGATATTATGCCAGTCCATTCATCTCAGGAGACAATTCATATTCTGGCTCAGTTTTTAATCTGTGTCGTGGTTTAAGCCCCCCACCCACACAGTTTTACTCACTCACTCACTCCCCTCTTTCTTCCCCCAGTCCAGGGGGATGAGGAGGAGAATAAAAAGAATTCAACTTGCACAGGTTGAGATAAGAACAGTTTAGTAACTAAGGTATAACACAAATCACTACTGCTACCACCAGTAATAATACAAGAGAAAAACAAAGAAAGAGAATACAACTGCTCACCCAGCCCAATCCAGCCAGTGCACCCCCCAGCAGCGACCCCCCCAATCCCAAAAACCTGACCATGCTGTGCACCCCAGTCCACCACCACCACACCCTTCTGGGTCTCTGCTCTCCAGTTTCACATTCTGGACATGACGTGCTGTGGTATGGAATAACCTCTTTGGTCAGTTTGGGTCAGGTGTCCTGTCTCTGCTGCCTCCCGGCTTCCCTCCTCCCTGGCATAGTATGAAACTCAAAGTCCTTGGCCACACCAAAACATTAGCAAGCAGTAAGTGAAAACACTGGTGTTATCAGCACAGTTCCCAGGCCCAAAATCAAAAACACAGCGCTGCACCAGCTACCAAGAGGGAGAAAAATGACTGCTGCTGCTGAACCCATGACAATCTGATACAGAACTAGAAAATAGATCAGGTTTGCAGATCTGCTCAGAAATCTCAGCACATAATCACATTATCTACTTAAGCAATGTCTTCTGCCATCCAGAATAAAATGGCTTATCCTGCTCTGAATATTCTCCCCTTAATCTCCCTTTATTGTGGGTTAAATATGTACAGGTGTGTATGCATATGTGTATATGTGCATATATGCCCCATGCAGATGCCTGAGGTATATTGCACATATACCTGAGGGCCTCTGCCATTTGCAAGATCTTGGCTTGAAGAAATGCTTGGATGACAGTTACGCTTTTTTCATCATGTCCTTTCTGAAGTATTGGTCAGGCTTCATTTTGATGACATCATCTATTTTGTCCTGCATGCTTCATGCATTAATTTAAATGAAACTTGAGAGAACTTTGTCATCAAATAGTCTAAGAATGAGATAAGTAGTATGCAGCAAGTCATCCAACATGAAAGTGGGAAACAAAAGACCTCCCTGTCAGTTCCAGCTCAGAATCTTTACAAATGTAATACTGTCTCTGTTTTAATCTAGCCTTTAGTATTGAAGCTGCTTTTTTTTTTTTTTTAAGTTTAGTTTTTTAACTAACTGATCTCAGGAAATTGATCTGATGGCACTTTTGTAATTTGCTCACTATTGTAAGTTTTCTCTAAAAATTATTAGCAAGCAGTTACATGCAGTATTGTCTAAACTTATCATACATATTTTAATAAAGAACTACATGTGTGTTTCAGAACAACCATAGTTCTTGATTTATTCCTTAATGAGCAAAGCAGTGGCTCGGATGTTGTATCTCAGAGCCTTGAATTCTATACTTATCGCTTATGGATCATAAAATCACACTTGCTATTTTTTGTAAAAACAAATGAAGAAAAGAAAACAGAATCCTTTAAAATAATATTTCTCTGTTTCTTTTCTGTCCTGTAAAGAAAAATAAGAACAAAAGAGAGAAAGGTTAAAAAGAGAAAATATTCCTAAGCGAAATCCTGCAATGTAAATTGTGGTAGTTTAATAAGCCAAAGAGTGAAAGTTGGCTGGTTTTGCTGTAATTTAGCCAAAATATGTTCTTAATGTTCCAAAAGAAATGCTTTGAGCTATTTTTGCAGCCTGACACATCACAGCTTCCTCTGTACCTTTATTTGCCAGTGTAGCTCTTTCTTTCGTTTTGTGGTTTGATGATGTTTTGTGAAAAATAGGTATTTCTCTTTGATATGAAGATATTCTACTTCCAGTACTAAGTGGCCAATGATATGATCTATCTTTCCTTCACAGTTGAAAGCTGTTAGCGAATACACCTCTGGAATATGTTAGGAGATTAAATTGTACACTAGAAGTGCAGTGAATGGTAAAAGAATAGTGAAACATTCTCATTTCAAATCTTACATAAAATTTAAAGTGTTGATTCCATCAGGGAAGGAAATCTAAACTGATGCATAAGCCTTTATACACCTTGCATATATTCTCAAGGATCTCTGTTTAGACTACTGAGAAAAACCAAGGCTTTATTGTTATGCCTCAAAGTCAATACTTGAATCACAAACTGAAACACTTGTGGGTTTTTTTTTCTGACTCATGGATCAGTATAACTGCTAAATTCCAGTTTGGGAATATATTAGCATACTTATTGCCTGCCAAACTTGTTTCTGGAGCTTCAGAGTAAACTAGTCTTTTGAAATAAGCTCTTCATATTTCATATTGAATTTTTTTTAAAAAAGAGGGGAGATACACGGCAAGTCAGAAAATCATTAAAAAAGCTTTTTTAACCCTAAGCATTTTTATCCCCAGTCTGCCTCACCATGTCTAAAATTAAGCATCGATATTGTTTACTTAATATCATCTAAAGAAACATAGGAAAAAGACAAAGTACACAAGATTTCCAAAAGAAATTTACTTCCTCTATATATTATTGAATATTCAGTTTTCTAGGTATAAAAAACTAGGTATTAAAACTGAAGCAAAGTATGTAGCCACAGAAAAGTCAGTCTCTTAATTTGAGTCAAATTTGGTGTTATATTTTAAAATGCAGAAGGGACAATTGCACAGTGTTTTCATTGAAACTAATAATGTTCCTCCAGAGCTTTCTCAATCTCTTCAAAGTTGCATAAACAGGATTTAGAAAAGGGCTTGAGAAAAGCTTATCATCTTCTTTAATAATTTGTAGAGAACAAAAAAATTTTTGCGAATTTTAAGGTTCCCCATAGTTGGTGGCTGATACTTCGGTATTTCTGACATCAGTGAGATTAGAATTTCAGCAGTAAGTGATGAGGCTTCTGAAGCAATATCTCTAGCAGACAAGTATATTTGGGGTTCTCCTCATACCTGTACCGAATTCTTGCCATAAATTAGGAACCCTAATTCAATAAGCATTTAAAAGTTAACACGTTTGAATATTTCTCTGAAATTTTACAAAAATCTTCTACTAGAACTCATTAAGCTTGTTCATACACGATTTAAAACCATAGACTGCAATTAATATGGAAAAATCTTACAATGGGACAACAGGTTTTGTAAATTTAGATGTCCTGTTGGTTTTGCAGTATTCCTGAGTTTATGCCTATTCAATGCTATTGTTAGCACACATAGAATAAGATGTAACAGCCATGCGCTATTTAAAAACCATGCCTTGACAAGTGATGACAGATGAACATGACAATTTTGGTGATTCTTATATGTTAACATTTCTCAATAATCACTTTTCTGACTTCTTGTATAATTCCTGTTAAACAATAGTTTGAGACAGTTAAGCAACAGTACTTTATTCTATTAAACTAGAAAATTCCTCCCCAAACCATCTGGGCTGGCAGGTGTTCATCACCAGATCTAGGTTGCTATGAGACAAGAGTTGCTTTTGCTTATGCTAATTAGTCATGTTGCAAGAAACTCCAATTTTGCTCATTTGAAACAACTCATGTTTGCAAGGGGCATATTATCAGTACCTGTAATGATCAAGGTGTGAACAGTGAGTTAAAAATGTGCAAAAAAGCTGCTTCAGAGAAAGGTCTATGATAGGGCACTTTGTAGGCATGAAAGCTTTCTGGTTCTCCCCTACCTCTCTGACCCCTGGTAACACTCTAAGTACAAAAAAAGTTTGATTTGGGATTCCAAACTTACCTACCCACTGGCATCCAAAGGCTCTATTGCATACGACCATATGACCAAAACCAGTGTTTTCGTAGACAATAAAACAACATCAAAATTCAAAGACAGGTTGGCAGAGGTATACAAGCACTGATTATATCCCCACTAAGGCAAAGACCACTGAAAAAAGCAAAGTTCATTCTAAAGCAGAGTTGTCCAGGATTTCAGAGTCATAGTGGTTTTATTCAAGTGTGTAACAACCAGAGCAGACAGCATAACTAATAATTTCACTGAATGGTTTCAAGAGTAACTTCTTGCCTCTGTATCCATGGTAGTGTATGCAAATTTTTCTTCATTGCAGTACATGTAAGGATTTCCAAGACACCATAACTCTTGGAGTCCTCAGGTCACTGGGATACAGTCAGACTTGATTTTGTTTATTGTTATTTTTGTCCTATCAATCTTGCAGACTTTGCAGAAGTGCCTTTGGCAGGGAAACAACTTTTCTCAGACTCACCCATAACTGAAGGATAATGTTGTAAATGAGGGATTGAACTCTCTCTGACCAATGGACTCCCCATCACCCATAATTAATGGCAGTTTCTCTATTTTTTTTAAGTGGTCAAAAGGAGGATATTTTACTCTGCAAATTCCCTATGCTTATTCTGAAACCCAGCTAAGACATGCTTAATGAGAAGCTCTCAACCAACTTTCAAGGTGCCAGAACTTTAGACACGTTCTTTGCTTTGGTTTTCTCACTGGTTTGTTGTAGCCGCTCCCTGATAAGCCTGTAAGAGCACCTGTATCACTCTTTGAAGATCCTGTTTTCTGTTAGACGACTGAGAGTCACATATCTGTGGCCATGCTGTCTGGTCAATGGTCATGAAATGGAGTCAGATCCAGAGACAGCATTTAGATATCCTATCATGCATTCCAGGTATGTAATTAGTTCAAATAGCATTACGAAGTATTTATTTTTGCAGTAAGAGATTTTTTTTTTTCCATTTCATCGCTGTCCTGTTGATTTTTGGTGTACTTAACACAATGCATGTAGACTGATTCCAAGAAAGACCTCCAGGCAGTTGCAGCTTCCCCAGTGACTAATACTTGATCATATCTGGTTTAGGATAATCATCCATTTGGCTTAATCAGTATAGAGGGGCTCAGATTCTGTTTTTCTTTCTCTTTATGGCATACTGCCACCTTGATAATGCAACATAAAAATAAAAAATAAATACTGTATTTAGCATGACAGACCAGCTTATGGTGATCACAAAACACATCAGACTTTTAATTCATAGTACTAAGAAGCAACAGGCAGCCTTCCACAGAAGCAGTGAGTTGCAGTATGCAATTTGTGTCACTTTCCCTGATTTAACACATCCCCTTTTTTTTGTAATCAGAAGAGTCCCTGTTTTCAATTGAAACACTTGCAGAAGAGATAGAATCTGAGAAATAAACCTTACTGCTAAAAAAGTTGCACTCGGATTAATACTGCAGGCCAGTTTGTACCTAAGAGGCTCCTGGGGAATCTTAGCCGTCTCCAGCTCTGTTTACATTAGCAAGTCATAGGAATAGCAGAAGTGTATCTTCCAGAATCAATAACATTATACTGAAGACTTGATGCCCATATGTGTTTTGGAGATTGAGATGGGATTGTTAGACATGGTATACTTTATTTTATAAAGTTATAATGCTAGACTGAGGGTGTATTTTAAGATCTTCATCCATTCCTAAGTTTTCACGGTCTCAAAATACTACAAGACTCAAAACTTCTGGTCTACTAATATAACTGAGGAGCGGAACTGTTGGAATTCTTGTGAAGTCCCTCTATTTCAGGTTGTAAAGAAATGTCCCCCCATGCTTCCCAATACTTGAAGTTCCCATTTAAAAAAAAAAAAAAAAAGAAAAAAAAAGGATTAAAGAAAAAAAAAACCTCTCTGAAGATGGCCTGAAAGGAATTATTTACTTTCCCCATAGAGAAAGCTGTTATGGCAAGAGATGAAGCAATGTGAAGTGTTCCACTCAATTGTTGAATGGAATAATTTGACTTACTATGAAAGTTTTATTCACTCAGGCAGCAAGCAAACTGAGAAACCTGCTTATTCAAGGGAAGTGTGATTATTTTATAAGCATCATTCTTCAGCCAATTAAGGAGAAGCAAATTTTGGTGCTGTCTTGGTGTGGGGGACAGGAAAACAGACATTTAATTCTCCGGTAGCACAAGCATATGTTGAGAATAAAAAAAATGAAAATAAACCATTTTTCTGCTTTTTTTTTTTTTAATGAATCAAGTGCCCCATGCTTCTATTTTAAGGCTGCTGAAAGACAATAAACTGTCAAGACATTGTGAGACTTAAATAAACTATTGATGAGTACCTTCTTATTTTAATTCGCCTGTGTTTTTGAGATTAATAATTTTCCCACTGGAATTTACGCCATGTGTTTTTGTGGTTATTTTGTTTGTGTACAATATATAAGGAAGAGATTTTATCTGCATTACGTACATGTCATGGTACAAACACTGGCTTTTTCACTGTATACCTGCCTCTGTGCTCTGAAATACATGCGTTACAAAAAGAGGAAGTTAGCTTTCTAAGCCACAGAACAATCAATTAAAATGAGTTAGAAGGAGGAGGAATGTGAGGATTATCCTTTGCACACAAGGTCCTTTGCTGGAGGGCATTTGAGCTTCTTCAGAGTCCTCTGTGTAGTTGGATAATAAGTTGAAAGATTAGACATTGCACAACATGCACTCTGTATAACTGCACTTGTGCAGATACAGTAATGGGCTCTGGTATTCCTGAGTAATGTGGCTAGTCAAAGAGGTGATGAGAAGGAGAAATAGCACACACAGGCTTTTTGTCTGCACAGGAAGAAACGCAGAACAAAGAAGAAAAGAGGAAAGTGACTTACAGAAACAGAATAACTTCTAACTTGTGTAATACCCTTACAACAATATAAGAGCTGCTGAATACTTTATCATACTGTCCTCATCTCATCTTCTGAATTGCAGGTCACTTAGTCCCCAAACGGTACTTTATAAACAAATATTTCTAATTTTTTAATGAAGTTTTTAAGTTAGAACAATAACCTTACAATGTATTTTCAGAGAGCTGTGATTACCCACCATTGCAAGCACAGAAAGGCAAAGAAATACTGTCTTTTCTATTGTCACTTTAGGTGTCTTTAGGCAAGTATCTTTTCTAAATGATTTATCAAAGTTAGATGCAACCATGAGGTTGAGATGCAATGTGTGTCCAAAAATAATCTGCCCAGACAGCTGATGGAAAAGGAAATAAAAAGGTGATTCTGTAATAAAGAATGCATAACCTGTGCCTTTTATTCAGTCCATACTACTGCTTGCATAGACTAAAGTAGCATGCAAAGGTAGGAGGAAGGATGAAGTATATGCTGTGGTGGGTGTTGCAAAGCTTCAGATGGGCATAGAAAGCTGATTTGGCAAAACTAAGAGGCTGATGAAAACAGAGGGGAGGACAGAAAGAAAAAAGCTAAAAGAAACCTTTAGAAGAAAACTTAAAAGAAGACTTACAAAAAAAATAAAACCAAAATGATAACAAAAATCCCAAACCATCACAAACAAAACCCCCCAGCCAAACAAAAACCTGAGAAATAATTCAGAATCTAAATTCTTTTCTGGCAAGAAATAACACCAGCTCAATATCAATCACTGCTTTTCTTATTTTCAGTACAGAAGGTAGGAAATATTGTGTCCTGTAGTCTTTGGTATTGAAGTCACACATGGCATGTTACCCTGTTTGCACTTTTGAGTCAGTCACACAGTAAATTAGAATATTTTTTCATTGTTCTTCCATTGCCTATGTCCTTAAAATACCTATTGGTGAGAAGACTAAAAGTCAGTGAGCTAGTCTGACTGCTGAGAGGTGATTGTTCCCTCAGCTGGTAGTCCTGGCTGGAACAGGTCACAACCCCCACCCCTTGCAGGACACAAAATGGTGCGCCCCCATGCATTCCCCACTGAGGTCTGCAATGGACACTGCCCGTGGCAAGGCTAAGGAAGCTGCCTCACCACCCCCTCAGAAGGAGCAGTTGTGTGGAGTGATTTGCCTAATAAAGGGGGAGGGAGCACCCCAACTCACCTCAAGGCACAGGTGGACAGAAGATACCCTGGGGGTATAGTTGCAGAACTGCCTATGACACTGAGCTCATGCTTTGCCTCCTGATTCCTGGGACAGACCTGAGCCCCCTCTGCTGTTCAGAGAGGCCTAGATGCTTCTTTGGTTGTACAGAGCACTGAAACTACATTGTAATTTAGCAGAGTAAGGAACAGCCGAGCACTTCCAATAACACTTGAGAAATTCGATGCCAGAGGAAATTTCTCTTGGACCTTCCTTGCTGTCCTGTGACTCCCCACCATGATCCTTCATTGATGCAGAAATCCTAAGCCACAAATCTGGCCCACACACCCTGCTGCACATAAATAAGATTGCTCTGAATACTTTGTCTCAAAGGATGCTGGCAGAATTTTAAAATATTCTTCACAGAATAAAACAGCCTTAAACACATGCAAAGTCCTATAAAAGCACTTCCCTTAAATGAATCCCTAATTTGAAAGTGTTTAATGCTTACAGTTCGCAACATTTATTTTTTATTTTTTTTTAATTTTAAATACATTAGCAAAATTCTGTTGCTAAGCTAATTAGGCAACTGCCTTTCATTACTGTTTTGTTTTTCGCTTCTTGCCAGCTTGGATTTTTACAAGTAAAATGAGAATGATAATTCCAGCTTATTTTCTAGCAACCTGATACACTGAACACTTATATCTGGCATACCTCAGCAATTAGTATAAAGTCCAAATGTAATGGGCTTGCTGGTACAGTGTCTGAGCTCTAACTCTGGTAACTCATGTAATTAACTAAATAAAATAAACCAAGCATGCTTTGTAGAAGCAGAAGCTTATTGACATCAAGACACATGAAAGCTTGAACCCTGCTTTGCTTCAGCTGTACATTATCTCCTAACAACATTAGTCCTCTTTCCATGAATATTAAGGAAAACAGGAGCAGCAGTTTAAGCAGAGGATCGTTGTGTTTAAAAGATGGGGTATGCCCTGATAAAGGACTGGATCATCAGTCTGGGCAATGCAAATACACAAAGTTGGAAACGTGCAAATTTGGGTTGGATGTAGCTCTGAGCAACCTGGTCTAGTGGAAGGTGTCCCTGTCCATGTTTGGAGCCAGATGGTCTTTAAGGCCCCTTCCAATTCAAACAGTTTTATGGTTCTGTGATAAATGACTTGATCATTAAGATGCCTGCATAAAATATTTTACTCTACCTCATATCATTTGCCTAAGTTTGTTCAAAGTATGCTGTTCCTTAGCTGGTCATCTGTGAAACAGAGATAGTGCACTGGAGAGCAGGGCAACAGGACAAAATAGGTGGAACAGTGCTGAGAGCTAAAACAAACTTCTCATTTTTTCCATGACACAGAGAAATAGCTAAATTCTACAGCAAGGTGGGCATGAGATAATATACCCTCAAAAACATCCATTTTTACCTTGCATCAGTTTTTTTTTTTCATCTTTGAACTCATTTGAAAAATAAAGTACTTCAGAATATAGACAGATGATAGATAGATAGATAGATAGATAGATAGATAGATAGATAGATAGATAGATAGATAGATAGATGATAGATAGATAGATAGATGATAGATGATAGATAGATAATGATAGATAGATAGATAGATAGATAGATGATAGATAGATAGATGATAGATAGATAGATGATAGAAATATTAGATAGAGAATTGATAGATGATAGATAGATGATAGATAGATAGATAGATAGATAGATAGATAGATAGATAGATAGATGATAGATAGATAGATAGATGATAGATAGATGATAGATAGATGATAGATAGATAGATAGATAGATAGATAGATAGATAGATAGATAGATGATAGATAGATGATAGACAGATAGATAGATAGATAGATAGATAGATAATAGATAGATAATCACTTGATCTTTCTGCCCCTTAACCAAAAAAATGCACTGTTGTCTTCTTCAGATGAAAGAGCCACTGAATAAAAGCGTGAGCATACCACAAGTTGACTAATAAGCAATCCCTCCACCATAAGTACACTCTGTAAAAGTCAAAGCAAGATAACAGGATAAGAAGCCCTCTACAAAGTGATTCATTGTTCATGATAATACCAGCAATAACAGCAAGTTGCATTTTACAATCATTTATCTTCTTGTACAGATGATAGTGTTAAGACTCCTCTGTACTCTTTTTCTTGCTATGAAAAATGAATAGTAAACATTAACGAGCACTTCTGTCTGGTGTCTCAATTCTCTGTTTGAAAGATGCCACTTTTAGGTAAAGAAAGCTTCAAAAGCCTGTCACTGTCAAATGAAATAAAATCAGTAGGAGCTCAGGCATTCTGAATAGATCCTTGTTGGATCCGTAGCAGAATTATCACACACACACACACTAAACCCTGAAAAAGCGAAGCCCACACACATTAATAACGACTAAAAAACAAATCAAACAACAAAACAAAACAAAACCCAAAACCAACCAACAACACCACCAGCTGAAAAGCACCAAAAAAAATAACCCAAACACAAAAAAACAAACCCAGAACAAATTTGCTGTATTACTTCATTCAACTAATTCGAATTGCTTTGGATTCAATTTTAAGGTGAAATACACCAGTTAAACCTCCTTAGTGTGTAAAATTTACTGTAGCGGATCCCCTGCATCAAGGCAAACAACAATATATATCAGATCTGACTGTCATTACCCAGTCTTCTAGAAGAGCAGCTAGAAGCCAAGTAGCTGGAGACATATCTCCACCAAGGCTCAGTGTCTCCATGAGAGCAAGTCCAACTCAGACCACAGATGTGTGAGGAGTTCGTGCTGATGCCATAGCTACAACTCAGCTGACATTCCTGCCTTAGCAGAACTGAGCAACCTTGGCATTGGGATGAAGAAATAGACCAAAAGCTGCAGATGGTGTTCTTTTAGTAACTGAGGCAATTAAATAACCAAGAATGGAAAGAAATAGGATATTCCAGAGGTCTGTGCAGGTATATCACAGCTGGAAGTTGACAGATAGTGTAATGACTCAATAGAAAAATACATGTAGCATTTCCAAGAAATTTTAACACTTGTTTTTCTGTTACCTTGTGGCCCACATGGAACTGGTCCCCTGTCTGCGGTGCACAAAAGTGTCAAAATGGAAAAATCAGAAGCATCAGTCAAATAAGCAGCAAATGTCAAGAAAAGCTGGGGAGAAGAAAGTCTAAACTCTGCCCTTCAAAAGGGAAGCCCGCACAGAATTTGACAAACAGTCAGCAAAGACCCTTCCCATGCAGCCTGTGCCATGGAGAGGAGCATGAATCTGAATATTTTCCTATCCTAGCTGTTTACTCCATTTCCTAGTAGGCCACCAGGAGCAATCCTCATGAGGTACTCATACAGAGGCAACTGAAATTCTGAGTCTTTTATTTTCACCCTTACACAATATGGGGAACCTCTCTCTCTCTCTAAAAGAAATCTCTCAGAGGCTGCCATGAACAGACCTGGCCCTGCTTTATTTCATGAGGGAAAATAAAGTCTTATTCCAATATCCTTTTTGGAGGGTTGCTTTTGATTTATTTTTTTTTTTGTTAAAAAGCAACATACTTAGTAATTTAGGGCAGACAATTTTATCATCTAAGAATAATTTAATGGGCAATTAATAGAGAATAAAAATAAATTGCTTTTTATTAATAGCCTTTTTTGTATCTTCATATGCTAAGGTAAGATCCCTCATCCACCAGTTTATTGTAGCATTATTGATTTATTCTGTGGTTATTAAATGTCAGTGATGGAAACTCTCAATTATTTCCAAATATTAGTCAGGTTTGGATCTGTAATCACTTAAAGTTTAAGAAAGGAAGGTGGTTATTTTCAGATGTTTAAATCCGTAAGATCAGCTCAGAAGGTGATTATTCCCCCCCCCCCCCCCCCCCTTTGGTACTCAGTGGAAAGGAAGACCCTAAATTTTTTTTAGGTTTTTAATTTAAGTTCTGCTATGGAATGAAACATTGATGAAATTAACAGCTATGAAATTCCAGATTTGGACAAGGGAGGCAAAAAAAAAAAAAAAAAAAAAAAGGAACAGTAAAATGTTAATAATGGTATCTTAATTCTATCTATGGTGTGAAAACTGTGAGGGAGTCCACAAACAAAAAAAAACAAACCACTTTCATAAATACAACAGACTGCTTACTCTTTTTAACACAGCTTTCAGGACAGCTCTCTTAGTAGTTGCACCAGCTTTGTCCCTGGGTAAGATTTAAAAAGATGAACAGCATATTGCATGAATGAGACCTGTCATTCTGAACTTTGGAAACCACACTTTAGCGTAACAGGTGTTCTCTGGATGCTAAGTCTCCAAAAAGATTCATCAACAATTGAATGTGTGATTAGCAATGAGTTTTAGCCTTACTCTGCCTCAATTCATGGACATCAGCATTGCAACTTCCAATGGAAATGAACACGTGCCCTTTTATCTTCTTTTTACCCTTCTATGTTTTCACATGGAAGAGCTTAGAACAAATTACCACAAGCATGGACATTCAGCTGTATCATTGGCTAATCCAAAAGGAATGCTATCTGTATTTTTATATTTAAATTCAGTAAGCCTCTTGCAAAGCTTAGCAGAATCATATATGGGTTTTATTATTTCATAGTAAAGAATCGTTTTAAATATATAGAAAAAAAAACCCCACATTTATTATGCAAACCTGCACATCTTTTTTTAAAAAACTATATTATCAACACCTAAAAGTAAATCTAAGTTTTGCATTCCTAGCTCATTTTCAAGTACAATTTAAAGTCACAACTATGACAGTCAAAGGTTAAATATCTACCCAGTTAAATATATACCAGGGCCCATAAAACATTTGATCTACATGCAAGAGAATTCCATAGCAAAATGTATTACTTTCACTTGAATCTAAAGTATTTATTAAATACTAGCAAAGAATTTATTAAATAAATAAACCCTCACAAAAACCTTAGGAGGGAAAAATCTGTTACAAATACATAATCTTTATTCCTACTTTTTCATACTTACCTACTGATGACACAATCACATATAAATGTGATTTGATCAAGATCAATTTTTTTCTGTAATAGTGTAAAACAGATTATAAGTAAGGATATTTTCTAGTGCACTTCCCAGTAAAACTTCATAATAAACAGTAGATTTCTATCACAAGCATACAGGTATTTCTAATGTGCCCAATATACAGTAAGCCTTCTTCTCTCGTTATAAAAGTCATGATAAGTCTCATCCCAAAGGCAGAAGATTGAAAAATTTTCTTGATAGCAAGCATGTAGAACACATTGCCTTGCATTAAAAAATTGCAAAGGTTTCCCATTATATCAAATGCAATTTCCTTCTCCAACTCTTAGGAGGTTACGAAGATTATCCCATTGTTATAAATTTTCAGACATGTCAAGCTACTATTTCTCCATAAAATAACTTTGCTTATTTGACTTCAGTGGCACAGCTCTCAGAAACTTTGTTCTTTTCCACAGTCTGTGTCTCTAAGAAGTCCACAGCAAGGCATTAAGCCACATTTAATCAAAAAAAAACAAAAATAGTTTCTAATTAAGTAAGACTGGAGGAGGAAAAAAAAAAGGTGTACCTTTTTACTATTATATGTCATTTCAGTGAATTTAAACTGGAAATAAAATTTAATTTCAAAAAGTTTGGCAATGCACATTACCATATAGTGCAAGCCCTGCTGAAGGCAACCACAAGACTCTGCCTGGGAGTGTGATTTGGGGGTGTGATTCATCTTTGGGACACGCAACAGTCACAAATGTCTTCTCAGGTTCTTTTGATGTAACCATAAGGAAGGATTAAGTTAGAAACACTAATCTCTCATTTTCATTTGTAAACGGCTTTTGGAGATTAAATAAGGTGTATTGACTGACAGCGCCTTTAGTACCTAACATTGCACATGTCTAGATTTGGAGAATATGCTTCTGTTTATGAAAATGCAGAGTTTTATAGTACAAATATGTAAATCAATGGAGTTACACCCTGTTACATCATTCAGCTACTGGCAAATTGACTCAAGAAATTTAGACCTTCATAGCTCTATGTGACTGTCATGGGTTCAGCAGTAGCAGTCATTTCTTCTCCTTCGTGGTAGATGGTGCAGCGCTGTGTTTTTAATTTTGGGCCTGGGAACTGTGCTGATAACACCAGTGGTTTCAGTTGCTGCTGGGTAATGTTTTGGTCTGACCAAGGACTTTCTGAGTCTCATGCTATGCCAGGGAGGAGGGGAGCTGGGAGGAAGCAGAGACAGGACACCTGACCTAAACTGACCAAAGAGGTTATTCCATACCACAGCACATCATGTCCAGAATGTGAAACTGGAGAGCAGAGACCCAGAAGGGTGTGGTGGTGGTGGACTGGGGTGCACAGCATGGTCAGGTTTTTGGGATTGGGGGGTTCGCTGCTGGGGGGTGCACTGGCTGGGTCGGGCTTGGTGAGCAGTTGTATTCTTTTTCCTTGTATTTCTCTTGTATTGTTATTGATGGTAACAGTAGTGATTTGTGTTATACTTCAGTTACTAAACTGTTCTTATCTCAACCTGTGTGAGTTGGATTCTTTTGATTCTCCTCCCCAGCCCCCTGGGACTGGGGGAAGAAAGAGAGGAGAAGGAGTGAGTGAGTGACTAAAACTTCGTGAGTTATTAGCCTGGGTGAGGCTTAAACCACGACAGTGACAAAAGGGAATTTTTTTTGACCTCTATGGGATTATTCCTGTCACATACTTGTGACATTACACACACGACTCTGTACTGAGAAGTTCATGCACCTAATGCTGCCCATCCTTGTCACAAAAAATCCCCTGTTAGGTAATATGACAAAAGCTGCAATCCCCATACAAGGAAGTGCAAAGGAACACCACAATTGCTGGAATCCCAGTACCATTCAGCTCCTCAAAATGCCTCACAGAATCCATCATCCCATGAAAAGCTCAACCCCATGGCTGCAAAGAAGCACAGAGGTGTGATGGCAGGAGGCATTCCAGACAGAGACAGGAACCCTTGACCAGGCCCCAGGGGCACCCCTAACCCCACAGGCCAGGGGAATTCCAGCACCAGGAGTCAGTGAGGAAGCTCTTTGGGTCTCTCCTCAGGCTGGGAACACTTCCCAGGGCTACAGAGCTTGCTGTAGGGCTCAGGGAAGAGCATTTTTGGACTACACAGAATTTATTGTTGTTTAGGGGAAGTAATGAAGGTGGAGAAAGGGACTGATCACAGTGGTGTGGGGAGGAACAAGTGTGGGAAGACAAAGGGAGAAGGGAAGAAAAGCAGTCAATCCTGTGAAAGCAGGTGCTGGGATGCCTGTCTGGCCATGCCTGTACCTGAGCAGCAGTCTGTCCCAGCTTCTCACTAAACTCACACTTCAGAGAATTTCCCGGTTGTGGTGTTTGCTGGGTTGTGTGCCTGTGTGTATGGGGGAGCTGAGTGCCAAGGGTAGACAAGGGGTGGGAGTCCCATGTACCTGTGGTACCAGAGTGGTGTGCTTTCAGTGCATGAATCTGGCCAGCAGCAAGCTGGATGAGTTGGCAAGTAGGACATTTAGCCAAGAGGTTGGGAAGTATGTCTTGGAGTTGGGTACCTGGACACCTAAGTTACTACAGGTGCATGTACTGGAGGTAGTGCAGGAGGCACCTGGGGAGTGTGACAATCCAGGGCAAATAACTGGGTAGGCTGAATGTCTGAGTCCATGCCTCACCAGACAAGAAACTGCTCATAAGCATCACTGGCACTTTGTATGTGACTCAGATTTTTGGTATGCACCCTTGATTGTGGTAATATTTGGTGAAACAGAAATTATCAAAATTACATTTCAGATTTGAATCTATGACAAAGTTATAAATATTGAATCATAGAATAACAGAATGCTTTGGACTGGAAGGGACCTTAAAGGTCATCTAATTCCAACCCCCTGTGCCATGGGCAGGAACACCTACCACTGGACCAGGATGCTCAAAGCCCTGTCCAATCTGGCCTTGAACACTGACAGGGATGGCACAGCCACAACTTCTCTGGGCAACCTGGGCCAGTGCCTCATCACCCTTATAGTAAAGAATGTTTTCTGAATGCCGCATCTAAACCTCACCTCTGTCAGTTTAAAGCTCTCCCCCCTTGTCTTGTCACTACATGCTCTTGTAAAAAGTCCCTCTCCAGATTTCTTGTAAGCCCCCTTTAGGTACTGGAAGGCTGCTCTAAGGTCTCCCCTGAGCCTCCTCTTCTCCAGGCTGGGACAAAGATGTTAAACAACACTGGCCCTAATACCAGCCCCTGAGGGACACCTCTCCACTGACCTTCACTTGGACCTTGAGCTGCTGATTACAACTCTTTAAGTGTGACCATCCAGCCAATTCCTTATCCACCCAGTAGTCCTTTTGTCAAATCCATGCCTCTAGTTTACAGACAAGGATGTCATGCTCTTTTGCCTTTTAGGAAATGATTTCCAACTATTTGTGAAGGTTTATTAGACAATGGCTAAACTTGAAGTAGATTGAGACTTTCTAAAAAGGACTGGATTCAGATAAACCAAAAGAAGGTACACATTCTGATGCCTAAACTTTTAAAAGTTTACGGGGACTGGAAACTGAAGTGTGGTTTAGAAGTGACAGATCAGACTGATATGTCACCTGACTGCTGAGGGGACCAGACCTGATCAGACTGGAGAAGAGGGGGCTTTGGGGGACCAAGTAGTACCCTCCTAGAGCATGTAAGACTTATGTGACCATATACCTTCCTTAAAGACAGCACAAAATCTTTTTTTCTTTTTGCAAATTAAATGCAAACACAAAAAGAAAAGAAATGTTTTAAATCTGAACTTTTTCGAAAAGGCTTAACATATGAAGTTACTTTGAGCAGCACATATTGACTACAGCATATTTAAATGCTGGTAACACAAATGACAATACCATACTGCCACTGCTCAAAATGCATGGGAATAACAGAACAGACCTAGTAGTGAAGTAGTAGTGCTGCCACTTAGCATAGTCAATAAAATCTGTGCATTATATTTGTATTTGAAGAGTGACCAGCAGGTCAAAGGAGGTGATCCTGCCCCTCCACTCTCCTCTTGTGAGACCTCAGTTGAGTATTATGTGCAGTTCTGGTGCCCTCAACAGATAAAGGACATGGAACTGTTGGAACAAGTGCAGAGGAGGGCCACGAGGATGATGAGGGGGCTGGAGCACCTCCGGTATGAAGATAGGCTGAGAAAGTTGGGGCTGTTCAGCTTGGAGAAGAGAAGGCTGCGTGGAGACCTCATAGCAGCCTTCCAGGATCTGAAGGGGGCCTATAGGGATGCTGGGGATGGACCCTTCATTAGGGACTGTAGTGATAGGACAAGGGGTAATGGGTTCAAACTTAAACAGGGGAATTTTAGACTGGACATAATGAAGAAATTCCTTACTGTAAGGGTTGTGAGGTTCTGGAACAGGCTGCCCAGGGAAGTTATGAGTGCTCCATCGCTGGTGGTGTTCAAGGCCAGGTTAAACAGAGCCTTAGGTGGCATGGTTTAGTGTGAGGTGTCCCTGCTCATGGCAGGAGGTAGAACTAGATGATCTTAAGTTCCTTTCCAACCCTAACTATTCTATGATTCTATGATATTTGCATTAAAATCTAGCATGAAGTACATTTCCAAATAGAAGTACAAATTGTAATATTAAGTATTAGTGAAGTGACTGTGCATCTGGCAAGCTTAAATTACAAAATTCTTAATAATGGAAGATCTAGATATTTATATAGGTAAATGACAAAATTTATGTCAGCATTAAAATTTTAGACTGTTGTTTGAAGGTATTAATCACAAAGTCTGAATTCATACACTGCATTTTGTTGAAAACTGGTTTACCATTTAGTGAGCACAGTTTACAAAATTCAGTTAGCCACATAAAGCTGGAAAACATACAAAAATATCCAGTATATTATTAATTAACTCCTAAGAAAAGAATTCTGGCTAAATGAGGAAGAGTTTTAAAGTAGCATCAAAATGAGTAAAGTGTTTGCATGCAACACTGAGAATGTTTAATGACTACCAACCCTCCAAAAATAATCTAAACTATCTTTAACAAGATACAACTGAAGGCAGCATGTGTAAAAAGAAGTTGTAAATGAGGATCCCAAATCTAAAATAATTGCCTAAAAAGACTGGAATTTCTGTCTAGAACTATAAAAGCACACAGATTATAAAAAGTTAAATGGAAAAGTGCAATGCATTAATTTAAAAGGCTATGAGCAATTAAGTAACGACATCAAAAGCAAGTAAAAATTTTTTGAAAGTCATTTGAAAAGTCTCACAAGAAACAGTAAAGAGTGAAAGAGATTTCCTTGTATTTTCCTTCATGGAATACATTTTTATGCTGCCGAGCTGAGGATCTGTTTCAAATTTAATATGTATAATTTTAAAAGATATCAGTAGCATTGATAGTAGCAATCATAGCAATCATCACAACCAGAATTTTTTGCCACAAAATGCTAAAGAATTAATTATCAGACTCCTAATGGTCGTTATGTAGTTAGTGGTGTGTGTACTCATTTCATTAAGTTGGTTTCAATATGAAAGAATGACAGTCAATAAAAAGTGATTTTAATTATGGAAGTGTTCAGGAGGCTTCTCAGAAGTTATAGTTCAATAAATCTGACTCATATACTGGAAAAGCTAGCTGAAAATATATATTTGACCATGATCAGGAAGAATATTGAGAAACATGGACATGTGACTCGAATACAGCAGCTGTTTCTGTATGGGTTTTGTGGAATTACCCATGATACTATTCAGTTTCATAGAGAAACATAAGAAAATCAGCAATATAATATTCAAAATCAAAATCCACCCAACCTATTGTAACTGATCCCTTGTCACTGGTTAAAGCACAGACAAACTCCAGTCAGTTAAAGTACCTTGTATTTGCACTAGCAGATTTAGTAACTGAACTGGAAAAGTGATTGGATCATTCTGCATATAAATTTGTATTGCATTAGCTGCCTGATGCTATAATGAGAGGAAAGACGACTGGAATGATCTTTGTAAAAAGAAAATACTGTCATTTTCTTCATTTTTTATATCAGCTGTAGGCTTTAGATGTATGTTTTAGTCAGCATGATGTCCTTGTGTCACTGGAGAAAATTCAGCGAAGTTAGCTAACAACTGAGATATTTTCTTCTTCTCTTCTTCATGTGACTTCTGTCTTAAGGGACTTAAGTAAAGTTTGGCTACGTTCACCAAAAAAAAAAAAGAAAAAGAAATGTTTAGCAAGATGACATGCATAAAACATCAGTTGTTTCAGGAGAATATTTAGGTGCTCCTGTGATTTCAGTCAGGAGCATGGACATACTTTGAAAGCCCAGTATTTCTTCATTTTCCAGGAAAAAACATGATGGTAGGTGTGAAAAAGCGAAGCTTTTTCAGGAAGAAGTGGGAAATCAGTGGTGACTCCAGAGTAACTTGCTAAAAGCTGAATGGCTGTTAACTGCATTACTAAGCAAGCTGTTGATTTACATGTTGTACACATCTAATCAATTCTGCAAGGAAGCCTGCAAGCCTGACAGGAAATGTATTTACTTTCTTTAGCAGTTTCTGCTTGCTCAAAGTATTTCTGTTTTTTCATTGAGGTCATTACTAACAGGGAATGCTTGTGAGTAATACCCATTTTTCTTAAGAACGGCTTTTTAACTCTAAATGCAAGGAGTGCACATAGCTCTTTTTTATACTTTTTAATCTTTTATTGAACAATGCTTCTTTCAAAAGTCCTGTTGGTCATTCTGGCCCTAACAATATTTAGGCATGGCAACTGGAGAGGGAGAGACATAGGTGGCAAGTTCTTTCATTTCTCTATATGAAAGTAAAAATATATGGGGCATTTTTAATTTTCCTATTACATTCAGTTTCTACAAATATTGCATATCAATTTACAATTAAATAATCAGTTTTATTAGCACACCACACATAGTATTTATCTGTTCTTTCCTGAATTTGCTGCATTCTATATCGATTTCCTCCAACTCTAATTGTACGTTCTACATCAATTTAGAGTAGTTGAACCTGTTGAGAAAGATTGTATAATTAAAATTTATGTAGTTAGTAAAAATAATTAGATGTCTTTTCTAGGGTTTATTCAAATTATGGATTAGTTTGACAGAAAAAAATCAGATTAGACTTAGCTGTTCCACAAATTAAGTTGGCTAGCAAGTACAGAAGTATCTGTGCCTTATCTTACTTGTCTCAAATAAGAATATATATTTTGAGTAATTTGTCTAGGTAGGATTTTTTCTTCAGTATTTGGGTGTTTTGTTTTGTTTTTAGTTTAGAGAAATTTTGATAATAAACTTTTCACTTCTGGCTTATATATTTACCTTCATGTGATGATTTATCTTCTGCATTCTGTACTTACTGACAATTGAAGGCAAAAGCTTACAGATTTAATTAAATCAGAAGTTGCAGAAGCTGAGTCAATAATAATATTTTATTATTAGAGTCAATGATAATTAATATTATTATAATAATTAATGATTAATTTCTAATATTAGCATCAATAATAATACTTTTGAATAATGGAAAGCTATTAAAGAAAATAAATTGAAATTAAATTACAGACTAAAATAAAAAAATAGTTGAGAGAAAATTAAGTGTAAAACAATAGTCATTTTTGCGTAAGTCTAGGTCACTAAAATTACAGAAGTAACCTCATCACATCTGAGTTGGTTGATCACTTATCCATTAATTAGCTAATGAAAGGGATTTTCTACTAAAAGTATTTTTGTTTAGGGGATGTTCCTTAGGATTTTCTTGAGAACCATATCCCAGATAATGTTCTAATATTCATATTAAACAAAAGTCATCTCCAAAGGGGTTATCTAGGAAGATGTATATCTTTTTAAATAAGCAGCATAGTGCATTCAAATGCTATTCTGTGATAATTTCAGATTTACATCATTCTGGTTATTACAAAAGTAAATTGTATTTTGTTAGCACATAGTCCTTCTAGAGATATAGGGATTAACTTGTGATTTATTTTTTGGTTTTGAATTGGATAAACTATGCAGGGTGACTCAAAGGCCAGTGATAGGAAAGAGATTTTCAACTATTAATGTACATGGATGGGAGTTATGCTTGCTCTGTCTTCTCAATCCCCTCAGTCCTTGCCCACACCGCATTCATTTACAGGTGTGAGTGACAAGTGAGAAAAAATTAGGAACAAGTACAAATAAAAGCTTCTTACATTCCTCTGAATACATAAAAATGGCATAAGTGAATTCTCTGATTTGGCTTTCATCATGTCCCATTCAATGTGATGATTTAACTTGGCCTAGGTATGTTATTCTTCTCAAACGAAATAATCGACAAATTTAAGCACCTGTTATTGAATGTAAGTAAGTTCAGCAAATCAACCAGCACTTCACTCTTCCTTGCTGTCAGCATTAGCTCACCCTGTATCTATGCTCTACTGCCCAAGAAGTTACAGCCTACATCTCTAAGGGATATAATTATGCTATTTTGCTTCATGATAGGATACTTTCTACCAAATTCCTGATAGACTTGCCCTTAATCCATTTTATTTTCCTAGCTGAAGGAAAAGGACACAAACAAGCAAATAAGCAAACAAGAAAACAAACAAAAAAATCTCAATATCTCCACACCCTATAAAACATCACTGAATGGTGAGAAAATAATTTCAGTGGGATAGAAGGTCTGGAAAGAACTCTATAGAAGATGCATAAGAATAAACTGAGAAGAAAATTAGTTACTAGAAATAAACTTTTAACTAGAAAATTAAAGATCTTGTCTTATTCTGATTTGAAGACATACATATGAGTTGATTCCTGTATTATTTTAGATTTTTTTGGTTACTGACTTATACTTGGTTCAGCAGAATCTTATTCTTGCTGATCATGAGGAAACAATAATTACCATTATTTTCATCAATCTCTGAGTTATTATATAAGGAACAGTACACATTTGCAGAGTTAGGAAGATGAAGTCCAAAAATAAAATTAAAAGAAAAAAAAAATAAAAAAATAAGCAAGTATAGCAACATGTCTGGGAGTAAAGGAAGAATATTTACAAACTGGAGAAGACTGCAATAGTCACACAGATTTCAGTCATTTTGTTAGTGGTGAGACTAGATGTGGTGCCAAGCAGTTTTGGTTTTCTTCTTGTTCCTCACCAAGGCTGACCAATCTCACACTTAGTAATTATGTGTCTTTTATCACAAAAACGTACATCTTTGAAGTGAGACTCCATGAGCCAATTAAGCAGATTAGTTTCAAAACACACAGGATGTGGTAGTTCTCATTTGTTGACCCTTGGACAGCTGTGCTAATGGCTTTGTCTGTAGATTATCAACATATTAGCTCAATTACAGTTAGTTTAGATTTTAAAAATGTTAGGAGCCTGATTAGTGTTCCCAGCCTGGCTGGAATACGTGGGCTGAATGTCCAGCTGTATCTCTTTTGCTGAGTTTAGAAAACATGAAGAGGACATAGTTAATAAGTATGTTGCCAGCTCAAAGTCCAGGTCTAAATGTTTATAATTGTGATTGCTTTAATTGGCTTTATCAACAGAAATTTTCTCTGTAAATAATACATTGTGTATTTAAGATACTGCTAGCAACAGTGTCAGAAAATGTATTTTTTCTCTTACTACATAAGTGATGAAGAAATTTTAGCTTGATTACATTTTTTAGAAAGTTTATAATTTAAATATTTTTTTACTTTCAATATTTTTTACTTTCAATATTGTGTTATGTATAAAGATGAGTACCTTAATTACTTTGAAAATACAGAAGCAAATGCAGTAGTCATTGCTCTTCAGTAGTCCTATTTAGGTCTTGTCTTGAATTTTAGGATTATGTATAATAAAATAAGAAATCTATAGCCATCTCTGTCCACATTAAAGTTATGGGGAATAGTAAACTTGCAAACAAAAGTAGAACTTTAGTTTAACATTTAACAGCAGTAAGAAAGAATATCATACCATAACTTCCTCTCAGCTGTTGAATATTATTGAATTTAGGTAAGAAAAAAAATTAGAAAAAACTAACAGTTAAACATGATGATTTTCAAAAGATACAGGAGTAATGTGAAGGTTATTACATTATTTCCTCTGCTTGTCACTAATGTTATAGGGAAAAAGACCTCTAGATTAGGCTTATGCTATCACATTGGTGCTGGGAGCACCATACTTTGAAATCCATTAGACTATTCCTAAGAACTAAAACCAGTCCAGGATAACTGGTCTGAGCAAAACACTATCAATATTAGGTTCCTGTGAATAATAAACGTAGGAACCTCAGCCTGATCTCTCTCTATACCAGGGTAAACTAAGTTTATTATAATACTGGATCTTATTGCATGCTAAAAAAAAGTAGGTATTACAGGATTCTTCACTTTGATAAGGTTTTTGTTGATTATTTCATTGATGATAGATCAAAACAACTATTTATATTTTTTTCCAGTGAAGCCTGGACATTGTGAAAAAAATTAAACTATACAAGGATAAAAGGAGAGAGGGAGAGGTATTCTGCAGTCACAGTAAGCAGAGAGACAGGCTTCTATAGTGTAATTAATTTCACCTTCTTTAGAGATCTCAGGACAGCGGAAATCCCCTTCTATAATTACAAGAGAGCCAAAAGTGACTTGATGTGACAATTGTCTGAGTCCATAGCATCATAGAAGAGTTAGGGTTGGAAAAGAACTTAAGATCATCTAGTTCCAATCCCCCTGACATGGGCAGGTACACATACCACTAAACCATGCCATCCAAGGCTATGTCCAATCTGGCCTTGAACACCACCAGCCATGGAGCATTCACAACTTCTCTGGGCAACCCATTACAGTGCCTCACCACCCTCACAGTAAAGAATTTCTTCCTCATATCCAATCTAAACTTCCCCTGTTTAAGTTTGAACCCATTACCACTTCTCTTATCACTACAGTCCCTCATGAAGAGTCCCTCCCCAGCATCCCTATAGGCCCCCTTCAGATCCTGGAAGGCTGCTATGAGGTATCCACGCAGCCTTCTCTTCTCCAAGCTGAACAGCCCCAACTTTCTCAGCCTGTCTTCATATGGGAAGTACTCTGGTCCACTGATCATCCTCGTGGCCCTCCTCTGCACTTGTTCCAACAGTTCCATGTCCTTATTATGCTGAGGACACCAGAACTGCACACAGTACTCCAAGTGAGGTCTCAGGAGAGCAGAGTAGAGGGGCAGGATCACCTCCTTCAACCTGCTGGTCACATTCCTTTTGATGCAGCCCAGGATATGGTTGGCTTTCTGGGCTGCAAGCGTGCACTGCAGCTGGCTCACGTTCATTTTCTCATCGTCCAACACCCCCAAGTCCTTCTCCACAGGGCTGCTCTGAATCTCTTCTCTGCCCAACCTGGAGCTGTGCCTGGCATTGCTCCGACCCAGGTGTAGGACCTTGCACTTGGCATGGTTATACTTCATCAGGCTGGCATCAGCCCACCTCACAAGCGTGTCAAGGGCCCTCTGCATGGCATTCCTTCCCTCCAGTGTATCTGAACCACACAGCTTGGTGTCCTTGGCAAACTTGCTGAGGGCACACTCAATCCCGCTGTCCATGTCACTAACAAAGATGTTGAACAAGACCGGTCCCAACACCCATCCCTGAGGGACACCACTCATTACTGGTCTCCAGCTGGACATTGAGCCATTGACCACAACTCTTTGCGTGCAGCCATCCAGACAGTTCTTCATCCACTGAATGGTTCACCTATCAAATTGATGTCTCTCCAACTTAGAGACAAGGATGTCATGTGAGACGGTGTCAAATGCTTTGCACAAATCCAGGTAGATGATGTCAACTGCTCTGCCCCTTTCCATCAGTTCCGTAGACACATTGTAGAAGACCACCAAATTGGCCAGGCAGGATTTCCCCTCAGTGAAGCCATGCTGGCTGTCACCAACCACCTTGTTGTTTTTCATGTGCCTTAGCATGCCTTCCAGGAGAATCTGCTCCAAGATTTTGCCAGGCATAGAGGCAGAGCTGACTGGTCTGTAGTTTCCCGGCTCATCCATTTTCCCCTTCTTGAAAATGGGGATCATATTTCCCTTTTTCCAGTCATCAGGAACTTCACCTGACTGCCATGAATTTTCAAATATGATGGACAGTGGCTTAGCAACTTCATTTGCAGCTCCTTCAGGACCCCCAGATAGATTTCATCAGGTCCCATGGACTTGTGTACGTTCAGGTTCCTAAGATGGTCTTGAACCATTTCTTCTCCTACAGTGGGCCTAGGGTCTTCATTCTCACAGTCCCTGTGTCTGCCTTCCAAGACTTGGGCGGTGTGGTCAGAGAATTTGCCGGTGAAGACTGAGGCAAAGAAGTCATTAAGAACCTCGTCTTTCTCCAAATCCAGGGTAGCCAGTTCTCCTGATAGCTTTTGGAGGGGGCCCATGTTGTCCCTAGCCTGCCTGTTATTTGCAGTGTACCTATAGAACCCCTTCCTGTTATCCTTAACATCCCTAGCCAAGTTTAATTCTAAGCGGGCCTTAGCTTTCCTAACCTGGTCCCTAGCTTCCCAGACAACATCCCTGTATTCTTCCCAGGCTGCCTGTCCTGGCTTCCACCTTTTATAAGCCTCTTTTTTCCTTCAAATTTTCCTCAGCAGGTCCTTATCCATCCAAGGAGGTCTCCTGGCCCTCCTGCAGCACTTCCTTCTAGTAGGGATGTACTGCTCCTGGGCTTGCAGCAGGTGATCCCTGAATATCAACCAGCAGCCTTGGGCCCCCCTGCCCTCTAGGGCAATATCCCATGGAATCTTACTGTGCAGGTTCCTGAAGAGGCCAAAGTCTGCTCTCTTGAAGACCAGGGCAGTGAGCTTGCTGCATGCTCTTCTCACTGTCCTGAGGATCTCGAATTCGACCATCTCATGATCACTGCAATCAAGGCTGCCCTGGAGTGTCACATTTCCAACCAGCCGTTCTCCTTGTCAGCTGCTCTATTACTTGCAGAAGGAAGTTGTCTTCCACACAATCAAGGAACTTCCTGGACTGCTTGTGCCGGCCCGTACCGTCCCTCCAACAGAGGTGGTTGAAGTTCCCCATGAGAACAAGGGCCTGCGAGCATGAGGCTGTTTCTATCTGTCTATAGAGCACTTCATCCACAGAGTCCTCTTAGCCAGGCGCTTTGTAACATACCTCCATAATAATGTCTCCCATCGCTGTTCTCCCTTTAACCCTGATCCACAAACTTTCTGTTGACTGCTCACCTGTCCCCAGACAGAGTTCCATACTTTCCAGCCTATCCCTAACACAAACAGCAACTCCCCCCTCCTCACCTGCCGGGCCTATCTTTTCTAAAGAGGTTGTAACCTTCCATTCCAACACTCCAGTCATAGGAGCCATCCCACCATGTTTCTGTGATGCCTATGATATCATACCCCGTAGATGTGTACACATCTCTAATTCCTCTTTTTTGTTCCCCATGCTATGGGCATTTGTATAGAGGCATCTGAGCCAAGCTCCAATTGAATTCGGCTCATTGGGTGGAGCAGCTGGAATATCTCTACATTGCTCTGCACATTTACTATAGGTGCTGGCCAGTGATTGGGTGTGTTGGGATGGAATGATTCCTCCTCCCCCAACACATCTAGTTTAAAGCACCCTTGACCAGCCTGGCAAGCCTCCTACCAGAACTGCTCTTCCTCTTCATTGTCAGGCCAGCTCCACCAACCTCCAGTAGACCTGGCCTCCCAGACTGAGTCCCATGTTCCAAATACCCAAACCCCTGACTATAGCACCACTCTTCTAACCATTTATTAACCTGCCCAGTACTCCTAGCTTTTTTAAGGTCCTGCCCTGTATCCTGGAGAATTGACAAAAAGACAATCTGAGCTCCAGAGCTCCCAACCACCTCTCCCAGGGCTCTGTAGTCCTTCCTTATGTTCTACGGGCTACTGCTATCTATATCAGCACCACCCACATGGATCACTAGAAGTGGGTAATAGTCAGTGGACTGACTACAGCAGGCAGCTCCTCTGCTACATCCCTGATCTGAGTCCCTGGTAGGCAACACACCTCCCTTGACCCTGGGTCAGGACAACAGATGGGTGCCTCTGTTCCATTCAAAGTAGAGTCCCCTACTACTATGGCCCGCAGTTTTTTTCCTGGCAGCACCAGTAGTGATCTTCTTTACCAGTGCATCAGCTGGTTGTTCCTGGTGGGAGTGTGGTTCCTCATCAGCCCCCTGCAGGACAGCAAAGCGGTTCTGGGTGCGGACAACAGATTTAGGAGGAAGCCCCTTGCTTTTAATTGTCCTCTTCCTCCTTTTTTTCTTGTTTTTTTTCTGTTACTGTTTCCCAGCTTCCTGGGTTAGCGGCCTCCTTTCCTGCATGAGCAACAGTGGACGCTCGAGGCCCCTGCACAGTCTGGTCCTGGAGCAAGCAGGGCTGTTTCCCTTCAGCTTCCCTGACACCTTTCAGCTTCGTAACAGTGTCCCACAGCTCAGCCACCTGCTGCAGGAGGACCTCCACCAGGGAGCAGGGAGTGCAGCCCTGCCTATTGTGCACCCTTCTCTCAGGAGGGCAGTGGAGGCGCTCTCTGCACCCCGAGCTCTGCACTGCAGCCTCCCTTCCCATCGGCTCAGTCTGGGCGCCTATGCTGGCCACCGCCGGGGCAGCCAGACCGGAGGGGCTCCCAGATCGCACCCTGGTCATACAGCGAGTGCTCACCATTCCGCTCACCATCCCGCTCACCTGCTCGCGCGAACTGCCGCACAAACTGCCTCGAGCCGTCCGGTTCCTCGAGCTCCCTGGGGCAGGCGTTTACTCAGTCAGGGTGGTACCGCTCCTCCTGGCACCGCCCCCTCTGAGTCAGCTGCTCGGTCCGCTGAGCTGCCGGCTCCTGGGCAGGCCCCGTCGAGGATCTGAGGCTCCCTCGGTGCCTGTTGCTGCTCCGAGGTGAAGCTCCTGGGCACCGAGCCTCCCCCCCGATCAGGCGCTGCAGGCGTCCCCTCTCGAGACAGTATGCTAGTAGAGAGTTACTTTCAAATAGTGTAAAACTAATTCACTAGCATAACACATGCATAAATAGCCACTAGGTTTATTGTGAATGGGGGTACCAAGTCAGATCTCATTTAGCTAATACATTTATAGTGAAAGGTTGGATTTAGTTATTGAGCTCATGGACACTTAAGAGCTCCATGTATTTACTTTAAATGCTTTCTATTATGACTTCTTCAAACTTCATAAAATCTATGGTGTAACCTTGACTCTTTTTTCTTGTTAGCTGGGTGCAATTATTACACAGGAAAAAAAAAAAGTAAGACAAAAGAAATACACTATGTTTGCTCTGCAAAATTATAGTAATAGTGCCAATTTACATCAGAAAAGGATGTGGGTTCTCAAAAAGCATTATTTAATCAAGTGTTATGGAGTTACTTTAATCTATTTTTGCTTAACACATGCTTTCACTTTTCTGCATATATTCAATCAGTTTCACAGTTTAGACTTGCAACACATCTTTTCATTTGTGTCAAATTCGCAGCTTTTAGCACCAGGCTTGGAATGCTCTAGATGATGTGTGACTTACATGTTAAATTCCTCAAATAGCCAAACATCAGGTGACGTAGCTTTTTCAAACACCACTCAAATAGCTTTTAATTCTGGGATGGCAATCTTACTTTTTAACCTATTATTTCTTGCATTCAGTCAACAATTTATTTTTCCCTCACAGGGTTGAATACAAATATATATTAGAAATAAGCCAACAAACTCAATTGAAAAGCATAAGCATATAGGGGGCAAGGAAGCTATTGCTAGATTAGAGTCATGATGGTTGTGTTTTCCATAATGACATGAAAACAAAAGAGTCAGAGGATTACTGACTTTGCGCAGGTATTTACTGCAATGTGACGAGCAGCACACTGGAAGATCAGGTTAAGGGTCACATACTGAAGGATAAGAAAACTGTGGACAGCCATAAAGTTGCAAATTCTCAGATCACTGCATTAAGATTTTCTTCAGCATATTTTGCTGACCTTTGATGAGCTTTAAATATGTTATATTTTAGTGTGCCTTTTCAGACTATTTTAAAGGACGTAGAGCTCCAACTGGATTTCTTACAGGAAGACATGCCTTACTCTTTAAAGGCTTAAACCTAAGTTTTTATTCTCCTCAGTGCAATTCTTAGCTGCAGTCTTGAAATTTGAGAAGGCCAGGGATGTCTTTCATTTCTCTTTTTTAAGTATGGATTTCATGAGCAGATCAGCAAGTATGCTTTTTGAATTTATGTGACTTCAATTACCTGAACATTTCAGGTCCATTCATTTAATCATCTGAGAAGATCCTCTTGTCGACTCAAATTATAAGGATAGATCTCATTTACTGCCAGTACCAGCAGACTAAGCTTCTGACACTTTCATATATACTCTTTTGCTAATAATCTTCCTAACAGAAGAGCTTAAGGAGATGAAATATAAAATAGACAGTTAATTATGAACGTAAAGAAACTAACTGAATAAAATAAGGATTGTTCCCTATGAGCAGAAAAGCTTTAAAGTTGAAATACGAAACTTTTTTTAATTATTACTATTTTAAAATTGAAATGAATCAAAAGGAAATTCAGCTAAAAGTTACCTAGAGAGTTCCACAGAAGTATATACTTAGTACAGCAGACTGCTATAGATCATTAAGTATATATGCTAGGCAAAATGAAAGTGAAGAGATATAAAAGCTGTGTTGAGTACTGGGATTTTACGTTATTTGACTGGGATGAGATTATTTTTTTTATGCTAAGTGGAAACTCATCTGAACTTTTTTGTAACCCTATTTTCATTACATGTAAAACCACACCAAATAAATAACTCTGAGATGTGCCTCCTTTCTGAAGCAAATTATTTTCTTTCTTTTGCCTGTAGGGACATTCGCAAGGTATTAACCATTAATAAATAACATGTTTGTATAAATGTGAAAACAAGTTTTCCAAATGTGCCTACATACTTTTCCATTTGTATTTATAATATAAACATATATATGTATATGCACCAAGATAAATTCCTGGGAATTAATATAAAATTGCAATTCACTGTAGTCACAGATTTTCCATAACTGTTGCCTGCTTATCCAACTAGTAGATTTTAATGGTAGGATTTACACAATGAAATGTATGGCTAGCATATTCAATGCTGCTCCTGACATCTCCAGTTGAGAATCACCAAGTCATTTAAAATAAGTTGCAATCAAGCAACAAAACTGTTGGACAAGTCTGAAATTTGCAGACCTCCATGAAGACTCTAACTTTTCATAAGCATTCAGAATTTCAGTTGCAAATACAGTGCTATCTTTGGATGCACATCACAATGTGCATGTTCATTCTTGCTCTGTATTTAAAGTTAACTGTAGAAGGCCATAAACTAGCTTCTTAGGGGTTGGTTTGTTTCAACTCTTCTAAAATGTAATGGAAATTGTGTTTCAAATAAAAGATCCATTCAGAATTACATCACAGCAGGCAGAAACTCTGCATTGCACCTGTGAGTTACTGTCATGTCGTGCAGCCGAAGGCAGGAGGCTTATTGTGCTTTCCATCAGTTCACAAAAAGTTTTAGAAACGCTGTTGTTTAGTGAACAGACTACTACACTTTGAACTTCAGAAATCAGACAATAACTAAGAAACAAGCAGAGCTAGCCATGTCCTTTGTGGACTTTGTTTTTTTTTCTTACATTTGTTGTTTTTTTCTTCCCTTCTCTTTATTTTTGTGTTGTTGAAAAGAAGGCTTTGTAGAACAGTTTATTTCCTGATCCTGAGAAGAAACTATTGTTTACCCTGTAGTGTCCCAACAGACATCTCATTTATGACTGTCTCACAGCCACACATACAGGTATTCATGAGTTAAAAAAGCAGAAGCAATCACAGCATGTGGTACTAGAGGCCTCCCCATTCTCTCACCTTGTACCCTTAGTAGTGAAGAATCAGAAACTAGCTTGAAGTACTGCTCATCAGTCAGTATGCTACCTGTGAGAACTCCTCACACACACTTTGTTCAAGGTTCATAGAATAGTAGAATCATAGAATAGTTAGGATTGGAAAGGACCTTAAGATCTTTAGCTCCAACCCCCCCCCCCGCTATGGTGTAGCGATTTAAGCCCAGCCGTAAATCAGCCATGTAGTTGTTAGCTCACTCTCACCATTCCTCCCACCACTCCCGGAGGGATGGGAAGGAGAATTGAAAGAATGCAACTCCCACAGGTTGAGATAAGAACAGTTTAGTAACTAAGGTATAACACAAATCACTACTGCTACCACCAATAATAATAACAATGACAAGGCAAATACAAGGAAAGAATACAATCGCTCACCACCTTTACCCAGCCTGACCAAGCAGTGCACAACCCCCTTCCGGGTGTTTGCGCTCCATTTTTTCATCCTGGGCATGACGTGCTGTGGTATGGAATACCTTTTTGGTCAGTTTGGGTCAGGTGCCCCATCTCTGCTTCCTTCTGGCTTCCCCTCCTCCCTGGCAGAACATGAGACTCAGAAAGTCCTTGGTCAGACCAAAACATTATCAAGCAGTAACTAACAACATCAGTGTCATCAGAGCTGTTCCCAGGCCGAAAGTCAAAAACACAGCACTGCACCAGCTACAAAGAAGGAGAAAAATGACTGCTACTGCTGAACCCAGGACACTAAGGTATAACACAAACCACTACTGCTACCACCAATAATAATAATGATAAGGGAAATAACAAAGGAAGAGAATGCAACTGCTCACCACCTGCCAACCGATACCCAGCCTGACTGAGCAGTGATCTAACCCTTCCGCGTAACTGCCGCCAGTTTTTACACCCTGGACATGACGTACTGTGGCATGGAATACCTCTTTGGTCAGTTTGGGTCAGGTGCCCTGTCTCTAATTCCTCCCAGCATTCCCTCCTCCCTGGCAGACCATGAGATTCAGAAAGTTCTTGGTCAGACTGAACATTTGAGCAGTAACTAAAAACATTGGTGTTATCAGTGCTGTTCCCAGGCTGAAAGTCAAAAACACAACACTGCACCATCCACTAAGAAGGAGAAAAATGATTGCTGCTGCTGAACCCGGAACACATGGGCAGGGACACCTCCCACTAAAGGTTGCTCACCTACAGGAAGTTGTTGCTTTCAAGTGGATGGAAACAGGAAAATAAGTTGTGATTTAGAGAGCTATTTGTTTGGTGTTGTGGATCAGCCAGGCTTAAGGATAGCCGGCTGAATAGAGATGATGTGGATGATATTTTAGCAGATGTAAGTAATCTATTCCATCCTTAAGCAAGTGGCTATTGTACTGTAAATGTTTCACTGAATGACTACATGTCACAACCTGTCATAGAGTAACAGAACCATACTGCAATAAAATTATTCCTACTCAGCAACAATCCCATATATTTTCAAACAAAGTACATTTCAAGAGACACAGCAGTGCATTTGAAAGACCCTGTGAAAGAAAAAAGTGAGAGAAGATCAAGCCAGATAAGGACCAGCCTAGACTCCACTTACTGCTTTTAGGATAGGCACTACTCACTTGTTTAGTAGGACAGAAGAGCCTTTCCCCTTTTTTGAATCCTGTCTTGAGTCTATGAACTATGAGAGAGCATGCCTTTCCTTGGGAAATGGGGGAAAGGATGTAGTGAGGAAAGTGTAATGAAGTAGAAAGCTGTACGGACCTCTTTGCTCCTCATCCTCTGCAGGTCCACAAATTTGTATAATGTTAACCAATTAATAAAATGCAGGGGTAACCAGCTGGACTTACACTTTTCATAGTAGAAAAGGAGATATGGTGACTGAGCAAGATGACTTTTCAGACAGATTCAGACTGTTCCTGAAACTCTGGTTCTTGATATATATTGTTAGTTTCACAGAGCATTATATGTTCTTACCATCTGATCCATTAGCACTGTTTCAAATGTCCATATTTTTTCTTTCCTGTGGTAACAAACCCCACTTAGAAGTAAGCAGCCAAGTAAAGAAACAGTTACTTTTAATTTGACATGCAGCATTGAGTTTTTCTGAACTATGACGTTATTTCGATGCCAGAAGTGTTAGAAGAGAGTAACTGTGCAGTACTTTTTCTTCAGGGATGCTAGCAATCTCATGCTGAGAACTTATCAGTGCCTGCAATTCTGTAACAAGGGAAGTAGTTCTTCAGCTGCTAAAAAGGTGACAAGGAAAACAGTATGTGTTCTGAGCACATAAAAATATTAATAATCACTGATATTACACTTTGAACTTAATAGGTTTTACCTTTCTTAGGAAAGGTCTCAAGGCATGATTTCTTGTATGCTTAGAAATGTAGGAAAATAGGGATAAATCAAGTCTAGAACGTTGCTTGAAAATAGGAGAGATGTGAAACAAATTTCAGCTATCTTGCATTTTAATTTCTTTTTATTTATGCTGTGATCCTATTTTAAAGGGACAACTTTCTAAATTTATAAGCTTTCCCATAAAGTCGGTATTAAAAGAGAAAGTCTTTTCAGGAGTTGAATACAGACTCCTGAATATGCTATTCCTGAATCTTCTTACATTTGACGGTTTTTTTTCCTTCCAGACACCCAAAGGCTATTCCAACATGTGATTGCTTAGAATTTTCGCAGTCACATGTGTTGGTCAAAAAAAATTATTCCGTAATGTATTTTTCTATAAATTGAATTAAAATTTCTTGGCAGAGTAACCCTCCTAAAGACAGGCATCCTCAAGTAGAAAAATCCATTCACAAAGTTTTTTGATTGGTTCCATGTGGGCTGTTTTCAGAAAAATCCATCAGAAAGAGAAGTTCCCAAATTAAAAACTCTACATTTTCCTGGTGGATTATACACTGAAACTTAAAAATACCAAAGAACCATGCAAGCTGTGTAGCCTAAACATTTTGTGGTCATCCCTTGACATGTTTTGGGGCAGAGCGAACAAGAATCTGGGCTGTGTTCAAACCAGATAATTCTTCACAAAACCCAGTGAGATAAGCCCCTGAACTGAGCACCTTGTAGCACTGAAGCAAGGTGTTTTATGTATTAGGGATGCTTAACTAATCTGGATACTGTGCAAAAAGTGTGAGCAAACAATTTCCACACGGGCTTTACAGTCAGCTGTCTGATCTGCAGTAGGAGGAAGGTGAGAGAAAGGTTATTGTGGCTGTCTTTAGTGACTGTTGCTTCAGTAAACTGAAAACACATTGCTGAGTCTGACACAGATGTGGTAATAAGTTATTAACTGATACACAAAACAGAACTGTAAATGGTTCCACTGTGTTTCATGCTTGTTGCTGATTCCTGTTGTTATCAGCTGCAGAACTTAAAGCAGTCCTCTGACTGCAAGATCCTATTAATCCCAAATACTTGAGAGCAATTAAGTATGTAACACTTTTGAGCCCCTGCGAATATATACTTGTGTTAACAGCCCACCTGCACCCTCTGCCAGCTGCACTTAATCTCCAGGTTACTGCTGCTGCTTTTGTTAAGAAAGAGTTTAAGAATGAGTTTTTAACGTATTTTCACTTGATTAATTTAAAGACAAAATCTTGCTTTAATAAACCTGAGCGGAACCCAGCATTAAGATCATCTAGTGACACTGTTACTTCTGGTAAAAGTGTTACTAAAAAAAATATTAACTCTCTTGGAAAATAATTGCTACTTTGGGGCATTATTTCCTATTTCAGTTACTTTGTGTATCCAGGCTGAAACTCTGCACTCTGAGTTTGAGGATGGGAAGACAAATATCTAGAGACAGTCATTTTCAATCAACTCAAACTGTACCTCTCATTCAACAAATTCAGTGTCCATGTAAACACAAAAAGAGCTTAATGTGGATTTTATTAATACTCAACAATAAAACCTTTTATTTGCAGTGGACATCAGCAGAGTAAAAATAAAGAAGAGATTATCAACGCCAATCTTCTTTACTTCAGTCTTTTGAAAACTATGGATATTGCATCTTTTCAAACCAATGCATTTCCTATGCTATTCCCCAAACACAATTTCAAAGGATTTTATGGGTGTGCAGGTATTAGCAATTTATTGGTGCTCCTTCAAAATACTTGCTGTTCTTGGAAAACATACATATAGACAGGTGCTAGAGTGCTGCCATGTGAAATGGAACCAAAGACTGCCAGCCCCTACGGCGGTAAAAAATATCAGCAGGACAGAAACTCACTCACTCACTCCAGCTTGAGGAGAGGGAATTGTGGATTCCTTCCTGTCAAACAGAAGAAAAAACTGAATCTGTCTCTCTGTATGTCTGATTATTGCTGAATCCTGTTGGTTCATTAATGCCTTCCAACTTTTCCTTCATTTCCATTCATAACGTCCAAAATGGAATCAAAAAGCTTTGTTTTGTAATTAAGGCCAAGAAATACTTTTTCTGTGAGGTGAAAAAAAAAAAGCCATTCAGTTCAGCCCCTACCATTTTTTCCCAATTACTCAGTTCAGTGATTGAACTGAATAATTATACTGCCTAACTGCTACTCATCTATCTTTCAGGCCAAACTGGAATTGCAGTTATTAATCAAAATATATTATAATGGTTGGCAAAATGAATCACTGTTTTTTCCAAAATAAACTCTTTGTCACTGAAAACTGAAACACATGTGATATTTCAGTAAGCTTTGTCATTTATTTTGGTATCTAGCTACAACTTTAAGGTTCTACAGGACCATTTCTGAAAATATTTTGTGGAAAGTACAAGCGCATACAAGTTATGGATATCTGAACCAGATTATGTAAGACAAACCTTTTCTCTTTTATTCAGTTTAAACGTAATTTTGAAGGAACTTTTGAGAGTTTTGAGATGCTCAAATAACACATTTTTCTAAATATTTCGTATGGCTTGTGTGCTCAGAATTCTAATACCATCTAAAGAGTTTTATTAAATTCTTGTGGTTCTTCAGGAACTCTGATGAGGATAACAAAACCAAACCAGATTGTGCAGGTGAACTTCTGTCTGTCTTAATTTAAAAAACAAGGAAATGACATTAGCAAATTTTTCATTTCAATTTTATAGACATTAAAGGGTTCAAATAGATTGCGCATATTTCCAGTTTATGGAAAATTATGTGAAGGGAAGTGGGAAAGGAACAGCCATAAGAATTGGCTGGGACTATGTATAGTTGGCATAGAAGGCACCAAAACTCTTTGACTGTCACAACATATCTGCAATAGATACATATGGAAAATATTATTGCTTGGTTATCTACAGTTACACAAGTTCCAGACAGAAAAAAAATTATTAATTTCAGAAAAAAAAATATCAAAAGAAGAAAATTCATAGCTTTTGTAACAAAACAAAAGAAGCCCTTGCATTGATACTACTGCTTAAATGTAGTCATTAAAATTTATAATTTCCAGGCATTAGCTTCTATTTCTATCTTTAACTGAAATAATGCGTGCAAGATTTTAGGATGATATCTGCAAATGCTGAACATTATCTCCTATAGGCATGCATTTTAATTCAATATTTCCTTTACGGAAATTTGGCCATTTCCAAGAAATTTTTCAGAGATGGTTTTTATCATGAGATCTGAGAAAGTCTGTTTGCTTTTCCAAGTGGTTGGAAAATGTCTCTTTTTTTTTAATTAAAAAAAATATTAAAAATTAAAAAAAAATTAAAAAAAGTGTAAAAGATGTGGCTAGCATGGAAAGGATGTTAGTATTTCTAATATTATCACTAATATCCAATCACATTCTATAAGTAAACACCTACTTTAAAGTATCAAGCAATCATTATCTTAAGTCAATTGACAAAAACATAGGATGTAGGAAAGCTTAGAAAGATGAGCTGAAACTTAGTTATCTATCCACATCTACGAATTCAAGCCACCTAAATTCCTCTTCTGTATGAAAATTATCAGTGATAAATGAACGATATTGCATGCATATGGAATATAGAAAAAGATCCCAATCAAAGTAATGAGGAAAAAAACTTGGCTGTCCAGATGGTATTTGAGTAATGTGTGAGAATAAATCATAATTATGGTGGAACTGGGAATAACAAAGGGCTGATAGAATGTTCTGCTGCTGGTAGTACCTTTCCTACACACAAAATCTTCAGTCCTGTTTCTGTACGCAAGGAGAAGCAGTTTTGAGATCTTAACCTAAATTTGAATAATGAATCAATTAATATATCCATGAATATTTGCACACTTTAAAAGTGTAAATAACTTGCTATCAATGAGTCTAAAAAACCAGCATTTGCATCCTTACAGAAATTTTACATTGAAATTTTATTCTCATTTTTCTTTTTCCTTTTTTTTTTTTTGTTTTCTTTTACATTGTTTATCATACACATTTTTCATTGTAATTTTCCATAAATACATATGGACAAATTTGACATATTAGACACTAGTACAAGCCTGGAATAGAAGTTAATGGGCAAAAATGCATTTAAATACAAAGTAATGCAGTTCATCAGCATTTTACAGGGTTATTATACATTATGAACAATGAATTCTGGTCAGGTCAAAAAATGGATTTGGCATCTAGAATGCTATCATTCACCCACATCTCTTTGGAACATAAATAGCACCTCTAGCTAATAAATGATTGTTGAAATAAAGACACAAAAAAGTCTAGCCAATATGTTCAAGTATTGCAAAATACAAAAAGGAAGAAAAAAATTGTTAGTGAACAACAATGGCGAATGTATGTTTAATTATTGCATAGCAATACCAAGTTCTGTTGGTAGACTGAACTTTCCAAGTAGGCTGTAAATGGAAAACACACCTATGTCACTCTTCAGGAAGGTTATTTATGCAAGTAAGTGCTTTATGTACCACTCTGAAAAAAATATCTCAATAACTTTATGGTAGAACTTTTAAAGTCAGAGGCGAATATAGATTTTTCATGGGTTTGCCTACTTGCAGACAAAATTAAAAAAAAAAAGTAATAATCCAAAACCCAGAAAAGGTATGAAAAATTGTCAATGTTTTTAGAGCCTGGTGATCTGGAGACTTTCCCACAATAATTTAATAGGGCATCTTGCTTACAACACCTTAAGTATTCTCATTTTCCATCCTTTTTACCACACTATCATGTCTATCAGTACTTCATATGATCTTGTCATACATACTACAAGAGATGAAAATTCGGTCTATGTGTTGCAATCTGTTCAGAGATCATCTAGTTAATACTTCTACAGCAAAAACACCCAACCAGCCCCTTCACCAACAATCTAGGTTTTACAGTGTAACAATGATGAATATTCTCCGTGATCTTAGGCCACTTTGAACTGAGTTATGGTTGAAATACCAGCGTTATGTAATATTGCCATTTTCTGAATGAATTTCTACTATAAATTAAACCAGCATAAACTGAAAAGTAATAGCACATACATTTACAGAAAACCTTTTATTTTTTCTGTGATTTGCTGAAGTCTTTTATTTGCTTACAAATATATTTCATTTATCAGGCACAGTATGCAACTTGACTCTAAAATATTATATATATTTTATATATACATTAATATATATAATATATATAAATTAAAGCTTTATATATAGGGGAACACATATATATACACATATATGCATATGTATTCCCTTATATATATATCTGTATATACATTCCTAAAAGACATAAACCATTTTCTCCGGAGAAAAGAAAAATGAAGATTATAAACTGCTGAAGAAAGGCTTGAAAGGAAATAGACAATTTCCCTTGGGGTTAATCAGGTTTGTTCTGATATTTACTTAGATATATCCTCTATATTTTATAATCTACATTCAGAGTTTATGGTGGTTTGGAGGTTTTTTTATTATTTACATAGACTATTAAAACAATACATATTGTGCGTTAATTTAGGGACTGATTCATTAGGAATATTATGCAGGCATAGTTAATTTCCCAGTTGCAACAAATGCTGCATTTGCTGTTTTATGTATGTTACTCCTGAGATTTGATATGGAGAAAATAAGGCTGAAGTCCCCACTGAAGCCATGTCACCTCCAATGTCTGATAAGGCTCTTTGACAGGTCTTTTTTATGCTGGCTTCAGTGTACTTTGTACTAGGTCCTAGAAGTCAAGAATGGTTTACAGGCTAATGAATATGTTGAAAAAAACAATCATCTCTGGTTTTGTAAAGAACATATGAAGAACAATCATTGTTTCTTGGCCCCAATCCAACACTTTGTGGCATCTCCCTCAACTGCCTCAAAGCAAGCTACATGTCTGTATTATTTCTAAACCAAAGAAATATTTTCTTTCAGGGATGCAAGATGCAAAGTGTTCTGCAATACTTTTAACAAACTGTTTGGATGTATTAACTATGTAAAGGTTTCATTTTTAATTCCATTAACTCAGAAGTGGGAAGACAAAACCAAAACCAAACAACAATAAAAAATAAATTAACAACCCCCCTACCGCCCCCCCCCACCCCCCCCCCCAAAAAAAAAAAAAAGAGGGCCATCATCTCATGATAGACTTTGGATATCAAAATGACACATTGAGTTTTTATATCAGATCAGTGATGCAAAAAACTAGACCACTATGGGTTAAGTCTTTAGACTTACTAAAGCTATGTCAATTGATAGAAAAAATTTGGTCATAAATATGCAGTGCCTTAAAAGTAGGACTGGAAATGGTTTCAAACATTTGCAAAAGTTTCTAATAGTCTGTATAGGTTTTAGCATTATGCTTTTTGTTAACTGCATTCTTCCAGGGTTGTGCAAGTCTCCAAACTTCAACTGAGAGGTAGATGACAAGAAAAATCCGAACTGCAAAATAACAACAAGCAAATTATGTTGAAATTACATAGCAATGCTTTTGCAAAATGCGATCAAAAAGGTCTGTATGTGCAAACACCTTCAATATAGAAATGCACAAATATCAGAAAAGCACCCCCCCAAAAAAAAAAAATCCAGAGGGCCTTGTTAAAATTGATATGTCACCTCTGAAAATAGTTATTTAAAAATTCCCTTTATTCCTCTCTGTGAATATAAAAATAGTCTCCTATAGAGAAACTAACAAAAAATTCTTTGATTCAATTTTGTTATAAGCAAAATTGTCAACATCAGTTGCAGCATGTTCATCTACAAAAGTGGTCACTGGCTTTGTTTAATGAAACAATGATGGCTGCCTGAAATCTGGCTGTATGTACTATCCATAGCTTACATATTTGAATAATGCCTCTGCACTAACATTTACAACCACTGAGACCTGAAAGTAGCAAGTGAAAAATGTTGCTTAGGCATTTGAGGAAAGAGTATAAAGAAAACCAGAACAATTAAGAAAAGCCACTACATTCCAGGTCCAAAATCTTTGTGTTGCATCAAAATGGAGAATGGGGTGTGGGATGGAAGTAGCAAGCCTTCAAGAAGAATATGAGTTATCTGGGAGGAATGATTATGTACACATGGCCAAATGTTTGTTAAGCACACTGGATGCCGATATGCAAAAAGACCAGTAAAATTCATGTAACTTTTGAATCATAATGTTAGTGAAATTGCTGCCATTCACTTCAGAAGCAAGGAAAGTTGAACTTCTTCTCATAAGGACAGCATATTTTTAAGCAAAAAATCTACTCTGTCAAAACAGCTCACAAATCACACACCTGAAATAAAAGGATTGTAGTCTGATTACTTATGCTATAGGATTTCATATCAAAAGATGCTTTTGCGAATTTAATAGAAATCACAGAATCATAGAATGGTTAGGGTTGGAAAGGACCCTAACATCATCTAGTTCTAACTCCCCTGCTTTGGGACACCTTACCTCAGACTACGTCACCCAAGGCTCTGTCCAACCTGGCCTTGAACACTGCCAGGACTGGAGCATTTACCACTTCCTTGGGCAATCTGTTCCAGAGCCTCACCACCCTCACAATAAGGAACTTCTTATGTCCAACCTGGACTTTCCCTGTTTAAGCTTGAACTCAGTACCGCTTTTCCTATGCAGAACTGGCAACAGTTGCAGCCACAGTTCAAAAAATAGAGAGAGAGAGGTGTGAGGGGCGAGATTTTGATATGTTCTTGAACAAGTACTGACAATTATTAATGAGAAGACTTTCCCTGGAGCTGGAAAAGGCAAGACAGAAAAAAAACGCCAACTACTAGAGAGTATGATGTCAAAAAATCCCAAAGACATAAAAGTCTCTGGATGTGTATTCTGAAACTACTTGAAATTCAACCTTGGCATTAGATAGGAAAACATTATTGATGTTATCCCCTTTTCTACTAATTTTAAAATTTTGGTTTTATTTTTCTTGATTTATTGAATTGATTGAAGAACAAGATGATAATTAGGACCTGTGATATTGTGGCAGGGAAATGTAAAGGATGAAGCATACAAGTATAAATGAGGTTAAGACTAATTAAGGATTTGCTTGCACTGACAGAGACTACAGACTCCATAGGGCATAACAGATGTATGTGGTATCTCTTGAAGTTTGAGAGTATGTTTCTTCATTGGGGATGTGGCCATGCTTGAGTGAGTCCAGAGGAGGGCCATGAAGATGATCAGAGGGCTGGAGCACCTCCTATGAAGACAGACTGAGAGAGTTGAGGTTGCCTGGAGCAGAGAGAAGGCTCAGAGAAGACCCTAGAGCAGCTTTCAGTGCCTAAAGGGGAACAACAAGAAAACCAGTGGGGGTACTATTTAGAAGGGTGTGTAGTAATAGGACAAGGGGTAATGGCTTTAAATTGACAAAGGAGAGGTTTAGATTAGAGATTAGGAAAATATTCTTCACTATGAAGGCGGTGAGACACTGGCACAGGTTGCCCAGAGAAGCTGTGGCTGCCCCATGCCTGGAAATGTTAAAAGCCAGGCTGGATGGGGCTTTGAGCAACCTGGTCTAGCAGAAGGTGTCCCTGACCATGGCAGGGGGGTTTGGAACTTTGGACCTTTGGATCTTTAAGTCCCTTCAAACGCAAACCATTCTATGATTCTATGACTGTAGAGCAAAGGCATCTCTCAATTCTGCAGTGGTACAGACTGGCAGTGAGGTAATTAAAAGAAACCAGGAGGTTTTAGAGAAATGGTATATACCCAGGTATTATCCTAAAGCCGAAGTGTAATGATTAAACAATTTGCAGTACAAATTATAGCTCAATGCAAGTAAGGGTGATATTCAGGAGTCTGAAGGCAAGTTATACTCATTTCGCTACTTTGCTGCTCAATAAAGAGTTGATTCAAGGCAATTTATTATTATTATTACTTTTAGAAATAAGAACTCCTATACAAGGCAATTGCCCTGTTAGGACCTGTTATTTGGAAGACAGTTTTTTAATTCCCAGCAGTTTTTGCATAGATATGGCTCCAATTGTCTTCAGTCATCTCTGAATTTTAACTTCTTTAATATACAGTAATACTAAGAGTATTCAGATGGTTTTCATTTTTGCTGCTAATATCAAGAGGAAAAATAATGGAAGTGTAAGGAAATGCTTCACTTGACCCAATTCCTACTTTATATTGCTCCATTTGCCTGCTACATCATTTTACTTTACAGACTTAAAAACTGTACATTGGTGAGTGGTGATAAAGCAGTTCTTTCATTCCTATTAATTTTAACATAGTCAACCACAGACAAAAGAGTGGTATCTCTGCAGAGGATTGTATTTATATAATCTAGTATTTCTTCTGAGATAGTTTGTTACTGGTAGTCAGATATGTCTATGGCTTGAGGAACCTTGTTTTTTCCCTTCTTTCCTATGCCATGTTGCATCATATTCTGCAATCCTGAATAGAACAGGTAAGTTGCTTGCATGATTCCTGAGATACTTTTTTTAATAATCTTTTTTTTTTGATTCCTTCATTTACCTAACAGCAACTTTTAACAGACTTAAGTAGAAAGCTGACACCTGTTGTCTTCTTTCTACCCTTTATTCTTAATCATGCTATTTTTTGCAAAGAGATAATAAGCACCTAGAATTTTGCCTCAGACATTTTGGTTCAGCCTCTATATTCATCTCTTTTCAGATAATCTCTGCATTTCTACCAGTTGCTGTCAAGAGCAGAGTGATGTTCCTGATGACTACTCTTTGGCTAAAAATCCAGTTCATTTTTCACAATCCGGTATTTATAATTTATATTCCTCAATATATGAAAGCTTATTGTCTATAAAACTCCCCATTGCTTTCTGGCTCTGGGCCTGTAGGACCTTCACAGATACTGGAATACACCCTGTATGTTTGTATAGCCAAAAACAGAGCAATGCTTTTACCACATGGGGTCCTGGCAGGGCTATGGCACTCAAGGAAGTTCAATAACTTTATTTCTTCTGTGAGGCTGGGGCCTGGGAAAAAACCTGCAATTTTACTGGGAGTAGGTCTTTCTCCTTTACACAGTTTGCTGTTCAAATCTGAGCATGTAACCCTTATTTTCTCCCAAAACTCCAAAATGCACATAGTTTCTTGCTGATGAGCCCATAAAATTACAGGCCTTGTAGATGATGTTTGTTTTTCCTGCATATAAATATGTAAAAAGTAGGAATTAATTTCTGTACCATGCTGTGAGTAGATTCGTGATGCTTCTTCCCCAAAACATTGCTGAGATAATGAAAAAGTTCAGCATTACTGTGGAACTTCATAATATATAAGATGATAACCCAGCAAAACTGAAGCAAGCACTACCAAAAGTTTAGAAGTATGAAAATAATATTGAACGCTACTATTAAAAAATGGCTTTCTTATAAGCACTCCCAAATCTGCTTGATTTTACTAGTAATTTTTTTTGCTATTGGTGCTTCAAATTGTGCTTAACACAACTAGCTGTCAGTAAAATGCATTTGCAGCATTTTGAGATTTAAAAGAAGGATAAAATGAATTATATTCTTTTTCCAGAATTAAGTATATGTGTATCTTGCATAAACAGTGCATAATTGTTTTATGAATCAGACCCTTAATTTTCACAACTTCTGAGGCATTTATATGCATCTCTCCAAAATGAATGGCACCTTTCTTCACCTACAAATAGAACAGAAATATTTTCACTTAATACTTCCGAAAGCTTGCACATTTAGCTTTCAAGTGCAATGCTAAATGATTTATGTAAGATTGTAGACTTATACATTATTTTGCCTCGAAGGAAGAAGAAGAATTGTATAAATTTTCATTGATATCAGAAATTTTGGACACAAGACCAAATCTCCTGCACAAGAATGATACATCAATTCAAAACTTCCATCAAGGTTGCTTGCAGCATTTTGTCAAACTGGCATTAAAAAAAAAGTAGCTTTTTACTGAATACATGGAAAACAGGTGAGAAGTGGTATGAAGTTACTTGTCTACAAAGACCTAAAGTTAGACCTTTAATATTCTCTCAGTAAACTATCAAGCAACGAATGAGTTGCCAGTAAACCCAAGCACCTACTTTGAAGTCATTGCCATGAAACTGATTCAGGCCGCAAAAGCCAAGGGTAAGTATACTTTAACATCAATAGGTTCTGAATCTAGTGCCTTTAGGTAGAATGCTTCACAATGCAATCCAGATCCTTTAGCCATACAGGAATACATAATCGAACAAATTGGCACTTTTGCTAGCAATGTAAATATTGGGTTTAAATCCTTCTATATACAGGTAAATTTTAGCTTAATTTGAATTACTGGGGTCTGAATGTACTTTGTGCTCAAATGTGTATGTTGAAGTACAATGTAGTCAGCTATCACAGGAGGAAACAACTTCTAGAACATATTGTAACTCAGGTGTTTATTGTATTTTTGAGATGGTGCCCACCAATTGTTTGTCTTCTAGACTTGAGTTTTACATCCCTCTTATAATTGTTTATACAGACATGTATCATTTCGATCTAGCGGGCATACAAAAAAGTTTCAATGTGCTTCGCTTGGGTATTCTGTCTCTTTTGAAACAGATCTTGCGTTCTTTTTAATAGCAGTGGTAGGTACAGTTTGGGCATATTATTTCAACAGATTTTAACAACACTCAAAAGATGAACACAAAGTATCTTCACAAACAAGAGCAGAAGATACTTTTGCATTAGACATATGTCTGAAACAAAATCATTTGTTATTGGAAGACTATATAGTCTGGTTTACCTGACTCCTGATTGTTGAGAGTCATAGTGTCATGGACTTACTTGGATGGAGTCACTAACCTCTGTAATCTCAATTTCGTATCACTGAAGTAAATAAACTGTAGATAGTAATTTAACTTAGAGTCTTGCCAATAGGGCAAAAATCTGTTCCCATCCAATATTGTGACTGATCATTTTTACTACAAAACCTGGTCTGTGTCTTGAAGACATATTTCTAATGGAACTCATAAATGCTGCCTTCTGAGTTATACTGCAGATTAAATATTAGTTTCTCTCTCTGAAGGATCTTCAAGAGCTTTATCAGCGATCCTGGCAGCATCAGTCGCTCTCATTGTTTGTTAGTGGTTCCACTTCCTTTGAGTCAGCATTCTTCTGCGCTTTCTGCTTCTCATCTTCTAACTTCTTTTCTTTTGCCAAAAGCCTGTAGTTAATGGTATTGCCAATGAATAACCAGATACTGGCCACAATTACAATCACTCCGCAGACAAAATACATGTACTGATATTCACCAGTAACATCCACTAACCAACCTGAAATACAAACACAAGGAGAAATACAGCCTTTAGAATAGCATACCTAATACAATCCATATATTTTACTAGGAAAAATGTCTATACATTGCTTGGCTTTGAAGTTGGAGCAGAAGAGCATTTTCAACATTGCCAAATTTTTTAACGTATATAGCAGAAAAGTCCAATGAAACCTCTATTAGTCAAGCTAACAACTGTTGGAATCTCTGACAGTGATAAAATATTGAAGAACAAAAAAAGCATAATGAATAATAACAGTTTTTTAGTTCTTTCATTTTCATTCTTTCATTGTCTTATTATTTTATTCCTCTCCTAATTTTGTTTCCTATTGTTTTGGAGTGACTGACATTCATGGAGGCTGCATACAGACAATAGGGTAAAAAGGAATGTGCCTTTTTAGGCTGCTGTAACAGTACATCAAATGTCTGCTTTTCATTTTCACTTTCCTGTGACTGGTAAAAGAGAGAGAAAGGCTTGTCCTCTCAGCTATTACGCTTAACTGTTGAGTTTTATACTATGAAGCATGTACTTAAAACTCACATCCACACCTCTGAGATTAATTTGGTCATGACAAGGAAAATAAAATGTAACAGTTTTTTCACTTTCTGAGCCATTCTTTCTAAATTTTCCAAATCCCAAATCAACATTTGCACGTATCCAAGCACTTAGTTCTGAACTCTGCTACACTATCATTGAAATTCACATGATAACCTGTGCACTTCGATTTAGTATGTATTTAGATGCTTTTACTGGGTTAAAGCCACAATACCAGCCTATTCACCTGATGCACATTTATGAGCCATCAAATTATTTTAGCTTTTACTTTATTTCAGAAGCCTAGTATTACAGAAAACTCAAATGGCACTGCAAGTGTATAATTCACCTATTAGTGTAAATAGTACAATTTACTGTTTTTTATCGCCGCATAGTCTCATAAAACTGATGATTAGAAATGAAATTCTGCATTAACATTACTTCAGCATAATATTTTAAAGAACATAAATTAGTCAAAATTGGAATTGATTTTTTCCATGTGTTCATCCCTTTGTTGTCTCTATTTAATAAGATAAATCAATTATTCATACAGTTATAGCACAAATGTTTTTCAAAACTCCTGAAAAGCTAATATACTGAAAAATAAATAGTTGCATAAGCTATTTCTCCATAAATATTATATTTAATGTCTTTAGACTTAATATTAATGTTGATTTCAGGACCTGACTGACAAGGCTGGACTCCAGCCATCACAGGCTCAGTCCACCCACTAGGTGGCATAGGAAGAGTCTGTGTGAGAGGAATATATTTTCTGCCATCGCCAAAATGAATTTGCATGTTAAAAGATGAGGGAAATATGGAATATCTTGAGGACTATTAGGCATTTACTTGAACAAATACCATTGTACTGAAATGAATTGTTTTGTCATATTTAAAATTTCACTCAACAATGCTATTTTCATAGACATACTGACAGTAGTACTTAAAATACTTCAATATGTACAAATGGTTTTAGGCACACATAATCTTGTTGAATTCTGTAGCACTGTTTATGTGGATATAGTGTACATTCACCAGGCTGGCAACCATACTGTCCTTATATCTTCATATTGTTGGGCTTAGACTGCAACACACATATATGTAACCAACATGTTCCAGTAAGATCTGAACTTCTATTTCTTTAGTCTCTTATATCATTAGAAACCTTATGATTATAAAACTTACAGCATTACTAAACAGTGGCTAAAAAGCTAGCAAATACATTAGATAACACATTAAAAAAGTATTTTATATATATATTTTTTATATATAATACATAAATTACAAAATGTATGTATTTCAAAATACATTAGATAAGACTCTTCATAAATTTGGTGCTAGAAACCAAGAGGTTATGAATATAGCTCAAGCCATGCACCTAGGCTCCTTTTAAGGTCCCCTTACACTCAAAAGAGAGAAGCTGGCAACATTATCCTCCTTCAGTCAGTTTACACTCTGAATTGGTTTACATGTATTTGCTGGCTATCTAAACAGTCTTAAAGACTGGCTGTGAGATGGCTGTGGTTTGAACTCATGCCAGCATGCAATGCTCCATGGTTCCGTGATGGAAACCCACCATGCATTCACCTTGCCTAGGCTGCTGAGCATGCCTTGTCCTTTCTGGTACCTCCCCACTACTGCTCCAGAAGTGCCAGTCCTCTCTGTTTAGACTACTTAAAGTTGCTCTTTCAAATTTAAGCAAGTGCTCCTCTAGCTTTCACTGGGTTACAGAAACTATAAGACACTCTGTGAGATATTCACAAAAACCAACCAGTGAATTTGACCAGTTCATAGAATTATAGAATAATTAGGGTTGGAAAGGACCTTAAGGTCGTCTAGTTCCAACCCCCGTGACATGGGCAGGGACACCTCCCACTAAACCATGCCATCCAAGGCTCTGTCCAACCCGGCTTTGAACACTGCCAGCCATGGAGAATTAAAAACTTCCCTGGGGAACCCATTCCACTGCCTCACCACACTCACAGTAAAGAACTTCTTCCTTATATCCAATCTAAACTTCTCCTGTTTAAGTTTGAACCCATTACCCCTTGTCCTATCAGTAGAGTCCCTAATGAAGAGTCCCTCCCCAGCATCCTTATAAGCCCCCTTCAGATACTGGAAGGCTGCTATGAGGTCTCCATGTAGCCTTCTCTTCTCCAGGATTAACAGCCCCAACTTTCTCAGCCTGTCTTCATATGGGAGGTGCTAAGAACTGTCTTGGCAAAGAGCAAAGTGGAACTGAATACATGTAAATCAAGACGGCAAGTTTATCACTATTGTGCTCTCATGAAAACACATGTTTATCACCTATGGACCAGTAGAGATATGCTCTTAAGCTATCTATTGTACATGCACAGGATGGATCCCTTTAGATTCTCATACGGATGAGAATACATTGAGAATACATCTTCATCTGTAAAGCCTAGAAATAACTGATGCAGTGCACTGCTGCTACAATGCATTCCTAGTCACAGCGAAAACATTAAATAATATTAAGAACAATGTTTATATTAATTCAATGCTAAATTGCAAGATTATGCTGTAATGTCTGAAAACTGGAATAAAAAAGATTCTTACCTCCTAAGGGAGGGCCTATGAGCACAGGGCAACATTCCACTATGGTGACAAGTCCAACCGCACTGGAAAATCTGGCAGCCCCAACGAGGTCCATCAGTGTCTCAAAAAGAACGCTGCTAACCATTCCAAATGCAAACCCGAAAAATACAGCATATATCACCAAGCCAGTATAATTTGTTGCCAGAGGACACAAGACATGACAGACGCCATTATACAAGACAGCAAAACTAAAAAAGTACTGAATCTTTGGCCGGATAAACTTGGAGTTTGCTACCAGTCCCATTGAAGGCCTAGCAAACATGTCTACAAAGGCTAAGATAGATAGCAAAAAAGCAGCAGAATATTCATCAATTCCCTTGTGCTTTGCATAAGGAGCCAAGAATACTATTGGAGCGAAGAAGCCAATAAACATAATGACATTTCCTGACAAATAGATCAGAAACCCTCTGTGTTTGAAGAGGGACAGATCTAGGTATTTATTCATAGTTTGCCAAAAAGACTTCTTGTTGTTTCTGTGCAAGGTAGAATCTCCTGTGCCTTTTTCAGCATCTTTTTTCACAGGACGGACTGTTTTCGGTCCAACAGGTCTCATAAGAGACCCCGCCACACAGCAGTTCAAAAGAAGTCCTCCCAGAATGAGAAAGCTTCCTTTCCAGCCAAATGCATTAAAGAGGAATTGATTGAGAGGTGCCAATGTGCTCAGAAACACTGGACTTCCAGCCATGGCCAATCCATTAGCAATGGGACGCTTCTTATAGAAATACTTGCCAATCATGGTCAAGGCAGGCTGTAAGTTGAATGCTAAACCCAGACCTATACAAGACATAAAAGACAGTATTATTTCAGTTCATTCAGTGAAAAGCATATCACACCCCTTTCAAGTTATTTTCCAAATGACTAATATCTAATCCAATAATTCCCAATGAAGATAGAAACCATCCAGCATCAGAGAAAAAAAATACAGTTTCATTGCTGTCCATGTGTGTTAATCCCAAGACTGTGTCATGATGGCATTCTGCCATTTCCCCCAGTAGCATTGCAATAGGTGCCAAAACTCCTTGTTGCGTTTCAGCAATTACAGAGACAGGAGAATCACAGAGTAATGATGGTATCGGGACCTTGACTCACCATTTATATTTACTAAGCTATAATGCAATTCTCTTTTGGCTCATTTCACAAAAGTTATTAAATGTCACCTCAGCTACGATAAATGCAGGGTGCATTTAAATGCATAAATCTCATTTCTTATTTCCAGCCCTGTTTATGCTAAAACTGTCATCCAAAATTGGAGCTCAAAATGTCTAATGATTGTGGAGCCAATACAGCTCCACTTCCTCAGATTTTCACGTCACTAACAAAGGTGGAAGAGGGTAGAGGACAGCTATAGAAGCATGTCACCCATCCACATCAACTAAGCATATAACCTCTAGGTCTTCTCTCTGTATTAAGACATCCAGGGAATAAGGTCTAAGTATCTGTGCATCTCCTGGGTGGCACAGAAGTTTTTTTCTCTGATAGCCCCATTTATGCATCCTGACTTTATTTTTTCAGTAGGCCCCAAGTTTATGACATAAGAAGTTAAAGCCTTAAGAAATAATCACTGAACAAAGAACTTCTTTAGTTTCAACATAAAGTTTAGCTTGAATATAGGAACAAGTATTATTCATTTATTGCCTGCCAATTTTACCTCACTTGCCTTCCTTTTCCTGAAGAGGAAACTTAAAAAAACCCAGCTAAACAAAAACAAAATAACACAACTTTTGACAAGGAAGTTATTTAATTTACTGGCTTTATGATTGCCTTAGGCAATATCCAAGCCTATGATGGAGATTATAAGTAATTTTACTTGGGGGTTGACCCTGGGGGATTTTAAACAAAGATATTGATCTGAAAGTTGTTATACTTTTCTGTAAGAGTATATGTATGCACAAACCTACAGAAAGCTGGTAGTAGCTTTTGCATTTATACTAGAATTCTGATAGCTTCTGCCACCCTGTTTGAAGTGCACCGTGATTGAAAGCTAGAAGAATGAATGTGAGATTCTATACAAATGACTGTAATAAGTGCTGTCATGAGCTGATCAATTTTTATGCCATAATTACAGTGCAGTGTGGAAAGGTACATACATACAGCACTTATTGAATAAAATCATCAGTTGTTCCTGAAATATCCTAAGAAATAATTTAACATCATACCAGCTAATTTAACGGATTAGATAGTTCATGTAGGTGAAATTAACTGATCTTGCTACCTTCTTGGTTTGCAGTTGCAGCACAGTGGGTTATTGATCAGTAAGGCTCATGGGCAAAACAGTATTAGAAATAACATATAACATAAGATAACATAACAATACCTTTTAAATGGGACTCTTACCTCCAACAACACCAATACATAGATAAAGTTCCAGGACGCTATTGCAGAAAGAGGAAGCAATCATTCCAAACGAACACAGGATACCACCTGCTATCATCACAGGACGGCTACCATACTTATTCACCAAAATGCTACTTATGGGACCTGTCAGTAGACAGAAAATACATTAATAGGTTACAGGTAACTCCATCATACATGTCTCTGTATTTAGGATGTGTTGGAATGCTTTCCTCTTCCACCACGGCAAATGCTTGGCTGTTTTTATACCAATTTGTATCACACACTCTGTGAGTTTGCAGACAAATGAGTCTGGATGTGGATATATTGCCTCCATAATAATATAAATATTGGTTAGTCATGGAGATGGATAAAAAGATTAAAGACATCAGACAAGCAAGAGGGATTGTTACAGTCCATAAGCAATCGATAGTGATACCAGTCAATGTTAGTTTTGAATGTGCAAGAACTGAGTAATTGAAAGTATGAGACAGATATCAAAACTCCAGAGCAGGAGAAATTTCCAGGCAAGCAAATTAATAACTGACCTTAATACTGTAGCACATTCTGGACCCCTAATTAAAACTACACATAGACTTAAAAATACTGTCAAATGAGAATGTAAATCTCTGGCACCTGAGGCTTGTTTTCCTTCCCTCATCCAGAAAGGAGTGTTAATGGGCAGTAAGATAACTATAGGTTGTCTGGGAAAATGTAAGATATGGTTTAGCACAAAGACCTATAAACTTTGAAAATATTACTACAGGTCTGATTTTCAGTTTCAGCTGAAATTCAATTTATGGTATAATTACGTCCATACTAAACAAACACCTAGTGTGCAATTTAGCATGACATGCATTATATGCTTTTTAAACGACCACGACTAGAATAGATGGTGTGATGCATATCAAGATTAAGAGGTTGTCAAAGCTCTTTGGGTAAACCTGCAGGCCATCTGACTGCACTATATTTGGCCCAAACCACTACAAATAGTCTTGCTTTTACAATAACTAAACTTATCCATTTAGAAATAAAAACCCCATAATAAAAAGAAATAAATTTCAAACTCATGATAAAACAGGCATTCAGCATGAAGTGGATGCTAAGCTCTGCACCAGATTTCACTACAAATCATTCACTCTACTAGTAACAGTTTCAAGTCTCTCTTTTTATAAATATCTGAAGGAATAAATAACAGAAACTACATAATGTGAAAAAGTAAAATCCAACAAAATTTAAAAGTGTTTTTTTCCTAGGTGCAGTATTAATTTAGACTCAGTGTTTGAATTACCTTAAATGTAGTAAAGTACTATTATGGATACACTGTAAATGTTAATTACTACTTGCATATCAGAACCAAAATTCTAAAGCATATACTAAATAATCAACTTTTAGCTTACTTCCTAATAGATTACACATATTGTGCTGTCACAGCTATGCTGAAGCATAACTTCAGTCATGATTTTTTTGTTTACAGGGCTATGTCTGGACAATCAGTAGTTTGGCTCATGTTTGAATTAGAAAGAAAGCCCTTTTGAAATATATAAAAAATACAAATATTTTCTCTGGGTGAAAAAAAAAACAAAAACAACCAGCTTTTAACTGGAACTCTCTATTTAACTCACAGCAAATTGTTACACCCAAATATCAAGTATGATTTATATTTTTCTTAAATAAATAAAATCTGAAGCAATTTTCTGGCAAAAAAAAAAAAAAATTCACTGTTAATAGCAGTGTTTCACTTCAAAGATACATTAAAAGACTGATTTTAAAAATTATTTTCTTCTAAAAATTAAGTTCTTCTTCCTGTAATGAGACAGATGCATTTACAAAACTGTCAATTAAAAATTTGATTTGTTAACATTATGATCTTCCCTCAAATTACTGCTATAATTAATCTTGCCTTGCTGTCATCTTACTTTAAATGTTCCTTTGCTGATCCTTAGGAAAATCTGTAGGAAAGAGGCATCATAGCAGGGAAATATTTTACCATACTATTTACTATCTTCCATACTATTCACTACAGGGAGCAAGACGGATTATACCTTTACATACACACTTCAGTTATAATGTATCTATATACATTAATATAATTAATATTAATGTATAATATACATTATACCTGTTAGCAGCCTGTTTCTTTTCTTATTAAGCAAAGACAGCGTGAAAAGCCAAAAGGATAGGTGTGAGACCAAATTAAAAAGGTGAGGTAAATCCACATACAGCAAACTATCAAGTGTTGGAAAGAGGGGAATGGCATTTAAAATAGTGTTGTGCAATATTGCCATATTGTTAGTATTTTAGATAAAATTATGGATCAAAAAAACAGCATTGCACAGCACTGACAAAGTTTTTCAACCATAATCAGAGACAAAGATGAGCTCTGCTGTAATATTCAGCCCAAAATAGTATTGACTATAATATTAATATTCTCTAATGCTGTTCCATCAATTCTTTCTTCCTTCTCTTGCAGGACAGGAAGATGAGCCAGATTTTTGCTGGGGAAGGGTTTGTTTTTAGTGTTTGGTTGCATTTTTGGGGGGTTGTCCAGAAATAGCAAGCTTCCCTCTCCTGTGAGGGAAATAATTTTGCAGATAGTTCCTTGTCAGGAACAAGAAAACTGCACATCTACAGATCTTAAATGTGGCAGTTAAGCCAGGACTATAAATTATAGCTTTTCAGATCAAAGACTGTAATGTTAGCCTCGCCTGCAAGACTTGTTAACTGAGGTGAAATACAGATGTATTAATTTAGGTATGCAGTGGATGAAGACACCAGGGAAAGACAATGTTGCCTGATAGGCCTGAGATTTATACTTTCAAATGACCTAAATCTGGAATGTATTATGAATTTAAAATTCCTTTAAACATAGTATTTTCTTTGAGATATTTTCCTTAGTTAAGAATGTGTAATTAACACTAAAGCAAAATTTAATTTGGGGGTTTCTTTTAGTATATTCCAGTATTATGATTTAAAACATATGCATGTGGAAATATTAATTATTCTATAAGCCATGAAGTTCAAGCTTACTCCCTAAGTAATCTAGGAACCATTCCATCTGGTGAGTAGGTTAAATATTTTATTGTGGCATCTGTGTGTATAGTTGGTTTTGGAGTTTCATAAAATGATGCATATTCATACCTTAATGTATATGAACCTAAATAAATTACATCTGTTTGCCTGCCATCAGATGTTTTATATCCATGCACAAATTTCATTTCCCATCTAACAACTTCTGCAATTATTTAAGCAATGCTCACATGCCAGCATGTATCTATATTCCTTGCTTTTTATCCTTTTTGTTTTCTTTTACCAGAAGGAAGATTAAGCTGTTCAAGTACTGTAACGTTGCCAAAATCAGGCTATACATTAATGCACTAAAGGACTGCTGGACCTCTGAGTCTACTTTCAAAAAGCCTAAAGTAACTATGTAACAGATGTTAAGCCATGAAGCCGGTAAGAATATTTACCCTGATCTCTCCCTTAGCACCCACAAACTATCAGCCCCAAAGGACTATACACTCCCTAAACCAAATTTAAAACCATTATCATAATATGCTAACAGTCTCCTGGCTGTATTTTTGGTTTATATCTTCTGTTTTAGGCAAATGACCAGACTGTGAAAAGGAATGACAGCAACTGTAACCAGTGCTGCTGAAGAAGAGTTTCAGGGAGGGCTGTCAGGCAGGGCACAAATTCTGAAGACGACAAGCAAAAAAAAAAAAAGGCAGCTTTTCACATTCTTCATCATATGTCAAAGGAAAGATGGTAAAAGACATTTCAGCTATGTGAGCAGAGACTGGCTCATGCATTTAGGAGCTGTTTATGATGCTTTATACAAAAACCTATAATAATGTGACACCTATATTCTGTTACGATGGCTCAGCAGAACATTCACTTGCGTATTTGCGTCGTGCAAAATGTGAGGGCAAAGCTGCTTTCGCTGGTCTTCAGTGAATACCAAGACCTCTAGGGAGAGTTACATTGTTTACAAACTAGATTAATTATTTCTAATAAGAACTAAGGTAGCAAGAATTCATATTTTCCTCTCTCTTGCAAGTTTCACTTTTCTTTTAGCATTTAAATCTTCCTTCTTCTGCTAAGTCATACAGTTGCAAATGAAAAGCAAAAAAAAACAAAAAAAAAACATGTAAATGAATGATAAGCAATTTAAAAAGCAGATGTTTGAAGAAATAATCACCTTTTCCCCTTAAAAGATGCTTATTGTGCTAATATAGTTAAAACATAACTTGAACATTAAAGTTTCCTCTTAAAGAAATGCACTGTTTGCTATTTTTGTGGAAATGAATAGAGGGCTCAAACTATCCACTATAGATTTAATATTTTTTCTCATATACTAACGTTTTCAGAGATACACATATCTATCCATTTATTTGCTTTTTCCAACCATAAGAAAATATACACTTCAAAAAATGATCTGACTCTGGAGACAATGCAACAACTTTATATCTAATACCTCTAAAAACTGAAAGGATGCAAACCAGATAACAATATTTCCATTTCATAATACCTTGAGGTAATAGTACAGGCAGATCAGTTTTTAAGTCCATGAAATAGAATAAAGGAAGATTTATTTGGCATAAAATCTATATCTTGCTCAGCCCTCAGGTAGAATAACATTTATAAGTCCAAATGTATTATGTACACTACACTAATGTATAAGAGGAAGAGAATCTAGAACACCAGAATTCTTGCTGCTTTTCTATTTTTCATCAATTTATTTTCATACTAAAATAAAAAAAAAAATTACTTTAGAAAGTTGTCCCATAAATAGACAGCACTTTCTGTGAGGGATCAAAAAACGTTGTGCAACTTAAATGTATAATAGCTAGTCAGAATGGTTACAATAGTAGGGATTGGTTAATAGTAGTATCAAGCTGCTGTAATTGCCTTGTATGCCCTTAACGTGCCATTATGTCCATAATGAAGTCATTTTTGGGTCTATTCTATATTTATATTCACTGTAGGGATGAAAGTTTCTTCCAAAAATACATATTCCATGTTTTAGGATTTAATTTATTTGTCCTGGTTTGATTTCTCACTGTTATAATACAGTGACGCAATTAAAGATCATCCACACTTGTAAATTGTTTCACATACAGCCAGTGAATTTATACTTTTTGTATTGCTGCCTTTAGTACAGAACTTGAGATGCACCTTCCTGATAGAAAGGTAATTTTTTTCAGCATATATTGACAACATCCTATAGTGTTCATAGTGTCATTGATCCAAAGCTACCTCAAATGACTCAGTCTGAATGATATGACATTTATTTAAGTAAAGTGAATTGCTGAAAGAAGTTGAAAACAAATGCAATAATAGTATTTCAAGTTGCACTAATGCAACATTTTAGACTGCATCCTGTCAAGTCTAGTGATTTAAACACAAGTATATTTTCAGCCATCTGCTCTGCAGAGTCAATGCAGCAATTTTTCTGGTCCAGCTTTATTTTTTCCTTCTGTTTCCTGTAAGGCTAGAAAAGCAGAAGGAAGTCCAATAATTCAATAACTAACTTAAGGATAAACTACTTGTTAATATCAGCCAGAATTTTCCTTTTTTTTTTTTTTTTTTCTTCCTTAATTTCTCTTACATTTATTTATTTATTTATTTATTTATTTACTTATTTCTTTTCTAAATCTACTTGCAGGAGCTGATTTGCTTTGCTTGGCAAAGAATCCCCAATATTTTGCTAAGGTAGAGCCCTATCTTTCACTTTAAAACAATTCCTTTAACCACAAAGACTTTAAGCGATTGTTACTATTGCTATGGGAATGTCATTTCTGGTATCCAGAGGAAAAGAAACCCAAAATTGATTCTGATCATGTATAGAACTTGTTCATTAAGTTGGAAAACACTTTAAAGTTATGCTGCTTTTTTTCAGGTAGGACTAAGTCAAAATATTGTGCATTCTGTGACAGTCTTATACCTCGTTCAAAAATCTTTCTCTAAATACTTTCAGAACACTTGGACAGGCATTTAGAGAAGGCAGAGTGAAAATCAATGAATTTAAAAAGTATTAAAATGTCATTCCACTGATTTTCTGTTAGATTCTTTATCACACTTCTAGGAATAGCAACCTGTGATTCTGACATATTCTGTGTGTTTGTGTAACAGCAGTGATGGCAACATAGCTTAACAATCATTGGAAAGCTTTCTCTGTAGCTCTTCTGTGCATTTGGCAGTACTTTTTTTCCATTTCATATAACATTTACAACTGGCTGCAGTGCTTCCACAAACCTAGATGATAAAGTAACCTCGAGAGAAAGCAAAGAAAAAAAAATGCTCTTAACAATAAATATCACCAAAAAGAAATTGCTAACATTGAGCTAGGGTTGCTAAAATATGAGTTAAGATAGCTCAACAGCTGAAAGCACAGAATTCTGGGGAATAAGCAGACAGTCATTCAACCATCCATCACACTTTGTTCCTTTTACTTACCCCTTTTACACACTTTTACTTCCCCTCCTCTAACTCATTTCCTCAGCGTCATTTCCATGAATGCATATATTCTCATTTGTGTCCTGAAGGACCCTTGAATTCTATTAAGTTTTTATCATTTGGTTACTTATGAGGATTAATGTGACCTTCAGATATTCCTTAGGACTTCTGTAAGAAATACATTAATAATGTGTTTGGTAGTCCATAGGGGACTGACTGATGGTAGAGTGCCTCACAGGTTCCTTCATGGCTCCTCCTCTCAAAAGGCTGCCACTGATAATTTTGAACTGGTGCGCTCAAGTCAGAAACACATATGTCTGACTGCAAATATTAGCTGAATGTTTTCCTGAAATATTCAGAAGAAACAGTGAGCAGTGGTGCTGGTGCTCTAAATGCATTGCTTTTACATAGAAATTACAGGTTCTTGATCTGTTTTGGTATTTTGGATTTCTTTTTTTCCCAGTGACACATAAGAAACATGAACCAAGGGTACTAAGTATTTTGATTAAAGCTGTTGTTTGGCTTACAGGATTTTTTCTTGTTTGCTAGGGTGGAAAAGTGTGTGGAGTTATGGACCATGTAATTTAGAAAACATCTTCAAGTTAGCAAATTACTCTCTATCTATGAATTTTAAAAAGTTGGAAAATTGCCCAGTTTTTAGGAGTAGCCACACTGGTTATTATTTACATGGACACATATCAAAGCTCTATATTAATTATCTTTTGCATGCTCTGCTACAGAATTTTTCTCATGAAAGAGTAAAACACTTCATCACAAAGCAGAAAACTTTCAGATGATTTATGATATTTCTTTTGAAATTAGCAATATGAAATTTCATTATATGCAATAGGAAATGAGTGTAATTCTATGAGCTCCTAACAGCAGTTTTCAGAAATATTTATGGCCACCAACTACAAAAAAAAGTTCTGTTCCGAAATTAATTGCCCAAATTTCATGTTGACGCATTTATTGTGCAATGTAGTCAGATGCAGCAAAATATTTCAGCATTTTTTAGTCTATCCTTGTATTCGTATTCCTGTTAGCTTCAGAAATAAAAAAGTGAAGCCCATGCATAAATATTTGAAAAAACTAGTCTTTCATCTTTCTTTGGAAGATCTTGGAAAAAAAGAGAAACAAGAAAGAAGAAAGGAGGGAACCAGCTAATGCTAAGTTGGAACCAAAGCACCTGTAAGAAAGTTGCAAAAGAGACATCGTAATACCAGGCACATATTTTTCCTAAAGTGCCATGCATGCCTCTGTGAAGGGGACAGCTGGAAACAGCATCCACACGTGATATGTGCATCACTAACACTCAGAAAAATGTTCTTTCTTCTCAGAAACCAGTGCAACCAACTTGTAATTTAAGCAGGAACTGACAGGTAGTGTATCAACATGAACGTTAGAAAATTCAGTGACAAATATGAGGTACTTGGAAGAATTAATGATGTTTCCTGCAGAAGAAAAGAAAAGAAGAAAAAACTCAAAAAAATGAGTTTCAAAAGGTTAGTGTTTAGCCTCAATTATCTCCTCAGGACCTCACAGGCTTGCATGAATCTAAATTAAAAACAGCTTTTCAGACCCCAAAAGTATGTTGGGGATTTAGCTTAAATAGTATTACTGTTGCTATACACAATGCACCTGGGCCATTAAAGGTTACTGCTCCTTCAAGTGAAAAACCAAACAAGGACTTACTAATTTTTCCACTCTGAAATACAATACAGATAATAATACAAATGTATAACTGTAGAATCATAGCATAGTTAGGGTTGGAAAGGACATTAAGATCCTCTAGTTCCAATCCCCCTGGCATGGGTAGGGACACCTCACACTAAACCATGCCACCCAAGGCTCTGTCCAGCTCACCCTTGAACATCACCAGGGATGGAGCTTTCATAACTTCCTTGGGCAACCCTTTCCAGTGCCTCACCACCCTCACAGTAAAGAACTTCTTCCTTATATCCAATCTAAACTTCCCCTCTTTAAGTTTGAACCCATTACCCCTTGTCCTATCACTACAGTCCCTAATGAAGAGTCCATCCCCAGTATCCCTACAGCCCCCCTTCAGATCCTGGAAGGCTGCTATGAGGTCTCCATGCAGCCTTCTCTTCTCCAAGCTGAAAAGACCCAACTTTCTCAGCCTATCTTCATATGGGAGGTGCTCCAGTCCCCTCATCATCCTCGTGGCCCTCCTCTGCACTTGTTCCAACAGTCCCATGTTCTTTTTATGTTGAGGACACCAGAATTATACAAAATACTCCAAGTGAGGTCTCAGGAGAGCAGAGGAGAGGGGCAGGATCACCTCCCTCGACCTGCTGGTCATGCTCCTTTTGATGCAGCCCAGGATACGGTTGGCTTTCTGGGCTGCGAATGCACACTGCTGGCCCATGTTCATTTTCTTATCAACCAACATATCTATTAGTAACAAAATTATCTAAAGCAGTAGTTAATCTGCAGGTATTCATATAATAATAAATAATAAACTTTACTAAAATTATATAATTTTCAGGGTTTCACCAGGAATTTCACGAGGCATAACTCTAAGTAAAGAAATGTTCCAAGCAAAACATTTAGTGATTTTCTTCCAGAGGGCTCATACTTGAAATATTATGCGTTTATCTACGTGGCTGCTCCTTCTTCATCTGTGGATGGTTGCAACTGAAATATTTAGTTCAATTTGGTAATATCTGTGTTTGAGCACTTGTACTGAAAGAAAGATCACATTTCTGAGAAGATTAAAATGAATCCTAGCACAGCTGCTTTCAGGGAGCAAAGGAAAACTAACACTAATACTAATCTGAAACTAGAGGTTCATACACATAGCTATCCAGTATTTCTACTAGTTTTTCTATCTCAAAAATAATCTTTACTAAAAATCTGCTATGCCCAGACATAGAGACTAAATATTCACACAAACAAACATACACACAGGCCCATACACAAACCTCCGAACAACCTGATTGTTGGGCTTCTAGTGATATAAATGAGTTGTTTTTCTCTGATATAATAGAAAGTACTTATCATAGAATCATAGAATCATAGAACCATAGAACCATAGAATCATAGAATCAGAATGGTTTGGGTTGGAAGAGAACTTAAAGATCACCTAATTCCAACTCCTTTGCCATGGGTAAGGACACCCTCAACTAGACCAGGCTGCTCAAAATCCCGTCCAATCCGGTCTTGAACTCTTCCAGGGATGGGGCAGGCACAACTTCTTGAGGCAACCTGTTCCACTGTCTCACCACCCTCCCAGTAATTTCTTCCTAATATCTAAATCTGTCTCCTTACAGTTGAAAGCCATTTCTCCTTGTCCTGTCACCACATGCCCTTGTAAAAAGTCCCTCTTCAGCTTTCTTGTAGGACCCTTTTAGGTACTGGAAGGCTGCTAGAAGGTCTCAGTCGAGCCTCCCCTTCCTGAGGCTGAACAACCCCAGCTCTCTCAGCCTGTCTTCACAGAAGAGGTGCTCTAGTTTTCTAATTGTCTTCATGGTCCTCCTCTGGACTCGATCCAACAGTTCTGTGTCTCTCTCATGTTGGGGGCCCCAGACCTGGATGCAGTACTCCGTGCAGGGGCTCATGAGAGTGGAGTAAACGTGGAGAATCACCTCCCCTGTCCTGCAGGTCACACTTCTTTTAATTCAGCCCAGCGTACGGCTGGCTTTCTAGGCTGTGACCACACATTGTTGGGTCATGTTGAGACTTAGTGTTTTGCACTAGTGCCTTGCCAAAGCAGGTAAAGGTAACAGTTTTTAGCTATAAAATCTGCCTTTACAGCTTACTAACTGTGCAAATCAGATTGCCAAACGAGTTCTGTATATTCGGCTGTTACAAAGGGAGTACTGTATTGTTGCAGATCGTAAAACTGAAAAGAAAGTAAGAGGTTACATATACCATTGTCACAATTACAATTACAGCAACTTGAAAAATAAGAGGTATGTTGTTAATCTCAGAGCTAATTGTTGGGAATTAAAACAAAACCAAAACCAATAAAACAAGTAGCACTTGTAAATATTTATTTTAGTTCTTCCCAGACATTTTCCTAAACCATATCATTATCTAGTTACAAATAATTCCCTTTTTTCTTTCTTCCTTTTTTGTGCAACGGCTCTCTTTTCTACAAATCTGTGTATACACATGTGAACACAAAAAATTGTAAACGTTCATTACATATTATTTCCTATTTATTATTCCCCACTATGATTAACAATTTTTAAACACCTTCTCAAAAATCTTTGTCTACTTTTCCTGGAATCAGAACAATATTTTGTCATTTGAAAGCCTAATAGACACCACAGAGAGAAAAAAGTCACAGCAGACTTTCAAAAGACCCTGCACAGGCTATTCAGTAGTTCTTATGAATGTAGGGTTTATTCTGTGCAACTCACATCATTACATTTTTTTCAGAAATGCACTCACAGTGAAAATTCAGCCAACTTCAGTTAAGATTAATATTGTCATTTGGATTTCTCTGTCTTCTACAAATTAACCATCACATTAATGTTCATACAATATCACATTTTTACCCTGCACATCACCCTACAGTTTATTTATTTTCTTACAGAATAATATTTTAACTGACTCAGCTTGGAAATGATTCCTTATTTATTATTACAGGCAAAAATACGTAATTTCAGAGAAAGCACAAGATACATGCTTCTTCCTAGTTGCTCCTTTATCATATTCTTTTCTGGTCTAAAGTTTGCACTATATAATTAAACTACAAATTGAAAATACTGAAATTAAACTACAAATTGAAATACCTATGCTGTTTCCATGGACCATTTATTGTGAATTATGGATCATTAAATCTCATCTACATAGTCAGAATATTTGTCATGAGAAGTATAAATCTAGACTCATAACTCAGAAAAATCGTGAGAAGTCATCACATGTAGGTCATTGTCATAACATTGTAAGATTATTTCCAAATACATTTGCTATTTAACACATATGTATCATTCAGTTTAAAATATACTGTATAGAAAAATCTTTCTAAACATTATTTTATAATTATTTTCATTATGGTTTTTTTTTTTAAATAATATACACTAAAAGGCATATGGTGACTTGCAGTGGTAACAAATAGAAGCTTAAAAGTGGTAATAACCCAAATTCTTTTACAGCCTGCAAATTAGGTCATGTCTGAAGAACTGCACAAGATATGTGAATAATATTTAGTTTACAATGTACTGGGAGGGTGGGAAGAGTGAGGGAGGGGGGAATAAGGGAGAGGAAATAAGAGTGAGGGGGAGGGGAAAGCAAAAAGGAAAGAGAAAGGGCAGGGAATTGATTTGTGTTTCAAAGATATCATACAAAATGGGAACTGAGCAGTCTTACTAGATTTCAGCACCTAAGGTATTTAGAACTGTAAGTACAAACAATGGCAGTATGTTAACAGGATCATACCAGGTACAGAATTTTAGTATTTCGTCGTATTTTACAACAGGGGAGACTGAGAAATTGGGGTAGAGGGTGGGGGGAACACATTCAGCTGTCAAGTAAAAGTGAGAATCTTTGAGGAGGTTTGTTTGTGGTTTGTTATCCTGGTTTCAGATAAGTGAGAAAATAACATGTACGTATATTGAGAAAATCTCTTAAATTGTCAAATTATATGCAAAGGTAACACTGAATATTCTGAATATTCTTCCAGGTCAAAATGACTAAAAGCAATATAACCTGTTAAATGCCTAGAAACATGAAGAAAACAAAACAAAACAAAAACTAACAGCAAAAACCCCCAAAACAAAACAACAAAGCCTAGAATAATTAAACGCCAAAAGTTATCCAAAGATAACTTTTTGGATTCCCTTGATCAAAAATATTAATGAGATTTATGTGATGTTTTCCATCTTTCAATGCGTTTCTTTATTTCAGCTGCACCTGAATCAGTAGCCTTTATTGAACCCTAAAGGAACTGGTAAATTTGGAGACAATTTAGTGAACAGGTCCAGAATTCTGAAAGTGTTCAGATGAGCAGATATCTGCATATTCCCATACCCACATCATATACTTTTTGTCATCAGAGTTGAATTTGTCATCAAGTTGTCCCTTACACCCATCTACAATAGAAAAAGCTTTTTACCTGACAGATCTTTAAAATTTTTAGATATTTCTTATGTATAGTCACATGCCATTTATTTTGTGGATCACATTAACAAATACACCTTCCATCTTTCTGGAAAGTGTTATTGACCAAAACTTGATTACTTCCCTCAAGGAAGGAGGAAGTATGCCTTCCCCTATGAAAACAATATTTCATAAAATACAACCAGTTACTGAGGGAGAGAATATTGAAAAATTAGTAGAGGCAGCCTCGGACTTAAGCAGTCCCAGGAACTATAAAGAATATGTTACGAGGGAATTGGGCAAAGGTCTTTATGGGATTTGTGTTTTGCCTGGACTAGACAGAAAACAACATGCAATAATATTCTCTTCACAGTCCCTTCCCTTGTAGTAGCAGAGGATGCATCTCCACAGACAAGGTATTCTGAAAATGCAGGGGTAGAGAGAGAGGAAAAATCTAGAGTAGGTCTGTGTCCATGCACAGACAATATCTGAGCTCTGCTGCAAAATGCAACGTGAAGTGGCTTGGTGACACAGTCCTGTTTTCTTGCACTTGCAGACAGTATTTGTATGACTTTTGATCCAGGCATATCTTCTTACATAGTGTGAATAAATAAACAAACCACCACTGTTAGAAACCTTATTCTCCATCAAGTAATGTCAAGCAGTTTACTGATAATGATTGTGACGCATCATAAATTCAAAATAAATTAGTATCCATTAAAATATAGGCTTCCAATGATTTGTATTACAGATGCTGCCTAAACATAATGCATTCCTGGAGCCACTTTTCATCTAAGGAGCTATATTGATATTCTTCAGCCAGAACATATTAAAATAATCCAATGAAATATACCCACTTCTCTAAGGACTGAACATGTGTGCCTGTGAGGAGAATATTACTTAGGTTTAGTAATGAAAGAAATTATTTTCTTTCCACAGAAGGAACTGTTTCTTTAGGAACTTTTAACATCTTACTGAAAGCAGTTGGTTAGAAAGCTGCCTGATCTAGGCAATATGTATATCTGAACACCTTGTCAGGTAAAGTTTTTATGACATAAGGCAGAAATGATTCATAAAAAATTCTATGACCAAATTTGTTCTTGTCTTAATTCCATGTGCCACTTCAGCTCTGTTTGTCTGAGAATAGGGTCAAGTGCTTTGATCTCAGGTAACTGTTTACATTTGAGTAAGTAAATACAGAAAGGTAAATCACGATGGCAATGGTTTATATAACCTTGCACACTCTTTGCACAGGTATAAACTATGGCACTGTGTGAAAGACAAGAGAATCACTCCCTCGTGTACTATCTTTGTGAAATGGTATTTGACTTTTAGGGAACAATACATAAAATTAGAACTAGCATTGCATGAAACACTTTTATGCTTCAACATTCATTTTATTCCCAAGCCAGAATAAAAATATAAAGTCTCAGAATTCTCATCTGAATTAAACTCTTCAATTAAGTCACTCCAAAATATCGCAGATATCTGTCATACAAACAAACAAACAAATTAGGAAATTTAACTATCTGGCATTCCCATGATCTAGTTCTTCCTCTTAGCTATTCAAAATAATTGCAAACATTTTGTTTCAGGTCATTTACTATTATATTGCATTTCATTACCAAATCATCTTAAAAAAATTGCAGCACTACAGTTTATTAATATAACGCAAGTCAAATTGCTGGACTGTATATGTTGCATATGCAGTCACATAATACATACTGGACCTCACCCTGAGTTGAACTGCTCCACCACATCCTGAGAGATGTAGTCCTTCTGCAAGTCCAACCCATAGGACCAAGTGGGTTTTGAGGTGGTTTTTTTTCTGGTTTGTTTCTTTTTTTTCCAAATCTTTTTTTTTTTTTTTTGAGATTTTCCATAACTTTCTATGACAATAAAAAAAGTGTTAATCAAAAATTATTTTCAGGCCACCAGCACCTACAACCACCTCTAATGTTGACTAAATTCTCTTCTCATGTGAGAATCACGTAATTTCAGGTCCCTAGCTGAAAGTGTTTTGTTACAGTTTGTTGCTTCAATGAACAACTAGAATGATCCTTACAGTCACGGTGCCCCATTCTCCACTCCTCCGAGCACTTCGCAGTGCTGGAACTCCATGGAATCCAATAAATTAAAATTGAAGTTAGGAGACTCATACTTCAGGTCAAATTGTACTTTGTCCTTAGATTTTTTTTTTTTATTATGAAGCAGAGATAATATTACTGACAAATGAGTCAAATATTTAATCAAATTAATAAAGTGAATACCACCAGTTTTTTAAAGCGCTGTAAATCCTCATAGCTAATCTTCTATATTTTATTTATATTGGGAGAAAATACATGACTCATTTATGGACGTCTTTTTCCGGTTGATATAAATAAAAATGAGATTCTAATGAGTGCCTCCGGGAGCACTTAAGTCATTGAAGGTACACTCTCAAGAGATATTGTTGTTACAAACACATATGGATGGGATATTTGCATAAATAGATAAACATATTTATATGTTGACTTTAGGCTGGTGAAAAATTTATTTTAACTTTTTAACCATGGTGTCCATACTTGGAATGGAGTCCCAGGCAGTTATTTCACATGTCTGTAATAAAAACGTAACATCATCAGTGAAAAGCATCACTCATCACTATGTACACCAATGAATCCGTTGGAAGGTTTTCTACTGTTGCTTGCTTTTTTTAAAATCCAGTGTCATTAGCTAACTGTGACTCTAGAACATCCGGCTATAAATTCAAAGAAAACCTGCAAATTCACCATATGTAGGATATGACCTAAAGTCCTTTATCAATAATGGGCCTATTTTACTTCAATTCTTTTCTTTTCCTGTGTTTTGCTGGGCAGATGTCCAGGTAAATTTAACTAACTAACTAACTAACTAACTAATCTTTATATCGTCATAAGTAATGTTGTGCTGCTCTCACCAGCTTTAAAACATTATGTTCCATAATTAAATGTTCCGTGGTAAGTTATAGAGTCTTGGTTTCTTATGGATTTAATAGTTCCTGCATTGACAGTCTTTAAGTAGAATATCCAGAAGCAAAACTTCTTGCACTTTGTTTATTTACTTGCTGCTCTGGAATTTAAAACTATTCTGATTCTAATTCTAATATTATTTATTAAGCAGATTCAACTACTTGATTACACACACTCAAAGCTTAGCAACATCATAATTAGGAGAGGTCAATTCTGCAATTTAGGTGCATGCCAATAATTCAAACAGTTTAGAACAGAGCTGCTCTTGAAGCATTTCTGGGTGAAACTTGACTTCCAAGCACACAAGATTACTCCTCTTCTAGGGAAGGCCAAAAAGGACACCTGTCACTTCTCTTTGCCAGTCCGACCCTGAAGCCACTGCAGAGTCATTGGGAAGTCATAACATTAAGTTATATTCTACAGTGTACAAAAGAACAAGATTATAATCAGCACGCATCTGCAAATCTGGAAGCAGCATGTGCAGGACAGAGCAGCTCATTCTTGTAAAAAAAAAAAGAAAAATCAGTCAACTTCTGTTCCTGGAAAACAAAGGATTTCTCTACAGGAGAGCAGTATGAGTAAGGTTTGTACAGACAAAACTGGTACCGCTAGCTGATACTGATAGGGAAGTATTATAAAGAGGCCTTCAAGTCATTTCCAGGATAGAAGAAAATATAACAGATTCACATATTTTTATCAGCTTACAATCAGCTACAAAAGATTGTAAACTTGATCAATTATTAGACAAACTAGCTATTTTCCTGGTTGTGTTTTTTTCTTAGCTGGTGATGGAAGAAAGGGAATTATGGGTATCAGGAAGCTCATTGTAAAATTAAGAAGATTTACAAGCTAATAGGTAACCTTAAAATTACTATGTGTTTTTAATAGTTTCAAAACTACTGGTACAACTGAATCAGCATCACTGAAACATGGGGGAATTATAACGCATGCAATGTATAAGAGATAAAGAAGAAAAATCAAACTTTAACCAGAACAAGCTCAAAATCACTAACCATGGGTACATGTCTCTAACAGGAACATTCTTATATTTAAGGACTCTAAGGAGTGAAAGATAATGTATTAGTATAAGGCAACAACCATGTAGGGTAGCATCACCTCGGATTTGTGACAGTCTTCCTCTAGATTCCTTTACTACTCAAAAGACACAGAAGTCTTTAAAACAAGATTTATTTGATGTGTTTTGAACATTTAACTTGGGAAGGGATGAATAATAATAAATTCCCGGTTTTACTCACTGACAACAGATGTCTAGACTTTGGATCAAATGTAGGTACCTAGGCTGAGAAAGACTAAATAGGAATCCTGGCCATATAATCTCTACCTACTAATGTTTAAAAGCTGTAAGGGTAGCACTACTTCTCTCAAAGTTTTCTAAAAGTCAAAGCATTTAATGATAACTGGTTCAAAGCAGTATACTTATAAAACCAAATAGGGCACATGTTCCCATCATCAGTGAGAAAGTGTTGTTAGAAGTGTTGGAACTGGATGAGGAAATCAACATATTATTTCATAATACAGTCTCCTATTTTAATCACATCCTTTCATTTGGTTGTCTAGTCGCAGTACATATTTGCCTGAATAAAAGTCAGGTAACACTGCACTGAAAATTATTAACTGTTTCTTGACAATTAAAACCCCCCTTCCAATATCTGTGGAAAAGAAATGTGAGCTTTCCTTTTGATTTTATGCACCAACATGTGTTACCTGCCAAAGATGCAGAGTTTTTGTGCTCTTTGACATAAGCAATCTTAATAGAATGTCACTATAACATGAAAAGGTTCTGACTCATTAAAAACTCTTCATATGTTTATGTCTCACATGTGACCTCTGCAAAAAAAAAAAATCTTCAAAGCTAGTCAATCAATTAAAATAATGTTTAAAGCAATTATAAAACAATTTAAAACCACTTCATACTTTGATTTCTATTGCTCTTCTGGCAACAACATAAACCCATCACTAAGTCCCTGGTCCACCTACCTGTGTTAACAAATATAGATTGACATGTCTTCATGTACCACAGTGAAAGTCTCAGCTGTTGCCATTTGATACTGGCTTAGAATATTTTCTAAACATATCAGTGCAACTCTGTTTTCCTTGAATATACCCTTCAAAATAAACAAGGGAATAGTTCTTAGACATTCCAAAACAATGGACCAGTAAAATTCTATAATAAGTTCTTTGTAAAGTGCCGGGTTTGTTATGTTATTTGAAGTGCTGGTGTGACTACAATGTTATACAAAAGCTTTTCCTTCCCCACAGTACTTCTCTGGTATCTGCTTAAATATCTCATAGTTTCCAGTTGTGCAAGACCATTGTTTCATTACCTTTGAATTACCCGACACACATCACAAATATAACCATTGTATGATCCAGTGATATGAAAAACTATATGGGAACTAATCCAACATTATTAGTACATAGAAAATAAGCATTCTTTCGTCAAAGATTTACAAGCTCAATGAACATATCAAAGGCCTACGTTTGTCGCTTGATATTTTTCTTAAACAAACCCAAACTTTAAGTCCCTTGGAAAATGTATTCTATGATGCATGCTATTTATTATTGTTCGACTTTGGCCCATTACTTGAAACGAAGTGGGAGAGAAAAAAGAACCTTTTTTTTCAGATAAAAAAGCCATCAATATTAATTACTTACAGAAATCTCTCAGTGTAAAACCAAATGAAGATCAAGACAAACACAAAGCCTTAAACAGGAAAAGAGTACTTAACTAATGTTCATTAGGTAATCCACATTGCCTACCTATATGTAAATAAGAACTGTTTTAGTAAAGGGTTTGAGTTAACTAAATTTAAATTACCGCAAATATTTCTATGACATGCATCAATTCATTACTAATTACCTATGTTTTGGATGCCTCTTTGGAAAGAGGTTGGTAGTAGCACAGTGAGACTTCTTCATCGCATGATGTCTTTCTGACAATTATTCAAAATTAACATAAGCATACAATAAAAGATAAAAAAAACCAACCCTTATTTCTCTCAGGGACCGCATGTCCTTAACTTTGAAAATGACTTCCTGAGTGTGGCTCAGTAAACCCCAGTAAAAACTAAATTTCATGAAAGCTTGAAAAAATAGGATCCCCAAAAGACACTGAATATGTATCAGATCTTATATGTTCAGCCAAACATAGAAAGTTGCAAAGTAAAATACCAGCTTGCTCCTGTAGATAGGAGAAGAAAGCTGTTTGAAAATAAAAATAAAACCATCTATGTATAAAACTGTCTACGAAAGTTCAGCTTTTTATCATCTGTGTTCCCATGATGACTTTAAAGAGTGTTTTCTAAACTTTAGGGAAGGTCTGTCTTTGAAATAGGCATTGCTACTGCAGAACACTGCCCTACCAGGTACAGTTTTACTAAAACTTAAAGCCTTCCAAGAAACATTAAGAAGTGGCTATATTATCCTTAGGAAGTTTTATCAGGCTTCCTTAGTATTCAGGTCTTCTATTTTTAAATACTGAACTACTGCAAATTTATAGTATTTTTGTTGCTATTGATATCTCTTTTTCGTATTTATCTCCACTTGTTAGCAAGATTCAAACTGCTCTGTTCTTCTGTCACCTCACTATGCCTTCCTTTATCTTTAAGTCTTAAATTAACTTGACATAGGTGTTTTACGTATATTTTAGGCTAAATGTGAAGTGTTCCCTTTATGCCCATTAGGCATTCAGAAAGTTGATAAGTTCTGCTTTCAAGGACACTCTAAATGAGGTTATTAAAATTCAACATTTTGCATATTCTGATGGAGAAAAACACTTGCCCCTGACAACAAAGGACATAGGTCATAGGACTAAGAAAGCTTCTCCATCTCTTTATCCATGGCCACTGAATGTCTTGTGCCAGTATTTGCAAAACCAAAATAAGGAAATGTTACCAGGGAGGAAGAAAAGTGTAGGAGCCTAGCTCCTGTCCAAAAGTAAAAATCCATAACCATCTGTTGTTTGTGTTACATGGATTTCACAACTGTCATCTCCACGGTGCACACCATTTCATCTTCACAGCAACATCACCGAAACACCCACTGAGATAAAATCACAAATATTTTGAACATACCATATGATATGTTATTTTCCAAATTAATATTTGGAAAACCAAAATGAGAACTTGTCTATAGGTTATTTTTGTCTTGTCACATGAAAAATCCTTTAAGGGTTTGCTCTTCTTTGGAAATACTTAACCTAACTTGAATAACAAGAAATACAGAAGAAGAGAGAGGAAGTTATTAAATGCTTAATTTTTTAAGTGTGTTTTGGAAAATGGCAATGACCGCTACTCATACTTACGTAGCACCTTTCCAAAGACGCTATTTGAAGGTGCTTTTAAAATTATTTACTTAGAAATATCATCTAGAATTTAAACTAGCCTTTTTTTTTTGTGAACTTCAGCAAGACTATACCACATTTCACAGATGGGTATGGCTTGAGGGATTTATCATGGAATCATCTCTCAAGCTAATCTCTATAACCAATGTCACATCCAAAACAAAAACAAATCCAAACAACATTTTTAAAAAAATAAAAACAACCAAAAAATCCCACAAAAAAAAAAAAAAAAAAAAATAAAACAAACGAACAGCAAAATCCAAACCCAAACCTGAAATTGTCCTTGAAAAAATGACAGAAAAAGACTTCAAGACCAGTGAACAAACCAACTGCTTTTTCCCTAAGGAAATCTAAAACTCAAGGTCAGCTGTGTCTGAAATCACCGGACCTGTCACATGGCTTTCATAGCTGCCACTAAGGCTCCTATCAAACCTATACTGAAAGCAATGAAAATATTTTTACTGGAAACAGATCAAGCTCTGATAAGAAGCTCTCTAATCACCCTTGGCTGTTAATGCTGTGCAAAGCGAAAGGTGAAGTTTTGAAGAAGAGAAGAATGAATGAAGAACTTGAGGTCAAACGTATTTGATCTTTTCCTTGAGTTACTCAACATTTGTTTGTTAGAGCATAAATATGATTCTATAAGTACATGAATACATAGTTTGTGTACATGAGAATATATGCCTGCATACATGTTTTATAAATATATTTTTGCAAACATAAAGATACACAGGATGCCCTGTCAGGATAATGCATGTAATTCCATCTTATCCCAGGGCCTGTCCTCCAGTAACAAAATTTTGGTGGTCTCGGTCTCAGTCACAGTCCCTTGGGTGTAGGAGTCCATCACAAAACTATCACCCTTAATATAACACAATCGACAGTCTCTGCTCAAGAGAGACAGAAGAAGGAGTTGCCATGGAGACTGAACTACTGCTCTTCTCCAGAGGATGCTTTTTTCAAGCACGGGATGAACAGTGGAGTCCATGCAATACCTGTAACCTTGATTACATCACAGGATCTTGCTTTTTGGGATGGCTTTTTAGTAAACTCTTACAAACATCCAGGAGATAAGAGGAGGGTATGGGGAGGGAAGAGAGAGCTTAAGAAAACAAACCACCAAAAAAAATTAAGCGAAAACAACAACAAACCCCAGTATGAAAGTGAATATTATGCCAGACAGAGAAGGGAAAAGAGTTTCATATTGATTTGATTTATCAGATTTGTCACCTCTGCCTAGTGCTTTCCTAACAGGGTGAATGCTGTGCTTGACCTGTTTGCTGGAATTAACCAGGACTGCAGGAGACCATATGGATTGCCAGATGGTCTGCAATAATTTAATGTCATTTATCCAAAGTATGAAGTAAGTGATAAACATAATTAACATTCTTCTAGCTCCTTACTGGAGGTTTTTTATTAGGTTTTTTGTTTAGTTGGGTTTTTTTTTTTTCCCAGGCATTGAAAGGTAAGTTAATACCTTGTTACTGAAACACAGATGCCAGCTAATTACTGCAAGAGGCTGCAGCCTCCAAAGCAAAGAGCATCTGCACAGACTCCAACTTATTCACTGACCCCACTGTGAAGATTAATAGGTTGAATGCTAAACTCTAATGAGGATGACAGATCTTAGATGTTTTCAGGTTACCTTAATTAGCAGTAAGATGAACGAAACTCATCACACACATACATATTACACTTCAGAGTAAACAATGCACCTTGTACTCATGGTCTAAATGTGTATTTCACATTATAGCACATCAAATGCTAAGGAATCAAACCACCTTGAGACAGCAAAAACAATGGAATGACTTCCTTCAGAAATGTTTTTCCTGATTGCTATTTCATATTTTGCCAGTGATTGTCTAAATGGCCTATTTTTTAGGAAGCAGTTCTAGAGAAGCTGTGGCTTCAAAGAGTGTTTATATCAGGCATGGTTGTCATTCTCAGTATTTCAAAACCACAAGTCTGTAACAAGATACCTAAACAACTTTGCCTAGTGTTTCTGTACAGATAATCTTCATAGTGACTGGGGTAGGTGTTAGCAGAATGAACCATAAATCACTTTGTAATTTTTAATGTCAACATACAAGTGAAGTTAGCATGCTGGTACCCAGAACAGTAAAAAGAAGTATTAGAGAAAAGGCAGAAGTACTGAATGCTTTGTATTTTACATGAAAAGCTGTGTTCATTGAACAGATAAAAATGACCACAGCTAAACATCCAGCCTACCAGTATCTGAAGGGTACCTACAAGGCTGCTGGAGAGGGACACTTCATCAGGGACTATAGCTTTCAGAGATGGGTGTTTGGGCCAGTCTTGTTCAACACATTTGTCAGTGACATGGACAGTGGGATTGAGTGCACTCTCAGCACCAAGCTGTGTGGGTCGGTTGATATGTTGGAGGGAAGGAATGCCATCCAGAGAGACCTTGACATGCTTGTGAGGTGGGCCAACACCAACATTATGAAGTTTAACCAAGCCGAGTGCAAGGTCCTACAGCTGGGTCAGAGCAATCCCAGGCACAGCTCCAGGTTGGGCAGAGAAGAGATTGAGAGTAGCCCTGCGGAGAAGGACTTGGGGATGTTGATTGATGAGAAACTGAACATGAGCCAGCTGCAGTGTGCACTTGCAGCCCAGAAAGCCAACCGTATCCTGGGCTGCATCAAAAGGAGCATGACCAGCAGGTCAAGGGAGGTGATCCTGCCCCTCTACTCTGCTCTCCTGAGACCTCACTTGGAATTTTCTGTGCAGTTCTGGTGTCCTCAACATAAAAAGAACATGGGACTGTTGAAACAAGTCCAGAGGAGGGCCACGAGGATGATGAGGGGACTGGAGCACCTCCTGTATGAAGATAGGCTGAGAAAGTTGGGTCTTTTCAGCCTGGAAAGAGAAGGCTGTGTGGACACCTCAGAGCAGCCTTCCAGTATCTGAAGGGGGCCTATAAGGATGCTGGGGAGAGACTCTTCATTAGGGACTGTAGTGGTAGCACAAGGGGTAACGGGTTCAAACTTAAACGGGGGAAGTTTAGATTAGATATAAGGAAGCACTGTTCTTTACTGTAAGGGTGGTGAGGCACTGTAATGGGTTGCCCAGAGAAGTTGTGAATGCTCCATGGCTGGCAGTGTTCAAGGCTGGGTTGGACAGAGCCTTGGGTGGCATGGTTTAGTGGGGGATATCCCTATCCATGCCAGGGGGATGGGAACTAGATGATCTCAAGGTCCTTTTTAAACCTAACATTTCTATGATCTTACAATTTGCACCTGCAATGTTAATAAAACTTGTTGAACACAGATGTTGGAATGATAGTAGAAATGGATGACAGAAATGGCATAAATTAAATGTTATTCAAAGAGTAAAAAAAAAAATACCTGTGATATAAAGCAAATCTGCCTTTAGAAGATAAAACTTTCATTTGAAAAAGTGGTGATAAAGGGTCCAGGTTAAAAGTCACAGCATAGGGAAAGCAGAAACAAATTCCATTTCAGCACTTGTGTTTTTCCCTTTTTCCGGATGAGTCCAGCCCTTGTTCAGGGGCCTCAACACGTCTATACTCCACAATGTGAATGCTGTTGCAGCCTTCAGAAGCGACTACATTAGAGGGGACCTGAATGTGATGGGACATAACTGCTCTTTTACTTCACTCTTGATTGCATTAGTTCAAAATGCTTCTTCAACTGGTGTATTTTGGTGAATCAGTTACAGTTGCCATTCCTATAAAATCCTGTATGATTCTCTACTAGTGTATGAATAAGTTATGATTTGCTATTACTATGTGAATAAAAAGGGATCAAAATATCTGAACAGCAAGCTTTTGTTGATATTGACACCACCCATCAAGTTGCCTTTATATGGTCCCCATCTCCCCCAGCATTTGAAAGAAGGATCCATTTTTCCATCCCATTAACTGAAAAATATTTACCTGAGATGCTTGAGCTAATGCTATGCTGACTGCAGGTTCATTTTTACAGTCAGAAGGGAAAAACACCTACTTAGAGAGAACCACCCAGGTAGCCTGATTTCCTCTCTGTAAGTACTTACTGCTCTTCCCTGACTGCTAAAGGATGTAGGGCCATTCAGGTGTTAAAACATAGGTGGGTTGAAATCAGAGATTAAAACAAGACTTCATGCTTCCTTCAATAGGTTGCTTACTGGACGTGGTAATACCGCACTTTACAACACACAGAAAACACTTCTGAAAAATATTGGAGTGGTGCTCTTCAGTGACTAAAGATATCGAATCTCATTGTGCTATTGGCACAATATTTTCTGTTTCTATGCATACACATTTATACATTTGTACATATACATACATGCACATATACATAAATGCATGCATTTAATTGCCTTATCATTGCAAACAGTCTGATATGTTCCAAGTGATTACCTTGTAACATTCAAAGAAAAGGGTAATGTCAGGTCTATTATAAATGATGAAATATTATAACATAGCCTCTTATTCAAACTTCTGAACTTGCCTGAAAAAGTGTTTTGCCTAAGTAACAGCTAGCTCCCACCAATACTTAAAAAAAAATAATAATCTGAAAGAATGAAGAAATCAAGCAAAATATAAGTCTTAGAATCTGATGGACACAAAACCTACCAAAGCAGGTCTGACACTTAGTACGTAAACATGGCTTTATACTTTAAAAGCCTTTTTCATCTGTCATGCTCTTTACTTGCTTTCTCGCAAGAAAAAAAGATATCAGAGAATTTATATTCACTGTCCACGTCAGTCCCAAAGCTAATATTTCCTATATATTAGCTGCCATACAGGTGGCATGTGGGAAACATCACTCTTGGCCTAAATGGAAAGGAGGATTTTATTCTAGGGCAACTAAGGACAAGACACAAAACCCCCCTCTACAGAGGAATACCCGTGTCTGACTAATGAATCCTCATTGCTATTATGATTTGCTGTGTTTAAGCTTCATCATCTGACCTCCTGAGAGATCTCACGGAGGCAGTGGAAACTGACCAAATGTACCTGCAACCCCAGGAGAATTTACATGGACATTGATTTGTTGGAAACTGTTGACTCTCAGAAACTGAATTTAGGGTAAAATTGCTAAACAGAATCAGGTAGAGGAACAAACAAAAGGTGTTAAGGGAATAGCAAAAAGGAAGAGAATATAGAATGCTTTAAAAAAGAAAGTAAACAGTGCTTTAACAATGATGTAGCTACCAGTAGTCTCTGATAACGGATGATACAAAAAGAAGCATGTGTTTTGGTAAATTCTTCAGGCAATAACAATAAAATCGGGTAGCAATTAACCTTAAATACTTTAAGATCTTAGAAAAATAAAACCACTTATGATATTTGCAAATTTAACAAATATCTTACCTCCTGCATACATGACAGCCAACATTATCGATGATATCCAAGCTATCTCACTATACGATGTGTGGAAGATTTCTTGTATTTCTTTGAAGAATACTGTGATGGCTTTAGGGAATGCATAAGAAAAACCAATGGAGATAAAGGCGCCAAAGACCACAACCCATCCCCAGCCTCCATCTGGAGGTGGGTACTCTGGTGCTGCTGTTGCTGGTGGCATATTTGACCTCTGCCTCCTCTCCAATTAGACTGAAAGAGAAAAGAAGACACAAGGTCTTAAACAGCTTGATCTTTTTTTTTGTTTTGTTTTTGCTTTTTGTTTTAGAAAACTACAGTATTCAATCATCATCTGCAAGGATTAGAAAGAATCCTCAGAGCAGAGACAAATGTCCAGCTTTCATGGGGCCACAGAATGCAAGTACCTGTTTTTAAAAGCTAAATCTGTTCTGCAAATAAAAGTTGTGGAAGAATATTTGCAATATCCCATTCAGTATCTGACAACTGTTACAAATTACTGATCTCAGTCACTGAACTTGTATTTGCAATCAGTCATTTATAGGAAAGCGATGTGTTTGTGTGGGTTAATTTACATAGTTCTACTTTCTACAGTATGGATTTAGCACAGGAATGAAACAGAAAAGAAAACCAAACAATTGACTTATAGGAAACAACAGAAAAAAAATCAGTAAATTATCAGTAAATGCCATTGTGTTAGTGATATTTACTGGTACCTCAGAAAAATCATCAGCAATAACAGTAAGGAGTAAATTTGTTCCTTTTTTTTTTTTTTTTGTCATGTGCTGTCATTATCCACTCTTTGACCTTGTTGATATTTGCTACTTATCAAATAAGAACATGTAAAAGGTGGGTTCTAAGCAGAGATTTAAAATTCCCAGTGTATCCATAAAATAAATACAAAATCTTACAATCCTATATTGTACTCCTAGTTTGAAAATTCTCATCTTCATTTAGTTGATATTACTTGCAGGAACAAGCTGAAGCTTGATGGCACTACTTTTGGTCTATTTTGACATGTCAGAAGACATCAGGAAGTCTTTCACTAATAACCTCACAAACTTTCCACAGCTATTCTCTAATTTAGAATTTGCCATAATACATGCCACCAGAGTGATATCTTATAGAAGTTATGAGAGGTGCAACCGACACATTCAGGCAGCTCAAGAAATCACAGGTAATCTACATAAAACTCCTAAAGCCAGAAATAAATTTCATATTGTTATTATCATCCTGGCATCTAAAAACTTCAGCTTTCTACATTCTGTAAAATGTTTTTAGAAAACATGTCGTAGCAAGAATCCATTTTGTAATTCTGAGATTGTTCTAGTATTAAATCCCTTTACTATTAAACACAGAGCTGGAGTCCACTGTTTCCTCTGTGTAATCCAGCCTACACAAACAGCATGAACTACAGTTTCTCATTCCTCCCCGTTTCTTTCTTAGGCACTTCAGCAACTTATTACTCCTGATTGGTCTCCTGCCATACCAGTATCAAAAGCTGTGGATGATAACAGTGTGTGAGTTGTTGTTATGCTTATGATTACCACCTAGTCTCTATGAGATTTCTTCCGTGCCACTTATGGCATATTCCAATTTCTCACAGCAAACTGCATTACCAGCGGGAGTGATATGATTACCTTAACAAAAACTAAAAAAAATGAACTCTGTCAGCTTATATTAATCTCTTGGGATAGCGCCTTGAGTACTTTCAGGGTAAACACCATGTAGTACTGCGTGCAATATATTCCACAAAACTGGAGAAGTGTTGCTTTTAAAATTATCTATCACTAGGCTAGCCCTGTGATAGAAATCCACTGTACTTCTGACACTCCACTTTACTGAAGCTGACTCCAGACATTACCCTGATATTGACAGACCTCCGTGGGGAAGCTAAATCAACTACTAATACATCTCACTCCTATGCAATGTTACAAAAGCCCAGGTAGTTTGACTTCTGCATCATATAATATAGATTTTCTGCTGGCAATAGTAGGTATCTATTGTTCTGTACACAGAGCATATAAATTTTTTTATACGCATGTCCAGAAAGAACCTCTGGCATGTACTTTGCTTCTGCATGGGCCTGCCACTAGAAGTTGGACAAGTACAGACTATTCTGGTTGCTGAGACTTAATTTTGGCAAAGCAGTTAAATACCAGTTTGTTTTGCTGAATCAGGACTCATTACAAAGAAGAGCATCTCAGAGAGCCCATAATAACTTACAACACACATAGTGATGATTGATGGCCTTCAAAAGCACAAAACCTCAAATTAGCATGAAAAGCAGAGCTCTGTTTCTGTGAACTGAGTGACAGCAAACAACAGTTCGCTATCTGTCCCAGAAAGCTGCTGTTCTGCTCATCAGAGAAAACTTAGGTTATTTCCTAAAAAAATCAAAAAAATAAATAAAAAAAAATTAAAGGTTAACTATTGTTTTATTACACTTCAAAGGTTTAAGCATATTTGTTTTCATATTTCATATTTACATGACAACACTTCTATCTGTATTATAAACTCTAATAATGTCACAAAACATCAAGGCATTGCTTTCCATAAAAATGGAAAGGGATTATCAATTTATTGAGGAAGCACTCCTTTTCCTAAAAATAATACAAAAACACTTTGAAAAATCACTGCCACCACATTAGTTGGAAGACTGCTAAAAGTTCATAAATGTCATTAAGGCATCGGTGCTTTGGAAAGATCCCATTATATCCACCCCTTTAGGGCAGCAGGACAGGCTCTGACAGTGTTTTGGTCCCTTCAAAAGTTTCACAGGAAACTAGGAGCGCATTAAGGAGACGAGTAAAAGGGCTCTGGCTGCTCCTATGCCTCAGCCTCGAGGCAAACTGCTGCAAAGCCCACTACATGGCCCTGTCTGCTGCTAACTTGCACTGGACTTTTCTCTGCCGCAAAGAGCCTGGATCATTGTATGTCACACCTCTTGTTTATCCCGCAGAGTAGAGTTAATAATAGCTTCCCTGGTGTTCATTTATGATCATGATAGCCAGTTTTAGCTTCAGTTAACAAAAGGTAGCATAAGAAAAAAAAAGTAAATACATGTTTGCACCAAAGGAATATAAAAAAATATTAATTTTATCAGAAACATTAAATCCAGTATCACGAATATCCCATAATATCTCAGGAGCTAAAGCAATTTTCTCTGGTAAAATCTGCACTTGATATCTCTGAAACTGAACTTGTATAGCAATCTAGCACATTCATATACCTAGCTCTAATCTAAACCTAGATTTGCACAGACAAGTGCAAAATCCATTAGCAATCAAAACAAAACAGCATTTTAGAGTGGTGGATATAAATGTTTACAAGGGAAGAAGCAGGAGAGGGAGGAATGAAGCAGTGACAAGCAAAATGCCTTTCCACAGTCCTCAGATATTATTATGGGCTGCAAAGAATAAAAATAAATATGGTAGAAAGTGTGAAAACAGGCATGTGTGATGATGTTCATGTGAAGGATGCAGTACCAGACAAAGAAACAAACAAACAAAAAAGGCAGCACTTGAGTAAATAAAGGTCACCAGCAGTGTTTTTAGTCAGTGATATAAATTCCATCATGTGCTTCAAGCTAGAAAGCAAGCAGTGCTCATGCCTATGCTTTTATAGGCAAGCGGTGGGTGAGGAACGCTGCCTGCCCTCAGCTCAGGGAAGCAGCCGAGGAATAGTGACTTAAGTACACCCTGAGTGAAGCCATCAATCTCCCTTCTCTCTGTCAGATACAGAAAGGTTTCTCAGCCTTTCCTTACCCTAAACCAGACTGTGCACAAAGATTTTCTCCTAAGCTCCTTCTAGTTCCCTGTATAAATCCCATTTATGTAACCAGCGGATAAGAACATAGCTTACTGTAGTAACAGCTGCATGTGTCTAGCAACAAATAATAGATCAACAGGCACATGTTAAAAACATTTTATATTTAACACCTTTTGTTACATGGATCTCAGTGCATTTGAACTTAATTAGGCAAATAAGAACTGGTGAATGAAAGAGAGAAAAGGAGGGATGAAGGAAGAGAAAAAGGGGAAAAATATAAAAAAAATAAAAGCAGCAAGCAAGCAACAAGGTCAAACTAAGAGCAAATGCTACAGACAAATAATGTATCTTGATATCATGCACTGTAGGCTTCAGTCAGTCATAATCAACCTGTTCAGACTGTTCTTGTACCAATGCTTCATTAAAATTCTGCACTTGCCAGCTGCCAGAATCAGCTATCAATACAACAGCTTGTCAAAGACTCTTTTGAGAAGGGGTTATGTTCTTCTCTTGCTTACAGAGTTTCTGATTTTACTGTGAGATTTAGTTTTGTTTTTCTGCAGCACTAGAGTAACTGCTTTCCTGATTGCATTTTGTCTGCCTTGTCCTCAGTATGCCACATCAACACCTGACTCAGCAGCCAGTTGTCCCAGAGTGGAGGAACAGGCATGGGAAAAATCTGTCCCCACTTGCAGTAGGATAGTAGAAATATTTGGCACATGTGTCTGCATTCCAGTTCAACTCAGTAAGCCAAGGACCTGCAAAAAGCTTTGCAAATGAGCAAATTCAGTCCTTAAAACATCCCTGCAGGATGATTGAGAAGTATGATCCACTTTCAGACATGGGAAACAAATATAACAGGCTACATAACCTATGACTTGTCCCAGATCAGTGGCAGAGCTGGGATGTGGTCTAACGTCCAAGAAAGCTGTGAGTTATGACTGAGATTTTTCAGTACATGTGTGTTTTAGAAGATTGTTAAGTAACAAATGCAGACAAATAGTACTGCTTAATACTTGAGTTAGGAGCACAGGTGGAATACAATGTTTGCTTTACAGGTTTGAATACTCTGCTGCTCTAACCCTTAATGAATGTTAATTACATTGCTCTATTTGAATTAAATGACTTTGTAGTAGCATTGGTGAAATAATGAGCTATATAGGAATTACACTCTTATGAAAGATCTGTGCTTAAAAGCTGCAAAAATATTACTTTTCTTATTTTTATTAACAGCTATTTAACGATTTCAAGCAGGATGGCAGGATAGTGGATATCATCTCATCAAATGGTATTGTCTCACCAACTTCTACAAGCTATTGTCACTATCTTGTGAGCAATATTCAGTATTTGAAGAAAAAACAAATATTGTCAGCTTTGTGAGAAGGTTCTGCTCTGACTTGGGATTTTTTGTTTTTTGCTCAGAAAGACGAGGAAAGGCTCTCACTGAAAAGATCAAGCTCATTCCCTGCTTTTAGGTCTAACTACTCAGTTCTGGAGGCAAAGGAGCTCTTAATGAGCTCAGTTATCCAGCCTTAAAAGAACTGGCTAATTGTCCTGGAAGAAGAAAATATTCTCTATTTTTTTTCTGAACGTTTGTATTCAGAGACTGAGAGATATGCAATAAGTGAAACCTAGGTAGATGAAAGGTACACTCAGAATCTCACTTTACTATCTTTTTTCCAGTAGAGCCTAGCCTGCAGAACAAATACACCCCGTGTGAGGCCAAGACAGCTAAAATTTGCTCAGGCTACTTGGCATTTTAAAAGCTGTGAGATTTTGTAAAATTTATCTAACAGGCTTGAGTCAAAAAGCAATATCTGTGAATGCTTTCTAGACCTTCATGAGACAATAAAGTAACTATATATAGTATATTATATTAAACTGTATTTAGGATTGTGTTAAGATTTACTGGTTTTGCTGAAATCCTAGGCTTATCTTTATGTAAAAAAACAAAAACATCACAACAAAAATCACCAGCCTCCCTTAATTTTAAAGTCTATTTCACTTCAGCCTTCAATAGCACAATATCCAACAGTATTAAAATATATTACTAGAGATATTTTAAGTATAAAGCTATATCTGACTGAGAAAAAAACAAACTTCTGTTTCCCTTGAAGAGAAGGAACTAGTTGTAAGTATTCATATCTATGAAACAAACAAGGAGTTATTCAACCCATCCATAATTTACAGTTAAGAATCAATATTGTAGTATACTTGTCATCCCACTGAAACAATAACAAGACAAGTATGTGCTTGAAGACAGTGTGGGAGAGAAATAGCCCCTTACACATCCAAAGCAGGCATATTAATATCATTCTTCCAAATGCCTAGGAAGTTGGCAGAGGCAGGCTCCATGGAAGGAAGCAGAAAAGAAGGAAAGTTGCATGCTATAAGATAAAAATAAATGAACAATCCCAATAACTTTCTTTCTTCTTAGTGTCTGGCATTATAATGGTCTGATTCTTAGCAACAGCATCAGCTGAGCAGACAAATGTAAAAGCAAAAACTACTAAATTAAACAAGACTGATTGCAGATGAGAGCTCCTGATGTCTGTGGGAATGATGAAAAGTCTAATTCACTTTTACTAAGTGTAATAAGAGGAATAAAGGCACATGTCATATAATTCTTTCTTCCTGTTTGAGGGCTCAAATAGAATTACTGAGATAGAAGTCATCCCTGGAAGACATTGCCCTGTAAAGCAAAGATGCATAAATTATGCTGAGGAGTGTAATTAAAATCCCATTTGCACTAAGGCCCTATTTCATCATGGTTTAAACAGAGGCTGAGAACAAAAGTGATTACTAAGTCAGTCACTAAAGGCAGATTTTTACAGAACTGGAACCCCAATCTGAAAAAAAAATATACTGAAACTACATTGGAATTGTCACATCATTGAAATCAGATTTTGAGCACTGCTGAGTCAGTAGTGACATGAGTAACAAAATTTGTAAAAGCTAATATTAATGCAGAATTTAATACTCAAGGGGGGCTTGTTGGGCTTTGTTTGGTTTTGGTCTTTTTTAACCTCATATGCTGTGCTGCCACATTCTCTTGGGAAACCATCACCTGTATTCACAATTACAGTCATGGCTTGGACTTCCATTCATCATGTCTTCTGTTACTACTTTTTTCATTGAATTTAAGGGAAACCTAAATGACTGGCTTACTCTGGTTGAATAAACGCTTAGGTGACTAAAGTGAAGTGAAATGAGCTCCAACCAAAGTGTTTGCAATTCTGCTTTAATTACTTCAAAAGAGCAGTCAATAAAATATCTAGCCTATAGAGGCTGGCACTCCACCCAAATTAAAGTCTACTGAAATTAAGTGTTGATGGTGAAGTTGAAAATGCCAGTGACCCAGTTGAAAGAATTAATCAGTTTTAACAATAAATTGATTGAGGCTGATGAAAAATTCTGAATGCCTGGAAAAAAATAAACCATCAAACTAATCAACATTTCAAATAAAACCAACCCAAAATCTTACTGTAGCATTAAAAAACAAGTTTTATTAAGTTCAGTTAAACCCATCGTTTGTAACTCCAAATGTGGGCTTCCAGCACTGCAAGAATATTGATCCACTTATTGATTTGTTATTAACCACTTTCTATCATCCTTTAAATTCTGCCACTACTCCCTCATATTTAACTGTGGTAGTTACCAGCTTTACAATCTGCTCTATAAGCTTATTATTACAACTCTGTATAGACCAATTCTGAACCATTTTTGGTAACATAAGCCTTTTCAGTACTCCAGCACACTCATCATCTTTAAAATTTTATAACATTCACATTGAGTAATTGTTATAAAAAAAGAACAATAACCAGAATAATGAAAATACTGTAAATCTGGAGCTGCATATTGGATGCTTTTAAGAGTTCTGATGTTTGGAGGTTGGGGAGTTATATTTTAACTTATTTGTAATATTTTATAAATGGAAGAACTAAGGTTTCAAGTCAGTATTAATGGAGTTGTCTGCACAGATGCTGCACATTGCTCAAAAAATAAATAGCATAATTTTTCCAAAGCAGCAGATTTTCCATTATCAATATATAATATACTATAATATAATATAATAACATATTCATTTTAATATCATTCTCTCAATACTACGCTACTGAAAAAAAATACCAATGATGGGAAAAGCTAGTTGATTCTTAGGCTGTGGTATTAGCTAAGGTTTCAAAAATCAAAATTCATATCTTTTTACATAATCATATAATTTGTAAGTGGCAATATTTAATTCATTTATTGCTGAAGATGATATTCACATCCATTTATCAGCTTAATATTTGACATTATGAAGATGCAACAGATTCCAATTCAAATTCTGATGACATTCCTTGTCTCCTCTACTTTGATATGATATATATATAAAAAATATTCAATATAACAGATTATATTTCTGCATATGTCCCACCAGCCACTTACATCCTGGCCTGGATGCATCATCTCACACATACTGGGAAAATATTTTTGTTTATACTCATGCAGCACATGACTCCCATAGGGGGAAATAGTTACTAATACTCAAGTTTGAGTGACAACTACTTAGATTGTGTAATAGGAAGTAAACTGATCTGGATTCTGTTTCTAAGAGCATATGACAGGAAATATATAACAGGCCAAGGCTGGAACATAACTCCAGACTGCAAAAGCTTAGACAGGGTTCACATTTCATTTATTCCTGCCAGTTTGGAAATTGTTACTAGCTTAAGAAATACTTTTTATAACACTAAAATTGAAAAAGTTAGGAACTTCTGATGACATAGAGACCTTAAGATTTGTGAACTGGGAAATCTAACAAATATGAACTATCTGTTAGTAAAGCTACAGTTAATAATGTACTATACAGACAATTACACAAATAAGGCTAAAAGAAAATGAGCAGAAGCAGAAAAACTAACAATAAAGAAAATAGTTTTTGAAAGAATTTACTTGAGAACCACTGTATCTTGGAAAAGCCAGAATAGTTTCTGCAACTGTAGGTATCCAGTCTAAAAAACTCCCTGTGATTTAGGTCATAAGTAAGAAGCTATTCAGTTAATGTAGGTTTAAAAAGCTGTGTGAAAGTAGACAAAGTAAGCCATCTATTTGTATGAAATAAAATTAAAAACATACAGATAATTCAAACAGAAAAATCCAATCAGTACAGCTGTGCTCATAAAGGCTTGATATGTGAGCTCTTTCTGCCAGTGAAAGCTAAAATGGGAGCCAGTGATTCCAAGCACAATATAGTGAAAAGAGAAATTAATCCAGAGGTTCTTCCATAATTACTAAAACATACTAGGTCTGAAGAAGGAGAGGGAAGGGAAGGGAAGGGAAGGGAAGGGAAGGGAAGGGAAGGGAAGGGAAGGGAAGGGAAGGGAAGGGAAGGGAAGGGAAGGGAAGGGAAGGGAAGGGAAGGGAAGGGAAGGGAAGGGAAGGGAAGGGAAGGGAAGGGAAGGGAAGGGAAGGGAAGGGAAGGGAAGGGAAGGGAAGGGAAGGGAAGGGAGAACTTAATCTGTTTTAACAGAATTTGGCAGAGATTAAAACTTTTTATAGATTTATAAAAAATGGTTTAATAATTGAATCACTGTGGCTTCATAAAAAAAAATGGAAGAATTCTAAAAATGTCAGCATTTTTCTTACAGACATATTTCACCTGAGAGTTTTTTCAAACCACAGACATTAATTTTAATTTTATTATTCTCATGACCAGTGATTCCCATAGGCACATAAAATGGAAAACAAGACAGCAAGGCATGTTCCTTACTCCAACTGTCTCCTGTTCCAGGCAGAAAGACAATCATGTAGATATGCTATCAAGGTGCTTGTATTTGGGGCCATGCATGGGCCATCCTTGAAGATGCATTTGATGTTTTTCAAGTACAAAAATCATATTTTAATAGCACCTTGAGGAATATGCAGGGGAAGGTAACATCTGTGATCTCTAATCACCTAGCTTTAAAGTAGACAGCTACGTCCAGCACACTCGACTTTCGACCTTTCTTATGCTGACATTTACACTGGTAAAAGATTGTAAAAGAAGGTCTATTCTTATCTGATAGCTCATAACTTTGTGCATACAGCTAAAGAAATGGGGAGGTATGTATTTACATGGGACAGTGCAGTACTACCCAGATACTCATGCTGTCTCTTGATGGCTAACCATGGCTAGTAGGAGCAGAATAGCTATGTTAGCTCATTGTTGCCTCATCGACATTGAAGCAACTCAGCTTTACTCAGGTATCATGGCATTGTCCTACATAAAATAAGTACATGTATGATGATTATTTGTCCAGTCTGGAACACGATGATAAAAAAATCATTTGAAGTACGTACCAAAACTAACATAATTTAGGCAATGACAATATTCTAGCATAAACAAATATAGGGAAGGAAGAAGTTATGATTGTATTTGATTTCCATGGGAAGGAAGAGGATGTTTAATTACAAACTTACTGTGTACTTTGTCCAAGTGTTAATGAGGTGACCTGTTGATATATATACAAAACAACTTTAAAGACCAAGACGGTTTAATCAAATTCTGATGCGTGTTCCTTCACCCATTGTGAGAAATTGGACATGGGGAGATCAAAAAACCTCTCATCTAGTATGGAGTACACAACACCCAAAGAGTACAACACACTGCTGTAGCTCTCAGGGAGTAGTTCTACAGGGCTGCAGCTAAAACAACCTTTGACTAATTTTCAGCACACTTTAATCAAGAGATTAATACACATAATGTTGTTTATACCTGCATGGTTTGCAAGTTTTTATTCTGTCATTTACTAAATTCCCATGCAATGTCCAGAATATACACATGAAGCCTGTGGTCCTCCTCTGGCACAGTGGCACTGAAAAGTTGTTTTGTGCTTTTTGATACATTCAAAGAGAGAAAGAGGTGACCAAGTTTTTTTGTGCTTTCTGATACATTCAACGAGAGAAAGAGGTGACCAGCCACTGAAGGATGCAAGAGAAATGCTACCTAATTCTGATACCCCTTACCTCTCATGCTGACATCAGGAATTTTTGAAGAATCTAGAAGGTTTTTTTTCTCATATTTTTAATGTTTTCCACATTTGAATTTCCAATCATGGATTTTTCCATTTAATCCCAGCATTATGCATTATTTTATATAACATTCATTTCCCCAGCTTACAGTGGGGATCATAAGCCTTCTGAAACCAGCCTTTTGACCACAATTTAACAGCAATCTTAGCCTGTTGTAAAAGCGCTCTTTTCAAACATTAAGCCAGGATAAACTTGTCTTACTAGAAATAGATGATAAAAACAGGCCACTGTCTAGGGTGCAGACTCAAAAACAGCAAGCAGAGTTGAAAACTGAAGTCCTGAAGTGCAACACTCTGCTAATTATGCAATATGAACTTGCTATTGCAGTAGTTCTGGTTTAGCAGGTAAATTAATCATTTTTGACAGAGAATATGGGCTAGCATTGCTTCATTACTCAAAAGCAACCTGATGAATCCACAAGATGCACTTTTGTCCGTATATGCTGGACTCTGACCGTAAAACTTTTCCCACATACCAAAGTTCCGCATAATCCTTTTTTTGCCCAAACTACACCAAAGTAAACACACTCACAAGCATTAGCTTTTTCATTCCTGTATCATCGCAAGAAAAGCTTTACACTTCAGATAATTCTACTGTGAACTGAGATAATATAACACTCATTCTCACTATTGAGAATGTAGATTAAAATAATTCAAATCCTCAAAATTTCACCAGAAAAGCTGCAATAGAAAGAGCAGTACAGTTTACATAAATATATAGCAAATGAGACAAGAAATATAAAGATCTTCTGTGGTATTTGCATGCTTCCAATTAGCAAAAGGGCACAGTAAAAATATTCATAGTTAGTTTATATTTACCTGGAAGCTTAATAAATCAAAAGTAACCCATATCTACTGTAGGGCAATAAGCTCATCAATCTAAGCAATGACTGTGTTGTCCCTTTCAGGACGGAAGTTTAATCAGTTCAGAGGCAAAACATCGAGTTGCATTTTTTCCTTATGAAAAGTAGATACATACACACATATGTTTTTTATCATATGATTCCTGCTGAAGGCCAACTTACACATAAAACCAAGTGTTTAGCCGAACTTTCTACATGTAAAGATGTAGATTATATTGGTCCATGGTATTTAAAAACACATACAGCACACTTCACATATCTATTCGTTTTGTCTTGATAACAAGACAAAGGAGCAGCAGTGGAGTTTTGTAAATCTCAAGGTTTTTCCTTGAGAAAGCAATACAGTGCTAGGATTCACAGCCTAAGGGCATTATAGTCCACTGAAAATTACACTTTAGTCTTCAAGACAATAATACTTTCTTTGTGTACAAACTCCCAATTCTGGAGTTTATACATTTTACTAAAACATTTAAAGACAACTCTTTTACTTACTTCTACTGAAGTCCTAACTATTATCCCACCTATGCATAGGTATGCATAGACCATGCATTGATTTCCTACATATAAGCTTTTATTTTCCACACAGCCCAATTGACTTCAAAGAGGCTTAGATGGATTTGAACTACAAATCTATATTTCTAATTGCCATTTTGCTAGATTGTTTCTCAGTCAACATCTGCAGATGAAAAAACAATCACCTCCTGGGATAACTGCATTTAAGTAAGCATTTCATTTTCTTTACAGTTCCTTCTCCAAACACACTCTTCAGTGTTTCAGTTCTCTCTCAAAATATTACTGGAAGTGCCGCAAGGTAACCCTGAGGGGAGGTTATTCTTGTTTTAATCTGATTCAACCACAAAAATCTGTGTTTTGTTCAACTTTTTCATGATATTTTGCATTTCATATCTTAAACATGAAATTTGGGTTTTGTTCTTTTGTTGTTTTGTTTTGTTTCCCCCTTGCAAATTGTGTAGGGCAAAATTCATCTTTTCAGCAAAAAAGGTGTTTCTACTAACGGTAAAATGAACTCTACTGTAACTAACTCCAAATAAATGTTTATGGCTTTCAAGTGTAGAAAGAACATGGGGTTTGTGCCTGTGCACCTCAGAAAATAAGACAATGTATGTAGGTGGCAGTACCTATGAAATGAAATTTGAATGCACAAGATTTGTTATTTGCCCTTGGTGAGGAAATGTGTGATTGCCTCCTGCAGAATAAAACTGACTGTTAAAAGATGCAGCACTAATAAACCTGGAATTTTTAGGAAGTGAAAAAGGACAGTAACAGAATGCACCTGTTCAGGTTTCCTGAGCAAATATCTAAGTACAAAAATATGAAGCAAATAGTGCTGTTTCCATTTCCAAAATGTGAGTAAAGCTATGACTCATCTTTGCAAAATAAAATAGGACTTTGAGGAGTCTAGCTCTGGCTATTTATGAGTTTTTCAGTTATCTCCAGCTTCTGATATGCAATAGACCTCAGCCTTCCTTGTAGGGCTAGCTACATTCTATAGTCATGCATACACTTGCAGTATATATACATTACAAATTACAAATTAAAGTTATTTTGTTTGTTAACAGAGCAAAACTCTGGTTTATTTGCTCTAATATACATACCTGTTCTGATGTGAAATGATGCAATATTACTGTACCATTTGCTGCCAAATAACTCTAAAATCAGGGTGAATTGCCAATAAAGTTGGAATAAAGTGCTTATTTAAGCAAAGCAAAGATGGCTCTAGGGCATATTTGAGCCATGAAACTAATACAAAATGGTTACTATATAGTCTAAGATGGAGTCGTTATCCTTACCAATTACAAAGACATAATTTATCAAAAGATCACTATTCAAAATAGTATTATTATGTGCATTCCAGGATATTACGCTTCACAACAAAATGTGGCATCAAGATAAATTCAAATATAATAACTGATTACAGATTTTTGTTTCTTCTGGATAGCAATGACAAGTTACCTGACTGTGAAAAATACGCAGATTTCTGAAGCAGATGTTTATTTTACAAATAGGTTGATGTACCTAGAACAGGGAACATGAAGCCGAGAGATGTATTAAGTCTTTCAACTTGCATCTGAGAGATGTATTAAGCGTATATCAGCTCTTTCATCCTGGAGCATACATCCACTCCAGTAGGAGTTGATTAGTATGTGCCAAGTTAATTGACACATATCATTTCTCCAAGTTTTGCAATTTCTTGGTTTTAGTGAATTCCACTGTATTTATTCTTTGATGTATTTTTCATGATCTACATGTATCATATGAGTGTGCCAATGATAACTACGTACAGATGTTACTATTTTTAACTCCATGCCTGGCATAGAAGCATAGACTTCCAGTCAAGGCAAAGACTTATGTTTCAGGTGACCTGAATCTTTCTCATTCTGCATCAGACTTTTCTTACAATTTTAGGCAAGACTTCCATGCCTCAGCTCAACAAAGGGCTTGAGAACCCACATACACGCATTTTTATTTCAAACAAAACAGGTTCAAGAACTTTGCAAACTAGTTGATGGTTAAAGGAGTCAATATGTCTGCAGCAGAAAGAAAGTTACTTCTGGAAAACATACAGTCTGCACATCAACCTCCAAAGCAGCAATTTCTCCTACTCAGGCTAAGTTTTGTTAGTACTTTCATTTTCACTGGCCAAGGAATATGAGATTATTGCCTCTGAAATAGAACAATTTTATCAAGACGTACTGGCAACATCCTCCTGATTAGTCTGACAACTGAAGTACTCTCCTGAAATGAAAAGATATTGTCTAGAATCGTCTTGGATAGAAAGTGAAGTTGAATGTTAGGTAATGTTCTGGTCATTGAGCAAATACTTTAAAAGGAAGTGCCAGTGCCACCTAACACAACCAACAGTACGGCATTCTATTGACCAGGTAATCTCTAAAAATGTAGAACAATCCAGACCGATCAAATGACCTCATGCTGTTTACTTAACAGACCTCAATAGCACTAAGATATCCAAGCACAATCAAGGCTGGGGCACTTCTGACCATACAAAGAAACAGAATGTTAGCATCTGAATCAACTAGGAAAATAAATATAAGGGCCTTCACTATCATGCACCACTACACAGCAGGTCTTTGAAGTTTTGATTACTGAATTTTATATATAAGCTTATATTTATTACCATTATGTATGTAGCTTATACTCCTTTCCGTATCAAGCTTTAGTGAATTGAGGGATGATGAGAACTGACCAAATACATGCCTCTGACTGCAAATAGCAATCAAGACCACTTCCTCCAGCCATGATAATCTCTCCTCATAAGCACCTACATATGATCATTTTTGTTATCTTTATTTTGTCCATTAAGGGAATTCAGTGATGGGTGGAACTATTGTAGAATATACTGTCTATAGGCTGCTTCTTTCATCTTTCAGACTTCAGTGTGAGAGAATATACATACTTCTCAATGGCAAAGTCTTTAACACTGTGTTATTTTTGCCCTTTAAAACTGTCTTTTGTACAAGCCAAGGTCAAAACTGTTGCGGTTTAAGCGACAAAAACCTGTTTAATCTATCTGTATTCTTAAAGCATTTATCACTGTGGCACTGCCCCCAGAGTGGTGTACCAAGATTAAAAAAAACAACAGGCAGGGTACTTGCAGGTAGGCAGTGGAATCTATGTGCTCTGAGTGCTGTGACACCATTAAGTTTCTCTGGAACAATCAAAGAAGGAAGAAAAATATTAGGCTCTGCACAAAACTTTCAAAAATGAAAGTGGTAGTGGGGAATCCCTAATTTTAAAACAGTTTTTTAATGTGCATGTATGTATACATTTATTTATTTTTTTTCCCATATTCATGGAAAAGCATCAAAGAGTTTAATTACACAACCTGAATTCAATGGGGGAAAGGTTATTTCAGAAATATCTTTTCTGACTCTCTTTCAAAAAGGAAAGCAAAAAACAACACAGCCCCTCAGACTTTTAAATGCAACTTTCTCATTTTATCTAGCACACTCATTCAAGATTTATAGATGCATATATTTTGCAGTTGAAAAATAACACGACCTTTTTACCTGAAAAAAGACAAAAAAAACAAACCCCAAAACATTAAAACCGACATTTAAGATGAGAATTTTTTAGTGATGTGAGAAACAATAAAATACCGAAGCCAGCATTTCAGACTTTGCAAAAATAATCCCCTTTCTCCTCAGTACAAACATGTCGATTTCGAAGACAATCACATTTTTAATTGAGAGTGAATGAAGCCTAGTAGCAGCGAAAGTTTGTTGATCATATGATAGCATCAGTCTCTCTACAGTTTATCCCACATTATTTCTTTCTTCTAGGCAAAGAAATATATCTTTTACATATATAATTCAGCAGATTCCATATTCAGTGGGCCAAGTGGAAATCCAGTGTCCAAGTTCTACTGGAAAAACATGATCTCTTGATTTTGAAAATTTTAAATCATGATGTAGTAATAACCTTTTCCTTTTACTTGGAGCAAATGGAAGAAGAAATTCATAAAAGATCCAGTATTCATCCCAAAATGTAAGCATTTACTGAAAAAATTTAAATCAATGCTGGCTTTAGTATTATACACCTCTTAGCTGAAATCATATATGCAAAGTCCACACATTCAGCGCTAGCCAAGCTGCGGTCTGTTTGTATTTGCAGCATGAACAAGTGCTTGTTCAAAAGACACAGAAAGAGGAGCAGATTAGCATGTTTTCTGTGCCAAAGTATTATATACTCCTAAAAAAAAAAATAAAAGTTGTCATAAACAAAATAGGAAAGCATTTTGGGGGATTTGTATGGCTTGCATAGTATTTTTTGAAGCCTCGACTGTATTTGTCATCCATTCTGTCTCCTGTATCATCACATTTATATTATTTAAACTGTCTTATGTTTCTGTAGTATTTTAATATTGGTGCTCACACTCAAGGATATCACAGGACTTAGCTGAGATTTCACGTGAAATGTTTGGCATCACAGCAGAACAAGGTCACCTTTTAGCCTCATGACTAGGGGCTTTGATTTACTCTCACTGAACCTGCCTGTACTATATTCTGAGTTAAGCCATGCAAAGAGGTGGAAAGGATTGCACAAGAAAATGTGGGCAGACTCAAATACATGTATAACCATATACACCTCTTCGAAAAGCACTTGGCTCTCCTCTCTCAGTAGGGTTTGCTTCTCTCTGCAGTCTTTTAGTTGCCTCTTCCTTTCTGTTCTTTTCTAGTCAAGCCAGAGAAAATCCCTGTCCTTTCAAACAAATAATTAAGGTATCTTTCTTTTGTGCAGTATAGCACTGTTACAGGTATTTTAAAAAACTATTTGTGGCTTTCTGTCACCCTGCAGGACTTTTTCCAATAGTTTTTCTCACCTCAGCTGACCAGCACACAATGTCACAGCTTTTCTGGAGAAGAACTGCCACACCAAACAGTGTTCAACTGTGAAATCATTCAACAGATTTAGGAAACAACATAGATCTGGGCCAAACTGCTTGGTTTTATTTGATAGAATTTACCAACACAGAGTTTCACATAAATTTAACAGTTCATACCTTTTTCTATTTTGAAAGCAAACACAGCTCCCACCATTAACTGATCCCAGGCACTATAGGAGGTTTAGGCTTAAAGAAGACTCTATGTGTTGAATATCCAGATTTTAGACTAATGCTGCCTAGGCCTGGCATGTTTCTGCCTGAGATTTTCTGGGCAGAAATATGAGCAACAGTTTTATATGACAAAAAAATAGTGAGTCTCTGGCACCAAGCTGCAGGTGACCACTGCACATCCACAACAGACATATCTGAGATTTCTGGATAATTGCCAGAAGTCCAAAAATTCTGATCCTGAAAACATTCACAAATGAGAAACAAGGATCTGCACATCAGGGTACAAATATATTCTAGATGCAGTAACCTAAGACATAACCCAAATGAAATTAAATACATAGATTAACCCTTCCTCTATCTAATCTAATAGTTTATATAATATTTATATATTTCATCACTTTGTCATATAAAAAATAAATAGCATTTAGAAAGGATTATTTTTTGTGTTTGTACATGTTTACATTTCTAATGGTTCTTTTTATGATGAGAAAAAAGAATCTTATTTAGAAATAATCTATTAATTCACAATTCATCAGGCAGCAATGCTGCCCACTTTCCAATTTCAAAACTAAAATTTTCTTTCTAAGGAAATATGTGAAACTTCACCTTGATAATGCAAATGAAAAATAGGATCAGAGTATGTCATTTCCAAGACACTGATTTATATGTAACAAAATTGATTTTAAGCATGTCACATATGATATGTAGTATTTTATGAAATGTGAGTAACAAGGCAACTAAAGCACAGTGACAAGCATTGGAAATTATGTCAAAGGAATAAAACCAAAACAGAACTAGTCTTAATTTCGTTTTATTCCACACTCCATACCTCAGAAATAAACCTACGTTTTACAAAACTTGTTGCAGGACTTAAAGTACAAAATCCTTTCCTACTACCTGACAGGTCTAATTAATGATCCATCAAAAATAACAAGGGAGTAAATTTTGTACTAACAGAGCAACATGCTGAACCACCCTCAGCTGGCTGAATCCAGATAAACAAACCAAGTCATGCCATACAATGTCAAGGCTTAAGTACAATTTTCCTACTTGCATGGTATGCCTGTGACAAACACAGCCTGAGGTTTCCAACAACAGACATGCTGTTATTATGGCAACTGGACAGGGTAATAAAAGAAACCTTGTGAAAACCACACGTGACAAAAGTTGAAAGTAGCAGTAAGTAATTGCTTCTCTGAAGCTGGGAGTACTGCTATTCTTCCAAGCATTTCCATGTCTATTATTCTGTACATTATGCTAATTCTGAAATAAAATACTTTTGATATATTATGGTATGTGCATACTTTTGTATGCACATGATACTAGATACTGAAATAAGAATTCAGTAAAGCAGGCTTTAAGCTAGAAGAATGTGTTGATATTTGATTATTATATTATGATAGCGTCCATCCATTGATTGAAGGGAGGACTTCATCCTCCCTTCTAGGGCACAGGAAAGAAATAAAGTTGGTTCTTTATTCATAAAGATGCTAGAATTATCAAAACTAGGAAAAAGGGGCTGTGTCTTTGAGATGTCCATGAAACAAAATTTTATACCAATACCTGTTTAAACAGGTAAGGCACTTCTGGTTATTAATATATAGGTGTGTGAATTTGATGGAAGAAAGAGAAATCAAACTGAAAATACAAATAATAATAATAATAAAAGAGAAGTTTAAAAGATTAAATTCAGCATAAAAAAGTAAACAGTGGAAATGTGCTGATACAGCAACAGCTAACTTTGGGGCAATATTAATATAATGCAAAGTAAATTTTATAACTTGCAATGCTGTCAGATTTTTCCCTGATATCTCCTGCCAGAAATATTGTCTATGAAGATATGAGGATCCTCTGGAAATCTAGTACTTCTAATGTTGGGTAAACCTTTTCAGTTCTGAGTAGGCAGAATCACGTTTGTACTGTTCCTACTGTGCAACAAAAGATCAAGAAGTGGCTAAATGTCAGTAGCTAAGAGCTTCTGACTCATGCTACAGGTTCAGAAAAAAACTCTTTCCAGTTCACTAAAGAAGCAACATATTTAAGAAATTATAATACTCACCAAGAATAAATTAACAATCAACGCTCTGAAAGCAAGTTCAGTCACTGTCCGCACAAGAAATAAGGAAATAGTGGAAGTAAGCCTTTCTGTGAAAGAACACCTCTCTCTTACATGCTGTTTTGAGATATTACATTGAAATACCTCAGGGGCCAAGATCTAGCTCAGCAGCTTAAAAGTACCACCAAACGCATCAGCAATGTTTTTTTTATCTGATACCACTGTACTTGTGGCCATCAGAATGCAGACTTCATGATAGTCTGTACTTTCTGTGGACATTTCATGCATCTCATAGAAAGCTAGTACATTCATAGAGACACAGAATCATAAAATGGTTTGGATTGGAAAGGACCTTGAGATCATCTACTTCAAACCCCCATGCCACAGGCAGGGACACCTCACACTAGACCATGATGCCCAAGGCTCTGTCCAACCCAGCCTGGAACACCACCAGCCATGGAACATTTACCACTTTTTTGGGCAACTTGTTCGAGTGCCTCACCATCCTCAAAGTAGAGAACTTCCTTATATCTAACCTGAACTTGCCCTGTTTAAGTTTAAACTCATTACCCCTTTTCCTATAGCTAAAATCCCTGATGAAGAGTCCCTCCCCAGCACCCTTGTAGGCCCGCTTCACATACTGGAAGGCTGCTATGAGGTCTCCATGCAGCTTCTCTTCTCCAAGCTGAACAGCCCCAACTTTCTCAGCCTGTCTTCACAAGGGAGGTGCTCCAGTGCTCTGATCATCCTGGTGGCCCTCCTCTGGACTTGCTCCAAAAGTTCCATGTCCTTTTTATGTTGACAACACCAGAACTGTATGTAATACTCCGAGTGGGGTCTCAAGAGAGCAGAGTAGAGGGGCAGGATCACCTCCTTCAACCTGCTGGTCATGCTCTTTTTGATGCAGCCCAGGATACGGTTGGCTTTCTGGGCTGCAAGTGCACACAGCAGCCAGCTCATGCTCATTTTTTTATCGACCAATACCCCCAAGTCCTTCTCTGCTGGGCTGCCCTGAATCACTTCCCTGCCCAATCTGTAGCTGTGTGTGGGACTGCCCCAATCAAGGTGTAGGACCTGGCATCATTTCCTGAAACTGGCTTCTATTACCAGGTAACCACACAGTGGTCTGTGTAACATCTAGAAATGCAGCTTTAATAATACCTTGGTTGGAAAAATGATAACATGACTGCATTTAGATAAAGAAAGAGAAGAAAGAGGTGAGAGGGAAAAAAAAAAAAAACAACAAACAAACTTGCAAGAAAGAGAGAGGAACAGAAAAAAAAGAGAGTGATACCTGAGAGGGAAGAAAATTAATTGCTCTTCATTGAATATCGGCAGACAAGGAGAAACAGTTTCAACTTCTTCACTATTTCAGGTAGCTGGGAGGGAGAGATGAGGAATTTATATTTAGCTGAAGAAATACATTTCCCTAAGTGACATAAGGAAATTAATACATACCTACTTTTCTACTAACTTATGGTTAAATTGCCCTTCAGACACCTTCCTGTTAAAAATTAAATGCTCCTCAAGCATATCAACTGTTACACCAGTGTTTAGAAGCAATTTAGTGACTCAGCTGATAGGACAGCTGCAATAATGAAGGAAACTGCATTTCTGTCATTGATATATTTCATTGTGATATGCATAAGATTTCTATTCGTGAAGGGTTTGCTTCTGCAATTTTGCTTCAAATCTTCTATTTCAACTCTACAATACCTGGCAAATAATCAACTCTACGGTATGATTTGATTACACAAAGGGCCAGCACTATTTTCCTCAGCTTATATCTACTGTTTGAATTACAGTAACTTCTATTTTGGAACTAATTACATTTTCCATATTAACGCATCTCAAAATGTCTCTGCTCTGTCAGTCTGTTTAACCAGTATTGCACAAGAATACTTGGCCCTTGAGCCTAAAATTAGGTATATTTGCATGGCATTTTCTTCTGTTATTGCTATTGCACAAGTAATTCAGCTGCACTATGCAGCCAGATGTTAGAACATACTGTTGATCTATAACATTCTTGCCAAGTCAGGAATTCATAACCTGGAATCATTTTGAACAAATAAAGTACATAGAATCATAGAATCATAGAATCATAAAATCATAGAATCATAGAATAGGCAGGGTTGGAAAGGATCTTAAGATCATTTAGTTCCAACCCCTCTGCCATGGGCAGGGACACCTCCCACTAAACCACACCATCCAAGGCTATGTCCAACCTGATCTTGAACACCGCCAGGGATGGAGCCCAGCATCCCTATTGCCCCCCCCACCCCCGTATACTGGAAGGCTGCTATGAAGTCTCCGTGCAGCCTTCTCTTCTCCAGGCTCAACAGCCACAACTTTCTCAGCCTGACTTCATACAGGAGGTGCTCCAGTCCCCTCATCATCCTCGCGGCCCTCCTCTGCACTTGTTCCAACAGTCCCATGTCCTTTTGATGTTGAGGATACCAGAACTGCACACAACACTCCAAGTGAGGTCTCATGAGAGCAGAGTAGAGGGGCAGGATCACCTCCCTCAACCGGCTGGTCACGCTCCTTTTGATGCAGCCCAGGATACGATTGGCTTTCTGGGCTGCGAGCGCACACTGCAGCCGGCTCATGTTCATTTTTTCATTGACCAGCATCCCCAAGTCCTTCTCCGCAGGGCTCCTCGCAATCTCTTCTCTGCCCAACCTGGAGCTGTGCCTGGCATTGCTCCGACCCAGCTGTAGGACCTCGCACTCGGCATGGTTAAACTTCACCAGATTGGCATCAGCCCACCTTACAAACATGCCAAGATCCCTCTGGATGGCATTCCTTCCCTCCAATGTATCAACCGAACCACACAGCTTGGTGTCATCCGCAAACTTGCTGAGGCCACACTCAATCCCACTGTCCATGTCACCAACAAAGATGTTGAACAAGACCGGTCCCAACACTGATCCCTGAGGGATACTACTCGTTACTGGTCTCCAGCTGGACACTGAGTTATTGACCTTGCGTGCGGCCATCCAGCCAGTTCTTTATCCACCAACTGGTCCCCATATCAAATTGATGTCTATCCAACTTAGAGACAAGGATGCATGTGTGGGACAGTGTCAAACGCTTTGCACAAGTCCAGGTAGATGACATCAACTGCTCTACCCCTGTCCATCAGTTCTGTAGTCCCATCATAGGAGGCCACCAAATTGGTCAGGCAGGATTTCCCCTTAGTGAAGCCATGTTCTCTGTCATCAAGCACCTTGTTGTTTTTCATGTGCCTTAGCATGCCTTCCAGGAGAATCCACTCTAAGATTTTGCCAGGCACAGAGGTGAGACTGACTGCTCTGTAGTTCCCCGGCTCACTCATTTTCCCCTTCTTGAAAATGGGGGTTATATTTCCCTTTTTCCAGTCATCAGGATCTTCACCTGACTGCCATAATTTTTCAAATATGATGGACAGTTCATCTCCCTTTTTCATTTTTCTTTATTTCACTATTCAGTATCTTTATTTTAAATGCCTGGTTTGTGGGGATGAAGGTCCATAAAATAAAATGCTTGTGTCCTGCTCTCACTGTGCTTACATCTTCTGATTTGCAGAAGGTATAATTTTGCTCTCATTCAAATAGTTCTTTTCATGTTTACTTCTACTTGTAAGATAAGTGGTTGTTATAAAACTATCTGGAGAGAATTGTGGTGGCTTTACCTCTCACAGCTTAAAGGACTTCAGGATTTGAAGTGGCTAAGCTCAGATAACCACGCCCCAAAAGATCTGATTCTCCTTCTTGTAGTCCCATCTCAATTATTCTAATCCAGAAAACACCTAAAGGAAGGGGTTTTTTTTGTTGCCTTTTATGGAACCTTGTTCATGTTTTCTGCTCATGTGCATTAAATTTTCTTCATCCTGGATACCTTCTCAGTCCTTTTGCCTTTCTACTGCATGCTTCAAGGTCTCACCTCACTCCATGTCTACTGTCATTCCCTTTGTGAAAAGGGACAAAACCTCAGGGGCCCAAAAAGACTTTCTTTCCCACAGATCAACTGTTCTAGTTTTTATTTTCTACCTCCTTCTCTCCACCTAGTGCACTACCAGTGCAGATTGCTTGAGTTGCACGCCATCATCAGGCTGTCAGCTGAAATTATAATGAGCTCAGGCTGAAGTTGCATCCACCTGCCATTTACAATGTAGATTAGGTTTTTTTAATCCTGGAGCCTTAATTCATGTGTCTTTGGGCAAGGGCTAGCCAGCAGTGGAGGCACGTGTGCAAGTTACCTCCTAACTTCTGGAAGTGCTGGCTGCTGTGTACAGCCTGCTGAGGGCTTTCATTCCAACAACAGCCTGGGTACCCAGGCTGCACCAGCATGTCTCCATGTGCAGGCTGCAAAACAAACTACACAAGCCAAGAAGGTTCATGCTATGTTAGCTAATGAATATCCCAGTTGGCAGTATCCATTTCTATCATACTTCCTTCATGAACACCTGGGATTTACTGTCAACTAAGGCAAGTGTTTTCGGTTTTAATGAATCTGATAGCAATTAGGGAGAATGGAAAATGAATTAACACTTCACATGTCCACTACAGATAGTTTCCTAGAATAAGGTGGAATGCAGGAGGAGGCTCTTCCCAGGAAATCTAAAGATGATGTAATGACATCAATTATATTAGACATTATGGTGGTTTATATTTATATTTTATATTTATATTACTCTTTTACATGACACACGCTATATAATATCTATGTAAATCATAAACCCTATATCAGAGTCCACCATCGAATGTAAAAACACAAATATATTTTTATAATCTTCAGCATTACATAATTGGCACGTATATGGCATATAGCCTTTTTATCAGCACATATCACAGACACAGTCTTTTTTTGTGATTACAGAAGTACATGAATTATAATTTACTGCTGCTAAACATATGAGATTAATTTGCTGCAGTATAATGAAAAAATTTAATTTTGAATAGAAATCTGATAATGGAGATAGTTGAGTGTTTCTCAGTTTCCAGGATCTTCAGAACCAAACATCACATACAGCAATTTTATTTGAGGTTGATGACCAGTTCCATTTGTCATCTACAAGAAGTTGATTCCATCAGTTTTGTATTGTTTTGAATCACCAGATGGCACTTTTCCCTGCTCTAAAGACTTACCATCTGAGTGTGTAGGAGTTAGATCTGGGAGAAACATTGCCAGCTGAACTGAGACACTGTATAGATGTCAAGTGGCTCACCAGTAAGAAGTTCTTGTCTTATTTCAAACTCTCTCTTTAGCTGAAAATATTCCTTCCCAAATTAGTTGCTGTAGACAAGCTATGTCTACAGAAGTGGGAAAAAAAAGAATTTAAAATCCCCCACTTTTGTCAACACATATGCACTGCCCAGGGACATTTTTTAAAGGCATTCTCTCACATTCCCCACAGGACTATATTTATAGCAGCACTTCCAACTTGAATAAAAAAATATTGACAAAATGAAATGAAACTGTGTTGAAAAGATTCTCCACTTCTAAGTACTGTTATAATTGTGCTACTTCTATTCCTTCTTATGCTCTTCAAGTAATTTCTCTCCCTTGTTTCCATGTGCAACCCACAAGAAGACAACAAAAAAATCAGAAAAGTATGCAGCTATGGCATGGCAAGAGCTCTCAGTGAAGCACAATCATGATTCATTATCATCACATACTAATGGAGTATCTCAGTGGAAACACCATAAAGCAATGTTTAAACATCACGCAGTGATTGTTTTTTAATATCTGTAACTACACTGCACACTGCACACAAATCTTTCACTCTCCTGCTTTCTTCTGTTATGTGGGTCAAGCACAGTGCATTCTTTCTCTGTGACCGGGGAGAAGAGACAGGCTCATTTGTTTCTTTTTCCCCTCAATTTCTTTCTACCTTCTAACTGTTTAAGGGGATGAGGAGTTGTACAGCTAATCAATTTTGTGTAACAATCTGAAAAACAGTTTTTTAGACGAGAAGTTAAAGGAAGAGGAATTTTCCTCATATTGAAACTCCATTAACGTTGCATGCAGCATCACAAAAAATCACTTATTCAAACACGACTTCTTTTTGTAAGGATTCAGGGACTTCTATACCATTACTCTGCAGGAGTACCTTTCTGTTATTTCATTCTATTTGTATGAACGGGGAAGTGACTGCTTTTACTGTTGAACACTTACCATAGCTAAGTTCAACACGAGGATGGGACTGTGCGAATATACACTGGGTCCCAGTCACTGGTGAAAATCAAAATAGTACTTTTTTTTTTTGAGCTCACCAATTTTTTTTTTCATAGATAATTTGTGAATAACTTTTCATGTAGATTTATTGAGAATCATAAAATAAGCAAATTCAAATTAAAAAAAAAAAAAAGTGCAAAAATACCCATTGCAAACAAACATGAAAACTGTCACCACTAACCAGTTTTGTGATTTTTTGTTTTGCAGTTTGACCCAGTTAAGTCCATACTATTATTATGTGGTAAGACATCACAGTGCTTCTGTCATCAGAAGAGCTGTGAAGATGACAGCCAAAATTCTGGCCTCTAAGCCATCAGCCTGCTCTAATGAAATCAAAGACAGCTTTGCACTCAGTTTTGAGCTCAGTAAGCAAAGAATTAGACCTTTAGTCTTTAAGGTTTAATAACAGGGATGACAAAAGCAGCACCAAGAACCACCAGGCTATCTTCATGAAATAAACTCAGTAAACTTTTCTCCAAATTAATGTATAATAAGCCATTGCAAAACCACTACTGCACTAACTATTGGCAAAACTGTTTAGGTTGGTTGGAGGTTTTAGAGGGGCTGTTATATATGAAAAGCAGAATTGGAAATTACTTTTGCATTTGCTTCAGTCTAAGGAATCTAATAAATTTTAAAGTGCCCGCTGCTAAAAGGAGGCACAGGACACCCAGTTCTGAGGTTGCAAAAGATTGAAACAGTTACTTGTGCCAAGGAAGTATACACCCACACTTCTGGCTTTAAAGCAGCCCTTCATTCTTTATTATAAAAATCTATGGCACTGCAGAAGAATCAGCTGTTTAAGTGCTCAGCAAGGCTGAAAAGCCTTCATTCCATAGCTCGGTTTCATGCTGAGGGCTTACGTGTGGCTGCCCTCCCAAATCCTTATGAAAATAGGACGTTTATCATGAAGATCTGTTGTGAAAGTAAAATTGATATTCCATTTATAAATTACGTGTTGCTTCAGAACAAATGGGATTAATGCTCCCTGTCAGCCCAGGCTCTAGTCTTCATTCCCACGCATACTGCCACAGCAGTCATCCACCCGGACTGCTGCCCCAGCTATGTCCAACTTGACTTCAAATCTTCTCCTGCCCTCATTCATCTTTTTCCATACTAGCTGTGATCTTCTTGAGCATCTTCAGGCACTTCAAATACTTTGCTTGCACTCTTTCGCACTGTCCTATCGTTCCTCCAGCTCACATAGCCGCAAAACCACTTTCAGCACACCCGTTACTCTATCTCTGATGCACATTCTGCATCCATCAGTCCCAAAATCTGACCTGAGCTACACTGATGCTTCACTTTCTTTAAATTTTCTCTTTAGAAGATCTATCTTTGACCTCTGTTTTCTCAGAAATGCTGGCAAAATACATGAATAAAAAATGTCAATCAAATCTATAAAGTCTGACAAGACTGGGGAGTGTCACCACTCAGTCATTAATCCTTGTTATAACTTTTTAGGAGTAGACAGAATATTTCTTCTTAAAAATGCTTCACACTCTTTTGTAACTATATGCTAGGTAATCATTAAAAAGCCACTAGCAAATATTGTGCAACATGCAGTGGTGCGTTGACTTGCCTTGCATTTAATTAGTCAATTAGTTTTGCATGGATTATCACAATAATCTAGAACTACCTATTGCTACTAAGTAAAGCTAAAAGGAAATAGGAAAAATTACACATTACCTGGCAGAGAGCTGCTGTCCAAGACAATAATCTCAACTTGATAGATACAGAGCCTGTTCAGTTTGAACATTTAAAGACTCTCTGGAGACCTGATTGGCTGATTATCACACATGATGTTTATACAGTTTATTTTGTGTGACCAATTGCCAAACCAACAAGCATCTCAAATTACTAAGGTGCAAGAGGTTACGGTGGAGCTCAATATTCAGAACACAATCTCACAGAAAGCTATCCTTGGTTTATAAATGTTATGTTGCCTGTTTGGGGTTTCTTTCCCAGTTCCTTTGTCTGACATGTAGGATTTTTACTTACCATCCTCTGTGCCTATTTATATTTAAAATGAGCCTTTAAAGTGAGTGCTAATATCTGGAGACACCTGAACATAGTTTGTGCCTAATGCCACAGGAGCTCAGCATGTACTGAGATGGCTGGGTGTGAACATGCCTTTTAAAATGTATAGCAAGCTAAAATCTGCATTAATATGATTTTGTTCAGCCAATTAAAAATGCAATAAAAATGCTCTAAAGATCATCAACAAAAGCTTAAAAGCAAAATTGGAGACACTCAATGCAACTAACGTTGCAGAAGTCTAATTTTTTTTCTCATTTGAATAAAATTGTCCAGCAACTAACAGTAAATATGCAATTAACTTGGACTTTTTTAGACTGCTCCATTAACAGGCATAGTAAAATACTGCATTAGGCTTCATGGAGTAATTAGAAACTTCTTTGTATTAATAAGCAATGCTATCCACTACATTATTTAAAAAGCTGCATTTGGCTGGAGGAAATGCAGAATTTGCTTCAGAGCCACAAAAATTATTTCCTATTACTTCTTAGATTTTACAGAGACTCACCATTTCTGTATAGGAAAAAAAGGAGTCATCTGCAATACTCATGATAAAACATGTGCATATATAAAAGGCAAGTTGTACCTTAGATCAGATCATAAATTCACTCAAGAATTACGAGCAAAATGCTTTTATAAGTTCACATCAAAAGCCTTTCCTTTTTAACTGCAAAAGTGACCTTAACTACTTTGTTAGAAAAGCAAACAAAAAGGTATATGTGTCCTTACAATTGTTTTTTTTCTTCAGTCTCACACACCATACTTGCCTTGACCCAATAAATGCTGGAAAGGATGAAACACATGGCTAAATGAAATGCGAAAGCATTCTGATGGCTCAGGTTAAAAAAATTAAACGTTTTCTTGTCCAAGTTGTTCACTGTGCAACTGATATCAAAGCCTCAAAGCTCTTAAAAGTGCTTTGTTTGGGATTTCTAGGCAGTCTCTGGGAAAGATTTTGTGGGCAAACTGCTGTTACTTTCAGTACCCACCACTTAGAATACTCAAATGGAAAGAAGAAGTTTTTTCAATGAATTTCTTAGTTTATCTAAGAATATTGATGCCTAATGATGATTTGCATTTCTAAGGCCTGTGGCAATCTCACATGTAAAGTGAGACAAGCTCCAGAACTACTGGAAGCACACCCAATATGAGCATTGCTTAAAGTCCAGCCAAATCATAAGAAAATATTATCATTTAATTGATCTCTGCAGTATCTGAAACTTTAATTTGAATCTGAAATGCTTCCTTCAGGAAGGATGAAATACACTGGAGATAATATGTTGCAGTGATACATAAGCCTCTAAAGCCAAACTGTGGGGAGGACTATTTGCAAGTGGCCTCCTCAGCACTGAGAACAACAGCAGGAAGGGAATGTGTTTGCTGACAGGAGCACATAAGAAGAGGACCAAAAAGGAAGTAAACAAGGGTTGCTGAACTCTAACAGGGACCCTGAGGTGACAACAACACTGTGTTTCCTATTATTGGAGAGAAATAGGAAGCCAGGCATTGTTCGTGCTGGACACCCTCGGTTAGATTTTGACAACTTGCGTCTGGTCCTGGGTACAGCTTCTCACATGTCAGCAAAGCTGCTCCCTCCCGCCGCGCCCTTCAGTGGTGGGCCCTTCCTTCCACAGGATCCTCATCCCACCCCAGCAGGGGAAGAGAAAATCACCTCTGGCCTTGAGATTTCTGCATCCATGAAAAGCAGCGACAGAAAGAGGGATTAACAGCAGGTAGCACTGTGCTGTCCCTAAAAGGTGAGCCCACAGCTCTAGGTATGCTGACTGCATGATCAACACAAGCAAGCACAGCACAGCAGCACCTCGGCATCACGGCAGCAGACCATAGCTGCCTTTTGTCCATCCACTTCAGAAAGCAAACACAAGGGCTTAAATCTGGGTATAAACTGAGGCTGATCTTCTAAATTCAGAGAACTGACCATCAGGTAGAAGGTCAGAGCTAATGCTAAAGAGTGCCTCTGAGTGACAGAGCTAATTGGCACAGGGCACACCATCGGCAGGCACTTGGCCTGCAGTGCACTGTCAGTTTGAACTTGACAAAAATAAAAGTTAATGCTGTCTTGGACCATTGTCTGTAAAAACATAGAAATACCAAGAGGGCTATTACTCAACTCACCATACGAAACTAATCTGGCAGCATATTTCGTGAATAATGGCAGTGGGTTTTTAAATATAACATGAATACAGCTACTGGAGAGATCCTCTGAGATGGCTGCATAAATGTAGTTACTTTACTCCACCTTGCTGCCCACTCATATATAGGCACATACTTAATTTAACTGTTTCTTCCTGGAAGAGTGCCAGACACCAGAAAAAGGCTAGGTTTTCCTCCAGGCTCATGAGCTTAAATTGCTAAAATTGAAGTTCACCATAACCATTTAGTATGGATGTCAATATGAACTTCAGCTCACATTTGCTACTCATTAACATCTGTTTCAGTACATTTGTTTACTAATAGACACTTAAAGAATAACCTCTTTTGCAGACAACCAAGTGAAATCATTAATATTACAGCACATTTTTTCCTTCAGTCACAGTCCAAGGATATCGATTTTCTTGAAAGAATGCTTTACATTAGCAGTGGCAATGGCAATAGTACTTAAAGCTACATAGCATTTTGGTTTGAGGTTTGGTCACAAACTGTTTTCTGCTGGTGTGACTTTATAATTTCTTTGTCTAATCCCCTGCAAGACCTCAGATATTGGGTGACAATCCCCATTTCTCCTGTTTTCTTACCAATATATTCTTCTAGCATTCCACATTTTAGGGAAGATTTAAGTTTGTAATCAAGCTCTGCAAGATATTCTTTGGCTTACACATGATTTGTGACTTCTGATTTAAGGGAGGAAGGCATCACAACCATATTTAGATATAAACATATATCTACATGTGACCTGGATACCTATGCTCCACTTACAGGCAATGGGCAGAAATGAACTTCTGGTACATATCTCTCTGACCTGTTTTTGACATCTAAGCTGTAATGAAATGATATGTGGCCTACAAGTGCTTATATCTCTCCATTATATAAAGTGAGTCTAGATAAGTTGCTCAATTATAGATACCTGTGCTACTGAACTCTGCATTTCAATGAACCCAGCCCTATATCTTGGTATTGCAGGGGACTGAAAATAGTGACCCAGTTCTTTATTCCAGTCCAGTGTTTTTAAATCTTAAATGTTTTGGGATAGGTAGAAGGAAGGGTTTCATGTTTGTTTATTAACTTCTACAAAATAAGAAAGTGAGAAATATATGTTCTGGATCCTAAACATGTTCTTTCCATCTTTGAAATAGATCCACATCTTAACAGCATAGTGTTGAAATATGAAATTTTGTAATCTTTTTTGTATTGCTGAGAAAAATATATTCAGTTCAGCTGAGTAATGAGTCTTGGAAAAGCATGTGCTGCAATGCCCATATTTTGTTACCGTGTTTGTAAAATGTGCAACTTAGTATTGTTGCACTACAAACATTTTTGTGGCTATCATGGCTGCATAGGAAAAAATCTGTGGAAGGTACAGGTAAACTATGTCATGCTGTATATACATACCACAGAAAACTAATACTATCCTTTTTGAAAGTAAACCTAAAAGCAAATCACTGTCTTGACAGACAAAAAGCAGGGACAAATCTCTTAAATGCAATTTTAATTCACAACTTACTTAACTAAGTCACTGCATAAACCATCCAATTAAAACTTGCAACAAAACTCAGTTCCTTACAGAACAACCTAAAGGGCAGCTTACCTTATGTAAAAACTAGACAGTTGCCCAGAGATGCAGAATTGAGGGGGCAGAATTTTTAGAGCAAATTTGCAACTACACTGATTAAATAGCTAATAAGACATTAATTTTTATAACATATAAATATTTTGTCTCATATTTTTCTGGAATTTTGTGAGGCTGTATTCCATAATAGCTGAATATGTGGCATTCTAAAATTCTATAAAAATGCCTGGTATTAGAGATGATTTCTTGCGAATGCTGGAGTAGTGGCAGCAGAATACATTTTACTCAAGTCAAGAAAGTAGATAGGGCTGTCTCTGATGATGCATATATGCATCAGGGACTGCTCAAAACTGACCATAGAAACAGTAGCTTTACCACAGATACTGCCAAGTCATTTTGAATAATCTCAAGAACTACATAGTAGATCTCTTTGAGGAAAATAAAGGCAATATCAATTTAAAACTATTGTCTGTGAATTACTTAAAATGTATTATTCAGGCGTGAAGATTTTTTTTTACTTACATAACTGCAGATACACCAGAGCTTGAGTAATACGATATGCCGTAGGGTGTGACAGTGCACAAGTTTGAGTGTGTTAGGAATGAAGAAAATGCCAATCTGAAAGGTATGTTACATATCACATTGCCCAACACGTGCCTTTTGGGCTGGTTCTTGCCTTATTCTCCTGTAAGCACTCTCTACAGTTGTTAGCATCAAGGCATACTTAGGAGTGAATGGAGAAGACTACAAGGAACCATGAACAGACAATGGCAGGACCAGATCTGCTGTACCTGGGCAATATGAAACACAGATTATCCCACCTGTCTCCAAAACGGCAGTAACTCTCCTCTCTTGTACACCACCTTCCAAAATGAACCAGACACACTGGTGGGTTAAAAACTGCCTGTGCACAAGTTGCAAGCACACAGGCTAAAGAGAAATACCAGTAGGTTCTTTCTCACCGCCTGTAGTTTACAACTTATTACAATGGCACTGTGGTGAAAACACATGCTCCCCCACCAATCCCTTGGTCTGTCCACCCTCCCCAATGGTGAGTGCTGCTTCAGCCCACTCCACTAGGAACGCTCACTGCCCTACCTCCCCTCTTCCTCCCTAATCCCCAACCTCTTCAAAGGCTGGCAGTCTCGTCCCTCTAACAGCTCTAGTAACTTAAAAACATACCAGCATACTAAGTCCAAGGTAAGGAAAAACTACTCTGTAACTGACTTAAGGTTTATTCACCACAAGTCTGATATTTCATGTTTCTCCTGGTGCCTTGATTTCCCTTCAGTCGTTCTCACTATATTGTATTTAAATGTATCTATATAAAGATATAGATAATTGAACGCAAAAGAATGCAATAGAGGGAACAGGATGCTATGAGGACATTGCAAAATATAAGTGAAAAGGAAAATGAGCTTGAATGAGTGGCACTACTGCGTGTACTGGCACCTTAATTTTTAATGGCATACGACTTGTGAAAGCCTGTAACTCTTAGCTCTAACTTAAAAAAATCTTTGTTGCTGCTGCAATTATTATGTTGAGCAAAAATTATTTGTTTCCAGCCTCTAAAAAAATGTAAGATGGTCCTCAGCTTGAAAGTTTATGATTTATATACAGATATATAAATTGCCAGATGATGTATTATATTTCTGGAGGTGCACTCAGCTTTTCAGCCAAATTTAGACCATGATTAAGGAAGGCATTTAAAATGAGTAAGCAATAAATGTAGGTGAATATTATAGTGGGAACATGACAGTTGTACTTGGGTATATACTACTTGAGCATATAAGCATAGTGATAAAAATATTCAGCAACTGATAATTTTGTTTAAAGACAAGAAGGAGATATAACTCATAGTGATTAAAGAGTGTAGTATAATATCTTTCTATTTTGCCTAAAGGGGCAACTATGCTGGCAGCAGCTTTCACCCCTGAGGGCTCAACTCTTGGCTGTAGCTTCTACCAGGGTAAAGCAGGTTTATTTTTATGAGCAGAAATCCACACAGATCCTGCCAACTGAGGCTCCTCAGGAGACAGATAAATTTTATGCAACTCCCAACTGGCCTGAATACCAAAAGAGCAGCAACTTTCCCTTACTGCTCACTTTTCTTTTTTGCTCTCTGGACTAATTAGCTTCTTTCTAGCCACCCTGAGTATGTCTATTTGAGATAAAACCAACACTTTTAGCTACCACAGGTAAAAGATTCAGATCAATGTGCAGGTTCACTGTGGCTCTACCGCAGCTATTTTGTGCATGCATGTTTTTTCAAGATGGTAATCTCAGAAGTAACACAAAATGCCTCTCAAAAGTCAACCCACGGTCCACAACAGAACTGCTCAACCTGCTCTAAGACTTATGCTGCATTTTAGCATTGAAACTAAAGCCAGTGCTCTGACAGCACTGTGCATTCCCTCCAGTCTGAGGCACTGAGGGGTTTTTAGGTAGCTCATGCTACCATGGCTTTCCTCAAAAGCAGGGCAGAAAATGAGTTACTGGATTGCTGGACTGCCTGAGAAAGTCCAGCAGCCTGACAACTTGTATCATGTTCCTTTCTTTCTTTCTCTGCTTTCAAGACCTTACATCTTCTCACTCCTGTCACCAACCTCCTTACTCCTGCTTCAAGAATCATTGCAACACCCTTCAAGACAAGAAATTACCAATTCTCTGAAGGGAAAAAAAAAATAAACAAAAAACTTTTTCCATAAGCTTTTTTCCTTTTAGGACAAGAGATAGTCTCTCGTGATTCCCATTTGCTGCAGAAAGCAGGCGGCCCACTTCTATTCTCAGCAGGGCCCAGATAAACAGTTCTACTAGATGAAGAAATAAACAGGGATTCCCTCTGGCAAGGTCAGAGGAGCAGATGAAAATGACCCTGGTAGCACGAGTTCAACCAAATACTAAAGGTTCCATGTTCACTGGGGTTTGGTTAAATAATTCAGGTCCAATCTTTCAGGAACACAAATACAAACCATTCCCTTCTCAATGGGGTAACAGAAACAAACACACAAAGTTAATGAACCCAGCAGGGATTGACCAAACAGTTCAAACCCCCCTTTGGAGCAGCAGGACAGCTTCGAAGCAAACAACCTTAGCCACTTGGCACTGGAAAACAGAGCCTGCTCTGCTTGGTTGATTGAGTGAAAACTTCCTTGATTTCAGAAGTCCTTCATTCTTTAGAGGTTTAAATTTACTATGAAATACTGACTAAAGAATCATCCATTCAGATCTGACAGTTCAAATGCTAAGTCAAAGAAATGGCACTAAAATGGTTTCTCCAAGCATTCAATTCATTTGTTTTCATACTGCGTCCAGATTCCACATCTCCTCACACTCCCTTACTGCCAACATTCAGGTTTCCCTCCTTCAGTCCCGTGCTTTCTTCACACTTTTCTCCTTGCATGAAACACTCTTTTTAGCTGGCAGTATCCATTACTCCTTCTATGCACCTGGTCATAGAAGTGTTCCAAAAGAGTACAAAAGGATCAGACGGAAAATACATCCACATGCATATACGGTACTTTTGGCAGATCAATATAAAGTGTAAGTGCCATAGTGAAGAGGATGTATGGACAGAAAGAAGGAAAGAACAGAAGAATTTTCAACTACCTTATTAAGGTTAAAACCATATTCTGTATCCTCAATAAAACACTGTTCAGTATTCTATAAAAAACCTATTCTATTAGACCAGCAATTTAAGTATAATAATTTAACATTAAGCTTGGACACGGCAACTACAATAGCTTTGCTAATTTTTCAGGAAATAGCTACAAGAAAAGAAAAATATCATAGCCTCATAGCTAAAATACATTTGCATTGAGAACAATAAGCATTAAATCATCATTTTATGCACACAATATTTCAGCAATGCCAAGGTATATCCAGAAGTGCAAGTTGATTACCTAGTTAAGCAAGAACATCTTGCTTCATTAACACCTTTCTATGCTACCACATTCAGAAGAAGAGCCTATTTTAACTGTGGAAAGGAATGCTTTTGTATCCCATTACATCATGATCACAATATGACCGCATTTTCCTGGTTGCGTGAAACAATCAGCTTTATCATTAAGCAAAACAGTGAAAGCCACTATTATTTTTTTAATTACAGAAATAATGCTGAGCTGGAAACAGTCAATTGGATCAAAATTCTATATGCATTTGGGTGCTACTGGACTCAGACACATACCTGTGACATATTCTCCCTTCATATGTTGGAACTCCTTTTTCATGACACATATGAGAAGGAGTCACCTGTGCACATACAGGTCAACTTGACAGACTGCACGCTGCAGAAGAGCTTCATGGCATTGTACAAGCTGTAAGTAAGGAACAATCCCCTTTTCACCCACTCACTGCTAAAGCACCTGAACAAATCCATCCACAGTCCACACTGCCTCCCACTGAGGTGACAGGCCACCGTTACTCAAGGTGATGGTTTTAGCCTTTATTTAATTTTGCAATGTTAAGCGTAATGGCTTGAATGCATCTTATTATTTGAAAAGTATTTCTGTAATTCAAGATATTCTCAATCACCAAGCTAAACCATGACTATAAAACTCAACATTTGCCTTTTATTTTCAAGGCTGCAATATTACGCTTGAGAACTGTAGTGCTCAACAGTTTGTTATTTTTTTTCTCATATGTCACTCATTACTTTATTAACATCTTGTTTGATGGATATATTGTGCACAACAGCACTGCCTAGAGTGCATGCCCATTTTGTGTACAACTTTTCATCGACAACAAAAAACTTGTTAATGGCCTACAGTTAACACACAGAAATAGTAAAGGCAAAGGTCAACATTCTCTCAACTCCCTTCTAAAAATAAAATCTGAAGACAACTAAAACCCACTCTGAATGAAAATATGACATACTGTTCCACTTCTGCTGGCTTGGAGGTATTTGCCTCTGTGAAATTCCTCAATAACATTTCCTCACATTAACATCTCTTTCCCTTTAACTCTGTTTTCACCTTCCAAATTTATAATTTTTTAAAGCTAGGGTTTTTTTTTTTTATAATCATAACACCTGAAACACAAAATTAAAAAAAAAAGAAGGGTAAGGAATGTAAACATACATAACTATAAAGATAAAAATAGCATAATAATATATAAATACTGGTTACTATGGAGGAGCATCATTTGTGCCATATAAAAGCTGTCCTATAAGAAAGCCTGTCTCCAACAGTTTCCAGTTTTAGCGTAGAAAACACAGTATGCCAGTAGAATGAGCAAAGTAGAATAGTAACTTGATACTTTGAGGTTTTTATTCTAATAAATGGGGAGAAAGAAAATGCTCTCACAGAAAGAAAATCGAGAAGAGAGGCCAGACAAGACAGATGAATTAAAGTATTTGGGAACAGAGAAATCGTTTTCATAATCATTATGAGAAATAATTTCCATCCAAACTAATTGGGCACATCAAAGAAGTAATCCAAAAGACTTGACTAACTGTGTCTTGAGAAGCAGTCAAAAGAGCCTCTTCAGCCATTACTGGGTGCAAACCATGAATAACCCCTTTTAACCCAGTAGAGCTCCATGAGAGGAAGGGAGCTCAAGTTTGGACTTGGAATCACAGCAAGGACATGACAATCAAGCAAGACTGAAATATTTGGCAGTGAGAAAACACCACAGTATTTTTGGTCTCAGTTTTAAATGCTTTTCCTGTATTTCTCTACCTCATGTGAGTTTTGCTCTTATATTCATTAGGTTTGCTTATAAACCTCTTTCACTAGTCTAATATAGCTAGAACTGGAACAGACTATGCACAGTGCTCATGATGCTCTAGAGTTGTTATGTATGAATGAGAAAATAAGCTAAATTGAAATAAAGCACCCTCATATCCAGCATAACTACATCAAAACATCTTTTTTTAGAGAACTACATCAGAAAAGCATGAGAACAAGAAATACTTTATGCCTTCAGCCAACATAATTATATCTGAACAAGAAAACAGGATCTTCTTTTTTCTTATTCTTCACAAATATAATACATATCTCACACTTTGTAAATACAGGCTATTATGACATATTCTTTTCTACCTAGTTTCCTTAAATATATAACCCAGAGGTCTCAAAATACACAAGCTTTTTTTCATTCCTTGCGGAAATCTTATGTCGTGGCTTCTAATCAGGGACTGTTGAGTCCCCTGCTTTGCCTTTTGTAGTGCTGATAAGAAGGGAAAGAGCTGCCTAATGGAAGACAGGGACTTAGGACAATTCTTCAGGGCAGAAAGGAAGCCTTTAGTTTAATGCTATGCACAAATGACTGTAAAAATGTACGTCCTAAAAAAGCTTTGGTAATGGGGCGACAGGCCCATTGCCTTCTTCAGCTTCCAGCACCAATTTCCCTCCACAGCCTATTCTGTCCTCTCCAGCTGCTCCCAGATGCAACCCCTTCTTTAGCCTGCTAGAGTCTCTGCCCTAGGCACATTTTTTCTGTATCTGGAAACAGTCTTCAGTTCCAGTTTGTAGTTTATAGCTAACCAGTTTCCATTTCTATCATCAGCAGGAGGCGCTGCTGAGAACTCAGGGTCCAGCACCCAGTTTCAGACAAACCCAACATGGAACAGCATGAAAAAGCAGTCAACTTCTACAAAAGATTTGTTCAATGGAGAGTGTACTCAGCAAAGGCAGAATTTTCACGGAATTTAACATGTAAAATTCTGTCAGGAAATCAGACACCAACATTCCCATGGGGAGCACACTTACATCATTCAGATGGGGTTTTTTCTTTCTTTTCTGAAACTGCACCAAGGTGCTAACTACAGGAGCTCAATTTAGCAATTGCAACTCCATGAAAATGGCATTTTAATTCAACAGCATGGTGAACTGTTGGGACACCCTAAATTTTAAGGTTTCCAATTTCCACCTCTCAATAAGGTCAGCAGAGAAAAGCAGCTATGTCTCTTAAAAGCCAAGTTATTAAAGCTGGTAGTTTGAACACAGTCCTGTGTCACTTAAAAAATTCTAACCTTCACTGCCAAATATTTATATAATTATTCCAGAGAATTAAAAAAAAATGCCACAAAGCACTTAATTTCTAATGTTAAAAACCTACTCTAATACAATTGATTTCAAAAGCATTTGCTGAGAGTAAACACATTCCCCTATCTGCAATACTAATCAAATACTAATCAAATACTAATACAGTAGGAACTAATTCTCTTTAAAAAATCAAATATGCATTTGCATATATGCTTTTGCCATTTTTTTTCAGCACAGAAATAGTAAGTTCTTTTTTTGTTTGTTTCTTAACAGTTTTAGTATGGTAAAATACATATTTCTTCTCAGAATTTCTTGAATTCAGAAAACAAGCCCTGAGAAGTACAAGTCTGAAGTTGACACTATAAATCTAATACAGAGATAAATTAGATTTCATCTTTTTTTGTTTGCTTTTTGCTTGTACCATAGACTGCAAGACTAGTCTAAGTGATGAATTCCTAATATCTTAATTAATCTATTTCTGTGGCAAGAAAAAAAAAAAATCATTTCTAGCTTTGGGACGATGTAGTTCTGTTTTGTAGCTAATTTTACTAATGTCTATTTCATGGAACACATGCAAAAAAGCAACGTACATCATTGCATTATCATTACCACCACTGTAGTGAAAACAAATGAGAACACTTCTTTGATGCCAAACATATTTCGAACACCATTACAACTCTTTGTCATATGTGCTATGCCTAAGTGCCAAATGGGAGCGCTGCCAACAGTTTGCTATCACTGAGGTCATATGATGGGAGGGCACTAGACAATGGTCATGCTTGAAGCTGCAGCAGGTGTCTGCTAGCTGGCATGGGAAGATTAGCTGCTCTAAATGGACCAGGATTTTTAAAAATATATAAGAATAAGAAAAGCCATGAAATACAGATGTTCTGAGCCATGTGCAACATGCTTTCTGAATGGTCCCACAGCGCCTTGATCATCACCTACAGCTGAATCCTTCACTGAAATACCTTGAAGAGAGATAAAAGTGAAATAACTATCAAGCTTGCTGCCAAAAAAATTGAAAAGTGCTCTTTTAGGGGTACAAATGTTCATGCTAGAAGAAAGCAAACACTGCTTAAACAATCCTGAACATCTGGGCAATTCCAGTCCATGGAGATTTATGCTTTGACCATTAAAATCATGGGCTTCAAATATCTTTCCTTGTAACCATATGAAAAGAATATCAAATCCACCTATTCTGAAATATCCCAAATCAATAGTTCACTTAAAAGTACAAGTTTCCTACAGTCTAAAGTTATATAGCCAATTCTATATAATTTACACTACGATTCAGAGCACTGCTGTCTTGTTGGGTGGAACCAAAATACATTCAATATTTCACACTCAATTGACACCAAGTTAAAAGAAAATGCATCAACAGCTACGTTTAAAAAAGGAATATAGCAGGCTTTAGTTTGTACTCTAATGCCTCTTGATTTTGTGAATTAACATTAATTCAATTTCTTAAGATCTTGAGTCTTACAACCACAAAGGAAAAGAGTACATCATGCTAAGGCCCCATTTTTTTCCATTAATTTTCCTCCTTCAACTGGGGGAACTTTTTTAATTGTCCTAATTATGTTAATATCCGTTTAGAAATGCTTATTCAATTTTTATCAGCAAATGTTCTTAATGCTCTGATTACATATTACTGCAAGTGTCATGAGACAGGAAAGCACCATGTCCAGAAACCAAAAACATATTAGTATGTAACTGGGGGGTTGAACCTGAAGATAACAAATAAAGGAACTACTTAAAGACACTGCATTAACTAAAAATAAAAATATAATCAACCAAAGAACGAGCTGATGATAATTAATCTCCCTCCCCAGACACAAATATAATGAATTAAAATCTTGAGATTACAAGATTAAAAAAAAGCAAACAGAGACACTTCCTAGTTTGTCAGCCACCATGACCTGGTTAGCTAGACTTTTGCTCTTCCATAAAAGTTTAACATTATTTTGAATGCTTGACTGTAAGACCAGCAGCTATAAGAAGTATCAGAATTATGTGACATTATAAAATCAAATAGAGCTCTCCAGTCAGTTTGTCCAACACCCTCTATTCCTCAAGCCATGGAATATTATCTCCTTACTCCTATATCCCAATTACTTTTGTTTGAATACTGCAAACTTTTCTTCAAAAGTTCCAAGATTCACAATAAAATTATGGAAGTTGGCACAACAGCTCACAAATACACGCAAGGCAAGGAATGCAGGTTTGGACTGAGATGTGTATGTGGGATGTAGCCTGTTTCTCACTTTCATTTGATACAAACCAGTTGGTCAATGAGGTCCTATTTTCCTATTTAACCCACTGCCTAGTGCTCTGCAAACATGAGGCCATGTATATTACATGAAGAGATGCAGAAACTGGTAACACCCTCTATTAATGATTAATAGCTATGACCTAGCCATTTTTTAATAAAAATAAAAAGATAATTACATTTTCATAATTATACCAATCTGGAACATAAAACTCACTTAACAGCATAGATTATTAGCCTAGCCCAAGAACATTCTTCTTTTCTTGATCCCCACACAAGAAAATGGAGAGCTTTAACTCTGGCAAATGGTGTAAGAGATACAAGTTAATTGAGAATTATATTCAGATGCCATCTTTTCTAAAAGCAAACATCTCAAGAAAAATGCAACACTGCAAAATCATCATGTGATGCTGCAGTAGGGAAAAATAAAAATAAAAGCAGGCGAGATGTAGTCTCTTTTCTTCAACTGGGAACAGTCCAATAATAACCAGAGTTACTGCAAATAAAACCACTTGCTCATTGTAAAAAGAGGACAGGATAATTTGCTTAAGAAACAAAGGATACTAAAGAGAACTTTTTTTTTCTAAAAGGAAGAAAAAGAGTGGGTGCCAGAAATATAAATATATATATATACACACACACACGTATCTATATATAGATATACACACACATATGCATAAGAAGTATGACACAGTGAACCAAATCCAAGAGAGAAGAGTAATTAAAGAATTTTTTAAAAAAAAACCCACCAGCTTATGATTCAAGGTGAAATGTTCTTTTTCCTCCCCTAACTTGCCTGCCCATAAATAACAGCATCTTCTTTAAGGCTGCCCAAAGGACCTGCCTCCATAAAATTGGAATTCTAGAATGAGAATTTTGTCGTTGCAAGAACTGAGTGATCTTAAATCCAGAGAAGTGACAGATAGAATTAGGTTAAAGAGATGGAAGGAGGCTTTTTTATATACTATTAATAATGCATGCACACTGAAGATTGCTGAAACAGAATTCCACCTCTCTTCGCTGCAGCTGCAGAGCCATAGTGTTTCTTTTGATATTTCCCTTTGAATTTCAAAGTCTCCCCTTTACATGTAAAATGCCTGTTCAGATCACTTGTGTCACTACATAACCCTATGGATAGTTTTTTCTATCCATAGAACTCATGAATTTAATTTTCTGCCATCAATGAAGGCCTTCCATGAAGACTACAGCTGAAATTTAGGATACTCCACATCACCATCATGTAAATAAAAACCGACTGATTCCATTAACCAAAATTATTCACTGCTGCCATATAAGAAAATCCACATAATCCATAATCCATAACCCTTTGCCTATTCAGAATGATGAGCTGTTTTGCTGTGAGGACACTTACATTGTAAACACTATGTTGCAAAGTAAGCTAGCTGGGCCCTTAGGTAGAGTTATAAGCATGGTGTTACAGTTGCACAAATTGAACAAATAATAGAAATATCTGGAGTACACTTTCTTCTCTGAATTTATTTCTCCTGGTGGAAGGATTAGATATTCAGCACTCACTCTCAAGTATTATATTCAAAGTTAGCAGACAATAATGGAAGAAGGAGAGTGCTGTCTTTAAGAAGTGAATCACTTATACATTATTCCTAGATTGAATAGGCGTACATAAAAGCATTTACCACTTTTATTGAACTATTTGTCAGTTTTCTGCTTCTTCTAAATATCAGTCTACATCCCTCTCTCTCTGAAAGAAGTCTGACTTCTGTACCATAATTCATCTAGACAGAGCTCAGGCGCTATTTTGTTGGCTTGATTGGTGTGCTGTTAAGTTTATGGCCCCATTCCTGCAACGGAAGCTGCAAGCACCTCTTTCATTACTATTTGATAAGTAACTTGAGAGGCACAGATGGAAGTCACTATGGAAACATGGGTCATTATTATAGAGACCAATGAAACAAGAATGGATGCTTCCATGAGGCATCAGCTTCCTTCAGTTTCTTTCTTTTTCCCAAAACAGCTTTCAATAATAAGTCCAGCAACACTCTGCTGCTGAAAGCTCACATTGGCATTTGAAAGAAACAGCTATTTTTAAATGTTACTCTGCTTTGTTTTCCTATCCGCCTTACTGGAATAGCAGTGGAGAACCCATGTCAGTTGTGTGCCCCTGCAGGACAAACAGGTAATGTGTCCTCTCAAGGGTACTAGAGGACACTCTGGTCTCCAAACTGTGAACAGGGAAACCTCTCGGTCTAAGATTGCTTCAGTGTCTTGTAAGGGCCACTTCAACAATCATGAACCAAGGACACAGTGCTCCCTATGAGCACAGAGAATTCCTTTTCTGTTGGGATGACTGTCGCAATCCACAAGGCTCTTCAGACCATTCCATTCAAGGACCTTGAGTTCGCTGTGTGCTAGCAGAGGCCAAGAGAACGATGGAAAGGGAGTATTCTCCCACCTCTGGTACCAGTTACTCGGAGTATACAAACACTAACTGGAGTCAGCAGTACTTGGAGATAATAATGCCGGCATTGTCTGGCTCAGAGCAGCCCAGAGCAAGGCCGCAGCGGGCGTGGTGCAGCAGAGGGTCCATGAGGCCCACCTTCCCCAAGGTCATCTCCACCATAGTGCTATGACTCCAGCAGGCCCGGTTCTGATAACGGCCAACGCGGCAGCACGGTTTTCGAGCTGCTGCAGCCGCCACCGCGGCTCCCGCCCACATCTCCCAGCGGAGCTGCCCCGGGGCGGGGGCGCCCCGGACCGCGGCTCTGCTAGGGGCGGGCGGCGCCGCCGCGCCCGCGGATGCGGCGGGAGGTGTCTTCGGCACCCCTTGGGGATGCGCGCAGCGTGGCGGGGGCGGGATCGCGCCGCGCCCCCAGGAGCTGCGCCCTCAGCCCGGCCCCGCCGCCCGCCTCCCTGCCCCGCCGTCAGAGCAGGGCGCCGATCGCTGCAGGACCGGCGGGGCAGGCGGCTTCTTCCCTGCGGTGGCTGCTTTGGGACGGAGGGGAAGGCGGGCAGCGCCCGCGGGGTGCGGCGGCTGCGCCCCACGCGGTGTCCGTCCTTCCGTCCGACCGTCCATCCATCCCTGCGTGGGCGGCAGCTCGTGTGTGCGTGTGTGACTGACAGTGCGGCGCGCAAAGCGCGAGAGCGGTCGCCCTCACGCCGCCAGCCGGGGGCCGCCCCGCCTGCGGCAGCCCCTTCTCCGTTCCCCCGGAGCCCTCCCCGGCGGGGGCGACCTCAGCGGCCTCGCTGCTGCTGCTCCTCCTCCTCCCTCCTGGCGGGTAGGTTACGTTACCTGGTCTCTAGCTCGGGCTGGATCTAATCCCGCGGCCGCCGCCGGCTCGTCTCCCTGCCGCGGGGGTGAGTGGGGTAATTAATTTATTTATTTCCCATGAGGTGTCCTCGGCAGCGGAGCAGCGGCGGGACAGCCCGGGCCGGGCGGCAAGGAAGAAGGCCCGGGTGCTGCTGCGGGGCCGACGGGACGCCGCTGTCCCGGGGGTGCCGCTGGGGAGCGGCCGAGGCGCTTCAGCACCGGCGCGGGGGGGCGGGGGCTGCGGAGGAGACGCCTCCCGGGCTGCCCAACCCGGCTCCGCGGGGTTGGCGGGGGCGCGGCGCCCGGCCCGGGGAGATGGAGCCAGAGCGGGAGGTGGGACGGGACGGGGCGCCCCGGGCTGGGGCGGGAGAACGGGCAGCACAGGGGTCCCGCGCCCTCCGGTGCGAGGTGTGAGCCCTCCGCGCCGCGGGCCTCCCCTCCTACTGCCCCGCCCGGGCCGCCGAGCGAGAAGAGCTTTCGCTGGGATTTGAGGCCTGGGCGGTGGGCGCTACCCTCGGAAACAGAGGGGCATTGGGAGCCTCGGCGTTCCCCTGTCGTGCTCTTCGCCTCGCTGCTGGCGGCGCAGGACGTATCCGCCCCCGGCCCCACCCCGTTCTCCTCCTCTTCTGGACTGAGAATGCTGAGTATTTCACACCAGCAGGCTGAGGCACTCGCTGTTCCACGGAAAGGTTGCGAAAAGGCACCAGTTTGCTGCGTTTAGGAGAAAAAAAACAAACATTAACAGAGATATTTTTGTGCTAAACGCGGGAACTTCGTCTTCCGAGGCAGTGACCGAAATTTGACCAGTCAGCAATGAGTTGTCAATTTAAATCTTGGTCGTCTCTTCCTTTGCCACCTTTTTCTCTCCCTTAAGAAAAAACAAAGTTCCAGCTATTTTGTACATGAACATATTTATGAAAGTGACCATTAAGTTCTTCAGAAATTCTGTCCTTAAGGTTAAAATCCTGTAGGGAAAGAGAAGATAAGCATATAATTGCATCATTAAAGCCTTTACCATAATTCTTATTCTCATGGGTAAAAGTTGCGCATTATGTGCACCTTTAAAAGTAGTGTGAGGAGGCTGGAGTAATTACATTTGTTGACATTATGTTGCAAAGCATGTACAAAAGTAAACCTGGTTATCTTATTTGTTTATTTTCTTAACTTTATCGGATGTATTTTGTTTATTAAGAGCTTATGAACAGGATCTTTACAGACATGTTAGGAGCTGAAACTGTTTGTGTATGGATAAGAGTAGGGAGAACTTGTGTTGTAGTCAAGGATATTCCAGTTAGTTGAGGAGGGAAGGACTTGCTAGCATCAGCCAAAATTAATTAAAATTTTTGGAAAAATAATCTGAAAAGGAGCCTGCCATCCCTCAAAAAAAGCTGCAGTGTGAGTAGCAAAACCTATTACACATCAAAGAATCTATTTGCAAAGAATCCATCCAACTTTTGCTACAAGATGGGCTGCCATCTTGTTGCACAAATTCATAGAAGTTAGGTTTCTTTGGCTTCATGGCTTATGAATCTGTTGCCTTCTATGTGAGAAGTATTAGGAATTATTTTGTGGTTTAAACAATAATAATTAAATCAGAAGATGGACACAAATCTCAGTAATCTAACATTTTATCATTCTTTCTCCTTTTTTTAGGATATTATTGTTCTAATTTCACATCACCTGCTTCCACTGCGAGTTATTCAGATTCAGAAGAGAGTGCTTTGTCACATGTTTGTAAAGCAGCCAGGTCACTACAGTCTCTGGGCAAATTCTGGCACTGTAGTCATAGGGAGTAGTAAGTAGTTCACTGGTAGAGACAAGCAAACACTTTTATTCCAGAAACAGACTGAACAGCTTGGAGTTATTTTTGTGCCCTTGCGTAAGCTAAGTAATATTTGAGTTATGTACCTAAGTCCAGGGACATTTTTAGGAACAAACAGCCATGGTGATTGTGAGGGCATCTCATGAAAGTCACAGTTGTGTTCATTCAGGTAGTTGTGTATCATCTCGTGTGCAAGTGTGTGAAAGAAGCCTGTGCTCAGCATCCGCACATAGAGTCAGTGCCAGTCTGCCCTGGCAGCAGGTTTCACTAAGGGTTTTGAAAGACCAGCAAGAACTCGAAGGGCCCACTAAGCCGAGCAAAGGGAAGAGTAAACACTAAGCAGCGACTCCTGGGCATAGGAGCAAAGAAGAGTTATGTACAAATGTTCATGGTCAAACACTCACTTCCAGGCAGGCCCACAAATACAGGATTAAAAATGTGTAAATTAGCATGAATTCTAAGATTTTCCATAGGGAAGCTACTAGTGCTTGGATCAAAGTTTTAAACTTGGCATTACAGTGATGTTAATCTCTCTCCAATATTCAGACACTTTGTATGTCCTGAAGAAAGTCATAGGCCATATAGGACCTCAGACAGTTCTTGTGACATGCAGAGCATGGCTACATTGTCTTCTACAGTGAAATATTGCAATTTACATACTTTTTAAAAGAATGTTAGGAAAGTGATTTTCAAAGGGACCTGAAAAATAAATAGGTTAAGATAGAAATAAATTTTTCATTGCATAGTTCTATTTCTTCCACTGATATGTCTTAACTGGAAAAGATATCTAGTTATATAGATAATATTTTAATTGTAACTATATACTTTATATTATAGACAATAAATTTTACAAAGTGATGTATGTGATAAGGTATATTCCATACTGTACAGCATCACATTACTGTACTGCACGGAACATACTGCACATTATAGAATCATAGAATCATAGAATAGTTAGGGTTGGAAAGGACCTTAAGATCATCTAGTTCCAACCCCCCTGCCATGGGCAGCAACACCTCCCACTAAACCATGCCACCCAAGGCTCTGTCCAACCTGGCCTTGAACACTGCCAGCGATGGAGCATTCACAACTTCCCTGGGCAACCCATTTCAGTGCCTCACCACCCTTACAGTAAAGAATTTCTTCCTAATATCCAGTCTAAACTTCCCCTGTTTAAGTTTGAACCCATTACCCCTTGTCCTATCACTACATTGAATATAGCACAGTGCTACATACAGCACAAATGGATGTATTCTGTGTTTAAGTATAATGAATTTGTATTTATCTTACTACTGCTTACATTAACATGCCTATATAGATTATACCTATGACATAGACATACATTTTCTGTCTAAATGTTTGTGCCTCATGCAGTTTCTTTCTATATCTCTTTTCAGAACACCATCTCTAGGAAATGTGTATGCATCTTAATGTTGCTTCATCGCTTCATCACATTTTGTATTTTCTAGTCCAAGGCAGAGACTGAATATAAGCTAGGTGCAGTTATAACAGTGAGTAATTCTGGCCTACATTCTGCACAAGTTCAGATACAGCTTCATGTTTGCATCCTGCTCAAAGTCACAGGAATTACCATGAGCCCTCAGACTATCAGGTGATATATGATTTTATTTTTTATACTGGCCTCGATTGCAGTGATATCAGGTTTTTAAGTGAATGTGCTCCTCTGTGTGTGCTGCAGAATGAAGGCTCTGAAGTGATTTGGTTCCTGGTTGCAGATTAAAAAGCCCTAAAAAACAACCTGTTGTCATTTTACATCTTTCCAGTCTTAGAGCACCGTCAGCATAGGAAGTCCATTATTCTAAGTCAAAATGTTCATAGCTAACCTCTAAGGGTAAGAATTAAAAATGTATTAGTGATAGCAGTTAATAATTTCCTTGTGAATTTCAAGAAGCTGGCAAAGGTTCAGAGCTGCGTGTGCATGTGCATATGAGTCTGTGTATGGGAGGGTGGTGTTCCATATTTTTCATTGTAAATTTTCATTGTAAAATTGTAGATTTCATTAATCTAATTGTAAAGAAGAAATTAAACAAACGTATCTATCTAGCATGTGTGTGAAAAGAAGTCACACATCGGGTTACTCATTCTGTGTCCTTTTGATAGTGAGATAGACCTCTGGGAGGAGGTGTGTTATCCACTCTCCTGTTTCCAGTTGATAACAGATTGAAATCTTTTTAGTGATATTAACAGAAAAAGGTTTCAGGTATTATTTTTCTCCAGAAAGGAAAAAAAAAAAAAAAAGAAGACAAAAAGTGCTGCAAATGTAGAATACCTGATGGCATTTTCAGTGAGTCTATCCACCGAAGTCTGGGTAAGTTTCCTACTGGAGTAGTCCATTTTCCCCCCATAGCACTTATCAGGCATTTTCACTTGAACCCAAAATTTTACGGCTCCTCTTCTAACCTTATATTCCTCTGTTACATCACAAGTTATGTGTTCTAGTTACAGAGTCCAGATCTAGGGGGTGCATATTTATGACTCTCTATTATTCTGGCCTACATAAAATTACATTCTGATTATGTTGGTTTTGGGTTTTTTCTGGACTGATTTCTGTTCCATAAATACGTAATTCAGACTTCTCTTGTGTTCATAGTGCAGGCTGGTGTGGTGTGCATTCTCATCTGCAGCTAATGTGCAACATATTATCATTAAAATTATATTGGTGAATCACTTAGGCCACCTTCTGTAGCTTTATGTCAACAGCTAATCATTGTCAATCCATGTCTCATTCATTCTTCATCATTATCAGTCCATGTCTCACTCAACCTTCATCCACATGGATAGCTCTGTCACAAGCATGAAACTTTAATACTAGTTCTGTTAGTGAAAGAGATAGTATTTTGTAATAAAAATTTTTGTGATAAAATTCATATAAGTACAACTAGACTGTAGAATCTTAATGATAAAATATAGACAAAGCATGTTTTTATATTGAGGTCGGTTTTGTCTACAAGCGTCAACCATGTCTATTCCAGGCCCAATAAAATTCTTTTCTTTTACAGCTTCTGGGGACACACAACACAGCACATTGTAACTACAGCAATAGACTCAACTGTGGAAGATCTCTATTAGGCACCACAGAGAACCTGAGGCAGCTGGCAGTTGTCAGCTGAAGCAGGTAGTCAGTAGAAGTGTAGAAGATAAATAGATAATAGAAAAGCAATCTGGAAATGTGGGAGAGATAATAAACCTCTCTTCTGGAGGGGAGGTAACAACTCAGGTAAGTCATTGATGAACTCAACTCCCACATCAGTGTTCTGTCTAATACTGCTGAAAATACCATAGCAGCCCATGCCTGTCGGCTCTGAACTAGTATTCAAGATGCCATTGGAAATGCAGTTTGACATATTCAGTTATAGAAATCACTATTGCAGTAGAGTGAGGAAGGAACACACTGCTGACAGACAGGTGACTAAAACCCCAGGAACACCATGACCCTCTATTAGGTTACCATTGCCAGAATAGAAGGCTGTTTACAGCCCTTTCCTATCCTCCATGCTACTGTGTCTTTAGTGCCAGCACAATCATGATCTAGTATTCTTGCCTGCTGGCCATGGTCCTCTGTGGAGCACCTGATTTCTTCTTTTATGTATTTTCTACTTGTCTTAAAATAGCTAAGCCTGTTTTCCCTATCATGAGCACAGAGATGGAAAGGCTTATGTCTATGAGTAAAAGAATGTGTTGTTCTTACTAGCTGTATATTAAAACAGTCATATAATACATCTTTCTGATCAAGTCACTCTTCTAATTCCCAAATTCCCATCCAGGGAAATTGTGAAATCTTGTATGAACACACGAGGAAGCTGATACCATTTGATAACTCCTTTCACTGTCTTCTGAGATCATGTAAGACTTTATTGGTAGTAGGGGAATAGCAGCAGGAGATATTTTAGTGAGAATGGACGCCGACAAAAAGTCTGCCAGTACCATCTTTCCACCAAAGAAGTGCTCAAATTGCTTCACTGGCATCTGCATTTATTTTGTTTAACCACTCAGGTGGACCACAGGAAGGAGCTGATATCAGTGTAATGTAAATTCTTGTGCAGTTAGCAAGAAAGAAAAAAAATGTTAAAAGGGAAACTTCTCAATTTGCTTTAAAAGATGCTTTAAAAAGATCTCTCTGTACCACAAGGACTATCAATAATCCTGTACATTTACACTGAAAGAACATAAACCAAGACATGTGCAACTAATATTTTTAGAGTATTAGTTACCACTGTCAAAGTCCTAATCAGGAAAGACTTATTATATTCAGAAAACCCATTAACAAAATTTACATGTGTCCATGTTGCTGGTTGCATAAATAATGTGAGCCCTTTGAACAGTCTTTGTAATTCTTAAAAAGTAACTGCTGCTTTTAATTTTTTATATGTTTTTATTTTTTATATATTGTTTCAATATTTGTTTCACTATGCCACTGGACATGAATTACTTGTGTGCCTCTCTAAATGCTGCCTCAAAGGAATGATTACTGAGGGTGTTTTTCCTTTCATATCTCATTCTATGACTGCTAAAACAAGAAAAGGTCAAAGTTTTAAAGCTTGCATACATCAGAATTTTAAAATGACCAGTTGTTAATTTGAGGCCCGATTCCTCTTTCCGTTATGCCAGTATAATCTTAGTGATACACTCTGGGCCAGTCTATATCCATTTTTTATATCAATTTCTCAGTTTAGATGTTATACAACTGTAAATTACTACCCCTGTATTATAAGGTATGCCTAACTTCATTAGTTTACAAAACTTCTTAGGTAGTGGTAGAATTGTCTTTCTTGCATCTATTTATTTCTTTCTAAAAGAAGGTGAAAGAGAAACAGCCAAAAATTGCTTATTAAATAAAATGCTTCATACTTCAAAACTGCAAAAATGTTCTTTTTATCATATATTTACTTTTTTATTGATTAGATAGAAAATGTATTTTGACAGATAAAGGTATTATAACAGATTTCAGATATAGTGATATGTTTAATTTTGGGGGTCTATTTACCGAAGAAGTCCTTCTCTCAACGCACAAATCGACACCAGGAGGCTTTTGAACAAGAAATCACACAATAGTTATGTGTGTGCTTCTACGAGAAGTATGAGGAAGCAGAAGACAACCAGCTTTTTGTGGAAGGCCTCAGAATGCTATTCCAAACCCTATTTTCCCCAGCAGATACATGGCATGGCAGCCGTGTGTTTGCAGGTGTTTGCATATGTGCTCTTACTTCTTTCTAGTGATTCTCTCACTCTGTGGCAAATAGGCCTGGTGGAGCTTCTGATGGTGCCCTGGAATCACACTATTCTGTTTTGATTATTCACAGGATCAGTAATAAAAATGTCTTTCTTCATGTTTCCATTTCATTGTCAGTCTTTGTCTCATTGCCGGTAATGTCTTTGGATACACAAGTACAATATTTTGGATTGAATTATCCACTTCTTAACAAATCACTTGAATTATTGTGGTTGAAGGTGAGACCAATGCAGGTTAAGGACACCTCAGGAATCCATATGAAAGTACTGAAATGTAAGCTATATGTGTGAAATCCTGTTCTAGACAACAGAGTCAATGCAATCCATGTAATCTACTCGGTGCCTGTCGTGAAAGGAGTGGTTTAGAACCACATGTATAATCAATTAGAATTGCCTAAAGAATCATTGTACCAGTTCACTGTAGATGAGATTTTTACATGGCTTTCGACCTGGCAGTAGGCTGCAGTTTTAAGGTGATGAGTTCATTGAATTATTCACATCAAATGTCTCAGCATTTCTCAGTGGGTGAGGGTAGAGCCTCAAGGAGTGGGGAGTCGTCAGCCCAGGTCCCATCATCAGCTTTTGGCAATTTCCCTGCAATTTTCACAAATTGGAGAGTTTGTGACCTCTGAGAGGCATCCTGCTCAGAGGGAGATCTGGTCACAGCCTTCTGCAGTCTAGGAGAGTTCAAAGAGTCCCACTTAGGACCACTGATAATAGGGTTGCAAAATTATTTGCTTTAGTAAATTTGCATCCTGGCCACGACCTGAGTCAGTAATTACTAGAATTTTTCAAATTCCAGTAACAATGGTACTGTTAGACTCAGGCTATGACCAAGGGGAGAAATGTTCCAAGGCTGTCAGGAGATGACTGATCATCCCCACTCTTGCTTCCCACCTTGGCTACGCAACAGGACTCCCTGGAATGGTCAGTGTCTCCTCTCTTAGCTATGCAAAAATTAGTGGTATGGTCAAGGAATGCTTCACCGCTCAAACCATTACACAAACACCAAGGTCTGATGGGAACTCCTTAGATTGTGGGGTGGCACAGAGGTTGGAAAGGAAAGAGTGGAGGGGAATGCACTACCACAGGGTCTTGACAGCTAACAAACTACTTTGCATATATTGCAGAGTGATCTGGGCTGTACTCTAGTCTCCATCTGAACACAGAAAAAAACTGTGTCATCTTGTAAAATGTGCTGTCAGTTTCTGTGTCTTGCAGTTCTCTAAAGGACGCATCTCGCAGAAATGGAAAAATATTCAACTATAATCATTAAGTTTCTGACAAAAATAGTAAAAAGAACTTTCTTGAGTTTCTCACAAAGATAAATTAAGATTCTGTGAAACTGTCAAATCTCCTCTTGTCATTTGCTGTGATTTGTGCATATCATACTCCTGTGTACTCTAAACTGGTAAGCGTGTATTTGGCCAAGTGAAAGCAATCTTGGGTAATCTTTGTGTGCTATTATCCTGAAAATGTGTATCAGTGCAGTGATGCCAATTCTCAAATCTCTTGGGCTTATTCAATGCATTTAAGATATTAACAGGATTATTTGAGCTGGTAGCCTATAATAATGGGAGACTACAGTTGTTGATGCAGAAGGTTACTCTGAATTCCAGTGTCTCTCTTACTTACCTGTTCCATGTAAATGAAATACTTTCCTGTAACCATAGTTTTTTGTTTCCTTTGTAGTGATTGCATATACTGGGGAAGGGAAGTCACTTGTCCCTAAACCTAAAGATTTTTACTTCTCATAACACCAACAGCCTGTTCTGTTCTAGAGCATTGGGTTAATCTGAAGATCAACAGCTAATTTACCAGAGAGCAGGTTTGAATCTAACCATCAAATTAATAAGGAAACCAATAGCAAAGGACACAGTCCAAGTTATGGTTGGACTAAGGTTACACAGAGTAGCTACTGACCCAGGACAGCTACAAAGACAGATCCTAGATGGCTGCAGAGCAGTGGCATCCAGACAGTGCTCCTGAACAGAGAAGGATGAGGCCAAAAGGAGGAGGACTTAAATCTCAGATATTAGCTTCTCATGATATAGAAAAGCAAACAATATGAGAACTTTACATATTATGATAAGAATTACAATAGTTAGTTCAAAGCAAGAGTCCTTGAAGATTCTTGTGCAACTTTTCAAATAGAAATTCTCATAACAAAACTATTTTTAAAATATTAGTTTTTGTGACATACTTAGTTTAAAAATTTGAGTACACTAGGTGTACCAGATAATTAAAAAGGATCCACTCAGTGGACAAAAAACAGGCTGAATGGCAGCATGCAAAGAGTTGTACTCAATGGCTCAATGTCCAGCCGGAGACCAGTAAGGAGTGGCATCCCTCAGGGATCGGTGTTGGGACTGGTCTTCGTCAACATCTCTGTCGGTGACATGGACATTGGGATTGAGTGTGGCCTCAGCAAGTTTGCCGAGGACACCAAGCTGTGTGGTTCGGTTGATACGTTGGAGGGAAGGAATGCCATCCAGATGGACCTTGACACACTTGTGAGGTGGGCTGATGCCAACCTGATGAAGTTTAACCATGACAAGTGCAAGGTCCTACAGCTGGGTCGGAGCAATGCCAGGCACAGCTCCAGGTTGGGCAGAGAAGAGATTGAGAGCAGTCCTGCAGAGAAGGACTTGAGGGTGATGGTCCATGAGAAGATGAACATGAGCTGGCAGTGTGTGCTCACAGCCCAGAAAGCCAATCGTATCCTGAGCTGCATCAAAAGGAGTGTGACCAGCAGGTCGAAGGAGGTGATCCTGCCCCTCTACTCTACTCTCGTGAGACCTCACTTGGAATATTGCATGCAGTTTTGGTGTTCTCAACATGAAAAGGACATGGAACTGTTGGAACAAGTGCAGAGGAGGCCACGAGGATGATGACGGGACTAGAGCACCTCCCGTATGAAGGTAGGATGAGAAAGTTGGGGCTGCTCAGCCTGGAGAAGAGAAGGCTGCAGTGGAGACGTCATAGCAACCTTCCAGTATCTGAAGGGGGGCTATAGGGATGCTGGGGGGGACTATTCATGAGGGACTGTAGTGATAGAAGAAGTGGTAATGGGTTCAAACTTAAAGAGGGGAAGTTTAGATTGGATATCAGGAAGAAATTCCTTACTATTAGGGTGGTGAGGCACTGGAATGGGTTGCCCAGGGAAGTTGTGAATGCTCCATCCCTGGCAGTGTTCAAGGCCAGGTTGGGCAAAGCCTTGGGTGACATGGTTTAGTGGGAGGTGTCCCTGCGAATGGCAGGGGGGTTGGAACTAGATGATCTTAAGGTCCTGTCCAACCCTAACTATTCTATGATTCTGAATACAGTGCAAAAAATACCTCTGCAGAGAGCCTGTAGTTTTCTGTGACTCTCCCCACTATTCTGTGTAGGATGTACTCAGGTAGTTTTGATTAGCCATAGATTATAGATGAGGTCAAAATCAGACTTCTACATCTTTTTTATTTTCCATTATGAAAATATGCTACAGAACTATGGTATCAGATATGAAACAATCCCTTATTTCTTTTTATTTCATGTGAATAGATTTTTTTTATTAAATTTTAAGTCACATGTGCTGTATACTGTGTATATTTTTCATCATAGATTCAAAAATCTTTCCTGATAAGGGCATCCTTTCTGAAAGTACTTCTTAAAATAGACTAGCTTGGTGCTCTGGATGGCACTTTGACATTGAAGAAAACCAGGGAGATGCAAACAAATTCTAGCAAGTCTGGAAGCAGTGCCTATATACTTCAGAAATGTTTTGACTCATTAGTAGATTAATAGGCTGCACAGAGAGCTGGATGTTTGAAAGAAGTCAGTGAATTAAGGGCAGACTATTACCCTGTAGCTTCCATTAGCCTGCATATTAACCAGATAGATCTACAGATATTCTGTCCCTTACAAATCATTGGAACAATGGATATAGGTTTTATATAAAATCAGCATAGCCATAAAATAAAATGTAGGAATATTTTACAATTACTACTGTTAGAATTACCAAAGTCTTGAATAGAGAATTGTCAGGATTTTTATTTTCAAGAGCCTATCTCTTCATAAATCTGAGATAGCTGAACATCACAGAATTAGGTTTCCTAGTATGGTTATTTTTTTTTCTCAGTAATAGTACAACCATTTAACAACTTTCATGTAAAAATATATTTTGGTAGATGTAATAGAAACAATACCTGATCTTGGCTGAGGGCAAAAGAATGGGCAAGATGACCTATCATCTATGACTGCAAGCCACTGTTCCTATCCTTTATCCTTCAAACATGGATCAGTTGTGACGACACATAGAGTGAAATGCAGCAGTCCCTCCCAAAGGGTTTCTAGTTTCTGTGTGTGTGGGAAGGTCATAGGACAGGTCAGCAAGGTCCCAAACACTGCACATGAAAAAGTTCAGTTGCAGGTGGGAGCCTCTGCCAAGCGCATTCTGAATTTCAGTTACTTTCTCTGTGGTTCATGTGAACTTTTCAAATGGAACTTTTGCAGTGCAGGAGCTACATCAGAGCTAGGCATCTAGGCTACCCTTATTCTCAGTGCTTAGAAATACGCATCTGAAGTACACAGTTAATTTCACAAAAAAAGGTCTAAAATGGGTTAGTGGAATTTTGCTCTGGAACTGTCCATTTGCTCTATTGACTACAAAGACGACTCACGGTGTTAGAACAAGTATAAACATCTGCAGCTTAAAAATCTGAAATTAAGTGAAATGACTTCCATTATAACTTTTCCCTTGTTTGCATACTGTCATCTTTTTTAAGCAAAAAATTGATTACCAGCCTTTCACTGCTTTTTGACTGCTCAATAATTCATTATGCCCACTTTGTGTCCCACAGTAAAACCAGAGGCTTCCAATTTTGGCTGATAGTTCTGTACTAGGTAAGCACATTAGTTAAGCTGAAAAAAATTAAAAGCATAAAGCCACTTGAGCTATGCATGAGAACTTACAAATTTCAAGTAATAGACTTTCTCCTATAGTCTACAGCAGCTGAACAATGACAAGGACAGAGAAGGCATGGATTATGTTGTCTTTCCCCGTCTTACTTCAGATGTAGTAGGAGAAATTTCATCCTGATTCTGCATGCCCCTAAATGTGTGCCCCTAAACACAAAGACTTAAATCTTTGTTGGTCACTTCACTATACTTTCACTGCAGGTTGCTACTTTTATGTACTCCCTATGGGCTATTACTTGAAGAGTGTGCTTTGAATAGATCCTGTAGTGTGGATGTAATATACAATAGAAGTAAAAAAAAAAAGGGGCACAATTTTCTGCCCTTGAATTTCTGTAAGGCATAAAGAATCTACTTACAGATGGCTTGCACCCCTATAAAGCTCTGCAGGAGCAGGAGTGTTTTATGCATTTACAAGTCCAAAGCTACAGCTGATGAACCCAGGCCAGCAATGCAGCTACAGTAGATCTGCCCACAGCTGGCAGCTGATTGGCGATATTAATGGAGAAGGTTTTTTTTTTCTCCTGCATGCAACATCTCTTTGACAAGTGTACTCATACTCGGCACAGATAGAAATATTTGATGCTTACATATTTTCTGGATTAATAGGAAATATTGATGCTTGGTGAGTTTTTTCTCCCCCATATGAAAACTGTATTCTCTGTTTCTTACAGCCTTGATCAAATACTTCAGTTAACCGCAGTTACAAAACTGCAGTAAAAGGAGTAATATTCATTAAAAAGCCCTAGCTAGTGATACTGATCATTTAGAATTATAACAAAAGTAACGATTTTCAAAGGGCACCAAATTGGATGTATATATAATGAATTCAATTTCCATTTATTTCTCTGTGTGAATTTTTAAAGGAGAGAAAGATGGAAAAATTATAGGTATTTGTTTCAAGCCAGCACGATGAGACTGGTTTGCTGTTTATAAACCAATGCTCACTGTTTTGTTTTGCATATATGACTATACAATTAATTTTTCATCTTAGAGAACTGTGTTTGTTTAGTTTTTCCTCATGCATTCCTGTTGGTATACTGAACAAAAGGGGTGAAAATAGAGTGGCTTAAAAAAAGTAAGAAAAAAAACAAAACAAAACAAAACCCCAACAAGCTGAATTTGCAGTCCTGAATCCTCCAAAACCAGGAAAACTTCCAAAACAGAAAAACCCACTCTATATTGGGGTAACATTTGGGGTAATTTATTGCTGTTTGTCTGTTTCATTTTCGTGGTGTTATGGTAATGTTTTTATTGTGAATGAAGTCAGAAATGCCCAGATGAGAATCAAATGAGTGCTTTTCTAAATCTTAGTAATGAAAGATCAATAAATGATTCTAAAATTACTTGTGACAGATCTCGGCATTAATAGAGAAATATAGTTTTGAATTCACTTGTGTATTTCAGCACGTTTATGGACAATGAAACTGATTATGCTTTAAGGCTGTGCAAAGAATTGATTTTTTGCTTCTGAATTAAGCAAGAGAAATCATTTATATTCTGAGATGCCAGTGTTTTGTGTTTCCTTCTTTTTTTTTTACATTAAGACACAGGCAGATGAAAAAAAAAGTCAATTAGTTTGAGATTGAACCATTATGTGGCCTTGTACAAACAATTTTCTTGGAACACAGGTAAGGAAAAGCAAAGGAGAAGATGGACTAGATCCACATGAAGCCGCCAGAGAAAACCACATATTTCTTTCTGCTGGAGTGTTAGAATATCCACCCGCATTGTGCAGCTTAAGTTTTGTTTTCAATTCACCTTAGCAGAATTAAACCTTAAAATCCTCTAATCCTAATTGCCAAGCTGCGAATGATGTAAAAAGAACCATTCTAACAACAGGAGTCTGATCTTCTCTGCATTATCCTCAGAATACCTATGGCCCTGGGAGAATGTATTAATTTAACCTATGAAATAAACTGTTTCAGAATCCTACCCTCAATCAGAAAAAAAACAGATCTGAGCTCAGAAAAGCACCTTAACAGGTGAGATGTGGAGCATGCAAAGGCTGGGAATTTTGTGAATAGGGTATACATACGTTGGAGGTACTCCATTTCGTATAAGACATCATCACTGAGTCAGAGAGAACAATACTGGATAGTACTGAGTTCATAAAACCTTTCAAGAGCTTCTTGATTTGAAAGTACTAATACAAAATAGCACAGTAAAAGGTAAATATGATCTCCCATTTCTGCTTTATGCTCTGAAGTTAGGATGCTAAGCTAGGATCTGGGAGAATGCTGGGAATTTAAGCAGGGACTACCAAGTTTTGTATGAATGTCAGGAGCAATACATTAAGGCAGGCATAACGATAGTTCTACTTTTGTGTGTAATGAATTCTTCAAAATTTTGTAAATGAACACATTTGGCTTGCATTCACATCATTTCAAAGTGACTAAAACTGCATTTTTTTTCAGCAATACATGTTTCATCAAATCATCATCAACATCATCATTGTCTCTACTCATCTCTCTTCATCTGCCTTAAGCTCAGCCTTTCAAGGGGTTAGGGTGGAGCAGAATTCAAGGATACCTTTAGGAACTTGGTGTGATAAAGGTGTGTGATACAGGGTAGGCTTTATTTTGCATCATGTTACTAAATTACTGCAGTTATAGGAAGGGAAAAGGAACTATTTCTAGTTTCTCAAATGCACCAAATGTTGCAGTTACTGAATTCTATTGACTTAAAGATTTTAAATGCATAAATACAGATTCAGAAAAAAAAAAAATACATTAAGATGCTGGTACATGCAAATTTGCAACATGACTGATGAGCAAGGGCAATTTGGTTACACAGGAGTCACTCCCTCTGGTTCTCTGCTCATAGAGTTTAGTGACTTCTCAGACTCTATTTTGAAAGCCTTTTATTCCTTTGGCATGTCTCTCAGTGTATTCTACAGACTGAGCAAAGGGACGCCAGTCAGAATTACAACAGATACTGTTTCCTGCCACATTAGTACCTACTTAATACAATATTTTCCCTTCTCTCTGTCCCACATACACCCATACACACAGAAAAATAGAAATTTGTGGTTTTGCATAACCCAATGGTTTAAAAGGTTGTGGATGGAATATGAACCTGGATTACACCTAGGTCGAGGCAATCCCAGGCAAAGTTACGATCTGAGCAGAGTTGAGATTCAGAGCAGCCCTACAGAGAAGGACTTGGGGGGTATTGGTTGATAAGAAACTGCATATGCGTCAGCAGTGTGTGCTCGCAGCCCAGATAGCCATCTGTATCCTGGGCTGCATCAAAAGGAGTGTGACCAGCAGGATGATAGAGGTGATCCTGTCCCTTCTATTCTGCTCTTCTGAGACCCTACTTGGAGTATTGTGTACAGTTCTGGTGTTCTCAACAGAAAAAGGACATGGAACTGTTGGAACAAGTCCAAGGAGGTCACGAGAATGATCAGGGGCTGGAACACCTCCCAAATGAAGACAGGATGAGAAAGTTGAGGCTGTTCAGACTGCAGAAGAGAAGGCTGTGTGGAGACCTCATAGCAGCCTTCCAGTATCTGAAGGGGGCCTATAAGGATGCTGGAGAGGGGTTTTTCATCAGGGACTATAGTGATAGGACAAGGGGTGATGGGTTGAAACTTAAACAGGGAAAGTTCAGGTTAGATATAAGGAAAATGCTCTTATTGTGAGGGTGGTGAGGCACTGAAACAGATTGCCCAAAGAAGTGGTAAATGCTCCATCCCTGCTGGTAGTCAAGGCTGGGTTGGACACAGCCTTGGGTAACACAGTTTAGTGTGAGGTGTCCCCTGCCCATGGCAGGGTGGTTGGAACTAGATGATCTGAAGGTCTTTTCCAACCCTAACTATTCTATGGTTCTATGAGTAAGAGGAAACAAGATCATTTTAATCTATAATATTATATAAACTTGTTTTTCAAAGAAGGAACATGAGTGATGTAAATTATATTTGCTTAAATTAAAAGAACTCTTGATTATACAGTTTCAAGGTTTCTAGGGAAGTTATGAAAGTGTCTTACTGACAACTTAAAATTTTGTTGAGAGGAAGTGTGCATATACAGCACCGTCAGAGTTTTATTTTTTAGGGATGTCAGGAATGGCATTTCAAAGGATAACTTCTGCAATCAAGTTCAATCTCCCTCTATTACTATGTTGTTACAATAATTTTAAAGATTTCGATGTCTATATTAAAATAAACATTTGTTCCCAGAGTTCCTCAATATTTTCTTTTCACAGTTCCACACTTCAGAAACATGTATTTCAGAACTTCTTTCTGCTGTGTCATGATCTCTTTATATTAAAATGGGGTACAATATCAACCATGTCTTTTTCTGTTCACTCTCTCCTTATTCACATATTTATTTTTACCTTATTTTGAAAATGCTCTTCTTAAATTAAACTTTGACTTCCATTTTGAAGATGTGCCTTTTTTTTTTTTTCAAGCAGCAAGTTGCTCCCTGTATTTAGTGGCCTATTAGTCACTTATTGACTCAAGAAATTATGACACTTATTTATTCAAAAAACTTAGAATATAAATTTGAGTGTGAAATATTTCCTTCACTGCACTTAACAGTAAGATCAACCTGTCTGTTAAGAAGTGTACTAATACAAGCATCCTCAGTACTTCATGGAGCTTTATGTAATTCTTAATTGAGGCCATTCACAACACTAATCAGCCATTGATTTAATAATTGCCTTGGGGTGACTCATGCACAAAACTATTTTTGAAGCACACCATAATAATTTTGCCAAAAAACCAAGTACCTATTCCCTCCAAAGTTAATAATCCTTTGCTGCATTTACAGAGGCCAGGCAGATTCCCTCCCAGCACTTTTTTCCCTTCTATTTCCTGCACAAACCAAGAATATAATTCTGATCTCCTTCAGCTCTGAGTTCCCTATTCCCTGCAGTTATTCTAATTCATATAGTAGCCTTTTTATTATTTTGATCAAGCCATGTCTTTTGCTAAGACTTTCAGAAGTGATTTTCCATTATGCTCTTAGATTGAATTTTGGGTTTCCTGCATTCCGTACCTGATGTCTAAATCTCAGAAGGCACGTACTCTTCTGTCACTTCTGACTTTGGAGATGTCTGCTTTCAATTAGCACCCCTCTCAGCCTAAAGCTTTGTGCACATGTATATGATTGCAGTATTACTTCATTTTGAACAGCATTGCCTTCTCTATATCTGAACTCCATTAGGATTTAGAAACTTAGACTCTTTCCCAAAGGATCCAATCTAGTAACTGTACATTGAACAGCTTATGAACTGTCAACATATTTCAACCTATGCCAAGCAGCAGCTGCTTCCTTCAGAAACAATGACTGGTAAAAGAAGATGTGATTACTGTGGTGCATTCACTTGGCTTGTTGTTCAGAAGTTGGAGCATTCGGGTGGAAGGTAGTATACATGGGTCTTAATTGTTGCTACCTATATAACTTATGCACATTAAATTTGGTTTGGGATAAAACAAAACAATAAAAATAAGAAGGTAAAATACTCACTCAGTAGGGAGTAGATCCAAAACTAACCTTTTTATTTGGGTGGTTTTTGTATCACTGTCACTCCTAAGCTAAGCTATGGCCTTGTTGTGATGGCATTTGCTTGAAGTATAAAAGCTGTGGAATTACAGGTTTTGAAATTGAAGGGAAATAAATAATTCTCTGCAATGTATTTATAAAATGGGCAATATTCAAAGAGTAGGTGCCATCAAGTGTATTTTAAAAAAGGTGAGCTATGCTTGATTGTTAGTGTTTAGCCTAAGGAAAGGCCTTGGAATCGTTATCCAAAATGCTCAGAGAAACCTCTTAACAAAAAAAAAAAAAGGAAAGAAGTGATTGGTCACATATACCTGTTAACCTTACTCTATTCCCTAGACTCCTCCAGACCTCCAGACTGAGAATGTATGACGCATGAATATCTAAATCTTGCCATGTTCAGTGACTTCCTGCATCACCAGTAGCACTGACCTGCATCCCCACCGTGGCAACAGATGGTGACACCTCTACTTGTAAACAGCTCTAGAGGAATAACTGACAGAGGCTGGCCACGTCAATGCAATATTCTCATCCTTTGGCCTGCACCTGGGATGGTATCCCTGGATCCATACTCATAACAATGACTTTGTTTTCTTTATTTTCCAATTAATATGTTTGAGATAATGAAAGAACTTTGTAGCCCATAACTGAGGGTTTCTGTTGTAAGTTCAAGGGTGTCATAGACAGGGCTTATGGGTACATTCAAGGTACAAGACTTGCTGGAATAGTGCTGGAGGTGAGAGGGGTGGGTAGTAAGTTAGTAGGGGATAGCAGGGTGGAGAAAGCTTTTAGTGTGGGAGTGGCTCTTGATTCATGCAGTCCCAATCATTTTGTAGGAGGCTGCTAGATGGTGTGGGTGAAAAACATGCCAGAGTACGTTAATTAGTAAGTAGTACGAGTGGTTGGGTTCAGGGTTTGAGCTTGCACTCTAGTCCTAGTTTATTTAGCACTGTAGACATAGTCAGTTGAGATAAGGTTTTACTGCTGGGCTTATTTTTCCCTAATCCAAAGAAATGTTCAGACATGACTAGGTAAGGAGATAGAGGCAGATAACATCAGGCTGCTTTCAATAACAAGGATTGAACAAAGGTAGCAGAAAATATTTGCTTTTCCCCTTCACAGCTGAAGTAAGCTATGATTTTACCCTCTCCTACACATACATGTTTAGTGGACTTTACTAGAATGGGAATGCTGCAGGGGCACCAGAGCAGAATTAGAAAGAAAAACAAGAAAACGGAGCACAGAGGTACAGAGAAAGAACTATGAACATGTTATAAACCAAGAACTACAGAAATGGGTGAAGAGGAGTCTTAAGGAGGACTTTCGTAAATACCTCAAGAGTGGAATGATACCTTCCTCCTATCTCACAATAGATCTCTAAGAAGGATTATTGATGTTAGTATTGTGATACTGCATTGTATTCAGGTGTTTGTTTTAAACAGATCAAAGTAATAAATTAGTCTGGAGACATGTCAGTAAAACAGAAAAATATCTTGATTTTTTAAAATTAACTGATACATCTTTGGCCAACCCTGGTGGCCAAATCTGTCTTACAAATTATGAAAATAAAAGTCATCCTGTTTCTTTGAAAGGTCTTAAGACAATGTATCCATAAAGTAACAGCTACACATTCAGTATGTAGACAAGGAAATATGGCAGTTGAATTCTTACTACTACTATAACTTGCGTATATTTGTAGGCAATTTGTATATTATCGTAGACAATTCATTAAAAGCAACAGAAATGACTAGAGACTGCAGTTGGCAGGTTTGCAAACCAAAGTAAAAATACATATTGCATAAAAATATAGTACCTAACAAAAAGTAAAAAAAAATTGCAATTATTTTCAAATTCAAATGTAACAGTGTTCTAAATATGTAGAACATCATTGTTACTCCTTGAAATAAATCTTTTTTCACACTGTAATTTTTCTCACAGCACTTCATGCTGTTTGTTTTGTGCTACATTTATTTAGATGCATGTTAAAATACTTTTTAAAACAGTATAGGTGGTTACCAATTACATCCTTATGTTATTTATTTCAGTAAGACAAATTTAGTGCTGAGACTACACCCTCAACCAGGTGCATTGACTAGAGTAGAAATATAGGAGGACTGAACCAGCAGATCATCCTCCATGCAGTGTTTTTACCTTTCCTGTTGTGATTTTTGAGAGTTAGCTGGAGAGGTAGTTAACAGAATAATAGGCCAAAGCAAAGAAGTGATGATGAAGCCTTTCGACATGGTAAAGTAAATCACCAGCCCTCTGTTTTTAGCCATGGATGTAGATTTATACTGTGAGAAATATTCTAATTTTTCAGATGAGCAAATGTTTGCTTAGAAATCAAGAACTCAAATTGGAAAGGAGTGATAAGATATAACTTTAACACATTTTTTAATTCCTTTGGCTATCACCACACTATAACTCTATCTACTTCTGGCAGGAGCACTAGCCTGTTATTTTTTAGAGCATTGACAGCCATTTAATCTGCAAAGGTACTGAATCATTATTTACTAGCAAAGATGACAGTGGGAAAAGCGCGAATGGTAGCTCAACGTTCTGCATTAACATCTAAAGATGAAGATCTGAGAACAAATCTATCATGAGAGCTTTGTACCATAAGGACCTCTCTTTCAGAATGCAGCTCAAAGAACTGCAATCATGTACTAATGAACCTGAGAAACCCAGGTCTCCTGTGAGAGCAGGAGAAATGGTGCTGTACTGCTTGTTCTGATGGCAGGTTGCTAGCACAAAACTCAATAAACTTGGATTAAGTGCAGCGTGCGTATACTGTATTAAAAGGCTTTTAAACTGTCTGATCTGCATAGATGAGATGATGATGATCAGCCTTAGCAACCCAGTCAAGAAATTTATTAAGAGTGTGACTTGTGTCTGTATTCTGCTTGCTACTGTTTTGTGAGTTGCTGCCTTGGAGACCCTAAATCTTGAGGAGACATAATTGAAATTAATTTCCTCACCTATGTGCAGTTCTCCTCTCAAATCAGTAGAGACAAACATTGGCTCTACATTACTATAAAAGCATCCTCTTAATTCTCCTATAAAAATAAATCCATCTTGGAACTAAACAACTTACTGCTCAAACTCTTTTTTGCTGGGCTGATGTAATATTTTCAGAGAGCTAGAGAGACTGGTTTGTACTGTAATCAGGCACTCTCCACAGGTGGTGTTATTTGACAGTGAAACTGGGAAAACTTTTCTCTGTCCTTGCATCTTAAAAGGCAGGGAACATGCTCAGATGAAGTGTACAAATATCACTATGGGTGAAGCAAGAAGGCCAAAATGCACTGGCAAGGACTGGAAGTCATTGCTGTGAGATTTGGTGGTGAAATGTCCTTTGTAGTAAAGTTTTTCACCAAGGAAAGAATACACTTCACACAACAGATGTCTTGACTCAAGGTGTTTGGGAGACTCTGTGAATCCCTTGTCAGAGCAAATATGATTCATTCTTGGGAGGAGAGAGAAAAAGAAGATTACTAAAGGGGAAAGGAACAGCTCAACATCATACAGATTTTTTTCTGAGGGGTAGAGAATGTCACATTCAACCTCCTGCTCCATGAAATTCAGAGCAGAAATTAAAATGTCAGTCTTATTCTGCCTATTCTACTTTGAGAAACTCTTGTGAGGATATATTATTATTGTGTGTAGTCATGTAAACAGGCCTAGTTATGCTATAGATGAATTTGGACCAGAATTTCATTTTAATAGCTGCCATATTTCCAAGTAGCTGGGAATGAATGTTTGACTGCAGATATTTCCCTTGATGACATAAATGTCTCATACCTTATTTGCAGGTAGTTGTGGTAAACTCACTGGCATTTTTCCTGCTTATGTATATCCACAGCATTCTTTTGCTACATAATAAATCTGCTGAAGTATCACACATCACAGGGGTTTTTATGTTATGGCCATATCCAAAGAAAAATTGCAATAGATGTCTCTCACTTAAACAAAGAAGTGGCCCTCTTGGCTTCAGAAATGTAAAGTGAAGTTTCTCTTTGCTTCCTGTGTAAGACAACTACATTCTACAAATAGCTTTGACCTTTCTCCTCATGGATAATAAATCTATCATTATTTTCTAGAATCTCCTTATTTTTTAATTTGAATTTGAATTTCATCTCTAAGGAAAAAATGTACAAGATCAGTAACATTTGAACCCACATTTATTTAATAACTACAGAAACAGTAATTTATACCCAAGAAAGGGATAATTTTTCTAATTAACAAGTTAATAATTCCTATTGATAAGGATTTGCTTTCTGTGACTATAAGCTATATTACTGTATTGTAAAAGCTGTGAATGCAAAGCTCCAAATTAAGCATCAGCATATTTTATGACACAGCTTTTTATCAGCAAATTTTCTAGCATGGTAATGGAGCTTACTAATAGCAAAAAAATAACATTATGACAGATAGGTAATAAAAGTAAAAAAAAAAAAAAAAACAAAATAAAAAACCCAAACCAAACTAAAACAAACAAAACCCATAAATAAACAAAAAGAAGGGACAGGTACTTGGATAGAAAATCTATTAAATAATTGCTTACATAATAAGGAATTTGACAAAATAATTCCATAACCCTTTCTTTCTGTTTCTGAATTATTTCTGCACATTAAAAACTCAGAATACCATATAAAAAGAAGGACAAATATGCAAGTGTACTTACAAGTATTGTACCAAAATGTTTCTAAAACCAATTCTGAGCAGCTGCAGAATGATCTAGGTTGCTGAATGTTAAAAACTGCAGTTGAATTTCAAAAGCAATAATTGCACAGAAATGTGCATGGAAAGAAAAGCAATCCTAGCTATAGATACAATGGCATGTTACTGTTTCCACTTAGAAAGCGATTTTGACTGCTTTTTGGTTAGTTCACTGACAATCTGAGTTTGATGCTCAGTAATGATTAGAAACCAAACAAAGTGATACGATATATTAACAAACAAATGTGCAGCAAAGCAGGAAACATAATTATATAAATGTGTAAAAGTGATATTTGTAAGTTGCAAATATTTAATTAATTCCTGGAAATACAAACACATTAAAACCTCCAAACATGTAAAAGGTGTAGAGAAGGGTATGTGGCATGGAAAGAGGCAAGAAATTGCTTAGGACAATTGAAAAATGAAATAAAGATTTGAGGGTTCCAAATTCTGATTGATTTCCCTTCAGATAATTTCCACAATACATGCTTGGCATGTTTTTTTTCTGAAAGGAAATATAATTTAGTGTATTCCGTGACACAATCTATGATTTAGGTTTATATGTATTTGATCTAAATTAAATGTTTGAAAATTAGACACCTAAGTCTTAGCTATTCACCTTCGCTATGCTATCAATAGAATCATAGAATCATAGAATAGTTAGGGTTGGAAAGGACCTTAAGATCATCTAGTTGCAGACCCCCTGCCATGGGCAGGGACACCTCATGATAAACCATGTCAAACAAGGCTCTGTTCATCCCTGGCATTGAACACCACAGGGATGCTTATTCATTCTGTATACAGCATCCATATCCATGTAACGTATACATAACGTCGATCTAAAATATACATATGACAGCTGAAGGACTTTGTTTTTTATTTTGGTATGTGAATCGCAGCGATAGCTCTTTGGTCTCTAACATTGTCCTCTGTAAAGAAAAAAGGTTGATCAGTTTTCGCTTACCTTCTCTGGTGGCTAGCTTGCCATCCATCAACTATTGGCCATTATTTTATTATACAACCTCTTATGCGGATAAATAAACTAAATAGCAGTGTATAGAAGAAAAGACTGAAGAACACATCAGCTGGGGATGCAAAACTATTGCTAGCACTCATTTGCACTAGTAATGGGGAAAGTTTGCATGCTGTGTCTACTGCTCACCTCTGCATGATGCCTGCTTATTTCAAAGAAGCTTCTACTGTTTAAAGAGATGATAGTAATTGTATGGTGTGGTGTGGTGTTTTGACAGGAATTTGAAGACATAAAGTAGTAATAATGGCTAACAAGTAATGGGTTAATGAAACAGTTTTTCAGTTCCCTGGCAAACCATGGTAAATCTAGACTGTTAAAATCTGAGTGCAAAGACGTGGTTGTAAAGATTGTAATTAAAGTTCGAAGTCAGCTGTAGCCAAAATATCACATTTTATATGTGTCTTACTTATTTGTTTGGGATTTTTTTATTATTTGTGGCTTATTTATTTGCTGCATGGTGTTATCTGTTTAAGGCTGTAGTATGTCTATATTTATTATTACCTGAGAAATCCATTTCTAACATACTTTTTTCTAGCATAGTTTATTTCTAGCATAGTTTGTTCACAATGCTACTAACCCACTGTAAGTAGATAAGATTTGTCCTTCAGACACTGCATAGCCTTCCTGTCAGATTTTTGAATGATTTAATAAATTATTGTTGACTTTAGCATGCTTAATGATCTGGAACCTTATTGTATTAGCCATTTGTGTATAACTAATGGAAAAACTGTGAGGTATTTCTCTGTCAGCTGTTTGCCAGTCATAAATATCACCTTGTAACAGTTGCACAGAAAGATATTTTTTTCCCCATATTTCCTTATCAGATATTTTTACTTCTTGCCTTTCCTATCTTTGCATTATCATGTATCTTAAACTGAATTTATGAAGCTGATGTGAAATTAGATGCATAAATATGCCTTTTATTGTATATTTATGCGCAACACAGTAAGGTTGAAAACCTGTACCTTTTATGTCCAGTAGCAAAAGTCCAACTTAAAAATACAAGAGCCTGATCAGGTCCAGTGAAAACACAGTGTTATGTTAAAGAAGAAAAAGAAATTATCAGGACAAGTGAGCACAGATTTAGATATGGAAGAACATTATATAGAATTAATAAACATTATCTTCTTTATTCTTAAGCAGTGAATATAAAAGTTACCTTATTCCAAGCCATTATTATTATTTATATGCAGTAAGAACTGTGGAAAATGTACAGTGATTTGTAGTATAAAAAGGAGAAATTATATTTGTGCTGGAATCAGAAATATAAAAGATGTAGCAATCTTGTTATTGGAGTGCCCCTTTTGTTATAGCAACTATTACATTTTGGGTTTTTTTTATTAAGTAGGAAATATTATCTTTCATCTTAACAAATGCCCTGTTCTTTTACTTGCTAATAAGAGAATAATTCCTCCTACAGCAAATTTAGCTGTAAATTTTGTCAGTAGAACCCTGGTGTATTTAACATTGCTCTTTTCTGGGTTTCTCTGTGATCAGGATATTACAAAATGCTATGGTATTTTTGTAAATATTTTGTGATATTATTAGTATGGTGTCGGTATATACATGGGACATCAAAGCTAGAGTTAGAGAGAGAAAGCAAAAAAGAAAGCAAGAATATTTTACTATTCCAAGAAGTTGGTAAACTCTCATGAATTCAGAACTAAACTTTTGTGCAGTAAGTGGAACAGGGGAGAGTCTTTCTGAGGGAACAGTTTATTGCAAAGTTCAAAGCAATCAAAAACAGTTCAAAACCACATACATTCCAGATTTGTCTTCATGAAAATATTTTTCCTTTCCAAAGTGAGACCTGTCTATGCTCCATTAGCTAATATTTTTGAACCTGACAGCCTCTTAAATTAATACCCAAAACCTGAGACAGCAGTCCAACCAGAAAAGCTCTGTCTCTGTGTCCCCTGTTACGTTATTCCACGTATGTAATTATTAATTGAAGAAGAGATTTCAACCTTACCATTGCCCTTCATAAGAGTGAATTCTAGATTCAGAACAGTTTCTAAGTTTCTCTCTCTCAACCAAGCATATTTATTCATTTATATAAAGAGAAGCACCTGCATAGAGATATTAATGTTTAAGAAATTACCTGGCATGTACAAGGGCAGGTGAGTTCAGGAAACTTCAAAATAAATATTGGACTCATTCTTAAATCTGTCTGATCCCTTTTCAGAATTATTATCTATGCACTCTTGAAGTTCAATACTTTGTCAAGAGGCCACAGCATGGCTGGATATAGGTAGTGTCAATCTGGAAGCGTGGAAAAGTAACACGTAGCAATGTACACCATGTTATTGGCTAGCAAAAACGTGGGAAATAGTTGAGGAGGAAGCAATAGTTTAGTTCTGTTTGGAAGTAAAAATTAAATGAGAGCTTGCACATAACTTATTAAGAAAGTTTTATAAGATTTTATGAGATTTGGTCAACCAAGATCAAAAAAGAGACCCTTCTTTTTTTTTTTTTTTTTTTTTTTATTTTTATTCTGAATGTACAATGAAGTATGGCATAGCTTATGCTGTTTCCCATCTTGCATGTTCAGGTTGATTAAACCTTATCTGGAATCTTTACTGCTTTATTTTCTGAAAATATCTTTTAAGAACAGTTTTCTCTGAACACCTGACCACTCATTTTTCAAGTATTTCCTTTCATACCCATATGACTTATGCATGGTCTCCTTTCTTCAACTTCCTGTCAGGCAAATTGGCCTAATATCCCCATTAAAAAAGAACAGCACTTTTCTCCCAAATCCTATTTTAAACAGACAATTCACAAACTGAATTCTAATGATTACTTTCCCTTCTTGACAGATTGCTCTTTCTCTACAACATAATGAAATATATGTGCTTCAGGGACAGGAAAAGCTGGTCCATAGATGTTCTCTTTCTCTTCCAAGAGAAAAGACACGGGAGAAGGGTAATTTCTAATGTCCCTCTTCAAAAGGGAGTTTACAGCTCCAGTCTTGAGGAAACCAGCCGTTTAGGCTGAGGTACGTGTAGTCCAGAGCTCTGCCTGTCTTGCGTGTGTGTGTCTATTCTAAAAGAAGAGCTCCTGCTTCAGAAACCTTTGCTTTTGTTACATATTTCCTAAATTGGACACACAGAGAGTCTCAGTAAGTAACAGCTGTCTTACAGATATTCAGTTCCTTAGTTTTTGATAAGCTACAATATCAACTCAACAATATTTCTTCTGCTTTTCTGAAAAACAAAATTAACAAAATTGAAAACGAAAAATAAGTCTGTAACAAATAAAGTCAGCCTTGCTCCTAAATATAATTTGCTCTTAGCATGCTGGTATTACTTTCATGGCTATTATGACATTTCTATAAATAAAGAGTTTATATTTAAAAGAGATCTATCACCATTCCAAATAATGGGTTTTTTTTTACATTTTTCACTAGAAATATTCAACCAGAATTCCCTAGGTTTTCTGTTGGTGTTTTTTTTTTTTTTCAAACTCACATACACATTTGTACATCTATAGGCATGCATGCATTCGTATATATTTTTATAGTTTTGAATCTGCTAATTTGAATTATGAGATCATATAACTACTGAAAACAGACCAAGCAATTCTTGTTTCATCAAAAATGACTCCATATATAAACTATAATGATTATAGTTTCATATTTCATGATGGTGAAAACATTAACATTTCAAATCTGAGTGACAAAATCCCCATTTGCAATGTGCCTTTATGTACTTCTTCAATCTTTCAGAATCTCACTTTTCTGTGAAAATGCTGTCAAATAAATGAATGCATTATGTTTTCTGGTAACCCTGGAATCACTAAGTGGAGAGCTCAGAAATAGACCAAAAGAAAGCTATAGAAGTTAAAGAGAAAGGAAATCCTTATGTTCTTTCAACGTATGAGATTCTATGGAACATATGCTTGAATGAATAAGAAAATAGAGCTGCAACAATTAGACAATTAATGTTATTTTAGAATAGTTACTGTAGATGAACAGAATTTCTGTAAAATGCAAAGACAGTCAACCAGTTTAAGTTTGCAGGTATAATCTCAGAGGATAGACTGTGCCTTGCAGAATATTTAGTCTTCTGCCATCTTGAAAGTACATGCTTCTGTTTTCTTGTTCTAGATGCTGAATGTCATACTCATAGAGATTACATGTAATTACAAAATTTCAAAGCATCTTGGTTTTGTGTCTATATGCTGTTACAGAGAAATATGCACATTATTCTGAGAAATATGCACATTATTCTGAGAAGGTTTAGTTTTGGTGGTTTTTTTTTTTTTTCCACAGAAAAGTATTGTATTTTACAGGATAAACCTTACATGTTTATGCAGTTGAATAAATCTTTTACAGGGAAAACCAGAATCAGTTTTTGAGTGAGACATTCTGGAATAGTTAAAAAACATGTTTACTGAAATTCATCTTCTATTTGTAGTTTTTAGTTTGCTCTAGTACATAAAATGAAATCAAGTTTTAGCTTAAGGAAGCAATCAATGGCTGCCTGCAACCATGCTTAAAATATACAATCCTGGAGCACCCAGACTGTCTGTTCAGTAATAAATGTGTGTTTGTGTCAAAAAAACCCAGTAGTGCATTATTTTCTTACTACTTGTGACCTAGTTAACATAAAAGGAAATCTGGAAGTGTGACAACCAAGCCAGGAGCCATGGCATGTATCCCACCTCCCTAAATCAGAGAAACCAGTCAGTAGATCATGATGGTTGCCTAAAAGAAGCCAAACTACATTAAGAAAGTTCAAGTAGAAAAAATATATTTTGACTAAGCATTATCCCCAAGTAGAGCTTTCAGAAAAAGTCATTAATAAAAAGGATGCTATTTTGGCAATAAAAAACATCTCTGAAGCTTTAATATCTGCAAAATAAGAATACAGACCAAATTGCAACAAGATTGGAAATAAGTCCCTTTTTCTGTGTTTGATAATTATCTCATGTCTTTCTTGTAAGTATTTTCTATAGGAAATTAAATTTAATTATGGACATTTTCCACCTTCTTTTGAAGTACAGATAAGTTCATAGTATCTTGGATTACTAGCTACCATTATAGCATCCAAGCTGCATAACTCCTTGGTATTACCTTCTATCTTCCCAGGCAAATCTGTCAAGCTCCATGTCTGATGAGAAATAGTTGGTAATTTGTAGCATACTTTTTCTCTGATGAGTGGGAGAGGTTGTAATAATGTCAGTTTACTGCTAACAAAGCTTTCACAGATCTCCACATACTGTACTAATAGTGTAACTACAGAGAAAAAAATTTGGCTCTAGAGAGGCATGTTTTAGACTATGAAATAAGAGACATTGGTTAGTGGTCTTTGTTTTTTTTGGTTTGGTTTGGTTTTGGTTTTCTTTGGTTTTGGTTGGTTATTGGTTTTGGATTTTTGGTTTGGTTTTGAGTTTCGGTGGGGTTTGTTTGGTTGGTTTTTTTTTTTTGCTTTTTGGCCTTTTTTGGGTTTTGGTTTGCTTTTTCCTTTTTTCCCCACAGAAATACCTTAGCAATAGAACACAATAATGTTAATGAGGATTTATATGCAGGCAACAGATGATAAAACGTTGTTAAAGTGTGCATTTCCATCATGAGTTTCCTAAGGGGCCAGTAGAAAACTAACCTAGACTTCAGTCACAGCCAGTACATATCAGACTCCCCCAAAATTCTCTTTGGTCTTTGCAATAAATGCAACCTCAGCTGTTGGTAATATCATTGGGCTACAAAGAAGATATAGAAGACAAACACATTAAGCATTTTGTTGTTGAAATAATTTCTGTTGAATTAGTATTAGTATTAGCATTTCATAAGTGTGAACACTGGGACATCTTTCAATTTGCAAAGTATAATATGCATTTTTTTATTATAATTTAAAATAAAGAATTAAATCAAGAGTTTGACAAAGAATGAATCCTTTCTTTCTTTTTTCTTGTGCAATTTCTATCCTCAGGCAAAAGTACATAATGGAGTTCAACACTAAGTTTCTTGACTATTGCAGTATCCTTTTAAACTGTAAGAAAGCTCTTAGGGCTCAGAAATGCTTCATAAAACTTTTCTAGGTATATACCACAGTGTAACATATACATCATTTTATTTAGATTCCAGACTGGGTAACCACATTCAAGCAAACACTTCACTGTGCTGCAGCTGAGAATTTCAAGGCCATCTGTGAGGTGAAGTGGGTCTCCAGTTGACAATACTGAAAACTACAGGGACTTCATTAGATACAGTATGTGTAGAAAAATATCTTTATGGATGTTACCTAGAGGAATGGCGCAGTAAGGAAACATTTGAGTCGTGATGAATAGGACAGCTGAGATTTATAAATGTGTAAATGACTAGAATGAGAGGCAAGTAAGTATACAAGCAGATATTGCATGAGCAAAAGGGTACCTATTAAAGATATTAAAAGAATAAAAGCTATAGAAGAAAAAAAAAGTATTAGCCTTAAAGGCTACTGTTGGCATATGATCAGATCATTATAAAATTAACATGAATCTATTTAAGCTGAAAATATAGAAGTTCTCTTTACAAAGAAAAAAAGAAACTTCCTTAGAATGACAAGTTGACTGTAACCAAAGGTTTCTGTGGATCATTCATTAGTTTTCAGTAATGCTTCCATCAAATGCCTTCTGACATTTATTGCAAAGAGGTTTTCCAAAAAGAAAAAAGGAAATGTAATGCCATTGCCCCTTTGATGGGCAATGAAATGTTGCCTCCTAAAGCATGTACACATTGTAAAATAGTAGATTTACTGCAATAATTTTAGAAAATGTAGTCTGTAACCATTTAATTCAGTAGTGATCATACTATAACAATAGAGAATAAGAGGCTTGGCTGACAAGATAGGCATGAAAAAGAGACTGCCTATAGATTGCGTGTGAATTTGGGTGGCAACAGTAATAGAAATTCGTGAGTTTTGCAAGGTCATAACTTTTGACAGCATGAAACTTACTTAACACTTCAGTCTTGCATTACTCGCAGCTTGTTAACCATATGCAGTTCCTATATGTCAAGGTTCTCCATGCACCTTTGCCAAAAAAAACAACCCACCAAAACAGATGGAAGATTAATAAGAGCATTCTGAATAAAGCTCAATATTTATCAAGCTTGTTGTTGTATTTTTCCCTGGGTCGTTTGTACTGGGCAATGTTCCGTGCTGACAGTTTACATTTTCAAAACTAGATGAGGGAAAATAAGTTGATTTCGCTGTTAGTATGCTTTTCACTTGCAGTGACTAATATGCTAAGAATAGGTTGGCAATTTTAGGTTGCACTCTTACTATGCTAGAGGATTCACAGTCCTATATGGTGAAAACAATATTTCAGGGTTGGTCTTTCACAGTAGTTTTGTAGTGAAGTTGAGCTCAAAGTAGTGATTTATCTATCCAGTCTTAGGTGAAGGTGATAATGTGGAAAAGATAGACCGTAACATTTGCAGAAGAGTGATCTTAACTGAAAAAAATAGTTGCTGTAATTCTGTATTTCTCAGCTATGTTTACACATACAGGAATGTCTATCAGCAGACACACAGAAAATGTTGCTTAAATTGTAGAGTTAATAATTTCACTCCTCCAGAAAAAACAATTTAATGAGAAGAAGCATAATTTACCTGATAATTTAGGGAACACTGACTGTAATATTATATATTTTTTCTGGTTTTACATTTAGACATGGTCAGACATGACTGGCCACCCATTTTCTAGAAACACTGGAAATATGTCATAGAGCCTCCATAAAGATGTTTTCTCTTCTGAAGACATTTTGCTAGATTTATGTTTGTATGATGCAATATTGTGCAGGGGTATCCAAGCACATTGTGAAAGAGCGAGTTTGGTGACTTGGTTATCTGAATATTGTTCAGCCAACACTAATATATCTTGTTTCTCTGGCTATCGTACTTCTGCTTCATTGCACAGCAGTGCATTTGTCATCAAAGTACAAAGTTTCTCACAGTGTATTCAGTTGCATTTCTACTGAAAAGTTCAGGTGCAGCACTGAGATTCAAAATTTAGGAAAATGCCGTTTACTAGGGTTTCAGGTAAAATAATTTGAATTTTTGAGTAACACTGAAAAGGCTCATGGAATGCTTTCAGAATTAAAATCTGACCCTTGAAACAAACATATGTAAGACCTGGTTCTGAGACAGATGTTCTAGATGATGAGACTTGGAATACTTCCAAGTGTTTTGTCTTAATGTCTGTGTTGGAGACCCTGAGACTTAAAACAAAAAGACTATTCTATAGGTTCTTTTGGACAGTTCTCTTTTGGATAAACTGTGGAGCCCCATGTTTTTTCTATCTGACCTTCCTAATGTAAAAGATAAGCTAGAGCTATCTGGGAAATTAGATAGAGGTTATACATTTTAAGCTTATTATGTTGCATATTTTTCCTGAAGCCATTTATTAATGTCTATATCATCTATGCCATAGGTGATTTCTGTCACACACCCCTTCAGGTATTACTCTCCAAATATTACATTGTTGTACGCCAGTATCTTACAATGTATCCAGATGTGATAGGAATATCAGCATAAATTATTACAAAATTTATCAGTAGTAGTGTTGGGTAGTAACTAGAGATCTGGAATCTATTCACAGTTCTGCTGATAACTTTTTGCAGCTCTCTGCCCCATCTTCCTTTCTTCATAAAGTTAAAATAATCTACTCCCAATATAAAGCTGTAGTAATTTTTCCTGATGGAAAGTTTTGTCTGAATGATGGAAAGAATGACAACAGTTATCTAAGCAGAATTCTGTTGCAGATGCATTTATATGCAGATACAACTTCACAGGCACTGCAGTTATTTTGTGATAGGTGCCACATTTGTCTTTAAAAACCCTACATTGTTGGTTCAATTCAATACAGACATTCTCTGAGAAAAGAAAGTGATTCATTGATGCTGAGTTAAGGTTGCCAGAGGGTTTGTGCTCCACCCTAAGGATGTCGGTCAGTGAATTTTAACTTTTTAAAACCAGAAAATTCTGAATTATAGGACATGAAATTGTTAATCTGTGATCTTTGAGCAATGCCTTTAAAAGCCATATTTTACAGAGTCTATGCACTTAGTCTTTGCCAACAAGGTCATATTTTAAAGAAAACTGACTCCTTGATAACTTCAGAATGATTCGTAACACCTTTTTTTTTTTTTTTTTTACCTTTTTAAAGATAAAATCATAAAAAAACATGTGGCTAAGTGTACTACCATGAATTGAAGCTATTCCCATGTAGGTTACAGCTAGGAAGTAACCCAAAATATGCAATGTTTTACAATCCCTTTATATACTTCCATAAATTAAGCTGATTTTTCTGCAAGATTTTTGTTCTAACACTCAAATATCCATGACAAGAAAAGGCTTAAACTTTTTTGCATTGATATTAGATTAAGACACACATACACCTTTCTCTCCTTGAATATACCCAGTACTGGCTGACATCCAGACCTCCTCATACTGCCAAGCTGCTTCAGCTAATCCCTTCACCATTCAATATCAATGAATTTAGCACAGTGAACCAGATGAAATGCATGTGGGATTTTGCCAGCTGGGGAGAAAGGGTAGAGCCAATACTTCACTGACATATTTTAGCATTATTTTTTCTTGATATTCACAAGTTTAAGTTGCATACACATCAACTCCTTGTTTTCAGATATGTGAAAGTCACTGGATTAAACATTCTGGAAAGGAACATGACTGTACTGGCATTTAAATCCTGGTTTAAAAAAAAAAATCCAGCATTTTTGTCAGGCATTTATTTATCATGTACCACACACTTTGGATACAACAAACATGAATTTGCTGCGTGCCAAGGTAAGTTGCCAAAAACCATTTTACACAGAGTATGAAAAATGTGGCTGTTAGTAGTTTCTGTACATCCTTGGGGGCATGGAAAAGTTTGTAGAATAGAGTAAAGTGAGAAGAATGCATGGTATTCAGCAAGAAAAATAAGGTAAGGCCAGAAGATACTTTCATGATTCAAAGCTCTGGGGTTGGGATCTGAAGTAGATGACAGACACAAAGGGTTTCTCTGTAGTGCTGCTGGCAGAGAGATTATAGCTGTCCTGGGACTAAGCAGTAGGAAGCAGAAACATTGTGAATACTAGAGGGAATGAGATCAGGAACAGAATCTGCAAGAATTTCAGCAGATGGTTTAGCCCAAAAATAAAATATAGTTTTATGGATTTCTTTTGAACTTGGGGATGTCTGTGGCATTGTTTTGTATGGGAAAAGTCAACAGTTTTGTTCTGCTTGTCCTAAGAGATAAGTCTGGGACTCAAGAGAGAAACATATTGCCAAATCACCAGTAACCCAGCAAAACATGAAAAGAGACTATGATAACTGATCAAGGATTTGGTACGGTCTGTGGAAGCAAAAATAGAACACATAAAAATGCATCATTCATCTCTGGCGCAGCTACGCTCATGCAGTGACATTGTACAAGGGATGATTACTGATGAGGTGATAAAAGGCAGTAGGGAGCCATGAATAAAGCTATCTAAGGAAGGTCATAAATACATGATTCATCAAAAAATGAGAATCCTTAGAAATATTTCAGTTTTCAAATTGTTGTGCAAGTCTTCCTTTAGGTAAAGGAGTTTTTGAACACAGAATCAAATCAGTTCCTACTTAATGAAATAAATACTCCAATTTTCACCTTGGAAAGACGCTACATAGTGATTAAAAAAAAAAAAAAAAGGAAAAAGAAGAGAAAAAAGGTATCTTTGGAAAATCTATCTGTGACTTTGCTAAAGTTTTCAAACTTTATACCATTATAAAAATGAAATGCCAGATTGCCACACAGTCTGGATCATAACATGCAAGGTAGGTGTTTTCATGCTGCAGGATAATTACAAATAAATTTCTGGTTTCTATCTACAGGAACAGCTACTAAAACTGCACAACTGTAATTAACAGAATGACTCTATCTGATAAAACTTTTGGCTGTAAAAAAATTAAAACAGAGAGACAGCAAAAGAGAAAACAAAAAACACAGGCTTTTTAGACATTAATTTCACTGGGCACAAAACCACTGTAGTTCTCGGTTTTACCCAACAGCACTCCAAATAATATCTTTTCTCGTGCGTGGTGGATAATAGTGTGTATCTGAAAAGATAATAAAAATACCACAGTATAGAATTTTTAAAATGTTTCCTTTTTACTGTAACACAGAGGCTGTATATGAATACAATACTTCTACAGCTGTTGTTAAGGAGCTGACTGTAGAGTTAGATTGGTGTTATCGGCATTTAACTGTGTGGTTAGAATAGTGGTGCTACACAGAAAAAGTACTACCAACTTTCAGTGTCTGGGGATATTCAGGATTTATGGATAATGCTGTTATTTGAGATCTGGATAATACTTCATGTGGATCATAGTATGCAGTCCATCGTCCCACATGATCTCATGAAGTCTGGATACTCAACAGTTCATGTCTTTTGAATGAAGTTTTCGTAACATGGTCTATGTGTTTATTCTTTCTCATGTAAAGTATCTTTCCTGTGATATAGTTAGTTATATAGTGGTGCATTATCAACATCAATATGTAAATAACAGCTTTCTCACCTTCAATAAAAGAACGTCAGATTAACCATAATATTGAGACGGTTTTGGTCTTCAAGAGTGGCTGCTCACCAAATATATCTTACCCTAAATGTCAAAATATTTTATTCATTTTGTATTTGTACCATCTTCTCTCTTTTAAATTCTGAGAGAAGCAAAGGCAGAACGTGCACAACCTGAAACTGAGAATCCCTAAGTTCACAGTATCCATTTACTAGAGGGGATACTTTGTGCCGACACTTTGTGTTGCATGTTGAAATTGCAGTTTTATTTGTTCTTTACCTTCCTTTAGTCTGAGATAACTCCCTTTTGATATTTTTCAGTGTTGTTACCAAAGAAAAATGTGTTCTGATTATTTTTAGATAACATGGACGAGTTCAAAGTTTCGTTTAGAAGAGTCTTTGAGTTCATGTTGGTTATATTATCTTTGGTTACTGTTCCATTTAGAAATTTTAGCCAGTGTCTAAGCTTCATTAAAGTATATAGCAGATCTGACTTACTGTAAAGCCATTAATAAATAAGTGATTAATTTTCCTAACCATTAGCAAGTATGAGTAGAAAGAAGTTATTTTGACTTAATACATTTTATTAAGTATATCTGTCTTAGGTTCTAAATTATGGAACCAGCAGCTTAAAAATATGCATTTTTTTTCTATTCATATCTTTGTTTCTATTTCATTTTTCCTTAAGTTAAGGAATAAGAACTTAAGAATAAGACTAGAGACTATTTTTAATCTCTGAAATAGCACATTTTATTCCTTTTTTTTTTTTGAAAAGAAAAATCAGCATGATGAAACATTTATTGCCTAGAATTAAAAAAAAAAAACTTTTAATGATGGCAAGTACTATTTATGACTCATGTCATAGAGAGAAAAAATCCTGAAGATCCTAAATCATGGAAAAATAAAATCCAGGCACCTGCTGAGCTCAGATTACTTTCCACAATTGCTCACAAACTAGCAGTCTTTAGAACTGAGTGTATCATCATAGACAATAGAGTGGCAACAGCTGCTAAAATAAAGTGGATTATAGTTGTATAGGGATTTGTAAATAATCAAAAGTGCTTTAAAGAGAGTTAGTCTCACCTAACTGAGACTCGTTGCTGGCACCTCCAGGGAAGGAGTGATTGCAGTGTGCATGTTACTCTTGTGTATTAACTTTTGCTTGTGCATTGTAGGAGTAATTTCTAGAGGTAATCAAAGATCAGGTGATCCATTTGGTCTAGTTGTGCCTCATGTGTGAACTGAGTCAGGTAATCAAAATAATATATAACCAGCAGTGCATTAAAGAGTTGAATAGAAGGAGATCCATGGCTCAGTTTACATGGCAAATCTCATTTATTTGTTTTGAACAGTGAAGGCTATATACCAAAAAGCCCTTTCAGGAAATGAAGAATTTGCCAGTGTTACGGATCTATGTTTTAGTGCTTATCTACATTAGCATAAGCTCTTAAGCTATGCTACACCATTGTGAAATTGAGCTTTCACACACAGACTGCAGCTCAGTCAACCTGTGTGTATAGACAAATTCTGCCTGTTCAGGAGACAGATCTATAAAAGGGAAAACTGTTTTGGAAATATCTTGTCAGCAATCATTCATTTTCTAGAAATTAACTATAATGAATATGAATCTGCCACACTTGAAAGAAATAAGGAAGTTTTTAGAATTCATATGTCCCAGGACCCCTCACCCACTCTTTTCTTCTGATCTGTGAATTTTGGTTTGCAGTTTGAATTCTTGCGTATGACTGTACTTATTTCTGCCTTGGAAAAACAGCAGTGAGGGGAACAGATAGCAGGCATTTTAGGCAACTGGAATGCCAGCTGAGAGGTACCTAAGTTCTAGTGGAACTCACCATGTATCCACAAGGTAATGAAATACACCTTTTCTGCACAGAAAGAGCAGCAGCAGGAGAAAACATAGAAAATTTATTGACAGACCATTCAAGAGAGCTACATCTCAAAAACTGAACATTATGTTGAGTAGACATGGGCACTGGAAAGCAACCTATTGCTTTGTCTTGAGACACAATTTAAAATCTGGTGATTAATCCTGGTCACAAAGATTCAGACTGGGAAGCCAGCGAACCATTCTTACTTTGGGTGATTTTAGATAGGTGCAAAGATAAATCAGATCTTGATAAGACACATTTTGTAACTGCTTCCGAAAAAGGAATGCTGAGGCCAACAGATCAAACATGCTTTCTTTAATTAAAAAAAAAAAAAAAAAAAAGAAAGAAAGGAAAAGACTATACTGCAGGGCAGAAATCTTTAGGGGTATAAATTATCTTTCAAAGACATCTTCAATAGAAGACATAATGCATCAGCAGAATATGAAACAGATAAGAGAACCCAATTATCCTAGAATACATGCTCAAAATAATGCAAAAGAATTAGTCCTACCATGCTCAAAAAAAAAGTCTCAAACTTAATGACAATTTAGGTAGATTCATTACATGTCCTCAACATAAAAAGGACATGGAAGTGTTGGAACAAGTCCAGAGGAGGGCCACGAGGATGATGAGGGGACTGGAGCACCTCCCATATGAAGATAGGGTGAGAAAGTTGGGATTGTTCAGCCTGGAGAAGAGAAGGCTGCGTGGAGACCTCATAGCAGCTTTCCAGTATCAGAAGAGGGGCCGGGGGATGCTGGAGAGGGACTCTTTATTTGGGACTGTAGTGATAGGACAAGGGGTAATGGGTTCAAACTTAAACAGGGGAAGTTCAGATTGGATATAAGGAAGAAATTCTTTACTGTGAGGGTGGTGAGGCACTGGAATGGGTTGCTGTCATGGTTTAAGCTTCTAAAATTCATGAAGCTGCTTGCTCACTCACTCACTCCCCTCTCTTTCTTCCCCCAGTCCCGTGCGGATGGGGAGGAGAATCAAAAGAATGCAACTCGCACAGGTTGAGATAAGAACAGTTTAGTAACTAAGGTATAACACAAATCACTACTGCTACTACCAGTAATAATACAAGAGAAATACAAGGAAAGAGAATACAACTGCTCACCAAACCCAACCCAGCCAGTGCACCCCCAGCAGCGAACCCCCTAGTGCACCACCACCACACCCTTCCAGGGTCTCTGCTCTCCGTTTTCACATCCTGGACATGACGTGCTGTGGTATGGAATAATCTCTTTGGTCAGTTTGGGTCAGGTGTCCTGTCTCTGCTTCCTTCCAGCTTCCCTCCTCCCTGGCATAGCATGAGACTCAGAAAGTCCTTGGCCATACCAAAACATTGCCAAGCAGTAACTGAAAACACTGGTGTTATCAGCACTGCTCCAAGGCCCAAAAATCAAAAACACAGCGCTGCACCAGCTACCAAGAAGGAGAAAAATGACTGCTGCTGCTGAACCAATGACAGTTGCCCCGGAAAGTTTTGAATGCTCCATCGCTGGTAGTGTTCAAGGCTGGATTGGGCAGAGCCTTGGGGGACATGGTTTAGTTGGAGGTGTCCCTGCCCATGGCACGGGGGTTGGAACTAGATTATCTTAAGATCCTTTCCAACCCTAACTATTGTATGATTCTATGATTTGTAGAGAGCTCAAGAGCATGCTGAATGGTTTCTTTCTTCAGTATCTGGATTTCAATGGGAGCATATGATCACAAAGAATTTGAACAACTATGGTAAAAAACCCACCAACCTTCTAGCTGTTAAAGAAGAAATCTGTCTGGCAAGCAATATGTGCTCAATATTCTGCATTGATTGTGGTATTTTTTGTCTTTGTAATCTTTTAATACTTTGGGGAACTGTGGCTCTACTGGCTTACACTTGGAGTTATGTTTTGTACCTGAAGTATAGTCCCAAAAAGATACAAATAGTTGAAGCTACTCAGATTATTAAAGTATGTCAAGAAGGGTATTCTAATGCAAGATGAAACAATGCAGGAACATAACCAAATGTTCAGATAAGCTCTGAAAATGGTTCATGTTGCAGATTTAAAGCACAACAACAAATATAAGGTTAAAGAAACCATAGAATTAGGAGAAGTGTCTTTTTCCAGGATATGCATAAGTGTCAATAGGATAGAGGTGATTCCTTGACTTATAGAAAGAAAATTATGTACGAAAGTGTGCAGGAACACTATATTTTGTGGAAAGCTTTTACCTAGTCCAGTTGTTTTCTTAAGGGTCTCTCTTAGCTAGTAAAGCTGCAGAACAGGTAGGAAATACCAATCAAAACATGGAGTTTGAAATTCTTACACAATTCAAACAGAAGGCAACTGTCCTGATATTCAAATGCAGTAAGTGCCAGACAAAGCTGTCACCTGATGCTTGCAAGCAGAGGCCTGGGGGCATGCTTGTACAAAGGCAGGGTGATCTCTTGAGACTTGTAGCATATGTTTACAAAGCTTGGACTGAATCTGAGTGTTGGTGTGAGCAGAAGCAGAAAAAGGATCCCTAGCTGCACTATATGGAAGGAAGTAAATGTGTTCATTTCTTTTTCCTGAGGGAGACCAGGCTTGGTAGAAAAAGGTCATAAAAGATGACTACAGAAAAGAAGTTAGAAAAGACTTCTGGATTCCAGAAACTTTTTCAGTTTCAATTGCATGATTTACAAGCAGAGATGCAAGAGGAAAAGAATGTACATACAGAAAATTTGTTTCCATCTTGAGACAGAAATGAAATAGGAAGACATAGGGGTGTGATACTGGAACTTGGTGAGCCTGCTCAGAAAAAGTGCTCCATAAGGTGTGGCTGTCCTCTCTCAGAGGATACAGTCTATCATTGCAGAAGCCACAGCATAAAATCAAATTCCATTAAATGAAGATATGGATGGCTGTTAATGTCTTGCCTTTATTGCAACTTCAAATCAGATGTTTGTGACTCAAATTATACTGCATTTAAGAATAACAGACTTTATCATGTGTTGATTTCAGATGGTCGATTGCTATTTTCCACGTGGTAATTCCAGAAATACAAATATTAAACACAAAGTTACGTCAGCTAAGTTTGTAGTTAAGTTAGAGTAACATCCTTAAATCTGTTTCACCTACTTCAGTGTTGTTCAAGTAAAATCAGAAATCAGACCATTCAACTATTTAGCCAAAAATAATAGTATTGTATGCTGTTGTAAATACAATTAGACTTTTTGGTGGGTACATGTGTGTGTGTGTATATATATGCATATATATGGAGGGGGAGTAAAGATGGAATAAAGATGGGGAATAAAGATGGGGAATAAAGATATAGAGATAGATAGGCACAGTGGATCGACTCTGTTAAAGAGCATAGACCTGGGGTTATATGTCTAGCATTCAAATTCAAATAAAATGGAAGAATATTGACAAAGAAACTAGTGGCTTTTGAGGAATTTTGCCTTATTCTGGTGAAGTGGTACTGAGCAAAAACAACAATATGAATAATATAAAACTGTATTTTCAGAGCCCCCATCAAAATGAGATGGGAAAGAGGTAGAACCTCTGTGCCTGTCTTCTGAAAAAGAACAAACTGTAGAGCGCAAAAGGATCAGAGGAAGTGCTGAGCAATGAAACAGAGCAAATATGTAGTGGTGTGTATTGTCTCTTTGGAAAGGGTTGTTGAAGGACAAGTAATGTGTAACTTTGTGGTGCAAGCCAACACCTCGGGTACATTCTTGTAAAACTGGTTTGACGTCTGTACACAAGGAGGGCCAATTTGGATACAAGGACAGGTGCAGACCTTTCCTCCTCCTCTCAGATCTTAGAAAAACATTTGTAGCTCGCTTGACAAATAACAAGGGTTGCCCTTAGAAATGACACCAGGGACAAAAATTTTATTACCTCCAGGGCAGCGGCAAGTGAAGGGCTGGTTACTGGATCTTGAATGCCACATGAAGCTGTTGCGCCCACTGCAGCTCCTGCCCGGCTGAGGTGTCTGACTTTCCTGCCAGCAAAGCCAAGGTGTGTCTGGTTTGCTCCAAGGCCTTGTGGATCTGTACTGAGGAGAAAAGGGAATTTGGAGTGAGCAACGGGGCACCCATTCAGCAGCAGTATTTAATTCTCAGACATTAATAGCCACCTAACAACAGTCTTTTGCCCCAGAGGCTTACCTGTTTCTGTCTGCTTAGCTTGATCTTTGATTTTAAGTCTAATTCTAGTGAGCCTAATCTGACTTCACTTGTATTCTTTCTCCTGTTTGATTGTCAAATATACTCTTCTGTCCTCTGCAGCTCCATTCCCTGAAGCCCTGCTAATTGCCACACCTTTTCTCCTTCTTTTCTTCTTTCCTACCTGGGATATACTTTAGTCTCATTTTCTTCTCTACAACATCTGCACTATAATCTGCTCCACCATCCATTTATTTGTTCCCATTTTTCCTCAGTGAGTCTTAGATTTGGACCTTGTCTCCTCTTAAGTCAATGATTAGGCTTCCATCTCCATCTTTCTTGCATCCTGCTGGATATACCAGAGGCAGCCAAGAGGAGACAGATTCTCTTTTCTTTTTTTCCAGTTCTAGCATCTGTGCAGTTCCACTCCTACTTTCCTGACTGTGAAAACTGTTAAGTGAAAAGTCTGACTTTTCATATAGTTACTCCATATATTTTGGTTTACATTTGGGTTATACAAGCTCATTGCCTAGCTCATGACTCACTGGAGAAGCTACAAAAGGACATACAGTCTAGAAGCACTCTGTATCTTTACACAAGGGGACTGGGCGCTGTGAGTTGCTCTGCAGATCTGATGCTTGTGTTGGCTGGTCTGGACCTATGAGAAACTCAAATGTGCTGGAGATCTTTGTCTCTCTGGCAAGCTTTTATTAAGATCGGATTGGTGCAGTAAGGCTCCTAAGGGCACTAACAGACTACAGCTGCTTCAGCATGCTTCACCTGCGACCCTACACCATACCCATTGCTCCATGACCCTCATCTAAGCTTAGGAAGGGATTAGCAGTCCTGGATTAAGGTATGACATAGTTGTACCTGTGTTAAGACCTGCTTCTGGCTCTCTCTCGTGTCTGGATCGCCTGTATAGACCTCAGACCTGGTTTATCACTTGCTTTGTCCAGGGCTGTCTGCAAACCCTATTACCAACCCTGCACAGTGTGGTCTGCCCCATTGGGGTCTTACTGGGACAAATGTTACTCCTGGCTCTGGAGCTCTGAGGAAGCAGCCATCTCTTGCTGTGCCCTGATAGCAGTTTGGCTCTCATATATGTAGTTTGGCTGGTCTGAAGACTAAAGAAACAAGATTGATAATAAATAGCAGTGTTAAAACAGCAGTGATACCAGAAAACTACAGAATTATCTTAACTTAGTCCTTTCTCTCCACAGAGCTTCACAGTGTGCAGCTTTAACATCACGAGGAAGTTATTTATGGAAGGCACTGTAGGTGGGAAAAGGAAATTTCTTCCCTTGGAAGAGCTGGCTGCTTATGCAGTTCCTCTGCGTGCTAAATATCTCTTTTAGATGTTTGTCTTCATGGCAGATTTCTGTCTCACGTTGTACTACTTCCTGCAGTGCACTGACTCTATTCTAGCCTTTTACTTGGGTCCTGAGCTCGGTTATACACTTGTTTTTATGGATAGTAAGTGCAGGCTTCAAAAAAATCCCAAAGCCTATTGTTGTACTTCTTAATTCCCTAGCTAGTTCAAGATCCTTCGTCTTGCAGAATACTGTTTGAGATTAATACATGACTTCTGAGTTTGCATGAAAAAATAATGAAGCATTTGGACCTTTGGCTTGTAGGCCTTTTATTTAATTTTATTCCTCCCTCACAGCTTGGATCATGGAGCTGGAGCTGAGGGAGCAGGTGGGCATGTCTTCAAATTGTAATTTGCCTTCAGCTGTATCTCTTCTTGGCATATGAACACAGTCCTTGAGTGTCACTGCTGAAGTGTTCCCATTCATGCTGTTTCTGTAACTGAGTAATTACAGCATACTGATATAGGAGCCTCTCTTTGTTTAGGAATGTGTGCAGTATAGTTTTGTACAAAAGCTGTTACACTGGGTAACTATGAGTTTTCTGAGGGGCTGGAAAAGGTAATTCCTAAAGATGCTTTTTCTTCTTTCTGATTACAAAATTTTCTTTCTTTTCACTTCTTACTCTTTCTGACCTTTTGGATCTTACACTGTTACTTGATCATTGTTTTTCCTGCTTATTTTGGGTAGGAGGCTATTAGTATATTCGTTGTTAATGATGAATTTTTAAAGACATATTTTTTATTTTTTAATTTCTTCTATTTTAGATATCGGGTTTACCATATTTCCTAAATATATCAGCTAATCTTTCCAACCCTATGACTGTACTGCATGTCTGTTCATGTGACTAGACTAGTTTCTTGCAAATCTGTGATCAGTTTCTCCTTAAACACAGGAAGAGCAGTAGTGCAACTTCTAGTTATCATCTCATGAATAAGACCTTTAGTTAAAATGAGATTATGTTTATCTCCTTTGGCTTGATATATTTTTTCACCATTTTAAAAATGAGGCATTTTTTTTCCCCAGAAGCTCTCAAACCAAAATAGCTACAGCTGTTGAAGGATAACTCATGTTTCCACATTTCTTGTCTTTATAATTAAAGTTGGTCTGAAATTCAGTATTTAATCTGAATTTCACTCTCTAGCATGGGGATTCCATCTCAGTATGGAATGATGGAATGGTCTTTGGCTGGAGACAACATCAATGGAGATATCACCCCCTATAAAATCTACTTAGTATGTGACACGAAGTGAGTGGTGTTAGCAGATCTAAGTGAAATACTTCCAGACAATAAGAAGCCTGTTTGCAAATGACTGCTTATGAATTATTACATGGGGTTCTGGGGGAGCTTTGTATTGTTGAATGTCTTTGTTTTGTTTACTTTACATACTTGTATTATTTACAGTCATTTCCTGTCCCTCTACTCTGCTCTTGTGAGACCTCACTTGGAGTATTGTGTGCAGTTCTGGTGTCCTCAACATAAAAAGGACATGGAACTGTTGGAACAAGTCCAAAGGTGGGCCACAAAGATGATGAGGGGACTGGAGCACCTCCTGTATGAAGGTAGGCTGAGAAAGTTGGGGCTGTTCAGCCTAGAGAAGAGAAGGCTGTGCATGGAGACCTCATAACAGCCTTCCAGTATATGAAGGGGGGCCTATAGGGATGCTGGGGATGGACTCTTCATTAGGGACTGTAGTGACTAGGACAAGGGGTAATGGGTTGAAACTTAAACAGGGGAAGTTTAGATTGGATATGAGGAAGAAATTATTTACTGTAAGGGTGGTGAGGCACTGGAAATGGGTTGCCCAGGGAAGCTGTGAATGCTCCATCACTGGCAGTGTTCAAGGCCAGGTTGGACAGAGCCTTGGGTGACATGGTTTAGTGTGAGGTGTCCCTGCCCATGTCAGGGGGATTGGAACTAGATGATCTTAAGGTCCTTTCCAACCCTAACTAGTTCTATAATTCTATGATTCTATGTTTCTATGATTTTTACTTATCAGAATGATAGGAGAGCTATTAAGCCATTACACTTAGAAATCCCAGTGATTCTCAAAGGTTTCTTTCTCCTGTGAGTTTAAGTCTTATTCCATATTAATGTTGTCCATCAATTTGGCTGCAAAGGAGTACCTGATCTATGAGACAGAAAGGTCGAGTGTGTCCTAATGCAATGACAGGTACATCAGTTCTTTGCAGTCTTTTGGTTATGAAACTCAAATATGCTTTCAGCATACTGGGCTATTACAGCATCATTAATATGGTAGGCAGCATGTTGTACAGCATGTTACTCACCCTCCCTCCCTGTTAATTTCTTGTGGATGTATAACCCCAGTGAAGCAGATCACAGAGCCTAGGAAAAGATGTGACAATAGGGCCTCAGTAAAGGATTTCAGAGGATCCTGGCGATGGTAGTTTTTAGAGAGATTTGGAACTTCCAAGTTCACAAGATTACTGGGAAAAAGAGAGTTAACATTCTTATATTGGCATCTGACCTGCCAAAAAAAAATAAATAATCCCAAACTGTTTACTTTAGTTTCACACATTTGTTCTCTGAATCAACTGGTTTTGTACAGTGCGTTTTCAGTGGCAGCTGTATTGAGTGACTAGGAAGGTATAAGCAATGTGTCTTAGAGACAGGGGACTCTAAGCTTTTATATTTGCAGAGGAGAAAATATTTAAAATTGATTGCCCTCATCCAGTTTTCTAGTTGCATTTCCAGTATTTATTCTTATAGCATTACCTTCTCCTGCTATTTCTATTTACACTTGTGAGTTCTGGCTATATCTATTTCTCTGTAAAATTCCTGTAAGCCTGGCACATGTCTTCACCAAAGCTGTCCTATAAGTTACGTGTTTATGAAGCAGAATAGCTACTGTGGCGATAACATTTTATATTTGATTTTGTCTGAGTATCAGTCATACAGAACAAACACACTCAGAGAGGTGGGAGAATGAATATACCCTGTGTATTTGCAATGTTTTGCAAAAACATGGTTACAGCCATGTATTCTCTTTCATTTATTGAGCTGGTTTTTGGTACGGAATACAGAAGTGAAGCTGCTGTTTCCATAGCACATAGGAGCAGCAATGCAAACTCCACAAACTGATTTATGCCTTATTTCCACTAAGTTATGTAAATTGGAAAGCTTCAAAAGCCTTAGCAGTCTGATGCAAATGTTACGATCACTGTTGGAATCTGATTTCCATGTGTATGCGTTGTATGCATGCCTTCAGACAATATACAGCCTTCTTCTATTAGCAAAAGTAATAGTATGCATTCATATAATGATTAAGGGCAACCTTTTTTTCAGAGGAAAGGTAAAGAAATAATTTCGTCTCAAACAGGCATGGGGGGGGGAATAAGGAAGAAAAGATGAATTGATCATTTACTGTATGATCTATTCATGGATTTTCAGAAAGAACTCTGCTTATCTAACAAACCCCGCATACAAAACAGGATTAAAACTGGATGTCATTTTTTAACCCTAGCCAGCGTCTAAACACTACCCAGCTGCTTGCTCACTATCCCTCAGTGGGGTGGGGGTGAGAATTGGAAGAGTAAAAGTGAAAAAACCTGCAGGTTGAGATTTAATAGGTAAAGTTGAGTTTAATAGGTAAAGCAAAATTCATGCAGATAAGCTCAGCAAAACAAGGAATTCGTTCACCACTTTCCATCAGCAGGCAGATGTTCAGTCCTCTCTAGGAAAGCAGGGCTCCGTCACGTGTAGGTATTACTTGGTAAGACAAATGCCGTAACTCTGAATGTTTCTTTCCTCCTTCTTCTCCCAACTTCATATGCTGAACATGATATCATATGGTGTGGAATATCCTTTTGGTCTGTTGTGGTCAGCTGTCCCAGATTTGTCCCCTCTCTACTGCTTGTGCACCCCCAGTCTACTTGCTGGTGAGGTGGAGTGAGGACCAGAACAGATCTTAACTGTGTAAGTACTGCTCTGCGATAACTGATAATACATCCCTGTGTTAATAGCACTGTTAGCACAAATCTAAAACAGTTCCATATTAACTACTGTGGAGAAATATATCTCTATCCCAGCAAAAACAGTACACTGGCATAGAAATTAATATTAAAAGTGACTTATGCAGCTGTGGCAACTAGAGTGGTTCAGCCTGGAGAAAATGAAAAGGGAGAACTGTCGTAGTTTAAGCCCAGCTGTAACTCACGCAGTTCGCTCACTCACTCCCCACCGCTTTCTTCACCCCCCACTCCTGGGGGGATGGGGAGGAGAATAGAAAGAATGTAACTCCCACAGGTTGAGACAAGAACAGTTCAGTAATGAAGGTATAACACAAATCACTACTGCTAACGCCAATAACAATGACAAGGGAAACAACAAGAAAAGAGAATGTAACCGCTCATCACCTATATCCAGCCCAACCAACCCAGCCCTACCAAGCAGTGAACCCACTCTTCCGGGTCCCTGCCCCCAATTTTTCTACATCCTGGGCATGACGTGCTGTGGTAGGGAATACCTCTTTGGCTAGTTTGGGTCAGATGCCCTGTCTCTGTTTCCTCCCAGTTTCTTCTCCTCCCTGGCAGAACATGAGACTCAGAAAGTCCTTGGTCAAACTAAACATTTGAGCAGTAACTAAAAATATTGGTGTTATCAGCGCTGTTCCCAGGCCAGAAGTCAAAAACACAGCACTGCACCAGCTACTAAGAAGGAGAAAATATGACTGCTACTGCTGAACCCAGGACAAGACCTTATTGCTGATAGGAGGTTGTAGTGAGGTGCGTGTTAGTTTCTTCTCCCAAGTAAAAAGCGATAGGACAAGAAGGAATGACCTCAAGTTGCAGCAGGTGAGGTTCAGATTGGATATTTAGAAAAATTTCTTCACTGAAAGGTTTGCAATCATTGGAACAAGTTTCCGAGGGAAGTGGTGGAGTCGCCATCCCTGGAGGTATTTAAGTATGTAGATATGGATACTTAGGGACATGGTTTAGTGGTGGACTTGGCAATGCTAGATTAACAGCTGGACTAGATGATCTTAAGAAACTTTTCTAACCTAAAAGAGTCAATGATTCCATGATTTTTCATTCATTCAGAGTCATAAAGGGGCTATTTGTGTTAATGATATCTCTACGATCTATTAAGTTTAAAACAATTGTTACATGTATGTCGAGGTGGAGAGGAGGGTGCAAATATTATAAAGAATTGCAAGATTAGAAGACCTGATAATTTGTCAAAGACAGGGGGAGGGTAAAGAGGGGAAGATCTTTAATTTTCCTTGTTAACACCAGAGCTCCAATAATGCATTCAATAGTCCCTTCCTCTTAATGCAGCCTCACTTCTTCCCCTTAACTTTCTTGCCTTGTTTAGTTGCTGCATTTGATCCTGATCTTGCTTTGTTGCTCCAGCAGTTCCCATGCTATTATTCTTTCCCTTGACCCGTGTATTTTCTTATATATAATTGTTTTAAAGGCCAGCTATCCACATACACTATATACAGTGCAATCGTTACTGTAGCATAAGAAGATTGTAAAATTAGCGTAAAAGTGTAACTACATTGCAGCTTTACTCATGCCAGAGTTTAATTATGTTTTTATGCTAGGTTTACCGTCAAGATAAATACAACTAGAAAAAAGCCTATTTTCCAAACAGGGTCACGTGTGATTCTGTAGAATCAAGGAAAGAGAAGTCTGTTCTGGAAAACTGGTCACTGATTCACAAAGAAAAGTGAAGAGCCCATGGGATGAATGCGCAGATGCAAACCAGAAAAGATAAGTAGTCAGACTTCAAGAGAAAATCTTCATTGTGCTTAAAGGTTTTGCTCATACCAGTAAACAAAACAGAATTACCGTGTGGAATCAAGCACTAGTGTGTGAATATATGTATCATTTAATTGTCAACACAATGACTGTAAAGATTCTGAATCAAATAGAAATATTTAAGAAAATTGATAGTTTTACTTCTCTCTCGTTTTGTAAGCAGGGTGTTAAAGCAGATGATTATGAACTAGGACATCTAACCCTTGGGTTAGAAAATGTCCCCAGCCTCTTTTATTTACTTCTGTAGACATAATAACAGGCCTTAGAAAGGGGACAGAGCATAGCTAATCTTGTGACAGAATCATTGTACTGAGAAATGGCTAATAAAAAGTGTAGTCAGTCAAGGTAAAGTGTTGATTAAAGATCTGATCCCAAGCTTATTCTGCATTTTCAGCTCTCCTATGAAAATCCCAGGGGACGTCAGAGGTGCCTTTCTATGCAGTCCCTAAGGGGAACAAGCAGCTGCTTTCCCTTATAGTTCATCTTTTCTAAAGACTAATGGGATTTGCTGCCAGGAAAGAAATAATTTGCACCTGTTTATGCCATCTTCAGAGCATCTGGTCAATTTAAACCAATTTATATCAATATTCAAAAAGTGTGAATATTGATGCAATATTACACTTTGAAATTGGTCCATTCATTATTTATGATGGATGTTACTACATGCCAGTTTCCTTTTGGACTAGAAGGCTAGAAGGAGGCTAGAAAGCCAGAAGGAGGATTACTTATTTCTAATGGCTGACAGTAGTATCGGAATTCTAGATTCTTCTAGAAATGTGCCTGAAGAACACATTCCCCTACAGGGGAAAAAAAAAAAAAAAAGCTGATGATACATGGATCAAATAAATATTCTAGTTCTAAATGACTTTTGTGTCTGCAAGTTTTTATTGGTACACAAAATTGCCTGGAAGTAGCTTATGAAGTTAAATTTCACAAGCATTTCGAAAGCTTAACTTCAGTTTCTCACAACTTTGGCAGGTTCTAAGCATTTAGAGTGTAACCTACCCTCTGAAACATTTGCCTTGGCCTAAATATCTCTGGAAGCCCTTTGTAAACAGTGTATGGCCATTTCCTAGAATATGACTGAAGGAAACTACATTGTCATTTCAAGTGCAGTGGTGTTAACTGTGAAGCTCTAATAAATCAATATAGAACAGGTAACTTGACCTTTGGCACCAGAGTAGACTTCCATGTGAGGGCAGTGCCATTTACCAGCAAGTGTCTGTGAAATCTGCTGGTATAACTTGGATCTGTAGGGTAGATCAACATGCTGGATGAAAAATCAATGATACTTTATGTGAAGTCTGCTATTATGCCCAAAAGCAGCATGCTGTGCTATGGATGAATTTCCAGTCTTTTCTTCTATGACCTGCCTTATCTTAAGGTGCACTGGCCTTGCTACCTGCTGACCTTGTCTCACGTTCTGTGAACAAATGATTTATTGCTTTTTATTTATCATTTAGCTGATTCCCAAATAGCTTTGAATTCTTCCCATCACTAATTACAAAGTAGATGCACTGAAGCATAAGGTGAAATCTCATCTTTGGCAAATACTTGAAGACTCCCAATAGTTCTCTTTAGTAGTTCTGTGTATTAGCATGACCATCCCATCATAAAGAGCCCTGGTAGCTTACAGTACCTACTATCTTCTACTTCATGTCTGTTCATTTAGCAGCAGATGACATTTCAATGAGAGTTTTAACAAGTGTCTCCCCATTAGACAGCATCTTGTTGTCTTCTGCATTACAGCATGATCTGATTTCCTTCATTAGCTAAAAGACTTCTGCTTGTAGTACCTGTATACAAGAACCAGTAATGACTTCAGACTTTCTAAACTAGCAGCCAATCCCAGTTAATTAGGTTACTTGATGGGGGTGGGGGTGGAGGGGCATGGGGGTGGAAAATAAGGAAAAAAACAACCAACTAAAACCCCTCTCCATCTAATTTAAATCCAAGATGATTTTTCAATTACTGTCATGGTTTCTACATACTATCAGTATCTATCATACTATCATACATACATATATATCATACTATCATACTATCATTTCTATCATTCTATCAGTGCAGTAATGTAAAGAAAGTGTATGCTGAGAGTACTCTTATCCTGACAGGGTTTTGTGCAAAAATCTTACTTGGAAAAAAAATACCATAAACATATATTAGAAGTTGATATCCTATCCTGCTACATTATACTAATGTGAACACAGGTTAGACCAGAAATAACATGTTCAATAGGAGATGATTTTTAGAAGACAATCTATTTTGGACCAGGATCCTATGCTATAGTTAAGCCTAGGCTATCAGCTTTGTTCTTAGAATTTATTTATAAAAAAAGAAACAGTTATGGAAATAAAAGTTTTAATCTAGCATTTAAACAAGTAATGGATTATCATCTTCAGGAAATCACTGTTTGCAACCTGCCTCAGACATAGTGGAATTCAATGACAGAATCCATATGAATAAAGAATTTCTGATGAAGGGATCCCCAAGGCCTGGCAGGGTGAATTATGTAGCCCAAGAGGAATATATTTTTAGGTGAAATCAGCTGTATAAATACACTCAGTGTCTGACCACTATTCCAGGCAAACCTCGGTATGCTTTCAGAATACTGTTTTGGTGCACAGACGCCTATAGATGTCTGGGAAGAAAAAATAGTGCAGTGAATTTAGTAAGTATTGCTTGGATAGGACTGGGCAAGTTTACACACCAATTTCTTAAGAATCTCACACACTTAATGAGGTCTTGCCATGATATTCACCAAGAGGACCAGAAAAAAGAGGGTGTTGCACATTTGGAAATTCATGATGTTAAGAAAGAATAACCTGAGCTGCATTACACAGCTGATAGTTGCCACTGAAATTTACTTATGGAACACTGGCACATTACAGTATTTTACTAGAAGATCTATGGAGTACTATTTGCGCAAATGCAATCATGTCCTGGGAAAGCTAGCAAAATTAGCAAGTTCTTTAAGAAATGTTGATGGCTAAGAGGGATTACAAAAGCACCGTATATTAACAGGATTTCATTTTGCAGAAAATGGTTGAAAGAGTTCCAGTGACCAGGTCTAAATCATAAGTTTGCATGGTAAATTTAAGCTTTTGAATAAAACACTGATCCTATTGTCTTGGACATCATTAAAATTGCTTTAGCAATATACGAAAAAACCCAACTCAGTCCTTTCTTTGTATCAACATGCTTGGTTTTATTTATGTTCATGATTACTAGTCACTGTACCAGCCACAGCTGACAGATTATCCTCTTATTAGTATGGTGGTCTCTGGCATATTGCATGTCTCTCATGGAAATTTTTTTGTGTGCCTTACAGAGCATGATTTGGGTTTTTTTATGAGGGCCTCAGGATTTTGGGTATTCTCAAGAACACAGTCCAGTGAGATACTACATCTCACTTATTTCAAAACCTTGAAAATGAGGTTGCACATTAGCTTTTTCTCTTTTTTTAATGATCTATTCAAAATTTACTCAAATATATATTTGCAAATAAACAGATATTAAAGTAACTGGAAATACATAAGGTTCTTATAATATCTGATCCACAATCTTATTGTAAATAATAAAATAATCAATAGCAGATAATTTATGTGAAGGCTGATAAAAATGTTTCATTTAGTTAGGTTTTGTATGTATCTAGGAAGATTCAACAACGTATTTAGTGGACAATTATTAATAAAGAATATATGGTATTTTCAAGACATGCAATTTTTAAACTTAATTTTATGCTTTGTGACCATGCTATGGTTATTCATAATTATTCATATGGTTGTTCATAAATATTCAGATATTTATAAACATAGGTGTCAGTAAAGTTCTATACTTTTCTTTCCCAGGATATTTACAAATTCATTAATTCTTAATTCTCCTTTTGCTTGTAACTGAAATGTATAGGTTAATATTAGGTTAGAAGTTGTGTGATAGGAGTAACCTGGGAAAACATTCATAAACAGAATATTGGTCTTTTTTTCATCTCCACTCATATTCCAAGTAACTCAGAAGGATGACAGTTTCAGTTCTATAGAGTATACACCCTTGTGTAGCCTTCTTTGGTTTGGATTTAGCTCCTTGCCTTGCTTTCTGAACAGTGAAAACAATGCCTAACTTCAAATTAATGAAGTACTTGAAATATTTTCAGATATGATACACTCATTCTCACGACCGGCTGTGGTGGCATGAGTCTCTAAAATCAATTCAAGTAAGCCAGAAAGTCTTATACATTGCCTAGGCCTGGTGCTGTAGCATTAAATTATTATGTTCTACTGCTCTGCAATTTAAAGGCACTTAAATTTTCCTGCTAGCAGGGAATGATGAAGGCAGGAATATATGAAAAGCTCCTAGTTGCTTGTAATTAGGGTGCGTTGGTACAGCTGTGTAAATGAAAATCTCAGAGTAGAGCTCTTACTGTAAGCAAAATATAGTTACTGTTTTGACACATGATGTGATGGGTTTCTCCTCTTTGATCCAAATGTTAACATTATTCATAACTTACTGAAGTGCCAAGCAAGACAACAGTAAACAGCACCACAGAAATTACTGTATATCCTTACATACCATCCTTTTTGGACATACTTCTATTTCAATGCTATTTGTTTCTTGTCCTCTGCAACATTGTACTCAATATACCCTCCCACATTTTTTATTTGGATGCAGCTGAAGCCCATGTGGCCTGTATTTGTCCTTAAGACAAATTGTTATATAAAGCTGGAAAAGAAGCACTCTGAAAATGGAATAGTTAGGTTCTATGTTGTAGCACAATATCATATTTTTTTAGAGCAAGTCACTCCTACTTCACCATCTTGGCATATTTTTCATATCTATTTCATGTCTTGGCATATATCTACTAAAAAGTAGGAGGAAATGTATGTGCAGAGAACAACTGCATTACACTTAACATAAACCAAAACACTGATAATATCTTCTGAACTACATTTGCTCAAAGAGCATTTAAAGTTAGCAAAATTTTAAAATGGAAATTTGCTTCTTTATGAGTATGTTAAGGCATGTTTCTTTGGAAATCTGACCTGAAATGTCTCATTAACTCTATTGATGATAGAATAGATTATAAGCTTGTTTATCACAGAGAATGAAGAGGTTGCTTGTAAAATCTGTCCTAATAAAATTCAGATAAACATGAGTGATGAGAAATTACATTATATTTGCTACAAAAACGCTTTTTTTTTCCTTCAGGATTGCAAAAATGAAAGCAGCTTGGAAAAAAAAATTATAAATTGCCATGCAGCATGCAAAAGCTACAGTATAAGCCAGTTCCAGGCATGCTGCAGTTTCCCCAGATACTTACACCTCAAACTTCAGAGTAAGGTACTACCTGGAACGTCATTGGTGCCAGGATCTCAAAACAATCTCCTGCCTTAAAATTGGTTTTGACAAAGATAGAACTAGTATGATGCACTTATTCATATTTCCAGGGAATTTTTTTAATTCTCAGCAGTTTTCCAACTATTTAAGAAAACTTAATAATTTTAATGGCAGAATTCAATATGTGCCTTGACTTTTAATTTGTGAACAAAATACACCATTTACTTGAGGGAAATGTGAATTCATCTAAAAGAAAATAGATTATGTAGATAAATGTTAAATACTTTCAGTGCCACCTATTGGCTGATAAATTATTTGGTTTAACAGCAAACTGCTTCATAATTTTGGACAAAGTGAGATAAGACTACTGATACTAATAGTTCTAAATTGTACTGAAGGTAAAGCCAACATCACTGTCTATGACCACATTCAAAGGCATTATCCAATCCCCAAAGAATTTAAACTCTAAACACATATTTGTTTTTTTCTTTCTAGCAGACAACATATTAATGCATCCTGTAGGATGCTTTAGGCATCTAAGAGCAGGACTGATGTTCTAAAGCATGTAGTCAATACTAAGGTGGTGGAAGACATAAGAAGTCAGGAAGTGATTTAAACTTGTCTTTTTTAGCCTAGTGATGGGTTTTTGTTTGTCTTAACATATGATCTAGTACGTTTAGCTACAGTTAGCCTCTCCTTTGTAAAATTTCAAGTCAAAGATGCTCTTCACTGCATCTCAGATTCCTTTTCAGGAATATACTGAGCACTGTGGTATCTCTGAGCACTTGAGTATGTCCTTAACTTTCCACATTCATAATGTCGTTGGGAACCTGGGGAGTGCCATTCAATTCACTGGAACTGTACACATACTTAAAGGTAATCGCATGATTGCTTTCTAGAGCAAAGCAAAGTTTGCCACCTTGAGCATGAATGAGGCTTGTATATTTCATCATCTTTAAAATGTTAATGCTTCTTAACTCTCCTAATGGCTTTGAATGTAGAGTTTTGGGTAAAATATAGGCTGTGTTTACATGGGAAAGACTTATTTGTTGCCATAATTATGAAGCTTGATATTTAATTGCAGAGATAATAACTGAATATTTCAAATTTACAAGAAATATTACAAATATTTCTTAGTTCTAGGAATTCTACCTCTAAATATAATTCACCCTTTTTTTTCCTCTGTATTCTGAGGGTTGTTGGGTGGGGCGGGGGTGTCCCAATAAAATTATGGCCCAGTTAAGAGGTGAAATTATGTCTAATTTCAAAGAAAATAACTGCTTTGAAAATTGAGCTTGATTATAGTTCCCTGTTTCAGAAAGGGACTTAGGGTTTCATATATCTCTTTGTTCCTATGTTGCTGACAGCTTTTTTGAGGTTTACGATTTTTGTTATTTAATTGAAGAATTAAAGGTAAAATATAGTGAAGCAAAAAGAAATAGTAGTTGGGGTGACAGAGTTAGCTTTTCTCTTTAATAAACTAAGTATTTTAAATCAGATGCTTGAAGAGAAGCAGACCTACACCAATGCCAATGAGTCCAACCACTGCAAACTGAGAATGGACCAATTTCTGGCCAGTCTTATCCTGAGAAAGGGAATTTAGCTCACACCTGTTTAGCTACCTGAGAGTTCAGATTCTACCCAGGCTGGCTAAGTCCCCTCTATAGTTGAAGGCAACCTTTCTAGGTTGGCAACTTAGAAAGAAATTCTAGTTAAAAGGACAATGAACCACAACAATAAAGTATCTTTCTGAGGTGCCTGTCCCATACCAGGGACTACGCAGGGAATGCAGGTGATCTTAAATTTAACACAAAACATTTTTAGGAGACTGAAATTTTGAGATGTGCCCTACTCTTACTGTCAAACCTTTGAGTTTGAACATAAATAAGTCCTTTGTGAGCATCTCCAGCTGTCCCAGTTTCTTAAAAAAAAAAAAGTCAGATATAAATTACAAAATAACCTTGGGATCAATGTCCCTGGCTGAGGGCAGGCAGGCTAGGACCTCTCCAGCTGGGGCCCCAGAGGTCATGGGACTGGCCCTAATTGTGGAGGTCCACCCTGCCTGGCCCATGGGCAGACTTCCCCATTCCTGTTCTCATAGTGTGCCTACACTGTCAATGTTTTGGCACTGATTTAATCCCTCCTTTCAGACCTTTTCTACTCCTGGCATTAATTTTTGCTTCTCCTTTCCCCTTATGAACTCTCTGAATCAGGCTGCCCTTTTCTGGCACTAACATGTAGCAAAGCAACCTGTAGGCTGTGAACTTCTGGCCAGAGACTCAGAAGCAGTGACAGAGGCTGAGGCAACAAAATGACTCAGGGCCTGAAGTGCGTTTGAAAAAAAAAAGGAAAAAAAAAAAAAGATCTGTCCCATGGGATTTTATATAAATTAGGTTTTTACTGAATGACAACACAATCCATGGCCAAAGGACAAAAGAAGTCCCAGAATAAAAGCAGTACTTTCTTTAGCTAACTGTGCGAAACCCCCATGAGCTCTGGTGCTAAACTTGACCCTCTTGGTGAGGGAAGAATCCCACACTACAATAATTATTTAATGACAGAATGAAACCTTAGCCTTAAAGTTCCTCCGAATCCCGACTTTCAGGGCACCTCCAGCAGAAGAGCTGTTCCCAGTTTTCTTTAGTTTATTTCAAAGCTCTGGAAATGGTTGTAGGTCTTATATTCATTGATCTGCAACTCACCTGTTATTTGGAAAAAAAACCAAAGCTGCTGCACTGATGGTTCCCCTTTAATTCTCACATCCAACCCTGACAATATATATAAGCTGAACCAGAAATTACCCTTAGCTATGGAAGCTTGTTTTCTGGCTAGGGGTAAAATCATGTGAGGACATCTAATCTTGCAAAATGTACTATTAAGGGATTGTGTAAGGGACTAGAAAAACAGATATAGCAGCTGATTTGCAGTACTTCTGGTGTTAGAGGCTTTTGCTTACAAAGGCCACAATATTTTGAAGCTGTCACATCCAAACCAAAATTCATGTTTTAATTAGTCTTCTGGATAAAACCAAATGCTAATCTGGAATGCAACCAGTCTTTTTTAATACTAAAACCCCACTCATTGCTTATGCAGCTTTTTTTCATAAATGTTTTATTTTTTAATGAGATTAATTTGTTTAGCTTAATCAGTCTCTAATTTCCCAAATGAGGCAATTTTTTATATTAAATTGTTAAGCATATATCATCATGTAGATAAACTCTTGTCACAGAGCTGCCTGAGGTGTAATCCTTGGTACTTTCCTTTTCCAAACAAGGAATCATGTAAAACATTCCTTTCAGATCAACTGTTTGCCATTTTTCAATGTTTGTATCATTTGACTTAGAATCTCATTCCTCCTGGTCCATATTCAAATATTTTTTAATAATGCTCTCTCTCATATGAAAAACATGTCATTTCTGTGATTAATATCAACTGATGACAACATCGCACAACTAAATTGTCACTTGAAATGAAAAAAAAAGCCCCAGCAACTCTATTTCAGGGTTTCTTGGGTCAGGATGCTTGTTCAACTGCTACAAAGTCCATAATAAATTATCTCCATATGGTAGTAACTATGTTCATGTCAAAGGCATAGGTCTCAACTGTGACGATTTTAAATTTCTACAAGCAAGTCTTTAGTAGAATCAGTCACTTGGGAACACAGTAACAATACAATTCCAGCACTAATTTCCTATCAACAATGCTGTCTAAATGTATGCACTGAACTGCCATTTTGTTTAAACAATGGTTCTGGGTTGTGTCTCTCCAGAAACCAAATATTTAAAGATACAGTTCACTCTTTGTTAAAGATCTCTCTCAATCAACCAGTGTGCTACTTGGAAATATAGAAATAAAAATTGAGTAAGACTCTTTCCTGCATGCTGAACTGTTAACTCTGTTCTTCCTGCAGCTCTTCGAAAAGCTAATGCAGTACAAATTATGCTCAGCTACGGTGGAATGCAAAGAGAAAAGAAAGAGAAGTGTGAGTTTATATTATTGGAAATTCATATTTATGCAGTACCTTTGTATGACTGCTATGATTCTGTGCTTTTTAGGTCTCAATTAATTACTGAAATTATTCTGAAGCTCCTTCTACTCAAAACTATGATTCTAAGTCATTGCCTAGTACCTGTATTTTTTCCAGGACAGTTTTACAATGTCTAGCACTGTTTATTAAGTAAACTCCTTTTATATTTATTCCTGAATATCTTATAAGAGTTGAGCTGGAATTCCAGACTTTCAGGAATTGGTATGAGCATTTAGAGTTGAACTACCCTTGAGAGTTTTTTCTGTTTTTTTTGAAACGTAGCTATATTCTGAGTTTTACATGAGAATAGCTTTATTTCTGTTTGAACTCAGCTGAAACGAACTCTGTTTTGATGAGCCAAATCATTTCTTTGCTTTAGCTTGAAACATGACTGTGATTGTAATCCAAAATTATTCTCTCTGGATATGCTTCATGTGATGCTGCTGGCTTGTTCAGTACATCCTTAAAAAAAGAAAACAAAAAAAAAACCAAATACAAAACCAAACTTTTCCCTCTTCCATAAAACAGCTAATAACCCACAGTTTTATGGGAATCTAAAAAATATTTACTACGATTTTAAAAGATTATGTCAGGAAAAAAGTCAAATATATGACCATGTTTCTGGACAGCTTGATTGTTATGTCCTGCAGCTGTGTCCCCCACATTTTGGTGTACAGATTTATGTTGTAGATTTTAAAAATAACCAGGGTTCCAGAACAAGAGGATATAATATGATTTTGCATTTTGAGAGCTGTACAATTCCTTCAATTCTTCTTTAAAATGGATTCTCAGTCTTCTGTGTACCATACGATTAGACTCCTTGCATATTGCTGAAGTGGCAGATTGCTTAGTACGCGTACCTCATGGTGCCACCAGGATGACACTTCACTGGATATACCATTTGCTATGCCCACAAGCACTTTCAAGTCAGAATTATTTGCTTATTTAAATAGTAGCCAATTTTCTCTGAAAAATTATTATTAATGGTGGTTTACTAAGAAAAAAAAAAAGTCCCTGAACCCTTAGAACTACTTAGACTGGCAGCTGGTTCACTTGCTTAACTTAAAGCTTTGTTTTTCCCAGTGGCAGTGCTCTTATGGGACTTGAATCTCCTTTATGCCTGATTCCGGACAGCAAAATCTTAATGTTTATTTTATTAATTTGTTATGACATAGATTACCCATGAACAGTCTCATGAGCAATCCTTTGTTAACAAAAATATGCGCTTCTTGGGTCCTTTTATAACATATCTCAGTGTGTTGATGTAGCAGCTGAAAAGTCAGCAAAAGGAAAAGCAAGCTCTGGGAAGGAAATAAATATATATTAAGCACAAATATTATTCCTAACTGAATAGATACATCATATGTTCTATGTTGTTCAGTCTTTGCTTCATAACACTCTAGCATTGTCCTGTAATTAAAAGAAAGCCAATGCAAATAGCTTGAAGACAAATTGCAATATGATTGTATAAGACCAAACTAATATTACTAAATTTTAGCTGCCTTAAACCTAAATATCTCATACAAAGTTATCAATTCTTCCTTCCAATCTGTGCTCTTTTAGAGAACAGTTCAGCTACAATTGGAATGAACTGACATCTAGAAACAACTGCCTGTCCCTCTTTGTGTGTGCCTCCCCTGGTCATGGCTAGGTGAGGTGAGGGTCCTTTCCCTCACCTTCCCCCAGTCACCTCAAGCTTATTTGAATAACGTGAAAACGAAAATTTTATGTGTCTTCTTCTTTTTAGTCACACATTTTATGGAAAACCAGTTCACATTTCTACCTTATTCTGTTATTAGTTACTATTCCCATCCTGTCATATATATGTCAAAAATACATTACTGTCCTTAGAGGCACTAACTTTTTGATATTCTTAATTGAAACAAAATTTTAAATTTAGTCAGGATTGTAAATGAGGGCCTTATTCCACTGAAAAGATGACAGAAAGGTGTGAGTGTTCCCTAGTCACATTTTTAATTGATTAATTGACAATAGAAAATGTTTGTTTTGTTTTGCATAGAATTATAACAAAAATATGATATCATATTTATTGTTCTTTTTTAATAGACAATTAAATCCCTTGTTAACTAATTCCTCTATATAGATAGATCCATAATAACATATTTGGGAATCATAATTTTATCCAGGAGCAAGTGATGAAACTTTCATTCCCAATGACTAGTGAAGTACAGCTTGATTCTTTTCAAATTATTTGGCATTATCGTGCAAGATAAAGGAAAGTGTATTTAATATTTGCACATATACTTTCTAATTGTTTAATCAGCCAAATACAAATTTCACAAATGCAAAACATTTGTCATTTCATTACTGCATTGTTTATGGTTGAAGAGAAATTTGATCATCATAACTAGGTAACAGATATTAGCTACAGTAATAATCAAAATAAACATAAAACGTTTATATAGCGTCTGTCATCACAAGGTCCTTTTCCATTCACAAACTGAGCATGAATGAAGTCTTAAGGTTAATAGGGGGCCTATAAGGATGCTGGGGAGGGACTCTTCATTAGGGACTGTAGTAACAGGACAAGGGGTAATGGGTGAAAACTTAAACAGGGGAAGTTTAGACTGGATGTAAGGAGGAAGTTCTTTACTGTGAGGGTGGTGAGGCACTGGAATGGGTTGCCCAAGGAAGTTGTGAATACTCTGTCCCTGGCAGGTGTTCAAGGCCAGGCTGGACAGAGCTTTGGGTGACATGCTTTGGGTGAGGTGTCCTTGCCCATGGCAGGGGGTTTGGAACTTGATGATCTTAAGGTCCTTCCAGCCCTAACTATTATATTATTCTATGAATCAAGCCTTCAGCCATTAGTCATGGTGAAGCCAAGAATTTTCTTCCAGATATATATCTTCAAAAAATGTGGTACCTCTGTAACTTTAAAAGTTTAAATATTGCATTATGTGAAGACTAAATATTTCTTACCTCAGTTCTATACAGTGACTAAAATTTTATTGTCTGCAAAGATATAAAAGCTTAACTTCACTCCCACTCCTCAGTATGTTTTAAGGAATATCTTCATGATTTACTTTTCAGTGATAAGTGTGTGATTAACATTAAACTGTGCTTGGCCTTGTACACAAGCATAAAAGACACAATTATGTAAGTATGCAAAATACAGCTTTCTACTAGAAAAAGTTGTTTTACTTAAGAGGGCACTTTTGACACTAAAAATGTATTGTTGGCTTTTTTTTAATTTCTTTTATTTCTGATTAAATTACAATCTCGGAATGACCCATTTATGAAGTATATTGACAAATCTAATTTTCTGTCTCAAAACTTTTGTATAAGAAACATTCTTCATTTCATAGAATCATAGAATCATAGAATCATTAGGGTTGGAAAGGACCTTAAGATCAACTAGTTCCAAACCCCTTCCATGGACGGAGACACCTCCCATTAACCCACGTCACCCAAGGCTCTGTCCAGCCTGGCTGTGAACGCCGCCGGGGATGGAGCATTCACAACTTCCCTGGGCAACCCATTCCAGTACATTTCCTGCATTTACAAATAAGAAATAAAAGAAATGCAGTAAAATTGTATATTTTTATTACCTAGAAACACATTTTCTGATGTTCTCTAAGTGCTCTGAAAGTGTGTCTTGCACTACTATTTAAAATAATTAAATATACATATATATCTCCTATAGATGAGATCATGAATCCATTGTGGGAAGTGGCAATATTGTCATAAGCTTCACTTGTGTCAGGCTTTCCAAAACTGGTTGCTGGATTTTTGTTTCAAATGTAAAGGTCAGGTACTACACTATAGAACAAAATCTTACTGCAGGCTGAATCTAGCTGAGGGAGTCGAGTAAGGTCTAAATTCCAGAAATATGGAGAATGCATAGTGGAATAGTTAATATTCAGACTTTCACATACTGAGGATTTGAATTTTTTTGATATTTGAAGGACAACAGGAAACCTACCTCTATTGTTTGTTCTGCAACATGACAGTTATGACCACAAAGATATACTTTTAATGTAATTTTAGTTTTCATTTTAGCAGTATCTCTCTTGTTATTAAGATTAGTGAAGGCCTATAACACGTATAATCATTTTTATTTCATTTCTATGAGAGACGCTGTATTATGTAGCCTATGTATATATAAGTTTCTCCAAAATAGTTCAGGTAATAATAGCCTTTTGCTATGAATTTATGCAAATACAGGAAAACTTGCTATAAGAATTTAAAACTGAGATTTTTTTTTTCACAGTGCAGATGTAAGAGGAATTCTAAATCGGAGTGAAGCAGCATCCTCAAGCCTCACAACAGGCTTGAAGATTTGCTTAACAGTGGCCCTCCTTGCCTTGAGACAGCCTATTTATCTGCAGTAATGGAAAATAATCTTTGAGCAACTTTTAAAAATTTCAAAGCTGAAGAACTACAGTTCTGGAGAGCCATCTTTTATTCTCAACTTTACTTCCTATTCCAAAGGGAGAAAATATTATTACAATTTGAATGGATAGTTTCTCTTTAAAAGAATAATGGCATAACCATTAAAAAATATGCAAAACAAGCAAAATAAACAAAATCAACAACAACAGCTAAAAGCCAACAAACCTAAACCACAAACCCTGTTTATATAAGAGGAGGCTTGTAAATACTATTCAAAAGAATTTTGTTTTGTTTTTTTTTTAATGCTATATGCATGAGCTAATAGGATAGCTGAAAGGCTGGTGGTAGATATAGTCCTCTAACACTTCTGTCCTGCTCCGTAATTGTGCTTAGTGCTTAGAGTTTTCGTAAAATGGTGGTAACTAACTTCTCCCACCCTACACAGAATGAGATGGAAGACTTTTCAGGAAACTGATGTTTTTATCCAATCTTTGTTTTGACCCATTTCCATGTCAGAAGTGGCATAATCTTGCACGAAATCTGACTGATCCAGCTTTTTTAAATCCAGTGAACTTTAAAACAGATCTGTGGAGAGGCAGTATCCTCTACACACCAATGGAAAAGTCAACATTTCAGGCTTTTTCAGTTTAAAAAAGACTCAGCCATTAAAAAAAAAAATTGGTTGCACATCTCCTGAGCTGCGTACATTAAAATATTTTTGTGGGCACTACTCTAGTTTTTGGCAACTATGAAAAAGGATAGATTTCCATTTGTCTCCCAAAATTATGTAAGAAACACTGTGTTTTCCTGTATTCAAACACATCCAGAGAATCGCTTGTTAGTCAATTAGTAAATTCCATGGCACTTTAAAATTAATCATCCGTTGAATTCAGTAAATATATTTTCTGCCTACTTGGTCATCTCTATGTAAAATAATTAGTAAAAATGAAGCATTCTTAAAGTGGGTTGCTGTTGCTATTTGTTTTCATTATAATATGAGAAAGGCAGCAAAACAAGAAGGTTTTGGAGTTTAAGATCTTAGAACAGTGGCAGATAATCTGTAAATTGACAGAAAGAAGAAGAAAAGTTGTGGGAAGAAGTGGTGAAGTGTTGCCTTTACTTTCCTAATTAAAATTTTGTTTTGCTTTTTCTTTTGTGATGTTTCAAAATGAAAATATGTACCTTTTTTCAGTAGGTGGTAAGCTATACTGGACTCTTAGTTTGGTAATAGTATAATTAAGGAGGGATTTGAAGAAGGGGGAAAGATGGGTATTAAAGCTAGTAATCGAAGGAAATAATGGAAAGATTTCAAAGACTAGGTCTAGCTTTCTGCACTTTAGAATTTTAGGTGTATTTGGAAGCAGGTGTTAAGGAAATATTTTAAGAACTCTCTTACACTTAGGATGTTTTTCAGTGATATTGTGGCTGAGATTTTGTGACAAGTTTAAAAATACAAAAGAAAAGTTGTTTTGTTTGTATCTTACCTAAATATTGCACTACTGTTGTATACATTTTAAAGAAAGTAGCTTCATAACTGACAAAAAGATATTTATGTCATTTTGACTGCCTAATGAAATATTTTTCTCAAGTTCCCAAGATAAAATAACAATCCTTGCGATGCACATGTACACACATACTTTTGTCATGGGTCTTAAATATCAGAAAAGGGAAAGTTCATGGTCTATTACAGTCCTTGCAATACAACACTTCTTTCAAGAAGGATCTATTAATCAGACTAATTCAAGTCTCTGCTGTCCAAAATGCTATAACTCCTCCTGACAGTGGTGTCTGTTCTACTGCCAAAGCCTTGTCACCCTCCTTTATTGCTCAGTAATTGAAACTTGCTACCTTTAAAATGCCTTTGTTGGCATTAACTGTTATTTTAATTCTGGATAATGATTGGATCATTCAAGATAAGTTTTATTACAAAGATTATTACCTTTAAATTGTTTTTTATAATATATAGTATATTTCAAAAGAGCTTGAGATTAACAAAGGCTCTTAGTAGCCTAACTGACATTTTTAGCTATTTGGATCTTATATTCAAATATCAGAAAATTTCAGTGTCAGGTCCCTGAGTGCATCAATGTACTGACATACCCTAGCAAGTTTTGCCTGGGGCCTCTACCTGTGCATTCTCTGCTCATTGAGTTGGGAGCTGCATTAACCTCAGGTTCTTGCCCTTCTTGGTGCTTCCTGAGCTATGCAGTAGGTATGATGCCCTCAGCCCTGACATTAAGACAGAGATTTGAAAATGGGTCTCTGCCTTCCTGCAAGGTAACTCTAACCTCTGAGCTGCTGTAATGAAGTCTCATCTTCATCTGAAGAAAGATGGACCTACCTCCTGAGGAGGGTTCACAGTTCCTGAATGGAGGACTCAAATATGAGTGGTAGTTATTAAGACTCAAGTCTCTTCTGAAGTGGTTCCTTTTCAGCCTAATACATTTTGTGACTGCTTAGCAACTAATATTTTACCTTGCTCTATTTCCCTAGAGGTCTCTTTCTGAACCACTCAGTACTCAGTGTACTCTTCCAGTAGGTGGGAAATTGAAATGTATTTCCTTCTACTTAAGAAGATTTCATCTTCTCACCATTAAGAGCCCTAAAAAGCTAACAGCAGAAGTAGTAGGTGGAGAGGTATACACAGACTAATTCAAGTATCTTTTTCTTGTGCAGCACTAAGCAAAATGGGTAAAATAGAATGTGTTGGAATTAAATTACTAACCTAATTTGATGTGATAAATTAGCCTGAATACTAAATACTGCACTACAAAGGTTTCCATTGAGAAAGAAAGGCAGTGAAACAGATGTATAATTTTCAAGCTTAAGCTCTTCTCATTATTCTGTAGACACTTTTTCTTTTCAAGTAAAGCCATGAAAATGTTTAGTACTGTTCATTGTTCTTACAGGAATTTTCCCCAAAGCCTAAATAGAAGAAGATAAGAACTCTACATGCTTATTTCTTGACTATAAAGATTAAATAACTGAGGCAAATGTTCAGGGTTATCTGCTCTCCATTCTAAACAGTGGTCAACTGGCAGTATTTACGCACAGGATCATGAGTTGTGTGGCAAGTAAAGATCTGCAGCTCTCACTGAATTCAACTGTTTTCACTGTGCTTCTACTCATAATGGACCATTTTCAGAGAAGCACAGGCAATGACATATTCTGCTCATGGTGGAGTTCAAATACAAATAGATTTGGCTACTTACTAACCCAAATAAAAAATCTCCCAAAAGAGTCTGTAATGGTGAAAAAGAATTAAGAGGTAGGACTGAAAATTCCTGAGAAAAGTGAAAGGTAGAAATGAGTGCTTTTCTATCACCGAAAGTCATGCTATTTTCCATGCCATGAGGTTAGCTTATAAAACGGTTACTTAAAGAAAATAAGCACTTTCATCAACAATAATTCCCATAGAATTCTCCTCACTGTTTCTACTACCAAGGGAAAATCCACATCAGAATTTTTTTCTACCCAAATTTGCCATACTGTGAAATAACCATGCTGCAAAACTTGCATGTATAATAGCAGCTCCCACAAAAAAAAAACTGTTCTCAAAGCATTACATAAGTTTTCAAAGATTTCTTTGTTCTCATGGCCACAAAGATGGCAGTTACCCATTTCCTTTGATCAGGCTGCAAACACTTCAGAATTAGTAGGCTTGGAACTGAAGGTCAGGAGGCTATTATGAGGTCAAATGCTGATACCATTAAAACAATCTCTACCATTCAGATTTCTTTAGCCTTCTGAAGTGACATGTGTTAATCATAGATTCGTAGAATGGTTAGGGTTGGAAAGGACCTTAAGATCATCTAGTTCCAATCCCCCTGCCATGGGCAGGGACACATCACCACAATTGTTTGCATATCAGTAGTATTTTGATTCTGGATTACAGTGGAAAAAAAGTAAGAAACAGTTATTTTTCGATATAAGAATATCAGAAAGTCACTTTCAAAATAAGCTCTAGTTCTGAGTGCTCTGGAATAGGCATCACTGCCTTCTGCAACATTAACATTAGTCCTGAAGTTTATTTTTTAAAATGTGCCTACAAAATCAACCAGGGATTTGATAGTTGTGTGCATGCAAAATTAAGTGAAGCTAGATTCTATGAGAGTTGCTTCAAGCAAACCTTAACATAATTTTTATTCTATGCTTAGCAGGATTTCATCAGAATTATCTGTTGTAATATAATTGTACTGTTTACTTTATGTACCTATGAAATGTTTTCATTATCAAAGGTTTCTATAGTCAGTACAATCAAACCAAGTCTAGAAATAGTCATTTCCTGAGCAATATGAAAGGAATCCTAGGGGTTCAGAACTGTTTGGACTTTAGAAAGTTATTATTAGTCTAACCTTTTCTTGAAAGTGGAACACCATCCACACAAACAGCTTCGATTTTTTCAGCTAAATGTGTCTTTCTAAGAAAGAATAATGGTCTATCGTTGAGTCTTCTGGTCTTCAGCAACATTTGAGATTATGCAACCAGTCGAAAGGATCATAGAAATATTTAAATTTTCTTCTTTCTCTTAAATGACATAGAATAAAAGGTCATTAAGGTCATTAATGTGAGGTGGGATAAGCTTACAGCTGTATGGATTACTTTGCATGAATTGCAGTGTACAGATGACTGTAAAATGCCCTCACATATGAATGCAACAGGATCCATCAACAAAGTGCTCTGAAGAAATGCTTACTTATGAACAATATAGCCCTCATACCACATAGGAAGCTGTATTGAGTTTATGTGACACACTGTGGGTAGTGTATTGCTTTATCTTGAGATGCAGGCAAGAACTGGATTGTTTGTTGGTGTTACAGGCAGCACACATTTGGGGAGGACCTTGCCAGTCTTCTGTCATCTTTTGCTCCCAAGCAGGATTGTATGTGACTATGTTGCTAGAGCCCTAGTTCGAACATGGCTGGAACACGTCCCAGTCAACGGGGAGAGAATGTCATAGCCATACTTATGGTCTGCCTAGCAGACACAGAAATGATTGTGCACACGTGTATACATGCAGGGTCTTTGCTAGGTCCAGGTTTTGTCTCGCTCATGTGTATAAATGCCACGTCCGTGGCCAGGCAGTATTGGTATCTGCTGGGTATTCCCCCACCCCATTTAAAGTACCATCTGTTATTTCACATAACTGCCAACTATATGGCTCTTCTGCTGGTTTTCATTTTATGTCACATTATTAATAGTGGTAATGAATGTTTGCTGAATGATAGTTGCATGGGCTGTTGTTGCAAAATTCACGATCACATATTCCTGTCTTTTCCTTATTTATTTTACAAGTGCCAGAACTCTGAACATATTTTTCACCTCTCAAATATTTATTTCTCCTAATGATTCTTTTGAATGTCCCAACATATATTGCTTTATAAAATATTACTCCCTGATTCATGCAACAAACTACATGAAGCTGAGCATGAATGTATCAGTGCATCTCCAGCCTATGTAGGCAGCAAGTATAACAAGCTTTTAATACAGAATGGATTAGTCTGATAGGGCTCCCCTGTTTCACATACAATTTTAAGAAGTCCATCCTTTCACAGTCACAACAGTAAAGATAGCAAACAAATAGACCTTTCCCACACCTCTCCTGATATCAAGTTTAGTAAGCCATTGTGATGAACTGTGCTGCATATTTTGGTATTTTAAACCATGATAAAAGTGAATTCTGTTTTAAAAGCCTCAGATAAGGACACTTTTTCCTTTCAGTATATCTCTCTTTTAAATGCCCAAGCTGTGAAGACCCTTATATCTATGACATAAACGAATGAAATATAAAAATAATCTTTCAAAGGAACATCCCATGTGTTATTTTTATGATATCAAACTCAATTTCATTGTAGGTATGGATACTTATGTTGGTTGCATATTTATTGTAGCTATTTTTCTGCTGAAATCTGCTATCAGACCTCTGCAGTGGGCTAGTACATGTAATCAGAAGTAATCATGTCTTTCCTATCATAACTGTCCATCCCAATGTTCCCAAGAGGGTATAAAGAATCAATTAATCACTAGCTGGAATATATTTTTTAGCAATTCCATTTTTTGTTTCACCTTGAGAGCTACAGTGTGGTCAGTCCTCATGAGTATGATTTTAAGCTCTGCCATAATAACTTGAATCCTACACTGAATATTTTTGCTTATATACATATGAGGTCAGTATGAACTGTAAATATGTCTCCTATTGAACCAATCCTCTTGATTTTGGCCTCCTTTTCTGACAGTTCTGGTAACTTGAAATAAACTTCCAGCTATGTCTAAAAGTGGATTTAGCAGCTAAAGCAGAGCAAGGTAAGAATAAGTACTTAAACTCGAAACTGTAGGAATGAAAAATGGTGGTTACCTTCCAGTTAGCCTTAGAGGTGACACAAGTCTGTGAAAGACCCTCTTTTCACCTTCAGGACTTTGAAGGTTCAGAAAATGATCGACAAATTGTTTAAGTGTGGCTTTTATCTAGCCATTAAGGGCTCTCCACAGTTTGCCTCCTGAGCTTTAATCTAGTGGCTGCTCCCAGGGCATGCCTTTATACACTTCAACTCCAGAGGACACTGCTTTGTGTTGGAGCACAGATAAAGGAAGATACATTTGGCCAAACTACCTGAATTCATGTTCCTCTTCTGACCTTACTGTGAATTGCCCTATTAGGCTGGTAACTGCCTGCGAAAGAGAAGCTCTTGTTGAAAGCAAAGAGATGTTGAGTTTCACTGGTCAGGCTGGTTTCAGCGTTACATGTATCAAACAAATGCTGAAAAATACCACAATAGTTTTAGGAGTACGCACACTTTCCCAAAAAGAGTAAAAGCATGGACTACAAATCTGAATTTCACTCCTCCAGCTACCTTCCCTTTGTGCCTGTTTTTACAAGGTGGCACCCTGTGGCAGCAGGTGAGAAGGAAGCAAACCCCACTACAAACCAACCATGAGACATTGATCATTGGTGTAAAAGCTAGGGGGACAGTAACTCCACTTTACACCCGTGGGCTGTAATTGTGAAACCCTTACTCTGCTCTTGACAAAAATGTTACGCTTTTACCTCCAGGAGAGTGCTGCAAAATAATGAGATTTTTTTCCGTGTAGTCCAGTGGGAGAATGAGGTTCGATAACTTGTCTTTGGATTTTCTTGATGAGCGGTATTCAGTGACAGCTACCAATCACTGCATTTTACTATTATGCAATTTCAGAAACTAAGACCTACTGTATATTTTTCCAGTGGGTTTAATACTTGATTTGAAAAGGAGTTTCTTGGTCTGTCCATATGAGAAAAAAGTTATCTTCCAGGTGGCATGAAAGCCGGGCTCATACTCAGAGGTTGGCACAAAAGTTTTTCTAAAAGGTACACCATCATCTGAGGCACTTGGCATTTGTTGCTGTCAGTAGAACTGAGTGAATAACACTGAGGTCCTAGTTCAGTGGGCTGGCTCTTGTCTTCCTGTGATCTGAGAAGGTAGAGAGAGCACTGAACATGGGTCAAGCTGCCGTCATTTTGTACTTCTTTATTTTTCAGTTGTTTGTATATTCTACAGTGGAAAGCCCCCTTATGGCTTGCAGCTGTGAACACCAAGAGTCAGTTTATCTTGTTTTAGTCATCTTAAAGGTAATGGCGTAAGTCTGACGTAGCTTTGTCAACTACTTCTACATGCAATGGAAAGAGAGGTGCTCAGTAAGCAAACCATCTAGTCTTAAAATAATTATACCAGGTAGATGGTATGACTTTTCTGGATGGAAGCACTTCTTTCTCTTTCTTCCTCTTCACTACAAAGGAAGCAAAGGCAAAAAGTTTCTCATCATTCAAACAACTAAAGCTAGATGAGTTGTCTTCCACCACTGATAACTGAAGACAATTTCTCCGGCCCAGACCTTCCTGACAGGATACTAAGCATACACGTAGTTCTGTGATTCCTTGACATTATTTCTACTTTATTGCTTTAGTGAGTTACTATCTCCATTTGGCTGCTGTTTTATTTGGAGGAAAATGCTTCCTGGCTCATACCCTAGGTACCGGGCTCCATTACTGCTGATCAATGGGCTGGCATCATGGAACACTCTAGTAGCAGAAATACTTTTATTCTTCTCCATTTTCTCTTATGTTTTTATATTTTAAAAATTTTATTTGTTTATCTCTACCAAGTTTCCATCAGGGGAGCCTGATGCTTACAGTTATATTTACACTGAACTTGCAGCACCCATAATGCATGCAACAGTAAAGCTCCACCATAAAATTAATGAAGTTAATTTATTAGCCAGGGATTGGATTGACAGCTGGTAGACTAATTCTTTTTTTACTCTCTTAGCAAATTTTCAAGATGCACAAGGTAAAATACGTGTACTTTATTGGATCCTGATAAAATATTGTTTTAATACTTCATAATAAAATAAAAAGCGTCTAAGTGCGATATGCTTGCTGTTTCTTGAATAGCCTTAAGCGTTGCTTTGCAGGGACTCATAAAATGTCAAGAAGCATTTAACAGAGTGTATCTGATTCACTGTGGATTTTGTTACCAGTACTGACCTGCTAAGTTCAGTACACAAAGATGCATATGGTTGGTCCTTTCTTAAGCGAGTTAGGATTAGATCAAGGAAGTGGAGACATGAGTTAATGCAAATTAAAGACCAAACTGAAACAAACCAGAACAAAACAAAATCACCAGCGTAATCACAGATGATAATAATAAACCCAAGTAAAATCAAAGTAACAACCAGCCAATAAAAAAAACCAACAAAACAAAACAAAAAAAACAGAATCCTGTAACACCTGTTTGTAGAATACCTTTTCTGTAGAATAACTTACTGCAGACAAAATATTCTATTATATTTTCCTTAGTTGTGTTGGTGCTTTTCAATTTTCCCATCCGAAATTGAAGAGAGGATTCTAAATTGTAATATCTTCTCGATAATACGATGTACTCATAAAATCGCAATTGTTTCTTGCTCTTCCTCATTTCACCTATTAGATGCCTGTTCAAAAAACTCAGAGGATCACAAATAGTGAGAAAGGTGAGGTCCACTTCAGCATGCTGAACATCCCTGTATCATTCCAAGAGAATATATCTTCTGGTATCTCTGCCTTCTTTTATCAACAGCAACATAAATATTCCAATGACTGAAAAACAGCAGTCTCAAAAGAGATAATTCAACAGTTGTATTAACACCTGCTTCCTCACATTCAGGAGATCTCACCTTCATTGTAGTTCTGCCACAGATACAGTCTGAGACTTTTGAAATTCAAGTGTGCTTCAGCTCCGTGCCTTTAAAATGGGCTTAGCTACTTTCTGCCCTGTTCATCCTGTATCTTTTCATTGGAGTGGTGCTGATTTTGCTCCATTTTTCACCACGGAACACCAGCTTACTGTCATGTCCAGTAACATTATTGTAATTCAAGTCATAGTTAAGACAGATACAAAGCAAGACATGAAGGCATAGTGACTACCTTTTTTTCCAGGGGATACAGAATATCGAACATATTTTGTTATGCAACTCTTCATTGCCACAGATGGGCAAAATTTATATTTTATTTGTTAACCAGTCTGATTAAATAACTTTTGTCTCAACCACTGAGGTGGATTATGGGCAAGTTTCCTGCTCAGTCATGGCCCCATCTGGAGAATCAGAGCTTTCAAAATATTTGATTAGGTTTCTGAAGCATTCTTCTTTTGATTTTTTTTTTCTCTTTTTTTTTTCTTGACTGAAGCTGGTCTCTTTCTGTACTTTTCTGTATGGTTCTTTTTCATATCTTTTAAGTTCAGCTTCTTGTGCTTTTCTGCTCCTCTTCTCAGATCTTTATTTCTGGCATAGGGTTCCTAATAGCTGCCTTGTGTTTCATTACCTGATTTTGGTTTGTGGCTTCCACTGAAGAAATCTGGCACAAGCTTTAGTGCTGGCCATACCCAGAAGAAATATCTATCCATGTCTTTGGTCCTATCAAGTGGTGTTGAAAAGCTACGACCCAGAAAGAAGAGCGTGGGTCATTTAATTATTCTGAGACAGTTTTCACTGACATTCTTATTAAGGTAGAATATTCTCACAATTGTCTCTCCCAGTGAATCTTTTCTGCTTGTCTTCAACATTCTTTTTAGCATCAGTGTGACAAATGTTTGGTATGTCCCTTCTGTGCCAGTGAGTCATTCACCGCTGAATTACTCAGCTTCTGCTTGCTTTCAACTGGGCTCAACTGCAGAATATGCAGAAATATGTTCTTTTGGTGAAATAATGATTTGTTTTTCTGGGCATCTATTTAAACTATTGGCTGTTTGTTTTTTCCTGATTTCCAGATAAACCTAACACATAGCTAAAGTAAGCAACTGGAATTTATGAAACCTAGCAGTAATATAGTAATGGTCAGCATATTAAACCAGAGGCAGATGCTACCTCTGCAATGCTCATACTTTCCTGGTAGACTGGCTGACAGGAACAGTCTCTGCTCTTTGTCGGTAGTCAGGAACAGACTCTGCCCTAATCCAACTGCTTGTTGCCAGTCCAGAAAGTACCAAGTGTGTTTCACCCCCCTATCAGTTGCAGAATAGATCAAATATAGCCTATATTTTTATATCTAAAGATATATAAATATCTTTAGTTACATGAATGTTCTACCCATTACATGAATATTTAACACGTAAGTTCAGAGTTAAAGTTCATAGAAGACCCTTAGAAATTCTAAGGCAAGCCAATTTTACCATTTAGAGTAAACTCTTCTTTGATGAATTCTCCTTACATATGGAAAACTTATTCCAGGGTTCATAATTTATTGTGCAGGCAAAGATTAAAAAACATTGATAAAGTTTTCAAGCTACTTCAAAGTGGTCCAGAGATCCACCTGTTAAATGTGGTCACTGGCTAAACGTCCTGTCTTCCTTTTCCAAGCCCAGTCTTCAGTATTTTAAAATCAAATGTCCTACATTAGTTTAAAACTCATCCTGTTATCTTCCCCTGAAAAATGGTGATAATTTTTCTTTGATGACCAAGATAGCTAGTTTTAATTGTTAACACAATACAATGTATGTAGCACTTGATCTGGGAAAGGGGATATCAGGAGTCGGTGGTTTGTCTCCATTAATATTTTGTTTCAGAATAGCAGTCAAGTTTTATTCTCCAAATTCTGTATTTACCTATTTACTATGTGTCATAGAACCATAGCATAGTTAGGGTTGGAAAGGACCTTAAGATCATCTAGTTCCAACACCCCTGCCACGAGCAGGAACACCTTACACTAAACCATGTCATGCAAGGTTTTGTCCAACGTGGTCTTGAACACCAGGGATGAATCGTTCACAACTTCCTTGGGCAACTTGTTCCAGTGCCTTACCACCCTTACAGTAAAGAACTTCTTCCTACATCCAATCTAAACTTCCCCTGTTAAAGTTTGAACCCGTTACCACTTGTCCTCTCACTACAGTCCCTAATGAAGAGTCCCTCCCCAGCATCAGTTTTGTTCCCAAAGTGGTTTTAGTTATGAAAAAAAATAGCTTTATTCTGGAGAAAATTAATCTAGAATATATGCTCATGTTTTAATTTACTGTATTTCCTTTCCATTTTGCATATTAAAGGTGAATGATATAAACAACTCAAGGAAATAAATAGGAAACCCAAGATTGTGATTAATTCTGAAAACTGCCTTCTTGAAAAGAGACTGCTAAGTTACCAGCTTCATTCTCCTCTTCATTTCTTTTGAATTTTCATTGTACCTTCTGTTTTCCCTCAACAGCTCCAGGAGACTTTTGCAACTGCAGATAGTTCTGATGTTTTGTGTAGCTCTTATTTCCACATAGCAGAGAGAGAAACAGATCAAATGGAGCAAGAGTTAGGCCCTTTCCCCCCTGTTTCTGAATTATCTGTACCTGCTATCAAAGTCATGTTCCTAAGCGGACCAGAAAGTCTGAAATGACACTGGGTTTATAAAATCAGAAGCATATTTTCAGATGCAGTGCTCCATTTTCCTGGTTTCGGCTACCATGGAGTTAATTTTCTTCCTAGTAACTAGTAGACTGCTGTGTTTTGGATTTAGTATGAGAATAACATTGATAACATACTGATGTTTTTAGCTATTGCTAAGTAGTGTTTATACTAAGTCAAGGAATTTTCAGCTTCTCATGCCTTGCAAGTGAGAAGGATGGAAGAGCACAGGAAGCAGAGAGGCAACACAGCCAGAACAGCTGACCTGAACAAAAAGATATTACATACCATAGAGCATAGTACTCAATTACAAACTAGGGGGAGCTTGCTGGGGTGGGGGGCTGATTGCTGCCCAGAGACTGGCTGAGCATCAGTCGGTGGGTGGTGAAAAATTGTGTTTTGTATCACTTGTTTTTTTCTTGAGTTTTAGTTCTCTTTTTTATTTTTTATATTCAGTCTTTCAGTACAAGATTGATAAATACTGGAGGGGTCCTCATGAGGTATACATATGACTAATGGTTTGATTCTTGCAGTGTTTTACTCACTCTTTCAGAATCCATTCAAGTTTATCAATTCAATGAAATAAGTGTAATAAATTTAAGTCAGATATATCCCAAGATACTTGAAAATATTGAGCAAGTCTATTATTGCAACTTTTAATTTAGCATGAATTCATGTCCCACATAATTTTCCCTTCTATAAGAGTACAATAAATGTGTGTTGTACCACATTTATTTTATATAATCTGCAACATTAATTTAAGCAACAAATAAAACGGAATCCCTAGTGGGCCCCCTGTTGTGGTCTACCATGGCCTCCCCTGGGGTCATGACCCCTGCTTTGCAAAGCACTGCAATGCTTCCAGACATTTGTGACTTCCAGAATGATGATGCTCATCAGCCTATAGTCAAACCAGGTCACAGGATGACTGTACATTAAGAAAGTACTGTTTTGTTTCACAGGGAAATAACTTTAAATTATTTGATGAAGTTCGCAGAGACAGTTCCGTGGCAGTACCCAGACATCTTGGGTCCTGCTGCACTACTTCTTTTTTGTTTGTTTACTTTCTTTTTCCCCTCCCTCTGACACTTTGAATACCCAAGGAACAAAAGAAAAAAAATAGTCTACTGCCAAATAATCCTGTGGCTTATAAAGTAGTGGTGGAACAACTAATAGTTAGTTTCTGAGGATCTGCCCTCTTTTGCAAGAGTGTGGAGCCGGTAAATTGGTTTTTTTTTAATTCCACTTCCATCAAGATTCTGAATAAATCTGCCTCTAAAAAATTATACATAATTAAATGACTGGTTTATGTTTTCTCTTTTACCATTCTGTTGTGTATCAAAGACTCTTACAAGTACTCATTGCTTGCACATTTAACAGTTTAGTTGGATTTTATCTGGGCAAAATTTGATTCTGTATACAAATTTAGCAGTTAACAGCCTAAGGACTCATAAAGTGCCTGACCATATGTTCACTCACTCTTCAACATTTAGTACAAAATTTAAAGTATGCATTTAAAAAATATATTTAGACTCCTAAACAAATGTTGCTGCTATGTTATGAACAGCACATGAAAACACTGAATTTTTTTTTAAACTGACATTTTCATTTCAGTAGAGAAACCAAAGAGGAATAGTGAAGGGTTTTGGTGAAAATATACTCTTTATTTACACCTTTTATCCTGAGGGATATTGCCAATAGCTTTTTGTTCTATCATCCAGGTTTATATTTCTCACTCCTAAAGCTTATTTGAATAACTTCAGTGGCAGATATGGTGAATAAAGGAAGGAAATATTTACCTAAAACTTCATAGGTAAAATGATCAACAAAATCCCATGTCATTTCCTTGCCCTTCTTGACCATTTGCTGTATGGAAACTTAGTGTGCTCAGTTGAATGACGGAAGAAACAAGAACTTAAAGCCACTAATCTCTGATCACTGTTGTTAAAGCTGATCTTAATGTCTGTAGATACCTGAAAATAGAGGATGATTCTTGAAAATATTTTGTATATAATATTTCATATTATATATTTGCACAAATAAGTTTACTTTTGGATTTGCAGTTATTTTGTCAGTATGTTTAATTTTGTAGATCTCATTCTCTTCTTTCTGACCTTACATTTCCATACTATGGCCTATTATTTGATTTGGGGGTTTGTGGTGGGTTCTTCATGGTTCTGTTCATTTACACCAGCCTTTTACTTGTCGAACTTTCACTGTATGTTCCCTGAAGGAGAACAGATTGAGACATCAGAGTCAGTGGCAAGAATTCAACAGTCATAAAACTTCATCGTACATAACTGATTCAAAAGGAAATAATCATAGAATCATAGAATAGCTAGGGTTGGAAACTATCATCTAGTTCCAGCTCCCCTGCCAGGGGTGTCTCACCCAAGACCATGTCGCCCCAGTCTCTCTCCAACCTAGCCTTGACACTGCCAGGTATGGAGCATTCACCACTTCTTTGGGCAACCTTTTCCAGTGCCTCACCACCCTCACAGTGAAGAACTTCCTTATACCTAACCTGAACTTCCCCTGCTTAAGTTTAAACCCATTACCCCTTGCCCTATCACTACAAGCCCTAATGAAGGGTCCCTGTCTGGTACCCTTGCAATATTCTTTGCAACAAAGTACAATCTCAGGCTTACTTGTGCTTATTTGCATCCTATTCTTTCCCAGGAATCTCAGGTTTCAGTGGCGCTTCTTAACTTTTATAGCCAAAGCTAAAGTGATTGTTAAAACCCCCTGATGTATGACTTTTAGCACAAAGTTTTGATGTTAGATTTTTAGCAGTAGAACTTTATTCTTTAAGCTGCAACCTGCACCCCTTTGTTAGTTTTGAATATTTTCAGTGGCTGAGTCATTTTTAGAAATTAGAAAGTTTGTAAGGATTCAAACTTGCATATTTTCATCAAAACACAGGAAAGATGGTATATAGAAAAAGGGCAAATGAGAAAAGATAGCGTACTATTGGTGAACACTTTCAGATAAATAACAAATTATTACTCAGATAAATTCATTAGAAACTCTTGATGTTTAGGTATTCATAGCGTGCATTTGAAGTTAACTAAGGAATGACAACATGGCCAATGATTTCCTTAGATATAAGCACACCCAAAGTGAAATCCAATATATTTTTATTGCAATATCTCATTAACTTTACATTTCTGAATTTAACAGGACAAAATTTGCGCAGTTCCACTGAATACTGCATAGTTTACCTTCACTGAAGGCATTTCAAATACACATCCATAATCACCAAAAAATCACTTAAATATCCAGTGTGTTGAATAATTAGCATGAAATATAGCTGACATGCTTGAAATTTCCGAGTGTATTCTCAAACCTCTTATACTTCACACACAGCTGCTGGCTGACAGCTGCTACTACCAGCAGTAGTAGCTTTCAGAGAAATACGTACACCGAATGTAGCCCACAGGCAAAATAACAAAGATGACCTTTAAACTCCATTTGCTTTTTTCCTGTATCTTTCTTAATGGCTATTCTTGGAGGCTTCATGCCAGACTGAGGTGTTGGCCTCACCTCTAAGTAACCCAGCCGCATGAAACTGTGTGTCTTCTGTTTGGAGCGCAGGGCACTGTTTTTCTGTATTCTGCTGAAACAACTAACTTGACACAGACCAGATAATTAAGCAACCAATTTGTTGTTTTTCTGAAGATGATGCAAAAGTGTGGTTTGTTGGGCTTTTTATTTTGCTTTGCTCTTCCTTGGCTACATATTGGGGTATTCATTCTCTGTTACTGTGCAAATTAGTATGAAAGACTCTTACAAGTCTATGTCATAGACTGACCTCAGTCAAAATTGGACTCCAGCATATTTCTGACATAAAAACTGAAAGAGAGCAAGGTACATTTTTCTTCTTTAAAAGCAGAAATCTATCTGAACATGACTTCTAGAGAAAATGACAATTGACCATGGCTACATAGAGGTTCATAAGCTTTGCTGCAATCCTAGACAGTGCTATGGAACCTGAACCCAGTGGAAATGTCTGTAAAAATTTATGAATTTGTTGTAAATATATTTTTTTTTTATTTGGACATAATTAAGAAGAAAAAAGGCATGACTACATTTGTGCTCCCCTATGGAGCTGCCACAGGCTGCTAAAGGCCCCGTGAGAAGAGCACAGTGAGGTGTACCCACACTACTATTTCTCTACCGGAGTTCATTGCATTTTCATTTTTATACCCATGTTCACTTTACTCATGTTTGTTACAATCACAGTTCTGTTCCTGATTTTATGTTATGACTCTCTTGTGCTTTAAAAAAAAAAATGTCAAAAGGGTTAAAATTTTTCATCTATTTTAGATTTTTTTTTTCTGCTCCTGAAAGCATACATGTAGCTGCAAGGATCAAGGGTGTTTATTGCATTAACTATGTCTGAATAACAGACACACCAAGGATGCTTCAAGCCATTGCTTTACTATTCTTTCTAATCATGTATTACTGTGTAAGATATGAAAGCAGTCAAGGAGCAGCTTCCTTTCTCAGCTTCACAATTCTGTTGCACTGCTGCAGCACCTAACTAGATTAGTAGATGTTTGCAAGGAGACACAATTTAAATAAACTCAGGGTAAGGGATAGGTATGGTTCTGTGGTTATCTTTGACCCTTGGTTTTGTGACTGTGCTATGTATTTTCTCCCTCTCCTGAGATGTGAGATTTTATGTGTTCTGTAAAATCTAAACTTTGGTCATTGTTCATAGGTTGCCCTCTCCTAGTTTCTCCAGACTACCTAATAGACTGAGTCTAGCTTCCTTTACTCCTGCTTCATTTTTAGTATCACCAGCAAATTTTGATAATGATTGAAATGCTATCTGTCAGCAAGGTAGATATGTTCAGCAGACTTCAGCCCCCGTATAGTTATCTAAATAGCCAAATTTATACTTTATGAAAATATTAGAGCACTCTCCTTGAAGATTAAATGTACCACTGAAAATTCATTGTGTGGTGACCACCTTCCAGTTAATGTGAGAATTCTTGGGTTTTGATGTACCCTGATCCAAGGACCTCCTGGAAATGCTCTTTAAACCACCAGTTAAACAATAAACAATAAATATAAATAATAACATAGTAATTATATATAATAGAGTGTATATGTAGAATAAAACTCTCAGCATCAACTTTGAGGCATAATTGCGTGATCTTCTCTCATGGAAGATACTGTGTCAGAAGCAAGTGTAGCAAAACGTTTAAAGGATGATAAACACCAATTTGGGTGGATCTTCCCCTTTTAGTCATGAGGACAGCTGAACAGTCTTCATGGGAACGGAAACATTCCTATGTTTCCTCCAGGTCTTGCATGATGTTCAGCAAGCTTGTACTGACTAGAAGTAGGAACGCCACAATGATCATTCACACTGATGGGCCATCATGACCACATGGTCCCCCACCACTCTGTGGCAGATACGGCTCAAGGAGAGCCAAACCCATGAGGAAGATGGAACCCCTTTATAAAAAGCCAAGAAGCAAACTAATAACTGTGCAACAGAGGCAACCAGGCATCTCACACTTAAGCTGGCTCCTGACCTCTTTGTCATTGCCGATATGCAATAGTGCCTGGAGCAAGGTGTTCCCAGGCCATATTAAGATTTGGAAACCATCTGGCAGCATCTGTTCAAACACAGACCACCAGCCTGCTTTGGTTTTGCAAAATCTCTCACTTAATCCTCTTTCCCTGAAACTGTTCCAGCTCCTGTACTTTATGTCTCGGAAGTAGGTGCTTCATTTCTCTCCCTCTCAGACGACGAAATCATGGAAGCAACAGTGACTCAGAAAATGCTGCTGGAGTGGTACAAATGTTCATTTATATTTTTTATTCAAGATTCAGTGTTATGATTGAGGTCATAACTGCTAAGTAAATCGGATATTTTGGACTTCTCTAATATATTTGTTTGCTGCCTTACCCATCCCAGTATCCACCCTGGAGAAGGACGGATTTTTTTTAATCCTCAGAATCTTTTTGAACCCAGAGACTGTGAGAGAATAAGAGGGGAAAACTTCATTGCTCTTATCAGATGGGTAGACTGTCCATTTGGCATTCTGCCTGGAAAGTTGCAAACTCAATTAAATGCACATATGGTCCGTAGCAGCCAGAATCAGTCTTTGCCAACACACATCCCTCTTACAGCATTTCCAAACTGTACCCATGCTAGCTAGCAATTTCCACATAAATGAATTTTTCTATTTCTCCAGCAGCATCAGCTCAGCGTATTGTCTTGTCTGCCCTGGAAGAATAGAGGGAAGAAAGCCAAGATGAGCATCAGCTTGAACTCTACAGGGGTGATTTTCTATCAAGGCGATTTTGTTGAGGAAGACAGGTATAGAGATCCCTAGATTTAATGAGCAGAGCTGGTAGAATTAATATATCTTTTCAATACTCCCTGAAGCAGCTGCTCTATTTTGAAATAATGAGCATATGGTTTCATTATATTTCATTGATTTGATCCCCTTCAGCTAAAGAAATAATTCAGGGGAATGCAAACAACTTACAGAATTTCTGCATATTTCTCACTCCTTTTATTCCTGGCTAAACAGAAAGCTGAATAGCATGTATGAGGAAGAGCCAGAGGCAGCATTCGAATTCCTTAATAGGGGTTGTACAAGGGGCAATGGGGCCTCTGACAATAACGAAGACTTGTGTGTGCCTTGAAGTTACAGTGCTTGGGGTTTCCTTTAGAGGTTTTGGTTCTGTGAAAGAAACTGTGTTAAAGAAACAAGCTCAAGCTGGATTAACCCTACTTACAAGCAGTATTCTTTATTTAAAATTTGTCTTCAGAAGCAGGGAAGGGGCAAGGAGAGCAGTGAAAAAGCATCAAAGCAGCTTAATCTGACACATTCAGAACTTATAGAAAGTAGAAAGTTAGTTACAGGATAATTTTAAATTCTCTACAAGACCAAACTTTTCAAAGCAAAGCAAAATATGTTTTCACATTCTTAATTACTAGAGCCATTTCCCTGCCCAGCTATTTAGAGGGAAAGCTGTACTCAATGTTTTATCCACCGTGTATCCTGCTGCTGACATTAGAAATCCGAATTCTGACGTGAAAGTGAAGTGAAAGTCACTTGCACTGCTTTTTATCAGATGTTTCCTGAAACTGATTTCTGGCATCTGCATGCTCACAAGCTGTCTTTTTAGACAAGCCAAAATAAACAAGGAAAACTTAGATATACATTTATTATGTACCTGGATAGTGTTTGCAGCTCTAGGGTCTGGATGGCAGGAGCCATTGCTGGAAAAGCTGGCGGCTGACATGAAGACAGTATGTTCTGCTCTGTCAGCGTGGGAAGATGTACATTCTGCTTCTTGTTACTCATCTCCCTTCCTTACACGTTAACGCTTCAGTATTATGCAATATACATATATATTAGTATGTTATGTCTGTGTGTGTCCTATGTTATTTATATATATATATTTGTGCTGGTATAAGTATACATATGTACAGTATGTATTATAGCTTTTGTGAACAGCAAATCATACAGTTACAGTTGACAAGATTTTGGTTTTTTTACCTGAAAAAGCATTACAATAGAGCTGAAAGTACTTCAGTTTTCCTTTTTTATTTTTATTTAATAAAATCTGATTTTAAGAATCCCCTTGAGACTTAGAGGTATTTTTCACATGCTGACATCTTAGAAGAAAAGAAATCCATCTGTTTTGTGATGTTGTAATGGCTGTAATTTTCATCTGCTGCAAGCACCTAGTGCTGCAGCATGTGATCACTGATATTGCAAAACCAAAGCATAAGGAATCACTGCCAGGTCTTCACTACATTTGAACCAGTAAGCTCTAATTGTAGATGCAGGCCTATAAACTACAAAACCAAAAGGGAACCCATGGTGGCATTTTTTCATATATAAGAATTCAATGCTTCTTAGGGCAAGAACCTATATACTTCTGTTTCTTTCCAGCAGAAATAAAGTGGTCTGTGTTTTGATGGATTGCAAATTGATACTAGGATCAGTCAAAGCTGTCTTTTTCACTCTTACTAGCAAGCAAAATAAACTTGAACATCAAAAAAGTGAAACAACACCATCACAAAACATCAGTTTTCAGAAGGAGAATTAACCTCCTCTGCCCTTAAAATGTATCAGAAATGTTACATTTGCTATCAAACTAAATTGAAAAAATTATTTCAGCCTCTGTGGCCCTGCAGAGATTGTGGCACAGCGATGTCTGCTCTTTCTTTCTGACATGCAAGTGATAGGGAGATAGATGAATGCAGCACCTCTCTTTTTGTGACATAATCCATACACTATTAATTTTTGTTGTTGTTGTTCTAAAGCTGTGAAACAGATGTCCTTCTGAACTGAAAAGCACCATTTTGATATGAGCAGACACAGTCCCTTAGCTACCCAGTCAACTAATTAATGCTGTATAATTTAATAAAGGATGGCAATTACTCAGTTTTCCCCATCTTGTTCCCCTCCCTGCTAATGATAACATTATTGAGCTTAGGCAGGGGGTAGTGAGCATGTATGTGTGTGTGTGTATATGTGTAAGGAGATAATTTACAGATGAAACAGGAAATGGATTAATCTAGGAACGGGCTTCTAAAATTTTCTGATTTCTTATTTAGGGAGGAACTGCAGAACAGCAAATTGTTAAGAAGAATAACAGAGACAACAGAGCCATTAAAAGAGGTTGAAGGAAAGTAGGGAAAAAAGTTAACCTTCCATGGATTTCTTTATCAAATGTTGATTTAAATTTCATTTTTATTCAAATCTTGGTTAGGAGGCAAATGTACTTGTGGACAGAAAGGGAAAGCCTCCTCCACAGGCTTTTTCTTCTCTTGCTTGCTATGCTTGACTGGGCAGTGGATGATGTCAATTATAGCAGGGTCAATTTCAGAAGCAGAGGTAGTTCCTTTAGGTATTCTTCAGTAGTCCCACCATAGGGTGTAAGTTTTTTCTCATTCAAAGGAAGGTGCCAAAAGGTGCTGCAAGCCGCAATGCATTCATCCAAACTTCTGAAAACTCAGCCTGGCACAGTGAGTTCTTTTTTACATAAAACATCTCAGAGGAGTCCTAGCACACCTATATATCCTCTGTTCAGCTAACCGACTATTTAATTCATTACAATCTGCTCACATAAATTCTATGCTTTTACTCTTTTCATTAGGTTAATGCTCAAAGACGTTTCAGAATTAAAAAAAAAATGATACTATGTGTTTTTTTAAGTCAAAAGATGATAAGCAGTAGCAAATTATGTAATAACTACACTGCTGGCAAAATTTTATAAGAAGAAGAAAATGAAAAGCTTTTTTTGAGTTAACAAGTTTCACCTGTTTAAAATACACATTCATTGCCTTATCATCCTAGAATGTAAACTGCTTTATTAAACTGTTCATGTCTGAATTTTTTACCTCATTTGGAACCTAAAGTTCTTATTGAGGAAAATCTGTTAAATAAGAATAATTAATTGAATTTATTTATTACTTATTTGTGGAACTTTTCAAACAATACTTTCTACTCATAAATTTTGTATTACTGCTTAAGTAGCAAGTTTAAATTTAAGAAATTGTGCATGAAACTTTATATTTTCTTATATTTTCCATAGATACAAAAATATTTTTTCAGGCCACAAAATAGGCTGAAACATAGATGAATCTGGTTCAAATTGGGACTCTCATACAGACTGACCTCTCACATTCAGCCTAATTCTGAATGCACTTCACAAGGAGGAAGAAGAACACTATAATGGATACTCCAGTGGTCAAAGAAATAGTATCTTGCTTTACCTGCAGCAGGTTTTTGGAGGCTTCTTCTCCTGGGCCTCTTACTTACTATTCCTATTGAGCCCACTCTTCCCTCTAAGCACTAAGCTGTCATTAAAGAATTACTTTCAGAAATGAAAATTCTTCTTCTGTATTTCCTACTTATCTGGATATGGTTGGCAGGTTGGTCTGAGATAGATCGGGTGTAAAGCCTCTTTTTCCTTTTCCTTCTTCATTTTAGAAATTAAGACAATGATGTTTACACAGCAGATGCTCCAGATTTTCTGTTCCATACGGGAACATACATATTAATTCTGTAACTAGTAAGTGCTGTCTGTGGTCTAAGGTGAGTTGGAGTCTTTAACTGGCAGTCATTATGAATGTGATAGTAAAATGAAAAGCATTAGACTGAAGAGTTTTCTAATGCATTTAGAAGCATGAACATGAGGGATATAAGTGTAAACCACCTCACACTTCAGAAAGATCCTAGCAAGAGAGGTTAAAGCTTCTGATAACAGAATGAGAACCATTTAAGACAATATGCAAAGTTCTCAAAAGCGCTCAAGTTTCACCAAGTTTAACTTTCATTGTCACTGGGTGGTCATGATAAACCTAATAGCTGAAATGTGCATATAATAGTGGTTTCAAACATAGGGAAGTCTGAAAGAGGAGAAGCAAAGAGAAGTCTGAAACCAGCCAAATAATCCTGGCTGTAGAAGACAAAGAGCTCTTTAAAAAGGAGTAATGTCAATTTGCAATGACTTGGCTGATGGAAATTATGAATAATCATGCAGGAAAAGATGAGAATTCCTTTAAATCTTGTTAGGAACTATATTCATGAAGTGTTGATTTGTCTCTCCTGTCAGCAAGCAGGGAAGCCAATGGCTGGGCTTAGACCATGGATTTCTTTCCTTTACAAGAGACAGTCTGGCCTGTTTAGCAGTGTATTCTGAAGTAGAAACACCTGCTTAGGAGCATTCAAGCATACTCAAGCAGAGACTCTCAGCAGAGAAACCTGCCTGAGATCCTTCCCAAACAGAACATAACTGGAAGTACAGTAGTCTTGCCACACAATGCCATCAATTTAGAGAAAAAAGAATTATCTTTTTTACTTTAACTTCTCATGACTCTACTAGAGCACAATTTGATTCTACTAGCTCTGAGCAAAACAGGCTTGAGGCTTTAATATGCCAAATTGCGATATTTTGGCATATATTAATTAAACATTATGTGTATCTGCCATGTTGCATATAGATTAGAATATATACATATGTATACTATATAGTATATAGTATACTATATATGTGTATACTATATATATACTATGCAGATAGATAACACTATATAGTTATAACTATAGTTATATAGAAAACAATTCTATGATTCTGTGATAACATCAGGAACTAAAAATTGCATTTTGAAAAGAATTTCAGGTTTCAAGTCAAGTTCACTTTGTATAAAATAAAATGTACATTTTAAAATATAAAAACTCCTTGTCAAAAAAAAAAAAATTGTAAGATGTTTGGGCCCACTGAAACAGTCAAATGAAGAAAATCAAGTTTCTTTACTATGAAAATGGGAAAATAGAAAGTTTTGAAAGTACCAGAACTTTTTTCCTTCTTGTTTGTTTTTCAGAAGGAATGCATCAGGGAGGTAAACATAGTCATTGACAGACAAAAATTTACTATCAAGGTGTTACTGACAAGCTGTATTATGAAGATTTATTTGTTTTATTTATGTCTGCCAGTATAAAACAGAGAAGTGCAACTGCATTGCTAAACTATATCGATTAACTTAGACTTCTCATCTTTAACTGCAAAGGCTACAGCTGTTTCTTTGTGGTAGAATCCATGGTTATATACAAACACATGACCTAGTGTCTCCAACTGATTTCCAGGATAAAAAACAAGCCTTTTCTAAATTTCTACTAGCATCATTTGTGTTTTGCATGGTTACAGTGTTCCCTTCTCCTCAGGCTTACTCACCTAAACCTTCACTGAAAAAGGGGTATTTTCCACTGCCAATAGTGTTAGTAATTAAAGAATATTTCTTATTTTTTTTCCTTTTTTTAAATACTGTCTCTCACTTGGTGTTTTTTGGTTGATTGATACTTTAAAATAATAAATGCAAATTTTAAAAAAGATTAGACTGCAACAACAATACAAAATAAACCAATACAACAGCAACAATAGTGCTAAAAAATAAAAGTGAAGTTTATGCAACTAGAATCTTTTAAGTGTATAGAATTGTTACAATAGTCAAAACCAATACCAGAGTTTGTTCTCCCTTTAAAATAGTCTCTGTTGGGCAAGACATTTATTAATAGAAACAAATTGCAATATCTTGACCCAGAAAGCTCTACAGGCAGATGAAATGCCTATAGACTGAAGTAGAGCTTTCCTAAACTCTGAATTCTAAAGCCAGAAATCTTTCTCCACTTTTATTGCAAATGAATCTCATATGTCACCTTATAAAATTACAGACATAAAACACAATTTACAAGTTGTTTCATGGCAACAAATTAATATGTAATACGTTGATAGTCATTTGATAGCTCTGAATAAGCAATAAAAAAATACTTCAATGAAACAAAGCATCACTATTTTATATTATGAGTCTGAATAGTTAAAAGCCTCTTCTAACAAGGCAAGAATGTATTAAAGTAATAGAGTGTTCTTTCTCAAATATTCATGAACTATATCTTGGGCAGCTTATCTCTATTCAACCCACAGCAACCAACATTTCATGGCTAAATCGTTGTAGGACTTATAAGATGGCATACCTTTTGCAGAAGACGTGCATTTATTTTGTTTGTTGAAAGTTTTAGCTCACTTTTAATATGAAAACATTACAGAAGGAAATCATTCACTCTAATATTAAGACTTGTTTTGATAGCACTTAATGGTTATGAATATTATTACTTATGGATAACACAGCAGGGAAATACAAAGAATCTGGTCATAATAGCTAGCAGAAGATGATAAACTTCCTAATTCTGCTGCTCAGTTTGTCTCTTTATATCTATGGCCATTATAATTCCTATCAACTCCTATGTTCCGATTTACATCCAACTGTTAAATATACTCTGTGCTGTACTCTTGAATTGCCAGTTAGCCTTTTCTTGACACAAAGCTACTTACTATGGATATTATGGCAAGTGTTATAATATGAGGGATTTTATTAAAAAAAAAAAAGGAAGCAACAATATTACACTATTGGAGCTCAGGTGCTGTGTGATTCAGTGAACAGATGCTTTCAGAAGTGGCATGATGCATTTCAGAAAAATTTTACTGTGATAGTTTTTTTGCGTGTATAAATATCTCTTGTGTTTTCTACCCTTAGAGGTAGATGAGTGGCAGTTCTTCAGTTCTTAAACTGGAAGATGACACGTTATTCAATCTCATTTAGTCAAAAGAAAACATAGAATAGGAAAAAAAGTCACTATAGACTTCAAACACTTGCCAGTGACAAATTACTTCGGATCCCCTTTGGAACTATTAATAGCCACTGCTGCAATTTCAGCTCTTCCTAAGTGAGGAGAAACATTTTAAATGAACTAGTGCAGTGGATGGTAAGAAACTCCTTGACGCATCTCATGCATTTTTCATCATTATTCTATGCAATTATTTGTGAAGAAAGAGTGCAAGAGCAAAGACCCCTTTTCAACTCCTTAAACTCCACCTGACTACACTTTAATTTCCTTATCAATTCTTCTAAGTAGTGTACATGCTATTATTTTTCTGTAGTTCTGAGCCTCTGATCTGGAAATTAAAATTTTTAATAGCAGTTCACAGCACGAAGTCCCCTGAGCACTGCTTTTGTGGGGAGGGGGAAATCTGTGCCTTCCAGCCCGAGATGACTCAGAACTGCTTTAAGATAGGAGCTGAGTCTCAGATAGTTGCATGAAAGTTGTTTCACAGAGCTCAAGAAGTCCTGGCCAATCTTCCTCACTTTATCTGTCATTTTGTTATTTCAAAATTGAGTTTTCGCTTGAGGAGACAAAACTGCAAAGGAAGCCAGAATGATTGCTGGCAAAATGAAAGTGGCATTAGGACTGATACTCTCTGCCAGTCAACAGATATTATTCTATATGGTAAAGATATTTCCCTGAAAGTTTCCTGCTGCTAGTTTCTTTATTAAAAATACTAATTTTCTGTTTGATCCATACAGCATATTGGTAGTAAGAACACTCAAAGTAAAGAGTATTGTCAGCAACGTCCATAGTAACAGGCATAACTTCTAAAAACAGAATAGTCATGACCTTACTTAAAACCCTGCCAGTTAGATATAGGAGTCAGCTGCCATTGCTGTGGTACTTCAGTTCTTCTTGAGGCAAAAACTGCTGCAAAGTGCAGTGGTAACTTTATTTAGCTAAGGACAGAATTGGGAAATGTTTCATTGGAGCCCACATAAATTTTAACTAAATGCTGAGAAAGCATCAAGCTGGTTTCCTGGCGTATTCAGAAAGGTCATGGAAAGTCACTTCCATAGGTGCTGGTTTTGTGAGAAATAACTGCTAGAAAAGAGTGGAAGTGATTAATCGTGTGTGTTGTGTTGTAAATGATGTCTAACTTTAGCATAATTCATGTGTGTGTTTCAGGAACAGAACCAGTGAGGCTGGTATCATGACAGAAACAAGCCACCTTGAAACACAGTTACACCTTGTAAAACCTTACTGGAATATCATGTCTGACAGTAAACAAAATACCCGTGACCAAAACTGTCAACCAAATCAACTGCTCTCCTTACTGCAAGATGAGCTGTATTTGCTAGGCATGTGTCAGAAGAGATTTATTGTGTCATCTTATATACCTTGTGGTATTCAAGATGTGTGCACAAAGACAACAGATATAATAAAATATCTGTTATCCACCTTAAGTCTGCTGGAACAGCTGCTAGCAGACAACTGAGATGCTTTAGGGGACAGAAAAATACAAGAACCTGTGTTTAAGCCAAAGAATCGCACCCAAAATGTCTCACTGTTTAAATGTGAATTTTTCCTGCCCTCTGAACAATAAGCTTTCTATGTCTAGGATTCCCCAGTACTTTGTGGCTCAGTTTCTTGTTCTACCTGTGCTCAGTTTGAATTCAGAAGAGATAGTTGTTCCAAAAAAACCCTCAACTGCACATTCTAACATTATCATGTTAATTTAGAGTGGTATGAAAACTAAACTAAGCAAAGTTAGTTGTCTCACTTAGCCTGCAAGAGCTTGCATCCACCCTTTTTCACATGCTATGTAGGACTGAGGAAGGTGAAGTCAAGCACCAAGTTTAGTTTTGCAGGTCCTAGCTTAGAAAGCCTGGATCTTACCCCTGAAACAAAGAAAAGACACCTTCAGCTGCTGAGTGTCTATACCCAGTTTCTTTTCTGCACACTTAGCAAACATGCTCAGTTTAATATATTTTATATTTGCACCATTTTCTGTGATTGTGGAGTAATATCCTATTCATTCTCAAGAACAGAATTGAAGGATTTAAGAAAACTAGAAAATATGATAGAGGTTATACTATAATAACAATATCAGCTGAGATACACTGTCATGGGTTCAGCAGCAGCAGTCATTTTCTCTTTTTCTTGGTAGCTGGTGCAGCGCTGTGTTTTTGATTTTGGGCCTGGTAGCAGCGCTGATAACACCAGTGTTTTCAGTTACTGCTTGGTAGTGTTTTGTCTGGCAAGGACTTTCTGAGTCTCATGCTATGGTTTAAGTCTCCAACCCCCCCACACGCAGTTTTCTCACTCACTCTTCTCTCTTTCTTCCCCCAGTCCCGTGCGGATGAGGAGGAGAATCAAAAGAATGCAACTCGCACAGGTTGAGATAAGAACAGTTTAGTAACTAAGGTATAACACAAATCACTGCTGCTACCACCAGTAATAATACAGGAGAAGTACAAAGAAAGAGAATACAACTGCTCACCCAGCCCAATCCAGCCAGTGCACCCCCCAGCAGCGAACCCCCCAGTGCACCACCACACCCGTTCTGGTCTCTGCTCTCCATTTTCACATCCTGGACATGACGTGCTGTGGTATGGAATAACCTCTTTGGTCAGTTTTGGTCAGGTGTCCTGTCTCTGCTTCCTCCCGGCTTCCCCTCCTCCCTGGCATAGCATGAGACTCAGAAAGTCCTTGGCCAGACCAAAACATTACCAAGCAGTAACTGAAAACACTGGTGTTATCAACGCTGTTCCCAGGCCCCAAATCAAAAGCACAGCACTGCACCAGCTACCAAGAAGGAAAAAAGAAAATGACTGCTGCTGCTGAACCCATGACATACACTTAGGGAATATACCAGTCTGCTTCATACATCTTGGTGGAAGTACACCCTTTGGAAACAAATGAAGTAGAAGAACAAAGACATTTGAAAAGCAGACATGAAGAGCATAATGAAAGGGCTTCAACTATGTTTTCTGAAATGTAAATCCTCAAGGTCAGATGAATGACATGGGTTCTCTTCGTATCTGCTGGAGCAAAAGATAACAGTAATTCAATACAATACACCTATCTGAAATGCTTGTTGTATGAAGTATTAGTCACCTGTTAGAGCTGCCCGTCGCTGCTGACTGGAGAACCTGACTGAAGGGATTAGGAAAACACATCAATTTTAGAAGGCAAAATGTTAAAGAATTAAAAAAACCCCCAAAAAACGGCATGCACTACAGGCTCTTCACCTGCTGCCTTTCATATTTAGGCAGTGGCTTTTTCGAATATGGGTAGTTTTTCAATAGGATAAGATCATTAATGCTTAGTAGGTTAAAGGCAGCCAGACTTCACATGCACCCCTGGAGAACATCTACTAGCAGCAGGAAAATAAGATGAAAGAGTTGGGATGAAAGGCTATAGGTGGAGAAAAAAAAATGAATAAAATACCTGAGTTACTTTTAAAACATGATTTTTTTTCTTCCTAGGCACTTACAACTTATTACATATTGCAATTATTTCCATTATTCTGTGATTGTAAAGGTTCACCTGACAGTAGGTGTTCATTTAAAATTGCGAAGAAGTGGGATTTCCGTAGTGACTGATGCATCTTGTATTGATGTACATTAAGTGGGAAAATTCTGTGAAAAAAAGTATCAGAATATAATTTAGAATATCAAAAATGCTGCACCAGTTGTCTGACTTAATTTAGATAATTTTTTTAATGTCTGAATTTCTAGGTGGAGTAATGGCTGTGGAGACACAGCAAGATTGTTCCTTTTAGTAAAGGACCTGTAAGACAGAAATACATGAAAGTAACATTATTCATGCACACCCTTCCTGCACAACAGTGTTGTGATCAGACAGATGTTTTTGGGTTGCCATGCCTTTACTACTATGTAATAGATGTAGGTCCATTTCCTAGATGTCTGCAAGAAACAGAAGAAAAAATTATGACAACCGTATATGACTGAGAAACTCTCTCTTTGTGCTTAGTAAGGTCTATTTCAAAAATACACAAATTGCATCCTGAAACTATATTCAGTTCTAATCAAGTTGAAGTTCTTAGCACTGTGGAGACACTGAAAGTCCTGCAAGATTCGATCTTCTGTGTGCAATGTGTCTGTGATCTCAGGTCTCGTGTAAACCTGAGAAAATTCCAGAGTACACGAAGTCTGTTCAAGCCCAGAAAATAGAGATGGAATAAGCCTTTGAAAATCAAAAGGTTGTTTTGAAGAGAAAATGAATAATAAAAAGTAGTGGTAGGTTAGGTTTCGATTGGTTATCAGGGAAAGAACAGTCTATACTATGAAAACTAAAATAGGTTTCCCAGGGAGGACCACAGTAAACATCCATGGGGAGCACAGGGAATGTCTGTGGAGGGTTTTCTCTTGTCTTGCTTTTAAAGAATAGGTTATGTGAGGTTCTCTCAGGAGTGGTTTGACAACAGTTGTTCCTGCTGTGGGCAAGCAGTTGATCTAGATTGACCGTTCAAGGACTAGCTGATTTATATACTTTACAATATTACCAAATCCAAATTATTTGTTAGCACAGAACTGCAAAACTGTGTTACCTAGGTGGCAGGTGGCCATTAACATATGAATAGTCATTTCCATGTTGAGGCTGAATAGATTACATGTCACTTAGTGCAAGCACAGATATAAGTGTATGCTTATCTACAAAGAAAATTGAAACTCCTACTATTTGTAAGGAAACACTACTTCTATCAGAAATTATCAAAAATCTCTGTGCATTTCTGTTAGTATTCTATATATTCTATCTTTGAGGCTGAGAGAAGTCTTGCTTGGCTCCTGTTGTAACCATAGAGCTGGAACAAAACCAACTATAACTACAAGATTTGTGGTTTAGAATGTTGCAATATTAGTTCCCTCTTCAAGAATGCCCACAGTAAGCAAATCAGCACTCTTCCAGGATAAATGAGAAACACTATGTAAATAGTTTCGCTTGGCAAGAAAATGAGAAAAAAACCTCAAAGTAGGTGAAGGGTAATTCCGGCAGGGGGAGATCATGACCTCCAACTTAATAGCCCCTACTCAGATTATACCCCAGACCCAATTTAAAACGATAGAACTAGCTTGTGTGCATGTGTAGTAATTAACATACTGAAGCGTATTTGTTATAACCAATTAAAATAAGAATGTAGAATGGAATGTATGAATATGTAACAATCTTATGGATAAATATCTGTAAAATTTGATCCTAGGCATGCACGTAGGGAGGAGAGATCCCCCGTGCATCCAGAGCTGTAATAAATGAATGCCTTCCTTTTAACACTACATTGGTGTTACGAGGTTTTTCTTGACCGAGGTTTGTCGGTAACACTGTCATGTTGCACATACACTTGCTAGCCTTTCTGCCTGCAACTGTCCTTTTCTGACCTTCTACAGCTACTACTGCCAGGGGAAGGGAGTGGGGAAACAGCTGTGTGGTGTTTAGTAGCCTGCCAGATAAACCACAATAAAGGAAGACCAAGTGAAAGTCATAGTTGTTTGCGGACCATTCTGGGTCTACCTTGCCAGGATTTTACCCTATAACTATAGAGCTTCTTCCTGTGTTTTGTGCTCATCCTCTTTCTTCTAATGCACAAAATTTTACATGTGAAATTGTAATAACATGATTATAATTGGAGGATAAAAATGAGAGAGAAAATTGACTTTATATGGAGTTAGTTTGGAAATAACTATGACACCATTGTCTTCAGAAATAGTGTCTATAACAAACTTCATTATAATCTAATGAAAAATAAATTGTATTTATTAACACGGCTGTATTTTTTTATTATGCCAGTCTCTTGCAGCTTTGTTTCCTTAAATCTGCCAAAAGTCACATGTAGGCCTCACAGCAAAAGCTACTTTATGTGCTTCCTAATCTGAGACACTATCTCATTTATTTTAATTACCTTGAGTACTCTGTATCCCTTGCCAGTGTGTCTATAACTTTATTCAGATGATTCTTCAGTAAAGCCCAATAAGCACTCATAGCATGGTTATGCATGGATATTTTCTCAGGATTTGGCTTGATTTCAAAAAGCATTAAATGATATTGTGAATGAGAGTTCTGAGAGCTTTCCCAAAACCAATACAGATGATAATTTCTCACATTATGAGAAACTGTACTTCATCAGCTACTGACTTGTTTCACACACTGAAATGCCACGGCATTCAATTCTGTCCCTCTCACTAAGAGTCAACAGCAAGTGGAGTGTCAAGCAAAGAAAGTAGGGTGTCAGCAACGAGATGCTGGCAACACAAAAAGCTACTACTACCAAATGTGCAAATGCACAGTTGTTAGGGTTAAAGGTGTAATGAAACCTGAAGGCTGATTGGATTGCTGTGCTGTGCAGCAGAGAAATTAAGAGGTAATGCTTCAGGCATGAATAGCCCTACTCTAACAGAGGTTTCTTCACATTTTCTAATAACACTTAATTTTCCTAAAAGAGTAGGAATGTATTGGTGGGGGGAACTTTCATTTCTTTTCTTAAATCCTCATTTATATAACTTGAACCTAAGTTCTGTGTTAAATTGTAAGCACAAATTCATAGATTTTATGAGCTTTTCTCAGACTGATAATCTTTTGTCGTTCTTTCCTTTCACTTTCTTATAAATAAAGATTATATCAAACTCTTCTTGAAATGGTGACCAACTGTATGCTTTGTGACACCATTTTGTAACTTGATGACATGGTTCAACTACTTGAACACCTCACAAAATTTTTGGGAATAGTTCAGAGTAATTCTGTCTGATTTTTAATACTTTCTAGGATTTACCAGACTGTAAGAAAGCAGAAATAACCTCTCTTGCGGAATACTTCTCTTTCTCATGTGCTAAAGAGACTGAGGACTCCAGACTGAACACATTAATCATCTGGAAATGCAGGAAACAGAGCTTAACCCAGCAGTAGGAAGTATGAGATCTGGGTCACATAACCTTTGACAAATTGTGTTCCTGTTGACAAAACAGAGACTTAACTGCTGTTTTCAGGGTGGCAAAGTAGAAATGAGGACATACAGCTGATCTATTGCCTGCCTTCCAACTCTTATTTTCACACACGCTAATCAGTTGAAAAGATTTGAATTTCCTTTTTGTGAAACTCCAGGCCCTTTCCTTTAGGAATATATAAAATATTAAGGAGTCAGACTGGGGTAAGCATACTGTAAATGAGTAAAGCAGACTGTGGCAGGGTCAGTAATAGGGGCTTGTTGGTACTTCTGAACACTTCCCTTCTTCAGAGCCCAGTTTACACAGGAATCCCTGCTGACAACAGGTCCTGCCTGACAGAATGGATGTGAGAAGGAAAGAACTGGACTGAAGCACCAGTACTAGACACTTGGGCATGACCACAGCACAGGGGAATTGTCTGTGTATAAAATACCCAAAGAAATGCAGTGGAGGTGGCATACGTGTGTGAGGTTCTTAGTGTTACCCTAAAAGTGCGAGAATGAAGCATTATGCTCCAAACCAAGCAAGTTTAGAGATTATTTTGCTTTGGTAATTTGGTTAATTGACTTTTTTACTGCTCCATAGTAAGTCGTGATGACAACTGATACTGGCAGCCTTCACAGAAGACCAAAGTAATAATCTGTTTATTCAAAAAACCAAAAAATATTATGATACTATAAGACCTCAGCAATAGTTTGGTTTTGCTTTGAAGTACAGACTTGGGCAAAAGGATTAACTAACCAAAACAGTTCTCATATCCCTTTCAGAATATAAATACTTCCACACTTGACAATGAGGTAGGCAGATGATCAACAGGGTTGGCACCTTTTAAATAGAATAACTAATGCTCTTTTTGTTGCAGTGATGTTGCAGCCTTATTGGAATTGCAAAGAAGATGAAGAAGGGCAGGAGAGGTGAACAAAGTGATAAAGGATTTAAAATGATCCCTTTGTGCAATATGCACACTCCTCTTCACTGTACTGCATTTGTTAGGCCTGGCTGAATTACTTGAGGTGAATAATTTATGCCACTACTTTTGGATTTTTTTTTTCCATCAAAGGGATTATTTCAAGGTTCTCATGAAACCGAATAATACCTGGTAAATATTATGCTCATCTTATTTCCTATTTACACATTATAACACATAACACCAAATCATTTGCAACTACATCTTCATGTGATTTGGACCAATAAACAATGGAGAAAAACACCTAAGAAATAATAAAATCACAGAAGAAAGAAACAAAAAAAATCCCTTTTAAAACATGATTTTAACTTTAGAAAGCACCTATAAATAAATTAGCACTATCTTTTAAGTACCCTGTAGGGAATGTAAGAGACAAGGTAAACAGTGAAGGTTTCTTTGGAAATCCCTGTCTTCGAAGTTAGCTAGAAAATAAAATTTTCTCCTCATTGTGCAGATTGTATAGCAAAGAATATACAGGCAGAATTTAGAGCTGTATTTCAAATGGTCCACAAGGGAGACAATTTCTGGGACTGTTAAACCAACATGATTACATGGAAGTCATTCGTAAAGGAGCAAGGATTGTCCCCCCATGGGTGATTTGAATCCCAGAAGGCAAGACAGAAACAAAGCATATGTACCCAGATGGCCCTTATCTCTTTCCTTCAAACGTGCAAGCTGCATGAATTACACTCCCACCACAATTTGTCTTCTGCTGGAACCATGAAGAATTAATGTTCTGCTTAACATCAGTTCCTCCGGGGTATCCTGAAAGGGGAGTGGTAAATCACAAAGGTCCACAATTTGGAGAGCTTTCAACTTACAGCTTCACTTATTTGCAGGCAACGCTCTCCTGCAGCCTGCACAAGCTGATATAAATTAAAGTGTCCTAGCTCTAATTGCTCACTCTGCAACTTTGATTCCGTGGGTGGATATGAATTCAGAATCTTTGGTGGTGCTATATGGATAACTTACATCTGCATCTGCTCTTATTTTATGGAAATGTCATTATTTTAAGAAATGAGTTACTGTAATGAGAGAACTGACAAATTTTGCTCTTCAGCAATTATTGTGATTTGCCAGTGACATGAATTGTAAAAGTGGGTACTTCAAAAATAGAAAAGATATTCCTGACTAAATCCAGAATATTGATTTGTTAACTGGAATGACATCATTTTATAAAATTGCTCTTTTTTATTATTTTGATTCCTCTTTGGAATAGATGGAGCTGCTGAGTTGTTTTGATTCTTTCATTGATAATATGATCAGAGTTCTAAAGCTGACAGAACAACTCTGATCATTTGGAACTGTCAGAATTTCTATTTATTATTTGTATATTGTTATTTGCAGTTATTTATTTGTATCTGTGTAGGTTGTACCTAGCAGATGATTAATAAAATTTTAATTAGGTTTTAATGAAAAGGTAATAAAAACTGCTTAGGTGTAGGAAAGTGCTAAAATAGCTTATAATTCAGTGCATTCCTCCTTTAAGAGATGTAACCCCTGTCTCCCTAATTAAATTAATGTTCTATAACAGATATTACCCCCAAAAACACAACAAAACAAAAAAACCCAAAACATATCTGTTACTTGGTTTGGGAAAAAAGTTTAAGTAGGATAATATTTCATCGTTAACTTCAGAGAATAATAGCTTTGAAAGAGTTGTCTGAGCCTTTCTATAAAGGACGTTACCTAAAAAAAGTGTTGTATTCAGTTATTAGATGGTTTTGTTGCTACAATTTCTACATGAAGCCTGTATTAATTTTGCTTTGCTCTTCATCTAGGTAGTTCACTAGAGAAGAATAGGCTGCACACATGGAGAAACAGGAAATATATTCTTTAAATAAGTTCAGTAAACTGTGTCATGGCTTGCTTGGTATTACTTTGCTGGAAAGAAACTCATAAATCCAAAAAAGAAATCAATGTTTATTATAATGCTTTAAACGCCAGTAGGTTTCTATTGTCACTGTAATAAGAAATTAACTACAATTCTTGTGTTTATCATTAACGAGCAAGAGCATCAGCAGAACTGAGAATACAATATTCACATTTCATCGTCTTTAGGGCAAACAAGTCTTTCTGCAGCTAGGGGTGGCATGTGATGAAGATGATAACATGTTAAATCTTGATTCTGTGAATAAGTGAAGTTTGGCTGCACAGGGACAGTCTGTCTGTGTGTGATGAGCTATAAGGCTGGATCTTATTTTTTATAACTTAAGTCCAGAGGTTTTATACCTTTTCTGTGCATAGAATTTGCCTGCAGAGAACTTAACTTGACAGTTTCTTTACTTATCTGTATTCTCTCCATCTCTTTCTACTGCAAATATTATTTCTCAGGGAAAACAAAGACAGGACAGTTACGCATGGCCAAGTAACTTGTTCCCAATTAGATATACATCAGTGCAACACAACTGTTAGATAAAAATCTTAGTCAGTTTTCTAGCTTTTGTGTTTGTAACTTCTTGTAACTTTCGCGTTTGGCACTGCTCACCGGCATTTCTCCTCAAATATTCATTTGGCATAAATTTTTTAAAATTCTGCTTTGCAGAACTTTGCTCAAATACCTGGTGTTGAGGATGCTCTGCAGAGGCCACCAGTTTTAACATCGCAAGGCTTTGTCGTGTGACTTTTAGAAAGTCTCTCAAGAACGAGAGCAACAATTTATTTTGCTTTTTAGTTTTGGATGTGCTCGCAACAATGAAAAGGTTGAGGCCCTGTAACACCTGTATTGCTTACAGGCATTGTAGCATGACATGTAACTGCATACCGTACATGTGGCTTTCTGTCTGCAAGGCCTCTTAGCTTTCTCTCTACCCTTTTCTTCAGTCACATTGCAGTTGTAACCATTCTTGGATATCACACAAGAGCATTCAGCAGTGGATGCTTGGGTAAAGAACAAGAGTAGGAAAAGTGTGCTTCTCCCCATGTATTCTCAGTGATAATTTGAGTGCTAGGTAGTGATAAGGGTTATAGTAGTCTTCAGGAGTACTGCATTTGCTGTCTAATATTTTTTAATGTCTTTTGTTTTTAGGGAGTCTTTTACAACTTGGTCTTCACCATATTCAGTGAAAAGAACTTCATAAATTAATTTATGTACATTTCCTTTTCATTTTAGGTCTCAGCTCTTCTCCTTTTCAAAAGACACTCATGATTTTATATAACTTTTTCATAACACTCTTGTTTCATCTGATAGCCAGCTCATAAATCCTAATCTGTTTAGTTCTAGTACAGAAGCAGTTTTACACCTCCAGTCACCCATTTCTTCCTTCTCTGTGCTGTTCTTAGTTCTGCTGCATTTTCTTGATAACGGAGGTGACCAAAATAATAAACACTCATTGAAGATGTGGATACAAATTGGGTTTTCACAAGATAGATTGTTATTTCTGTCCTGTTTTCTATATCTCTCCACCATTCCAGCACCAGATATGTTCATACCTCTGTCAAGCAATGAGATGAACTGTCCACAGTGGCTCAAAAATCTCAGCAACAGGAACCGGTTCAGTGTCCATCAGGGTACATGTGTAGAAAGGGTGGTTTTCCTACATAAGTTATTTGCATTTCTTCACATTTCTATCAGGAGAAATCAGCAGGTGTCTGTAGGGTATTAACCACTTCTGTTGTTAGTATTGCTTTATTCATTGTATACTTCTCATATTTACTCCCTTTTTATGCCTGACCAACAGATGAACTGACTTAAGCTGCAACTCTGTCTTAACCTGCAAAATATGTACTTGTCTCAGGACATTCACTCCTAAATTCACTGGTTTGTTTTGTTTGTTTCCCATCAGTGAAAAAGCTTATCCCTCTCTTTCTAGCAGTGCATATACCCTGCAGCACCTTTCTCTTTTTGAGCTGAGTTTTATTGCTTGCAACATCACATCTTGTTTGCTGCTTTGTCAGTTTGCCTGGGGCATCTCAAACTTATTATAGCATGTTAATAAATGCCGTCTGCTGTTCTGTATTTTATGATGAAAGATATGGGTCTTCGCAGTGTATCTGCCATCAGTTCAGACTTTCAAAGACAGTAATTTCTCTTAAGAATGTAGAATTAGGTTTTCACTAGTATTTTTTGCTTGAGCCTAGACTCATTTAACTTCAGGGACCTACCTGAAGTACCTATACTAAGGACACAGTTGCCTTTGGTTCACTGTGGAATCAATGCAGGTGAAATACATATAAGATGATTCATCCCATTAAGAGTTGGCTCATCCTTTTAGAAATGCCTGTTTTTCCCTAGCTGAGACTCCATATGCAGAACCTCGAAGAGCTGTGCAGGTAATTTAGGTACTCCAATTGCATGGTGATGTTAGAGGTTTTAATTCCAGGCTATAATCTTCTAAAATGTGAGTTCTTCAGAGCCACAAAATATTAAAAATCTTGGTCTTAAAGAAAGAAAAAGTTATAAAACTTCCTGCTTTGTCAAATCAGAAAAGATATAAAAAATTCTCAGAATGATCTTGACAAGATCTTGACTGTTTTGAGCAGCTCCTAAAAGAGTTGGTTTTGCTGGTACTTCCAGACAAGACCTAAATGGTTGCTGTGGGTAAAAGAACAAAAGGAGCTCGAGTGCCACATATTTTTAGCAGACTTTTAAAGTAAGGGGAATAATTATTTTGCCATGTTCTTTCCCTACTAAGTCACCATTTTCACCTGATCTTAACTCTTGGAAGAGAGAAATAAAGGGCAATTGGGAGGGACCAGCAAAGTTTTCTAAAATACTTCCAATTAGGTAATTCTGATGGATGGAATAATTTATTTTTTTTTTCTTTCCAAGTACATGAGAATGCTTTGTGAGGTGTTTGTATATGTGTAACTGTACACTGAAATTATTCAAAAAAATACCATGAGCTGCCACAAGGGCTCTCTATGCTAGATGATGATACAGAACTGAGAATGTTCCCAGCTATACACTGTCTAGCTCAGAAAGATCTGACTCTGCTCTAGGAAAACCTTTTTTACCTTGGTAGAGGGAAGCCTATATGAATATGGCCCTTGAAGGTTGTCTATTTTGACCTGGAAGAAAGAATCTCCAGAAATATCACAAGGTTTTCTGTAGAAACTAATTTTTTTCTCTGTTTCGAATTCTCTGTGCATACTTGAGATCAAGGGGATAATAAATAGGCTGCTTCTTGCATTAAAATGAAAGGCGATTTCATCAAATAAGTAAATTTTTCCCATCTATTATGTAAAAAAACTTTGCTGTTCCACTACAAAATTCAGTAATTACTGACTAAAAGGAGCCCAGCCCCTCATTGCTTAAGATAGCGTGATGTCTCTGCAGTAGTACCATTCTCTGATGAGGACAATGACTGAACAGAGGCCCTTGAACCACATCACCTTGACTGTGAAACACAAGACACATGACCTAGAAGAATAAGTCATCTAGACCCCTTCTTTATTCAGTAGAGAGACACAAATACTGTTTAAAAGAGTGATTCAAACCACCAAGGACCTCAATTGCTTTCTGGAGGTGCCAGCCTCATTTCTTCCGCTGGTTAGCAGTTAACGCTGGCTATACCTCTAACACACAATAGCACGTAAAGTTAAATTAATTGTATCTGAGCTAAAATACTGTCATGGGTTCAGAAGCAGCAGTCATTATTCTCTTTCTTGGTAGCTGGTGCAGCGCTGTGTTTTTGATTTGGGGCCTGGGAACTGTGCTCCTAACACCAGTGTTTTCACTTGCTGCTTGGGAATGTTTTGCTCTGACCAAGGACTTTCTGAGTCTCATGCTATGCCAGGGAGGAGGGGAGGTTGGAGGAAGCAGAGACAGGACACCTGATTCAAACTGACTAAAGAGGTTGTTCCATACCACAGCACGTCATGCCCAGGATGTGAAAATGGAGGGCAGACCAGGAAGAGTGGGGTTTGTTGTTGGAGGTGCACTGGCTGGGTCAGGCTTGGTGAGCAGCTGTATTCTTTTTCCTTGTATTTCTCTTGTATTATTACTGGTGGTAGCAGTAGTGATTTGTGTTATACCTTAGTTACTAAACTGTTCTTATCTCAACCTGTGCGAGTTGAATTCTTTTGATTCTCCTCCCCATCTGCACGGGACTGGGGGAAGAAAGAGAGGAAAGTGAGTGAGTGAGTGAGTGAGTGAGTGAGTGAGTGAGTGAGAAAACTGCGTGCTTAACTGGACTCAAACCACAACAAATACTCTTTCTTTTAAAATGAAATATTTCTTGGAATGTTTTTTTTCTGCCACATATGTGTAATCAAAAGGTATGAGGTAAGTGTACCTGAGTGCACAAAGGGGCAGAAGACCATCAGTGCTGGTAAGTTTTCTGTTTGTTCTTCATGATATTTAATATATCAAGGATATAAGTGTGACAAATAAAAAGTACTTTAATCCAATGAAAACATATGGCATCTTTTATTAATTTTAGATTAAGAAGCTGAAGAAACACATAGAATCTCAAGACCTTACTGTCCATCCATCCCAGTATTAGAAGTATGGAGGAAGAGGAACATTTCAGCAGACCTCCGAAAAGACAGAGACAAAACAGAATGAGGGGAAGATAGAGACCTCATCGTTGAATATTATTTAGTGTCTGAAGTTCTGAAAAGAGCTATTCTGTTTCAGATAATCCCTTCTGAATGTGCAAGAGATGGTCTAGCCAGATGCTAGCTTCTGTGTATAACAGCCTTTTTATACTGACAATGCTAGAAATAATTGGTATCTCTTTAGCATCAGGAAAATGGGCTCTATTGACTAGTCAAATGCAAAAATGTGTGGGAATCTGTTGTCATGGAGAATCTTCATTGTGTTTTATAATAGCATAGAACTGGGTTGTGTAAAGTGATTCTTGTTCAGATCTATTATAAGTGATCTGGCATGGACCAGGCTAGACAGAAGGGACGGAGGTGAATTTCGTTCTCATTGCTCAGAGCATCTCTCAGATACTAAAATGGGAGGCTGAATCCTCAAGCTCAGAGATCTTATGACTATGCTGGAGTATATCCAACAGAGGATTCAGAGGCCATCTCAGCAGCACATGTTCACAAAAACTCAAACTTTCATGACAACTCAGGCTGTGAGGGAATTGGACTCAGGTGAGACAATACAATTAGAAACATATGCTTGGTCTTCAACACTGCAGACACCTTCTGTAGCCAGGAACAGCTGGTGTTGCTAGTGTTTTAAAGATCTAAGCAAAGGAAAGGACAAGCGACCTCTATAAAATACATGACAATAACAAAAGTACAGCCTTAATGGAATTTTCTTCATTTCATTTTATTTAATTAAGGGTGTGGGATTATGAAGCAAAGCCATTTTAACATTTATTACTTAGAATATTCTTTATATGTTTTCTGCTGGTCCATGCTCATTATGGAAATTTAACACAGATGTTTAGTTTTACAAAGCCTTACAGTTTGATCTTCACCATATCAGTGAATAGAATTTATTTAAAAGTTCTAAGATGTGTTCCTGTCCTTTTTTAATATGAGAATTATGCATGACTACAGATGAGAACCACAGGCTACAAAATATTTAGTTCTTTTCTGAATGGACTTATAAAAGATACTTTTGGTTCACGAACTGTCCACTGAATTTAGTATTTAGTTTTGTCAATTTCATGAATTGTATTAGCTGAAACAGCCCTGAAGGCATAACAGCATTAAGGTTTAGAACGCAAAAGAATGCAAGAAGTTCTCACTACACCTTTGCAGAACTGAAAACTGAATCCAAGGTAGTAAAATGTTTCAGCACTCAATAGTATCTAACACACGCAACAGTAACAGTCTATGATTAGTTAGTGCCAATATAAAACAAGCCAGGGACCCTTGGAGACCTACTTGAATGATATGGCTAACCTCACATGCTTAAACTTCCTTGTGTTCCTTCTCCAAGACCAGAGAGATTGTGGTAAAATTGCTTGGTGGAAAACTTTGTACTTTTTCCTAACTGTATGTGTTTTTTTCCTAGCTGAGCCTGGGCATTGTCTGGAAGCTACTAATGACTCCAGGTCAAAAACACCGGAGAGTGCTTTAAAAATTAATATGGGGCTAAGTGCCCCGGACTTCATTTGTTCACTAACACAGATTTAGCCAGAAATTTCTAACACTGACAAGGAACTGGTTTTGGACATTGTATTTTCACACAAAGAAGTTTTTCTTGTTTAGTTTTCTTTTAGCATCTATAAGAAATTATACAGAAAAAGAGCTACAAATTCTAGATTATGCACTCAAAAGCTAGGAAAGCTAAATTTGTGTTAACTTCCCAACTTGATAGGGTTCAAGTGGGGAAAGTAACACAAATTGCAGCAATGCAGGTGTTTATCCATCCTGTGTATTATATGAAGCAGAGGTGCTTCGAAAAAAATCCTGATGTGAATTTGGAGACTGTTGTAGTGCAGACATACAGAGAAATGAATAACAATTGCATTGATAGTCTTATCAGTAGTGTTTTCCTTTAGGTATTATACATCTTTATATATAAATAAAATTTTTATAAATCAATCTGAATGGAAGGAAAAAAAAGCTGACTAGTTTTTTCTCCATATTGATACAAGGGAAGTTATATAGGATTTTGAAGCTAATTATTTTTTATCATATCTTATTCATCAGAGTAATTATTTTGGCAAAAGAACATTTTTTTTTTACTCCAGGTTTCTCATAATTCAACCAAATTTTGTCTATCTTTGTTGGTTAAATGTAAGTTACTTAGGGAAAAACTTTTCTGATGTGTGGGTTTCCATCTGTGGCTGTCTGCATCTGTGTTTAGCCTTCATTGTAGAGCTCAATGGAAATCTAGTTAACAAAGGCATCGTAATTTAAAGAGCTGTTTTACTGACCAAGCTGTACAGAAGACTAAGTTTCACAGATGTTCAACACCTTTTCTGACACCTTGGGCTGTACAAAACATCCTGCAGGAATAGTTTCAGGCATGCCAAAACCTATGATAGGCTTTTTAAGGTATTCCCATTCTTCTCTAGAGCTAGTTGGAAGCTAGACTAAGTAGTCTTAGAAAATTACATTAAGCAACAGGCGACTGAATTTAATCTAGGCATCTCCTTATGGGTCATGCTGTCCTGTCCAGGAGCCACTGGACACCTGCAGACACATATTTAGGTTTCCACTGCCTAGGGAGAGCGATGTGAATAATAATAATAATAATAATGTCAATAAATTTAATATAGAGATAAACCTGAGCTTCTGGGCTTGATTCATCTGTCAGTACAGACATTTAGTATCATATGAAATGTCCTGAGGTATTCTGCCTAGCATTTCCTGTTACTTCATAGGGACTTAGGTCTCCTGTAGTTTCTGTGTTAAACTGCCAGCTGTATGTGAGCACTGCCCCTCAGGGGACAGTATTGGGACCGACAGTGCTCAACATCTTTGTCAGCAACATAGGCAGAGGGATTGAGTGCACCCTCAGCAAATCTGCTGATGAAACAAGCTGTGTGAAGTGGTTGACAGTCTGGAGGGAAGGGATGTTATCCAGGGGAACTTTAACAGGCTTGAGAAGTGGGCCAGTGCAAACCTTATTAAGTTCAACAAGGCAAACACAATGTCCTGCATCTTGGTCAAGGCAATCCCAAGCACAAATACAGGCTGGGCAGAAAATGGATTCAAAGCAGAGAAGGACTTGGAGGTGTTTATTAATAAGAAGCTCAACATGAGCTGGCAGTGCGTACTCACAGCCCAGAAAGCCAGCCATGTACTGATCTGCATAAAAAAAGCATAACCAGCAGGTCAAAGGAGGTGGTCCTGCCTCTCTACTCTACTCTTCTGAGACCCCACTTGGAGTATTTCATTCAGCTCTGGGCCCATTCTTGCCTTAAAATCTACTACACATTCTTTGTTTTGTAAAAAAAGATCAGAAGTTAGATATTTCCATCCTCTTTTGCTATTACTCATTCTTCTCATACCTTTTTATTGAAAATGTATGTGCCAGAAATGGATTTCATTTCTCATGACACTTTTTTTAAAGTGATATTCACAAGTGCAAACCATTTTAATTAGCAGCTTCTAATAAGGCAAAGATCTATTATGTCAGGCTTAGAAGAAATTGATCTTTTCACAGTGAAAGCATTAGAAAGAATTACAAAATGCTTTTACAACCCATGTGATATGTACTGAGATGTATTCGGTGTGCGCATATCTTTCATCACACCACGGGGAATTTCATACTAGTATATTAATATTAAGAAAAGGATACATCTCTCTTTTTTTTTCTGTAAAGCTTTTGGTCAAAATTCATATATACACTGTCACATATTATGGTGTCCCAATGTATGGCATGTAGAATAATGATAGCATAAACCTGAGGTACAGCATAAATATCAGCGCACTCCCTCAGCTACCTCATATAACCAGTTCAGCTTCTTAATGTGTCAGCTTAAAAGCAGTTGCCTGACGTCTACTATATTCACCTTGCAATAGAGAGGTATTCACTTCTCTGTTGCTGCAATGTTAGAAAATAACTTACATTGACAACATTTCTGTATTCCTTAATAAAATCCTTGAAACAAAATGGTCATATGTGTTGCTTTCTCATCTTAAAGAAGTATCAGTCATTTATACTTTTTCAGACCCTTTGAAAGTGCTTTTCAAAACATAATAACTATTTTTCCTAGCACTCCATGCATTAGGATTTACACATTTGTCATCTGAGTAACTGAAGATGTGAGGAGGATAAGTGACTTGCTTAGTCAAGGCTGCACATGAAGTTGGCAATAGCAATAGGTGTAGAGTTCAAAGTTTTCTTTCCACTGCTCTACTGGATGTTCTCCCACTTTGTGAGTAGAAGACTGCTTCAATCTGTTTTCCTCAGGACCCAGAAATAAATATGTCAGTGAGGAAAAGAAATAGGTTTTTTTCTTTTTTTATATGCAGAAATTTTCTCAAAGCTTAAATTTCCTGGCTGGCTAAATGGCAACCAAAGCCCGCTTTCTGTGTTGCATAGAAATGGTTGTTCACCTACTCCAGACTGAGAAACTTCAGTACAGTTTTGTCCAAAGAAGTTTTAGGATGGGATATCAGCAACTTTCAAAAGACTACAATTCTCCCTGTCAATACAGAATTGCTTGCTTCAGTCAGGAAGTGTCAGCTTTGTTTTACATAATCCATAAACCCTGGAACTGGATTTAATTATGAATATAATTTTCTATTATATAATATTGTATTTTATGCCTCTGTAACATAGAACTAAGCACTTTATTTTCAATGAAGAGGCATAATTTCTTGTACAGTGAATCATCTGGCTAAGTGTAGTTATCTGGTTTATAGTTGATAATACTCATATATTAGCACTAAACAGTTCAGATGTGGCAATCCACAATCCAAGCTTTACTATGATGAATGATGGCAGTGCTGCTTTCTGTAATGTCCAGAAATTAAGGACCATTTTTTCTTCCCAGTCTAGTCAAAGAATGAAGTTCAAAGAATAGGTTTTCCCCTGTCCTTATCATTCGTATAAAGTAGAATATATAGAATTCCAATGGCAAAGAGTTGGGGGGGGGGTGAGTATAAACAAACAAAAACAAACAAAACAGAAAAAAACAAACAAACAAACCAAACAAAAAGCAAAACCCTGAAATCCTAATCAAACAACTGGGAAAAGGTGCACATTTCTTCAGTAGAAACTAGCACTGACTAGAAAACAGGCTAAACCCAGTAGAGTGAAACTAAGTCCACGAGGTATACTGAGGCTGATGGGCAGTGAACTGTTTGCAGAAGGTGCCATGAAGAACCTCGTAGTAAAGATGCACAGAGGTGCACCTGTGATCTGATCACCTTACTTTTGTGTCATTTTTGCCTCATTAGGCGGAGAAAATATTAGAAACAGACTTAGGAACAGACCCTGGCATGTTTTTCCCCAACTATTTTGGGTATTGTCTGGAAAAAACATACGGAAGCACAGGTAAAACCATACCTCAGAGCTTGCTTACAATTGATACTATAGATGGTTACCTGTCACTGACCCTAACTGCGCCTCAGACTTGTTTTGTTTAATAGGCTAGACTTAACCTAAAAAGTCTAAGTTCAGCTTTGCCAAGTGCAATATGAAGTCAAAACCTAATGTTTTGCTCAAACTAAAAAACCCAACATGATTTGCAGGTTGCTTGTCTTTGCATTATTTAGTTATTGCAATCTTTCTATTTTTCACTTGCATGTAATCTGTTGATTCCTGAAACAGCTCTTGGATCTTATTTTTCTTGGATCTTATTTTTCTACCCACTATGAAATTTCTTCCTTTCTTCTCAACCATGCTGACATATCTTTCTTAGTGTCAATGGGTTCAGCAGCAGCAGTGACTGCTGCTGCTGAACCCATGGCATTTAACAAGCTCTATGCTTCTGTATTTAATTGATTTATCATTCTATTCCAGCCACAGTTAAACACATCTGTATATATTTATGGTTCCATAAATCAGTATGCAAATGAAGGCTGAACAGACCTACTGTGTATGTGTGTAATAGGTCATTGTGGCCACAATTAACAGCGCACCTGCTGATTTCTTGTGTCATTGTTATATTGTGTCAGAAGAACCCAAAGATCATTCATTACCTAAAATTCCTGATAAATATTTGACAGACAGCAGTGGAAAGGGCAAACTCATATGAATTTTATCTTGGTTAACAATTACTATTTTTTTAAATGGCAAGTTTAATGCACTGAGAAAATTCTTAAGATAGATTCTACATTTGTGTTCTTTACTTACAAGGGTTGTTTGATGGAAGAATTAATTTACTTTTTTCAATAGTTAAAAGGTTTCCTTTTCCAAGTGTTAGTCCATGCATACAATTACATTTAGGTTAAAAGCAAAATTAAAAAAGTCACTTTTTTCACTAAATTATTCTGAGATCTATTTTTTCTAGAATGAATATTTGAAGTAGTTTGTCCAGCTGTTACTGGCAGTTTAAAAGCTACTGGTAGTTCAAGCAATGCAAATGTTACCTACTGATTATTCTTTAACTGATCTACATCCGATTATATAAAAACAACTTCTGATTACTAAAAGAAAAATCCTAACTGAACCCAGGACACTACAGCCTCTTACTTTCTGTATTTCTATGCCATGATTGCTACCAAGGCATCTTCATGTATTCCTGAGATGAAACAGAGGTGTCTGTACTTGGCACCCAAAATTTCTAATGGAGGCTAATATTAGAACTGATGAAGTCTCAGTGACAGGTTCTCTTTACCATGCAACTGAGAAGAGTGGGACATCTGTATTGATATAGGACATATCCTGTGACATATCAAAGCTGTTTTCATATTCATGTAGAAGAGAAAAGCAACAATGGCAGTGTAGGAGGATTAATGTACACTGCAGTTTAGAACATTTCCCCTTTCCTGTTTTGATAAAATGGTGCGTTTAAGCATCATGAAATGTAATTCCTGCAGATAAAATGAAAGAAGTAAGGAAGTATGTAAAGATATTCAAAAGCCTGAAGAGTGCTGCTGTTATCTGAACCTTTGTTAGTACAATTGAAGTTTCTATATACTTATCATGTCTGCATATCTTATGCTATGCTCATGTAGTACTTGTTTAATATCCCTATTGTGGAAAAAAGTCTCCAGGGAAGACAAACAGTCATCTTTTATTTGGGAATGTTTTTTGCAGTTTCCAGGCCACAGTAGGTGGTGGTTTATCCCCATTCTCTAATTGCTAGATTCAGGATGCTAAGACACACAGTAAGTGGTGGTTCATCCCCATTATCTAATTGCTAGATTTAGGATGCTAAGACAACATCACACCTATCTGATTGGGTCAGAATGAGTCATCAACACTCATTTTAGGAATAAGAGGGGAAAAAGAGTTAAAATTAATAAAAGGATAAGCAAAAAAGAATATGAAGAAAAATGAAGTGGAAGATGGATACAAAGAGATTTTCTAGAAGAGTTTTCTAGCAAATATAAGGTGTAGAAAGCCAAAAAGCTGAGAAGAAAACTAGGGAAGAAAATACATTCAGCACTCTGGTATCTGTGTCCTACACTGCAGCTTGAGAAGCCTGTAAGGAAAAGCCCCTGCTGTGCCTCACATGCTAACCTGAAGATATATTATTCTGTTCTACAATGCAATGTCAGATGTCTCTTGGAAACCTAAATAGATTACGTCTACCGCTTCATCCCTATCTGCTCCCTGCATTCTCCTTATGATAAGACAGAGATCTATATTCTTATTCTTCTCAGATGGGTGCATCAATCTCTGATGTCAGGTTGCCTGTCCAAATAACAAACCTGCATATCACAGAACTGTTTTAAATGTAATGTTGATAGATGTTGCTTGTGTGCACTTGGCACCAACTTACAGTCACTTCCCTTCAAATCGCAGTCTTCTCAAAAACCTTTCTTTTCTATCTTTTCCATGCTCTAACCATCAAGAACTAGTAACGATAATGGAGTCATTATCTGGGATATTTCTAGGAATTCTGCACTTCCCTGTCACTAGACTGAGTCACTAAGCTGTTTGCAAGTACCCACTGTTGTCATTCTCTTTCTGGCTGCAAAAACCCTGGTTTGCATTCTGGGGACAGAGAGTTACTAGCACTGAAAGAAGCTGAATGTTTTCAGTGAAATCTTCAGCCTGATAAAGTATTGCAAGATTCTCCCTCTGTAAGTGCTGCTACACTCCAACATTCATCCATGCCCTCTGATAACCATTCAGGTTACACCATGTACCTCCTTCACCTTTCATGTACTCCCAGATAAATTATTTGTCCAAATGCCATTTATTTTCCCACGTTCATTCCCTCTTCTGCTCTTTACCTTTTTCCTCATAAACGGTGAGTGGCAGCTACGTCGTGACTTAGTAGCTGGTCTTGGCCAGTGTAATCAATGGCAAAACCCTGGGTCCTTCCAAGAAGTTGGTTCAGCTCCTGCTCTCATGGATCTATAAGAAGAAAATGTCCCAGAATGACAAAAGCCAAGTTGCAACCTTTCTTGAATGTTGTTGTTACACTAGCTCCTTGTGTAAGCAGGTTGCAGAAATAAAGTCTGAAGAATTTTTATGCAATTAATGAACTATTTACTAAGACTGCACCATTATTAAAACTCTTTATTTTTCCTTTATTTTTAAAAGCCCATTTTCAAAATATTGTTCTTTTGTGTATTTTTCATTCCTAATTCTCCTCCAACATAAATCACAGGGAAGTGATTTCACACACTGCTTAGCACAATGCATAGGAATCTGGTTATTTCTTGCATAAGCTACACCTTTATCTTTTTTTTAGTTTCATATTTCTTGAAAGACTCGGTTTTCAAAACTGGCAATTTACTACACATCTCTGTCATTATAAACTCACAGAAGGTAGATTATAATGCACTGTTTATGAGTTTGCTCTTTTCCTTCACAGTCTTCATATATCCTTACAACAGTTAAGTGGTTAAAGAACAAGGACACTGAACCTTCACAGATATTTAGTGTTTATCTTATACAACAGTGTATTTTAAATGTTTTTCCTGGTATTTTTAAGCCCTTTTGCCTCAAGTATTTTGATATTATCATGATTAAAGTTCACAGTCATGTGAACTCCCTTGGATATAGATAGTTTCTTTTCAAAACGTTCTTTCCAGGTGTCCATTTCCAATGAAGCTATTAGACTGGTGGTTTTGCTACATACTGAGGATGTAATTTTTGTGGACATTAAGATTGCAATAAATATGTCACTTTTTCCAATGGTTGAAGAAATCAGCTGTCCCCTTAGCTTTTTACCTAAGGAGCTAAATATGAGCCAATTTTTGAGAAAAAAAATCCTAAATTTCTGAATTTAAGTGTTTGGGTTGGGTTGTTTGATTTTTTTAAGGTGATTTTTAAATTATATAAAATGCAAATATCCAATCCCAATGAAATTCAGAATACTTTACAATTTAATTTTCTATTCCAAGTTAAAAGAGTATTTAGCAATATAACAGTATCATATTGGATATTACAGCATTGTATTTCGCTAAAGTGTTATAGATTGTTATATTGTATCATTCCATTTCTGAAAGACTGATTTCTTTAAAATTCTTTGACCTGCATTAAGCATTTGCCTTTTTCCTCCTCTTTCTTGATGTATTTACGAATATAAAATTTAATCTGAGAATTGATTCTAAAGGTTAAATATATTATTATCTAAACAATGACTACAAGGCTTAATAAAAAGAAAGATATTGTCCCAGCAAATAATTTTGCATTGTGACAACTAGTCTTAATCTGTGGAAAAGAAGAAAAAGTCAAAGCCAACCAAGAAAACAGTTCAAACAACATGGAAGGATATACGTTACTGTGACTTAAACCAATGTCTGGAATTAATAGTGGAAGGAAACAGCTATTTCATTAAAAACTGGTCATTGTCAAAAGACTCAAGAAATATGTTTATGTCAGATCTTCGTTTTTTGCAAACTGATATGGCTCTGTTACCTTCCTGAACTTTCAGGAATGACTGTTCATGTAGATATCACATCATAGTTCACTGAGTGAGGGTCTGCCTACTGATCAGGGCAAGTATATGCATTTTGAACTAATTCATTGAGTCAGTGTCTTGATTAATCTTATTCCAGGACTTATAGTTTTGTGTCTCTTTGATTCAGCTGTAAAGTGAAGGCTTATGCAAGGTGAACTACCTTTTATCAATCAAGAAGTTCACATCTTCAGTGACTGCAATTCTTTGAAGTGCTGGGAGAAGCAGAAATATTTATCATGTTCTCAAGGTGGTTTCTGAACCTTTCAATCTTGTATCTAGATCACAGCCAATGCCTCCTTCTTCAGCCCTTTCTTAGACTGTGAAATCAGCAGTTTAAAAAGACATTCTCAGCACAGGAAGCACAGAGGAACTAGGACACGTAATCAATCTTCAGACTACTGTGGAACCTGCTAACAGGTTTTTCTTTCTGTAGTCATCCAAAGGATTAGACTACTTGGTGAAACAACTTCTCTCTCTCTCTCTGACTTTCTCTGTGTGCCTTATCCCTTTTTCTTCTCTCTGTGATAGTGCTACATGTTGCCTGAGTTTTCTTTTTAATTATTTTTGTAAAATATCCGTTACTACTTTTTTACTCAGGCAAGCACATTCTGCAGTGAGAGCTCAGATTCTTATACACACTTGAAAAATATACTCAGCATGGTACCCTTAGAAAAAAGAAAACCAAAACCCACTATAGGGTTTATTTTTGCTGTTTTGAAAGTTCAGACAGAAAGAAAATAGCAACAGCCCAGCTGGTATAGTTTTCATAAAGCGTATGTGAAATGCAAGGATCATGCTATCATAGAATAAAATAAGTTAATATTATCTTCATAAACTAGTGGAATCCTTATCATTGATAAGTAGAAGCTGGTATTTACTGCACAGGGTTGTAATTCCCTCTGGCACCTTACCCACTCCTGAATGCAAAATTGGGTTTACTAGAATTGTTCTACTTTCTTACATGCCACACTGTGCTCTCCCTTGTTTTTTGTTGCTTCCAGCCATTTCCTTGAGATCCTGTAATAACCTTGATCTCTTCCAGTCACCTTATTAGCTTCCCCTGGTAGCCATCCTCATAGTGAGCCCTTGACAGCATCCATCAATTCTGGATGCTTCAATTAATTGCACCAGCACCTATTTCCTGGCTGCCTCTCTTAGCTCCTTCCGCCAGTATTTTAAAACCTCCAACAAAGCAACCGTGTGGGACGGCAACAGATCAGTGACTTCAGTGCAGTGAGAATGGGCTGGCAGTTTAAGCAGACGTTTCAGTCAGAAGTATACTGCCATCTCCCCCTCTCCAAAATTCAATTTGCAGCCTTGTTTCTAGGGACTTGTAATAACACAGAATTCAAGAAAGACTGATGTACCAGTCTTTTTCTTTTAATTCTTTTTTTTCTTCTTGTTAGCAGAGGTATGTTGTTTCCTTCATTGATGAGCTCATGAGGGAGTGAATTCAGAGACCTTAAAGACAGTGTGTAGTCCTTTCCAGATGTTCTCTGTTCATGTTTGCGATCAATGCATATGCATTTCTCTATGTGTGTGTGTGTATGTGTGTGGATGCATGTCTGGTGTGACCTTGCAACTTCTAAATACATTAAGTGGATTGTTCTACCAAATTATTTTGTTGTGAATTTATTACCTATGTAATAATCCAAAATAATATTTGCATGTTTTTATGGAAATTTACCTGAACTGAAAGAAGCAAAACTCTGCTGTAAGGTCCTTCACTGGAGTATGTATGTGCTAGTAAGTGCTTTTAAGTCCATATTTATATTTCCAAATTAATTTAGTGTTTTTACACTTTTAACAAAAAAATTAGGAATCTGGCCAATAAAAATAGAAATTAAATCTTTCGTTCTCCTGCAGTTGTTCAGTACTTGTGTTACCCAGTTTTAATGTAAGGGTTAAACTATCAGCCCCTTCAATTAGAAAACTTGTGAACCTTAAAATAATTGAGTGTTGAATTCAGTTATTGGCAGGTTAAATACAGTCCACACAACTATTTCTATGGCAGAATAGGACAATAACATACTGAAGCTGAATATAGACAGATGCTTTCTTACAGAAACAACGACTAGTCCTTTTGTGAACTAATCTATTACTGACTTTGGTGCTATCTCAGGCTTGGTTCATCTTGAACCCATGCAACTGTGTATATTTTCACAAAGTATCACAACTGTACTTTTCTCATAGCTTGTAAAACTGAATTCAGTGGCAATAGTCATCCTCAGATTCAAAGCTCAAATATGCAGGATGGGAATCTCTGTTGCATGCTTGGAAGGTCTTTTTTATAGGTGTCATTCTCAGTATGCTGTAAATTGAGTAATATGCATGGTTGGGCTAAATTATACTCAATATATCTAGTATATTTCAATTTCAATAAAGCCAACAGAAGCCATGTAAATTTGTCCATGAGGAGAATTAGGGTTTTAATGAATACATTTGCTTAGAGATATTCCTATTTCTTCCTTTTTTTTTTTTTTCCCTAGCAAGTAAAACTGTTATGAAAGGTAATATGATGAAATTGGGTGCATTTTGCATTTGAATGTACAAAAACATTTTTGCTGCAGTTATGCTGATTGCCTTATTGTAAGATCTGCTGTTTCTCCAGAGGGATCTAGTAAACAATGGAGCTGAGTGCCTTGTATGTAGTTTGTACCTTATTGACAGTGAAAGAATGATCCAATTAGTAAGTGATTAATCACAGCTTCTTGTAGGCCTCGAACTGTGTATTGAAAATTTATGGGGGAAAAGAGTATTTCAGGCACACGCCTTCACCTAACAGGTAATCACCACCTGGGAATGAAAACTACATTTATAAAAAAGATCATAAGCAGCAGTGCAAAGTACTAATTATTTGATTAATTCTTATTGTCACTAAGAAACATACTTTCGCCAGGCAACCATAATTATAATGACAGCACCTGTGCTGCTTTGTTACATTTTAAAAATTAATTAATATTTTATTGTCAACAAACAGCAATGAAAATATTCAACATTTCTAGATTTGGTGTTTCAGCAACATCATAGGAAAATAAAATTTGCTATACAAAATTTAATTGTGAGAAATAAGACATAAGAAATTTTGCAGCATCTCAAAGAAGATTTAAAATGCTAATATTTAGAGATACTTAAATAACGTGAAATGATATGTTTTATTTGTTACAAAAACAGTACAGTAGTAAAATAAATCCACAAGCCATGAAATAAAGTAGAAAATCTTCACGTTTTTATTTTGTGGATTAGTCTTAGTAGTCTTAGCAAATTGAGATACTGCAATAATAATTCTCATCCTTGCTTTGTAGCATGTGCATCCCGCTATGATTTATGAAACTATTTTATACAGACCTGTTATTATGTGATTTCCAGTTTTCAGTGATAAATTTACTGAAAGTACCAGTCATTTTTTTTTTTTATTCCAAGCAAAACAGTCATAGCTATATTCCAGATACGTGATAACATTAGGATGTTTAAATCTGACAGTAATGTGGAATTCAGTAATGGTATTTTGATAAAGTAGATGATGAAATGGAATAGCAAAATACAGACTAGTCAGTGCTGAACGATACCTCCCAAATAATAATTCAAATTTTATTCAACAGAAAAAAATGGAAGCATAGAAATTGCTAAATTCAAAGTTAAAAATGCAATTTTCAGTGAACAATCAGGATAAACCTCCATCATCTCTAAGTGTTTTGCAAATTACATTAGTAGAACAGTATCTTTGACACCATAGTAAGAGACCAAAACTGGAAAACTTTAAGGCAAATGTGGAGTCTTCGGGCATACTTCTGAAAATAATGTTTAATATATTGCTTATTTACACCACTGTATCCTTAATCTTGGTGTACTGTCTGTGCCTTAGCCAAAAGCTTGATCAAGGCACCCTGGGTTCCCTTCATAGGCAATAGAGAAAAATAGGACTGCATTGACATGATTCCTTTCGTCCCAAAGTAGACAGCTAAAATATGTGGACTAAAATTGCTTATTTCTCTGAACTGCCTGCAAGGATACCTCAAAGTTAACTAGATTGCAACCCTATTCCTTTTGTCCTTCACACTTAATATAACATTGTAGATTCATCAAATAAATTAACTTTATCAAACATGATCTGCCTACGGTAAACCATTGAAAATTGCAGAAAATTATTGCTTCCTTAGGAAGCATAGCTTTCACAGTTGCTGTATGCAAGAAAAGATGATGATCTAGTAGACTTGAGGTTTTCTCAAATCATGTAGTTACTGAAGAGTTAGTTCTTAATTTTTATATAATGCATAATTTTCCTGCCGATTTCTCAACAATAAAAAAAGCTCATGATTTATCTAGTGTTCTGTACTCACAGTTAAACAATGTGTACTAAGTTACTTTACAGAAAATCTCAACCACAAAAAAAATCAGGAAAGGGTCAACTTCTGTTGTGCTTGACCTTCAGCTGGTAACTTGCCACTAAATTTCTTGTAGTTTTGGATGATGAATAAAAGGCAGCTCTGGTCTTGCTTGCTGAATAACAGCAGAAGTAATGGCTCTGCTGAATTTATTCAGACAGCCTAGAAAATGGTGTCATAAACAGAGAAACTTTCAGCAAAAACAAAATAAACATACTTTTCATGTTGATGGTATTTTCTTTCATTTTTCATTCTCTTGTTTTTCACAGAACAGTAGGCAAATGAATCAAGGCAGTTTTTCTTGCTTTCTCAGAATTTATTGCCTGGAGGCAAATTATTTCTTAATTTTCCTAGAAACTGTGCTAGATATGTTTCGTCCACTTTTAACAATCATCAGAAGAAAATAATTAAGGTTTGATTCTGAATTTTTCTATTGTTTAATAGTTATTAACTATTACTTACTAGTTATTCTGAAACAGAGTGAATAGTAAGTGATGTCAAAACACAGACCATTCCTAAAGGTACGTCTGTGGATTCTCTTCTTTCAAGGAGTATGGGTAAATATTTATTGTGGTAGAGGAAGATTTTACTTTCAGTGAGTTTTATTTCAGTTACTATGCAAAAAAAAAAGTTTTTACTTGTTTGTCAGTCCTGATTTGTTCCAATCTGATTCACTACCACCTCTAACATAAATGAAACTCACAAGATTCATCAAGAGAAAGCAAAAGTGCTAATGGACTTACATAGCATTTGAATGAGATCCATGAAATTGACCTTAGACAAGATTAAGGTAACACTCTTTAGTTGATGACTAACAGGGCAGAAATCTTCTTCTATCTTTTCTGAGAAACCTGAGTATGTACATTTTATGGACTGTATTTTTAGGTATGTAGATGAGGTACTTCTTTACTCCTGTTGCATGGGCTGATCTGCATTAACCACTGTGTGGAAGACAAGTAGATCTTATTTTCATTGTAGACTACAATGCTTTATCTTTTAAATATAACACTTACTTTATTGAGTATAATTTTTATTGACCAATGACTGAAAATCACTGAGAAAACACAGCTGATCCAAAATGCAAGTGGCTGCTTATTACACTGTCCTTTAAGGAGAGTATGCACTAGACCGACATTCCACAGACTAGACTGGTTAAGGTGATTTCTGGGGATGTGTATGTTGTCATTCTGCAAGAGTGTTTTCTTTCATAATGTGACAGAACTTGAACTTGTGGACTTTCAGGGCTTGTTGCAAAACTGTTTCTTTCATAAGCATTTCTTTCTCTCTTTTTCCTTTTTCCTTTTGTCTGTGAAAGATTAAAATCAAAGAATCATAGAATAGTTAGGGCTGGAAAGGACCTTAAGATCATCTAGTTCCAACCCCCCTGCCATTCGCAGGGACATCTCGCGCTAAACCATGTCAAACAAGGCTATGTCCAACCCGGCCTTGAGCACCGCCAGCCATGGAGCATTCACAACTTCCCTGGGCGACCTATTCCAGTACCTCACCACCATCACAGTAAAGACCTTCCTCCTTATATCCAATCTACACTTCCCCTGTTTAAGTTTGAACCCGTTACCCCTTGTCCTATCATTACAGTCCCTAATAAAGAGACTCTCCTCAGCAACCTTACAGGCCCCCTTCAGATACTGGAAGGCTGCTATGAGGTCTCCACGCAGCCTTCTCTTCTCCAAGCTGAGCAGCCCCAACTTTCTCAGCCTATCTTCATACAGGAGGTGCTCCAGTCCCCTCATTATCCTCATGGCCCTCCTCTGCACTTGTTCCAACAGCTCCATGTCCTTCTTATGCTGAGGACTCCAGAACTGCACACAATACTCCAAGTGAGGTCTCAGGAGAGCAGAGTAGAGGGGCAGGATCATCCTCCTTTGATTTGCTTGTCGCGCTCCTTTTGATGCAGCCCAGGATACAGTTGGCTTTCTGGGCTGCCGCTGCCTCATGTTCATTTTCTCATCAACCAACATCCCCAAGTCCTTCTCCGCAGGGCACCTCTAAATCCCTTCCCTGCTCAACCTGGAGCTAGTGCCTGGCATGGCTCCGACCCAGCTGTAGGACCTTGCCCTTGTCATGGTTAAACTTCATCAGGTTGGCATCAGCCCACCTCACAAGCATGTCAAGGTCCCTCTGGATGGCATTCCTTCCCCCCAGCGTATCAACCTAAACCACACAGCTTGGTGTCATTGGCAAACTTGCTGAGGGCGCACTCAATCCCACTGTCCATGTCACTGACAAAGAAATATTTCACTGCATCAGTGGCATGGTCCTGATCACATTTTAAGATATTTTAAGAGGAGAATATTTGTATTTTGGGAGAAATCATTGAATATAAATATTAGCTATGTTGCTAGTTTTAGTAAGGTGGTTAGAGTTTTGGTAAGAAATTCATATACTGGATTGGTGTGCAGGAATGTTCTTTTATTTCATGATGTTAACAGATTTAACACCTTTCTTCCTGCAAATTCATTGTTTCAGGGCTTGTACATCTATCTTCACACAGATTAGGTGTCTTTCACACACTTGTAACATGGTCAACCTCTACCTTGCTGTGGTCCAATCCTGGTGTGAGTCTTATGTGATACAGATAACCTAGATAGCAGACAGACATGCATTTTACATTTCTCATAGCGTCACACTGTTTGGTGTCTGTGTTCATTCAGGTAGAATGCACATCTACTCGATCACGTTGTTGCATTATCATGTAGATCATGTTATCACATAATTTATCCTTTGAAGTATTCAAGGATAAAGAAAATGAAATTACACTGACCCTCCATCCAGCTCAAGGTTCCTTCAAGGTACTCAGAAATAAAGGAGTTAATAGGGCTGAATCAATTGAAACAGTTTTTCAAAATTTGGTTGTCCTAACTTTTAGAATGACAGCAAGACAGAGAATGGAATAAAGGGTGAGCTCCTTGACTTGAGCCTCGAAGGACTGTCACTTAAAAGCTGTTTTCACAATCTGTGTGGAATGAAAAAACATCTCAGAATGTGGATAGTTCCCCAGAAAGTTACTTGAAGTTCTTCTGTTGACTGTCAGGGAGAGTATGAGCACAGAGACACAGAATATCCTTTTAGTCCTAAAGGAAATATTTAATTCCCCTTTTTTATTGAAAATTAGAATTTCACAGACTTATTCAGATGACTTTAATTAAATTCCCCCCAGGCAGGCTTTTGGGTGATTACTCCAAACTTATCTGATATTAAAACATGAATTTGTCAGTGAAATTAAGTCTAAGTGTGTAAGTTACAGCAGCCTCAAGACAGTAGCAAATTCCATACTGGAAATTAATGTAAGTTTATGTCTTGGTTTAAGTCTCCAACCCCCCCACGCAGTTTTCTCACTCACTCACTCCCCTCTATTTCTTCCCCAATGTCCCGGGGGAATGGAGAGGAGAATCAAAAGAATTCAACTCGCACAGATTGAGATAAGAACAGTTTAGTAACTAAAGTATAACACAAATCACTACTGCTACCTACCAGTAATAATAATGACAGGAGAAGTACAAAGAAAAAGAATACAACTGCTCACCAAGCCCGACACAGCCAGTGCACCTCCCAGTCCATCACACCCTTCCTGGGTATCTGCTCTCCGTCTTCACATCCTGGACATGACAGTGCTGTGGTATGGAATAACCTCTTTGGTCAGTTTGGGTCAGGTGTCCCTGTCTCTGCTTCCTCCCGGCTCCCCCTCCTCCCTGGCATAGCATGAGGACTCAGAAAGTCCTTGGCCAGACAAAACATCAGCAAGCAGTAACTGAAAACACTGGTGTTATCAGCACAGTTCCAAGGCCCAAAATCAAAAAACACAGTGCTGCACCAGCTACCAAGAAGGAGAAAAATGACTGCTACTGCTGAACCCATGACAGTTTATAAGCCTGTTTATTCTGATTTAGTGGAAAAGCACTTTGTTATTTGTCCTGATAAATATTTGAGGCACTGATCATCCTTTAAAAGTATCTTATCTAAAAGCAGTGTCATGGTTTAAGCCCCACACCCACACAGTTTTCTCACTCACTTCCCTCTTTTTCTTCCCCCAGTCCCTGGGGGGACTGGGAAGGAGAATCAAAAGAATGCAACTTCCACAGGTTGAGATAAGAAGCAGTTTAGTAACTAAGGTATAACACAAATCACTACTGCTACCACCAGTAATAATAAAAGAGAAATACAAAGAAAGAGAATACAACTGCTCACCAAGCCCGACCCAGCCAGTGCACCCCCCAGTAGTGAATTCCCCAATCCCAAAAACCTGACCAGTGCTGTGCACCCCCAGTCCACCACCACCACCCTTCTGGGTCTCTGCTCCCCATCTTCACATCCTGGACATGACATGCTGTGGTATGGAATAACCTCTTTGGTCAGTTCAGGGTCAGGTGTCCTGTCTCTGCTTCCTCCTGGCTTCCCCTCCTCCCTGGCAGAGCATGAGGCTCAGAAAGTCCTTGGCAGACCAAACATTACCAAGCAGTAACTGAAAACACTGGTAGTTATCAGCGCTGTTTCCAGGCCCAAAATCAAAACCACAGCGCTGCACCAGCTACCAAGAGGGAGAAAAATGGCTGCTGCTGCTGAACCCATGACAAGCAGGAATAGAGAAATTATGATTTCTTTGTGATTTTTTTTCTTTTTTGTACACTATTTGCTTTATTTCTCTTCCACACTTTTGAAAGGGGTGAATTTTTTACATAGCAGAAAGTCTGCCTCAAATGGGGTGCCAAACTCTGTGCATGTCTAAAGTAGACTGAAGGTTTCCAGAGCAGGCTCTGTAAGCTGAACTTCTGTAGTCATTACAGGTAGGCAAGTCACCATGGAACCCCAATGTTACCTCTTGTTTTTCTCTTCAGGTCTTCTAAAATGTTATTTTTAAAAATAATTCACACCATATGCTTCCTGGATTATTTTCTTTGTCTTTAAGTTACCAAGATAAGTTTGTAAAATGGGTACTTTATTTGGAAGCATATCCCTTTTTTGCCAATTATTCATCACATGATTATGCAGTTTATGAAAGAACATGCCTCCAAACAGAAATAGGTTTATGACTATTCTCCATCCCTAGACTAGAAGACAGTTTGTGCTGAAATGCAGGAGGAAATCTGGGATATTGCGCTTAAAGTTTTAGAGAACAGGAGCATGTTACACACTGCTACAATTAATAAACGTGCAAATTGAGTTGTTCTGCCTGGTTAGTGTGAATATGCCTGTGATAACATATCAGTCAATGCTTTTTTTTCTATATTTCAAAAATGTATCTTTCAACCTGAGCATAAATATTGAGAAAGGTGGCCTGTATCTTCCAATTAAACTTCACAGCAAAGGTATTTAGAATTCCTTCTAATGCCAATAAAGAATAAAAACATAACAAACACCCCTAAAAGAGATATTACATTTAGAAATAAAAAGGAAAGGAATTCTATAATTATTATAATCATAATAATAGCAAAAAATAATAATAGTAATAATGATAACAACCCTACCTTTTCATGGTTAAAGTTTACCACCCGCAGACAGATACCCAGCCTGACCTGAGCAATGATCTGCCCTGCTGTGTGACTCCCCACAGTTTGTATACTGGGTATGACATGCTGAGGTATGGAATACCATTTTGGCTAGTTTGGTTCAGGTGTCCTGTCTCTTCTCCCTCATGGCTTCCTGTGCCCCTCCTCACTGCAGAGCATGAGACTGAAAAGTTCTTGATAAGTAAGCATTACAGAGAGGCAACTAAAACTTCAGTGTTATCAGCACTGTTCTCAAACTGAAGTTGAAAACATAGCTTTGCACTAGCTACTAGGAAGTAGAATAATTACTGTTACAGCTGAACCCAGAGCATACGTAAACCCAGAACCAAGGCAATAGATGTAGTAATAGGTGATTGCACTAAGTGCTGTATTCATGAATCTAGAAAAGACCAATGCAATCTGTATTACCCAAGCTATATAAATCCCTTGTTTGAACAAGGCCATCTATTTTAAGATAAATGGTCTCATTTGCTTCAAATATAAAAATAAAAATAGTTGGCAATGTCTGAGGATCCATCTAGACTACTAAGAGTTTCTTTTTTTCTGCACAAGACAGAATACTGCCTACATAGATAAGGAAAACCAGTTGATGAACCACTACATCTAACCTCAAGACTCAGACAGAAGCTCCTTTTGAAAGCTTTCAGAGGTACTGAGCTTTTTCTTGAACAGGAAAATAAGGCATGTCTTTTTGGAGCATTTCCTCATAAGACATCTGAAATTGTTGCTAGTTAAGATATCTGAGCTACAGAAATTGGCTTACATCTTCAATATGCTCACCAACAGCGAAAGGCTGGTTAGAAATGTGATGCTCCAGGGCAGCCTTGATTGCCACAATCATGAGATGGTTGAATTGGAGGTCTCGAATTCAAATTTGAGATCCTCAAGACAGTGAGAAGAGCTTGCAGCAAGCTCAATGCCCTGGACTTCAAAAGAGCAGATTTTGGACTCTTCAGGAACCTGCTTAGTAAGGTTCGTTAGGATATAGCCCTATAGGGATTAGGATATAGGGCGGGGGGGGGGGAGGGCAAGACTGCTGGTTGATATTCAGGGATCAGCTGCTACAAGCTTAGGAGTGTTGCTTCACAACTAGAAGGAGGTTCAGCAAGAGGGCCAGGAAATTTCCTTGGATGGATAAGGAGCTGCTGAGGAAAATTTAAAGGAAAAAAGAGGCTTATAAAAGGTGGAAGGAAGACAGGTGGCCTGGGAAGAATACAGGGATGTTGTCAAGGAAGCTAGGGACCAGGTTAGGAAAGCTAAGGCCCACTTAGAATTAAACTTAGCTAGGGATATGAAAAGTATCATATAGAAGGGATTCTTTAGGTACACTGCAAATAAAAAACAGTCTAGGGACAACGTGGGCCCCCTCCGGAAGCTATCAGGAGAACTGGCTGCCCTGGATTTGGAGAAAGCTGAGGTTCTTAATGACTTCTTTGCCTCAGTCTTCACCGGCAAATGCTGTGACCACACCACCAAAGTCTTGGAAAGCAGATACAGGGACTGTGAGAATGAAGACCCTGGGCCCACAGTAGGAGAGGATCTGGTTCGAAACCATCTTAAGGACCTGAACATGCACAAGTCCATGGGACCTGATGCAATCCATCCGGGGGTCCTGTAGGAGATGCCTAATGAAGTTGCTAAGCCACTGTCCATCATATTTGAAAAATCATGGCAGTCAGGTGAAGTTCCCGATGACTGGAAAAAGGGAAATATAACCCCGACTTTCAAGAAGGAGAAAATGGATGATCCGGGGAACTACGGAGCAGTCAGTCTCAGCTCTGTGCCTGGCAAAATCTTGGAGCAGGTTCTCCTGGAATGCATGTTGAGGCACATGAAAGACAACAAGGTGATTGGTGACAGCCAGTATGGCTTCAGTAAGGGGAAATCCTGCCTGACCAATTTGGTGGCCTTCTACAATGGGGCTATGGAACTGATGGACGGGGTTAGATCAGTTGACGTCACCTACCTGGACTTGTGCAAAGCGTTCGACACTGTCTCACATGACATCCTTGTCTCTAAATTGGAGAGACATCGATTTGATCGGTGGATCCCTTGGTGGATGAATAACTGGCTGGATGGCTGCAGGCAAACAGTTGTGCTCAATGGCTCAGCGTCCAGCTGGAGACCAGTAATGAGTGATGTCCCTCAAGGTTTGGTGTTGGGACCGATCTTGTTCAACATCTTTGTCAGTGACATGGACAGTGGGATTGAGTGTGCCCTCAGCAAGTTTGCCAATGACTCCATGCTGTGTGGTTCGGTTGATACGCTGGAGGGAAGGAATGCCATCCCGCCGGACCTTGACACGCTTGTGAGGTGGGCTGATGCCAACCTGATGAAGTTTAACCATGCCAAGTGCAAGGTCCTACACCTGTGTCATAGAAATCCCAGGCACAGCTCCATGTTGGGCAGAGAAGAGATTGAGAGCAGCCCTGCAGAGAAGGACTTGGGGATGTTGGTTGATGAGAAAATGAGTATGAGCTGGCAGTGTGTGCTTGCAGCCTAGAAAGCCAACCATATCCTGGGCTGCATCAAAAGGAGCATGACCAGCAGGTCGAGGGAGGTGATCCTGCTCCTCTACTCTGCTCTTGTGAGACCTCACTTGAAGTACTGTGTGCAGTTCTGGAGTCCTCAACATAAGAAGGACATGGAACTGTTGGAACAAGTGCAGCATTGCAAGCAGCTTTGTAGGTGAGGCTTGAGAATATTAGAAGTGTAATAAGGGATCTAATCAAGCATTAATTTCAATAGTTAGCATGTCCAATAATAGTAATGTATGAGAATGGCCAGTTCTGAGTGACTGAAGAACAGAGAATAAACCATTGATGACAATGCTTATACTGTTACAGATCTATGACTCAGAGAGTTTCTCAGCTAAAAGTGACATATTGTACACAAATAACTTTATTATTACTGTTAGTAGTAGTAGTATTGTATTATTAGTATTACTATTAGTATTCACTCATTACTTAGAAGACAACATGGAAACAGAAAAAGCCTGGATCTACTAAATGGATTATACATGGTTTATGAATATGACATCTGGTTCGACCATTTAAGGCAGAGGACCAGCTTCTTTCTTTTTTTTTTTTTTTAATCAACGCTAGATGATCCTGGTGCAAGGCCAGGACCTTCAGCAGTTAAATCGTTTTCATTTTTGTGTAGTCGTGGTTCTGAGACATAACCTCAGAAATGTTGTTTGAATAAAGGTAGCAGCAGTAGGATTTGTTTTTGCAAGTTCTGCACATCTTATTGGGAGAGAGGTTTGGGGATTATTATTTGGTCTTTTTTTTAGTGTTACAAGATGTGTACACATTTCAGAAGTGTCAAAGCCTTTTTAACAGTTTGAAATTCCTTTACATTTCATGACTAAAGAACTTGACATGGTTTGGCGCTTCTGTTTCAGCCAAAAATAATCATGAATTCCTTGTTTTCCTTGTAGCTGCATTTTTCAATGAATAAATAACTTCTTTGATGTTATTTGACTGGTTTTTCTATACTTAGAGGTATTAGTACTAGTTTGAATGGCTGCATAAGCATATTGTGATGTGTGACTGAAACAGAGAGACTGCTGTTGCAACTCAGAAATAAAACAATCAATTACAATACTTTCTAAGGCACTGGTTTATACTTTAGCAAAATCTTCATTTTAACTTTCTCACTTTTGTGTATTATGAGAGGACTGCAATGGCCATCCAGCAGGTAAATGAAACCATGAGGGGCTGTCTTAATTATTTATTATTTAACATAACAAATATGTATCTAAAGCAAACAGAAATACAAGAAACACTAGAAAAAGAGATTAACCTCACAGGTAACTTTCCACACAGACAGCTTGCTGACCATTTCATATTCTGATGGTGAAATTTATTTATTTCAAATGAACAGGTATGATTTGGAGAAAAATAACTTTTGATTAAAGGAATAAGTTTGGCAAGTACATGGATTACCTTTCACTTTATTTATAAACAGTGTGTTGCTTATGAAGCTAGTTAATAAAGTATAAAACAGGATCTGCTATGACAGTCTAAAGAACTTATTATTCAGTTCTTTTTGATTTTCAAAATATTTTAATGCCTGGCTTCTTTCACTGCTTTAAGGATTAACGATTGATTCTACTTTTTTATACAAATGATTCTTTTGTAATTATGATCTTTTAGCCTTTCTGGCCTTCATCATATTTTAATTTATATTACTTTTATGCTTTTGAAGATAACTCAGTTTTACATTCAAGAATTGAATAATAGAGAAAAATTATCTAGCTGCTCCACTGACAATATTGTACTTTAACTTTTCTTCAGCTTTTAAGTTCATTGCATGTTTATACCCATGAGCAATGAGTCTTATTATTATCTTGACAAGTTTATTTTTACATTTGTCATAATCTAAGGCGGTCTAGTAGAGATCAATATGGCATGTCTGCTTTTGAATAGACAAAGATACCTTCTAGAATGAGAGAACTCACATATGGCCAAAATTTCTGTGCTTAGTTACTGTCACATTGATCTACATTTTGAAGAAGTTAAAATTTCAGTGAAGAAGTTAAAATTTCAATGATCCTTTTACTGTTTGAAATTTATGGCTACTTATACTCTAACAAAATTTTCAGAGTATCAGTGTCTCTATTAGCTAAGTTCATTTCCTTTAGTCAGAAAAGAAAACACTTCTTCCCTGTTTCAGATCAACAAGGAAATTTCATCATTTTGAGTCATCCAACTAGACATCATGATACATTCACACCTTCATGTGCTTTTCTCTAAGAATTATTACATATACAGTTCAGAATAAGAACTCTGTGACAGCAGATCAGTCTTATAATACAGAGTCACCAGACTAGGCAAAAATCTGCTGAATTTGCTGACAAGAGAAATATACTCTGCACAAATAAACTCTAGCATTGAAGTCAGGTGTTTGGAGAAACACTTCTCATGCCGCTGATGGCTAAGAAAATTAAGTGAAAGAAAAACTGGGGTTTAAATCTTTAAAAAACCATTGTTGAATGATGTCTATTCTTTCAGCATTTTTTAAATGCTTCAGATGACCTTAAATCTGACCTAAAATATTCATTCGTGTTTTAGAAATCTTCAAGTTTGGAATGTGTTGTTGGGCCTCTAAAACCACAGCCAAACTGTTTGTATCCTTTAGTCCCAAGAAACATGTTCACATCACTATCTTGTGCTACAATAATCAGGAAATGTGCTGGGGTTTACCATCATCATGTATACTTCACATAATTGGGGCTTAATTGCAAAGTTCCCAAGGGAAGTGTAATGATTCTAAATTAGGATAACTGTGCCATCACGCAAAGGGTGATTTGTAATTAAAGCGCAGAACTACGTCAATTATTTAATCTCTCCCTCCTTCTCCCATTTCCCTTGTCTCTTTCTGCTTCGCACACAGTCAGTCACATTTATGAACCTGTAAAATGAGGTGAATATGTACTTCACAAGGAACCTGTTCCTCAAGGGTTAGGAAACATGCTCTGAAGTTGTACCATGTAAGGCAAATAAATGTGTTCAGATACCTCTCTGCTGCAAAACAGCTTAGGCCAATAGTGACCACAATAGCAGAAACAGCAACAGTTTACGTGTCCCTGATCTGGCCCTGCAAACTTTCCAGTTTTGCCCTGGGATGATAAGGGCAAGGTGCCTGACAGTATGCCGTGGTTTAAGCCGTAAATTTCACTTCTCCCTCCTTTCCCCCCCCCTCCCCCCCACTCCGATGGAGGGGAAATGGGGAGAAGAACCAAAGAAAATGTAACTCGCACGGGTTGAGATAAGAACAGTCCAGTAACTAAGATGCAATACAAATCACTACTGCCACCACCAATAACAATAATAATGACAAAGTAAATACAAAGGAAGAGGATACAACTGTTTCGCCGCGCGACTGAGCCGAGAGACCGCGCGGGAAACCCCAGCGAGAGCCCGCCCCAAACCACACACTTCCCGGTTCCTCCCCCCCCCATATTCCACATCCTGGGCATGACGTGCTGTGGCATGGAATAACCTCGTTGGTCAGTCCGGGTCAGGCGCCCTCTCCCCGCCTCCCCCAGCTCTCCCCTCCTTCCCGGCGTAACATGAGACTTGGGGGGGGGGGGGAAGCCAAACCCATAACACAGTATCACATCCATCCATTCCTGGTTTTGGCTTCAGGATTTGCTTCTCATGTTAGTAACTGATGCTAAAGGAAGGAAAGATGAACAGTCTTAACAATTTTTTTCCTGTGTAGTATAAGCAGGGCTAGTAGAGTCTGCATCCATTTAACAGCCTAGTTACATCCTATTAATTTTTAGATTCATATTGATCGCTGCACTGCCAAAATTTTCTCTTATTTATCCTTGACGGGACATGCAAGTAGAGCCATACTACTCAATCACAACTTAATCTCCTTAAGAAGTAAGAATGTTTCTGCCACACCATAGATCTCGAAACAACTCCTTGAAGTTCAAGGTTCCAACTCCTATTCCAGCCATCACTGCTCAGAAATGCCCATTTAATGGAGAATTCGGAACAATAGAGAGACAAAAATGGTAGTATACACTTTTCCAAAACCAGTGAATTTACAACTGAGAGATTTTATGATTTATATATTTGTGGCAGTACTCTTGTGCAAGAGTAAACACCAAAAAGACAAAAAGGAGACTCCTTGCTGAGTTGTGAACTTTGTAAGAGATGTAAATATCAACTTCACTGAGAGTCTTATACTCAGTTGCCATCTCTAGACTTAGAGTTATCAATCATATCTAGCTTCTGGAAAAGGCTAGAAGCACGTATTTTCTTCTGCTGTTTTGCTTAAATAGGAGCAGTCATATTTTGCTACCCAGGAAAAGAACTTTTTTCCCTCCATGAACACTGAGTAATTGCCATATACATGTTTTCTTTACGTTAAATTCTGTACACTAATTTTTTTCTGATTCCGAAGAAATTTAGAATAAGCATATTTTGCAAAAAACAAAACACTTGTCAGCATGTGTCGCTCATTACAGACTCATTCTCTTAGCACTACTGATAGCTTGAGGATGGCAATGCATAGCTTTTCATAATTGTCCATTTATAGCTGGCTGAAAGCAATTTTCTCATGGTGTAATTTATGGGCAGTGCAAGGCTCCCCTTGAGCAACAGTGCAAAGAGCAATACACCAATCCATACACAATGATCCCGTGGCTGGAATGTACGTGTGTGGAAAACAACACAGGGAAAAGTCTTCACTGCCAAAACTTCATGATGTAGCTTCAGCAGATTCTATCCTGTAAACAAATCAATCTCCAGGGTATATTAGATGATGGTGAAGAGGGAAAAAAAAAAAAAAAGAAAAAAGCTGGAATATCTGTGCGATTGTTTAAATAATTCCCCACATCCAGAGAAGCGAGTGATGCAACTTGCCACCCATCAGAGTTGTCTTTTTTGCTGGAAATTTATTTCAGTTTACAAAATGGGGTGGGGAAATTTGTGTACACATACATAAATATATCTCAAGTCTATTTCCAGTATAACCCAGTCAGCTGCTTGTGAATAAGATTAAAGGTCTCTCAGAGGTTAATCTGCCTAAATGTTTTTGGTGCCTTATGACTCTTTCCATAGAAAAGTAGTTTATAATTATATTATCTGAGCTGTGGCCGACACTACCAAGTAAACCTCATCGGCATCATTTCAGTGGACACTGGGCTGACACTTTACTTTTCTTCCAGTTCTTCCTTATGGCAAACAGCACATGGACAGTTTCTAAAGTCTTTCAGTGCATTTTTTATTTATGGTGGGATACCCAGCATTGGTATAAGTTACGGATTTCCTGAAGGCATAAAAATATATATTCATAATTAATATTAATTGTAAACAATAGTACACTACACAATAGCATCACTTGTATAAACTCATGATAATTTGTTAGAAAATTTTGTGTTCTATATATTCTCTGATTTAAAACCTGCATGAAATGCCTTACATAATTGACAGACTCTCACAGCTTTGAGCAATATGCCAAGCCATTCACTATGGTATTAATGCTGATCATTTATAAACAACTTTAATTTCAAAATTTTGTACAAGGACTAACTAATCAATTTGACATCATAGAAAAGAACATAAATTTTTACCAATTTTTGGAGGTGTTTCTGGATGGGCCTACTCTCTTGACTGTCAGCTGACATGAGTGTGACTGTTGAACACCCATAAAAATTAATACCATAAAAATCAATGTCCATATGTAAAAAAACCCCTTCCTGACTAGGAAAAAGAGAAGCTGGAAAGCCTGACTGTTGCCAGGAATTTCTGTACAGGGAGATTCCCTAGTGCAAAGAATGTCTCTATCATTGTTGTAAATACCTGTGGTGAGCTTAGGGGAAGTGAATGTGCTTTTAAGATCGAAGTTATTTTCAGAAGTGAGTGATGAATGAAAGGCTCATGATTGCACACAAAAGAAAGGAACTTTATTAATTAACTGGGGACTCTACATGCTGATCTTGGAAGTCTCACATGACCTCGTGCTATTTTTCCTGCCAGCACAGTTAAGGCTGTACATTTCGTTGCCTCAGATCTGAAAAGTTCGGAGTATTTTATTTTCACATGTGAAGTTATCTTTGTGTAGTATTAAAATGTGTAAATAATTCATTGCTTAGGTGATATAATGAAGGTTTCACTGATGACATGAAGATGCTGCACAAATATGAGCAAAGGTTTACCAAACCATGAAAGTGTCAGCTGCACTTGGTTTAAGTGCTCGCCATTCTGTGACAGGCCTTTTTTAAAACCAATATCTCCTTTTTTTTCCTCCATAGACATTTTATAAGTAAGTAGGAGGACTGTGTGAGAAATAGGTGCTGTTAGGCGTGATGTGCACCAGAGGAGTAAATGTAAATTGACAAATCAAATAAAAAATTTAATTTCTATTTTAATTCATAATGGGTAGTACCAACATCCTTTGGCAACTTTTTTTGTGCTAGTAGTTATGCAACTTGTTGTGGTTTAAGCCCAGCCGGCAACCCAGAAGGCACGCAGCCGTTCGCTCCTTTCTCCCCTGGATCCCGGAGGAATGGGGAGGAGAATAGAAAGAATATAACTCCCAAGGGCTGTGAAAAGAACAGGCCAGTAACTAAGGTATAACACAAACCACTGCTCCTACGACCAATAATAATGATGATAAGGGAAATAACAAGGGAAGAGAATACAACCGCACACCACCTGCTGACCAATACCCAGCCCGACCAAGCAGTGATCTAGCCCTTCTGGGTAACTGCCCCCAGTTTCTGTACTGGGCATGATGTGCTGCATCATAGAATACCTCTTTGGCTACTTTGGGTCAGGTGTCCTGTCTCTGCTTCCTTCCGGCTTCCCCTCCTCCCTGGCAGAACATGAGGCTCAAAAAATCCTTGGTCAGACTAAACATTACTGAAGAGCAGCTAAAAACATCGGTGTTATCAGCTCTGTTCCCAGGCTGAAAGTCAAACCCACAGCATTGCACCAGCTACTAAGAAGGAGAAAAATGACTGTTACTGCTGAACCCAGAACAATATCCACCCCTTATTCCATGCCATTCACATCATGCTCAAATCCCACATTTTCAATATGCCATCACTCTTACCTTGTACATATATATGTATGGTGGGGCCTCTTCAGCACGTTTCACCTCCTCCTCTGATGACATTCCAAAATCATTGCCCTCGGGCCAGTCCATGACAACTTCTAGAATTCGTGGATGACTGGAATTTTGATTTGAGCTCGTTGTATAATTAGTGTGGCCCACTTACTCCATGTAGCATCAGTTGCATGATGTGTAGAGGAGACCCTGCCTTTGAACATCCAGCCCAGCACGGGCAACCGGGGTGCCTGGAGGAGCTGTGTTTCAGTGCCAATCACTTCTGAAGCAGCTTGAACCCCTTCAAAGGCTGCCAATATCTCTTTTTCAGTTGGGGTATAGCTGGCCTCAGATCCTCTGTATCCCTGACCCTGAAAGCCGAGGGGTCGACCTCGAGTTTCCCCTGGAGCTTTCTGCCAGAGGCTCCAGGTAGGACCGTTCTCCCCAGCTGCGGTGTACAGTACATTTTTTACATCTGGCCCTGTCCAGACTGGTCCAAGGGCCACTGCATCAACTATCTCATTTTTAATTTGCTCAAAGGTTTCTTGTTGGCCAGGGTCTCCTTTAAAATCATTTTTCTTCTGGGTCACATAATAGAGAGAGCTTAAATTCAAACTGTAATTTGGGATGTTGTCATGGGTTCAGCAGCAGCAGTCATTTTTCTCCTTCTCGGCACCTGGTACAGCACTGTGTTTTTGATTTCGGGACTGGGAACTGTGCTGATAACAACAGTGTTTTCAGTTACTGCTTGGCAATGTTTTGGTCTGACCAAGGACTTTCTGAGTCCCATGCTATGCCAGGGAGGAGGGTAGCCGGGAGGAAGCAGAGACAGCACACCTGACCCAAACTCACCAAAGAGGTTATTCCATACCACAGCACGTCATGTCCAGGATGTGAAGATGGAGAGCAGAGACCCGGAAGGATGTGGTGGTGGACTGGGGGTGCACGGCATGGTCAGGTTTTTGGGATTGGGGGATTCGCTACTGGGGGGTGCACTGGCTGGGTCGGGCTTGGTGAGCAGTTGTATTCTCTTTCTTTGTATTTCTCTTGTATTATTATTAGTGGTAGCAGTAGTGATTTGTGTTATACTTTAGTTACAAAACTGTACTTGTCTCAACCTGTGCGAGTTGAATTCTTTTGATTCTCCTCCCCATCCCCCCGGGACTGGGGGAAGAAAGAGGGGAAGTGAGTGAGTGAGCAAGCGACTTTCGTGAGTTTTAGACACTTAAACCATGACAGATGTGCATCCTCCAGAACCCCACAGCGCCCAAGAAAGCTTAAATTTCATTCTTATTAGTTGGTGGCGACATTGCTGTTATCTTGTTGATCACATCTGTGGGGATCTGGCGACGTCCATCTTGCCATTTTATTCCCAAAAATTTAATCTCCTGTGCAGGTCCCTTGACCTTACTCCGTTTTATGGCAAAACCGGATTTCAGCAGGATTTGGATTATTTTTCTCCCTTTCTCAAAGACTTCTGCTGCTGTATCACCCGACACAATGACGTCATCAATGTATTGCAGGTGTTCTGGAGCTTGCCCCTGTTCCAGTGCAGTCTGGATCAGTCCATGGCAGATGGTAGGGCTGTGTTTCCACCCCTGGGGCAGTCGGTTCCAAGTGTACTGGACGCCCCTCCAAGTAAATGCGAACTGTGGCCTGCACTCTGCTGCCAGAGGAATTGAGAAAAAGGCATTGGCAATATCAGTCGTGGCATACCACTTGGCTGCCTTTGACTCCAGTTCATACTGAAGCTCTAGCATGTCCGGTATGGCAGCACTCAAGGATGGGGTAACTTTGTTCCGGCCACGATAGTCTACTGTTAGTCTCCACTCTCCATTAGACTTTTGCACTGGCCATATGGGGCTATTAAAGGGTGAGTGGGTCCTACTGATCACTCCTTGGCTCTCCAATCTACGGATCAGCTTATGGATGGGAATCAGGGAGTCTCGGTTGGTGCGATATTGCCACCGGTGCACTGTTGTGGTCACAATTGGCACTTATTGTTCTTTGACCTTCAGCAACCCCACAACAGAAGGATCCTCTGAGAGACCAGGCAAGGTGGACACTTGCTTGATTTCCTCTGTCTCCAAAGCAGCAATACCAAAAGCCCATTGGTACCCTTTTGGGTCTTTGAAGTACCCTCTTCTGAGGTAGTCTATGCCAATGATGCATGGAGCCTCTGGATCAGTCACAATGGGGTGTTTTTTGCCATTCCCTCCCAGTCAGGCTGATTTCAGCCTCCAGTACAGTCAACTCTTGGGATCCTCCTGTCACTCCAGAAATACAAATGGGTTCCACCCCTTGACAGCTTGATGGCATCAGAGTACACTGTGCACCGGTATCTACTAGAGCCTTACACTTCTGTGGGACTGATGTGCCAGGCCATCTGATCCACACAGTCCAGTAAATTCGATTGTCCCCTACCTCCACCTGGCTGGAGGCGGGGCCCCTCTAATAGTCATCACATTGGTCACGCACGTCTTGTTGACAGGAGTTATTCCTTATCACATGAGCTGAAGTAAAATCGGCTCTTCCACTCCATCTGAGAACCTACTCACCGGAGCGTGAAGCCGCAGCCTTCATGGGGTGATCAGACTTGACCTTTGCTCTCCTTTTCAGTTCTCGCACCCGCTCCTCCAAAACTGAGGTAGGTTTTCCATCCCACTTCCTCATGTGTTCTCCGTGATTCCACAGGTAAATCCATAAGGTGGCAGATGGTGTACACTTGTTATATCTTCTCTCTCGAGCAGTAGGACGCCTTTTGTCAATAGCTGAGATGTGGGTTGACATATATGGGTAACTGGAGAGATCAGATAGATCGTCTCTCAATTGTTGGAGGTTCTGGGACAGTTGTTCCACAGCTGAAATGATGGAAGGGATGAGATTGTCTTTGAACTCTTGTAGCTGACTAATCATTTCATCTACTGTTGGTGGTGTTATATCATTCCAGGTTATTGATGCCAATGAGTGGGCAGATGTTAAAAGTACATTCAGTGGAAATTTCCTCCATATGGGTTGTGTACATTTGACTTCATCTGAATCTGAGGGTCCTTTCCTGGCATCCTGCTTGTGATAGATCATCTCTACAATGGCTGATTCCCTCAGAGACTGGATGCCTCTCTCTATAGTAGTCCACTTGGCCGAACAACTCATAACATCATCCTTATCATAGAATCATAGAATCATAGAATAGTTAGGGTTGGAAAGGACCTTTAGATCATCTAGTTCCAACCCCCCCGACATTCGCAGGGACATCTCACACTAAACCATGCCACCCAAGGCTCTCTCCAACCTGGCCTTCAACACCGCCAGTGAAGGAGCACTCACAACTTCCCTGGGCAATCCACTCCAGTGCCTCACCACCCTTACAGCAAAGAATTTCTTCCTTATATCCAATCTACACTTCCCCTGTTTAAATTTGAACCCATTACCCCTTTTTTCTATCACTATAGTCCGTAATGCAGAGTCCCTGTCAGCATTCTTATAGACCCCCTTCAGATACTGGAAGGCTGCTATGAGGTCTCCACGCAGCCTTCTCTTCTCCAGGCTCAACAGCCCCAACTTTCTCAGCCTATCTTCATACGGGAGGTCCTCCAGTCCCCCGGTCATCCTCGTGGCCCTCCTTTGGACTTGTTCTAACAGTTCCATGTCCTTCTTATGCTGAGGACACCAGAACTGCACACAAAACTCCATGTGAGGTCTCACAAGAGCAGTCCTTTTATGGAAACCTTTCTGTCACAACTGCCAAGAGCCGGTTCCAAAGGCTGAGGGACTGTTTTTCCTTTTGCTCTGTCAATTACCCCTTCCCGCACAAGTGATCCCAGGTGTTTGGCTTCCCTACCTTCTAGTTCGTGACCATTGGCCTCATTGTTCCAGCATTGGAGAAACCAGGCGATGATGTACTCCCCTGGCTGAAGGGTAAAGTCTTTTCGCATATTCTGCAGCTCGGTTGAGGTCCAGGGTTGCGAAGTCACCTCTTCTTCCTCTTGCTCCTCTGATACACGTAATAATAACTCCTGGTGAGATGCTGTCCTGGGTGGTGAGTGCATCATTTCTTCATCTTGCTGCATCCTTTTTGCCTCTTTTTTGCTTTCCCCCTTGCGTACAGGGGCAACTGATACTGGCATGAATTGGTCCTCTGTGTTAGCTGCAGTGATTATCAGTATGGTTGGAGTGGCTGCAGTATCTGTTGTCAGGGTTTGGGTAGCTTCTGTACTTGTCACTGGAGCTGGTGTAGCTGCTGTGCATGGAGCTGGAATAGCTGCGCTGTCTGTTGCGGTCAGAGTTTGAGTAGTTGCTCAACTTGTCGCTAGGGTTGCTGTAGCTGCTGTATATTTGGAGTTGGGCTAACTGCATTGTCAGTTGCTTTGCCATCAGATCCAGAGACATTTTTTTCCCTTTGAAGATTCTGGACAGTGTTGAACAGGCTCTGTAAGCATAGGCCAAGCACCAGCATGTGGCCGTGATTTGTCCCTCTCTGGTATGACCAGGATGACAACACACCTCATTTAAGTGTTTTACTAATTTTTCTCAATTTTGCACTTGTTCAGTGGTGAAGTTCCAAAGCATTGGAGGCGCCCACTGGCTTAGATACTTGCCCATACTATCCCACGCACCCTGCCACTCTTGACTCTCCAGCCTCAGGGAAAATCTCTTGGTCCTCCTATATTGTCACCTAACCCTAGACAAGGCTCAAACCTGACTCCGTTTAACTTTCGAGATCAGAAGAAATGGTTGTGGGTAAAACACAATCTGTATGCATGCCAACGTGGTGATCCCCACCACAATCAGCAGGCAGGTCTTAAGGGTACACAAAGGCCATTCAAAACCTTCAGCCATTTGTGAATATACAGAATTATCTGCACAAGAACAATGAAATCTAAATGCATACAAGTATAATTTAGGATATTTTCATAAATGAAAACTTACAAAATTCTTTCATTTCGTTTGTTTCTAGAGACTATTTTTTCTTCTTGCTTTACCCTGCTTTGTTTCCTCTTCCCTGGTATATCTTCTTTCTGTCATTATCTCTATTTTTTGTTTGCTTGACTCTAGTATTGCAACCTGTCTCTAGTCCCAATAGTTTTGTTGAGCCACGATGCTGAGTTAAATAGTGAAATGAGGTGGTGAGGCCTATGCACACCTAGTCAGAAGTTGAAAAGTCATTTTACTTGGGGTTATAGTTTTTTGCTTGCCTTCTGCTGATGCAAATTTTAATGCAAAGGTGAAATTTTCTATTACATGCCAAAATGTGTCTCTGTCCTCTTGCAAACAAAAATCACAATATGCGAAGGTAAAAATAAGAACTAATGCGTACCTTTAATGGATAGCACAACAGTGAAATATCTGAAAGATAGGTACTGAGATGGTATAAACCTGAAAATAGGGTTATTCCCAGTGAAATCAGCACAAATTATTCATATGAAGCACCAGATTTGAGACAAAGATTGAATTCAATGGCACTGCAGCATGCATTCAGTGCAATAGCAGAGACTTTTCTTCTCACTGCTCACCATGGGCTCGCTTCTCCCCCAGTCATGGGAGCAGTATGTACCTTCTCCACTTCCACATCCGTCTGCATTAAACACTTTTTCAGCGCCACTATTCACTCCACAAGCAGAAAAGTCCTAAGGTTCCCATGCATCCAGAATGGGAAGATGAAGTAGTTTTCTAACTAACTCTTCAATCTGTTTGTTTTTTTCTTTCATTGTGCCTTTTTCCTGAGATCCATGCCTGAAAAAAAGACAGAGTTAAGACTCTGATATTTCAAATTAAATTCATCACACATTTTTTATCTTAAAACTGCATAATGGAATTGAAATTAAAGTAAATTATTGTAATTAAGTAGTAAAAGTGCAACTAGATTCATCGAAATACAGAATATGTAGTGGGGGTAATGGTATTATGTACTTAATACTCAATGGTTAGGTAGACATGACTAACTCAGCCCACATATGCACTAAACTCACACACATTAAATCATCTGTAAGCAACATTTACTGTCACTTGTCTGTCTCTTCCTACTAGACAAAATGTTATTAATAACAACTACTGCAAGATAAAAATAGCTAATTATTATTCCACAAATACTGATTCAGAGATGCTCATGAAACAAGGAAGAGCATTTGTTGGTATCTTGCTTAGGTTAGAAGGTTTTCCCGTAAAGCATGCATTTTCTGTTTAGCATGACCTGATCAACAGTTTTCACTTCATATAGCGATTGTTGTTGGTTCCTTGATGAGAACACTTGCTACGCTTACTACTTTGGAGAGATCTATTTGAAGAAAGGAAAAAAAAATCACATTGCAGCTAAACACAAGTCCTATTTCTATTTCTGGCGGCTGTGTTTTTTCTGAAATATAGGGGTATGACTCACAGACAATAATTTATATTAGTAGATGATACAGTAAAGCACAACTTTCTTTTTTGATAATCATGTAAGTCTCTTCAGCTTACTTTCAGTTTCTTTCATGACACCCAAGCAAAATAACATCAAGGTGAAATTAAAGCACACATCCATGTGGATTCAGTCACTTATAAAACCAGTAAGCAGGAACAGCTTTGAAAAAAAAAAACCAGTTTCCTACTGTCAGCATTTTGTGGTGTTCTACAATGAACAAAGCCCAAACTTGTACAATCTATTCCTGTTTGTAATGTAGTCTGCATTCCCCAAACGGGGGGAAAAAAAAAGAGAAAAAAATTCACAGATTAATTTGTTCAATGTGTTCTCCTAAAAATACTTTTTCTGCTCCAAGATAGATTGGCAAAGGATAATGTAAGACAAGGATTGTTTATATTTCTATGCCTTATTATTGCAGTCGGTCTCCATAAACAGCGGAGCATGTGTCCATAGTCAAATATATGGATGCATCATCAAATAATAATCTCACACCCCTCAAGTCAGCAAACATTTCTTCAATGTCATCAACAGGAAATGAATCAGATGGCAAGTAATGAAAGACAAGTAAAAAAGGCTGTTAGAAGACTCTTGTCTCTGAATGTATATTATCAGTACTATCAGGTTGGTATGGTGCCATAAAAAAAAAAAAAAAAAAAAAAAGTGGGAAACAAGGAACAAAATAAATTAAAAAAACCCAAAAACACATTTAACACAGGGTAAAACTTCTGTACAGAAAATGGAACAAAAGAAAATAGTGTGTATTATTGTGAATCTTTGAGTAGGCTGAAGGAAACTACAGTGCCTCCAATTAAACTACACACAGAAAGAAGACTTGAGCTTCTCGTGTGGGTGCTGATATGGTTGAATGAATGGACAGTGATGTGGATTGAAAATGGTTAGGCTTGGAAAGGACCTTAAGATCATCAACTTCAAACCCTGCTGCCGTGGGCAAAGATGTCTCACACTAGAACGTGTCGCCCAAGGCTCTGTCCAACTTGAGCACTGCCAGGGATGGAGTATTTACCACTTCCTTGGGCAGCCTGTTCCAGTGCCTCACCACCCTCACAGTAAAGAATATCCTCAAGTTCTTCTCCACAGGGTTGTTCTAAATCACTCCTCCACCCAACCTGTAGCTGTTTAGCTTCTGCATGATTTGAGGCTTTGCCATTTGGACAGGATTTATCTTACTAAAATTTTGCTGTTTAAAATCTGCCCAATTCAAAGCTCCCATATTAATGTGTGAAAAGATAATAATGAGCTAAGGAACCCATTATCTTTCAGTGAGTGTTAACAGCATCATCATCAGAAAAAAACCTCCGTTATCACAACATAGGAACCCCCTAAAAATGGGCAAGTTTCTTTCATAATGCAGTTTACTGTATGGTTATGTGGGCAACTCTATTGTATCCATTTTGTGTAACAAAAGAAAAAAACAAAGCAAAAACTCCTCACAAAATCTGGCTAATTTTGTAAGGATAGCTATTCTAAATGTTGTGATACAGTGGTATGTTTATGAAGCTTTCTCAGTTTTATTAGAATGAGAGAATTAAAATCTAAAATTGTAGTAAAAATATTTTCCAGCCATATTCAAACTGTTTCAAAATTCTGTTTCAATCATGTCAGTCAAAAGTACTTCTGTGCTAAAATCAGGTGCAATAATGTATTATAAATGTCACCAAAGATTCCTGTAATTTTGTTTCACTAATACACTAAACTAGGCTTGCTAAAAGTCTAATTTTTGATCAACATTATTTTGTGTAAGTAGAAAATAATTATTTTCTGCCAGCTGAGACTGCTGGTGATTGTGTATTTTGTTTTATTTTATCTTTGCTTTATGTCTTGATATTTTTAGGCAAGGAAGTAACAAAGTCCAAAAAAGCGTAGGAAATTTTCCTAAAACATTTTATGATCAACAACAAAAAAGGCAGCATTTTAAACAGGTGCAGCATGTTTGAACATCTTACCAGTTTATAGTCAAGTGCTGACACTAAATTGCTCTAGAAGGAAATAATTTTCATTTCTGTGTGTTCAAAAAAGGCTGAAGGAAAATGAGTAGATAGATTCAGGTCTCCTCATAGCAGGCATTACTTTAACTTTCCCAGGCTCAGAACAACTCCATTGAAATGACTCCTGAGAAACAGTTAGGGCTTCTAGATCTTTATCAAGCAATTAATCACAAGTATACTAACAGGTACAATAATAATTCCAGCAGGTACAAACTTTGGAAAGCTATCTAGGACTCTGTGGATCCTCTGATTGCAGGAATGGCCATGTATAAAGCAGGAAAAATGGGGCTTGGTCCAAGACAGGTATATGATACCTACAGATTGCAACAGCAAAGTTGAAGTGTTTAGACTTCGGTGAATAGGGGGAGTGATTACCTCTGAAGTAGGTAACTCAAGAATTCCCAGGAATTCCAGTGTTACCTGAGATGTGCTAGTGTATTGCTCTTGGACCCCAGAGGCTACTTCAGAAGTGCACAGGTCTTCCAAACACCTTGTGTCACAGCTACAAATCCTGAGGCACACTAGGGCACATCAAGTCGCATTAACGTTTAGGCAATCAGATCCTGCTGCTATGAGCTGATCAGCTGTCTTCCTGTCTAAATTCTACTGGCTTTACTGACGTTTAATCTGCTTGGGCACTGTAGTGCTCTTTTAGGTGCTGTATGAAATTGCTCTTAGCCTGCAGGTTTTGCCCCAGAAAAAAAAAGGGGTTTCCCATGGATCCTATGTTTTATCTGCCAGCTCCACAGGAAAACCTAAAAAATCAAAATCTAAAACAGCACTGAAAGCTTTTGCTTAAGCAACTTCCTTAAGCAATTCCAAACAGTTGCTTCCTTAGTGTGAATCACTTCGTAGTGACTCACTCCTTAGAGACTCACTCCTTAGACACCAAGTTTCAGACATTTAGGATTTCAAGGTCTTGGTTTGGAATATCCAACTTAATTAATAAAAAACTTTAAGGCTTGAAGATGTAGGGCTGGAAGCCAAGCCCTTGGCTGTGGGCTGAAGGATAACTTGCCAAGGTAAAGCCTGAAAAAGCTGAATGTCCTTTAAGGTTGGCTTTGCCAGAAACACAGACACTGAAATCTTGTGCTGCTTTGCAGCACACTGTTAGTGGAGGAGACCAAGGCAGTGCTCTTACATGAGCATGGCTTCTCGAAGTGAAAAATTATGCTAGATATGGCAATTTAGAAAATGAGTAGCTTTAAAACCAAATCAGCAATATCTGGTTTGATCAGTTTATACTACTTGTTTTAGCAACACTTATCTTTCAATGATCTTGCACCCAAAATAATAACTATCTTGTACCTTATCCTGTATTTTATCCTGTCTATAATGAGCTTTCTTATTTTATTGCCACCCGAAAGCATTAACATATTGAGAATGGAGAAGATAATAGCTTCATGGACAGGTTTGGAACTCCAGGACTTTCCATGTGATCTTACTGTTTTTTGAGAAATTTATTGAAGTTAACACGGAAAATAGGAAAGAGACAAAATAAAAGTATACAAAAATAAAAAAAACTACAAAAGCTACAGCTGCATTGTTTTAGTTTCAGCTCTAATAAATCACGCTAGTTGAAAGGGTGGTATTCAGACTTTTGTTAGTATACAGTCTCTTCTTTCCTAGTACAAGTACCCTTAGTGCCTTAGTTTCAGCTGACTGTATGTGTGGAAAGACAGAGTGAGAGGCCATGGAAGGAAAAACAGAAGAGGGAAAAAAAGAGAAGGGCAAATCCTAATCACACAGGGTTACTAACAATTCCATAAATCATATCCAGTCCGACCTTGGTGGCATTACCTGAAGAAATAGCATCCTGATCTGCATTGTTTTTCATTCCCCATAAGAAACACAGAGAAAAAAGATGACTTCAGCTTTGAGTTCATTGTCCTTTCTTCCTTACATGAACGTTTGGTGGAACAGTTACAAAGTGCTTTGAGAATTTTACCACTGTATCCTTTTTGTAGTAGAACTGATTTCACACCGCTTTATTTCTGTATACTTAAATTTTTCCTCCAAAGTTATGTGTTTCACACATACACTCAGAAAACTTTCTTTCCTCTACTGCAATCTCCATAGTGGTCTGCCATCACTGAGTTTCCATAAGGACTTCACTACTACAGGCAATTTTAGGCTTTTGAACTACCAATCACTTAATGTTTTTTTCCTTTGAAGTCTTAGGCATTGGATACAGAGATGCTGAAACTATTTTTTTGGTCTCTGCCTAGAAAAACACATAACTCACACATATGTACTCTCAAACACAGAGAGCTTTGCTATATGAATATGTATATTTTACTATATGAATAGCAAAGTGGAGTTGAATGTAGTGTGCTTTGTTTCTTTGCTTTCTCCCAGCTATTTATCTGACAAAGGAGTTGCGGTTCTGGGGTCATACAAAGAACCTGTAAACCAGTGTCTTATGCTATGACTCACTTCAATTTAAGCAAAAGCAACAAGAAATAAAAAGCTGTTTCTCCCAGAAAAAGCATCTAAGGAAAAAAACTGTACTCTACTTTTTCCAGCTAGCAGCAGCCTGCAATCTAATCTGCCAGAATGCAAAGAGATTACAGGTTTTCTGGGTTTAGTTGGCTGCAGAGAATGAAATACATCCAAATCAACTCTCCTGCAATAAAATCTGTGCATTTCCCACTTCCACCCACCAGCCTACTGGGAAAGTGAGAGTAGATAGCAATGAGAAATGCTTCAAGGCAAAGAATTGTCAAGCAATGCCTTCGATTTTAAACCAGAGGCAGAGCAACCCAAAGCCATAGAAAAGATGTGTGTTGTAAGGAAGGGCAGGTGGGAGGGGGCAAAATGATATATATCTCATAAAATATTTCCAGTTTTTAGTGGGAGAAGTAGGATCACGAGTCACTACTTACAGCAGATCCCCAAAACCATTATAACACTGAATGAGCACAAGAACTAATGTTTCAACTCAGATCAAGAAAAAAAAGTATACTAGATGGGTTATCAGGCAGATTCTTCATATCAGAAGTAAACTCAGTCTCACTAAAGTATAGGAAATAAGGATGCATAACACATTTGGGGTTATATCCTGGGTTTATTTCAAGTCACATAGATTGATGTTTGCAGCCTTTCCAGAGTAAAGTAGGTCTATGACATTAAAATACATACATATTCAGCTTGTCTTATTTCCAGAGACGCCAAGTTAAAGACCTGGTCAGAGCAAGCAGCTATGCTGGGTTATCACTGAAGGCAAATATTACCTGAATTTGTGCAAACAGAAACAAATAAAAGATTATCCCATGAAACGGGAGCATGTAGTAAGAAGAAAGAGCCTGGTGTAGGTATTTAGGTCTGAAATATATTATAAAAAACTGTTGGATCAACCAGTGGAGTATACCTACCCTAATTTAAGCTTCCAGAAGTTTCATTTAATTCAGCCATTGTGTTTTCCCTTCTTGTTCCATGAAGAGAGATCAGAGCTGGGAGGGCAATCTCATTCTGTGCTTTTTTGTGTAAAAATTCAGAGGATTTATGCTCTGGAAGTGCTTGATTTCACTCCATGCAATGTAACAGCTTTTCAACATCTCATTCAATGATTCTAAATCAATTTTCACAAAGGATGACTTATCCAGTCCTAATGAATCTCTGCAAAAGCAGGGGAAGTAGAAGAGAAGTAGAAAACAGGAGGCAAACTTAGACAGTAGATGCCTCTTCCATTGCAGCTCCTGGAATATGGAGGGTTTTTTGTACTGCAGTTTTGTAGTTCATTTAAAAGTACAAAAAAAAACCCTTCCAGATAATAACAGATTCCATTGTTATTAGCAGGCAGCAGATCTGAAGCAACGTTCAGAACTTTCCTTTTAAACACATTTGACTCTAATATGGTCTTTTCATTGTTTAAGCATTTCCCTTAAGGAAACCGTATCTATGCCAGAAAGTTTTACTGAAATATTGAAGAACCCTAGACAGCAATCTACACAAGCCTATAAAATGACTTTCATCAAAAAAGCAGTGAAAGTTTTATTGCAATATTGAGTTCTGCAAGTAAATGAAGCCTTCATTATGCAGTGCAATCCATGAAATTAATCAGGCACAACCTACCCTATACAGCTTAGTACACTCTTCAGTGCAAACGTTTTAAAAAATAAACACTTCTGACATATATAAATATGTGACTATATATTTGTATCAGTTTAACATGGTTTATGGTATTTTTTCCTCAAAATAGATATACATTAACATCTACTTTATCATTATGAGTGTCATGAGTGATATAATAATGAACTCATAGGATATGCTTAACCTCTTTTGCTGCTCTTTGACTGTTGCTTACATGTTTTTGTACTGTATTGCACTATATAATATAGTTCAGAATGTCAGCATGGAAATCTGTCATTGCCCATGCTATTTGTAAACACTTAGCTAGCCCAGCATATATGAAATATGTAGAGTGAGTTTAGTAGGTCCAGATCACCAGTGCAGTACCTGGAACTTTGTCTTACAAATGCTTTGCTAAACAATGGTTTATGATGAAGCTTTCCCTCCAGCTCAAATTATTTTTCCATCTTCTGAAACAGTAATTTAAACTTCTACCATGGCCCTTTTTTGTCAGGCTATACTGATTCAGTTTGGCATCACAGGATAGAGTAACAGAGGTGGAGTAACCTCAAAAGCATGGTAGATACTCTGGTTGTGTCACATCCTACAATACTGTATGAAAACTTAAAAAGCAGATTTCACATGCAACACTCTGTCTTCCTTAATATTAGCAACTAGATGAAATATGCACTAGATTTAGGAAAGCAGACCTTCCCTACCCCCAGCCTCCACAGTACAAAGCTATGCAGACTGTCAGAATCTATTAGAATAGTTATAGTAGTTAGTTAGTTAGTTTTATATTTTATTTTCTTTACAGAATATCAAGGATGTGTCAGACATCAGTCAAAGTACTGTAAAATTTTTCAGAGCAGGATAAGGCTAGACTTTATTAAAATGTTTACTCTAAGTTACCAAAAAATATTATTCTCCATATTCTCAGTATCTTATATTCAGAATCTAATAAAATCCCAGTGGAATAAAATAATCACTCTCACCAAGCATATACTTTTTATGAATTATACTTATTATGAATTATTCACCTGGTCGCAGTGATTCAGCAATGGTTTTCTGCCTTCGTGAAAAGTTAGAAATTTTCCCATGAGACTACTTTCCAGTGGGAAATAATGTTTCAGGAAAATTGAAATTTTTTTTACTTGCAGGAGAAAAAAGTTGCCAGAAATTTTGTTTTTCTGTTGAGCCCAAAAAAAAAACTTCACTTTATTACAAATGACTACAGTGTAGTTATAAAAAGTTCTTATACTTAATCAATACTTATAAACAGCTGTTATTCTGTTTTCCTATTACAATAAAAACTGTTACTCAGAAATGTATTCTTATTGGAGCAAAAAAAAAAAAAAAAAAGAAGAATGTAATGTTTGAAAAGCATCCCACAGAAATCTGCATTTAGGTCACAACATCCTATCATCAACACAACCAAAGACGGTCAATAGACACAGACATACGCTCCTTCATTCAATGATAAATCACCAGCTGTAGCAGCCTGTACATCGTATTTTCGTCTCTATCCAGATTAACAAAGATCAATGAGATCAAGATGTACCAACAAGGGGAATTGTCTGGCCAACTTGTGAAAGAGAGGAAAATAGGAGACGTTCAATATCAATAAAAAATTAGATTGCCTATGTCAACTAGCAAGGTTTTAAGCAAATGCTGCACAAATCCAAGACTTTCAGCAGCTGCTTCAGAAGCAATGAAATATGGAAATACCCTTCAGCCAAAGATTGTGCCGGTATTTTCACAGCAGTTTTACTCTACTAATTTCTGTAGAACTTTTCAGAAATTAGGTTTTAGTTGCTATGGGCAAAGTTTGAGGAACTATGATGACCTTCCTAGAATGAGAATGACCAGAAGAAATCGAGTAATTCACCCAAAGTTGGTACTGAAAAATCTATGAATAGAACCTAGCATTGCCATTTAATGATCATTAACATGTCCTGGCTATTTTTATAGCTTTAAATTTTTCATACAGCTTCATTTTCTCAAACTGTTGAATGGAAAATCTCATAGACGTGAAGGAGGATGAGAATCCACCATGCCAAATTCTACTTAACTTTTTACATCTCCTTAGGCTATGCATTAGAAGCAGCCTTTCAGGGTTGCTGTGAAGTGGCCCTCCGATTATTTCTGAAAATGGCTTAGTATGTTTTATGACCTGTAGAAATACTGAGAAAACTCTGGACTTAAAAACCAAATCCAAAGATAGAGAATGTGTTCAAAGAGCAAAGCTGGACAATGCCACCTTCATTACCATGTATACTCCAAAAAGAGATGTTCCTTCTGTTCCTTACAGTTCACAATGGCTACTGAAGATTAGCTCTCTGCCTCAGAAGGTCCTGTCCCGTCTTCCAAGGTCCTACACTTTCTTCCAACACAGCAACATGCGCACGCTGAGTACCATTTGAATTGTCATTTTCCCATTGCATTTTTGTCCTAAGAAGCTCAGTAGAAGATGTCGATGAGTAAATTTCATAATAGAAGAATGTTTGAAAGAAGATGAAGGCTAGAATGTTTGTGTGCCACTCATGTAAACATCCAATATGGCAGATGGAAAGCTGGAGGTAGTGTAGGAGAAGGAGAGGTGCTGCAATTGCTGAGCAAGCCAAGCATGTGTCTGTCTATCATAGCTATTAATAATGCTGGGCCACATTGTCCGTATCACTAAAGTTACCACAGTTTTGCCATTTACTCATAGGGGATAATTATTGACTGGCTAATTGATTTCACTGTCAGCTGTAAATAAGTTACGCAACAAGTAGACACCAGCATCATGTAATCAAGTAATGACCAGTCCCCCAGTTAAAAGTATAATTATATGAAATTGTCCTGGCATTGTTTTTTAATACGCTGCTTAATTGAGGCAATATATCTTGATATACTGAATCCTTGTTGAGTCACAAAACGATATCTCTGCAAAAAAAACTGTAGAGGTTGCTAAGGATTGTGCTGTTGAGACTGGTGAAGCTATTTCTGACTGTTCCCAAATGAGCAACTGTAATATATTGTGTAGCATTATTAAATTAACATTATACGCCTTGAGACTCCTATTTGCTAATAATTTCTACATGCTTGCCTTTTTACAAGCAGTGGTTCTTAACAGATAATGAAGGGTGAAGAGATGTAATAGAGGGTATTGCAAGGCCTGCAGAAACTCAAATTTCTCAGCAAAATCAACAGCAGTTCTGAGTGCACATCGTGGACAGCAACGGGGCATGGTGAACTGATTAGAAGCTCACCTTGCACTCTTCAAGTTTTGGATGGATATTACTTTGAAAAAAAAAATCATATAGACTAAGCTAAAAAGTCAGAAGTGTTTACAACATACAGATACCCTTCTATAGATTTACTCTATTTTTTCAGGGCAGTTTAGGTCTAGTCTGAGGTTGAGTTCAGGTGACTTTAGTCAACAATAGGTTAAATAGAAACAGCAGGAGGATGCAACTGCATTGAAAAGCCTGTCTTTATGCCATGTAATAAGCATAGCAAGAGAACAAATTGGAATCTGGATTCCAGCAACAATCCTGTAAGAGCTATTTGAAACCTGCCTGGCTGCCAGGCAGAGAGATTAAAACTCTGCAGTCAGTCACACAGGAGAGGAAGGAATACAAAACTGTTATTTTCCTTCTTGTATTTTCCTTGTTGCATCTTATTTGGTGATAGGATATTAATGTTACCATGTGAACTTTTTTTTTTTCCCAGTTGCTGAAAGCCCTGGAGAAGCAAAAGTACTTGATGATGCACCATAATCAGATCAATTATTACAAATTTTTTTAGTGGGTCCTTGTCCTGAATTTTATTGAAAGAAATTTTCTCTTGATTTAAACAATTAATTATTTTTTTTTAGGAACTCTGTCCTCAATGAAAATTATGTAGTGACACTTTGAAACCCATGGCTTAATTCTTTTAGAGCCCTTTCATTTTGAAATCTGTTTAAAGGAAAAGAAAAAGAAAAAAGTAATCCAGTGATGAGAGGATTTAAAATACAAAACCGTAACAATTATATTTACTTGAAATTGTCTGGCCAAATAAATGTGATTAATAATCAACATCTGTTCAGAAATGAGGTACTGACAGGAATTCTAGTTGTCCGCTAGTGGGCAGCACTGATGCACCTAAAACTGAAAGTTCACACCAAAATTAAACAAGTCAGCAGTGGCATAGTAAAAATATATCAATTTTATACATGGATTTTGCATGCTTAACAATATTGCTTTTGTAGGATTAATGCAACCTACAATTTATATAAAAGGAAAACTAGGTGTATAGTCTTTAAAGTCAAAGATTAAATACATTACTCTAGAATATTATTATATGCATACCTGGAAAGAGTCAGGGCTGTCTAGGAATGTATAAACTACATGCCTTATCAGGTATCAGCATGCAGAATGGAAAGTTTAACTGAAAGCTGAATCTCAGCGTAAGATGTGTCCATTATGGCTTGCTTGAAGAATTGTCTTCTTTTGTTCCTTATATTGCATTATGTTTCCTATGGGGAAGAAAATAACAAAGGATACTTATTTTTATTTCATAAAGATTAATATTTTCTTTGCACAGATCAAGTACTTGAGCAGATTTAGACATTCTACGGGAAAAGATGAATCTCTGCCCTTGCTGCCTGTGGTCTGCAGTGTCATGAGCATCATGAGTATCACTGAACCATCGGTGTAACAGGAATTGTGTCTTTTTTTTACTGCTTGTGAATTTCATTTCTAAAGAGTTAGGAGTAAAAAAAAAAAAAAAAGAAATGGTTAATAAAATAGCCTGTCAGTGTTCATCTTACGTATGCTCCTTTATTCCTGTCTTCAGGGCCTAGGATACCCTGAATGCCAAAGCATGGCAGCTGCCAGGGAAAGGAACATTTTACTTTGTTAAGCCTATTTTTTGGACACTTCAAATGAAATGTATCACTGGGTTGTGTGAGAATCAGCTGAAGCCAATTCAGCTGCAGAACTGGTTAGAAATTTTCCAGGGAACAAGCTCATGTCTGAAAACACTGATATTAAAGTTCCTCAAAGTTTATACGGAAGTCCAAGCCCACCAGCAAAGTCTGAAGCTCTTCACATGCAGTGAAGAATACCCAAATTCAACACACTACGTGTCTCGGGGTAGGCAAATGACAAAATATGCAGGACTAGACTCATTCATGTCCTGGTGGAAATGCCATTATTTGTTTTCTTCTGATGTAATTTCTTTTTGTATAGCTAACTATTCACAGGATCAGGGAAAAATCAGTTTTAGAGTCCAACACTATCTGTGTAGGCAAGAAAAGGCAGCTCTGACACAATATTAAAATCATATTGAGTTTCAGTTGAGAAAATATATGCATAAATGATAGCAAATATAATATGGCAAGATGATTAGGGTCTTCTAGAAAGAAAATTTATCTCAGTAAGAATACTCTAAAATTAAATTTTTAGCTATTGTATAACGTACTCTGAGTAAATTAATTTCAATAACATATTTGCACAGCAACCTCTTAACCTGTTAACCAAGAGATCATTTTAAATTTACTGTCACATTATTTCCATAATACTTTTGGTTCTGTTTCTCTCTTCTCTAATAATCACAGGGTTGTGTAGGAGTAAATGTACAAAACATTTTTTTGATGTTTCCATTTTATTTTTTTCAATTGTTACTTTTTAATTTTTTTAAATTATTAAACTGCCTCTACAGCACCAGAATAAATAGTACTTGAAGATTAAATTGCTAAAACCCACTGCAATTTGTTGAACAGTAACTTAAGCTTTACTGTCAATTCTTTGAATTTTCCATGTAAAGCCAACTTAATGTCTCTTAAAGGAAAATAGATCATTAGGCATCAGAGAGAAATGGCCTCTGGGAAAACATTATTCGTATTTTCATCATGTGTCCTACTATTACTTGGACCATTAAAGGTGAAGAATTTATATTGCATCTTTCCATTTTCCTGTCATACCATTCAGAAATGAGGCATGCAGTACTCCATTTTGTCTCAGAAAGGTCATTTTACTCTGAAGCTGGTTTTTCTTAGTCATTTTAAAATATTTTTGAGCAACAAATCATTTCAGAGGAAAAATAAAAAAATAAAAAAAAAAAAAAGAATATTCCTTCCATTAATCACAAAATTCTGTTGAAATTTTAGCTTGCATCCCAGTTGCCAGATTCCTGAAGTACTGGAAAATGCAATAGCTTGGGTGAGGAAATGTGTGAGCTGAAATTAAAAATGCAGCTCATAATGGAGCTGCAGAAGGGATACAGAAGCTCAGGGGGTATTCTTTCAGTCTTTCTGTAGGACCTAAACAAACGTCTAAGGAACATGTAGAGGTATACATTCATGTTTGGGTTGTATGTGCAGCAATGGCTGGCTATGAAATGGGATGTTCTACCACCAAGTGAATGTATTTAAATGGAGCAAATTTTCAGAAAAGTTCCACTTTGTGAGAAAGAAAATTGTTCTTTTTCTACTCCAGGCTAGAAAATCAGTGACCAAGAGGCAGAGGCTTAGGCACTAACGCTCCCAACCACTGTTCCTTCTCCCACCCTACAGGCAAGAAGGCACTGAGCCTACTGTTGATCCCACTAAACCTCTTCAGAGAGTGAGATGCTTGTCTGCTCGTCCATCTCTGCTCTTTTTATCTTCTGTTTGTATTTACTTATTCTGCAAAGCTAACAGCTGAAAGTGAAAAAAAATTTTTTGCAGGTACTCTGCAATTCTCAATCAGGAAATCATTGTGCATTTGTGAGGGGAAAAAAAAAGTGGAGTTCTTTGAGAGGCATCTATTAAATAACTGGATTCTTCCACAATTCTTTGATAAAGATAGAGGATAATTTTCAGCAATGACATGATATATTGGATAATTGCTAACATACCTGCCACCATGGTTTAGAGTTTTAGTATTGGTATAGCCTATTTAAAACAGTGCGAGGCACAGTTCAAGAGAGATTGTGTGACCAACACTAGTCCCAATAGGGCAGTATGACTGCAGCCAGTCTTTCCATAGAGAATTGGTTAGGTGGGTAGAAGTGAGCCATGTACTGTCACTTGGCCTCAGGGCCAAAGAACACATTTTTTTTAGTATTGTAGCCTAGCCTTGCTTTTAATTTTATCTGAGACTTGCAGTTGAATGGGAAAAGGTGATTCACCAAAGGTCCCATTAATTGCAGGCTCCAATGTCCATCACTGAGGTAATGTCTCTTCCAGATGATCACATTAAGCATTTTACATCTTTTAGGTAACTGACAAAGTTTAGTCAATAAGACAAATCAAAGCTGCAACTCTGGTCTTCCAGAGCTGCTCCCAAGACAGTAAATCATGAGAACTGCTAATCTCCCAGAAGCTATTTTTATAGATCAAGATATCTTGATTTTACTTACCCGCTTCGTATTCATTTACCTGTATTTTCCTATATCTTCCTGAATCCTGCAGGAGGCAAAAGCAGACTATGTAAATGCCCATACAGAAATTCATCCTTGGACTCTTCCAGGAGACGCACTGGAGGTCATTTCCATAGAAGTACTGTTAAAGTGTCAGGCAGGAGCTAAAAGAACAAACCTGAAATTCTTTTTCTCCCTCCTTGCTTTTATTGAATAATCCTGAGTTTAAAGATGGATTTGAAGGGCTTGCCTTCTTGGGCAACCCACATCCCACTTTTATTCTGCCACTGTGACCTAACCATCAGTGGGATGAATTCTGGGTCCAATCTGCTGGAGCTGTGTACTGTATATCCTGCTCATTAACTTGTCCAGGAGTGCATGAAAATCACTAGCGTCTTGCAGGTGAATGACTTGACAAAAATCTTCAGGGCAATATTGCTTGAGAGAAGTGTGTACAAGGGTGTCTGTCACTCCTGCCCGAGTACACCGAGCATTGGGTAAAGGAGTGAAAACTTTTTTCCTCATCATTTCACATTTACTTACAGTTTTATGGATTTTTATACAGCTCGTTTAGTTTAGCTAGACTGGTTTGCATAACAAAAAAGAACATAAAATTAATTTCTACTTCATAATGGTTAGCTGCCAATCCAGACTCATAATGAACAAATCAAAAGCATGCTACTTAGAATTTTTAGCATGAATTTATTTTCTCTGTATCTGTGAAGTAAATTGAGTAGAGGAGATAATAATTTAAGCAATCTTAGCAAATCAAATAACACTTTGGAATAGGATGAAATGTTTAAAAATTAAGGTTTGAAGGTGGAGTTGTGGGAGGATATAGTACCTTACAAGCACATGTTAAAATAAAGTTCTTGAATATCTGTTGAAAAAAATAATTCTTGATTAAGAAGCAGCAGCAGATGGAAACATTTATTCACTCAAGACATTACAGATTCATTCATGGAGACACAGATGCTACTCAGTCTGATGGCTTGGTTGTACATTAGCCCTAAAGTAATTAAAATAGATTTAACATTACTTTTTTTTCCAGATTAAAAATGTGTTGTTGAGTTTAGAATCATGAACCTGGTTCAGTGACTGCAGAAGGTGACTGAAAAACTTTACCACTCTGCATAATACTTCTTTTTTGGATAGCAGAGAAAACCCCTTATGTAAAGTATTAGTCAAATAGCAGTTCTTAGACAAGTTGCTTTCTGAGTTTATATATCTTATAGAATCATAGAATCATAGAATGGTTAGGGTTGGAAAGGACCTTAAGATCATCTAGTTCCAACCCCCCTGCCATTTGCAGGGACACCTCACACTAAACCATGCCACACAAGGCTCTCTCCATCCTCACCTTGAACACCGCCAGCCATGGAGCATTCACAACTTCCCTGGGAAACCCATTCCGGTGCCTCACCACCCTTACAGGAAAGAATTTCTACCTGATATCCAATCTAAACTTGCCCTGTTTAAGTTTGAACCCGTTACCCCTTGTCCTGTCACTACAGTCCCTCATGAAGAGTCCCTCCCCAACATCCCTATAGGACCCCTCCAGATACTGGAAGGTTGCTATGAGGTCTTCGCACAGTCTCTTTTCTCCAGGCTGAACAGCCCCAACTTTCTCAGCCTATCTTCATACGGGAGGTGCTCCAGGCCCCTGATCATTCTTGTGGCCCTCCTCTGCACTTGTTCCAACACTTCCATGTCCTTTTGATGTTGAGGACTCCAGAATTGCACACAATACTCTAAGTGAGGTCTCAGGAGAGCAGAGTAGAGGGTCAGGATCACCTCCCTCGACCTGCTCGTCACGCTCCTTTTGATGCAGCCCAGGATATGGTTGGCTTTCTGGGCTGCAAGCTCACACTGCAGTTGGCTCATGTTCATTTTCTCATTGACCAACACCCCCAAGTCCTTCTCTGCAGGGCTGCTCTCAATCTCTTCTCTGCCTAACTTGCAGCTGTGCCTGAGATTGCTCCCACCCAGATGTCGGACCTTGCACTTGTTGCTTTCTACTGATGGAGGGTTATGCACAGTTTTCTACTGAATTTTATAATTAATACAATGCCACAATATTTAGATTTTATGCACAGAAGAACAATTGAATCAAAACAGGAATGGATGTCCAGTAATCTTTGTAGTACATGAGAATATTACTAAAAATATGTCAGTTTCTCACTTTAATTTAAACAGGAAATTCAAATCAACTTTTTTTTTAGTGTATGGAGGAAAGAAACAAACAGGACTGAAAAACCTCAGAGACTGGAAAATGTAAGAATATAATCTGTTTATACAGCGTAATCATGTTTATTTTAGTTGTAAGGGATGGTTTATAGTTTTTGAAAGCATTTATTCACATATGTTGTCAAAATTATTAATAATTATCTAATTGCATTACTTTTGTAATCTTCATTAAAAGTTGTTTGGAGTTTTGAAATATAATTTCTAAATATTCCTGTTTACTTACACTTAATTCTTGTAAATTTTCTATAAATACATGAAATAAATGAAATCTCTCTTATACTACCTGCTCATACATGTTAACATTACTTTTCCTTTGCTATGATTTCTAGATCCAAGAATTTATTTTCCTTAAGTAGTCAAAGTACCACCAGCTACTAATGAAAATTACTCAGACTTCATTTTCTGTAACAGTGGAAAAATCATGCTGAAAATCAGACACATTTTCCTTTCTCATTTAAAATGTTTTCCATGGAGCAAAGTGAACAAACTGACACCAGTAAAGGCAGCTGAAGTGGAAGATCTGTAACCAGAGATCACTGAAAAAGATAGGTATCTTAACATATTCTTGATGAGCAACAAAGAGGGTGGCAGTATTCAACTGCCTATAAGCAGTTAGGAAGACACCTAAGGCTTCCAGCTAATCACTGATTCTTTTGCATTATGAAGGAAGGAGAGCTCTGTTTCTCTTCTTTGGCCAAGAACCTGTGGTCCCAGTTAATCAGTGTCAAGGCCTACATCAACACCTCCTCAACACAAAGCAAACCACTAAACAAAATTAATTTATATATGACTCAGGTTTCATACTCTCCCAACTAGCTAACCAGAAGATACTATTAGTATATCCAATAATAATGTCCCAGTCAGACGAGGGACATCAATGAGGAGCAGTGGTTGTCTTTATGAGGATATTTTGATTACCGCTTTGTTTTCTTAAAGTGAAACAAAAGCTCTGAGTATCACCTGTCCTGCTGACACAAACTCAGTTAACTGAAACTTATTATACAATCGTGAGTCATTATGTTTAACTGCATGCTGAAAATAGATCAAGCATTTTGAATTGTATGTATAGAGCAATTTTCTTCATACATATCAGAAATATAGGAAATCTATATAATTCATTGTTTTAGACAAATTTTGTTTATTGCATGAACCCATATTTTTTCTTGTTAACGTAAAGTATATACTGACTTTGGAATATCAGACAGTGAAAAGAAAAAAGCCTTAAAAAATAAACACATTAGTAAAACAGAACCAAAGAGAAATCCTGTTGGTCATCCTGTTGGTTGTATATTTGAACTCAGCAATTATGCCATGAGCTTGTTGTGATGATTATTTCTTGGAAGACTGTAATACAGATGCTGTTGCTATAATGTTACAGGGTCTATAGGCATTTAGTAATATGTTTTTTCATCAATACATCTAAGCAAAAAAATGGAGACAAGAAGAATAATGGTTTAGGTATTACCATCAAGGAAGGTTAATGTGCTCACAATACAGGAAAATGCAGAGTGCTTTCACTGTATGGTGGCCACTTTTTCCCTGGAAGAAAAGACAGATTTAATTACCCTATAACTGGACAGTTGCATTTTGTCTTTCTTGGCTCAATAGAAGATGGCAAAGAAAGTTATGTCTTCAGAGCTCTTGAGAAATGAAGAAGAATTTGAGGATACTGAAAGGCACCCACGTCTGTTCACATAATTCTTGATGTTCTAATGCTTGAAGCAGAAGAACATTTGGTAAACAGATATCCAGACTAGCTCCACACAAGCTAGCTCACATACAGAAATAACACAGTCATGTGCATACAGCCTAATGTAACCTACAAGCACAGCTCTCAGCTGCTCACCGCTGCTCACAGATGCTCACTTTACACATTAGTGCAACATGCCACTGACCTTAGCAGTAAGGGTCAGTGTTTGTGGAGGAGTCTACTCAGGGAGTATCTGTGACTGATGTCAACGCAAGCTTTATTTCCAGAAAGATACCAAATAGGCAAGCTGGCTTGTAGAGAAAGGCTTGACTTTTTGGAAGTGCTGAGTGAAAACAAGAGCACTAATTCATCTATGAATAATCTAGAAATAATTATCTTTATAACATAAAAGGCATTGCTGATTTAAGAACTAAAAGGCAAAATAATCAGCCATGAAAAATTGTTAAAAATTAAAATAATATTTCTGACCATCAGAACAGTGGAAATCAGAAACCACCTCTTCAGTGGTGGGTAATAGTTATTAGCAGCTTTCCTCTTCTGTCTTTTACTGGACTGCAGAAAAGAGTCTGCTGTGATGGGGGCCGCTTCCTGGAGATTGGTGTTTAATATTGTTAAGACAGAATGTGTAGCAAGTGGGAAGAAGAATTAATCTGATTTATTATTTTCTTTCCTTCTATATGAAATTAGTTACAAATATGGCACACTTCTGTAATTTCTTTTCCAGGTAGGTGCAACCTTCCAGAACCTCTCTGCCAAAAAACAAGAGGAGGAAAAATCCACAGCAAGGTTCCAGATCCAGTAGGCAGCAGTGTGGGACAGTGGGTGCAATAACAGTTGGTAAGTAAACTTCTTGGGTCAAAACACAGGATTCATCATGGACGTGACATATGACACAGACATTGTTCCAGTATTATAGAATCACTTCAGTCCTCCTCTACACAAACTCCCCTTGAAACTTCTCAGCCATTTCTGTTTGACACCTATATCAGAAAACAGCTTGACTGTTTTCAACCTTATAGCCTTTAAAATACACATTCAAAAAGCCTATGGAATCTCCGGTGCATTGTATCTTCTACCAGGGACAGCATGAAACATCTGAAGTAGATAACCATTTAACAAAATTACAAGCATAGAAAACACAACACGAAAAGAGCAAGCGAATACTTTAGCTGCAATATTTTCTCATTTCAGTTCTTTGAAATATTATTTCTAAAAGCATTTAGAAAAATGCATACACCTACATTGGTGAGGCCATCAGACTAACAACAGGTGAACAAAACTTCCCTGACTGCATGGACATGTAATATTGTTTTATTTTCACTAACTACTTCAGTCCAATGTGCTGTGAAAATAACAAGCAGAATAAAATAGATTTAGTACAAAAATGGAAAAAGCCCAAGAAAGTCACAGGATAAAGCTTTGTAGTAAAAATCCATTCTGCTAAATTCTGGTCTGTACTTTGATATCTTAAGTCATGAGACAATGTTGACCACAAATTACTATTTTGAGTTATACATCAATGTCATGGGTTCGGCTTTTTTTTTTTTTTTTCAAGTCTCATGCTATGCCGGGGAGGAGGGGGAACTGGGAGGAGGCAGAGACAGGGCACCTGACCCGGACTGACCAATGAGGTTATTCCATGCCACAGCACGTCATGCCCAGGATGTGGAATACGGGGGGGGGGGGGGGGGGGGGGGGGAGGAACCGGGAAGTGTGTGGTTTGGGGAGGGCTCTCGCTGGTGTTTCCCGCGCGGTCTCTCGGCTCAGTCGGCCGGCAGAACAGTTGTATCCTCTTCCTTTGTATTTACTTTGTCATTATTATTGTTATTGGGGGTGGCAGTGGTGATTTGTATTGTATCTTAGTTACTGGACTGTTCTTATCTCAACCCGTGGGAGTTACATTGTCTTCGGTTCTTCTCCCCATTTCCCCTCCATCGGGGGGGGGGGGGGGAGGGGAGGGGGGAAGGAGGGAGAAGTGAAATTTATAACTTGAACCAAGACAGATTTTGGCGCCCAACGTGGGGCACGAAAGGGTTGGGATAAAGACAAATTACCTACTTGTCACAATGCTGATTTATTGGCTCTCAAAGTTGTTGCTCTGGTTCTCACAGGTTCAGTGTATGATACTTTACTTACAGCCGGTTCTTCTTATCTTAATGCTTTTCAGATCTGGGTTTTGGGTTAAGATTCTTGTTACATTATACTGTCTTGCACAGATTTTTAATACAATAGACGCAGTGATCATGAAACTGACCCAGTTTGTGTTTCCAGTGTGGCCACCAGCTCTATACTTTGGGAGGTATATAATGGAAGTTCTTAGCAATTACACGTCTCTTTTCACCTCCTAGGGTGGTCAGCCTGTGAAGGAGACACTTTTGTGCTCCCAGCACCCCCACCAGGCCATTTACAACACTATTTGAGAATTCTGAAGGTTTTGAATGGCCTTTAGATACTCTTGAGATCTGCCTGCTGGTGGTGACGGGAATTATCATGTTGGCACACATACTGAATATGTTGTACTCACAACTATTTAGTCTGGTCCGGAGAGTTAAGCAGAGTGGGGTGTGGGCCATGTCTGGGGTTAGACTACAATCCAGGATGGCCAAGAGATTTTCCCCAAGGCTGGACAGTCATGAGTGGCAGGGTGTGTGGGATAGTATGGGCAAGTATCTAGGCCAGTGGGCCCCTCCAGCGCTTTGGAACTTCACCAATGAACAAATGCAAAACCCAGAAAAATTAGTAAAACACTTAAAGGAGGTGAGTGATCATTCTGGTCACACCAGAGATGGATAAATCATGGCAACGTGCTGGGGCTTGGCTTGTGCTTACAGAGTCTTAACACTGTCCAGCATCTTCAAAAGGAAAAAAATGTGTCTGGATCTGAGGGCGGAGTAATGGACAGCGCAGTTAATCCAGCTCCAAGTACAGCAGCTACATCACCACCAGCGACAGGTACAGCCACGACTCAAACCCCAGGGACAAATACGGCAGCTACCCAAACCACAATAATAATCACTGCAGCTAAACCAGAGGACCAACTCATGCCAATATCGGTTGCCCCTGTACGCAAGAGGAAAAGGAAAGAAGAGGCAGGAAAGATGAAACAAGACGAAGAAACGTCACCACCTGGGACAGCATCTGACCAGGAGTTATTACCACATGATGAAGAAGAAGAAGAAAAGGAAGAGGTGACTTCTCGATCTCGGACCTCAACCGAGCTACGGAATATGCGAAAAGACTTTACCCGTCAGGCAGGGGAGCCCATCATCACCTGGCTGCTCTGATGCTGGGACAATGGAGCCGACGGTCATTAACTAGAAGGTAGTGAAGCCAAACAGCTGAGATGACTTGCCAGGGAAGGGGGAATTGACAAAGCAATTGCAAGAGAGAAAAAGTCCCTCAGCCTTTGGAAGCGGCTCTTGGCAGCTGTGAAAGATAGATTTCCATGTAAGGATGATGTTATGAGTTGTTCGGCCAAGTGGACTACTCTAGAGAAAGGCATCCAGTCTCTGAGGGAATCAGCCATTGTAGAGATGATCTATATTACCAAGCCGAATGTTGGGGATATACCCATAGATCCAGATGAAGTCGAATGTACAAGACCCATGTGGCGGAAATTTACACGAAATGCACCCCAATCATATGCCCATTCATTGGCAGCAATAACCTGGAGTGACATAAGAACACCAACAGTGGATGAAATGATTTATAAACTCCTAGAGTTTGAAGATAATCTCACCCCTTCCATCATCTCAGCTGAGGAAAAACTGTCCCAGAACCTTCAACAATTGAGAGATGATCTATCCAGTTCCTCACGTGTACCAACACACGTCTCAGCTATTAACAGAAGCTGTCCTACTGTTCGAGAGTGTAGATATAGAAGGTATACACCACGGGCCACCCTATGGTTTTACCTGCAGGATCATGGAGAAGATATGATGGAGTGGGATGGAAGGCCTACTTCAGTTTTGGAGGAGCGGGTGCGAGAACTGAAAAGGAGAGCAAAGGTCAAGTCTGATCACCCATGAAGGCTACGGCTTCAGTCTCTGGTGAGCAGGTTCCCAGATGGAGTGGAAGAGCCGATTTTACCTCAGCTCATGTGATAAAGAAGAGTAATCCATCTCTACAAGACATGAGTGACCAATGTGATGACTATTAGAGGGGCCCCGCCTCCAGCCAGGTGGAGGTAGGGGACAATCGAATTTACTGGACTGTGTGGATCAGATGGCCTGGCACATCAGTCCCACAGAAGTATAAGGCTCTAGTAGATACCGGTGCACAGTGTACTCTGATGCCATCAAGCTGTCAAGGGGTGGAACCTATTTCCATTTCTGGAGTGACTGGAGGATCCCAAGAGTTGACTGTACTGGAGGCTGAAATCAGCCTGACTGGGAGGGAATGGCAAAAACATCCCATTGTGACTGATCCAGAGGCTCCATGTATCCTTGACATAGATTACCTCAGAAGAGGGTATTTCAAAGACCCAAAAGGGTACCGATGGGCTTTTGGTATTGCTGCTTTGGAGACAGAGGAAATCAAGCAGCTCTCCACCTTGCCTGGTATCTCAGAGGATCCTTCTGTTGTGGGATTGCTGAAGGTCGAAGAACAATAAGTGCCAATTGCGACCACAACAGTGCACCGGTGGCAATATCGCACCAACTGAGACTCCCTGATTCCCATCCATAAGCTGATCCGTAGGTTGGAGAGCCAAGGAGTGATCAGTAGGACCCACTCACCCTTTAACAGCCCCATATGGCCAGTGCAAAAGTCTAACGGAGAGTGGAGACTAACAGTAGACTATCGTGGCCTGAACAAAGTTACCCCATCCTTGAGTGCTGCCCTACCGGACATGCTAGAGCTTCAGTATGAACTGGAGTCAAAAGCAGCCAAGTGGTATGCCACGATTGATATTGCCAATGCCTTTTTCTCAATTCCTCTGGCAGCAGAGTGCAGGCCACAGTTCGCTTTTACTTGGAGGGGCGTCCAGTACACTTGGAACCGACTGCCCCAGGGGTGGAAACACAGCCCTACCATCTGCCATGAACTGATCCAGACTGCACTGGAACAGGGGCAAGCTCCAGAACACCTGCAATACATTGATGACATCATTGTGTGGGGTGGTACAGCAGAAGAAGTCTTTGAGAAAGGGAAGAAAATAATCCAAATCCTGCTGAAAGCTGGTTTTGCCATAAAACAGAGTAAGATCAAGGGACCTGCACTGGAGATTCAATTTTTGGGAATAAAATGGCAAGATGGATGCCGCCAGATCCCCACAGATGTGATCAACAAGATAACAGCAATGTCGCCACCAACTAATAAGAAAGAAACGCGAGCTTTCTTGGGTGCTGTGGGATTCTAGAGGATGCACATCCCGAATTACAGTTTGATTGTAAGCCCTCTCTATTATGTGACCCGGAAGAAAAATGATTTTAAATGGGGCCCTGAGCAACAACAAGCCTTTGAGCAAATTAAACGTGAGATAGTTCATGCAGTAGCCCTCGGACCAGTCCGGACTGGGCCAGATGTTAAAAATGTACTGTACACCGCAGCTGGGGAGGACGGTCCTACCTGGAGCCTCTGGCAGAAAGCTCCAGGGGAAACTCGAGGTCGACCCCTCGGCTTTTGGAGTCGGGGATACAGAGGATCTGAGGCCAGCTACACCCCAACTGAAAAAGAGATATTGGCAGCCTTTGAAGGGGTTCGAGCTGCTTCGGAAGTGATTGGCACTGAAGCACAGCTCCTCCTGGCACCCCAGTTGCCTGTGCTGGGCTGGATGTTCAAAGGCAGGGTCTCCTCTACACATCATGCAACTGATGCTACATGGAGTAAGTGGGCTGCATTAATTACACAACGAGCTCGAATAGGAAATCCCAGTCGCCCGGGAATTCTAGAAGTCATCATGGACTGGCCAGAGGGTAAAGATTCTGGAAGGTCACCAGAGGAAGAAGGAGTGATGCTTGCTGAAGATGCCCCATCATATAATGAACTGTCAGAAAGTGAAAAGCAATATGCCTTATTTACTGATGGGTCTTGTCGCATTGTGGGAAAGCACCGTAGATGGAAGGCAGCAATATGGAGTCCTCGACAGCAAGTTGCAGAAACTGCTGAAGGGGAGGGTGAATCCAGTCAGTTTGCAGAAGTGAAAGCCATCCAGCTGGCCTTGGACATTGCAGAATGAGAAAAGTGGCCAGTACTTTATCTCTTTACTGACTCGTGGATGGTGGCGAATACCCTGTGGGGGTGGTTGCAGCAATGGAAGCAGAGAAACTGGCAATGCAGAGGTAAACCCATCTGGGCTGCTGCACTGGGGCAAGATATCGCTGCCCAAGTGCAAAACCTGGTGGTGAAGGTACATCACGTAGATGCTCATGTACCCAAGAGTCGGGCTACTGAGGAACACTAGAACAACCAACAAGTGGATCAAGCTGCTAAAATTGAAGTGGCTCAGATGGACTTAGATTGGTAACATGAGGGTTAATTATTTTTGGCCCGGTGGGCCCACGACACTTCAGGCCATCAGGGCAGAGATGCAACACACAGATAGGCTCGTGATCGAGGGGTGGACTTAACAATGGATACTATTGCCCAGATTATTCATGACTGTGAAATGTGTGCTGCAATTAAGCAGGCTAAACGGTTAAAGCCTCTTTGGTATGGAGGACGATGGCTGAAGTACAAATATGGGGAGGCTCGGCAGATTGATTATATTACACTCCCACCAACCCGCCAAGGCAAGCGTCATGTGCTTACCATGGTGGAAGCAACCACCGGATGGTTGGAAACATACGCTGTACCCCACGCCACTGCCCGAAACACTATCCTGGGTCTTGAGAAACAGATTTAGTGGCGACACGGCACACCAGAGAGAATTGAGTCAGACAATGGGACTCATTTCCAGAACAGTCTGATAGATACTTGGGCCAAAGAGCAAGGCATTAAATGGGTATATCACATCCCCTACCATGCACCAGCCTCTGGGAAAATCAAACAGTACAATGGGCTATTAAAAACTACACTGAGAGCAATGGGTGGTGGGACTTTCAAACATTGGGATACACATTTATTAAAGGCCACCTGGTTGGTCAACACCAGAGCATCTGCCAACAGAGCTGGTCCAGCCCAGTCAGAACTTCTCCATCCTGTAGAGGGGGACAATGTTCCTGTGGTGCACATAAAGAATTTGCTGGGGAAGACAGTCTGGGTTATTCCTGCTTCAGGTAAAGGCAAACCCACTCATGGGATTGCTTTTGCTCGGGAACCCGGATATACTTGGTGGGTAATGCGGGAAGATGAGGAAGTCCAATGTGTACCTCAAGGAGATTTGATTTTAGGAGAAAACAGCCAATGAACTCAATTGCATGCTGTTGCTTGTTATGTAATTTGGTTTTTTATAGCCCATCAACTAGATGTCTTCAAGTCATCCGCGACTGGCCCTCAGACCATCATCCCAACAAAGAACAAACTTTGATGAAACCAGACGAGTTCTGCAGTAAAGGAATAATCAGCATCAACAGGCAACGATCCAACACTGCACACAGCCTCCCCTGCTCTGAAAAGCTGTTACAAAAGATGGAGCCTGACATCACGGACTGGATGGACTCAGCAGGTTTATAGGGATTGGTCCACGCACTACGGGATTATATCTCTCCATCTGTGTGTGTGTGTGTATGTATATATATATGTATGTGATGGAATATTGAAAATGTGGGATCTGAGCATGATGTGAATGGTATGGAATAAGGGGTGGATTGTCATGGGTTCGGCTTTTTTTTTTTTTTCAAGTCTCATGCTATGCCGGGGAGGAGGGGGAACTGGGAGGAGGCAGAGACAGGGTGCCTGACGTGGGCTGACCAATGAGGTTATTCCATGCCACAGCACGTCATGCCCAGGATGTGGAATACGGGGGGGGAGGAACCGGGAAGTGTGTGGTTTTGGGGGCGGGCTCTCGCTGGTGTTTCCCGCACGGTCTCTCGCCTTGGTTGGGCTGCGAAAAGGTTGTATCCTCTTCCTTTGTATTTACTTTGTCATTATTATTGTTATTGGTGGTGGCAGTAGTGATTTGTATTGTATCTTAGTTACTGGACTGTTCTTATCTCAACCCGTGGGAGTTACATTGTCTTCGGTTCTTCTCCCCATTTCCCCCCCATCGGAGTGGGGGGGGGGCGGGAAATGGTGGGAGAAGCGAAATTTACGGCTTAAACCACGACAATCAAACTACTGCAAATTACTGTACTTCAGCATCAGTTCAGTAGGAATAGAAAGGATACATCTTAGGTATGAGAGATTACATTCTTTGAGCTGGCAGCTTCCAAACTTTTATAAAACGAGACGCTACGTTATACAGTGGAGGAAAAAAAAAAAAAAAAAAAAAAAAGAGTATAATTTCAGAATTTCAGACTACAGATATAATATCTGTGGCTGGAAAAAGAAACGGAAGCTCTCTCAGAAATCAATTGAGCCAGTGGGATTTAGGTACTTTAGTCCTAAGAGTCATTCTGTTGAGTATATTTGTGAATAAAGATTAGTTCGAGATTATGCTTCAATGCATTCTTGGATAAGCACCATTTTAATTCACACACTCACTGCTACCTTAGTATAAATTTTAGATCATGGTTATTGTTCTGGGTTCAGCAGTAGCAGCCATTTTTCTCCTTCTTAGTAGCTGGTGCAGTGTTTTGGTTTTGACTTTCAGCCTGGGAACAGAGCAGATAACACCAATGTTTTTAGTTGCTGCTCAGTAATGTTCACTCTGACCAAGGATTTTTTGAGCCTCATGTTCTGCCAGGGAGGAGGGGAAGCCGGGGGAAAGGTGTGACAGGGCCCTTGACCCAAACTAGCCAAAGAGGTATTCCATACCACAGCACGTCATGCCCAGTATAGAAACTGGGGGCAGTTACCTGGACGGGCAAGATCACTGTTTGGTTGGGCTGGGTATCGGTCGGTGGGTGGTGAGCGGTTGTATTCTCTTCCCTTGTTATTTCTCTTATCATCATTATTATTGGTGGTAGGAGCAGTGGTTTGTGTTATACCTTAGTTAATGGGCTGTTCTTATCATAACCCGTGGGAATTATATTCTTTCAATTCTCCTCTCCATCCCTCTAGGAGTGGGGGGAGGAAGGGAGGGATTGAGCTAATGACTGTGGCTCATTTACGGCTGGGCTTAAACCACGACAGTTATGAAGGGCTGTACTTGTCATAAAAACTCCACTTACTTCACTAGTGTGTGCAGGATTCGGATATTCCAAAGCTATACAAATATTCACTGAAGAATCTTAATATAAAAAAAAAAATGTGTAGATGATTGATTAACACGCAGAATAGACTGATTTTAATCACATCTGTATGTATTTGCAAAATCAGGAATTAAAAACAGATCTACTGAAAATCACTTTTCTGAATTTTTTTGGCAGTTATTCACTGTTCAAATATTTTCTTTACTTGGAATTTACTAATGTTACTCTTTACAGCTTACCATTTCATTGGCAGGTTTTTTTCCAGACAGGCTTCCTGCTAGCAGAGGAGGAGGGCTAAGTAAATGGTAACCGTAGAACATTCATTGACTATTTTATTGTGACTGCACTCAGCAAATGACAGGATTAATGCAGAAAGTTTGGATCACCTTCATTTTAGAGGAGCCTAAGCAACTCACTAATAAATAATTATTAATAACTCACTGCTTTTAGATTCTCACACATGTCCAGACTATCATAATAATATATCCTCCCTAAATTTTATTTTCCCTGGAATTTTGTTCAGAGGCAACAAAAGCAATTCTACATTTGGTTCCCCTCTGTGATTCCCACTATGCTGTTCTTTTTTTGGTTGCCTATGATGTGTATTTCAGGTTCCAGTCCTTCTGAAAGAAACATTGATTAAATAATCTAAAATCACTATATTTACTATGTTAAAGATTTATCTAGGCAACCCGGTTTTTAAAGACATGTCATTGTCTTTGGATGCAGGTAAATGTCTTTTTAAGATTCAGACTGAAGATTGAAGTATTGCAAATATACAAATGGCATAAATAATTTTTGTAGTGTAGAACCCATACTTCTGACTTTTCCCACTGGATGTTTAAATTATTAAGTGGTAATCAAGATAGAAAATCTTCTTTCTCCAGTTTTTTGAAAGGGGGCACAACTGAGCACATACACTTATTATATACTTGCCTTTCATACCTGAGGTGTTCACCCATGTGCCTTTTAAATATGTTAATCTATAAAATTGGTGTATAAATATATATTTATAAATGTAGATTTTATACACTAAAATCATGATGTAGACTATATGATCTATACTCAGCTATTAAGATTCTGGGTTTATCCCATGTCATTCCTGCTAAGATACTTAATGTAGGAGGTTACTGATTTCTGTAGTCACTGAGAAATGTCAACTCAGATGTTTAGGCCTCTTCCTTACCATCTGGAGAAGTTTAGACTTCCTGGGATCACCCCTGAGTGTCATGACAACTAGTTTAGAGTTTTGGACACTCTCTCTGATTCCCTTCCTATAGCAAACAAGGGATTTTGACCTTCAGTTCTGGCTTCACTGATAGGCACATCACTGTGCCATGCAGAGGTTTGCTGTCTGGCCTTCCCTGAATTCAACAGCTTCAGTTTCCCAATGGGATCCAAATTTTTCCTGTGCGCGTTCCGCAGATGTCTCTTACCTTCAGTGAAAAGTGGGAAGATACCAGACTTGACTTAACCTCAGAACTTATCAACCTCAATTAGGAGTATAAACAAAGAGAGATATATATGTGTCTATGCCTTGCTAGAATTTGGATGGTGACTCATAATTGGCATTTACAGATTTCAACACTGGAAATGCTTCCAGGAACTGAAGCCACATCTAACATTGGTCAGTGCAAAAAGTTCTTTGGGTTTATTCATTTGATTTTCTCTGGAAGAGTTACTGTTTCTGCCTGCTCATGTCCCAGTCCATCTACATGTCTATCGTCAGGTAGTAAGTTTTGAAGTGTTTGTGCCGGTGCATTTCTCTTTTGTTAAGAGTTGTCTAGGAGGATTGTGAAAATATCGGTATTGCCAAATCAGTGTCCAAAAGTCATGAGTCAGGTCATCATATCTTGAGAAAACGTTAAAACTGTGCAATTAAACCCAATAGTTCCTATTTATTTTACCCCATTCTGGAGTCATAGAGAGTCTGTACAATCTTTTCAAATTCTGTAATGTTACATGGCTGCAGAAGCTGGGGTTTTAAGGAAGCCAGCACCAGGCTTGGATACTGCAGTGAGAGACAGCAACACTGAGAGCTCTGCAGTTTCTGTACAGTTACTCTAATCATGTGTTCTACTTCATCTGGTGAGAGAGCAAATTAAAACCTTTAAATTTAAAAGCAATGATCAGAAATTGTGCCTATGCACAAATCAAGTCAGCTTTGCTGGGCATAAGACAAAAGCTTACACTAAAAGAAACAAGTGATCATGTATCATGTTGGCTATCCATTCTGAAGGATGCTTTAAAAAAAAGGATAGAGTATATAAAAAGATCATCATAATACAAATGAAAGAAGACAAGGAAAGACCATACAAGACCTTTCTTATAGAAGGTGGAGGGAAAGAGACAGATAAGTAAAAGCACTATATTTCAGCCAAATTTTTAGGCTAAGGGGAATTGCTTCATGCTTTCTCTAAAGAACTAGAATATAGACAGATATACATAAATAATGAAAATAACAATTGTCAGGAAGTGAGTTATTTTCCATCTATTTAGGACCTTGACACCTCTTTTACCAGAGGAGAAGAAGGTTTCATACTACATGATATGCCTTGACAATTCTGACATCTGCAAATCATATTACAGTTTATACACAAATATAATCAGGGGACTGGAGCACCTCCTGTATGAAGATAGGCTGAGAAAGTTGGGGCTGTTCAGCCTGGAGAAGAGAAGGCTGCATGGCGACCTCATAGCAACCTTCCAGTATGTGAAGGGGGCCTATAGGGATGCTGGGGAGGGACTCTTCATGAGGGACTGTAGTGATAGGATAAGGGGTAACGGGTTCAAACTTAAACAGGGAAAGTTTAGATTGGATATAAGGAAGAAGTTCTTTACTGTGATGGTGGTGAGGCACTGGAATGGGTTGTCCAGGGAAGTTGTGAATGCTCCATGGCTGACGGTGTTCAAGGCCAGGATGGTCAGAGCCTTGGGTGGCATGGTTTAATGGAGGTGTCCCTGCCCATGGCAGGGGGGTTGGAACTAGATGATCTTAAGGTCCTTTCCAACCCTAACTATGATTCTATGATTCTATAATGAACTTGGACTTGCAGAATTGGTATGGTATCACATGCAAAAGTCATAGAAGAACTGTCTTATAGAATGAAAACTTAAATTATATTGACAGCATATTGATCAAACGCACTACACCTCTACCAGTACTCATGAAAGTCTACAATTAGAAGACTTTCTGTTACTATATATGCGCAAAAATATTTTCATGATTTAACTTTAAAATCTCCTAAAAGACACATGAAACACACTGCCAGAAACTTGCCTTTCTTCTTGGATAAATGAAAAGGAAAGTTAGTGGCTTTAATTTTATATGAACACCTATAATTGTATTCATGAACACTTCCAAGGTAAATGTTTGGCTTGCAGATTTAACTCATAGATTTGCTGAAACAGACTCTACAAAATCTGTGTAGCTTCTTGATCAGGTTCTTCAAGCAGGCAGGTACAGACAAATCAAATGCTCCTACTATATAACATGCACAGACGTAGGACAGCATATGACCACACTGTCCAAAGACAGTTAGTAAATGCAACTTTGTAGTTAGTTTAGAAGAACCAGTTTTCTTTATGGCTCCGGAGTGGTTATTATGATATATCCCATTTTCAATCAAAATTCACCCTTAACCAAGGCTCTGGACTGGATGTGTTAATAAAAGTTTCTGTCTCTTTGCAGCAGCTATTCTCATTATAAAATCAAGGTAGCATTAATTCTTTTTGTCATGATGGATATGTTGGTCAAACCTTCCCTCATTAGGAATTTAGATTTGCAGATTTTGAATAAAACTCTTTCCTCAGTGGTGGAAAAAACATGGCCTGTTACAGTCTAACCAGTAGTTTAGTCTGTAGCTTCTAATTTCTTAATATAAGTGTGGTCCTATCCTGAAAAATCCTTGTTCTAATGGCATTGTGGGTTCCACAACATTATTGTGTAAGAATTTCTGTATCAAATGTGCTTAGTTTAGAAATAAAATGGGGTGATTATATAATTTTTTATTTCATTTCGTTGGCTGGTTTGGATTGGGCTTTTTTTCTGATTGCTTTCTCTACATTTCTTAGAATCATACTAGATTTTCTAGGGTGATTTTTTTTTTTAATGTCACTTATCACTGCTCATTATAAATGTTCTGCAAAGCAAATGAGCTCCCAGCTACATTTGTTCAATACTAAACTCCAAATTAAGTTCTCTATGGATGGCACCACCACCCTATTTCCCCCAACAGAATTGCAAAGGTGTATCCAGCTGAAAGCTATTAAACAGGCCTATTGATGATATACAAGATGATAAGACAAAATTTGCAGCTTAGTATTTCCTAAATGTGTTGGCTTTGCAGGAGGGAAAGCTTATTGGCTTTGTGGGAGGGAAAGCTTATTTGCTTTACTGACACAGGCAGATATTACAGAATGCATGGGGAATGGAGATTTGCTGAATAAAATGGTGCTGTTTGGGAGGAAGAAGAGTCCATACTAGAGCTACACTTTATGGTCTTTTGTACTAATATTCTGTAATCACAATAGTCTTTCTTGGTAGAACATGATCAGGTGTCAACAAGAAAAATTGTTACAAATGAGAACTATATAACCTTGGAGAGTAGTAATAAAATGCTTGTGACTTTCTCATCAGCTTCATCTGCAGAAAAAAGATATATGTCAGTTATAGATGACCTTGTTTAGAAGTGATCTCTACAGTTATTATACTCCAATTCTTATCTGAAAATATGCTTCAAAATATTTTTTTCATGAGGCTTTCAAGATTTTGGTTCTGTGATTTATTTGAGCCTTTGAATTTCTGCATTTTCATTGTTGCTTAGTGTGTTTCCTTGCAGAGAGGGATTTCCTACTGTAACTTATAGTATGATTACCAAATTTTGACACTTGGGAAACTCTTGAGAATGTCATAGACTCAGAATATCAAAAAATAACTCTTATTTAGGAAAAGAAAAAAAAACAAATTTGAAAATATTTTGCTTCAAAATCAATACGACCTTCCAATAAAGTTTTGGGGTGGCTTTTTTTTCTTCCTTAATCAGTCTGCAACTTTCCAGCTAAAATCTTACCTTAGACTCCTCTTTAAATTGAATATTTATCAGAGTCAGACTAAAGTAACGGAGCTTTTGAGAGCATGAGTTCCTCTCCCATTCCCCCAGTCCTCCCAATAAAGTCAAATACAGAAACAGTAGCCTGTATCAAAATGTTTTTGTCTCAGAAATACTCTATTATGAAGCTTTTTAACCTTCTCTTGAATATTTGAAATGTACATTAAGCAGCAGTAATTGTGCCTAGAAAAAAGTCAGCAAAAGAACTGTTATTTGAAATACATAAATGAAAATATACTACTCAAAAAATCTCACCTCAGCACCTAACCACACGTGTTCCTATAGTACTTAGATGCTTAGATGTGCAAGTTCACTATTGGCATTGATATTTTTAGATTGATATAAAGTAATTTTTATAAAACCTCTATACTCAAAACCAATATTTATATAAAATTTTCAAACATCCTTCTATAAAGAAAAGTTATTGCTTTGATATCCTTTCCACAGAACAAAATCTCCGATAATAAGCAAGTATTTACAAAAGAAACTATCCTAAACTTAACACAAAAGCCATCTGAGGAATCTCTGAAACATCTCTGTTGACCCCAAATACATAAAACATAATGAGCTAACCTGTTTTTATTTCACTCTCTGTTTGATGTCTAATTGGTCTATAACAGATACAGAAATCTGTGGCCTTTTGCTTCACTGTCCTGAGACTTTCCATCACTTCCCCTCATTTCTGAAGGATTTTGTTTGTTAAGATCAAAGCAGAGAGCAGCCAACAACTTCCTGGAAAGGAGCCCTATCCCTCATTGCAGCATACAGCTACTGTTACTTTGCACAAAGGCAGCATGCTAAGACCTTTCTGTACGAAGATGAGCAAAAAATACCTTTTATTTCTGAAAGCTTTTAGTACTGCTACTGGTCTAGGATATTTGAAAATAGAAGAGGTGGTTTGCATTCTTGCTGTTTTGTTGCCTTGCCACAATTGCAGCCTTTTATTTTTTCCTTCAGGTTACTGAGGACTGCTGCAAACTAGAATTATAATCTAGTCTCATGTTTTATGATATTGACCCCCATTCTAATTGTTTTACGCCAAAGCTGTTGTACAACCACCCTTTCCCACCCACAGAAACTTCATACATTCTGAAAGGGCTTCACAGCTAAATGTGTGAGGCCTGATCCTGAGGTTCATAGATGAAACTTGGGAATTACTCATCCAGAAAATCCTGTAGCTGGCCAGTGCCCATCAATGCTGGTGTCAGTCAGTGGCTGCTCCTCTGCAACTTGAGGAGCGCCTTTGGCTGTTATGACATGAATAGGGGGGGGAGTTTTTCTGGGTGCATCTATGCTTCAACTGAGGCATGATTCCAGCCTAGAAAACAAAATCCTAAATTTGTCTAGTACCTTAATCAGAGGCCCAATTAATGTCTTTTTCTGTGCAAGACTGATGGATCTGCTAGAGTCAAGTGTACATGTGCCCTATCCTGTAGTGAGTAGCAAGGTTTCTGCACTTCCTTAGCAGAGTATAATTAATTTTTGAGTTTTAGCTAGTGACAAGAATAGAAACCACATGGCTTATGCCTGAGCTTAAATTGTTTTCTGGATGATATCTCTATTTGCCTCAGTCCTCACTAGCAAATACTCTGACCACACCACCCAAGTCTTGGAAAGCACACGCAGGGACTGTGAGAATGAAGACCCTGGGCCCACAGTAGGAGAGGAAATGGTTCAAGACCATCTTAGGAACCTGAACGTACACAAGTCCATGGGACCTGATGCAATCCATCTGCAGGTCTTGAAGGAGCTAAAAATGAAGTTGCTAAACCACTGTCCATCATATTTGAAAAATCATGACAGTCAGGTGAAGTTCCCGATGACTGGAAAAAGGGAAATATAACCCCCATTTTCAAGAAGGGGAAAATGGATGAGCCGCGGAACTACAGAGCAGTCAGTCTCACCTCTGTGCCTGGCAAAATCTTGGAGCAGATTCTCCTGGAAAACACGCTAAGGCACAGGAAAAACAACAAGGTGGTTGGTGACAACCAGCATGGCTTCACTAAGGGGAAATCCTGCCCGACCAATCTGGTGGCCTTCTATGATGGGGCTATGGAACTGATGGACAGGGGTAGAGCAGTTGATGTCATCTACCTGGACTTCTGCAAAGCGTTTGACACTGTACCACACAAGGTCCCTGTCTCTAAGTTGGAGAGACATCAATTTGATAGGTGGACCACTGGGTGGATAAAGAACTGGCTGGATGGCTGCATGTAAAGAGTTGTGCTCAATGGCTCAATGTCCAGCTGGGGACCAGTAATGAGTGGTGTCCCTCAGGGATCAGTGTTGGGACCCGTCTTTTTCAACATCTTTGTCAGTGACATGGACAGTGGGATTGAGTGCGCCCCCAGCTAGTTTGCTGATGGCACCAAGCTGTGTGGTTCAGTTGATACATCGGAGGGAAGGAATGCCATCCAGAGGGACCTTGACACGCTTGTGAGGTGGGCTGATGCCAACCTAATGAAGTTTAACCATGACAAGTGCAAGGTCCTATTGCTGGATTGGAACAATCCCAGGCACAGCTGCAGGCTGAGCAGAGAAGAAATTGAAAGCAGCCCTGCAGAGAAGGACTTGGGGGTGTTGGTCTATGAGAAAATGAACATGAGCCACTGCAGTGTGTGCTTGCAGCCCAGAAAAGCCAACCGTATCCTAGGCTGTGTCAAAAAGAGTGTGACCAGCAGGTCAAGGGAGGTGATCCTGCCCCTCTACTCTGCTCTCCTGAGACCTCACTTGAAGTATTGTGTGCAGTTCTGGCGTCCTCAACATCAAAAGGGCATAGAACTGTTGGAACAAGTCCAAAGGAGGGCCACGAGGATGATGAGGGGACTGGAGCACCTCCCATATGAAGATAGGATGAGAAAGTTGGAGCTGTTCAGCCTGGAGAAGAGAAGGCTGCATGGCGACCTCATAGCAACCTTCCAGTATGTGAAGGGGGCCTATAGGGATGCTGGGGAGGGACTCTTCATGAGGGACTGTAGTGATAGGATAAGGGGTAACGGGTTCAAACTTAAACAGGGAAAGTTTAGATTGGATATAAGGAAGAAGTTCTTTACTGTGATGGTGGTGAGGCACTGGAATGGGTTGTCCAGGGAAGTTGTGAACGCTCCATGGCTGACGGTGTTCAAGGCCAGGATGGACAGAGCCTTGGGTGGCATGGTTTAGTGGGAGGTGTCCCTGCGAATGGCAGGGAGTTTGGAGCTAGATAATCTTAAGGTCCTTCCCAACCCTAACTATTCTATGATTCTATAAATGGTCACTTGCATGCATCTTTATTTCTCCCTTCTCCTCTGCTGCTTTTGCTGTTATTCACCATCCACCTTATCCACTTATATATACACACAGGTCACTTTTTATTATGAACTTTTAATGTACAGATTATTATTTCACAAATTCCTCAACCATTATCTTGGGCTTTTATGTTGTTAAATGTGAGAGTAACTGCATTTACTGCATTAAAGTTAATAATCCATTGATTTACCAGATATGACACATCTGAAGTTGAGCTAATTCTCTATCTCATTAAACAGCGCAGGGAATACAATAATCATACTAAATTTGTCTTTCTTCTTAAAATTATATAATTAGAGAACCCATATTTATTCAGTAAATTAATATTTTAAAAATTTTATATCAAATTTCAGTCTTTTTTTACAGGTGCCTGCATTTAAAGCTAGGAGGCAGTTTCTCAGTGAAGTATCATGTTAATGATGTTGGTTGGTCCCAACACACCTTGCAGAAGAATAATGCTTTTTTAATTGTTTGAAGATTATAACTTAGAAAACATCTCTTCAATGTCTTCTGCCTGATTCTTTACATGACATGTAAAATGAACACTACATCCTCACTAGCAGTCCTTCCTTTGTGTATGTGCATGTCTGTGTGTGAGAATAAGTGTAAGAAGATAGCCTGAAATGATAATTTCCTTAATTTATATTTATCATTATATTTTGTGGTTGCTTGAACATTTTACATTGAAAGTATTTCAATTTAGGATTTGTCTTTTGACCAAACCGACATTTTTTCTTTGCAAAAAATGTGTGCATTCCATAGAAAACTGCTTTTGTTCTATTTCGTTTTCCTTAAAGACCAGAGGCCTTAAAACTAAATATTTTGATTTGATTTTGAACCCAACCGAGGTTTTTTTTTCTCTGTTGGGGGCTGGACTCCCAGTCAAAACACTAGCCTAATACATCACAGCCAGAAGTCATCAGGAGGGGAAACTGTGGTATTTCATGGGAAGATCTTGACCAAATGCAGACCTAGATAAATGATGGTATATTTCTTAGTCCCAGTTATAACTCCTATGGACTAATACTTATGGTTTCAAACTAATCAGGTTTTGTTTTGAAAAGAAAATGAGGACAAGTAAATGTAAACCTACAAACAAAACAATTTATAAAGTAGTTTGAAAATATGTATGTCTAGAGAACAGACAATCCTATACTTTAAACTATATGCTTGCTCTAAAAACCATTACAATGACCAGTAGAATCTCAGCCGCCTTAAGGGCCTCCAAAGCCAAGTTCCATAGTGTCAAGCAGCTATGAGAGGTGTTTGTCTTCTGTTGTGTGAAAACGTGCACAGGTTCTGACTTTGGTGAAATAATCCACTCAGCTCTGGGTGTAAAACTTCATTGACAAAATGCACCATGTGAAGACTAACAGCTACAGGTAAGACACAAGCAAATGGGGAATGCATTCGTTTTGTCATTCAACTTCTATTGATCTGCTCATCAAAAGGCATATCACAGAGGACACTGCATAAGCAAGAATGCAATTGAAATAGCAGTCTGTATGATAAAATGCATCTGCTGTGCATGAATCTTCTCTTAAAAATGGCCAATATTTTATGGTCAAAATATGAACACAAATGTGATGTGTGCAGCAGTGCAAAAGTCACTGCGCTGAACCACATTTGTTACATAAATTGTGACAAACATGTAATTTATTCTGTCACACCCCACAAAGAATAAGTCTCCATGAAGTCAACACAGGTTTTAACTAAGGAACTAAATAAAGATTTGGCTATTAGGAGTCTTTCTTTTGGCTGGAATTTATGTAGGTAAAAGTAATGAAATTAAAGCATCACACGCCAAAGTGTTCCAAGAAGACTTCACTATGCTCCTCTCACAGCTGAAATCAATACCAGTGCATGCTCTCTTCTCCCTTGTGCAACAGAAAAGTAACCATCAACTCCTGCTTATAACATCTGGGAGATGCAGGACTACAGTTGTTCAGTGGTGGCTGGTTAGAAGTTTTCTCGTGAAGTGGTTTCTATGAGCAAGAGCTGATTCAGCAAAATGTTTTAATGTTGTGGTTTTTCTCCCTAGAACATCAAAATTCTGTAAAATGTTTATTGGAAGAACTTTCGGATGCAGGGTGAGAAACTTCAGAGAACAACCCTGAATGACCAAGTCCTCAATAGTTCAATGGCTAAAACTTTTTCACTAGATGTTAATTTTAGCTAAAGACCCTGAACTTCCTGTTAACTTATGTGATAAAAGCTGCCCCAAACACACAAAGGAGTACAGAAGAGCACTACAGCTGAGAGAACCCCAATACCTCCTTGTCCAACTCTTGGGACTTCACAGAAGCCCCCACCCTGTGAAAATCTTATCCCCACAGCCCCGAAGGCACCATGGTGGGGGGGACCCCAATGCCGCAGTCAGAGGCAGGGGACCCCACTCCAGCCACAGGGCTGTCCCAGGGCAGTCCCAGTTCCATGTTCCAGGGGACATCTAGCACCTGGAGTGAGCAAGGAGTTTCTCTGGGTCACCCTATGGACCAGGAGCACTGCCGGGGTTGTAGGGTTCCCTATGGGGTGCAGGGAAAAGCATTTGGGGACTGCACAGGGCTTATTGTGGGATGCTTAGGGAAGGCAATGAAAGTGGGGAAGAGGATCATATAGAGGAAGATTGAGGTGATTTGGGGAGGAACAAGTGTGGGAAAACAGAGGAAGAAGAGGAGAAAAGGAGCCTCTTCTGTGCAATAGGTGTAGGTCAGGATGCCTGTCTGGCCATGCCCACACCTGACCAGCGCAGCCTGCCCTAGCTTCTCATTAAACTCCATTTCTAGCAATTTTTCTGGGTGTGGGCTTTCTGTACTATGTGCTTTTGTGTAAGGGGGTGGGCCAGGTGTGGCAGTCTTCCCATGGTGCCTGCACGGGGCATGACAATGATGCACTGTCAGTGCATGACCCTGACAAGCATAGAGCTGGACCCGCTGGTGGGTAGGGTCTGTGGCTTGGGAACCAAGGTGTGTTGCTGTGAGTGGGGCACCTGAAGGTAAGCTCTACCAGGAGATGGGGTTAGGGGGGCTTGCTCATCTGCTGGAGAGACCCTGGGGTCTGCTGAGAGAAACATCTGTGTGTGTGTGTGCATGCGCATGCAGCTATGGTACACCCTCAGCCCCACTGCTAGATGGACCTGCAAGCATAATGGAGCTGCAGCAGTCTTGCCCCTGCTGGGTTTCCAGATTTGACAGCCCCTAAAAATTTCTATTTCTGTCAAGCAACTTTATCCCAGTGGGTGCTCCAGTAACAGGGCTGATGACTCTTCTTTTTGTTCTTCTTGGAACAAAAACCTGTATATCTCCCACATTTGCAAGCTAATAAGCCTATTTGTTCTCATGAGTACTGTCCCTAGTATTTAGACCCCAAGGCTCAAACATTTACCACTTAACTGTGGTATATTCTTTGCCTTGCTGTCTCTACATAGAGCCTATTTTTGGAACACTGCTGGCTCTTGAGAACAGGCAACTTGGTTGTAATTCTCAAAATATTAGACCTCCTTGATTCATTTTAATGGCATATACTTTATGGCTGATGTACTTAAGAAATTCAAGTTATTCCATAGAAAAGAACAAATTTTCATTTTACATATTCTCCTTCAATGCAAGTCTTCAATGCCCTGAAATCTACTTCCATTCAATCAAGGTACAACAGTTTATAAAAACCCAGATCCAACCCAGCTACAGTTAATTGCTTATCCAGTGTCAGAGCCTTGTTGCTGTAGCAACTACTACCTATATGGAAATGGCTTTCAACTTGTGATCCAAAGAATCCTGTATGTGCGGTCAGCTATTGAAAGTTCTGAAAACTAAGAAAAATAAGTTTATTGTCTGTAGGTTTAAGTAATACGAACCTCAGCCTTTATCTCTACTAAAAGAGTCATGATGAGTCCAAACACTGGCAGGGAAGAATCAAGAAAATGCTTCACAATCAAGAAGGGGGGGTAGTTAAAAAAGGCAACTAAGCCCACCATCTGAATCACTGGAGGCATCTATCACTTTCCATCATCAATTAAGGGAACTTTGGCGGAGTATGCTTCTAATGCAGATACCTTAACTTAGCTTCTAAAGCTAGGTGGCGCTGAATAAAGGGCTATACTTCTATGGGGACTTTTTGGTACTCAGAATAAACCACAGTTACTTAAAATATTCTCCACAATTTAAAAAAAAAAAAAAAAAAGTGATTCCCTTAAATTTCTGTTATATTTGGCAAGAATAAGTGAGATGTGTGGTATACCTGAATTATCCACATTTCTTGATTCTTATGCTTGCATTACAAAAAAAAAGAGGAAAGAAAAGCTCATTTCAACTTTACTTTCCAAAATCAATTTGCTCTGGGAGAAAAATATATGTTCATAAGTCATTAGTGTACAGGTATCACTCATTCTGTTCTGCAGTGGTCAGTAGCCAAGACTGTGACACAACCCAAGAGTAAGGAATGGCAGGTAACATAAATATATTATGGTAGGTGTTATTTCCAGCACTGAGGACAATTTTTGTTATATTTATATGTCATTTTATGACACATTCACTACCTGAAACACTTAACAACATGACTGCAATAATATTAATTTTTAAACAGTTTTAATTTGTTTGATGTAAACAATACTTTGAGGCTTATTATAATGCAACAAATGAAGAACAACAACCTCTCTTAATCACTCTTAATAAAAGGATTTCTGTAGCAGGTTATTTAAAACTGTATCTTTCTTTTGAATAATTACCCAGATAAATGTGCTGAGCAGTAAACAAATAAAATCTGACAATCCTAAAATAAGATCCAATTACAGAAAATAGCATCTCAAAAAAAGTCTTGATACTTAAACTCTTAGATTTTAGAAATGACTATTTCCAGCAAGACTGAGTCTCATAGGGACACGTTTCACGAAGTCATTTTTATGCTATGAGGGTTGGTAAAACTGTTATGAGCTGTCTTCTATAAACCCAGTGCATGGGTCGAGTGGCTCATGCCTTTCGCATGCATTCACTTCCAGCATCCCCACCTGGTAATTTTATGTGGGTGAGCATAAAATTCGTTTGAGGTGTTTGGACTTGGGATCTCAAAATCATTAGTCCCTGTTGAAAACCTTGGCCCTGGATTTTTCATTAATGAATCAGCCTTTGGATATAAATACATAAATACGTTCCACTCAAAGAAAAGCTGTATCTGTCAGTTACAGATGTATGGCTAGTCACAGCAACAGGTTTGGAAGAAATTGCATTCTTCCTTGCAATGTGTACGACATCTGTCTCTACATTCATTTTCTTTGATGTGCTTCTTTTCACATTCTCTGCTAACAGAATATTTTTGTAGTTTTGGTTTGGTTTTTTTTTCCTTCTTGGAAAAGTTTACAGTCCCTTTCAAGATGACAGCTGAAGCCACTTTTTCTTTCTCAGATGCAACGGGAAAGCTGTCATCACCCTGCTTCAGTATAGGCTGCTACCTTTTATATAGAAAGAAAGAAGAAAAGGCAATTTAAGATTTTTGTGAAATGGAGGGAGTCATGTCAGTAACTGAGTCTTTTTATTCACTTTTACAATACTGTATTTTATACCTGGTGTTACTATTTGATTTGTTAATTCTTGAATTTCTGTCCACCCCTTTGAATGTGTAGATGCAAACTTTCTTCAGATAATCCTTCACTATGACTAGGGACATCCTTCACAGAAGGTAAATTAATCCAGCTGGTTTTGCTAGGTCTGTCTAAGTCTGGATTTGACTTTGCTACATCGCATGATACAAGAAAGTAAAGATGGAGTCTGAGTATGATTCAGCCCTGGTCAAGACTGTGAGTGAGCTAATACAGTGTAAGCAATACATCTGAATTGCAGATGTGGCAGTAACTAGAGCCCCAAAGAGAAAAGAGTTTTGTTGATTCAGAGCACCATTTTTGGACCTGTCAAAAAGACATATTTTCTAAATGACTTTTTGCAAAACATAAATAAATGCCAAGACTCCTAGAAACCTTGGTTTTCAGACAGTTACCAACTTATTTTAGAGAAGAAGTGCAACAGTGCATTGTGTTTTAGGATAAATAAATGTGTGTTGTTGCTAGGAGGCAACTTAAAAGTGGTCTAATTACAACCCTAACACTTTTCTTTCCTGATTTCATCTTCTGCTGATTGCTAAAACAATCCCATAGAATTGGTTCAGGATAGAAAACAAAAATACTATGAGTAGCCATAAAACTGGAGACTCTCCTCTTTTTATCTCTGTGAAGAATTATTCACAGATCTGGCTGACCTAGAGACAGGTCTTTTTTAACTAAAGCTTAAGGCATCTCAAAGAATCTTATCTGGTACAGGAGAAACCTGACGAACTGCAAAGACCTCTTGAAATTCAGGCACCAAAAGGTACATGAATGAATATGAGAGAATAAATATTTTATTACTTTCTCCTTCTAGTCTTCTTTTTTTTTTACCTGCTTGACAAGCCTGTGTGACATGTAATAACTAAATTTAGCACGGTTTTACCACGAGAGGGCAGGAATGCTTATGAAACAGGTTTGTCACTAGCTGTTTCACCACTTCTTTGTTAGCAGGTGATCCAACGTGCTTTCCCTTCCGTTGATGTTATGTGTTTAAGCATGTACCCCAAGCAGTTAATAACATGACAAAATGCTTTGACCCAACAGGCTGACCTGTCATTTGCACGGCAGATCAAGCCCCCGGATGGTCATGAGGCTCAGGGGCATGGCTGAACTGCACCTGTGTAAGGTTAACAGCAAAATCAGAACTCCTCTCTCTGGGCTGGCAAAGGGAAACAGCCGTGCCAATGCAGCAGGCTTGCCAAAGGAGGCCGGCAGGTATGTAGACGTGAATCAGTGCCTGGTTTTTTTCCTTATGGCATGTAACAGGAGCAATAAGGAAGACCTTTAGAGATCTTTTTTTTTTTCCATATTAGCAGTACTGGCCTATTTATGAACTATATTTAAAGCTTTTCTGTAAGTGAGCCTAATTTTGATCAGACCATAACCTTAGCCAGATATGAACAGTAAAAGACTGTACTGGACCAAACACTGTGTAGAAAAGTTCCAGACTATTATTAAAGTGGAACAGATTTGTATAGAAGGTCCTAGTTAACTCATAAACAATTTATAAACTGAAGCATTTAGCAGAGCCTGATTAAAGATTTTAATTCTTGTAACTGTTTGCCAACAAAATATAGTGTTTCACTGTTCCCAAAACCATGTTTTGGAATGAAAAGTTTGCCTTGGAGCCACTCAGAGTTGTAAGATTTTAATCAGCTGAAATTAAGCTCAGTAACATAAAAGGAAATATACTATATTTTTGCTGTCATGTTAAGTAGTTTATTTTTCTCATGGCAGTTTTTTACCATGAAACAAATAGATGTGGGGTTGTGACAGTGACTAGATAAACTATATTCAATGAGAACAAACAGAAAAAAATGAAAAAGTAACCTTACTCTAGTCGTAAAAGATTTATACAAGTTATTTTCCATTACCTGTGCCAATTAAATCATGCTTTTACAATGCCCTCCTCCATAATTCCAGTTGTTCAAATCTAAAGATTCTTCACGTCTTCTGTCACTGGGATAAAAAGGTATTTCCCCAGTCATAAAGCAGAAAAGGTCATTGCCTTCCTATTGTGTGGCTTGGCTATCTTCTATGAGAAGTTCTTGACATACTTAGAGGGTTACATACCTTCAGGAGATCTATATTCTTAGTGTCATTTTACAAATCTCTGTTCCCCAGAGGTTTTTAAACACCATGCTGCAAAGGTATGCTACCAGGGTGACTAGGTAGAAAAGTAGGAAACCCTACAGGATTTCTCCAGTCAATGATTCAGGATTTATTTCTTTGGGTTTTAAATAGCCCTAATGGCGCATGGCTCTTCTCAAAGCCCCAGCAACATGCAAAGGAAATTCAGCTCAGACTGAGCAACAGCCAGCCACCCAGATTCTTGCTGAAAAAGTAAAGGGCATAGCTGGACAGCATTCACTAGTATAGAAATAGGCAAATGGCATAAAGGTAAAAACCCCTGTTTTGTGTGTATTAATCAGCATAGACAGAGAAATCATAGGACCTCTTCAGAAGCTATGCAATCCCTGTGCAAGGAAATCATCCTATAACTTTCTGCAGTCAGATTTTGAAGCTATGAAGAAGGACAGGTTGTGTTTTAACATTTCCAGTATTCATCTGCAGAAAAATATATATGGACCATGGACTTCCAAAGGAATGATTCTTGCCCAGGGCCTCATAGAGTTACACATGTGGAAAACCTGTGTCATGCTTTGGTCAAAGACCAGAAGGAATGACTCATTGCCTTGCTTTTCTATTGTATTTTCTGTAGCATAAGGATATAACAGGTGCAATGCCTAAGCCTGGGTGAATTTAGTGGTTTTGCTCTTACGGTTTTAGCTTCTACTAGGGATATATAGCAAAGAAATGGCAAAAGAAAACTTGGATTATTGTTATTTGCTTTCCCTTTGTTTCATTTCAAGATGTACCCTGCAAAAGAAAATGAAAATAGAGATCATTTTTGTTCTGTCATTTCTTTGTCTGTTAACTTTTGAACAAAGACAACATTCTGGACATATTTAACACCTTGTCTTTGAGCCCTTATTCACATAATTAATCTACTCACCTTTACATCACTTCTGGTTGTAGAAATCATTCCTTGATTTGTTGCTCAGTGCCTTTCCCATTAAATGTTGTTCTAAGGAGATCAAATAGGATTTAACAGGATGAAAACTTGCCAGCAGAAAATCACCAGGAAAAACCTTATATGGGGTGCAGAGCTACAAAAAGCTCTCATCAGGGAGGGCATATATGGTTAATGATATTAAAATTCTTACTTGCTATCAGACCGATGGAAGCACCAGGTGTTTCAGAGAATTTTTTGTGACAGCAGCACCCACTCCAAATTGCTGCCCACAAGAACCTTACCCCTACCCTTCTGCTACCCTCACAGTCTGCAAAAGCATCGTGTGAGATTAAGAAATTCAATATTTTCTATGCAGAGTTCTGTTCCTTGAAGATAAATTAAACTTCTTCCTAAAAATATAGCTATTTTACTGTAACATGAAGATTCTTGAAGAAATGTCTAAGTGGACTGTCTCGGGTGCTAGAAGTAGTTTAGATGTTGCAGGATTTTATCTCACCTTAATAAGACTGGCCTAATACATGCTATGGGGATTTTTATAAAGTGGTAGATTTTGGAAGACTTTTAAATTCACAGGTGCAGAAATGTACATTAACCATCTTCCACTCTCCTATCAAAGCAAAGCCTGAGCAAGCACCTGTGTCAGAAAGCTGCAGCTGATGATCAATTTAAAACAGCCTGAGTTAAAGCTTCCTTGAAGAAGATGTTATTTAATCCTGTCCTCTGCCATACAGGTGTTTATGGGGGCAGAGAGTGAGGAAGGAGCCCCAGTCCAGAACAGCCAGCACAATGGCACACCTCTCTCAGCAGCACACCACGCGTAGTTTATTTACAGTATTTATTAACCTACAGCCTGTCAAGGTGTGCTGTGCTGTTTTGTTTTGCTTTGCTTTTTTTTTTTCACTTGAGCATGTGTGATGATTTTAGTTTTGAAAGAACTACATTGTTCTAAAATTTGGAATTTATTATTATATATACAATGTAACTTCCTAAAATACTAGCTTCTCACATCCAACCTCAGTTAGAGGCTTTCAGATCAAAATGCATATAGCATTGCAGTAATATCTGATATTATTTGATTTTCCAATAATTCTATTGCTTTTCTGAATCGGTGTTGAGCTGCTGTTTTTAGAGAACTATGGTCCATCATGATTTTCAGATATTGCACCTTAATAATTCAACTTTGTGCTTCTTTATTGTGCAGTTAGGAGTAATTTTCCTTTATGCATTACAGTGTACTTGCCTATTATTTTATCAGAATTATGAGATCTTTCAGTGACTTTGCAGTCTAGGTTTTAATAGCATTTGATAATGCACCCTGCAATAAGTATTTGTGAAAATACAGGTACAAAGTGGATGTTCTCTATTTATTTGTCTAGTATCTTTCAAGCAAGAGATTTGTGAGGTCTGATATTCTTTCACAAAAACTGTGTTAATTTTTCCCTGTTGATCCTATACATTTTTGTGTCTGTAACTTTGGTTTTATTATTTTTTTATTAGTTAGTTTGAATTGAATTTATTAATTGCAGTTCTCAGCATCTCTTTGTAAGAGTCAAATTTTCATCTTCTCCTGCTCCTTGCACACTGACATGAAGGCATGTTATATACTCATGGAAATCTCTATAAGAATGCAGTCCTGCACCAGCTACCAAGAAGGAGAAAAATTACTGCTGCTGCTGAACCCATGACAAGGAGCTAGTACAAGATAGTGGGAGTGCACAGTCAGAAGTGAGGTAAAGAAGAGAAATGTGATAGGGGTGGACTTGCATTTAATCAGTGGAATATTTCCATGAAAAGAGGTAACACCACCAGGGAGCAGAATCTAAAAGTCATGAAATCAGCAGATAGTTTTATAAAAATAAGGTTAATTGATCAAACGCCACTATTAAATTTTTGGTTTTGCAACAACATCTTTTAGACGTTCATACTGTCAAGACTCAATCTGTCTAGTTCTCTGTCTTCACTTCTCTGCTTTGAAACAAACTCCAGAAATCTGTCTAAAAGCTACTTAAAGAACTGGTGAAATTTGTAAATAGCATTTTGAGAACACAAATAGTCTGGGGTGGAAACCCCCCTTCTATTATATTAAAGAGAATGTGGGTACAACCTTTAATGACAAAAATTAGAGAAACTCATAAGATAATATTCCAAAAACATTTTTTTGAGATATGAGTAGTAACCTCTTGGTGTCTGTTTGAATCCCAGACCAACCAGCTTCTGAGGATGGAAACTGTATGAGTTGCTCTTTCTTCCCAGTTGTTAGACTTCTTTTTTCTTAGGGGGTTAGAGGTTTGAGTTCCAGTTGAGACCACACACAGGATTGTGAACAGGTCAGCATGAAGGAGGGCGCGTATTTCCAGAGTGGATGTGCCAGACGTTCCATAAAGACATGTTAAAAAAATTTAACTCAGTTTTGCAGATTAGTAATAAAAATATTTCCATTGTTTTTATAAAAACTCAAGCTCCTCAGTGTTTTATTGGAACCTACGCTTTTGTTATATCTGAGCTTTTCACAACTTTTAACATCTTCTCAAATTTAAAAGTAGGTCATATATTTCAGCATATGTAATATAAATGTGTGCCAAATGTTTGCACAATGAGTCATAGCAACATTAAAGAGACTACATCCAAAAATGCAATCTTGAAACCATTCTATTCAAATTACGTCTGTTCCTGAAAGTATAACCACCACATACACCCCAGGTTTTCTACTGACGACCTCACATCCATGGAGCTATGGATTCTATAGTTTAGCCTTATTTTCTCCGCTTATATGGCAAGTCAGGAGGTTAGACTGTTTAAAGAAGAAATTAGTTATGAGAGAAGTTTAAAGTAGATTTTTTCATTTGAACTTGCATCTTGAAAAAGATGAATACCCAAGCTTTTCTCAGTTTCTCTGATAATGCTCAGCCTCAGACCTAATGAAATATTCAAGTGCTATTATCTCACTTAACAGATACTTGGGAGAGTAGATGCTTGCAAATCCCTTTCCAAACAGGCAGCCACAGAAACACAACTATCAGAAGACCTGAATTGAAGAAGGTGATGATGTTTTTAAGTGAGACTTAGAATTCAAGAACCTGAAACTGAACTCTTGAAAGCTCCTGCTTAATCTTTGGAGGTGCCCAGACTCTATCAGCACCTCATTTTTCAATGCTGCATTTCCTCAGATGCCTGAATTTTAGGTCTGCAAAGGCTTAAAAGTAAATCACTGTTGACATGACTGACAATGACTTGGCTTCTGTCTCAGATTTAAGTCTCAGCAGCAGCAGCAGCAAACTTGGTTCCCCAGTTCATTTCCACTGCGCAGCTCAGCTTGAAAAGCATTCTCTCAGCAAACTTGCCAGCATGAAAGGGGAGATGTAGGGGAGAGGTTAGGTTTGCTGCTGAATGAAACAAGAAGCTTCTAATGAGAGCCTAAACCTCCTTTGGACTTGGGCCTACACGGCTCACCATCAGCATTGCATGATCTGTGATAATGCAAGAAGTTGAGCCCTACTTTCTTCCCCAAGGGCAAATTCTTTAATCATAGAACTATGCTTGCAGTTGCCTGTTGGCTCGTCTTTCTGTCTAGTGAAAGCCTGTAGAGAGCTCAGAAGAAATATCACATCAATTACTAGGTACTGAACTGGAAGAAACAAATGTAAGAATCTGCAAAGAATAACAGAATTAAGAGAGCTCAAAAATAAGGTAGAGAGGTTTATATAGCAAAGAAAATTCAGATCAGATGTTAGAAAAAACTTAATGGCAGAAACGATAGGGAAGAACTAAGAGACTGCAAATCTTTGTAATATACTTCTGTGATTTTGGGGATGACAGGGATATCATAGATCCTGACCTGAATAGCTGAGTTTAGCTCTTGCACTCCTTTCTCTCCTGAGGACTGAAAAAAAGGTGGTTTCTTCCTGCCACGTGATACTCCAAGCATTTTGGAAATTTATAGAGAAATATGAAGTTTAGTATCTATTTAGTATCTATCATTTTTCCTTAATTTTCCCTCATAGTGCAATCAAAATTCAGGCTACAAAAGTCAGCGCCAACATATTAATTAAATTCACATACTGAATAAGTCCACAAGGGAAATTCTAATTATCTGAAGACATTTGAAATAGACAAACATCCTAAAGACCTTTACTGAAGCCAGAAAGGCTGCACCTAAACAAATGTGACACCATGTGGATCGGGGGTACTGTGACACTTTAGCAGAGACTTCAGCAATGCTCACATTACCATACTAAAGTGAGAAAAGACAGACTATTAAATTCTAGCAATCATACCCACAGCTCCATATGCAGTCCTGTACAGTAACAGGAGCTATCTGGAGGTGGAGCAGGACGAGAAACCATATGATAAGGTACCTTTTTCTCACAAGTTATTCAAGCCTTTAGTGTGGGAAGGTGGTTTTGCTGAGTGTTAAAGAAGAGCAAAAAAGCTCAGAAGCAGTGCTGCACCTGTGCACAAGAAAGGCCTCCTAAGGAGACACATCTGGAGAATTAATAGCGACAACAGCAGACTGCAAGGCTTCTTTAATGCCTTTCCACCACAGAGCCGAAAGGTAAAACCCTGAGGTAAATTCAGCAGCAGGATGAGAACAAAAATTAAAAAAAAATAAAATTGAAGTTTAATCCAGGGAAGCTGCTTCCAGTCATCCTGTGGCAGACTCACCTCAGCCCCTACTTTTTTAGGGCAATCTTATCTGTTTTCGTTTTGCACCATATACATCTAGCAAAGGGCAGCCTCATTTTAGACTGTCACAGCTGAGGCAGCCGGAGAGGCCAGATGAACTTAGCCTGTGATTGCATCTGCCTAGGAAGGGTTTGGTAACAGTACAGAAACCTCTTCCTCTGCTGGTGTTTCCACAGACATCGTAGGGAAGGAGGCTCTCCCTGGCCATGCTGGGCTGCAGGGCTGGTATTTGATCCAGGGGCCAAGCCCAGTGCTTTCTCACAGGCGCTCCCCTTCAAACACTGGGTGAAAACAAGGTGGCAAAACAAAAGGGAGAGAAACTCCAGGTATTGCTCAGCAGAAGTGCCCTGGTATGCCTACTGGAATTACCACACATGTTCACACAGGTGCACATTCACATGTATACAGACTCATCGAAAAAAAATACTTAAAAAAAATCAAAATTAGTTTTATAATGACCTTTTCTTGCTAATCTAGAAACTAGAAAAATCACAGCCTGTGCAGCCTGTGTACCCACACCTATACAGCACTTAAACAGCTTAGATGCAGTCTTTATGGAAAATGTATGTTACTGTTGCAGTATTGGTAAATGATATAATGTTTTGTTTCCCACTGTTATGAAGCTTTACTGTTGGAGCTGTTATATTCATAAAAAGATTCTTCACCTATTACAGCAACTTTTCTCCAGTGCCCCTGCCCTGCTCTCCCCTAGTGAACCTCAGCTTCTCTCCCTCTCCAGTGAATTTACCTTATTGCAGTAAACATTTCCCAGTGATATAAAGCTCAAATAACATATTTTTCTCACAACCCCAAGCTAAGCACTGCCCCAAATCAGTTTGGGAAATGCATTTTTATGACATCGCAGTACAAGTGAAAACCAATTACATTAAAATATAGCTGTGCCTATGTGCTCTGTGCTGTAGGTTTCTGCTGCCCAAGCAAAGATGCAGGGCAAGCAGAGATGTGCCCATTCCTGGTTGAAAGCTTTACTGAGCAAAGCCCCAGCACAGACATAGCTGCTTGAGCATTTTTACAGGGATAGCTGCTTCACTGGGGGAATGGTGTGAATTTATAAACTCAAGTTTTGCCTGCACCACTACAGACCAAAGGTGCTTCATAAGTAAACAAGCTGTGAATCCTCTGCTGCTGAAATATTTCAAAGAAAGTATGTGTTAGGAGGCTTGTTTTGCTCAGTCATACAGACCTACTTAGAAGAGTAGAACTCTGCAGTTGGTGTGTGCAGGTACTGAAATTTGTTGCGTCTATGCTGAGGTACACCAAAGCCACCAAGACACAGATCTTCAAAAGTACTTCAGAGCCCATCTTCTTCTTGAGGTACCTCTTCAAATGACCAATAAGCTGCCACTGAAGGTCACAGGTGCTATTGTCTATTGGTGATCAGTATGCTCAGACACAGCTAAAGCATGGAAACATTGCTTCTTGTCATAAATTGCTCTGAGCCTGACACTGGGTCTACCCTGTGTTTCTTCTGGCATCAATATCAGGTCAGCGCACTCCTGCTATCTTTACACTTGTCATGGATTCAGCAGCAGCAGTTGTTTTTTCTCCTTCTTGGTACCTGGTGCAGCTCTGTGATTTTGATTTTGGGCCTGGGAACAGCGCTGATAACACCAGTGTTTTCAGTTACTGCTTGGTAGTGTTTTGGTCTGACCAAGGACCCGTGGGAGTTGCATATCTTCTCCGTGATCCTGCAGGTAAAACCATAGGGTGGCCCGTAGTGTATAACTTCTACATCTTCTCTCTCGAACAGTAGGACACCTTCTGTTAATAGCTGAGATGTGTGTTGGTACACGTGAGGAGCTGGATAGATCGTCTCTCAATTGTTTGAGGTCCTGGGACAGTTTTTCCTCAGCTGAGATAATGGAAGGGGTGAAATTATCTTCAAACTCTCGGAGTAAGTGGGCCGCATTAATTACGCAACGAGCTCGAATAGGAAATCCCAGTTGCCCGGGAATTCTAGAAGTCATCATGGACTGGCCAGAGGGCAAAGATTTTAGAATGTCACCAGAGGAGGTGGAGGTGATGCGTGCTGAAGAGGCCCCACCATATAATGAACTGTCAGAAAGTGAAAAGCAATATGCCTTATTTACTGATGGGTCCTGTCGCATTGTGGGAAAGTACCGTAGATGGAAGGCAGCAATATGGAGTCCTCGACAGCAAGTTGCAGAAACTGCTGAAGGGGAGGGTGAATCAAGTCAGTTTGCAGAAGTGAAAGCCATCCAGCTGGCCTTGGACATTGCAGAATGAGAAAAGTGGCCAGTACTTTATCTCTATACTGACTCATGGATGGTGGCAAATGCCCTGTGGGGGTGGTTGCAGCAATGGAAACAGAGCAACTGGCAACGCAGAGGTAAACCCATCTGGGCTGCTGCACTGGGGCAAGATATCACTGCCTGAGTGCAAAACCTGGTGGTGAAAGTACGTCACGTAGATGCTCATGTACCCAAGAGTCGGGCTTCTGAGGAACACCAAAACAACTAACAAGTGGATCAAGCTGCTAAAATTGAAGTGGCTCAGATGGACTTATTGGCAACATAAGGGTGAATTATTTTTGGCCCGGTGAGCCCACGACACTTCAGGCCATCAGGGCAGAGATGCAACATACAGATGGGCTCGTGATCGAGGGGTTGACTTAACAATGGACACTATTGCCCAGATTATTCACGAGCGTGAACACTGCGCAGTCTTCCCTGCTCTGAAAGACAGTTACTAAAGATGGAGCCCGACATCATGGACTGGATGGACTCAGAAGTCTTATAGGGATTGGTCCATGCACTAAGGGATGATCTCTCTCCCTCTGTGTGTGTGTGTGGATGTATATATACACATGTGATTGTATATTGAATATGTAGGATCTGAGCATCACATGAATGGTATGGGATAAGGGGTGGATACTGTCATGGGTTCAGCAGCAGCAGTCATTTTTTTCCTTCTTGGTAGCTGGTGCAGCACTGTGTTTTTGATTTTGGGCCTTGGAACAGTGCTGATAACACCAGTGTTTTCAGTTACTGCTTGGTAGTGCTTTGGTCTGGACAAGGGCTTGCTGGGCCTCATGCTATGCCAGGGAGGAGGGGAAGCCGGGAGGAAGCAGAAACAGGGCACCTGACCCATACTGACCAAAGAGGTTATTCCATACCGCAGCACGTCATGCCCAGTATGTGAAAGTGGAGAGCAGCGAACTGGAAGGGTGTGGTGGTGCACTGGGGGGTTCGCTGTTGGGGGTGCACTGGCTGGGTTGGGCTTGGTGAGCAGTTGTATTCTCTTTCTTTGTATTTCTCTTTTATTATTACTGGTGGTAGCAGTACTGATTTGTGTTATACTTTAGTTACTAAACTGTTTTTATCTCAACCTGTGCGAGTTGCATTCTTTTGATTCTCCTCCCCATCCCCCTGGGACTGTGGGAAGAAAGAAATGGGAGTGAGTGAGTGAGTGAGAAAATTTCGTGGTTCTGGACTTAAACCAGGACAACACTCCAGTCATTTATTTCTGCTCTTGCATTGCTCCTTCAAGTGTGTTGGCGCTGTTGCTTGGGTTGACATTTTCTGAGCTGAACCTGTGTCATGGGTTCAGCAGTAGAAGTAATTTTTCTCCTTCTTGGTAGCTGGTGCAGTGCTGTGTTTTTGATTTTGGGCCTTGGAACTGCGCTGATAACACCAGTGTTTTCAGTTACTGCTTGCTGATGTTTTGTCTGGCCAAGGGCTTTCTGAGCCTCATGCTATGCCAGGGAGGAGGGGAAGCCAGGAGGAAGCAGAGACAGGACACCTGACCCAAACTGGCAAAAGAGGTTATTCCATACCACAGCACGTCATGTCCAGGATGTGAAACCGGAGGGCAGAGACCCGGAAGGATGTTGTGGTGGACGGGGGTGCACAGCGTGGTCAGGTTTTTGATACTGGGGGGTTCGCTGCTGGGGGGTGCACTGGCTGGGTCGGGGTTGGTGAGCAGTTGTATTCTCTTTCTTTGTACTTCTCCTGTATTATTGCTGGTGGTAGCAGTAGTGGTTTGTGTTATACCTTAGTTACTTAACTGTTCTTATCTCAACCTGTGTGAGTTGAATTCTTTTGATTCTCCTCCCCATCCCCCGGGACTGGGGGAAGAAAGAAGGGGGGAGTGAGTGGGTGAGTGAGTGAGTGAGTAAACTGTGTGGGTGGGGGGCTTAAACCACGACAACCTGGAAACCAGGGCAGCTGAAAATTAATCTATTCAACAATCTTCTCTTACTCTTCTTTTTCTTTCTCTCTCTCCCTTTTTTTTTCTTTCTCCCTCCCTCCTGCTCTCCTCTCCTTCCTAACTTTAATTCCTTTCCTCCATAAGGATAACAGGAAGGGATTCTATAGGTACATTGCAAATAAAAGACAGGCTAGGGGCAACGTGGGTCCCTGCTGGAAGCTATCGAGAGAATGGGCTACCCTGGATTTGGAGAAGGCTGAGGTTCTTAATGTCTTCTTTGCCTGAGTCTTCACTGGCAAATGCTCTGACCACACCACCCAAGTCTTGGAAGGCAGACGCAGAGACTGTGAGAATGAAGACCCTGGGCCCACAGTAGGAGAGGAAATGGTTCAAGACCATCTTAGGAACCTGAACGTACACAAGTCCATGGGACCTGATGCAATCCATCCGCGGGTCCTGAAGGAGATGCCCAATGAAGTTGCTAAGACATATGTCCACCATATTTGAAAAATCATGGCAGTCAGGTGAAGTTCCTGATGACTGGAAAAAGGGAAATATAACCCCCATTTTCAAGAAGGGGAAAATGGATGAGCCGCGGAACTACAGAGCAGTCAGTCTCACCTCTGTGCCTGGCAAAATCTTGGAGCAGATTCTCCTGGAAGGCATGCTAAGGCACATGAAAAACAACAAGGTGGTTGGTGACAACCAGCATGGCTTCACTAAGGGGGAATCCTGCCTGACCAATCCGGTGGCCTTCTATGATGGGGCTACGGAACTGATGGAGAGGGGTAGAGCAGTTGATGTCATCTGCCTGGACTTGTGCAAAGCATTTGACACTGTACCACACAAGGTCCCTGTCTCTAAATTGGAGAGAGATCAATTTGATAGATGGACCACTGGGTGGATAAAGAACTGGCTGAATGGCTGCATGCAAAGAGTTGTACTCAATGGCTGAATGTCCAGCTGGAGACCAGTAACGAGTGGCGTCCCTCAGGGATGGGTGTTGGGACCAATCTTGTTCAACATCTTTGTGGGTGACATGGACAGTGGAATTTAGTGCACCCTCAGCAAGTTTGCTGATGACACCAAGCTGTGTGGTTCGGTTGATATGTTGGAGGGAAGGAATGCCATCCAGAGGGACCTTGACACGCTTGTGAGGTGGGCTGATGCCAACCTAATGAAGTTTAACCATGACAAGTGCATGTCCTACGCCTGGGTGGGAGCAATCTCAAGCACAGCTCCAGGTTGGGCAGGGAAGAGATTCAGAGCAGCCCTGCGGAGAAGGACTTGGGGGTGTTGGTTGATGGGAAAATGAACATGAATCAGCTGCAGTGTGCACTTGCAGCCCAGAAAGCCAACCGTATCCTGGGCTGCATCAAAAGGAACGTGACCAGCAGGTCAAGGGAGGTGATCCTGCCCCTCTACTCTGCTCTCCTGAGACCTCACTTGAAGTACTGTATGCAGTTCTGGTGTCCTCAACATAAAAACGGCATGGGACTGTTGGAACAAGTCCAAAGGAGGGGCACAAGGATGGTGAGGGGACTGGAGCACCTCCCATCTGAAGATAGGCTGAGAAAGTTGGGTCTTTTCAGCCTGGAGAAGAGAAGGCTGCGTGGAGACCTCATAGCAGCCTTCCAGTATGTGAAGGGGGCCTATAGGGATGCTGAGGAGGGACTGTTCATTAGGGACTATAGTGTCAGGATAAGGGGTGACGGGTTCAATCTTAAACAGGGGAAGTTTAGATTGGATATGAGGAAGAAATTCTTTCCTGTAAGGGTGCTGAGGCACCGGAATGGGTTACCCAGGGAAGTTGTGAATGCTCCATCGCTGATGGTGTTCAAGGCCTGGTTGGACAGAGCCCTGGATGGCATGGTTTAGTGGGAGGTGTCCCTGCCCCTGGCAGGGGGGTTGGAACTAAATGATCTTAAGGTCCTTCCCAACCCTAACTATTCTATGGTTCTATGATTTACTTCTTTCTTTTCCTTTCCTTTACAGGATCTGTTATAGTTCGCCCTATAGATAAAATATTTTTAATTTACTAATTTGTTGTTAGGCTGTGATTAGAGATAAAATCAGGGATGCTTAAGAGAGTTTAAGAAGCAGTCATGCAAAACCATTACTATAGTCAACAAAGTGAAAACAGACATATTCTCTGTATGTTACAATATTCATCTCCTGTGATTTCAAACCTCATCTCCAGATTTTAGAAGCACTAACACATTTGCAGTGATTTCTTCTGTGGCCACTGAAGGGCTGATGCTTTTAAAAGTTTCACAGCAAAGCACTTCTGAAATTCCCACTTCTTAGCAGTATATAAATTGTTGAGCAAACTGTTTGAAAACTTAATTTCACTTTTGCCAGAAAGTCTCCAAGTGGTTGTGTCCCTGTTTGGAAAATACTTCATATTGTAGCTGCTGGCTCTCTTTGTGTTCTGTGATGTACACGTACACCCCACATTTTCATAATTTTTGAGAAAATGAAATGTTGTTTATAGTTGGAAATGGAGCAGTGGAATCTGTCTTCCTTACATTTTTTTCTACATCCGTATATATATTTCTAATATATCTGTATATTAGACAAAGATATTCTGCACTTCTAAAGCATTTAATTAATATATTTAGACTGTACATATCTCATTTCTGTGCATCTGAACATCTGGGCTTGTTTCTGGATTTACAGATATGTTTTGTGCTTGTTTTTCAGTCATGTCTACTACACTTTTACAGATCCTGGAAATTCACAATACAGAATCTTATTAATATGAAATTCATCTCTGACTATACTGCTCAGAGATGAAGAGTCCTTATGCTTTTCATTTACACAAGGAAATTCATCTAATACCAAGCATAATCACTACTCTCTGTTATTTTGCTTATAAATATGTATGGATTTTCAGTGTAGACAGACATGTACTGATTTCTGTTTCTGCTAGGCTAACCTAAACCTTGCTTAGGTCAAGAATTTAAGCCTTGATAAATGCAGTAATATCCAGCATGCAATGCCCTCTTCTTCAGCAGAAATTTAACTGCAGTGACTTCAGATAATAGCTTGAAATTTGTGATACAGATATATTCAAGGAGTTAAATGTTTTGCCTTACCCTGTCATTTTGAACATCATGTCACTGGTTTACTTCTTCTGCACAAATGTTACACTGAATAAAAATGTTTAATTTAATAGAATAATATTTAGTGTTTTCTTTGTGTATTGAAGGGAAATGACACTGCATGGCTTTGTCTGGAGGAGCTGAATTGAAATTCCTTGTCTTTCTGGAAGAAATGGATCCTATTTCTCTGATTCTAGATTGGGCTTTCACTGAAATACTTTATCTTAGCTGTTCCTTTCTTCATTCACATTAACCACAAAACATAGAAAAGGCCTCACTGGCTTCAGTTTTGAGGCTTTCCACTTCCCAGTATTAAACCATATACGTAAGTTTACATGTGCATAAGCACAAAGCTCTTACACATCAGTATTTTCTCCATCTTTGAGTAGCTGCTTGATACTTGACTAAAACCAGAACACCTGATAGCACATGGGCACTGATTTCAGAAAACTGTGCCACAAAATTGGACTTTCATCTCCACTGTGCAGCAAGTTCTTTCCAAAATGAAACAAAGAACACCAGCTGAGTGTTTCTTTTCCCAGTAAAGAGCATTTTGGAGGAAAAAAATAAAAAGGCTTGGAGTATATTCACAACTTTTTTATTGTTGCGTTTAGAGAAGTTTGCATCTATTGATTTATGCCTTGGTAACTGAACTTCCTAAGAAACAAATTTCCCTGAGCAGCACATCATTTGTGAAATCTCCATCCTCCAACTACTTTCCACAACTCTGAGGATTAAGATGTCCATGCTAACAAAGAAATGTTTTTAATCTGGGATATATGTGTGTTATAACAAAAGGAAATTTGTATATTAGTTTCGTATGTTCTCTGAAGCTTCCCGAGACCTTATTTAAAATGTGTTACATCTTGATCTGGTTTACTTCTGCTATTTTAATACATTTTGACATTTAATAAATTTGAGAGACTTTTTGCCAAGGCCTGTAGTGACAAGACAGTGAGTAATGGTTTTGAAATGAAAGACAGTAGATCTAGATTGCACACAAGGAAGTATTTTGGGGTGGGGTAGGGTAATGAAACACTGGAACAGGCTGCCCAGAGAAGGTATGGATGATCCATCCCTGGAAGTGTTCAAGGCCAAGTTGAATGAGACTTTGAGTAGCTTGGTCTAGTTCCAGCCCAGGAAGGGGGGTTGGAATTAGGTGATCTTTAAAGGTCCCTTCAAGCACAAACCATTCTGTGATTATGTGATTCTATTCCACAAGGTGGATTTTGATATAGGAAAACAAGATATTACAATGTATGCAGTTGCCTGGGATTCATTTTGTTTCATCCATATCAGTAACAGAATAATGTTACATATTAAGCAGATAACTTACAGGTACTTACGTTTGCTAAAAAAAAAAAAAATAAAATTAATAATCAACTTTATAACTTGGTAAAATCTTTTAGTCCAACAGAACAGTTTTGGTCTGCACAGTTCACTTTTTGTTCCTCTCTTTTTTCTAATTTGCTCTGACTTTTATTTTTGTGTTTTACTTTGAGCTTTAGATTTAAGCAGTAGTAAAAATTAGGCAAAAGTGGTTATGTTCCCCAAGTTTTGAATTTAAATGTGCCCCATAATAAAGCTTTGTATTAATACAATTCACAATCATCAGTCTCTCCACAAATAAATTTTGGTACAGATTCACTCAGAACTTCAAGCAAGGCATATAAAACAGTTTGCAAACCTTGTTGATATTTCAGATTTCTAATAAAAATGCCAAGTTTGAAGTTTTATTTTAAAACTTTGCTTTATTTTATCAAAAATAAATACTTTGTTAGAACCCATAAATTCAGGGTAAATTAAATCAAGAGGTCTCATGATCCTAGCAATGGGAAAAGCAATCTCCAAAATAGTTCTACTCAGAATAACCTGAAGGTTTATATTATATCCTCCTCTGGAAAAGAGTAAGCTGAGTTCAGTCCAGGTTAAGACATGCACTGAAATTTTGTTCACATTTACACGGGTGTGACCTGCCAGGTGTCAAAGACCCATAAATGAGAGCAGAGTTTGGTCTGTGCTTTGTGATACCTTTTTCTACTAGCATTTTTTTATTCAGTTATGATTACAGGACTTGGAGAAATACCGTGAAACTCCTGACCTCAACTAGAATCTATTGTACAAATTCTAGCTTACTTTTAAGTTAGACCTTTATTATACTGTCCTGGGTTCAGCAGTAGCAGTCATGTTTCTTCTTCTTAGTAGCTGGTGCCATGCTATGTTTTTGGTTTTCGGCCTGGGAACAGTGCTGATAACACCGATGTTTTCAGCTGCTGCTCAGTAATGTCTACTCTGACCAAGGACTTTCTGAGTCTCATGCTCTGCCAGGGAGGAAGGGAAGCTGGGAGGAAGCAGAGACAGGGCACCTGACCCAAACTGACCAAAGAGGCATTCCACACCACAGCATGTCATGCCCCGTGTATAAACTGCGGGCAGTTACCCAGAAGGGTTAGATCACTGCTCAGCCAATTTGGGTATCGGTCGGTGGGTGGTGAGCAGTTGTATCCTCTTCCCTTGCTATTTCCCTTATCATTATTATTATTGGTGGTAGCAGTAGTGGTTTGTGAACTAGATGATCTTAAGGTCCTTTCCAACCCTAACTATTCTATGATTCTATGATTCTGTAACTGTTCTTATCTCAACCCATGGGAGTTACATTCTTTCGATTCTCCTCCCCTTCCCTCTGGGAGTGGAGGGGGAGGAAAGAGGGGGAGTGAGAGAGAGGATGCATGGCTGACTGAGCTTAAACCACAACATAGATTTATCAAATCATAGTGTCATTCATTTTGACTCAAGAAATTGGCTAGTATTAGACTCCATATCAGTACAGATGAGTGAAAGTCTCTTTACAAAATAATCTATTTGTCAGGGGAAAAAAAGAAAGCTTTTGAGGGACCAGAAATTCTTCTGAATTTGTGGAAAATTGAGGGATTTTTCTGTCAATATAAAAATTACTAAATGTTTTCAAAACAACAGGTTTTGGTTGGTTTTGTTTTTTTTTTTTTTTTAATATTTCTTCCGCACTTCAAAATTACCTTGGTTTGGGGTAGCTATGATGAAAAGGAAGGAATTCGATTCACAAAATTGCCAGTAGTCCTATACAACAAATTTGGCACATTAATTAAAATAATCACCTAAGAGGTGGAAAATCAACACTCAGTTCCATGTGAAACAGAGGTCTGATACACAGCATGGATTTTAAACAATGTTTGTTATCTCTTATGTGTGTTTTAAACAGCTGGCAAATGCAGTAGTTGATGCAGAGTTGGATATCATCAACAAAAAACAAATGAGCTCAGAATACCAGCTCTCAGAATCATCTTGGGAATCTAACTTTTAAATTTCTTCTAAATGTAAAGACGTGATGAGTAAGTCTTCTATCCAGTCCTTCTGGCACAGGTTTTCCTGGGGAGTGAAAAAAGACAGGCTACCAGTATTTGCTCTTCCATCACTGCCCCACTTTTTATCTCTATGTGGCTCCTGTGAAGCTGCCAATCACACACTCTTCAGTCGTGTATGATGTCCCAGCTTCTCACTAGCTTCTCTACAGTTACAGAGAACCTGAATTACAAAAGGGAACAAGACTGTAGGTGTGTCAGGGTGTATCTCTGCTTTTCTGTTATTGACGTGAGCCTATCTGTATCATGTATCTTGGCATAAGGTTTAGCACCAATATGTAATCCAATGTAGGAGCACCACCCTTGCTATGCAGATAGCATGGAAAGAAACATCTGTCAGTCTGGTTTGGGGATGGATGCTTAGAGGACTTTTGGGTAGACTGGGATTTGTCACTTCCTGTAGTGCCTTAATTTATGGCTTAGGAATTTTTTTTTGAGGGACACTCATTTTGCAGCTAAGTACTTTCACATAACCTTGTTTACTAAAAAAAAAAATACATTGAAGCCACACTTTTCCTGAACAAGGGTCTGACAAATAAAAGACAATTTCTTTGAATTTTAACACTTCTCCCAGTAAACAGTTTCCTCAGTTTTGTTTTGCATTTTGGCTTTCCTACAGTATCAAGCTGCTTTTGCTCTTCTGACCTTCACTTCGTGGGCTTATCTGCTCTTAGTGCACGCAACTCAAAAAGAGGTTTCTAAGGCTCATGACCTCACACTGAAAACTCCTTTATAAAATCTACTTGCCTTTGTGCTGATCTTGTTATTTGACCTTGGGCAGTGGTACGCACTGTTTCTGTAGTCTTACTTACTTATCTGGGGTATTTTGATGCTCAGTGAAGATTTGCTAGCTGCTACAACAGCACCCCTTTCTGTGATTCTGTATTATGCCTTTCTACTGCTCTGTACCCTTTCCAGTGTAATGTCCTAGCTGTGCAAGGTTAGGAGGTAGAGGGTAAAGTACACTGAAGGAAACATTTTTTTAACCTGTTAGACATGGTCCAGTGAGTGAATGGAATCATACTAGTAACATGCAGGCCTGTAACTGATGAAGTCTGCGTTTTTCATACTGCCTACAAGAACAGAGTAGCAGACGGCTAACAAACTTCATTTGACATGAAGTTTCTCATATGCACAATGAATTAGCAAGGACTTAATTTGGATCAATAGACAAAACCCTCAGAATAATTAATTAATCACTTTAACACCCTATTGTTTATGGGGTCAACATTTTCTCCCTTTCCACTTTGTCATGCTCACCTTTTCCTCTGTAAACCCTACTCTGTTCTGTCTAACTTTCAGACAGAACAATTGAATAAAATATGCAGCTATTGACAGGTTTCATACATCATTTGCCAAATAAAGCCAAAAAGTGATTAGGCAACAGTCTTTTCAAATTAAGCTTGACTTTGAATTCTGAGTTTCTGGCAAACTGTTGACTGCAGCCCCAACAAACCCTCAGTAACACTTCAGAAATACAGAAGCTGTACGAGTGGAGAAGAAATGTTTGTGTTTTATTGTAGTTCAGGAATACGTTCTTCCAAAATATTCTTTCCCAGTCTTATTTTAACTCTTCTGTGGACAAAATCTGCTCAGGAACCTGTAGTAAGAAGCGTCCAGGTGACACCATAGTCCTCTACAGTTCTCTTGCTTCCAGCGTACTCTGTATGTGACAGCTGAAAAGGAAGAAGCACCCTGCAGATTCCATTATTAAATTTACATATTTCAAGGTTATGCATAGAAAACAGAGAATATATTTTACATTTGGGCTTCAATCTATAGCCCAAATGTGATAAACAGTTTGTCTAATACGCGTGAGGTCTTTTCCATCATATACATAACAACTTCATACTGAGCAGGGAAAAGAAGGACTCATAAAATTCCAAGGCAAACATCCAAAGTGAACGGCAGGACGGTGGCCATTTCATGTTTTATAGAATAAAAATCAACATCCAATAAACTGTAATGCATTAACATCTGCTGCTAAGATATCAGTACCAAGTTCGTACTACATTTTGGATCAAAAGCACAGAATACTGCTTATACCACCAAGGTCAACTCAAAAGAGGGCATTCTATGTGTATAAGACAGCTATAACTGAACCACTTACCTTAACATTTCCTCTACTTACCCTTGAAGGTAATGTCTTTGACCCTGTACTAAGCTGTCTGTCTGGAAATACTTCTGCTTTGGACCTCAACATCTGAAAAAAAGAAAAACCTAAGAAAAGAAGAAGTGCAAATTCACTATCTGCTGGGTCTTGCTTTGGCTGTGTGAAATGACTGGGGTCACTTCACCAAGAGTCACAGAAACTATCCATGAAGGAAGTGAGGGACAAGAGTAGCTAAAAGTGCACTTGCAGCCCTGACCTGCCTGCCTGGGGCTAGCACTGATGTGGCTTTTTTCACATGATGCAGGAACAGGCAAAGGACAGGGACTAAGGGCTCTTTCCCCTTCAGAGAGTCAGTGTATAAATGTCATCTCGACATTAACTAGCAAGGCAGTTCACACAGGGCATGAAAGTGAATACCGGGCTTCTGTGCTGCCTGAAGCACAGATGACTCTTTATGTGAGCAAATGCTGCAGTGACACTTTGCACAGGTTGTGTCAAGTGCCCGTAGCACGCAGCATGCATTCTGCACAGCAGTGCTGGTGCAGCGTTTTCTCTGCTGCATGTTCTTTTATTTGCAATGGCAGGGGAAAAAGGATACTGCCTATACATAAGTACAAAGCATAAGGAATTATACAGCAATCTTTAGCCTCATTTGTTTCTGTTGAGATCACATCATTTAATTTAATGCATGCTTGGGTGCGTACAATGGGTTTGGTAAAGCTGAACCCTGTCAGATCTGGACCAACACCCTTTCCCCAAATTACTCCTAGGAAAAAGGAAAGTGATACCTAAGTGACTCACATGGCAATTTAGATTCCATGAGAACCACAAAAAAAGATCTTCTGAATAGTTGACAAAATTGTACAAAATAGGCTTTATTTTTTTTTTTTTTAATTTCTTTTATAAATTGCCTTGCAGTATACTTTCAGCTTAAATCCATAATTAGAAGTCATAACACTGCGGACTCATAAAGTATTGTTAAACAAAGCTTTATTTTTCACTTGGTGCATTTTCAGAACTGAAGTATTTTACTTCAACACACCACGCTCTCACATGTACGGGACATAAACAGGGCCCACCTGGGACTGGTGAGGGAAGCAGGAAAGGGACTGGAAAGGGAAGCAGGACAGCTGAAATATTTGAATTCTATGAAAACATTAAACAACCTCATACATGCATTTTTCTTTCATTGCCATAGCATGGTTTATTACGGGAAGGAGAGGGAATATAGAGAACGGGAGCTGTGCTTTGGTCTGCTATTCCTATTGCCTGTGTATACAGTTTATAAATAGGTCTGTTACAGGAATACCTGTAAAAAAAAAAGTTCCAAGCCATTAACTTAGATACACATAGGTTGCAATATAGTACCACAAGGATTCTATGTCCTTTCCAAAGTCACATTTGTCAGACTGATGTTTCTATTCCCTTGCACAGCACACATGTTCTCTAGGTCTCTCAAACATTAACCCTCATCACTTCGAGGATGTATCTAGCCCTTCCTCAGTGTCTAGTCAGAAAGAACCTTCATTCTCAGTAGCAGGAAACAACATTCTTTCTAGGCAAGTCACTGAGTGACTTAATTCATATACCTGATTCATCTGACTCAACTTAGACAGTTACGTCTTCATTAGTTTCTCTATACTCTTCCACAGTCAAGAGAGGTAAACCGATATCAGTTAGAAACCAATCCAGACTTCTGGCGTGGGCACTTCTATCCCAGACCCTTATGTCAATTTAGTTTTAAGGATACCTAACTACATTTTAAAAATTTGTATTAACCACGCAGACCAATTTAGTCTGTGTTACAGTAATTTAGGTATTACAGTAATCAAACTCCATGTAATGTATTTGTACAGCAGCATATGACCACTAAAATTGGTACATTTTTGGTGTGTAGATTCTCCTTGAAGCCCACCACCTGTTAGGTTGTAAAGCTATTTGCTCTTCAACCAAATTAGACACATAAGAGGCTTTACACTATAAGAAGAAGGTTTTTTTTCCATAAAAGTTATGTCTTCCTAATACTGATTAAAGAAACCCTATCCAGACGAATAGGGGTGTATTTAGCACCAAGGGCTAACTGTTGGAAAAAGCCATCCTTTTTCGCAGCATGTTTTTTGTGTATCTTAAATGTTTTACTCTCACCTTAAAATTTCTCTCAAGACAAAGTGACCAAACCATCTCTGTACAGGTTTTTCTCTGGTATATACACCCACAGGGTCTTTTCTTTTATCTCTGCTGTTCGTATTTTGGCTTCACGCATATATTTGATGCTTCTCTTCCAAGTACTTAGGATCCACCAATACAATTCCAAATTATGAATTACCTCACCCCTTGATAGATATCTGTGTTTTGGGTGCAGGTTGTTCTTGTTTCAGTCACCTGATTCCATAAGGAATGTAAGTATATCTTACACTTATATATACTGACGCCTGACTGTTATACTCACTAACTTCAATGGATATGCAAAGCAGAAGAAAATAAATAAATGCATATATATTTTTCCAGGTTTTAGTAGTAATCATGTGAATACTATTGCCTCTACTTCTCTAAAATGGCTATTTTTTTAGAAATTCTTGTGGAGAGATTGTACATAGTTTGCAGGAAGTCTCCCTGTGATAAATGTAAGGGTCAATTCTGGCTACATAGAGAATCCAGTTAATAGAAAATGAGTTTGCCCTGTTGGTGACGAAAGCTTCTTGCATATTGGGATGGGTTAGCAAATTCATAGCCAGAAGACCAAGGGAAGTGGTTACTTCTCTATACTCAGCACTCATGACACCGCAACTGGAATATCATGTCAAGGTTTCTCTCTCTATACAACAGAGAGCAGAGAGCAAGAACTGGAAAGAACTCATCACAGGGGACCAAAATTAGGAGGTGGGTGGAGTACATGTCATACAAGGAAGGGTGAGAAAGCTGGGTTTGTTTGGTTACAGAGAAGATGAAGATGAACTTTTCTTGGAAGTACCCAGTGAAAAGACAAGATGCAGTGGTCACAAGCTCCAACAGGGGAAATTCAGTCTAGATGCAAAAAAAATAATATTTGCATGAGGGTAGCCAAGAAAAGGAATGGGTGTCCTGAGGAGTAGTGGAATATCCACCCTTGGAGATAACTTGATGATGCAAGGCCCAGAGCAACCTTACTTTACTTTGAAGCTAGCCTTGCTTTGAGTAGGGGCCTAAACTAGATGAATTCTTTTGGTCACTTTTGGTCTGATCTACTCTATCATTCAAAGCACCCCAATGCTTGGCAAAAATAAGTAAATCTCCAGGAAGAAAAGGAAATGTTGTTCTAAGCAGAAGGAAGCACAGCATTAATATATGCAAATAAAGAAGAAAAGAAAGTTCTTGTAAGTCGACAATATCCTGTTTAACTTTGTTCTTGTCCTTCATTTAGCATGTCCAAAGATTAAACTCCATTTTCTTACCCATACTTTAATCCCTACTGATGGAGACAAAACTTCTACAGATTTATCACTGCATAGAGAAGCTTTTCACCAAAGGGTAAGAAATCCCTCTCACCAAATTGAGTATCCACTATGCATGCTCAAAATTTGAGGACACCAGGTTATTAATATCTCCTGAGAAGATGGCTTATGCAAAAGAAGTTCCATTTTCACTTACGGGGAGTGAGAACAGATATTTTTTTCTCTCAGTCTTCTGCCAAGCAGTTTACTCTTAGATTTATAATCATGGAATCATAGAATAGTTTGGGTTGGAAAGGACCTTTCAAAGTCATCTAGTTCAACTCCCCTGCAATAAGCAGGGTCATCTTCAACTAGATCAGGTGGCTCAGAACCACATCCAGCCTGACCTCCAGGAATGGTGCATCCACCACATCTCAGGGCAACCTGTTACAGTATTTTACCACCCTCACTGTAATTTTTTTTTCCTCATGTCCAGCCTGAATCCCCCCTCTCAGTTTAGAACCATCACCCATCGTCCTATCACAACAGACACTGCTAAAAAATCTTTCTCCATCTTTCCTACGGCCACTTTTAACTGAAAGTCCACAATAAGGTCTCCCAGAGTCTTCTCCAGGCTGAAAAAGCCTAACTCTCTCAGCCTTTCCTCATAGGAGAGGTATTCTAGCCATTTGACCATTTCTGTGGCCCACCTCTGGATTTACTCCAACTAGTTCATGTTTTTCCTGTGCTGAGGACTCCAAGTTGGTTTTCATATACTTATCTGTTTCTTCCTTTGATACTTGATTTGCTTTTATTTTCCCTAAAATACTCTCTTTTACTTTTAATTGATATATCAAAAACATGTGAGGCTACTGATACATTCAGTTATCATGGCTGAACTTATTATTATAAAAATACAATATAAAGATCAGAGGTTCAGGAATCCTTCTTTTCTTTTTCATTATCCTCCTGTTTATCAGCTTGAATCGGTTTCATAAATTTCACATTAGGAATGAACAAAGCAGTAGTACATCTTAGAGATGAATAACGTTATTAAAAAAATGCAATGTTAATATTTTTTACCTAGTAAATCCCAGTGCACCTTATTGAAGCACCATCCTAAACAGTATTTAATATAACCAACAAGCAGGTCTACATTTTGATAAATTTTAAAACCTTGAGGTGTTTAGATATGGATCCAGTAAACCAAGGATCCTGAAAATTGAATGGCTATTTCAGCTCTGAATGAGGTAAGCATTTTTTTTTATTTTTTTTTTAAATTATCATCTCACTTTAATTCTTTCTTATTTAGTGTTTCTCAAAACTTTGTCAACCCCACACATTTTTACTGCCTTATGAGTTACTAGAAATCATCGTTTATTTTTACATATATATATATATGTATGCATATAATTTTCATTCTCCATAAATTCCAAAGTAGGTGCTGCTTGGGTAGTGATGCCTACAGCAGACTTTTCTGAGAGGATGGTGGTAACTGTGAACTCCTCTGAAGCCAGTATCAATCAGCAATTACAGGTCTGTACCAGCCACATCAATGAGCACATGAACATACTTTGCATGTTTTATCACCAAGGAACTCCGACATTTTTCAGGGAGTGGCAGAAGTTGTACAACTTGTAGAAAGTTCATGAGATTTCAAGAAGCACTATAAATATCAGAGATTTTAAAAAGTACAGTGACAATCAGAGTTTTGAAACTCAGTAAGCTGTCCAGGTACAACAGAAATGCATCTTGAGAGACTGCTATTTTGTTATTGGGTATACAGTGTTTGCTAATAGATACATGGTTGATTTAAAAAATGAAATAAAACACAGCATAAAACTTTATTGCATAAAACTTCATTTGCCTCTTTGGGGAGTTAAATTTCACGTAGTTCCACTGCTTTCTCTACAGAACAGGTAATGATGATAGGACTTGCTAATTCAATTGGAATTACTCAGAGAGAAGGATCTGGGAAAGAAAGGAAGTAAAATCAGCAGGGAGCCTTCCACATAATCCTTCTCTTGCTGGACTGTCCTACCTGCAGACTGTGTGTCAAAAATGGATTTTGGCTGCACACTGTATTAATACTAGAGAAGGCAGACAGAAATATTTGGATTTCTGAAACGACTTTCTTGTATTTCTTAATTTTTAAGCATCATCATCTATACTAAGTGCAATTTACTGTTTCTTTCCCTCTATCATTCATGTTTCATTATATCCCCCACATGCTGCTGCTTGGCAGCTGGATACTTAATGAGATTACAGGATGTGAGAAAGCAGGGAAATTTTTCTCTAGGTGTTCATAAATGAAACTTTCCTAGGATACAGGTGCTTTCTTACAAGACTTCTAAATCCCTCTCCAGGGAAACAGGATACTGTTTAATTTATAGAATTTGTTTTTAGAAATAAATAATTGCTGTCATATGCTGAATATGTTTGTATGCGTAGATATTGCTATTTGGAGAGTCAAGGTGAGGAGGAGGAAATATTAAACATAACAAAAACACAACTAAACTCATCAAGTGCCCAGATACCCAAAAGAATACAAGTCTTTCCCTTTTCTGACCAAGAATTGATGTTAAAATACAGTTCACAACAAATATTTCCTGTACTCTCATTAAAGTCACTCCCTCAATCAGACCCATATTGTTCATGCTCAAAATTAGGACCATATTTGTGGCTGCAACTGTCAAACTTTTGTATATCACGTCACTGTCATCTTGCAGTACATACAGAATAGGTTTGCAAATTGTCTGAGGCACAAATCAGTTTTTGTTATCTTTCTGTCTTTCAAGTAAATTAATTAACTGGGATAATCACAGGGGTTTTTTTTTTTTGAGGCAGCTGCTCTTACACTTACAATTGCAGCCAGAAGCTGAAATGTTTATGAATACAATCCTAGAACCAGTAATTATATGAATTCTATGCTTTATAATGACAACCCACCTGCAAGGTGCCCAGTCACCAATGAAAGTAGACTGTATCTCGAAAAAAAAAAAAAGCCTATTTCGTTTTTCTTGGTTTAGAAATTGTCTCCTGGCTGCAAAGCTTGCAAAACACATAGAAGAAAATAATGCATCAGCAGTGAGAAATAAAGCAGCACTGCAACTTGCTGTCTCTGTAAAGACAGTGAATGTTCAGGAAGAATATATTGCACTGTTCACCTCCAATTGCTTCCAGACTTGCTCAAGAAGAGTGTTTTTATTAATATTATTATAAATATTATTTTCTTTGCTATTTCTTTTCACATCCATCAGTAAAGAAGCTTCCAATATTATTGCATAGAGCATATGGCAGAATAGATTCCCTATATCAAACCTATAGACATCAGAAATAAAAAGTCCAATATAATCAGTGACCTTGCCCATGGCAGGGGGTTGGACCTGGGTGATCTTAAGGTTCTTTCCAACCCAAACCATTCTGTGATTCGATTCTTCTATGTTCCCTGAGAGGTCACCTTAAACACATTTTCCTGATTTTTATTTTTTCCTCTGAATTTACCCCAAATGTATAGTTTCTTTATTTCAAAACGTTTCATTATGGAATACAAATTTTTGCAATGAAAGTCAGAACTTTTAGCTATAACAGAGTATTAGCAATGTTAAAAAGAAGAGCTTTGAAATTTCCTTTCCCAGGTGTGTGTGTGCATTTAAATCAATTTAAAATCTTAAAGTAGCATTTCATAGAATCATAGAATAGTTAAGGTTGGAAAGGATCTTAAGATCATCTAGTTTCAACCCCCCTGCCATTCGCAGGGACACCTCACACTAAACCCAAGGCTCTGTCCATCCTGGCCTTGAACACCATCAGCGATGGAGCATTCGCAACTTTCCTGGGCAACCCATTCCAGGGCATCACCACCCTCACAGTAAAGAATTTCTTCCTCATATCCAATCTAAACTTCCCCTGTTTAAGATTGAACCCATTACCCCTTGTCCTATCACTACAGTCCCTAATGAACAGTCCCTCCCCAGCATCCCTATAGGCCCCCTTCACATACTGGAAGGCTACTGTGAGGTCTCCACGCAGCCTTCTCTTCTCCAGGCTGAACAGCCCCAACTTGCTCAGCCTATCTTCAGATGGGAGGTGCCCCAGTCCCCTCATTATTCTTGTGGCTCTCCTCTGCACTTGTTCCAACACTTCCATGTCCTTTTGATGTTGAGGACACCAGAACTGCACACAGTACTTCAAGTGAGGTCTCAGGAGAGCAGAGTAGAGGGGTAGGATCACCTCCTTCGACCTGCTGGTCACACTCCTTTGGATGCAGCCCAGGATACGGTTGGCTTTCTGGGCTGCAAGCACACACTGCAGCTGGCTCATGTTCATTTTCCCATCAACCAACACCCCCAAGTCCTTCTCCGCAGGGCTGCTCTGAATCTCTTCCCTGCCCAACCTGGAGCTGTGCTTGAGATTGCTCCCACCCAGGCGTAGGACATGCACTTGCCACGGTTAAACTTCATCAGGTTGGCATCAGCCCACCTCACAAGTGTGTCAAGGTCCCTCTGCATGACATTCCTTCCCTCCAACATATTTCATAGACATATGACAAGACAAGCATAAATCTATAGACATAGACAGACAAGCAAAACCACAGACATTTTAAAAACATTTTTTTATGACACTTAGAGCCATAGAATTGAATCATAGAATAGTTAGGATTGGAAAGGGCCTTAAGATCATCCAGTTCCAGCCCCCATTCCATGAGCAGGGACACCTCACACTAAACCATGTCACCCAAGGCTCTCTCCAACCTGGCCTTGGACAACTCCAGGGATGGAGGATTCACAGCTTCCCTGGGCAGCCCATTCCAGTGCATCACCACCCTTACAGTGAAGAACTTCTTCCTTATATTCAATGGGCAAATTGTAAAAAAAAAAAATTAAATACTCAATCTACTATGCTTACAATAACAAAGACTAACCTGTAAAAGGAATTAAGATTTCATTGTGCAGCAGCCACAGAGAAATGAGAGCAAAATAGTATTAAAATGACAGAGTAATGTATTTTAAAACACATAATAAAAAACTTTCAAAAAATCTATTGAAATTGCTTGTAAAATTTAAACTTGCGCTTTTAGTGTAGGAGTTTGCAGAAAGACGGCATAATAAGGATGTAAAAGACTATGGCACTTCCCTAAGATTGGCATGTTGAATAGGAATTTCAGTAACCCTGAGAACTACCTCATCTCCCTGTTCAGTCATTGCCACAAAATGCTCACTGACTCCTCTGGGAAATACTTATACTAATAAATACAAAGTTCCACACTTTCTTCTACAGAGAAGTTTCACTCTGGACCTGCTCTGGTACATATCCACATGAAGAGGAGGGAAGGGAATAGAGTGGAAGGGAAAGCAAGTCAAGGCAAGGCAAAGAAAGGAAAGACAAGGCAGAGCTCTGGCCTTTTTGGACTGGAGAAGCTCTGTCAGTCTGGAGCATAGCAGGAAACTATATGACTGTTAGATGACTATATGGCTGTATAACTGCAGATGACACAACCATAAAAGACTTGAAATGAAGACTGAATAACTTAAAAATCATGAAGATATCAGAGAAATCACTGGAAGTCAAAGCCATGCGCAAGATGGTGGACATGTTTTCATTCTCTCAGTCCATTTTCCTGTCTATTTCTGTGAAGCTATATGGCCAAAAAAGTGTGTTTCTTATCTGCTGAGCTAATAATTTTAATAGTAAAATATGAAGATATTACTAAAAAATTGCTAGGAGGTTTGGGGTCTTTTTGGCGAAAACTCATGGCAAATGAGCAGAGACCCTCTCCTCCTCCATCATGGTTCCAGTCCTATGTGTCCATCTGAGGAACTTTCAAACTGGTTCAGAACATGCAATTATTATCCATACCTTGGGGTAGAAAGTCTTTCAGTTGGTCTTCTGTACATTCCTTCATCCATAATAAATCATAATTAAGAATATTAACACTTATAGAGCAGTTATGCTGAGAAGAATCTAAGCCACAGCTTCCCATTTCTCATTAGAAGAGGAAATTAGTATCAGTCCCAACAAAGTTTTTGTATTTTTAAAGAGAAATAAGAAAAGCTTTCCATTGATTTTATCATTTTGTCTTCCTTCAACAGATTGTCTCATCACTTAACAGGAAAACTTCTTGATTAATTTTAGTAGATATATTTTCCAGTGAATCATCTTTTGTGTTAATGCACTAATTTATTTGATTAGGCTTTTTGTGAATGTTTTTGTGAATATTGAAAACTATCTTGCAAGCCATCTGTTCAAACAAACCTCAACCTATGGCTTTATCAGCAAGCTATTCAAAGAAAGGTTTCAGCTGATTTTTCTGTTACTGGTCTCCTAAGTTACAACCCTGTTGCCCTACATTTTTATTCTTTTTTTTTTTTATTTGCAGAACTGCATACAGAAAATCCATTTCTTTTTGAAACAGAAGTTTCATCAAACATATTTTCTTCATTAAATAAATCGATGCTATAGTCCTGAAATTAACTTCCTATAGACATTCTTATTATCAGACTTAGCTAAGAAAGTTACAATATAGGATCATAGTATGATTAGGAAATTAAAACAAAACCAAATACAAACAAACAAATAAACAAAACCACACCACATTTATTTCTTACTGCCATTGCACATTCACAAGAGTAGCTTGTTGACTTCCTAAAAAATATCTTTACATTGGAAATAATCAACATTTCTCAGTTTAGCAGAAGAAAACTGCTTATCCCTCTTGATATTTACACAGACAGACCAAATGGTCTCTTTTAAAGTCATTTCATCAGGGGTCCCCCTTCCTCCATTGTTATTCTCCAAGGTGAATGTTCTTGTGGGCAGTTCATTGCAGACTTGCTGGCATTACCTGTTCCTGCTGTTATTATTGCTGACTGTGACCCTTACACTTCCCGCAGACAGTCAGAGAACTGGAGATGGGCAAATCAAAGTTTTATGAAATAATAAAATCAGGCAGCATCACATAAACAGCTGTCTCCACAGCAGAAGGGCAGTTCATTTTAGTGGTTTTCAGAGACGAAAGTGAGTTTTAGCAACAGACTGTATTTGTAATACAAGGAGGTAGAAAGTTAGTTACAGAAACCTAAAGATTACTTTGGTCTAAAGATGTTTCAAGGATAAAAAACCAGCAAGTGCAAATGTTATTCTGTCACACATAAATAAAGGGTAAGGAATCCTACAAACAGAAAGCAAGTGTATCTCTTGGCTATTTTATGGCAGTGTGTTGTTCTTCTTTCAGCTCAATAGCCAATAAAATGTGTGTGGAAAGATTCAGTGTCTTTCACTGTCTTCTCCCTTAATAAGCCCCATTTTAGTTACACAGGAAAGAAAGGTAGAAAAATTCAAGCTGTTCTTTTTAACTTGAGAATAACTTAATCAGGTAATATGAAAAGGTTCCAGTCTTAGCCAAGTCTAAATCATATTACAGCTTTTAAATTATTAACAGTCCAAAACCTTTATAAACATTCTGCATGTGTCCAGCTGTCTTGATAATGCTTAACCTCAATTATCACATTATTGAGAAAGTGCTTTAGCAGCAGGATGCAATGTTCTGTGCTAAATACTGGTCCTCAGCTGAGGTTACTGTATGTGTGTAGTATATAGAGTGCTTACTTGGATGACACAAAAGAATTCCTGTGAGTTTTATTCTTTGCAAGATCAGGAGATTAATAACGATTATATAGTTGCACATGGTGGGCTATATGTATGTTTTATGCGCTTCTTGAGTCCTCCAAGTGCAGCTGAAACACAGAAGGGCAGGAGCAGCATTAGCAGAAATCAGTTCATACTATTATGGGTTTGGATGTTTAATAAGGAGTTGAGCATATTGTAAATCTACCCCAATTTCCTGTCTGATAATTCAAGAATGGCCTACCAATCTCTGATTGCTATAAATACTGAAGGAAACCATTTTTTGAATATAAACAATGAAAACTTACCTAGAAAAAAATGCAGAAATGTCAAATATAAGTCACATATATGAAATTATTTCCTCATCTTGAGGATCCTTTAGAATGTTTTTTTTTTCTGAGGAAAGCAGTTAGGAAATCTTATTTGGAACTATTAAAATGTAAAAGGACAGTATATGGGAAAGAAATGTCTAAGACAGATTCCCACAGTGTGAATGAGAAAATAAATGGTTCTGGGGGGAGGACCTGCCATTGATTTATGTCTTCCATCTCAATGTTCCACAATCTTATCTAAAGAAAAGCAACACAGTGGTCACACACTGAGAAAATTACAGAAGTGGAAGCTACCTTGTACAGGGCCTGTTACAGGTATAGTATATGATCTGTGGCACCAGGTAATTCAGCTAATCAGTAAAGGAAATTGGTGTCTCCTTGTAAAAATGTGAGATATTTGGATTAACTCCAGTATAAAATACAAATTTTACAGTTAAAAAAAAAAGTTGCTAAAGTAACAATTGATTGGTAGAGATGGTGCCCAGAGATCATTTCCACCACTCTCTCATTATTCTCAAACAACTTTTGTTTAATCCTATTGTTCTACCTCAGTCTGGCGGTTTCTGTCAGTCAGATTAGAGTGAGACTTCCTGGGATTCTTAAAAGATGTTTCAGAAAGATGTTCACAAGTGATGTTGTTTGTATGCTCATTCCCATAGCTTAGAGATGACAGTTTTAGATTGCTCCCTTATGCCTGCTGCGCCAATAATATATAATAAATCTGGAGATAAAAACAAGGAAACAGATTTAGAGTGTCAACAGCTGAAAAATGTCTTTGAGTTATATTCTTTTGCAAGAGAGATTTAAAAAAAAAAAGTGAAAAAGATGGAAAGATGGGCTCTCACATTTGAAAATGCCGTTTCTCAGAGGAGGGTGGATATTTAAATATTCATGTGAAGCTCTTGCCTACAGCTCTGTGTTCTTGTTCACCTTCGTCATTGGTCAGAAAAGGTCAAAAATTTCTGGTAAAAAATTCAGGTACGCATTGTCTACACATGACATCAATCGCTACAGCAAAGGGTAATTTTTTCTGTCTGTGTGAATATTGTTGACAGATTCTACTGAGAAAATTGCAAGAACGAATACTTTTTCCCAGTGTTCTATAACTAGATATAACTGATTCACTAATAAAAGCAGAACATTAAGAGTTCAGTGTTCCCTTCAGGTTTACCTAGTAGGTGTTATTCAAATCATGAAGATAATTCCATTGAGACAGAGGCGACAAGGAAGGTAAGCTCCTGTTTTCTTTTGTATTTAATTACCTTTATTGTCCTGTGGTGGGTTGAGCCTGGCTGGATGCCAGGTGCCTACCAAAACCACTCTATCACTCCCTTCCTCAGCTGGACAGGGGAGAGAAAATGCAATGAAAGGCTTGTGAGCTGAGATAAGGACAGGGAGATACTTGGCAATTACTATCAGAGGCAAACCAGACTTAACTTGGGGGAAATTAATCTTATTTATTACCAATCAAATCAGAGTAGGGTAATGAGAAATAAACCAAAATCTTAAAATACCTTCCTCCCACCCCTCTCTTCTTCCGAGGATCAACTTCACTCCCAATTTCATTACCTTCTCCCCCTGCCAGCAGGGCAGGGGAATGGTGGTCGCAATCAATTCATCACATGTTATCTCTTCCACTCCTTCCTCCTCTGAGATAGAATTGCCCACACTCTTCCCCTGCTCCAGCGTGGGGTCCCTCCCACAGGATACAGTCCTCCATGAACTTCTTCAATAGGAGACCCTCCCACAGGCTGCAGCTCTTCATGAACTGCTCCAGCTCAAGTCTCTTCTGTGGGGCGCAGGCTTTCAGGAGCAGGCTGCTCCAGTGTGAGTCTGCCACGGGGTCGCAAGTCCTGCCAGGAGACCTATGCTGGTGTGGGTATCCCCCTGCTCTGGTGTGTTGTCTTCCACAGGCTGCAGGCGGATAGCTGTTTTACTGTGGACTGCATGGGCACAGCCTGCCTCACCAAGGGCTGCACCATGGGCTGCAGGGAAATCTCTGCTTCCAGTGCCTGGAGCTCCTACTCCTCACCCTCTGCACTGACCTTGTGGTCTGCACACTTGTTTCTCTCACATGTTCTCATCATGCCTCTCTCCATCTGCAATTGCTCCTGCACAGTATCTTTTTCTCTTCTTAAACATGTTATCCCAGAGGTGCTGCCACCATTGCTGATAGGCTCAGCCTTGGTCAGCTGCAGGTCTGTCTTGGAGCCAGCTGGCATTAGCTCTATGAGACATGGGGGTTGCTCATAGCAACTTCTCACAGAAGTCACCTCAGTAGCCCCAGCTACTGAGATAAAAAAAAATATAAAATATCTCTCTTTACATAAATAAAGAATATATAATAGACTACATAGAGTGATATGCATAAATTATAATACTGTAATATGAATTATATTTAAATAGTATATATTTACACATGTTATAAAAGTATAATGTTATATATGCATTCAATATTATTAAAAAGTAACAAGAATTATGTGCTCTAACTCTCTTCTTACAGATAGTACTCAAAGAAGGTGATTGTAATGCGTCTCTCTGGACTCCATAAGCAATGTGATATCAACATCTGTGTACCAGAGCTTTTGGAAAAGCAGCTCCCCAGCCCATCAACATGGCAGTAAAGGATCTGTGATAATAGCTGTGATAGCTTGCAGGGTGTCAGGCATATTATGTATGTGTCACATCACTGCAAGCCAGAGTGTTCTTGACTGGTGGTGCTGCAGAAGGGCAGGCTGGTTCTGCGTCACTTGGTTTCACAGACAAGATAACATTGGTGGAATGTTCTGGGGAGAAAGGCACTGTTAAACACACTCAAATTTAGGGACTGGCTCTTTCCAAGAGATGGGAGAACTCAATATCATACAGTCACAATGAAACTCTTCTGAACTCAACTACCATAAAGATAAGAGCATATATTTGCTAAGCTGAAATAGGTTGAAGAGCAAACAAAGCATTCAAAGACATAAGCATGGCAAAAGGAAACAAACAAATGTTTCAATTAGCATTTAAATTAGGTTTAAATTTTTCATTTACCCTTTGTGGCTCAGCTTTTAGGCCACAGTATAGCTCCTAAAGGAGAATCTTGGTTGTCGCATCCTCATATGAAACACTAATGGTTCATTTTCTGGTATACCATAGGTTTCTTTTGGGATTTGCTCAGATTCAGGGCTTTTTCCTCTTCCCCACTGAGTGTTTTCTGATCAAGCAGCAGGCAAAACTGCACCTAGAGTGGAGGCAGTATTTGATGATTACATGAAACATCACATGAAACTGCACCTTTATTCCTCTGAAACAGTCAATGTGAAAGGAGTTTATGACCTGCCTGCTACTCAGCCTACAGCTTGGAAAATGATTATATTGCTGGTCATAGCCCTATTAAAGCTCTAGATACCTGGATGAACTAAAGTGCAAGTTTACTGATCCCTAAAAAAGGCAATATTTCTCTTTCTTTTATTTTCAAGTCATCCAGCTCTCCCATGTACCCAGTGTGCTCTCAAAGCTTGTTAGAGCCAGTGCAATGTATTCATCAGTCTGCTCTATAAGATGGTTGAACTCACAGGCTGGCCAACCTTAACCTGTGAAAAATGGCTTTTCTTTTGCATTACCAAGTTGAGTTACATCAGAGAAGAGTCTTAAGAACATCAAAGGTTCCACTGGAATGAAGCAGAGAAAGAACTCACAGAGGCAGATGCTGCTTTTATCTGAAAGTAGTTGGGCATTGACTTATCGACACTAAGAGTCTTCTGATGTTTGAATCACAATGTGGTGCTTTCAAACAGCATAACAGGAACATCTAAGTAAACTGCCTCATGTTTTCTGAAACATTTGTTTTGTTGACCAAAATGGCTATTGAAATTCAACCTCAGTTTGCATATGGTTTCATCTGCCCCTGTATTTTGGAGCGAAAAAGAATCCAAAACCTCAAACTGTGAAACATTAAACATTTGCTCTCCTCTTCTCCCAGAGCTCCACACTATGTATTTTACACAATTTATTCAACATGTTTCTCTAGAAGTGTATCTTCCTGTCTGTACCATTTAAAATGCAACAGGATTCCCAGCAGCACAATGGACACTGCTTCTGATAGGCTTCGTGCTTTGATGATAGCTCAAGAGGATAGAATTGATATTGTCCTCCACTGGTACATTTATCATGGATTATCTTGATTTTATTTTGCATACATTGAAATGTCAACTAGTTTAACTTTCCTAAAGAGACTGCATGAATGTCAGATGCGCAACCAAGAAGAAAGACCGTATGAGTTCAATAGACTGCAGCTGTCTAAAATGAGTAGGGGATCTAGGAATCTAGGGGTTGTCTAGTGTGCAGCATAAAGTACAGAGCATGGGGCAGGGGGATAAGCAAGTCAACTAAAGTGCACAGAAAATGTTAAACCACTCCTTTGTTCCCCTTTTGAGGGATTCTCATTTGACTCATGAATTAAAAACTTCACTGGATATCCAGCAGTGTCTGTAAAACTTTGCAGGTGGTTGAAATGTTTTTGCTCACTAAAGCAAGTCGCATTCTAAATGTAAAGACAAACTCCTTGCTTGGTAGAAAGATTTAACACTTTGGCAGCTCTTTAGCCTTTCAGAGTCCTGCAAAAACATTAACACAGGAGTGTTGACTCCTGTGAAGCAGGCAAATATTATTATCCTCCTTTTATATATGGGCAACTTGTGAGACAGAGGCTGCAGCTTGCCTAGGCCCAAGACCACACAGCAAGCTGGTGGAAAAGCCAGCACTAGGATTCAAGCATTCCTGGATCCCAGCCTGGTGCACAATCCACTAGACAGCCTGTCTGCAGCCCCTTGCTATTGCTGTGTGAAGCCACCCAGTTTTTGCCTTATGACTGTAAAAATTATGCTTTTTGCAAGTGTTTACGGGATTGCTCCAGGGCAAAGCTTCACTGTTGCTGCTGGAAAATACAGATTACTCTAGCAAAAATGTGGGGGAAGGGAAACATTCTGGAATAAACCTGCCTTACAACCAGACGTTAAGCAAATAATATAAAATATATGTTCCAGTCAAAACTGTTCTTTAGTTTTACTGACTCCAGAAGAAACCATGAGGGTCATTTTATTGTTGTCACCTGTAAGCAGAGATTTTCACATTACACTACAAAGTAATGAAATCACATAGTCTCAACTCACATAGAAGTTCAGCTAAGGAAACTGAGGAAGTAAATAGTTTGCAATTGATGAAAAGCTTTGTGGCTGCCTCTGCAAAATGCAGCTGCAACCTGAGGAACACGGACAAACCAGACCTTCATGTGAGAGAGAAGGAACTGCATAGCTCCTTTACAGCAACACTGCCATGTGACTAGAAGGCATCTATACCTGTGCTGTAGGTATGGCTATAGAAAACACTGGAGCCTCCTTATCTTTCCCAGTAAATTCGTATCTGTGTTTAGCAGAAATGCTACAGGCATGGAAACATTACAGAAGAAGGAAGAAATGCATTGATAGGGAAAGTTTGGCACATGCAATTTTTGGAAGTGAAATTTGGCTACCAGAGCATGAAGGAGCATTTCAATGAAGGAGGTGGTGGAGCTTCAGTTATAGGAGAGGGCTCCCTGCTGGTGGGCTATCCAGGACCCTCTAAAAACTATGTTAGGACACGATTTTTGCAGCAGGTCAGGAGGTAATGCTGCTTTATGGTTATTTAATATTGATTCTGTTGCCACTTTCGGCTTTACAATAATGGTTCTCTGTAATTCAGTTCTGGTAGACCCTGAGAAATAATGACAGGCATCATTGCAAATTCTGTATCTGGCCAACTCCACACAATGTGTTAATCCAGTTTTGAGAGACCAGCCTTTTCAAATTAGAAACATTTCTTGCTACAGCCCTAGTCTCACAGGCAATTACTGCCAGGGCCAGCATAGGAAAGAAAGTAAATGGAGAAAGGCTGCTTGGGACATGAGAAGCAGATAAACAGTATCCAGAATGAAGAAAACCACAATTCTTCATAGAGCTAGGGAGAAAAGTAAGACCCTCCATGCAGCCTGTAATTCTTTTTTGGAGCATTTCCATGGGCAGATTCCTTCCAACTCTCCTTCAAAAAGGTTTAATAAACAGTGCTTCATTATGTTGGCATCCTACCTCCAGATGATACAGATAGTGCCATATAGCCTGAAGTGTGATATTAAACACCTAGATCTGAATTCCTGCCCCAGTAATATTCTGTAAACTTTGCTGAACTTGCTATTCGCTTTTCATCCTAGTCTGCCCTCCTCTTTCTTCATTCTGTTGCATCTTATTTTCTAACAGACTACATTGGCTCTTATTCTACACCATGGTTGCATCTACACAAGAAAATTATGTAAAGCTAAGGCACTGGCCTGTGACTATTCATACCATATAAGTGTTGGAGTTCTCTCTTGCACATCTGTAACCTCTGAGCACTATACCAGTCACTTCTAGGCATGGTTCGGGGGATCACGTCAGGCAGTAGGAGCTATGAGGGAAGAGGGGACATGTTTAACTGATGCTCCAGCCACAGCACTCACACTTGGGCACAGACAACAGGCTCTGGTCTGTTTTATTTTTTGATGTAAGTAATATGCGTGACTGATATTTTTCCTACTTTCTTTGTTCTTTCATCAGTCTCAAAGAAGAAAAGCAGAACTCAGCAAAGGCTTTGCTTCAATAAGGTTATTGTAAGTTTGTGTCCAGGGTTATTTTGGATTTTTATTGTTTTGTTTTAATATAAAGCATTTACTGCTGATATGCCTTTATAAGTTAGGGGACTTGAAAGATTTAGGCTATGCAAAACAGAAGGTAATGCACTCTGTATTACCTGTAAGATGCCTGCAGGAGTTAATTTCAGAGCTTTGGGCCAATCCTGAGAAAGGTACAGTTCCTGCATAATTTAGCGTAATGCTTTGGTAGAGAGACCTCCTGTCCTTGAGAAATGAAGGCATTTCCCCTTGCTGATTGTACATTGCTCATTTTACTTGAGCAACAAAAATGTTGTTGAAGATGATGTAACCTTCTCAATAGGTTACAAAATCCTTTAAATAACTTATGTCTTCAAGGACAAGAAGAAGCTTGAGGATCAGGGCTGAAATGCTATACCCCTTAGGAATGACTGGTCTTTTCATTTAATATCTAAACGTACTCTCAGGAGTGTTATTCAAATTTTGCATTAACTGCCGATACTGAGTCAGAGAAAGATCACAAAGCTTTCTAAAAATAATACTAATAGACTTCAAATACCACATGTGGGGATGACAATTCCTTCAGGGGTCAGGAGAGGAAGGGTGGCTGGATCTGGAGTCAAACTGGAAGTTGACAGTCTAATGTAACGAGGGAGTGAGGCCATTATTGTTATGATCGCACAGACGTGGTGTTCTGAGAGCAGTAGCCAACATCCACGGACTTCCATGATGTCTGGTTACCAAGAAAAAGAAATAAATGTATGAGCATTACAGACATCAGGCTCCTCCTATTCATGAAGTCCCTGATATAGATAATAAAAAAATATATTCCACATCTCTGAGCCATCATATCCCTGTTCTCCAACAGGCTGTGAATATTTGATTTTTATGCATTTCCAATTGATATGAATAGCAGTCAGAGATAAAGAAAGGAAACTCAAATCATCCATTGTTCCTTTTCCAGCATGGCCATACTTCAAACAATCAGGAGCTCAGACTATGTTTATGAGCCCTATTTGAAAACCCTTATTCTGCTGCAAAAGGATAGATTTCACTAAATGCCACATTCAAACAAAGATCTCTCTGACAATTTATCTGGAAAGGGGTAACGGCATTTGCAGGCACAAACAACACACAGAGGCATTTAAGAAAGTAATTTTTTTTCAAGCCATACGTACATTGCTGACTTCTCATAGAGGTTAGAACTTTATAAGATTCAGAATCAAAAACTGATGTGACCTACATAAAAGAATCACTCTGATTTCTTAATTAAACCAAGCTGTAACTGCACACTCTGTTAACAGCCGCCAAAGAAATTATGCAATAAATCTTCTGACTGTCTTCCAAGAATGTGGAGAGGAAGGCAGTGATGAAGAAGACGGTGATGAGGAAGAACAATATGGGAAGGTTCCGTGCTATCCTATTCAACGTGCCCTTGCAGAGGGTCTAAGGCTTCCAGCACACAAGCCAAAGAACTGAAATGATCACATCTGTAGCACTAGGTAGGGGGAAGAGATAAAATGTTTTAACAGCTTCTTTTTTTTTCTCCTTTACCTAGTTTGCTTCAGGTTCTGATTTCTTTCTGAAGGGGTGGGCTCAATGCCTGCCAGGAGCCCAGCAGGGCATGTTTACTCTGAGGCACACAGAGATGTTTCCCTTTCTTCTCAAGTGATTCTTTTTTAAGGAGGGAGGGTGGGGAATTCTCTCAAGAAAGGTTCTCGTAAAACTAACACACCTTACAAAAATGTGTTAATTTGAAGGTTCTTTTTCTGTCTTATGAAAAGTCTGTACGAAAAATAAACCAAGGAAAACCACATCACACATTACTGCTGCATAGCTGTCTTTTCTGTCTACTGGACCAGCCTTTGCGAAATGCTTGTCATCTACAGTGTCTCAGGCAAGGACTGTAACCGCATTGTGGATTTCCTGTGATTTCAGCCTTTGCTTGCTCTCCACCAGAACAGCTGTATCACTGCCAGCCTCTAGCAGAGCCAGATAAAGCCGCTCGGAGCTGTGATTTGCACCAGTACAGCTTAATCCAGTTCTATGTAAATTTCTATTATTAAAACTGGTTTACTCAATATACACCAGATGCAGCTGCGCTTATGGTAAATTTACTGAATGGACAAAATCTCCCATTCCAAAATCTAAAATACTGAGTGTGGCTCGTTAGAGATAATAAGCCATGCCAAAGCCCCTGACAATGTTTCTATTTTCTTGTCCATAAATAGAGTTTCACTCTAATATTTGAGACTTTTCATGCCAGTGGATATACACACAGCATACAGGGAGCAAATATGTTCAAGTCATGGATGATAAATGAACAGTGTGACAAGAACAATATCCTTCATTCCTTCCCCCAGCCTTCTCACATGCCCAGTGTTCACACACATGGAAGAACAAAAATACCTTTAAAAGACAAAAATAAGGTGGTCAGCTTAATGCAGTTACCCAAGACAGCATGTTAGGAGTAAAACAAACAAACAAAACAAAACCCAACAACAAGGAAACCTTACCGACAGGAAGATTTATTAGTTGGGTGGTGATTCCACTGTAATTTTGTCTTGTTGCTTTGAGACAGCAGATCTACATGTTCATGTGTGGTCCCAGCATTCAGGGTGTGGTCACATCTTGAGCTCTGGGAAGGGGTTTTGGAACAGTCCTGCTAATTTTGTTAAGCAGTCAGTGTTTCATCCCACAGGAAATATTATGAACTCCTGGTATTTACAGCTCTCCGTGTCTGCCAGTCCTCACTGCAGTCATCAGCACAGAACAATTTTGTTTGCAATGCCCTACTTGTCAGAGATGAAGTCAGATCTTTTCCTCGTTCATTGAATGATAGGTCTCTGATGACAAGTTTTTTTTCCCCGTCTGTCTCCAGTTGGGAGTATGGAGAGAAATCTCTTCTCTTTATTCCCTGGTGACACTTCAAGTCTAAACTATCTTTAGAAAATGTGTTTTGGTTTAGTCATCTGCTTATAGAGACCCATTTGCTTGACTTTATTGGATGGAATTTGAGAAATAGCAATCCAAGTAAACTCGTGACTTGCTTCTTGGAGGTTGCTACCAAAAGGGCAGAAGGAACAAAAGGTACACCAGTTATTTGATAGCTACACCAACTTTCTCACTTCCACATGCTCTAAAAACTGTTGCCTTTGATCTAAAAAGCTCTTAGATGCTGCCAGCCAGGACTTCAGAGAGGTGTCCATTCATTCCATGAACTGAAGCAGCTCAGAGTGGTAGACTCTAATCACCTGGGGCGTTAGTCTGGCCTTCACTTCCCTAGGTGCTCTGTAACAGACCCAGTTTGTTCCTTGTAGTCTAAGTCAGCATGCCAGACTTAAATCCATGCGGGTGGCTCAAAGGGCAGTCTTATCCCTGTTGCTATCTCTGCTGTCCCTTCTCCTTCTTCTAGCCAAATTGTTCCTGGGAAAATCACTATTAAAACAACTCTCATCTGAAAACGGAGACTCACAGTTCCTAGTGTGCTCATACAGGAAGAGGTGGGGCTGCTTTTTTAAATGGTAACATTTCCAGGAGTTAGAATCATGGAATCATGGAAGTTGTGAGTGGCCTCAAGAGGTCCTGTGGTATAAGCCCCTGAGCAATGCCACCTGTAACCAGCTGCTGCTTTGACTTTGAATTACTGTCAGCTACTGCTTGAACCCCAAAACCAGTCAGATTTCATTTGCCTTGTAATCCACCCATAGGTCCTATTTCCCGAATTTGGCCACAAAGATACTATGGCAAACTTTGTCACAAACTTGGCTTATGTCAATGTAAATTATAAGTCAGTCACAGAGCTGCGCCTTTAAGCTGCAGCTTAAGGAATGCCTTAAGTTAATACAAGCTATCACTGACACTGTAAGGTGTTGCCTCCTCTCCCAGAACCACGTGGCCACTATAAATCTGTGCGGTGAGAATCAAAACAGGGAAACTGCTGTGGCTGGCAATGAATAAAAGAGTAAATATCTACCATATCATTTCCTGATTTGATTCCTTGTGAAGCTGCAGAAATGTTTGTGCTAGAACAAAAGATAGAAAAGCACAGAGAAGGGCTAAGAACTTAATGGAGGTGAAACTGCTTCGGCACACAGCGGTATTAGTGCAAGCTGAATTTAGTGTCTGTCCAGTTGTAGACTGAAGTACTGCGCCAGGGTCACAAATTTCAGCCAGTTACTTGTTTGCTCTAAATAATAGTGATAGCTTTGTTACACATGTTTACATTTCTAAATTGTGTGCCTTAGTTTACTAACAGGGGAGCTCTAATGAATCAAAGGCATAGAAAATCAAATAACCTCAGTGACACTGCTGCAGTCAGTTATGCTCATCTTGCATCAGTAGTAGCAACCAAAGAACCAAAGGCCTTTTTCAGCAATCTGTAAAGTGGTTTTCATGTCAGCTATCACCAATTAATGTGCGCTTGCAGCCCAGAAAACCAACCGTATGCTGGGCTGCATCAAAAGGAGCATGACCAGCAGGTCAAAGGAGGTGATCCTGCCCCTCTACTCTGCTCTCCTGAGACCTCACTTGAAGTATTGTGTGCAGTTCTGATGTCCTCAACATCAAAAGGACATGGAACTGTTGGAACAAGTGCAGAGGAGTCCACGAGGATGATGAGGGGACTGGAGCACCTCTCGTCTGAAGATAGGCTGAGCAAGTTGGGGCTGTTCCGCCTGGATAAGAGAAGGCTGCGTGGAGACCTTATAGCAGCCTTCCAATATCTGAAGGGGTCCTATAGGGATGCTGGGGAGGGACTCTTCATGAGGGACTGTAGGGATAGGATAAGGGGTAATGGGTTCAAACTTAAACAGGGGAAATTTAGATTGGATATGAGGAAGAAATTCTTTACTGTGAGTGTGGTGAGGCAGTGGAATGGGTTGTCCAGGGAAGTTGCGAATACTCCATGGCTGGCAGTGTTCAAGGCCAGGTTGGACAGAGCCTTGTGTGGCATGGTTTAGTGGGAGGTGTCCCTGCCCCTGGCAGGGGGGTTGGAACTAGATGATCTTAAGATCCTTTCCAACCCTAACTATTCTATGATTCTATAATTAGCTCCTTGCCAACTTTGCAGCAGCTACCAGGTCTTTTCCACCTGACAGAGGCCAGCATGAGGACTAAGTACATGGGATACATTCTCAGTTCTTCATCAGCCAAACCTACATGAGGCCATGCGCAGGTGAGCTCCCCTCAGAGACTGCCTGGAGTACCCTCTGTCTCTAGTCCTCCTTCAGCTCTTTGTAAGGCAGCCAAACATACATGACCTGTGTCAGGGAAAGACCTGTATGAGCACTATCTTTTCTTTCTGCTTTTCCAGAAAAGAAAAATGAAGTGTGTGCATGAAAAGAGAATCCTGGCAAGCCTTAGCCTGGTCTGAAACCTGGTTGTGGAGGGGAATCTGATGTAAATTAGCATGCAGATTTAGTGCAGTGGTAGTGACTGGCCCATACTTCTGTATGTACATACTGCTATCCTTAAAAATTCCAGAAATAACTTTTTTATTATTCCTTAAAAAAGGGGAAAATCACAGAAAATAATGATTACTTTTTTGCCAGCTGTATTCTTAACAAGCCTCTCTCTTCTCAATGATGCTGTGTGACTTCTTAAATTGAGTATTGAAAGGCAATGGAGAATATCCCCTATGTTATCTAGAAACCAATTGCTGTACTCCCTACCATACGAACCACTTTGCAGAGTCTCACGTCCGAATTCTCGAGTTGACTTTTGAGGACATTCTTAAGAATGATTTTATTCTTAAAGAAAATTAGTAAACACTTTCTTCGTTAAGCACGATTTAGATCCCATTCCACTTCAAATGGAATAATTTCCACTGGAATTAATGGTGCAGGACTGGTGTATAAAAGTGTTCACCACCCTTCCCACTGACTTTTATAGCAAAGTATTTTGGAAATATTCTCAATTTATTAATTTTGATTTCATTGCTACCTCATTCCTGACATTTTAATGAAAGAACATCATCAGTTAAAAAAATGTTATTTAATAGCTTAATAATATTGGTTCTGAATTTATCACAGGATTTACATCCTAATGTTTTTCAAAAAGATAGCTGCTTAACACACAAGGACAGAAATAAAAAACCTCCACTCCTTTACCCTGGTACTAAAGACCCCTTTATGTACTCTCACAGCCTAAACATGACCGTTCTATCTGAGCATCTCCCAACATGTGAACTCATGTAACATTCACAGTCTCTCACTTCTGTTTCTTTTCAGTCTGCAGAAGATATATAATCTTTTCTGTCTGAGAAATTTTGTGACCAAGAATGGATGAAGATGCAAATGTGAACCAATGTGAATAGTGTGCTGAAGAAAATGAAAGCAAAAGGATAGTATAAGATGTCACCCTATCATCTCAAAGTCAAAAGATTAGATCTTAAGTGACACACAAACTTCACATGGGGAATTATAGTCACAGGAAGAAAACAAAGCTTGAGATGTTGTACATGAGCTCTTGAAAATATTGATATCAGACTATGGTTTCCAGGTATGACCCTGAAGTACAATATGCAAGCCACAGCAGTCTGTACTTTGAGGAAGAGAATGTATTGTGTTTAGAACCTTAATTCCCATATGAAGTTTGATAATTGAATTTTCGAAAGGTAAACAAACTTAAACAAATGAGAGAATGCATTGCTTGGACTTGAGTGAGGGAAAAAGTAGTTTCAGATTAAAACTTATTATTTTAAATTTTCTCAGTTTCTTTCTGAATAGCTCCTTAGAATTTACTTTATGAAGGAAGAAGGCAGTAGGAGCTACGCTTTCCCTATAGACCTCCCTTTCACATCAGTGTCAAATAACAAGGTAGAGGCTGAAGCAGAGTCCAGCCTCAGCAGCAAGCAGCCAGGACTGTGATAGCCAAAACTGCCATGCATTTCATTGAAACAGGCAGGAAAATCTGTAACAGCATCTAGAGGTTGATTCACTTGCAACAAGTTTCTTTGTATACAGTCCTCCCCACTGTCATTATGAGAGGCTGTCCTGCACCTTGATCATTCATTGACTCTCTAAAAGACTCTTCATGCATACTTTTTATTATATAAACATCTAATTACCATAAGGAACTTGCTATGGTTTTGCTCCATGGAATTTGAGTTTTAATTTCCATAGATAAAGCATGGAAAATCATACAGAGCAAGTTAGGGTCTTAGTATAAGTTATTCAGTCCTCTTTAATAATAGAGGAATGTGCATTTCCAGGAGGCATTTCATCTCATATTTGTATATATTAGAATGAAAACAGTAAAATAGCTTCAGGAGTTTCTTCTCTTTCTCTTCCATGAGTCTCTCCCTGCCAAGGAAAAGTTTATATTGCTAATTTGAACTAAAAATGTAACAGCAGCCTAGATGCATGTATTGTCTTCAATAGCAGACAGCAAAAAAGCATGGGAAGATACTAATTTCTCCTCCTCTGCCTATAGTGTCATCCCTTCCCGTCAGCATCTGACAGCCAATGGTTCTGAGAATGCCTGAGTCATGGGCAGTATCTGGATCATCCTTCCCAGTAAGCTTGGAAACCTATCCTGAATGTTTGCCCAACTCCTTCTTGAGCCCATGTTAATACACAGTTCATAAATCATAACCTGTGACACTGAGTTCCACCAATTAATTATACCTTGTGCTCTTTAAACACAACAGAGATAACAACAACTAAGTTCAAACTAAGTGTGATCATCTTGTACTAAAGGAAGGTTTATTACATTAAAAAGTCCAATCATTTTATTTATTCCTATTTCAAAGTGTTACTGTGAAAAAAAGCCATGCTGGTAATAGATATGTAAAACCTGTCTTACACCAGGGAGAATCTGGTGACATCTATATGTTATAACCCTGTACCCCAGGACCTTGAGTGCCTGTGTTTGCATGTGCACACACACACGCACACACACACACACAGAGAGGGGAATTTTAATTCCATGAGTATGAAAGCACAAAAAATGGCCATAGCTGGTGCACAACTAAGACCAGTCTGTCTGAAGAAAAATCAAAGATAGATGATCAGGATGATGTTCTTTTCTGAGGTATGCATGGTATAATTTTACCTCCCCAGATACCAACTGAAGAGCTGTGTATGCAAGTATGCAGATATGCTGTCAGTGATCAGCATTTAGGCTTCAGTTTTGATTACTTGGAAAAATCTGCAGTCACTTATGTACTGTTTTTATAACCCATTGTACTCTGTTTGCATCGAAAAGGAAAACTGATAGCTAAAGCTGACTAAAGCAAACTGTAAAGTCTGCACTGCTATAGCCACCTTAATCATATCTGCACATTCCAAAGTCTCATTTCTGCAACGTGGAAGCTGGACCTTTGAGTGTTTAATAGTTTGCAACAACTAAAATAGTATGTTTCACAAAAATTGCTGTAGAATGATACAATTTTGTGATTTAAGTGTCCCTCTACAAAAAAAAACCAAACAAAAAATCCTGCAGCAGTAAGCTACCAAATCTGCATTCCTTAAAACAATGCCTGTGAACAGTTTAATTATTTTGTTCTTTCTTAAATCTTCTTGCCAAGAATCTTTACTGGATTAAGTATTCAACACCAAGAGATTAAAGATGTATATCCCTGTAGCTACCACTGCACGTATCTTCACATAATCACCAGGATTAGCTTTCTAAGGAAGTAGATCAAAGCTTTATTTTCTTGTGGGTACCTGACAATAAAGGCTAAGGATAAACCAAACTCTCATCACTTTTGCATCTATCCCTCCACTACCAGATCAAGACTAAATAAGAATGTGAATAAAGTCAGTGTAGAAAGCTGCAGTACTCCACAACAGCTATAATGATAGGAACAGAGTAGCGTAATAAAAAGGAACTAGAAGGATGCTGAGTTACATAAAATCTTTAAGGGTGCATAAAAGAAGGCAATTAAGAAACTGCAGAGCCTTTTCAAAGTAACTGAATAAATACTCAGAAGTAAATGCTACTTGTGTACAGGCCTCTGAAGCATGTGTCCATGAACTACAAAATCCTGTAATTCATTATTATTTGCACTTTGAAAACAAGGTTTTACAAAAACTACTTGTACCTGATAGAGAACAAAGTGCTTATTGTAAGTAACAGCACAGCAGCAGGGAACTCCATTATTAAATGCACGATAACCACGTAATAATTTAAGTTGGCACAATGCAAAAAAAAAAAGAGTGCATTATTTATTATTTTCCTGGACAGTTCTGGACAGTCATGGACCAATAAAAACACGTGAATTTTTGCATGAGATCATTAATTTCTGCAGTGCTCTATGAAAACAGATACTTTGTAGGAGGGACAGAAGCAAGGTATTCAGGGGAGACTCCAGATTTTTCCTCCTTCTGCCTGGCTTATCTGAAAGTAAGCCCTCAGTGACTTTGTGTTGTTAGAAGACTGGTAGGACTATAAAAGTTGTGCATGATACTTGCTTGGTTTCCAAAGTCTTAGCATAGATAAGGCAGATTTTATGGACAGTTAGCTAAGGAAGTATATGAACAGTCTGTCTTGCTTGTGGCCACTCTTGCACTTGAAGCCTACAGGTGTTTGGCGTGGTTCTGCTGTCTGTAGTTACCCTGTGGTAAAAACACCCCTTTTTGCCAGCAAAACCACTGAAAGTCGAGGCTTTTTGTGACTTTGACAAATCATTTAGTCATTCTGATCCTCATTTTGCCCACAAATACCTACCTCAGAGTGTTGTGAAGCTCAGTTAATGGTTATAAAGCTTCTTGAGGTCCCTGAAGCACAACAGCTGTAGAAAATATTCTAGTATTTCCTTTTGCCAGGAAGTATCCATTTAAAATTTAGTATTTTTGGTAAGTACATAATCCATAATGCATTCATGTTGTGCAAATCCTGATGAAAATAATTCGTAACCTATAAACTGAGGACTAGTTTTGTTATTCCATCACGTCATTTTCTTTTCCCACGTTAGCTTTCATCCTAAAAGTCTGTGAACAGTACCAAAATACATGATTCTTTTTAGAGACTATAACATTCTCAGCTTGTGAGCAAATACATGCACACACAAATGGCATGTGTGCACACACACTTCCTCTTGTATTTAAACATTTTTTTCATAAGATATGTAATAAAAATAATTAAGAAAAATTAAAATACGTATTTAATTGGAAGTAATTTCTTCTTTAAAATTGTGTTTAAAAACTCTATAAAATCTGCAGCAATGTATATTTAAAATCATATCCTGCTTTTAAGAACAGGCTAAGCTCCTGAATCATTTTTTCCTACATTTGCAGGCATGTTATTCTGAATTTAATTAAAATATAGTACCACCAAAGGTGCAGAAACAACATATTGTTCACTGGTTCTTTAATAGCACTTCGAATTCTAATATACGTATTTCATTGATAGACTGGGTATAAAGATTGGTATTTGCTTAATACTCTTTTGCCTTCAGCAGACCAAGCCATTTTATTTTGTCTTTGACTCTAAAGAGAGTCATTTCTAACATTCTTTTATCCTCAATTCTGTCTTAGGATGCAGCTCATTTATTAAATAAACTTGTTCTTATCATTATTACTGAGCTAAATGTGGGTTTTTTTTCTCTTCTTGTTCCTGTGCTTCAATCCAGATGATGGTGTGTAGCCCTTGTATGAACCTTCCCATTTTTCAGGCTTGCCTCTGAATCTCCCTGTCCCAGAAAGGACAAGTTGGACATTCTCAGCACAATATCAAAGGTTTTTTCCCAGCTCTCCAATGCCACATGTGGGGTACAGGGGGCCTCAGGACAGGACTGTGGGGCTGCACTGTATCCAGAAACATCCCTCTGTTTTCAGCTTTGTGCTGTGCCCTCCTCAGGTGGGGTGTGGGGGGCAGCATGGGATGTCACAGGGGTCTGCTCAGGTGCAGGGTGCCCATCCATGAGTAGTGTCTTCAGCACTAGCAATGCTTTAAAGACCTGTGTCGGGTTTCTTTCCTGGAGCCTTTGTCTGACTTCCTTCAGCACCTGAGGTGTCCTTGGGAGATGCTCAGATGAAAAAGTAAGGCCGAGGAGGATCTCCAGTCATTCAGCACTTTATGTGTGCCAGATGTCACACATCCAGTATTCCTCCTTTCTGACCTTGTAGGTTTCTTTTCAGGGATGATTTTCTACCTATATATATATAATATATATATTGAAAAGCATTGCTAGAATATAGTATTAAAGAAAGAAATGAGAAGGTATTATGTGGTGGATGTTCCCTCTGAAACTGGTGACCTGCATGCAGCAGCATACAAAACTCAGATAGGAGAATTCAAAGCACAGTTAGGGCTTCCTTTTAAGCTACTGTTAGATATCTGGATGCCATTTTTGAATGAACATTTTTTTAAGTGCCACCTACAATGCCTGGACATCTTAATTGGATGCTGTATGTTAGTTTGGTGTTGGAAGTAGTAAGGTGAAAATCTCAGACCTCTCTAAACTGCATCTCTTCAAGGCTATAAAGACAAGCTATAAAAGAAGCCTAGCTAAAACAGAATATATCCAGTACATTTAATCTGTTTCTGTCCTGAAGAAAAATTGCCCTTCAGAAACACTATTATATAAAAAAATTGTTAAGTGCCTTATGCAGTGCTTATTTTTTTTGCTTGTTCTTGTGAAGGATTAAGCCTTCGTGATTGGAATTGCTGAAACTAGCTTGTATAGGTAGAGTTTTTTGTTGTAAATTAAAATATTTTTGTCAAGTAAGTAAAATGCTGCTGCTTTTTATGTTTACAGTTGAAAGATTGCAATACTTTCAAAATAACTGTGATATAAAAGTCAAATGTAATTTTTACTTTGTTTCAATTATAAAAGCAATACATTTATTTCTTAGCAAGTAAAAGGTCCATTAAACACCATATAGAGTTTGATACCTAATCAGAATTGTATAGCCAAGTAACAATAGCAAAATGTGGAGATGGCAAATTTGTTTTTCTTATTTGCTTGCATCGTTTCAAATCATGTTGTGCATCATTTTGTATTATTTCCAATTTCTGCTTTTATTTGTTTGGACACAGAAATCAACAGTCTCACATTCTAAAATTCTAACTATGCCTTTCCTAAATTAATAATGAAAATCATTACCATAATAAAATGAAAGCTTAATTTATTTTTATGCCCTGACAAACTTAATAGTAGGAAGTATTTTTAGGTTCATTAGATTTTTCTGAATGGCATGAATGAATGTGAGTGAAAGAGATGGAGAAACAAATACAAAGAAGAGTAATGTACAGAAAACTACTACTGAGATCTTAAGCCTGACTGCTGCTGCTGGCTGTGGCACAAATTTTATCTTACAATTACTCATCAAAAGTTAACAAACTTATAACAGTTAACTTTCTGGAAGGTGATTATAGAAGTTCCTCAGAGTAAGAGTGGAATATTATTATGTGAGTGGATTTCTTATCTTCATGAGATCACATAAATTCATACTAAAAAGCAGACTCTTATGATCCACTGGGACTCTGTCATCTAGAGAGGCTGACACAAGCGATGAGCTGTTAGTCAAAAGTATTTCTTGATGAATATTATTACCCAGTGATGACTCTACCACTATCAAAATCAAGATTAGACTCTTGGAATTCATTGTATCTAAAACCAGAAACCACCGTTACTGCAAAACCAGATGAAAATGAAAATAATTAACAGACTTTAATAGGCTTAGAGTTAAAACACTCCAAAGAGAGTGTATCATAACAGTTCTTGCTCCTCAGTATTGTTCCCAGTCATGACAGATACCAGTCCAGATAAAGGAGATCACAGATCTCATTAATGAACTTCAATGCTAAATTAATCTTCACTTGTCCTCAAGAACATGAGCTACCTTGCTTGGTTTTTTTTTTTAATATCCTTGAGACCTTCTTGGAAAGAGGTTCTGGTGTAGTCATACTTAGCAGTAAGACCAGTTTGCACAGTGCAAACACAGTAATGTGTATTTTAGCATCTCTTGTGATACAAAAGAAACAAAAACCAGATGTATGAAGAACTGAGAAGATTTTCATCTTCATGGAAGAAGGAATGCAGAAAGCACTGCAATAGTTACACACAGGATTTGTAGAAATTCCTGTCTTGAATAAAATATAATAGGATGAACTGCTGAATTAGTTCCCCTGAGTTTCTCCTCATTTTCTTGCCAGCTACTGCCCCTTGTCATTCCTATGCTACTTCATGTATTTCCAACTGACTTTTGATGCTAAGAAGCATATGAAAAGAGGAAGACATGCTAGCACCATGAGATTATCTGGGTCTTTATGAATGCAACAAGATGCACAACATACCAACAGCAACAAATACTACAGTCTGAAAATGGGATCTGCTGTCTGAAATTGATCTTTTCTTTTATTACCCGTGCTCATTTCATATGAGGTGTACAGATAATCCATTTTTAACATGTAGCACATCAGAAGTTCCTATATTGCTTTCATATTGCTTGTTCATGCCAATAAAATGTCAGCTTAGGCAATTTGGGTCTGATCTTCAAAGACTTTTGAGTATTTGCAACCTATATTGATTCCAGCTGGACTCCTAGGTGTCCACCACTCTTCCTGCAGCTCCATCATGCTTGCAACAACGGGAGTTCTAATGTAGTCAAGATGTTTGTCTTTTTATCACTAGTGTTTACTATACAGCAGTAAATCTATACAGTGCAGTAGAGCAGCTGCCAAGTGGTTTTGCATGCTCAGGCTGAAGTCACCACTAGCAAGAGCGGAGCTGCACTCATGTTAGTGCAACAGTGGGAAATCCTGTTAAAAGGCTCGTTGTAGACAAACTTCTCCATAGTGTACCTTTGCTCAATAGGTCATTCATGAGCACCCAGCCTCCCCTCCAGAGAGCAAGTAGAGTTGGGTTGTGAGCAGGAAGGGATGGAGACAAGACTGAGTTTCTCACTTCAGACCAGGCTGGGAGCTGGTTTACTGTTGTCATGGCTACAGGTTCCACATGCCTCCAGCCCCTGCTCTGTGAAAAGAATGATGCAGTGTCTAGCCTTACAGCTGAATATATAAACCAAATTAGTCTACCATGCCTCTACCTGTTTTGTGGCTCACAATGAAAGAAGTAATATATCATGCAATCAGTCTTGTAGCAGTTATATTCTGTAAACACTAAGTCATTACACCCAGGCTTTTTTATTTGCTCTTTGCAGTCCCTTCTCAGTATAATAAACTGAAAATTTCAATAAAAAAAGCTAATTCAGAAGAGTCCCTCTGTGACTTCTCAGAATTTCTGTGACATGTAAGTTAAAAAGTGCATTTCAAATCCCTTTTCACACTCCATTTTTGCATAATCCCACTCACTAAAAAAGGAGCAGAAAGCAGTGATGAATGTCTTTTCCAGAGCTCCAGTGCCAGGGTATTACTAGCATCAAACTATTCCTAATATAAGTAAAGAAGAGTTATATAGTCCTGCAGGAAACCCTTAACTTTTCCTGAATAGAGTAAAAGCCACATATGGTCCCATCTCTACTGAGATAAAGTAAACCCTTAATAGCATGAGGGCAAAGCAATGAAAGATGTCCTGTGATCCTGTTTTTCTCAATGTCAATTAGAAGAGGGGGAAGAAAAAAAAAGCTTTAAAAGTGCAGTCTTGATTGAAAGATAAATGTAGAAAAGGCAGAAAATGGATATCAGAATAAAAATGTGTAAATTTCAGCATCTCATGGTGTAGCCTGTACATCAAGAGTTTGGAATAGAAAGCAGTAACAGGAAAAACAACTGGCATGAGGAGTAGGGAAGGTGTAAATTGGCTTTAATTTCCACCTCCTTATACATTCTTTTTTTCCTAGTCTGTAAATTCCATCAGTTTTGATTCTCTATAGGCTTATTTAGACTATACATGTCAGTAAGTGGTGGTGTGTGGTCACATAGCTCATCATCATTTTACACTCTGTGTTTAGCAAAATGGGCCTTATCCTCTCTTGCCTCCAAAGTTCCATTAAAGCACTTTGATGATGTGGGCTGTAAATGACATCTATAGCCAAGGAAGTGTAAAAGGATCTCAGTGCTGATAAAGAACAGAAGAAAGTGTTTTACAGATCTGAAGTATTTCTTAAAAAATAAATAAAGACAGCTTTATTATCTACCAGGGAAGGAATAATGTAACGAGGCATAAATTGAACAGAGTCCCCCAAATTAAATTCACCTTGGCTACAACAAATTGAATGTTTTGACTCATTAATATATCACCAGTATTTTATGCTACACAAAGTCTCCCATGCTGATATTTTCTAATTTTTGCTGCTGTGGAAAGAACTGAAATTAAAGAAGTGCGTTCAAAATAATATACCTTCGTGTCGTAGAACTGTAAGTCTCATCAAGGCTGCTACATATACTGCAGTATCTCACTTGAAGAGTTTTAATGACTTGGACATTTCAGAAAACATCAAAATTGAAAAAGCAAAGCAAAACCCAAATAATGCTTTTTGCTGTAATTAGGCAGCTTTTTCAATTTCAAAATAGAAAATGTTTTTGCATTCTACATTTCTACTACCCAGATCTAAAACGGTACAAGAGGAAAAAAACTGATTTGGCTTTTTGTTCACTTTTTGAGAAGTTTGGATTACAGAAATCGTTTAAAATAAAATAGTCATTCTAGGAAGAATATTTAACCAGTAGCCTTAATGGTTAAGTGCAGCTGCAACATATTATCTTCTTTAAAGAGAGACACCAACAGTGCTGAAATATATTATAAACCCAGAGGCAAAATATCTGCTACTACCATGAGTTATGTTTATATGTGTGTTTGACTAGGTATGCATATTCTCTATATGGAATATATATATGACACCTTTTGCAGCAGTAGAAAGAAATATTGAGTGCACAGTTCCACATTTTGCTTGGAGAGACACATCAGTTCATATGTTCTTAACCAATGTTTTCTATATCATATAGGTTGGAACTGCATAGTACTTTCTGTACAGCCCCTAGAAGACAAGAAATATTGCGTGAATTTTAATCACTGAGTTGTTGGGGTTTTTTTTGTTTTGCTTTACTTAAATGACATGAAACTTTACCAAGACACATTTAATTATTTCAAAATGTAAAATCTTATTTACACAAAATGCATAATATTGGGGAAAGTGTTCAATAAATATGGGCAAAGACAGCCCATGGCACAAACTTCTATCTTTAAGAGGTATGAATTCTGACATTCTTGCCTTGGAGCAAAATGCTTTATAGGAAATGATTTAGACTCCTAAACAGGTAGTGAGCTTCCTGTTAAAGTTTCTCTTCTTTTATATATGTTTCATTGTTTTTTAAAAAACGTGTTATTGTTTTCCTATGCTGCCGGTGAAATGATAGTAACAAATTTAATAGCATACATTTGCCAGCTAAATTTCATATAAATAGGAGACTACAAAGCTAAGCAACCAGTGAGGGAAGCAGATTGTAAAAATATTCTCTTTTGGGGTTGCATAGCACAAATTTTTTATAATGCATGTCTTGTATGGGACAACATAATGTGAAAGCAGGGTGGCTGTCCAGTTTTTGACAGATTTAGTCTGTGTCCTAAAAAATAACTGAAACAAATTCTTTAAATTTCTTTATATTACCTAGATTTTCAGAGCTTTCATATGTGATGACATATTTTTCTTCTTTTTACCAAAGTAATTGAGGTGTGACATAAATACAGAAAAGAGAGGCATTTCTAAGAGAACCCATATATATAACTGCTAATAATGGTTTTCCTAGTCTGTAAGTTTTAAGAGCAGTTAAGACCTTTAGATCACATATTCCAACCTTTCATATTCACAGCATCCCATTCACAACCCATTTCACCCAGATAGCTCATGCTAAGTCCCACAAACTCAGCTAAACAAAAACATTTCAACTTCTGAAATCTTAAAGACTGTTCTCTCCCAGCAGCAAACAGGAAAAACTCAGGTTCCACCAGACCCTGACACTTCTGAGTAGCAAGGAGCTCATTAAGAGATGTTCCAATCATCTGAGCAAGATGAATTATAACCCATGTCAAGGAAAATTGCAAGCAAATAAACAACCTCTGTGCCTCAGTAACTACTTCAAGACAATGAAACAAGAACAAAACTCCACAGGCCAGTGTGGTCTGCAAAAAGAGAATGTATTTTTGATCTGAGACCTGAAAACCAGTTGAGGTCTGGCATATGGATGGACACCAACCATGACCAGCTAACTAAGACTCTTTGTACCTTCTCTAAATTTTAACCTGACCTGTCTTGTACAAGCCATCCATACACTGCAGCTTCACACTAAGATCTAGCCACACAAATGAGCTCAAAAATACATCAGTCACTCACAAAGGGAAATCAAAAATATTTGTTTCCTCTTGCATATAACTACCTGAATCTCTTAGGCATGTTGTGTTTGATCATAGTCACTACCATGAGTTTTCTGAGGGCAATGCAAAATGTAAGTTCACTTTTGACTCATAGAAGAATGGAAAGAAGAAGACAGTTCCCTGAAATGCAGAATCAGATGTCAAAGTCAAAAAAAAACCAACATTGTGACCACGTTACTCCTCTGTCTTCTCTGATTTTCTCACTCATAGATTTTCTTCCAGGAGTTTGACTTCTTATTCTTAAGAAAGAACTGCAATATTGTTATAACGATTACAAGCAATCTCGCATCTGCTACTTTTCTGTTGTGAGCTATTTTTACATTTAACTACTGCTATGAAAGCACCTTGTTAAACACTGTTTGCCTTATTCAAGCAAGTCTCTAGGATTTTTAACGTTTTTCGTGTTACTCAGTATCAAAGCCTTCCTCAGTATCACATGAATATGGGGGCTGTCTTCTATGAACAAAGACATTCACAGAAACTGAATTCTTTTTATCTTACATTATAAGCTTTATACTCTCAAGCTCATCTTCAGAACTGTTTAAAATTTTTAATACATCTGCATTCTTTTCAAGAATAGATGGCTGTCATGGGTTCAGCAGCAGCAGTCATTTTTCTCCTTCGTAGCTGGTGCAGAGCTGTGGTTTTGACTTTCAGCCTGGGAACAGCTCTGATAACACTGATGTTTTCAGTTACTGCTTAGTAATGTTTGGTCTGACCAAGGACTTTCTGAGTCTCATGTTCTGCCAGGGAGGAGGGGAAGCTGGGAGGAAGCAGAGACGGGGCACCTGACCCAAACTAGCCAAAGAGGTATTTCATACCACAGCACGTCATGCCCAGGATGTGAAAACTAAGAGCAGTTACCCAGAATGGGGGAGCACTGCTGGGTCGGGCTTGGTTTCGGGTGATGAGCGGTTGTATTCTCTTCCCTGGTATTTCCCTTGTCATTATTATTATTGGTGGTAGCAGTAGTGGGTTTGTGTTATACCTTAGTTACTGGAATGTTCTTATCTCAACCTGTGGGAGTTGCATTCTTTCAATTCTCCTTCCCATCACTCCAGGAGCAGGGGGAAGAAAGAGGGAGGAGTGAGTGAGTAAACTGTGTGAGTTATGGTTTAAACCACAACAATGGTAGTGCTGATGTGCTAATCTAGTATAGCAGTGCCACGTGTAAAAGTAATATTGCTTGTCTCCTTCCACCTGGTATCTTGGCTACCTCTTAAATAACTAAGATTCACATGTATTCTTTTTGCCATAGTCTTTAACTTATAATTCACTTACACTGAGAGAAATTAATTGCTCTGAACTCTCAGTTCTTAGGTGTTTCATTGCTTTTCAAGATAGGGTTTCCTGTTCTCTAATGCTCATTTTCATTCGTGGTTCCCAGCTACCCTGTCTTGCGTTTGGACACTGAGAAAAGTTTTTGGCTGAAGGACACCCTTTTAAGTTATACAAAATCCTCTGTAACAGTAACTTGCTCTCCCTCTTCATTATTTCTCCTCCTACAAACTTTTCTGCACCCACAAAGTTTGCCATGAAAAATATTATCATCTTCTTGCTAATAAAAGAAAGTGCTACATGGCCTTTACAGCAAAAGCTGATCCTTCCAAGACCTACTTATTGATCTCATTCAGCAAATCGCTTTTGTGGTAACCAGAGTTTCTATCCAATTGACTTCTTATTCTGCCTAAAATCATTCTAAAATCAATTATCTCAGCCAACATTTTACAAAAGCTTCTGTCTTCAAAGTTAACTTGGGATTTAAATGGGGAAAATACCCTGGCTGTTTACAATCTGAATCCCAATGTGTATCACCACCTATAGCCTGGAGTGATCTACACTCTGATTCTGAATCATATTTGTATAAATACAGCATAACTTCACAGACAATAGTGACAAGTATGAGATCAGAATTTGGCACAATGTACATAGGTCTTACTGTAACAATAAACTTTGCATAGAATCCAATCGACCTATATTAGGTGTCTAAATTTAGGTGCTGTCTCACCGAAAGAGTAGCTTTTGGTGTCTACTGTGGGGGAGTGTGTGTGATAAAGGCTGGTAAAATGACCTGGTCCAACCAACATAATTACCTAAGTTACCCAAAAAGTCAGCAGACATTTCTGAAAACACAAAGAGAGAAATCCAAGCAAAGAAATCTAGGTCTGTCCAGAGAAAATCCAGTCTGGCTAAGTGATACATTGGAATTTTCCAAGAAAAGCAGAAGGAAGAAACAGGAAAAATTAGCAGAGACCCCTATTTGGAGTCTAAACTGAATGCCTACTGCAAAATAGAATGGTAGAAGCACTACCCAACCACAGTGCAATGTGTACTCAAAATACCCCACTTACGGACATGGGAGGCTGCAGTTCTTTTCAGACTGTACCTACAGAATCTTGGACACCTCAAGGAGACAATCAGGCCATGGGATGCTGCTATTCAGGGTGACTCACAGCTACATTGAATCACAGAATATCCTGAGCTAAAAAGAACCCAAAAAGATCATTGAGTCCAACTCCTACCTCCACACAGGGCAACCTTAAAGTTAAAGCACTTATCCAAGAGCATTGCCTAAATGCTTCTTGAACTCTGACAGGCTTGAAAACATGAACATTTCCCTGTAGGAGCTTGTTACAGTGTTTGGCCACCTTCTTAGTGAAGAAACAAGTGAACTTGAAGTGAACCAAGAATAGCTAAGACTGTGAAAATCAGAGGGTGAACCTCAATCATTAAATTCAGCTTGGGTTCTTTCCCCACTTCTTTCTTTTACATGAGAATTGATAGGCACAGCTACAATCTAAGTAACCACTTGTCTAGGAGTAATAGTAATCCCTCAGGGTGTGAGTTAAAAACCCAACAGCCTATGCAGAACCTACAGCCTATCTCCTCTGTGAGCAGGCTAACTTCTGCAAGCATTTTGTTATTTATTGCTAGTAACACAGTTGAATTAAGAAGTGATGGGCAAATGGACTAGATTTCTTTCCGGACTTTAGTTGCATTGAATCTGTGATAAGTTAAGGGATTTAATATATTTTAGCTCTGAAATCACATTTGACTCAAAATCAAGAGAATTATCTACAGTGTTTTATACATAGTCCACTCCTCCACAGACAGATTATGTTAGTGCCATAAGCGTCATACCATCTAAGCCATCTCTGGTAATTAAGGTTCTGTACAGCTATAACTTGCTAGGCCTACATTGGTTCACACTTACCTACATTTGGTATGACTGTCACCCTAAATTTTTCACTGCTCAGGCTTACATCCTTAGTTGTTCTTTTTTAACTGTGTACAAAAACCAAATATTATAGCTAAAAACTATGAAAAAAATCTGTTTGCCTAGAGTTTAAAATACAAGCATGAAGGTTCTTCAGTACCACAGCAAATATAAAATTATTAAACCACTGTGTTATAAGAAAATTATGAAACATTTAGAGCTATTAAATCACACACTTTTTTCCCTGCATAAAATGAATCAACACACAGAAGGCAAATGATATGTTTTTGTGACCAATACACAAAAAATTGTGTGGCAAAAAGCTCACACTTTTTCCAGTATAATCCAGTCTTCATGTGGACTTGATATTAGACAGTACAGAAATATATAAACAGATATTTAAGCCTTGAGATTCAGAAATAGAATGGGAACTATAATGAGGGAAAGGAAGGCAAACCCATTAAGTTTATTCCGGATACCTATGCCACATTGTACCTGAATTTCACAGTTAAGATTATTATCTCAAATATTCTGAAGACACATTCCTGGATCCTGAAGATCCTCACACTTTTCATAGGTTATTTTTCAAAAACCATCATCTGGATTTGCCATTTTAAGATCCTTTTTGTGGTAGTAGAGAAAAATTCCTGTTAACTTATGCTAAAATTTATTTCATATGTTGCCTATACTGTTTGGTTTTGCTTATTTTAGAAATATTTATGTATGTTTCATCTTTTCAAAAAGGGAATGTGAAGAGTTGATGAGTGCGCTTTGAACCCAACTGTCTCTTGGTAGAATGAAATATGTTGCCTGGGTTTCCTGGGAATGCACCACAGGAACAGATGAAGATAATGCAGTTGCATATTATGTGATAATGATTATTCTGACTGATATATTCACCCCAAGGTATACTTGAGCATCTGTTGTTTATTTAGGTAGGACTTGTCATTCTTATTTTTAAGGTATATAAGTGGGTAAACATATTTACCCTCAAAGACTATCAAATTGAGAAAAAGGTAACAAGAGTCACATAGGATTATGTTTCAGTGATGATATGAAGCATGAATCCAAATGGGAGATGTACTTTAATTCTAAAACTGTTCATTTCCTTCAGACATTAGGGTCTATATTTGAGAAAGGTGTTCGTTTGTCTTGAATTGCCTTTACAAAGCAACAAACCCACATTAAGAGCAAGTATTGTGGCTGCAAAGCCTTACTCCAGTACTGTATATATTTAGGAATAAGGTTGAAAAATCACTAGTAAAATACAGTAGAGTATGGGGTAGTACCCTCTCTGTCATATGAAGCCTTAAAATCTGATTTTGATGATTGTCTAAGACATAGTACCTCAAAAAGAAATTATATGCTTGTATGAAGCAAATTACATGGTGGAAGTTTTGTTCTGAGTTATACAGAAACTCAGACCATGTGACATTAAAGTCCTTTTTTAATCTGAAAGTATAGGATGTCTGAATCATTTTTGAGCACAAGCCTACCTACTATACTAAACATAAATACAAAAATGGTAGGCTGAAGAAGAAATATACATGACAGTAGTAACAGTTTCCTCTTATTCTGTGAATGACTAAAATGTAAACGTTTTATTACGTAAGCATTACATTATCATAGAATCATAGATTCATAACATAGTCAGGGTGGGAAGGACCTTAAGATTATCTAGTTCCAATCCCCCTGACATGGGCAAGGGCACCTCATACTAAATCATGCCGCCCAAGGCTCTGACCATCCTGGCCTGAACACCGCCAGCCATGGAGCATTCACAACTTCCCTGGACAACCCATTCCAGTGCCTCACCATCCTTACAGTAAAGAACTTCTTCCTCATATCCAATCTAAACTTCCCCTGTTTAAGTTTGAACCCGTTACCCCTTGTCCTATCACTACAGTCCCTAATGAACAGTCCCTCCCCAGCATCCTCATAGGCACCCTTCAAATATTGGAAGGCTGCTATGAGGAATCCACACAGCCTTCTCTTATCCAGGCCGCAGAGCCCCAACTTACTCAGCCTATCTTCATATGGGAGGTGCTCCAGTCCCCTCATCATCCTTGTGGCCTCCTCTGCACTTGTTCCAACAGTTCCATGTCCTTTTGCTGTTGAGGACACCAGAACTGCACACAGTACTCCAAATGAGGTCTCAGGAGAGCAGAGTAGAGGGGCAGGATCACCTCCCTTGACCTGCTGGTCACGCTTCCTTTTGATGCAGCCCAGCATATGGTTGGCTTTCTGGGCTGCAAGTGCACACTGCAGCCGACTCATGTTCATTTTCTCATCGACCAACACCCCCAAGTCCTTCTCCTTAGGGCTGCTCTCAATCTCTTCTCTGCGCAACCTGGAGCTATGCCTGGCATGGCTCCAATCCAGCTATAGGGCCTTGCACTTGTCATGGTTAAACCTCATTAGGTTGGCATCAGCCCACCTCACAAGTGTGTCAAGGTCCCTCTGGATGGCATTCCTTCCCTCCAGCTGTATCAACTGAACCACACAGCTTGGTGTCATCGGCAAACTTGCTGAGGGCGCACTCAATCCCACTGTCCAGGTCACTGACAAAAATGTTGAAAAAGACTGGTCCCAACACCGATCCCTGAGGGACACCACTCATTACTGGTCTCCAGATGGACACTGAGCTACTGACCACAACTCTTTGCATGCAGCCATCCAGCCAGTTCTTCATCCACCGAGTAGCTCCACCTATCAAATTGATGTCTATCCAACTTAGAGACAAGGATGTTGTGTGGGACAGTGTCAAACACTTTGCACAAGTCCAGGTAGATGACATCAACTGCTCTACCCCTGTCCATAAGTTCCGTAGCCTCATCATAGGAAGGCCACCAGATTGGTCGGGCAGGATTTCCCCTAACTGAAGCCATGCTGGCTGTCACCAACCACCTTGTTGTTTTTCATGTGCCTTAGCATGCCTTCCAGGAGAATCTGCTCCAAGATTTTGCCAGGCACAGAGCTGAGACTGACTGCTCTGTAGTTCCGCGGCTCATCCATTTTCCCCTTCTTGAAAATGGGGGTTATATTTCCCTTTTTCCAGTCATCAGGAACTTCACCTGACTGCCATGATTTTTCAAATATGATGGACAGTGGCTTAGCAACTTCATTAGGCATCTCCTTCAGGACCCACGGATGGATTGCATCAGGTCCCATGGACCTGTATACATTCAGGTTCTTAAGATGGTCTCAAACCAGATCCACTCCTGCAGTGGGCCTAAGGTCTTCATTCTCACAGTCCCTGCATCTGCCTTCCAAGACTTTGGTGGTGTGGTCAGGGCATTTGCCAGTGAAGACTCAGGCAAAGAAGTCATTAAGAACCTCAGCTTTCTCCAAATCCAGGGTAGCCAGTTCTCCCGATAGCTTCTGGAGAGGGCCCACATTGTCTCTAGTCTGTCTTTTATTCTCAATGTACCTATAGAATCCCTTCCTGTTATCTTTCACATCCCTAGCCAAGTTTAATTCTAAGTGGGCCTTAGCTTTCCTAACCTGGTCCCTAGCTTCCCAGACAACATTCTTGTATTCTTCCCAGGCCGCCTGTCCTTGCTTCCACCTTTTATAAGCCAATTTTTTCCTCTAAGTTTCCTCAGCAGCAACTTATCCATCCAAGGAGGTCTCCTGGCTCTCCTGCAGCACTTCTTCTAGTTGGGATGCATTGCTCCTAAGCTTGCAGGAGGTGATCCCTGAATATCAACCAGCAGTCTTGGGCCCCCCTGCCCTCTAGGGCTATATCCCATGGAATCTTACTGAGCATGTTCCTGAAGAGGCCAAAGTCTGCTGTCTTGAAGTCCAGGGCAGTGAGCTTGCTGCACACTCTTCTCACTGTCCTGAGGATCTCGAATTCAACCATCTCATGATCGCTGTAATCAAGGCTGTCCTGGAGCATCACATTTCCAACCAGCCTTTCCCTGTTGGTGAGGACGAGACCAAGCATGGCACCTCTCCTTGTCATCTCCTCTATTACTTGCAGAAGGAAGTTGTCTTCCACACAATCGAGTAACTTCCTGGATTGCTTGTGCCGGGCCATACCATCCCTCCAACAGATATCAGGGTGGTTGAAGTCCCCCATGAGAACAAGGGCCTGCGAGCATGAGGCTGTTCCTATCTGTCTACAGAGTGCTTCATCCACAGAGTCCTCTTGATCAGGCAGTCTGTAACATATCTCCACAGTAATGTCCCCCATAGTTGTTCTCCCTTTAACCCTAACCCACAAACTCTCTATCGACTGCTCACCTGTCCCCAGACAGAGTTCCATACTCTCCAGCCTATCCCTAACATAAATAACAACTCCCCCTCCCCATCTGCCAGGCCTGTCTTTCCTAAAGAGCCTGTAACCTTCCATTCCAACACTCCTGTCATAGGACCCATCCCACCATGTTTCTGTGATATAATAGGTATCATATCCCTGTAGACATGCACATATCTCTAATTCCTCTTGTTTGTTCCCCATACTATGGATGTTTGTATAGAGGCATTTGAGCTGACCTCCAAATGAAGCCGGCTCATTGGGTGGAGCAGCTGGAATATCTCCACATTGCTCTGAACATTTGCTATAGGCGCTGGCTAGTGATTGGGTGTGTTGAGATGGAATGATGCCCCCCACCCCCAACACATCTAGTTTAAAGCATCCTTGACCAGTCTGGCAAGCCTCCTACCAGAACTGCTCTTCCTCTTCATTGTCAGGACAGCTCCACCAACCTCCAGTAGACCTGGCCTCCCAGACTGAGTCCCATGTTCCAAATACCCAAACCCCTGACTATAGCACCACTCTTCTAACCATTTATTAACCTGGAAAATATGCCTAGCCTTTTTAAGGTCCTCCCCTTTATCCTGGAGAATTGACAAAAAGACAATCTGAGCTCCAGAGCCCCTAAGCACCTCTCCCAAGGCTCTGTAGTCCTTCTTAATGCTCTCTGGGCCACTGCTATCTATATCAGTAGCAGCCATGCGATCCACTAGAAGTGGGTAATAGTCAGTGGGATCGACTAGAGCAGGCAGCTTCTCTGCAACATCACTGATCCGAGTCCCTGGTAGGCAACACACCTCCCTTGAGCCTGGGTCAGGCCGACAGATGGGTGCCTCTGTTCCATTCAAAGTAGAGTCCCCTACTACTGCAACCTGCTGCTTTTTCCTGGCAGCACCAGTAGTGATCTTCTTTACCAGTGCATCAGCCGGTTATTCATGGTGGGAGAATGTTTCCTCATTAGCCACCTGCAGAACTGCCAAGTGGTTCTGGAGGGAGAAAACAGATTTAGGAGGAAGCTCCTTGCTTTTAATTGTCATCTTCCTTCTTTTTTTGTTGTTGTTTTTTTTTTTTTTTTTTTACTGTTTCCCAGCTTCCTGGGTTAGCGGCCTCCTTCTTCCCTCCATGAGCTACAGTGGATGCTTAAGGCCCCTGCACAGTTTGGGCCTGAGCAAGCAGTGCTGCTTCCTCTCAGCTTCCCTGACATCTTTTATCCTATTGACAGAGTCCCGCAGCTCAGCCCCTGCCTGCAGGAGGACCTCCACCAGGGAGCACAGAGTGCAGCTGTGCCCATTGTGCACCCTCACCTCAGGACAGCAGTGCAGGCACTTTCTGCACCCCGAGCTCTGCTCTGAAGCCTCTGCTCTCATCAGCTCAGTCTGGGTGCCTACACTGGCCACCAGCAGGGCAGCCAGAGCAGAGAGCCCAGACCAGGCCCTGGTCATAAGGCGAGTGCTCACCATTGCGCTCAAAATGTTCTACCATACTCCTGGCCGCTCACATTCCTTGGGTCAGGTTTTTAACCATATAGGGCTGGTGTGGCTCCTCCTGGTGTCACCCCCTCTGAGTCAGCTGCTCTTGTCAGCTGAGCTGCCGGCTCCTGGGTAAGTCCTGTTGAGGACTTAAGGCTCCCTCTGTGGCTGTTGCCACTCTGAGTTGAGGCTCCTGGATGCTTAGCTTCCCCCCGATCAGGTGTTGAAGGCGTCCTCTCTTGAGCTAAATCGTCTACTTCTATCATGTACTTGTGATTTCCACAATCATCACCGATGACCTTGCCCTATGTCAATGATGAAGATATTAAACAGCAGTGGTCCCCTGAGGGACACCACTTGTCACCAATCTCCATACAGACATTGAGTCATTGACCACTAGTCTCTGGATGTGACTATCCGGCCAATTCCTTATCCACTAAACAGTCCACCCATCAAATCCATATCTCTCCAATTTAGACAGAAGGATGTTTCTGGGGACTGTGTTAAAGGCCTCACAATAGTCCATATAGATTATATCTGTAGCCCTTTCCTTGTCCACTGATGATGTAGTCACAGTTGCCCTCAGCTGACACTCATTTTTGCCCTAAGACAGCACACAGAGCTGGAATACAGCTCCCCATGCTATCCATACTGGGTTATAGTTACTTCCTTTGCAATTCTTCATGTGTTAAGGCTTTGACAAACAGTCATGGGTGACTCTATTCTCTGTGGTTTAAGGTGTTACTGTTCCTGGTTTCCAGTTTCACTCTTTTTGCAGCAGTAACACTGTTGTAGCAGAACTGGCAGAAGACTGTGTCAACTACTCTTCAAAGGTATACGCTGAACCAACATACTGCTTTAAAACAAGCAAAAGAGGGTCCATGCACAAAAGCTCCCCCATTATGAAAAATATTAAAAAAAAAAATCTGTGCAACTTAAATGTATAAACAAGTTTTATAAGCAACTTTTTCAGAAGAATGTACATACTAAATCATACCTAAACTCCACCTAACCTGCAATGCTACGTCCAGCAAAGGTGAGTTTGGGCTCCTGTGGTCTAACAAAAATGGTCTGATTGATGTTGATCCCCCATAAGCCTCTCTTTCAGCCTATTTTTTATCTAGCTGTATGCTGTATCCACTTTCCTTCTCAGTTCTGTGGCCCTTCCCCCAATCTTTGGTAAAACTTATAGTGTTTTCACATAGATGTAGCTTTTATTTCCTTTTTCTGATTCTTCAGTTAACAAGAGATACCAAGGGAAGGCCAAGGGAAGAAAAAGGAAAATATACAGTGATTTTTATCTCAAGGAGGTTATAAATCCCTTTATAATCACAGTAGTTTGCACTTAGCGTCTCTAACTTCAGTCACACATTAGTTGTTAAAGTTCCCTTGACACTTGCTCACAATCCCTTCACTTCCGCATTCCTTTCAGGAGGCTCAAAGTAGCCCCAGGCATGGCCATTGATTGCAGACATCTGGTCTCTACAGTTGAGAAAGGAAGCCGAGAAAGACGTTTTCAGAGCTCTTGCAAATAGTAAGTATGTGTAGGGAGGGAAAGAGTAATAAATTCCAAGGAGGTAGTGGGTAGTGAAGACTGCTTGGGAAGCTGGAGATAATGAAGAACTGTGAGGAGGTTTGCAGCTGGCCGGAATGATACTTAGTCAAGGGAAGTATAAAAACGGCCTATGACCCTGTATAGTAAATTCTCAAAACCCCACTGTAAGTCAGTGCTGACAGTTTATTCAGGCTGAAGTATTCACAGTGAAAAGATAGGTATTTTGAGATCATTGTGCTGCTATGGACAAGAAGAATTACAACAAACTGAAGCCCAGATGAGAGAAAGCCTATTTACCACAATGCTTCCACCATTGTTCTTACTGAGCATTTTTGTCACATTATAAACCATGCACTGATGAAAGCTGTTCAGTGGTGCCTGGCAAAATCTCAAGCATCCACACATCCAGAGCACTAAACACTTGACTCCTAGTATTTGCTGACACATTGGGTTTTAATACCTTGGGGCATTTTGACTGTGTTTAGGTATAGGTAGACAGGCCAAGCACTTGATGCAAGCCTGAATACACAGAAGCAAACTGTTTCTTAAACAGAGACTTCTTTCCCCTCCCACCCTTTCCTTTCAAGGCTCAGCTTTTCACTAGGCAATAATTTTTCAAGAAAATGAAGATTGCTTGAGAGGATATAAGAAAAGTTTGTGAAGATTCTAGTTCATTTTAGTAAATTTTGGGAATCACAGAGATGTCATTTGCTCAGACTTTGTAAGAACAGCAAAAAATTAAAACTTGAATGGTATTTTTAGAACATTTTTTAACTGAATTTCTATAGTAAGATCCATTCTAAATTATACTTCAGAATAATTAAAGGTGACTAATAATTCACTATTTATAGCATTAAAATTTAAGAATAATGAGGGTATGATGATTATTGATTAAAACAGAGCAAACTCTTCTAGAGGTCATTACCAAAATTTGTAATGTCACTGCAACAAACCACAGTTGATGAGTTTGGTTAGGTCTCCCTATGTTCACCTTTCATATGAAGGAAGTAACAGCATGTCTCTGCTAGCCTATTTTAATATGCCACTTGGAAAAACAAACTACATGCAATATACAAGCAGGATAATATGATCTAAATGAATACAATAAACCCCAGTCCAGATAAATAAAACCAGATCTGCCAAAGCTTAGCATGCCTAGACGTAGAAACTATACACTTATGCCTCTAGAGAATAGCTAAGAAATTATTTTCAAGTTAAAATTTCAAGTTCATGCCAAGATATGGAAGTAAGCCTAGCATTCAAGGTCAGGACTTATTCTTAATGAACAAATTTACAGCTCTTGCCAGAGAAAATTTGGAGATCAACATATTTATGAAACTTATAATACTTAGAATCACATATTAAGGACAAGCTCAACCTCTATTTAGGATCAGACTAAGTGGCCTTTATATGAAAAGTTTAGACCTTGGCAGGTATCTTTGACAACCTGGTCAGTTAATTTCTTGTTCTTAGCACTGTTCAAAATCTTATCTTTACTATAGCTTATGGGAGAACTGAACTATTCTGAAAAGCTGGTCTGAAGTGACTAAGAACTACTTGTTAACCTTAATCAGTCTGCGGATCTTAGGCATTTGCTGTTGACAGTATTCAGAACTTTGCTGCACATTCAGGATTTGATGAACTTCTAAAGGACTGAGAATTGAGAGGCCACATTGAGAGCAGCCTCTGTCATGTAAGCAGGCAGTGAAAGATGCAGTTGGGAAAACTGAATATATATGAATACCAGAAGCAGAGCCTAATTTGTATTTACTTGTCCATTAAACCAAAACTGACACCATTGTACAAGGATGGGGGTGGGGTTTTTTGTGGTTTTTTTCACACACACACAAAAAAAAAACCAACCAGGTGATTTTTTGATTCTAAAAGTTGAAAGCTAAAATCTAAATCGTAAAAGCTACAAGCTCTCACTTACATGACACTGACAGATAACTTCAGCCTCCAGCCCAAGCTGAAGTTAGTCTAACCCTTAATAAAGCAAAATTAGGCAGAAGTCTTGTGGCATCATTAATTAATTTCATAATTTTCAAAGTGTTTTTTATTCATTAGTGGGAAAGAGGCAGAGGAATGTAAGAATTAACAGTCGTTTCTGTAGCCAAAATAAGTGAGGGGCTGCAGCCAAGAGTCTGCACCAAGCATTCCCAGGCACGTTGATCATACTTGCAGAGTGGAAAAACAAGGACATTGAAATCAGAGAAGGAAGAGGTTAGAAAGATGTATCTCAGTGAGAACAAGGGAAGACTGATGACAAGAGGAAGATAAAGGAAAGTGAAGATCCCAGACATTTTGTTGTAAAGAGTAAAAAGGAAAAAATCCTCTTGTATAACTCTTTTACTGTTTGCTGTTTCTCAACATCTTCTTCAAATGTATTTGTGTTGTATCAATTGCAACACACTTCTCCAGCTCATTTGCCACTTTACTGAGCTCTTTCATTTGGTCTTGATCAACCCTAGTCGTAAACTTTCTGACTCACTTTCACACATTAGCCTAGTTTCTATAGTGCAGGAACACCAAAGAATAAAAGCCTAAGGTGATGGTCCCTCTTCTTCACACTTCTCCATGAAAACAGTTCCCTCAGCTCTGAATCTTCTGCCTTCTGACATATACAAATGTCTATCTAAAATCATCACATATATATGACCTTCTTCACCTAAAAAATCCCGCCCTTATGTCCAAAACTCCTTATCACTGGCTATTTACCACTAAAAGCCTCAGAAGGTTTATCATGCTGGAGGTGAAAAAGCAGGAACAGAGAATGCTATTGTTTTGCTTCTGTGCACTGGAGTGAAAGCACTTCATATTAATGTAAGTTTCTTGCTCTGATGCCTACACATATTAACTGGAGGAAACAAAAATTTTATTAACTTTTAGCCTGTGTTCCTTGTGGCCTCAGCATCAAAAGCTGAAGAGGACAAAAGGCAGTCAGATGAAATGCATCTCCAGGGATTGAGGCCTCTACAGCATCATCTGTTTTCCTCTGTGAAGATATACACTGCTATACTAGCTGCACTGCATATTGATTACATCACTTGTAGCCATTTTTTGTAAGACTCATATTTGCTGTGAACTTTCTGAGTCATCAAAATAACTCTTGACAAGCCTCAGTCCTGTCCTTGTGATCAACCAATCATGTGATGTTAATGGCTAGTTATCACAGAAGTAGCAATCAAACCAGTTTCATCTGTAAAGCCCTTTCAGCTTTATATAATCTCTTTTGTGCAATTAAGTACTTGTTTTCAACCATGGGCAAAGATTTGTCTCCTCCCAATGATTTAAAGTAACTGGCGTAACTAAGCCTTAGAGATCAATGACACTTAGAGTAATTTTGTCTTTATTTTAATTTCTTTACAGATGAATCATTTAAATTACTGATAACAGAACACTTCCATTGAATGATTTGACTAAACAGAACTTCAAAATCAGGCTGGGTCTTCCCAGAATGAATGGCGTAAAAATAGCTATGCTAAGGGTTCAGGAGTATTAGGGAGGATATGGAACACAAACAGATATGTACTAGAAAAGAGTCAGAATATTTTTTTCTTACTGACAAACTCTTCAAAACTCTTTGAGGTAATCCCAGAGTTTCAATAAGCTCTATTGATTTAAGGAATGACTCACAGTTGGACTGGAAATGAAGGAGCTTTTAAAGTGCAATCACCAAACCCATATGGTTTATTTCACAACATCTTACTGTTCAACTTTAAAACAAATACAACTGGAATCACAATACAATGATGATTGATGTTTTTCATCAACGCCCAATTATCATTCCATTATGGCACAAGACTTTAAAGCAGAGTTGTCTGAGCCAAGTAAAACACAAAGTGAGCATCTGAACATACAGATCTGTGCTCTTACAAAACGAATAACCCAACTGCATTTATGATTTTCTAACATGTCAGGTCACGTTAGTTGTATATGGGTATACAGGATGAGGCATTTATTTTAATCTTACACTCAGGTAGCTCATTTCACTGATTTCTGAGCAAGAATCATATCTGCAAAGAGATTTTGGTTTTGTTTTAAACAGGGCTTGAACAGGAATTCTTAGCATTGGTGGGATCAGTTCTTAGTATTTTTTGATTTCACTGGACTTCTCTAAATAACTGTATACCTGACAGCGAGCATTCACAGAGCTACTCACACATGTTGCTGGATATTTCATGGGCATCTCCTAATCAAATCATTAAAAATCCACTAAACTTCCCCTTTTATGTGCAAAATATGTTACAATCCATATTTTTCAGTTTTTATATATATATACACACATGCACACATATATAAAATATGTATAGATAGCCTAACATGTAACAGAGAAAGACATATCTCTTGGTGTTTCTCTGCACTGTCTGACATGACCTGACATGATTTTAGTTGGAAATTAAGTTCCATAATTCAGAATTAGGTTGTTTGGGGTTGGGTTTTTTTTCAGCATAGCACAGTAATGGCAACAAAATGATGAGAGGTTATGGGAATAGGAGGAAGTGGTTTAAACATGCAAATACTTTAAAAATGTAGTAGTTAAAAGACATACTAATAATCTATGCAGATTATTGCAATAGCTACATTTTCTTGCACAGATTCTACATTTCTTTTAACCAAGATACCTTACTTTCATGCTACACATTATTCATGAACCTTACTTACAGCACAGTATACATTTTGTCCTCAAATAAAATAACTAATGTACAGTTTATGTAATAACCACTTCATATTTTCTAAAATTCAGTCACCTCAGGTAGACATAAAAGCAGCTATTCAGGAATGTAAAAAAAAAAAAAATACCAATTAAGAAAAAAAAGAGAATGCTACATTCATTAAAAGAACTCTAGCGCATGTTAGCTAAATAAAATGTTAATGAAATAATAGCCAAAGATGGAATTAATCTGATACTTCCTAATTCTGAACTGGTGCTATTGTGCTACAGCTGTTTGACAGCTTACAGATTTTTGTGGAAAGAAACAAGAGGAGCATTCTAATGGGGATGTGTCATTGTAATGCACTTGATCTTTTGCAGCAACGAAAAATCTGAAGTAAAACGTTTGCTTTCCAAAAGTGTCTTTCAATTCTCCTTAAAAAAAAAAAAAATCTAAAGAGCTCCAAAAAACATTCCTTTTTTTACTTAATTTTCCACATAAACCAAATTCAAATTTGAATTATTTGGTAGTTATATTCTTTGTTTTGTTGGGTTTTTTTTCAAAAGCAGACTTATTTGTTTCTCATTTTCATTGGAGGAGAAAGAATAAATGTGTTTTAACACATTTTAATTTTCTAATCAAAATCTCAAAAAAAAAAAAATTACCTCTTGATCCTTTTATTATAAGATTGAATGAAATCTTATACTTACTTAAATAAAATGCCATGAGGTACATGCTCCACAATCATTAGAACATATCATTACAGCATCACACCAGATATATGACACATGCTTTCTGCATTTAGTTGCCTGTTCTTTTCAGATAACCATTTAGAGCAAATAAAGCAAATACACTTTGACACAGGGGTTTAGGAGAATGCTCTTGACTAACTGTTTGGGTGATATTTTGATTCTAAATCCATTTTGGTTTTAGTTTTTGTTTGTATTGTACTTCCTATATTTTTCCTTAGGGAAGAAAAGATTTAAGATAATGCCTGATAAGTTTGGCTTCATATCCTATAAAAAACATTGTGCATGCAATATATTTACCCTTAACAACTTTGAACATTTCTTCAAGGATTCCCAAAGGCCCCTTTATACCAGTCCGGCAGTATAAAATAGACTTAAAGCGGATGCAAATAGAATATTGATTCCCTTTAAAGACAGTTTGCATTGCTTACACATAAAGTAAACTAGAGACATGTCCCAAACCACTTATTTCCAACAGGACTTATTTTTGTTATTTCTTCAAAATGGAATTCAAACAAAATTATCTCTAGGAAAGGGAATTTGTTGACCTGAAAGGATCCTATAACCTAGCACTCTGATTTTTATGACTTCATTTCACTTATAAACACACATTACCAGATGTCTGTTCACACTATAACCCTGTGGTAAATAACTTCATTACATGCAGGTTAAAATCAATCATTAGCCACCAATTAGAAATTCATGAGAGAGTGTGAAAACACTCTATATTTTGCCTGACTGCTTGCAGTGTGTGAGGCCTAACTTAATGTTCAATGTCAGGCTGAGTTTTGTGCTGTGCTGCAGTTCTGAATGGCAACAGTACCACATGAAAGTCCCCTTTCTTCTGATGCATTCTCCTCTTTAGACATGATATCACCCTAAAATATTTCAGTTGATGGTCCCCAAGCTGAAGGTTGCAGTGCTTAAAAGAGGAGCTTGAGAAACTAATATAAAGTAGGTTTTTTTCTGCTTTTATCTGGTATCATGAGAAATGTCCATACCTGGATTGAGATTGACCCAGGAGATGGAACCCCTGGATGAAGCTCAAAACCATAACTAAAAGTAATACAATATGCTAAAAGAAGTGTTATCCACTAATTTACAGTGAAACAGTGGGCAGTGAGCAGGAACAATTACCTGACATTAAATTCTTTGCAGGATAATTGCTTTCCCTGCAACCAAGAAAATATGCAATATAGCCTCTTCACACATAAGTACAGTTCTTCTCAATCTGTGGTCAATGAACCACAAGTGCTGATGCTGCTTCTTGGTTTTTGGTCAAAAGTTAAGAGATGCACAGTAATGGGCATCAAGTGTTACAGAAGAATGTAGACATCACTTACATGCCCTATGTGTTCAGGTGGGATACAGCTCATCCTGAGCCCACCTCATTCCTAGGCAACAGTTGTGCCTGCTTCCTTTTTAGGATTGCTTCTCTTGTAGGCAACTTACTTCATGCTCCTGGCCAGGTTTCAGCTGCCATATATACTCAGAGCAATGCACTATTTGGGGATGCCAGGCACCCTTCTTCTATCCAAAATTATCAATATAAAAAATAATATAAATTTCTAAAGTTATCCTGCAGTCTAGGATTAGGCAAGTGCTGAATTATGCCAAGAATGTATTCAAATGCAAACTTATCTAACAAATTTCCAGGTATATTTTTCCTCCAGCCAGTTAAATGCTGTGGCCAGGCAAACCATGATATGCAACTGGTAGGGGGAAGGAAATTTGAATAGTGTCATCTATATACACAGATCCTTTCTGGTGCCACAACCACAGGTCAGCCTTGATCTGCTCTTTCTAAGCTGCAGCACTGTCTTGAGGACAACTTTGCACTTTGTGAAGCTCTGTGGAAACTGTACCCACACAGTGCTCAGATAAAGACCTATATGAATGGCATAGACTGTCTTGTATCTAGGCCACCTAATACTAAATCAGGAGCTTCAGCCAATGTCAGTCAGATATCTGTCTTACCTAATTTTATATTAACTAGTAAAGAGGAGAATCTTTATGTTCTCTTGCAGGTCTAAAGATATCTTCACTTATGATATTTTTAGGGCTAGTTTGAGTGTTAAATTTTCAGCAAATACTGATGAACTCTTTGACATTTATACTGCAGTACATTAAGAGGTCAAGACAATGAACATGAGTGATAGCAAGATTACTGTATAAAAAGATGTAAGATAGCCTAAATGCAGCCTGGATGTGCTCAGGATACAGCAAGCAATCATAAGCAATGCAAGTTTCAACAGTGGATTGTGAATAGTTGCTGTATAGTATGAGAAGAAACTATAGCCTGTCTCCATGCTGCCCAGTGCATACCACTGTTTATGCAGTACATGATCTGAGGTGAGACATTAGCATGTTAACACGCTTTATGTTCTAGGGTACATTTACAAAAAAAAAAATCACAAAGTTAGATGGAGAACTTTCAGACTGCTCAGGTGCCAATCTTGGCCACAATTTCCTAAGATTATTCAGTTCATAATTGCATATGATAATCAACACAAAATTAAATATCCATATTGCCTAACTACATGGACATACTCTAACGGCATAATTAAGATACCCAATTTTACAATTAGTGTGGCATTACTTAGTAAAGAGCTTGTCAAAGCTTTGTTACACTCATTTTAAATTACTTCCAAAAAATGCAAACTCAAATGCAAGGTATGATACACTGTAAGAACATTAAAACCTGTTCAATAATACATATTCACAAGGGGCCAAAAATAAGACTTAATAGGCCTACTTGACTTTTGAAAATTTAGCAGTACAGCTTTCATGTTCTGTTATTATGGTTTATGTTTGGTTGTTTGAAATAGAGCTTTTGGTTTTGGCTTTTCTACAGAAGAAAAAAAAAACCAACCAAAATAACTCCATGCTTTAAAGTGGTGGAACCAGTCAGAAAACATTTGCACACTTCTTAAGTGAAGACAACATTGGTTTTCATTATACTATTTTTTTTTTTGAGGAATTTGATGGACTGACATGAGAATTGTCACTTCTATTTCCAAGCAGTTGTGAATTCATAAGTATGCAAACACCTATCTTCTATTATTGTTCATTATTGTGTTCAGTGGATATTTTCAAAGACAAATGATTTTGTAACAGCCTTTGTCCAATGTCTTTTTTGGTCTTGGAAATCTTGCCATTGACTTTGCCAGCATTTACGTTGTATAGCAGGTATCAACAGCAGTCGTCTACAATAAAAAGTAGCATACAATAAAAAGTAGCAGTATGCAACACAAATTTCTTTCACTTCCAGGTTCCAGGAGGGGGTAAAAAGCTGTTCTCACAGGATTCTGCCTTACAAAATAATATTTACAACACTCAAGACACAGCCAAATTGAAACCAACACTGAATCTTTGTCATCAGTGTCTGTTCTGTACATTTTTTTTTCAGTATCCAAGATAAGTAATAATTCCAGAAATATTTATAGCATAGAAAATATTAATTTTCCATTGCCTTCTCTTGGAAGTATCTGACTGTCTTAAAATTAAAGAAAAGAAATAATAACTTTAGGGGAAAAAAGGTCTGGAAATTGTTATTTAAAAATAATAGTTGTTTCAAACTGTGAGGCTGACACAAACACAGAACCCAACATATAGATAAGCACTGGTGAATACTGTCACGAGAAGATTAATAAGATATGTCTTTCCTCCAGTGTAGCTCTTTGGACTGATTCCCACTAGATGACTTAGCTGAACTACCACATTTATTTTAGGAAAATACCAAGTGTGGATTTTAAAATATTGGTTTAAAAGATGTCCATTGTGCACTTAGGGAACTGGTTCCAGTGACTTTGTTTTTAACTATTGTGTCTACAGATCTAATTTGATTTTACATGGACTTAGCTTGCATGCACTGGACTGTACCATAACATTTTGTCTGAGCTCACACAGTATACAAGCAAATACAGGTCTATGGAAGTGCTTAGTAAGAACTGAGTCATGAAAGGCCTAGTTATGATTCCTGAGGGATCTTGCTTCAGTAGTGACTGACAAAGAACAACTCTATATTACACGTACAGTTTTAATCCATCCCTTATACTCTATTCATCGTAGAATCATAGGCTGTTTTGGCTTGGAAGGGACCTTACAGATCATCTAGTTTCAACCCTCCCACATCAAAAGGAACACCTTCCACTAGACCAGGTTGCTCAAAGACCTATCCAAACTGATCTCATCCTTACCTTGTCATTCAAGTTTTTTCACTGAAATGTGGTGCTGTGTGATACCAAGTGATATATTACAGAACTCTAAATCAGTGAAACACCAGTTTTGATCAAAATTATCATCTCATTAAAACAAGTGGATTAAGATTTTTTAACAAGATTGTATTAAATGATCCTTCTGACATTCTTTTGTCTACTGAGCATTATTCAGCACTGAGCGTATTATTTACCCTGTCAGATGTCTAGTTGCTTATTTAAGAATTAAGAAAACATACCTTACCTAGAATAAAATAAGTCTTTCCTTTCTCATTTTAAAACTATCATCAGAAGCACTAATTCTATTGTAATTTCTACTAAATTCTATTGTAAATTCTATTGTAATTGTAATAAAAGGTCTGTATATTATGTATCTTCCAACTGCTTTCAGTACTATATGTAACTAGATGAATATCCACTGACAGGAACTTTCAGTCCTTTTCTGCATCCTAAGTTTAATAGATGAACATAAGTAGCATCTTTTCTGTTTTTATATTACAGAATTTAGAAATGCTAGGTACAGAACTGCTGGTTAGCTTCTAGCAGTAACTGAAGCTTGCAGAGAAAGGCAGACTTCTATAGGGCTCACAGACTGTTACCATTTTCCTTCAGTAACTGGTATGGGGAGTGGGGAAAGCAAATTCAGAATTGAGCAAGGGGAAAAAAAACCCTGCCCAACTATCAGGCTTGTTTGGAGACATATGATTTCTTTCTTCATGTTCAGACAAGCCCTTGCTAGCTTCAGACTTACTTTACATTCCTTATAAGTTATGTAATAATGGTTTAGTTCCCACACTTGCAGCACAGATTTAACTAGGCAATAGTTCAGCTGTTAAAATGATGGTATCAAATCTGTTGGATTTGCCCCTGAGTGACCTGGGCTTCACAGCTTTCTGTAATTATTATCATCAGATTGTTACATGAAGTTCTCACAGTGATGAAAGCTGATAGGCTTATATGTGATATTAAACAGAGTTTTAATGGTTTGGGGGTTTCTGAAGAAAGAAATGCTGTTGGCTAGGTTTCAGCATTCCTCTGTACCTCCATCTGCTCAATAGAGAAGTACGAAATGAGTTAAGATACCTTACAAAGATTGCCATATAGGACGTCAGTAAGGTGAGCAGGTTGCTTGGAAGGTCGTCTCTCTCTAGCTAGCATCATGACAAAAATGGAAAAAATCATCTGAAGATGCTTGGTAGAACTGCAGTCACTCACGCTATGTATATCTACATATAGGCATATGCACGCATGGACACAAAAGTATCCTGGTGTACCAGCATGCTCAAATTGATCATTTACCTGTTTGCTTTTTATGCTGCTGCTTGATTTTCTGTTGATATCTTGTATGCATTATTTGTTATTTTGTTATTATCGTCATACCATAAATACATAATACTTTGGCAGAGAATTGTAGAAGGGTATATTCCAGAATGAGGGTAAGCAACACTACATCAAAGGAAGATATTAGATGTCAATAGCCTGTTATTCCTGTTTTTAAGGAAGCACAAGGGGTATTTTAGAAAAGAATGAGACTTTTATTTACTCTCTAATGATTGAGGAATAAACTGCTTGTAAAAAACAATCACAGTTTAGGCATTCTGGTCATTACAGACTCCTTAGGTCTTTGAGACCAAAAATGGAGTGACTCCATATGGTGTGACTAATTATTCCAGATGTTGGGTTCACTTGACTGCCATGCTAGAATACAAAAAATGTACCATTCTCCATGCTGTAAATGCTTTAAGTAGCAGTGGATTATGTTTCAGAGTTTAAGTTGCATCCCTGATCACATTTGAATCATCTCCTGTTAATAAAAAAAGTAATCACTGAAATAAACAGCCCTTCTTCAGAGTAGCCTGGCTACAGTCTGCTCACTGCTCTAAAGCAGAGTTTTGAATGCCGACATGGCACTATGAACAATGTATATAAAACAGCCAAGTCCTGCCAGGTCGTTGCCAGCAGATAAGCTACAGAAACAGATCAGGCCATCATTTCCAGCTTCAGCCTGATCACAGGCTAGAAAGAGAGCAGCATTTCACTGCAGTGACAGCCATTGAACTTTGCAGCACATGACTTCTGCTTTCTTCAAAACAGCTTTGATGGCAGGTTCTCTTTCTTCTGCCTCTGTCTCTTTTCAGCTGCTAAGAACAGATAAAAGATGTCATAGAATCTTAGAATAGTCTGGGTTGGAAGGGACCTTAAAGATCAGTCTACTGCCATGGGCAGTACACCTTCCACTAGACCAGGGTGCTCAAATATGCATGCAGTCAGACAAATTCTGGTTTACAGTAAGGAGACTAGCACCTCACATACACTCAGGGTAGGTGGGCAGATGTGTTAAAAGAAAATAACAGCAGAGATTAAAGTAGCAGTTGAATTACAGATTCATAACTAAAAAAAAAGTGATACCCATGAGTACAAGATGTCATATTCCGCGACTGAAATAGTGCTCCACCATTGTATTATGTGAGTACTTAATATAGGCCTATAAGCCATCTGAAACCTAGAATGAAATTAGTAAGAATGGCAAACTCTCTTATATCTTTTTATTCCCTTAACTCACACATATTTAATCAGAAGCTTGGTTTTTTTTTTTCCAAAGGAATCCGGTTAGTAGGTGGAACAGCCCTCCTCTTTTTTCAAAGGAGAATTACATTTTCCTAAGCGGTCCAAGCTCAAGGGTCCCAAGTCATGTACACAACTAGCGAGAGTTGGTTTTATGTTCAAACAAAACAAAGATCTTCAAGGTTGCTTTTGGGGTTTCTTCAGTTTGAATTCTTTGGTTTGGGCTTTTTTTTTGGGGGGGAGGGGGTGGTTTGTTTGGATTGGGGTGGGGGATTGGTCATAGGTCTGATAATGTTACAGAAAACAGAAGCAAAACAAGATTAAATACTACACTTCTGGTAAAATGATTATGCAAAATTCAGGGCTTCTTGCAGAAAAAAAATATCTCTTCTGACAGTCGCACACATTCATCCAAGGGCAGAACATATTCCTTTGAGAGGGTAAATGTTTTCAGTAAGACAAATTTCTTCTGAAGCGAGAAAAAAGAATAAAAGCAGCCCAACTCATAAGTGACAATTTACTAGTGGGGAAAATTTGGTTAGAGAATATTTGTAATTCAAGATCCCTGGCCTAGCTACTGCTATGTTGGCATGACCTGAAAAGGAATAAAACCTGTCTCTAAAGCATTGCTTACATTCTTTGAAATAGAATTTGAGCAGTACAAGCACACTGAAACATTCAGGACATGAAGTAAAGTGGACATACAATTACATTGAGGAAGGCATCATTAAAGTTGTAAAATGCTAGGAAAAAGACACATCCTGTCCTACTTAGTTGTTTGCATTTCTGTTTTGAAGAAATAATCCTCACAGTAGCAGGAGATATCCAAAGACTATAATGGAAAAAAAAATGGAAAAACAGAAAGTAAACTCAGACCTAAGTTCCACTAATCCTCTCATGAGCTTTTCAACTTTGACCTTAGTTGCTAATGGGGAAAACTGGTAACTCTAAGGATTTGGGGGTTTTCCATGTTTCAAGATATAAAAGGGCAAATACATAAAATATAGTCTGGAAATCAGACTATCAGGTCTTCATAGGGGTTACATTTTCACACTTTCAGTGGCATGACTTGGCTACTGGCTAGTCCAGTGTAAGAGCAATACTGATTATTAATAATCAGAATCAAAATACTATGCTGGATATTTATCCTCTTATCTCAAGCATTGACGAAATTTTATTCCCTCATTTCAAGATTGTTTCATCTAATTACCAGTGATGTTAATTAAAGCAAAGTGTGGTTATTTTCTTGTTCATGGAAGCCTCTGAAATAGTTCCAACTTCCTTAAATCTCATTCTTGATTGTCTTAAAAGAAAGGCAGAACTTTTAGTCCCAGAATTTTCAGTTTTAAAACCAGCAGCACTGGTAGAGGTAGACTTACATATGGATTTAGTAACTGAAAAGTGTGGGGTGCGCATACATAATGGGATTTTCAATGCTAAGACCTCTTCCCATCAGCTTGCTGCAGAAAGCAGACACTAGATGCATATAGGGGCATTTTATAGCCAGTGGAAAGAGAGATTTCTGTGGCTTTGATAATACTCTTCATTGACCATATCATGATCTTGGCCACCTCACCCAACCTTCTTAGGCTCCTACTTTTTAAAAAGGCCTGAACACATTTCAAGACCATCACCTGAGGTAAATATGCTGGGAAATCTGGGCTCAGGACAGTTCTCTAATCTCTTCTAGTGGCTGCCTGAGTCTAGATGCCTGCATACTTCTCAGCGTTGTCATGCTTGTTTGAAAAGTTTGTTAATGTATTTAGAAATGTACTACCTATGAATTAATTTGGAAATAATTTGATATTGGTTAACAGGTTTCTTTTTTTTTTTTCTTTTTCTTTTTTTCCCCTCAGATCTTTTGCCAGAAGACTTTTTTTACTGAAGTATATAATAATGTGAATGTGTGGGTTCACAGCAAGCACTCCAAGGCACCTGCATCCTTGTACTCTTTGACACTCCCACAGCTAACCATACTGGCATGTCCAGGTATCAAATCAGCACATAGCTACTATATGTTCCAGCAGATTGTCAGATGTCAGACACTCAATGAATTACCGACCTGGATGTTTTATCTTTCAATTCCAGCCTTTATTGCTCTCTTGATGAATTGCTCACTTAGTGTCTAGAAAAAATAAAGCCATCAATATCAATGATAGTGCCAATGAACTGTGGCAAAGTAAAGGATACAGGAGATTAATGATTGCATATCAGAGCCTTATGATATGATGATGATGATTATTATTGGAATACATATTTATCTCTACAAAAAAAATATAATAAATAATTGGAAAAAAGACAACTTTAAATTATGTATAGCCTTAAAAAATTAACAATGAAGTTACAGAAGAAAAAACAAGCTATTTGAATTCCTTATGTTACACAGACACAAGGGGAAACCTAACGTAAACTTCACTGTGATACTAATAGGGAACATGTATTTTAAATTGCAATATATTTAATGTATAATATTGTAAGACTTAGATTCAACACTGATTAAAAAAAGTTAATCCAACTGATATTTAAAAAATATAAAGTTAAAAAAATTCCATGGGTTTACTAGTAAGATTATGTCTTTAATTTGTGAATTAATGTTATCTGTACAATATTTTTAGAAAGCCTTTAGAGGCAGACATACATTACAGCCTTCTTTAAATCTAAAGAAATTAGTCCCATTAATGTGATGAATACATTTTTATTTCTGCTGCTGATATGAAGAGGGAAGTTGTCTTTTTGCCAGCTTCCAGTTATTTGGTACACAAAAGATATTAAATGATTTAAAACTCTGTTTGCAGAGTTGTATAGTCACTTTCCAGTCAAATGAAACTGAAGTCTAAAGCATGCCTTAGCTCTCTCTTCTGCCACACAGTAATTGGTCTAACCTCCCAAATGAAATTAAATTTAACTTTCTTTTGATGACTCAAGTCTGAAAGGAAATAAGCACACCCATATTTAAAGCTCCCATTTACCTTTCCCTTTGTCTTCTTAACAGAGATAATCTGGATCTTTGTCCTAGCAATACAGATGCTAATTTTACTATCTGGGAAAATCACAGCCTGTGACTCTATCAGACCACATAGAAAACTCCACTCCTACTTTCCCATTGCTGGCACCTGCAATAAATTTCTGTGAACAATTTTCTTTTTCTCTCTTTCTCCCTGACTTCTGTACAATACCTATTACTAATGTCTTTCCTTCTTAGCAAAGAGTACAGAAGAATATATGAAGGCTGAAATGACAGTAGGACTCTGGAAAAGCTTCTTTATCTTTACAAAATTATATATCATATAAACCCTAATAAATATGCTAAAAGTTTTTACCAATAAATCTGCGACCTGAACATTACAAACCCAAAAATACACTCTGAGAATTTACTCCAGGATTGTACCTTCTTCAGAAAATGCTTAATATTAGTGAGATGTAGTCTCATGTCAGCAGTGACATCGCTGGCACACAGAACTGATGCTGCACTTTCCCTTCTGGCAAAAGTTAAGCCTGGGCATAACTTACAGGCACCTATTGCTCATTTTAGCCCAAGCTCCACCTACTCGTTTTTAATTTTTTTTCTTTTTCTACATCCTTCATATCCAATGGGATAAAGTCCTACTGTAAGACATTTCTAACCCAGTTTGGTCAAAACAGTCCAAGTTATGTGACATTTAATCTGTTGAAACTGATGTCTGTCTGACTGAACTGGGTTAAGGAGCAATTACACAAGCAGTTGTGGCAATGGATCTGGACTGCCATTCTTTAACTGACTAACTCCTGCCTGTTGCACTCCTGATACATCCCAACCCATCACTGTTCCTCCACCATCTCTTCCCCAGACTCCTCCGGCCCTGACAGAATTTGCTGAATCTCTAAAATCTACAGATAACAGCCCAGTGCAGGATCAGCCAAAGACCAGAGGTGCTAAAAGGAAGGTGACAAGAAAAAGTAACCAAGAAGGAATATGGGGGAGAGGAGTTAAGGTTTAAGGAGGAAACCTGGCTTAGGGAGCAGCAGAGGTTGCTGGGCACAGGAACCTCCTCAACCCACCTAGTAGAGGCACCCAGAACAGGGGAGGTGATTGGCTGCAGAGCACCCATCCTTGCATTCCCCAGCCTTGTTTCTACCACATAAAGAGGTATCTTGGCAATAGTTTCCAGAAGGCCACATCTGGAGTCCAAGTGAGAAAAAAACAGGGCATAGTTGGAGAAAGGCATGACCAAGTAGTGGACTGCGCCAAATAGGAATTTAGATGCATGTAGAGCTTTTAAACCCATTTTGCCAGAGATTTCAGCATGGAATTCTGGAACAAAAGAAGAACCTTCCGCCTGAGGTATCTCTCTCTAGCTTTGAACTCCTTCTTAAAGTTAGAGCAGGAGTAGATGTTTTCTTTTTTCTCCAGCTGGAGATTCCTGCCCCAGCCCACCTGTGACTGACTCAGTCTGTGCAGCAACTCCCTACCTCACCCAAGGAAATACAGCCAAGTTCATGACAACAATCTGCACTATTTGAGCTGATCTCCTTTGTTGTGCCTGAGAAGAATTAGTGTGTACATGTGTTAACAGCCTGAAGAGAGGTAGGGATGAGCAGCTGCTGTGAACCAGAACTGGCACCCCTGGACCCAGCAGAAAGCATCTGTTTTTGATCACAGGCCCCTAAAACAATCCCCCTTCTCACAACACACAGTAGGAGGAATGTATTACTCCTCTCCTACTCTATAGACTAATGATTAAATCCCTCATCTCAGCCTGTGGAGCCAGAGTTTTAATACACTTCCTGCATAGGGAAACGTGTGTTCACATGCTTTGGATGTAACTTTTTTCAGATTTCTGGTTATCTCAGAGCAAGATACTTTGTCCTTCCTTCTGCAATGAAATCTAAAGCAGGATACGGAAACCCTTACCAACTAGTGAAATTCTTGTCATGTAGAGCTTGGCATATTCACCCAGGATGGGAAAGATCAAGAGCCCAGGCCTTCTCCACCTCTCCAGTGAGCACTCACTCTTTAACTGAAAAACATGTCTCTTCCTCCTGACTATCTCAAAATATGCCCCCAGACAGTAGCTGTTTGACACAGCTCTCTGTCAGAATGAGCACTTCATCATCCACTTGCTGAGATAAGCACTCAAGCAGAGAAGGAAATTAACCACAGGATAATGCTGTAACCACAAAAGTAAAAGGGGTATTACACTGCCTGGTCTCACTTTAAATGAAGGGCAGAAATTAAGATTTGATCTGAATCTGCTGACTGGATTAGGCCAGCCAGCCAGAACGATGTTTAATTTATATACCTCAAATATGTTTGAAACCTAAGCTAAAGATGCTCACATGATGATATTTTGGCAACTCCAGGGTATGAACAGTTGCAGACACTTAGACATGGAAGAAATTTAAATGATAGAATCTTCAGTATTTATAATAACCAACCTCAGCAGAGTTAAGTGACAGCCAAGCAGAAATTTAAAGGTTATATATTTTAGACATAGCAAACTCAAAAGGCACCCAGATACATGAATCTATTTTGTATATCAAGCATAAAATCCAAAGCCTAGAGCAAGATTTCACCACCTCAGAGGACAGTGGTTGTATAACAGCTACCTTCTAGCACATGGTTTCAGGAAGGTCAGGAGTAAGGAGAGATCTGGGAGACCTCACTGATGCAGTCCTATCCCACAGGAACACTGATGGCACAGCTTCCATCTGCCTTGGTCCTTTCCCTTTTCACAGCCAGCACTTAGAGTTGCAGTGACCAATGCTAATCCCATCCTTCAGAACCGGGGTTGTGTGTGAGCAGCTTGTTTACTAAACCTCCAGTCCCAGCTTACTTTCTGTTGCCAAGAGTTTGGGGCCTGTTTTCCACCAGCATTCATTAAGTTATCATGCAGTGTGCCAATTTTCCATCAGCCCAGCAAAAACTTTCTCAATTCCAAACCCTGTTTTCCCGATGGCAGTGCTCTATGCTGCAGTCTTTCTGAGCTGTCTTGGCCAGAGAAATTTGTTTATGTAGTTAAATTTTCCTAAGAAGCTGAGGGGAGCGTACACACTTTAATAAGGCAGAAGATTATAGTAGTCAGTGGGGCTGTTGCTTTCTAAAATCAAAACAGTGGGGGGAAGGAGGCAGAGAGGGAACTCCCAAAAGTAAAAACACAGCCACATTACTAAAAAAAAACCACAAAACCAAAACAAACCTGTAAACATATACGTAATTTTATTCAGAGATGCCCAAAGCTCCCAGTCCTATAAATCCAAATCCTAATCCTAACACTGTGATCCTGAAATTAGTTTGCTTTTCACGAGAATCAGTGAACCAAACCTCTTCAGGTCTTACTAGAGATGAAACAGGAATGAGTGGCAAAGAATATAGCAAATACAAATCTTGCCTGGCTGAAGACATGAGATTTATTTTGGAAAACTTCAATCCTTCTCATCATATTGTGTGAGCAGGCATGTATCCAACTCCCAGTACAATTGAGTCCTTAATTTCTGTCCACTGAAGTAAACAGAGGTAAATACATTGATTCAGCTGGGTTCTTAGCTTGCATCTGTCTCCAGATTGCAATGATGTGACTGTAATGACTAACAGTTTTACTAATACTTGGTTTTTTAATTCATGAAAGAGAAACTGCTCTGGCTGTTCAGTGAGACAAGCTAACTGCTATGAACAAAGCAGAACTTCATGGTTGTTTTTACTACACAGAGGAGATCTAGAAATCTGCATCCTGCTCTGAATTACACAGCATACTTAAAAACATAACTGTGTTTCTGCAAAGAGGGCTGGAATCCCCTTATCAAATAGGGAGAGCAAACATTTGAGATGCTCTCAACAATGGAGTAATAAGAAATGATCAGTGTGACACAGAGTTTGAAAAACCTTGCAAAAGGGATGTGAGGAACTGCAGAATAGGAAATCTCATGTTCTTATTAGGAAAACTAGCAGAAAAAGAATATCCCCATCATCAATCAAATAAGAGATATTTTACAATTGGGAAGAGTGGACACTACTTTTGCACAAGGATTTTATACCTCACAAATTTATCAGACATTTTGTAAGGTGCTCAAGAGCAGCCAGATTTGGAAAACCCAGGTTATGTAGGGAGTGTAGATTTTCAAACAATTTTACAGCATTTGTCTCCAAGAACTAAGTTGGCATCATAGCATGCAATATGACTTCAAAACTTGAGATCTGATCACAGACAGAAGCAAAGAGTAGAAATAACCAGCTAATTTACAGGAAAAGCAGATCACCAGGATCTGTACAGAGGCTTGTGTTGTTTGATATAATAATTATTGATATAAAAAGGGGAGAAGATTGTAAGGCAATGACATTTGTTGGCAATTCAAGGTTTTAAAAATGAATATTCATGTTACTAGCTGGGTAATAAACTCTCAGGGGAAATGCAATATAAATAAATGCAGGACCAAAACCAGAACTATTCCTAACTGACTAGTTCTAATTAATTTATACAGAGGTGGGCTGTAAACTAAATATTACAACTGCAGAAAAAGATTTTGGAGCTAGTGAATAAGTCTGTAAAAATCTCAATGTCCACTGCTGGTTACAAAGGTAAATAGAAAATGTCTTAGAACAGAGAACAACAGTGAAATCATCATTATGCTACTATTCTAAATGTGTGATGGGTCACAAATTTGATTATGATTTGATGTTCTGATGACAAAAGAATACAGTGGCATAAGAACAGGAACAGAGGCATCAATTATAATCAAAAGTACAAATTTTCTTCCTTATCAGCAGAGGTTAAGTAGACTAGAACTTTGGAAGAGTTTGGAAGAGAAAAGACTCAAAGGATTACACTAGAAGTCAGTAGTGATAATCATAAATGGGAGAAGATGAACAGCATGTAATTATTCAGAATGTTATAGACAAAACTAAAGGGCAACAAATTAAGTTATCAGACACTAGTTTGGAAGCAAAAAGAAAGAGGTGTGTATTCCCTGTGTGTAACTATTCAAGTCATAGAATTCGCTATGAAGACTGGTATAGAAGCCAAAATCTGAAACGGTAAAAAGCAATATAAAAAAAAACGTAGAAAACAATCCATGGTCTTAAACTACGAAGATACAAGTGGTAGTTCTGGACATCTACAGACTGCAGAAGGCTGGAAGAAAGGTCGGAAAGTATCACAGCATGATGCGTTTTCCTGAGGCATCCACTGGTCTCCCAGAGGAGAGACAAGGTGCTTCACTGTGGTCTGCTACTGCTTGTTCTAACATTTTGTGCTGAATTGTATCACGCCAAATATCTGAGCTTCTGTTGGAATCCCATAAAAAATTATTTCCAGCTGCCAATAAAATCAAAATTTGACATCACAAGAAATGCTTCAAGTTGAACATTTTTTCTTTAACTTCTAATTCAGGCCACATTCAGATAAATTTATTTCCACTGAAGGCAGCTGGAATACTTCTAGTGATTCCAATGCAAATGTCATAATTCTCTCTCTAGTATTTCTATCTCACATATGTCCGCAATGCTTTAAATCATACTAAACATTTTGAAGATGTGAAGCATCATATCACTGTTTGCAGACAGCATGAAAATAATGAAAAATGTAGCTATGTCACACCAAAAAGAAGATGGGAATTGCTTTTAATTACATACAAATACTGAAATACTTTTTTACAAGAGACTGAGCTTTGAATTGCATGGTCAAAGATGCGTGGTCATCGATAACAGTATAAGAAGAAAAGGCAAACTGAGCTACAGGAAATACTAGGTGTAATAAGGTCTCTTAAACCTTTTAAATACTCTCCTCAGAATCTTTTGATGTTCATCAGATTTCTTGGGATGGAGAAGCACTGCTGAAAGGCTGGACATGCTTGGGAAGGCTCTCTGGAGCCCTTTACAAGTCAGAGATAAAATTTGCAGCGATTGCTTTGGGACCAAATATTGTTAATGCATTAGGAAGGGATGTGCTTTTTGTCCATTCATTTAAAGATAGGGAACTGGAATATGCAGGTGCTTATACCTCATTTTTAGTTCCGAACAGCTATTACCATAACATTTTACTACATTGCTTTTTTATAACTAAGTGTGGGCAGAACTACAGTGTGCCTCAAACAGTACAGTGCTTTCCCACAAAAAATTAGCATCACTCTTTTTTCTTATCTAGGAGCTATGCTACTGGCTACTGAGCTGATGACTCCACTGAGCACAGTCTGTACACTGCTCTTTTTAACCAAGGAGTAACATTTAAGCTAGGTGGTTTCCTATAATTATTGCTTCAGCCATACCACCAGATTTATCAGATCTGTGAAGAGGCCACCCCATATGGATGTATTCTCATCAGTTCTATATAGGTGAGGAGACTACAGTGTTGCAATGTTACCTTTCTGATACAAGACTCAGACTTGAAAAGATTATACTAAATAACCTCTATTCTACTGCTTACCTAACCAAGACTTAATAGCAAAGAATAATCACACTAAATTAAACCTCCTTTCCTATCATTTGAATGACAACTACATATTTTCTGGGGCAGGCTAATACTTTTATTGCTGACAGCTGTAGAGGGAAACCTCAATCCCATCTTGAATCCAAACCCTAAGACTTAGTGCTCATTTTGGGTTAAACATTTCCTAACTTCTTAACATAAGCCCACCACCACAACGCAAGACTTCTTCATGAACAATGGAATCTTATGCCAAGCTGGTAAATCCCTGCATGTTGCAACATCTGAATATGCTGAAATCAGTTAAGGTTAGTTGGTGTCTGTTCACTAATGTATTGCTGTAAGGACTTGATGGGTGCTGTTGAAAGAGCTGATACTTTGAGTTCACAGAAAAAACTTTTTAAGGATGCTGGAAAAGATTTGCTATCTTGTAAATCCATCTATGTCCCATTAAAAAAATGATAACTGTCTGAAAATAATACTCCCTGTGACTTCATTTGTATTCTGATTATAAAGAAGATTTAGGAACAGTACTGATCAGTAGTTTTAGATTCAATAAACTATGCAGGTTTTTCACATAAGAGAGAAAAATATCCTATGCAAAATTGTAAAGGACATGTGAATTGGATGTGAACTGCTACTGTTACTGTATAGTGAATGTAGCCAATACCGTATACAACTTCACAATATTTTTTTAGAGAAAAATGCGTCATAACTTCAACTGAATGCATCATAAGGAACAAAATACATTCCAAACTAGGTAGGGAAAAAACCTTACGACTCCAGGAAAGACATCTAATTCATCAGAAGTCCTTCTTTGTAGAATCTTATTAGACATGAAGCTATTTACAAAGTACTCAATCATACATATTATATACAAAGGCATGGTGATTTAGAAGACATTGAGGAATGTTCAGCCAAGACAACTCTCATTTGGTACAAGTAATGGGGAATTCAGATTAGGATTTATCAAATATTGTTCCTCCAGACAGGCTGGACTGTGAGTACTGTGTATTATATAAGCTAGCAGATATCCAAAAGCCATATGAATTGCAGAAGGACAAACAGAGAGAAGGTGGGCTTGTATTAGGGGGGTGATAAACAGCTTCTAGCAGTTCTTACTGCAGCTGGTTAAACTGTGGTTCCTGGCAGTCTTCACTCCTTTGGTGCATGTTAAAATGGCTGTTTCTGTTCAGGCTAGGTTCTCACTCTTTGTGTTCTGACCAAGTTGAGCAGAATGACTCTTGCTCTCTCCTGTGGACTTTGACATAGTGAATTGGCCACCATGCAGCTTTCATGCTGGAGAGTATCTTATTTTAGGATGAAAAGATACAAAGAAAACAAGCCTTAAAACAGTCTTCAGTCTGCACACATCTTCAGCTCAGTGTTAGGCGTCTCAGTAGCTATAAACACAGATTCATTAAACTGCTCTAGTCTGTCTCTTTGCCTGTCCTCTTCATTGCTCTCAAGGCTGGGGTCTTGTCTCCAGCCTGCCTCTTTAAAAAATGCTGTGTTTATCTGGCTCTGTGAACTGGGGCAACTTTCCCAGAGGTGGTGCTTTCCCAGACTTGTTTACCTGTCTGGGGAATTTGCATTAAACTCTCCTTCCAGTGAACTGGGAATATAATGCATAGTAGAGCTCTGGAAAGATAACTCACCCCCTTATCCATCCTCCCCCACCCCCACCCCCACCCCCCGCCTTTTTTTTTTTTTCTTTTTTTATCGTTTGCTGTTGTTCTCTAAGATGTTGTATCTAAGATATCTCATGATAATTGTTTTTGAAGTTTCCAGGCTTCCAAAGCCTCCCATCTGACACAAGTTACACTACTATTTAATGTAGATACTACAGAAACACTTAGGCTCAGGAGAACTGGAGGAGAGTTCCTCTCTCACTACTTATTAGTATCTGATCTTTGGCAAGGAAACAAGTGATGCAGCAAGTAAACTAAAGCCACATGTATGAAGACCTAAAGCATAGCAGAAATCTGAAGAAGAACAACATTAAAAAAGATCATGTTATTACAGCTGGCATACATTTGTAAATCTTTGGGGAAAAATATAATGTTGTTAATTTTCACACTGATTCTCTTAGCCAGACTCAAACTGAACAAGTTCTGTCTAAAATGTGAAATGGTTTTCCAAACCTTGTCTCAGCCTGGGAGAAATACAGTCTGTCCTAGTTTCCAGAATTGTCTCATGTACAGCTACATAAATTCATTAGGTACCTCCCTTCTTAGCTTGAAAACTTCCAAGGTATTTGCCTTTAGTCTCCCACATATACTCAGAAGTGCAAAACCGGATGCTTATCTCCTACCTACACTTCTCATTTAAAGGGTTAGTTGGACTGGTACTTGAACTCAGTTAAAAGTCTCTGGAAAAGACTGAAATGTTAATTGCGGCCAGGACTACAGCTAACCACATCTGATGTTATGGTAGCTCTGGGTGAATAATTGTTTAGTTGCTAGAATATTCAACCAGGAAGAGAAATGTAGTTCTTAATTAGCCCAAGGGAGTAAACATGTGTCTCCAGCACACCAGTGGCTAGGTACCTCCAAAGGATGTCTTGGAAAAGATTTATCCCCTGGAGAAGTTAAGCCACTGGGCTAGCATTAGTGTAGATAGGAGGTGTTCCTGCAGGAGCCTGTGTTCACACCCTCAGTTTAGAGGGGGCAGGGATGGGCTTCTAGTGCCAGCTTCCAGCACTGTTTCTGTTCACTAGGCAGTGACAATTTAACATAAAACACCTATACATTTCAAGATACAGCTGCATAATACCAGTTCTGCCCTGACTGCTGTTTTAGCATCCAGCAAGTATTTTTTCATTTGTTCCTGTAATATGGAAGCAAGGAGACAAAATGGCCTATGCTAGAGCTCCAATTTCAGTGAGATCAGCAATTAATGATGAACTCAGACCCCCAACATAAGTTCATGGCAAAAGTGAGATTAGAACTGAGGAACTGCTGGCAGGATTTACACACAGACAAACCAATCATGCTTCTAGGACATAACTCTGCTTACTTAAAACTTTGATCAATTAAAACAACACAGAACAACTGAGACCATTACAGCCATATTTCCAAAGATTCCAATAGAAATATGCCTGAATTCTGTAAGGACCACAGCTTGAAATGTGTGCAGGATGTTTTGCAAAATTCCAAAGGTTCAATTAATCCAGAAACTCCAATGGCATCAGAATCCCATTTCTTTTTGGTTGGCCTATCATGTCTGATTGCAGCTATCTCCTCCCACTAATGTAACGGCTGTATTACACTGACCACCTCAGATTTCTCCTCAGACAAGGAGCACTATAACCTTGATTTTTTTTGCTGTGTCACAGGCACATTCTATGCTATGTAAATGACAAAAAAGTAGATGGAATCTTCATGTCCGTTTTTATGTTTAAATTTTATATTTAATATAAATACAGACAGTCCTATACTCATTACCACTGCATCCCACAGAGAGTGTTTTTCAGACCTGGATCTAAACACATAAAGAACTTATGCACCTAAAGCAATATCAGGGAATAACAGGGCTCGTAATTCCAAAGCCCTGGATCACAGAAACTGCTGCAGCAGCATCTGCTACAGAAGTCAGACAACTGATGTACCTGAGGAAGGAACACTCACAAGAGTGCAGCCAAGTACCTTTGAGAGTTCATGAAGGTCCAGGGAAGAACAAGCTTAGCTGCAGAGCCATGGCTACTATATGGACGCAGGACTCCATGCAGCAAACACATACCTGGAGTGGAAATGAAACCGCAGCATTGGTGCTGGCGCTGACCTGTGAACATCTCAGCCACCAGCACTGTGGCAGGCAAGTGGAGAGGCAGGGGTGGATGCACAAATCTTCATACAGACAGTCTAAATCTTGATATTTAGTATAAAATAGGGGAGTCAAATCGTAGGATGCCTCTTTTCCATGAGTGACTAACCACTGGACCATAAAGCCAGGTTTGTGTGGCTCACTGGTTTGTGAAATTGCATGGTCCAGCTCCAGCAGAAGGGCTGGTGAATACTTTGTGTGCCTTCTTGCTGCTCCCCATCATCCTCTGCCAGTTTTTGGCTGGGGGTGTGTTGTGGTTTAATCCCAGTCAGCAACCACACATCCATTCATTCACTCTCTCCCAGTGGGATGGGGGACAGAATTATCTCAACTCGTAGGTTGAGATAAAGACAGTTTATTAGGTAAAGCAAAATTCATGCACACAGGCTCAGCAGAACAAGGAATTCATTCACTGCTTCTCACCAGCAGGCAGGTGTTCATCCATCTCAAGGGCAGCTGGGCTCCATCACATGTAGAGGTTACTTGGAAGACAAACGTCATTACTCCAAGCATCCCACCCTTCCTTCTTCCAGCTTTGTATGCCCAGTGTGACACCATATGGTATGAAATATCCCTTTGGTGAGTTGGGTCAGCTGTCCTGGCTGTGTCCCCTCCCAACTTCTTGTGTACCCACAGCCTACTTGCTGGTGGGGTAGGGTGAGAAGCAGAAAAGGCCTTGGCTCTGTGTAAGCACTGCTCACCAGTAATGAAAACATCTCTGTGTTTTCAGCGCAAATCCCAAACATAGCCCCATACTAGCTACTGTGAAGAAAATTAACTCTATCCCAGCCAAAAGCAGCACAGGGGGGCTCACATTTCCCTGAGAGGTGGCATATATGCATGTGAACTCTTTCAGGCTGAGAAGAAAATTAACTGAGTGCTTCCTTTGCAACTGCTATAATCCCCAGACTCATATAAAAAGGTCCTTGTGCAGTCAACAACTTTCAGAAGAAAAGGTGAACCCACTCCATTACGTTATTTAAGGGAATGGTTTCAATTTTCCACTGTAAGGGCAAGCAGTGGATCTCAAATAGACAAAAGCACATTTTGGCAGACATGCATTGAGCACCTCAGAGTAAGTCAGCTTAATATATATACACCTGACTTGTCTAATGACACTGAGCAGGTCTCTGTACAACCTACAGGATTTGGGGTTCTATGTGAATTATCAGTTTGCCCAGGGCTGTACAGGAACAACAAGAAGTGAACTGAGACTTTTGGATTTCACTCTAAGCTTTGGACTCAGAACAGTGAAGTGCTGTAGTGCCTCATTTATAAATAACTACCCACTTTCTACAACTGTCCCCCTTCTAGTGGATATCAAACTCAGTGTTTGAAACACTGCTATTTTAGAGAATCAGGAGAGACATAAGAATATAATTCATGGCAATTAATGTGATGAAGTTTGCCACATTTTCACTTTGTGAAAGATAGGGAGGGAGAAGATAAAGCTGGATGACATAAACTGGCAAGTGCCATTTTCCATTTAATGGCTTCCAATACAGAGGCCAGCTCAAGGAAACAGGATGTGCCACTGTGGATTTGTAAGTATAAAGTCATGCTTGGACGTTGTTTGTGAACAGCATATTTTAAAAGCAGGTAGCCTTAAATAACACTTAATAAATAGTGAGCTGCTTTTTGAATCAGGAAGCCACAAACAATTTTCTGCTCTTCCAGCTGACTCTGAGAGCCACTAATCAAAACAAAAAAACCCGATAAGGGAATCATGTTTTACAAATGACTTTGCACTATTGACTTGGAATGCATTGTCTCAACAACCTTTTTTCTCATTAAATTCAGGTTGTGGTTTGATGATACAGGTTAAGGATTTGTGTACCTTGTGCTAAAAATATCTTGGCCACAGGATAAAAAAAACCACCCCTCTAATACAGCCCTAATTCAATCCACTGCAATTTAAAAGAAAGCAAACAAACAAAAAAGTAAAATAAATAAAATAAAATAAAGTAAAATAAAATAAAATAATAAAATTAGATCCCAGTGTTTTTATTATGCTGTCAATCTTTATCCAGAATCAGGTATTGGCTGTCACCCGCTCTAGCTTTGTGCAAAATCATGCAGCATCTTGCAGTACCTACAGCTGCCAGAAAGCCAGCACAGAAGCAGAAAGTCAACATCGTTTGTTTGTTGTGTGCTCTGGGTAATTCAGCATAGATGTGATCATTTGCCCATACCTAACCTGTATCCTATTTGCACTGCTGGGTCACGTGGTAAAGACTCTATAAGAGTTGTCATGAAAGCAAAATTCTATTTGCCTAGCAAAGGAATGGAAAGGAACTACAACAGAGTGCAAACAAAACAGAAATTAATTTAAAAACCAACAGGAGCCTAGGGATGCTGACACAACTTTATGAATATGTGTGCTCAATGAGATTGCACTTAATATACAATTATATACTCACTCATAGACACTACCTATAGGCAAAGAAGGTCCAAAAGTCAGTCTTGCCATGCGTGGATGCCATGACTTCCTGACATACAATGTCTGGCACAGGACTGACCACATGCTGAATCTAAAGGTCTTCTCAGAATAGAAGCCCAGGCCTTTTCCCCCAAGAGTAATTACTTCGAGAGCACCATGTTAAATGCCTGCATGATTTGGCCTTCACGTGTGTGTATGTGGGGAAAGATGTGCTATTTCACTAATTCTAGCTTGGAAGAACAGTACCTTCTTTCTCTTAAAAAAAAAAAAAAAAAAAGAAAAAGAAGACAAACTGAGTGGAAAAAAGCCCACCAAAACCCAAAACATGATTATAAAACTTTTAATATGGACTCTACACTGGTAGAATGAACACGTTTTTCCTTTTTCTACATAGCTGGCTTTTTAAAAACTGCTTTGGAGTCTTGGTCCATTTGTTCAGGAAATCTCTTTATTTTCTCTTCTGGCTTCTCACAGTTGTAGGATAGTATCTCATCTCCTTCATCTTTTTATTCCTGTCTCTACATAAACACATCTTAGGACCTTCTTTATGATTAGGGAAGCTAATGAATATTACTCCAGAGCTCTGGTGCAGTTTCTAACGTTCACAACTTGGAAAGTACCTTAGGCTGGCACACTACTGGATCTATTCCTTTTTAGATGAAGCAAATCGAAGTGAGGCTAACTTCAGTGCCCTGCTGCTGTGGCTTCTGATCACTCCTGTATTCACAGAGAAAAAATTAAACTGCCAGAGGTTGCTTGTGGGTAAACTGAGCAGAGAATATACATTGAAGAGCATCAGCGAAGCCAGTAAAAGCAAGCCGCTCAAAGAAAATAGTTAATTTTATTTCCAGTGTGCTGTATTCATTTGAGGTTAGTGGTTAAATACAGATTTATATCAGAGTTTCCACTTAATGAAAGAATTTGTGTGGATGATCTCTGCTTAGTTACTGTTAGTAGGGATTTTGCAAAATGTAATTTTCAATAAAGCAGCAGGCTATCTTATTAAGACTATTATGGAAAGTTCATGAAATCAGGGGGTGTTGACTGTGATACAACATAAGTAGCATTCTTGATTTCTTGTGCTTTTCTGTGGTAGAAGAGGAATGCATTACTAGAGAAACTGATACATCTGCTGTTCCAAGTGCACATATTGAGATTATGACCTGAATATACTGTACATGTAGAAAATAAGCAAGTATTCGATTCCATCACATGGTGATGGTGATAACTTACAGGAAATACGAAACTGGAGAAATGTTATGGTTCTGCTGTAATACATTTATTATAGAGTCATTAGAGGAGGGCAGACTGAACACAGAAGAGAATGGTGAGGAGCCATGCAGACATCTCTTTCAGATTCATAAGAATTACTGGCAGATACTGATGTCTGAGGTGTTCATCATCCCTGCTGTTAGGTGTAGTTGCTGCCTCCACACTCCTGTCCAGCATCACAGTGCTTCTTCTCTTGTGCTTCCTCTCTTGTGCTTCCCAGGGGGCCATGCTGTTAACTTGGGCCCCTGTTTAAAGTGTTCCTGTTAAAGCCTTTCATTGCCCATACTGCCCTCAGTGAGATCCTTTCCTTTGTTTCCTTCCCGGGTTCTTGCCTTGTCACAGTTCCCAGCTGTCACCTCTGCTTTCCCTCCTCTCTACAGAAAAAATGCCCAGAGGCAATTTTTCTGCAACAGCAATTAATTATTTAATAGCAAGTGAAATTATGGATTAGATAAAGGTAACGATGTAAGTAAATCAAATATCTTTTGGCAGGACACCACACAATATTATGAACAATAAACTACAATGCTGTAAAGCCAACAGGCCACACAATAAATAGATTAGAAATCAGCAGGTCTTGAAATGCAACTATAAACATGGAGTAATTGTTGAGTAAAGTCCCACAGGGACAATCTTTGACCCTAATTTTAATTTATATTTCAATTAATGAATTAAAGGAGAAAAAGAATGAAACCGAAACCACCACAGCTTGCTGTTGGCACAAATACAAAAAGAGCGGTGGGAAAAAAAACCCACAATGGCAATTTTCCTGACATTGTTTTATTTTAGTTGCTTAGGTAATGATATGACTTTTGTCAGGATCAAAAGTAAAGTCATGTACTTAATCAGAAAGACGAGCAACTTTTCTCCCAGGACTGGGGAAGAGGACCAAGAGGAGGGAACATTGGCTGGACCTCAGAGTCCCTGGTGGATTAGGCTTCCCAAAGTGGTGGTGGTTCCAAAAAGGATAATGGAAGTCACTAATGTATAAATAAGGGGATAATCGTTTGAAGGGCGGAAGATTTCTCTGTGGAATGCTGCAGTTGCATCAGAGATATCAGATTTTAAGCAGGAATTAATATACAGCAAATCAGTTGCCTTTGTTATGTAGGAGGTCTGATGAACAATCCCTTCTGGTCTTAAAATATAGTCATTTATGTATGGGGGAAAAAATTACCCTTACTTGAAGCTTTATGCATCCTGAGATGATCAGTGGCACATACAAAGAATAGTAATTAAGTTTCTAGTTATAATTTTAACAAGGAAATTGCAAACAAATCTCAACAATTTTTCAGATAATTCAAGGTTTTCCAAACCAAATATTTCAAAATGTAAACTGTTTAAAATCTTTAACTCCCATGTTTTTCCTTTTTCCCTCCCCTTCACCAATGAATGAATGATGCTTGAGAGTTTCACTCCATTTGTAGTTGTCATCCCCTCACCCTTCTCTCTGTTATTCTCCAAAATTCCTCAGTTTTGAAAGCCTTACAGAGTAATTCAAGGAAAACTGAAAATCTCCCCTCTGGCGGGCCATGGCTGTTTTCCCCAAGCACTCCTCTGGGCAGCTCCATCTCTCACCAGCTGCCAAGACTCACACAGGGTAATGGCAGATGGGCAGCAGCCTGATACCCACAGTACCAGCAACACCTTCTCCCTCCCCTCTACACCCTCTCTGCTGGTGGCCAGCAGGAGCTTCGCTTAGGAGCAACTCCTGCAACCCACCCCCACCTGCACTTTTCCCCAAGGAAGAGGGATCTGGAAGTTTTATGGGGTGATTTGAAGTGGCCAGAGCAGTTTGGAAAATCTGGTCATTTGCACTGCTCTCCTTTTCCCTGTCTCGAATGAAGTGTTACATGGCAAATGTAAATTGTCTTGAGCAGGGGAAAAAAAAATACGGGAACCCTGCACACATCTGTAGAGTGAAATCCAGACTGCCTGGTGAAAGGACCAACAATTAATTAAATGATTGTTACAACTCAGGTCTTAATCATGTTCTCAGGTGTTACAAAAAAATCACAGTGTTGTCATTAGACAGCTCGCTGATATTCAGTATGAAAAGTTTTCTTTAGAGTTATTCCTGAGAAGAGGGTAGGGGGATGCAGAGCCTACCATTAGAGACATTTGGGAGTAGTGCTATCAACTAAATTATTAACCTCTGACAGAAAAATCACTCCAATCCTTTAAAATTGCTATGTATTTAATAAAAGGCCAAGCATTTAAATGGAGAGAAGGTATCATAGAAAGTTTTCTTAAACTAGTACAATCTGGCATTGAGGAATTTGGAAGGTGTTTTATATGGATTTTTGTGGTTTTTAGCTGGGTGGCCAAAGTATACTATATTAATTTTAAGTCTGCACTTACAGACTGCAGCAGAGTGGAGAGTAAACAATTAGGTTTGTTTGCTCTCTGAATTGTGATACTCTGGGTCTTTCATTGATTTAAAGGTATGTTGATCATATTTTACTCTTTGACAGCATCTGCCCTTCCAAGATTTCAAATGCTTTACACTAATTAACCAGTGAAATCCACACACCCTTCTCCCTTTTTATGCCAGATATAACAATGCTGAAAATGCAAATACTCGATAATACTAACTAAAAAATGCATACTAGTGAAAAAATCTTACAAGATAAAAAACTTTTGCTGTGATGGGCAAGTGTTAAGAACTTTATTTTGTATACAGATGAATAAAACAGCAGAGAAGTTGATAGTCATTGCCAGCAAGCAGTAATGGAACACACAAAAGCTACAACCACTCTAACAGTAACCACAATTGGGACCTGTATTTTGAGAGGTGCCCAGTACCTAGTAACTCCTGTGCTCCTTCAGTTAAATGCCCAAACAAAAACAACTGGAGTTGTAGTTCATATAAAAAGCTGTCAGCCAGTTCCCTTCTTAGCTTCTAAACAAGGTTCCTCCCAGGCAGAGATTACAGGATATGAAAGGCTTGTTTCTGCTGTGATGGTAATGGGAAAATGTGGTAAGGAAAGGCTGAGAGAGAGCATATGCTGCTCCAGGCAATGCTAATGAAGGGGCTACTCATTAGCACAGTAGCCTTCCCTGTCATAAATCTGCCCCTGATTTGTTAATGTTTGCTAATATGTAGTTTACTGTAATAAAGTAGAATAAATTGTACTTGCTAAATTGCCTGTGAAGTTGCAGTTTCTCTTTGCAAGACTGGAGCTGCCTATTTGGTTCATTTGCTTGTTCCGCTCAGTCCTGCCCGCTCTGTTCAGCTCCACTCTGTGCAGCTCCCTGCACCACTGGCCCCTGCTCCTGCTTTCAAACCCACATGCACCCAGGAGGTCTAACCAAAACAATATCGCAGGCATCGAGTTTCACTTGGTTTCATGCTGAAATGGTGCAAAACAAGACACTTTATATTTAGAGAAGGTAATGAATGAAGTTACCCAAATGGGGTTTTTAAGATACCAGCCACCCTGGGTTGAGATTTGGAGTACATGAGTGCAGACCAAGATACTAAGCCAAGACAGTACTTATCACAAGGACCTCAAGGTCTTTTACCAGTGAGTACGGTAAATTGCTGATACCCATTTGCTAGTTCCATATGCTGCCAGCAGCACTGTTGACCACATAGAATCTAGTTGGGTACACAAAAAAAATTACACTGTTGCTCCTTCAGCCGTTCCTTTTCTTAGGATGAAATTTGGCATTGCAGACAAGAGCAAAAGGAAAACTACTTTCTGACATTGGCTGTGATTCTCTTACACAGCTGACATTAAAGTGATGCACATGGACTGGTTCAAGAAGCTAAACAAGAGGCTGACCCAGAAAGCTGAATCACTCCTTTTAAGAGGCAAACAACTCAGCTTAGACAAAACACCAGTTATTATGCAGAAGCAGCATAAATTGAGGGATAACAGGACTTTCTGTAAAGCAAAACTGCACCTTCAGAAATCCGACATTTTATTTAGTCTGCAATCAGTAACATACTAATTTAAAAATAATTATCGGAATACAGATGTAGTATCATAGAATGACACAATGGTTGAGCTTGGAAGGGACCTCTGAAGGTAATCTGGTCCAACAAGCTCAAGCAGACCCTGCTCAAGCAGGATTACTTACAGCTGTTCCACAGGACCATGTCTCCAAGGAAGGAGACTCTTCAGACTCTCTTAGTGGCTTCTGTCGGTGCTCAGTCATTCTTACAGTAAAATAGTGTTCTCTGATGCTCAGAGGGAACCTCCTATTTTTCAGTTTCTATCCATCACCTCTTGTCCTGTCACTACGCACCACTGAAAAGAGCCAGGCTCCATTTCCTTCATACCCTCCCTTTAGATAATTGCACACATTAATGAAAGCCTTCTCTTCTCCAGGCTGAAAAGTCCAGCTGTCTCAGAGTGTACCCATGTGAGGGATGCTCATAAAATCCTGTGTAATTCTTTATACTCCTTCTCCTGTGAGGTCAGGTGATAGAAGACAGGAAGTAGCATGCATTAAAATCTATTATTTGATCATACTGTGATGTCTATGAGACATTTGTATACTTAAGCTTCCTTTATAATAATTTGAAATCTTTCCTATAGAACCTATAGTCTAAAGAGTGATTCATCCCATCCTTAAGTAACTATATAAAACAGGTAAGATGAATCATGCTTTAAAATTGCCTATTTCAATAATGGAGGCATAGTGTAGTTATTTACACTAAAGTATACTAAACCTGAACAAAATTAGTGTCTTCTGTAAATTACATAAAATTCTAAAGTTAAAACTTATAAAAATACAACTGAGATGACTATTCCGCACAGAAGTCATGTAGTGAGCATTCTAATGTGCTGAATTCCTGTCGTGGTCCCTAAAAATAACTTTGAACCAATTGTTTAAAAATTCTACTTTCAGCTGCAGAAATCTCACGTCTTTGGCATAACAAGATTTGAAGGTTTTAGTCTTTGAAAACAGGCCTCATTAAAAAGATTTCTCTGGCAAACAAACTTACTATAAATACACTATTATTTGGTTAATGGTAAAATGTTACAAATGTTGACCTAGACCATAAAGATATTTATATCAGTCCCTGTTTCTGGGGCCATTTATCAAGTAGGATAGAACAGAGGATAATTGTCATTGCAAGGAAGATCATTAATAGGATAATAATCACCTAGCAATGTACTGTAGAAATTTAGGTTTGGTACACCAGTCTATTCTTTTTGTTTAATGAATAGTCTATGCTTTGTCTGAAACTTTTGTGACTTTTTGCACATGAAAGAAACATACATATATACTAGAGAGAAAAGAAGTTGTGGATGAGCTTAAGAGGGGCTTTGATAGGATACAGATTCAGCTTCCTTTTAATCATCTGGATATCATCTGGACAATCATCTGCTTCTTCACAAAAGAAAACAAACACTAGACATTTTTGGCAGGAGATTTAAGTTGACTAGTATTAAACAGCAGCTGTAGATCAAGTCCCTCCACAGAAACCCTCCCAGTCAATAGAGATACTAATTTTAAATATTTAGGTTTCCATGTAGATGAGACTGTGTACTTCTGGAGACACACTCATGCATTTGTTTATAGGAAAAGGGTTGAGATGAAATTAGGTGTGTTTTATTATTTGAAGACTTGTTATGCTTTGCCTGTCAGTAGAAGTTTAGCACTGTAATTAATGTTTCCATGAATTAAACACATGAATGTAGTACATACAGTGACAGTATTTAAGTAAAATATATGGTTGCTCTCTCATCTGTTTAACAGACTTTGTCAGTTCATATTTCATGTTCATTTTGAATATTAGTGAATCCCTGGTTGTTCTTTCTTTAAAATATCATTGCTGCATTGCATGAAATTGCAAGAAACATAAAACAATATTTATATAAAGAACAAGAAAATCTTTTCAATATTCTCCAAGTACTCAGAGTATTTGACATGGAGTCTAGGCTCTGATATGAATTTGGGGTTGTCCCTCTAAGTGTGCCTTTTGGTCCTGGAAACTATTCCAAACATCAAAAACATTGAAGTGTTGCTTTACACATACTATTTCCCTTCAAAATATTCCTGCCAGTTTACAAGGATAGAAGCCAATAGACGTATGGACATATATGCGTCACAGGAAAATCTGAATTCAGATTTTCAATATCTCAAGGCTTGGAGAGGAAGAGGAAAATTCATCAAGATATGTCAGCACTTACAGTCATTATTGTCAGTGAGGTCTTTGACATGTGAGAAATCTTTAAAAATCCAGGTACTTGTGTGCACATTGAAATGAGAAGTGCTAGATGTTGTGAAAATCCATCTGATTGATAAAGGGAATGATCTTTCAATACAGTTTCTTATCTCAGTGCACACTTATCAAAAGGATAAATCCAGCTCATTTTACTCTTGCTTGGAGTTCCATTAACTGCCAGCAAATTGGATATTTGGGTCTTGAAGAGTTTGTTAAATCACAATTTAACAAGTCAGTGCTTCTCTGACATCGGATCTGGAGTAACTAGGAAATTCAACTTACTAATTGTTTTCCTCAGGTGAAGAGGGCTGGAATCAGACATTATCTTTCAATAGTCTGAAAGAAAACAGAGCACTAGCTGAAACTAAAAGAAATGCAGAAGAGCCCACAGGCAGCAGCCAGTGTGAAATGCATTGGAAGGATGTCTTAAGAGGTTCTACCCCTCAGAAGCTAATCACAGTGTTATTTTCATGAGAGAAGATAAGTAAAAAAATATGGTAATGACATGCAGGGAGACAGGATCATGCTGACACAGGGAGGTGGATTTTAGAAGAGAAAAGAGCAGGCAAAATATGGTAGATTGCATACTAGAAAATAAGAAGGAAGAACAACACAGAATATGAGGAAGCTTTTTATTTCACCTTTTCAACATTTTTTTCAATAGTTTAAGTTCTTTACTCCAGTTCACAATTCAGAGAGTCCAGAAACAGTTTCAGTGACAGAGCTATCTCACTGCAACTGTACTGACTCCTCAGATGGAGAATACTGAACTAGCTTCACAAACCATTTCTCAGGGTTGTACCAAACAGAATATTCAGAGATGAAGATTAAGTCTATTTTATTCAGTAAGGAGGAGCTACTATATCTGGGTTTTTTTTAAGGCTTTCATTTTCAGAGACAGTAATGTGAGTGACACAAGAACATTTTCAATTACGATATGCTCCATGTTTCCAAAACCATTCACGACTTCATGTTAACCAGTTTTGCAATGCATATTTATCTCTTTTTCGCTATTGGAGCTATTAATTGACTAAACCCACATTCAATTAAAAAGCTATAAAGGATTAACACATCATTTATTTTGAAAGGCAAGCTTAATTGAACATGTTTTGACCTAGAGAGGAGCTTGTTTGTTTACCTGTGCATGTGGTGAGATGATTGCCATATAAATGGACTGGTCAAGTGAAGCAAATGGTCTAAATGATGCATTTGATATATGCCTTTGATATTTCTGACCTTTTATTGTACCATTGAGAGCAATATAGGCTCATCAGAGGTATACAATCAGGTGAACATACTCCAGGGAAAAAGTAGTAATGAAAACTGGAAAATATTAGAGAACTATATGAAGATTTCAGAACAGATAATATAAATAATTTCTCTTCATAATTTTCTCCCTAAATTCTTTTACATTCTGCATTGTATTTACTTTCCAATGCCAGTGATTTAACTCTCCCCATTTTAATCAGGAGAAACATAAAAGCTCTTTGATAAAGAAAAATTAATTGGGTAGCTATTTACCCCTTTGTCATTCTTACAAGTGGATCTTCTATACATCAAAATAATGTGTTACTTGAATTGGTTACTAATTTTCCTTAACTGGCCCATGGGTGCATTTTTATATGCAGAACATTAATTTGCACTGTATGTAATTTAATGTACGCAACAGATTTTTTCAAACAAGAGTTTATAAACATGAGCCATTCTGTTATTACTCCAAGGGGAAAGAACCAGATTTTGCTCTAAGTTGTACTGGCAACAATTTTTCCTCTTTTGAAATGTTTGGTGTCATTATAAATTTGCACCAGAAAATCTGAAAGTACTTTTCCCACTGTACATCATAAATCAAGCTGTAGTATGGATATGATGTCACACGTGTTGAAGTTAGCATACATGCAAGTCACAGCACACAGAGCTGCCACTGCTAGATGGGATATACCCTGATATCATGCTGCCAGTGGCAAGAAGTAACAAGAAAAATGTTGTTGTCCCGTGACTGGATCATACCAGGCTTGTGGATATATACATAGACAACTGTACATCTGCATCTCTTTCATAGAAAGAAAAGAAAGTTCAGGTCACCAGTTTCTCAAAAGCCTAAACATTCAACTCTATAAAAATTCACCTGAGGACTCAGAAACTAGGGACTGAGTTTATCTATATTCAGCTGCAGACAAGGGAATGAAATTTAGGAGTCAGTCAGTCCTTCTCCATCATTTGTTCCTTATATGAGAATGGAGGCTAATTTAAGTGATTTGAATAACAACTCTTTTAAGATGTTACATTAACTATAACAAATTTAGGCTTCCACTTTCAGTGTGTAGCTTTAAATCAGACTCAAGCTAGATATTTTCAGTAAAAAATCAGCTTTGCAAACCCCCCAGGGTCTTGTTTATAATTAAAAAGGTAACAAATCTTAGACTTTTTTATGGAACCAAAACCAAAGACTTGATAATTGAATAATTTGGGTTTCTGCTGTTACAGTACAATAGTGGAAGACCTATAATATATGGACTGCAAATTTGTTACCATAAAATTCATTTAGACAAAAAAAAGTGGTTAAAATCTTTTTAATTGGACTACTTCAACACACCCTCTGTTGCTGTAGCAATTGCAGCAGAGAACAGAAAATGGGAAAATATCCCAATACAGAGAGTTTAAGTACAATTGATTTGCCTGATGCTAGGTAGAATGAACACAGCAGAACACTAATTACGCATTTTTCATAAACTCATGATCTAGGCACAGAGAGAGCACAAAAAGGATAGCTTTGCAATCATTTATTAAGGAAAAAACTACGGTTTACACTCACACTACATGAGCAAGTAGTGTGGACTAGTATATGCATACTGGTGCTGTACGTATTTCAAAGGTGTGTATTGTGGACTACCAATGTGACTAAAGCAAGGAAAGTGAGGACAAAAAAGCGCACTCCTTATGATTAGTGGGGATCTAGTCAACAAAATCAGTGGAATCTAGCTCCTTTAATGCTTATTTTTCCCTGTTGACTATAGTGGAAGTTTGACATGATGAGCTTATTGCAACTTTCTAAACTGACAAAGGCAAATGCCGCATTCCCCATCTCAGAGGGTGCTAACACTAGCAGCATTGCCCTGCTTGAGTTCTGTATCTACTAAATGTAAACTGCTCCCTCAACATTTCTCTTTGTTCCACCCAGAATGGTCCTTCTCCTCTTCTGTCTAATTTCTTAAAACAGAGTGGCATACAATCTGCTGGTCATCTGTCTTGGTTAATCTTATAGTAGGTTCAAAAATAAAAAGGGATGATCTGACAGACAAAAATACAGGAGGACTGGCCAATCCTCTAAATTTCATTTCTTTAGGAAAACATAGGCTAAAGCACCAAAAAACATTACCAAAATCACAGCAGAAGACTCAAAAATGTATCTATCTTCTTTAAATACCCAATACTTCATAAGCTTTGCAGTCAAACCCGGCCTGCCTCACCCAGTGTGTGAGAGCAATGGGACACTGTAAAGTTATTTAGCTGGAGCCACTAGCTGTTAAGCAAATCTCTTTCAAACCATTCACTTCCATTTTGGTTCTAAGTTACGTGGACAAATAGAACTAAAGGAACAAACTGAAGCAAAAAGGCACTGAAGTTCTGCAAAAGAACAAACCAGAAAAAGGCATTCCTTCATTTTCTCATATTCACAGAAATGGAAATCTGAAAAGTGAAGATGCTTATGGCATGCTTATGGTACTCCAAAACATTGAGCATCTGGGCAATTTAAATCCTTAAAGAGTACTGCAGAGAGAGATAGTTCCACACACTTATTCTCTGCCAGTATCAGAAATTCCCCTTTATTAAACAACTTCAAATAACAGCTCAGTGTTTCCCAACTTAAAGAAACTGTGAAGTGTAATGTTTTCTGTGGAGAAAAAGAGACAATATATTTTCTTCTGGATTAAGTCATTTTACAGTGAGTGAAACAGCAAACCCAGAAAAAATATAAAAAATTAACTAATTAATTAATTAATTGATTGCCAGATCCATCTGAGAGCTGGAGTTACCCCCAGAGAGGAAAGTCCTGGAAGCATACCCTGTGTGGAAAATGGAATTGCTACTGATGTATGTTACTGTCTCATATACCACAGTAAGGCATTTCTGTCTCTTTCCTCTGGAATTCTAAAATATTCTACTGCATGATTGAAAATTTTCACTGCATTTGGTGTTCCTTAGCTTCTGCCAGCAGCAATTCATATTCTAGAAGGTGATAGAGAAAGTACCTGTTATAAATACGTAATTTATGTAAGAATAAAATATCATGGATCAGTCTGGAAGTGATGACATTAACAAATACTACTGTTATCAAATTAGATGTTTTCTTGATCTATCTGTGAAAATAACACAAATTGTTTCAATCAAGGAGCAAACTTTCTCAGTTTTCAATTTGAAGTTCTTTCTGGAGAAGAAGCAAGGATAAAGGAATGCAAGATAGAGACTGACTGCAAATGTCTTGGCTAGGATAGTACAATTCTATATTGTAGAAAGCAAAACAAAGACACCAACCTTCCCCCCAAAAAAACAAAACAAACAAACAAAAAAAAAAACCCAACAAACAAACAAAAGAAACTATACTGAAAGTATGAAAACCAGAACCCTATTATATCTTAAGGTCATATTAAGAATTTATGAAGTGGCAATGCATCCAGTGATGAGGGCACTGATAAACTTAATCCAGGATTTTTAGACCTTTAGGGTTTTTAGATGATTTTCAGAAAATATCACACAGTTTCAGACCTTTCTTGAGGCAGAAAATTAAGTTTTAATGAAAACTTCCCAATGTACAAAATCCCTGCAGGACGGATAGAACTTCACTGCCAAGGTCATGTTCTCTGAAAAGGGATGAGTTAATGGGATGTGTGGTCTCATCATCAGTAACCATCACAAAGAAAACAGCACATGCTGCAAGACTAAGCACAATTCATGTTAGAGAGACACTGCTACAAGGACAAAGAGCAACTCACTAACAGTATTACTAATCAGAGATCCACATCAAAGCATGCCTTCTGGAGACAAGTATTCATCTAGCTCCATTAAACAGAAAATATATGCAAAATGCAATACCTTTGTTTCTCTTTTGAGAATGTTGAGAATGGCAGACAGAAAAATTCAAACTCCAGAGCTAGCCATGTCTCAAGGAGCAAAGACCTCCGGGAGTTAGTCCCTGTTATAGACAAAGCTACAAGATGGAGTTTTATTTTAAAAGGAAAGGATAAAGCAGTAGTTCCAGAGGATTTGGAAGTTTGCACAAATGCATTTATCACATGTGGAGAAAGAGCTGAGATAAGCTGAGAACATATGTCTGAGATAAGGCAGGGGAACAGCTGCTTTGCAAGCAGAAATACTAAAGCAGACATATATGCAGATCTGTGAAAACATATCAATAGTCCAGCAATCAACAGAACCAGGAGATCTGTAATAGACCTTTTCATTATTAAAAGTTATAGAAATTACAAGATAGCAAGAGATTAGTACTCTGTTTTTGAGGAAGTGGGCTGAATGGAGGGCAAAACTAAGGTCACAGGCCAAAATGTCCTTGTTGCTTATAAAAGCCTGTCAACCGGTTGATCTGATTGTGCCCGAGATCACTAACACCATGCTGACCAAGAGTTTCTTATTGCGCTGTTGCACTTCCCTATCATCATTTCTACTTGTGTGCACTGATTCTCAGTTTACACACAAATTCAGGCAGAGACTGTCTTTTTGATCTTTGATAGATGTGTAGCAGACCTGACTTGTTAAGACAATGGGCCTCCATGCCCCGCGGTAGAACACAAATCCGTCTGTGTCAATTGGGAATTTAAGCACAAATTATCATCTAATAGGTGCTTTGAAAGCAAATGAAGACAGAGCTGCAAGACATCCTAGAGTGTCAGGGTAGTTATCAACTGTACAAGGAGGGACCTCAGAAGAGGATTCATCAAAGAACAATGTTTTTGTTTCACAGGCCAGGGGAAGAATGAAGGACAGAACAAAAAAGCAGTAAAATAAGAGGGGACTATAATGATCCAAAGATCCAAGGTCAATGTACTCAGGTCAGCAGATCTGGGTATAGCCCTCAAGGAATGTGAGAATATAAAAGCTGCATCTACACTAGAACAGAGAACATGGAAGACACACGGTAGCTTGCCCTGCAGTAGCAAGGCCAGCAATGGAGAGTTATCAGTGATAGGCCTTCTCATATGTAGTTAGGCCAAGGACAGGATCTGAACTTAACAAGAATCTCAATGATCAGTGCTGGCCAGGGCTCCCAATTTTTCTGCAAGACTTGCAGGCAACGTCAGATTATAGCAACCAACATCAGGGGCAAGCTGGAGGCTACATGAAATAGAACCCAAACAAGCACATAGAAATGACTAGAAAAACCATGATGTCATTAAAAGAAAGGCTGATTTCCTAGAACATCTGCACACCAACAATATCTGGCCACAGCAAGTCAAGAAAAGCCTTAACAGAGAACACAAAATAGTTACTAAAGGAACTTTTGTGCACAGCTCAAATGGAGGGATACAGCCTGGAAGCGTTCATTAATTCTTAAGCTGTGGAGAGAGGTTCCCTTATGGAAAAACTGTTCAATAAGTATATGCTGAGCTCATACTAACTCAGGGGGAATAAGTTATAAACAGTATGTAATAAGAACTGTTTATATGTCTCTGGAAAAAAATCAGTACTAAGATGTGCATTCTTTAAAAACAGCACCTGGGAGACACCTCCAATCTGGACCTCATATTCTGCATTAGTGCTAAGAGAGGATTTTCTCTGGGTCTGTCCATTGAATTATCAAGAGAGTTCTGATGGTCATGCTGGAGGAAGCTAGCACTTTTCCTTCTTCATCCAGAGGTGAAAACAAGTAGTGTGAGAGCATCCCTTATTAAGCCATTGTGCAATAGTTATATTTTTATATATATATATATATGATCTGCATTATACTGAAGCAGATTTACAGCAACCAAATGAGGAAATCAATGAAGAGAGTGCTGACAGAGATACAGGGAAATGGTTGAGAAAGTCATCAGAATTTTATCAAATTTGTCTGCAGATGTTTGTCTACAAGTGCCTATGTTCTTTGAGAAACTGAGTATTTGCTTGATGAATTAACTGCTTGCAGAATGTTACTGTTCTCAGCATGCTGCTCCAGGCAGTGTGCAGCGTGCACTAGGGAACTCCAGCAATCAAAACCTACGCAGGATTTTTATAACAGTTGTCTTGGGACTAGGAACTTCATTTTAATTTATGGCACCTGACTCCTTCTGTTGGCTTAAGTCACTTATTCAAAGGTGTATTCGAAGTCAATGGCAGAGCTGGAAACTGAGTTTTGACCCATATGCTAGAACTCGGTTCTGAGGCCATTCTCCTGTGACTGAATGTAAGCTAAACGCACCAGGTTCCTAATCAAGAAAATATATGTGGTACAGTATCCTTGCTTATGTTAAAGCAGAGATAAATTTTCTTTGCCTTTTTTTTCTGAGAGTGACTTCATTCTATATGCGGCTTAAAGCCTGTGCACATTTAAAAAAACAGTTTGTTTTACTTTTTGGAGAGAGGGAGGAGGAGGAGATCAGGAGCTCCCTCTCAAAATTCTTTTGCAAATACAGATTTTACTATTTGTACATCAAATTTTTATCAACTTGTAACATCTATTTCGCCAGAGACTATGACAGTCTTTTCTGCTAATGTAAGAGACCTACTGAATCTGCCTACAGATATCTATAGTTTTTTCACAACTTTGTCTCTTCATTCTGTGAGAGCTTCATCCTTTGAATAACGCAAAGTTTTAGAGACAGAAACCAGAAGGAGAGGGAGCCCATCTGCTAGCAGCAGAAGCTAGCTTGCCCTGCAGAACCCACATATTTCCACTTGGAAATCCAAGGAAGAGATAGTGCCTGGTTCAAAGCCTGAGGCACATATAACTTCCACTCTATCTGGCTGCAACCCACAGCTGCTGGGGATCTCTGCATGTGGCAGCTAGCTTGCCTGGCCCTGCTGCAGGGGCTACACAGGGCACAGGGAAGAATAGGCTCTAAGATGGACTCTAGCTTTCTTTATTCCCATGAGCCAAAGAATCACAAAATACCTACCTGTGTCTAAACAGAAACAAAGCACAACCTTCTATTGTTATTGAAATTTGACAAAATTAGTCTAGAAATGAACTTACACCTCCACGGGCTACGTGATTCCAAGGGAGTGCCATCAGTCACTGCTCTGAAATACCTGATTTATTATACACAGGTATGAGGTAATTACTACATATTTATTACTTATTATTTTATTATGTGTTTATTTTGGAGGGCAATAGACTATTTGTAATTAGGTTTGCATCTATTACAAAGCCCTTTTAAAGCTGTTTTATACCTTTGACTTGTCCTGGCTTGAAAATTACCACATTTATTCTGCAGGCAAGAGGGAATGGATCTTGTTTAGTTTGAAAAATAAATATGTCCTAGTGCTTCATTTACTGAATTTCAACTCAGAAACATCAAAGGAAGTTGCTTTTCTTACTCATTTTAGTAAGAAGGCAAGTTTCCTATGAAATCATTGGGTCTAAAGCACATGGGCCTTAGTCCTGTCATGAATTCCATCCTTTCAAAAGTCTGAGCATTCACAAAACCTGTGTGAAGCAAATGGGCATCTTCCTATTCACAGTTCATCCTCCAGGCTCAGGAGTTTATGATCCATTTTCCATTTGTTTCCCAGGCATCACCCCCTGTCTGATCAATAGGAGATTTGGTCATGAAGCAAGGAAATAAACTACTTTGAACTGTTCCTTACTGGTACTCATTGTTGCATTTCAATTGGTAGGGGTTTTTTTGCATAAAAGATTCTATTACCAAAAGTTTGTTGCTCTTTTCTCATTATTTAAATGCAAAACCTTGTTCCCCTAAACAAGGCTCTCCCCTTTTAGTGGAAAAAGGCGAAAAGGAAAACATTTGATTAATACATTCCTTCGTAATTTTAAACCAGCACAACCAGAGATAGGACTGCTTTTTATAATAACCCCTTCCCTCAATAACTTTTATTAGAGGTTCCCTTTAAATCTACCATGGTCAAGCCCTTGCAGTCTTCAAGTCTACAAGACATGGTTTAGTGGGAGGTGTCCCTGCCCATGGCAGTGGGGTTGGAACTAGATGATCTTAAGGTCCTTTCCAACCCTAACTATTCTATGATTCTATGATTCTAAGTGCAAATGGTTTTATCATGCTCCCTTCAGTATGAAAGTGCAGTTGGTTTTATTCCATTTTGCTTTGTTCTTTAAGAAGAAAAAATTTTGTATAAGTTTACAGTTTTTAGTAAGTCCTGACAGTGACAATCATCCCACTGACTTCACAATTTTTGTGTGTCTAATCTCATTCTCTTTCCTTTCAGTATTTGTAGTCATCCTAAATTAATTTAAAATTGAAATAACATCTGAAGTGTTAAAAGATTCTTTTTACTTTCTTAGGCAATAAACATCTTGAGACCTCAAGATGTTAAAACACATTTTTATTACCTCTTTCAGCTAACTCGAAAAGGTGCAAACCTTTCTCCATACTAAAAGCTTTCTGGTGTACCGAGCTCAGCAGAATAAACAGATTTGAAGCTGCCAATGATGGTCCCAAAAAGTCATTACAGGGGGCTTTCCAGAAGGATTAGTGTCCTTTAATATGCTGATTAATCAGCTTTTAAATAGTGAAGATCCTTAAGTCTTTCCAAGTGAAGGGAATACCTTTACTTGCTGGCATATAATGATGGAATCTGAAAAATCAAAACTGATTAATACCTGAAGTGTGTTTAATTGCACAAGTATATTTATTTTCAGAAAGGAAAAAGTGCTTTGTAACACGTTTATATCTATACTGTCTGGCTGAACACTTTATTTAAGGGTTTTCTTATTCTCCCAGAAGCGGGCAACAGACATCCAATGGACTTCCCCGGGAGCGCAGCCGGGAGCCTGGCGCCCTCCATCACATCCACCGAGATCGCTAGAGCCGGTTTGTACTTGCGCCCGGATCCTAGTACCCCCTGCTTGTTCCACAATGCTCCTGAAGGACAAGTTACTGAGGGCGTTCTGCATTTCAAATTGCCTTGCACTTTGGGAAAGCAAGTGCTAATAGGCCTGCTCTTTCGAGCTCTAATTAGCATTATACATGGGAAATGGCTCCTGAAAGCTTCTTACAGTCTCTCAGTTGAAGGCAACCTCAAAAAGCAAATAAATAGCAGATAAATAGCTATTTAAAAGCCCAGTTATAATTATTATTCAGTGTAACATAGGAATACTCTGCCTCTTTCTTACAAGTAAACATAATCATTTGCAAAGACTTCTTAACTTTGAAGTGGCTTGTTACACCCACGTCTTTATACGAATTTAATGAAAGGAAAATGTCAGATGTCCCGTTGGGTGAAACAGGATAGAGCCTTTTGTCTGTGCTACTCTGAAGTGTACTCCCCTGATCTTTCACTTGTACACCTACTTTTGTGATAATTTTACTGCCCTTTAAGTATTCTCCTTCATTGCAGTCTAATTCAGAGTACAGTTCACTATATATATTGACTTTTTTCTACGATTAATGCCCTTCAGAAAACACTGCTCTCATGTCTTTGTGTGACATTAGATATGGCAGTAGTCTGCTGGAATTAAAAGGCCACTCACTCCTAAAATAAGCATGTGTATAACCATTTCTGGAACAGAGGCATAAATTATCTCTCATCTCTATTTCTAGTATCTCCGTGTTGCATTTATTATTTGTTGTCCTCCGTTGTGTTTATAGTCTTTACCAAGTGTAAATATACATAAACCACTTTTTTCCCATTCTTTGAGACCATAAATGAAAACAAGGAATATGAGCCTTGACATCCTACTGGACATTTTTCTCCAGTGTCTCTCTAGACCCTTCATTGGTCTTTCCTGAAATTTCCATCTGAAAATCTGATCTATGACAGCTTAATTTAAAAATCCCAAATAAATTAAATTTCATGATGTGGTGTTTTGAGTGCTCTAATTAATTTCCTGGAATGGACCAAATACACTCCCAGAATAATTCACCAAATCCAGAGCAGCTGTAGGACTGTGTTTAAGGTCACTGTTAGACACCATGAGACAGCAGTGTACTATTAATCATAGACTTATAGAATGGTTTGGGTTGGAAGAGACCTTAAAGATCATTTAGTTCCAGCCCCCTTGCTACAGGCAGGGCCACCATTGGAAAGAGAACAGCACTTTTCTGATGGGGAGAAATGCCCTGCCTTTTCTTTCATGAAGAGAAATGCCAGCCTCTTTAAAGCCATGCAATAAAAAACTCATCAGCTTCAGTACTAGCCCCCTTACTTGATGTTTATTTACTGTACGTGTGGCAGTAACACATATTCCAAGTTTAGCATCAGAGAGACTCAAAATTGCAGTTGTATAAGAATTTGGTGAGTTTGAAAGAGCAAAGGAAGGTTCCTCATCTGGGAACTTCTAACGCCTCGTCAGAGGATGTTTCTATCAGCACTGTAAGTCACAGAAATCTGTGGGGAGCAGCAGGATTTGCAGGTTTTACTGCCAGACTGCTGAGCCTGAGGCTGCTGTAGTCTGTCTCAGCTGAAAGCTGCGCTAGCTGTGCTTGGAACCTCCTGTACTCCTCCTGACCAAAATGCATTGCAGTACAGGAAGTTAAATATCATGTGTGTGTAAAGCATATGTAAAGTATATTTGTGTCTATATGTATATATGTGTGTGTATATATGAATTTATATGTACAATATAAAAATAGGGCCTGAAAATTAACTGCACATAATTCAAATCAAGAAACCAGAATTAAAAAAAAAAAAAAGTTCATTAAAGAAGTGTAACATATATGCAAACTTTGTGGCTTTAGACAAGCTTCTACAGCACTAGAAATGGAAGAACTCAAAAATACAAGCACTGATGCATGCTGTCTGGTTTACTTTCAACTATTTTTCAATTTTTGAGCCCCTATACATTTTTTACTGGGCATATGGATGTTTGTCAGGCCTACGAAAATGAGCTTGTTTTTCTTGTGCAAGTTCCATGATCTTTAATACCAGAACTGTGCATTACTGGAGTGAATGGAAGTGCAAATTTGAGCCAGATCAGGCATGAATGCACAACTGCATTCTGCCAAACTTGACAATATGATGTTTAATGCTATCTTTAGGATCTTAAACTAGCTTTGTTTGAGCTACAGATAGATCCATTCTAATCCAGCATAAATTTAAAGCAGTCATGGGAGACAATCAATTTGTGCCATGAGAGTTTCAAGGATGAAGACAACTATGGAAAAAATATTGAATTGAAGAGGCGGAGTGAGATTTTTTAAGTTCAAGGGACTGTGATGTTTCTAATCTCAGACTCAGTGCCCAAAAACTGGATTTGAACAGAGCCAGGTTAAAAATAACTCCAACAAAAAAAATCATGATCTGGCTTCCTGTTAAGGCACCACAAGCAGCTGTGCTCACACTGCAGAAAAGGTGGTAGGGGCAGGTCTGAGCAGGCAGAGCAGTGGATGGGAAAATCTGAAGCCACTGCTGCTTGTGAATATGGTATTCATAGGGATACTCTGTTTCCACTGCACTACATACTCCCCGCTTGAAAATAAGTCCATGGGTATAGAAAGGTTCTCCGGCCACAGGCTAAAGGCTGCTCAGGGCCGTCCAATTTGCAAAAGTAGTGCTAGAGACAGCTTTGGGCCACTCATGCTAACAGAACACTTGGAGCTATAATGACTTCCCCATCAACTAGTCAGGTGGTCTTTGCCTGAAGTCTGCACACTCGGATCCCAGTTCAAGAAGTGATCCTGGCCAGGAGAGATTCTCACCATCAACCCCACCAGGCTGTCTGTTCTGTGTCCAAATGTTCCTCTTGAATACATGCTCAAGTGCTCTTCTAAATGAAGGGTTTTTACAATAGTCCATTACAGCTCTGGAGATCAGTGTATGCCTGTAATACCATGTATATAACGATGACAACACCAGAAGGCTGTTTGCATTTACAAAGTAGTCAATAGTAGCCTCTTTGGTAGAATTATTAATTTGTGTGAGCTGCTCTAATATATTTTATAATTCAATATATACTTACTCTAGAAACATCTGTTTAAGACAACATATTAGAGAATTAAGGATTTGAAAAGCATTAGAGTAAGTTTAAGAGAATTTAAATGCAAAAGAAGTCAGGCAGCTATACTTAATTAACAAAAGTCCTACCACTTCATATATAACTGTTGCCATTTTTTATACAATGATATACATTCAAAAGCCATGTAAGAGATTATGGTTTTAGCTTTAACTCTGAATGCCCTCTCCTTGTTGATTTTATTTTAACATACTTTATGGTCTATTTTTTATGACATGCAGCCATATATATGTGTAAAAAGCACATTAATTTATAATGTAAGATTAATTTATGTATGAACTGAAATATACACAAGGCTAAATTTCTTGGCTAGATCCCTTGTGATAGTATTTTAAAGTTGTATTCTTTTACTAATAAGATGCAAGTCCAAGGGTTTAACATTGCTCCAGCAGAATTAGAGTCTCCGAGGAACACACTGCTCACAGCTGCGGTGAAATATCCATCACTGAAAATTTCAGCACTTTTAATTCCATCTCAGTGACATCAGTGGGATAACTGAAATATTACTCACATGTGGTACTTGGTAAGTGTGTGTATGATTTTATCAAAATTCTGCAAAAGGAAATTTGTGCTTATTATTCACAGTTTTTTTCCTAACAAAAAATCAGAATTTTAAATATTAATGTGAATAATATGGTGCATTAGTTGTGAGGGGTCTTTTTTTCATTATGATTAAAAGAAGGGGTAATTTTCCCAGAGTTTAAAATGACCAGCAAACTTCTTCCTGTTTACTTTAGTTTCTAGCTTCTTTTTTTCCTTTTCACAATATTGTGAAATTCATAAGCAGCTTAGCCAACTTTATGGAGACTTTTCTGGTTATAAATCATTCAAAGGATAACTCATGTATCAAGTGCCTGCAATTCAGTGAAAGCTATGGCTTCTTAATCACTGCTGCCAGACGTGTGCCCAGCCTGATCATGTATGTGGTAGTACTGCTTTGATTTTGGCACTGCATATGTGGGCCAAGGCACCTAATAACCCTCATTGTGGCACTGTGTCTTACCCACCTAGGATGAGGTAAGATGCTGACACTGTTGTTGGCATCCCTCTAGAAGGCTGGTTTTCTACTGCTAAGGCCAGTAGAGTCCAAAGAGAACCGTACATGGAGCTATTTGCCTTGTAGCAATGCTAAAGCATCACACCCTTTTATCCTATTTATTTCCTCTCCATAAGTTGCCACAGCACTAAAGAACACAACTGCAAGAGGAACCCCTGACCCAGATGTTTCTTGTTCAGAGATGACAGCACACAACCAGGAAAGTATTTCAAGATTCAACACATGCAATTCTCTGCACTGCTAAATATTTCCTTTGATAGATCTTAGAGTGTAGAGAGGCCAGTGAAAGGGAGCAATGAATAAGAGAGATGAGTAGGCTGCAAAACTGGGAGGGAAAACAACAAAGGAAAAACTACAGACAGCATTCATGGAAATGTGTGCTGATGGTTCTATTAGCTTACCCTAAGCAGAAAACCCAGTTGACAAAGTCACTGAGGGACCAAAAAGGTGCCATGGCTATTAGGAAAAGGACAAACATCAGTATCCTAGTGTCAGCTGGCAGCTAACAGGGCTATTTGGAAGGTGACATCTGCATTTCAGGGGCTCCTCAGACCATGTTGCCTGAATATGAGGGATGTAAAAGAGGCCATAGAAAATTTTGCTTGTATAAGATTCGAAAAAGTGTCAGAGGATTCATAGAAGCATCTTTTGCAGTTTCCCCCAATTCCATATTAACAAGATCAATACAGAGAGCGTGCTGCAGACCATTGCTCACCAATCTGGCCAGCTGGTACACAGTGCTGGTGGTTGTTGCATCTCCTGCTGGGCTCCAGCTGGCACCTAGCCCATCCAGATCAGCAGGCTGTTTGCTGCCCTCTGATCCAGCCTGCTCTTTGATGCTCTGGCTCAGAAAAGTCAGACTTTATTGGCAAATATGGCTTTTGCAAGCAACCACTTGAGCAGCTGTGGAAGTGGTGTAATGTGTGTTTGGCCAACTTCTGACTGGGACAGTGCTTACTTATTTTGCTCTATATAATAATTGGGAAAGCAACAAGCAGCAGACAGCAAAAAAGGGGGGAGCAAGTTCTGATGACACTGCAGTCTGCTATGATTCACTGGTTCCCCAATGATAGCAGTGGGATAGCTCTGTGCAAAATCTCAAATGCTGTACTGCGACATTAGGTATTCATTTTGTGAGAGCTGTAAATCGTGTCCTCCTGAGCCTGCTGCCAGCTTTCTGTAGCCCTCTCCACTCCACTCCTCTTCTTTTACATCTGCCCTCCCAAACAGGATACAGTACTTCATCTCAGCCCTCAATGAAACATTTTTTTTTTCTCTCTCTCATATAGAAAACTCCAACTGATATAACCCATCAGTTACATTGTTGACACATTGTTGACACATACTTATTTAGCTTGTGGCCCACTACTAGATCATTTTCCACAGGGTTCTCATTTTGTATTTGTTTGTATATGATGCTTCACTTAAGCATAGTACTTCCCCTTTGTTTCACTAAATCTTGTAAGATTTAATCTGTTAATAAATCCTTAACAAAACTTCTTACATCAGCAGACAACAAAGCAAACTACTATAGGGGTATAATAAAATTAAAAACTACAACAATTCATATTCGTGACAAGTTTTGCTGATTACTGTTATAACATTTAAGGTACTTATTATAGAAGAAGTTTGAGAAATACGCTTACATATTAGTCTATTTAGCTATTTAAAGTGTATGTTTGAAGGCACAGAGTGAGAATCATCTAAAAATACAGGGTCTATCTAAACCAGTCATAAGGGTCCTTCTAGTCAACAAAGAAGAAAATCCTCCAGAGGTTGATTCATTCCAAATGCCTTGATTGCTTATTTTAGAAAGGTAGTAATCACTCTCTGGATGTGTCTTTCTCCATTGACTACAAAAGAAGCCGAGCCAACTGCTTTAGAATAGATACGAAACTCCCAAATTGCAAAAATTACACAAGATGAGTCCCAGCTGCAGCTTGTTACCCACTACTCCTCCCCGGAACAGGCAATCAGAACTAAATTCCTCAGAGTTTTAGGCCCTAACTCCCATTGATTTCTCCCTGTGAGATTCCTTAAGCTGTTGACTTCAATGAGAGTTACACACCTAAATGTGGTGAATACTTAACATCGGGGGCTGCAAATCACTGACAGAAATCTTACCAAATTTGCATGCGATGATTTAAGCAGATACAGCCTTCAAGCACCCACACCTCTCCTCTAGCAGAAATTTCCATCCCCATTGCAGAAGTGAACACTGAAGTGTTCGTGCTTCACGTGTAGTAACTTCCCCAAGCCAAAGAAGGGGAAGAGCTGAAAACATTACTGTGTGGGACAGCCACCGCTAGATTAGACAGGGCATCTCTTTCATATTCCCTCTTTGGCCACTTGCTGATCTTTCTTACCACAAAACATTTTAAAAGATTATTAAAAAAACCCCAACAAACTAAAACAACAAGTAGAACAGACATGGTAGGTGTTTTATTACAGTAGCACCATCCTGAAATTACATCCACTTATTTTTATTCAAATTGCCAACGTTTCAACTCGAGTGCTCCTTAATGACCTAAAACTAACTCTTCTTTTTTCCTCTTTGAAGTTACATCATTGTAGATGTTGATTGTTTAATTGTCTTTCCAATCATGCACTTCACTTCCCACTTAGCCCCATGCAGGACATGACTTGAAGACATTAACAATGTCACTAATGTGGATTGCCTTAGGATGTTTAAGTTTATTTGTAATAGAGGCAAACACTCACTGTTTGGATGAATTCTATAAAAGCTGAACGTTTTCTGCCTTGGGCAAAGTTTTCAGAAAGAGTTCCTATAGTTTTTCTGGTTGTAATCAGTGCATTCAAATTATGCCTAATTTGGTTTTCATAGCGTCAGTGTTGGATCACACAAAGTCACGTATAATTACTACCAAAAATAAATTTCGGTATGCACCTTGGGATATTCAGCATGGACTTATGACACATTAGCAGGATATTCACAGTTCCTAGGAAATTATTTAAGAACATTTTATTGTTTTCCTCAAATGCAAGTGAAATTGCAGTGGTTAATCATAGGAATTGAAATAAATGGTCACGAAGTCTTAGTGCCATTATAAATTAAAAGTAATATCAATTGCTATAACCAATGGGCAGAAGAAAAGGAAGGTAGGAAACCTTTTTAGAGGTTTAGAGTTTAGAGTAATTTCCATGAAATATATACCATTATATTGGATGAGGTTCTTGTTTACACACAGAAAGTGAAGAAGCCAAAAGGGTCTTCTGCATCCAGTAGGGAGTTTTTGTGCAACTGTCTAGTAACTTCCAGAAAAGTGCCTGAGGCAAAACCTTCTAATTGCCTCTTGCAAGCTATTTCATGTACGCAAGCAGCCTTCACAAAAAGCATGTCCTATTCCACTTCTATTTTTTAAGCAGGATGGGTCTCACTGGTTCATCTCTCTTTCTCTCTCTCTAGACATGGCTTTAGGAAAAGTTTTGTTAGCTTTAAGATTATTTTGTTTATTATTATTTTTAACAGATTAAACTGAGGAACCTCCAGTAGGGAGTGATGATCTTGAGAGGATGAACTCTTCATTTCCTCCTCCCAGATAGTCCTAAATGTCTTCTTTGACTAGAAATGAAATAGAACTGGGAAAGTTCAGGAATAGACAGGACATTAATTCTGCTAATATTCCTACAGGGACATTTCCTGATAGGAAAGTGGATAGACGCGTGATTGATATCTATCTCACTCCATCAGAACTGAGACGTGTCAGAGTACAAGAAATGTTTTCTGCTTTGCTTCTGCTTTTTGCTGCTGAATGCTACCTAAATCACTTTACTTACCCATGAAAAGTAGAAAATCTGAAACAAATACTAGACAGATTTGGATTTCCTGGTGATCCAGGAGAACATGGGGAGACTCTTAATTCCTGGGATGGCCTTAAATGAACATAAACATTTAGCAGATGTAAATGTTCACTTCTTTTGACCTTCTGACATAAATCCTGCAGGTTTAACTATACACAACTGCATACAACTACATGTAATTGTCTCTAGTGTTTTGAAACTCCTTTGAAAACTGATTGAAAGAACTGAATTTAGACTAAACAGTTGAAGTTATTAATGTAATTTTAACTCAGAACAGAAAATGCATAGTATCTTAAATTGTTTCTGCTTAACTTAGCAATAGGTAAATTACTTGTAATAATCTGTTAAAACCAGCCTTATTCAATGTTGACTTTTTCTGGAGGTAGGTTACTTGAAAGCAGTGCCCGATTTCAATGTGTTAATGATATGTAGACAGCTTCTGGGTGTGTCTTTTGCCTGAAGTGAATGCATATTTTAAACAACATATGTTTGGACTTGAATCTGTAAACCCCTGTTTATCTGATTTAAAATAATCAGGAACTGAAAAATACACCATTAGAGTCAATCCAAAACATCTCAGTGAAGGGTCTGCAGATCACTATGCAACCTCCTTTCCTCCACTCCCAACTCACTCAGACTACGATGCTGAGCAGGCTTGTGGAGGAAAATAATATCTTTACCCAAAGAGAGATCTTTAGGGTGTAGTTTTACAAGATATTTTTTTCTGCAGCAGTGCTTGCCCCTGCTCAGTGTTATCTCCTCAGGCTGACCTATATTCAGGTTGCCATAGAAAGGCCCTGTCTTTGTGTAACCACCAAGTCCTCTTCCTCTTGCAGCTACACCGAGAGCTAGACAAGGAATTTATTCTTGCTCAGAACTAAAGGGAGGAGGGTGGAGAGGTGTGTGTGCATGTGTGTGTTATTATTTTTTATGGGGTTTCAGTAAAATCAGTTCCTTAATCCTGTTGAATATGAATTTACACTAATGTTGATGCCATCAGAAGTCCCTTGCTACATGTGGAGATAACAGGATAGAGGACATCGAAACCTCACATTTTGATGCAAGCTTACTTAGGGTAGATATAATCCAGCCACACCTGTGAAGAAGACATTTGCATTTGCTTACATACAGTCATGGTGGTCTCTCACAATGATGACGAGACCCCTGGGCTTTGGGGCTGCCAGCACTTGCAGCATTTGAATCAGGTTCAGAACTGGTCCCTGAGACGTCTGAAGAAAGCAAATGCCCCTGAGGGAAGAAAGACTTTCTGTCATGGGCTCTGAAGTACAGCACATAAGCACTTTTTGAATTTGTAATACAATCAGTTTTAAAATGTTTTATTAAGTATTTTAAGAAAAGAAGCTGCAAAGACAAATGGATTAATTTTCTGAATTGATTTACCTTGCTTAACTTAAAACAGCTTCACATATTAGCACTAAATATGCATTAGTTTTTTACAAAGGGCACAGTATTCCATGACTGCATGAGTGGTTTTCAAAATTACAGAAACAGAAGTTCTTGCCCTTTTCAACATTTTTATCTTTTTTCTGCTTTCTTTTCTAAGATTCTCTCTTGTTCTGTAGTTCAAATATGCACTGTGTATATTATTTACTGCTATGATAAAATAAGTTCAAAATGCTTTGTTTCCATTTTTTCTTTCGTTCAGATATTAAAACTGACAGTTTAACAACTCTGTTACCACTTGCTAATGAATTGCTGCCCTTGACAACACCCAAGACAAGCTCATTTTTCCCAAAGAAGCTCTTTGCTGTGCATTCTGGGAACTGTAGTACATGGCTTAGTTATTTTAAATCCATTTTAATTTTAGTAAGGGGCTCAATAATTCCCTTGAGCAACATAAACATGAAGGTCTTCCTCTTGAATTTTTGATTGCTTTGCAAAAGTAGCGAGTATAACATTTTAACTAAATGAACAGAACACGTTCAAGGTCTCTGTATCTTAGTATAATGGTGTGAAACAACTGGACAGCTAGAACAAATGCTGACACTTTGGAAACAGAAAGAAGCTTTCCCACTGACTTCAATAGGAACAGGTACAGGTAGATAACTTTAAAAATCAGAACCTAGCATTGCCCCATTGGCTGTTTAGAACAGCTCAGTGTTTCACGGGCTTTGTTAATCAAATAATGCCAACATTTTTGAAAGCAAGACAACAGCTGCAAAGAAACTGAACAACTATGACATGCCAATGATACCCAAGCAGTACTCATTTACAAGAAATAAATGATAGTAACTTGTAAGTATACACTAATTACTTTTTCTCATGTATTTTGTTTCTTCGTTTGCTTGAAGTGTAGGAGACATCATGCGTGTCCCTGTAGTATTTGCTCGTTTTCCCACAGCAGTTTCCTTAAGGAGCACCAGCGGTCAATGAAGCACAAGGTGACAGACCACCACACAGCTCTACACACCCTATGCATCTGAAACAATTATGTTGACAATGGCACGTGAATGTTTGTAGTCAGTCAGGGCTTGCTAGCTTGGCTTTGCAAGTTCATGATTCCTGACTAAAATGTAATTTTGTTTCTTTAATTTCAGCTGCATCCTGAGATACACATGGGATCAATAAAAAAGGGGCAAAGCTTCAGCCCTACAAATCTTTATCTCAGCTGTCAAGCTTTTGAGGTTCCAGGTTCCCAGTGCCTAAGATGTCTACAATCTTTCAGGTGAAACATACAGAGGTGGGAGAGACAGCACAGGGCCTGTGAACAGTCTGATGTCTGCTGCTGGATATTAGGGGGGTGTGTGAAGCCTACACTAATTGAATCCATTGCAAGGCCCGGGCTTACATATGGAACTTGAACAATAGGTATTTACTTAAATTACATAGATTACCTCAGAGATGTGGAATCTGTATGCCCTGCCCACTTCCCTGAACCTCTGGAGCTGGGATCCTGTGGGGAATATAATGGGCTTAATTATGGTGTCTGGACTAGCCGAGTAGGACCCAGAAGGCAGGAGTTAACCTCATCTCACCTTTTACATGCCAGTGACCCCAGGCTTGGCTGGGAAGCCTTTGGGGCCTCCGGAACAGCTTCTGAATTGCCCCAACCCATGCTAAAAAAAGTGCGATGGTGAAGGGGAATCCCGCACGGGCAGGGCCTCGATGCCCTTGCCCTCGTGCCTTGGCCCGCGCCCAGCGGGTGACGCTTAGGGCACGCAGTGCCCGATGCGGTGCTGCTGCCAGCCCCTAGTGAGGCCGGCGAAGGGAGCAAGGGCCCACACATGGCCCGCTGTGCTGCGAGGCCACCCGCCGGCTGTCGCCCGAGCCGGGCAGCGGGTCCGGGATGCCGCAGCGGCCTGGAAGCAGCCTGGCGCCACTCCAGCCCGCCACCCCCCCCCAGCCCGCCACCCCCCCCAGCCCGCCACCCCACAACCGCGGGCCCGGCCCGCCGGGGCGGTCGGGGGGTGCGGCCGTCACATGGCAGGGGGAGGGGGCTGCGACGGGGCGGGCCGTGCTCGGGGCACCCCCGGCCGCGGGGAGGCGGGCTGATGCGGCGGAAAGTTTGCAGAGTGGCTGGCGGCCGGCGGTGCTGTGGCCCCCTGCCGCTGTCTCCCTTTACTTTTCTCCTACATCCCCCTGTCTCACCGCCTTCCCCTCTTGGCGGCGGCTCTGGGGCATGAGCGGGAGCTGCCACCCGCGCTGAGAGGCGGGAGGTCGCGCCGCGCCCGGGTCTGTCAGTGCGGGAGCGCCAGGGACGGGAGCGTGGGCAGCGGCTCTGAGCCCGCCATGCCCCGCCGACCCCGTGGGGTGCCCGCTGCCCTCCTCCTACTGCTGCTGTTTCTACTGGGGGACCACGCCGCCGCCCGCTGCCCCGCGCCCTGCCGCTGCGCCGGGCACCTCGTCGCCTGCAGCCGCCTGGAGCTGAGCCGGCTGCCCGAGCGGTTGCCGCGGGGGGCGGTGCAACTGTGAGTGCCGGGGCGGCGGGCACCGCGGGGGGCTGGGGGTACCGGCCCGCGCCTGTCCGCCATCTTCTGCTCTCGGTGGCTGTGGTCCTGTCCGCGGACGGGCTTCTGGGGAGAGAAGCGCATGTTTCGTGGCGGTGCCGGCAGCGAGGTGCTCGGGGTGGGGGACAGCAACCGGCGGCCAAGCTCTCAGCGGGATTGCAGCCCCGGTGTGGTGGAGAGTGAGAGCGGGCCCGGGAGCGCCTCTCGGTGTTTTGGGCGGGGGAGGAAGAAAGTTCTGATGACTTTGTTGGACAACGTGCGATAGTCATAAAGTTAGTATTGATTTGCGTGCCGGGAGAACCGGATCTCGGTTTTACTTGTGTGGTTTTTCACCTCGATTCCCCTATAGCTTTTCTATGAGCGGAGCTTGCCCCGCTGGGTCCGGTGGCACGGGTTCTCCGAATCCTCAGTAGCGTGGACTGAAATGCCATCTGTAGAAAATAAACTTTTCGGTGACAAACTTTTATCGACAAAGCCTAAGTTTTCAAGCTTTCTAAACGCTAGAAAATATCTGAGGAACTTTTCCCATTTGTTTTAAATCTTTTGTCACTGAGAGATCTTCTGTATTAGCCGTATTAATTTTCTATTACATTTCCAAAGCAGATTGAGATAAGGACTTTAAAGTAAACAGGAAGACTTTCAATTAGTTGTGGCTAATTCTGTTCAATTGCCTCGTCTGGAGGTCATGCTGCTTTACTCATGAAATGTGGATGGCTGTATTGACACCAGATGGAACTGAGCACAGGAATAGCTCTGGGAGTTGGATACTTCTAGGAGTGGTATAGGAAAGTGTGAGGGGAAATAATTTTTTAATTTATTTTATTTTATTTTATTTTATTTTATTTTTTTTTCCCTTGGCTTGTGTGACTGAAGCATATGAACCAAGTGCCGGATCTGCTTTACGTTCAACAACTGGTTTTGCTGCCTATTAAATTTCATTCCTCCTGCTCTTTTGAACTATTTTAGTATGCTAGCATAAGTTTTCTGATAAACCTAAGGCTTTTTATATGCTAGAGCTAAGCTTCATAGCTTAGTTTCTTTGCTTAGCTTACTTTAGGGCTGTTCAGTTAAAATTCAGGTGTGACGGCATGCCAAACAAAAAAAACAAAAAGGGGGCTGAATCTCAGGACTTTCATTTTAAGAGTTGCTTTAAAAAGCATTTTGCATTAGCAGTAATCTAAATTTGTCTTTTCCTCTTAATGTTACTGAAAGACAATAGAACACACTGCAGGGCTTTTTTGTTAGCACAAGGAAGGCTTTTCTAATTAGAATTCCCTTGGTAGTGTAAATTGTCCTTATGTAAGTTCACATTCCTTTAAAAGTGTGAGAAAATAAGTTCCACTTGTATAAATAAGCTTTGGTCTGTTGTAAGAAGCCCTGCTGTGATTTCTCATTGGACAGCTGTGTCGCTAGCTCTTAAACTCACAAGAGTGCATCTTTGTAGGTGTCACCAAACCATGTGGTCTGGCCGCTTTTGTGTAAATATTTCTTTTGTTTGTGTCAAATGCCTTAGAAGTGCCCTCCTCTTTCTTCCTTCCCCTCTTCTTAGTAAGAGAACAAGGAAGGTTGTCTGTTACCTCCAGCTACCCCAGAATTTAGAGCTGGGGTTGCTGCAATCCTGAAAATTATAATGCATTTCAGTTTTACATATGCAAAAAAAAAAGAAAGGTTTGACTAGCCTGGATTATTGTTGCAACAGACTGTGCACTTATGAATTATAAAAGACTGTGTATGAATTTTATTGGTATATGTTTACTGTGTTTTCCATGGAAGGCCATAGCGGGTATAGCCAAAGGCTAGTAGTTTAATTGCAGGCTTTCCAATCCTCTTTAGAAAACAACTATTACACCATGTTCTCAACATATGCAAGCGGGATCTCCCAAGCAAGGAGATTGAGAGCTCTTATGCCTGAGAATGTCTAGGCCCGTGTTAGGCTTTGCACCTTCCTTTGCCTATCTGTCTGCTTGCCCAGATGGAGAGCAAGTCAGACAAAATTGATTTTTTTGAAGCTTCGTTTCACTCTTTCATGCCTTTTGTGTTCGAATTTCCCCAGTGTCTAAGGTGGAAAGGCTGCATGACCTTAAGGAGAGAAATAAATCAAAAGAGCCAAAGGGCTGAGTTATGTCCCCTTCCTTTTGGTGGCAGGTGCAAGGCTTCTGCTTTGTATGGAAGTGACTTCACTGAATGGGTATAAACAGGCTAAAACTGCCAGCTTCACTGTCATTTTCGCCAAAAAGACCATCTTCTGTAACCCTGCCTTTATGGAAGGTAACGGACTGATAAACTGATAAACAAACTGATAAACATTTGTAATGGCTTTGTGTACAAATAGTTTTGGATTTAGATTTCCATTTACTTCCAGGATATGTATCCTGAGATTGCAGGAACATGGCTTTGTCAGAGCTGGTGTAACAGAGCTGGAGGTGGAGGGATGAAGGGAGGAAGAGTGTGGAGCATTGGCTGGTGCTCTCCGTGTGTGCAAACTCCCAGTGGCACTGCCATATCCCTCTCCAGGTTCACTGAAGAGTATTGAACTTGTCAGGGGGGCAGAAAGCAAAGTCTGAAAGATGGTTTTCACTTGTGTTTGTATTACATCTTTGGTATTTACATTTTATAAATCCCCTAGTTCTGTAGCAGGATTGCCAGAAAAAAGGGCTGTATGGTTTTCACAGCTGTTTTTCAATATTTTCCAGACTAAAACTTGAACATAGCAAGCTGATTTATGAGTCACTTTGGTTCAGTGTCTTAAAACAGCTACAGCCTGGCTTTTTGTTTTTCAGCTCTCCTGATTTCTGCTGAATTAGCAGCTCTATAGGCCCCAGTGGGACTGATTAAGAAGCTGTTGCTGGATTTGCATTTTAAAATTTGACTTGGGGCTCAAGTTTCTGAGTTCTCTAAGGAAGAAGATGATAATTGTGACTAAGTGTTGTAAATTAAGTTAGAGTCTAAAAGTTGTATTTATAAAATGTGTGAAGAAACACTCTCCCTTTACACACTAGGCCTTCCTTTCGATTTTTTTGTCATGCAGACACTGATGTTCAGTGATTCTTTTCAGTTTTCTAATTCAGAGACTTGTGAGTTACAAAAGATGGCCATACAAATGGAATGGAATATAGAAAATAGTTTCTTTCATAAAACGGGCTCTTAAAGGGCCTCAAAAACTATGGCACGCTTTTTCAAGTGGAGGCAATTCTACTTAAATGCTCAATCACTTTTATTAGAAGTCTGAGGTGAAGAACAGGTATATATACTTTTTATTGTTATAAAGAATTTCTTAATATAAATCTGGTTTCTGAAGTTTCTGAGTTCACTCACTGTTACATCTTTCATGGCTTTTGAAATTCTAGTAGCAAAAGTAATCACAGAGGAGATTTTCTCCCCACTTGTAATGTGGTTTTTAACAGTCAAGGAAAATTCAGAAATGGAAAATGCATAGTAATAATCTTAGTGTTTTAACGTTGTCAATTCCATTTCTTTAAAGGAAAAATACTGATTCATTTTCAAACCTTTTCTTCATACTTGTTTTAGGATCTGTTGAGAAATGCACTGTACTGAAATATACTAGCAACTTTGCAACAGAGATGATAGACTTTTATATTTAAAAAATGCCTCAGATCCAGTGCTTATAAGTTTCAGAAACTTTTAAAGGCTTAAGCTTCACTTGAGAGTATTAGTAAAAGACAATATTTTAACCCTTTGTTTGCTTCTAACTATTCTGTTTTAAAAACTTAAATATGTAACTTGCAGGGCTTCCGCCCCACACCTGAAGTTTCTCATGCCAGTAGTACTGAAATAATGTTTAATAAAATATTTACAATTAATTTTTTTAATCCAACAACTAACTGGTAGACAAAGTGTGTATACAGCTGTGTGAAACAGGCGATTCAGTATTGTGTGGAAGGTTTTTTTGTTGTTTTGCTTTAGGTTTTTTTTTTTTTTGTAACTTGTGTTTGACAACCTGCTGGAAGTAAACGTGGAATGAGTAATTTGTGTGTATGTATGTATTTTTTTAAAGTAGGTGCTACCTGGAAAATCTGAGGGTATCTTTAGTGTTAAAAAACAAACGCAAAAAAAATAAATAGTTTGAAACCTAGTGTAAGTTGTTACACTCACGGTTGCCTTGATAGACTCCAGATGGATGTGAGCTTGAGCTATGAGTGAAAGTGTCTGGCTCCAGTGTGGTGATCATGCACAGCAGTGGTTGTAATTGCAGGATTTTTATAGTTTAAGGACTCTGCCAGATTTTTTTTTGCTTTTCTTTTTTTTTTTTTTTTTTTTTTTTTTTAACATGTTATAACTCTAGCAGAGCAAATCTACTCACGTCTGGTACTGTCTGGTAGGTCCTTTAGGCAAACATGTTTTAAATAAACCTTTTGCAGGATTTTTGGATGAAATGAAGAAATGCAGGTTTTTTGCACTAATGTTGAAAGCTCTTTGTTGAAATAATTACTGATTCCTAAGTCTTGTCTGAAGCATGAGGAACAGTAACATATTAGGCACTAACAGGCATAACTTCACTGAATTTTGGCTGTTTATTTGCATAGTTCTTATAATCCCTACAGGCTAAAGCCAAACACAGAATTAAGTTTAAGGGTAAAAACTGTCTCTACTCTGCTATAAAGCACCAAATTACGGTCCCATCTAGATATTTGTAACAGCATATTTTTTTAGTATTTATATTTAAGAATGCAGAATTCATATCTATGCAGCTGATATCTTCAGCTGCTGAAAACAAAGGGATTTTTCATTAGTCTATGGCCAGACAAATGCTTGCACTGGATTTTTAAGCAGTGAAAGATGCAGTCCTCTAACTCAAGTGTGGTTAACCTCATTTTCAGGAGACCTCAAAATCATAATGATGAAACTAGCATTTGTGGGTTTTTGAAAATGTTAACACTGTATTGATTTTCCATCTTGAAGAGGAAAGTCTGTCGGGATTTAGACACCTAAATCTGTCGGGGCTTAGACACTGTGAGAAGGCATGGATACGTATGAGATGCTTGACTCCAGACCCAGAGTCTTAGAAAGCAGCCCCTCCGTAGCCACCTGAAGGTGGTGGAGGGTGTTCCCCTCTCTAGGTGGCTTCCACCCAGCCCTCACACCCTGTTTTTGTGCTGGAAAATGCCTTTCACAGCTGCGGGTCTGCTCTTGCATGCTCCTGTGCAGCCCTGGCTTGGAAGATCAAGTATTTATCTCCTCCCTGCCTGTGGCCGAGTGCCAGACACCAGTACCACAGCTCTGCAGCTGGCTGGGCCTGATCCAATTTGCTGGCTCAGAGCACACCTCATAACTGAGTTGTGATGGTACCCCTTGTAATGCCCATATGTGCCTGGAATTATTTTTAATGTTTGAGTTTTATTATTTTTAACCACTGACTCCAGGGGTGGACAAAAATGACAATGCCAGGAATTGTCCTGGCAATATTGAACAAGTACTGCATAAAGCACCACACAATTTGGGGAGTGTAAAATAAGTTTTTGTCGTTCCCATGTACTGTTGAGGGAACATAGGTACCTGGCTGGTTTGCAACATTACACCTGTGTTCAGGGTTATGCAATGGTGAGCGTAGAGAAACCGGAGTTCTCTGGATCTGCAGTTGTTCAGAACTTAGTCACAGAGCACAAGACCTAGCACAGACCCTAGATCTGGCTTAGTTTAAGTCAGTTCTGGGCTGCGTGCAGCAATGGTATGCAGGTTTCTTCACAGCCAGAACTGTGGATGGGGAGTGAATGCATCCATGGCAGTCACGCCTGTGTTTGGCATGCTCAGTGTAGGTGACTGTACTGTGTTATATTATCCAGAAAAAGTGAGAGCTTCCTCATAGATTCAACTTGAAATACACTTCATGCCCACATGGCTTGATGAGGACCCCTGCATGTTGAATGATTGTTCAATGCTTAATTAGCGCAGGGAAAAGTATCATGAAGTTTAAGAAGTTTTTGTGCCTTTTTGTGATGCTACAGCAGCTCACTGCTGAAGCATGCTGGTGTAATTCTGCATTGCAAACTCTCGCTGGTGTGAGTTTAAGGACTCATTAAAAATAGTGTAGTTTTTGTTTGCTGGCTTGGATAAACTCAGTGTTAAAATGTCCAGTGAGCACTTTGTAGATGGCTGAATTCATGCAGGTGAGTTAGTGACAGGCTGCGGTGCGGGAGCATGAAGGTGCCTGTTTTGAGGGATGAGTGGCTAAGAAGGGGGAGGTCTTCAAGAGGGCTAGCCATGGTTAGAAGAGCAATTGTGAATCTGTGCCGCTTGTGCGGATCTCTATGGCTGTGCAAGCTTGCGTTTCTGTAATTGCTTTTCTGCTTTCTATTTTGTGGTCATTCTTTTATTTCTGTGATGGTTCCGCTACTTCTGAGGCTGCACAAAAGCTTCTTAGGACTATTTTACCGTGTTGTAAAATATTTAAGACACATGATAAAGATGTATGGTGTCTGTAGGGAAAAGTATTTCTTGACAGTGGTCAAGAAAATGTGTTGCATTCCTAGTACCCAGGCTTATTTTGTAGAAACACTGCAAAGACACTAAGGTTTCTTATAAGCTGCATCAGTATATATATTTGGGTTCTTCAGTGCAGACTGGCACAAGCTAAGTACTAAAGCTACTTCTCCAAGTGTGATTGTGATATTAATATGACTAGTATAGAGACATCTTAAAACTCAGAACAGAGTTAGACTTTCCTATGTTTTTGTGATATTGCTTAAGATCGCCATTAAATTTGGTTTTATAGGAATGGAGTCCTGAATTGTGTGAAAGCATGCAAATAATGTTGAGATTTATGGGCAGTCCTCATTGTGTATTTATGCATTGCTTTAGAGGAGTGAAAAGAGAAAATGATACAAATGACTCAAGGAATGAGTCTGCAATGAGTATTGGTTTATGACACTTCCTTGTAATCAAGAGATTGTGTTAGCCAGATGTTTTATTGTGAACAGATGGGGCAGAGGGGTTGTTGTTGGTATATGAGTCAAAATCTTAAGGTGTTTTTCATTGGTTTTACACACTTAGACATTGGGATGTCTACTACATTCCAATGAATGGTTCTAAATTGTTCAGAGGTATAGGTTATTCTTTGACACTGCTGGCAATGACCAGTCAAGGTATTTACACGTAGTTTTACTTGTATACTCAAATGAGTTTGTATTCTAATTTAGTAATATAAAAAAAACCCACCCTTTTTGTGTACTTGGAAACAAATGATAACATAATTTGGGTTGAAATTGTATTGCTTTACACAATTTATGTTTATGGCAAAACTGACAGGCTGTTTGTTTTTGTAACCTCCTAGGGACTTAAGTCACAACAAATTATCTTCAATCAAGACCAGTCTCTTGGATCACCTTCATAGTCTTCAGGAAGTGTAAGTTAATTTGTCTTAATAAAAACCAAAACCAAACAGTCAACCCCCTGAAAAAAGGAACAGCAGCAGCAACAACAAAAAAAACCAACCAACCAAAAACCCCAACCAATGTTTGTGTATGCTAATTGTATCCCTGTTTCTATTAATAATTGGTTAAACAACAAAGATGTCTGCTTTTCTGGCACTTTGCATTAAGTGGAATTGAAATTATTTTTTAATTTTGGGATGACACTGTTCAGCCATTTAGCAAGTCCAATGTACATATTTCTGATTAACATGAAAGCTGACTCTCCGTTTTCTGACATTAATAGGAAGTTGAACAACAATGAACTGGAGATCATTCCAGATCTGGGACGAGTCTCTGCAAATATAACGGTTTTATCTCTGTAAGTAGATCTTACTACTGTCCCTAGTTAGTAGAACTAACTCTACAGGGTTTGTGGAAATATGTGCATTACAAAGATTAAAGTGAAATAATTGGAAATAGAGTAGCTTGTGGTTAGAAGTTGATTATGCCATATTATTTAGCAGGTTGTTTAAAATGTGTATAATTGAGCTTAATCCTCACAGTTTTTATGCTTCCCTCAGATATAAAGACTGCATTAGAATTAATTTATGTTGTGGTAGTGCCCAGAAGCCTCAGCCCTGTTGTGCTAGGCGCTGTACAAACATTAGTAAATGTTATACAAACTTGTACAATGCAGACTTTAAAACAAGAGTTATACTCTATCATTATGCATCTTGGCTGAAATCCCACTCGCGTTAAATCATGGCAGTGTTCCATTAATTTCAGTGGGCAACATGGGGAAATCCCCTCGAGTTGCAGCTTCAGGACAAGTATCTAGGTTAGAAGATGTTTTTGCCAATATCTTTAAAATGTCTTTTTGAGCCCATTTTAATGTGTGGCGTAATTTTTTTTTACATCTACAGTTAATGGATATAATCATGTGTCACAATTATATGTGCATTCATTGGTTTGTTTGAAAGAAATGAGTAGGTTACTTGATGTGGCATCTGTAATATGAGTATGAAGTTGTAAAAGGCGTATAGGACTAGTAACTAAACTAGTTGATTTTAAAGGAAATGTTATTCCTGAGGTTTCCATTTGAAATCAGTTTGATTTTTTTTATCCCCCCCGATGTAGTTTCTCTAAATTGTTGATGGAACTGTGACAGAAATTATTACTTTAATACTATTAATTGAAAAAGGGAAAAGACACTTCTTTCATGTGTGGGATTTGCATTTTATCAATGGGAATCTAAAGTGTCTAAAGCCAGTAATAAGTAGCCCTCTGGCCAAGCCCTGCCCTTGAATACAAATTGCAAGTTACCTTTCTTGAAGAAGCCCGAAGGGTTAAAACAATACAGTAAACTTTGGAAAGCTGTTCAGTTAATTAAATTGATCACTATTCAATTGCTTACATCTGGGGATTTATAGGGATTTGTTTTCACTCTGGGCCCAGGTCAGCTAAGTCAGCTGGCGCAGCCGCTGTGTCTGGATTGCTCTGTTTGAGTAAGAACTAAGTGATATTTGATACTGATGTGGTTTCTTACAGATTGGAATCAGAAAAGAATGAAAGAAAAAGCAGATGGTGTCTGACAAATAACTGTTGAATTTAAGCATGTCTTCTATTTTGTATTAGTGTTGACGCTATTTTTACATTGACATGGCATTCTGTAGTTTAAGCATCTAATTGATCTAAAGAATATATATTTTTTTTTAACTCTTTGCTAAGGTTCGTTTTGCCACAAGGTTGGAAATAATATCATAATAAAGTGTTTTATATCCTCCTGCCTTCTGAGGAATGCAAAGTTGAGAATTTGTCTTAGCATCTCCTCTAGTCCTTCTCATGGAAACTGAACTAGTTTAGATGAACCCAAAATCATCCTTCTGCAGCTGTGCAAAAATTTTTGTATTTCTTTGAGAGTATAAATGAAAATCAGTCACTGCTGGACTGGTTGTTCTGTATCCTTGGGTCACTAGCTTGGTTCATTTACTCAGGTGATCAGACATGGAAAACCCTTTGTTAGATACGTGCTGTCAGTGAGCATATAACAGTCAAGACAATTGTTTGTATCAAAACAAATGTACATAGAACATAAAATTAGACCAGTATTGCATTGTTACAAAAAATAAAGCATCTTGTTTCTTTTGCAAAGTTTTCTATTTAAAACACAGAATAGACTTAAAAAAAGACTTTTCCAACATAAACAATTCTATAAGATTATCTTGTCCAACCTAGTGCTGCCAAGTCCACCACTAAACCATATCTCTCAATGCCACATTCACACTCTTTAAAATTCCTCCAGGGATGGTACCTGAGCCACTTCTCTGGGCAGCCTGTTCCAGAGCTTGACAGCCCTTTCAGTGAAGAAGTTTTTCCCAATATCCAATTTAAGCCTCCCCAGCACAACTTCAGGCCATTTCTTCGCCTTGTCCTAGCACTTGTTACTTGGGAGAAGAGAAGGACACCCACCTCCTTTCAGATAATTGGAGGAAGTATAAGGCCTCCCCTGAGCCTCCTGTTCTTACAGTTTGCAAGTTATTTATGTAAAGATGTTAAATCTCTTTTTACAGAAAAGGCTGTAAATAGTTATAAAGCAGCTGTCTGGCATAAAAATATATGAAATACAGTGTTGTTATAGGTGGACATCTATCTAATAATACTTTTTTTTGAGAAAGTGAAAAAAATATGTTCACTTATTCTTTCTGTGTTGGATGTTTTTTGGAGGGATTCAATCAAACTGAGTTAATACATGTAAGTCATGCGAAGAGAACACATATGGAACAATTAGAATATAATTTTTAGAACCACTCTTCAAAGAATAACTGTACTCAAAACATCTGATGACTTCAGGATTTTAAACTTTTATATGAAAGGAGCTTGTGGAGCCTTTCCAAAACAAACCGCTCTTTCCTTATTGACTCTTTGTTCTGGCTTTCAAATAACAGCAGAAAAGAGAGTGCTAGTCTTCTGAAACTTGATTTGATTGTATTTCTGATGAGATACATATACGTTGGTTCATTACTGTCAGTTGAAAAACCAGGTTTTTTTTTCCAAGGCATCTTCAAGGAATGTTGTGGAAGTGGCACCTTCCTTTCTTGCCAAAATCTTCGTTGTTGAAGAAACTTTTTCAAGATTTTTTTTTTTTCCCCCCCTCACTTCTCAGGACTCGTCATTCAGCTGTGGAGCATTAGAATTTTACCTGTTCTGCAAGAATTTTCTTGCCCAGCAAAGGAATTTACGCTGCTGGTATGCCTACAGTAAATAATAGTGCAGGTATTTCCATACAGCACTGTGTGTCTAAATTCTTTGAGCAGTATAAACAAGCATGGGTGGATTATCATGTTAGTGTAGCTTCCATTTCTGGAGCTACCTCATTGCTAGCTATCTAATTGATATTTATCTAGCTTAGATATTTGCATACTATTGAACTATGCAGGGTAAACATACCCAGAGCAGCAAATGTTCCCAGTCTCGTGGTCACTGTCTGTAACATGAAACGATGATGCCAATGTTTTGTTTCTATGGATGCCAGCTAAGGGTTGAACACCATGGGGGAGAAAAGTATTGGGCAGGCACACCCCCTACCACCATCTTGGGAAGACCTTGTCTGTGTGAAGGAGTATACAAGTACATGCAGGCACAGTCTGATAACACGGCTGGAGATATTCATCATATGAATTAAAATATAGATGTATCTATTCTTATCACATGGCATAGGAGAGCTTCTGATCCTCCTGGGAATCTGGAAGCTGCTGTGAACTAAATGGATTATACTTTGGGCTAAATCTGTTTAGGAGGCTCCAAACAGCACAGTTGGTAGCCAGGAGGACAGGTCTCCCTGAATGCTGTGCAGCATGATCTTTTGGGGGGAATACTGGATTTAATAACGGATTACCACAAATATATAACACAGATACCACAGGCAGTAATGTAGGTATATTTATCTAACTCCAGGACTAAAATATGTTAGGTGTTTCCTAAGTTGCGTTCCTGGAGTGCTTGTAAGAACAGTTAAATTAATGTATAATTGTTTTAAATGGTTGTGGTAGAAAATCCTTAAGTTCTGGGAGAATAAACAAGTTTCTTTTCATTGTTCCTAGGTAGGTAGATTGCTTTTGTGTCAGATAGTGAAGTGGATACTCATGCCCTCATTCCAGGAGAATAAGCAAAGGTTCTGAATTTAGTTCCCATTCTACCGGCATTTGTTGTCCAAGATGTACCAGTCCTGTCCTGCTTATCCTGAAAATCCACTAGAATCTGTGGTCTTGACACATGAAAAGAGAACTGGTATTGCCTACTAGGTCTGTCATTGCTGCAAAGTTTTGTACCTGGGTTGGATCCAGAAGTAAATTGAAACGAAGTAATAGAAGTATAATAGCCTTGAAGTCCTGCATGACGTTTAACTACCAACTACTGTTTGCATAAGGGTTTTACTTGAAAATGCTTCAGAAAATGTTAATTACTTTTAATGTGATGAGTGCTTTGTAGGAAGACAGACACTGATTTGCAAATGCTACAACATTAAGGTTTTGGAATTTTTTTAGGATTTACAGTTTAAATAAGAAACCCATGCTGCTTTACTTGCAGAATTTTTAAAAATACATAATTGTAGGCACCATTCAATATCATCACTGTGCTGTCTTTGAATGCTATGGAAGGAGACAGAACAACTTTGAGTATTAAAGTATCCTGCCTCCCCAACTAAATTTTATTGTTCTTATCAAAATGTGTATGTAAAACATGTTTCATATTACCCACATCCAGGATATGTTATATAGCCATCATCTTGCTGTCTGTAGGGACTAAAAAAGCTGTACATGCCAAAGTCACTAGCGTGTATAGTGAAATTCTGGTGTTAGGCTAGCTTTAAATAATGGTCTGTTTTAAATAAACTTGTGATTTTACATTTTATTGAATAGAAATTATTTTATTTAAAAGCAATAGTACATGTGGTGCAGGTGATTTAAATGAAAGTATTATAACTTACGTTGTAAAGACTGATCATGTTAGTCTAGAACACAAATATTTGGTCTTAATAAAGCCGGAGTGGAGAATAGAAAGTTCATGGTACAGAAGTAAAAGGAGCATGGGTAATTCACAATTCAGTAATGTTTTTCAAGTTTTACAGTAATACATGGTTTGTAATAGGTTCCTACTTTTTCAGAATGTGAGGCCTCCAGTTCATAAATGACATACAGAATGTGCATCATGGCACAGGTTTTCCTCTGCAGTGCTGAGGAAAATCCCATCCAATCCCTTTAAGGCTGTGTCCTGGGTTCAGCTTTGGCAGTCATTTTTCTCCTTCTTAGTAACTGGTGCAGTGCTGTGTTTTGATTTTCGGCCTGGGAACAGCGCTGATAACACCGTTTTTAGTTGTTGCTAAGTAATGTTTAGTCTGACCAAGGACTTTCTGAGCCTCATGCTCTACCGACTGAGGAGGGGAAGCCGGGAGGAAGCAGAGACAGGACACCTGACCCAAACTGACCACGCACCACAACCAGCAGTTGTATTCTCTTCCCTTGTTGTTTCCCTTATTAATGGTGGTAGCAGCAGTGGTCTACGTTATACCTTAGTTACTGGACTGTTCTTATCTCAACCCGTGGGAGTTATATGCTTTTGATTCTCCTCCCCATCCCCCTGGGAGCTGGGGGGAAGAAAAAGGGGGGAGTGAGTGTGCGAACTGGGTGAGTTATAGCTGGGCTTAAACTACAACAGGTAGTTAAAACAAGGAATCACATGGCCATTCACTTTTGAGGTCTGAGATGAAGAAGAATGTTGCCAGTATTGAGGAGGATTCTTGAAATGCACTCGTTTGTTCGGTGCTGGGCTGCATCCTCAAGTCACTTTTCTGAAGGCTTTCTACAGTCTTCCATTTGTAATGTCTTTCTGTTGGTATACAGTGAGTTTAAATGCATTGTGTTTGAAGATGTCTTGTGTCCTGCATGTTTAAAAAGGTAAATAAACAAAAAGTATTAACAAAGATTAGTCAAGAGATACAAACAGGACAAAAGGATTGTTGCTGTCTTAGGTGACTGCAGGTGTCACAGGTTTTCATAGTAAGCAAAATTGTTCGAGCTTTAAATGTAGCTTTCTTATCAGCCACTACAAAATGACTCTGATTGCGTGGTATCTTTGGCCTTTGGTGTTCAGTGAACACTTCTGAAAAAGCAGACATAAAGGCTAGAAATGAATTGTGCCAAAAAAGTACAAAGTTATTCTCTTCAAAGGGGAAAAAAATAGTAAAATTGCCTAAGCCATCAATAAGGATTTGTTTAAATAAATTATTATTTTGATCACTGAAAATAAATGAAAACCTGGGGAATGCCTAAAAAGTGTTTTCAGGTCCAGGTGTGGTAGCCTGTGGTCTGAAGTAGACACTTGTTGCTTATCTAATCTGCAGCAGGGAGTTTATTGGAGATCATCTCCAAGTGTTAGTATAGACTAGGCTTCATGAATAAGCTCTGAAATTTTAAAATTATCAGAAAAGCCCAGATTTAGCTTCATGTATTCTTTTATTAGCTCTAGCTAGCTACTTTGCTTAGTTGCTTATTAATCCGGATTTCAGTGATCAGTAAAATTTCTTCAGTGGACAGCATGCTTTGGTCTAATCTAAATAAAATCCCATTGATGAAAGACCTAGTAACAACATGGTTTTTGTTGAGACTGGTAAAGTGTTGTGCTGTCAGGTAATGGAGAGAGAGCTAACTGTTGTGATACAAACCTTTACTATGTGGAGCTTATCATACTGCAGTGCCAGTATCTCTACTTAGAAGGCTTTCAGGATTATTCATGGTACCTGACTTAAATATGTGATCTGAAAAAGTATTTTTCTTTATCAATCTTAAAACTAAGTAAACTAACTCTTAAATTGTGTAATAAAATTGTAAATAAGCACTTAAATTAAATAAGTGGCATATCGTAAACCTCTGCTAAACAAATGATGAGCTCATGACTAGAGATTTATAAATTACTCTTTATTTTAGGTAGCTTCGTGCTGACATTTTTCTCCTTACCAGGAAGAGCAAAATAGTCTGAATGTTCTTCGTTTGGGGGTGGAATTATACAACATAGGCTGGTCACTGATTTTCATTCTTGGTTAAAAAAGAAAAAAAGTAAAATCTGTATTGCCAAAAAGATACTCTTCCAAAATTTAAGTGTGCACTGTTGCATCCTGGTGGCCTTGATTAACCAACATACAGTTTCAATGCTTATCTTAATTTTATGCACAAACCTAGTTACTGAAGGAAAGTGGTGATTAATCCCTTATACTATTTAGAAGGGATTTTATTTTAGGATCTGTTTTGTTTAAAATGTGGAAAAGTATATTTAAATAAGAGTGATAGTTTGCGGTCAGTGGAAGTACCTTCATGAGGAATACTCCTGCAAAGGGCCTTCTCTAAAGATAGAAGGGTTGTTTGTTTGTTTTTTTTTTTTTTTAATAATCTTTATTTGTAAGTTTATTTGGAATAGGGATAAGTATGAGAAATCTGTGTCTTTGTTATCTTACAGTAGGCTGGGGAGTGGAAGCTGTGTGTAACATCCAGGAGAATGCTTTCTCAGCATTTAGCAAGCTGCAGTCACAAGAAAGAAGTTTAGACGCAGCTCCTGAAAATGGAAGCTTACATTCAGTAGGAGTGGATTCCTTTCCCTTCAATGCTTGCCAGAGAAAGTGGTATTGTGTGTTTATAAGGCTAGCATATTAAACTGAAGTCTGGCTTCCAATATTAAGAAAATGTTGGTCAAATATTTTACATCCTTGTCATCTCTTCAGCTACCACTTTATTATGGGAAGGATTAAGATTTGGATACTGCCTAGAAGAGTTTGTTTTGAAGAAGGATTGAAGGAAAGAATAGAGGAATGTCAGACTAGGCTTCAGGCATAAGGCTACTTGGAGAAAGTCCCAAAAATGGGAGTGGTGGTAAACCATGTGTGACTTGGGCTGAAGTTGTGAGCAAAAAGCTAGAGTGAAGAAACTTACTGGAATTAGTTCTTGTAATCTTTGTCATTTGGTGTGGAGACTAAAAGGAAGTAAATGAAAGAACTTGAAAAGGAACCTGTCTTAGTCAGACTTGCAGACGTGGAAACTAGATTTTTATGGCAGTGATTTAGGCTGAATGATGGGAAAGGGAAGAAGTATGTGAAAACCCAGAGTTTGTTGTAGCAAAAATATAAAGTAGTGACAGCCTAGATTAATGCTTTTGCAATGAGAATGGAAAAGAATACAGACTTTGAGCTATTTGCAGTGGAAAAAAATGGGCATATTTTTCTGATCAGCAGTGTTAAAGAAAAAGGTGAATTAAAAAGAATAATGGGTCAGAAAAGTGGAGAACACTGTTCCTGTGTGTCCAAATAGAAGACTAGTAGGAAATTTTACCAAGGAGAAGGTGCAGAGTTGTAGGGCATGTAGTATAGGGAATGAGGGAAGTCAGAATGAAGTTAAGATGTCAGGTATAAGTATCGTGGTTATAGGTGGTTACTGCAATAAATCGGTGAATGACTTGGTGCCTTGAGCGAAAGAGAAGTGAATAGGAGACAGTTGAAGTTAGGAGTTGATCTAGAAGGGTGTGGCCTGAAGTGCCTAAACTTTAGTCTGCGCCCTTCAAAAGGGAGGCTTGGCTCTGTAGCAGTAAAGGATAGGTGTTACTACTCAACAAGTCCATACATCATATTAGAAAGGTGAATTTATGGTCCTAGAGGGCACTATGCTGGATTTAATCTAGGTCTAGAATTGTCCAAGATCTTAGCATTAACTGTCATAGGGTGCACCAAGTCTGCAGTGGGTTATTATTTCTGTTGTCAGCTCATGCTGAAATAGCTGTGCCTGCACTATTTTTGTTTACCATCTTTAAAATAAAGTGATAAGCTTACACATTCACTTGGTTATCACATGAGAAGTAACTTGTGATTATTATGGAAAGGGCCAGAAAGTGAAATGGGAAACAGATTCTTGGTTATCAAGGAGAGAGTTTGTAAGGAAAGTTTAATTACATATATTGGTACTATAACTAAAATTGGGAGAGAATTGCTATGGAAATATCTATGATGTGCTGTAACGTTTAGGTTTGCCTCTTTTTAATGATGAAAACATTTCTGATCACAGAGTTGTTTCATTCTGCATCTTTCAGTTCCCCTTTTCCCACTTTGTTTGGTTTGGGAGTCAATAAAGCTTTGGTGTCAAGTTTTGGACAGGGTATCAGCATCCTGCAGAGTTCTGAGTTTTCATTTTCTGCTTTATGCCTGTATACCACAAAAAGTACAAAAAATAACAGTAGAGACTTGCTGACATCTGGCTTGAAAATGCAATGACAGGCATAGATCATGGAATGAGGGAGACCTTCAAAAGGAAAAAAAACCTGCTTGCCGCAAGGAACGCAGGAAGCTTGTGCGTGAAGGGGGCAAGAAACTTTGTAGACCTACAAGTAGGACTGGAAGTAAGCCAGAATTCTGGCTTTATTTCTGGCATCTTTGTCTTGGAGAAAGCCAGTTTTGCTTGAAATATTTCTGTATATTAACAGTTGCAAAAATTTAGAAAACTGGATGTTATTCAATGCAGCTGGAGTGTCTGATGAGAAGAGTGTGTAGGCCAATTCATATAGGGGTATTTTGTAAGGGTAGTGTTCAGCTTGAAACCATAATTGTAATATTTTAAATTATATAGTTCATTACAGTTTGGCTAATTTCAGTAGTCAAATGTGTAGAAATTGATGAAAAAAAATTATTTTTTTCTCTCTTCTTGTAGGAGTTACTGAGATTCTTTCTTCTGATATGTGCTCTTAAAGTTGTCCAGCCGTACTCTAAAAGCCATAAAGCATGTGTCTTCTAGCACTTTGTAAGGAAGTTAATTACAGTTCTAAGGCAGTTAATTAAGTCTTGATCTTTCACCTTTATTTTATTTTTCTTTTTTCTTAATTTTTTTTTTTTTTTACTTTGTGTCTTGACATCATTGTTTCTTATAAGAGCTCCAGAAGTCCAAAGGAGTGTGTGCAGGAGTGCAAGAAACAATAGATGATATGAGAGGAGTTGTGTCAGTGAGTGAGTGGAGGGAAGAACAGGTGAGGCAACCACAGAGATCTGAGGAAATCGAAACAGAAGGTTGTGAGCTGTAGTGGAGACCACCAAGTATGTGCTCTGCTGTGGACAATCACATCTGGTTTGCCTGTGCTCTGGTATGGCTGCCTCCAAGCCAGCTCTAATCTGGAAGCCACGTAAACACAAGGCAGTTAAACTAAACATCTATGAACCCCAGTGTCTTGGCTTCAGCCCTGCTCAGAAAGATTTTATCTAGCCCTAGCAGAGTGCTTTGTTCTCTTTACATATACTTTCAGTCTTTACCAGGAGCCTCCAGTATGTTTGGTTTTTTGCCTGTTTGTGAGGCAAAGTAAGTATATGCCGCTTCTCAGGCCTTCGTTGAGATACTGTATTAGTCTAGAAAAGGTGGATGTTAAAACAGTTATTTTACATCTAAATACTTCAGAGAACAGGCTGCACAGACAGCTCTCCAAAATTGTCTTTCTAGGCTGCTTGTTTTTTATTGGGTTGCTCCACCTCTAGGCTTCTACACATGATCCTTGTCATGATCATGGTTCAAGATAAAACAAAAGCTTCTCAAAACACAGCAGATCAAGGCCTACGTGGAAGAAAAAGTTATGCTGGAGAAGGAAGTGCAAGGATTTTTTTTTTTTTTTTAATTTTGAGTCGAAACAGAAGGTAGAGCTTCAGATCTAAATATTTCTGCGTAGGGGTTTCCCTCTTACAGGATCAGAGTAATGAAGCTTGCATACTTGGGTAGAAAACGTAATGGCAATCTGTATCAAGAGATAGTTAGTCATTATATCTCAGGTACTTACTTTTTTTTTCCCCAGCACGAAGAACTATTATGTCTAAATGCTGTTAGATAGATCCTTAACAAAATGGGTACAGAAGTTGCTGTCTTGCTTGGTACTTCCCCAGAGGCAAGGAAGGCAGAAGTCAATATGTCAGATATGTTGTAGCTGTTTATATAGACTGAATCTTCAGATCGTGATTGATAGGGCTGTTACAGATGTTTTGGCCTAGTGGTGTGGTTAAAATCATGAATGCCGAGAAAGCAAGCTAGGGTTTCTTATACTCATAATGAAAAACTGATACTCTGTCTTGAACTGGTATTCACAAGGCGTATGTAAAAATAATTAAATCAGTCTGCATGCACTCTTGGGTGGTAATGTTTTTTTGTTGCTGCAAGTCAGGGTGTAGGCACTCAAATTGCAAAAGGCGTGTTCAGATTCATGCAGGTATTTTTGGTGGTTTTGTGTTCCTCAATGCACCAGCTTCTTTAGGAGAAGTTGTTGGGAAGCAGCAGTGTGTTGCTGTTCCTTGTGCATGAAAAAAAATGTTATCAAATTGCTTCAGGTCTGCTTCTGTGAGAACCTGATGTGCTGGTTCTGTTGTGGCTCTGATCTCCCTTTGAGGGTCTCTGAAATGAAACCAGTGTGGTGTGTGCAGCAGCTTTTGTCTGAGCACAGTAATAATAGCACTTTGATGGAGAGTTCGCGGGCTTGGGGGCATTTGTTTTTTTGTTTGTTTGATTGGTTTGGTATTGAACATGCTGAACAAACTTGTATGTCATTGTACTGACACAGAGGATACTGTTTGGTTCTGCCCTGACAGTTAGGTAGGCTTACATTTTCAAACACGTTTGTCTTTACTAATTTTGACAGCAACTTGGCAGTTGTGAGGAAGCTGATACATTGTTTTTATTTGATATACTTAAGTGATGATTGTGGAAAAAAAATCAAATTAGAACTGAAGTTTCTCATTTTAACTGAAGTTGGACCTTAAAGTAGAACTATTCAGGTATGTTCAGTGCTGGATAATCTCCTTTGAGGTGTGAATTATGGCACTTAAAATTTTTTGTAGGGAAAACTGGAGTAGGAGATTGAAGCAATAAGGAGTGAGCCATTTGGATATTTTGCATTTGAGTGGCTTGTACAAATATGAGTCAGCAGGCAGGTGCAGTGAAGGCTGGTTTGATTTTTTCATTGTGAGATGAACTAGGACTTTAATGTGTTCACTGTTTCAATGAACAAAAGAAGTTGCTTTCTTCCCACAATATGACCTTACCATCTCCAAAAAAGTAAAACCTTCCCTGAAATAAACAAAGCGGGTTTTTCTGTTTGTTTGGTTTTGTTTTAACCTGGTCTGTGTCAGGTAATTTGCCAGTTAGTTTAAGTGCTAATCTGAAGGCTGTATAAGAGTTTTATTCAGTTCCATTAGGTCCAACTAAACTTTGTAATACAGGGGCTATTATCCTGCCAGTTGTGAGGAATTTCTGTTTTATGTAGCAGTGCTGACACAAAGACAGCACTGTGCAAGCCATCCTTATAACTGAACACTTTCACACTGCAATTTAGGAGGCGTGCAGTTCAGGAAATTGCTGGCTTCTGCTGGAGCACACTTTTACTGCAAGGAAAATTTTATTCGTCACTCAAGTAATTGGCAGTTTTAATACCTTGTTAGTAATTACCTTATAAACAAAGTAATGCATAAATGCAAGGCTCTGTGACCTGTTTTCTAACTTGCAGTCTTATTTGGCCAGTGGAATTGACACATGGTGGTGGTGTTTGTTGTTGTTTTTTATTAAGGTAATTTGTTTCCATTTATTATAAATACTTTCAGCTAAGAGTTAAAAATATGCAGTGTACCTCTACCAGACAGCCTGAGGAATGAAACACGATACAAGCGCAGCGTTGGAGGGGCTGCAAGATCACTTACTGGTTCCCACATGTGGTCAGAAGGCCCATTAATCTAACTTCTGGTTCAGTTTTTGAGTCAGGACTTTTTTTTGTCTCGAGCAGTAATCCCCCCACACCCCTAAAATATGTGAGGGTTGTTCTAAATGTGTGGCTTACTATTCGATCCAGAGCAAGTATTTCCAGTAAAGGCAAACACTTTCTAGAATCTGCATTCTTGTTGATAGTTTTACTGAAATTGCCTTTCCCTGCAATCTCTAGTAGTTGGGGAGAGCCTCCTAAATTTTGATAATTCATCATAGTAGGCACAAAATGTACCACAGGCAGAATTGACTTGAACTTCTCAAGGTAACGGGGATCATTTTGGGTTTGATTCATTTAACTGGTCGTGATCTGTTTTCCCCTATGTACGATTATGCCCCAACAACTAACCCTGATAATGTTGGTGATGTGTGTGTATGATTCTGTACATCAGGCAACTGGGATGGAAAAAAATGGTAGGTTGCTGGGTATAAACGTGAAATAGGATCGCTGGAAAAAGTGCCTTTCATTGGAAGTGAAAAAGCGGTGTTCTTTAGAGTAGACTAGGATACCAGTGTCTTTAAACAGTTGCAGAGTTTTTGTTGTGAAATTGGGTGTGAGGCATAACTGAAATCTGACCAGGCATGAAGACCAGAACCTCTGTAATGAGCAGAAATTTAATTTTTTCTGAACTCATTAGAAGAATCTATAGGATGAAATACTAGGTCTAATTGCGGAATCATAGAATGTTTTTCTGAGGGAGTGCACTATCCATCTTCTCAAATTTTCTAGCTCTGTTTTTCTGGAAATTCAGTCTGATTTTCATGCTGTAGGATTTCTCAAAGAAACAAAACACTGTAGCTGGTATGATGTTAATTTGGTTAAAATAGAAAATGTCTCTAATAAGCATTTAATTACAATACTGTGACATACTGTTCAGTGCAAATACTGGGTATTTATACTGCTCAGAAATAGATGATCAGAGAGAGTTTTACATCTTTAAAAGCCATGAATTGCAGTAATTGGATTATAATGCAATTATTTTCATCTTGTTTGCTGGGATTATGTTTTAAGAAATGTCGATGAACACATGTATTTAGAGCATTCCAGTTTGTGATGGCTAGAAATGAATGTTATGTCTAGAGCACATACTTTATTAGTTTTCTTTTACTAGAAGCTTTTTTCAGGTGGGAGAATTCAGAACTAACTTTCGTCAGTCATGTGTAGTTAACAAGTGTTTACTCTAGAAATTATATTCTTTTGACTACTGTCCTTAAATTTCAGGACCAGCAACAAGATTGCTAACATCTTGTCTGAACATTTGAAGCCATTTCAGAGTCTAGAAATCTTGGACTTGAGCAACAATAACATATCGGAGCTAAAAATATCATCGTTTCCGTCATTACAGCTCAAGTATCTGTAAGTAAAACTTAGTACTACTTTTTTTTCTTTCAGGTTACTTTCAGAAAAGCTTGCTGGAAAACTTAGATTGGCAGCAGTTTGTTAAGGTACTAAATCTTCTAATTAGATGCTCATCAAATACTTATTCCTACTTTCACCTATTGTTTAACATAAACTGCTAACCTTGAATACACTAGTTGTTGCAACAAGTTGATGAAACAAATGGATGTGTCTCTTGAGAGAAATAATTATGTAACAAAATGAACTTAAGTCCCTCATGGTTGAGCTAGTCTTGAGTTGCTTGGGGTTGGGTGGACTTTTTTGAATCTACCTTTAATCCTTATTCAGTAAGGGCAATAGCAGTGCCAGAGCTATACTGAGTGAGAATAAAGAAGTGGGCTTGCAACTTCGTATCTTACGCCAATTACACACTCCTGCAGAATAGAACAAAATGTTGATGGTGAAATACTATTTGACCATAGACTGAGCTGTCAAGAGCTCTAATTAATATGATAAATGAAAATCCATTTATAAAGGAGTAGGCAGTGCAAGAGCTCTGTGTTTCACTATTTGGTATTGAGAATTTATTAAATAACTGTAAATTTAACCTTCTAGACATTGTTTCAACAGGTACATTAACAGTAACCGAATAACCTCTGTGGAGCCTGGTACCTTTGACAATTTGTCTACTACACTTCAAGTATTGAAACTGAACAGGAACAAAATTTCAGCAATCCCTCAAAAGATGTTTAAACTCTCCCATCTGCAGCACCTGTAAGTGCAACCTACAATTGACTAATTGTTTTCAGGTTTTCCAAAGCACTGGCAGTGCTTGAACTTTAGCCTTTAATTTAACCAGAGGCAGAGTGAGACAGACATAGAAAACATATTACTGCAACCCTTACTAACTGCAGCTTTGTACTGAACAAAACTAGTCTTATATATTGGTGAGATGTGAATAGTCTTTGTGTTAAAATTGTGTTTGCCTATTAAAAGGAGAAAAAAAAAAGGCTGGAAAAGAGGTCATAGCAGTATTCCTATAAGAAAGCACTGGAAAAATACTAAGTGAAGTAAACTTACATAGTTTGCTACAGCAGTCTCATTTATTTTGTGCTGTCATGGTGAAATGAGGGGATTTTTTATTCTTTCATGGTGAAATGAATTAATTTGCTTTCAGAAGGTATGATGAGAAGCAATATGCTTGGGTAAATAGACTTCCATCAGCTTCACTGATACAGTGCTGTCTATAAATGTTTTACCAAACAAATAATAAATAAAGTTATTTAATACGGAATAGGCTGGGGAAGTATTTTTTTTTGCTTAAAAAAAACCCTAAAACTTAAAGAGCACAGGAAGTTGACAAGAGGATGGGTTAGGAGTACACTTCATTAAATCCTGAATAGTTATGTTCCATATTAGATAGTCAAGAGTTGAAGATGATGAACTCTTTTAGGTCAACCTTGGAAGTGAAAGGTCGTAAGAACAGTGAACTGTTACGATGCTGGACACATGGAAAGAGTGACTATGTCTTTTCTGTATACAAATGCAGGAAGAATTTGACTCAAGCCTTAGTGGAAGAGTGTTAAGAACAGTCTTGCAAATATCAGGGTTTGTTAGCAATCTTGGTAGACTTTCTGATTTTCAGATTCAACTGAAATTTTGGAAGTTGGTGATACTTTTGGCTAAAAAAATTGTACTTATTCAGGATTCCATCAGTAGGCTGAGCTAGTTATGTTGGGTAGCTAATCTTCAATGAAGGCCAAAAATTTGTTATCTCCTGAAAGAATTATTCAGAAGAGGAGTGGGGAAAAACTAAAGGCTATTTTTACTGAATGTTTTCCACTGCTTTTATATATTCAAACGCAGAAGGGGAAATAGGGCTCTCTATTGGGTGTCTGTTACTATGTAGTGTTCATATCAGGCCATGAGAGAGGAAAGATGAATTCTTACAAGACTTAAAGTCTGAAAAATAATTGTGGTATAACTAGAGAGAATTATTTAGGCCTTTTCTTCCCATAGGAAGTAAGTTTTGGAAGGAGAGGATTCTTCTTAGTTTGGTAGGATGCAGATTGATATAAGACCTTCTTGAAGGAGCAGATGATTACTCGCTGCTGTATGAAGGCCTTTTCTTAGTATTGTGTTGTTCTTTCTCTTTATACTGTATATCAGTTGTTTCTAATAAATAAACTGTTAATTTAGCAAATGACGGCTAATCTGAAATTCACTGTTATAAAAAAGTTGACATTGTTCTTTGTGCCTGTGTGAGGCTAGACTTCCCTTTTCATGTGGCTCAAAGTCAGAAAGCTGCTTGGGGTTGGTGCAGGGTTTGGAGTTAAAAAGGACCAAAGCCAAGGATGTTGTAGAGATCAGGAAAATAGAAAATATTGAGTAGTACTGTGACTGTGACTTGTCATTCAGCTAGTTAGTGCCTTATAACTCCCTTCCAGGATACACATAGGTCCCAACTTCTGGCCTACTAAGGGCTGTGTGTAGTGGCCAAAGGGTGTGTGCCAAGAGCGCCTGAGACAGAGGGAAGAAACTGTTTGTAACTAATTGTGGAGAATGAGGGAGGAATGTGTAATGAATGCTTGGCACCAGATTAAGAAAGAGAAGTATCACCCAAGATACTAAATTTTCCTAGTTATCACAACTTAAAATTTTTAACTTTCTGACTGATTACTTATTGCCATTTTACGATAACCTTAGCAACTCTGCTGCTGGATAAACACCAGGAAGTTGATATCTGTTTTGAATTTGTGAACAGGATTGATCATGACGTTCTAGGTTCGAAGGGATTCTTTAAATCTGGAAATCGAGGAACTACCAGGGTCCTTGTCCTCAGTATCACAAAGGCAGAAGAGTTTTAGCATGGTTAAACATAATGCATTCCCATAAAATGTTTGATTTTTATTATAACTTATCTCTGTTGTTTTATACGCAAGAAAAACATTTAAATAAGGTTCGGTTCCAGAGGGGCAAGAAAGGTTGCTGGTGTGCAGGTAAACTTACTCTGCTGTAACTGTAAATTTTATTGATGCAGGGAGCTGAATCGCAACAAAATTAAAAAAATAGATGGGCTTACTTTCCAAGGACTTCCAGCTTTGAAATCATTAAAACTGCAGAGAAATGGGGTTACTAGGCTTATGGATGGCGCTTTCTGGGGATTGACCAACATGGAAGTCTTGTAAGTATCAACTTCTTGCTGATAGGTTCTGCTGACAACGTATGAGTATAATTGTAAAAAATTCATAGAATTGCTTGATAATGACATATTTGAATTAAATTGTTCTCGTGTGTGTTGAAAAGCAGAAAGCAGTCATTGGTGAATGTGTAGGACAGCGCTGAACTGCATGCAACTCTAAATGTAAATAGAGGCTGCAGCTAACTAGCCAGTATCATGAAGTCATATGTAGACCCGTGGCAAAGCATGCATGCCACGGATTTCTGAACATTGTCTTTTACCTGTTTGCATGTATTTGTGTGTGTTTGTAGGCAGCTGGACCATAACAACCTAACAGAGATAACCAAAGGCTGGCTTTATGGCTTGCTGATGCTTCAGCAACTCCATCTCAGCCAAAATGCCATCAGCAGGATCAGTCCTGATGCCTGGGAATTTTGCCAAAAACTTAGTGAGCTGTGAGTAGCTTTTATTCTATTCCAATTTTGAAAGCCAGGTACATGCCAAAGCGTGAACTTTTTACCAGTGATCTGTGAATTTTTCATAACAGTTTCCAAGGTGACAGTAACTTTTTTGTATGTGAGACAGTTACATTTTGTTAAAAGGAGTTGAAGCCAACCGTGGCTGCTTCATTTCACTGTGGCAGTTGTACTAAAGCTGTAACACAGTCAGTTTCAAATCGGAGGAATTCATTCTGCAGTAATTTGTGAATTATTGGAAATGATACACAAGCTGTGTGGTCAAAAGTGGTGTAGTCGGTTCTGTGATAGTTATAAGGGAAACACACTTTATCCCCTGCTGAAAATTCACCTGGGTTGAACTGAGTAATACACACTACAGCATGAACATTAAAATGTTTTTTTGTGTTTTTTTCTTTTTCCTTGAATTTGCAGAGATTTGACGTTCAATCACTTATCAAGGTTAGATGATTCAAGCTTCGTTGGTTTAAGTGTGCTGGCTGGACTGTACATTGGAAACAACAAAGTAAATTACATTGCTGATTGTGCCTTCAGGGGACTTTCCAGTCTACAGACTTTGTAAGTTGACAAACTCAATTTTTAAGGTCAGAAACCTTAAGGAAAACCCTTGGTGTTTATAGAATTTAGATTTTTTTTTTCTCTCCCCCTTCTGTCCTTATGAAATACACCAGGAGCTTTTGTTAACCTTAACAGTTCAGCATGTGTTCTTCTTACAGTAGGATTTTTTTCTTTGGAATAGTGGGAGAGGGAGGACTTCCTCTTTTATTAGGACTGTACACAGTGGTGGTGGTAATTACGATAAAAAGTTTCAGTAGCATTATTATGGGAAAGACATGTCTCTATTCGAAGGCAGCAAGCAGTGCTGCTACCCACAGCTTTAGGGATCTGGGTCATCATTGTGTCTTAATTAAATCAACATTTTCTCTCATGGTAAAAATAAGGCAAAGCTCAAAACCCTGTATTACTGTGAATGCTAAAGGTTGTCATGACTGGGCAATGCTTTAAGCTTTCGAGCATTTTTTGAAATAGCATTCCTTGAAGGGGAAGAAAAAAGTAAACTAATCTAAACATATTCTGCTCCATTAAAATCGCCCAGTTGCATCCCATAGACCCATCTGTTAGCTAGATAAATTAAATGGTTGCCTTTCCCTCTAGGCTTTGAAAATGGCGCTAACGCATTAGTTTCAGGGATTTGCTCACATATTCACACTTTGGGCATGAAGCAAAGATGCAGTTCAGAGGGGCGTATGCTGTGGTTTTTAAGTACACAGAGAGATGCAGGTCATAAAGAGAGGAAGTCTGACTTGGGAGGTGTCTAGGAATTAAGTGTCAGACTTTTCCTCCTATATTTTTTCTTTCTCCTCTAGCCCTACCCTGTTGATTCTTTGCTGACACACCATTCTCTTCACAAGTTTTTAATCTCCTTATACTTCACAGATAATTAAGCTAGTGTTCTAGATGGTGAAGGTTGCAAAAGTGATTCGCTTAGTGTATTCTCTGTTATGAACTTACAAAGACATGAGTGTACTGTGTTTTAAAGGGGCAGCAGTTCATCCCTTCACATCCAGTGATACTCATTCTCTTAAGATATTCCTGTATTTGAATACCCTTGTAGAGGAATGTGAGTTTGTATTCTAATGATTCTTAAGATTCCTGGCTGATCAGGTCAAGCCTCTCTTAAAAAAAAACAACAAACAAACAAAACAGCATCCTGAGCAAACAAAAAATAATCTACCAGAAAGCTGTTTTAGGTTTGTTTTTTTCTTTTAAAGTAATACATGCTCTTGAAGAAATACGTACTTTCTCCTTTTAAATAGCCCTTGTGGTTTGACACTTTTTTTCCCCTCTATCCCCTTAATCAGGGATCTGAAAAACAATGAAATCTCATGGGCTATTGAAGATATGAATGGTGCCTTCTCTGGCCTAGATAAACTTAGGAAGCTGTGAGTATTGCTACAATATTTGTATCTCATCATTGCTTTAAAAAATTAGCTTGTTATGTGTGTTTCAAGGGACAAGCCCAACACTTAATGATGTTAAACTTTCCATAGCTGAGAACCTGCTTAGTAATGTTCCATGGGATATAGCCCTAGAGGGCTGGGGGGGCCAAGACTGTTAATTGATATTCAAGGATCACCTACTACAATCTCAGGAGTGCTGCATCACAACTAGAAGGAAGTGCTGCAGGAGGGCCAGGAGACCTCCTTGGATGGATAAGGAGCTGCTGAGGAAAATCTGAAGGAAAAAAAGAGGCTTATAAAAAGGTGGAAGCAAGGACAGGCAGCTTGGGAAGAATACAGGGATGTTGTCCGGGAAGCTAGGGATCAGGTTAGGAAAGCTAAGGCCCAGTTAGAATTAAGCTTGGCTAGGGATGTGAAGGATAACAGGAAGGGATTCTATAGGTACACTGCGAATAAAAGACAGACTAGGGACAATGTGGGCCCTCTCCAGAAGCTATCAGGACAACTGGCTACCCTGGATTTGGAGAAGGCTGAGGTTCTTAATGACTTTGCCTCAGTGTTCACTAGCAAATGCTCTGACCATTCCGCTCAAGTCTTGGAAGGCAGACGCAGGGACTGTGAGAATGAAGACCTTAGGCCCACTGTAGGAGCGGATCTGGTTCGAGACCATCTTAAGAACCTGAATATACACAAGTCCATGGGAGCTGATGAATCGTCATATGTCCATCATATTTGAAAAGTCATGGCAGTCAGATGAAGTTCCCGATGACTGGAAAAAGGGAAATATAACCCCCATTTTCAAGAAGGGGAAAATGGATGAGCCGCGGAACTACAGAGCAGTCAGTCTCACCTCTGTGCCTGGCAAAATCTTGGAGCAGATTCTCCTGGAAGGCATGCTAAGGCACATGAAAAACAACAAGGTGGTTGGTGACAGCCAGCATGGCTTCAGTAAGGGGAAATCCTGCCTGACCAATCTGGTGGCCTTCCATGATGAGGCTACGGAACTTATGGACAGGGGTAGAGCAGTTGACATTATCTACCTGGACTTGTGCAAAGTGTTTGACACTGTCCCACACAACATCCTTGTCTCTAAGTTGGATAGACATCAATTTGATAGGTGGACTACTCGGTGGATGAAGAACTGGCTGGATGGCTGCATGCAAAGAGTTGTGCTCAATGGCTCAATGTCTAGCTGGAGACCAGTAACTGAGTGGTGTCCCTCAGGGATGGGTGTTGGGACTGATCTTGTTCAACATCTTTGTTGGTGACATGGACCGTGGGATTGAGTGTGCCCTCAGCAAGTTTGCCAATGACACCAAGCTGTGTGGTTCGGTTGATATGTTGGAGGGAAGGAATGCCATCCAGAGGGACCTTGACACGCTTGTGAGGTGGGCTGATGCCAACCTGATGAAGTTTAACCATGGCAAGTGCACAATCCTCCACCTGGGTTGGAGCAATGCCAGGCACAGCTCCACGTTGGGCAGGGAAGAGATTCAGAGCAGCTCTGTGGTGAAGGACTTGGGGGTGTTGGTCGATGAAAACATGAGCACGAGCCAGCTGCAGTGTGGGCTTGCATCCCAGAAAGCCAACCGTATGCTGGGCTGCATCAAAAGGAATGTGACCAGCAGGTCGAGGGAGGTGATCCTGCCCCTCTACTCTGCTCTCGTGAGACCTCACTTGGAGTACTGTATGCAGTTCTGGTGTCCTCAACATAAAAAGGGCATGGAGTTATTGGAACAAGTGCAGAGGAGGCCACGAGGATGATGAGGGGACTGGGGCACCTCCCATATGATGATAGGCTGAGAAAGTTGGGGCTGTTGAGCCTGGAGAAGAGAAGGCTGCGTGGAGACCTCATAGCAACCTTCCAATATCTGAAGGGGGGTATAGGGATGCTGGAGATGGACTCTGTTAGGGACTGTAGTGATTGAACCCGTTACTCCTTGTCCTAACTGAAACAGGGAAAGTTTGGATTGGATATAAGGAGGAAGTTCTTTCCTGTAAGGGCGGTGAGGCACTGGAATGGGTTGTCCATGGAAGTTGTGAATGCTCCATGGCTGGCGGTGTTCAAGGCCGGGTTGGACATAGGCTTGGGTGGCATGGTTTAGTGGGAGGTGTCCCTGCCCATGTCAGAGGGTTTGGAACTAGATGATCTTAAGGTCCTTTCCAACCCGAACTATTCTGTGATCCTGTGTTTGGGTTTGGGTTTTTTTCCTCTCTTACCATTTTTTTCTCTAAATGTCTTCCTTTTCTATAAAATAAATTCTAGAATTTTCAAGTCAAATTGATCTGAAATATTTTTAATATTACTACTATTTATGAAAACATTGCTCAAAGAATTAGGGTTTCCCATAATGGGAAGAAACAAGTGTATTATCTAACAAAAGCATAGTGACAGGTATGGTCTTTAATAAAGTAGTGCAGTATCCAGTGGAATTCCATCAATTTCATTGCATCGAAATTTTCAAATGCACATCAATGAAATAAAAAGATGCTTATGTGTATACATTTAGAGTAATCCATATCATTGAGCTGTTCACACTAAATGGCTTCTAAATCTAGGTATTTAGTTTAGAGGAATAAATTAGTGTCTTGTAGAGATGAGATGTTTTGCTGCAGTGGGGAAGGGAGTTTGAATGGTGACTATTATTCACAGTTTAGAAATAAATACTAAAACCGCAGTTGCTCAGATCAAAAAGTGCTTCCATTTTATTGCATCTTTTTTGCATCATATACTTGCGTTTTTCAGGGTACTCCAAGGAAACAGGATTAGATCCATTACAAAGAAAGCATTTTCTGGTTTGGATGCACTTGAACACCTGTAAGTAGTAGAAGTTCACATTTAACCCAACATTGGAAAAAATTATTTTTGATACTAATTGAAATAAAAGTAGGATTAAGGAGCTTTACTTATGACTTTGCATGAAATACACTTACCCTGCTTCGTACTGTGATCGTGAGAAGGTTCTTTATTTTGGAGTTACGCTGAATGTGAATTTTGGAATCAATGCAGAAAGTGATATGTTATTGAGTATGCTATAAACCTCCTTAATCCTATCTCTAGATTTTGAGCCAGGGCATCCTTTGTATATCGTTAGGGTAGCAAACTATTCCTTGAGTCTCAAATACATCCAGTATTAAATATTACTCTTTCTTCCTCTAATGTTCTTTTCCCTTTTTTTTTCCCTAGGGATCTAAGTAGCAATGCAATTATGTCAGTTCAAGGAAATGCATTTTCACAAATGAAGAAACTCAAAGAATTGTAAGTTTATATCTAAAGACATCACCTCTATTAAATTTATATATCCATATAAATATATAAATAAAAGCTTTCTGAGATGTTGCCTGATACAGTGATAAACTCCTGGTGTAACCTCTTTGAGGTCATGTAAGAAGGGTATGTCAACATTTTGGGGGTTTTTTATTTTTTATGAGATGACTGTATTTAAGTGAGAGAGTGTAGGATTGGAGGTGTTCATTTCCTGCTGCATTTGGAGTCCTTATTTTAAATTGGCTGATCTCAAATAGGTAATAGGTAAGGGCGACTTTGATGTAATGTGCTGTAAGATCAGCAGTGTTGTTACTGAGCTAAAGCTTAGTGGACCAGGGAAATGCAGTGCTGTAATTCTTCTGCAAAGACCTGGTTGTCAGTGCTTGTAATTGGGTCCTTCTGTCCTGTGATAGCAAAGGGGCAGATCTTCAGAGAAGCCATGAAGTGGTAGTGGGAAGAATGAATTCTTCTAGTGAGTTTTGGGGTCTTTTTTGTCCTCTGACCCTCTTTTTTGGTTGATCAACACAGAAAAACACTGTCACCATTCCCTGTGTTTTGAGCACAGCTTCCTCTTGCATAGAGCTTATGTTTCCACTCCTTCATATCAGCCTTCTCTAGTCAGATCTGTTGTCCTGAGCTGCTCTGTAAATAATCTGACAAAAAACTAAAGAATCACTAAAAGGTGTTGCTCTCATTATGAGTATTTCTCTCATTATGAGTAGAAACTTGACTGAAGCTTGTCTGGAACTTTCAATTTGTGTTCTTCAGATTCCTGTGAAATATCACCATAGCAGTTGGCTCCCTGCTTCATCTTATGGTATTACTGTATGTTGGGTGCCACATAGAAACTGACGAGCTTTGTGTATTTCATGGAATCATAGAACAGCTCAGGTTGAAACAGACTTCAGAAGCTCATCTGGTCTTTTGTGAATGAATATGGTTACTTTTTCTTAGGCACTTAAATACATCGAGTCTCTTGTGTGACTGCCAGTTAAAATGGCTACCCCAGTGGATGTCAGAGAACAACTTTCAGAACTTTGTAAATGCCAGTTGTGCCCATCCTCAGTTGCTAAAAGGGAGAAGTATTTTTGCTGTCAGCCTGGATGGGTTTGTCTGTGGTGAGTATGATCTTACAGTCTCTGTTCATCATTCCATAGAACAAATATTGCTGAATGCATTGGTTTTTATTGTGGTTTCTTTGATACATTTTGATTTCTCTAATAAAATGGAAAGGATTTAATATTTGTTAACATTTTCTTCTCTGTTCCCAAACTGTGATGTAGATGCTCAAAGCCTGTGGTTTTGTACGAGATGGGGACTGACGGTTTTCTGACTTCTATTTCAAGTGCAGCTTGCTGACATAGTATATAGCATAGCATACAAAGCTCAATAGTTTGTGGTAGTAAGTGTATATGCCCCTAGATTTAAAAGATGGATATTGTTTACATAACTGTCGTTTTCAAATGGGACATATTTTGGCAAACTTGAGGTGCAATTTTTGTGTTTGATTATTTGTAAATTATTTTCATACTTCATCTGTCTCAAAATTATTCCAGAGCTGAGAAAATATGAAGGTAAAATAGCTGTAATAGCCTCTGCTCTGATCTTTTTTATGTGTGCTTATTGTCTACTTTAAGAAAATACTTGGACCATGTGAGTTATTGCCTGTATGTAAGCTGTATTTTAAAATATCTGATTACCATAGTTATGTTACTGACATTTTGTATTTCAGTATGCCAGATAGTAAGGCTTGAAAATTTGAGGTGATAGCAAAATTTCTCTCTGTTTAGTAACATTCACTATCACCTATGTTCTCTATTTCAAAGTGAAGCTAAGCATTCAGAATAAAAATATGTGAGTACTCTTGATACATTAAGTGGGAACTTTGAAAATATCAAGAAATAAACTAACGATTTAATGTATTTTTGTTGTATACATTTTATTCTTGTTACTAAAGAAAATTCAAACTTTATGTTCTTTGGAGACAAAACAGTAGCCATATTTGTCTTATTAACTTTCCTCTCATAGCAGATATGACTGCTTAATTGTTACTGTTGCTACTTGTACCCTTTTTCAGTGGCAAAGCAGGCACTGAATAGAAAATAGTGTACGAAAATGTTGTTTTCTCTCTTCCTATTAGCAATGAAATTTTTAATATATTAATGTCAAATAGTGAGTAGATCGTGTATAATCTAACTACTGCTGAAAAGGAAATGTTGACATGGTACAGGAAATTACAAATTACTGGATAGCTAATGGAGTATATATGAAGTAGAAATCCTTATTTATGGGAAACTCTTTCTGGCAAGAAATGAGGGGATTTAAATATATATCTCTTATTTGTTAAACCATGGGGGATTGTGATCTTTCTTTTAGCTGCTGAATGCCAGTTTTTAATGAATTAATTTCAAACCCTTTAAGATATATTAGCAAAAAGGGATTTACATTTAATACATAAAGTAATTATCATGCAGAAGAATGTAGAATCTCTTACTACAAAAAACATTGCCAGTCTTATCCTAGAGTGTTTTTCTTTATTCTGTAGTATGGGGTTATTTAAGTGACCTTTTCATTCCCCCTTCCTGCCAAATAATTAAGGTTTGAAAGTATTTTGTTATTCCATGTTAGTACAACTTAAACAGAATGAAGTATCTTCTTGTCCTTTCACAAGGGTAATTTAAGTCCCCCATGACAAACTACCGGATTTTCAAACTGAGTTGATAATTTCACTGACTTTGCACAGGGATGAGAGAGTGAAACATTGTAAATGCTTAAGGTGAGAACCATGGAAACTAAGTGACTTGGGAGCTTTCTAAGGCCCATGCTTGGTGTCCCAGATCAGGGGACATGTTGCCTGGTTGCTGGAGCACAGCTCCAGACTTGCAAATGTTCTGCAGGCAGCTTGAGTTCAGGCTGTTTACGCATCTCATTTTCTTTTGTAATACACAAAACAGAGGAAGTAATGCTTTGACCCTATGTTTCCAAACAAGTGAGATGTAAGGAGGTAAAGCGGCTAGGTAACACCTGACTTTCTGCAGTGCAGGCATGGTCCGTGGTAAGCAGTATTTAGAGCTTGGGGCTTTTCTTGCAGTCTCTGAAGCTTGGGGTTATGTCTGTCAGGAGACTGGAGACATCTTGAAAATAGAGAATATGCTAAGGCTTTTTGTGAGACTAGTTATTTAATTGCCCCCTCCTTTTGTGCATATAATGTACCCGCATTTGGCAGAACAAATAATTCATAAGACAACTAACTCTGTAAATTCAGAAAATGGCACTTTTGAAGGTAACTTTTCAATAGTAAAGGGACCTCCAAAAACAAATGTTGAAATTCTTTTATGCTGCCTTGGGATATTCAGCACTGCTGTGTTTGTAAGGTGGACCAAACAGCCACAAATCACTAGAACAGTGACTTTTGTGCATGATTGTTTTTTGTGGGTTTAGGGAAAACCCTTGACTTTAACTTGCAGTTTTGTGATGGCAGAGGAGCTATGCTTTCAATAAAGAAAAACTAACTGCAGCCTGAGGTGTTGTAAAGATGAAGGGTAGGCTTCATGACTGACGTTCCTAATAGTTCTTAGGGATGTCAGGGGGTAGTTCTTTCCTCTTCAGTGCTGCTGTTGAACAAACTGTACATACAGTCTGCTTTCAAATGTGCTTTCTCTTCAATAAGAGATTACTTGGCACAATAATTCATAAATATGGCATGTATAAATGCCCTAAGGCTAACAAAAATTTAAAAAGAAAGCATTATGTATCCGTTTTATAAATATTTACCTGACTCTTCTCTCAGACTTATAAAACAAAACTTACAAATGCTTTCTTAGGAGTCCTCAGGCCTCACATACATTTTTTTTTTCCTCTTCCTCTGTGTTCCTTTTCATTTTCTCCCTTCTGTGCAGATGACTTTCCTAAACCACAGATCACTGTCCAGCCAGAAACCCAGTCAGCGATCAAAGGCTCCAATTTGAGTTTTGTATGTTCAGCAGCCAGCAGCAGTGATTCCCCAATGACTTTTGCATGGAAGAAAGATAATGAATTACTACAAGATGCTGAAATGGAGAATTATGCACACCTCCGGGCACAGGGTGGTGAAGTGATGGAATACACTACCATCCTCCGACTGCGCAATGTTGAATTCAGTAATGAAGGGAAATACCAGTGTGTTATTTCAAATCATTTTGGTTCATCCTACTCTGTCAAAGCCAAACTTACAGTAAACAGTAAGTATGTTACTTTTTGCTTGTGTACTTAAAGTAGAAGGATTTTAATCAAGATACGTAAACGTAGTTTTTCCTGTCTTCATCATTTGCATCTTCTAGAAGACCCCTTAATAAGATTAGGTTATTTTTTTTAAATATATCTAGTTCTAAAATCATCATTCAATTTTAAATCTGGCCCCTTTGTGCTTAACTGTAGTTAGGAAAAAGCAAATAAGAGACCCAACTCATAGTAAATCTGACAAATTCTATGTAACAAGATGGAAAAATATTAATCTTTTCTTCACAGGAGGTAAGCCTATACTCTGTTGCCAGATACGATGGAAAGGTCATGTAGTAGGAGGCTGTTAGCAGAAATGCAATTTTGATTTAGGCAGTCTCATACAGCTCCCTCCCTTTCTCTTTGATGGCTACTGATAAATTGAGGTTGTATGCTTCTCTGGGTTTTTTAGGCTCAAAAAGGGTGTTAAGAAAATGCTATGCAAAAAAGGAAAAGTATGTTTGATTTATTCATTTTGGTATCAATAACTTCTCTGTAGTGCTGCCTTCATTTACAAAGATCCCCATGGACTTAACCATTCGTGCTGGGGCAATGGCACGTTTGGAATGTGCTGCAGTTGGGCATCCTGTCCCACAGATTGCTTGGCAGAAAGATGGTGGAACAGATTTTCCCGCAGCGCGCAAGAGGCGCATGCACGTCATGCCTGAAGATGATGTATTCTTTATTGTTGATGTCAAGATTGAGGACACAGGTGTTTATAGCTGTACAGCTCAAAACACTGCTGGAAGCATTTCAGCTAATGCAACGTTAACAGTACTAGGTAAGACATAAGCAATCCTTACTGGCATAATCTCCTTTGAAAAGGAGCAGTTGATTAAAAATAGCAATTTTATGGGAAGTGCAGTTTAGAAATAAAAATACTGTCATTTGTATTGACACATAGTTAGAGATGAGAAATGTGTACTCCAGCACACAGTCACTGTTGTGATGCAAAATAATGGAAGTTAATTATATTTCTCAGAGTGTACACAATGTTTGATATGAGTAGAATCACTGCTAGAGATGTGAGATTTTGTTTAACTTGTTAATTTCCTTATGTTTTGTTAAAATTTTTCATGTCATTCTTTGCAATCTTGAGGATGTATAATTTGGCTTTTTTACCTTCTAAGGTAATCAAGTGTCTCGGTCTGATCAATTAACAAGTGAACTGTAGGCTGTAAGATCAGATTCCTTGAGTGTGGTTTTTTTGAGAATGAGAGTAAACTTCATTAGGCTTTACTGATGCATTTAGTTTAGCTGTTCCTCTTGAAATGTGAAGGAAAGGGATGTGCTCCCGTTCTTGCAAGGTCATTTAGAATATAAGGCTTATGCTTTCTTTTCAGAAACACCATCATTTTTGCGGCCTTTGCTGGATAGAACTGTAACAAGAGGTGAAACTGCAGTTTTGCAGTGTATTGCTGGTGGTAGCCCTCCACCCCGACTGAACTGGACTAAAGATGACAGCCCTCTCACAGTAACAGAAAGACATTTCTTTGCTGCGGGCAATCAGTTACTAATTATTGTGGATACAGATGTAGAAGATGCTGGGAAATATACTTGTGAAATGTCTAATACGCTTGGAACGGAACGAGGCAACATCCGTCTTAATGTAATTCCTACTCCCACCTGTGATTCTCCTCAAAACATTGCCCCATCACTTGATGATGATGGATGGGCCACAGTGGGCATTGTGATCATAGCTGTGGTTTGCTGTGTGGTGGGCACTTCCTTGGTGTGGGTGGTCATCATCTACCACACCAGACGGAGAAATGAAGATTGCAGCATCACAAATACAGGTGTGTAAACGGAAGGCTTTCCTTGTAAAGGAAAAAAAAATACTTGTGGTTGCTTCGCAATGACTTTATTGTAGAAATATTTGTGTGCTTTGACTCAGAGTCTGAAGAGTGAATTACTTGTTACTTTCAGTGCTTTGCTGACAAGTCTAAAAGTGCTTCTACAAACTCTTTAAATGGGCTGATAGCTTTTGTGTGTGTTTTGCTTCTCCACAGATGAAACAAATTTGCCTGCTGACATTCCAAGTTACCTGTCATCCCAGGGAACACTGGCTGAAAGGCAGGATGGATATGGTTCATCTGAAAATGGCAGTCATCATCAGTTCCTCACATCTTCCATGGGAGGGTATTTCTTGCAGCATAGGGACAGTAATGGTAGGTGTGAAATGCTAAGATTTTCCATGTTGCTTGAGGAGCTGCAGGTTGGCTGTTGTCTTTCTAACTAGTAGAAATAACACTCAAGAAACACTGAAACTTAAGTGAGGATATGAAAATTTATTGTTTGGGATTGCTTCAGTGACATAACAGTGAGTAGATGCTGGTCATCCAAATGATGTTATGCCTTTATTTAAATCATGACGTTATTCTCTAGTCTTGGGAGTAAATTTTAATCTTGTTTCCAAAACAAGAGTGTCCAAAAGGAATTACAGCAGCAAGTCGTCTTCTTTTGTAGCTTGAAAAGGATGTTTTTAATGGAGTGTAGGCATGGTTGTAATATCAGTTTAATTAAACTTTCCTGTTAGAGAAGTTATTAGGGTCAAAGTCAATAAAGAATTTAGGGTGACTGCAACTTAAAAGCTGCAGTACCTAGTATTTGTATGCCCAGCCTCTGAGAATCCAGAACATTACCTGGTTTAGGGAGGAAAAGAGACCTTGCTAGAAAGGAGTTGTGGGGTCAAGATACACTCAGGAGTTGGGGCAGGAGGGAATGAAGCAGTGAGGAGATAGTCTTACAGTGTAGTGAAAGGAGTGTAGCCTCTTTGTGTCCAGCGTCCACAGCCTTCAGGAGCCATGGATCTTAAAGTCGATTATAGCTGTTCGAGCAGCGAGTAACTCCCTCCGATTCTCCTACCTGTGACTTTCTTATTAGAACTCTGTGTTCCGAAGGGCGGCTGCGTGGCAGAGCATGAGCCTGGCTTCCAGTGCTTTGGAGGAAGTCAGTCCCTGCTTCTGATCCCTGTGATTGCATTTGTTCTGTTGTCCAGAAGCTGTGTAATAAAGCACATCTTAACACTTGCTAGAACTAGAATTCTACCAAATGATTAGGTTAAACTTAAACAAGCTCTAAATACACTATGAAATTTAGTTAAACAGATAGGGTTCTCAAAAGAACAAAACTTAAGAACCTATAAGCTGAAGCTTAAGGAAAGACCATACACTGACATGTCAATTTTATTTTTAAGGCATTTGCCACCTAGATAATGGTAGTGAAACAGACTTGGAGGGTGTGGCAGACCCGTTCCTATGCCGCTATCTGGGGACTTCAGGGACTTTGTATTTAAAAGGAAACACATATGGCTCTGAGGCCTTTGAAGCATACAGTGCAAGTAAGTTGATAGCAGGTGGGTGTTCTAGTCCTGATTCGAACTTGTGCTATAATGCATCTGTGTAAAAACAATTTTTCATTTTCTTCAGGTTGCAGCCCTGACCAAAGAACAGCATGCCTGGACCCTTATGAGTCTGAATATTTAAAGAGAAAGGAATGCTATCAATACTCACCTCCACTGGAAGATCCCTTTGACCAGTGTGTTGGCATTATTGGGATGCAGGCTACAAGTAGCAGATTGATTAACTCCATTTATACTCAAAATGAAGGAACTGGACTAAAAAGCAGAAGTCTGAACTCAGACACATTTGATTTCAACAGAAGTTTGGAACCCTCATCTATTATCAGTAACAGCACTTTCATGGGTATGTTTTAACCATTGTTTTTTATTCAAGTTGCTGGCATTCTTGCTGTCTTGTTTCCTACTTCCAACATTAAGCACAACTGATTACTCAGCTTTTTATTTCCCAGTCCTACAGTAGGTAATTCTGTAGTAGTGTTTAGATGCTCATATAGCTAGCATTGTGAAAAAACTAATTTTTTACAATTTTGCTTGAGCTGCTTTTTGTGGGCATATGTGAGTTTAGTAAGATAATACAGCATATGGAAAAGAAATACTTTAGAAAAGAGGAGAGGAAAGACAGGAAGTAGCTGAGGAAAGGCAGTTTGAGAGTTCTTAACATTTTGCACGTGTTTTTGTCTTTTTGTTTTCTTCCCTGCTCTCTTCCTCCCTGCGTAACTTGTGATACCGCAGTATTTCTTTTTAAGGCTCACGCAACTGAACTGTACACGTAGGCTCACTGTCTCTCCATTGCAGTGCATGAGGAGAATTGGATGCCCCAGAAATCAGGGTCCTCTCTGGATCATACCAGAAGATAGCCAGGATATTTGCCCTATCCTGTGTTGTAAATGGAGCAGCTTTGGGCTAGATCAGAAGCAGAACTCTGACTCACATCAAAGTATTCAGGTCAAACGTGGTAGTGAAGTGAGGTGGTTCGCCTCTGGGTGTAACTGTTAGCCTTGTTCTACTTCTCAGGAAACCTGACATATAAGAACCATTAAATACAACATCCCAAATGTTTGAAGTGAACAGGAACAGAAAAGTTATTACAGTAAAACTGCGTAATGAGTGTATTTAGATTATCAGGAGATCTTAATAGCTCACGTTTACATAAAAAAATATCATCAGTGATGTGATTCTTATCTTCTATCTTAATATAGCTGGCAGATTTCCATAAATGTTAGCATACTTATTGAAATACACGTTAACAAACTTCAGGCATACCAGAATACATCTAATATGCCTGAAGGTCCATCCTGGTACCTTCCACACTAGCAAAAGGTGTGCAAGGGCTCAGGGCAGGTTGGGAGACTTGAACTCCATTATATTGTATAACACAATGAGCCAGAACTGCTTACTCTTCAAAGTCAGGCACTGTGGAAAAGTACCCTCTCTACCCCTTCTTTGTTGTCTTTTCTCATGGTATGTATGACAGAAGAGCTCCTGAACCTTAATTCAGGGCTTACAATTTTAATGCAGATTGCAAGGAGAGGTAGGGGGAAGAAGAGCATTACTGTATCTTTGAAATTCCCTATATTTTGGATCTTGGTATGGTTGGTTGGTTTAAAATACATATAAACCCACATACTGTTTTCATCCCAGTGATATCTGTGCACCAAGTGCAGCCCTAGTACCCTGGCTTGTCTCCTGTCTGGTGTGTCAACATATTTGATCAAGGCCTGGGTCTGCTGGTCCTGCAAGAGAGCCAGGGGGAATGTGCATCACTGGGCTCTTTGTTCTCAGGGGGTGGGGAGGGAGGTACGAGTTCTGAAGTTTTTCCCCTTCGAAAGCCAGATGATTGGACTGTAAAACATTGCAGATGCCACGACATCTGGCAGAGACCCTGGAACTACACACAGACTCCTGGCTGCCTGCCACTATTGCTGTGGTGGAACTGTGCAGATAGGGCTTTACCGCATCTCCTGGAGAAAGTAGTTCTACTGTATGTGGGTATACCCAGGAGTTAATGCAACCTCAAGGGTTCATGTTTCCCTGTCTCCCCTAAAAACCTGTGCACAGCTAATTTATATTGTCAGTTCTCTGAGCTACTGCCCCACCTAACTTATATCATCGTTGCCATGGATGCTTCATAATCGTTAGCACTCATCACTCAAATAGCCTATGGTTAGATCTTGGAGGTGGTGGCTTTGGAAGAAGTCAGGATAGATTTCTTGTCTTTGGTTGTGGATTTGCTTCTTCAGCCTCATCATCAAATTCAGCCCACTTTTACCTCTAAAATCACAATTACAGCTGGCATTCACATCACTGTTGATTCATGACCCAGAAAGTTAACAGTTTTGGGTTTGTTTTTTTTAAAGGCAGGATTCATTTGTAGCTTTGGTACTGTGAGGAACATATTTTCATATTGTGTCAGGAGCCAAGCTGCTCTGCAAATCCTTGATGCAGATACGGACTTTGTACAAATCCCGTTCAAATCCTTGATGCAGGTATGGACTTTGTCCAAATTCTGTTCAAATCCATTTTTAGTAACTTCTCAAATTAGTTTTACTTGAAGTCTTTGCTTCTAGCAGCTAAGCAAAACTAGAATTGTGGCTTTTTGGGTGTAAAATTTATTAACAAGTGTAGTGTTAAGGTATAAATAAAACCAGAGTTCTTCAGAATCAGCCTGTGGCACATTGTCTTCTGAAAACAAGTGTTTTGAGAGTCATTTACAGATACTATGACTTGTGACAGCCCTATCTGTCTTCACTGAAAAAAGAGAAGGCCCTTTGTGCAGAGCTGTTGACACTCACACCTTCCCAGTGGTAAAGAGTGATTGGCACTCTAATTATTTTCTGGCTAGTGAATCCATATAATTATTAATAAAGGTTCAACTGCTATGCCTATTTTTCTTTGAGCTACATCTGTTCTAGCCAGTTATGGGCAAACAGATGATGAACAGGTGTGAATGGAGAGTTTGACTGGTGGGACCTTTATTATTAATGGGAGATGCTAGCCAGTAAAAGATGGTTGTAGCATTTGGGTTGCACAATGGGAGGATGTTGTATAATCGTACACATGTTGAGGTTATATTTTTTTAATATATCTTTTTATTTTTGCTGAACTACATGGCAGATTTTATGTGCCGTTTGTTCACTGAAGAACAAAACAGGGAGGCTGTTGTGACTTTTGCATTAAAAAGTGCCTTGTGATATATATGTTTGCAGTTTGGTTGGTGTGCCCACCTTCCACCTCACCACCCTTCCCAAAGAAAAATGGGAATGCAATAGTCGTGAAAACAACAGTAATGAAGTTATGAGAGGCTATGCATTTACTTTGGAAGTGTTTTTAATGTCTCAGGTGGCAGAACCTTGCCACGCGCTTGTGATCCCACGGATGTTTTCTTTTAAGGGGTAAAATAAGTAAAATCTCACTTTGGTGATCTTTTGCTTGCATTAAGGATTGCATTCTAACATGCAGCCCTTAGTGAGGCACGGAACTGTTAGCATCAGTATTTCTGTACTTACTCATTTACTGTCTTTCAGGAACATTTGGAAAGCCTTTATGGAGGCCTCAGCTGGACTCTCTCTCAAGTTGTAGACAGCCAGCGAATTGCCAACCAAAACCTTCCTGTAATAATCCTCATGCCTCGCTGGACTTAGATGCAGAGGCAGATGAAGATGGAATGGAAAGGACAGTTTCTAGAGGAGAAAATAGCATTTATACTTACAAACAGTCGTTTGAAAACTTTAGGACTTCTACTTTTCAATCCTGTGATTTGGATACATAGCTCCTTTTGGACCTGCCTTTGATTTCAGGAGCCAAAGACATACTTTGACATACTACTACCTCAGTGTGGAATTTTATTTAAAAAGGATATAAGGAAAGGAAGAAGGGAAGAAAAAAAACAACATGTGATGCTATGAATTCAGAACAAAATAAATGCATTTTTATTCAAATAAACCAAAATTGCCAAAATGTTCTACATTTTTATACAGGGAAGACATTCTTTATAAAAATACTATATTTCTAATTATTTTATAGCTTTGTTTTATGCAAATAATTTCTTTTGTATGGTGTAAATAATACAGCATATGTATTTCTATGTCAGACTCCATTTTATGGATATGAGTAGTAAGCATTCTAATTTTGTACTGTTACTTGTACTTTTTTACAAATGGAAAGTCCATGCTGTTTGCAGGTATCATGCATCTTATTTGCACATTACTTTTAATAAAATATGCTGCCATGTGGTCTCTGACCCACCTTAGTGTATGAAGAATGAAAAGTGTGACTTATGTTTGTAGGTAGCATTGCATATGTAGGTGCCCTCCATTGCGTGTTTGCACCTTTATTTGACTAAAACTGGTATCTTTATAGATGTACTGTGTTAAACATGTTCAGCTTCTAGGAGTGGGTGTGGTCCTGCCACAGCTACTAGTAGGGTGGGTTGAAGCTATTTGTGCCAAAAGTAAGTATGCAAATCTTCTGCTTTGTGAACTGTCAGATATGTGTGCACACATTCTCAGTTTTAATGCATTCAAGGCTACTGTGGTAACAACAGTTTGCCCATGCCTGTGCACAGACAGAGTACATGCATCTGCTGGAGGATATGCACAGTAGATGCACAAATCTGTACCAAGCTATTTAGTAAAATAATTAAGAAGACTGGATATGTGCCCTGGTAGCATGACTCCTTCCCAAGTGGCTTAGTGTTAAGCATTTGCCAGCTATGCAGTCCGTGCCCGAGTCTTTGCTTTCCCATTCCCGTTCTCCCTTTTTTGGTTCTGCAATCACTCCATGCCCAACATGAGAAGGTAATCCAAGTACAAGTTAATGTTTTCTTTAGTTTAACTCGTATTTCTGTTCCTTACTCTGCTGCACTTTTCTGGTTGTAAATGAGATCTGTGTTTTATTCAATTGCTTAGTCAAGGTGAGCAATTGTAAATTCTTGCTGGGTTAAATTTGCAGTAATGAACCCAAGGCCTTTAACTATACAAAGAGAGGATTGCTTACTATAAAATGGTAATTAAAACTATGTGAAAACTCTGTTTTGTTTTTCTGTGTACAGGTGCCTACTATTTTAAAAAGCTGTGAATCCTGTCATCACTGCATTAAAACAGAGAGACTCACAAATGGTTAATATTATAGGACATTGGCTATTTAAATCTGCCTACTTTGAGGTGCAAACTTACATGCTTGCCAAATAGCTTCTTTTAAACTAAATTAAAAGCAGCTGTTGGAGTAGGCCATCACAGACATCATGGCTTAAAGCTAGAGCAAAGGTTTCACTGCCTGGTGTAGCTGAGCTAAGGGCTTTTTGTTGTTTGCAGCCAGAAACCTGGTACCCAGATTGCGATGCAATTTCCCTTTAATTTAGGCGCCAGTATTAGAGACAGGAAGTTAATCCATCCTTAGTCACTGGTGGTCTAAGTGTAGAGAATGGATTTTGCGTGCTTTAGTTGATTATATTGCCAGATTTTCTGACTAGTATTGTTAATTTGTCTTCATTGTTGCCAGATGTGCTGATGTGGCAACAGACATTGATATGGGTATTTGATTAGAATGAAGTGCATTTTGAAGGAGATTAATTTTTCCTGAGTTAAGCAGAAAGCTATAAGTCAATAAGACAAGAAACTTAAATTTGCTTCACTCAATAACTCTCCTTTTTCTTTCCCTCCAGTGACCCTAGGCTTTTCAGGGGGAGGGGAACTGGGAGCTGTTGCAGCTTGTGCTTGCACCCAGACATTGTGTTTTGACATATCTAAAATAACCAAAGAAAGTTAAAAACTGTAAGTACATCTTTCATTCCAGAATTAATGTTTACTCCATGTGTCTATCATGAAAAACAAACTTTAATTCTATATTCTGTAATGGGTGAAGGTTGAAAACGGTGACAATGCCTTTTGATTCCTTTCTCAACTTTTCCCTGAAATACTTTTTATTTTGACTTGCTGTTGGAGAGTATAAAGATCCTAATCTTCCAAAGACATGGATCTCTATACTCAAATAAATGTTCAGGGTTAATGACTGGCTTATAAATACTTCCCATCAAGTTTCTTTTTAGCATCCTTAAAATAAGAGTGACTTATTTGATGCCTTGAATACCCAGAAATGGAAACGGATGCTCCTAAGTAGTCTTTTCTGACAGTGTGAGTTTTCATGTTTAGTGAGTATGGATTGTACTTAAATACAGTGGCAATCTATAAATTGTAAGATAATTTAGGTATCTTAATAGTTCTTTTCAAGACCACTTATGTAACCAAACATCTGTTTTTAAAGGCTTGCAAATTCTATTGCCTCCTCCCTCCTTCTCCCTTCTGAAGATCCAGATGTTAGGGAGCTGGTAGGTTGATATTTACACAGCTGAAATCTAAATCATAAGTTGATGTGATGGGGAAATAAATTACAGCCAGCACTGAGTAAAGCTTGCACTGCTTCTCGGAGTCTTAGAGTGAGAAAAAAGTGTTGCTGAATGACAAACATTTAGCAGCTTTATGACCAGCAGCAACTGGAATCTTGTCACGGGCTCACTTAAAACTTATAAAATGTTCTTTAAAGGCAGTATCTTCTTAATGCTTTATGCAACAAAATGTTTTGCCCTATGAACTCATACAAACAACTGCTGATGTATAGTTTCTGAAAGGCTGAATAATTAATTTTAATAATTTTTGACAGATAAATGAGTTACTTGTTTACCAGAATCTCTCTGGAACAAGCATTTCCTAAGTAACCTGTATGTCTGAGATGACACTAGCTGATACCTGCACGATTTTTGAACTGAAGGCTATTACTATTTCAAGCACACAAAACCTTAAGGAGTGCTACAGTATTTCAGTGCCAAATGCTTTAATTTAGGATTCTTTACATAACACTAAAGAGATCTTGGCAGTGCCACAAGAAAGTGGGCAAAGAATTAAGCCCAAACTTTGTGCTGAAGAATATTACTTTTCCATTTGAGGACTTGTTAGTGTCACCAAACAGTCCTGATTTTGGTCTCAGGGATCTCTTGAACACTTAGGACTTACTCGTTGAACTGCTTCAATGAAGCTCAAAGCTATGGGTTAAGGTTGAAGTTCCATTATATATTCACAAAGATTTATATTGCAGACTTGTGTTCTGCCAACCTTACAAGCTGAGACTGTAACCGGGGATTGTGTTTCTTTTCAAATCTAAATGTAAGCAGAAATCTCACTTGCTACTTGCAAGACTTACAGGTGTGACACATCAGAGAACTGTATTTTCTCAGTGAAGCCTCCTTTTTCCCTCACTTTATATATTGCTTTGTTGTCGTGAATGTGTCTGTTGGATGCTCATTTAGGAGCTGTTTAAAATTACTTTATTGAGAAAATAAGGGAGGGAGAAGCCTTAATCTATTTAGTGAAGGGAGGAAATCAGTGTAGAACAAGGCATGGTTTTCATACATAAGGTATTACTTCCTGCATTGTTATATTTTAGGCAAGTGTTACAGCAGGGAATAAAAGCCATAGTGTCTTTACTCACGTGTGGTAAAAACTGCTTCTCATGGTTGTGCCTAAGTATTAGGGGTCTCTAGTTCTACTGAAATAATATACATGCACATCATCACTTCCTGAAAGGCACAGGAGGCTTCTCCTGTTTCCCATGCTGCTTTTTCTCTCATAGCTCGATATTACTCCCATGTCCTTTGAGGACCCTCTTTGTTCACCCACACTATTCTGTTCCCGGTTTCTTTGCTTCCCCTGTCACTGTGGTTACAGGCTAGGATAAATGTATTCAGTTTACAGAGCACAGTGTAGTTGAAGGCAGTAAGTCAGTAGCGGTTGGGTGCTAGAGGAGGGAGAGGGTCGGGGAGGCAATGTGCATCCTACTTATTTTCAGCACTTGCTTTGTAGATGTGCAAGGGGAAGCTGTGATTTGCAATTTGTGTCTACTACTGGATAATCAAAATTCAGGTATTGATTATAGAGCTGTTTGAAATAACATCTTGAACAGTGAGGCTTCAGCTTTGTTTATGGCAGAATGATGCAGAACTATGTTAGTTCCTGCGCAGTTAAAGAAACTATCTTTTGTACTAATCCTGGTGTCCAGTCTACTTATTTTAGAAGTCTGCTGAAAATGCCTGTACTGGAAGAATTGACATTGATGTCCTTAGGTTCTGTTTATACTGCTATCTTCCATTTTTTGTTGCTGTAACATAAAAAATATCCGGGCTTTGCTCTCCATTCATCAACAAATGGTGGGGTTTCATGTTGATTTTCCTAGATGTGACAGCACATGACAGCCAAATCTAATTCTGTCCTGCTGCTAACATGCTGGTGTGCCACAAGTGAGGGAGGTAGTCAGAGGTGTATAGAGATACTGTAAGGTGAATGCAGGGGAGGAAGGCTGGAGTTCCTGTAATATATCATTAAGTGGTTTTGAATAATCCCTTTGTTCCAAGGGAATAATTTGTGCAGGTTTCAACACTTACGCCTCATAACACCATTCAAGAAGCTTATCAAGGAGTTAGAACTGCCACTGTACCGCCTCGTGGATAGGGCAGCTGTGCCATTTTCTGCAGGGCACAGAGTACATTGGAGCTGGAGATTCTTGGTGAAATTCTTGGTAAGGTGCTTGTCTGAGGCTTAGTCCTTGGATGGCAGAATTGTTGCTGACAAAATGCTGTCCCGGTGGGAGTTGGGTATCAGGAGGTTCCTCATGACCTGCCATATTGCATGCAGAAAGATTTTGCAGACTACTGGCTAATAGTTGAAAACCAGAGAGCTTATACAAAAGAATATTTAATCCACTGGCACCACATCATAGCTGTAACAGATCTCCAGTTGAGGCTTTTGTTCAGCAGTTTTCTAACAGCTGTGGTGACCAGCACATCAATGAAGAAGCTACTGTTTGAGTGAGTGCTAGAAGATACAGATAGGCAAGCCAGCTCTTACAGCTGAAACTGCCTGCTGTCCCAGCTTAAACTAAACTGTACTTGCTCTGCTACCTGCTGCAGGTCTGTACACCAGCAGCATTAAAGAAAGTGACTGTGCTACAGCAGCAAACTGCCCAGAGCCTGGCTTCTGGCACATGCTGATCATATTCTTTATTAGCATAAACTTCTTTCTCTATTAACCTTCCCTCAGGAAAGCAGAAACAGCCTCCATCATAATTAGCTTACACAGCCTGCCATGGAAGCTAAAGAATGGAAAGTGTTAGGGGCGCTTGCAGCAGCCTCATAGATATGTGCTGCCAGTAGGGAAAAGTTAATCTGCTCTCAGATTTTGGCAAGGGGACAAAGCCCTATGTGTAAAATAGTACTTAGATTGAATTAAACTTCATGTAACTGACCACACAGTAGGTAAGGTAATAAAATGATGGCGATGATGGAAAATATGACTAATCAGAAAGCTGTATTAACTTAATGAATAAAATTATGCTTTAATGTAAACTGAGGTTCTTAAGTGCCTCATTTTAAAAATGTGTTTGTTTACTGCTCTGTAGCTTGCAACAACTGTGTTATTTCACATACCAACACACTAGCAGTTTCATCTGAAATAGCATTTTCACTCAAAAGCAGTTAAAAGAAAGAGATGAAAACACAAAGCAGCTATGTGCCGCTGAGCCACTGAGCTTGTTTTACTGAATTGCTTAAATCAGAACATCAAAAAAATCTGAAAAGAAAATGGAAATGCTTTGAATTTTGACTTTGAAATTTCTTGTTGCAAAATTATTTTAATGTTTGGTTTTGAATTAACTTTTCCATTCAGAGCAGGGATGCAGAGTGCAGACCCCTTTGGGTTATCAGGGCAACACAGACCAGGCGTGGAGACTGGCGTGGGCAGAGCTGTTACTTGTTCTCTCCCCACTGCACATCCCTCTTCCCAAATCCATTTGATCCGATTTTGGCAGGTCCCTGTGTGTTGATTCTCATTGCTACCAGAGCATGCTTCTCTTCATGATTCTTTTCTTAGCTGACTGAACAAGTTTCTATGGTTATAAAAAGGTGGGCCTAATGTTTTTTTGTGTGATTAGAAATGTTCTGATCTCAACACTTTGGGAATTGTTGGAACCTGGTCCCTGGACTTTCTGTGCAACCCAAGGTGGTTTGCTTCTGAACAAGCATTGATTGGGCTCTCCAGGGTGGCTGCTGTGCATGCTGCTGGCAGGGGATTTGCAGCCACAGCCCCAGTCTCTGTGCAGCTCCTACCCCAGGGATGCCTTTGCTCCAGAGGATCTCAAACAGCACCTCAGGTCTGGGAGCTGTGTGAGCACTGCCCAAACCATCAGCCATGTTAAACTGAAGTGCAAATAACAATCACAGACATCTCTCAAACAAGGCAGCTGAGGAAGCTTCTGAAAGTCTGTAACACTTGATCAACTTCATTTACTTTAAAAAAACCCACAAACTTCAACAGCCCTGTGTTGCAGGATGATGAAAACCATATTCAGGTTTCCAAAATATCATCAGCTACCTTCCCTGCTCGCTTCAAGATCTCACTGCCTTGTAGAGAAAATGTTCATTAAGCAAACAAAACAGCCAGTTATTTTAGTACCAATCTAACCTCAGTAGAGGCTGAGGAAAAAGATACGGGAAAGGTGTTCCTGCAGCTTTCCTGAGCCCAAACCTTTCCATATCTTCAGTAGTGTTGGACCTCTTTTCTCCTCACAAAATATTCTTAAATGGAAAAGTAGGGATTTGTTCATATAGTTCATAGCAATTACGAAGTAACTGCTATGTAAATTTGGTGGGATTTTGATTTTTTTTAATGAGGTCTTTCACAAAGGAGTTTTGAGCTTATGTGGGCTTGTGGGCTTCCTGCTTAAGCTTCATATTTTCCTCTGGGAAAAAAAGAAGAAAGTAAAAGGTCTGCATTTAGGGCCAGGTGTTTTATATAGCAAAGTTAAAATATGCCTGCAAAGGCTTTGGTTATTCTGCTGTCTGAAAAGTAATGCACTTCCCCTCCACCTTTGCAACATTTGGCATGTACCTCTTTAAACTTGTTGTTTTTGTGAATCTCCCACCACCATTCTTTGAAACACTGGATTCGAAAGTGGACATTGTTTTCCTCCTCTTCTGCAAATATTCTTACAGATGTTGCTGTAAATCAATTACAGGGCTGACATAGCTTTTGGCTGCCTGACAAAGGTGCCATAATAATGCGGCTCAGTAAAATGTGGAATTTCTGAGGTACTGCTTGTAACTTTTTCAGTGCTGTTGTAAATTCCCAGCCACGTCAGCACAGGTGGAAACAAAGCCATAAATAATATGTGTGTGTATACACACGTGCATGCATGGAGGGTGGGGAGTAGAGGTTGTATGTACGTATTCTTCCTAAAGAGTTCCCTAGGTGGTTCACCACTTCCATGATTTCATTCAGCTACTTGAAGCAAATTAAGAAAACAAAATGTGAGAATGAAGACCCTGGGCCCACTGTAGGAGAGAATCTGGTTCGAGACCATCTTAGGAACCTGAACATACACAAGTCATTGGGACCTGATGAAATCCATCTGCGGGTCCTGAAGGAGCTGCAAATGAAGTTGTTAAGCCACTGTCCATCATATTTGAGAAATCATGGCAGTCAGGTGAAAGTTCCTGATGACTCGAAAAAGGGAAAAATAACCCCCATTTTCAGAAGGGGAAAATGGATGAGCCAGGGAATTACAGAGCAGTCAGTCTCAGCTCTGTGCCTGGCAAAATCTTGGAGCAATTTTCCCATGCTTGTGAGGTGGGCTGATGCCGACCTGATGAAGTTTAACCATGGCAAGTGCAAGGTCCTACAGCTGGGTCGGAGAAATCCCAGGCAGAGCTCCAGGTTGGGCAGGGAAGAGATTCAGAGCAGCCCTGTGGAGAAGGACTTAGGGGTGTTGGTCGATGAGAAAATGAACATGAGCCGGCTGCAGTGTGCGCTTGCAGCCCAGAAAGCCAACTGTATCCTGGGCTGCATCAAAAGGAATGTGACCAGCAGGTCGAGGGGGATGATCCTGCTCCTCTACTCTGCTCCTGTGAGACCTCACTTGAAGTATTGTGTGCAGTTCTGGTGTCCTCAACATCAAAAGGACATGGAACTGTTGGAACAAGTGCAGAGGAGGGCCACGAGGATGATGTAGGGGACTGGAGCACCTCCCATATGATGATAGGCTGAGCAAGTTGGGGCTGTTCAGCCTGGAGAAGAGAAGGCTGCAGTGGAGACCTCAGAGCAGCCTTCCAGTATCTGAAGGAGGCCTATAGGAATGCTGGGGAGGGACCCTTCATTAGGGACTGTAGTGATAGGACAAAGGGTAATGGGTTCAAACTTATACAAGGGAAGTTTAGATTGGATATGAGGAAGAAATGCTTTCCTGTATGGGTGGTGAGGCACTGGAATGGCTTGCTCAGGGAAGTTGTGAATTCTCCATGGCTCGCAGTGTTCAAGCCGGGTTGGACATAGCCTTGGGTGAGGTTTCTGAATGGTTTAAACCATTTAAACCATAAACATGGTTTCAGTGTGAGGTGTCCCTGCCCATGACAAGGGGGTTGGAACTGGATGATCTTAAGGTCCTTTCCAACCCTAACTATTCTATGATTCTATGAAAATCAAAATAATCTTGCAAACAAAGTTTCTAGAGATAGAACATGTGCACGCAAATGAAGCAGGAAGGCTGTTGCTGGAATGGGCATGAGCCAACCCTGGTAAGCCATGCCAAGCTTCACAGCAGCCCCTCAAATAATGATGAAAGAGCCATTTCAGTTACCCACCATGAGCTTCTGCTTCCCAGAGGGCTGAGCTGAGCTGCTTCTTGTCTTCAAGAGAAGCCAGCACTGTGCAGATGGTTTGTAGCACTGGGCAGAGACAGGAACTTGTTTTGTCCCAGCATCTTTTGCTTTCCTGTTTCCTCTTATAATCTTTCAAGCTTTAGCCTGACAGAGGGTAGATTTATGTTAGATATTAGGAAGAAACTCTTCACCATGTGGGTGGTGAGACACTGTCACTGCCCAGAGAAGCTGTGGCTGTGCCCCATCCCCTGGAAGTGTTCAAGACCAAATTGGAGGGGGCTTTGAGCAACCTGGTCTTATGGGAGGTGTCCCTGCCTATGGTAGGGGGTTGGAACTTGATGATCTTTAAGGTCCTTTCCAACCCAAACCATTCTATGATTGATTCTGAGAGGCAAGACATTTGGATATTTCCTTTTTGTCAATCAGTTTCCAATCCCACAGTTTCTTAAGCCATTAAAGTTAAGGTCATGTTTAGGCATCTAGCTAATCCATCTGAATGCTTCATGCTGAGGAGGCAGTCCCCATCCAGCCTGTCTGGCCATGCCGGTCCTCCTGCCTCCCCTGCAGGAATTGGCTTTTCACCTGAACATGTGCTGAACCTGGCACAGAGTTAGACCATCCTTTCTCCAAAAATAAATAGTTTCTGGCCGCTCCCTTTGAATAAATAAGTGTAGGACTACTTAGGGGTTGTTACAGAATAGCTGAAGGCAAAACATTTGCAGGTACCTTAGAGAGAATTTGATGAGCTGATTTTGCTGAACTACCTGAGAGGAAAGCTGAGCTCTGGGAACACTGATTTTATGAATATCACCTCTTCTTACAATCAATGCTAGGAGGTATTACTGCTTAACAGCCAAATAATAAGCTCAGCCTAAAAATCTCTTTTTTAGCTACTATTTCAATCATTGCTAGAGAAACATGATTTAGAACAAAATACCAAGTTACGGTATACAATAGTATTTGTAGGCCACAGATACAGTGATTAACGTTGAGCTGCACACAAAACTAGTGTTAATTAATGTTTATTTTCATGATTACAGACTTTAAAATCAGATATTTGTCTTCATGCACTTTCTGTCTTTAGTTGCTTAGAAACAAGCAATTTAATAAATCTGTTAATATATATATTGTATTTTAATTTCTTAAATTTATTTCAAATACACTCTACCCACTAATATGCAACAGGATCATCAAGTGACAAGATTGTTAGAATTTAAATTTTTCAGAATAAGTCAGCTGACTTAATTTAACTGCTAGCTACTATTTCATGGTTATCAGTAATTTAACAGCATTTCTCAAAGAAAGCACACTTGAACCTAGGTCCTCTCATCCATCAAAGTATTTGATTTAAAGGAAAATTCATAATTCTGCTCTCAACAGACTTCAAAATCAGCCTACTTTTAAAAATTATTGTTACCCTCCATGTTGCAAAATGGCATATTTAAAAATTAGGTCCTGTGTAACTTAAAACAAATTGGCTCAAAACGTGAACAAAAATACTAGTAATTTCCCCTAAGTGGTGAAGTGATAGCTCCTTGTAGCTGCTGTTTCTGGTCCCTCTTTTGTGTTGGTGCCAAGAAGCCACATGAGACTGGCTCCCACTTGGCAAAGCACCTGCCTTGGACCTCCACCTTGCACACAGAAGACAAGGGCTCGCATACGACATGGTGTTGTGTGGTAGCTTGTTTGTTTATGTCAGGAGCTTAGGATGGAAAGACTCAATGAATGCGGAGGGGAGCAAATATATGGAAAAAGAAAGAGCAACCAGGGAGGAGTGTGTGTGCAAGGAATATAAGAGATGGGCCTTGTAGATGCGCACATGCTGGGAGCAGCAGGGATGGTCAGCTACCAAAAACACTGAGAAAGGTTGAAAAAACTGTCCCTATATGCTGGATGTTGGGCTGGGAAGAATGAAAACAGCTGGATGTTTGTCCTGCTGCTGCAAGAAAAGTCTGCTCTGCATGTTTTGTGCTCTTTTGAAGAAAGTTAAATCAAACTGGTCTGTCATATATCATTATGAAAAATGCTTTCACTGTCTTGTAATGGCACCACACAACCCACAGGCCTGAAAGACACTCCAGCATCTTCATGTGCACTGTGAAGAGCCCGTATTGTGCAGTCTGGGGACTTCAGTGGAGGTTTTAACTCGTACAAGTGGATACGAGTGATAGGACGGAGGTTCTTTCTTCTTCATTTTAGCTGATGGAAGGTTGGGCCTGTAGCCTTTGGTCACTCTCTTGGTTCCCCCTGGATTCAGTGGATTAGTGACAGGCATCTCAGGAGATGCTTCTCCCCACATACCTTGGAAACACCTCTAAGGAGGAGCTGCACTGCTGTTCAGTCCCGCCCCTACCTCTGCTGACAGCCTTAGACAACCACATTAAATAAAAAGACCTTTTCGTCATGAAGAGGTAGGTGAGTAAATCTTGTACCACAACATTTGTCGCTCACCAGGATGAGAAAAAAGAGCACAGATCAGAGTTCAGAAAGCCCCGAGTGGGTTTATAAAAGCCACAAACAAGAAAACAGATACTTAATTGTAAGGTGTGGTGCATCTGATGGTGAAGCCAAGATCATTAGCACCCTTTTCTGCTGACTTTAGATGCTGGAATGGAGAACAGGAGGAATAGAGATAGAGTTTGGTCCATTTTGCCAGTACTATGACAAATAAATGATTGCAGAAAATGTTCCTCCATAGAAGCCATCTGGGTTTTCCTTCTCCAGTCCACTTAGGAAGGTATCCTAAAACTTGCTTGCTCACAAAGGTAGGAGTCTCTTTCTGATTTTTAGCCCAAGTTTACTCAGGACAGACATTGGCTCTTTGGAGTAACATTTTTCAGTTGCTGAAAACAGACAGAACCAAATCTGATATTTACACTCCAATGTTTTTACAAAGATCAAGCATATTCCTTCTCACCCTTTCTCTTTCTTTTTGGCTAAAGAAGCCAAAATCCTGTCCTTCCCTTTGAATATGGCTTGTCTTTCCCTTAACTGGTTTAGTACCCATTTTTGGCATCTTTCTTCTGAATTTATAAATCCAACCAGTCACTGTAAATCAACAATGGCAATAATTTTAAAAATTAGCTTTATTCTGAACTTTGAGTTAAATATTGAACCCCCCAAAGGAGAAGATCAAAAAAGTGCACCTAGGTGTATCCTTTATGCTTAACTAAAACCTCCAACAAATCTATAGTACATATACCACCACCAAATCCTGCACACCTACAAGAACTGACGTAGTCACAGGAAGGAAGGAACTAATTTCTTTTGTGCAGAATCACAAAAGTATATTGCCTTGTTCTGAGACAGGTCAGGTTATACTGGGTGCAAGTTGGCCTTGTTTGAGCTCAATGGTAGCATTCCTGTTTACGTTAAGATCTTATTGGTGTTCTAGCAGTTAAGACGACTGGAGGGGCTGGTAGCAGTTCAATGGAACATTGGGTTTAGATATTTCTATTAAAATGATCTAATCTGTCATTAATTCAGCCAGCAACTAATTGGTACTTACAACTAATGGAAATAAATCACTTTGATTAACATTCAAAATGTGCAATTTCTCAGAAACGTGATTTTTAATGAAGAGAAAGAACATACTCTGACACTTCAGCTTGTGTGATCTCCATTCTGTTCACACTGAACATTGGTTGTTTAAAGCATGTGAATAATTTTAATCACACTGTACCAATTTAACATTCTAGCCTTAAGCCTGGAATGATATACAGAATAAGGCAGTGAAAGGAAAAAAGAAGGCTTCAACTTTCCTGACAAAGTAACTAACAAAGCAAATAAAGTCATATTCAGACCACCTACATGTCCTACATTATTGCTGTTACCTTCTTGGTGGTTTTGTTTTAGTTGTTCATCTCCCTTTTTCTTCTAACTGAGAGGCATATGAAGGAAATATGGTCTTTTCTCCAAGTCTATAATCACTTGAATTACAAACCTCAGGTGGAAATGGTTGCCATGCTGCCATGCTCATGTTTTTATTAAATGCCTCTCTGTCTCTCAGTGTCCTGACATGAAGCTAAGGCTGAGCAGGGGAAAGCAGGTTATTCTTTGAAAGCAACATTCCTTCAGTAGGCACAAGCAGCTTCAGAACTGCCTGTAAAGCATTCCCCAGTTTCGGGTCATTTCACATCTCAGGTCCAGCTTTGTGCACCAGATGCTTCTTTTTTCTGTCTTCCTCACACTCTTCATGAGTCCAAAACCAGGGCAAGCGGCTTTGCCCTGCAGCTACAAGATTAGCCTGCATTAGTTCAATAGGTGCTTACTTCTAGCTTTGGCTTTGGTTTGATTTTTGCTTTTCTTTGTATTTGGTGAAGGCTTTTGTCCTTCCATCTTATGTGGCCAGCCTCATCTAAAGGGAATTAATTTTCTCACAACAGAATCTTTAGTTTTCTATTAATACTTTCTTAATTGAAAAGGCTGTTCAAAATCCTCATCAGCTGAGGACAAAACCACCTAGAGATACAAGAAATTGTAAAAATTGAGAAAGAACACCTAATTTGTTTCTTTTTTCAATTCATCCTGTCATTCCTGAAACACTTGACAAGAGTGCTTAAGGGGAGCATTGTCCCCCTTGCCTCGCAGAGGCTGACTGAGCCCCTGATCCAGGTGGTCCTTTGGAAATGCCTGTGCTTCTCTGAGGACAGTGAAGTATGTTTGGGACACAGACCTAGGGAAGGATCTTGGAACAGCTCCCCAAGAATCGCTCCTGGGCTTTAGCTTTGTGTTGCTTTTCTCAAACATGGTGGGGAGACTACTTTATCCCTAATATGCATTCAGAAATGTTGTATTCATGTATGAGGTTCTAACAGCTAGGATTTCATTATTAAACTGTATGGAACTATAAACTCTTTGTTTAGTGCATAAATGTGAAAACAGGCACAGTTTTTATCACACACTCCCCAAAGACCTAGTATATCCATTCTGATTATGAATCCTGAGAAGTGAGCCTAAAGAACTTGAAGCAGTATTGTATTTGATTTACTGTTTTGTTATAAAATGTTCCACTATACCAGGCATTTATTCTGTAAGTCTGAATGAGAAAATTATATTTTGCTGCTGGAAAACTCTTATAACTGTATACTACCACACAGATAAATAAACAAAAGATAATGTGTTTATTAAGATACAGAATGGAGAGATTAGCTTTTTTTTTTCCACAGAAAATCTTGTTCTGTAACACTGACCTTTTGAAATAGCTGAAGAATGAAAAGAAAAGGTAATTTTATTTTACTGTATTTTTTTCCTAAGTTTGACTTTTTCAATTTTCATTTCTCTTAGTGAAATTTTAAGGTGCTTCCCAAAGAGTGCCCTCGAGTTTTCATAAATATCTAAATGTCATAATCAGTTTGTCGGACGAAACAGAAATGCCCAATCTTCTGACACATCAAAAGCCTGTGTTTTGCGTCTGAGAAAGATTGACTCCTAGCCTCAGTAAACTTGCACAGCAAAATGAGATTTCAAGGTTGGGAGCCTGAACCTTAGTTTCCCTGTTAAGCTTGACCTCTTTCTTGGAGTGAACCAACCAGTTCCTTCTGTGACGAGATTCAGATTTGTTTATCAGGACAACTGCTTGAGGCTGTTCCCAGTGGTCAGCTGGGGAAGGAGCATCACTGTTACCCGTGCAAACCCTTTTCACATGCCTTCAGATCAAGGTCCAGGGCTTGCAACATATGCCCTTGGTATCTTGACGTACAACCATTGGCTTGATAGGTTGTAATACGGTCCTTAAGTCATTTCAGGGCATTATATCTGGGGAAGAAAGAAAAGGGGAGGGGGGAGAAAGAAATAATGATGTCTTAAATCCACAGAACAGCTAGATGGAGCCTGGAGGCGACCCAGACTCACAGCTATTCCGTGGGGCTGTTGCCAGGGTTTTGTAGAGGAGCTCGTCTTGAGCAGCACACTCATAAACCACCGTGTGTCTGTCATTTAATCTGGAGCCAGGCATTGGTTCCTTGGGTGGATGTCTCTGCGTGGTGCAAAACAAGTACTGGCATCTCACAAGTGCAAGTTAAATCTTTGGCTGGATGAATTCAGCAGTCTGATCTGCATTAACAGCATCAGTCTCCATGTGCAGGCAGGGGAGAGGGAGGAATTGCTCTGAGCATATGTCAGTTTGCAATTATTCGAGTTGTATTTGTGTCTGTTTGCTTGCACTTACTGATTCAACAGGCCTCTGCAAAAAAAAAAAAAAAAAGAATAAATAAATTATTACACTTTATTTTTAATAAAGATGTGGCTATGATGTTTTATTTCCATAGCAAAGACTTCTATTTACATGTGAAATGAGAAAAAGTTGGGAGAGGGCTGTGAAAAATCTCTATGGAAAAAAAAACCTGAGAAAAAATACATCTCAACATGTCATCAGAGGCAAAATAAAGTGAGTTTTATTTCCCTAGTTATAAGGCTTGCTAACAACAAGTCTATGTAAGGTTGCAGCTGAAGTACTCTGAACCAGCTTGAGCTGGAATCTGAGGAGTTAATCAGTCTCCAACTCAAGGGATGGAGGTTTTCTGCTGCTATTCTATTTTACCCTGTACAATATTTCTGCAGTATACCAGTGTAGCACAGTTATGCCCATGGGATGGTTTTCCATTCAGTTCCATCAGCACTAATGATCTTCTCATACTTTGCTGTGACTGTTGGCCAAATATGCTGGAAGCCTTAATGCTTCACATTTTAGTGGGTGTTGTGGTTTAACCACAGCCAGGAGTTCAGTGACATCCAGTCGCTTGCTCACTACACTCAGTGGGGTGGGGGAGAGAATTGGGAGGGTAACAGTGAGAAAACTCATGGGTTGAAATAAAGACAGTTTAATAGGTGAAGTAGAAGGTGCTCACACAAGCAAAGCAAAATAAGGAATTCTTTCACCACTTCCCATCAGCAGGCAGGTGTTCAGCCATCTCCAGGACAGCAGGGCTCCACCATGTCTAATGGTTGGGAAGATAAACACCATCACTCTGAATGTCCCTGCCTCTTCCTTTTTCCCCCAGCTTTATATACTGAGCATGACACCATTTGATATGAAATCTCCCTTTGGTCTGTTGGGCTCAGCTGTCCTGCCTGTGTCCTTCCAAACAACTTGTGCATCCCCAGTCGGCTCACTGCTGGGGTGAGGAGCAGAAAAGGCCTTGAGGATACGTAAGCACCACTCTGCAATAGCTAAAACATCCCTGTGTTAGCAACAGTGTTTTGGTCAAAAAATCCAAAACACAGCCCTATACTAGCTACTGTGAAGACAATTATCTCTATCCCAGCCAAAACCAGTACAAGGGGAAAAGGCAGCATGAGATCATAATTGGGGAATATTGTGAAATTTACCTGACATCCTCCTCATTTATTTTTAAGTGCTTTTCCTATTTTATTCCATTGCATTTCTAAGTTACTCACAAGACCTGCAATGCGTCATCTTGCTGTTGATGAAATCAACCAGCTTTAGACAGGTCAGGATTTAACCCAGGAACTTCCTTTTAATTTTCTTTTTTTTTTTTTTTTTTTAAATAATAGTAAAAAATAGAAATATTTTTACAGGTAAACTGTAAACCTTTTACCATATTCAGGGACTTTATGTAACCAGGATGGGATAATTTGGGAAAATAAATGCTTTTCAAAATTGATTTTGAATATTTTTTTTTTTTTGGAAAAAAAAAAAAATCCAGAAAAGAAAAAGTCATGGCCTTAAAATTAGGAAAAAGGCCATGAAATCATCTAAACAGCAATCTTCTGGGGAACACTTCTTCAAGACAAAATAACTTAGATTCACAGAAATAATTACAGTCAAGAAATAATTTGACCAGCTCTCCGGTTAACTTGGAATTAATTTGACCAACTAAAGCAAAACAAAATTATGGCTGGGATAGAACCTCCTGTTTACTCTTTCCTCCTTGTTAAAATGCTCACAGATAATTATTGTTGGTAGCAATTTGGTGGTAGTGGACAACCAACAATTTATTACTGGGTTCATGCCATATTGCTTCTCCAACTTGCAAAAACCTATTTCTTTCATGCATAAACCACTTTTTAATTTATCACCTCTTGAGAGCACTTAAGCAACTGTGATTCAGTTAAACTGATGTTCAGTGGCTGTGGCTGTGTTTTGAACTTGGCTGATAAATGAAAAAAATGGGATACATTACAACCATTGATTGACTATAGTTTATTTATGGTTTTAAATTATAAGTGTTTAGCAATCACCTTAATTGCGTGCGTGTGTGCTTGCAGAGAATGCTGAGCTGATAAAAGAAAGCTACAAGCGCAATTCATACTGAGAAAGGAGAAACATGCTTTAACTTTTTACGTTTATGTAGTGAATTTATAGCTTGTGACTTTGTCAGATCTAGAGAGCAATTTTCCCTCCTTACATGCACAACAGGGATGACATGAGCACTAGTAGTGCAACCTCCCCTAAACTAGAATAGCCCTCAGTGCTATTTTAAGGGATTTTTATAGGTATTCAGTCTCTCATCCATTTCTGTTAGTTTACCAAACTCCTGGGACAGGCTTTCTGGCAATAAAGTAATTTCAGTATGTGGCATCAATGCCTTAGAGAAAGGAAGATAGTCTTTAAAAATTGTGATGGTGGAGAAACTAAATCAGACAGGTGTATACCGACTTGCCCAGGGTCATGTGGAAAGTCAGAATCCAAAAGAACCCAAATCTTTTATACACTGGGCCAGGCTGGATTTGAATCTAGAGGGAAGCACAAAATTTCAGAGGCACGTAGTTCAGCTGAGGGGATGAAGAACACAAAGATGGATAAATTCCAACTCTTTAAAATGCAAAAGGAAATAAAAAATAATGATTGCTCTATTTTCACTCTCTATTTGATCTGCTATATGCTTGTCATGGGTTCAGCTCGCAAGGAAGTTTTGAAATAAGAGACAAACTCAGAACACAATATGGAAGGTTGGATAGTAAAAGGTACTTGAGGTGTTTACCTGCTGTATATTTCCCAGGCTCATCCGAATGATCATCTTTTGAAGCTGTTACTTTGCAGGGGCTCACAAGAAAAAGGCAAAACACTGTGTTTGGCTTTTTATTAATTCATCTGTGCAAAAGGCCGTTTGCAAGGACACTTTCTCACAAGCACAGCTACCAACATATCTTCTTGGAGTCAAAACACAGAAGCTTACTGACATGAAGAAAAGCTTCTGCATGAAGTTCCTGTACTCACTAAATCCTCCTGCACAGACCACAGAAAAAGTTGGATAAATTTAAAGAGCACAAAACATTCTTTTGATCGTGTAAACAGTAAGTTGGAACTGGTGGAAATGCTGACTTTTTGTATTTTTTCCAGTTTATAAAGACAACATCTGTAAAAATAGAAAGCAATTTTATAGGATTCACATTGGGTTTGATTTTAAGGAGGAAAATTACTTTTTCCAACTACTTCATTGTGTCTGGCAGGTAGTAAGGATACAGCAAGGGCAACTGAGCAGTCAAGTGAAGGTGGAAACCAGCAGAACCCAACTGAACCAGGGAAGAACTTCCTTGAACCAGAGAAGAACCAGGGAAGCTACAGTATTTTCTAGCTATTTCTGGTAGGTATTTGTCTAGAAGCTGATGCAAGAATTAAACACTGAGTCTGACTGATTTTTATTTTAATTTTATTTTTGTTAAACTTGTTTTCTCAGTCTTTAAATCATTGATGGCAGTCATGAAGAATGAGGGTTTTTTTTTTTGTTGATCTGTTCTTTTTTTCCCCTACCCAGGTCTCTCTTGTGTGTTGTCGCTGCTCTTCTTATTGCTCCCGGTTTATTTCAGCCACCTATTTGGATAGGCTTTATGTTTTACTTTGTACTGAGCTGTTACTTTCTGGCTGCGGCCTCCACCTCTCATTTTGTACATAATGAACAAAATGGAAGAAAAACAAACACAATAGCAAAATATGTCATTATCCTTTGCATCTTTTCCATGCTTTTTGCTGATCATATGCACATCATTTGTAGTGCTGCCAAGAGCATCTGAGGCTCAGTCAACTACCTTTGGGATTGTAATTCCTTTATGATCTATTTTCCTATTTACTTTGATCAAAATGGTTTAGTGGTGCAGCTTGGAAAAGATATAGGCAAAGGTCTTTGGACAAAGTTTCTGTTGAATTAGCATGAGCCATTTCAAATACCACTGGGTACTGGCATAATACATTTTTGGCTAGCAGTTGGCCTTGAGAACATAAATCAAATTCATTTATTTTCTTTTTCAGCTGCTATCTTACTTGGGCAGCAGACACTTTTATCACAAGCCAGTGCTACACTAGCGACAGATTGTAACTGAAGAAGGGTAATGGATACAAGAAGTTCATTCATCTATCTATCTTGCTATTTATCCTACACATATTAATAGAACACGTCTGCTACACAGAATTCATTTTATTTAGTTTTCACTCCTTTAGTCCTTGTATATGGAGATATAACTGCATTTTTTTTTTTTTAGAGGAGAGGAAAGAGGGATGTGATCTGCATTATTTATAGAGAAAACAATATGGCCAAGAGGCAGGTCTGGCAAGTTAAAGGAAATCACAGGGAGAATCAGTAATTAAACTGAACAACATAAAGTATGCACATAAGAACCCAGTATACCTCTCTCTGAAGGGCTGTATTTCAAAAGGCACCTTTACAGTCAGAGACAACAAGGGTAGCTTTCAAAATGTCTCTAGCGTAGATATCTGTGCTGCAGAAATCTACACCTAACAGGGTATTCCAGCCTCCTTCAGCAGATTGCTATAAGAATCAGCTACTCCAAGAAAGACCCTCATCTCATCCTGATTAACAGATTTAAAATATCAGATAAAATGTGACTTAGCAATGCCTTTTTCTCTCCAACAACAACAAAAAGGAATCTAAGTGAGTAACTCAGACGTACCTGTCTGCTGCATCGGTGCTTAAAAGTTCACTGAGTTGAATCCCACTCTAAAATTGTATAGAAGTTGAAATCTTGCACTATTTTTTGATATTGTGATAGAACTGAGTTCCAAAACATGGCAAAACCTCATGATAAAATGTCATGATATCAAACCTCATGATAAAAATGGTGCGTATGCTGTATATTCAGGATCTTTAACAATTCTGCAGTCAATGAGAATATAATATTGACCAATATACTTCAATACAGATGCGAGATTTAATCATATGCTTGGGTATAGTCATCAAATATTTATGCAAGTGAATCAATAAAGATTATGAATAAAGGTACTAAATTGCACACAAAAATTATGTAAAAGAAAAATACCATTTTTTTTATGGTGTTAACATTAACAGTTAATGTATCTATGAATATACACCTGTGGATATATCTTGGACAAAGACTTACATCTGTGACTCAGCAGGTGGTGAAAACATTGGTAATTGCTCAGAAATGTCAGGGGGTTGGTTGCATTGTCCCATCTCAACTTCTGAATTAATATTCACTTGATTTAAATAGCAATATTAAAAACATGGATCTGAAACTCCTGAAAGGCTGCACAATTTCTAGATGAAGAGAGCAGTTGAGCTGGTGAAATCATAAAGCAGTATAATACAAACCCATCACTGCTGGGGAGTGAGATTAAAGCAGATAGTGCAGCAAATCTCTTTGCCATCTGCTCCTTTATCTTTTTGACCAGGTTGCAAGGCAGGCAGTACCCTCCCTTTTGTCCTATTAAAAGTGACATGTGCTGTCTTCTGCATCAAGGTATTTGATGCAGCTCAAACTTCACATGTTCTGAATTGAAATTAAACAGAGCAGGCTTGACCAAGCCATAAGATGTTATCCTTCCAGGGCTGTCCATTGAAATATAAAACTTACTAAACATAAACTCAGAGTAGTCAGTGCTAAACTAAGCCATAAAAACCAGACCTAAATGAGCTAATTTTTGTACTGGTAGGCAGTGATGTGGGGATTTTTCTCATGGTGTTTGATCCCACTAAAGCAACTCTCTTGCCCAAATTTATTTTGGTAGTTCGCTGAAGTTAACATTGGTATTTCTACACAGCTTTGCCGTGATCAAGCATAGCCATGTCTTCAGCAAACTTACCCAAGCTATGCCAGACGATGTTTACGTACAAGTGAAATCACTGCAATGGAAACATATTCCATGGAGAAAAGTAAGACAAAAAGACAACAGAAGAATTTGACTGTAAATATTTTGCGAATTTTGATGACATTCATTTAAAATTTAATTTTCGTGGTATTTCTATGCACATTCAGTACATCCGCACACATTGTGTCAAAAAACTATTTTCTTGAATTTATTTATAAAAAAAAATTAAGAAAACATATACATTTCTTAAAACCAATTCCTATACAGCAGCACTTTTTTTTTTTCCCCCCAGAGTGGTATCAAGGCGCAGACATTACTTCATTATCAGGTTTTTAAGGCTAAAATTACAGCCTCAGAACAAAGGTACTTATATCGTGGAAATTAGAATTTTGAGGAATGTGTATTTAATGAATCTGTGCTGTGACGCGCCTGAGAAAACATTTAGAAAATACATATTTAAAAGGTAGCATTATTTTAAAATGTGCATTATATTTATAACAATATACTTATATATAATAAACCTATGTTATATTTAACATTAGATTTAATCAGCAAAACAATGTGATTTGAAAAATCCATTTGCTTAACAAATTCTGTTCCTTTTGTTCTTTTTTTCTTTTCATTGTCTTTTCAAACCCACATGAATAAATACTTTGTCTAAAGAACAGTGAAGGAGGTGTGAAGAGATGAAGAATCTAGGTGCACTCATCACTGGCTGAGCATTATATTAAGAGCGCAAAAGAAAATAGAGAACCTTAGCTACACAAAGACAGGTTCAAAGAATGACATTTTCCATTAGCAGGATAGAGAACAGAGGTGAATGAGTGAATCTCACCCACAAAAGAGAAGAGACTGAGAGTGAGGGCTAAGGAATATCTGGAATGCAAAGTCTACATCAAGCAAATGGAAATGCAGCTGATTTGCTACAAGTACTTTGCAGCCATCCTCCATTCTTTTATTATTCGATTTGTTACTTTAATTGCACTGAGCATTGCTCCTTACTGTGAAAAACATAGTTTCTTTCCTTGCTGGAATGCCACTGTTTCTGTAGTGTGTTGGGGTTTTTGTTTGTTTTTTGTTTGTTTGCATTTGTTTCATTTTTGTTTATTTTATTTCATATCATAGTACATTATGAGACTATAATTTATTTTTAGTTTACAAAACAGAGCAATATTTTCAACCTGGGGCCACCGAATCTCCTGTAGGGGAGTCTGTGCATCCACTGGGTATTTCTTAGGGTCATTAAGTAAGAAAGTGTTGCAACCATCTGATGCCGGAGGAAAAATGTTCAAAATAGGGATTTATAAAATAAAATTAGCTAGTGCAGAAGTGAATTAACTGCCCCCAAAACTTGTTATGAGTTTCAGATATCCCCTGATGTGACGTACTTTTGTGGTGCCTTGGCATCTCATTCTTCTTGGTATTAGCATCGTACACCCTTCTGGCCTTGGAGGTAGGATCACCAGCTGATAAAATAGTCAGTCTTTCTGACTCCGAATTGTCTCTTTAAAGAAATCAGCCAAGCTAATTATTTGCATTCTAAAGACACTTTCTCCTACTCTCCCACATTCCAAAGGTGCATTCAGCATTCGACAATTAATGAGGTGCTGTAAGAAAGTAACTCTTCAGCTGTTGTGCAGTGGCACAGGTTCTTGGGGAAGCGTAATTTGCATTTATTTTGTTATTAAGAAGGGGATGAACCCAAAGAATAAACCTTTTATTTTTCTGTTGTGCATTAAAACAAAGAAAGAGGTAATCAAGAAGCTAATGAATCACAGAGACTAAAATTCAACCTGCTGTAATTCCATTGGACATTTAGGCCAAGATGCATGTTTTTTTTCAAAGACACCAAAAGTGGGTCTAAAACCCAATGTACGATATCTGATTCTTTTCTATGACAAAAGTAGATCGCCTTTTTTCGAGTATGTCCTAAGGCTTGTATAACACCCAGAAATGCATAACGCTTATTATGCATTTACAGCAGAGATTTTTCATTCTATCCTTTTTTTGTCCAGTACTTATTAGTATTACACAATTTTTATTACTTTAATATATTTTAATTTTTATTACAAGAAGTTGGAAATTGGTTTTCATTTGCTTAACTGTCAATAAGGATATGCATGGACAGACCACTTTCAAATCAGTAAGTGCAGCTACGTGAGTGTGTATGTGTGCACCAGAACAAAGTAAAGCGAGCCTATATGCACTCGATTCAGTTGGGCCTTTGAACCAAGCCAGTGAAAGAAGGCAGCTGGGAAGGCCTTGAGGCTGCCAAACCTTGAAATGTTGACAGAAGCAGCTAAAGAAACTGTCGCCAAGTTAGCTACACCACTATCCCAGTTGCATCCATAGTACTACATACTGCCAGCAGTGTAGATTACAGTGCTTGGTTTATGAGCTCTTTGGCTGCCAGGCAGGCTTTGTGTGTGGCCATGTACATAGCAATCAGTCCTTGGAGAAGGAAGGGCGGGTACCAATGCTAGTGTGGAAGGACAGAATGAATAGGTGGTATTTTCAAAGCTGTGTTGCTTCTCTTCTCTCAGACCCTGCTGCCTGCCTTCCAGGAGCCGTGAGCAGCACTACAGGGCTGATCCTCTGCTCAGTGCGGTCAGAGTTTCAGTTGTATGCAGTGGTCATTGAGCTCTGTAATTGATGTGGCTACATTAAAACTTCCAGCTGTTTGGTCCGCATTTTGCCCTCATGTATGTGTGTGGCTTTTGTTCTTCAATGGGAACAGTGTGTTCATAGCTGAGGATAGAATCTGGCTGCCTATGTACGCATATGTATACATATGCATCTCTATATACAGTAGTTGTAAGGAGAAAGAGAAATGTATTTTCCTGAATGATAATATTAATTAGTTTTCCATTTCCTTTCTGTACCAAATGTTCTTATTTCTCTGTAGATTCCTGGACTTTGGTGTGTAGCGGTCTCCTTTAGGGAATGTGTAGGTAATCTGGTGACTCAATTTCAACCAAAACAATGAGATTGTTCCAAGTTTTTGTCCTAACCTTTAGCTGAACCACAGCCTGAACTGTTTCGAAATGTTTAAAGTAGTGAGAGGGAGAGTGAGAGAGAGAGAGAGAGGAGAAGGCTGCAGTAAAGTAACAAAGAAAGGAGGGAAGAGAAAAAGGGAAGGGAAGGGAAGGGAAGGGAAGGGAAGGGAAGGGAAGGGAAGGGAAGGGAAGGGAAGGGAAGGGAAGGGAAGGGAAGGGAAGGGAAGGGAAGGGAAGGGAAGGGAAGGGAAAAGGAAAAGAAGGGGAGAAAAAGGCCAAATGTTCTGTTTGTGTCTGACAGGAAACAGCAATACCAAAATACCCCAGAAAGGCTATTCTTGCAGTACTATTGACCCAGCCAAAACCAAGTATTTCTGGAAATCTTTCAAGAAATCCTGTTTATTTCCAGTCTTGCTTCCAGACCAGGGGGGCTTGGATAAAGCATTCAGAAGTTTGAATGCTCATCAACTGCTGCTTCTCTTTGCCTCTCTCCACCTAAATGAGACCTCAGACTCATCATCAGCTCTTCATGGATGTGGTGCTTCCCTCTGCAGACATCTCTGACTGGTTCTCCATCCATACAAGTCAGGCAGTTGAAGGAACTGAACTTAGCTTTTCTAACCATAAAACAAAGCAGACTAAGGCAGTTGTTAAGCAACATCTTATAACAGTGCAAGAGTTGATGGTGATATTGTCCTTCCTCTTGTTGTTCCTTTTTTTGCACTGCAACATTCTGAACATCAGTAAGTATCCTCTTTGGCACAGCAATTGCAGCTTATTGAGTATTATGACTAGCCATTTGTCTGTTTGCACAAGTGATGCAGCATTTCTTTCTGAAACTGCCTCTATGTATCCGCATGCATCTGCAATTGTGGTTCAGGCAGCAGCTGTGACTGTTATTTTTACTCTATTATTTTTTTAGAGCAGAACTAAGAATGTGAATTACTTGTTCTTTTTAAACTAAGTGAGCAGTTACCCTGATCTCATTCTTCACAATGTCATCCATGTTTGTCTGAAATCTGGGACAGAGGTGATTCAACTGATTTTGTAACTGAGCTGCTTTTCTCCATCCTAATTATCTTAAAGAATTAAATATTCGACCTTAACTGAAAAGAAACATTTGGTTGAAAAGCAGAAAAGAACACTCTGTGTCTCACATAGATATTCTTCTGCTTTCCCTCTCCCCCCACAAAACATTAGTCTTTTGTACTACATATTTAAGGTACGTCATCCATAACTAAGCTTCATTATTCCTACAGCCTAACAAATCTTTCAGTTTTCATTCTTGCTTGGTAGGTCCTATCTCAGTCAAGACAAACCTTTAAAGATCCAATCTCTTACAGAAGTTTGTCTCCACAGTATAATCATATATAACCTTACTTCAGATTCTTCAAATCCATACTGTAATTCTTGCTTTGAAATAAGGAGCTGTGCCTGAGTCATAGATCACATGTCCAAAAGGACAGGTGTGGTTAACTACCTTGACCTGTGACACAGGGCATTGGGCTATCCTGAATTAGATATTGCTGTAGCTAGACCATGACCTTTAGAATAACCCTCTGTTATTTTCTTATTTCTTCACATAGGTATAAGTAGACTAAGATCACCTCATACCTTCATTTTATCTTTGATAAAGATGACTAGTGATTAGGCTGCCTGGATTTTTGGTTTTTTTTTTCTTTTTTTCTTTTTTTTTTGCTATGAGTCATGTTTTCTTACAATCTAATTATTTTCACAAAACTTCTCTGAGTATAAATCCTTCGTGAACTTCAGGCACAGGAATTTACTTGGCTATTCCAGTAATATTTACTTTGGGGCAAAACATAAGTGTTATTGACTCTTCACTTGCTCTGCATCCCCTTCTTACTTAATTCAAGGGTCTTGTTACCTTTTTGAAACTGAGAATCTCAAGTGAAGCTCAAATCAGTTCAGAGCTTGACCATCAACATGGATCTTCCCAGTACTGTTGTGTTAGCGTCTCCTTACCTGTTGCTATCATTTATGTCCTTTATTCTTTAGCCTCTCTCGCTCTCTCTTTTTTCTTGCTCAAATCAAAATTGATGTTTGCAAGCTTCTAGATTATTAAGCAATCAAAATGGCCGTTTGTCACTAACACCTTTTCTTTATTATTTGCCAAGCTCTAACTCTTCCTGATAGTGGCAAACTTTGTTCATGATATTTGTTATCTTCCAAGTTATCTTCCAGGTCCTTGATAAAACCTCATTAAAATATATTACCAATGCATTACCTGTGGGATTACATTAAAAGCACACCTGCTTGATGATAATTTCTCAGGCATCTGTCAGTTAATGGATAATATATGTACCGTTCACTGTGTTAACTTTGTAGCATTCTATAGTTCTAATCAAAATGTCCTGAGATACACAAAGGTTTGACTGAATCTTAGTTGTATGCACTAATATCACTATCTTTGGTGATATTGTAATCTCACCAGAATTAACTTGACAGAATCTATTTTCCAGAAGATTAGTTTGAGTGGCACTAATAGTATTTTTGTGATTTATCAATGTAATCTTTCATCATTTGTTCTACTATTTTGTTTAGAGTCACGACCATGCTGAAAGAATATCTTTAGGTAGGTCATCTTGTTTATCCGTTTTAAATTCTGGTACAACATTAAATTTCTTCCAGTTTCTGAAATTATTCCAGTCTGTCTAGAGTTACTGAAGGTATCAGTAATAGCTTAAAGGAGTTCAGTTAGCTCTACAAGTTTATATTTTTTATAATGCTGAAGTCATAGTTCATGAATGGATGAGTGCTCTTTACCAACAAGACTTAAGATGTCAAGGCACAAACTATGAGTAGTGTAGGCATTATTGATAGAGTAAAACCAGGATATATTTCTTCTTTTTCACTAAATCTTTCTTTTTATTCCACTCTCTCTCACTAATAGGACAAATCTGCAATATTCTGACATCTTTAAAAAGGAAGATATCTGTGGCTAAGGCACTTGGCTTGGGTACAAAAGAAGAGACTTGTAACTAAGTCTCCTAAATTTCCCATTCCAGCATTATTTATATTTCAGCTAGTGGTCTCTCGGTGTAAATGCTTGCATAAATAATGACATCTTTTACCAGATCTCTCCTGTCCAAATCTTTCCTTGCCCATATGTATCACAGTTTTCTAAATGTTTACCTAAAGGTGCAAAAGATCCTAAAAGAAAATATACTATGAAACCAGAAAGAAAAAGATGACAAGGGCAATCTGGCCATGGTTTTATACATGGCTGGAGCAAAATCAGTCAAACTTTGAGCAAAAAGGTCACGTCCCATTTTTGTTGGTATCACCCGCTCTTGCTCTCCCTTGTTTGATTTAATCTGCTGCTTTAGTGAGCTATTTGTACTTCTTGCCTGGTTTCACTGGAGGTTAATGCAGCTAAAAGAAATGGCATAACATTGACCAGAACAAGATTCTAAGTTGATGAGAAAAGTCAGAGAAGGAGAAAGGCAGGAGAAAAAGTGAAGATATAGCAAAGCAGAAGAAACGAGAACTATTCTACTTGGGAATGAGCTGTTCTATGCAGTTTAGACATAAAAAAACCCGAACAACCCAAACCATAACATCATATTTTATAACAGAATGATTGAGGAAAAACAAAATAAGAACACACTATCAGGTCTGAATACAGATGTAACTTCTCTAATAGCATCTGTACCATCATTTATTAACTACAGACTTAGACTAAAGATGGTGTCTACTAGATACATGGTTTTTGCTTGTTTTCTTTTTTGGTCATTAGCTATAAGTAGAATGGCCAATATTCTTGTCATTGCCAGTTACAATAAAACAGTAAGAAATATGATTTAATTTAGTAAGGAATCTAAAATGCAACAATTTTACACATCTCAGAGCATCAATATGAATTGCAGAAGCTACAAAAATAGACAACAAATGTCATATTGTCTGACTGAAAGGCCTAGAGAAATAAAAGGAATAAACTAAATACTTCACAATGAGAATTTTGTTGTCCTTTACAACTTATCAACGCAATTATAGCATGGATAAATCATAGAGCTAGATATGGCTGCAGTGAAGAAGTGTGCAGTTTAACAAAGAATTGGGGTAAATTAGAATGTCGTTTCAGAAAAGCCAAGAACAATGTATTTGTTAAAAAGACTTAAAGGCAGCAATATGTAGTACACTGTATGCATATTGCAGTGCCAAAACAAACATGACCACATAAATACAAGACTAATTTGGAGAAGCAGTTTCTAGACTGTAATCCTGATGGTGAAACCTATGATTATGGGTGCAATCCTGCAATCCCCAGCAATTGTACTAGTTTTATTCAAGCCAGTAATGGAGCTGGGCATTCCCACATTCTGAGTGTTACTAAATTCTTCTGACTCACAACACATAAAATGGCTAAGCTCAATGCTTTCTGCTTTCTTCACAAGTCCATTGCTACTGCTTGTTCACTCCTGATCTTGGTAACAGCCACCGGCTCATTTCTAAAGAACCCACATGTGGCTGTATGTTGATTGCCATATTTTTGTCAGTTCCAACTATTTTCTTTTACTTTGATTCTTTCTCAAGGTTTCCTCTCACCCTAAGCACCCTCTAAGGTTCTGGTCTCTATTCTTTCACCATGAACACTTACAATGGCCATAATGCGTCATACTATTGCAATCTTCTCTTCCTTATTTTGCGTTTTTCATCTCCTCTCTTTCTTTCCCAGTAGGAAAAAAAAAAAAAAAAAGACCAAAACAACTCAACAAATAATCTATGAAAGCGTAGTTTTGACAAGAGAACGCTATCAAAACCAGCAAGCTTAAGATGATATTTTTTGCATATGCCATAATTTGGTTGATCACTTCTTTGGTTCCTCAGGGCTTGATTTGTAACATTTTTCTTTTTATAATTCTCAGCCACTCCAAAAATGGCATAAATATAAAAACTTTATATTTGAAATGACTACTTATGCCATCATGGTCAGGTCCCTGCATTTATAGACACTTAGGAACAATGTCATAACAAATAAACACAAGCCAGCAAGCGGGACTGATGGTGTAAACTCTCTTCTAGGTCTCTGCTGTGAGGGAAAGAAAACTCAGCAGGTAAAGAGAGCTGAAAATGTTACTTGCTCTGAGAAAAAAAACTCACCCTGATCATCTGCCTTTACATGATTTGTCCTGTGATGATTCTAGATGCATGAGAAAAAATTCAGGGAGTTGCCCTAATCAGCAAGGTAGTCTCTGTCATCTGCACTTAATCCTCTGAAAATGAGGGGTCTGCTTGTCTAGGCTTGTGTGAAAGTCTGCATTTCTCTCTTATAAATGCCTCTAGAGCATGATTCATTAAATCAAAATAAATACATTTGAAACAAATGAAATGAATATAATTCTGGGAGTGCCTGCTTCTCCCCATTGACTAGTTTATTTATCTTGTTAGGCTAGATGAGTACTTTACACAGAATACTTAAATATCAAAATATTAGATGAAGCTGCTACTGTTCTCATTGTTTCTAATGGTGAGTGAGCAAGTTTCAGGCACTTTTGATTTCAAAAAGTGCTATAAACCATGTGTTCTTGTCATACTGATCATTCCATCTTCACAAAATTATCTTACTGATGATACAAATATAAAGCCACGTAATGATATTTTGTTAAAGATTAAGGAATTAAATAATCATCTGTAGGGGTTCTTTACCTAGCTGGTGAAAGTATGCTCAACACAGGCTGAGAAAGAAATAGAAAGTACTATTTATCTTTGGATACAAAATAAAAAATGCCAGCCACAATAAGAAGGTTTGACCCTAGCTGTCTGCAGAACTGATAAGCTAAAAAGAGATTCTTCTATGAAGTCCTTTTTATTAGTAGCTCTGCAGCTTGAACTGAGTGCCTCTGAAGAGGATCCTCGAACAAAGAAATCACTGGGCATTTGTACCCTTGAAATCTAAATTCCCCATCTATCACACTACAGTTCTGACCAGTAGTAATATTAGGGCCTGCTGTCTTCCCGTTCTTCATTGGGTCCTTTCGTTGTCTCTAGGCTGGCCATTTATTTTCTTATCTCTAAGGCTGCAGGTTCTGTTAATGAATGTAGCTTCCTTATCTTCTGACTTGAACCAGCTCTGGGGCCTTCTTTTACTTGACTAGGTAAAAGTTCAATGTATCTAAGTGAAAGTTCACAGCTTGTGGCCTGAGGCTTCAGCAAATTTAGTTACTAATGCTAAACAAGTTCTATGTAAGTAGTATATAAATTGCACAGTATAGAAGACAAGGAGCAAAATTTAAAGCGGTCCTAAAAGGATATAATCTTTAAAACTGGAAATAGCCTCATGCTGCAAAAATGAAATTCATGTTTGCTTCCCAAATTCTGACAGCTGTTTGTTGGAATATTTGTTACCATGGCCTTATTTTCATTTTTTTCACTCCTTTTCTTTTCTTTAAGGGTCATGAAAGAGCATTGAGTACCTTTCTTGAAAAAGTTATGTTTTTTTGTGACAAAAATAAAGTTTTTTTTTCTTTTTTTTTATATCAATAGTAATTAAGTGAACCAGCATGTAGCTTAAAACATTGTCTGATCATTTTTCTTCCTCTCTGTGACTATACAGCTGTTCCACAGCACGGGTGGGTTGCTACTATTTTCTCAAATCAGATAGAAGTGATTGATTTTATTAAAAAAGAAAAACCAATATACAAACATATACCAGACAAAACCGCTGGGTGCATGTGATGTAAGGTAATTTATCTGTGTAATGTAATCTCCAAGTGAGGGTTTAGTCAGTTTATTCAAGGACAGGTAAATTACTTTAAGAAGTTGAAGTCTCTGGAAGACTTTTCCTCACATTTTTCACTCCCTGCTGAGTAAATTTTAAAGTCCACTCACTCTTTCTGATGTTAAGTGCAAAGTAAGGTGGATGGGTGGCACCAAAAATAACCAGCCAGAAACAGGTTTTTAAATTTGAGCCATTAGGTTTTTACCTGCCATCACAAAGTGGCTGCCAAAGTGTGGCTTTAGATGCAACAAAGTCCTATGATTTCTTCAGGGGAAAAATTGTGCTAGATATTTTTGTTACCAATATTCTAAATTTTTCTAGGTGTTTTTTAGGTTAGATTTAGAGTTATCAGAAAATACTGTAGGTATTTTCATAACTTCAGGTAAACAAGGATTTAGTAGTTCTCTGCTGTACCCAGGAAAGAGAAATCTGCTTTAAATCAGGCATGATTTTGCATCACTGAATTTCAAGTAGCCAAGATTAAACTGCATTTTACAATTCTACAGTAAATCAGAATAGGGGAAGATGCCCTGCTATACAGGAATAAACTTATACTGGTTATTAGAATACTCGATTTGGATGGTGCTCAAGACAGGAGGTGTCTGGTGGAAAATACGGTTGAAAATAGAGGCACTGAATCCCTGCAGTTTATCTTTCTAACCTGCTGAGTGGAAGAAATAAGTTTGTAGTCTTTAGCATTTTCACTCCCCTTGCCCACTCATGCCTAAGTGTGTTTAGGTGCTATTCTTACAGCCTGACTTTAATTGAGATTATGCTGACAGTTTTAAAGTAGGAACAGGGAAGGGTACTTGTATGTCTAAGGGAGTACAGTTTGTTGTGATTAGTATGGGTAAAGTATGTTGCAGGCTTATGAAGGTGAATCATAACAGCCAGACCTACCAAAAAGGGACCTTTAGCCCCACTCTTAACTACCTGGTAAAAGCAGGTATGCTGTTGTTTTCTGTCTCCAGAGCCCCTCTACTAATGCAAACCTAATATATTGATAAGGCGTGTAAGTCCTCTTTTGCTACTTGCATGAATATTTCTGGAGCTTAATATCAGTCTGAAAATAAAAAATGCTAATGTAGAAAAAAGGAAATATTCAACTAATTGTAATGGAAGAAATATGCATACAGAGTAAGAGTTCCTATACAGTACAGCATAGTATAACGCTGTACTTAGCTCATGCATGTTATACATGAATTTTCATTTAGAGAGACTTTCAGACAAAGAAAGACTAAGAGGAGAAAATGGCAAATGCTTTCTTTCCCTTCAGCTCCTAAATGCAACTTAGTGCAGAATATCTATCACTGTTCAGAGTGGTGCATAAACCAGCTCCTTGGCTCTTTTTACTGTACTATAACTCATCTTTGCCAGGAATTGTCACCCCATAACAGCTTTAAGTTTCCCCTTGGCTTCATTATCACAAACAGTAGCCAGGGAAGATGATTTACTGCATCTGCAGAAGCAGCACCAGAGGAAGAGATCTCTGTCACAGGAGGGCTGTGATGAGCGTGACATGCTGACTTTGTAACATACCCTGCCAGCACAGAGGACCTGCTCTCCTGAGCCCAGTTTGCTAGTGGAGTGGCTGCAGCACTATAAATGTTTTTTTGGAGTCCAGGGATAGTGATGCTATTGTGGGAGACTTTGATGAGCACTGAGTGTGCTTTTATGGATCCTGACCTGTTTTTTTTTAGCACTGTAGAAGTGTAAGTGTGTCTGGGGCATTACTGATGAGTCCATTTATTAGCCGTGACATTTAACTTCATAAGTTTTATACACAGCCAGTCCTGACTGTCCCTGACCCCCCCCTCCCCCCAGGTCTACCCACATGTGACCCATACCCATAGCCCAGGACCTGCCCTGCATTGCCATGGGCTCTGCCGAGCTGGCCCCATCTGTGAACCCGTGTCACAGACTGGCCTCTACTCATCCCCAGGGAGATGCCTGATGCCTGAGGCTTGGTCTGGTGGCCCACCACTGCCCTGCTCCTTGCTGGGGGCATGGGACAGTCCTAAGCTGCAAAGCCCTGCCTTGATGGACCCCCATGGATAGCCCCATCTCGTAGGAGCCACTGGCCTTGGTAGTATCCAATAAGTGCAGTCACGGAAAAATGACCATGGAAATGAAATATAGTTATTCCAGTGATGCCCATGGTAATGTGTGGACATCTTCATTTCCCATGTGCAGTGGACTGTGAAACTGGTTTCCCCTGTAATCCTGATGCTGCAAGATAATTATCTTAAAGACTCACAATTATTTCAGAGTTGTCCTGGGTGCAGCAGTAGCAGTCATTGCATGGCTGAGTTGCCCGCTGAGCTTAAACCACGGCAAGGGTAGATCAAAGGTGTACACCTGGTGAGATTTGACCCTTGGTCCATTGTTCTTTTCATTTGAAGAAGAGGGACTACTGTTACACAGGAGCTATAGGAGTTGTCCTAGTCCCACCTATACATTATTCTTCTCTAGCAATAGAAATGTTCCCTTATCAAACTGTTTGGGGTTTGTTTTTTTTTTTTTTTCAGAAACTTGTGCAGTTACTAAATGGCTCAAAAGATGACATTTTTAAAGATCAAATATATTCAAGAAATGAACAAAAAAAAAGTCCCTTATAACCAAAATATTTCAGTTTAAATCTGAAAGGTCTCAGTGTGTTCTTCCTTTCAAAAGACCCACTCAGTATCACCAGTGCAATGTCAGGAAGTATTCTAGGTGGTGTTCCTAGATTTTGCTTTCTTCAAAATTATATGTCAATATTGGCTGTGCGGGTAAAAATTTAATGTGCTTTTATCTTAAGATTCTGGCTGTGTTTTTATTGTCCTAGCTGCTGGAAAGTGAGAGTCCTGTGATGATATATTTAATAGCTTGTCTGGGTTTGTGAATGCTGATATTAGAAATGCAAACTTTAACTCCTGTGAAGATGAACTTATGGGTGAGCAACTGTTGGGTAAGACCAGATCTGCACATGGAGTAGGATGTTATCACAGACAGTTAACTTCTAGGGAACTTCATACTTTCTTGAAAGGCAGAATACAGCAGTAGTTCCGCAATGCAGGAGCAAGTTGATTTTCTGAAGAAACTGAATTTAAAAATTTCATCTTGAAGCAAAACAGTTCACTTTTTGAATATTGACAATTTATTTGTTCCAAAACATTTAAATATGCATTTAAGTTTCAAGGAATAGAATTTAAAGGAATTTACAAGCTTTTGAGAGCTTAGACTAAGCTAAAGCTTCACATTATCTTACCAACTGGAACAGCTGTCTATGGAAAAGAGGAGCTACAAGCACTGTGAAGTTCTTCTCACTTGACAAGAGCTTCAGCTAGAGGAACATATGATTCTCTCGGGTGATGCTCACTTCTCAGTTGGTACCTAAGGCCTTCTCTTAGTCTAGATAGATTTAAGTTGCAGAGTTTACTTTGTTGTCTTTCCAGTCTGGCATGGACTCCAACTTTGTTCCTTTACTCCTTGTCAAGTATTTAATTTTTTGGATGAAATTCCCCTTCTATGAGATTAAAGTGCTGTACTTCTGCGTAGGGACTTCTGCAGCCTGGGGACAATTTCCTTTGGGTGCGGTGCTGATATGTCACAACCTTTGTATCTGGAATGTCTGTGAAAATTACTCAACCTATTTCAAAAGGCTGAAGTTGAGAAAATGACTTTAAAAATTCTATCAATAAGAAACTTAAATCATTATGCAGACATCAATTTAGGAGCTTCTTCAGCAACCAGAGATTGTCTTTACAGTACCTTGTCATCTGTTGTTTTTTCATAGATTATCTTCTTTCACATAAGTATTGTCTCTTTTCCTGATCTTGATTTGTTGTTCGGATAAAAAAAAGAACACTTTGAAAGATTTTCAATGTCTGACAGCAATGTCTGTTCATAATTATGCAAACAACAATGAACCATCTGGGTTATTTGTGTGAGAGAATAATCATGCCTAACTAGTAACAAGTTTGGGTGATATCCATGTACTTTATACTTGAGATAATTACTCATGAATTTTGGATTTTGCCCACATGATAGGAGTGAAAATTGTAGGCCCATTGTTTCTCATTACACATACAAAACGCTTAAGTCGATAAGAAACTTAACATGAGCCGGCAGTGTGTGCTTGCAGTCCAGAAAGCCAACTGTATCCTGGGCTGCACCAAAAGGAATGTGACCAGCAGGTCGAGGGAGGTGATCCTGCCCCTCTACTCTGCTCTCCTGAGACCTCACTTGGAGTATTGTGTGCAGTTCTGGTGTCCTCAACATCAAAAGGACATGGAACTGTTGGAACAAGTGCAGAGGAGTCCATGAGGATGATCAGGGGACTGGAGGACCTCCTGTATGAAGATAGACTGAGAAAATTGGGGCTGTGCAGCCTGGAGAAGAGAAGGCTGCGTGGAGACCTCATAGCAGCCTTCCAGTATCTGAAGGGGGTCTATGGGGATGCTGGGGAGGGACTCTTCATTAGGGATTGTAGCGATAGGACCAGGGGTAATGGGTTCAAACTTAGGAGAAGTTTAGATTAGATATAAGGAAGAAATTCTTTCCTGTAAGGGTGGTGAGGCACTGGAATGGGTTGCCCAGGGAAGCTGTGAAAGTTCCATCACTGGCAGTGTTCAAGGCCAGGTTGGACAGAGCCTTGTTTGACATGATTTAGCACGAGGTGTCCCTGCCCATGTCAGGGGGTTTGGAACTAGAGGATCTTAAGGTCCTTTCCAACCCGAACTATTCTATGATTCTATGATTCTATGACAAGGGGTAACGGGTTCAAACTTAAACAAGGGAAGTTTAGATTGGATATGAGGAAGAAATTCTTTACTGTAAGGGTGGTGAGGCAGTGGAATGGGTTGCCCAGGGAAGCTGTGAATGCTCCATCACTGGTGGTGCTCAAGGCTGGGTTGGACAGAGCCTTGGGTGGCATGGTTTAGTGTGAGGTGTTCCTGCCCATGGCAGGGGAGTTGCAAGTAGATGATCTTAAGGTCCTTTCCAACTCTAACTATTCTATGATTCTATGACTCTAAGTTACAATGGCCACTACAAAATGGTTGAAGTTATACTCTTTACAAGTTCCAATAAGGTAGAAAACATGCCTTAGCATAGAGTTCAACACTTATTCATTCTTAGTTATTTTACCAAAATTTTTTATACAAAGGCAATGCCATAAACTCAGACCAAGAAAAAGTAGTTTGTTTTTGATGTTGTTGTGGTTGTGGGTTTTTTGTTGTTGTTGGTTTTCTTGTTGTTTCTAACCAGGCAAATAAAGGCAAAACAAAGATGGAAGCAGGAGCAAAAACCTTTGAATACCAGCCTGTTATTGACAGGAAATGATATCAGTGTATGACTAGTGTATGGTTTCAAGTGGGGAAACAGCAAGAATTACCTCAAAATCACTTTATGGATGTGATTCTTCATTTTAAACTGATCAGGCAAGTGAATGAGAAGCTGCTTCTGTAGTCAAGGATAGGCTTTCAGGTTCCCAGGATGGGAAGCAGCAGAAATGGATCAAACCATACTGGAAGTGGGTATTAGCAGCTCATTTTACTATACAAGCCCGAACTGCCTAAATTATTGAATAAATTTATTCAATAACAAGCAATTGAATCAATCATGCAAGTAAGGACACAGATTTTGTTTTTCTAATCAATCAAAACTTGTGAGTTCATCAGGTTTATGTTTAATTTCCCCCTCACAAAGGAATTGTGATTGGACTTCTAAATTGTCTTCATCATTCCTATTTGAATTTCCATGTTTACTTAAATACTTTATATCCTTCACTGAGTTGTCAAGAATATGATAATATATATGAGAGGATCATGGAAAGGCTTTTGAAAAATGTTTTTGACAAGTTATTCTTGTCTGTTTGATAAAAATTGAATCATGATTGTGGATTATATTTATTTCAAGCTGCACAAACTAAATACACTTTAAAGGTGTTTTTGCCTTAACATTCCATATAACGTGCAGTTTTACAGCAGATATAGTCAGCAGGTTAGATTTCCAAAGACTTCTAGTTCTTGAAAATTTTCACTAATGTTGGTATCTCACCCTGAGGTTTAGTTCTGTGTGTAAAAAGGTTGCAAAGCCTAAAATGTAGGAGGCTGCCAGGCAATTTAAACAGGCTAAGTACCTTGATACCTTGCATAGCTGACAGGAGGAAATCGAGCACTTCAAAGAACCATCAAGCCTCCACCCAGAATGAAGGCTTGTTTAAACTTCACCACTAATAAATATCAAGCACACACACATCTCTGCTCTCCAATCATGATTCAGAACATGGAAGACTTTTTTTTTTGTCAGTGCCAATCAGTTGATGTGGGATTATATTTTCTGAAAGATCTTTTATGGAATGGAAACTGAAGGTCTGTCCTAATGAGACAAGAAGCCACACACCTCTCAGGCTGAATGCTATAGTTAACCCACTCTGGACATCTGGATTAAGCTCCCTTGTCAAATAAATTTCCTTCCCCTTATTCCCAGGTAATGCCCCTATAACCAAGCTGTAAGGTAGTCCAGACAGGGAAGCAATTAATTGCTCTCAGTGAAGTATGGTTGTGGCAGAGCCAATAACTATGGTCCTCGGCCAGCACGAATAAAGAAACTAAATACAGTGGAATATGATTGATTCTCCCAGTTTGCTGCTTAAGAGTATTGAGTTGGCAGGTGAAAAATCTGGCCTCTGATCTATGGAATCAGTATTATTTCTGATTTTATCCTGTCCTGGGGAAGAACCAACATCCTTCCTTTTGGAAAGCTAGGGGCATCCTGCTCCTCATTCCTTTTTTTAACTCAATAACTCTCAAGTTCTTCAGTGCGTGGCAGAAGGCTTTTCAATGGATGAAGAATAGCGCAATTTATGAGGAAAGTAAAGGCACATCTGATGCAGTGCGAATTGTAAATCAGAATCTCCTCAAGGTGGTTAGGATTTTCACAAAATAATTTCTGGTATACCATATAGTGTTCATTCAGCTACTGCATAATATTATTGAAAAGAGAAGAGTTCTCTCTGTTTAATTTCCTGGGATGAAGCACATAAGGTCTTGCCTCATGATGGGATGCTGAACTGTGATTTCCAAGGTGCTTCCTATGTAGCCAAGTCCAAGAGAAATACTGGCATGCACGCATGCTGACACAGGTCTATGCACAGCTTTGCTTAAGGTTTTCCTCCTGGTGGATGCTTCCTCTGCCTCTTGCTGCTGTCAATTGCACTCTGAGATGCCTCTTTTTCTCCCCTCATAAAACCTGAATGGAAGGATGCCCTGATGTAGTTATTTTATATGGTGTAAATCTTAGTCTTTTAGGAACTAGATCAGGTATATTTATGACGTAAGTGCTGTTGAATCCAACTGAAAATATCACACCTTTTTGTAAAGATGTAACTTTCACATGGAAATGGATGTTGTTTCTTATAAATTAATCTTTCTCACTCTTCGGTATCAATTACAAAATATTACCTGTGCACCTGGCTTTTCTTTTTGGCGTGTTTGGGTTTTCTTTGTCAAAGTCTGACTGAGAAGATACTGCACAAGAAAATGTATAAGTATATCGCTTTTGTGACTTATGTTAGATATACCCAGAGTTAGAAATAGCAATAAGCTGAGATAATAGGTTTCACTTAACCCTGAGTGAAAAATTATCGCAGTAATCCAAAACTGAATGTGTTTATAATGCAGAGATATGCTCTATATCATTAGATGAGCAATGGTTTTCAGGCAGTAGCAAAGTTCTATGAGACCCTTTAAAATACCCATGTTGTTCAAATGAATATGCCTTGCCAGTGTTATAACCTACCATATAATTACCAGGATCATCAGAGATTTACTGAAGAAATGTGATTCATAGAGTCACATCAGTAGACCTAAATGTGGCAGAAAATGAGACAATAAGATAGACCTAGTCAAGTGTCTTACTGAGCAAATAACAAGCAAAGTCAGTAAAGAAATTATTTTCATGAAAAGTATAGGTGGTGGACATGAAGTGCTGGACAGAGCCTTGGAGACATGGTCTAGAGTGAGGTGTCCCTGCCCATGGCAAAAGGATTGGAACTAGATGGTCTTAAGGTCCTTTCCAACACTAACCATTCTATGATTCTGTAAAGAATTTACTTTTCAAGGTCATGGTGATCCATAGTGTAGAGAGCCAAGTTCTTTACTCATTCGCCTTTTGTTTCAACTTCAAATATAGAAGTAGAATGAAATCAAAATTGAGTAATGAGGCCATCTTGAGACTTGAACTTCTGGTGGCTTGTCCATCATTAAATATCAATAAACATGGGTAAAAAATCCTTTTAAAGACCAATGGCAAAAAAGGGTGCAATGGAAAATGCCTGCACAAGCAAAGAATTTATCAGGAGGAATTTCCACTAAACTGAAGAACAAAAATGAAGAACACGCAGCTGTTAAATATTTTGACATAATGGGTCAATATGGGTTAAATAGCACATAAATCGATCTTGTTTGTGGGTGCAAGATGTTTACAGGATATTCTAATCACATAAATATTTTATTGCAAAACCCCACTTTTTACATTCTTAGAGAAACAGCAAAATAAATAAGCTACATGTATTTCTATATTTACAGACAGAAGATTTGACTGCATTTTTGGAGGCAGAATAACTAAACCATCATTTTAAAATTAATAATAATATTTTCAAAGTTGGCATTTTTTTGCCCTAATAAAATAAGCATTTCAAATTTCAGTTCATGATTAAAAATTGGCAGACTGCACAAGGCAGACTGAGTGGCTCCGCTTCAAACAATATAATAAAAAAAAATAAAATAATATCATATTTAAGAGCTGTATTTAGCATAAACTCTGCCATTGTAGTGATTGGCCATGTACCCTGTAGACTTCCCTAAAGCTCTCAGACTTGATTCTGGTAATCAGACCAAGAGTGCATGAGAGGCTGTGAGCCTGGATAAAATAACAAAAGTCAAAACTGGTGCCATTCCTGCATCTTGGAGGATGATCTGAGTACTCATGTGAGCTATTTCTTCCTTCCAGCATGTTAGCATGTCTAATACAGGAAAGGTTATTTCAAAACAGCAATTTGATCCTGACATGCAAAGTGAATAATCCCCTTGTAGTCACAACATATGTTCTTTCCTGCCCAAGAGTTTTTCCTTCCCAACATGGGAAGAGGCAAATTCAGGAACTGACACCCCTCCTTCCCCCTGGACACTCCTCAGCTTTAACAGAACTTTTCAATGATCCAAGAGTCCAGCAGCACTACAAAATTCACAGCTAGGTGTTCACAAGTAAGTAGCACAACTCAGAAGCTCAGATCTCAGTCTACAGACTCATGGATTGCAAATCAACATGGATGTTTCTTTTACTGCAATTTGGTTGAAGCATCTACATCTTACATGTCTCAGAAGCAAGGATACTATTTGAAGATGTATTCCTGCTGCTCTCAGGAGAAGTGGAAAGGAGTGGCAGAAATCAGGGGCTAGTTTAGACATTGCTCTATTCATAGAATCACAGAATGATTTGGGTCGGAAGGGACCTTTAAAAATCATGCAGTCCAATCCCCATGCCAAGTCAACAGCAGGGACATCCTCCCCTAGATCAGGTAGCTCAAAGCCCTGTCCAACCTGGACTTGAACACTTCTAGGGATGGAGCATTCACATCTGCAAGTCCTCCTCCACCAGGGTGCTCTTGATCAATTCATCTCCTAGTCGGTACTGATATTGAGGATTGCTCTGACCCAGGTTCAGGACCTTGCTTTTGGCTGTGTTAAACTTCATGAGATTCATATGGGTCCACTGCCCCAACCTGTCCAGGTCATTCTTGATGGCATCCCTTCCCTCAAGTGAATCAACCACCCCACACAGCTTGGTGTCATCTACATATTCAGAAGCACTGTTCTGTTGGTATAGAGACAGAATACATGACCATCCTTAAAGTGGCAAACTATTTGCAACAAGAGAAATGTGGATTAAAGCCCATATGAGATGCAACAGTAATTGCAATATTTTGCATTAGCTTTTCTTGCCACATTCTGAAACTATGATACCAAGAAAAGTACTTAAAAAATCTTAAGCCATCTTTGACAAAGATCACATAACTGACATTTTATGGGTATGAAAAGGGAGTGTACATACAGTACAATAATGGGGTTGTTAGGGGACAAAGGTGCAAGGATTGATTAGGGACCCCTTATCCAATTTACAGCTGGTGATTATCTTTTCCATCCTACCTTTATAGCTCACATAACATAATAAAATCTATGGCCTAGGAACATAGCAAACCAATAGACTGAAACAAAGCCTTACACTGCTCTTTTTTTTCTTTTCAGTCTCTGAGAGATAGTGCTTATTGCACTAGTAGCTGTCTGGTGGTTTTATTCTTATCCAGAACCTGTGCTGTCCTGTGCACTGATATAGCTCATGCTCTGTGACAGGTTTGAATGTAATTACACAACACACTGCAATGCATATACCTGAAGAAAAAGGTGGCCGGTACCAAACCATTTCTGGTATTTTGTAACTTCTGGAGTCCTTGGCTTATATTCTTTCAATGCTCTTCACACAGTTTGCTTTTAAGGTTCCTTTGTCAAAACGTCTTTTCTGTTACTCTGAGTTTGCAACTATTTCAAAAGTTTGGCTTCTAAGTCATATTATTAGTACTAAGAGTCAGGTCCACACAACACAGTGCCTTAGATCCATCTGCATATGCTGAAATAGCCAGTGAGCATCAATGTCTAGGTTATGAAATTTCAGGGATTTGGATGGAAAATACCATACTTGTGTAACTACATCCAACATTGCCAATTTGAGCTGAATTATTTTACTGCTTTCTTTCCATTTTGGTATACAAGCTTCACTGCAGAAGACTGGAAACTGCAGAAAGGCTTAACTGCTTTAAACAGCTTCAAATATACAACTTGTGTGAGGCATGTGAAACAATACAATTACTGAATTCATTTCTAGAAGCAAGAACGTGCTTAGCCCATAAACCCATTCCTGGACTCCTTTACAAAGTTGAGTTTAGCAGACCTGTAGCCAGAAACAGCCCCTCACATCTGGGACAGATAATTAGATCAGTCAGATATGCAGGGAGGTTTTCGCTATCCACAAAGAGCCCAATTTCTCAGAATGACTGAAATTGTAGGAAATAGCCAAGGAGGGAGGCATGTCTCTGGAACATCAGCAGAAAGGAACTGTTGAACCTACCTAGACATTCAACTGTGGCTGAGATCCATTTGCCAATGCATAGGAGTGTAATATCATTGCAGATGCTCTGTGGTATTCTGCCAGACCTCCAACTGATTTTGTAGAAGAGTCCTTTACAGATCCTATGTCACATATGCCAGCCATACACAACTGTCTCACAGATCTTAGCACGTTTTAAATGGCATGATACTAGATGCCTGTGTTTAGGCAAATGAATCCCAGCCAATGTAATATTTTACTTGTTTCCTTGCATTAGATCAAAACTTTGGCATTACAGGATTTATTTTTTTTTTTTTTAAAGGGCTGCTTCAGGATGCATGAACCTCTGGCATTAATTTTTAATCCATTGTGGAAACCTTTGAAAATGTTTTCACTGTGCAGCCGTATTTTTTGCTCACTAACCTGGCTGGATACAGATACAAAAAATCAGCATCTCCCTGTATTGCAGAAGGCTAAGTACTCTTTCCCACTGACTAGTCCCATCACTGTCTTAACAGCTAGCAGGGTTCACTCAAAAATGCATTTAAAGGAAGCAGTGCATGAAAGAATTCAGCTGACCTGCTGTTTGATACCGCCTTTGGAAATGAATGGTGAGTCTCTTTGAAAGAGAGAAAAAATTGCTGATGGCAGTACTGTTAACAAACAAGGAGAATGTTAAAAAGTAGAGTGTCACTTGGGGAGAACGCATATTTTCTCTGATATGTGAACTTGCATAGAATAATCAGCTAATTTGAGGCTTTCTCTCAAAATAGACATATGAGTACTTAGGTTTGATTTACTAGCCTAATTTGTGGCTGCAGCAACTGCTACTATCAGCTGTATTTATGGTAACTCTAATACATCACCCAGAAACTTATAAATGTCAGCACTGCAGCTCTCTGTAATAGAAGAAGCTTATACTGATGGAAGACCACAGACTAGTACCACAGCCCAGCATTTGTTGTTATGCATCTAAGAGAGAATAGTAAACACATAGGTTACTGAGACCAGTGAATTCACATAACTAATAAAGGTAGTTGGAAATTAAAAGTTCTCATACAGAAATGTTGTGTTTCCCCCAGTACTTCTGAAATTTCTCATCAGTATTTTTCTCTAAGAGGCGTTAGTGATGAATTTTAAAAAGTGTTTTAATAGTGTTTATAGTTCAATTGATCTGTTGCAATATCTCCTTTTGAAGCTATTCAAATAAACATCATAAATATGTTTGTGATTAACATATGGTGCTGATACTACCAGAAGACTTAATTCACTGTGTTATTTATGAAGCAAGAAGTCCTAATGGTTCCCAGACTAAGATGAAAAGCTGCTGAGGCACCATCCGTGTATTAGATAATGTCTTGGCACTTTCCCTATTATACTGTTATAAATAAATATAACTATTAAAACAGGGTGGTGTCTGGCGCATTAAGATGCCTTTTTGGTTTGTTCCTGTTTCCAGACCAGACCCACCCCCTGCTGGCAGGAGGCTTCTTTACACACATCTGGTCGAGAAATAGTGCCAGTAAGCAGCGCAGGGGTTGATTCAAAGCCTGTAGAAACTAACTGATGGGTTCTAATCAAGCTGACAGATCCTTGTGGACATGCACTGGTGACATATAAAGGAGCAGTATCAAAGACCTACCCTACTATTACATAAATAAATGAAAGTATTTTGGGAGGTCTTATTTCAGAGAAAAAAAAATCAATCTTTTCTCTCATATTGTTTTCATCTGCAGAACACTTCCATTATTTCCTCTCTGTTTCTTTCCTTTTTTACCTCCCTGTGTGAGATATCCCATCTTTCTGTCTTCTTGCCTTTCAGAAGAGCAGAAATAAGCAGGTTCAAACCAGCTGTGAAAATGAATTTTCATTATATCTTGCAGCTATCCAACATAAATATTAAACATGTGAAACAAGAAAAATGTTCATGGTGGTGTTACACTAAAGACAGAGTAAATGAACAGGTAACCATGTGTGATAAGTTCGGGTATCAAATGGCCCCTGTAACTGCCTGTATGAATACTCGGACTCTGTGGTAAGCCAGAGGTAAATGGCAATGAAAGACATTCTTGATATTCGGAAATGAGCTAATACGCAGAGACATTTACTCAAAATCATAAAAGCTGCTTCTTACACTTTATTCCATTTGGGCTGGTGCTACCGTTTCCTGATTTACATGAGCACCTCCTAAAGAGAGTATTTCATGGTCTGCTTCCTGAGACCCATGGATCAGCTTGTGTTTGGCTGGCTACCTCCCTGCTATGCATGATCTCGTATTGGGAGTCTTTCTGCCGCAGTTACCATGCTCTGGAGGGAACCAGACTCACTGGAGTCACATAACGTGTCTTGCAGAGTGAAGCCACTGGACAGATGGGGTTTAGGCCCTTGGCCAGAGAACTGGGACCCAAGCTGTTAATGATCATTTTTTCCTCCCACAAATAAAGGACATGCATGCTGCCTGAAGGAAGGCATAGTGTATTGGGGAAGGGAAAAGAAGGAAGACAGATATTATCTATCTCACTAAAACCATGCCCTGTGCTTTTGCATTAGTATGGAAAGATGCAATCCGAATTAACATTAAACCAAAAGGAAAAGCGAGAGAGAGGAATGTCAGGTATTATCTATAAAGTCCTCCAGTTTATAGATCCCAGACCTTTTTCCTTATCATGCCCTTGCTGAAAACCTCAACTCCAGTCGTCAGCAATTCCAGGCTCACTGCATCACACCAAGGACCCAGGCTTATAGATGCTTAGATAAGAAATGCTTCCCCAAGGCTGAAGGTGTAGGATATGTTTACCAGAAAGATGTGTTGCTACTTAGTGAAAGCTTCATTTAATTAGGTCAGAGAGCAACAGGAGTTAAGCTGGGATAACATGGTTTTTAAATGAGTTCGTAATCAGGGCACAGAGTATCCAGGGCCAGAGCAGGTATCTTGGTGGTTTCCATGTGCTGAAGCCTGTGTTCTGTTAATGCAAACAGCGTTAGTCTGTCCAAACTAATGGAAAGGATGCTAGCACATGAGAGCATCTCACCTTCCTGTTATTTTACAAACATTTCCAAAAGCACTTAAATCACCAAAGATACCTTAAATAGAAATTTTGAACTTTGTGCTATTCCACAGAACACCAACTATACACTGGTATGGATCTAAATTAGGGACTCATCTAAAGATCTACAAGTCTCTGCTAGTTTTGGCAACTGAATTAAAATCATCCATATCTTCAGTTATTGCCTTCAACCACAGCCCCCTCTTTTTCTTGTCAAATTCTATTCAGATAAAGCACATTTCCCACCCAATTGTTTATAGGAAGATCTGATTGGAATACAAATGTGCTTTTGATGAAGGATGGCTGTTTTAACAAATCATAAACATTTTGGGAGGATGCGTGTTTCTCAACAAAACTTGTCATTGTAATTTTTGGAAGTGCAGAATTATCTAATAATGTTTCACCAGAGAGTAAGAAAACAACAAAGAGAAACATCTGCTTTTAAAAAGAAACAAAATACCAATTTTGACAGTTATATTTTGTGAAAGTGCTTGAAGTTTCTTGATTCTGTTTTAAAGTAAAATGTAATGAAAGAGGATGCCCTAAAATGTGTAAAAAAAAAAAAAGGTTATTTTTTTATGGGCACTTCTAAATAATGATATTATTAAAAATAATAAAACACTGACCTCTATGTTCTCCGTAGAGAATTAAGGAGGATTTGAAAATGCAAAGAAAAAGAAAGCTGCAAAGTCATGAAGGGAGTATAACAATTATTCACTAATGTGTTTGTTCGTAGCATTATTTATTGATGATATTTCTAAGGCTGTGAATTTTTCTGCAGTTGGCTAGAGAAATACACAGACCCAGAAACACATTACATGTGCCTTAGCTGCCTATAAGTTAAAGATCTTGTTTTAATTAGGTATTTCCACAGTCAACAGAGAGGGACAGAGAAGGAGAAAGGAGAACTCCAGTGGATTAATGGGAGAGACTAAACAACTAGCTTAAATTGGACATTTATCTTATAGGTGTCTAAATGCAGGCAAAATGAATTCACATGTCCTAATATGAGTCTCATCCCAGTGATCACTGCATCCACTTAGTGCAAAGAAAATGCTTTTTCTTGGCTGGAAATTGTTATTTTTTTTTTTTTTTCATTACAGGAAGTTGCATTTCTACAAGCAAATAACTAATCCCAAGAAGTACTTCTCAATTACAAGTAAAACTATCCTTCAATGTAGAATTTTCTGTGCTAGTGCCTCTGTATGATTCCACAGGAGCTTTAAAATTGGTCTGGGTACAGTTTTGCACTTAAAAATATATTCTAGGTATTTAGAGGACTATTATTTCATATTATGATCTTTGGAGCAGTTTGGCCATTGTTATCTCCTTTTGAAATTTCCTTTTTACCCCTTCTTAAACACGCAACTGATCTAACAGCTCTTACAAGTAGCATCTGTCATGGGTTCAGCAGCAGCAGTCATTTTTCTCCTTCTTGGTAGCTGGTGCAGCGCTGTGTTTTTGATTTTATGGCCTGGGAGCAGCGCTGATAACACCAGTGTTTTCTGTTACTGCTTGGTAGTGTTTTGGTCTGGCCAAGGACTTTCTGAGTCTCATGCTATGCCAGGGAGGAGGGGAGCCGGGAGGAAGCAGAGACAGCACACCTGACCCAAACTGACCAAAGAGGTTATTCCATACCACAGCACGTCATGTCTAGGATGTGAAAACGGAGAGCAGAGACCTGGAAGGGTGTGGTGGTGAACTGGGGGGTTCCCTGTTGGGGGTGCACTGGCTGAGTCGGGCTTGGTGAGCAGTTGTATTCTTTTTCCTTGTATTTCTCTTGTATTATTACTGGTGGTAGCAGTAGTGATTTGTGCTATACCTTAGTTACTAAACTGTTCTTATCTCAACCTGTGCGAGTTGTATTTTTTTTTTTGATTCTCTTCCCCATTCCCCGGGACTGAGGGAAGAAAGAGAAGGGAGTGAGTGAGTGAGTGAGTGAGTGAGTGAGTGAGTGAGTGAGTAAAACTTCGTGAGTTATTAGCCTGGGTGAGGCTTAAACCACGACACATCAAGGACTGAAAAGCCTCCCCTTCCTTCATCGCTGCTTGAAATGAAAACAACACTGGTTGAGAGCTTACCTTCCCTTCAGCCCTTTCTTGTTTTACCGTCTAAGTATAAAATAAGGACAAAAAGCATCTGTTTTTCTCTTATGCAGGTAATAAGGTATGCAGCCTTTTATGATGCAAATGCAAACCAGTATTTACACAAGTTAGAATTAGGTAACAGAGAATATTTAGGTTACCTAAAAAACTGATCAGAAGGCCCAACTGAACAGCTGCATCTTGTCTCTCCTGCGGTGCCCTGTGCATTTTCATTATCTCAAAGTAAGATGCACCGCATTGCTATGACTTCGACATCTTTGGGCAGCAGAAATCAAGCTGTTTCCTGCCCTCATGCATCATCCTATGTAATGCAAACCTACGTGCTACCAAAAACCACAGGTATATATTTATATACAGAATTAGTTATTTTTCTAACTCCTTCCCTCCTAGGCTGTTGCCACTTGAAGCTTTTGTTCCAGCACCTCAAACTGCAGCCCTTTGTTTGTATCCACCCTACTACCCAGATCTGCTTATTTGTCAGATCTTCACAATTCAAACACCTCCTCCTAGTGATAACTGGCAAAAATTTTTCTGGATTCAAGCGAAAAACTCTGGAGTATGGAGCAAGCTATCTCTAGAGTAACATCCTCTGGATTAAAATGTCTAGCCTTAAAAATGTCCAAACTTGTTCATTATAGTGTATCTCCTCAAATTATCCCAACATACAGATAGAAATATGAATGTGCTTAATTCATGCCTGGGGATTCAACTCAACTAACCTTAATCACCTCAAAGGCACCATCTAATCTAAGCTAGTTGTGTTAAACATACTGTGCACTGAATAGAAGACTTCACCTCCACACAGAGGTTTCTGTTGTCCCAAAAGAGGTATCTGATGTACATGGGACGAATTGCAACGCAAAGGTGCCTCTTTTCATTGGCTATGAAGAGGACACAAACAAAACTAAGCTACGCAGTGAGCTTTCAGATAAATTAAGTAAAATAAATAGTGGCAAAGAAATGTTATAAAACAGTAGGTGGGCATGTTTAAAATTTAGAGATCAGATGAATCTACTCTTCCCCCATCTCAAGAATACAGCCATACTGAGGGACCTACATGGATCTTCTGTATGTGTGATCATGTGGATGAAAGAAGCATCACACAAAAAAACCAGCCTGCATTCCTTACTTTAGCGCGTACTTGCTGTGTTTGCTGTAAGGGCAATACATAAAATTGGTCTGGCAGTTGCGCAGTGCTTTTAAAGTAAACTCTTTCTAAATGCAAAGTTTAATTAGATTTTAGTTCTACTTTCAGACTGATCTGCATGTTAATTAAGGGCCTGGAGCAAAGTTGCGTTCAAAAGTCTTATAAATCTCCCTTTAGGGCTGGGGTGATGATCTGCTCATCATGCAGGTGTTTTGGTCTGCACATTTCATGCAGAAACAATTTTCCATCATGCAATTTCTGCTTCCATTTCCTCCCCCTACTCCTCCTCTCCCTCCTTTCACTGCATACAAACTTTCAGTTAAGAGGTGGATGGGCAGGTCAGCCAATACATTCACATGGTAGATGTTTTACTGGAGTGCAGTTGATCACAATATCCTTTGATTAATTCCCTCCTACCTGTTCCTGTAAACAGGGAGCACAGAAATTTATTTCAGATTTTGAAATGCAGTATTTATTGGGGGTTTTATTTCCCTCCAGCTTGCTAGTAGCTTTAAGATAATGACTCTCTGCCAAAGTCATATTACCTTTGTCCTTAAGCAAAAGCATAAAAATTGAGATTGAGCTAATATCAAATTTCTTTTGACCTTTTGGGCTCTGTGGTATTACTTAAGTGCGGTACTGTGTCACACACATACAGTTCTATAGTGGTACAGTGATTTGGCATCCAATGCGAGTCCAATGGCAAAACTTCTGCTGGAGGTTAGAAAAAGAGAGGGCACTAGCAAGCATAGCAAAGCCGTGATTATAAAGATATAAATCTGACTTTCTGGTTTGAGAGATTTGTGCCTCTCCTGAGTATTGATTCTGACTACTCCACTTGGCTCTTTCTAACTGCTTCTGGTTCCTCTCCAAAGATACTGGGGGAGATTTGTGCATGACTGCAGGTAAAACTGGAAAAAATTTTTTCCAACCTAGCTTTCCCTAGATGAACAGAAAGAGTATGTATACTGGATTCTGCCTACATGAATTAGAAAGTAAACCATTCTAGTGCTACATGTGTGCCCATGTGCATGGCCAAAACAGTTTGGGCGAAGTTCAATACTGATGAGGGCTTTAACATTTACTTTCCTTTTGTGAATCCTTGCTGCTTTTGATAGCTGATGCCCACGTGTACGATGGGATGGGTGACTTGTGACAATTCTGTCCATACTGCTTTCAGGGACAGATCTCAATTAGCAGACACACTTTGAGTACTACTCACTGCCGGATGAGGCAGCTGGGTGACACGAGAGCACAGGGAGAATGATAGTCAATGCAATTGTTCTGTGGACCATCAACTGGATGGGTTCACTTTGAATCTCAAGGCTATACCGCCATGTACATTAAATGCAACTGACTTGGGCCCCACTGCTGGTGTCTCCTCACTGTTTCCAGTCATACTTAAACAGATAAGATTCTCTCAAAGACTACATGCTGCATGTAATTTGCTATTCACTGTCTATGACTTCTCTGCTTCTCCTTCTGCACTTGTCTTGCTCGGCCAGATCTAAGTACGGTCATCACCTGAATTCTGAAACCACCTGAAATGGGTTTTACCTCTAAGCAACCAAGCAATTTTCATTGCCATTCACATTTATGCAGATATAACTATGCTTGCCTTAATGCTTGCAAAATGTGCTATGCAAATGGGATGCAAACAGACCTATAAATAATTATTTGAAAATTTCCCGTGTTACTTACCCCATCCTAACAGCTGGGAGCTAATTTGTGTCAGCTGTAACACTTTAATAGGTTGGATAAAAGGCTATATGCCTTTGCTAAGTGTAAACACCAATGGTGAACAAGAATTATGTGTAATATCATTAACAGAGTTGTAACTAGAAGTGATAAGATTAATTTAAGGAAGATAAAATTTTCATCTGAGTAGGATCTGTAAATTGTAAGGACCTCCCAGATGAGGTATTTGGTACACGTCTATTACACTGGACACTATATAGTTTCTTGGCTATATAGTCATGAGTAAGCCTGAAATGGCATAGACATTGACTACATGGCACCAGATTGCATGAGGATAAACAGGAAATTGGATTGTCCCTGGGAAGAGAAAGATTTTGTCATCCTCATGGAACCTCCTGGAGATATTCAATGCAATTTTGAATCAGCTTCCCAAAATTTTGGATTTGTCTCTGAACTTAAAAAGCAACAATAATAAATTGACATTGATTTTGAGCCAATTCCTGCAGTTGCCCAAAGAGCAGAAGCAGGACTGCAATATACCGAGCAAACACGATGGGTTTTCATTTACGAAGCGGGAAGGATTTCTATAGCTGCACCTGTGAAAGGGACATGTAGACACACCTTTCTGTGGATGAGGTCACCGAACACTTTCACTCTTTGCTTGGCAAGATGAGAGTGTAAGGAACACCAATCCAACCACATTAAAAATAAACCATGGGATCTGTTAACTTTCTGTGCCCACCTGCGTGTGAATTCATTCATTACCACCAGACTTAAAAGGAGTGGGTGCAGGAGGTAACTGGAAGGGGAGAAGAGCCCAACATTGAAATTAAAGTTTTTCTTTCGAAGGAACTTGTTAAGAAAATAAAAAGACTTCAAAACAAAAATTGAAACTAAGTTCAGTGTAACAACATAATGATAATAAAACTGGAAAGTATTTCCTTAGCACATTTGCTCAAACACTTATTAAAGGCATAAACTAAATCCAAGAAAAACAAATCCCAGGTGTGGAAATGTGGTTAACCCATGACTCAGTTTAAATTTAAAATGTAAAATAAACCAGTAAACTTTCACCAATTTGCTTTAATTCTAGACAGGCATAAAAAAAGGTGGGGGGAGATCCTTACAGTTCTCCTTTAAGAGATTCCAGCGCATGGATGGAGAGCTGAGAACAGTCTTGTAGCAAGCTTTATAAAGCAAACACAAATAAAATACAAAGACCTAAACGCTCATGGCTTTTTGTGCCTGCAAACAGGCATGAGTTACACTATGCTCAGAATGGTGCCATATGCAGAGATCTGTAAGGAGATTAAGGTAATGTTTCCTTCCCCTATATGGACTTGTCATATCATCAGAGAGGACAGAAAAGTGTTGACAGCAAACTGCTATTTCCTCTGCTGCCTAAAAGACTGTGTGTGGGTAGCAAATAGCAACAGTTGTAAGGACAGAAGAAAAGATAAATATATGCTACCAATTCCTGAGGAGGATGGGTACCACTGTATCATACCTTGGAGAAATAAAGAAGGTACAAAAAAGTGCATCTGAAGCTTTCCTGAAGTAAAGTCTCCACTGTGCCATTTTTTCGGGGGAGGAAGGGGTACAAAAGTGTAATATATTTTATTTATGCATACTGAATTGGAATGCATCAGCTCTAGGCCCAAATAAAAATTTCTTCCAGACTTATATATTTGCAAATCAATAGAGAACTCTGAGACCTAATCAACAAAAGACCAGCAGTCAGTTCTCACATTGCCAAATGAGACATCCTGCAGAAGGCTGGAGCTTTCATTCAGAGGGTGTAAATTCAGTCAGGCTCAAGCCTGGTATGCCATTCTGTCATGGGTTTATATTTGGCTACAGGCTGCTGTTCTAAAAACCTAGGTCTGTGATGGATTCGGAAGGTCATCTAGTTTTCCCAGCTCTTCATCATTTTCTGAATCACCAAGTTAAGTCTGTTCCTTCTGATCTTATCTACCAGGAAAGTTATAGTACACATATATTTAAAGCATTGGTGGTGGCTCTGACAATTCTGAGGGATATGGTGGGAAAAAGCAGAAGGCTATTTAAAAAAATAAAGACAGAAAATTATTGAAAGATGAAGATTTCAGTCAAAAATGTAGATGGCATCTTAAAACCTATGCAAAAGTGTGTCATTCACAGAGATGATATGGTATGAATTAAGCTAATTTTTAAGGCTGACAGAGCTGTCGTTCGGTTCCAAGTTTTCTGTGCTCGAAGTTTTAAAGTGATTTTCAGATAACATTTTAATAGTGCTTGGAAATTGTGAGCAACTTATTTGTCATGGTCTACCTTTATTTCACAGGTTGACTTTCTTTCAAGACCAAGGGGAAAAAACCCTCTGCAAACCTATCTGTACAGAATTTCCATGGAGGTTGAGAGCAGTGATTGATAGAGTTCAGAAGAGTGTTTGTGGAGAAAAGGTGCATTTGGGCATACTGATTTTCATAATCAGTCATGCATCTAATCACATGCTAAAGGAGCTACTGTTTTTCTGTGAAACTCATCTTTTAACTAAGTGTACACACTGCATTTCATTCGGCCAGATTTTTCTGTTTTATGTACTTTGTGGGAGGCAGATTTTACTGATAAAACAACTGATTATACATAAATATGTATTTTCAGGATAGGCTGGTAGAGAGCCTGACCTGCTATATGTAAACTGACGAAACCCTTGTTGGCTGCTGCTCTTCTTAATTCTCTCCCTCTAGGGCTACATCCCATGGAATCTTACTGAGCATGTTCCTGAAGAGGCCAGTCTGCTGTCTTGAAGTCCAGGGCAGTGAGCTTGCTGCACACTCTTCTCACTGTCCTGAGGATCTTGAATTCAACCATCTCATGATCGCTGTAATCAAGGCTGCCCTGGAGCATCACATTTCCAACCAGCCTTTCCTTACTGGTGAGGACGAGGTCAAGCATGACACCTCTCCTTGTCAGCTCCTCTATTACTTGCAGAAGGAAGTTGTCATCCACACAATCGAGAAACCTCCTGGATTGCTTGTGCCGGACCGTACCATCCCTCCAACAGATATCAGGGTGGTTGAAGTCCCCCATGAGAACAAGGGTCTGCAAGCATGAGGCTGTTCCTATCTGCCTATAGAGTGCTTCATCCACCGAGTCCTCTTGATCAGGCAGTCTGTAACAGATCTCCACAGTAATGTCCCCCATAGTTGTTCTTCCTTTAACCCTGATTCACAAACTCTCTGCCGACTGCTCAGCTGTCCCCAGACAGAGTTCCGTACTCTCCAGCCTATCCTTAACATAAATAGCAACTCTCCGTCCCCGTCTGCTAGTCCTGTCTTTTCTAAAGAGCCTGTAGCCTTCCATTCCAACACTCCAGTCATAGGACCCATCCCACCATGCTTCTGTGATGCCAACTACATCATATCCCCGTAGAGGTGCACACATCTCTAATTCCTCTTGTTTGTTCCCCCTACTACAGGCATTTGTACAGAGGCATCTGAGCCAAGCTCCAATTGAAGCCGGCTTATTGGGTGGAGCAGCTGGAATATCTCTACTTTGCTCTGAATTTTTGCTATAGGTGTTGGCCAGTGATTGGGTGTGTTGGGATGGAATGATGCCCCCCACCCCCAACACATCTAGTTTAAAGCATCCTTGACCAGCCTGGCAAGCCTCCTACCAAATCCACTCTTCTCTTTCTCTGTCAGACCAGCTCCATCAGCACCCAGTAGACCTCGCCTACTAAACTGTGTCCCATGTTCAAGGTACCCAACCCCCTGACTACAGAACCACCCTTCTAACTATTTATTAACCTGGCCAATCCTCCTAGCCTTTTTAAGGTCCTGCCCTGTATCCTGGAGAATTGACGAAAAGACAATCTGTGCTACAGAGCCCCTAACCACCTCTCCCAAGGCTTTATGTTCTTTATGTTCTCCGGGCTACTGCTACCTATATCAGTAGCACCCACATGGATCACTAGAAGTGGGTAATAGTCAGTGGGACCAACTAGAGCAGGCAGCTTCTCTGCAACACCCCTGATCCGAGCCTGTGGTAGGCAACACACCTCCCTTGACCCTGGGTCAGGCCGACAGATGGGTGCCTCTGTTGCATTCAAAGTAGAGTCCCCTACTACTGCAACCTGCTGCTTTTTCCTGGCAGCACCAGTAGTGATCTTCTTTACCATCATCTGGTTGTTCCTGGTGGGAGTGTGGTTCCTCATCAGCCTCCTGCAGGACAGCAAAGTGGTTCTGGGTGGGGACAACAGATTTAGGAGGAAGCCCCTTGCTTTTAATTGTCCTCTTCCTCCTTTTTTGTTGTTTTTTTCTGTTACTGTTTCCCAGCTTCCTGGGTTAGCGGCCTCCTTCTTACCTCCATGAGCTACAGTGGACGCTTGAGGCCCCTGCACAGTCTGGTCCTGGAGCAAGCAGGGCTGTTTCCCTTCAGCTTCCCTGACACCTTTCAGCCTATTGACAGAGCTCTGCAGCTCAGCCCCCGCGGCAGGAGAGCACCGAGCGCAGCCCTGCCCACTGTGCTCCTTCCTCCCAGGAGAGCAGTGCAGGCGCCCTCTACACCCCGAGCTCTGCACTGCAGCCTCCCTTCCCACCGGCTCAGTCTGGGCGCCTGCACTGGCCACCGCCGGGGCAGCCAGGGCAGAGCTCCCGGACCGAGCTCTGGTCACAGGGCGAGTGCTCACCATCCCGCTCACCTGCCCACACGAACTGCCTCGAACCCGCCCTGTTTACCCACCCTGGTCGCTCTCGCTCCTGGGGCAAGTTTTTACCCAGTCAGGGCGGTGCTGCTCCTCCTGTCACTGCCCCTTCTGAGTCAACTGCTCGCGTTCGCAGAGCTGCCGGCTCCTGGGCAGGCCCTGTCGAGGACTTGAGGCCCTCGGTGCCTGTTGCTGCTCCGAGTTGAAGTTCCTGGACGCCGAGCCTCCCCCCGATCAGGCGCTGCCGGCTTCCCCTCTCGAGACAGTCACCTCAGCAATGATAAAGAGAGAAGAGAAAATAGTGTCCTTTTGTTTGGTTGGTTGATTGGTGTTTTGTTGTGGTTTTTTTTTTTGTTAATAAAATAGGGGTGAGAGCATTGACCCAGAAAATGACGTCTAGGATCAGGAAATTCCTCAGAAGGTTCAGTCTGCTTCCTTTTATTGCGCTGCATAGGAGGAGATTTAATACTTATAGACAGGGAAAAGGCGAGTTTGAAGAAGGAAGTCTTAGTATGTTGTTCAATATTTTGGGGCTTTTATCTAAGAAGTAGGAGGCCTGTGCTCTTGCCTCTGCTCCCAGCAATGTTCTGTCATTGTGCATACAACAGTCATCGGTTAAAAAACTGAAATAATCATAGTAAGATAGACCAAGCCCCTGTGCATTTTGTGGATGCCAGGAATATTTTTTTCTCCTTCAGGCACTTTGTAAAATAATTACATGGGACTTAATAAGGCGAGAATGATCAGACACCTTCTCTGAAGAGAAGACTAAAAGTCTGGATTCAAAATGGATGAAGGAACTCTCTTGCACCCTTATCTCTGTATATGGTATTTTTAGAAAATGTGGTGATTTAGGTACATTCCTGTCATGGTTTAACCTCAGTCAGCCACGCAGCCTCTCTCTCTCTCCCCCCCTTTCCTCCCCGCCACTCCTGGAAGGATGAGGAGGAAAATCGAAAGAATGTAACTCCCACAGGTTGAGATAAGAGCACTCCAGTAACTAAGGTGTAACACAAACCACTGCTGCTACCACCAGTAATAATAATGATAAGGGAAATAACAAGGGAAGAGAATACAACCACTCACCACCCACTGACAGATATCCAGCCTGATCGAGCAGTGATCTAGCCCTTCAGGGTAACTGCCCCCAGTTTATATAGTGGGCATGATGTGCTGTGGTATGGAATACCTCTTTGGTCAGTTTGGGTCAGGTGTCCTGTCTCTGCTTCCTTCCGGCTTCCCCTCCTCCCTGGCAGAGCATGAGACTCAGAAAGTCCTTGGTCAGAGTAAACATTACTGAGCAGCAACTAAAAACATCCGTGTTATCAGTGCTATTCCCAGGCCGGAAGTCAAAAACACAGCACTGCAGCAGCTACTAAGAAGGAGAAAAAATGTCTGCTACTGCTGAACCCAGGACAATTCTGTTTATCATTTTCTACTTTCTTGTTAAACTATAGGGTCTTTTTTTCAAACTGTCCACATCCTTCCCATTCAATGCAGGATGACAGTGAGCATGAGTGCCTAGAGGTATTAGTTTTTAATCACCTTATTTTATATCTTCTATTCAAATCTAGGGAATAGGAACCTACAAGGTAAGCATTATGGCACCAAGCTGCAAAAATTTCTCGCAGCTAGCTCTGAATTTTTGAGGTCACAAACTGCGGGGATTTCATGTTGTGCATTTTGTGCTGTATTGTGTTTTAAAATGCACATAATCCCATTAGCATCTGTCTTTCCCTAAAAGCTTTACTAATGTTTTCACTCACTTTTTTATCTGCTTGTTATATTGTTTCCTTCTGTTTCTTTCCCTTTATGTTAAATTGAATTCAGAAACTACTTTGGTATATGCATAAGGAAAGCTGAAATCAACACCTGGAGGCAGTGAGTAGGATTGATCTGCCCAAAGGCAGACACCTGCATCTCATGGGTTTCATCTAATTTCAAAGTGGATATATAAAATACATGTCAGATGACTCATCTGATGTAAGAGTCTATTTATTCTCCCCTCATTATAAAAGGAACACAAATGACTAAGTTAGTGCCATTTATAATGCAACTATCTAAACTATACCACTGGTAAAAAGCCCCTAAGAACTAAACAAGACATGGAGAAAGTAAGTAACAAAATTGGAGATCATATAGATGTGAGGAAATATTTGCCATATAAAGTACCTGCAAGGTAAGGGAGGCTTGCAGGATCCATATCCACTCCTATCAGTGTCACCAAAATCTTGCCAATAACTAATTCTTGACTTAGTGATCCCACGTCAATAGCTAATTCTTTAGTTTGTTCTGCCTCCCTACAAAGGTCTTTGCTTTCTTGCAAAGCATTCAGTAATCTACCTTTACATCACTGTAACCAGTTGAAAACTATGCAATTAGAAACCAGCTCTGTTTCAAACTCCTTGTGAAGAATAATCAGGGAGCATAACGTTTATTTCCCATTGGACAAAGCACGCATAACTGGAGTTTTAAACAGTCAGTTCAGGAGTCCTGCTATTCTGTCTCTGCAGTCACACTAGCCATGAGAACACATATACAAAAAAATAACCTTTTCCCAAATGACATACTTTCCTAATCTGAATGCCTGTGTCCTCTCAAAACTGCCATAAACGGACTAGGCCCATTTTATAAATGATCCTTTGTTTAGTGTAACTAAAGCAAAATTTTTGTTTCCAAGTAATGTATTTCAGAATCAAGATGTTCTTGTTTTCATTTTCAACATGAAAATGTCCCTCTGCTCTACCGTTTGGTGAATAGAACTTTTATAATAATGCAAAGAGGCAGAATAAAGTTTTAAGTAGAAGAGGAACAGAAAAATGATCCTTGTGTCTGATCGTTAACCTCAGCAGCAGAGGTACACTTTCCCTCTCACTGTTTTCTTAATATCTCAGTATCAGACAGTGAAGCAGTAATGAGCAACGGGACAGTGGTAACATCTTTAACCGCTGCAGTTCTTTGTTTGGTGAACACAAGTTAATCTTTACCCTCAAAATAAATAAGTTTTTTATAGCAAGGCTACTAACAAGAATTTGAAAACAGGATGAGAAATTTCACGGAGGCAAGATGCAGTGACATTTTATTACTGCTTTCTCAATGCAGAGGAATGAACTTCAGGGTGAGTATCAGTGAAGTATTTGCTTTCTGGCAATAGCAAGTTTTATGTTACTTCCCACACCCAGTACTTGTTCTCAGCTATGCCATACAGTCTATATAGCTTTTTGAGGTAGCATGAGGTAGTCTATGTTCATAGTTGATACAGGCATGAAATGTTTCTAATCCCTGTTTTTCTAATTCTTCCTGGAATGAAGGAGTCTTTGAACAAATGCTTTCTTCTGCTTAAGTTTGTGCTAAGTGCAATAAATGCATATGCCAAACAGTCAATATGAAGAATTTCTTAAATCTTGTATTGATCAGTCAGAATCATATTAATTATCAATGAATATGATTGCTTGTGCTCTAATGCATTTTAATTGATTTTGGTTTATTTCCATAACTTTGGATAATTATTTTGTAATATCTGTCATCTTTAATTCATAAAAACAATTAGTATAGCCTTTTTTTAAACGTACGTAATAGTAATTGGTACTTTAGCTAACTGAACTGTATATATGCTTCAAAGAAAGTGGCATGATATGACTTGTTCTCTGTTGTATTTAGGGAACCATCCAGATATTATAATCTAGAAACGCTGTACGGAGAATGGTAAGGTTATGACTGGGAAGCTACTATTGGTATATACTCATGACCTAACAGCAAACATTTTTTTTCCCTCTATATACATTGTTGGGTAATTATGTAATTTTTAATTGTTCCCTACATTTTATTTTTATATTCTGAAAATAACCAACATTACTACTAATAATTGTGATTTATTACTGTATGCACTCACAACATGCATTTAACATTTGTGTTGATATTTTGGGTTTCAGTCATCCAAAACTGTCCAAGAAAATGTTTCTGGCCACCTCTGCCTCTGAGAGTATAAAGCCACCATTTGACAATATTCTGTTTTTAATGGAAATATGACTTACACATTTTCCATCCCACTGCCTTTCAGCTCCTAACCTGATCAGTGTTGCTATTCCTGCCTCCAGGTTATTTTGCCACAGATGACTGTGGACTACGCAGTAAATGCAGTAATTCAAAAGTAACCTTTTCCTGACCTCCAAAATAGAAAAAGATCTTTCTTTGACCTGGATCATTTCATTGATTCCATTTGCTGCTTGACCCCTCAAACAGTTGAAGTAGTCAAATAGAATAGTAAGGAGCTACTGAATGGAGGCCATCAGAGGCAGGAAGGAGGCATGAAATCCATAAACTTGTCTCATTTATTTGAGTGCCAGTATCATGAAACTATGATATCAATCTAGCTCCTGAGGTAAGTGGAAATGTTCCTGCATCTAACAAAGAATATTAACCTTTATAACTCTGATTTTCATTGTCATGTTTCTTAAACTCATCACGTCATCCCTAAAAGTAGATACAGCGAAAACAAAGAACCAAGTAATTAGAAAAGCCCAGGTTTAATTTTTTGTTCTGTCACAAAAGTCCCACTCATTTTGAGGCAAGCTGAAATAGGCTTATTAACTTTGAAATAATATCTGGCCATTGTGTGAGGTGCATTTAGGGTGGTACTAAATCAATCTACTGACTAGATGAAGCTGAAAGGAGAATTTCTTCAGTTTTCTTACCTTGCTCGGTAAGCTTCCTGCACCTTTAGCTGCATAAGGGTCTTAGACTTGCATAAGAGAAAAAGCAAAAATGGTGAGCTCGTGCAGGAAGAAAATTATGACCACGCCTTTTGGCAGCAACTTAACATCAATTTTTTTAATTTAACTTGAAACTGCCTTTAATTACTTATCAATAAAATGGGAATAATAACACTTCTCTTTGTTGTTATGAGGATAAGGATATTAAAATCAATTATGTGTCTATATATACCAGTTACAGGGCCAGAGAGTATCTTAAATATATTTTACTGCTGGGAATAATAAAGAAATGAAGTTATGTTTCTCTATAATTTCGTACTTCATGGGGCAGCTTCTAACTATCCAAAGATGAGCTCTCATGTTTAGTTGCTTGAGATTTTAACAGCTATAAATTGCAGTGAAGAATAAGGACAACAAAGAATTAGTCCCTGGGAATTTAAGACACATGCCCAAGTGGCAGTGAGCCAGTTCAGAATCAAGAGTAGACTGATGTTTTGCTATTTAAGTGCATGGCTGTCTCTTTTCAATTAGATTGTTTAAAAATATGTCTATTTGCCCCCCCCCAAATTTGTCATTTAACTTCATCTATGATAACTTGAGGTTCATATTGTGATTTGTGTAGTAGTGGACATGGATAAGTTTGCAGCACTGGTGTCTCAGAGAAGAGAACATGACAGGAAGGACACATGAGCTGAATCATGCTTCCTCTTCTCTCAAAAACCTATTCCTCCCAGGACTGACTTATCTGACTGCCCTTGCCTTGCACTGTTGAGAAGATGACGCTTTATGATGTGCTCACTTACTCGTAGTGAGTCATGTGCCAAGCCTTGGTCATTTGTGCTTTTAAAAACATAGTGCAAAGGGACAGCATATAAATCAGATTCCATGGTGATAATATCTATCCAATTCTAGGTTATTCCACATTATTGTTGTTTTAATTCACACTAAAAATTCACTGATTTTTCTGCAACATAAGCTTTCTGGTTAGAGAGTATCAAGATATACTCTAAATCAAGTATGTAAATGTGAACTACTGAAAGTAAGTTTTTCCTTCTTGTTAGCTTTACAAGTGGATGTTTTCTCTCAATTCTTTTTTTATTCTTTTTTTCATTATTTAGTTACATCAAAAATCCTTTTGGCAAAATGTCTTCTGTAGATACACCAGAGTCCTTGAGAGAAATGCCTGGAAAATTAGTTCCATGTATATTTTAGGAAATCTTGCTAACATCTGCATTTTTCCATTAGAAATAGTTTCAAAGGCTACATAAAAAACCAAAGCCAAATGAGGCAAAGTTTAAGTGAGAAAACATGTGTGCAATATTAAGCCAAGAAAGAGGAACAGTTACTTAGAAAAATCCAGACCTTTCTTTGCAGAGCTATTCAGAAAACGTATTAGGGAGTAAAGGTCAAATCTTCATTTGGTGTAAATGTGTGCAGTTCTGCTGAAATCAATGAAATCTTTGAATATTTGAATTCGGGATATGGCCAACTTTCAGATTTCCGAATGTTACAAGTACTTTAAAATGAACTGATTAATTTCCTATTTAGCCCTACTTGGAATTAAATGCTTGGCTACAGACTGAGAACTATGCATTTTAAGTGTTTGGATAGAATATACCAGAAAACATTTAATAAAACCTTTAAAAGACATTCAGAAACAGAAGAGGTGGTTTATGCTTGTATCCACTGGCTTCTCCAGCCCTCTTTAGCTTGACTTTTAGTGAATGAAGAAAGCCCGAGCACTTTGTTTTCTGTATTTATTTCGAAACTCCTTCCTTCTGCCTGGAACTCTGCAGCTGGAGAACTGAGATTGGGGTGACATCATCAGAGACAGCACTTGGAACTGCTCAGAGAGAAAAAAAGAGTTGCACAAGTTATAAGTGATTTCCTGACACAAGGTTAAGAGAGAAAGTAAATCCATTTGTAATTTGGCCCCAAGACTGACCAAAGACTGGTTTTTAAAGCACAGCCTCATTTTTCACACCTTCATTTTCAAGCGCAAATAAAGGCTCTGTTTAAAAGCCTTTTCTTTCCTTTGATTCATTTATGTAAGCAAAATCAAAATTATTTTATAAAAGCAGGATTCCTTCTCCAATTATTACCCAGGAGGCAGGATATAAACTCAACATGCTAGAATAAAATTAATCTACCACTGTATCTCTCACAGTGATAGCAAAAGGAGATCTGTATCGCAATCAAGACCATTGTCTCTGAGTAGCAGCTGACCTTCTAGCTTTTTTATTGCTATTATTCACACTTTATTGACTCATCAGACTCATCCTGAGACAATAAAGTGCTTCAATATACAAAACATTTTCAAATTTGTCCTAAAGCTACCTATGATTCTTTTTCAGATTTTTTTTTTCTGAGAAAATAGCAAGTTTAATAGTAAGAAAATAAACAAACGACAAAACCAAAAAGTTTCACAGTTTATAATACTGTTCAAAAACTATCCCCCACTCTTACCTTGAATTTTAAATCTATCTTCTAGCTCCTCATCCTTCTGTTGCTAGTTCTCTCTGTTTTTCTTGGCTCACTCTAGTCTTTCCACAGCATTTCCTTCCCCTGGAAGATCTCAGGGCTGGGGATTTTGCACTATTCCATCTGCCAAATAAATCAGCAGCTAATCTAATGCCTACCTTGAAGGGTCATCCACAAACTCAACTTTTAACTTAATCTTTGAAAAATGGAATTGCCAAGCCCTGGGAAATTTGCATTTCCGATTTTATTTTAATTCAAACTCAACCAAGAACTAAAAAAAAAAAAAAAGAAAAATAAAAATAAAAAAAAAAAAAAAAAGAATTTGCAACAGTGTAAATTGCAATTTAGTAACTTTGTCTCCCTGGCAGCCCACCAACTGGGCTGTGAATCCCTTGTGCCGCTAAAGGATTTCCTGGTGAGCAGCGCAGGAGCCTTAATGTCTGGGGAATTGGAGAGCAGGAGAATCTGGAAGCCAGGTCAAAGGGACTACTTTGGCCATGTGCCTGGCAGGCTTCCCAGGATATGAGAATTTCTGGCAGGATTTCCTTGGTTGTATAGCCTGGCAGAAAGCTGAGCAAATTTCCATCTGAAATCCAACTGGTGGTAATCAGAATAGATTGGCTTCAATCAAGCATCTTGCATATTTTCTGGGAGAAATAATTTAGAGCATCCCCGCCTTCTCCCTGGGATGTTGGCTCTGCCGTGAAGGATTTTGGCAGCTCTGTGGGAAGGTGTGTCCAGAAATGCAGGTCTCAGAGGCTATCGGAGCTCTTGTCACATTTGGTGTCAGAGCTCTAGGGCTACTGGCATGAGAACGTCACTTCCTTTCTTCACAACCTCCTTCTTCCCCACTGATTGACTTGGTAGGAGAGAGTCAGCAGGGAATAGACACCTATCAGGGGCTATTTCAGGGTGCTTCATGGCAACTAGTTCAGGAAGAAAGAAGGAAAATTGGAAAAGTTGATCATACTACTAGAGGACTCAGTTCAGTATGACATGATTCAGAGGAGGCAATCAAAAAATTGATGTTGTAATAAGGAGTAAAGCTAGCCTCATACTTTTCCTGACTGTTGCCTGACCCCAGCAAAGGTACTTATATTTTTTTTGCTTTTTTACAGGACATGTCACCGAAAGGAAGTCCTCAAAACCTTGCAGCTGCGGAAGTCAGGTTGACAAGGTAGCCTCCTGCCTGCCTGGGGACATCTGCTGGTGCATTTTTCTTTCCTTGTGTTTTCTTCTACAAGCTGAGTCACAATGTAGGGCTATACCGAATCAGCCAAAGGGGTAATATGGAACTGTGTGTAGGCACAAAGGGTAGAGAAGAGACTGGGAAACAGGAGAAAAATAATCCTCTCCTTTCACTTTCCTACTATGGCTGTTGAGCATTTTAACAAATCAGGCTCCTGCAGTCAACCCCAGGTTTTATTTTTACTACACTCTGAAGGTGGTCCTCAAACACATAAACACCCACAAATAAATGTCCTGAATATCAAGCTGGAATCCTTGATGAAACCAGAAATGGAGAAAATGCAAGTGCCTGCCTTCATCTCCTTGAAAACAAGACTAGCTCAAGAAATAAACTGAAGTTGTGCAACATCTGAAGTCAGATAACACGATATACTGAAATTGTCCAAAACAATCCTTTCCCTCCAACATTTAGACTTCAGTTTCTTAGTGTTTTCCAGGGAAGGAACATTTTCTTAAAATTTGCAATCTAATTTTGCAATCTCTGCAGTAGTTTGAAATTCTCCTTTGCATCTTAAGATGATTTGTGTCTTTTTTATAGCACAAAATTACTGGAGAAGGGTCAGGCTCAAAGAATTCTTGCCAGGACAGAATTTAGCTCAGTGCATTATGATTAAAACATTTATTTCTTTTTTATAGAGTTCATTCCCCTGAAAAAAACCTGTTCTGGTAAGTTTTGTTTCTCTCTGTATCTACAGTAAAACAAAAGTATCAAATATTTTCACAATTAGTTTCTGTTACCTATTTCATTAAAATTCATCTTTATTCAGGCATCTTGAGGATTTTGAAGCCAGAAAGAACCAGAAGTCCTAATCACATCTTTTTAGACAGTATTGCATTGTTCCCAGGGCAAGTCAGTATTACAGTGAGACACTCTGAGGTTTTAATCAGATTACTTAGTAATTTGATGTAAAAGGCATCAAATCTAATTGAAGTTTCATCTACTGTGACAGATTATTCTGCTTCCTTGAAGGTACACACAAGCATACTCCAAAATATTTATCTTTACAAGCTTTTATCTGATCATTTTCAGTGTAGTAATAAAGCAGAGCCTTATACTCTCAGTGAGTTAAAGTCTGCTTACATAGTCAGGAAATGTACTTACAAAGGCTAGAAATCACCAGGCGATGTATTTCAGTACTTTTCTAATATCTCAGCCATTTTGGGAACACATCAGCTGTAACCACAGCAGTTAACAAGAGAAACACCTCTCTTTTCCAGAGATCAGTATTTGTCATGATGTGCATTGAGATGCTGCCGGGGCTGCCAGGGTTTAGCAGCCCATCCTACACACTAGCATAATTCTGTTATTGATTTCTGCCATGCTGCACTATTGAAAGCTAATTTCATGTTGTATTTCAAGGACAGCACAGCAGGCAGGGACACTGTAGCACAGAAAGGACCCAAATTGAGTGTGCACATTTAATTTACTGCAGGCTATGATGCACTGTCTGGAACTGGTCTCTCTAAGGGTCGACATCTTTGTGATGCCATCCCAAAACTAGAAATAACTGAGCAATCAAAGAGTAATGAGGAGGAGGCAGGAGACCCTTAGTGTGTGGTGTTAGGTATCAAGATTCTCACTCTTTCTAGCTCCTCTCAAAAATCTGATCTTCCATTAAGTCAACCAGAATATTCAAGTTTTTTTTTGTTGCAAACCAAAGGGAGCACGTACCTCTGTAGTGGTTTAAGCCCAGCCATAACTCACGCAGCCTCTCTCTCACTATTCCCTTTTTCTCTCTCCCCACCCCCCCCCCACCCACTCCCCCCCGGGATGGGGAGGAGAATTGAAATAATGTAACTCCCATGGGTTGAGATAAGAACAGCCCAGTAACTGAGGTATTACACAAACCACTACTGCTACCACCAATAATAATGGTAAGGAAATAACAAGGGAAGAGAATACAACCGCTCACCAGCTGCCAACCGATACCAAGACCGGCCGAGCAGTGGTCTTGCCCTTCCAGGTGACTGCCACCAGTTTATAAACTGGGCATGACGTGCTGTGGTATGGAATACCTCTTTGGTCAGCTTGGGTCAGGTGTCCTGTCTCTGCTTCCTCCCGGCTTCCCCTCCTCCCTGGCATAGCATGACACTCAGAAAGTCCTTGGCCAGACCAAAACATTACTGAGCAGTAACTGAGAACATCGGTGTTATCAGTGCTGTTCCCAGGCCGAAAGTCAAAAACACAGCACTGCACCAGCTACTACGAAGGAGAAAAATGACTGTTACTGCTGAACCCAGGACACCTTCATGGGGGACATTCTGGCCAGGGCTCTAAAATCTTTATTCTCTCCTGAAATTCTGAGCTTTTGATAATGTAGACAAGCTACATTCCTAACACAGGGATTTAGGACAGGGATGAAGTCATGATGGCCAGGGCAGCCGGCACCATCTCCAAGAAGCTCTGAGCAGCTGAATTCTGATCAATCATTTCAACACTATTGTAATTTGAAAATTGGATTGGAGATGTGACCTGATTTGTATGTTTCTATTTCTCATTTCACATAGTAGCCAAACTTGTGTAAGAAATGCCTCCATAGTAAATATATGCTGGGTAGTTTCTCTGAGGAAAATGGAATGTATTGGTTTGAAGCTGCTACAGTTGGAGCTGATAGGTGTTAAACGACCGAGAGGTCACTCTCCCTGCCTCTTCCCCTTCATTGCTGCTTTATTTATTGTCTATTGCGAGGAAGATACCTTATGGCTTTTATGCAAACCAGAGCTGTCTTTAACCGGATACAAGAACACCTGGTATCAAGAACAAAATTATTCCTTTTGTAAAAATGGGAGGGGTTCAGAAGAGAATTCTGTCTGTTCATGAAAGTGAATGTTGCCAAAAGGTTTTTATTTTAATATTGCTGATTCAGAGACTCTAGACTTGTTTAACAATAAAACATAAATAAATAGCAAGTTAGGATATCCAAGGCATATTGTACACCTACAACAATGAACTTTTGAAAGTTCTGGCTTTGTGTACAAAAATGAAATAATGGTGCAACTCTATGGACATTTATAAAAGACTTCAGTCAGTAAAGTCACATGTGCAGTCTGTGGAGTCTTGTGGAATCTGACATCAGGTGTAATGAGGATCAGAAACTGCAAAATGCTGTTAGAAAACCAGGAATTAAAAGCAGAAAAACCCATGAGAGTTTGTCAGACTATATAGCAGAAGCAGACCAGATTGTGTGACACAGCTGTGTTATCAAAGAGCAAAATCATAGTAATAGTCAACAAACCAAAGAAGACTACAAAGCGAAGCAACATGGTAAAGAGCAGAGGTGTGGAAACCCCCTACATTCTAAGTATTGTCCAGACTTTGAACTAAGTCGAAGAAACAAACAAATAAACTTGAAAAATAAAAGGAACTATATGTAAGAATGCTTGCTGGATATATCATTAGCTGTGATATAAACAGGAACACAACTGAAATCTTGATCACTTGTAAGATGCGTAATGGCATTGCAGTTATAACAATGTCTGGAATTCTATTAAAGGAAGTTCCTGTTTCTCACTATTAACTATAAATGGATTGTAGATGACCAGTTCCATGAAAATCTCTATGTTGGAGAAATAGTGAGGTAAGGTGTATTTACCTCCCATGAGTCCCTAAAAGAGATGCCATGTATAAAACATGAAGAGCCCACGAAAACAAAAATGTAGAAAAATAGAATCTAAAGCAAAAGAAATGAAGACATAGGAAGGAAAAGAAAAATTCCCCAAAGGTGAAAAGTGTCATACAGAAAATTACAAGCTAAAAATATTAGTGTTGTTAAAGAATATGAACAAAACAGCAAAAAATTACTAGTCCAGTATTATGCAGGTAGATAAGTGTAATGAAGCTGAAACTTTCCTTTCCAGGACTGGCACACATTTGTTCGTATACACTGGAGAAAAATATTTCATGCTGTTTTTACCTTATTCTCACCATAAAGAAACATCATTATCACAGAAAATGATGACTCTCAGAAATGATGACATGTACTCTCATAAGATCTGTACTTGTTAGATATGACAATCCTGCTATGATAATGACAGGTAAAGGGTTACAATTAGATAACATCAGTGTTATCAGCGCTGTTCCCAGGCTTAAAGTCAAAAACACAGCACTGCACCAGCTACAAAGAAGGAGAAAAATGACTGCTACTGCTGAACCCAGGACAGTATCCACCCCTTATTCCATAGCATTCACAGTCATGCTCAGATCCCACATTTTCAAAATACCATCATTCTTATCTCATATATATATACATATATCCACAGAGAGAGAGAGATTTCATTCCTTAGTGCATAGTCCAATCCCTACAAAGCTGCTGAGTTCATCCGGTCCATGGTGTCGGGCTCCATCTCTTGTAACAGTCTTTCAGAGCAGGAGAGGCTGTGTGCAGTGTTGGATCATTCCCTGCTGATGATACTGCAGAACTCGTTTGGTTTCATCAAAGTTCATTCTTTGTTGGGATGATGGTCAGAGGGAATTCAGAGCCAGTCTCTGGTGACCTGAAGACATCTAGTTGATGGGCTAGAAAAATATTACATAGCAGTCAACAACATACAATTGAGTTCATTGGCTGTTTTCTCCTAAAATCAAATCCCCGCGAGGTATACATTTGACTTCCCCATCTTCCCGCATTGCCCACCAAGTACATCCGGGTCATTGAGCAAAAGCAATCCCACGAGTGGGTTTGCCTTTGCCTGAAGCAGGAATAACGCAGACTGTCTTCCCTAGCAAATACTTTATGTGCACCACAGGAACTTTATCCCCTTATACAGTATGTAAAAGTTCTGACTGAGCTGGACCAGCCCTGTTGGCAGATCCTCTGGTGTTGACCAACCAGGTGGCTTTTGCAAATGTGCATCCCAATGTTTGAAAGTCCTACCATCCATTTCTGTCAGTATAGTTTTTAATAGCCCATTGTACTGTTCGATTTTCCCAGAGGCTGGTGCATGGTAGGGGATGTGATATACCCATTCAATGCCATGCTCTTTGGCCCAAGTATCTATCAGGCTGTTCCGGAAATGAGTCCCATTGTCTGACTCAATTCTCTCTGGTGTGCCGTGTCGCCACTAAATCTGTTTCTCAAGACCTGGGATACTGATGCAGGCAGTGGCGTGAGGCACAGCGTATGTTTCCAGCCACCCAGTGGTTGCCTCCACCATGGTAAGCACATGGTGTTTGCCTTGGCGGGTTGGTGGGAGTGTGATGTAATCAATCTGCTGAGCCTCCCCATATTTGTATTTCAGCTATCGTCCTCCGTACCAAAGAGGGTTTAACCGTTTAGCCTGCTTAATTGCAGTGCATGTTTCACAGTCATGAATAATCTGGGCAATAGTGTCCATTGTTAAGTCCACCCCTCGATCACGAGCCCATCTGTATGTTGCATCTCTGCCCTGATGGCCTGAAGTGTCGTGGGCCCACCTGGCCAAAAATAATTTACCCTTATGTTACCAATCTAAGTCCATCTGAGCCACTTCAATTTTAGCAGCTTGATCCACTTGTTGGTTGTTCTAGTGTTCCTCAGTAGCCCGACTCTTGGGTACATGAGCATCTACGTGGCGTACTTTGACCACCAGGTTTTGCACTCGGGCAGCGATGTCTTGCCCCAGTGCAGCAGCCCAGATGGGTTTACCTCTGCGTTGCCAGTTTCTCTGCTTCCATTGCTGCAATCACCCCCACAGGGCATTCGCCACCATCCATGAGTCAGTATAGAGATAAAGTACTGGCCACTTTTCTCGTTCCGCAATGTCCAAGGCCAGCTGGATGGCTTTCACTTCTGCAAACTGACTCGATTCACCCTTCCCTTCAGCAGTTTCTGCAACTTGTCGTTGAGGACTCCATACTGCTGCCTTCCATCTACGGTGCTTTCCCACAATATGGCAGGACCCATCAGTAAACAAGGCATACCTGCTTTTCACTTTCTGACAGTTTATTATATGGTGGGGCCTCTTCAGCACGCATCACCTCCTCCTCCTCAGGTGACCTTCCAAAATCATTGCCCTGTGGCCAGTCAGTGATGACATCTAGATAACAGGGATTTCCTATTCGAGCTCATTGTGTGATTAGCACTGCCCACTTACACCATGTAGCATCAGTTGCATGATGTGTAGAGGAGACCCTGCCTTTGAACATCCAGCCCAGCACGGGCAACCAGGGTGCCTGGAGGAGCAGTGCTTCAGTGCCAATCGCTTCTGAAGCAGCTCGAACCCCTTCATAGGCTGCCAATATCTCTTTTTCCATTGGGGTATAGCTGGCCTCAGATCCTTTGCATCCCCGACTCCAAAAGCCGAGGGGTCGACCTCAAGTCTCCCCTGGGGCTTTCTGCCAGAGGTTCCAAGTAGGACCATTCTTCCTGGCTGCAGTGTAAAGTGTATTTTCCTCATTTGGCCTGGTCCGAACTGATCCAAGGGCCACTGCATCAACTATCTCACGTTTAATTTGCTCAAAGGCTTGTTGTTGCTCAGGGCCCCATTTAAAATCATTTTTCTTCCGGGTCACATAATAGAGAGGGCTTACAATCAAACTGTAATTCAGGATGTACATCCTCCAGAAAGCTTGCATTTCTTTCTTATTAGTTGATGGCGACATTGCTGTTATCTTGTTGATCACATCTGTGGGGATCTGGCAGCGTCCATCTTGCCATTTTATTCCCAAAAATTGAATCTCCAGTGCAGGTCCCTTGACCTTACTCTGTTTTATGGCAAAACCAGCTTTCAGCAGGATTTGGATTATTTTCCTCCCTTTCTCAAAGACTTCTTCTGCTGTATCACCCCACACAGTAATGTCATCAATGTATTGCAGGTGTTCTGGAGCTTGCCCCTGTTCCAGTGCAGTCTGGATCAGTTCATGGCAGATGGTAGGGCTGTGTTTCCACCCCTGGGGCAGTCGGTTCCAAGTGTACTGGATGCCCCTCCAAGTAAAAGCGAACTGTGGCCTGCACTCTGCTGCCAGAGGAATTGAGAAAAAAGCATTGACAATGTCAATCGTGGCATACTACTTGGCTGCCTTTGACTCCAGCTCATACTGAAGTTCTAGCATGTCCGGTACGGCAGCACTCAAGGATGGGGTAACTTCGTTCAGGCCACGATAGTCTACTGTTAGTCTCCACTCTCCATTAGACTTTCGCACTGGCCATATGGGGCTATTAAAGGGTGAGTGGGTCCTACTGATCACTCCTTGACTCTCCAACCTACGGATCAGCTTATGGATGGGAATCAGGGAGTCTCGGTTGGTGCAATATTACTGCCAGTGCACTGTTGTGGTCATGACTGGCGCTTGTTCTTCGACCTTCAGCAACCCCACAACAGAAGGATTCTCTGAGAGACCGGGCAAGGTGGACAGCTGCTCCACTTCCTCTGTCTCCAGAGCAGCAATACCGAAAGCCCATTGGTACCCTTTTGGGTCTTTGAAGTACCCTCTCCTGAGGAAGTCTATGCCAAGGATACATGGAGCCTCTGGACCAGTCACAATTGGATGCTTTTGCCACTTCCTCCCAGTCAGGCTGATTTCAGCCTCCAGTATAGTCAACTCTTGGGATCCTCCTGTCACTCCAGAAATAGAAATGGGTTCCACCCCTCGACAGCTTGATGGCATCAGAGTACACTGTGCACCGGTATCTACTAGAGCCTTATACTTCTGTGGGACTGATGTGCCAGGCCATATGATCCAGACAGTCCAGTGAATCTGATTGTCCCCTACCTCCACCTGGCTGGAGGCAGGGCCCCTATAATAGTCATCACAACATTGGTCACTTGCATCTTATTGACAGGGATTAGTCTTTATCACAGGAGCTGGAGTAAAATCAACTCTTCCACTCCATCTGAGAACCTGCGCACCAGAGACTGAAGCCGGAGCTTTCATGGAATGATCATCTTTGATCTTTGTTCTCCTCTTCAGTTCACGCACCCGGTCCTCCAAAACTGAGGTAGGTTTTCCATCCCACTTCCTCATGTCTTCTTCATGATCCCACAGGTAAAACCATAAGGTGGCCCATGGCATATGCCTTCTATATATTCTCACTTGAGCAGTAGGATGTCTTTTGTTAATAGCTGAGATGTGTGTTGGTACACGTGGGGAACTGGATAGATCCTATAGATCATCTCTCAATTGTTTGAACTTCTGGGACAGTTTTTCCACAGCTGAAATGATGGAAGGGGTGAGATTGTCTTCGAACTCTTGTAGTTGACAAGTTATTTCACCCACTGTTGGTGGTGCTATATCATTCCAGGTTATTGCTGCCAATGAGTGGGCACATGATGAAGGTACATTCAGTGTAAATTTCTACCACATGGGTCGCGTACATTCGACTTCATCTGGATCTATGGGTGCATCCCCCACGTTTGACTTGATGTGATAGATCACCTCTACAATGGCTGATTCCCTCAGAGACTGGATGTTTTTCTCTAGAATAGTCCACTTAGCCAAGTGACTCATAACATCGTCCTTGTATGGAAACCTGTCTTTCACAGCTGCCAAGAGCCGCTTCCAAAGGTTGAGGGACTGTTTTTCTTTTGCAATTGCTCTGTCAATTCCCCCTTCCCGCGCAAGTGTTCCCAGCTGTTTGGCTTCCCTACCTTCTAGTTCGTGACCACCGGCCCCATTGTCCCAGCATCGGAGCAGCCAGGTGATGATGTGCTCCCCTGGTTGACGGGTAAAAGGTTTTCTCATATTCTGCAGCTCGGTTGAGGTCCAGGGTTGAGAAGTCACCTCTTCTTCCTCTTGTTCCTCTGATACACGTAATAATAACTCCTGGTGAGATGCTGTCCTGGGGGGTGAGTACATTGTTTCTTCATCTTGCTTCTTCATCTTTCTTGCCTCTTTTTTTTGCTTTTCCCCTTGCATACAGGGGCAACCGATACTGGCACGAATTGGTCCTCTGGTTTAGCTGCAGTGATTATCACTGTGATTGGAGTGGCTGCAGTATCTGTTGCTGGGTTTTGGATAGCTGCTGTAATTATCACTGGGGTTGGTGTAGCTGCTGTGCCTGAAGCTGGAGTATTGCGCCGTCTGTTGCAGTCAGAGTTTGAGTAGCTGCTGTACTTGTTGTTGGGGTTGGTGTAGCTGCTGTATTTGGAGTTGGAGTAGCTGCAGGATTTGGAGTTAGAGTAGCTGCACTGTTGGTTGCTTTGCCATCAGATCCAGAGACACTTTTTTCCCTTTGAAGGTGATGGATAGTGTTGAACAGGGCTCTGTAAGCATAGGCCAAGCCCCAGCACTTTGCCATGATTTGGCCCTCTCTGGTATGACCAGGATGACAGAACACCTCATTTAAATGTTTTACTAATTTTTCTGGATTTTTCACTTGTTCAGTGGTGAAGTTCCAAAGCATTGGAGGTGCCCACTGGCCTAGATACTTGCCCATACCATCCCACACACCCTGCTACTCTTGACTGTCCAGCCTCTGGGAAAATCTCTTGGTCTTCCTATATCGTCGTCTAACCCTAGACAAGGCCCAAACCCATCTCTGCTTAACTTTTGAGATCAGACAAAATGGTCGTGGATAAAACACACTCTATGTGTGCCAACATGGTGATCCCCATCACAATCAGCAGGCAGGTCTCAAGGGTACCCAAAGGCCATTCAAAACCTTCAGAACTCTCAAATGACGCTGCAAATTGTCTGGTGGAGTGCTTGGAGAATAATGGAATGTCTCCTTCACAGGTTGACCACCCAAGGAGGGAAAAAGGATGTGTAATTTCTAAACACTTCCATTATATACCTCCCAAAGTATAGAGGTGGTGACCACATTGGGAACACAAGCCAGATCAGTTTTATGATCAATGAGTCTATTGCATTACAAGTCATTACCATAAAGTACAATGAAACAAGAACCTTAGCCCAATGCCCTCAGCCAATAAACACTAAAACAGTAAATACCGTCTGTAAGTAAGGTACGACATGCTGAATCTCCTATATCAAGAGCAACAACTTTGAGAGCCAATAAATCAGCATTGTGATGAGTGACTATTAATCCAAACCAATAAATGCTTATCACAAATATGATTAGACACACTCTGGGCAGATCTGCCATTATCTCAACCCTTCGTGCCCCACGTTGTGTGCCAAAAAGAACTGCCATGGTTAAAGCCCATCTAGTAACCCAGAACCATGCAGCCACTCGCACACTCCCTTCTCCTTCCTCCCCGCCACTCCCAGAGGCGTGGGGAGGAGAATCTAAAGAATGCAGCTCCCAAAGGCTGAGATGAGAACAGTCCAGTAACCAAGGTATAGCACAAACCACTACTGCTACCACCAGTAATAATAATGGTAAGGGAAATAACAAGGAAAGAGAGTATAACCACTCACCACCTGCCAACAGATACCCAGCCCAACCCAAGCAGTGATCTAGCCCTTCCGGGTAACTGCCCCCGGTTTATATAATGGGCATGATGTGCTGTGGTATGGAATACCTCTTTGGTTAGTTTGGGTGAGGCATCCTGTCTCTGCTTCATCCCGGCTTCCCCTCCTTCCTGGCAGAACATGAGACTGAAAACTCCTTGACCGGAGTGAACATTACTTAGCAGCAACTAAAAACATTGGTGTTATCAGCATTGTTCCCAGGCTGGAAGTCAAAAACACAGCACTGCAGCAACTACTAAGAAGGAGAAAAATGACTGCTACTGCTGAACCCAGGACTTGTGGCTTAGTGAGGGCCAGCCTGTAGAAAAAATAATAGACAATCTGTGTATCCTCCTGAAGCAGAGTGGAAGATATGTCTGTAGAGAAGACACAGGGCGAGACAATATCATGGGAAAGCACTGACTAGTGTTCTAGAGTAGCCAGTCTGCAACCATCTCTCATCAATGATCTACAAAACAGGAAAAACAGACTAGGAACTGATAGAGAGCTGACATGCAATATAATGGTGTATTTTCTTTCCCTCTAGAAAGGGAAGATGTAACGTTAGCCACAGATGCAATAAGAGAATAGATTTTATTGATCTAAACTGGTGCTGCTAACAGCCAAACTAAGTGATGTGTACAAATCTCTCTTCTTCCCTCACGAGTGGCCTCATCTTTTATCTGTTTATTTTCACTTTAACGCTGTGACACCTTGGTTTTAAAGTTTGGCTCGGGGTTTTCCCAAGTGGCCTCAAAGTATCCTACTCTAATCTAAATGCAGCTAGGGCTAGGACTGAGTACCGTCCTTAAAGTTACATGGTCAGCATAAACCTTGGCAGAGTTTTAAAGTGAGCAATTTTTGAGAACCACTTGGGATTTAAGAACAGCAGGGGGCATTTGGATGTCTACAGCTTTTCAGAGAAAAGGTAAGAGATTGTGGTTGTATGGCAACAGCCCTGCTGAGGCAGTTGCCATTAGGGCAGGATAATTTGCCTGAGCTTGTCTGATTTACTAGCATAGACATTTGCCTATGCACTGCTCAGAGACCCGGGTTTGTGCATGTGTACCTGAAGCTGTCACATAAAGGAGATACCTGCCTTTAACAGTGCCATTATAACCTATAGAAAAGGATGGTGCATGAATATCATTGCCAAATTACCTGTGTGGAACAAGTAACTTCAGGTGATTCACTGTATGTGGTTGATAATCATGTAATGGCTTTGAGATGCGAGCTGCCTGGAAGGTGTTTGAGGCTTAGCATCCTTTGTACCCTCCTGAAATGCAAAGAAAGTTGTGTGTGCATATATGAAAAGTAAGGTGAAAAAGCAGACAAAAAAAAAAATGAGGAAAAAGCAGAGAATTATAACCCAGAGCTTTGCAGCACTCACATGAAATCATCCAGGATGTCATAGATGCTTTTCTATCTTTGGAAAGACATATCCTGAAAACAAAGGATTTTTTCATTTCTATCTGTCTTCCAGGCCTTAAAGCTCTGTATATAGCTATATATATCTATATTTACCATTGTGCTGGTCTTTATGGGATATTCTTCCTCCTTTCTTTCCTCCATAGATGCTTCTCTGCATTTTCTGTCTTGTACCTGTTCTTCTTTGGATTCTGACAGTTTTTAACTCTCAATTAAATCAACTTATTGCAATATTTTCTGAAAAATTGAGGGATTTGCAAGTCCTGCTGTCTCCCAGTGGTAGAAGAGATCATCTCTTTCTTTCAGACTTTGCTAGTTTTACTGTTTTGTACTTTCAATGGAAGACCCATGCCTCCTGGAAAGAAATTAATAAAATTGGGGGTTGTAGCTTTTCATTTGCCTAGTTACATTTAATATTGTGACAATATGTCAATATTAACTATAAATGCTTTGAGACAGGATTTTGATGAGTATATGACACTGCAAACTTGTATCTAAGAGGTTTCAGCTGGTGAATATAGATTATTTGGAGTGGGTAATGATGTAAATCTGTTACTTTTCTCTTTTTACTTCATTTTTGTCAGCATTCTTTATTGTTCTTCTTTTTCTGAATTAAGTAATGTCAGTTTCCATGAGGGGCTGAAAACCATTGTGTCAAGTTGTGTCAGTCTCTTGTCAAGGGGCACAAGTATAAAGGAAACACACATTTTATATGCAGCATTGTCATTGAAAATGCAACTAAACCCAGAGTTTAGCAAAAAGCAGTGCTGAAGTCACTCTTACTTTCAAGAGAAGTAGCTTTTCAAAACATTTCTCCTCCATTTTTTCAGTAATGTATGTTGCAGAGACATTTCATGCTGCAGAAATATGTTCTGATCCATTTAGGAGTTTCAAGTGGTACATTGGATTTATCTGCAAGATTTTCATTAGAATTCAAAAACTGCAAACGTTTGCCATTTGGCAGGGCTAGCACAAGCACTATTTAGGCTTAAATTTGGTTTGCAGCACAAAAGTTTGCAAGCAAAATCTTTTGCGAGTCTTTCCAAATGTTTATAATATGAAATGGATATGTGCTTCCCTGGAATCAAAAGCATTCAGTGTTTTTTATTTGCATGCTCATACACTTGAATACTTTACAGAATCAAGCTGGACAGTATTAGGATTCATTATGTTTCTTTTAGAATTAGCTTTAAATATATATTTATGAGATTATGAATTTGTTTGCCTGACAACTGCTTTGAAACAACAAACTCTAGTAAGAAATTCTCATTAGTACAACAGAGCCTTCCATTGAGTATTAACATGAAAAACTCACATTTAGACAAATTTGCTGACTGGAGATTTCATAAAAGGTCATCACCAAAAAGGAATCTTTCTAATGGGTCGTGTTTGGGTCTGTAATGGGTTCAAATGGAATTAATATCTTTTTAAAGGTGTGCAGCAGGTTTCAAAATGTCCCTTGTAAAAAAAATGTGATGACAGCTTTCTTTCCACTGACAGCTGGATACTCACATGAACAGGTCAGTTTCACAGAGAAATCTACATCACTGGGTGATGTACAGCTGTGTGAAAAGTGTGGAGTACTGCAGTTTAACAAGGCAAAACCACTAAAGTCTAATATCGAAAGCTGATGATAAGTTCACACCAGGAATGAGGAACATACACTTAATGCCAGAATAATTCCAATTTAACAGTTGACATATTTTAATCAGTACTAGATATCTTTAACTTATCTTTCAGTGGCACGTACACTAGATCAATAACAAACTAATATTTGATTCAGGAATTTCTGGGTCAGCTTCTATAATTTATGGTTTATTTGAAACAGAATGAAGGCTAAGCTCCTCTTTGATTAAAAGTCTAGAAACCTAGATAATAAGCAGAATGATGAGTGTGAATAGAAGAAATAAGTGATCCCATCCCTTCAACATCATTCACTGCTGCTGCTTCCTCACATTTAGCACTGGACCTTTTCTGAGGTTGTTAATGAGTTTTTTGCCTCAGTCTTCACTGGCAAATGCTCTGACCACACCACACAAGTCATGGAAGGCAGATGCAGGGACTGTGAGAATGAAGACCTTAGGCCCACTGTAGGAGAGGATCTGGTTTGAGACTATCTTGAGAACCTGAAGGTACACAAGTCCATGGGACATGATGCAATCCATCCGCAGGTCCTGAAGGAGATGCCCAATGAAGTTGCTAAGCCACTGTCCATCATATTTGAAAAATCATGGCAGTTCGGTGAATTCCCAATGCCTGGAAAAAGGGAAATATAATCCCCATTTTCAGAAGGGGAAAATGGATGAGCCAGAGAATTACAGAGCCGATATGGAAATATCAACAGAGCATGCTGAAATATTGAGTTCATGTCTCATCTCAGCAGAATTTTTAGATTGTGTTAGCACACAGTGGGATTTCTTTTCCTGAATATTAAGAAAATCTATCCAGTCACTATTTTTTTCTGGAATCACTAAATTTCTCCTTTTTTTTTTTTTTTTTTTTTGTAAATAATTACCAAATCGATTAAATAATTTATAAAATAAATAAGTTCAACTATCTTCTTTGTCTCCTTAACCATTGTCTTCTTTCCTCCCTAGGGCAGCATTACTATTATTTGAAAGAAATTATGGCATCTCAAGATTAATTTTTAATTTATTCCAAAACAATTCAGAAAGCCTTTTTGCTTACACTTTTTGAGGAGAATTATCTCTCTCATTTAATGGAGTTTTCTTTTTGTTGGTGTTTATTGACATGGTTGAAGATAAGCTGCTTTCAAAGGCATTTTTTTTCTTGAAAATTTCTTTGTTGAAAAGCAACAAAGTATTTTTTTTTTGGGGGGGGGGGAAGAAGAAATTAGCATTTTCAGTGTATTCCTTTTTACTTAAAACTTTACTACTGAATTTCCTAAAGGCCAGTTTTCTGCTGCTTATCTGATATGCTTTCTTTGCTGTTTTTACAAATTTTCTGTCTAGCGTTGCAAAGCACAAATTGAAAATTACAGCATATTTCCTTTATATTTGAGATAGATGTGATTTTTTAGTAGATAGTGTAAAACAGTCTATCTCAGCCTCTGATATTATGAGGATAACTTCTTTGTTCTATAGAGTTTACCATATTGGGACGCATAAGTAAGGAGTCACATTTCATTAAGCAAAAAATAAGAACCAAAGAGCCAAATTCTGTGAGTAGTAATTCTTATATTCTAATCCAAAATATAACTTCTATTAGATATTTTTCTTTCATCACCATCTTTGTTTTCCATGCATGAAAGGAACTATTAGATTTTTGGAAAGAGAAAATGTACCCAAAGTTTGAATTAAAAGGCTTGCATAAACAAATATGAACCTGGATCGGGTGCCTTGAGGATCATAGCCAATCCTGCTCTGTAAGGATGCTTTTACAATTCAAAGCGTGCTATGGTTTTTTAAAAATGCCATTTGATGTTATATTGTCTTGCTGTAAAACATTTGCAATGTATAATGATGTAAGAGGCCAGCTGGCCACTAATGGTAACAGCTTACTTCACCAGCACTATCATCAGAAGGACTGTTGAAGGCAGATGGCCCTTTTTTTGCAGCTTTATTCCATTAGAGATCTTACCAAGGATAGGATCCCTACAAACCTGACAGTAATGAGAAGGACATTGTTTTATTGACTATAAAGCCTTCCTGCAAATAAGTTTGGAGGCAATATACGCTGGAGAAGACCAGTGCAGGCACATATACTCATAACCAAAATTGAGGACTCTGGATTCAAGCTTTGTTAAATGTTTCCTATTCCCTGGAAGACTTTTTGCAGAAATACTGGATTGGTATTCAAAGCTGCTGTAATACAGAGGCTATGTTCTTGTCTTGTTAAAGAGAGGCACACAAATTATGGTAGTTAATTATTGCGCATTCTCTCATTTCATACCCATACTGCAAGGAGTTAAAATACAAATATAAAGGGAAAAATTACTCAGATTCAGTTGATTGTAGAGATTAATTTTGATGATAGTGTCATTGAAACATGTTATACAATTTGATAGCCCAGATGCACATTTTCCCTGGATAACAAAGGTTCAATTGGTTATGCTTCTTTTACTTTTAGGGCTATCAGAAATAATATAGTCATGGTTTCAATTTCTTTTTGTCTTATGATAGCAAAAATGGCCTGTTTTGAAACAGTGTACCATATTTTGCACGACTAACAATTGCTATTTAGCTTTCCGGTGGACAGTGGGTTTGTTCTTTCAGTTTGTGGTGGTTTTTGAAACGCGTTTCCAGTGTCAATGTCTTTAGGACCACACAGTGTTCATGTTTAAATCATTATCTTCTGTAGCAAGTGGATTTTGTCCTCTAGTACTCCAGTTACCTACTTTTCAGTACAGGGGAAATATAAGAAGGCAATTTTCTAAATCCTATTCACTCTACATGTTACAGTTCAATTCACTGACAGTTTGTCTTTTAGCAGAGACAGCCACGTGTATGGATCTATATTATTACCGTGTCATATGCACATAAGACCTATAATAATTCATTCATTTTTATTTAAGTTCTTCAGAGGTTTTTCTGTTTGTTTTGTCTAACCCATGTGGTTAGGCAGAATTTAGGGTTCTAGGAGCTATTTCCTCTAGAAGGAAAAATTGATAGGTATTTATCTGGGGCACAATCTTTATTTACTGAGAATGCACAAATAATGTTCACTAGAAATCAACAGGAAATCATACAAAGACTAACACATTTGTTCACAGCCCCTATCTTCATTTTGTGGCACTTAAACTAAGTTTTTTGTCTTATCTTCTCAGATTTGTGTTTTTTGGAAACCTTTTTTTCTCTTTTTTGATTGTTGGGATTTTGGGGCTTCATTGAGGAAGAGAGATAGAACTGTCTGAGGAACAGAATGAAAAAGCACTCTGTCTACTCTTTTTAAAACCTTGACACCTTCATAGATGTCTTTTTATAGATCAGTGGCTTTAAGCTGAGTTTTAACTAGACACTTATAGTATTTCTTTTACCTGGTCCCATAGAGGAACTTAATGATTCTTGGAAGGAAGGCTATTGGCTTTGTATTCTTTTTCTCAGTATGGATTAACTCAGTGCAGAACCTTTGCCGGGTACCAGCATTGTGTTACTAACTACATAGCACACACGGTTAAGATAAAGATTGTGCAGTCTTCAGTGCAGCACTCCATGGATCAGAGGAGCTTGCAGGAAGATATGAACACAGCTTTCTCTGTTTCTCTGGAAATATTTTCACCAATGAGGAGTGCAGATTCAGCATTTTCCTGGAACTCTGAATGCAGCTTTTTGTCTTGAGACCATTAAAATACTTGATCTACTCTCTGATTTTAGCAGCTTGACCAAACACGGGATTTTTAGATTATCCAGGCGGTTGGGGAATCACAGGGCAGTCAATCACATACTGTTAGTTGAGGAAATAAGTCAGAAGATTCTATCTACATCAGTTTCATTGCATGGTTCTCAGGGCCAGGTCCATGTTCTTTCTTATTGTAGGCAGTCTTGGGAAAAAACTATCCAGTTCATCCATCACCTGTGTTGTATATCAGCGCTGCAGCATTGGCATTTTTCATACACAAAATATCTTGAAAAAGGAAGATAGAACAAAAATGCCCCTAGGACATTTTGCTGGTGTTAAAGAAGTTCCCTCTTGGACATTTACTCTGCAGTGATTGACCAATAGCTTGCAATTGAGGAGGTTGAGTTAATTTCCAGGTGAGATTCCTCATGCATAGGATAACAGTGGACATGAGTGGCTCAATAAAGACATCTACAGAAGTACCACAGCTTAGACATTTGAGGCCTTTCATGTGGCTTTACATTGCAAAGCCTTTGTTATTTATTACACCATGTTAGTTGAAAGTGTACTTGACTGTTTGTACATTTGACTGCTTTTTTTCTTTTTTTTCACTTTTTATCTGACGTATCAGATACAACACAATGTGCAGCTCTGTTTCTGCAGGAACTGGCTCTTGTATTTTCACTTGTGCGCAGCTTGCTTTTACATAGTTGCCTGGAAATTTTCTAGTCTAAGCTAGCAAACTAAACTTTCTTTATGAGCAGCGAAAAGAGCAAGTACCTCTATAGAGTGAAATGTTGCACCTATGTTGGTGATCCATTCTACAATGGACTAACTCCCTGTCAGAGTGATTCCACCCATCCCTCCTGACCTCAGAGAACACACCTAATTCTTACACAGCTGAAGTTGTAGAACACAAATCCCCCTTTTGATCCTCTGTGTTTCTTGAGAATGTAGATTTTACCTGAACCATGTATTAATGTGTTTCTTTGGGTGGTTCTTGCTTTTGTAGGCACAGTCCTACAGACATGCCACACTTCTAATCTCTTCAGGGGTCATTTTATGGTCATTGTGATATAAACAGTACTGATATTGATTTTTATATCCTGAACGAAATAACACTTCATCTTTTATAACTTGAAACATGCTGTTTCTTTCTGAAAGCACCTGCTCATCACAGAGTTTATTTCTTCAGCATCAAATGATGTTTGCCAGGCACTGTCTGGAAGTAGCCATGATTCCAATAGCATCACTTGTGGCAGGTGTAATATGGATGGGGAAGGAGTTGCTCAAGGCAATGGCAATTTCCTCATTATGCAAAGCTGCCAAATATGCATCATATACGAGGTGGTGATGATGAGAAAGAGTCTCCAACCATACCTATGACCTAAAATTCCTTCCTACACAGTTCAACATAAAGGATGAGAGTAAAATTTGATAAAATTTTGCTTCATGGTTTTATTGCTATCTTGAGATTGCAAATCACCTTTAGACAATGACTGTGTTCCCTTTGAGGAGTGTTGTGGCAGTTCATAAGTGCCTGGAGCCTAGCCCGGGGTCTCTTGAGTTAAAATTAAATGTTAAATGCTCATTCAGTTCTCAATAAAAGGATTCAGTTCAGTAACTAAGAAGAATACTGCCCCAGCAATACATAAATAAAAAAAAAAAAGGATCAGTTTTCCTCAGGATTAAGGAGCTGAATTTGTTCAGTGAAGAAAGGACCAGTGATCCCCTAGAGCCAGTGCCACAGACAGAACAGGCTGGCAAGGGAGGGACATGAGCACAGGTGAGGGGAGGAGAATCAGTTTGGCTGGACAAACTTTCAGATGTGGTCAGCCATCTTATCTAGCATCATCTTCAGAAAGCTTAATCCTGATGAGCATTTTGGGTTCAAGATACTGTAAGAATGGTTTCAACTGAACCAGTAACATAATGTCTCATTTTAAACCACATTCTCTGCTATCGATATCTTTACTAGCTAAGCCAGAAGAACAATGTTGATATCTCCAGCGCACTGCAAGGGCACTTTCCCTTGCCCCCCAACTATTAGATGCCACAGTGCCAGGCATTTTCAAGTTAACATGTAGTTTGCAACTTCACAGAATCAGGTGATGATGGTCAGCATTTACAGAAAGAAACTGAAGAGTATATTCAAGCAATAATGCAAAAATAAACCACTCACACCAAATGTCTTTGGTATTTTCTCTTGCTTCATTTAAACAATTGATGCTGCCTTCCCCCCCAATAAATAATACAACATTTAATATTCTGCAGAAAATACAGTGAGCTAAAATATTTTTCACCCTATACTTTCTTATTACCCTTTTATTAACTGCAATAACAGCCCATTAAAATAGTCCTTTTTTTTTGCCTGCTAAGGAATACTGGAAACTTGGAACAGTAAAATTTTAAGGCAAAGCATTTATACGAAATCAGGGTGGGTTTTTTTATTTTTTTTGTAAAGACATAAGTTTGTCCAGATCTGCAATTTACCACAGTAGCAACTTTTTGATCAGAATAAATGTAGGTTGGCCAAATCTGACTGTAAATCAGCAAGAAATGCAATTCTGCTCCATGGATATTTTTTTTTTTTTAAGTGGCAAATCTTTCACTTCCATCTATTGATTCATAAGGAAATATTGAGGTTTATAACCTTCCTTCTTAAAAACCAATAAAAAAGTTTAATTTTTTTAAATAAATCAAATGTGACACATTTATGGAGATGTTCAGTTAAATAAGTGATGCTAATCTGAATTTCCCAGTTAAAGTTACAAGAGGATAAATTTTAATTACAGTTATTTGAAAATGAATCAGTTCTATATGTACTTCTATATCACTTTTCAGTCTCACTGTGGCTGAGTTCTGCAATGTTATGGTATGTGTACTCAATGATAATGTCTAAAAGTTTGTCACTTTCTTTTCAACATCGTCTTTGCAGTGAGGAAACTGTGTGCAATGCAATATTTCTAAGAAGTCTAAATTTACATTATGGTAACGTATTTGTGTCTATGAAAATGTATAATATTTAATGTGTTTGTATGCATTTATGGCTTTTGCATTTTTAAAGCAGTTATTCTCTGACCAGGTTTTTTCTTTCATTTTTTTTTAACAGCCTACAAACTGTTAAGAAAACTATGTGACCAAAAATATATTTTCTACAGCTGCATAACTTAGCATGTTTTTGCAGCCTATGGAACAATCACATTGGCTTGTCACTTTTTTTAATTGAAAAATGTTATTTTTTCATCTGAAACTGTTCTGAAAAGAATATTTGAATTCATAAGGGTGTTTATGGGTAGAAAAATGTGAGAAAGTAATCTGGATACTCTCTTGATTACATCTTTCACCCATAAGGTTGGAAAACATGATATGGGTTCATGCTGAACCCATGACGATAGTCAAATCTGTGCTTTAATTTCAACAGAGGAAAGACTTGGACTGTCACATGGGTGCCTAACCAGCAGAGGGAGAAGGCTGGGGAGTTCCTGTGTCTTATAAAGAAATCTGGAAAAAATCTAGAAGGAAACCAAATTTTGCACCAAATGTTTTTTTTTAAATTAAAGTTTTTTCAAGGTAGTCTTATAATAATTCAAAACTGTGTTGCTTTTCAATTTTATAAGGTTAGTTTTGCACAGATCTGTATGCTAGCTATGTTGAAATACTGAGGCAAGTTTACTAAACTTATACTGTTCTACTGAGGTCAGTAATTGTCTATATGAAAGGCTTTTTCACTGTATTTTAGTGGCCATTTAGTAGAATAAATATGTGCAATAAGCTTGTGACTGAGATGTGTTTGTGATTTTGATCTCAAACTAGTTGAAATATATCTGAGTGATTTTAGAGTAATACTCATTTGTGACATTTAATGGTTTTAAGTTGTTATGAGAATCTGTGCTTTCATTGAAAAAATAATCTATTTCTCATGACACATGTTCAAAGAGAAAAAAGAATCATGAAGTTTTTTAAAATCTGAAAGTGGAAAGGAAGAATTACTATATAAGTATTAAACAAAAAAAAAAGAAAGGCTGTAAAGCCAATATATGTACTATTATTTTCACCCTAGTGGCTGAATTACTAAATTTCAAAAATTTGAATTATGAAAAGCAGTAGGAAAAATAATAAGCAGTAATACTAAAAAACATGCGTTAGATGTACCTTGTATTCTACAAGTCAGTGGGTTTTAACTGTAAGTAAAGGTTGAAGTGCATGCATTATTCAGTTGTGAAGTATTACTCAAGAAAAATAAATTATCTGCCAGGACTTACACTGTTTTTTCGAGGACCATTTTTTATTAAATTTTAACTTCTATTAATTAATTAATTTGACCAATATTAAGAGAGAAGTTATAACAGTTTTCTTTAGGGCATTCCATATTCTTCAGTACAACTATGTGCCTTCTGTGCAGAATTTAGCTCTGCAACCACAAGCTGCAACAGCACAACATGCAGCACTGTATGCACAAATAATGTCATCTGGGGCTACTAATGAGTTATTTCACGATTCAGAGGCCACTGCTCATTTGCGTCATCTGTCAAGGGAATGTCAAAGATGAGAGGAGACATTTTACTTCCAAAGCTGACTTATTTTGATTAGCTTTCCTATCTCAGCTCAGCTGAATTTTGAACAGCAATTAAACCCTCCTTGGGATGCCATCATAGAATCATAGAATGGTTAGGGTTGAAAAGGACTTTAAAATCATCTAGTTCCAATGCTGCTGCCATAGTCAGGGACAGCTTTGACATCATAATAACTGTAAGGCGCTGCTGTTGGAACCTTTGCCTGACAAGACTTCACAGCACCCAGCTGTGTTTCCCTTAGCACTGTCCACAGCCTTAGTGGAGAGCAAAAGGAAAGCTATAGCTGGCAGATCAGGTATGCCAGGGGAAAAAGGGAAACTATTACAAGACTGGCATTCAAAGTGCTGTAGGAAGTCATGTCCATAACATACAGTGATAGATGGCTTAATGAGAGGGACTGGAGTTCAGAGGTAGAATCCGTCAATTAGCACTGGAAAACTTCTGTCCTCGGTAATATTTCAACTCTACAAGACCTAGCCAAATCTTTCATTTGTTTTATAGCAGCAGGAAACCAACATCCTGAACATAGGAGGGCTGAAGTACATTTTTCCACTTGTTATCTTTAATCAATACCATCACACTTAACGTGACAACCTACAGCTTTCCACCACCTAGAGCTACACATTATTGTGTGAAACCACATGCATATGTCACCATATCAGCACATCTGACCTTTTCCTTGTTGTTGTTTTACTTGGCTTCTCAAAGTAAGTACTTTATCTTTTCCTTGGAAATAGAAAGAAAGAAAAAAAGAAAGAAAGAGAGAGAGAGAGAGAGAAAGAAAGAAAGAAAGAGATAGAAAGATAAGAAAGAAAGAAAAAGAAAGAAAGAAAAAGAAAGAAAGAGAGAGAGAAAGAAAGAAAGAGAGAGAGAAAGAAAGAAAGAAAGAGAAAGAAAGAAGAAAGAAGAAAGAAAGAAAGAAAGAAAAAGAAAGAAAGAAAGAAAGAAAGAAAGAAAGAAAGAAGAAAGAAAGAAGAAAGAAAGAAAGAGATAGAAAGATACGAAAGAAAAAGAAAGAAAAAGAAAGAGAAAGAAAGAAAGAAAGAAAGAGAAAGAGAAGAAAGAAAGAAAGAAAGAAAGAAAGAAAGAAAGAAAGAAAGAAAGAAAGAAAGAAAGAAAGAAAGAAAGAAAGAAAGAAAGAAAGGAAGAAAGAAAGAAAGGAAGAAAGAAAAAGAATGCAGACATTTCACTGTACCACTGGTTGAAAAAGAGCAGCTCCACTTGGAATTGAGCATGCATGCACTATTGTATTTAAGAACATCAAACAATAGCACAGGTATAGGGCTGTTAGGTTCATTTCCACCAGACACAGCAGCATCATATAATCCATTTTAAAAAACATCATTATCTTTAAACTAGCTAGGATTTTTACCTCTGTTCTTGGAGAAGGCTACCTTAGACTGTGACTACTTTAGTGGATGACAGACATCTCATTTTTAGCTTAAATTGATTTTTATCTAGTTTACATCAAATTCTTTCTTTAGCAGCATTGTCCTCTAGCTTAAAGAGCTGGCTTTTTGCTTTTTTTTTTTTAACTAGCTTTACTACAGCTCTCAGATCATTTTATATATGTGATAAAAATTGGGAATGCTTTACTTAAAAATAATTTTAATATCAAATCGTGAATTTAAACCCTGACTTGAAGAATTGAGGTTAGATTTGAGAGTGTCCTGGGTTCAGCGGTAGCAGTCATTTTTCTCCTTCTTAGTGGTTGGCACAGTGCTGTGACTTTTGACTTTCGACTTTCAGCCTGGGAATAGCGCTGATAACACTGATGTTTTTAGTTGCTGCTCAGTAATGTTTACTCTGACCAAGGACTTTCTGAGTCTCATGCTCTGCCAGCGAGCAGGGGAAGCCGGGAGGAAGCAGAGACAGGACACCTGACCCAAACTAACCAAAGAGGTATTCCATTCCACAGCACATCATGCCCAGTATAGAAACCGGGGGCAGTTACCTGGAAGGGCAAGATCAGTGCTCGGTCAGGCTGGGTATCGGTTGGTGGGTGGGGTGCGGTTGTATTCTCTTCCGTTGTTATTTCCCTTATCATTATTATTACTGGTGGTAGCAGCAATGGTTTGTGTTATACCTCAGTTACTGGACTGTTCTTATCTCAACCCGTGGGAGTTACATTATTTCAATTCTCCTCTTCATACCTCCAGGAGCAGAGGGAGGAAGGGGGGTGGTGGGGGGTGGTGGAGTGAGCTAGCGGCTGCATGGTTCTGGGCTGCTGGCTGGGCTTAAACCATGACAACAGGCGATTCCTTTCAATTAACCTTGCAGTACGTGAGTGTTAAATAAAATTTCTGCTGGTTTCTGTCTTTGTTACTCTGGTTCTTTCTTTCCACGTAAGACACTGAATACCCTCTTCTTTAATCTTTGCACAAGTTTAATGTGCCTTCCCCTTCTGCACAAGAAGAAAAAAATCCAGTAAGAGGTTGCTTCCTCCTCATCCACAGCCTGGTGTTTCTCACTGAGTGTGAAAGATTAGGTTTCCTGGTTGAAATACTTTTGTGAACTGTTTTGTTTCCACAGCTGCTTCCTCATTCTCATAACACAGAGCAATTGGCATTAAAGAATAGGAAGAGTTTGATGAGAAACATGTTGAGCTCAATCAGCCTGCAGTTTTCACATCAGTTACCTAATATGTCATGATTGGCAACATTTCCAAAATAACTTGTGACTCATGCAATTAGAAAGTAAAAACTTTTCAAAGTTCGTGCTATTTGGATATCTAATATATAGGTTCTTCAATGATCTGTGCCATGTCTAGAAATAAACTTTACATGTATTTTTTCTTGCAGACTTTTCAAACCATTGTTTTGCTCTGAATAATGCAGTTATTATTAGCTTCTTGGTTTTACTTTATAAAGAATAATATAGAATATCTTGAAACTAAGTAAAAACATTTATTTAACACAAGAAACAGTATAGGAAAGAGAAATAGAAATGAGAAAAAAAATAGATAGCAAGCAGAGATGAATATTTCTTTTCACAGTTCAGAGACTTTAACAAACTTGGCATCAAATATGCTCTTAATTCCCTCCATTTGTTCAATGTCCATTTCTGTACTCTGATGATGCTTTATTCTGACCAAACAGAACAGAAGTTGCAGCTCAAATCTGAAATAAATTTTTGGGCTAAAACGTGCCCCTTGGTGTAACGCAGATGAAATTTCTCTTCCCCAGTTATTTGCTGTGACTCATTACCATGATTTTTGAGTATCCTTGGTCCAGGAGCCACTTGGCCAAGTTAAATGTCAGAAAGATAGATGTCAAAGCCTGAGACAGTCATGCTAGAATCTTTTTATACTCGGTGGAAAGAAATAGTCTCTGCCAGGAAATGACTGATCTGACCATTTAAATGTCTAACCTACAGCAGAGGTACCCTATCTCAATTTGTGATGTCTTTATCTGCAGTCTTGCTGAGGTGAAGTATCATCGCTTTTTTACAGGTGAGGATATGAAGCAGAAAGAGTGCTCCTAGATTTTAGCTTTAAAAAACCACGCCAGTTCCAAAGGAGCTGTAAAACCCCCAGCTCCCTGCCAAGGCACAGTGTGAACTGTATGTACAGGTTTTACAAACAGGCTGTAGTCAGGTGGTGCTCAGTTGCCTACAGAGCCCATTTGCCCTCTACGAGGAGCTGCAACACTGATGCTTACGCAAACCAGGGCATACCTTCTGCTTTCCATTCACAATGGCAATATGAATAGCTAGGTGGAAGCTTGCACTTCAAGTGAGTGCATTTTGGGATGCCATAAACACTGATTATATCTATGTTTTCTCACTGATGATACATAGATTCTATATTTGGCGCTAATTTTAAGGCCAAAGTTAAGCTTGCCCATGAGTCTAAGTGCAGTTTTGTAAAAACTGCGCCCATTTTCTTCCCAAAGAGAGCCTGCAGGGTTAGCTCCTCTGAACTTGTACGAGTTAGGGCAGCTGAGTGGCTATAGTAGACAGGTGAACTACCACCAGAATAGCTCAAGACCATAACCCATGATTAGTTCATTTACTTCCTAAACTAATAGTCAGAAAATTAATTAAACTCCCAAATTCATAACTTAAATCAGTAGTTTGAAATTGACAGGCTTGAGGAGCGGGCTTGTGCATATCTTATGGAGTTAAATAAGGCCAAGAGGAAGTTCTAACACCTGCACTGGGGCAATCCCCGATTTCTACGTAGCGTAAGGGATCATCATGGAATGAACTGATTGAGAGCTGAAAAGGTTTGGGGGGTACTACAAATTGGATGGGGTTTTGAGCAATGTGATCTAATGAAATATCTATCTGCTCATGGCAGGGGGGCAGAACTAGGTGTTCTTTAAAGGTCCTTTCCAACCCAAATATTCTATGATTCTATGAAATCAGAGGGAATTCTGACTTAGGTAATTACTAAAGTCTGCGGATTAGTAAGAATTTTTATTCTTGAATGCTAGTCCATTACAGTTGTACTGAGGAAAAAGATATTTTAAACTAATTTTTTTTTAAGACCACTTTTAATAGCTTATTTATTTTTTTTTTTTTTTAATAGGAGTTAGGAAATTCTACGAAGTTCTGAAGAAATACATTAATTACTGATGCAAAAAAATAAAAAAATGAGCATTTTACAAGGAAATTGAATACTAGAAATAATAATACCTGTTATGTGAGTAGTCCATGAGATTAACATTAAGGCTTTTATGCTTCTTATGGCTTTTCTGAAAGTAAATAACGCTATGTGATCCAGATTTATTTACTTTACATGAGTTTTAAGAACTATTTTATTGGAAGAAAAAAAGCTAAAATGAGTTCAACTTGCCTTTTCACATCTTAACAAATGCTTTATTATGTATTTCATTTTTATAGTTTGGCCTTCTGGATGTTAATACTTGCTTTCACGCTCTTTAGTTGCCAGACTGCTTCTATGCTAGGTTTTCTACTGCTTTCTTCTTAATTTTTTTTGTATGAATAGTCTGTCCAGACAAGTGGTTTAATCCCCTGCGAGCAGGGGAAGAGAGAACTGAGAGCAGAGCAGAAAGAATGCAAGGAGTGGAGCACCCTTCTCTTGACCTGGTCTTTCGTACTAAACTTATTGGGACATTTAAAGATAGTATTTTAAAAGGCAGTGTTTTTAAAAAAAATGTAGTTCTGTAAAGCAGCTTGGAAAATTTTCAGTAGAAAACTTCACATCAGAAAACAGAAGACCAAAGTATGCTGCATGCTGATTTTACTAAACTTTTGATTTAAAGTAAGACTTTAAAGGCCACATCACAGTGTCCTGTCTTAACAGGTTTTGTGCGAAATTATTTCACAATTTAGAATGACTTTTCCATTCAATATTTTGAAATTTCTTTTATACTAACTGTGTCATATAATGGAGAGCACTAAAAAGTTAAAATCCAACAACATGTTTTCCTGCCAATACTGACATATAAAACCAGACTGGACACATAAAATAAATGGATTTACAATTAAGGTGGTTAAGAGGATAACCACCCTCCTACCCTAGTTCTCCATCACAGTCAAAAAAGTGTCAAGTGTTGCTGTACTCCAGCACCTGTTTGCCCTTGTGCCACAGTCGACAGAAAAAAGCCATAAAAACTTTTCACAGTGTTCTTTATCTTATGTCATTATCCTTTTGCTGCCTTAGGTCGTTAAAATAAATGTTTGGTGCTTGGGTCCATTTATTCTATTGTCAGTGATGAATGTATCTGTTTGATTTAATTTTGTATGCACTTTATATCGCCTATTGTATGTTTTCAGGTTTGTTAAAGAAGTACTCCATCTTTTTGCAAAAGCTGTAAGTATGACATCGTTTTTATTTTTTGTTTTTAATGATCTTATTTTAAAAGCCGTGCTTTTTGCTTAGTGAATGGTAAATACTAAGTTAAACCTGACCTTACTCTTTTGTTGCTACTTTTGTACAGTTTGATATGTTCTCCATGCAGAAGGAGAGGTCAAATTGTCCTACGTATCAGGAAATGTGAGCTTGGACTTATTCTTCCTCATTCTCTGCTCTCCTTTCTGTCCTTCTCACAACATTGATTTAAGAGAACTACCTCCCTTCCTCATTCCTCCTAAATCCAACTCAATCTATGTTGCTATATCCCTAAAACAATTTAGTGTTTTCACAGAGAACAATGTTTTCACCCTTTGCAAAAATGCACATGGAGACAAGTTGCTTCTAAGGGAAACTTAAATTAACCCATAAAGCTCTGCAGAGAAAGGGCAGTATAGTGGTCTGCTGAAACCCCCTAGAACTACCTCTTGGTCTGTGCTCAGTAAACCATGCAGGTCTCTGTCCTCCAGACAGCTCTGCTTTGCAGCAGGAATAGGAGACAGGTACACACTCTTGGTGCTGTTTAATCCCTTCCTGCACTTCCTACTCTCTACATTTTCCCCCCAAAACAGCACCCTTTTTCTCTGCTGTTTGTAAGGAAGATCTCATTTCCATTCCTGAACTGGCAAAAAAACCTTTCATCAGACAACAGCATTGACAGTATTTAACCTCAACTGCAGGTTGCCAGCATTTCATCAGCCTGAAAATTGAAACTGAAAAAAGAAGTCAATATCTCAGGACTGCCATTGGGATTGTAGGGAATCTTCCTTCTATAATAGAAGCAAAACTGTAGAGAGTTTTAAAATCATGTAATGCAACGTACCCTAAGAACATTAGTAATTTAGAGGTGCTCAGTAGATATACAGGTGGATGCACATATTATGTAGATTACACAAGAAATCACAGAAAGATTCTGCTAGACCATACTTGTAATTCAGTGTCCAGTAAATTTTTCCTCATATTCACCTCAGGCTTCTCATTTCTTGAAAGTATGCTGCTATGTGGGACTGTATATAGAGTCAGAACTTCACAAAACCCAGCAGTAATGACAGCAGCTTCTAGTCAGAGTTTATGTTAGCAGGAAAGAATTATTCTCCCAATCCTATTCCAAAAGGTTATTCCCTCTATTGGTTTCTTTTTTGTGATTTTTTTCTGAATCGTTCTGATGTTTTGACTAGGATGTGAAGAAATTAGTAATAAGTTGAAATCTCATTAAAAATATATAAAATAATTCCTGTAGGAAAAATATTTTGCTTCAGAATTACTAAACTGGAAGAAAGTTCTTTGAAAGGTCTTTACCCTTAAAGACCTGATGTCAAACAATAGTTTGCATATGTCCTGGCAGTATGTTGTGATTAAAACAAGACCAATTTCAACCTGCAGAAGCATAGCTATTGCAGTAGCTAGCTGGTAAATGTTGTTATTTCTGTGTGATCATTCTGATATCATACCAGGAATACACTGTATACAGTTCCCATTGATGCAGATATGGACTCACCAGTCAAAGAAGTGGGTGATTCAAAAATTCACTGCAAACTGAAACAGACTCTAGGCTTTATTATGGTTCAAAAGCATTTAGAGAAAATTTGCTTCCCACTTCACATATCTTCACACTTCCTAGTCCTCTTTCCGCCAGTATGAAAAGTGACAAAATATTTTGAGAAAAGATCTTATTTTAATAGCAGCAGAATGGCCTTGAAATCTCAGGAGAAAAAAGTTTCATTATGAGATTTTCTAAACTGGTTTTTTCAGGTTTAATTTTAAAAATATTTGGATGAAGTTCAGTGCTTACATCTCATGTTTTGTGTACATTTGCGAACTGAATTGAAATTCTGAACTCTGTAGTTCACCAAACTGCTGAGTTGATCACCCACCAGTCTTACCGGAAAATTATTTTAATATCAGAAAACAGGATCAAAATAATTTCTATTGCTTTTTTTCTCTACTTATTTCCATTGAAAAGTTCTGACAAAACAAGCAATAGTTTTTAAAAATTGATGCTTAAGATAGCATTTCAGGTATTTAACAGTGCTTTGAAGACTTCCATTCTTGTTCACTCCGCTTCAGGTTTCTTCTATTATGCACATAAATACCTGAAATTCATTTACTAGCTGAGTCTTACGGTGCTGAGTTTCACAGAACAGTCATAGAAAAGCCTTAAGAATATATTTTCTTAGTATCCTTAATTCATCTGGGAAAATGACAACTTTACTGGCATTTCTTATTGAGACCATCAGGCTTTGGACAGGTGCTTGTACTTTGAGGTTTCAAATATTTTGAGATCATTGTAAACCTGACCTCAGACATTATCAGCAAAAAAATATCATGATCAGCAAACAGCATCCTGGCATTTGCTGTTAATGATAATGTGGTATCATTTTGATTTCTCATTTGAATAACCTTCTTCTTTCTGATAGCAAAATAGCATGCAACTGAACAGGCAATGGCAGTACTGAAAGATGTTGCAGTAAACCAAACTGCTCTTAAATCCAAAGAAGAGAGTGTTGTTTGTACAAAACACAGGATTGCTGACTTTGAAAAATAAGTTAACATTAAAAAGTCATTAAGTTATTTGGAGAGATCTTCAGGCTTACGTGTCTGAGGAATACCTAGTAAATATCTAACAGCTAGCCCAAGTTATTTTTAAGCAGTACACTATTGCAGAAAGTTGTGAGCATTTTATTGCAACTCCCGTCAGCAACTTGGATTAGACATCCATCCCATATAGCTATATGTGTGTCTGGATTACTCTCCAGATGAGGTGCTCAGGCAGACTTGTACATTTATCAGTTCTGCAGGGACAGCTCAAGAAGTTAAAAATAAAAAGTACTACTTATGTGATCAGAGTCCAAATTCTGCAAAACCTGTATTTTGTTGGACATTTCTGTCAGTGTGTCATAACATGCCACATCCCAAGGAACTATAACTCCTGGAAGCCCTTATAAAGTGTCAAGGTCCACATGGTAACTTATTTTTTTCTTTATCAGAACAACTATAACATAGCAACAAGTTACTGTATTGTAGGCCAAAAGACAGATCTGGTTTCTAGCTGCCAGACAAGAGTTTCTTGTTTCTATACATTAGCATGCTAACCTAATACACAATATTTTATTTCTACTATTAACACTATTCAAGGATCACTAAAAATGTCCTTTGCAGATATTGGCCAAAATAGCAGGAGTCAGATATCTGTGTTTATCCCTTACGAGCTGCCTTTTGCAGCCAACGGAGCTGGTGCAGTCAGACTGCTCTCCGTCATTTCCGCAATTACTTTGCTCCATCACCTTCAAAAGTTTTTCTGAGAGCCCTTCTAAAAGTCTAGCTCAGTGTTGTCCCACAGATACATGCAGACTTCACACTAGAGCAATGTGGACCAGCAGCAGTCTTCTGAATTCACTTTGGGGATCAGAGGTAAATCTTCATACAAAAGATAGGGATGCTTTTTGAAGTAGTACTGCTACCTGCATAGTCTGAGTACTAACGTGGTTGTAAACACCATCCATACACATGCAGGTGTAAGAAGATGCATAACTGTTCCCAAGCATAATTCTTCAGATCAGAAAATCAAAATGAAAAGAGAACAAATCAAGAAAATAGCAGGAAAAGAGAAAGAAATTTAATGTCCATGAAGACATTCCTTCTATAATCCATCCTGCTAGCCCTAATAATGCATATGTAAGGCTAATCAGTCAGCCATTGTTCTAAGATAAGGTCAGTAAGAAATAATATTAGGCAAGATGACTGTGCAGATGTCTTTATTGCTGCATTTCTTGTTTTTTCTAAGTCAAGGTCTTAAATATTACATCACTGTAACCCCTTGTATTTAATTATTAAAAGGCTTAATAACAGCAGACTACATTCAGTCACACCCAAAGGAGAACCTTCTTCATGTTCATACTCAGATTTGTACCTTTAGGAATAAGACAATTCATTTCATAGCAAGTGAATTACAACAATAACAAGAGAGAAAAATACTACAGAATCCTTTTTTTCCAGTAATTCAAAATGTGATGTCTGTAGGTGAAATTATACTGTCACAAACATCTAATTTTTCTGTCTCTTATCAGTGACAGACAGTAGTTGTAAGAAAAGGATACCAAGCAAATAACTTCAGATTCCATTCTGTAAGTCATATTATATAAAAGCATGAGTGTGAGTGCAAAGTGCTTTCATAACCCGTTCATCATCTTGTGTTTGGGGTTTGTTCTTCTGACAGGATTTGATACTTTTTATATTATATTTTTGTACTATGGATTTTCAAGTGTTATTGTTGTGAGAGAAAATAATTGGTTTAAATGGAACTTTAGAAAAAGAGATCTTTCAAAAGTATTTTATTATTGAATGCAAAAGAAAAAAATAATATTAATTTCACAAATTCTTAAATTTTCATCACTTGTTTTTCTTTTATTCCCCCTCTCAGCTCTGCTTCTTATTCACATGCAGTAGGGTAGGAAAAGCTAAAATAATGTTCAGGCAAAATCTTTGATGCACTTATTTATTTATTGTCTTTCAGTGGCACAAAGCATAGTGAATTTATCCTTTTATGCTGTATTTGTAGATATTCTTGAAGACAGAGTCAAAGCTAATGAGCATACAGCTAGTGGCTGTTTATCTGATTGTGACACTCAGCAGATTTCTCTGTGGGGTATCCCTATGCGTCTAAATAAATGTTTAATACTGTGTTACAGCAGTTCTGTATTGGTATATATGAAACTCACAACAAACAAATGCCAAATTAGAAGCTGCTAACACAGATAGGCAGAGAATTTACAGGTGTCCATGCTTGGTTGGATTCTGCTTTGGTTTAGTGTTATTTGTCAGATCTGAGAAGGTAAAGAGAAGAAAACCCCACCATCTTTGTGGTACATATTTTACGGCATCCAATAGCTATACATATTGTACGTAGGATATGTCTACAGAGAGGAATATAATCATAAGTGGGTTCCCCCTCTCAAACTGGAAGGTGTATGGATTGCCACTAGACATGGCATTGTGGCCATAGCTCCTGGGTCAAACCTGGCACATCTTTGTTGAGTTTAAATACTGACAAAACGAGACCTCATATGTCTGCAGCCATCTGGGCCCATATATTCCAAGCCCTGCACAGCCTGCTAATTATTTCATTGAAACCACTTTCCAAATTAATCCTAAAAAAAAAGAAAAAATAAAATAAATAAATAAAAAAAAATCCTTCTGGTAAAGATGCCAAGCCCTGGCTAAGTACTTTGAGAGAAACCTCATACTGATTCATGGCAAAAGCTTTCTTTTCTTTCACATCCACAGCGCTACAAAACACAATTAGTCTCTTTATTAGCAACAGAAATTCATGCTTTGGTTTAGTTTCCTATTCATGGCATGTCATGCTTTTTGAGACTTCCTAACTGTTTAAAACATTTGCATGAAGCTACCAAATACTACAGCCCAAGGAGGCTTTTCTGGAGATAAGTGTATAATCCTTTCTCTACTGGGCATGTTACTACCTGCAGACACTTGCAAAGAGATTTATACACAATACATGAATGCATCCCAATGATCTTATTTATTGGTTTACATGCACAGCAAACATCTGGAGTATAGTCATAGACTTAACACTGATATTCGTAACCTCTAAGGCAGACTCCTGATGAATCTCTATCTCTGCTGATCAGGCATCAGGCCTTCATCAGTCAGGTGGGGAAGTGGCAGTCTCTATGACATTCGGTCTGATCTTCGATCTTGCTGAATTACCATTTCTCATCTCTCATTTTTTTCTCTCAGGTTTTCTTCCTGTATCTAATCTAAATCTACCCTCTTTTACTTTAAAACCATTACCCCTTGTTCTACTGCTGTAGGACCTGCTAAAAAGTCTATCCTATGTTTCTTATAAGCCACCTCTAAGTACTAAAAAGGTGCAATAAGATCTCTCCAGAGTCTTCTCTTCTCCAGGCTGAACAAACCCACCTCTCTCAACCTTTTCTAATGGGATAAGTGTTCCATTCCTCTGATTATTTTTGTGTCCCAGTAAGGATGCCCTGAGAGACACAGCTTGTCATTGATCTGCATTTAGACATTGAGCCATTGACCACTCTCCTCTGGATGCAGCCATTCAAACAATTCCTCATCCACCAAACAGTCCACTCTTCTATGTCTTCAGTGCTCTTTACAATCTAAGAGTAGATTTTTTTCCCCAGTAAGGTTAATCCAAGTGTCATACATAAAACTGTCCCCTGAGTCATAGATACCCCTGACTGGTACAATACCCTAGGTCTCTCATACACCACTATATATTTCATGTTTAGGCAACTGAGTTGAATGAAGATTCTCTCTCTGCATACTCTAACCCTTCCCTGTCCCCACACCAGCCTGAAAAGCATTTTGAGCTTGGATGTGACTTTGAAGCCTGGGTGGAAGGCGGAAGCTTTGAGCAGTGAGTCAGACCAGATGACTCTTAGAGGTTCTTTCCACACTAAATTGTTGCATGATTTTAGCTGAGGATGCACTTGTGAACTGCAGTTATGCTCTGCATAAGTTGTTTGTTCTGAGTCTGTGTCACCATAAGCTGAAGTTAAAATTGATTCTTGTTGCTCTTCCCAAGTTTTGTAGACATGACTAGCTTATTGCCAGGGCCAAGCCCCAGCTTCCCATGTTACAGGCAGCAGTCTCTGTCTGTCCCTGGACTCAACTGCCTCAGCGCTTGTGTGCAGAGAGACCATGTGTGGCACATGCAGTAAGATCAGTGCTCACACCACTTCTTCAGTGAATCTGCTCTGCCTGAGAACATGATACAGCATCAGTATGAAGTATCAATCTGCCTAGTGCAAACAGACCTGCATGTTCAAGGTTCCCAAGATCTCTGGCACCCTGAAAAGGTCCTTTAGAGCAGACAGTCACTTAGGCCCTCAGTAACATCAAAAGAGCTCTTTAATCATTTCAGAATATGAAGCTTTGATTTCAGACTAGCAGCACCAAGCTAGCAAAGCCATCTTTTTGTTGATAGCATATCTAGATAATTCTGTACTTAATGCTGCATTCAGTGGATGTGAAAGTGCCATGTCTACAGCATCACCTTGCTCAAACAGAACAATTTGGAGAATAGTTTTCCATTCCAAAATTGTATGAGATAGCCTAATTTTTTAAGAAGTATACATTTTTGTTGTTGTCTGCTCACATCTCATCTTTTATTTTCCAGGCCCTGTGAACAAGGATTCAGATAAACCCCTGTGGCAGTCATGAGTAATGCAGGTTTCTGGCTTTGTTGTTTTGCTAGTTGAAGCTCTTTAGGGACATGGTTCTGCAATATTAAGGTAAAATTCTGCAATATTAATGAAGCCTTGTCGCCCATTTCAGCAAGGGGTGCATGATGCTGCTGGAAAAGGAGACATGGCCAGAAAGACATAAATTGACTTAAAGAGGACCTCTAAATGCTGGTCAGATTTCTCTTAACAATATTGCACTACTCAGAACTATTTAGGATGAGAGTTTTGCAACTTTGACATTTTAATTCAGTCCTTGCCCAGGTAACTTCCTGCTGACTTGAACAGAAAGAACCACTTAAAAAACATGGGGTTTGAAGAATATTGCAAGTCAGTAAATGTTTTGTGAAAGAATGTGCGTTGCTTTTGGAAATGGCAATGATTTCCCCAATACAGATGTTAAAAGGTGAATGTTGTGAACAGAATGATATTTTTATTATGACCTTAAATTGTTATCCATTTTCTAGGTTTCTTCTTGTATTTGAGACTCCAGGCACTAAGTACTGTAATTAAATCCATCTGAATAGTTTTCAACATGTTTGTTTGACTCTGTACTGTGGTCCATTTTCCAGAGCAAATGAGTGTAATAACTTTTTTTAATATTATGCTTTCAGATTGCCAGCTGTTCACTCTAATAGTAGAATGTAATTGACTTTCTTGAGGATCACCACCTTTAATCATGGAGTACATGTGATTTTTATATTGGCTGAGTGTGTAGGCAGTTGGTGTATTAGCATCTGAGCAGCAGCCTCCTTTGCAATGACGGACTTGTTGTCTCCTTTTGGCACAGTAATACACAGTGTTTCAGCACAAATGACACAGCATAAATTGACAGTCAGTGTTATCCAAAAGTACGCAGCTCCCTAGAAGTGTTTGGAAAGTTCTCGTTAGATTTACTCAGATATTTTATGGTCTTTTCAAGTACATCCCCACCAAAGCCACAGCTGTCACATTACAGAATAAAGGAGGAAAAAAAGAGGAAATACGAAAGGATTAATGTATGCTATAAGAAACACAAACAATGTAGTCCCCAGTTTCCTAATATTTATCTCTGTCTTCAGTGAAATACAGAGAAGTGAAATTTAATTTCTTTGTATCTGTCTCATAACAACAGCATCACACAAGTCATCCAAGAGTAGACAAAAATAATGGAGGGGAAGGAAAAATAAAGAAAAAAGAAAACTCTAGAACACCATTTACTGTGATTAGCTGAATCTGGTTTAGACCCCATTCTTTCTGCCATGAAAATCTCCCCTTGACTTGGGAGAAGAAAAAGATATATGCTCATAGTGAAGGTAGGGAAAGCAGCCACGGAGTGAGTTACTTGGATAAATATTTGGAACTGTACTTTGGATACTGGATGTTTGTCTATAAATCTCTTCAGTTCAAGAGAGGTTTGCCAGCTACAATACATGCACATACAAGACAAAAATCTGATTTCGCACTAAGATCATCCTTTTCAATCATAAGGTTAGTAGAGTGTCAGTGAAACAAGAATAGGAATGTGACATCTATCAAAGCATGGCTGCTGTACAGGACATGGTAGAAAACTACTCAGAGGACCAAAGACTATGTCTCAGAATTCCCTGCTCAGCCTTCTGGAGAACAAAAATCAGATTCCGGATCAGGTGCCCATTTCCTTTCTTGAAAAGAACTGTAGTTAGGTACAAGAAATCAAATATTTTTCAGTGGAATAAAGAGAAAAAAATGTTACATCATAGCAGATAGTGGCTGGGAATGGACCTTTTGATAGAAAGGCCTGCTCAAGGCTTCTGAAGAGCATGAGCAAAGTATAATACTGTATGGCTAAAAATGAGGAAGGCCATGTGTGTATCAAAGCCCAGTTTTGTGTATTAACAATCCAAAATGATCTGGGGACCCAAGGCACTAGCAGGCTCCTCATTCTAAGTACTACACCGGTGTGGTCAATGCCCAGCTTGATTTTGTGTTTCTGCCTTGGCTGAACACAGATGCCAACTCTTCCTAAGACATGATACTCTTCATGGATAAGGAGGAGGGTCCCAGATCCTTGCCAAGAGCTAGGCTGGCTAATCTGAAGCAAGCTTTTTGTGACAGTGTAGACCTAGGTGATTTTCAGGAAAATTGGTACAGCTTTTCAGCTCAGCCCCTACTCCTCATCCTTCCACTGTTTAGCAGTTTTTCATTTTCCTCTTCTTTGAAAAAGGCACAGTTGAATCAGTGATAATGATGATGGAACAGAAACTCAGAGCTCTCAGTGAACAACCAGGAAACAGAATATGAGCTTGTGTTTATCTTCCACATTAAGACTTCAACCTAAATTCCATCTCTATGTTGAAGCATTGCAGTACTATATATCTCAGATTCGATACCCATCCTTGTCCTTCACCTGCTGAGCAAGGTTGCAAACATTTGTCAGGAGCAGCATGGGAAACCTAGGATGGAAGCCAAGGACATTAAACAGCAGCTGAACAATTTGAAAAACTCAGGGCACACAAAGGAGGATGACTGTGCACTCCTGAAGAGCTGTCTAAGCTGCTTGCCAAGACTTCTCATGGTCTTCAAGGTTTAGCATCCTGAAGTGATAGATAATAATGAAAGTATACCCTTGCTTTTGCTTCAAAATAGCTCTGTTCTCATATATATAGGCGGTAACATAGTTACATAGTTCCATATATCTACCTTGTTTGTTCTCATCCCAGGTCTCACCTGTTTAGTAAAGGTGGGGAAAACCTGGCCCTGAATTACGGAAGTTGCTTTTTCTTTTGTCGTTATCTTTGTGGTGTGATAAGGAAGTTTGTGATAAGGAAATTGAAGAGTAAGCAAAAAAATTCCAGTATTTCACCCAGGAATGAGGTCATGTACAGGCAAAGGTGAAACTGATGAGCTCAGGACTAAATGGGCGAACTACAATTTTTTCCAGATGTTAATTTTCTGGGTGACCTCCAGAGCTTTGAAGGGCATTTTTCCTAGAGATTAAAGATCTTCCACAACAGACGGTGCATTTTAACACACACACACACACACACACACACACACCCAAGTCCTTATATATCAGTGATAGAACCCTGGCAAAAACTGACATAACACTTCTTACAAAGTAGGCAGCTAGGTTCTTATTGCCACAGTTTTTCCATTCACCACTTTGAAATTTCAAGGTAAAGTAGCTTCCCACAGATCCTAACAATGGCAGTTTGTCGATACTATAGCAGACTTGACCTAAAACATAGTTCATTTATGGTCCATTTCCGGTATGAATTCATTCACGGGGATGATTTTTAGTTATTAGTAAGTTCATACCTTTAAGAGCACTATATAAATGTTATACGTGCAATATACGAAAGATCTGTGAAAAATCTTACTATTTGTCTGTTATTCTTTGTTGTTACCCATCACTCCCTCCCGAACTTAAATCCAAACCATTCTAGTTGGCTCTGTCTAGGATCTAAGAATTTGAGCCAAGGAACCAGGAGACAATGGTGACGGAAACATGCTCAGGCAAAATCTTTTAAGCTGTGAAAGAATGAACATAAGAAATTACTTAGAAGGAATGCAATGCCTGCAGAATTAAATTAGAAAGGCAGTGACATATAGTTCTTGTATGAAAATATTTTGGGAAGAATAAAATGGTTCATGTGAGGAAATTGTAATGAAGAGAAGCATAATTAATTATTTAGGCAAACCAAAAGAAAATCAAAGTAAAATATATGGGGTCCTTCAGTATGAGTAATCTATTTATAAACAGACATGTGTTCTGAGACTGAGCTGTCCACACTGGATTTGTACAACTGTATCCTATTTAGTAAGATTTAGACTCCAAGTAAACAAAATGTACAGCAGTTTTATCTCCAGTTCTGTGCAAGCACACCAGGGAATACAGATGTCCTGGCTTTACCTGGGAGTTCTGCTGCTCCTTCAGTTTGGGCCCAGACTACAAAGCCTCAGATGGCAGCATCAATTTTTTGCTGGTTCTGAAAGGTCAGTGCTTTGTAACGTCTTTATCCAGGAATAATTTCTGAGTCAAGGTGATATTATTTGACATAGATTTAAATATGTGCTCATAGATTCTTAATATCTGGCAAATATTTTAAATGCTGTAGGTAGGTATTGCATTTAATTTTCTTCAGAGCATATATGATGCAGTGTTTTCTTCAAAATTGTTGTTTGAAACTTGAAACTTTCATCAACAATGAAGCTTCCTCAAGAATGTCACCTGTGATGCTGAGACTATACATGACACAAATGAAACATACTGAAACTATCAAGGATGGATGCAAAGAGCAAGGGTTGTTAAATGAAGACCAGCATCCCTTAGAATTTCCAAGAGAATATAATGCTCTGAGCACTGGGAAGGAGTTGTAAAGACCACCCTGTAGCTCCTCTTTTGAGATCTTAGAGAGTAGCTGGCTCTAATCTGTAATCAGTGTTCTGCAGTCCTCTGATAGTGTGTGAGAATACAAAGAACATCCCTTGGCTGAAATCTCATCTGTTCTGTGCTGTCAAGACCATTACTATCATACCTCTGTGTCACAAGGTAAAAGATAACAGATCATTAGATGTCTAGGGCAAAAGGCAGGCTAGTAAAAGAGTGGGTGAGCCGCACTACCTCACTTCTTTTGGAGGTAACTTCATTGCTGGTAGAGGATAAAAGCAGTGAAAATTAACTGGTTCTCTGATGTAACTCTCTTTATGTAGGAACAGAAAAGAAATCACACTAATGATAATTTTAACATTTTAAATCTCCATTAACATCTGTGGGGATTGCAATATGTCAGGGAGGATATGATTATTCAGTTAAGCCCTCACTAGGAAGAAATAAGCTCACAAAAAGCAATACCAACTTTGCCTGGGGGAGAATGCACATAATGTTGCAGCTTGATATGAAGGAACCTGAGCACTGGTGAGTGAGACTACATCTATGTAACAGGAGGAAACCCTTGCCCATTAAAAAAAGTTCTCCAAGTCCTCTTTGTTGTATCTTTCTATAACACGTGTATTTCTATAGCAGCTCAAAGACTTTACATTTTAAGAGCTGAAGTACACGCATTAGGCTATGGTACTTGATGACAGAACCCTCTTAAATGTCTTATATGCTTGGGGGTGAGTTAATACCTTCTTTGGAAAGTTTTCTTTGCCCTTTGGTGTGAAACGTGTAGGTAGAATTTTATTGTAGACACTTTTGACACATTTTTGATCTTTCTCTTCACCTCATCTTTCCCTTCAATAATACCCAGTCCTTTCTCAACTCAGTTTTCATGCTAATGCCTTAAGCCCTATTCCTTTAAGATTATATTACAGTTCCGATGACCAGCATAATAAAAACAATTAACTGGATCTGAATTCACACTTCTTGAGAAGCAAATCCAATGCTTCAAATTAATTAAATTCTCTTTCTTAACCTTTTTTTAAAGTTTTTTTTAAGGAATCTCTTAGGCAACCTGGCATTTTACCCTGTTGCGTGGCAACTCTAATTTTCTGTCTGCAGTTTTATCTGCATCCATAATTTTTGTTGATTTTGAATTAAGTACCAGAAGCAGCCTGTTAACAAAGGAGTTAATGGAGCAATTTTCACAGAAGATAGCATTTTACCACATTGTCATTTCCAAGAGCATATTTTCAATCCGATGTCTGTTCTGTTTTACAAACATAATTGCAAAGGCAATCCCCCTCCCAGCTGAAAGATGCACATACTGAAGGGCTTGCTAAAGTCAGAGCAAGTCACTTTTCACTTTGTTATTCTTTAATTAAGATATTCTCCTTATCTCTGATGTGTTCTGCCTTTGTGGGTCTGTGGGACAGGGTTTTATTATTTTAACAGGGATTGTTGCTGTTCACTTCGCAAAAACCTTCTACAATTTTTGATCAGTGCACAGAAATTTTTCAGGAATATTTCAAACATGCTTACAGCAGGCCAAGATTATCACAAAGTTATTGATTAACTGATTTTTGTCATACTGAGAGGCTATGGAAATATTCTGTTGCATTGATTAAGGACTCAGGCTTTCTGTACAACACAGGTTGTTCATATTTCTGGCCTCCAGCCAGCACATGACACACTAAGCCAGAGATAACAAATTTATTTTTAAGATTAAAATTAAATTGTATATTGATTTTCTTTCATATTAAATTTACTAGGAAGAGGAGGAGGACCTAATATATTTTGTCTCCCTCAAGGAAACACAGTTCATAGTTGCACAGTTTGTGACCTGTAAATGACAGGGACATGTTTGTTTTGGTAATGTATAGGTATTGAGGAATACCGACAGGAGCCTGTATCACAAGAACTGGAAGACGCCTGTAATACAGAACGGTACATTAGAAGTTTAAGGCAACGCAAAGATAAAAGTAATCATCATTTCAGAAAAAAACCTACTGGAGTACTGCTACCTAAGAGGTGGATGACTCCTCTCTGAAATATACTCTCAGCTGCTGGGAGTGAAGCTGTCCATCACAAAGAGTCTCACTTTAAGCAGACCTAGTGATGGTTTCAAATTATTTTGTGCTGTTGTCTTTCCCACCACTAAAACTGGTTTCATAGTATTACAATTCATGGAAGACTTCCATGCTTTGCTTAGTTGGTTATAGATAGAAGAAAGATTCAGACAAAAGTTTACCCAAGCTGTTCATGAGAATGCTTCTTTTAGGGTGTTTAAGATCTGATTTCTCCTTACCTCATAGTTTTCAGTTCTTTTTAGCTAGAGGGGAGATGAAAAAGGGATGTGTTTAGAGAACATTTCAGTCTGTCCATACTGTAGTGAATACATGATTAACCAGTTATAACTCAGTACAGGGAAAGTGTGGGTTTTCATCAAGTTTAAGATGAATTACATGGTTTTATTTTTTATTAATTTCTTTACCACAACCAAGCATTAATGTAGATCTGGTTGGGAAACAATGAATAAATGCAAAGCAGTTAAAACTGCATTCTTGCCTGGGGGAAAAAAAAACCAACCCTGGTCATTTCTAGATATCTTTCTTCTACTTTATGAGAAAAGCCAACAACATACAAATAGCAAGATAGCTCTGTATTCTAAGATCATTATGCTGCACAGGACTGTATACTTTAGAATTGAATTCTTGTATCAGAGGAAATGGATGAATCAAGAATTCTTCTCACTTCTTGAAAAGCTGATGTATTAATCTTGTTTGCATGAATAAAATTCTCCAATTAAAACAAAACCCCGGGGATACCATGATGTATTGACTGAAAGAATGGAAGCTCTGCCTTCTAGCCAGGGTAGTATAGCTATTTATTAACCAAAGATAACATTTTCTTCCTTTTTTTTTTTTAGCTTCCTAAACTAATGATGGTAACCTCCTAGGAATCTGAATGATCAAATGATTATGTAGACTCTTAATTTACAATACACTACTGTCGTGGTTTAAGCCTCACCCAGGCTAATAACTCACAAAGTTTTACTCACTCACTCGCCTCTTTCTTCCCCCAGTCCCGGGGGGGATGGGGAGGAGAATCAAAAGAATACAACTCCCACAGGTTGAGATAAGAACAGTTTAGTAACTAAGGTATAACACAAATCACTACTGCTACCACCAGTAATAATGACAAGAGAAATACAAGGAAAGAGAATACAGCTGCTCACCAAGCCCGACCCAGCCAGTGCACCCCCAGCAGCGAACCCCCCAATCCACCACCACCACACCCTTCCAGGTCTCTGCTCTCCGTTTTCACATCCTGGACATGACATGCTGTGGTATGGAATAACCTCTTTGGTCAGTTTGGGTAAGGTGTCCTGTCTCTGCTTCCTCCTGGCTCCCCCTCCTCCCTGGCATAGCATGAGACTCAGAAAGTCCTTGGCCAGACAAAACACTACCAAGCAGTAACAGAAAACACTGGTGTTATCAGCGCTGCTCCCAGGCCCAAAATCAAAAACACAGTGCTGCACCAGCTACCAAGAAGGAGAAAAATGACTGCTGCTGCTGAACCCATAACAGCTACTGTCCAAGAATATTCCTAAACACAGTGAGAAAGTGTTCCTCCTCCTTTTTTGAGGGCTAGATGAAAATGTCAGAGAAATAGCACTGAGGTGTGTGTCTATGTATAATTTTATATTCTACTTGTAGAATAAAAAAGGATTTCTTTTTCCATAGAACTTTTTATGTTTATAAATGTATAATTAAAAGAAACCCAAGAAATGCCTCTATAGTTCTATGGATCACATCTAATGGTGGATTGATCTTGCTTTTAAGAAAGTTCTAAAATCAGAGTTTTTCCTATAAAAGCAAAATATGTGGTCTTTCCGTGAATGGTAAACAATAAAGTCTGTAATGATTCATTCCCTCTTTGGTTTTATTATTGCCTTGCAGCTTCCAATCTAAAAGTTCTTAGCATCATAATTACCTCTTTTGGCTTCTGCAAAATGTCACAGCTCCTATTTAGCCAATAGATCACATCACATAGGGCTACGCTTCATTTCTAAATGCTGTATTAATAGCTGAAATGTCTGACAGGCTGCATTATAGGCTTGGCAACAAATTCATCTCCTTTTTGGCCTTCTCTAGATTTGCTGTTACTTTGGGAAGCAGGAAAGAGATCTGGAGCTAGAGATTTCTGGATCCAAAGTCCTGCCTAATAAGAATGATCTTAGTCTAAGCCATTCAAGTACTTTTCCAGACATCAAAACACTATAGTTAACCTGTCACTTTGTTATGTTGCAATTAGTCTCAAACATTTGTAGCTTTTGTATGTATGGTGGATTCACATATGGCAGAAGTGCAGTTTGAAGACAGAGGAAAAATGGTGTCCTGGGTTCAGCAGTAGCAGTCATTTTTTCTCCTTCTTGGTAGCTGGTGCAGCGCTGTGTTTTTGGATTTTGGGCCTGGGAACAGCACTGATAACACCAGTGTTTTCAGTTACTGCTTGGTAGTGTTTTGTCTGGCCAAGGACTTTCTGAGCCTCATGTTCTGCCAGGGAGGAGGGGAGCCGGGAGGAAGCAGAGACAGGACACGTGACACAAACTGACTAAAGAGGTTATTCCATACCACAGCACAGTCATGTCCAGGATTTGAAAACAGGGAGCAGATACTCGGAAGGGTGTGGTGGTGCATTTGGGGGGTTCGCTGCTGGGGGGTGCACCGGCTGGGTCGGGCTTGGTGAGCAGCTGTATTCTTTTTCCTTGTATTTCTCTTGTATTATTATTGATGGTAGCAGTAGTGATTTGTGTTATACCTTAGTTACTAAACTGTTCTTATCTCAACCTGTGCGAGTTGCATTTTCTTTTCGATTCTCCTCCCCATCCCCCTGGGACTGGGGGAAGAAAAAGAGGGGAGTGAGTGAGTGAGTGAGTAAAACTTCATGAGTTTTAGAGGCTTAAACCACGACAAATGGTATAAAATTAACACTGTATCTGAATAAGAAAGAAAATCTTCCAATCACAGACTTTATATGGAGACTCCATACAAGAAAACTATGGCTATGCTTTTTCCAGCTATGTCAAGTAAGTTAAAAAATCAATTATTTGTACCAACAAAATTGTTATTTTACCCAATAATAACAGAATTATTTCTCCATACTCAACATTTCATTACAGTTGGTTACAAGACCACCTGTCTGTCGCTATTCTTTCCCCCTAAACTTATGAAAGCTTTCCTGACTCCCTTAGAGAATGATATAACCTTTGTGCAATTAGCAGTCACACCAGACTTTCACAATGATGAAGCTGATGCTATTCTGCTTTAACACCTGCTTCTCAACCTTTCATCATGTGTGTATATGTAGCTTAAAGTTCTTCCCTTCATCTGCTCACAAGCAAATTTCTTTGGCTGCCATGAATAAACAAGGGTCTGTCTTACTACTGCTAGAACATTGTGAGCTGTCACTTTCTGTTAGCAAATAGCTCTTTTCCAAGATCAGAACAACTTCTATGTGCAGGATCTGTATTTCATCCCTGAGAAAAGCCTTCCAACATGAATATAATTATGCAGTTTTGGTCTCCCATACTTTTTATGGAACCGGATAATGCCTTGATGTGTGACTTCAAACCCTATAAGACTGGCAATATGACAGACTGCAGCTATTTAGTGCAAACACTTTGGAGGAACAGAGAACAAAAACTCATCAATGAGTTAATGTGAACTGCAGTAAGGCCAACACTATGATCACACAAAACTGTAAGATTAGAAGCAAAATGAAAATAAAATTAAAATATAAGATTACGCAGTGCTTTGTGATCTGTAGAAATCTGTAGAAATGGATTAAAAGGCACATTTTTGTCTTAATATTTGAGAAAAGATAAGATGAATAAGATTAAATCAACCAAAGAAAAGGCCATCTATTAATGGAATAAAACTGAAATCACATACACACTGTAGTAGATGAATGTGGGATTAAAAAAATCATATAATTTATTTGATATTTATGTACTGCAACTACCAGGACAAGGAATTTAAATGGAATTGGGAATTTATCAACATATGTGAAAAAGCATACCTTAGTTACTAAACTGTTCTTATCTCAACCTGTGGGAGTTGCATCCTTTTGATTCTCCTCCCCATCCCCCCGGGACTGGGGGAAGAAAGAGGGAGTGAGTGAGTGAGAAAACTGCGTGGCTGACTGGACTTAAACCACGACAACCTAGTATTTTGTACTTGGATGGAGTATTCCTACTGTTTGAAACTGCAAAAAATTAATACACAGAAACACAGAAACACCATTAATATTGATCCTCAGCAAAGAAAGTTATTTTAAAAAGTTTCCTGAGCTGTTTTTCTCAAAGGTCTTAAATGTGTTTAATTTCAGTCTGTGCAATGGGAAAATAATCATTAAAAAAAAAGTCGAATCTGAATTAATCTTTTACTGGTGAGTCCCTCCCTTATGCTATGAAAAGATACAAAAGCATGATTATAGTGAAGTCTGTGGCTAGGCATTTAGTAGGAATTTGCTATTTGTGAAGACACTATCCCTGAAGTGCTATTTTGCTGCAAAGGGAAATGGTGGAAACCTGCTAATGGGCTTGATGTTTCTCCTGAAAACCTAACAAGAAAACTGTAATTCCAAAATTACAAATACCATGTTTTCATATTTAACAATGTTTATTCAGACAAGTAAGCATTTTGGGGTCAGCAAGACATTTTCTCATATGGTTGCAGTTTCATTCTCTGATTCTAATTTATTGATACATTCAGTTATATTTAAAATTGGATCCATTCTCTTCCATTTCTTTTGGACTTGGATTTTGTTGCCATCAGGAGCACAATAGATTGTGGCACATGACTACACTTAGCCCTTTACTAATAAAATAGTCAAGCTGAGGCTTGACCTCTGGCTCTCACCAGGGGAAAATGGACTGACTCAGGTTCATCTTTAAGGTCTTGGTAAACATGTGGTGCAGACTGCTTGGGCAAGACAGCAAGACTGATGAGTATTTCTGTATTTCCAGGTACTTTAATTTTCTGTTCCTGTTCTCTGGTGCAGGAGCTTAGAGAGATATAAGGAGCTTGAACTGCACATTTATGAAGAGCTGAACTGGGAAGATGCTTTAAGGATGGCCTATATCTACTGTTATGTTATTCATAATCTGCAAACCCCCAAGAGGTTAATGAATTCTGAATTGTAGCTGAAATTCATTTATAGCCATGTTTGCAAATAGTAGCTTTGAAATTTCTGAAGTAGATATCAAAGGTCTGACAGCTAATCCGAGACATGCTGGAGTATATGTAGCTGATGCATGAAAAACAATCAAACCAAACCACACCCTCAACCTAAAATGAAAATTCACCTGAAAGCTGTTTGACTGCAAGAACTTGTGTTGGACAATCCACAACACAAACAACTTGCTTTTTTACAGTGCAGAATGCCTCTACCCTTTGTCATAATCACTTAAAGTTTGGGTTCCTGCATTTCATCTCCATCAGGAGAAACTGGCAATGCAGCTGAGGGCTTCTTTGATGTAATATGTCCAGACATAATGCCCTACTGAGCTGGATCATAGAATCATAGAATAGTTAGGGTTGGAAAGGACCTTAAGATCATCTAGTTCCAAACCCCCTGCCATAGGCAGGGACACTTCCCACTAAACCATGTCACTCAAGGCTCTCTCCAACCTGGCCTTGAACACCGCCAGTGATGGAGCATTCGCACCTTCCCTGGGCAACCTATTCCAGGGCCTCACCACTGTCACAGGAAAGAATTTCTTCCTCGTATCCAATCTAAACTTCCCCTGTTTGAGTTTGAACCCGTTACCCCTTGTCCTCTCACTACAGTCCCTCATGAAGAGTCCCTCCCCAGCATCCCTATAGGCCCCCTTCACATACTGGAAGGCTGCTATGAGGTCTCCACGCAGCCTTCTCTTCTCCAGGCTGAACAGCCCCAACTTTCTCAGCCTATCTTCATGCGGGAGGTGCTCCAGGCCCCTCATCATCCTCATGGCCCTCCTCTGCACTTGTTCCAACACTTCCATGTCCTTTTCCTGTTGAGGACACCAGAACTGCACACAAGACTCCAAGTGAGGTTGCAGGAGAGCAGAGCAGAGAGGCAGGATCACCTCCTTCGACCTTCTGATCATGCTCCTTTTGATGCAGCCCAGGATACAATTGGCTTTCTAGGGCTGCAAGCGCACACTGCAGCCGGCTCATGTTCGTTTTCTCATCGACCAACACCCCCGAGTCCTTCTTCGCAGGGCTGTTCTCAATCTCTTCCCTGCTCAACCTGGAGCTGTGCCTGGGATTGCTCTGACCCAGGTGTAGGACCTTGCACTTGTCATGGTTAAACTTCATCAGGTTGGCATCAGCCCACCTCACAAGTGTGTCAAGGTCCCTCTGGATGGCATTCCTTCCCTCCAGCACATTAACCAAACCACACAGCTTGGTGTCATCGGCAAACTTGCTGAGGGCGCACTCAATCCCACTGTCCATGTCACTGACAAAGATGTTGAACAAGACCGGTCTCGGTATCGATCCCTGAGGGACTGGATCAGAAAAGCAGTAAGGAAAAGAGTATATTTTCCCAGTTTCAAGATCTTTTCCATTTTTACTTAAGGCAAAAGATTTTACATTTATTCTTACAGTTGCCTCACGCCGCTTTATTAGGCTGTGTCCCAGCATCTCTTTTCCCTCGCTTTCTGAATCTCTGTCTCCCGCAACTACAAATGTTAACAGAAGCCACCAAGAACAATAGCTTCAGCTCAGTTTCTCCAGTCCACAATGCTTTAGTCCATAACTGTTTCAGTTCTGTGCTTTCATAACAGAATATGACCCCAGCATCATTACCCTAGTTGAAAATTAGTTTCATAATAATAATAACCTCAATACAATAGGAATTCAGCAATACTAGTAATGTCTTTGGAGAAAAAATTGTAATTATTTTATAGCCTGAAAGATTTTGTGCATCTATTTGATAATATGGAACTATGTGTGTGAAAACAGAGACTTTAACAATTTTACCTGCCTGATTTCAGAAGGAGTTGTAATTCAAGTTGCAGCTATTTAAATGAAGTGGTTTACCTCCTGATTCCATTAAGGGTAAGTAATGGCAATTAGATTATTAGAGATTTGGCCTATTTTCCATGTAGGAGTCTAAAATATGGTTCAAGAAACATATCACAGTTTTTCCAAAACCTTTAGCTATTTACCCTTTTTCATAACTCAGAGTACCCCTTTTTGCATATATATAGTCAGAGCTACTGTTAATATAATTACTATGATTAAATTGAAGTCAGTTACTTTTAAATAAACCATTCATATTGCTGTTTATAGTCTATCTATAAACAGAGGAAGTTGACATTCTGGGTTATATAAATGAGATACAAAATCTTAAGCCAGAGACATTTATAATCTGAAGGGACTGGAGCCTATGAAGTGTTCCAGGGAATTCATAAATGTAGGATAGTTAAAGACTTGGAAACAGCTACCATCTGCAGCTGTTTCAGGAAGACGTTTTTCTGTTGTGCAGAGAGCTACAAGAAGTCATCCTTTTTAAGGAAGAATTTTACAAAATTCTTAAACTGGAATACAGGTCCACACAACCCCCAGTTAGCTACCCCTGGACTCACTTGTATTCAGTGGATAAGTGAATCCAGGACAAGAGACAATTGGCACAAGCTGAAACATCAGACATTCCATCTGAATATAAGAAAACATATTTTGACCATGAAAGTGGCTGAGCACTGGTACAGATTGCTAAGATATTATGGGGTCTTCATCCTTGGAGATATTCAGAAGTCAACTGGACATGATTCTGAGCAACTTACTGTAGTGAAATCTGCTTAAGAAAGGGGCTTGGACTAGGCAACCTTCATCAGTATCTTCCAGCCTTTGCAGTTTTGTGATTCTGCAACCACTAATTAATCTTTCAAATGCCTAAGTCACTCCTGAGTTTAACCATAACTGCTTGGGTTCTGAGCAGATAGCTGGCTAGCTGTCCCTTGTCTAAGGGGTAGAAGACATACACACATAATTAGGTGGCTAGTTTTAATTCTCTTCCCTGCCTGAGGGGTTTTGTATCTGCATCTCTGTATCTGCACCTCCCAGACTGACAAGAATCTACTTTCCACAGCACAATGATATATATCTATTAGAACAAATGATATCAAAAGATGACTCTGAGAGTGCCCATGTCTAGGAAAGTTCAACTTCACAGTTTCAATATTTGCAGTGAAAATATATGTATACCCCTTCTGGCATAAGAGGTAGGAGAATACAGGTGTTGTGTAGCTGGGATGAGTCTGTTGCAAGCATTTTCTCATGGGTAGATTTCCACTTATGGATGCTATCCAGTGCTGAGTGCCTCACTGGATCAGGGAGCAAACCTTCTGTCTTTGAAACATACTATGCTTCAGCTACAGGCTTTCCCTTGGCATTTTCATAACTCTGAAAGATTATTGTCCTGGCTTTTGCATCCCACTCTGATATGTCAAGCTCTTCTTAAGTATTGTGCAGAACTTGAATGCCTGACCCAGAGACATGTCCACCAGACACTTAGTCTCCTAATGGGGACAAGCTGCTGGGCTTAGAAGTCAACTGCCCACATTCTTCTGTGGATTGAGCCTTTGGGCAATATAGGAAACACAGTAAAAAATAATAACAGATGCAGTTGGCTGAAACGGACTTGCACTATTGCAAAGGTAGACCATTTCCGCATCTGAAAATCAAGCTTTTTTATGTTGTAACAGTTTGCATAAGATCTCCAAATATTTAATTCATATCATCTAGACATTTTTAAATATCAGGCGAAAGTAGAAGTCCATATATGAATGAGTAATATCTTCAAAATAGGTGCTGTCTGTCTGTACTATGACACTCAAGCATTTGTTTGCACATGTATTTTTCTTTTTTAAATAACCAGAGAGAGAATTTCATGTTGACAAGCTTGCTGTTGATTAAACTGAGCCATGAAGTAAAGGATCCAGAGAAGATGAGATGATAAAACTTTAAATCCGTAGCAGAAGGTTGGATAAAACCTTTTTATTGTCTGAGGTATACCTGTGAGTTAACTAATTATGAAGTGAAAATAAATGATTTAATTATTTTCCATCTGTTAGAAATTCAATTAGATCCTGCTCAGTTTGCATAGCTGCAGTCCTTCCAATGCTCTACTTTGCATTCTCTACCAGTCTGAAGACCCTAGATTTAAACAACGTTATTACCCCCTGAGGTGCAACTGAGATGGGAGAGCGCTTTAAGAGCAGGTTTTTCCCCCTTAAATCCACCATGCCTGCAATCTTGCTTTTGCATTTAGAGCATCTTTTTAATGTAGTAAATACTTCATGTATTTTGTCTGAAAAAAACAATGTCTGAATTGTTTTTAGTCCGAATTGTTTTTAGTCCAAATTTTTATAGAAAAAATTGAGGACTTTGAGGTGAAGATTCAACAGTACAATAAGCACATTTGAAAGTAATGACTCTCAGAGTGAGGACGTAAAACTAGAAAATTAAAGGCTCGAAGTGACTTGTTATGCCCCATATATATAGTGAATATACAGGGTACGTTTTTCTACATTTTAATGGGAATAGTTCATGCTGTTTTATGCTTACATAGGCCACTGCCAACTAACATTGTCATTCCTCCAATACCTTTGGTATTGTTTTAACTTTCAACATCAGGTTCATATTAAGATTCTGGGGCTGGGGGTCATCTCCATTTACCCCTCTTCTGGATTGTTGTGAGGCAGAAAAATCCATCCTTCTGCGTTTCTTTCAAAGGTTGCTGAGAGAAATATGTTTAGCTAAGAAGAATAGTGGAGGCAAAGAACATTTAGGTCAAAAACCCCTTGCTCCTTGTCATCGGATGCCAGTGAAAGACAAGATGCTTGCTGCCTCTGCTTTGGCTGATGTGTTCTTTTAGCCTGGAGGGCAAAAGCAGGGTAAATACTCTCACAAGGAATTTAGGATGGGTATGCAATACTCACAATTAATGTTCTTTGTTTTGCACTTGTAGGAACTGGGGTTTATATTTCTCTCCCTAATTGGCTATTGGAGGAACATGTATGAGAATGGATTTCCAGGAGGTTCAGCTAGTGTTTCCCTACCTCCTTCCCAGTGTGACAGCCATAACTCCTAGAACAATTTCTCATACTTCAGCATGACTGACCCACACAGATTATCACGGCCTAAAACTTCTCTTCCCTGTGAACAGCATACCCTGGTCCAAGATTAGAGGAATATGCAGCCATCTAACTTCCACAAAAATCTAAGGACCTTTACTGTATACAATGCAATAAGGAAACCTCATTTTTTTAGGGTAAAGGAAAAGCACGGCTTGAAAAAGAGTAAAGAAGAACTGGCACTTACCAACATGGACAATGCATATCTGAAATTAAGAACACAATTCCATCCCTAATATGTAAATAGACTTAAAATTAAGGAAACTCTCTAAAGGTATCCATGTCTTAAAGATTCTCTGTAGAGAAGAAGCATTCTTACAGCATTTTATATATATCCACCTGCAAATCACATGATGCAAATAGTGAACAGCTTTGCGTTTCATTTTGGCTTACCCTGTCCCTTTAGACTGTGATTAAGAACCTGTTTCCTCTTCCCCTTGATGAGATGTAGTAATTATTGGGTGGTCTACCTGCATATACTACAAAATACTATTAGCTCATGGATTAATTTATTTAAATCTAACTAAACCAAACAGGTATTTTAACTTTATTTCTAGCTAACTGTCTTTTGATACTGTATTTGCCTTTGAAATGGAACAGGAATTTTGCTGTGGAGAATAAAGGGGAAAAAAAATCATTATAATCTTTCAACTCTGTGACTGCTCTTCACTCAGATGTGAAGAGCCACAGGTGACATGACTTAGGCCAATTGTTTCACTTATCAAAAATATCTAACATAAGCCCTCAACAAATCTGTCTGCATTGCTGTTTCTTGACCTCTTATTGAAAGTTTGTCAATTGTCACTTTGACTCACAGTCCTACATTAAGAAGTCTGAGAAACATTGCTTTGCTGGGCTGGTTTCATATTGACACAATTGTTTTTTTTTCTTCAGCACTACATCATCAACTTTATGATGTGCGGCCCTGATGATTTAAGCACATAAAAATACAGCACCAGCCGAGGGACAATTGTATGAAGCACTTTTTTTTTCTATTTGATGTAATTTTATTTGTGCTGAACATCAAAATAAATGTTTTAGACTCAGTTTTGGACATGTCAACCTTAACACTGAAGGAGAATTTCTGTTTATGTGTGCATCCGTAATAAAAACATAATTATGCAAAAAAAAGAAATGTACGCACATTTTCTGCTCTAGTAATCTCACTTAACGCTGTGTAAAGTGACATTAGACTGTCTGAAGATCCTTGTTGGAGAATATTGCCTTGTATAGAAGCTTTGGAGTGAATGTGGCGGATGTGCCAAAATCGTAATTTATTCAATCTCATCTTCTTACCCCCAACACAGAAAAAAAGAGGAGTGTGTGGTGATTGATAGGTCAGAGTAGCTGTGGAAGAATGACAGGAGTGTGGTAGAGGCCTCAGCCCAGTATAAGTTAGTGTATAAACTAGAGCAGAACTATCCCTGCTTTAACATGTACTGAGAGTAAGTAGTCATATGTCACAGATGAGGGAATTGGAAATGGCTTTTTGCCACCAGTCTTTATCACAAAAATAAAATAAAGCTCAGACACAGTGGAAAAACAAGGCAAGACCATACCAATATAAAGACATTCATAATTCCACATTTACAAAAGAAAAAGATAAACTAAAATGGAAAATATGCATCTGACATAAAAGCAGAACAGTCATTCTAATGTGGTAAATTACTGAGCCATTTTGATTGGCTGTTTAACATATCTTTGGCCATTTTCCTTCTCATTTTTACTCACACTGAAGTTTGTTATCCAAATCTCTGATCCACTTCAACCAAACAAGTTTCAGAAAGTCACTATTAGAAAAATGTATACAGTTATTCGTTGAAGAAGTGTTTACAGTGTTCTTGAAATGTACTAAACCCTTTGCCCACCCGCAGTTGGGAAAATATTCAAGATGCACGTTCACTAAAAGCTTTTACCTGGAACTGCATTTTCATTTTGTGAAAACATGATTGCTGGAGCCTGCTGAGATTTTATTGTAACACACAGGTCAGTCCTTCAGAACTCGCGGTTTATATCACAGCTTGTGCAAAAATGAAAACACACCTATGCAGAAAAATCACAGCTTGAGCTTTTCCTGGGTCCCAGAATGATTAATAAAATAATTGCAAGCTACTAACTTACTCAACCGTGGTCAGAGGGCAGCCTCCACTGGAGTTGCTCTTTTCCTCCTCCTTCGTCTAGAATGGGTAGTGGGGTGTATGCCAGCCCCTGCAGCGCCTGGGATGGGCATCAGGACCTGGCAGAGACAGGGAGAGAAACAGGCAGTTCAAACACATCAGGGACACACTGGCAAAGCCTGAGGAGTTCAGGAGTCTGGGGGTTTTGTGGGTTTATTTTTGTTGATTTAATTTGGTTTGACTTTATTTTGTTATTTCATTTTATTATTTCTTTATTATTCATTATTTGAAATTTAAAGGGGTTTATCCATTTCCAAGGTGCATGTTTAGAAAACAAGACAACACCACCAGGAAAGAATCAACTGTCATAAATTGTTCCTATGAAATTTTTTATGTCTTACATTCTCTGTATAGCATTTCCCAGGAAAAGAATATTCCTGCAACCTCTTAGTATCTCATCTAAAACAAACAAACAAACCAGCAAAAAGCCAGAATGGCTTGACAAGAATTTTGTGGTTTGTGCCAAACTCAGCTAGTATTAAATCTGCTATTAAGAAGTATAAGCTGCAAATTCCTACACTTATGAACTTCAGACTGTTCTCTGGTCCAGCCTAAATACAACTTTATTTACACTGATTTAGCAGCCTTATGAGATTGCCTGGCTGCTTTCCTGAGTTTTTTCAGCAGGTGAAATTACTTGCTGAGCTGCACAGAATCATGCTTGGAAATAGCTGTGCCATGTAGATCTCAACACTATTTAGTTGCTGTTATGTTACTGCTCAAAAATGAGAAGCTGTAATATTTAAAATGCAGCCAATATGATGATGACCTATAAAAGCAAAAGAAAAGGCTGGGCAACAAATGAAACTATAAGTTACATGCTCATTTTGATGTCATTGTTTCTGCCTCTGCAACAGCAGCTCCCTCTGTGGTTTTGTAAACCACAAACACTATGTTAGTTTTATATCCCTTTCTCTAGTAATAGGTCTCTCTCTAGCATGCTATCTCATTAAAGCCTATGTACCCTGAATGGCTGAAGGTAGTGCTTTTGAATTATGAAGTCAGGAGATCTCTGAGAAAATTCAGGTATATGCCATGATAACTGGGGTTACACAAAAATTCTCAGAGGGTTAGTTGGACTTCTTTTTGGTTTGGGGTAAGTATACGAAATTCATGTTCACTGAAATTTTATTAGGAACGAATACTTTAATTTTCTGCAATTATTTGAAGCTGGTTTAACCTTTATATATTCACTTAAAAACTGGTACTGATAGCAAGCACAATACTTCATTAGTGTTAGTACTATGCAGCTATTGAGTGGTAAAAGTGGGCACAAATAGACTGGAAGAAGAAGTCTTCAGAGTACCTGAGTGTGAAAGAACAGGCTTTGGACACTCATCACGTGTCTGGAGTACAGTGCAACCCACACTTTAAGAAGTCTGGCTTGAGAGAGCGGTAAAGCTCACTTTTCCTGAGGAGATGCAGCATTACCTTTTGCACAGAGGACTACATTATTCACACCTTCCTTCTGCCTGTGAGACAGACCTCTTATCCCTCCAGAAGCTGTTGCTTGTGATGCCAAGGCCATGATTCCAGCCCCTAGCATGGGAGTTGAGAGCAGCAAGCAGTTCAAAGACGTGCCAAGGCTCCAAGAAGAATTTATGAGTTCTTCTGATCCCCACATTTTCACAAGTACAGTTATCAATATCCACATGAGCTTGCTGGTAACCAGCTTAGGGATGCTGGATAAAACCCAAAGTCATTAATCTGACTGAAGAGTAATGTCACTTGTAACTAAAATATGTCCTTAGGAGCCAGATATCTCCCCAAGATGCATCTAAAGAATGGTATAAATGCCTGCCTGCCTGACTTCTGTATGTCCCTGAGGACTGAACCTTGTGTATTGTTTGTGCTGAAGTAGCAAATTCAAGCCCAGCAAGTATAATGAGAACACCCTTGCCCTGAAATGCTTACCATGAGATGCAGTCAGAAAGGTGGAAGTCTTGCTCAGTGCAGGAGGTGCTGAGATCTGCTAACTCTCTTCTCACATTGGCATTACTCCCCAGTGAGCCTAGACTCTGCTGAATGTCCTGAGTGTGCTCCAGCATCCCTGAGCATGACAAGGAATTAATGTGAATAAAACACGAAGGAGACCTTCAGTTTAGATCTAAGATGTTTCTAGCACATCATCAACTATTCCTCATTTTCCCAAAGAACAACAGAATAGCTGAAGCTGGAGGGGGCCTTTGGAGATCAAGCAGTCCATTCTGGTGGTCAAAGCAGGATCAGCTAGATCAAGTTGTTACAGGATGCGTACAATCACGTTTCAAATCACTAAAGATAGAGAATCTGCAGAATCTCTGGGCAACTTGTTGGAATGTAATCATCAAACTCAGAAAAAAAAATCAAGACCAAACCCAAAACTTTTTCTTATTTTAAATGGAATTTTTGATATTTCATTTTATGCCCATTGACTCTTTCAGGCACCTTTACAGCTCCATCTTCTACACTCCCTCCCCTTCCCCCCCCCCCCCCCCCAGGGTTTTTGTTAAACATCACAAAGGGTCTTTATCTGCTAGGCTTCTTTCCCAGAGCTGAGGTCTATCATTTCAGGACTTTAGGGGCAAACAAACTATATTGGTACATATACACATATACATATGCATATAAGTGCTTTTCTTCTCTTATGACTAAGCAGTTTAAGTCATAATATGGTGAATACTGGGGGAAGTTCTGCAACCCTCATTTTGCAAGTCCTGTAAACTTTTGCTGATTGTGATATGCCTCTGTCTATATAGATATCATTGACTGACAGTAGAACATATGGTGGAAAATACTGGCTGTATCATGAAAGGCTAGTGTTCTTGACAGTTGAAGTTTAAGCTATAGCACTCCGAACCAAAACTTAAAGCTTTTTTAAACTACAGATCTCTGGTTGACATCTTCCATAAGTCCATGAAAATATGCAGACCGGCATCTCTCTCTGTCTTAAGAATCAACTCATAGCAGACCCTGAATAGGGTGCAGTTTGAGTCTTGTACTGCAAGTACATCCTAGTTCCCTTGCCAAAGCAAACAACTCAGGTGATTCATAGATATGACATTATTCCATGATTTTGAAGGCAAGTACAAACACTATTGACATAACTAAAAAGCTGTAAACTTTAACCTGTAGTCTTGGGTGCAGACACTTATCACCATCTGCTGTCTAAATATCAGAGTTCTTATGGATGGAATATTTGAAGAGCATATCTGGCATAGGAAGAAAAATAACTACAATAATAATAATATCAGTAACAATAAATGGCAGGAGAAAATGAATTCATGTGGAAGCTGAAACTTTGTCATATATAAGAACCTCTCTCCACATAAAAAGGTCAAATTATGAGGGGTTGGAGATTTCCAAAAAATCCGCCTTATAGTGGGTTGTCTATTTCTGTGCTAAGCAGAATGCTTTTATTCCCTCTTTATGATTTTCCCAATGTATTTGTCAAGGCATTTGAGAAGATTATATTTTTTATAGTGTTTCTACTCCTTTAAATCAAAAGTAAAGGAGGAAAAAGAAGCAAAGATTAGGGATTTGATATTCCTAGTAGGGGAGATATATTCTGCTTTGGGTAAAACTCTGTGAAATCAGCTGTCAGAATTCAACTTCTCTCTAGCTGCAGCATTGCAAGGGTGTGAAGAAAGCTGAGTGGTTGCTGATGGTTTCCTTAGATTCCTCTGCACCTAACCATATTCACAATACTGGAGGCTTCTGTCATCGCAGAAACTGACAGCATTTAGTCCCAATCCAGAGAAATGCCTTCTGAAGGTCTGTTCTGAGAATTGCAAGTACTTAACAAATCAATGCAGCAAATGAAATAGGTTTATTCTTCACATATCTAAAAGCTGGTTTTCAGTTAGCATCTCTATCCTTTTCACTTTAAAGCTAACAGTATTGCTATTAAGATGCATAATAGACTTTTTAAGGATTGTAGTTTTCCTTCCAAATTTCAATGACCAAGAAAATTACACTGTATATTTACTATGTGGTTGGGAGCTACAAAGGCTAAATACAAATTTATCACTTGTTTTTTCACGGCAGATTTTTGTTTCAAATTCAGCGACCCATTTTAGCTGCAGTAGAAGGTCACTGTTGCTAATTTACTCTATTCATTGGTCTCAGTGACAGAATTTAATTGTTTCAGCCTACTTCATAGTTGGAGAGCATCTGCACCACTTAAAATGCTGTAATGAAAATCAGTAAACCCTCACCTTCTCTCAGCAAAAAGACCAGTGATAGAGCAGTTAAAATTATGGCATGTAATTCCAACTAAAAAAGAAAGTGTATTATTTTAATAAATGTGAAATTTCAGCTGACTAACAGCTGTGCAATTTTTCTTTAAATCTGAACCAACTCTCATGAATTCTAATGGAAGCCTTCCTAAAAACTGAGTGCTCTAAGTATAGAGAAGGAATTCCTTAAAACAGCGTCCATGGTCTTAATATGAAGCTTGCAATGCTTCTTAGGGGCAAGTATGCTTTCACTCAGAGTAGAAGGGATAGCACACTGAAGCCAGTGATAACCATGTGGATAAACAGCTGGATAAGGCATTATCGAAGAGAAGGATCTGGCCTATTCATTACTCTAGGATAACAAGTAAAATGACAGGAAATTCAAATGAGCTGATAATTCTTCTTCCATGTAAGCGTGGGATTACCATGTTAAATGGCCCACCTCTACTGGATAAGTAAAAAAAGCCACCTGAAGAAAACTGGGCAGGCACAAGGCATTCCTGGATAGAAGGACTAAGCTGTGTGGTTCAGTTGATGTGCTGGAGGGAAGGAATGCCATCCAGAGGGACCTTGACATGCTTGTAAGGTGGGCTGATGCCAACCTGATGAAGTTTAACCATGACAAGGTGCAAGGTCCTACACCTGGGTCGGAGCAATCCCAGGCACAGCTCCACGTTGGGCAGGGAAGAGATTCAGAGCAGCCCTGCGAAGAAGGACTTGGAGGTGTTGGTCAATGAGAAAATGAACATGAGCCGGCTGCAGTGTGTGCTTGCAGCCCAGAAAGCCAACTTGTATCCGGGGCTGCATTAAAAGGAGCGTGACCAGCAGGTCAAAGGAGGTGATCCTGCCTCTCTGCTCTGCTCTCCTGCAACCTCACTTGGAGTCTTGTGTGTCAGTTCTGGTGTCCTCAACAGGAAAAGGACATGGAACTGTTGGAACAAATGCAGAGGAGGGCCACAAGGATGATCAGGGACTGGAGCACCTCCCGTATGAAGATAGGCTGAGAAAGTTGGGGCTATTCAGCCTGGAGAAGAGAAGGCTACGTGGAGATCTCATAACAGCCTTCCAGTATGTGAAGGGGGTCTATGGGGATGCTGGGGAGGGACTCTTCATGAGGGACTGTAGTGATAGGACAAGGGGTAATGGGTTCAAACTCAAACAGGGGAAGTTTAGATTGGATATGAAGAAGAAATTCTCTACTGTGATGGTGATGAGGCACTGGAATGGGTTGCCCAGGGAAGGTGCGAATGCTCCATCACTGGCGGTGTTCAAGGCCAGGTTGGAGAGAGCCTTGAGTGACATGGCTTAGTGTGAGTTGTCCCTGCAAATGGCAGGGGGGTTGGAGCTAGATGATCTTAAGGTCCTTTCTAATCCTAACTATTCTATGATTCTATGATTTCATGATAATCATAGAATCATAGAATAGTTAAGGTTTAGAAGCACCCTAAGGTCATCTTGGGCCTGGCCAAACTCACCAGAGTCAGGCCAGGTCCAAATTAAGTAAAATTTTCCACTGTATAGGTGTCCACCTTAATAAACTTTTCTTTTACAGGCTTCTGTGTTTTTTTGGCAGAAGAGGGAATGATGAAAGCTGTGTACTGGAACACTTTGCAGGAATTCCTTCTTGTCCAAAAACAAAATGCCCCATGAAAAGTCTAGAGCAGTCTCTCTTTACCCTGTTACTCCTCCAATTTTCATTCAAACCCTGGATGGTGAAAGTAGGATGTTGATCATGAAGTTGAATTGTCACAATTCTTTAAATAAACTTGACATTTGCTCATTCTTAGGTAAAATGTAAATTATCTGGGAGGGTTTAAGGAAGTTGCAAGAAGAGTTTTATTTTTAACATTTACTTTTGAAAACCTCTTGATTTATCTTCTGAAACATCATTTTTTACTTTGCTTTCTTTAGCCAAAGTATGTCTCCAGCTGTGAGACATGGTCCAAATCTAATTAGAATATTTTATTCAGCAAGCTCTATTTATAGAGGAAGTCAGATATTGCATATTATTTGGGCATCTCTAATATTACAGAAGTGATAATAAGTGTAAATCTGTAGAGAGTGTGAGACAAACAGTAAAGAGGACTATAGGGAAAAAAATAAATAACTACGTCAATCATGATACAAACAGTTCTGTAACAACACAACTTTCTTAACAGAACAGTTCTACGTCTATATTTGGCATGATACTTTGACAGAGAAGAATGTTTGAGTCCCTTTTTTGCATATGAATAAAGGATGTTTTCTCATCATTAAAGTGCTAATAAATTTTGAAAATAAAATCTCAAAAATGGCTTTCTAAAATTGTCCTTGCCTTCCCTTCAAAATATTTGGTATTTTGCTATTTAATTTGAAGTTCTAAACCTTCAACAAATTATTAGCTTTACAAAACTTCAGCATCAGTTTTCAGATATGTGAGGAAGGGAAAGGATGTCTGTAGTGCTAATGTGAAAGCTGAAGCATGCTTCCCTCCTTTTCCCTACTTTGCCCTCAAATATGAATGCACGAGTAGGATAAAAGGATGGAGCATCTTTCTAATGCAGTTAACTTTCACCAAGATAACATAGTTTTTAAGCACAGCATTTACTTAGATCAAAACTACGTATGAAGAGAAATGAAATGTGTTCAACTTGGTCTCATGTTGCTAACAAGCTTGTAGTGAAGGTACTGTTGTGGATTTGTAGAGATAAAAGCCATTGCTGTTACAGAAAAAAAAACGTATCATGCAAACGAAATTGCATGATAAGAAATCTATGAATCACAAGTTACTGGAAAGTCATTTAAAAGCATTTTCAAGACTATGTTTAGAGGAGTCTAAAAGTCTGAAAACTAGAAAAGTCATGCTAAGTAAAGAAGTGAAAAAAATGAGAAAGTTTATAACAGTATTAATACTGTCTTTCATATCTGGAATTTCATTTCTCAGTTTCCAGTCCCCCAGGAGCTGTTCTTTTATTAACATCACAGAAATTCTGTTCATAATTTGTTGTTAGAATATTTGACAACATATTAAAATTCATAGAGTGCCTACCTTTTCACTCATCAGGAAACTTTTATTTTATCCTAGGTGTTTTGACAGAATAAGTAATTCGGCTGCTTTTATATAAGAATGCTAAATGTACTGTAAACAGTAATTACAAGATGGGCTATGTATGTTCATGCTATTCACAAAACATACTAATAACTCAATATACATAGTTTGTTTTTTGATAGCAGTTTGTCTTTGGTCTAGTTTTCATCAGTTGCTTGCGAATGAGTTTGAACTGTCAATGTGGCCACGCACACAACAAAAAAAGGCTTTTTTCTTCATCTGTCACTTGTTTATGATTTCTGGCAAACACCCACTGTAACTCACAGCTGGTTTACTGTTCCTTTTGTAGATCTAAGTTTACAACCTCTAATTTCCAAATGTAGTTTCTTAAGGCAAGATTTTTGTGCCATTGGGATAGAGATTTAAAGAGCTTTGGCTATCTTCAGAGGAATGCACGTATAGCCTGAAGATGAGTTGTTTAGGGAGATGATCAAAAATCATCTCAAAAATATGACAGCACATTCAGTGACTGCCACTGAATAAGGTGAATTTCTGTTAATCCATTTTGGGAATTCTCATTAACAGAAAGGAAAAGAATTATTTTTTATAGTGAGCATCAAATTCATTCTGCGGATCTTTGGGGAGTGTAACTCCCAATAAGCCGGTTATTTAAAAAATTGTCTTTAAATGAGTGGCTTTCAATGCAATAGGGTTTCTGCTGATGCTGGAACTCTCATTCATGGGTTGAAACTAAATTTGTGGGGTTTTTATCTCACTGAATCAAGGCCTGAATATAGCATATTTGACATGAAATAGTCGTAGGTAATTCAGATATGTGTCTGATTTGGGAGCATCCAAGTACTTTCTTTAACAAGGAATATATAGAAAAATTGTATCTTTTCCTATGGTGAGACACATATTTACTTTGAAAGTGTGAAAAATCCATGGCTTTGTTTCACTCTAAAAAACTGTACATTGAAGAAGAAAAGGCTCAGAGATCTATTTTATGCCAACCTGACTGCAAAACAGCACTGAACAATAAGAAATCACTTTTTTAATGAATAGGGTACCAGAAAGATTGAAACATTAGGCAAAGCTCTTCTCATTTCAGTGGAACAATAAGTATTCTCATTGTTATGCAGTTAACACTATGACATTTATCCTTTTCGCATCTTTAGGCCACATTTTGCACGTACAGTTTATAGTCATAAGGGAGACTCAGATGAATCAGGCTGAAAAGGGTGCTCTAGGCGCTTTTGTCTTCACTCGTCTGAAATCAAATAAAAACTCTCATCAGCATATCATGTTCTGGTCTTGTGTCCAGCTCCATCCATTTTTCCCATATGGATAATGTCTGGCCAGGAAGGAAATGACTGTATTTTCAACTACAGGAATGAAATCTGGCCTAATGGAAACTTGTTTGAATTACTTCCTGAAAGTTAATGACTAAAAAGAGCTTTCCAGGGGGAGACTAAGATCAGCAGAAATGTTGGCCAATGACAGACATAACACCCTAAAATACCTGAAAGCTTTCTTCTGTTGCTGTGAAGTTTGGGGAAGGAGGATTAGGGATGTTTGAAAAATCAAATTGTTTTTACCTTCATTCATCTGATGTGGTCTCTGAATGTTTGTTGATGAAGAGTCTAAGTAGCCCCAGTGAGCCAATATAAGCTTCTCAGGGGGTACACAGGGCATCAATTGAAATGCTGAGAGAAAAACAGCATTTGAGGGATCACAATGTCCCTTCTCAGATTCCACTGAAAATTGTCACCTTCCAATATGGACAGTTTGATAACCTTGCTCTCCAGTTCAAGGTTTCTGCATGGAATACAGATGATTTCTGTTTTATTTTCACTTTTCTGTTCTGATTGCTGAAGGAAAGGCTTTTATAAATTCATGACTTTTTTGGACACAGGAAAAGTAGGTGTATATTGGGTAGCCACATGACAAATAAATAATAATAAAACTCAAAACCTCAGTTAGCTGGAAAGAGCAAAGGAGTCCAGCCAATTTCAAGAACTTCATCATATCTCTGTTTCAATTTAGAACAAAAATTTAGCCATACACATTGAGATTTATATTTGCAATTTATAAATATTTGATATAGATTTTTCTTGGATTTCAGAAGGACCATTTTTCTCTTGAAGAAAATCAAATCACCTTACTGTGTGTCCTAGTTTCAGATAGGATAGAGTTAATTTTCTTCCTAGTAGCTGGTACAGTGCTGTGTTTTGAACTTAGTATGACAATAGCATTGATAACCCAGTGATGTTTTGGTTGTTGCTGAGTAATGCTAAGTCAAGGACTTTCCAGTTTCCCATTCTCTGCCAATAAATAGGGGCACAAGAAGCTGGCAGGGATCACAGCCAGGGCAGCTAACCTGAACTGGCCAAAGGGATATTCAGTATCACAGCGCATCATGGTCAGTATATAAAATGGTGGGAGCTGACCGGAAGGGACTGATCACTGCACAGGAATGGACTTAGGAATACTCAGCAGGTGATGAGCAATTGCATTGTGATTCTTGAGTTTTATTCCTCTTTCTCTCTTCCATTATGATTGTGGTTATTATTTATCATTATTATTATTATTAACTTTATTTCAATCATTAAACTCTTTTTATCTCAACCCATGAGTTTTACCATATTTCTGATTCTCCTCCCCATCGCACAAGGAAAAGAGGGGGTGTGTGGTCATGTGAGTGCATGGTACCTACTTGATGTTTGGCATTAAACAATGATATCGTGTCTTGAGTAGTTATTCGGAGTGGCATTTATTTTAACTAATTAGTATACAATGTCACAATCTATTTCTAAGAGAAAAATTCAGTATGCACTCAGGAAAGTTAATTATATCTTCTTTTTTGACATATTTCTGTTTTGCAATTTTCCTTTCTCCCATCTAATAATACAAATTTAGAATTAAGCCTCCAAATAGTGTTATTGCATTGTTTAATCTCTTTCACACTTCCTGCAGGGATTAGCTGAGGTGACACAATTTCTAATAAAATTTTACACCACTAAACCTGGCTTGGAGGGCAGATGTAAAAGTCCTGTTGATTGTCATGCATTTAGGCCTTCATTCATAAGAAAACACACTGCTGTGCATATGTGGGACAGGATGTTTGCTATGCCAAAAGTGAATCTTCATGCTGTTGAATTTATGCATTTCCCACTGCTACTCAAAACGCTTGCCTGAATGCTCAGTCAGGGGAGAGCTCTCTCTGTGGAAAATGCTCATCTTTGGTTCAAGGCAAGAGGTCTGACTTGTACTCTATTCCCTATTCATTGACAATTTGCAGCCAATGTTTGGTTTATAGTCACCAATTAAATATGGCATTAATTTTTGCTTCTGTGTGACATTATGAAACAAGTAATAATCGGCAAGGAGAGAGGAGAAGGGAAGAAGAAAACAAATTGGAAACTACACAAAGATAAACGTAATATCCCCTTCACCCTCAAGAAATGAAATTATTCTGACAGGGTCAGAGAGTCTGCTTGGCAAACCATCTTAAATTAATTACCTGCTTGACATTTTAAAGGAAGGTTTCAGATTGTAAATTTAACCCAGACAAAGCATTCTATTTAATCTTGTCAGTATGCAAACTACTTTGCACTGCAGTCTGTGAATTATTTATCAGGGAAACAACCCCAAAGGGTAAAAGGAAAACTGAGAGTATTTGATCTTGGGCTCTGTAGCCTGGTGTACTTCTCTACTTTAGATCTGTACCTGTTGCAGTTGCTTAATTTCCCTTTTTTTGATGTTGCTGATATTTAGCTCTCACGCTGTGCTTCTCTGAAGCCTAAATATTTTTTACCCATTTAAAGACATTTAAATTGCTCCTTAAACTGTGTCCCAGCAAATAACTGTATCTACTTTCCAGGATAAAACAAAAGCTAAATAAAGGGGACAAAACCAGCTTTCTTTCTGTTCCATGTATTTTCATTAGAATAAGCATGCAGTATTCATGGATGTTGTTTTTTTTTCCTGCACTCAAGTGAAAATGCAGTCTGAAATAGAAAGTAATCTGCAGAGCATGAGTTTTTACTTGCAAACTGTATTAAAGCACTAATCCTGTAACAAGCTGTGTAGCATGAAGGGTGATCACCTGGGATAAAACGTTGCTTGGAAGATGCGAGTCCATAATCCGGTTCTGACACGGTTTCCTTTTTTTTGCAAATTCACTTAATTTTAGTACTTTTTTTCCAAATGAAGTTTATACAACTCCTAATTTCCTATTTCCCAGTCTTTTTAGGTTTCAAGATTATTTATTCAACAATATTTAATGTAGGTTTTAGCATTACTGCTATGCTTACACTGCTATACTTAGCAATAGTTTAGTATTTCAGAAAAGACCTCTAAGTGCAACTGTAATGTAAAAGATAACTATAATTCAGGGACCAACACAAATCAGAACATAACCTAATACCTACTCTTGGCTCACATTAGACTTGTTGCTTAGTTACTCTGTTTCTACAAAGACCATAATTCTCTGAAGACATCAACCAAGTAAGTACTTGATATTTAGAAGAAAGTCAAATTTGGAAAATCAGCAGAAAAAACCCTGTTAACTACTATAACAACTTAAGCATGTAATGCTGCTATACACATTTTTCACTTTGAGAACATTTGCTCCCTTGATGTGCATTGTTAACATTAGATGTTTTGTGTTTCAAAGAAGTTCCAATATTTTCTGTCCTATCCATATGTAAGATGAACTTTAGCTGAGCTGAGTGGAAAGTTCAGTAGAAAGTCTACCAATCTGCAGAGCAAAATTATAATTCCCCACTGCTTCTGTCATGTAGCATGAAAAATTATTTACTTGACCTATGGAAGTTTTTGCATCCTGACGTTAGCTGAAATGAAGCCGATTGAAATACTACACTATGATTTAGTTTAATACACCATCTAATGTTCTTGGTTTATAGTTTTTCATTCGTTAGTGAGGGGGTTTTTTCCTACTGCCAGACTTTTCTCTTCCTTAATGTCAATGGTTGAATGCTCCAAGAGCAAGGCATGATAGACTTCATAACAAAAACCTGTTTAAGCAAAATGAGGTTGAGTTTTTCATTTTACTATGCTGTCCTAATGAAACAAGTCAGTTCCGACAGATAATTCTCCTTTCAAGAAATATTTGTCAGATTTCTACTTCAGTTTCTAGGTACTCCAAGACTTTCAAACTGGCCTTCAGTTTCCACTGATAATAAAAAAATGCTTAAACTCTTTGTGAGTTTAAAAAAACACAAACCCCCGTAAAATCAGGGAAGCCACAATAGTTAATTGTAAGCCTCCGCACTTTAAGACTGTATCCACATTTCATCTGCTTTTACCATAAAACTCCAGGAAATAAAGGATTGTATACATCTTCCACAATCAGTGTGCCTACCTATAAATTTACCCTTGCATATTCTTGTATCCGAACAAAATACACAACAAAGGAACTGAAGACTTTTGCTTACTGAATATACTAGCTCCCTCTTTAATGAATTGTAAGTAGGAGCTCTAGTGTCTGTGGATACATTCCAATTAGGGATTTGTTTAACTATAATAATTTCCCCTGTAATTTCCATTCAGCTGATTTCACTTCTCCCTCTGGCACTTGCTCAAACCTACTGGAACATCAGTGCTGGGTCTGTGATCAGAGACCATTCTAAGAACAGCTGCATTTCAAAGTCTTCCTTCTGCTTGAAGTTTTCTTTATTTTTTCCCAACTGATTTGTGAGGGTGGTTAAGACTCATGTGAGTGCAAAGAATTACTTCTATCTATATTTAAATATTATTTTATGCTGATTACTGAAACTATTCTTTTGAGATAAGTAAAATACGAATTCCTTGATTTTTATGTATGTATCAATAGCAATCAAGCTTTGATGTTCACATCCATGACTACTTTTTGATCTGCATATGATGGAATTACCTACGGGAGATTTTCAAGCTGTTAAAATACGTATTTTTTAAAGTCATAATGAATAGATTGTACATTCTTCATATCCTAGGTAGCTGAGGCTGAACACTAGTAAAGTAATATAACTACTTTATCAAGATATGCACTGATGATCTTGGCTGTGTTCCCAAAGTCCAAAGCATTCTGAATTAAATTCACCCCTCTGCAGCACCAGCTAAACCTTACTTGGGCTCTGCTTCCTGGCACACCCGCCTTTTTCAGCTGCTCTGCACAGAAGTGGATTTCATCTACACTGTGTTCACAACTTCAGCACTTCAAATCTATTTCATTGACTGCATATCGTCTTTTATGTCCCTGAGTGTGTTATTATGAGATTCTACTCTTCTGTTTTGTACTGAAATACCATTTGTATGGGTTGGGTTTGGTTTTACTTAACCTTGTATTTTCATTGATCATCTTTGTACTTTGTTCTTTCATGATAACTTTGCTTTGCCCTTCACAAAGACCTGATGCACATATTGAGATTTATGTAGTGCAAAGCAGCTGCTGGGGTTTGCTCTGGAGAGGCAATAGAAGATCTATCAAAACTTTGCTGTCTGTGCTGGAGTAAAGTGCTACTTCGTGGTGCTCAGGAAAAGGAGATGGCACATGATCACCACTCTACACATTGTTCATATTCCTGCCTTCCCTGATGAGGAGTCATGGCAAACTGCCCACACTTGACTCACAAAATTTTAGTGAGAGATTGAAAATATTCCTGAAAGGTGGCACAGCTCAGAAGAGTGATGAACAGGGGCAGAGCTCTCCTTTTCCCCAGCAGGCTGGTACATAAGACTGAGGCATCACATGGAGTTTGAGAGTATATTAGGGTTTATTAAGCAGTTTTAATATTTAAGGTTTATTTTTTGTCACCTCTCATTTGCTGTATGTTTTCCCCCACATAACTTTTCCATATTATTTCCCTGTGTGCTAGCAATCTGTGGTGAGAATGCCCTTCAAAACCCATTTCCTAACCATCCAGTGTACTACCTTTCACCTTGGATAATTCTTTTATTTATTTTTTAATAAATTCCACATCATTTCTAACACATTAAACCTCATTATGGAATAATTTCCCTTGGCATGAAAAGACCTCATTAAGTGTTCCATTCAAAAAATTATTATCTCTCAGGATGGGTGTTATAAGGGAAGTGTAATGGATTAGGGTTTTTTTTTTAACTACATTCTGGTTGAACGTTCCTTCTTTTTTTTAAGTGATTAGTTTTGCTGCATCTGTGTTTATTTCAGAACCTGAAGCTAAAATAATTAGTAACAGGTGGCTGAGGTCTTACTGATAATCTGCCTGTCTTTTAGGTGTACTCCTACAAAAGATTTTCAGTTCTTACTTTCTGGTTCTTTTCCATATTTAACAGGCTGCAATGAGAAATCATTTTGTATTATATGGTACTTAGATTTATTTCATTCTAGGAGAGGTTTTATTTTAACGCTTTTAGCCAGCTGTATGGCACATATTTCACCTTTCAGTAATAACAAACCATGCTTCATGTTTTCCAGTTAAGTAGGGGGTTTCAAGATAATTGTTTTCTATGGCTTGGTTTTCTAAGGACATGCTCACACTGCTAGTTTATTCTATGTTTTTACATGTGTTCTTTCTTAATTTTGCTCTCAGGAATTTTCAGTGGACCTTCCCTTACCAGCTGTTCACTGATTTTTTCAGATCCTTTTCTGCTGACGCTGGTGATGTTTAAGAGACAGGTGGTAAACTTTTTATACTGCTGCTATTGGGAGGTTTTGAGAAGCATGACTGAATTTATGTATGAAGTACATTTATGCATAAAGTAAATTTATGCATAAAGTATGTTAACTCAGAATGTGGGATCTTCATATCTGAGCTTCTTTACTGTCCAGCCATGAATGCAGTTAGAACAAGAAGACATTCAGCTGTGCATGATGGACTGGATGCAGTTTATCCTACCCCTCTACTCTGCTCTCCTGCAACCTCACTTGGAGTATTGTGTCTCGTTCTGGTGTCCTCAACAGAAAAAGGACATGGAACTGTTGGAACAAGAGCAGAGGAGGGCCACAAGGATAATCAGGGGACTGGAGCACCTCCAGTATGAAGATAGGCTGAGCAAGTTGAGGCTGTTCAGCCTGAAGAAGGCTGCATGGAGATCTCATAACAGCCTTCCAGTATGTGAAGGGGGCCTATAGGGATGCTGGGGAGGGACTCTTCATTAGGGACTGTAGTGAGGGAACAAGGGGTAACGGGTTCAAATTTAAACAGGGGAAGTTTAGATTGGATATGAAGAAGAAATTCTTTCCTGTGAGGGTGGTGAGGCCCTGGAATGGGTTGCCTAGGGAAGGTGCGAATGCTCCATCACTGGCGGTGTTCAAGGCCAAGCTGGAGAGAGCCTTGAGTGACATGGCTTAGTGTGAGGTGTCCCTGTGTATGGCAGGGGGGTTGGAACTGGATGATCTTAAGGTCCTTTCCAACCCTAACTATTCTATGATTCTATGATTCTGAAATACTTTTTTTTTACAGCCAGCATGATTTGCTGTCCTTCAGGTTTCCATTAATGTTAGTGATATTTTTCAACCAAATGGTTTGAGCGCTGAATTCAATATTCTTACTTGCACTGTATAGGAGATACAAACCACACAGAGAAGCTACATACTTCTGTTCTTCTTGTACAAGAAATTAAACAGGCAGGCAGGTATGGATCTTGGGGTTTGCTTTATGTCCTAACGCCTACACTGCATTAATAGCTTTTTATTCTTAAAAACCATGCAGTCTTCTTCCAAGTGTATAACATTGTCTTGGTTTAAGCCATAAATTTCACTTCTCCCTCCTTTCCACCCCCCCACTCCGATGGGGGGAGAAATGGGGAGAAAAACCGAAGAAAATGTAACTCCCGTGGGTTGAGATAAGAACAGTCCAGTAACTGAGATACAATACAAATCACTACTGCCACCACCAATAACAATAATAATGACAAAGTAAATACAAAGGAAGAGGATACAACTGTTTTGCCAGCCGACTGAGCCGAGAGACCATGCGGGCAACCCGCGAGAGCCCTCCCCAAACCACACACTTCCCGGTTCCTCCCCCCCCGTATTCTACATCCTGGGCATGACGTGCTGTGGCATGGAATAACTTCATTGGTCAGCCCACGTCAGGCGCCCTGTCTCTGCCTCCTCCCAGTTCCCCTTCCTACCTGGCATAGCATGAGACGAGAAAAAAAAAAAATACCTGAACCCATGACAAACATATAAGAAAGTAATCCTTTTTAGCAATGGTCACTTTAAACATAAGATAATATAAATTTTTAAAGAAACAGTTCAGTGTAGAAAATTTAGTAATGGCATGCAAATATCATCTTTCTAGTTATAGGATGAGATAAAATAATGCAGTCTAGAGAACTACACAGGAATAATTACACCTGGTAAAATGGAACCGATCTAGAAAGAGATAATCATGCATACTTCTATTTCTGATGGAAAATATTATTAAGGAAGATTATGGCGAATTGTCTTTCACAGTTCAGAGAAAAGATACTTACACAGATGCCTATTTAAATTAAGAATTAAATTATCATCCTGCAATTCATTGTGAAGTACTCAAAATATTAGTAGATCATGAATTTAATATGTATGATTCAGAATAATAAGAAAAAAACACCTGTGAAAGAATGTTAAATAGTTATTATTTAAAGTTTGTGATTGAAACAATAAAAATATTTTACTGCAAAAGAAAACGACAAAAATAACATCAAAGGAAGAAAGATCCACCAGACACAGATATCACTAACCTTTTTATGAAGAGATTTCTTCTATGTCAATATACTTCATTAAGGCAAATTTTGGTTTAGTTTTTTAGGTTTTTGGTTGTTTAGGTTTTTACAGGGATCACAAGGCATTAAAATTATGTTTTTTGTTTCAAACACCAAATAATAAAGAAGATTTCCGTTCTTGTGGGTAAATAAGAATGGTCTTTGGAGCAGAAAATAAAAAGACATTATAAAATAAAATATAAATTATAAATATATGGGCTTGGTCTTAAGAAATATGTATAAACACATTAAAACATATTTTATAAAAATATGACTATGAAATACAGAATATGAAACACAAAATATATTGGTACTGATCGAAAAAGAAAGGAAGAGAGGGAGGGGGGAAGGAAGGGAGTGAGGGAGGAAGGAAGGGAGGAAGGGAGGGAGGGAGGGAAGAAGGGAGGGAAGAAGGGAGGGAGGAAGGAACCTGGTAAAATTCAACAAAGCTAGAGTGGGAATCAAACCACTGTTAATGGTATATCAAACCAGAAAGATGTTTCTAGTGGATGCGTAATCTTGTCTTTTGCCTCTTGATCACACTCAAACTCTTTCTGTAGCATGTCTGGTGTCCTGGGTTCAGCAGTAGCAGTCATTTTTCTCCTTCTTAGTAGCTGGTGTAATGCTGTATTTTTGACTTTCAGCCTGGGAACAGCACTGATAACACCAATGTTTTCAGTTACTGCTCAGTAATGCTTAGTCTGACCAAGGACTTTCTGAGTCTCGTGCTCTTAAAGGGAGGAGGGGAAGCTGGGATGAAGCAGATACAGGACACCAGACCCAAACTAACCAAAGAGGTATTCCATACCACATCACTTCATGCCCAGGATGTAGAAACTGGGGGCAGTTACCCAAAAGGGTTAGATCACTGCTTGGTTGGGGTGGGTATCTGTCAGTGGGTGGTGAGCAGTTATGTTCTCTTCCCTTGTTATTCCCCTTATCATTATCATTATTATTATTGGTGGTAGCAGCAGTGGTTTGTGTTATACCTTAGTTACTGGGCTGTTCTTATCTCAACCGCTGGGAGTCACATTCTTTCAATTCTCCTCCTCATCCCCCAGCGGGGGGAGGAAGAGTTGGGGGGAGTGAGCGAGCGAGCTACATGGCTGACTGAATTTAAACCACAACATCTGGTTAAGAGGGATTAAGTGGCAACATCCTCATTATGCTTTGTTGATTAATTACTACATCATCATTAATTTGTGGCAGCGTACAGAGATTTAATAGTTAAGCAGACTAGTAATATATTTGCTGAAGACAGAGCAGAATACGTGCTAGAGTTGCCATATATTTATAAGAATAAATTTTCAGCAGATAATACCTGTGTAAAACTTTGGTGCTTGAGCTGGAATTTATCATACTGTTTGTGCTCCTTCAGAAGAGTTTGTGTTGCTAGAAAAAAAATATTTTGGACTTTGTGTAAGAGTTTTAAGCTGTAAGCAGTATAAGATATGTATATATAAATGAATGCTGAGAAATTTTTATTTTAGGAATCCAGTTCCATGTTTAATGTTTCAATGCACTGAACAAAAAGCCTTGGGCAAAGATGTTCAGGGTCTGAGAAGCTGTACAGAGGCTGGATATGATAATTTTGTTTTATTCTTATTTTTAATTCCTTTGTGAAAGCCTGATCCAAATTGAAGGAGATAGGGTTGGAATATCTGATCTTTAAAAAAATGTGTTTTGGGTTTGACGAACAACCAGGTTCTGCAAAGCTACTCTTTTCATGAATTGCATTTTTGGTCCCTGAGTGGCCTCATGAAAACCTTCTGGAAGTTCTCCTTGCTGGCAAGGTGAAGGGCAGGTCTGTGAGTTCTGTTGCCTTATCAGCAAGTCAGAGAAGAAGCCAACACAAACGCAAAAATCTTCAGAAGCAGAACCTGACAGAGGCTGTCATGTCTTGTCAGAGGCAATGAGTGGAAAACGAGAGGCAAGAATCATAACAGGATCTGGCAAAAATGTCCACCTCCTCTTGCTTGCGATCTTCCATGGTCTGCAGTGTAGATACCTTCTCCACTGTGGTCCTCCATGGATGGCAAGCGGACAACAATTACAGCTTCCATGTAGAGTCTTTAACCCTTCTTAAGTATGCCGTCACAGAGACACCACTAGAGCTGCTGAGAAGCTCAGTTTTGGGCAGGAGCAGTGGGTCTGTTGGAACTGGTTCTGTCCAACATGGGGTAACCCCTGGTATCTTCTCACAGAGGCCACACCTGCAGCCCCAACACCTGGGCATGGACACCCAGTACAAACAAACAGGATGATCTTAATATTCCATTTAAGGAATAACACTGGTAAAGAATCAAGAAGTCTTTATTCCGTGGAACACTGACAGTTCTTCATTTTCTCAATAGGTTGATGTATAGCAGAGTGTCTGTTGATCTCGTGTGCCTAGAGGCACCTCTTTTCATTAAAGATGTTGATCTGCCTGATGCCTCTGTGTCATTCCCAAGTCAGATTCCAAACTTCAGGAGCGGAGGTCCAGATCCTGTTTTACTGCAGGTAATTAATTCCCACACAACCCAATTACAGAGCACAGCTCCCATGTTTCCATGTTCTGATCTGAAGCTATACTTCTCACTTATTTAAGTTATGTTTTCCATTCCAAGGGGGGTGTGTGTGTGCAGTACTCTATTTCATTGTCTGATTCCTTTTCTTTCAGTCTGAAGATTATTAACTGAATATGGAAGTGCATGTGAGTAGAAATGTGTGGCTGGAATGCTCAGAAACTAGAATGAGTTCCTCTGAAATCTCTTCATTCATATCTGATTAGTGACCACTTGTATCATTTGGAGATGCCATCAGACCTTCTACTGATATAATAATCTATGTGTTTTTTTCTGGGGGTGTTATTGAAAGCTGGTTTAAAGTAATGTTTCTTAGGCATAGACATTTTCCAAAATTAATTTAGTGTTCTTTTTCCCATATTAATATTTTCCATTACTATTATCATTATTAACCAGATGCTAGCAGAAATCTACTACTAAAATATGAACCTATTAAGAATTTGCTCCTAATCAGCAACCTACAGAAACATCCCAAATTTAGTTGACAAACTGTCATCTTTCTTCATAGCAGTTAGTAAAAGACAGCCACAGGTTTATGAAGAGGGGTTCCATTCACCACAGGGTTTGTGCTGCTTCTTGTTATGTTGAAAATACCCCACTAACTATCCAATGCTGGTGGAGTAAATAGAAATTAGTTTAATGGCCTTTGGAAAACATAACTTTAAAAAAAGGCATTGGCCCGTATAGAATTATTACAATTATAATAATAAGTGAATGAGAGAAACAACATTTCATTAAATACACAGAAACAGTCCTGAGGGGATGGACCAGAGGTAAGCACCATGCCTTCCAACTGTGTGCTCAGCTGGAGAAGTTAGGGGGTTGCCGGCTGCCTCCTCTTCTCTTTACTCAGAATTTACATAATGTTTATTTCCTTGTTTGCAAGGAGGCAGAGCTCTTTCTGGTCGTGGAAAATGTGCTGCTTTAACCAGACGAACCTGCCACAACATATTAAATAGGAGCTGGACTGCCGGAGGACATGCAGGACCAAAGTCTCCCTCTTTCTGAACAAGCTTCTAGCCACCCTTATTGATGGCAGTGCAGTTACCACTCAGTTACTGCTTCAGCACTTATTTTAAAAAGAAAACCACTGCAGGCATATTTTGTGAGGGACTCATCCTGTTAGTTTCTGTTGAGCTTGCCCTGCAAACCCTTGCCGGATCAGACCCATCCCCAGTGGTTTTAGACTCCTAATGGGGCTCAAGGATGAGCTGCCCACCTCACTGCATAGGATGAGTAAATTCAGCTCAGAAACAGAAATGCAGGTGCCTAGAGAAAGGGACATGGAGCCTTTATTTGAGTTGGGCTTGTGCTGGGCATATTTTTGGATGTCAGTTTTGATTTGCAAACCTTAGCTCCACCAAAGTCTGTCTTTAAGCTCCTCTGCCACTTCCAGGTTAAAATCCTGAGGCAGATCTGAAAACTGAAGCTTCTGTGCTGAACTCATTGTTTCAATGACTTTGTTTCCAATGTAATATTCTCTTGGAACTGAAGTTTGCTTTCTAGTGCCTTATTCTTATGTTAGCTACAAGGAGAAAATAAATGTGAGTTAACTGGAAGAAAAAAAATACATATATGTTAAAGCTGGGAAAACCCTCCGAGGATCTAGTTCAAATTTCTGCACCAAATTAAGAGGCATAAGATGTGATTAGCTATTAGAGAGAGAAAGTTGAGGTTGTGTTTAACAGAGATACTTTACATAGGGTTGCAGCACATTCCAAAAACAGCCTTGTGAATCCTTTGGGCTCACTCTGATTGTTTTACTCGCAGAGCCTGTGACTGCAATTACGTCTGAGCAATGTCCTACCATGTGGGGAGAATGGGGACACAAGCCACGGGTGACAAAAGCAGGTATAAATGAATCTAGATATTTTCATTCCATCTTAGTAGTGAGCTGGGTAAAAAGAGGAGGAAAAAAAGAACTATCTTGCAAGGGACATAAACATGGCATTCTGTGGCTGGCAAAGCAGAGAAAAAGCGTTACAAGGTTTGTTGAGAGCAGGGCATCTCACGGTTAGGGCCATGATAAAGCTGTGAGGAGACCATCAAATGATAGTGGTGATCCTCATTTAAAATACTACTAAATGTCATGGGCAAGAGAGACGTTTTATTTCTTCAGTGTCTCCCAGTGAGCTGCTTGCTTTGTTCCAGGCTGACTTCAAGGTGGTGTTTCTTCTGGAGCTTGGAATGGAATTTAGATATGGGTGGAAAGTAGTGTACTTTTAATTATATATCAAATTACAGAAGTTGTTTCCTTTTTTTCAGGCATAATCAGAGTAAACTTCTCATCCATCGGCTTTTATCAGTGGGTATTCCAATTGCCATGGGTTCAGCAGTAGCAGTCATTTTTCTCCTTCTTGGTAGCTGGTGCAGCACTGTGTTTTTTGATTTTGGGCCTTGGAACTGCGCTGATAACGCCAGTGTTTTCAGTTACTGCTTGCTGATGTTTTGCCTGGCCAAGGACTTTCTGAGCCTCATGCTCTGCCAGGGAGGAGGGGAGCCGGGAGGAAGCAGAGACAGGACACCTGACCCAAACTGACCAAAGAGGTTATTCCATACCACAGCACGTCATGTCCAGGAGGTGAACACAGAGGGCGGAGACCTGGAAGGGTGTGGTGGTGGACTGGGGGTGCACGACGTGGTCAGGTTTTTGGTATTGGGGGGTTCGCTGCTGGGGGGTGCACTGGCTGGGTCGGGCTTGGTGAGCAGTTGTATTCTCTTTCCTTGTATTTCTCTTGTATTATTACTGGTGGTAGCAGTAGTGGTTTGTGTTATACCTTAGTTACTAAACTGTTCTTATCTCAACCTGTGCGAGTTGCATTTTCTTTTCGATTCTCCTCCCCATCCCCCCGGGACTGGGGGAAGAAAGAGAGGGGAGTGAGTGAGTAAAACTTTGTGAGTTTAGAAGCTTAAACCACGACGCCAAGCCTTCACTGAAGTCCACGTGACTTTTCCTTTCTTTTCACAATATTGTCACTCACATGAAGCTTTACATTCTGTCCAAGCTGTGATGAAGATAACCATTCCATAAAAGAGTTCACTTTCATTATCATTATCTATGGCAGTCGCACACGATGGTGAGCTGTGAGATAAGTCAGCCTAGTAGACACCTCCTGCAGACTCCAATGGCTTATCCCATGAGGTCCCTTGTATCCTGCTGCTGTCTCAATCTGTTTCTCCCCAAGGGTCATGAAATCAATTTGTTGCCAGGAACATTGTCAGACTTGTTCTACTGCTTGACTTTAAGATTTACTGTGACAACTGTTTTAGATGGCATGACCATAACCACTTTTGATTCTGGGATATGTTCAGGCCACAGACTGTGCTTGGAAGAGCAAAGTGCCCAGTATAGTGCTCTCTTGATTAGAGTGTTTTTTGTGTTTAGAATCATCACAGAGCAGTTGAATCAAGACTCGCATAACAAGACTGAAGGGGAAAATCTTCACCTGCAGAAATCCTGGCAGTGTGGTCTATTATGCAAGGAAACAGAATGTTTTCTGTGCACAGAAATTTCTCTCTTTCTTTCTCTCTTTCTTTTCTTTCTCTCTTTCTTTGCCCCTTGTTGCAGCTTTTGAAGGATACACAACACTGCAATAGGTATTGCTGCCCATGGTACGCAAACTGTGCCATTTCGCCATATAGCAGTTTAGGAACCTATCTCCCAGCAGAACATTTTCACTTGCATAGTTTGGTCACCAATGGACTAGAAAGATCATCAGAAGTTGTTCCAGTCCAAATATTGTTCTGGTCACTTCTGTCTACGTAGCCAGCTACAACCATTGAATATAGCCAACTAAACCTATGTAATCTCTAAGTAACTACTGATAGTTTCACACTTTTGATACACTGACCTTCAGAATTTTCTTCCTTTCTGTTTGGTACCTATCTCCTGGTAAAAACAAATGTTTCATTTGGAACCTTACTCGAGGACCATGTGCTATGAGAGAGCTTTCTTGAACAAGAAGTTCAAGGGCTTTTGACATGGCATGATACCCCTGCCCTCATTCTGTTTGACTTTATTCTCTGCTTCTGGGGCCATAAGTTAAACTGGGAATAATTAATATATTGAGAAAACATAAACATCCAATAATACTTGATTTTTATTTTTTAAAAATTTATGCCTACATAAAATCATAGAATAGTTAGGGCTGAAAAGAACATTAAGATCATCTAGTTCCAAACCACCTGCCATGGGCAGGGACACTTCCCGATAAACCATGTCACCCAAGGCTCTGTCCAACCTGGCCTTGAACACTGCCAGCAATGGAGCATTCACAACTTCCCTGGGAAACCCATTCCAGGGCATCACCACCCTTACAGTAAAGAACTTCTTCCTCATATCCAAACTAAATTTCTCCTGTTTAAGTTTGAACCTGTTACCCCTTGTCCTATCACTACAGTCCCTAATGAAGAGTCCCTCCCCAGCATCCCTATAGGCCCCCTTTACATATAGGAAGGCTGCTATGAGGTCTCCACACAGCTTTCTCTTCTCCAGGCTGAACAGCCCCAACTTTCTCAGCCTATCTTCATGCGGGAGGTGCTCCAGGCACCTGATCATCCTCATGGCCCTCTTCTGCACTTGTTCCAACAGCTCCATGTCCTTTTTATGTTGAGGACACCAGAACTGCACACAAGACTCCAAGTGAGGTCTCATGAAAGTGGAGCAGAGGGGCAGAATCACCTCCCTCAACCTGCTGGTCACGCTCCTTTTGATGCAGCCCAGGATACGGTTGGCTTTCTGGACTGCAAGCGCACACTGCGCCGGCTCATGCTCATTTTCTCATCTACCAACACCCCGAAGTCCTTCCTCACAAGGCTGCTCTCAATCTCTTCTCTGACCAACCTGGAGCTGTGCCTGGGACTGCTCCGACCCAAGTGTACAACCTTGCACTTGACAAGGTTAAACTTCACCAGGTTAGCACCTGCCCAAGTCACAAGCATGTCAAGGTCCCTCTGGATGGCATTCCTTCCCTCCAGCACATCAACCAAACCACACAGCTTGGTGTCATCGGCAAACTTGCTGAGGGCGCACTCAATCCCACTGTCCATGTCACTGGCAAAGGTGTTGAACAAGACTGGTCCCAACACTGATCCCTGAGGGACGCCACTCATTACTGGTCTCCAACTGGACATTGAGCCATTGACCACAATTCTTTGCTTGTGGCCGTCCAGCCAGTTCTTTATCCACCCAGTGGTCCACCTATCAAATTGATGTCTCTCCAACTTAGAGACAAGGATGTCGGGTGGTACAGTGTCAAACACTTTGCACAAGTCCAGGTAGATGACACCAACTGCTCTACCGCTGTTCATCAGTTCTGTAGTCCCATTGTAGAAGGCTGCCAAATCGGTCAGGCAGGGTTTCCCCTCAGTGAAGCCATGCTGGTTGTCACAAAGCACCTTGTTGTTTTTCATGTGCCTCAGCATGCCTTCCAGGAGAATCTGCTCCAAGATTTTGCCAGACACAGAGGTGAGACTGACTGCTCTGTAGTTCCCCGGCTCATCCATTTTCCCCTTCTTGAAAAGGGGGGTTATATTTCCCTTTTTCCAGTTGTTGGGAACTTCACCTGATTGCCATGATTTTTCAAATCTAAAATAAAGCTTTTTTTAAGCCTAATAATATATCATTAGATTTTTGATTTTTTTCAGTTTTCACGAAAAAAAAAAACTATCTCATGCAGAATGGTTTCAGAAGAGGAAAAGCTTTGTCCTTCCTGATATGTTTCATAAATAAATAAAATATTGTTACATACATCTGTATACCTATGTGTACATACACGTATGTGAATATATGTATGCTTTTTTTGGTTTATTTGCTCATCTCCTAAGGTTGTATTTAAAAAAGCTAAAGGAAGGCAGAAACAGAGGAATATAGTAATAAAATGCCTGGTCTAGTGGAAGGTGTCCCTTCTTGTGGCAAGGGGGTAGGAACTAGATGATCTTAAAGATCCCTTCTAATTGAAACCATTCTATGATTCTATGAAAATCTTTTTATGGCTAAAAAAGTCTATTAAAAATAAATTAAAAAAAAAAAGACATTTGGAAAAACCAGAAAAAAACCCAAACAACAAAAAAACAAACAGAACATTTAAGGTCATTATGACAAATCTGTCATGACTTCTAAATTTATTTTGAATCTTCCTGACATTCTAATTTGGACTTCTATTTTGAAGAAAGCAAAAAAAAAAAGCCCTTAAAACGTTGGTCATATACCATCTTGTAATTTATACAGGTTCAGACCATAATCTCCATCTTTTGAGCAACAGAAATGGAACTACTACTTTTAGGCAGAGAAAAGGGCATTTATTTCCCGTGAAATGGTAGTTGTTAATTCAACACAGGGAGACCAGAAGAATACACTCAGTTCACTTTCAGGCTTACCTAATTAGAAGTCTATGCTTTCAATTATTCAGTTGCCCCAAACTCTCAAATGATAATCTGTGCTGTTTTCAGTGCTATGAAAACAAGGTTGCTCCTTTGAAAAATTCAAATCGATAAATGTAATGAAGCTATAGTCATCTTGAGAACACAGGGAGGTGAGAAAGTAGGTCTGAAAAGGAAGATAAGAAGCTGCTGAAGAGTGTTAATTCAAATGTAAAATATGGATCTATTTACTTTGGGATTTGCTGACTGATTGGCTGTCTTAAGTACATGCTGTCACTAGCTTACAAAAATATTCTCGCCTCACAGCCAGTTCTTCTGTGACAGAGACCTTCTCTGTTTGCTCTGTTTGCATTTGTGTCTCAGACACAGCTGCCACTGAGATGCTGAACACCTCTAGGCATGAGTGCAGGAAGATTTGCACCCAGGGCAAATCCATATCGTGGTTTCAGCATGTCTAGGGGCCTTTCTTTTGGTATCAAAGAAAAGGACAATTTGTTATTAGAATAGCTTCTGTATGTGTCAAATATTTAGAGATACTAGCTCTTCCTACATCTGCTTGTTCTTTCAAATGGCCTTCCAGATCTTATGCCTGATTTCCAGCTCTGGAGTGGCCACTTTATATCCTCTGCCTATGTCGTTATCCTTTAATCACTTGTTCTGCAGAAGAGAGATAGTATCACATCCTTTACATTACTCCTTGTCAACTGGTAGGACAAGAATATATCTTTTGAAAACATGTTTTACACTATCTGGTGTGATGGGGTTCCAGTCTTTTCCTGGGATTCCAGGAAGTGCTCTGCATGCACAAATAGTGTAAATAAAATTTGGCTAATAGCATTGCAATAAAAGAACAACTAAGTGACCACCTACTATGACAATCTTAAGTGGGATACCTAGCCAGCCTACAGACAGATGCTAATCACATACAGTTTGGGTTAGACTAAGCTTGCCTCAGCATGAGGCTGCCAAAAGGAAAGTGATGGCAAGACAGACTGATGACGGTACAATTTCTGCTCTCTTTGGATTATGCTGAGGTGGTCTTTGATGCACCTGCAAAGTCCATTAATGAGTATGAGTAGTGTCGAGTGGGATGAAAGTGTGGATGAGTTCAGGGTATAAAGCGAGATAGGCTCTGAAATGAGCTGTAGAATGGGACCTGTGATTTGAGACAGAGAAAAAGAGTTGAAACCTTGTCTGGTGAATAACAACAAAGAGCAGAGGGAGTGCTCACTTCGTGCTAGATTTATGTACAGAAATCCCATTGATGTAAATGGCAGCCTGAACACAGAATAACATGCTTGGGGGAAAAAAATCAGAAGAAGGTCATTGCTTAGCAAATACCTATAAAATGAATTTAAAAGCTGTCCTACTGTGATTCATCTAAGGTTTGATCTAAAGTTAATCGAAGTCCAAGGGAGTCTCTCTACTGGCTTCAGTGGACTTTCAAATCAGATACTAGGAAGGATGCTCATTTCTTCTCAGAAAGCAACATTTTGTTGTGAGCCAAAAAAGATGTTTTCTTTAATTTTTTAAAATGTAAAAACAAAATAAAAATGTTTACACTACATTTATAAGCCGGCATTTAACGTGGTACACAAGGTTTATGTCTATGATGAAAAATGACAGTAACAGGATACTCTGCACCTCTAGTATAAAAACCTGTGGGTGAATCTTTACATTGGAGTGACCAATCTCTACCATATAAAGATCTCATATTGTAAATACTGAATTTAACCCTTATTCAGAAACACAGAAACATCTTAAAGAAACTGCTTTTTAATTCTGTCTGGATCCATGGATAGCTAAAATTTAATGCTTCAAATTTGTGTAATATTTTGACTATGGATATATAATTTTACTTCCTTTATTCAGAAATTAGGATGAAATAATGTTACTTTGTAGGCAAAGTGAGTAGGTCAGATTCTCATGGAGTGATGACTTCTTATAAAAGCATCCAACTCAGTATTTCGTAGTGCACATTCTTATTGTGATATCTTTTGTAGGACATGTGTGGGTGAGTCACATTCCTTTATACTCAGTTGTACTTTGAGATACTGTAGTAAAATCCTTCTGACTTCCTTACACAATTAAGTAGCCCCAGCGGGACTTCTATTTCCAGGTTAACAGCAGCTTTTTGTGTGAACATGCAGCTTCACTGTTTGACAGTCACTTCAAAAGTCTCTTTGAGGTATATTTTTCTAGCTTCTGTTACAATGAAATGCTTTATTCTGTGCATTAACAAGATGTGCTAAAGCAGATCACATGAAAGAATTTTTTAAAACTGAGAAATATACTGCAATATTCCTCCTAGTACTTGACAAGATATGGAATACATCAGTGAACGTGAAATTTCAGTCAGCACTTGAGAATACAATGAAGAATGATATTGCATTAATATTCTATGAAAGGAAATGTGAATCACTTAAAGCAAATAACAAAAAGCCTTCTTAATTTGTGCTGACACAATGTGTAAGAAAAGCAACATATGTTATATACAGCATATGTCCCTACTATTACCTAAAACTGGTAAGGGGACCATCTTCTGGTTGTGATGCACATGGCACAGATGAGACCACGTTCATTTGATTAAACTTGCCTCCTGTTCAAAAAAGAGTATCATCCATACTGCTGCTTAGGAACAACCCCTGTTTGAGACTGTCTCCTAAGGTGTGCTCAGGCATTATCTTGGCAGAACTTGCCAGGACAAAAGCCTTGCCAGTGAGTGTACAAACTGCTGTGGACAATCACAGCCCCGTTCTTGATCCATGGCCTGACCCTGGTCCGTTTACTTATACGGATTCAGCCAGAGATGATAGTAGCAAGAGTCAGACCATTCTGCTAATAACCAGCGGTCTGCATTTCCCAAGGCAGCTACTTGTCTAAGTGAACCTGGATCATGAAACAGGAATTTATTTCTTTAACAAAAATTGTCATTTTCTAGGATGAATGTTAGCTGGTTTGTTTGAAAGGATGATGAATTATACGGCTTGCAAAACCTCATTGTGCTGATATTACTTTCTAATGTTGTTATGTAGTTTGAAACAGATTCTTTTACAGCTAGAATATCTCAGAAGACAGCAGTAAATTATTGTCTATGTAGCTGCATACAGTAGCACACTCAAGTTTGGGGAAATTTTAATTTTATTTCCTTTTATTGAATCATGGTGTCACACTTAGCTGAAAGATATTGTTTTTAAAATATGCATGAAAAAGAAAAGCAAAAAATTTACAGCTATTTTTTCTTCCAAATAACCTACATTGATTAAAATCTATATTTTGTCTGAGCAGCATTTCCACTGGGTTTTTTAGTCTATGTCTCTTTTGTTCCTTAGTTAGTAGCCCCAATATGAGGCCTGAACCACTCCTCCTCGAAAGAATAGTCATGTTAAAGCAGCCCAGGGAACTTTACTTCTCAGGAGGATGTTCTAATGAATCATCAACAGCTTTTACCTACAGAAAGAAATCTGCCAAACTGACAGGACTGTTGCAGTGAACTGTGTAGAGTCCTCTTACTGCCTCCTGATTCTCCTGGCCCATTGGAGAGATGAGAAATGCAGCCCTAGATGTTTACAGAAGGCACACACTGCCTTTGGGCATCACGTGAGTATCGTGGTGTCCTTTGTGTTGTGCTACACCAAACACTTCATCTCAGGCCACAGGGAAAGGGATGGTAGCTCTTTGCACCTTTTGTTTACTGGCTATACATGGTAGAGAAAAAGGAGAGGTGATCTGAAGCTTTCCCAGTCTATGCTGTCATGGGAAGGGTAAGAGAGAGTATGAACCTAAGAATAGAAGCTGTGCCATGGCACTTTCCCTTAGGTTCAGGGATTGGGCCAATTTTAATTCCTGGTACAGACATAGACTCGAGAGTCTGGGACAATAATCAGATCTCCATACACAATAATTACTTTGTCAGAGAATGTTAAACATTTGAATCTAGAAACAAAAAGAAAACGAGATTCTTAAGTAAAATAGTGTCCAGAACTACAGAGACATTAAACAGGACATTGCTGGTTTCAGATTTCCAATCTTATAGTCTACAAATAGTACAGCAGCTCAGATTTCTCACAGTATGGCAGACAGCCTTGAGTTGTCCTACTTGTGCCTTGAGCTGTCCTACTTGTGCCTTGAGCTATTATGAGACCATCTTTTTGGCTTACAATTTCTTTTCAGGTGGAGAGGTTTATATGCAGCCACACAGACCCTATTTCTGTCAAAAGTCCAGACATCATTCATTCATTGGACATTTATCCACTGTAAGAGGAAATTTGGGTATTATAGAATCAGACAATGGCTGAAGCTGTTAGACCATCTGAAGTTGTTCTCAGTCTAACCCCCCTGCTCAGAGCTGGGTCAGACAGAGCAGGCTGCCCAGGACTGTTTAGATTTCAAACATCTTCAGAGCTGGAGTCTCCAGAACCTCACTGGGCAGCCTGTTACAGTGTCTGACCAACCTCAGAGTAAAAGTATTGCCTTGAAGAATGTTCACATACACAGGAATTCAAGAAAGTCAGAGTATTATAAAAATTCATCATAGGCTTTTTCTTAAAGAAGAAAAATTTATTTATGCAATAAAAACAAAAATATATTTTGCCTGAAAAATGCAAGATATACACAGAAAGGCTGAGGGTCCAGTAAGATATCAAGGAGAATAAGATTGATTTATTTTTCCTCTGGTTTCTGCCTTTTGCAAATAATAAATTATCCCAGCCTTGCATTCCTTGTTCCTAATAGAAGATTAGAAGATTAGACGAGTTTTGTTTGGTTTTATTTTTTTTTCTGGAGGATATATTTTATTTTATGCAGACAAAATGTGTTGAATTTTCTTACATTCATCACAACAGAACAGGCCTAGTTCCATTCTTAACAGTACAGAAGTGCTGTAGAGAGAGAAATTTAATTTCAGAATGGGGCAAAGTGAAAACATTTTGCTCTTTTGTAAATTGAAAAAAGAACGCTATGTCTGCCAACTGAATTAAATTCAGCTTTAACTGTTGAACTATTTAACATTTTTTAAAGTTGTACTAGTTTTTGACTGATTTCCTTTTCTTTCCCAGGTGTACATAGTTTGATGTATATAATGTGCATTTAGAAATAATTGCATTTATGAATTTGTAAATTTCAGTTTATATAAATAAAAGCAAAATGCATTTTAAGAGACAAATTTATTATTCTGCTAAAAATCCTACTAATTCCTTGAATAAAAGTTTTATTTTCATTGTTACTAAATATGATCAGGAAACACAGAAACAATCTGATATATGATAAAATGGAGCAGAAACACATCCACATCAGTTAAGCATCTATTTATTCCAGCGTATATAAAACAAAATGTTTTTTTGCACTATGAGAAGACAGAAGTTCTTTTCTTTTTTATTAATTATCTGGAAGTTCTTTCTTGAGACCTGAACTGAACTCTTCTAATACATTAGGTTGCTTCTTCCACTTTTAAAATACTTTTTAAAATTAGATGGTTCATATCAGAATGGAGTTCTGTGAGCTATTCAGAACAAATAATTGGATAAGGGAATATCAACTGTCTCGGCAAATTCCACTAATTTAAAAAAACACTTACCTTGTCTAGTTAGCTGGATTAATAGTCTGACAATATAATGGCTTTCCAGAACTGTGCAAATGATAAAACTCTGGTACAGAAATTGCATTGCTACAGACAGATGCAGGTATTCAGTAATGAAATTGGGACTCAAGTTGGCAGTCTGGAATATTTCAGGCTCACAGAGGTCTTCAGTTCAGTACTAATGCTTTTAAGGTGACTTTGTAATCAAATCGATATGATTCAGACCCGTGTTGAATGTAGCCATGAAGATGGAATCTCATCTTGAAAAGCAAAGAACATAATACACACTGCGTGCCCTCAGCCCACGATCTCCTCAGGCACTCCAAGAAAAGTGCAAACTCCCTCTCTTCCCCAAACCCAGCTTTAAAAATCAGGTCGAGAAAAGCAAATGGAGAGCTGGTAACTAGAACTGGTTTTTATTTATCTATGTAGGCTGCCTTGAAGTTCAGGGCAAGAAGGCAGGACGAAGATCTAAGGAACTAGGACTGTTTATTTACTACTTTGTTCTCAGGTGAATATAACACATATCAGTGTCAGACATTGCACACTGCAGTTGTAAAGACAGTTTTCCCCCAGCTTTTGAACCAGAGAGAGGAACTTTAACATGCCAGCAGTATCTCTATTCTCATTCTCCAAGTTCTGAATTACTTTTTCTTTAAAAAGGGCATCCTCCACAGGACATGAATGGCCTTTGAATACCAGCACAGTTGGATCTGAGTGAAACTAGACTTTCATTCCCTACCACAGAAAGTAGGAAGTGAAAGCAGGGAAGAAAAACAAGGTTTTGAAAGTGTCTTGCATTTTTGACAGAGCAATAGGAACCGCATTGAGAAGAAGATGATCTTTAGTCTCACAAATAGTGCCAGTAAATCTGTATTTGTTTATTAGGAATGAGTCATAGTAGGATTCCTGAAAAGAAAACAAAGTAATAAGCTCTGTGTTTAGTGAGGATACAAATCCTCAAGTCGATGCACAGAGGTCACTTAGCCGGTACTTTGACTGCTAGTGCAGCTGAGTCATGCTTGCTTGGACGCTAAGACATCCAATTTCAGTGAAGACTCACAGAGCAAGCACAGTAGTGCCGCAACCTGATGATAATGCTTCAAAATATTGCGACTTAAGAGAGAGCACCATAGGTTTGGTCACAGATTTATTCGTTTCTGTCAAACTGCAGGGTTTTTTTGGTGTCAGTCTCCATGGTGATGAGTTTGACCGTCACCCCTGGGACAGCACTGAGAGCAGTTTTACAAAGTTCACCTTGGCAGATTTACCATCACTGCTATGTATCACAGAAATCAGTGACAGCAAGCTATTGACACACTGAACTACAGAAAATCGCTGTCTTTCCGTTTGAGGTATAACCCTCTCACCGCAATTTCCTCACCTAGCAGGCTATCAGAACTGCTAATTACTGGCAAAAAAAGTTTCCTGTCAGATGGTGTCTAGTCAGCTAGAGAATGCAAGTCAGTCTTGCCTTTGCCAAGGCAATTAAAGGACGCTGGCCTAGAACATATCAAAAATCATAAAACGCAATTTGCTGCTCTTTTACTTAGTCAAAAACTTCAATCTCTGCCTTTCCTTCTTCCTCATTATCCAAATTATACGGTAAATCAAAGAGGGAGAGGTCAACTGAGTTAAATCACAAGCCAGGTGTGAGAAGGTGAAAACTCAATGTCAGTTTGACTGTCAGAGCTGATACTATTGGATGTCTCATGAGAACACAATATTCTGGAAAGTGTGTATTAGTAAAACACTAGAAAATTGTGTATTTAATTAAATAAATATAAAAGTAGACAGCTTAAAACCCAGGTAATTTTCATTCTGCTTCAGATAGGATGATGTGTTTGTTTCTGTGAATAGGGATTTTCAGTCAGCTGATATTCTCAGAGAAGAATAAAGATTTATATATGATTTGCTAGTGCAGTTGAAAAGTACTGACAAATTTGTTACCATGCCAGGCCTTGCTGGGAAAAAAGTAACAACTCTGCAGTCTTTGCTTGGACAGAGAAGGCTGAATGCATAGCAGGTTCATTTGCAGAATTTGTAGATGACCATAAGGAACTCAGACAGCTTATCTTCTCCAAAAAAACATTAGGGCAATCTGTGCTGTTACTACATTGCTCTATTAACTATAGAAGTATGTATGTACCTTTGAACTATACATATGTATATTTCATGCATTTATGCTGTCTTACAAGCATAATGAAAACAAAACCTTAGTGACAACACAAACTAATCTAAACGTGTGTATGTTAACAGACCCGAAAAGTAATGGTCAATACTGATGCATGAGGTATTTCTGAACCTATAAACCCTTCTAAACTTTGGACTGTAAGCAGAGAATCCTCTATGTAGGTTTAGGTGCATGCCATCTGCTTAGATTCTGGAGGTGGATGCATGTGGTTAAACATTCCTGAACTTTAAAAACCTTAAAGTATACTGAGAAATCAGTATATGGATTCCTATACTGCTGAATTCTTAGAAATGCTGAAGGTTCCACAGAATGCAATAAAGCTCCTCAAAATGTGCCATTTGTGGTGCCTGTGTTGGGTTTTGAGTATGATTCGCACACATCTATCCTTGATACGAAGATGATTAATGCACTTACACCAAACGCATTTTCTCTCCCATAAATATTTTCAAGAATTTCTTATATAAGCATTCTCATAGGCTGGTAAAGTTTAATACAGTGTCTTGTAAATGTTCAGTGTAGGTGGAAAAATGCAGGCTTTTCGGCCTTGAGCAGGAGAGGTGCTTGGCAAGTTAACATGCATATGATTGCTGAGACCGCTAACACTGGGAGATGTTATTATAGGCAGATATGAACTATTTTACACATGTAAACAGTTTTGAAAAATTGCTTTGCATGATTATGGTGGAATTTGCACAAGCATGTGTCACGGAGCACATCAGCCATAAATTAGGCTGCTCTGCAGTAGTCACAGATTTTCAATTTTATCTGACACTGGAAATGCATTTATGCCACGCTCAAAACAATATTCCATCACATGGTACAGAATTAGTTTCTTCTGACATTGCACTGTTTAACTTCTGGAGCATGCATAAATGTCACGTCTGTATGTGTCATGATACACAGTATTTAACAGGCAGAAAATATACATATGCTTCTGTTGTGAAAATTTATGCATGCAGCTTTTCTCTGGCTTTTTGGATGTGATTTGGTTTTGGATTAAAATATCTACATGGAGGTGCCCATATGTGAGTTAGGTGTCTATACTCCCACTACAGGCTGTGGCGACAAGGGGCTCAGCGTTGTCGCCCACACTCAGCTGCTGGGTGTCATCCGCGCACGGATAGGATATGCCCATCTGTGGTGTCAGGGACACGTGAGACTCTTTCAGATGTCACCACACAGCCACCTTTGGGTGGCACCTATATTTGGAGTCCTAGATCTCCACTGACTGCAGTGGGAGCTTCAGGAACCATTCCCCACGAATAAACCTATGTTCAGATATCCTCACTCAGATATCTTGATCTTGAAATGAACCATACCTTCAGTATTTTGATCTTTTGAGACAATGCAAATGAAAGATGAGAAAGCAAATATTCAGGTTCAGTCCCATTATGGCATAGCTTAAATCTTCAAATTAATAGAATGTTTACTTACATTCACCAGTATTTACGGCGAGAGTGTTTCCCTGTCCCTTTAAAAAGATTTATCTCATACTGAACTTCGTTAACTTATGCACCATATTCATTTAATAAGATTCAATTTCATCTAAAATAGTAACAAAACAGATGAAAACCAGAAAGAATTGTGTTTTATCTTATTATGTGTTGTAATTTTTAGCGTGTTTAGATTGTACTTCAAAATGGATTTCTGTAAGAAACATAGGCATTATAGGTAGTGTACATCTTGTTGTCAGCAAATATATTGTCATACTGTAGTGACAATTTTCTATGAATTTTAAAATGATATTCCACAAATTAATATTCAGTAAAATTTAGTATTAACCTGGAAGGACAAGAGTCAGAAAGGACAAATAGAGGTACACTAGAAAGAATTTATGCTCATTGTTAGCATTATTGTCTTTTCTACTGCAACTCTTTGCAGGTTAAAAAGAGGTGCTTCCTCAGAGTAACACTTTAAATATGTTGTCACTGCTTTTTAGTATTGCAGGTGCTGGGCTTTGCCAGATGTCTTCTCAAAATATTATCTACCTTCCGTTCTGATTATGTAAATATGTTAACTGTTTCTCTAGTGATCTTTAATAATGTTTACTGAGATACATATCCCATAAATGCAAATGACCAGTTCATCATGAGGAACAGCTCTTGGTGGTTGCACTACTGTCTACCAGGATCAATAAAGAAAGAGTATTTCCAATTCAAATACAAAACGTATATGAAAACTAAATGTTCTTCACTAATCAAAATCCTTTATAAAGCATCCATCAAGCCTTAAAAACACACGTTCATACAAAAGAATCCCACATCTACTCCAGAATGTTATCCTACTTTAGGAGTAAATTAAAGGAAAAAAAACATATTTCCAGTATAAGCTAAACTTAAAATGATAGAGAAACATAAACTTTTTGTATTTCTGCGTATCAGCAATGTACGATTGCAATTTAAAAACTTAATAAACTTCCCAAGTCACAAAAAATGAATAAGGCTTGCACTTGACAGTCTTTGCAAAGGGTGGAAAAGGATGTAGTTGCATGAGAATCAAATGCCAGCTCTGCTGTTAGGGTTAAATATCATATTTAAACCTGTAATACGCCATACACGTTTGCTACAGAAAAGAAATCAACTCTAAATCAGACTCTTATTAGGGACAAAGAAATGTAACAGGTAGATGGATAACTTGAATCAATACAAGGGATGTAAGTGTTTTACTAAATAGAAGGGTTCACCAGCATGAATGAAACACTTCAGCACATAGCACCTACTGCTGCTGTAGGATCCCAAATTAAAATTCCACTGGTATTAACAAGAGCTTTGTGTAAGGATCAGCTCACAGAAGGTAACATTGCTGAGTGTGTTTAAATGGGGAATTCACACTATGGTGTTGCCTCTATCCCAAACTACAGACATAGGGTGAAATTTAACCCAAAGTACTGTATTTAAGAATAGAGCAGAATGCCGTTAAATATTGGTTGGTGTGGTAAATAATATAAACCATCAAGGCCCTGAGTGCACCAGCCGATTGTAATTATCCTATAATGCCTGTCTGCATAATTCTCTTCTGCAGCTTCTGCCCTGCTCATCCCAGAGCTTGGGCTGCCTGTGTTCAGTATCTTCTCTGATCTGGTGCAGATGTTCCACCTTGGAGCTGACTGCCCTGAAAGGAACTCTGCTGGGAGAAGGAGGCATGAGAAGCAGCACTCTTGCCCTCCATCTGTGTAAACTCTTTCTTCAAGCCAGGAGCTGCATTTATGCCACATGTGGTCCTTGTCTGAGCTCCTTGCCAGCATGCCGTGGCCCAGCTTTGTGTCTGGCCTGTCTTGCCTGGCTGCTTGGACCTCAGACCGGGTGTGTCACTGCTGGTTTTTCTGGCTATCTCTGGGATATTCCAATCCCACTTTGCTCACCATCTTCAGGCAGGGTGAGAATGGACTCCATGCTATGGAGGGCACTCCCCTGCTTGTCTTGCTGTTGCCACAGCTCTTAGCCCCCTGTCCTTTGCAGGGAAGCTAACCCTTAATCCTCCCTAACATGGAGATCAGAGGCTATATTTTTAGTTATCTTGATTGTGGGAAGAGCTCCTGATTATCTGATGCTGAGAAAATGGATGTTTCATCAATACTATAGACATCACACGGAAGTGGCCAATAGATCCAAAATGTTCCTCATCTCATTACAGGCAGCGCTTGACTATTTGTGTCGATAATCCTCACCTGAATTTATTCTTATTAATCTGACAATACAAACTTAAATAGTTCTAAGTGATGACTTGCTCTCAAGAAAAAATGTCCTGCAATGTCAAAAAGAATATCCATTTAAAATTTCAGAAAAACAAGCTCTTACTTAATGCTCTGAATTTGCCAGTGTCATTGCAAAGGAGGAAAGAGAACTTCTTAGCATTTAGTTTTCCATCTAATTAAAAGAGAACTATACCAATGACACTATTGTATTAAGTATAGCATGACACTGAAAGCAAGTTGAAGGAGGTAATACTGCACCTCTACTCAGCACTGGTAAGAAACATCTGGAGTGCCTGGTCCAGTGCTGGGCTCCCCAGTACAAGAGACACAGACATACTGGAGAGAGTCCAGCACAGGGGCATGAACATGACTAAACATGACTACAGCATCTGTCACATGAAGAAAGGCTGAGAGAGACTTTTCAGCTTGGAGAAAAGAAGGCTCCAGTGGGATCTCGCCAATGTATATCTAATTTGGGAGGTAAAGACCTCCCCAGACTTTTCTCTGTTGAAGAAAGGACATAAGGCAATGGGCATAACCAGAAATACAGGAAATTCATTTAAACGTATGGAAAATCTTTTTTATTGTGATGGTAGTTGTTACACAGAAGCAGGTTGCCCAAAGAGGTTGTAGAGTTTCCAACTCTAGCTGCCCTGGCCCTGAGCAGCGGGGTTGGACTTCCCAACCTCTTATTCTGTGATTCATCACACCTGGCCAGGCTCCCTCCGGGTCACTTAGATTAAGTGAGCTTTCCTTGACAGCACATTGCTATTTTGTTTGAAGGAGTATTGATTGTTTGTAGCCATCTCTCCTTCTACTGTACAGCATTCAGAGTTGTACATGTGTGCTCTTCCATAGCAAATCATGTTTCCAGCCCTTTCTGCTGAAGCCTGCTGCTGTGAGTGTTACTTAGCCCGCAACTACTTGTGTCCAATATTCGTTTCACTTACTGTGGGTATATTTTTCCTTCTAATTATTTTCATCAAAATTATTTCCTTCACAGCACTTGATTTTTTTTCTCTTTCATTTTCCTACATCCTACTGATGTCACAGTGGTCACTTTGGTTTCTCATTTTTTCCGTTCCCTCCAATGCTACAGAACACCCAAACTCAGATCCATTCTTGGCAGCTCTGGATGGTATGCTTTACTTGTAAGATCAAGTAATGAAAACTTGGCCTGGCACATTCCTTCGTGAGATATAAAACAGTATCTATGTGTTTCCTAAGAGCTGGGACTGTCACAGGAAAACAGATGGAGTCAGAATTAGTTTCAGGGAGGCTTCTGCTACTTTAAGGAAAAAGTCCTTTCCCTGAAGGCAAAAAGAGGTCACAAAGTTTTCCCAAATTCATTGTTACTGCTTCTTGCTAGTACTGGTATGGATTGGCACACAGGCATTTTCTTTTTATAGCTTTGTCTCTCAAAGCTAGAAAAAGCATCAAAGAACATTTCCAAGGTTACAGCAAGGATGACAGTTAAACGCCTGATTTTTGTAACACTGTCAGTCAACAATATCGGGTACAATAATTCTAAAAAGTACAAAGCAATTTTTAATTGCTATTATGTATTCTGGAAATAATGGCTTAATCTGTGACAGGCTAAAATGAGAATCATTGGTTTTGCATGAGTCAGGAAATCAGAAATAAAAGCAAGTACTGAGAGCTGATTTCTTTCACCAATAATATCCCTGCAAAATGAGATAGGCGCCCTTTCATTTGCTGTTCCTATTTCAATAGTGGATGGTAAGAATGAAGATGGATCACCTCTTTTTTATTTATTTTTTTAAAAAGCTTCTGTCCTCCCTGAATTCATAGCATAAGCACACCTGTAAAAGAAACTAAACCAAATTGTACCAGAAGATATTGCATTCTTACATCAGGGCCAAAATTGTGAGGGAACTTCTATCTCCAGGAAATATGTATGTAGCCAGAATGTGATGGGTGAGAGGAGATCCTGGCTTCTTATATCCCACAACACTGGCATTCTGGATAACATTTGCTGCACAACCTTTCTGAGCCGTGATCGAACAAGGGTGGAACATCCGCATGTATTTCCTCCTCTCCCTGCTTTCCCACATACAACTTCCCCCTTCTCAACATCCTCAACATGAAGTAATCTAAATATACAGGGATTACCTGGGCAAGACAAGCTTACAAGTTCATGCAATGGCATACACTAATCTTGGTGGGAAAAGTGAATCATGTTTTGTTCTGGACTACAGATTTCAGCTGTGAAAAGAAAAAAACATGTTATATCAATCTCACCATTGGCTTCATGCACATTTTAGAGGCATAAAGCATTTTACATTTGTAAGAGGTGATTCAGGAAAAAATAAATAAAAAAATTAAATGGAACAAATTATGAGGGGAATAGAACTGGCAAAGTATGTTGTATTCAGGTTGTATTACAGCTTTTCCTAAAAACCTTTATTAACATGACTATGGAGAAAATTTAGTGAAAAACTTAAAGGTATTGCAAAAATAACTCTTGCCAGTGATGCTACAGTATGCATGCTGGCAGCACGCTTGGAAAACCAGGAAGAGACTGGTGTCAGCCAACATGGCTTCACTAAGAGCAAATTGTGCCTAAAACATTTGGTGACCTTCTATGACAGGATTACAAAGTTGGTGGACAAGGGAAGAGGTGAGCCCATGTGAACTTCATGAAGTTCAGCAAGGCCAAGTGCAAGGTCCTAGAGCAGGGTCAGGGCAATCCCAAGCACAGACAGGGGCTGAGCAGAGAATGGATTGAGAGCAGCCCTGAGGAGGACTTGGAGAGTTGGTTGATGAGAAGCTCAACTGGAGCCAGCAGTATGTGCTTGCAGCCTAGAAAGCCAACCATATCCCAGGCGGCACCAAAAGAATAATGACCAGGCCTCAAGGGAGGTGATTCTCCCTAATCTACTTTGCTCTCATGAGACCCCACCTGAAGTATTGCGTCCAGCTTTGGCGCCCTCCACATAAGGACATGGACCTGTTGGAAGAAGCCCAAAGGAGGTCCACAAATAGGACCAGAGGGCTGGAGCTCCTTTCCTATGAAGACAGGCTCCAATGAAACCTTCTAGCAGGCTTCCAGTACCCAAATGGGGCCTTCAAGAAATCTGGAGAAGGACTTTTTACACGAGCTTGTTGTGACAGAATAAGGGGGAATTGTTTTAAACTGTCAGAGGGTAGATTTAGATTAGATATAAAAAAATTCTACACTGTGACAGTGGTGAGGCACTGGCAAAGATTGTCCAGAGAAGTTGTGTCTGCTCCATTCCTGGTAGTATTCAAGGCCAGGTTGGACGGGGCTTGGAGCAACACAGTCTAGTGGAAGGTGTCCCTGCCTGTGACAGGGGGTTGGAACAAGACGATCTTTAAGGTCCCTTCCAACCCAAACCATTCTATGATTCTATGTGGACAAAAAAGTATATCAAATACCTTGGACATCATCCTTTGGGATTGCAAAGTCCTAACATTGCCTGGCAAACTAGATACAACTTTAATAAAGTTCCTATGGTGACCACTGTGCTGTGTTTGATAATAAACCCAAGAAATCTGGAAAAAAAAAAATAGTAATAATAGGAAGGAGTCATATACCTCTGATGTGACTAGGAATAGAATATTACTGATTTGCATACTCAGCTATATTCACTGTGACTGCCGTTGCAGTGTTTCCTTTCCCTTGATGTTACTCTGGCCAGCACAGCCGAAGTACTACCTTACTGTTTCCGGATACATGCCCACCCTGAGCAGCAGTGTCTCTGTCTGCTGCTCTTTTACCCAGCACAATGTGAAATACATCCTTCTGTTTCTTCTGTTAAATGAGGAAATAATCAAGCTGCCTGGTGTTGTCATGAAGAGGAAAAAAACCACAATAAACCTTTTCTTTGACACTGAATGCTTTGAAAAGAAACCAACCTAGAGCTCGTGATTGTATTCACAAAATAATCAATAAAATGTGTTTTGCATTTTATTGTCTTATTTTTATTTGCCAAGATCTGCCAATATGCTTGGTTTCATACAAGGCAGAGGAAAAATTGTGCTGTCCTAGGGAAATCAAATGTGCACAAGCATTAGTCATGTATTTGTTTGGCCACTATTGCACAGAGCTCACTGCTGGCAAAGGGAAATAAGTTGCAAGGGCTTAAATCAGTCCTCATATCTCCCATTATCCCAGAGTCTTTCTTGAGAACCCTGATGTATACTGGAAACACATTAGAGGGATATGGATGTGCAGCCGTACTAACAATTTCAAAGAGGTCAATATTCACAAAAAAAAAGGGCGTACTGAGAACAATCAGTTTTGTTACTTTATACATAGCTTAAGAGATGGTGAACTGGAATCGATAAGCAAGACAAGTGGCATGGTACTCAGCAGGCCTAAAGAGAATATGAAATATAAAGTAGGAGAAAGGAGGGAGCGGACAAAATGGAAATGGGCAACTACAGACATTTTACAGCAGTATCCTAGATGAAGGTGCAAGGTGAAAGAACATAATGGCAATTTATGTAAGAGGTTACTACACTGGGATATGCAGATGTTTTTGGTGAGAACATCAGAAAAGAAGATAGAGAACTCACCTGAAGAACTGAAGGTCCTGCTGAATAACTAGAGAGGGGGTAACAAGGGCCAGAAATCAATCCTGAATTTCTGAAGCCACATCTGAAGATGGTGAGTGTAAATGAACACAAAGAAAGAGAGGGAGATCTCACTTTTCAACATGGAAATTGGAGCAATGTGTTGTAGCTGTTACATAAACATGTATATGCATGTTTATACTGACATGAACTCAAGTATAAGAAAGATTAAGGTTTTTGGATTACATCATCCAAGATCAGGAATAATATCTAGAAGGGAAAGAGAAATAAAATTAATATAAGTGGAGCCCCATGGGGCTTCAGTGTTAAATGCAGGAGAGGGGAGGAGAAGACAATTGTAAAATAGAGTTGAAGGGCATTTAGAGTGGAGCTGGGAAACTGAAGTGCTACACAGGATTAAGGCAGGAAAAATAGGTTCTGCTGAATGTAGCCGATTGGCTGAGATGGATGAGAGTAGAAAGGAGGTCTAGAGAGAGAGAAGAGGTCACAGCTGACTTTGATAAGGGCTGTTTCAAGTGGAGTGGAAATGGCAGAGAACACCTTGGGGGATCTGAGGGGAGGTGTAGGGCAGAGGGAGGCAGAGCAGCAAGGCAGGTGACATGTGGAGGGGCTGCCAAAGCCAGGAGGAAGAGACAGCTGCTGAAAGACAAGGAGCATTGTGGCAGGAGCCAAACCACACAGCGACATATTAAAAGACAAAAAAAAAAAAGGATCATAAATGAAGGCTGGATTGAATTGAAACTGATGGATGACTATAACTTAAGAGAAACTGGAAGGCTGGAAGTGAGTGGGGGAAGCAAAAAGGTAATAGAGATAACAGAGATTAAAAAAGATTCCCATGCCAGAGGCTCTGGCAGAGGACAGACAAAATGTGACACGTATCTTTAGCTGAAAGGGCGGGAGATAGTATACCAGCTTGATAGAAGCTGAATGAAACCTGGTCAAAGTGTAATCTTTCATGCTGTATTGTGCTATTCTAAGACATGATACAGTTTAACACAGCAGAAAAAGAGGAAGTTTAGAATATTATGACCTAAAAATGTCTATTAGTTCATCTAATCTGCCCTCCAAGATATTGCTGATTTAAGGGCCATTAAAATTCAGCGAGGCATCCCTGTACAGAGCACTGTATGAGCAGACAAAGGCACCTGGAGATGTGAAAGTGACATATAGAGAACTCATTGAGAAATGCTTGCTTCTACCACAAATCTTTCCAGTTTCAGTGTTTCCTGTTTCATACCCACATGAAAACAAAATGTTATTGAGCTTCTTTCTAATAAAATAAACAGAAAAACTCAGTTCAGAGGTTCCCTTTATTCACTCCCCATCCACATGGAAGGTTCAAGTTCAAATCTGTATTTGTGTACACACACTCTGCTTTTGTGTACCTTTGATAGGAGTTGATTTGAGTCATCTAAAACACCAAAAAACCTCCCAAAAGACCAAAAGTCTGACAAAGTATGACATATAAACCTGTCTTTTTCATTATTTTTTATAGTTTTTGAAGGGTTTAAAAATGTGGCTTGCAGGTAGGATCTAGCTAGCGGTTGGACTAACTGCATACTGCAGCGACACCAAAGTGCCTATTTCCTCTATCTCAAAAAAGTACTGAGGACACAAGCTGCAATTCCTTTAGAACCAATACAGCTCTCAGGACAGAAGTGTAGTTACTGACTCCACAGAAAGAGGTAACCAACAGAAGCAGTAATGGAAAGCAGCGTGTTTGACTGGAGAAACTGACTATTAGTCTTGTTAGGTTTTTATATGGCTTTTCTCATTGAATAAATAAATTTAAGTTTCATGCATTTACAGCAGCTCTTTACAAAGCATTCTTTCTACCTAATGCTTAGGGTTTACAGCTTTGCCTTGAAACTAGTTTAACAGGGCGTTTTTACAGAGGCATGGAAATCAGCTTACCCTTATAGGCCAAGCACTACATTCCTTGTTTCCTGAGCCTGCCCAGCAGCCAGAAAGTCCCCCCTTTTGGAAACTTTAATTACAGTAGCGGTTAAATGCATAGACTTACTGTCAAGCCATGTGTCATTCCAAAATGATAACAAAATCAGTAGCTTACATTAAAGTTCTTATTGCCAGTTAGAATTTCTTGTTTGTAAAGTCCTCTATAAATTATAATGTCGATTGTCACAGATTTCCCTAAAGATTATATCTACAACATTTAGATTGCTAAGATAAGAAGACATAGAGGAAAACAAGAGCAACGCAAAAAATACACACCATCTTGCCTGCTGCTTGTTAGCTGCAAATCTATTTGCAATATGCCTTATGTGTTACTCTTTCATTACGGTTAATATTTTAATAAATCAGAAACTCAGAACTGATTAGGCACTTCCAGATTTCAATTACTGTACCTTAAATAAAGATTATTTTTGCATCCATATTGCTACACTGAGGAGCTGAGAGAGGCAGGGGTAGGAATGGTTGTGTGCTGTTTCTCCATCATGTGAATTGGAGTACATTTCACACTAAACACTGGAAATGATAAAAGGAGGCTTCTTCTGCTCCTCCCCCCATAAATCCATCCCTAATTGAATGCTATTTTATTTTGCAGTGTACACATGTATTACAAAACTGTTTGAATTTTGAAATTTTATTTGGCACAGTCCACATACACATATGAATGATGAAGAATTCAGTTTCTCATCTATGCCCTGAAAAGGCAAATGTCCTAATTCTACTAAAGGTTGAAATACCTTGTAGGAGGCAGAACTTAGCAAGTTGCTAAGAGATGGGGGTTGTGCTTAGGCTGAGTTTTTAGCAAATCTTTCCTGGCTCAACAGCATGGAAATGAGTAGCATTTGAAGGAAAAAAAGAACTTTCCAATGAAAGATAACCCACATACTGAACTGTTACTGCAGAGCATATTAGAAATCACTCCTCTGCATTAATTGTCCAAGTGATGGAAATGTACCAGCCATTCCTTGAAGCTTTGGTGAGTGCCTTATTAATTCACCCCTGAGATCCCAGGCAATGGGAAATGAGCTGTATGTGCCACACCTGGAAAGAGTTAATTTGTAGAGCAAGACAAAATGGAAAACTGCAGGAATAAACACAGGAGGATGACTGAAGATAGGCTTGAATAGCAAAACCAGATCAATTGTCCTGTGGATATGCTTGCATAACCTCTCTAATGGAATTACATGCATGGTACTTCAACAAGAAAGCATAGCCTGAATTTTATATTTTTCAGTAATAAGATGATCTTTATTTAAAAATTTTAATTCTGCAATGTTAGCTACTGATCTTTACATACAGTTCAAGAAGTGGAATGTGGGTTTAGAAGAAGTCCAACTTAAAGTAAGAAATTATTTTTTGTTTAGAATTATTTTGAAAGTATAGGTTTAACTGTTCAGTTGGAAAGGTATGTTAACATGTATTTAGAGACTGAACTGGAGTTAAGAAACAGGTGATGTTAAACTAGTGGACATTAAACGCAGATCTTAATTGCATAGTAGCAAAATATAAAAGCATATGATTTATAAGTTCATAGGATCCAAATCAGCGCATCTAAGTACAAACTTGTAATGAAATATAAGCTAGTATAGACAGAATTCCTTGGGCTTGGGTAAAGGTACTTAAAGACAAGAAATTCCTATATGTGTTTATAGAGCATATAGTGTAGTATTGGTGTACAGCGCTGTGAAGACCTAATAAAACTTAAAAACATTTAAAGGCTGGGATTCAGTTAACATATGGAACAAGTAATGATTCGGCTTTCAAAGAGTCAAGATGGTTGTCAAAATACCACCTTGAATGTTGATGAAAATCTAACCCTGATTTAAAGACCAGGAGAACCATGCAAGGATCCTTTACTTCCCTCAGCGGTGATTTATGTATTTACTGCTGTATCAAGAAAAAATTACAAAAAGCCAGACACATTGCCAATTGCTGTGGTATTTCACTGGAAATATTAGTTCCAACAGCAATTCCTCATTAAAAGCAATTTTCTGAAATATGTCAGTCCTCCATGTTTAAATCAATGTTAACACATGCTCTATTGATGTTATATAGCAGTAATTAATCAGAATCTTAGACAGTACATATAAAATCTATTATGGTTATGGAGTTCCTTTTAGCAAGCAAACTTGTGTCCTTATCAGAATATGAAAGATTATCTGAGGGACATTTGCTTTACGAAACTACCACACGGTTGGCAATAACTCTCATTAACTTAAACTCATACCAGATATATTATCACATCTTAGATTTATGTCATTAAGAACTCTACAGTTGCATGAATCATTATACTTATGAATGTTAGCAAAAACTTTCTGGAGTTTTCTGATACACTGAATTCTACCTTGACAACAAGAATATTACGAAGCAAGAGATCTCAGCCAGCTCTTTAAAACTACTGAGTTGCTTTTGCATCTAGGCCTACTAATTTAAAAAAAAAAAAGGTAATTCTAGAAGCTGTTGTTTAACATCTTTTGAAGCTCTCAGAGGAGACAAAAATGCTTCCATTTGTGATACAAGTATTTTAACATTATATTTTTTTCCCTGAACAAACAAAACCACCATTAGTATTTTTATTATCTCCATGTAACTGTTGTCATATGGCACTGGATTTTGTTTAAAAGCATCTCCTTTTGATTTCCACATCTTCCACAATTTTTTTCCCAACAATTTTAGCTTTTTTTGTCAAAATTTATTCTTCAGAGAGACTGATTAATATTGATTATTCTATTGATTATTCTCCATGTTAAATATATTTTTTCCAATTGTTTGGCATTTTTAGTTACATGTAGGGAAATTGCCCCCTCTTTCACTAAGAACTTCAAAGGTTTTGTATTCACTTTAATAAAGATTTCCTACTTCTTACTTTTGGTTTTCTGGTATTCTTTTTTTTTTTTTTTTTTTTTTTCCCTTAATGTCCCTCAGTCAACTTCATTCTGAAATTATCCTTCTTAAACTATCTGGACAGCCCACAACACAACCAGTGAAGGATTAAAATTACCTAATTGATGTGTTTGTGTAAGCCTGACTTTTAATGTTCTGGTCTGCAGTTCAAAATTGTAGCCTCACCCAGTACATTACTTTTGCTACCATACTACAGCTTTGACAAAACACCTCAAGTTACTAGAACACCAGCTTAATTTTCAATGGTGTTTTTCAATGTAATTAGATGGCTCTGCATAGCACCTTTAACACAATGAAAGCTTTAATGGCACACTCAGAGGCTGTTTTGTTTTCAAGTGAAACTCATGCTTTTGTGAAGACCAGACCATTTCTAAGGATTTCATTCTCCTAGCAACTGGTAGGACACATTGATGGCGGTGTTGCCATCACGCCATTTAGTGGGTATAAAAAAGGAGGAAAAGTAATTCACCTTGCTAAGACTATGCTTGCAGTGATAACCTTATGCCAGTGGTGCATTCTTCAGCAGCTCTAGAGCTCATTTGAGGATGTTATAATGATTATGTGAATCAGTGTGAAATTTCCACTAATGTCCAAGACTCCAGTGATCAACTCAAATCAACCGTCACCCTTCACAAGAAAATTTAAGTCCTCATAGAGAAGATGGATATGGCTATCTTTTAATGCAGCCTAAACCTTTATGTGGAACAGATCCAGACTAGCTTTCAGGATCCCCATGCTATGACTTACATTCTGACTTTTTCTTCTCATTCACAAATTAAACTGAAGGGCAAAAGAAAAATCCTGGGCAGCACCTGTAAGCTGGCTGAGGAAAAGAGAAGATATCTGATAGATTGGTTGGGTTAAACAAGCTACAAAAAAAATCAGGCATTTTAAAGGGGAGTTCATGGATTTCAATAATGATCTGATTCTGCACAAGGCTTTTAAGATGGCACAGTCTCGAAAGGATGCAAAAGGACATAATTAAGAAAGCCGACCAGCAGACAGATCATTTCATATCTAATAAGTCAGCACAAATATCATTTTAGGCATGAGATAGATACACAAAATTTAAAACCTCATTTAGATAGAATTCTTGTGTGCTTAAGAAACATGCAAAGTGTGTTGCTTCAATTTAATAAGCTGATTCCTCTGCACCTTTTATAAAGTAAGCCATATATTCACGAAAGTAAGACAGGTTCTTAATATCAGTGAAGCAAACCTACCTGAAAAATGTGCATTCCAGCTCAGAGACAGTTTACAAATTAAAATAAAACAGAGAAATTAAGTAAAGGATGATGCATAACCTAACAGTGCCTGGAGGCAGCCTTAACTTTAATGCCAACAAATCATGCAGGTTTTACACAGTTATTCACTCCGGTATTCAATAAAAAATGAGGTTACTATAACAATACCAAACATATCCTTAAAGAATCACACTCTGAAATAAGTCATATGAACTTTATGCTGCAGTGAAGTGAATAAATGTACTATACATTTAAATAATGCATGTTTTCTCCGGGTTTAAAATTTAAATATGACTTCTGATGTAGCAGTGGAAAGATGTAGTCAATGAACTGAATTAGGAGTTATTGTAGGATAGGACAGTTATGACATGATCAATTAAATATATATGATTGCATTATCTTAAATAGTTTGGAATGAAAAAGATAATTTTTCCCTGAAATGCTCCTTTTTCTTTTCTTACTAAACAAATATTTGTGATTTTTCTGTCTTACTTTCACCTTTATTCAAGGTGAAAATAGCATAAAGATTGTACACTGAAGAAAGAAAAGAAGAAAAGGAAAAGAAAGATATATGGGTGGAGAAATTATAAACCTCCATATATCAACCTCAAAAGTTTTTAAAAAATCACTTTTTGCATATTAAGGGGGAAAATAAAAGGTAAAAAAATTATTAATACATATTTTTAGTTCTTCTTTCCCACATAAAAAACCACTCCCAAACAAGATTTTCTCTAGAATTTCATAATTACATATTTTCTAAAAACCAGTATTTTGGGATGGATTTAAGAAAAATTCAGTAACTTCAAAAAGCCTTTGACATATAAAAAAAAGGTTAATTGCTGTTATTTTTGACAAAACCCAATTAATGTTGGGTTTGTTGTTACATTTATTATTCTAAGTAGTGTATATTTTAATATTAATGAAAAACATTTTTTTTCTAGAAAACTCTAAGCAAAATCAGACCTTTAAATTTTTAATCATGTAATCACTTTCTTTGTTATTTTTAAGACTTGTGCATGTTCAGTTGCTTTCGGAAGTGGAAGAGAAACCACAAAATGGAAAATAATGTGCCTATGCTATCATCCTCATCTAAATGGTTTGAATTTAAATATTAAATTGAATGAATAACTCTGAATAATTGAAGATTACAATCTAAGCAATTATTCACAAAAATGTCTGGTTTTATTTTAATATTTCAGCACTACTTAATTCCTTATGGCAGAAGAAAAGAGGACTTTAGATGGTAACATGGGGGAAAGGTCAGGCAAGATACAATTTCTTGGTATTATTTTCACCTTTATGCAAAAAGCTACCAAGTGATGCCCTGCTGGGGCAGTTAAGACCAGGTGTAACTTACTGCTCTATTGTCCCTATCGTTGGAATTGTGCTTGGTTTTTTTTTTTTACATCAGACTTTCTGGAATTGGTACAACTGCAAACCCTTCCCTTGGAAGACTTCTGTGACACCTGGAAACACTCGATTTTTTGTAGAAAAAGATGGACCCTTTTCAGAAGACAAAAATGTTGCAGGTAACATTAGAAAGCGAATGGGTGAGACTTTCATTTAGACGGGGTACATATAACCAGACTGCGTAAACAAAAAGTACAGGAAGATCTTCAGAGACAGAGACTGCGGGAATGGTAAATAGCATAAGGCCTGACGTATGTGATTGTAATGCAGTCACTGTATCTGATTTTGTGTGAAAGGGAATAAGAGCTTGAGAAGTGAATGAGGAGCCAGACATCCACAGCTTTGAAGAAGTTTGCTGCTCAGGGTGGGAGTGTGGGCTCCTCTCTGATCTTAGTCAGAGTCTGTGGTATGCTCTGGAATAAAAGGAAGCCTGTCATGGGTTCAGCAGTAGCAGTCGTTTTTTCTCCTTCTTGGTAGCTGATGCAGCGCTGTGTTTTTGATTTTGGGCCTGGGAACAGTGCTGATAACACCAGTGTTTTCAGTTACTGCTTGGTAGTGTTTTGCCTGGCCAAGGACTTTCTGAGTCTCATGCTATGCCAGGGAGGAGGGGGAGCCGGGAGGAAGCAGAGACAGGACACCTGACCCAAACTGACCAAAGAGGTTATTCCATACCACAGCACGTCATGTCCAGGATGTGAAAACGGAGAGCAGAGACCCGGAAGGGTGTGGTGAGGGGGCAGTGGGGGGTTCGCTGCTGGGGGGTGCACTGGCTGGGTCGGGCTTGGTGAGCAGTTGTATTCTCTTTCCTTGTATTTCTCTTGTATTATTATTGATGGTAGCAGTAGTGATTTGTGTTATACTTTAGTTACTAAACTGTTCTTATCTTAACCTGTGGGAGTTGCATATTTTTTTCGATTCTCCTCCCCATCCACCTGTGACTGGGGGAAGAAAATGAGGGGAGTGAGTGAGTGAGTAAAACTTCGTGAGTTTTAGAGGCTTAAACCACGACAAAGCCTCATGTCTTTCTGGTTTTCTACTAAGTGTTTGTCTTCATGTGACCGAGCAGTGGAGCAGATTGAATAATTCAAAGTTCATTCTAGTCACTGGGAATGCAGAGCAATTGTAGTAGCAGCTTGAGACAGACTTTTAAAACATCTTACCTGTTTTGACATCATGTGGCATTTGGAAGGTTATAGGATGAATCCTACCTCTAACAGATAGAATCATAGAATGACAGAATGATTAGGGTTGGAAGGGACCTTAAGATCATCTAGTTCCAATCCCCCTCCCATGGGCAGGGATGACTCACACTAGACCATGTCGCCCAAGGCTCTGTTCAACCCAGCCTTGAACACAGCCAGCCATGGAGCATTTACTGCTTCTTTGGGAAGCCTGTTCCAGTGCCTCATCACCCTCACAATAAAGAATGTCTTCCTTATATCCAACCTGAACTTCCCCTGTTTAAGTTTAAACCCATTAGATAAACCCTTCAGATTCTGGAAGGCTGTTATGAGGTCTCCACGCAGCCTTCTCTTCTCTAGGCTCAACAGCCCCAACTTGCTTGGCCTGTCTTCACACAGGAGGTGCTCCAGCCCCCTGATCATCCCCATGGCCCTCCTCTGCACTTGTTCCAACAGTTCCATGTCCTTTTTATGTTGAGGACACCAGAACTGCACACAATACTCCAAGTGATGTCTCACGAGAGCAGAGTGGAGGGGCAGGATCACTTCCTTTGACCTGCTGGTCATGCTCCTTTTGATGCAGCCCAGGATACGGTTGGCTTTCTGGGCTGTGAGCCCACACTGCTGGCTCATGTTCAGTTTCTTGTCGACAAACACCCCCAAATCCTTCTCTGCAGGGCTGCTCTGCTATGATGCCCATCTTGTGGTGAGAATACAAGAGCATGTAGGACATGGGACAGATGGCCTGACCCATTGCATCAGAGCCTGGGCACATTCATGTCATCTCTCAAGAGTATCTTGCCTCCTCATAGGCTCAAGGATAACCTAAGTCTTGTGGACATAAGGCACACTCAGGTTTGAATGTCCACTTGAAACATGATATAGACATTGAGGCTGAAATTGTGTAGAGAAATTGGAATACCAACATACAAGCCAAGGCAGAAAGGTAAATCTGCTGTGCTGCTGCTGCTGAGAAATAACAGTGGCTTTTTAGTGAGACTCGTGTCACAATGCTCATGGGGCTCTACAACCACTAGGGGCAAGATTACAGTTGACGGTGGAGGCATTTAATAATTGTTCCTGTGTTGCATGTTTGTTATATCTGTTTGAAAACAAACAAACAAAAAAATCATCTAGGATCAAGACCAGGTCAAGACATCAGCATTAAAAGACGTAGGCACACAATATATGTCTGAGGGGAATGCAATTCCTGCCTCTAGGTAGCTTTGTGTAGTCGCAGCTGTCTGGATTTAGACCTGGGGTTCAAGCTGTTCAGCTGTTACACTCTGTCTGTTGAAAGAGGTTCTATTGCTCAGGAAAGAAATACAAATTTCCTGAAACTGGAAACAGAACAGAAATTAGCCCATGCCCAGATCCTGGGCTCTGATGCCTAGTCCCATGGCAGTTTATCACATTTTACATAATGATTCTTCTAATATGAAATACAAAAACATCCTTGGCAGCAAAAAAACAGAATAAATGTGAAGTGGCCTAGCAACATGTTATAGAAAACATGAAAGATACAACAACATGAAAATTACCGCAACCACATCTTACAGACTTCTGCTCATTTTGCCCAAATGTAGTTCAAATTCTTTTTTGCATCAAGAGTTTCCTTAAAAATGAACTTGAGTCTTTCCATCAGTCAGCATTAGGCTTTCTTGTAAGAACACACAGGTGGTTGAACCACACAGAGCTGAAGCGGGTTTTGGGTGGGTCTGTGGTTTCCCGCACAAACAATCCAGTGATTTGTCTATTATGTAAAAAAGCAGACACCTAAAAATGGTTAAGGAGTCCTTGATTCCTTCGGTATGTATTAGACACACTGAGAGGTCATTTATCAGATAAAAATCCTTAGGGGACTTCAGCAAAAACTAATTTTGCAGGATTAATCTAATCCATTTTATATGTCTACAATGGAGACAACCATTTGGGCACATCTAAGGTGTGATTCATGGAATGGTTTGTTTTGGAAGGGACCTTAAAGATCATCTAGTTTAAGCACCTCTAGTATTAGGTAATAGCAGAGTATGATTTTCATATCACCATTAAGGCCCTGGGAAAGACTGAAGTTTCTGCTTTCAGAATGCAAGCCTTTGTTAGGCAAACTTTTTGATTCACATTTTCATTTAGATTTTTTTTGTTGTTGTTGTTTGTTTGGAATCTGTTTCCAAACTTGTGCACTAAAATCTCTGCTTATGAAAATTTATCAACATTTGGTTAATTTATTTGGCAACTGCCAGCTTTCTTGCCACTGCATGTACTTCTTTTATTAGCAGGCCACAATATGCAGCCTTTTTTAAGGAAGAGGCCTAGAAAGAATCTTAACCAAAATGATTATTTGAGAGTTACAATGGCAAGCAACTGCTTGTTCTTCCATATCCCTTCCACAGCAGTCAGAATCAGCTGGTACTAAGTTGTCATTCGTAGCTCATATGCAGAACTTGCTAGAGGTCAAATTATGATTAATTTTGGAATGACATCCATACCCTTTGTTATTTTCATAACTGGAAATCTGTGTATGAGAAAATTAAGACAGAAATAGATGTAACTTCAACTGATATCTGAGTCTAAAACAGCACATGGCAATTTTGCATTTATATGCAGATATCGCATATAAGGCAGAATTGTTCATACTCCAATATCTTGTGTATAATTGACTGTGCCTTTGCATCTTGTTTCTTGCTAGTTTTTGTTGTCTTGTATTTCAGACTAATCTGAATGCACCTTGTGTGACTTGAATAGATGAAACTGAACTGTGCCCCACATACTGAAATTCTTCCTTATCACTAGCCACAAGAACATTTTAGCTGCTAGTCCTATTATTGGCCACTAGTCCTAGAAAGAAACTAGGCTATTACTACTTCTTTCATGTAGCTGTAAGAATAATTCTGTTCTTAAAGCTACAAGAAAGGTTACCTAGTTTCTCACTGAGTTGTAGCACCATGAATTCCATCTGCCAGAATTCCTACTCACATTCAAGATCTGTGTTTTATGACAGCTTTTTAGATAGTATGATTGAGATCAGTGTTAAGCATCTTCCAAGACTGAGTCCTGGATCTTCCCATAAGCTACTGCTGTCAAGACTGCTGTCTTCTCCTTGTTTTAAAAGACACCGGTTTGTATTGGTCAGATGCTGAAATGATTACTTCTCAAATTATTTGATCAGCACCCTGTCTTCGTGTTTACAATTGCTCTTCTGGCATGTGTGTTTGAGTAGAGGACCTTTTCCTCCTTCCAAGTTAACGTTTTTGCCATCAGGAACCACTTTATTTTAAACAGGAGAGAATTAAACCTGTGATTCACTCTGAATTAACATTGCCAAATGGCACTTCAAGAAATGGTGGAGTGCATGAACTGATCTCCTCTGTTTTGTTTGTTTGTTTGTTAAACACCTGGTGTTTTAGGTGGACTTCAAGAGTAAAATCAAATATTTTCTACAGCTTATTTTCTATAATTAGATATTCTAGTTACTATTAATATAAGTAAAGGCCAACTCCATCTGTTGGTGACCTTGGAAGCGGCATTTTATCAGTAGAAAGCAAAATCCATTCCTGGAAAGCTGTGAGGTTTTTGAAGGAGCCACCTCAATAGCACTGTCCACAGCCTCATCAATTACAAGTGATAATGAATTAGTGGCTAGGTATACTACACCATTTTGTTATTCTATTATCAATGTTACAGTCAGATTCAGAAAGTGCTGCAGAAAGATGATGTAAAGCAGTAGAATTCAACAGGCGATGGCATCAATTAGATCCATACAGGCAGAGGACTGGGCTCCATGCCTGAGTGTAGGTTGATCGATGTCTCAATTACATTAGGCTACTTTTTGAAAAATATGGAGTTTTGCTGTCTTTTTGGATTAGTGGATGTGAAAACAGGTGGGGTTTTGGTGTTCTGCATTATTTTCAGGATCCAATGCACAATTTCTAAGAAACTACGTTTCAGAAACTATTTCATCTTGATTCTGGTGCCTCCATTTATAACTATGATAATGTGTTTTCCTCCACACATTAAAATTACTAAATGCAACTAAAAACAAGTGTCTTAAAGACTTTGATAAGAAATGTCTGACACACGCAGATGAGATACTAACAAACACTATGTAACAGCCTGGCTTTAATCACAGCGGTGCCTGTTTTATTTCATGGCCCTGTACTTCTGCCTGCAGCGTCCCAGCCTAACAATCAGTTTGAGGCTTCATTTCCTGGGTTTCATTGCTTGATTTTCATCCAAATCTTACCCTGCTTTAAGTAAAATTTGTCATCAAAAGCCAACAGAAACCTCTGTTACTTTTAACTTGGTTAATATTTTCTGAAGATTATAATTTTGTCTGAAGAACTTTGGCCAGCTCTACTGATATCTGATAGCTTTTAGATCCAGGCTTCTTAGGAGACTGGGTATCTGCATCAGAAGGTCTGCCTATTCTGGGCATCCCTGGAGATATACGCAGGTCCCCTCCTTTACAGCTAAGTAGAATCTGTCTCCTCAAAGGCTCAACACTCCTGAAGGAAAATACAGAGAAAATGTAGGACGATTCTGCTGATGAGGTGCATTTCAACTAAGAACCACACTATTCTGTACTCCTAATGACTTGTTCCAGGTCTAAAATTATATTAGTACACAGCAATGTAATCAAGGTAAATAAGTGAATATTTAACAATTACAGTTTTTTAAAGGTGATGGTGATAAAAATAATCCATCTGTATTATTGACATAAGGAATAATGGGATAGCAGGTAATTATGACACATAAAACATTTGCTGTGAGTGAAATTGGTATTATGTGACTCAGTTGCACTAAGTATTCTCTTTCATCATTGTTGAGCTAGTCAAAAACTGTGGATGTGTTTTATGTAAAACATAGTAGTAAAAGGATAACTGAAGGTAGTGGAAGAAAAAAGAGGGTTAATATATAGGATTTCTTTTCATTTGCTGCTTGATTTATTTGCTTTTTAATTCATATATAGATGTATATTACTGAATTCAGATTTCATAATACTTTTATCTATTGCAGTAAAGCTGCTTGCCTTGATAATAACACATATTTGGAAAATTACTAATATTGAAATCAAAATCATTCTATATTCCTGCTATGTTTCTCAGATTTTTTCCCCCAGAATCATTGCATATTCTTTTCAACTTCTCCTGCCTCTCACTTACCAGAAACTGTGTATTTCTATAACTCTATGCTTCATCAACAAATTAATGCCTCAGTGCAAGGCGCAGAGAGAAATGGTTCATGCAGTGCATGTGCATATCCAACTGTGTTATTAATTGATCTTTAATTCTTCTTTACTAATGAGCTCTTCAACCAAACATCTTTCTATCCCAAAGGAAAAAAACAAAACCACTAAAAAAAAATTAAAAAAAAAAAAAAAAAACCCCAAAAAAACTAGTTTCCTTGTGCCAAAATAGGAGTGGATACTTGCTGTAGTTTCACAGTTAAGAGTGCACTAATACAGTGAGTTTCACACTAATAAACTCTGGGTTCAGTTCTTTAAAGTAGAAATATTTTGATTGTTTCAAATATGAGTATACATTGTGCAAGCACTATAGATGTTGAGGAAAGGTGTTCTTTTGTATAAAAGAAACCATTTTTAAACACTTTTCTTAAGTTTGCTAAAATTAATGTAAAAAGCTTCGCCACTGCCGCCAGAATTAATCTGTCACATGAAGAGCAACATTGTCCCCTAGTGGTAGAAGAAATATTTTTATCCCAGACAAACGAAGGTGGATTCCTGCTTTGAGGTACTCAGCGCTGCGGATTTCCAGAGAACAAAACACTCCCCGGAAAATATGGATAGTGCTAAATCTCCTAGGGTTCAAGGATGCTGGTTTTACCAAGAAAGGGAATTTGTTTTTAGTAGCTTGGCACAGTATACTGTAGAATATTCAAATGGCACAGAAAATTAATCTAGTCTGACCTCCAAATAGAAAACCTATTTATATGATGATCAAGCTGTAGCATGTACCTACATGCATACACATACATATGTGGATTTGCAGGCAAAATGCAATCTGCAAATCAACGAGCAGAGAAGAAAGAGAAAACAGAGTTTACTCAATCTGATATGGGATAATACATGATAAATTTATTGTTTCACTTGGAGTAGGACCAAAATTAAACATGCACAAGTGTTCAACTGATGTAGTGTCATGATATGTAAATTCGTGTAGTACACTTGGGAGGAATCCCCAGAAACTGTCATAACAGCAAAGGGCCCTGGTGTCTTTTATCTTTACACACCAATGTTCGGAACTGGGCAAAGTTTAATAGTCTTTCAAGTCTTCCTATTGTCTTTCAGTGATATGAAACAGTAAAACTGAGAACAACCAAATAACTCTACTGAGAAATTTCAAGAATTGCTGATTAACAGGGATGTCTCAACAGAAAGACTGACCCAACAAAGTGGCTGGATTCAAAAAGACAGGACCAGCTGCTTCTCCTTGCTCTGAAGCCAAACATCCTCAGGTTGACAAAAGCCCTACTAGAAGATTGTTCAAACTAGGGTCCATTGAACAAAACTAAAGGAAAAACATGCATAGAAAGAAATTCCTTGTTCAAGAAACTGACATTTCCTGATTAAATTGGTTTCTGCTTGAAAATTCGCTGCCAGCCCTAGTGATGAAGTTGTCAGTGTCTGACAGCCTTTCATAGATTTTACTGGGACATGTTCTCTCCTTCTGACATCATTAAACCTGTTCCTTTTCTTCCCCTCCCTCTGCACTCTGTCATTTCAAGTAGCAGTTTCTCAAAATAAGCTCTACTGAAAGAGAATAAAGGAATGAGGAGCTCTAAGAAGTCATGAGGCTGGCAATATTTCCAGCTTTCACAGTGCACGCTGCACCACTTCTTTCTGCACCACTTTCACTGCACCACTCCCTTTCCTGCAAGCTCTCAGCTTCTAGTTAGCTTACTTTTATTGCAATCTGTTTGAATCATATTTTGTGTTGAAAAAAGGAGAGCTAAAAGGTGGAGACAGCAATCCTCTTTGGGTTTTCCAAGCATTATTATGAAATGGGACAAGATCAGCAGGATAACAAGATGGGAACATGTTTAAAAATTAGCAAAAGCAGAGTAAATAACTATCTCTACAGCATATTGTCTTCAACCACATAGAGTGGCCTTCTTTCTTCTGCCATTAACCAAGAAGATAATGATTAAGACCTTTTTCCCGGAGATAATAAACATCATGTTAAACACTTCCATGAGGAAAGTTTCATTCAGCTCTTTTACATGTTGAGTAAGCACACAAAATGAAAAGCTAAGATTTAAAAACTGGCACTACCAGCAGCATCCAGTCTGGGAGGTGTGGACCCATCAGGAAGTTAAGCAGGCAAATTCCTTTTCTTGAGTACCACCAGACATCAATAGTACATGGATGCCCAAAGGGCTTAGTTGTTGCAGTAAACCCAGGCACAGACCTCCAAGTCCGTGCTGTACATCAGCAGTCTGTGGCTGGGAATTGCCCTGTATTCTCAGACCTAGGGTTTTTTCTTCTTATCCTAGAAAAATCAGGGCCCCTGCAGGAAGAAATCTGGTTATCAAATTTGTTTAACACTGTTTGTGTAATTTTGTCAAAGGCAGATGGGGTAGATTGGGTTGGCCAGTGTAGAATCTCTTTGCATATAGTCATGCTTTTGTGCACCCTAGTGTGTATTTAGGTTTTTCTCAAGTAAGCTATCCATATCAAAATAAATCTTATTATGTGGGCATTTCTGAGGGTAAATAATATGGGGAGCAGATGAGAACCTAAAGTCAAGGCTTTAAAGCCCTCATGAAGGTCTGTGGGACATCAAATTTGAGTGGGAAGAAGCTCCAGGAGGTTGTAGCAGCTCAGTGAAGGCTATGGACTTAAAATTTCATTCATAAGGGACACAGTTCTGCCCCCTTCCTACTCCTTGATTTCAATTGTCTGCTTCAAGTCACCTGTGAGGAATGTGGAGGCCCCTGAGATTTACCAGAGTGTGTAAGCAGCACGGCTTTTGCTGAAATTTCTACTGATGTACTTGAATGAAGAATTTGTATGAGGAACCATGTGTAGCTCACTGCTATGCTACAAAGTAGGAGCATTGTGAGTTAAAGACTTATTAGTCCTTTGCTACATCATCTGCTGTCTCAGGCAAAGAATTTTCGACAAAGGTAGTTTCCATTAACTAATGTGGATTCCCTCTGCTGATTTATTAGTGTTAACTTTTTACAGTAAAATTTATGTTTTGTTTTTCTCTTTCTGATTTCATCCCTTCACTAATTAGAATTAGAGTTTAGCAATTTCTTCTTTTTTTTTGTTATGAAAACAGCAAGATGCTTCATTTCATATGACAAATAAGTGTCAAAACAGTTTTTAATGTGTTTCTGTATATATTGTACTGATACTTAGAAGTTACTCATGCGTCTTTTCTAAAGAGTTAGCAAATCTTTCTTAATAAGTGTAACTGAATGTGAGTTTATTTCTGCATTAGGTAAGGCAAATAATTGAATTTATCTATTCCAGAAGTGGTATGTATATGGTGAGCAGATGGTAAATTGCAATTTACAGCAAACTTCCTAATGCTAAATTAGAATTTTTAAGGAGAGCCACCAGTTGCATAATTCATATTTATGCTGCATCATAAAATGAAACTCAGTTTGCATAGTTTTAAATACATCCCATAAACCGTATTACATAGCCAACTTTTCTAAACAGAACAAAAGAGCAAATGTCTTACAGAACACTAAAGTAAACTATACTGGAAAAAAATACATAAATTAAATCCTTTTCTCAGTTTCCATTAAAAAGCATAGATTGTCAACATATTGAAGCCTATTCACTTGCCAAACAGCCAGTGACATTACAGGAATGAAAATATACTTGCAACTGCAGATTAATTTTCGGTATAAACTAACAAGCCAAATGTCTTCACTGAGCCATGGTTACGAATGATATGTCCTATTTCAGTGAAGGGATCACACCAACAGACCGTATGGAGAGGAGCTGTCACTCCTGTTACTTCTTCAGTCTTGACCAGAATCCATCACAAACCTAACAAAGCTTTCTTCACTGCAGGGAAAGTATGGTCCAACCCTCTGCTCAGCACAGGGCAGTTATAAAATGAGATACAACTTCACAGTCAGAGCAGGTTGCTCAGGGCCATATCTGGCAACGCATCAAATAACTTCAAAGACAGAATTACACAACCTTTTTGGGCAGCCAGTTCCCAACTTGAAAAACTCCTATAGCTACCATCTAAGAAGTGCCATTTAGAGGAGGAAGGAACACAATAGAATAAGACCATATCAAAGTGAAAGCAAAATGAAAAAGACTTAATGGATAATAGAAGGGTAGCGAAATGGCACAGCTGATGGCAGAAAGAAGTAAACAATATATTGCATAAAACAAAAAGGTAGTCAAAAACCTAAAATAATGCAAAGGGTGGGGGCAGGCAAGCAAACTAGAAACAGCGATATTTCGAATAGTACAAAACGAGTCTTGGTGTTGCTTGTGAAAGCAGGACTCTACAACCAGAAACATCATGTCTAGGTACTCTAAATGCCGTGTCTACCTTCATCTAAGAAATATCAGTACATGCAACTGAGGAAAAGATGATTGTTTCATAAGATTCCATTAGTTTTTTAAAACCCAAATATTTTAAAAGAGTATTTTTTTCCAATACCTTTTCAAATGTCACCATCTTTTTCACTGAAATAATACACTTATCTTCCACAAAAAGAATCTTTGCACCTATATACTTAAATTCTCCTGCCAGATTGCATGTAGCCTGTGTGAGTCCTTTTAGTCTGGTTACTTGCTATTAGATGACTGCTGTATGAGTTTTCCCAGGTTGATGCCAGACTGATGTTTGAAATCTGCATGGCTATATTGTAGATAGAACTCTCTACTCACTGCAAAAGCTCTGAAAATATTTTTGGCATGCTTCTGATATAAAGTAACCTCTCTAATAGTTTTACAAGAGTTTCTGCCAGCTTAATTGACAGAAATTTAGGAAAAGAGTTCTTGAGCTGCCAGGAAGCTATTGAAATGCTTTTTTGATCTTACTAGTTAGCAGTAGTGTTAGAGTTAATGGTTCCTGAAAGGGACTGGGAATTTCTAACTGTTCCATTTATTCCCTAAGCATAGAAAGGAATCTTATGTTTACACTAAAATATTATATGTTAGAAAGTTCTGACTGCAGTTAAAAGGCTCTTAGCATTTTCATTATGAAACCAATTAAAACATCCTAGTATTTATGAGTTTAAATACTATTAAGAATATTACTTAAACACAGGTTTTCATTCATCAGGGTTCTTATTTGAAATCTTACCAGCAATTGTGTTCATTCTTTCCCTCTAAACATTTACTCAACTTTCTTAATTATGCACATCCACTTATTTTGCACTCTGGAGAATGTCTGTAGTTTGGACTCTGGTAATTGTTTATAGACTGCTACATGCTTAGGGGCTTATTTTTTTTACTATCTTGCAGGGAAGGGAATGAAAAACCCTCCTACAGAACAGCACATCAGCCCGCAGTCTTAAATTCAGTCCTGTCTTCCTTGACACCAGTTTTGGCTTTCCAGGAAACTGTTAGGCTAAGTGTCAATAAAGCCTGTTTAAATAATTTTCTAAGAGTCATGACAAATGAGTTCAAGTGACACTACTTGAAGACATTTTAGAAATTTTTCTTAGAGTAGCTTTGTCTCTCGGCCACAGCCCTGCAAGAGGAATTCAGCATGCGCTCCAGCCTCAGCCTTTGGCTTTATCAAAAACATGTCTTCATTCTAGTGTAAACACTCCTGAATCTCTCCAATAAGTTCTTTGTGTAATCCCAAAACTTCAGGCTGCAGAAGAACCGGAAAGCTAAATTAAGCTAGGTTAGGTTAAATTAGGCTGGGCAGAGCTGGTTTGGGTTTAAGGAGCTGATATATTCAATGGCAGAAAGCCCAAAACTCCTCTCAAGGCTAAATTGATAGTCTTTACATGAAACAAGATTTTAGACATCATGTGATACCTAGCAGACACTTTTCAGGCACATTGGGTGCATTTTAGGCACCTTTGAGAATGTGGCATTCTGCAAGCCTAAATCCAGCTGTATAGGCATTCCATGGCTTTGGACTTCTGTTGCATTCTCAAAAGGTTGTTCACTTCTCATTAAAGTCCTTTTAAATGATTTCCCCCCTTTATTAATAAATTAAAATTGTGGTTAGTAAAAACATGGTTCAAATAAGTCAGTTTTTAAAAACCATTACAGGGAAAACTGTGGTCAAAAAATTTCCCTATTTGTCTACCTTTCCTGATGAGACCTCCCATATCTAAACATCAGAGGGTGTTTATTCTTAACCACTGTTTGACAAGGTAACTTGTATCTTATAACATTAACTGTAGTTGAAAAAGTAGTTTTCATGTTGAATTGTCCCCAGGAAGAGGGCTTAGGGGCAGAAAAAAACCAAATAGAATAATAGAAAGGAAATATTCAATTGAGAACCTACTGAGGCTAGTGAAAAAACCAAGCCACTAAGTTCTAGACAACAGTAGGGAAAACATTGGTATATTTTAGCATGAAAGGAAAAGAGGCTCCACCATACCTGCCTGCCCAATGAAGATCCTAAAGTGAGCTGAATAAATACTTTGTTAACAAGACAAGCTCTGAGCGACAAAGAACAAGTCCTGACAGCCATAGGGGAACATCTGTAGATGTTCGTATAGGATAAAAAAGTGGAAGCAGAAGCATTCATTTTGATCTCTCTGCACCTAAACTGTATGCATTTCTTTTTATTAGCACTACAATTCTTATCTTTTCTGATAAATGCATTTTTCAGAGGTAAATTATGGACCGGGGTAACAATTCTGTACTAATACTTATTAAAAATTAAAAACTATTATTATTTAATTTCAATAATAAAACTAATAATAATGATAGTAGCTGTTAAATGGGTTTTGTGTCAAAGAGTACTGGTGCTTCTAGCAAATGCTGCTGGTCTTAAGGATCCTTTGTAAGATGTTATTTGGTCTATAAAGCATGACAGAGGGCAGATGTGGAAAATAAAAGTACAGCTTGTTGAGTTCAGAGAAAAATTAAACCAAGTTTTGATCTGGCATTTTTAGAGACAACTGGCAGAATCTGTCACTGAGCCGAAGAAATCTGGCCAGACGTAATAGACCCAAAACTAGAAGATCACTGGGTGATTCAAAATCCATTTCTGAATGTTTCATACAGGTGCTTTGCAGACATGAGTCCATTTGAAGGCATTATGTACAGTTCTGTTGGTAGCTATTACTTGTTCATCTCCTATTTTGCCTCCATTAACCAAAGTAAGAAAACTGTACTCAGACTGTAGAAGCATTGTTTGGGTAGTTTGGGGTTTTTTTTAATCATTATTAGAAAAAGCAAAAAAAAAAAGGGAGAGGACTGAATTAGCACAAACAGAAAATGACATTAATACCAACTAGAGGTCTAGAGATTTGGAAATATGTTGAATAAACAGAAGGATAATGGAGAGGGAAAGTAATAGACCAAAATCAGGATGCTGGAAATTGCAGTTAATTGGTGAATGAGACAATGCGTTAGTTTCTTTTGGGTTCCTTTGAAAAAGATGTCTTGAACAAAGCAGTCGTGCTTAGCAACGCACTACGCTTCTGGCTTTACAAAATCAAAGTGGAACTGATGAATTCTCATATTCTCTCTTCATTCTCCCCTTTCTGCACCCCTCCCTACCCTCTTCCTTCTCTCACATCTCTTTTTCCCTTGTCTGAAAGCAATACCATTTTGTTTAAACAACACTGATTCTAGTTTTATCAACATAAACTTCTGATCACAACCATCTTAAAGCCTTCAAACAGTAGAAATTGATGCACCAGTTTGCCAGATTGGAGAGTGGCTCATAAAATTGCATCTGTGTGTATTCCTACAGCAATGAACAACTAAGTAAAATTTGGCACCAATGTATTTGGCTTCTCTTCAGACTTCTTTTTTTTTAATCTTGCTTTTTTCTTAAAAGCAAGAGGCTCCAAAAGTCTCTTTCTCAACACTTTTTGTCTTATTCCCTAAGAAGATGGAATAATAATTGTCTTTAAAATATCTCAAAGATAGTCAAATCAGATATCCTGCAAAAATATCTCTGACGGTTAAGGAAATGCTAAACTGCAATTTTTACTACAGTGAACAATTGTCAAATCTGCATTTTTCTATTTTTTTTAAAGTATATCATTAATAGCAGTGGACATAACAAAACCGTTAAATTCCATTTATCTATATTGAACCCTGATTCTTGTTCAGTTGTTATGCGGAGAGGAGATTGTTTCTTTATTCCAGCGACATTAACGGTAGGATTTCCCCATAATCAGATAGATCTCAGATTCATTTGCAAAAGACTTTATTCTTCCACAATGATTGTTGTTTAAATAGAGCCATTAAGATCAGCCACATTTTGAACATATCTTTGACTAAAATTCCAGTTTCCTAGGAGCAGCAAAAGTACTGATTCAGTAGTTGTCTTCTACTTCTTCTTATGGCGTTAAGCAAACAGATCAGTGAAGTATTTGGGATGCTAAGCTGTTGTAAATCTTCTGTCGAGGAAGAGAAATGTATTGAAGTAATGAAGGAACCAATGGAACTTTTTGGTCTCACTGTTGGGTTTTGGATTTTTAAATACTCATCTAAAATGGCACAACCCAATTATATCTTCTACATAATTCTCAAATGTACTGTCATTTATTAAAGTTATCTTTTATTTTGTCTTACCTTATGACCTCTGGTCTCCATGGAAGTTTTTCTGTCTGAATGTTAATCTCCATTTTCCCTTTAGACGCCAGAAAAGGCATGTTGGGAGAATGTTACATCACATCTCTGAAAAACTCTTTTCTTGGAACAGGTTGAATTAGAAAAGCTTATGTCTTGACATAGTTGAGGGAGAAGCCTAGATGACTCACTTAGGAAAGTTTCCTAGCTTTCCAAATGATGTAGCTGAGGATGACTGATTTGCATTCATCTTGGTCTACTACAGAGATAGCTTGCTGAATCAGTGGTGATTTAATCCTGAATACAGCAAAAATCATTTAGTTGTTAACTCAGAGCTGCTTGATTAGTATTACTAGTCATAACAAGCTTTGGGACCTCTGCATAACCCACTAACAGCCTTTTGTGGATACTTTGCTGTTGTGACTCCAGAGGGGGTAACAAGAATGGAAAATTCAGGTGGAAATACAAAAAAAAAAAAACACAGTTTAAGATGTATTAGATTTTTACTCCCAAAATCATCACAGAAATCCAAATCTGGTCTAATATCAGTCCTTAGTTTGTTGTCTTGTAATATGAATAATTATAATCTAAGTCAACCCTGCACAGAAACTCTTCTTGCCCTCCCCGATTTGTTTTGTGTTGGTTTTGTGAGCTGCACCATCTCATAATGGGTCAGATGAGAGTCAGATCTGCATGAGAGAGGACAAAAATAACTGTAAAGCCTGGAATGAGTAAGAGAGAAAAAATGAGGGTAGGAGTGGGAAATGAGCTGCCTGCCTTTCTCAGTACCAGTGTGCCATTAGATCATCTTTGCTAAACCCTATAAGCTCATTTAATCAGAGCAAGAATTTTTATACGATATCGCAGTAATATCAGAACTTACTTCTTTTTCCTTAGTGTTTTTTAATTTTCTCTTGTCATAAATTAAAATTCTAGATTTTTTTATTTGCATGTTAAAAACAAGATGCTGATTTTTTTAATTCTTCCTTAGCATAAAGTAGGTGTAATCAATCTTTTAAAACAGGCTCCATTCAAAGACATACACTGAATGTGCATTTTACTGATTGGATCCTCAATCAAGAAAGAAACTAAATATGTCACTGCTGCCTGTGTGCAACTAATATGCCATTTTTAAAGAACAAATCCTTAGACAGAAATTCACACTTGACATTAAATATGCTTGGAAAAACTGCTGTAAAATAAATGTTTTTATTAACAGCCTACTTGAAAGAGTATGTTCCACTGACTTACTGATATTATTCTATTTTTGCTGAGTTGCAGGAAGAGTCCTCCCCTCCCTCCTCCTTCTTACTCAGATCTTCTCCCTAGACTTCTCTTGAACTGGAAGCCTTCCATGATGAGTTATTCCTCAGAGTGTCTGTGGTCTAGCCTGGCTTCAAACAGGAGATACAGACAGCATCACACAGGTGATTTACAGATCTGCAGAAGGTATCACAGTCAGAGACAAGAATTATAGCAAGACCGTTCATGTGTGTAACAAGGGTATCTCTTGGATCACCTTTGTTGATGTATCCATCAGGCTTGATCTTTCATTGCATGGAATGGTGACCTTCTGGAGTACCATGTGATTCCTCTCTTGCTATGCCTACAAAGGGGAAAGCAGTGGCGCACATCCAGCACTTGACTATGGGAAGTTAGCCCAATAAAACGGTGGGGATCCTGGATGGAGGAAAAGAAATAAAGCAAATAAAGAAATGTACATGAAACCAAGTCACTCATATATTTTATAATTAAATATATATACTTATATTTAACAATAGTAACACTATCAGTCATGCTAGTCAGTGTTCAGGTCTCTAAGGATGACCATAAATTTAAGTACTAATATGAAAACACATGTCAACATAGCACATTGTTGTGTTCATAAACTTTGTTCTGCAGAACTGCCAGTTGAAGCAGCATAGCCAGCTGGGCCCTGTCAGTGCTCCATAGGACGGTACATACAATCTCCTACACTTAAAAAAAGATGAGCAAGCTGAAAATATTGCAAGAAAAACTGACAATTTCCTAACAGTAATGAATTGCATTTTATCACACATCTACTGAGATGCAGATATCTTTAATGAGACATAACACTTATGAAATTCTATGAAAATGGTTTAGACCTCAAAATATACAAATATGGAGTCAAGATAGTTCCATTCTTTTCATATGCATATAAATAAGCAAATATGCTAGCCCTTGTGCTCCTACCCAATGTCTTCCAGCATTCCTCTTCAAACAGTGCTACAGTTGATGTACAAATAAAAGAGCAGTCACAGACCTGTAAAACAAATCATGCCAATTCTGTATATTTATGACACGCATGATTCTTTAAACTAGGGTAACTTACAATCATTTTTGTCTCAGGAGAGCAAAGTAGTAAAAATCAAAATTACTGGAAAAGATACAGGGGACTTTTGCGGTTTAAATACTGGAAGACTTTTTCTTTGAAGATCATTTTCTTTTTATGTGAATGCAGGGTGTGTAGATGGAAGGGAAGACAAGATACAGACACTGCGTACTCTTTAGTTGTGGTAAGCAAGTATTACATGGGTTTATGCCTATGGAGAGTCAGAGCTATAGCTCCTTTTTTAGGTATTCTGTCTTCTTCCCAAGAATATAGAAAAAAAAAATCCTTAAAATAGAGCAAACATCTGCAAACAGGTTGGCTGTGCAGAGGCCTAGTATTAGTATGACATGAAAGACAGAGAATAAGAAGTCTGTATAAACAGAAAAGCTTAACACTGACCTTGTAGATTTGTTTTTGCTGTGTGAGAGAGTATATGGCAGTGTGAATCACCAGTGTAGCTGTGCTATGCTCTCTGTAGTCATGTACACAAGGGCAGTGGGAATAATATGCTGTTGTCATGACCTGGTGTAGTTTTGGTTTGTACTGGAAAGGCTGGTTTGCTGGAAATAGCTACGGGGGGCTGTCGTTCGCTCCTAGCTCTATCTCTTGCAATCTGTAGTCTCTTTCATTAACACTGAGTCAATGGCGGTTTAATTAATGCAGTTAGTATAACAGTTCACTCTCTCCTCTGGAGAAAGAAAAATCATTCCACAGAAATTCAATGGAAAAGGAGAGAACAGCTATCATCTTGATCTTTTTTGTAGCTCCCTGAAAAATCACAAAATCACTTCAATGGAAAATGCTTTTACACAGACAAAGGAGATTTAACTTAAAGCACATAATATGTAACTTCTGAATTTTATCCAGGACTTTGCTGATCCAAATTAAATCTCCATCTCATGTTGCCACAATATTAACTCTTTACTCAAAGATAATGGTCCAGACTCTCAGCTTGCAAAGCTCCTTTGCCCATAACAGAGCTGTGCCAATTTCAACCAGATGAGTTTAAGGCTTCAGCTCCTTATTTTAAAATTTAAATGGCAAGTATATACTTTGTGCAGTGCAGTGAGGGCCAAAACAAGATTCATAGAGAACATACTTATTTTAAAGTTGAACTCTTTATGATAAATACCCGAATTTTCAGCATGATTTACCAAAAGACTCTAAAAAGGATTTTGATTTATTCACTGAAAAAAAATTGCTATATTCCTTTATGACATCACATTCACTAGTAAAGCATAGTAAAGTGCACTCCAAGCTGCTCCTTGCTTCACAAATCTAAGCAACTTGATACAAAGGAATAAATTTTTATTTCTGGTAATTTGAATTTCAGCAAACATTTATTGCTACAAACAGCAATTCAAGCCATACACTTGTCAATAAACTACTAGAGGAGCTCACAGCTCAGTCTTAGAATCAGGATATTCCTAAAGCAGCTTCTGGCAGCCTTCCTGATTTGTACTCAGGGCTTTGAGCTAGTATGATGTCACTTGCTTTAATCTTCCCCATGCAGACTCATGGTACCCACAAGGTCCATGTCCTCCAAAAGATGCTTCTGAAAGCTTTGGCCTTGATGCCATTCTAATTTGCAAGCATAAATCTTATAACTGGGTTTGGGGTTTGGGTTTTTTTCTGCAGGAAAACTCTAAAAAAAACAATGTCACAGTGTCATTTCATGGTAACACTCAATTCCTCTAAATGTGAACCTGTATGTGTTCTAAACCAGAACATCTAGAAAAATAAAAAGTAAGTATGGGTATACCGGACTCACCTAGGAACTCTCTGCCCTTACTTTCAATACAGTTTAAGCTCTGAAGAAGATCTGTTTGTGGAAAACTGTTGTAACACATGGATTTTGTTAACCAGAGAGTTGTTAGTCTTTGATTTTTATTTTAGTTTATTTTTTCTGAGGAGAGGTACCAATCTCCATGTGATTCCTCTGTTCCAAGTAGAGCTTGGTTAAGAGGGATTCAGATTTGGGTTGTGTTGAAAAAGACATGACCAAAGCACAGACTGCTGGCCTGCTGCAAGAATACTTGAATGACTGAACACTTAGAACAGGTGTTAACTATTTTATGCATAATCAAGGATTGTATAAAAGTTGGTGTGGTGTATAAGCTGCTACTATTAAAATTAACAATTAGCAATTACTAATGTTAGGATTTGTTGCCTTTAATGTTGCCTTATGTAATCCGTGGACCGCTATTTGGCCGCACACATGGTGCAAAACTTCTTAACATGATCCTGAAGCTTTTTCAAAAACAATGAGGTTACAGATTTTATGAAGAACTCTGAACTGTTTCTAAAACGAGATGTGCGGGTGGGGGGGGGGAGGGTGGGGCAAAGGAGGGAAGGTGATCTGGAAAATATTGGTAAATATAAGGATTTAGGAAGGAATTCAGAGGCATATCCAGTAGTTAAAGGAGGAAAACTTAAGTACCAGGAAATTTAAATTAGACAAAGAGTGTTAATCTCTGAGCACAGTGTGGATAATCTCCTTTGGTGGTGAAAGAGAAAAAAATAGCTACAAGTCACAATTACCTCTCTACTTCAGATATTTGGGTTTACAAGGACTGGAAATATTCAAATCAGAGCCACGGTGAATCTGACAGACTTTGCTGTGATTTTAGTTATCATCTCTTTGGCAAACTAGTACAAAATCTCAAATTGCTGTTCTGCTGACTTAATGAAAACAAGGCATTTCTCCAGAGTCACCTTAGCTTGCTGTTAGCCTAAAGATGTGGTCACAAAGCAAAACTCAATGCCCTGTGAGAGATCCCTAGGACAGCAGACCCAAAAATGACTGCATGGAGTACAACTGCTGCAGGTAATTTGATTCCAAGAACTGTATGTATTTTTGTACCCATGATATGCTATTTGACCAAAGAGCTCAGCAGAGGTTATTTGATCTTTGGTTGTTATTTGCATGAGGGTACCACTTCTGTTGCCTACCCCACCTTATTTGATCTCTGTACTACACTCCATTGCACACGCTATACTCAGATTTGCAACAGATTTGCTCACACTCAGAACTTCACCTGTTACCCCAAGTTTCATTATAAAAGTCATAGTAAATTCTGAGTGAACTTTGGCTTCTCTGCAGTGCTTCCTTGCATTCTACAAATTCAGTTCTGCCACCACAGAACAATTCAGATCATCACTTTTTTAAACTCAGAAGTCAAGAGCAGTAAACTATGATGATTTCTACTATTACCTCACAGTGTAAATTTCAGTCTATAGATAGAATACAAGTTTTTCACTTTGATAGCTAATATGGTCACCCAGGTTACAGTGTTTCAGTATCTGATAACCCAAAGCAAAAGAAGGAAATTGGCTGAAAACTTGAACTTTGGTGAATGATTTTTAAAAAACTTTCTATATTTTATTTAAAAAGCTTTGCCCCTTCCACAATTTGCTCTGCAAAAAAATGGATATTCATGCAAATTCGGTTTGAATCTTCCCATGGGATGTTTTGCAAGTGCTTTCATTAACAACTGATATTTGTCCAGAAACTGCTGAACATTGACATGTGAGAGCCAGGCACAAACTGAATTGCTTTGTAGAAAGAGTTATGATTCTTGAAGTTTATTCAGTTTTTCATTATTGTTATGATTTCTTTTCAGGAAAGACACTCACTAGAATCATAGGATAGTTAGGGTTGGAAAGGAACCTTAAGATCATCCAGTTCCAAACCCACTGCCATGGGCAGGGACACCTCCCACTAAACCATGCCACCCAAGGCTCTGTCCAACCTGGCCTTCAACAGGGCCAGCAATGGAGAATTCACAACTTCCCTGGGCAACCCATTCCAGTGCCTCACAGCCCTTAGAGTAATGAGCTTCTTCCTTATATACAATCTAAACTTCCCCTGTTTAAGTTTGAACCCGTTACCCTTTGTCCTCTCACTACAGTCAAGCTCTATACAGTGCCTAGGACATCCTGTATACTGCCAGCAACTATTGCTAAGTAATCTTGTTCTCACATATTTGCATTTATTACAAATACAGTCAGTTCCTTGGAGCCTAAGTTAGTAATACCCTATACAAAACAAGAGCCAGTTAATCTCCTTGTACTGAATTAAAGCCTAAATAAAGGTAGTGGTGAAATGTGCAATGACTTTGGGGCAAACGGCAGTGGCTGTAGTATGCAGAACAGGCCCATCTCTGATGCACAGTTCCTGTGTCTGCTTGACAACATTGTGTGCACCCAATTATTGCATTATAGATGCACTTTAATTATTAACATCCATCTACAGATCACATACATCTAGTAGTGAGGACAACTGTGAGGGCAAGACACAGGTTTTGTATACATTCTTAAGACCAGTAATGCTTCTTTATAGCCGTTGTTATAAACAAGATAGCTGAGGTGATTGTCTTTTTACTTTCTGAAACTTGTATCAGAAATATCCAGTGGTTCTATTAATGTTGACTCAGAGTACTGTTAGTGTGAAGAGGCTTGAATACTCCTGATGTTTCTAGTTCTGAAGCATCATGAGTTACTCAATAGAATATAGATTATAAACTTCTATATTTTCCCTTCTTTCTAAGTACTGATACGGCATTGTATTTTCTAAAGAATCCACTACCTGGATCCATTTTATATATAGAAAGAATTCTAATTAAATTTAGTTGTTTCCTTTGGGCTAGCTCAAGCCTAGCTTTTTTGCTAGACTATTGTATTCTGTCACTTTGTATTGAAACAAATATCACTGCAGGTAATAAAATGAGGGTGGCAAAGATCCTTATCTAGCTAATGATTTCTGCTAGTTGAGGAAAAGGTTCATTCAGAACCTGGGGATTAGTGAAGTATATTCGTGCAGAGGAGCTGTGTGATCAAATGAAAAACTGGGTCTTTAATTCTGCTGCTCTCTTCTTTGCTACAACATAAACACCCTCTTTGTTATAACACAAGATTCTTTTTATTATTATCCATTCACTTGAACAAAAGAAAATCCCATCTCTCTGTTGTGGCTTGGATTATAGATTACAATGTGCATTGGACTTCAGTTTTCACTGTCAATGATTGAGTCTTTTAAGGGTGGGATACTTTTAACAAGAAACTTTTTCTCCTTATTGACAGGATAGTTCCCTTGGTATACTTCTTTTTAAGCTTACAGATAGCTAATCAGTAATTAATAGAAATAAACTAATCTGAATAGACATTGAAACAGACGTGTTGTTACAAATAATGCTTTGATGTAGAGCCAACTCTGGAACTTTAAAATCAAATCCATGGAATCCACTCTGTGAAATTGTATCTAGTACAAATAAATATGGGTGCAATTTAAATGGTACTCAACAGGTACTCTCCATTTTAATTAGAGAAGGGTTGAAAAGGTGATTGTTTGGAAAGGGAAAAAAAAAGCATTAGATTAATATACCACTAAGACTGGGCAGCAATCTGAACTGGAGATCTAAGTTCACAATAAATGATGTTTGAAATTTCAGTGTTTTTCTTGTTGCATTTCAAATTTGAATCATGCAAAGCTCATTAACCTCTCTGTTAGACTGATATAGAAGTCGTCACATCAAAGATACCTGTCAGCATAAGATTTCCATCTCTGTGTCCTATTTGTTTGCAAGTATAGTCAAATTCACAAGAGTTTCTTCACTACTTCAAAACTGAAATATAAAATGGGGTTTGAACCTGAACAATTGAGAGTTATGAATGTTTTCCCTGAGACCTGCCTCAGTTCAGAATGTAGATAACTCTATTCTGTAGCTAAACTGTTATTTCAAAATCCAGTTTTCCAAAACTGAGTTTCCCCTTACAAGATGGATGCATGGTAGTGATCTGCTTGTGCAATATACCACTGGCAAGCCAGAAATAGAATATGTATACTTAATTGAACAGTTTTAAAGGGATTTGGTTTTGAGGAGTTGAATGATATTGTCGGGTTTCAAATCTACTTGATTTAGCACGCTGAGGGACCATCAGTGTGTCTCTTTATTATACTTCTTCACTTCTACTGCAAAGATACAGCAAATTTTTTGCATGCAAGAATATTTACAGTCTGCCAAGCAGAAGATAAAGTCTGTTTCCTATGGAACTTTCTGTTCTCTGAAATAGAGAACAGTACATGGACTGAACAACCACTAGTCAAAACCAAAAATAAAAAAGTAATCATGAGAACGCCCATGGTGGAGATCACTGTCCACATCGCTGGAAACTGTGATCCCTTCCTTTTTTTTGCTGCTAAGGTATAAAGGAAAGCTTTGGACCACTGCTGACAGAAAACCCACAACTACTTTGAGGAAATTATTAAAAGCTGAGGAAAAACTTGTTCAGTGGAACTCTCACATGGTGCTAAAAGAGGAACCTCAAAAAAAAAATAAGAGAAATACATTTTATTTGTTTTAACAATGGAAATTGTAATATTTTAAATATTTCAGACATTTTTATTTATTTATTCTTTTATATTTTATACTATGAAGACTGTTGTAACAACCTACGTGTTTTAATCACAGTGGTTTGCAAATGACACACCTTATCTTTATTGACACTGAGAAAAATATAAACACTTTTTAAATGGAAACACAGTTGTGTTCTTTCTTGATGGATGTGACTATTCATTGAATTTTATTTCACCAGGTGATCCTTGTGTCCTTGAGTCATTAAATTTATTTAATTTCAAGTTTAAAATCTTTTGAGGGGAAAGTGCTTGACATGTTAATGTAAAAAGCTGCTTAAGAATAATCTTATAAGAATGTATATAGCAGAATAAATGTATTATCTACACAAATAGAGACCATTTGGAGGGTTGAATATAGATATTTCTATTATTATTTCAATTACCGAATTAATTTCTACACCCTAAAAAAAACCAAAATACCACAAAACACTAAAAGTCCAACAACAGACAACCCTAGGCATACTGACATTTGCATATAGCTTTTTGAGTTAGTCTAAAATGCGTCCAATTGTCCCTTGACAGATCTTCTTTCTCAATAGCTGGGAAAAATAGCATGTAATGTTAATACTTCTCAAGAATGAAATGAAGGACTTCAAAGACAAGAGATGAAGGAAGCAAAAGTATTTCCAAAACAAAATCTGGGTCATGGAAAATTTTTAGAAGTAAAAGTGACAGCATAATGAAAGGAATATAATCATAACATTTCCACTCCTAGAAATTAGGATCAGATCTAAAAGTAAGAGCATCCAGACTGACTACTTTTGTCCACTGTCTGCAAGTTCCTGGAAGTGAAAATTTTCCTTCGTACTTTCTGAAACATAATGTTACTAGACTGAAGTGGTGAGAGTAGTCACCCTCTTCTATGATCTTACTGTACCTCATCTCATTATTTTGCATATTCATAACAAAAAGTTTTTCACAGCACTTAGAAGATTCCCTCCCTGTATGTTTGTTGTTTATTTTTTCATTAGTGGAACATCCCTGTTTGCTGTCTTTGTGAAGACTTTTACTGTGGCTTGAAAGATAATAAATTTAGTTTGGAAACTTTTGAACTTGGCACTCTTCTAATGTAATTTGCCCTTGACTTCTTTATGCCTAAAGGACTTGTGCCTTCATTCAGTGCCTCACCATAGATTCTGACTCTTTTATCTGAACTTCTGATTATTAGGATTGAAATAACAAGCTGATCTTTTTTGCTTTACCTATTTTTAATCTCAGAGAGACTGGCCACAATAGAAATGCCATTATTCCTGGTTGGGCAAAGGCAACTTGGCAATGGTGAAAGCAGGTGTCACTATTGTTCTTTACCTGTGGACACAGACAAGAAATTGATGACATGAAAAAACCCTCACTACAGTGGAGTATGAGTTGAAAAGCACCTTGTCATGAGTTCAGCAGTAGCAGCCATTTTTTTTTCTCCTTCTTGGTAGCTGGTGCAGCGCTGTGTTTTTGATTTTGGGCCTGGGAGCAGCACTGATAACACCAGTGTTTATAGTTTCTGCTTGACAATGTTTTGGCCTGGCCAAGGACTTTGAGTTTCATGCTATGCCAGGGAGGAGGGGAGCCGGGAGGAAGCAGAGACAGGACACCTGACACAAGCTGACCAAAGAGGTTATTCCATACCACAGCACGTCATGTCCAGGATGTGAAGTCGGGGGGCGGAGACCCAGAAGGCGGTGGGAGTGGACTGGGGGTGCACGGCATGGCCAGGTTTTTGGTACTGGGGTGTTCGTTGCTGGGGGGTACACTGGCTGGGTCGGGCTTGGTGAGCAGCTGTATTCTCTTTCCTTGTATTTCTCTTGTATTATTACTGGTGGTAGCAGCAGTGATTTGTGTTATACCTTAGCTACTAAACTGTTCTTATCTCAACCTGTGGAAGTTGCATTCATTTAATTCTCCTCCCCATACCCCGGGACTGGGGGAAGAAAATGAGGGGAGTGAGTGAGAGTTTAAAACTTCGTGAGTTATTAGCCTGGGTGAGGCTTAAACCACGACACACCTAAAAAAGAGAAAGGAATAAGATGGAAGCTTGGGGAGCTGAAGGTAATAAGAAATGAATGTGAAAAGCTGACGACAAAAGGGAAGACTGAAGAATCAAGGAGCAATTGCAAAGAGAATAGCAGAAGGCATAGTAACTTCATTCCCTTGACATCTGCTGCAGCACAGCCATGTTAACACATAAAGCAAATAATGGCTACTATGGTTCATAGAAACATAGAACCATAGAATCATAGAATCATAGACTAGTTAGGGTTGGAAAGAACCTTAAGATCATCAAATTCAAACCCTGCCACTACAGGCAGGGACACCTCACACTAAACTATGTCACCCAAGGCTCTTTTTGTCCTGGCCTTGAACATCGCCAGGGATGGAGCATTCATAACCTCCCTGGGCAGCCCATTCCAGTGCCTCACCACTCTCACAGTAAAGAACTTCCTCCTTATAGCCAATCTAAACTTCCCCTGTTTAAGTTTGAACTCATTACCCCTTGTTCTATTACTACAGTCGCTAATGAAGAGTCCCTCCCCATCATCCCTATAGGCTCCCTTCAGATACTGGAAGCCTGCTCTGATGTCTCCACGCAGCCTTCTCTTCTCCAGGCTGAACAGCCCCAACTTTCTCAGCCTGCCTTGGGTTGGATCCTAAAGCTGTTTCAGTGGTACCTCCCAGGATTATCTGTCCTCTTAAAAAAATGGTGTCATATCATGAAGTTTTCTCAACACAAAGCAGTATCTGATAGCCTGTGAACTTCCTCTCCTGCCTCCTGAGAAAAGAATTGAAGAGATGATCAGAAGTTCAGGTATTTGCTTGCTTATCCTGAATACATCTTATATATTTATTTTTTTTTCATAGACTTTAGAATGAAAATGTCATCTCTTCCCTTTAAGAAGGAAATCTTCACAGAGGTTTGTTTTATTATGTTTAACCAAACAGAAAAAAAAAACCAACTTGCATTATGAGGTATATATGAGGTAGTGCTTGTCTAGAGAGGTGATACAAGCACTTTCCAATAACTGAATGATCACTACTAGTCTTTTATTCTAATAGTGCTACAAACTGCCTGAAGAATTAAAAGTGTCTTTATGCAAAACTTTTGGCTGGAGATACACAGTTAAAGTGCTGTAATCTGAATTTAGTGAGGCACAATGTTATTTGCCCATGTTATGGCAGTGTTATTCTTTGGGACATAGATAAACCCTGTTAGCAGTGCATCCTACTCAGAATGGAGTAAATAGGATTATCTCGTTTTAGTTTTAAGGTTGTTGACAGACAGGAAAGCTGATAGAAAATACAGTTAAAACTAGGCAGACAGGAATTCATCCTGGAGCTTTTCAGTCAGAAGTTGCTGCTTTGCCAAAATAACATTTTTTAAAAATACATCAGCTTTTCCTGGTTTATTTTCTAATGGGGAAAAGGCTGAAGACAAATTAAGTGTGATCCCTTGATTAGTTGAATTCATATCCTCCACTCATTATAGCTAATCTATACAGAACTTTTACAGGAGTGATAGAAGTACTGTGTCCTTACTTCATACAGAGCATGGGCTCATGAGAGTCTCTGGGAAAGAGAAGAATGTAGGAGGTACGCAGGGCAAATGGAGGGACAAGGACAGATGCTGTCATACCACCTGGAAACTGAGAGCAGGTGGTTATAGATGGCAGGAGAAAGGCTGTGAGAACACCTCTTACCATTGCAGCTGATAGCAATGATTGATAGAGTCATCAGCATGAGGTGGTTTGAGAGGGTCTTTGAAATAAAGAGGTAAGAGAAGGAGATAAATAAGAACTGAAAAATTAAGGAAATCTCTTGTGTTTGCAGTGATTTTGGTTCAAGTTCATTGTGGTTTTAGTAACATCTGGGAAGCACCTGAGACTCCATATATTCCACACACTTCAAAGTAAGGAGCATGAAAATTAAAAACAATAAATAAATTAAAGAAATGCAAATACATCTTATTGATCCTAGTGTGGTTCGGAATCATATCCCTGTTCTATGTATTTTATAGACCCTGTCCTCATTCTCATGCACAGCTTTCATGACATTCATTCAGACTCTTATACAGCAATGTACAGCAGTCATGGTGTAAGCTCAGTCAGCCAGTAACTCAGCCACGCAGTCTCTCTCTGACTCCCCCCTTTCCTCCACTCACCCTGATCCTGGAGGGATGGGGAGAAGAATCAAAAGAATGTAACTCCCACTGGCTGAGATAGGAACAGTCCAGTAACTAAGGTATAACACAAACCATTACTGCTACCACCAATAATAATAATAAGAAAAGTAACAAGGGAAGAAAATACAACTGTTCACCACCTTCTGACAGATACCCAGTCTGACTGAGCAGTGATCTAACCCTTCCAGGTAACTGCCCCCAGTTTATATATTGCGCATGATGTGCTGTGGTATGGAATGCCTCTTTGGTCAGTTTGGGTCATGCATCCTGTCTCTGCTTCCTCCCAGCTTCACCTCCTCCTTGGCAAACCATGAGACTCAGAAAGTCCTTGGTCAGGCTAAACATTACTTAGCAACAACTTACTTAAAACATCGGTGTTACCAGTGCTGCTCGCACGCCGAAAGTCAAAAACACAGCACTGCACCAGCTACTAAGAAGGAGAAAAAATTACTGCTACTGGTGAACCTAGGACAACAGCATTGGAGGAGAAAATAAACAATCATTTCAGTAGAAATAAAGTATTTTCAATCGCAAAGAAGATATCTGCATTGTATAAAAATGGGGAAAACTCAAAGAAATATTTCTCTTAATGCCACGAAAGGCCCCACTTTCCATCTGTGTCATGAGAATTAAGACATGAATACATCTTTGCAATTATAAGTGCATGCATACACCAGCTAAAGATAAAGGCAGGTGAACAATTTTACTTCTTCCATTTTGTTTTTAAGTCTTGACTTCTTTGAGCTGTATCACAAACTTTTGCTTTTTCATTCTAATGCAGTCACAGCAATGAACTTCATGATGGTTCCTATTAGCAAGTTGTCCTACAAGAATAATTATCAAATGAAGCTTCAGACATGTGACACACAGTATACTTCCCTTCCCCAGCTCTATCACTTGGCTCAGTGTACATGTTCATCATATTAAATAACCCTGTCGTGTTAGACACCGATGCATGCAGTGCCTATGTTCCAAAGCAGCTAAGAATGTTAAATATCACTTCAGGAAAAGGCTATTTACACACATGCTGACAGTTCATTTCCAGGTAGGAGCTTCTCAGCTGATCTGTGCACAGCCACCTCAATCTCCAGTCTTCCCACTGTGAAATTTTAGACAGCTCATCTGCTGAGCCCTTGCCAGATCCTATTAATATTTATACATCCTATACACATTCCAGTCAGAGCATGTAAGTTGCAGATCTCTCTGATTTAGAAGCTATTAAGATTCATGACCCCTTTAGCTATTTAATCTATGGTCCTGAAGCCTTTGCAATCAGCTTACACTTGAAGAAAAAAGGACAAATCATTACTGTTCAAATATTGTCCTGCACTGTGTCCATTTGTAGTCCATCAAAGAGTAGTTAAGAGCTTCAATGCATTCAGTTTATCTGAGACACAGGTTATTATTCAAGGACATTCTTCCCTTGGAAGAAGAAAGAATAGGAATGTTATTTACTCAGCTGCATTTAATTTTGTATTAATGACTTTTTTAGCTGTAGCTTGCTTCTCTGCATATGAAACAAGATCTAATCCATTTTTTTCTGTTCTCATATCTGGACGTCGATTTGGTTACATTGTACAAGGGCACATCTAAGTGTTGCCAAGGACACCCATGTAGAAAAGCACAGACTACCTTCTGGAATGTAGTTAAGAGCAATGAAAAAGGGAGTCAGCACACTCCCCTTCTTACGCTTTTTATGTGTCTTTTTATAACAGTGTGGTGATCCATCACAGACTACTTCTCCAGGATCCATGAGGAGCCTCAAAGTTAGCATTTATTAATTCAGGTCAGTTTTTCTTCTACAGATAGCTCATGAGTGACTTCAGGTGTTCTTAGTTCTCAGTAAGTGCAATGAATGATAGGAGTTTGACATCTTTCAAGATTTGGATCCGAAGTCTGTAAAGGAATTACTTTCAATCTGTAGCAGAAAGCAAAAAGGGAGAAACAAAAAAAGTAAGTGAGAGAAGTATTGGGATGTTCAGATTTTAAAATTGAATTTTTAATTATGATCTTAAAGGCATACTAAGAGCTTCTATTCTTCTATTCTTTGGACTGGGGTTTCTTTAACTTAGGGATATAAACGATTATCATCAAAAAATAGTATCACCATCAGAACACTACTCTTTTGTGCTGCTTTCTTGAAAATAGCAAATAGTATACACTGATTCTGAAAAATTAATCACCAGCTTTAAAAAATAAAATTAGGGGAAGCTTTGGGGCTGAAAAATATAAAGAAAGCACTAAAGTATTGTACCGGCATTGTTGTGCAGGAAAAAACCACCCGAATTATTATTACTTTTAAAGCTGCTGTCAGTGAAAGGTTTTTTTTATTTTGTCTTGTTTTGTTTACTAGCAGAAGTGCATCATATTCAGAAAAGTAATTCTTTCAAGAAAACTGGAACTGTGCTAATAATAGTTCTAGATCTTGCATATAGACTGAAGGTCATATAATGATGCTTGAAATTCTGAGATGACATTAAAGACTCTGGTTAGAGATTCTTTTCCTGTGGAACCTGTGTACATAGGCCATGAAAATTTGTGGAAAACTTCACTGTTGACTTCAACAGAAAGAAGATACATAGTGTTTGTTGCATATGTATTCCAACGCATATATATTGCACTGTTTCTTGTACCTTTTTATCTTTAGAAACACTCAGGTAAAAAGGTGATCTTTCTTTCAAATGATTTTCTCTCATCTGCTGCTGTCCTACAGGAAGTCATAAAGCTTCTGTCTGCAATATTATTGTCTTCTGTGTGAGGAAGTGATGTGTTTGGTAATGGTTTAAGTTATAGTTTATCTAAAAGTTCAATTTATAAACAATTTTTTAAGAAGTTTAGACTTATCAACATGTTTTTATAGTATACCTTAAGCAACTGTTGTCCTGATGGTGTAACATGCCAATTTTTTGCTCAGAATTTGTGGTGTGCAACCCTTTGACTTTAAAGCATATACCTCTTCAATATGCTTACAACATTCCCCATCACTTCATTCTTCAGACATAGATTCCAGTTTAAAAACTGACTGAATTATGACTTGAGGGGGTGGCACACTTGCATATCTATTGTCAGCAGTGGTAAGATCAGGTTCAAACTGGAGCTGTGCTGAAAATAAAATATCAGGTTTGCTGGAAATTTTGAAACAGTTTTCATCTTGCTTCAGAGTGGAAAGCTGAAAACACCAGGTTTTCATCAAATGTCAAGGGCTGAAAAATTCATTTTCAAAAGAAAAAGAATTTGAGTCATGCATTTTGGCCTGGAATCCTGGCTCCTAAGCAAAAATCTGGCAAAATCTGGAATATTCTAATTCCCTTATATTGAGAGGAAAATTATTCCATTTGTAAACTTCACATAAAGGTACCTGTTGACCCAATATGCCCTATGGTAAAGACAGGACAAGAAGAGAAGAATGAGTAATATACTTAAGCTTCCCCAGTTTCAGGAACAAGTGTGTACATAATAGTGATATTGGAAGAAAACTTGGGGAGACTTTAAAAGGGAAGATACTGTGAGGTTCCTGATATGAAAGTTTGGTGCTGTGGGTGCCAGAACAGCCTCTGTGAGGGCCAGCACCTACCTCTGATTGATCTGTTGGAGGTAGATTGCAAAGGATGTATTTGTACCCTTTTTGTGCCAGTATGTTAAGTGAAAAGAAAAAACATTTTGTCAAATTCTTACTGAGTATACTAGTAGCTGCAAAATCTTGAAATTAAAATGAAAATTGAGAGACAGAAGAGAACTATGCTGAGTTCAGGGATGGGGTAAGAGACGATGTTGAGCTTTGGGACTGGATTGGAAACCAAGTGGTGTCCAGTTCTTTCCAGACCACTGTTGTTTTCCCTGGCAGCAGTGCAGTCTTCTAGACCACACTTGACCCTGCTGTCAGCTTGTCTTAGCTTGTGATTTTTCACCTCAGGTTCAGAAGTGGTCCTTTAAAATCTCAGGAATCTCTGGACCTCCACTTCAAAAGCACTCGGCAAGCATCAGTGTCCTTCAGGAAATGGCATACTCGAGTGTTTCTAACTCTAATTTCTTTTCTTTGCAAGGCAGTCTACCTCTTTGGATAGGAACAATGAAATCTAATGCCAAAGAATTTAGCTTTTTATCAGCGTTAGCAGAGCCACACCTTGAGAACAGAGTGCAGACCTGACAAGCCATCTGCTATTTTTAGACTGTAGTAACAAGTGGTATTTTAGCATTATTCCTAATGAAGTACAGTCAGTAAATGAAAATAAATCACTACTGGGTGGAATCTTCTGATTACGAGTCTTAACTTGTAGCAAGCATTTTCTGATGTCTTTTGGACAGATGTCAGATATATACAAGTATCCACTCTGTAACAGACAGATTTGATGTTTTTGCTGTTGATGAGAATTGCATATTCTTGGCAAGGTGAGAAATCCTTCCATCCAGGACTGGGCTGGCACCCTAACTCTTCTGAGCCACTGTGAAGCAGGAAGCCAGCAGCCATGCACCTTACTATGATTATACACAGTACATGCTGCTATCTGGAACTAACCTACAGTGCAAAATGGGGGAACATAGCAGAACTTCCTCCAGAGATCTAAAAGGCACAATATTAGGAGCTTAATCAACCGGAAGGCCATGAAACCTGCCCCTCCCCTTTACACCTCCCTGCATTGCAATGTATAATTCACACACAGCAAAGCACAGCTGCAGCTTTGCACAATGTCAGAAATGTGCAAAACCACTTGGTGAGGAGATCTGTAAGAATCTGATTCATGCTGTCTCTTTCAAATGCTGATTCTATAATCCCTTCTTTCATTTTCTTTACCTCCTGCTATACCCCCGACAGCATCTGAGATACCTTCCGATTGTAACCAAACATTTTCTTTGGTAACAAGCCTGAATAGGACTTCTCAAGGAGATTTTGCAGTATGTAGTTAACTATCTTGGTTCCATGCCATAGTAGGTCAGCATTGTAATTATGCAAATTTGATGTAATTGTTGCCATAATTAACATGTTTCATTTTAAGGCCCATATAATCTCCAAGTATATTTCTGAAGAGCTGCAGAAAAAGGGGAAAGAGTGAAAATAATTTGTGCAAACAATGCTGTGCAGTTGACATTGAAAACTCTTATTTCATGGTAATTCACATGGTAATTGAGCTAAGAAATGCTTGTAAGATATGCAGCTAATATTCAACAAGTGGTAATAGGATGATTTTACATTCGTGCAGCACAAAGTGTGCAAATGTAATTCTCTGGTGTCTCAAGGACATACTCTGTGAGACAAATATCTAAATATAAATTTCCAAAAGGTACCAAGAGAGAGGGTTGTTTTTTTTTTTTTCTGTTAGACATCTTAAAGAAGATTTACATTTGGAACAGATCAATTTATTTTTAAAATCACCCCTATGCTTATTTTTATTTTAAGGCCACCAAGCAGGCAAATCCTATACATGATATGTATATACATCTGCATACGTAACATACATCTGGAGATGTATCATTAGGAAATCAGTTACTGGAAGCTCTCTTTGATCCAGTTCACAGGTGTATAACTCAGTTAATTCCAGTGGCATTTTAAATGGAGGCAGTTCTGATACATAACTTACTCTTCATAGTAGGAACATTAGTCCTTGTAACAGGAGTACTGTGTTTTCATTTCCTCTAAGTCATAGTCAGTTTGACAATTTGAATATTTGCGTAATACAAAAGTAATTCATCCCTAAATGTTTTCAGACCCAATGTCTGTATTTTCCTAACATATATATTTATGAGCATATTACTGAAGACACTGTTCTTGTAAGTACATTAGTAAGAGATATGTTTAGATTATCTGACTCAGTTCGTGGTATACCTTGCACACAGCAAAAAATGCCGAACTTTGGTTGTTGACTTCTTTCTCTTGAAAAATTTATTGAAACAGCATGTAAAGCCAATAAATCCCAGTTAGCTTCCAAAGAGCTTTTTTCAAGCCGTTTCATCAACACAGAGGGAAATTCAGACAAGTTGGAGTCAGCATTGGCCAAGCAAAAGTTACTTCAGTCATGAGCTTCCATGGGAGAAAGTTAAAAATCAGATTTAGAGCTATTTTACTTGTAAAGATGAGTTTGGCCTCAATTCTATTTAAAAATGCTTAACTACAGGAGGATAGGTCGGTGGCGGGACTTCAGCTGGCGCAGGTCAGATCATCCTTAGTTAAATGATAATACTTTTCCTCCTGCAAGGTTTCCCAACATGCCTCTGGAAGGGAAATTAAATGTGCTGCAGGTTTTGCTCCCATTTTTCTGAAAACATTCAAAAGAGTACTAAATCCTGGACTGAACACACAGAAGACAATCGCTGTTTTCAGGAGAGTTTCTTTTTAGAGAGAAGCTCCGAATATGAAAAAATGTTCCTTTTATTTTTTTCAGCAACTATTGCTTGTTGTTATAAAGTGAAAATAAATAATAAAGGAGTAATATCAGCTGATGTATATCAGAAATGGAGAAAGAAATGTAGTACTTGCATATTTTGGTGACAGCCAACATGGCTTCACTAAGGGGAAATCCTGCCTGACCAATCTGGTGGCCTTCTATGATGGAGCTATGGAGCTGATGGACAGGGGTAGAGCAGTTGATGTCATCTACCTGGACTTGTGCAAGGCATTCAACACTGTCCCACATGACATCCTTGTCTCTAAATTGGAGAGACATCAATTTGATCAGTGGACCACTGGGTGGAGAAAGAACTGTCTGGATGGCCGCACGCAAAGAGTTGTGCTCAGTGACTCAATGTCCAGCTGGAGACCAGTAACGAGTGGTGTCCTTCAGGGACAGGTGCTGGAACCGGTCTTGTTCAACATCTTTGTCAGTGACATGGACAGTGGGATTGAGTGAGCCCTCAGCAAGTTTGCTGATGACACCAAGCTGTGTGGTTCGGTTGATATGTTGGAGGGAAGGAATGCCATCCAGAGGGACCTTGGCACACTTGTGACGTGGGCCGATGCCAACCTGATGAAGTTTAACCATGCCAAGTGCAAGGTCCTACACTGGGTCAGAGCAATCCCAGGCACAGCTCCAGGTTAGGCAGAAAAGCGATTGAGAGCAGCCCTGCGGAGAAGGACTTGGGGGTGTTGGTCAATGAGAAAATGAACACGAGCTGGCAGTGTTCTTCAACCATATCCTGGGCTGCATCCAAAGGAGTGTGACCAGCAGGCTGAAGGGAGGTGATCCTGCCCCTCTACTCTGCTCCCCTAAGACCTCACTTGGAGTCTTGTGTGCAGTTCTGGTGTCCTCAACATCAAAAGGACATGGAACTGCTGGAACTCCAGAGGAGAGCCACGAAGATGATGAGGAGACTGGAGCACCTCCCGTATGAAGATAGGACAAGAAAGCTGGGGCTGTTCAGCCTAGAAAAGCGAATGCTGTGTGGACACCTCATAGCAGCCTTCCAGGATCTGAAGGGGGCCTATAGGGATGCTGGGGAGGGACTCATCATCAGGGACTGTAGTGATAGGACAAGGGGTAATGGGCTCAAACTTAAACAGGGCAAGTTTAAGTTGGATATAAGGAAAAAGTTCTTTACTGTGAGAGTGGTAAGGTAGTGGAATGGGTTGCCCAGGGAAGTTGTGAATGCTCCAGCATTGGCGGTGTTCAAGGCCAGGTTGGAGAGAGCCTTGGGTGACATTGTTTAGTGTGAGGTGTTCCTGCCCATGGCAGAGGGATTGGAACTAGTTGACCTTAAGGTCCTTTCCTTCCCTAACTATTCTATGATTCTATGATTCTATACATTCCTATTACTCTATGTAGGGTGCTCAATTTAAAGGCAGAATCCTTGGTCTCCTATATACCTTCTTGATGAGAAAGTAATACAGGAAAAGGATTAACTAAGTACTCAGAATTACACTCTATAGGATCTTATTTCTCAATTTACTTCATAGGACTATGGGTTCATCGGAAAGTTGAGAGATTAGCTGCATAATTTAGGCACCCAAACTGTAGGTAATAAAAATGTCACTACCAGCAGACTCTGCCGGTAGATACAAATGAGAATAATCTGGTGCCTGGACACAGTAGGTACTGAGCAACAATTAATATTAAGTCTACCAAACAAGATAGATGAAGTTCAAAAGAAACTATGGAAGGAAGCAAGTGAAAATGCTCTTCCTTCTCTCTTATGCAGTCGCCGTAGGAACCACACAGTTAGTCTCCTGCTGAATGGTGTTCATCTAAATTTCGTGTTGATGGCCACTTCTGGGCAATTGCATTTTTGTGTCAGCAACAAAATCCTAGTGCTTATGGAATGCATAAGATATACTGTTGAAATATTAAGGAGCTGTTTTGAATCTGATTATAATCTCTTTGAAATTTAGATTTAGATGCTAGTTACATTGTCTCACAGTGTTGTCTCCTCTCATTATCTACCCTTAGGTCTTCTTCTTTGCCTGCATCATAGGGCTCTTTATAAACATGTACATAGCATAAAGCTCTGATTAGAATATATATTAGGTGAACAGTTATTTTACAAGTATACTCAAATAATTTTCAGGTAGAAAAATATTTCATATGCAAAAAGAAGCAAATTAGTCAAGCACTTTTGACACTTAAGATGCTTACCAGCTGTACTACTGTATTACAATTATAGCTAAGAATGAATAATGCATTAGATTACTTTCCCTTTTTACCTTTCTATGAATTGTTCACGAACTGAATGTCACTTCCTCAGATTCTTGGCTTTATTGCTTTCCTCTCAGTAATTTTTAAAGTAGCATTTTTCAGTGGTGATTTAACAAGAATTACATAATTATGTAATAAGTAGATATTAAAGATCAAACCAAATACTTTTGATACTCAGAATTTTATTTTTATCCTATAAGCCACACTTTTCCACCCTTACTGTTAACACAGGTACTGTGTATTTCTTATATTTGCTCTTACTAAAACAGTCATTAGATACATTTTAGCAAGATAACAGACACAGAGAGTTAAAAACAGCTTGAGATACAAGTGTTCTTGGTTTTAAGATTAAGCAAATTGTAGAAATGACAAGAATTTACACTGCAAAGAATTTTTGTAAAATCCTCTTTGGATACCAGAGAATCTTTGTACTCTTGCCATTATTCAGGCTTAAATAGATAAAAAGTAAATTATTAACTAGAAGAGTTAGGAAAAAAATTAGGGCAAATTAAAATAACAGGTTCAAACTTATACAGGGGAAGTTTAGACTGGATATAAGGAAGAAATTCTCTCCTGTAAGGGTGGTGAGGCAGTGGAATGGGTTGCCCAGGGAAGTTGTGAATGCTCCATCGCTGGTGGTGTTCAAGGCCAGGTTGGACAGAGCCTTGGGTGGCATGGTTTAGTGGGAGGTGTTCCTGTGAATGGCAGGGGGATTGGAACTAGATGATCTTAAGGTCCTTTCCAACCCTGTTCTATGATTCTATGATTTTATTGGTCAGACTGGATATAATAATCCCCATATGTCATCAAATATATCTGCCTTTTGTATGAAAGACAACACTAGCAACAATTTCTATACTAACATTTATAGACCCCTGCTAGTATTTTGTTGTAAATTCATTAGTTATGTCTGTAATAGTAAACAAAACAAGGCTAAACCATGTATTGGAGTGCTGATATCTTGCTCTCCATACTGGTGAACTATTTAAATAACCTTTGTAGGGTTTTTCCCTTGCCAATGAGCCTTCTCCCAGACAAAGCTGGATTACATCTCAGGGAACAATCTGTGCCAAAACTCTTTTCCCACGAGGCAATTCAGACACAAGCACTCTGTGCTGAGACAGAAGAGAGTTTAAGTGTATGATTTGCCATATCCACCATATCACTTGACTTTGGGAATGGAGAACATTTTATTTAGCAGTACAGCGGTAACCAGTAAGCCCTGCTTGTTTTTTTCCAAAGAATAGGAAGGCAAGGATCCTTCTGAGAATATCAGGAAATCTGAGAGGCAGAGGATCGTATGCAGAATGCAAGAGGGGTGATAAAATGTTAAAGGAAGAAAGGAGATGAAGGAGAGCTAGGAAGTGACAGTAGTAAAAAAGCCTGGAGGAGAGAGTAGAAGTTAGAATCACATATTTCATTAATGTTTTGTCTGGGATCTTCCCTGGGAGCCCCAGGTTATTGCTTTCCTCCCTAAAGCTATTTACAGAACAAGGCTGAGTGCACCTTTGCTCTCTCTCCCAGCCTGTGGGACTGGATGGGACAGTAGGCATTTGGATGATGCTGGCAGGTGGCATACTGTCCTGAACACTGCCTCTTCTTCCTTCCTCCTTTCTCACCTCCTTTACATAAGCATGAGCCTAGAGGAGCAGAAAACTCAGCTGCAGCACTGATGCATTTCCCTAACTGTACAGCTGAGAAAGTGTTTTGCCCACGGGTACTAACTGTACCTCTGGGGTTGTCTGTTCCTCTCCTACGCTATACAGCATGACAGAAATTGAAATAAACCTGTATTGTCTCATTTTAAAATTTCACTTAGACGCTTAATTAATTCAATTTAATTTATGAACAAAGTAACTAGATATAAAGGTGACCTACCTGTGCAGCAGGAACTGAATTGTCCTTAAACATGTCCATCTGTAAAACTCAGAATATGAGTTATTCAGAGCAGTTATGCAAAGTAATCTGATCTCCATGTTAATTCTTATGATTTAATTATGGTGTCTTACAGCTTGCAGGTATATTTATGAATTATCTTTTGCATGGTCCCAGGGAACATTGTTAATACACATTGAAGGACACAGTTTAACTATGAATACTAATGATCCATGCAAAGTAGAGTTATGCATGAAATTCTATGAAGCAGTAAGCTTCATTCATTAATTCCACTTAGTGCATCATTATAGTTATGTTGTCATTAGTTAACAAATACTGCGTTGTGTATGGGAGTGTTACTCTTACGGACGCATGATGGCAATTTTTGATACTGAAATATCACTATCAGATGTGACAATTATGCATTATATTAAACAATACTGTACTGGGTTTACCCAAATATGGATACAGAATATTTAGAAGTGAGTTTTATAGCATTTATAGCATTATAGCATATAGGAGTTTGGTTTATAACATTAGTAAGTTGCTTTCAACAGAATGAGAAAGAAGCCACAATTTTCTGCAGCAGTAAGATGAGATTCAGTGAATCTCTTCTAGAATGCTGAAGAAGATGCTAACATGTTAATTACCTAATTAAATAGGAAACTTTCATTAACTATATGCAGTTTACCCAATTTATAACTAATTTTTGATATACTTAAAAATTTGGAAGCACTTGTACCAGATGCTCGGGTTTAGTTGGTGAAGCAGCTTGCTTTTTTTTTGCAATCAAAAAAATCAAACAAAAAATGGAATGCTTTCTAGATCCTTTTGTTGTCATACCCAACTTATTATCAATGGAGCTATTTAGGTGAATAAACATATACACCAAACGTCATTTTAGACACCCCAAGGATATCCTACCTGTCCTGCATATTTCCCTTAAAGAATCATAGAATCAGAGACTAGTTAGGGCTGGAAAGAACCTTAAGATTATCTGCTTCCAACCCCCATGCTATGGGCAGAGACATCTCACCCTAGATCATGTCACCCAAGACTGTGTCTTACCTGGCCTTGAAAGAAGGGAGCCCATGTCTCACAGTCCCATTTCTACCAGCTCTGAGCACATCTCAGACTGCTTAGGTTGTCTAGAATGGAGCTTAATGTCACAAACTGCTTGGTAGCCATCTAAAAGCTAGTAAATTGTTGTCCAGGCTGCCTGTGTGATGAAACGAAAGCCATGAGTGCTTCTAAGGGGCGATTTGTCTTTTCCTAAAGCAGAAGTCTAAGTTAGAAATCCATCATTTACCTTTGACCACAGATAAAGTATGGATGACTAACTTCTACTTAAACATGCAGGGCATGCAGTGTCACTAGAAACATCTCAGACTCCATAGTACGTGGCCTGGGCACAACCATGTCCTTGAGAATTGGGAAGTGGAACTAGGATATCCTATAGGGAATTCTAGATCATAGAATCATGGAATCATAGAATAGTTAGGGTTAGAAAGGATCTTAAGATCACCTAGTTCCAACCCCTCTGCCATGGGCAGGGACATCCTCACACTAAACCATGCCACCCAAGGCTATGTCCAACCTGGCTTTGAACACCACCAGCCATGGAGCATTCACAACTTCCCTGGGCAACCCATTACAGGGCCTCACCACCCTCACAGTAAAGAATGTCTTCCTCATATCCAAACTAAATTTCCCCTGTTTAAATTTGAGCCCATTACCCCTTGTCCTATCACTACAATCCCTAATGATGAGTCCCTCTCCAGCATCCCTATAGGCTCCCTTCAGATCCTGGAAGGCTGCTCTGAGGTCTCCATGCAGCCTTCTCTTCTCCAGGCTGAACAGCCTCAACTTTCCTCAGTCCTATCTTCAGACGGGAGGTGCTCCAGTCCCCTGATCATGTTCGTGGCCCTCCTCTGGACTTATTCCAACAGTTCCATGTCCTTTTTCTGTTGAGGACACAAGAACTGTCTACAATACTCCAAGTGAGATCTCAGTATGAGGCATACATAGGCACCTGTGACTACACAGCATTTAAAATGACATTCAGGATGAGATTTAGACAGCTTAATGTTGATGTCTGTACTATCTTCATTAGAATTAGTTACTTAAATTCCAGTTAATTTAAATATTCTATGGTGATGCAAGGCATAATTTGTTGCCTGGATGTGGAATCTTAGTGTAAGATATATAAGACACCTGAGAATATTTGAGACAGCCTTGTGCACAGACACGACAGAGAGACATGCTCCTGTGAAACAGCAGCTGGAGGCCAAGCCTCATATCCCAGGGCATCCTAAATGGCCCCAGGTACAGATCTGTGTAACTGGATCTAAACCGTTGACAATACAGACAGTGAAGTCTAGAGAGGTTTTTCCCATGACCAACTGTGAGTATCACATCTTAAGTGATTCTAACTACTTTTGTTTAGAAAAGAGAGCAACACATTTCCTGTCCATTTTTTGATGAAAACTATTTTAATCATGATGGGACTCCAGGAGAGAGGCTGTCATGGCAACTGAGACTCCCTGTGTAAGTATATGCAACTGCACTGTAGATACCTAAATGTAGATACAAAGTCCTATCTCTATAGGAAACTGAATGCAAAAGGGAACTGAATTCTGTGAGTTAGAGACAAAAATCTCCTTTGAGGTCTTTTTAAATCACTTGGCAGTTCTATGCCACTTCAGTCTCCCTGTCAAACTCCAGTCAGTTATGAAAATGTTTGTGTATGCTTCTGTGTGGCTATGCACAATGCCAATAACTCAACAAGCTGTTGAAGAGACAAAGTATAGGCTTTCACTCATTTATGGATGACTTTTAAAACTTGTCAGTGTTGTCAAACATTAGTAGGATGTTGTACATACTATTGAGTGATCTAAGTTGAGTCGTGCACGTTTGGAAGTAATCTTTGCTTTAATCCTGTTAATACCGAGCTGCTGTTCATTGATAGAAGGCAGTGGTGTAGACAGGTAAGCTTCTGTAGCTTGTACTTTTCTTGAATTCACTAGTTCAGCGAGAAATCTCATCATTATTTTGAATGTTATTGTATTCTGATTGAGAGAGTTAGAGTTGCAACTGAATGATTTAAATCCTGCTTATGCTCAAGCTTCCTGGAAAATTGAAAGTGCTTGAAATAAAGATAGAAACAGTTACCTAAAAAGCATGTTTTAGCAGGAATTTTTAAATTATAAAAGCTATATCCTTCCCTTTGATGCACATGTGAATCTTCCACTGAAGTCAACTGGAATAGCATTTATAGCTTCAGGGGTCAGGATTTGTTCATAATCCTCTGAATTTTAAATTCTCATTCCATTATATCAAGTAAGGGAGAAGGGATTAGTTGGTAGTATCTGAAAGCTTAATTTTTTAAGGGATTTGTATATCTAACAGTAAAGTAAATGAAAAGTTGAGAATGCACTACTCATGAAGATGTGCATTTTAAAATGTGTTTTTCACAACCTTTGATTTTTTGCATCCGGAATCTTCTCGGTCTTAATGCTACTCTTTAGCATTAACCAGTGGGTAGAAAAAAATGAGATTAGAATTTCCAACAAAGGAAATCACTTTCCTTTGGGTTGAAGATACACAGTGTTCACAAAACCTGCATGCTCGCACTTTTCGCTTAGGCATATGCAGAGCAGAGCCTATTCAGTCCGAATTGTATGCTGTTTAAATTTTGCTTCTCAGTTCTTTGATGAGCACCATGACAGTTGCAATATTTTATTGTTTATTTGTAACAGTTGCTTTGAATATAGATGGGTTTTAAATGTCAAATAGATAATAGAGCATTACAGAAGAATATAACATGATCCTCTCCTAGATTTTTGCCCCATAGTAATTATCAGCAATAATTTAAATGCACAGGTAGTTTCACCTACCTGTGAGACATATAGTTCAGATAAAACCTTCATTAATAATTAATTAATACATTTTTCACTTCTTTTAGAAGTATCTAATGATTTAAACATGTTCACTTATGGACATGGGACGCAAAAATTCAAAATTTTTATTTCCCTAACGTAAGGATAAGTGGATTGAAAGAGAGTAGGATTCATTAAGTTACCTGGTTACAGACTATTTGTGTATTTGTGTAAAAGAAATAACAGGTAACAAGGAAAATGAAAGATTAAACACACAGGCACTCAGACAGTAACCAGCTGGTGACATTGGAGACAGTAGTAAAGACCAGAACTCTTTAGCTGCTGCCTGATGGGCCATTGAAGGATCTGCTCAGGCACAGCCTTGCAGAGGTCAAACCAAACTTTGTCACTGGACAGTAAGGGATCAAAGTGACAATCATGGGTATTCTGGGATATCAGGGAGGAACTTGTGAGGTTATGCAAACCTTGTTATGAGGTGCGTAGAGGAAATTCCAAAGGCAGGGAAAACAAAAGATCAAGGCCTGTCGTGGAAGAACAAGCATGGGGAAATGGAGGAGAGGGAACAATAAAGGTGTCAGATGGACATAAATTGGCCAGTGTGCTTGCCTGACTGCACCCAATTGCTAAAGCCTTTCCTATCAAGCTACTAAATCTTATTGGTTTGGTTTTTTTTTTTTCTGCACAACTCAGTCTCTATTCTATGTGTGACTCCTGCAGTCTAAGTGCCAGCAACTGAGAAGAGATCACAGCACCCATAGGTCTAGGTGCCACCAACCAGAGTGGTCAGCATGCAGGACAGGGCTGGTTAACAGCAACCGCAGGCATGTCTTGCATTTTCCTAGTGAATTAGACATGAATATCTTCATTGAATTCAATAGTTTTCATTTGGGTATGCATGTGTAAACCACCAACTTTGACCTGGACTGGATCATGAGTGGGAGACCTGCATCTGGAGAGACTCATGGCAAGGATAGGCAAGGGAGCTTGTGGTCTGGGTATAGGCTAGGAAGTCTGAGAGCCCATGCTGGTATCTGAGGGATCTGCGATGGTAGGACTGCCAGTGAGATGAGTATGAGAGCGCACACATGTTTGCAGGAGAGCACCAAATTGGACTAGATGGTGAGCTGGGAGAGACCCTCACAGAGAGAAAGGGGCCCCTGTGTCTGGGCATGCGCATTACACAGAATTACAGGCTGTGCTGATGTTAAAGGCACCAATCACTGTGGGTATGTTTGTGAACCTGGAGAGTGGGGGTGGAGGATTTTTTTTCAATAACAAATTTCAGTCCTGATCAGCCAGAAGGGAGGAACAGGACATGGCTCTCTGCTTTTATATTTTATGTGAATTTTCAGTGTCAACATGCATGTGCCGCAAAAGACAGTAACAGTCTGAATAACTGCCTGCACCAGTGTGCACAAGACTCTCTGGGATACTCACTCAGCCTCACCACAAGCAGAACCTTCACATGCATGGAAGAGAGGCAGCTGCAATCAAGGGACTGGGATGGACAGACCCTCAGGTCCTAAGATCATGCCCGGCTGGATTGCAGCTGCCAGAAGCAAACAGCACCCATGTCCTGAACTCTGCTGGGTACAGCTGCCCCTTAGTGGGGGTTTAGTGGGAGGTGTTCCTGTCCATGGCAGGGGGGTTGGAACTAGATGATCCTTAAGGTCCTCTCCAACCCTAACTATTCTGTGATTCTAATGGTCTTTAAAAAAAAACGTAATTATGTCCATATCCAATAAAGCATTTAAACTCCTAACACCTATTTAGCTCTTTAATTACCTATTCAAACAGGAACCTAAATATAAGATAGAACAATAAATTATCAACTGGATTTGAGATTCATTTCTGTGCTTTAACACAGACTCATCCTTATTAAAGGCCAAGATAGTTTTGTGATGAAACAGTGGGTAATTAAGATGCTGCTAGTTGTCTAGACAGTCACAGCTGCCCTGAAACCACTCCTGGAAATCATTGAAATTGATGGCCTTATGCCTCCTGATGATATTTGCAGGGAGGGAACATCAGCTCTTGCAGTCCACTTGAAGGTTACTCTATATGCTCTCATCACAAAAGGTTCCTAATAAAAGCCAAGGAGCTGGCTTTATTAGTTACTCAATGTTATTAGCAGTGTGTTTCACATTACTAGTTTTAACTTCAGTAAGTAACAGTGCTTCTTCCCTTGTACAGCTCCCAGCACAACTGAATTTGAAGTTGCTACATTATAATAATATAAAAGCTAAGGAGCTCTCAGTGCAAACTGAGAATACGCTGAATTAGTCGCAGTTTGCTTGTGGAGTGTGTGTATACAGGCAATGCTTCAGTATTGCTCAGGCTAGGTTGACCTAAGCTTCCATAAAACCTGGAAAAATGGTGGGGAAGGAAGGAAGAAAAGGAAAACATTTAAGCCTTAAATCTTTATCCTGCTTTAGTAGTGTGTCAGACAGCACACTGACAGAAATGCCCTTGTCCAGAAAAGCAGTGCCACTGTGTTTTCAAATTTCAGAATTGCTTGCATCTTTTCACCAAGCCATGTTTACACGACAAATCCACCCTTTTCTCATCCTTACTCTTTGCTCCTTTTTTATCCAAGTCAAAATTCGGCTGCGCTTTGGGTTGGATGGTTTGAATGCATGTAGTGAGAGCTGAATGGGGAGCCACTAGGCTGTGGCAAGACCCAGAGGCCCCAGTCAGCACTTCCTAATTCTTGTCACTGGGGAGAGTGGATCAAATTTAGCAAGATGATAAGCACAGGCCACACTCTGCCTTTTTACGCCACGATGAATCTATAGCAAGTTAACTACCACTGATTAGATTTGCACCCCTGGAAATCAAGTACTACCTCATACATTTAGTGCTTTCTGATTCTCCTAGCCCCAGGGCACTCTACTGAACAACCTCCAGGCACCCTCAGCAATGCTCCTGTCATCCTATCACTTCTGCAGCTGTTAAGTAGTGAAAAAAGGCCTTCTGGGTATGTTTTTGCTACACACCTTAAAACAAATTACAATCAACTTTGTTGAAAAATCAGTTCAGCAAGTAGGAAAACATCTGTGAGTATCTAATAACATAAGATTTTCCAGCTAAAATTTATAGCTGAAATAAGATTGCAACAGGTATTTTGATCCTTTGAATACCATCTGACATCTTTGTTTTAATATGATGCTTCTTGTCTGTGGATAAGATGTGGCATGCATTGCTGTTATAAACTTATGACAATTTCTGCTGCATTTCCAAGAACTGAAAGATATGCTTTTGATTTTTCCACCTCTTTAGTTGTCTCAGTGGCTTAATTCTTGGTTGTTTTTATGACTATTAAGGCAGCTCCTAAGCCATAAGCTATCCAAGTCTTGAAGAAAGAATTAGGGTTATATTTGAACTCTGTGTCTTGACTTGCTTATTGAGGACCGACGATCAGTATTCCTACTCCCAGTGAGAAATTGTGTCTCTGGTGAAGGTGATGCTATTGCTCAAAACATTGGTTGTTTAAACAGAAAGAATTATTTTCTGCTAGAAAAAGCACTAATCACCAAAGCACACTAAAAACAGTGAATTTTAAGACAATGGCAAAAGTTTATGTCTAAGTATAGGAAGGCCCTAGCTAAGCAATTATTACTTTTTCTGTGGGTTGAAGAACAGATATGATGCCATTTCAGGTAAAAATTATTGCTATTCGGGGGCTTATGGTTGTTCATAGTAGGCTGTATGTTAACATCACATAAAAGGTTCATTACTACCCTGAGGATTCAGTGTTTCCTGCTGCAAAAAGATAGGTGACTTACTACCTTTCTAAATCTAAACCTCTTAATCTAACTCATAAACTCTTTGGGCAAGACAGGACACAGGAAGTGGTTCTGGTCCCATCTGACAGAAAGGAGCGATGCTCACTGCACAGTACATTTATTACAGCATGTTAACAACAAATCCAAATGAACTGCAGCAATTCATGATGCTGTTTGGAAAAGAGGGAAATTTTACAATATTTTCTGATGAAGAATTCCCATAAATACTTTGCAGAAATTTAGTCAATGGCATTATTCTGCCTAAGGGTGGGAAAGATGCTACAGGATTCAGAATTATTTATCAATCATTTAAACAGGATAACCACTTATCAAGTTACAAGTAATTAATTACCTTCTATTTGATTGCAGTCACTAAAGGACTGTTTCTACAATATAAAGACCAGCAACATATTGATATCCGTGCAGTCCTCAGCTGTTACATCATCAGAATTTTTTCTTTATAATACAACTGGCTAGCTTTTTCTTTTTGGTTTAAAAAAAATCTACGTACTGTAAATGGATTCAAAAGTGACACTACACCTCTGTAGTGCTTGGAATGGTTAGCTTCAGTGTATTATAGGATGATTATTTTGTGGCTGTGTTGGTTTTTTTCTTTCTGTTTTGTCAAAGGACAATTTGATGGGTTAAGCTCTATAAATCCTCTTTTCTTTCTGTAAAGAAACAGGAAACATAGCATTTAGTTTTGAAAGCAACTAAGAAGTATTTTGTGGCAGATGGGATTTTTATGAGCTGTTTGTCACTATATACCAGTCTTGTTAAGGAGCAATCATTTTCTGCTTCATTACACAAAGATAGCTCTGTTTAGGGTTCCACTCAGCTGTGAAATGACTTTAAAACTTCTATATGGAATAGAGATGGGATTTTTATAAAAAAAGATTGCTAACATGGTATAAGGAATAGAAATAAAATGGTCAAACATACAGTTTTTTAGGAAGCAGAGGGAAATAAACATAGAAATGTTGCATTGCATACTTACACTTAATCTGATGGTTTAAGATGAAAACAGGCTCCAGAGGACTATTATTTTTTACACCTAAAAAAGGTAATGTTCAAGTTAGTCTGCATACAAAGACTAGAAAGACATTATTTATGTGGGAAAAAAAGGCAATATTGTTTGCATATGCTGCTATGAGGCAGATAAATGATAAAACAAAGAATTAGATGCACACAGACCTCAGTGTCAAAATAGTGGGCCAGATCCTCAACTCATACATCAGTAGACCTAGGCAGGTTTGTGCTGCTCTTACATCTTTCTTAGTGTAAGCTCTAAATCTTTAAACTTTGCATCTTGCCCTGGGCAATTAAAGTTCAACACAGACCCTGGGAGGTCTAACTAGCCCTTAGAGAGGCAGTGCCGGCAGAGCTCCTCTTCCAGGTATTCTTCCCATGACCCTGAGCAGTGCCCATGACAATATCTACCTGTCAAAGTCAATCTCTGATCCAGATGTCAGTCAAAGGTTTTACATCTTTACCTGCTCAAATTTAGCGCACAGCATTCACTGGGCTCACTCATGCAGATCCGCACGTGCAACTCTAAGTATTTCTATGCTTGGCATTCATGTTACCTTTTGCTGTAAGATGCCAAGATTTTTTCGTCATTCAGATGTCCAGTCTTTCTGAATATCATGTTATTTATTAATTCATATTTGATTCATTCATATGTTTAGTTTTGGAAAATGTTGGCTTTCAACGAGATACGTTAAGACTTTCCTTAAAAAAACCTTTTCTCTTCTGTCCTGAAGTGAATTCTAAATGCTGAAAGTTCAACAGTGTTGCCAAACTCCCAAGCCACTAAGAAAGGTATGGTTCTGCTGTATATCTGATACACCCTCCTGGTGAGTCTGTGCACATCTTCATTATCCCCAGTGGAGCAAGGTCATCTCTTGGCATTCCGTTCACAACTATGAATGTTAAAAACAGAGAGCTATAACATACCATTTAAAATGTTGCAAGTATTGATCCCAATGTCTATATCATCAAACTTCTCCACATTTTACATTTTAATCTCATTCCTTCATACACACTTTCATTCCTTTCTACACCTGATCAGATTTCATTGTGTTACGTTTGAAACATTTCTTTTTGGTCCTTCTTCCCCATGACTATGTTTTAATCCTTTTTTTCCATGCTATTTATCTTTCTTTCTTACTTCAATACCACGTCAAGACTTTACACATTCATATGGACTCCATAATAATTGCAGTGAAGAATCTTTATTTTTAGTGTCTCTTCTCATGCCTTTGTGGACAAGTCTATTAGGAAAGAGACTTTCCACAAGGTAAAGCTGTGCTGCACTGGATGTGGTTGCCTTGTTTGTAGCAGTAAAAAAACAACTAGTGGGAAGCCCTTGTCCTGCCCTGCTTGTACTTGTGTGGATCCAAGTCTTTCCATATGTTCATGTAGAAAAGGGTGATCCCTGTCAGCCCTTCACTTTATATGTACATTTTAAAACTTAATAAATCAAGTGTCCAGCCCTATCCCCACATCCACAGTCCTCAAGTCTGTCCCTGGGAATGGTCTATTCTTCCTGCTGCAAACCCCTGCAGTTGGAGGCTTTCCCTTAACATCCAGGATCACTGCCAAGTTCCCTCCTGTTAATTCTGCACAGGCCATTTGGAAAGACGCATTCTCTGACTCTCTTATTTTTTCTACCAATGGGCAAGAAGAAAATGACTTTACACCTCCTGTAAGAGTGGTACACTTTACAGTGTTCTGGAAATGGCTGCACCTGGAGAAATACATATGAAATTCATCACTGACATTCACTCTTAACCTTCTACTTCAACTGAGACAATCATCACCAGTGTTGTATTTCACTTGGGATTCACCAAAGGGGAACTTCCAAACTTTTTAGGTCCAAGCATGCTTGCCTCTACTTTGTCATAATCCGGAGAGCACTTCCTTAACTGTAGAAAATTTTAACAGGACATCCATATTTGAGGTAATTATACCACGTTCCTTTATAACTAACAGACAAAAATAGACACTTAAGACTGCTGTTTACCTACCTGTTACATCTCTTCTGGGATGCGCTGAAGTATGGAGGCCAATACTTAAGCAGGTTAAGCCTTTCTGAAGAAAAACCCTTCCTTACCAGGCCTGTGTATTATTAGTTCTTTCATCAAGCTGCAGAGTTCAGAATAGCCTTCCCTTGTTATCATTTAGATACCTCTCACAGCATACATGGGTGCACTTTTCGTTTTAGTACTCTTTATTTTAGGATTGTACATCAGAGGAGAAGAGTGACTTTGGGTTCAAATACCTTTTGTAAAACATTTTTTAACACCAGGAAAGTGTTAAATAGTAAATAAAAAAAAAAAAGAAAAAAACAAAACCAAAAACAAAGCAACAACTCCAAAACCCCAAACCCTAAACATTTATTTGTATAATGCGAAAGAGACAAACAACATTATAAAGTTGATTATAAGAGGTAAGCTAGAATGAAAAGCAAAGAGTGTATTTCTTTACTCAGCATTTAAAGTTCTTCATTTTACCAACATGCAAACCATTCAAAGTATACCCAGGTGATGACTGGCTGCACATTGCATCTTTAGATTGCAATCAAAGAATAAAGTAGAGATGTAGGCATCACTAGGTTATTCCTGTTATTCTCTGTTACACAAGTAAATTATTTTTCTCTCCTTGCTTTCAGATTCCCAACATTCTTTCATACATAAGTTTTTCTTTTATTTTTCTTATTTTACCCTGCTTTTTTTGAGTCGAATTGCACATTTTCTTGCCAGTTTTGTGTTGTGTATGTCAAATCTTCTTAATTTCTGACTAATCCAAATTTACCAATAATAGTAAATTGATGTACAGCTTCCTAAAGCTATTTTAAGTGTCTGACTCACACATTCAGTAATTTTATACAGCTTCTATTAATAATACCATATAAGCAAAGTTCAAGCAAAAATAATTTACATACAGATCATGATTAAGTTATTCTTCTTAATAAATTGTGCAGTGAATTACTTCACACTCACGTTGTATCTTTGGATAAGCTTTCTGAAGATGCATTAACATTGGAGGTTTGATTCCTCCACAAGCACTGCTGTTTGTACTTACAACTTTTTGAGGACTTGTGTGCTTGCTCAGCTGTTCAAACCTAGGGACTAAAACACTATTGTTATAAAGTTCTGTCTTTGACCCAGTGTTACTCTTATAATACACAGTCTATTGACAGGCTTTTTAAAGGGCTGCAAATCCTTAATATAAGCTGAGAGTAGCATTTTAATAATCTTCTAAGTCTCCTTAGATCTTTTTTTACAACACACCAAGGCTTACTTGTATTTGGGAATGAATGGCAAAATCCAGGTTACATCATGGGTAATACATGGGTATGTATAGACCTATGAATGTTAATACTAACTGCCTTCAAATAAAAAAGCAGGCTCACAGTAACTATATCTAATCACCAGAGAGGAAGTATGGGGATGCTGAGAAACCTTCTCCAGAATCTGCTGATCATGTACCTGGAGTTTGCCTTGTAATGTGATATTTATTTCCCATAGCTTTTCATCCCCCAGTGATATTTGGAGAAGAGCATGAACAGAATAACATGTGAAAATGCCTTCTCTTGCATGACTATTGTGTGCAGTGCAGAAGATATTAGTGTTCCAGGCTTTAACTCATTATTTAACTCTATAGGCCTTATATATCTTTGAGCTATATGTGGAATTGCCATGAGTTGCAATGTACCAAGATATTGGACAGTACTTGATCCTATAAATCATATTATCATATGCAAGCCTGGTGATGCAAATGTTCTTAAGACAAATACATTCAATCACAAAGACACAGACCAATTTATTCTCATCTTAGATCTGATTAATAATCAAATTAGGTCTGATTTTTAAAAAGATATCTGACTTGAAATTTTATGATAACGCAGCCTAGAGATGAAGATTAAGAGAAAGGATAGAACTAAGATGTATTCAAATAGGTGGTCTACACTGGTTTTTTTTAAAAATCTGCTGTAGAAAACAGTATTGTTATTTAATTTAGATGACAATGCAAACTACCAAATAGATGGAGATTTTTTGCTACAAGCTCTGTGAATAAATACACATGACTTTTTATGTAAAAGAAGATAGATCATTTTAAAATTCTGTGGTTTGCTCAATGGATGAGCTGAGAGGCTTGCACTAGCAGGTGTTATGCCATGGGGGGAAAAAGAGGTTCAGAAAAGTGCAGGGGATCTGACAAGGGGATCTTGAAGAATGAATTTTCAGCCACATGTATACTGGGAAACCAGGAGGTAAGTTTAAGAGGCTGGGCGCTTCAGTCACAGACATTTGCAAGCAAATCCAATGCTCAACAATCTTAAAAAACATTATACAGTTTAGCTTTAAACATACCTTGACTAACGAGAAAAAAACAGGTATTTTGTATTCGTTTTAGTACATTATACATTCAATTCATTATTCAATTCATTATACATCTGTGTTGTGTAAGTGGTGCTATGTCTTTTTATCAATGATTCAATTTTCTTATCACAGAAAAAAAAATAGCAATCATAGCAAAACTCTGTAAAGAGGTTTTGAGGCCACCTTTTTATTTTCCCAAAGTACTGAAATTAGTTTGTGTCGTACTATTCATTACTGAGACGCTGCGACACCAGACAGATGCTCGGGATTATTCTTACTCTTGGGGACCATTTCTGTACTTTTGGCATATTTGTAGGAAAATGCCATGTTTGATTGAGTAACTCCCAGTGCATTCAGGGATCACTGTTTCTTCTAGTCATGTGGTTAGTTGTGTTTTATTGTCTTGCACCAGCGTGGGAAATGCATGGGACAGATGCTTACTAAAACAGTTACATTTACAAGTACAGACATTTTCTCCCAATATGTGAGAAGCAAAATCAAGTCATTGAGCACAGGTTATTCTGTCCAAGTGAACTAAAATTAGAAAAGCCAAAACAAACAGTACAAAAAGGTAGAAAACTTTATTTTTAACTGCTTCTTGAGCTATTGAAATATCTCCTAGCTTAGACACATTTAACAACCTGAAATGAGAGTCTTAACTGATGGAAAAAGGCATAAGTCACTGACAGTCAAAGGCAGTTTACCTCAGCTGAGGATCTGCTTTGCAATATTTTTATCAAACAATATCCTTAAGCTATTAACATAACTGAAAAAAAAAAATAATCAAAATCTATCTTTTTGCCATTGATGGCGACCTGATGTGCAGCATGCCAAAACCCTATTTCAAATTGAATGTACTTGCAAACAGTGAAAAGGCTTGAGAATCCAATTAAGGAAACTTTAAATGATTAAAACAGCTATTTGAAAATGAAGAGGCAGTTGGTTTGCTTGCCTACAGAGAATTTGCAGGCAGATTTTATTATGAAAAAGCTCAAGTCCCTCAGGCTCACTGACAGCTGAATCCTACAATATGTTACATTTGGTGGTAACTCTTAGAAGAGATATATGTGTTTCCTTTTTTCTGTTAAATATAGGTGTTACCTCTTCACTCTTACTGATTCTGGGTATAAAAGTTTCCATCATAAAGATGAGGAACTTGGCAGTTACTCTCAGGTGGCTCTATAAGATAGGTTTCTATAATCTTGCTATACTTCAGAATGTCAGGTTTTCCTTTATTTAAAAAAAAAGTAGAAGAATATAACTCACAAAAAAAAAAAAAAAAAAGGAAATTAGAAACAGAGGAACCAACCAAACTTTTCAGCAAAGCAGTTTTCCTCACTCCCCTGTATCATCTCACTTGTTTTTATGCTTCCTTCTTTTTGAGGCTCCAAACTTCTCAAAACGTTTTTGCATTTTTCATGAGGATTAGCTGAGCTTTCCTCCTCCCCTAAAATAACAGATATTTTTATTGCGGATTTTATAGCTGCACAGTTTTGTGGTTAAAAAGCCAAAATGTTCTCTTTAAATACCCCTTATTCAGAGTGTTTCCTAGCGCTGGAAGGATTATCTATTTCTTCCATGAGAAGAGTTGTAGCAACTGTGCGAAAGACACAGAGTCCAAATGAGGATGTTGGGAATCGGCAATTTCTGGCAATGCATATGCATTTCCAGCCATAATTTTTTTATTACATCTTAAAAAAATATTCCACAAAGAGTATATTAATTACCAGGCAGAAGACCTTGAACATTAACTGGCTGCTGTGAGCAGGTGCAGGTGTTCACACTGAGACTAAATCTTCAATGGAGATTTTACCTAAGTCCAGATACTTAAGTGTGGGAACAGAGCCCACTCTGTTAAATGACATAAAAATGTTGCTCAGGGAACAGTTCAAAAAGAAGACTTAAGTGCCTAAAGGCTTTCCAAGTACAAATGGCTTCTGAATCCAGATGTCTTCTAAGTTGCCATTCTATAATCTCCTTTTCAGTGGACAAAAATATGCTTTTTTTACTTGAAACTTTCCTACACTCTTTTTGCACTTGCCCACCATTAACCCAGGCAAACTTCCAGATGCTTCAGCTTCTGAGAGTTGCATAAAGGAAGTTGGGCAGAAACTAAAGCCCATGAACGACCTGGTCCAGTAGGCATGTACTGAGTTTTAATTCGTCATAAGTAGTACTGTTGGCAGGCCCCTTGAAGCCTGGGAAAAAGACAAGCACCTATTCAGATACAGAGTAAAGGGATTCAACTCATTTTGTCAAATGTAGGACTCTAGTGCCATTCCAGTGCCCTGGGATATTCCACAAATCCTGTGTAATCCCTACCTTCTGCATGTCACATATACCACAAGGACTGTCATGCCACTGTAAAAAGATGCACAGACATGTCATTTAGGAACGTGGTTTAGTGGTGGACTTGGCAGTGTTAGGTTTACAGTTGGACTCTATGATCTTAAGGGTCTTTTCCAACCTAAATGATTCTATGATTTGACACCTACATCTGGACAAACAAATCCTGCTCTAAATTACCAGCCTTGCTGGAGGTAGCTGCCTTGTTTTGTAGGCGGTAGCTGAGCAGATAAGTATTAACTTCCAGAATTTTGAGGAAACTTAAGTAGTTATCAAAACTGAATTTTTATAACTATTTAAATTACATTTAAGTAAACGTAATATTTGTCTGTATAATGAAAGCTCCAGGTCTCAGTTCACACTGCACTGCGAACAACTTGGGCCCCAAGTGAACAACAGCCCATGAGGACGTTTCTATGAGGTAAAATGGGTAAACTACCCATCATTTACTATAGGATACAGCAAACGCATCGTCTTCAGCCTCTCTGCAAGCTTTACTGTTTGCTGCCCTGCTCTGGCTGAACAGTTGCTGTGACAACAGCTTTTCTGCTTACATTTTTTTCTCTGATGGGTACGGACAAGATCAGATGAACTCAGGACAGCTCGTTGTTCTCAGCTGCAAGCCAGGGACTGCTGTTTTCCTCTGCATGCCAGATAAACAAGCTGAGACTCAAATATTCATAAGGAAAACTAAAAGGTTGTTGAACATGGATAGTAAAGAGGTTTAGATTAAAATAATTGACTGTTTTTCGAGCATAACCTGTAAATGCTAGGGATTTGTGTTAAGGCGCATTCCCTTATTTTTCTTTTTCCTTTTTGATAAGGCTCCTGTTCTCAGTGTTTTCTTATTTAATTAATAACACAGACAGTAAATCACTGCCTTGCTTCCAAATTGTGAGAGCATTAGCCACTTTTAGAATAAAACCTGTTGTGGTTTGAAACAAAATCCAAACAAATGTATGCTTCAAAATGATCATTTTCCCCAGAGACTTAATTTATACAAAACAGGTTACTGGAATACAGTAAAATTCTCCTTAAAACATGACTCATCAATTTTCTGTTGAGTGAAGCGTAGTTTAAATTATGAGAATTTAATTATAATAATGACTATATAGCTGGGGTTGAAAGGCAATACATGTTCTGAGCTCGATTCTCTTTTTCAGCTTCCTTTTCAGGATTTCTCATCAGATTCCCTCTATAATTTTCTCAGAATCTTTCTCTTCATAAAAGTAACAGAGTCAACCTTTGACTGTGTCATTGTTTTAAGTCTCTAAAACACACAAAGTTTTACTCTCTCACTCACTTCCCTCTCTTTCTTTCCCCAGTCCCGGGAGGAATGGGGAGGAGAATAGAAAGAATGCAACTCCCACAGGTTGAGATAAGAACAGTTTAGTAACTAAAGTATAACACAAATCACTACTGCTACCACCAGTAATAATACAAGAGAAATACAAGGAAAGAGAATACAACTGCTCACCAAGCCCAACCCAGCCAGTGCACCCCCCAGCAGCGAACCCCCCAATGCACCACCTCACCCTTCCAGGTCTCTGCTCTCCATGTTCGCATCCTGGACATGACGTGCTGTGGTATGGAATACCTCTTTGGTCAGTTTGGGTCAGGTGTCCTGTCCCTGCTTCCTCCCGGCTCCCCCTCCTCCCTGGCAGAACATGAGGCTCAGAAAGTCCTTGGTCAGACCAAAATATTACCATGCATAACTAAAACCCCTGGTGTTATCAGCTCTGTTCCCAGGCCCAAAATCAAAAACACAGTGCTGCACCAGCTACCAAGAAGGAGAAAAATGACTGCTGCTGCTGAACCCATGACAGACTGTGATGTTGTTTTCCCAGGAGCTGGTTGAGTTTTGAAGATAATCAAATAAAATATTTGGGAATACAGAGGATGGCTCAGGTCAGTGCAGTAACTCACATTTGGCATTTCAACACCTTGGATTTCCTCAGAGATTGCTCCATGATGGTTTATCATGCAAGAGTGTCATTTTGTAAATACCTCCTACTTGCAGACTTCCCTGCCATGAAAGCATGCTGCCTCCATCTTCCTTTTTCCCTCTGGAAGTTTCTTATCTGGAGACCGATCGCTGTGGCTTCTCAGTACAAATATTGCATTTTATCACATTTGTCCCGTCTACCCTGTCTTTGCACACCCTGCCTGTGGTGGTGTGCTGGGGGTACCTGCACCATGTCCTGCCTCATGTGCCCTGTACAGTCTCATAGCCTTGATCTCACCCTATCCATACAGAGGAAAGGAGAAGGAGCTGGCATCAAGTCACTGCTCAGCCTGACAAGGGGATGATCTGGCAATCCCCTGGGTGTATGGCAATATGCAGCTGGAAAGGGAAGACTTGCAAGTCAAAAACCAGCAGCAGTTCAGTGTGTCAAGTGGTATGGGAATCACAGAATGACTTGGTGATGATTCAAGCAAGAAGAGGCTTCAGAAGGCCTGTAGTGCAGCCCCCTGCTTAAAGAAGGGTTACCTCTGAGTTCAAACCAGGTTGCTCAGGGCTTTATCCAATCAGGTCTTGAAAGCCTTTAAGGATGGGGACTGCATAGCTTGTCTGTGCAGCCTATCTCACTGCCTGCCTGTCCTCACAGTTGAAAAAATTTTCTTAACGTTCAACCTAAACCCTTTGTTTCACTTTATGCTCACTGTCTCTTATCTCTGTTAAGATTCCAGCTCCTGTTTCTTGATAAGCACTAGGCGGTTGCTGTGAGGTTCCCCTAAACCCAACCTCTTTTACAAGCTGAACCAGGGGGATCCAGTGGCCAGTTACTGGGCAGATTTAAACTCAGCCCGTATGTACGTATTTACATGCCTATATATTTCACTAGTAGATTTTTATCCTGAACAGCCAAAAAAGAGAGCAGGATGAGGCCAGCGGTGCTGTTTGTGTTGTGTGAGTGCTGAGTACATCTGTTCATATTGACCTATGTAGTTGGCCACCTATTTAGATATATACATATGCTGTATGTTCGTTTGTGCACATGCCTCCTGGAAATACTTAGCCTTGCTGCTGGTTGGAGCTGGTGACAAGGCGCTACAGTAGCCTCACCTCTTGCAGGGCAGTGACATCCTCAGAAGCTCAACCTACTAATAAAACAATACTTATATATGTGTGAAGGGATTTGAACGGACTGTACTTTTGCGCTTAGTGTTAAGCAGACACATTTAAAAAGTCTTGGTCAGACACCATGTTGGAGTAAGCAGAGAGATGAACCTGTGGCTTGCTTCCTCAGAGCAGGGAGTACAGCCAGACTGAATCCCAGAGTCACAGCATTTACGCTTACCTACCTATTTTTTGATATTATAAGTACTGGTCTTTTGCAAACTGAAATCAGAGTAGACGCATCTTTTTATAGTCAGTAGACTAATTATAATTTTACACACCTGACCCCACCTGTCACCTTCTTTTCCAGAACGTAACAGTACAGTTCAAACCTGATTTTAATCATAAGAAATAGCTGGACTTTCACTCCCATTCTACTTTTGCAAACATTAGAGACCAGATATTAAAAGGAAAGGTAGTTCCTGAACTGTTCATCAGTTGGACACAAAAGGGCATTCAAAATCTCTTGCTGTTTGAATGCTCCTGAGCATTCAAGTAAACACCAAGCTGTTCACTTCACTAATGGTTAAATTTGCTGCTGATTGACAAGCAGATAGTCTGTGTGCATTTTGCCAAGTCAGTGTATTCTGAAAGCAAATAATAAACATTTTTGGCAGGTTTTTTTATTATGAGACTAACATAATAAGCTCCAACACTTCTTATTGGTTTTTAATGGTCTTTAATTAAAATGAATAATAATAAAGAACACATAAAATTGGTATATTTGTCATTCTTAGAGCATAATCTTACCTTCCCCTCCCCCCCCCCAAAAAAAAGAAGAAAGAGATACATATAGTTAGCAGTATTTTTATAGTTCTTTAGTTCTTCAGCTTCTTAGCACCACAGGAACAGAGGACATACATTGAAGTATATGAATTTATTTTTTTAGATTAATCTGAATATTATTGTTGGTGAAACCTGATTTTCTTTTGTATTATTCTACTATCAAAAAAGCTGTGAAGCCTCCAAAAGTAATAAGCATAGCTGGCAAGATTCAGATAAATCTGATGAATGAGGAAGCTATAGGTAAATCAGACAAAAGACTTTCCCAGGCTTGCAAGTAAAAGTAAATTCAACAGAATGAAAAGGACGGGTAGTTACCTGAGCTGCAAGCTTAAGTCTTCTTTACAAAAAAAACCCTAGACTTTTTCACATCATTAGTTTGCAAAGCTGATATATATGTGCAATTACTAAGTGCACAAATACCTCATCTACATATGATCTGCAGCCAAGACAAAAGACATAATGGTTAAAAAAAAAAAAAAAGAAAAAGACAGATACTTTGTTTTTAGAATTCTAACAATTTAAGTCAAAAAACACTCTACTTTTAAATTCTAAGAAGCAAATCTAGTGGAAAATGTAATTAATGCATTTGCTTCTGGAAGGCAGACTTATGACCATCTTTAAAAGTACTGATTTCCTTATTATAAAGAATATATTTTAACTGTTAGTTTTAATAGTCTTTTCTCTTCGAAAGTGCAGTCTTCTGGAGAACTTACATCCAGTGAGTGAAATCTGATTAATCTCTCTGATTTTAGGAAGCGGTATACAGAACTATTAAAAATTTAAGTTAATCTCTGTAAGACTAGACCTGCGCATCTGTGGACTGGGTGGACAGCGAGAGTCCATTCCTCTCACTTCTCACTGACAGTGCCTAAGACTAGGCCTGTAATTTTCTTTTACTTAATGTCTTCAAAGATTGTTGGATTTTCTGCTTTCCGTTCCTCCAGCCTCCATTTCACATGTGAATCAAGAGTGGCTAAGCAACAGGACACCCCTGCACTTAATAGATGAATAATTTCACCATCAGCAATTTCCCTACAGCTCCCAAGAATTTCTAATTGGGTCCTAGTGATTATTTTCCATTGTATCAGGTCTCTTAAAAAGCCTCTTTCACTGGTGCTCCCACCAGTTCCTCAGAATCACCTTGCACAGACAGATTCCAATGTGGGAGCCTCCCTACTCACCTCACTAATGCTATTGATTGCATTCAGCTTCTCCCTCTGAAATCAACTTTTTTCTGTGAGCACAAAATGTTCCTCTTAGCTGTGTTTTTAAAGACATTAATGCTTTGCTTGAAAGAAATATATTCTATTAATGTTTTATGACTCTTTGCAGAGATCTTACAACCATTAATGAAATTTGTCTTTTAGATGAGTTAAAACATTTTTATTTCAGTGTGATGTTCACAATATTCTAGCCATTTTAATTAATTTTGCTAGAGCAAAATGTGCTGTTGAACGTGAAGTGATTATTTTGATTTGAAGTAAGAAGTAATGAAATTTAGAATATTTTTTGTTTATTAAAAAATAAATTTGACATAATTTTAAGACAAACATGTCACTGTATGCAAATTCACATTGTATGTATTTCATTATCTGCAATTTATATTAAATATTGACTGGGTATGATTCAGCAATCTTATTTGATTTTCAAGATGAAACTCCAGAATTTAAACTGTGAGTCAAGAAAATGTAACCCAGTTTAAGTAGAATTCTGACTTTTAAAACTACCTGTCATATACTGTGTAGATTATATGCTTCTGGTTGTTTAATCTCTTCAAGCATTCTTCAGGGGCTAGATAGATATAGCTATTGAAGCCCAAAGTTTGACCAAATAATTAGGAAACATGCTGTTACAGCTGAGATGAGAAACTGGTTTCTTAAGTACCCAGTGCCATACTTGGGTTGAGCAAGATGTCATTCGGTGGTCCTACACATGGGTTTGGTTTGCTTTTCTTTTACTGTTTGTCTGTGATTTGCAGCAAAGAGCATCCTAACAAGTCTATATTTCCAGCAGAGAGATGAAAGTATGGAAGACTGCTGTAGCAGGCATTGGTAAAAACTAGCAAAATAGCCTAGTATAGCATGTACACTCCTAGATGTGCAAGTTCAAAACAAATAATAATAATCTTTTATCTGCCACAAGTAGCAGAAAAGATTGCTAAGATGCTCAGAAGAAGAAAGTACCTATTTTATTTTGCCAAGAGCAGACAAGATGTGTAGGCCTGCTTTGTTTCATAAAACAGGCAAAGGAAGTATATGAGTATACCTTACAGATATTTATTATTTTTTATTTATATCAATTATCCATTAAGCAAGGAAAGCAATTAAAGGTGAAGAATGGAATATTATAGAATCAGCAGGCATTAAAAAAAAATGTCATGAATCAATAGTCTTGATACTAAAAGACTCCTGACTATACCTAGGTTTGTGCAAGGTATTAGACACTATCCCACATGACAACATCCTTGTCTCTAAACTGGGGAGGCATGGATTTGATTGATGGATCACTTAATGTATGAGGAATTGGCTTGATGGTCATACTCAGAGAGTTGTAGTCAATGGCTGTGTCCAAGTGGATATTCGTGGCAAGTGGCATTCCTCAGGAGCTGGTACTGGGAATGCTGCAGTTTAATATCTTTGTTGGCAACATGGACACTGTGTTTTAGTGCGCCCTCAGAATATTTGCTGATGACACCAAGCTATGTGGTTTGGTTGACACGCTGGAGGGAACGGATGGCATTCAGAGTGACCTTGACACATTTGAGAGGTGGGACAATGCCAACCTCATGAAGTTCAACCAAGCGAGGTGCAAGGTCCTACACCTGGGTTGGAGCAATCCCCAACACAAATACAGGCTGAGTGGAAAACTGGTTGAGAGCATCCCAGCGGAGAAGGACTTTGGGGTTGCTTGACAAGAAGCTCAACATGAGCTAGCAATATGCGCTCACAACACAGAAAGCCAACCGTATGCTGGTCTGCATAAAAAGCACAACCAGCAGGTTGAGAGAGGTGATTCTTCCCCTCTATTCTGCTCTCATGAGACCCCACCTCATGTATGGCATTCAGCTCTGGAGCCCACAACATAGGAGGGATGTGGACTTGCTTGTGCAAGTCCAGAGGAGGGCCACAAAAATGATCAGAAGGCTGGAGCACTTCTTGGATGAAGACAGGCTGAGAGTTGGGCTTGTTCAGCCTGGAATAGGAAGGGCTCTGGCAACACATACTAGCAGCCTTCTGATACCTAGAAGGGGCTTATGAGAAATCTGAAGAGGGGCATTTTACAAGGGTCTGTATTGACAGAACAAGGAGGAATGGCTTTAAACTGGAAGAGGATAGATTTAGATTAGACATTACTATGAGGGAGGTGAGACATTGGAATATGTTGCCCAGAGAAGCTGTCCTGCTTCATCCCTGGCAGTGTTCAAGGCAAGGCTGGACAGGACTTCAAGAAATACGGCCTGCTGGAACATGTCCTTGTCCATAGCAGAGGGGTTAGAACTAGATGATATTTAAAGTCCCTTCCAACCCAAACCATTCTATGATTCTGTGATAAGAAAAAAGGAGTCTAGAGAACTTTTCAAAAGTACTCTCTTTTTTTTCTTAAACTTAATGCTTGGTAAGTGTGATACAGTGCCTGCCACTTCCCCCGAAAGACATCTTTTTGTGAATCTGATTCTTAGAAGCATTTATTTGTCATCTTTGGTGAACGGACTTCCTACTCACATACTTTTAGCTGGCTTATTCATGAAATGGAACATGCTCTGCCATTTAACAAGGTTCGGCTGCTTGAAAGTCTTACTGCACTGTTTCTTTTACTGTAGTTTCTTAATCAAAAAATCCTTTTAGCATATTCAAAAATTGAAAATCCTTAGGTTTGACAAGTTATCCAGCAGTTCGTTATAAAGATAAAAGGTAAAAAAAAGCATAGTCTTACTAACTGAAAAAATAATTCTGTATTTTATCACCTGCAATAGATAAGTACTGACCCAGCAAACAAAGATACCTACAGCATATAAACCCATTTCAGTGTGTGCAATGTGCTGACTACATCGGTCTTCTTTCAGGTGCGGTCCTAACCTTTGCACAAAAATAAAGAGTATTAGGATCTAAAACTTTGTGTAATAAAAAAGTAACTCAAATAAACTCAAGAGTATGGCAAGAAAAGAAAAAAAAAACAAACAGCTGCACCTAGATAATTGTTATATACAGAATAAATATTCATAATAAATTGTTTGATATTCTAGTCGACAAGACTGCCCATTTTTTACCATTCATCACCTGACTTTACAAGAAATATCTCTGATTCCTCAACATGTTCCTGCTAGTAGAGCTCTCAAGACCTCTCTAGATAAATGTCTCAATGCAGTGAGGTTTCCCAGGTGTTACTAAATTAAATGCAAACAGCATCATTTCTAAATGTGAGAAGTAGCAAGCAAGAAGCATTGTCATATAAAGGAGAAAGTACAGAATAAGAGATATTCATCACTTGCTTGCAATACTTTGAAGTTACATACTCCTCTTGGGACTGTATTAACATATGACTCATGTCTTTATTGAGACATGTTTTTGAACGCATAGAATCTATAAGTCTGGTTTTTCATCTTTCTTTATTAAACTTGATGTGTTTGATGGTGTTCATCACTTTCACAATTCCACTGATACATTTTACTGCGTCTCTCGATAAATTTCTCTGATCCACATGCAATCTACAACTGCAGTAGTAAAAGGTGTCACTGGCTGAGAAAATGTGCCTTCTATAAACAGTTGATACAGTTCTCTTTTCTATATTGTCAAAAAACTTTATTATCTGTCACAGCACACACTTTATTAACTTTATTTATAAAATAAATTTTATTACTTTATTAATGTAAAAATTGCAATATTCTTTTTGTCAGAGTCGTTAACTGGCACTTTTTTAAATGGAAAAAAAGCCTTACTTATTTCATTCAGCTTGTTGAACAAGGGCAGCACCTTTGAAGCCTTGTTGCAATTGGAATGGCTTCATAGGAAGAGCAACAGTGAACTTTCTGCAATAAAGCTCCAACTACATTATTTTTAAAGTATTTTTCCCAAACAGATCTACTTTGAAAGTTTAAGACACAGCCTTGTTTTTTGAGTTTGTCACTCTCAAGTTGTTTGTTTAATTGACAGAGGAATAAAATCAGAGACCAGAAACAATTTTAATTGTGCACTTCATAAAAGTTTTTATCTACTTTAATATTATTTCAACTCTGGAGATAATGATTCATTAAAGTGACTTTTACACAACCAGGAGTACAGAAGAGGAATATTACAAAGATCAGACTGTACGATAGCCCCAGTGATCATAAGAGGATCATAAAACTAAGCAGAAACTGTAGTTGTGTGTGTGAGCGTGCATTGACAAGACTTCACAACATTGCCTTAACTTTGTAAAAAAGTATATTAAACTGTGCTGGTAGCATTTTCTCTGTATATATATCCAAGATAATTGTTTTCCTCACAGACAATTATCTGCATTAATATTTTTAATAGGATAAAGCTACAGCCATGGAGTAATATGCATTTTATGCCTTCTGTATTATTACTGCTTCATACAGCTACAAAGATAAATATTACATAGAGTACACTCTGTAGTTTAGCCTGGACATGACAAATTCTTAATTTTAAATCTCAAAAAACATCCTCTGCAACACTAATGAGACAGCAACACTGAAGAAGTTTGAACTACTTAACAAAGAGTAAACTTGCCAGGACTTTATAATAATGCCAAACATAGTAAGAAAGAGTTTTTCATTTTCATAGCTGAATTTCATTAACAAAAAAGACTAGGCAATTTGATTGACTAGGAATAGATTTTTATTTCTATAATTTCCTACAAATATCCACGTGCATTTTGGTGTATATAACAGCAAAAAGTATTCACTGCATTCATCATATGCTACATAATATTTTACTTCTCATAATTTTCTTGAGCTACTCTTTCTCATGATCCGAACAGCCTTGCAAACACTGTGCAATCACAGTGTAAAAGTTAGTATTGATTGCCTTTACTTTCTCCATTCCCTCACTCAGTACTGCAGTATTATTAATATTTGTACAGAAATATGTCACATCTGCTCTTGGGAGAGAAAAGATATTTTTGACATATTTGAACATTGCCTGCTCAAGTAATTTTTTATGAGTATGGGAAAAAATTACTTTAATTAAATACAAGTTCAAATTTATTTTTTTCATTCCTAGCTCAGGAATTTGTAGAAAGGTTTAAAATTGTCAATCTTTGTCATACACAGTGAATTGTAAGAAGTATCATGGAATGTGGGCATATCCGTAAATGGCAGCTGAGGAAATACTTTTGCACATGGTCTCTTGCAAACTAATCCCAGGAGAGATGATGTCCTGGGTTCAGCAGCAACAGTCATTTTCTTTTCTCCTTCATAATAGCTGGTGCAGCACAGTGTTTTTGACTTTCGGTCTGGGAACAGCACTGATAACATCAGGGGTTTCAGTTACTGCTTGGTAATGTTTTGATCTGACCAAGGACTTTCTGAGTCTCATGCTCTGCCGGGGACGAGGGGAAGCTGGGAGGAAGCAGAGATAGGGCACCTGACCCAAACTAGCCAAAGAAGTTTTCCATGCCACAGCACGTCATGCCCAGGATGTAAAAAACTGGGGGCAGGAACCCAGAAGCTTCTCTCTCTCTCGGTTCAGTCAGATGGTGAGCGCTTGTATCCTCTATTTCTATTTCTATTTCCCTTATCATTATTATTATTGGTGGTAGCAGCAGTGGTTTGTGTTATACCTTAGTTACTGGACTGTTCTTATTTCAACCCATGGGAGTTACATTCTTTTGATTCTTCTCCCCATTTCCCGGGGGGAAGAAAGAGGGAGAAGTGAGTGAACGGGCTGCATGATTTACAGCTTAAACCACAACAGATGAGCAGCAACAACAGGGTCTATGTGAATGAGTGGAAGAATATATTTGCTGAACACCTGTAACACGGACCAAAGATATAGCTCCAGTCAATACAATTCATAGTCCCTTATCATTGTCATTATTTCTTAGTTTGGTCTGGTCATAGCAATCTAGGGGAACTAAGACCATTGACAAGCACTTGGTGCCACTTTACTACACAGGCACACAGAAAGGTGAGAAATCCCATGTAGTAAGGGAGCATTAAGAAATATCAAACATTAAAATTTCCTAAACCAAATATCATCCTTCTGCTTAACCAGAACACTTCTTTTTTTTATTATTATTATTTTTATTATTTTTTTTCAGTTCAACATCCTTATCTCTAAAGGTCCAGTCAATATTTTTAAGCTGCTCTGTGCAGCCGGAAGGAAGATGTGCTCTTCTGAAACGAAACAACAGAAATACTCCTCATTAATATCTCTCTGGGTGTCATGACCTGATGGACAGGAAAGAAACCTTCTTCATGGACAACTAAGAGACAAGGCTCCTCTTGCACCTCTTTGCAGCTTTGATCATGGGTAGAAGTACAGTAAATATTAAAACCTTAAAAATATGCTTTATAGTCTGTTTTATATATTTACTACTTCCATCACTGACAAGCTGAAATTCTGTAATGTACAAGGATGGAGTGGTGAATGGCACTAGTGACAGCACCTGAATATTTCCTGCTTCCACATAGAAGCTTTGGAGTTACTGAGGGAAACTATTACTGAAACCAAATGCTGTGTTGTTAGTACAGGATGGCAAAGTGCTTCGGGAAGGTAAGTTTCATCTCTAGGGACCAGGTACCAACCAGTTCCAGCACCTATTCTTTGTTTGTTTTATCACTGGCTGCTTGTGTTCATGAAAAAGCAGCCAGAATGGGGTGCCACAAAGGGGCAGGCAGGTAGCAGAAGAGAAGAGTAACTTGAACTTTAAGTGCAATTGTGCTCCTCATGAGCCCTCTGGATGCCAGGTGAGCTCCTTCTTCTCAGTGAATTAGAGCTTTTAATGGATCTATGTGTAAATAATGATAGCTGCTAATTACACTTATCTAGAGTGAGGGATTGTTGTTGGGTAGCAATAAGCTGCATTGCAATGAATATCAGCAGAGCTCAGGAGCAAGGCTATGTCTATAACAGTAAAATATTGAGGAACCCTGATTGTCTATACTATGAATAGCTGAAGTGATCCCTGGCATGTTTTCCTCCTGGGTCAACAAACACTATTCCAAATAATACATGGGGGAGTTGTATGAGTAAGAAAGAGTCAAGACACCATTTCCAAGAGTTGGTTTTCATCCACTCACTCAGATGTAGAAAATAATATTTAGTAACAGTGAGTGTAGCCACTCTGCAGCAGCTGACTTTAAAGCCAGGTAATATAAGCACTATTGATTTATTATATAGGTTTATTCTGAAAGAAACACAGCTCTTGTGATTGCTTTACTCTTCATAACTTCTGAACACATTACAAAAATATCCGAAGAACAGGAACGCATACTTTAGAAGTTTCATCAGGACCAGAACTCCTTGAAAACTACTGGTGCAGATTCAAACAAAGTTTCATTCTGCATTTCCCACTCATAAGTGACAGCAAAGAGGAAAACAACCAGAAAACATCCTCTTTTCTGGCAGTAGCTGGTTTTTTTAGCACTTGATAGTTAGCCTTTAATAGTTTAATTTAACTCATTTAGAAAATATTATCTATCAAACTGTGCGATTTCAAACTTGAGGAGAACTGTACACTACACAAAAAAAACCCAACTTTTAGATTGACTTTACCAGAGCTTGTCTAACTTTCTAAGTGCTCCTTTAGGTTTTTAATTAAATACTGAACTGTTAAAGCTCTACAGAATTGTTTCAAAATGCCATCTACACCTAGAATTTTGGAAAAAAATTCCTGCAGATTTCTCACAGTCCAAAATATGAACAAGTAATATGCTATCTTGAAGTTAATATACTTCAGGAATGGGAAAGTAGAGAAAGATTTTCTGGAGCAAATAGCAAGTTCACTGAACATTGAAGGTTTGGAACATCTTAAATTGTTCACCAAATCAAGTCAAATATATTAACACAGTGTTTCAGATAATGAAAAACATGAGAAGAAATATTAAAATTCTATTAAAACTCTTAGTTCTTTCCTGCTGTTTTTTAATTCTGTCTTGCTTTAAGGTCAAAGGAGTGCTAACCCATGCAGAGCCTTAGATTTTTAGTTGCCCCATCTTTATGGGACAAAGATAACCTACATCCAATGAGAGTTTGGAAGGTATTATGCCCTATTTTGGTGAGATTGGTCTGCCACATACGAAATATATGTGAAACAGGTAGTTTTAGCAGAGGGTACTATACACAGTCAACAGACTGACCCTCAGGGAATTCTATGGCTGTTAAGCTTTCAGGAGAGCTCAAACTTTCAATCAAATATGCCTGAGTAGATACAGTCAACAAAAGTATTTCTTGTGATTTTCATTTCCTATTACAAATTGTGGCAAAATTTTCATGTCAGATTCTGAAGACTGTATCACTCAATTCATATATTGGAAGAGATATATATTAGATATAAAAATAAATCTGCATTACGGCATACCACTCTGAGCTATTACAGCTAGTCACTACGAAGGAAATTGGCTGATACTTTCAAGCACTCCTTCAACATACAATTTAACCGGGCATTGTGCAATGTTTTTCTTCATTAGAAAAGAGGGAAAACAAGTACAGCAAGCAAAATTATGACTTTCATTTCCAACCGAAGCTCAAGCAATTATGTTTACAGTGTGAATTTTAAAATTTTCTTGCTATTCAAAACTTTAGTCTGCTTTGAATTAAGACTTGCATGTTATTTGAAAAAATACAGCATATTTGCATAGAAATAACTATGGCAAGCCAAAGTCTTAATTTTAAACCATTTTAATCACATTCCTGGACTGGTAATTACTTCTAGTTGATACATTTGAAGTGATTCCTTGCAGCAATTGAATATATTCATACCAAGTGAAGTTTTGCCTAGTACTGACAGATCATATGCATATGATATATCTGGGAGTGGGCAAATCATGTTGGTTTTTTTTTTTCACAGTCCAATAATTAACTGAAATTGTCAGTCCCTGTTGCTTGAGCTCCAAACAAATAAGCTTATAATTACTTGTAGCTCCATGTAAGGTAAATATTTGATGTTATAGTGGTAAATCAGTTTTAGCGATACACAAATCAGCTCATGATATATATGTCCTTAGCTTTAACCTTCAATAGTACCTATAGCTAATAATAAGAATTGCAAGGTTGTTGCAAGGTGTTGTTGCTTCATGCTACAGGCAGATAACCTGGGAGCCAGCAGAGCATTTAGCTAATGAACTCCCTCGAGACTGATGCTTTTCATAAGCTGAAAAACAGATTGCTGTTAACAAACTCAGCTCTGGAAAATAGTTAAGAATATATTTTATGGTTCAGATATGTGTAAAAGGCCATTAAAAATGCTCTTCAATGCAAAGACTCTGTAACAGGTTCTAATTTAAACCTCAAATTCTTTTGCAAGCTGAGTACATGAAACAATAGTTGAATATATTACGACTTCTACTGAGTGTTGCTTTATGTTTTTTTTTGCTTTGAAATTCTCTCAAAACCACAAAAGGGTTCATTCTAAATCACAGAAAAAATATTTTTAACTGGTGTGAAAGAACAGAAAACTGGTTAAGGAAATCCACTTCTTCCTGGCTGACACTGCCATTTTGGGATCATGTGGAATAACTGACTAGCACAGTGTACCAGAGGTTTTTTGAGAAGTTTTATTGTGGGGTTTTTGGGTTTGGGTTTGGTGTTTTTTTTTTTTCAGTATATTTCACTGAGCAAACTTTGCTAACAGATTGAACATCCAAAGAATAAGTTAGTTAAGTGCATCACCCTCAGAAATATTAACTCAGATATTTCGGAGTGCTCAGAGAACATTTCAGAGGATATCTGGTGCAGAACTGATGGGATTTAGAGACTCATAGGTACCCAAATGATACACTGCAAGTGTAATGTACTGTAAACTTCACAAGGATACGTAAGTTGCGATATTTGCATCCTACTGCACTTCCTGCTTTTTTCGTGCTCTTAGCTGATCATTTGTAGGTTTGCTTCACAGATTGTTATTTTGCAGATTCCCAAGAACTTCACAGGCCAGGTATGAAAGAACTAAATGTAGAACGGAATTCATATTGACTCAAGTGCTTAATATTAAAAAGGCAAGAAGAGGAAAAGACTGTGCCAAAATGGAATACCACTACATGCTCACATGCATCTTTGAATTTGCTATTTTAGTTGTGAAGACAGAGATAAAAGATATCAAACTAAAATGATGACTGTAGTAAAGACATTGCTGAAATATTAGTGTTGGGAAACAAACTTTCAGAAAATCATTACTGCAGTCAAGTAGGATGTGTTTGTGAACAATCAGCTTTATCCCCCACTGTGGATGCTGGCCTAGAGAAAATTCCCCAATGACATTTGCATTAAGCTTATCTTACTTTGCCTATATCAAAAAAACATTTCACTTTCAGGAATTTAAAATTGCTTTCTCCAAAAAATGGGAAGGAATAACTCCAAAAGTTGTGCAGTTTCTGGCAGCCATAGGAGGCTGAAAACTTTGGTGGAGAAATGGAGATGAAGGCTGTACAGAAGGCAGAGATTTAGGATTGGAAAGGAGGAAATAGGCAGGAGTTCACAGTTTCATGGTTCTGGAAAAATATTAGTTTTGTACAACGATAACAGTCCTGGACAGGATTGCCACTGAGGAGAGCTGTTAATGCCTGTGTTGCCAAAGGCATGAGAATAATGAAACAAACAAATGTTGTTGGCAATGCTTCATTATCTACATTCGTAACTATGATTAAATTTCAGTTTCTTTTAGCATACCCATCAGGGCCATTCAAAACCTTCAGAACTCTCAAATGATGTTATATAAAGTCGGGGGGGGGGGGGCTGGGAACATAAGGGAATATCTCCTTCATAGGTTGACCACCAGAGGAGGGAAAAAAGTTGTGTAATCGCTAAACACTTCTAATATACCTCCCAAAGTATAAAGGTGATGACCGCATTGGGAATGCAAGCCAGACCAGATTCATTATCGGTGAGTGTATTGTATTATAAGTCATTAACATAAAGTACAGTGAAACAAGAACTTTAGCCCAGCCCCCCAGCCGATAAACACTAAAACAACAAAAAACAGCTGTAAGTCAGGTATGACATGCTGAAACTCTGAGATCAAGAGCAACAGAGAGAGAGCCAATAAATCAGCATCGTGACGAGTGACTACTAATCTGAAACAATGAATGCTTATCACAAATATGATTAAACACACTCTGGTCAGATCTGTCGTTATCTCAACCCTTCGTGCCCCATGTTGGGTGCCACAAAGACGTGTCACGGTTTAAACCCAGCCAGCAACTCAGAACCATGCAGCCACTAGCTCACTCCCCCCTTTTCTTCCTCGCCCCTGCTCCCAGAGCGATGAGGAGGAGAATCGAAAGAATGTAACTCCCACAGGCTGAGATACGAACAGTCCAGTAACTGAGGTATAACACAAACCACTACTGCTACCACCAATAACAATAATGACAAGAAATACAAGGGGAGAGAATACAACTGCTCACCACCTGATGACCGGGCCATGAACTAACTCTTCCGGTTCCTGCCCCCAGTTTATATAGTGGGCATGACATGCTGTGGTATGGAATACCTCTTTGGCCAGTTTGGGTCAGGTGTCCTGTCTCTGCTTCCTCCCGGCTTCCTATCTTCCCTGGCAGAGCATGAGACTGAAAAGTCCTTGATCAGGGTAAACATTACAGAGCAGCAACTGAAAACATTGGTGTTATCAGCGCCGTTCCCAGGCTGAAAGTCAAAACCACAGCACTGCACCAGCTGCTAAGAAGGAGAAAAATGACTGCTACTGCTGAACCCAGGACATTTAATTTTTAATTCTAGAGACTTACATGATATGCAAGATGAGATAAAAAGTGCATTTACTAGCAGCCTTCTTAATCATCATACTAACTATTCAACAGACTAGTACTTATGAAGTATGACATTGCTGTTGGCAAAACTATTTATCTGTATGACACTATATGTCACTTTTGAACTTCAACTTGACATCCATAAAATTATATTTTCATCAAACTGAAAGATCAAGCTTTCTGTGCTGACTCACTTGGGTCAACATTTTGAAAATGACTGGATTTACCACTTGAACCATAAAACCCTTGTGAATAATTTTGTGCATTGATGCTTGATAGCCTAGGGCACAGATCATAATTTCTGAACTAAAGAAGAGGTGTCAAAGCAAAATAAATTTCTTTTCTGCATACCAGATTACTTATTCCAATGCGTTTTCTTATATGGTGGTTGTTAAATGTCTTACAAACTGTTAAATTATTTGAATTCTTAGACAGTATAAACAACTTAATTCCCCTAAGACTTATTTTTAGTACCTGTACAGTAGACCAAAAGTTTTTAATTGATAATAGATTTTTTTTCCTGGTGGGAAGGCTTTGCCTTGATTTCCAGGTAGTGTTTACAAACTCAGCAGAGATATGAATTTAAGATGAGAGTGAAAAACAGAAAAGCTGCTGTTTGTTTCAATTGACTGGAGTGATTACTGGTGTTTCATCTGTCTCAGTATCTGCAGCTTAGAGATGGATGAGATGTAACACACAGCCGGATAGCTGATCTCGAAAGAGTGAGTGGCTATCGTGCCCTACATGCCTTGGTTATGTATCTAAAATGCTAGCTGAAAGTTTGCACTAAACTTTTATATCAAGAAGTTGTAGCTAAGCAACTGCAGGTTTTATCCTTTTTGGATGTCAAATGTTTTTCAGTAGAGCAAATTTTCACTCAAAAATGTCAGTTATTCAGGCCTTCTGAAATGTCTCACCCAAAACAAAATTGGTTATGCGAGCTTTACTACAGCCTAACAGAGTATGTCAAATGACTAGAATTCCTTTAAAGTCCACAAAGATTGGATGTTGGTAGAAGTTGCAGGATCCCTTGGGATCTAGTTTAGTCCAGAACATCTCCATCGCCCCAGGCAAACATGCCTTGTTATTGTCTGCAGATGCTTTGTGAAACCCATATTTCAAGATCACCTCCATGAATATCTTTTAGGAGAGGTTCAAGTGTTCTTGTCACCAGGTACTGCAGGTAGTGTTTTATCCATGAAGCAGCAATGATTTCCAGTATCTCATCTGTAGCTCTCTACCAAAGAGCAAGTGTGGGTGGTATTCTAACAGCTAGCCCACTTTGCTGGAAAGTCACTGTGTATGATGTGGTTTCTACATGAGCATGCCAAGTAAATCTTAATCTTGGCTTTGATTTTCAGACATGGACTGCCTCCATGTGTACCCCTTAGTTCATCCATCCATACAGTATTTGTATTTGTAGCTAGAACTGTAAATGCTACATCCTTGGCAGTGTTCAAGGCCAGGTTGGACAGAGTCTTGGGCTACATGGTCTAACATGAGGTGTCCCTGCTCATGGCATGGGGGTTGGAAGTAGGTGATCTTAAGGTCCTTTCCAACCCAAACCATTCTGTGATTCTATGATAACAGTGCTGATCACACACCGATGTTTTGTCTACAGCTGAGCAGCGGTTGTACAACATCAGGGCTGCCTCTCCAACCCCTGTCACCAAAGGATAGTAGGCTGGGGGTGGGCAAAAATTTGACCCCAACTGACCCAAACTGATCAAAAAGATATTCCATACCATATGGTTTCATGATTAGCAACAAAATCTAAGAGAAGGGGCAGAGAGGGGGAGAGGGCTGGTATTTGTCTTCCAGAGCAGCCACTACACCCACTGAGGCCTCCCTTCCCAGGGGGTGGCTGGGCATCACCTGCTAATGGGAAGTAGAGAATAAATCTTTCTTTTTTCCTTTGCTTCCGTGCATGGCCTTTGCTTGTCTTTACTATAGCGTCTTTATTTAAACCAGTGGGTTTTAAATCTTATTTTCTTGCCTTGTCCTGCTGAGGAGGGGAGTGAGAGAACAGTGTGGGACACTTAGCAGCCAGCCAAGGTCAACTCGCCACAGTTACATGTGAAATCACTTCTTTACTGTGTTCTTGAAGATCACTGGCAACATATCAGTGAACATGCTATGTGTTCAGCAGGCATTTTGAATAGTTTATGGAAGCATAAAACTTCCATTTCCCTTGTGTACATGCCGCAGCAATGAAAATGAACGATATGCTGCCAGGTGAACCTGTGAAGAGACACTCTGGAACTCAGTAAACTTAGTTCCAACTTTCTATAGGTGAATGAAGTGAAAATAGTTGTTCAAAGATGTAAACCTAAGGACAACTTTAGTGAAAAAAAAAAAAACAAAACAATTTTATAGGATGACTTCTTCATTGCTTATAATCCTGTAAATTTGTCCTTCAGAGATAACTACATTCTCTAACACATTTGCATTGGCAAGATAGCTGCCATCAGGCTGAGGAATGTGAGTCTTTTTGCCACTTGGGAGACAAAATATTGTAGTTTTGGGTACCTTTGGTCGTATATTAATTATAATTACATTGTAAATAGGATTGATAAAATCATTCAATGCAAAGCCACTTTCTACTTTGATATTTCTTCTAAATCTCTCTTACCTTCTTTCTCAGATAATACAGATTCTTTCTATTTTGTCATGTATACGATATGCCATTTGCAGTCTTACAGCTTTCAATCCAATCATATTAAAAGTTGAGGATTACATTTCTCATATCAGTGAAGCTTGCAGGTCTCTCCATTTTCATTCCTAGTAATTATGTCAGGAACAGCAGAACCCATATTGCTGCTTAAAGTTTTCTTCCCTACTTGCTAGGGAATCCAGCTTTAACACTCAATTTGTTGACTGGTTAGTTAAACATTTATGGATTCTTCACAAACTCTATGATGTAATCTACAATTTGAACTAAGATCACCATTTATTCACTGTGGTTTCTGCACTGATTTTCACTTTCCTCTTCACCCAGTTTGCTGCAGCTTCTTAAAAGATTGATCTTCAAGCCATGCATGAAAGATTGTTTCTCACAATGAAAGCACATGGGCATTGTTGACTGTTGTGCCTGATTGAAGCTAATCTGTTGTCTAGGTTATGACATATATCATCTGTACATATTTTACATATGTAGATTAGGTTATATGAAGATGACGGTTCCACCTGCTATTACCAACAATAGCCATCATCATTAAAATAATAAAAGTCTATTCAGTCTGCCAGCAGTAGTTTTTAAATTACTTTGTTTTGCAAATAAAGTATACACAGTCTCTTAATATATCTTTGTTATGGGTTAGGCTTCCCCCCCCCCAAGTCTCATGTTACACTGGGAAGGAGGGGAGAGCTAGGGGAGGCAGGGACAGGGCACCTGACCCGGGATGACCAATGAGGTTATTCCATACCACATCACGTCATGCCCAGGAGGTAGAATATGGGGGGGCGAGGAACCGGGAAGTGTGTGGTTTGGGGCGGGCTTTTGCGGGTTTGCCGTGCGGTCTCTCGGCTCGGTCGGGCAGCGAAACGGTTGTATCCTCTTCCTTTGTATTTACTTTGTCATTGTTATTGTTATTGGTGGTGGCAGTAGTGATTTGTATTGTATCTCAGTGACTGGACTGTTCTTATCTCAACCCGTGGGAGTTACATTTTCTTCGGTTCTTCTCCCCATTTCCCCCCCATCGGAGGGGGGCGGGGGGCAGGAAAGGAGGGAGAAGTGAAATTTATGGCTTAAAGCACAACAATCTTTCAAGTGCTGTATAAACTAACACTGCTTTGATTTATTTATTTTAGCTACATCCTCGGAAACAGTTTGACATTTTCATTTCAAAAAATTTGTAATCAACATTTGTTTTGGGAGGAAGTAATACTGTAAGATGCCTCCATATAAGTTATTCTTTTCCCTAGGTACTTCATAAGGACTATGAACTCACCAAACTGAGTGTGAGTTTAATTTCTTATTGGATGTCATAAAATTGCACTTTTTTTTGCTCACAAGTTACATTAAGAACAGCTATGCACTGTTTTAGGCCCCATTCATGGAAAATCCTCTCCTTTACTGAGATACCAAAGATTTATTTTTACTTGTAGTTTTCAGCATGAATCCTGTGGATTCATGCATTTTTTTCCCAGTGTTTCTAAATTAAAATCTCATCACAGTTGTTGCTTTCTTCTCCTCTGCAGTAAAGAAGATATGAAGGAATCACATTTTGTCAGTAGGATTTAAGAAACTAGAGAAACCTTACAGTGGTAAGCTGAGATGTGAACGTGAAGTGCACTTCCTATTGTGCTTTATAGAGCCACACAGCACCACTCCTTGTATCTACTAATGAAAGCCATTGTTGCATTGAAAATTCATTCTCAAGTTTACTGTATCCTAACTTCTCTATCTGGATCTCAAAATAGCCATGTTTACTAACAGATACTGTTACACCATTCCTACCAACACATTTGAAACCTTGACTGAAAAATTAATAATTTTGTTGTTGATGAAAAAATTATAGATGAAAAGTGTTAAAATACGCATGAGAGGAAAAATCATTTGGATTCAGGACATGAAAAATGTCAATGGACATTTCCACAATTTCATTACATAGTAAACGAATTGGGATTCTTGTTGTTTATTTTATTTTTGGGTAGCCTTTTTTTCTGCAAAGACTGTTCCTGTCTTTCCATCAGTGCAAATGATTAAATACCCTGGTCTGAACCTGCCAGAAGTTACCTTATCAGCCTCTGCCCAGGCTAGATGGACACAGTGAGGAGCCCACCTGAGGAGTAACAGGGCAGGGAACAGGACACTGGGACCCGCATGTCAGGGATGCACACATGACTTGGGGGTGCATTTGCCTACTCATGGGTCACCAGGAGCACTGGGGCACACTCAGACCTGGAGCTTCCACATCTACCCCGTTAGGGGTGTGGAAGGAGGGAACCCACATCCCTGGAAGACGTGCCTGTAACTCACACTGCTAGGAAGGATAACTGTAATCTAGTATTGCATTTTAGTTCTTGTACTGTGGTTTATCTGTTTCATTACAAATATTGATCTTGCTTACATGGTTCACTGATTGCTGGCTAATTACATGTTCTTAATAAATCAATAAACCACTTTGATTTTAATTTGGTTTAAACTATGTGGACTGAGCAGTTTTTGCCTGAGACAGCCATCTGGTGTTTATGATTAGCAAGCCAGCTGCATCCTGCTCCTTACTTATTTTAAAGAAAGAACTGGTTCCCAGCTACGGCAGGAGCTGGACTCTCCCATCCAGCTTTCTGCTCAGTTCTCATTTAAACTGTTCATTAAAACAAGACTTTGTAAGACTGCTGACTCATTAATAGTGACAGAAAATTCACCGTTGTTCTTCCATAGCCAGAAGAGAAACAAGCTAAGCAAAAGTGCAGCCTATGAAGCTGAACAAACATATTTTTGAGGTCATTGCATGGTTTTATACGGAGAAAGACGCTTTCAGAAAAATAATGAGGTCAGATCAGGTCATATCCTGATATCCTCTGTAATACATTTACGTGTATTTAACTTAGGATAACATTTCTGTGTCAATTCTGACAGACAGTTTTCTTCCTTTTATGGTGTACTTACCTGTTGTACAAAAAAATTGTCATATAATAATATATTAATATCATTCTAAGCTGTATTATCATCTGCTGAGCATAGTGAACGATAGTGTTTTCTGTCAGATTGAAAGAAATCAGTACTAAATAAGAACAGACCTTTAACAGGTCTTCGATATTTTCCATAGGGCGATGCCTCAGGTAGTCAAGCACATCTTTTCTCTCTCATCCTCTGTCCAGATCATCCTGACTTTAAAAAACAATAGGGCCAAGTGATCCCTTTTTCATTCTTTTGGGAAATCTCCCTCCTGAATGGCAGTTGTAACCAAATTACTTATTTAACCATGTTTCACCTCTCATTTTCAGTGTTCCTGTGCAGTATAAAATCTTTTTATTTGGTCATAGCTTTTAGAAAATGCTTCCTGAGAAAGGCCGGGTTAGGAAAAGATCCCAAACCTGCACCTCTGGTCTTCTAGTCACAAATGCCTGCTGGGTGTCCAGGCAGTGTGCCCAGTGAAGCTGCCAGGACAACAGCAGAGCGGGAAGTGAGTAAAGAGGCAGGAAGGATTGAGAAAGAACTAAATGAGGGCAGGAAATGGGCTCTGGACCTGGAAGGTGAATGGGAGGCCAGAACAGGCTTTTTTAAGGAGACAGGAAATGGGAACTGGAAATGGGTTGAAAATGAAACAAGGAACACAAGAGAAATGGGTAACGAGTCACTGGGTAGCTAAAGCTCTGACATAGCAGGAAGTTATGAGCATAAACTGTATGCAAATGATGATACTTATCTCAAACCAGAAACACATAAAATAAAAAGTAACTGAGACTTTAATCTGTTTCTTTAGTCATCTGCTTCACATCATACAAGAACCTCGTAGCTGCTGGAGGAAAAACACCAAGGTCTGTGAGGAAGTAAGCATCTGCCCTTCTTTGGTTACTCTTTACAAAACTCTTCCTTTATTCTGTACATGTCTTTCAACTTTTGCTAAAGATGAAGCAATAATATTCTAGAAAATAAATACATAATCCTCAGAGCTCCAGCCAGGCAGTTAAAGGAATAACTGTACAATAAGTAATTTGTGATCATGTAATAAAAGGCTGCATACTGATGTATATAATCTGCTGAGAAAATGATGCTCATTTAGGAGTTTAATACCTTTTGAGCCCTTCACTTTGCAACCTTCTTCATTTATTTTCATGTTGAGAGGTTTCTTGTCTGAAGTTAAATGTATGTGTTACCCCAGAAGCCCCAAAGTGTTAACAAAATAAAAGGACAACTGTTCACACAAAGATGTAATCATGTACTGTATCACAAAACTAGAAGTCAGTCATATGCTGATAATCCCTTTCTTCCCCACTTTTTAAGTATTGTCCACCTGGCAGCTGTCAGGGCAGCTTCATAGAGCAAGGGATGTCTTACCAGGGTTACAGCCGACAGTGCAAAAAAGGATGCAGCTGATGATACCTCAGAGGCACTAGTAAGTAAATTGGGAGGGGCAAGGCAGGCAAACCGAGTTAATTGATAGAAAATAAAAGGAAGGAAATCCTAAAACAATTGCAATGTGCCTTGAGGGTGAGGACAAGGGCTTTGACCTTGGTTCAGTGGAGCAGGAAAAGCAAGCACTTAATCACCCACCCAGAATCTTAAGCAGCTGTTCTGGTCTTCAGATATTTGTATAGTCTGACAATTTGGTTAACATTTCAATTAATAAAACATTTTATGAAGAACCAGTTGTATCTCCAAGTTCTCATCTTTTATGTAGGTTTTAATTACTTACGAAACACTTGCAGCCTTGCTTGGACTATATAAGCTGAAAAAATAATTTGGCCTATCTGAAATGAATCATTAAAAAATATATTTGCACAAAATTACCTGTCAGATAAGAGCGTAGGAGCTATCCATTACTTCACTACAGCTGTTAACATCCTGGGGTAGGTTGAATTTTCATTTTCAAAAAGTGTTATTTTTCCCAATTTAAGACCACCTTTCCTTAAATTTTCCTTCAAAACCTGCATGTAATATAAAAGAAAATATTCTTCAAGAATTACCCAACCATATTATTTCCTAGAACTAGAAAGAGTTCCTTATCCATGCTGCTGTGCAGAAGACAAGCATAGTGACAAGTCTCTCTCTCAGGTCCCAGATAAGGGCATCGGCATGGTAGGCTTCCTGCTAATCTCCAAAAAGCCTCAGCTGAGACTGTGCCTACACCAACAGGTTCGCAAAGGCTGAGTGTTTGCCATCAGCCAAACAAGTGCTCACAGGTGCTACCAACACAACTTCTGGTCTCTGGTGTGCCAGGAAGTAGGAGGATGGTCCTTGCTTCCAGGGATACTGCGGAACAAACAAAGGTTTATTGAACGGAAAACTTACAGAGAGGGATAGCGGCTGCAGGGCTCAGTACAGCTCTGAACCACTAATGGGCAAGCAATTATATAAACATTCTTTTTCCAGAGTCTACTAGGTTCTGGTATTTTTACATATATATTTAATAAAATATTTATCACCACCAACATTGTACAGGTCTAGTTCCAGCAGCTAAAATCAGGACTTCAGGGACTGATACTACCATTTTATGGAAGTCTGCATGTCAGGTAAAAAACTCCGATAATTGCTATTATCAGCATCTGAGACCTTTGAATGCCTTCGGGATCTGACTTCCAATTGCTAGTGGGATAGAACAACACATCACCAACACCTGTCTAAGATGAATACGTGTATTTCTGTATAGCTGATATAAAAATGTTTGACACTTAGTAGTTTTGTACTAACCTGCATTTTTTATTGAAGAAATTGATTGGAAAAACCTCATGTTAGTGCTGGCAAGGTAAGAGGTGACTAATAATGATGAAGCACACAGCTGGCATCACCCTCAGTATCCCCTGGCACACAGCTGCACATGTACAATAACTTATTTTCACTGGACACATTAAGTAACGTGCTAAGCTTGCAAAGTGAATAGAGCCTGTGGATGCAAGGGGATTAGTACAATCATTTGCAAATTAATGATTAAATATCCATGTGTGTACAGAAATGAATGAATACATAAGCTAGGAAAAAATTGGAATCTTGGGAATAGATTTCTAAGGATAAAATATGAAATGTCCGTGGTACAAATATCTTCTTCTGATCTACACATAACACTAGAGTGATTTCTCATTTTACACTTTTCACTTTGAAGATCAAGCATTGATGCCCAACAATGAAAATTCTAGGCAAAAGTGATGTTCAGAAAATACAGTGTTGTAAAAAAAACATTGCATCCTCCTTCTGTTTTGCTAAATAAAAGTGTAGGGAAAACACTGCGAATTTTAGGCCAATATTTCAGCAAATGTATTCATCTATTTTGTCTAAATTTTTTTTTTAACTCACAGATTGCTTTTGTGCCTAGAATGCCTAAGTGCATTATAGCTGATGCTGAATGGAAGCGTAATAAGCCATCAGTTTAGATCTTCATTGCTCAGATTCAGCATTTGTATTTCTCAATAAACACTGTTCTAATCAAAGGGAACATATCTTTGAGAAAGCTTTCTCTTTAAAATATTAATCTTCCTGATTTTTCTATTGCTTTGTGTTCAGAAAAAAAATCTATGAAACATCCAGGGCTGCACTATTCAGATATTGTTTCAGATATTCAGATTTTTCAAATATTTCATATGTATATATTCAGATATTTCAGATATATATTCAGATATTCTTCATTTACTAGAATTAGCAATAACTTTTCAATAACATCTGTGGTTTTGGAATTAAAGGCTCTTTAATGGGCTCAAAACAAATATGCCATTAGTCTGGAAATGAAAAATGAGTCAATAGGAGTACAGAATGCCATGGGTTTTGATGCTAGTCTAATAGCGGAAAGGGCTGAGGAAATAAGGAACAGTAATACAGTTTTAATATTTTAGTGTACTGTCATCTTATTTAGTAAGAATATATATGAATTTTGTACCTTCTCTATTGTGATCGATCCAGCTTTTATAGTGATTCTGTACTGCCGTGATTCTCCACCACAAAAATGCAGAGCATGCTTTATTTCTTTTATAAATATTAACAGACACAACATAACTTTTCAAGAAATAATCTGATCACATCTGTTCGCCTGTAAATCACAGTAGTAACCTCAGGGGGATACTTTCTTAGTGACAAACACACAGACCTTCAAGAACAACTTATTCTTTTGTACAATATATTGAGAAAACCTTTCCTTCCAGCTCAATAAAAATGATGTATACTAATATCTTACCTTGTAATTAAGCCAAAGGAACAAACATAATTCTAAAATCTTACAAACCCACATTACTGATTTTCTCAGATGCTTTATCTTCTCTTTGTTTCTCTGTTGAGTTGTATCCTTAATGATTAGACTTTTATTAACTCTCATTTCTCATGAAAGTTTTATGCAAAATTATGTTTCGAGCACATCAGGGTGTTTTTTCTTTGATATTTTTATTACACTATTTTCTTCCTGCATAGATAGATTATTTTTTTTTACACTTTTTTGGAAGAGAACTCCAAATTCAGATGACTGCTAGAATAGGAGAATGTTCAATAGCTATATTAATAAAAGTTTGCCTCTCTCAGTTCATACACTGTAGCAGGCTGCAACATGTGTCTAGTTGTAAGTAATCCATACATTTATTTTTAAGTATATATCCAGTTTCACTGAATGATTTTTATATGTGAATCATTTGTAAATATCTTGTTAAAAACATTATAAACCCAGAAAATGTTTATTGGTATCATTAGCTTTCCCTGTGATTGTTTAAATAGCATATAGAAATGTGTGTCTATTGACTAGCAAAGTAGATGTGCTTTCCAGCAATTCATGTGGTTTGGAACTTTCCAGTTGAAATCAAGATACAGAAGAGAAAGAACAGTGTATGCATTTATGTGGACTCGGGGATAGACAGTGCATGGGAATTCCAGAGAAAAGACTCCTGGGTTAGACTGTGATCTGTATTGCTTACTTGCAATTGCTCAAAGTAACACTGTTTTTAATTTCCTTGCATAAGTATGCAACACTTACTTATGCTTTAAAAACAGTGTGCACTTCGCAAAGTTAAATTTACACAACAATTTGCAGGAATGAATTCAAATATGTAAATATTCAGGACAATTGAATAAGGTGAAGGATGTGATTAGATAAAACATATTTTTAAAGTTTATTATTAATATTTGCTGTTAAGTGATAATGCTTGTGAACCTTAGGAAATCCTCTAATATCACATGAGGACCCTCATCTCAGTTGGGAAGAGCATCTCCACATAGACCCATGCAAAGTTTTGCATTTATAATCTTGTCAGTGTTTTTGTCAGTTGCAGTTTAAATAATGGTCCACATAATCAGCTTTATTTTGCTGTTATTTGTCTGACTTTAATAATAAAACCCCCTAAGTCTTGGAAAAAGAAAGAAGTGTCATTTTAAAGCTTGCATTGTCCAGATCTTGTGAGCAGACAGGTATTTCTTCACTTTGATTTAATGCTGGAATTCATTTGCTGCCTTCAACATACTCAGAATTACTGATGGATGCTCAGGGTGTCAGTCTGTGCACATCCAAACACAGGGCAAGCTGAGTACTCCTCCCCTCAACTGGGAATCAGCAGAGGGGCCTCAGGATGCACAGTGATGTGATGGAAATGATGGCAGGAGTTTCTGGCAGGAGGAAGCATCTGTCTGTCAGCCTGTTGATTGCAGGATTGGCCTTAATGAGTTGACATGAATAACTACCTCGGTAACATGATGCTTCTGTCCAGATATGCTGCTGCAAACTAATAGTCCTTCCTGTTTGAGTGTCTTTTTTTCCCCTTCTTCAATAGCTGCCTAGAGTTATGAATTATAATTAATACGTTAGCTGGAAGCACTTGCTTTGTCATCTCTGATGAGGAGGGCTATACCTTTGTAATCTTGGTTTATTGTATCAGTTCGTGCACTGCACAGAAAACTGAAGAAGGGTACCCATGGGAAGGAGGAATGCCATGACCCTCTTACAAGAGCATATTCAGATTACTTCATCAGATATGCAGTTTTTCCATTTCTTTGACAGCCTGCCTGTTAGTATTCCTGTCGGAATTGCCAGTCAGCCTTCAGAAACACCTTCCAGTATTCTGAACTTGCTGTTCTGCCAGCTCTTGCAATGGGTATTCCCCAGTAGAGAGTAGCTTCCTTGTTTAATCTAAAGAAGCGGTAAAAATGTAATGCTATTCTGGTTCTTGAGAGCTCTTGGATGTTAGTTCAACTTCACTCAGATAACTGGGGAATCTCTGTTTGAGGAACAAAAGTAGAGAGACTGATTTCAGACTAGAGTTTATGTTCCCTTTTAAGAATGTTCAACTTTTGTACTACAAAAAGAGAGAGAAATCCACCTCCTCGATCTGTTGGTTTTTTTTTTTTAATGTTGTTGTAATATACCACCCAAGTTCCAGCCACTATGTCTTCATCTGTTTCATCTGACAAGCCATATATAAAGATTCAGTTCTGTGTTTATCGCAGGACAAAAGTTATAAAACCCTGAAAAATGTGGTTTCAAATATATTAGAAATGGAGACATACCCTAAACTACTGTGACAGTAACATCGGTGCTATAATATAAAAGGTTACTAAGACATATTGGCAGTCAAGGCTGCTTGCACTTCTATGATTGCTCTTTTTATAGGCATGGCAATGCAGCTTAGTTCCTGAGTATCATACGTTGGCAAATAGGAACATAGTAGTCAGGAAATATTCTTCCACATGAAAAGACTCTTTTTTTCATATCATAAAGCACTGGTAATGATATTTTGTGATCTGAAAGGCCAAGTCTAAGAGAAGCCACAGGTCCAATCAGTGTTAGCTAGACCTCTCATCCTAGAAAGGAAAGTGCTATTGGGGAGAACTGCTATGTTATCTTTGCAAAAACTAATGGCAATGAAGGGTGGATAGTGCCAAGATCTGAGCTCTCATAATGCCTCTTCTCCAGAAATAGAGAAGGAACTGCTAGAATATGGGATGCTGGTGTGCAAAGTACTGCCAGTACTACAAAGAGGAAAGTTATAGGGGCTACTATAGTTAAAATGTCAGCATTATGCTTACTGAGGATAGAATAAGGAATGTGTGGGTGGAAAAAAGAGGAATGTAAAACTCAGTTCTTACATCTCCTGCTAGTGAAATGCAATTTTCCAGGATGCTTACACCTAAAGATTACTTAAAGTTGTGTAAATAGATATGCAACAACTGAAATTAAAATAATAGTAATAAAATAGTATAGTTACCCAGGTACTTGAGGAAGAGAAGAAAATAGTCTACCAAAGAGTTGATCTTTTCAATAAACATTTTCACACAGCAATATGTAAAGCCTCCAGGACTATCCACTCGCTGGTAAATAAGAGATGTTAAGTAGCCCAGAAAGCTACATTCATGATGCACAGTGACAGCTCCTTGGAAACCTGCAGGTCCACGTTAGTAAAACTATCTGTTTCTGAATCATAGTTTTCATTCCTGTTGCTTTCTTAAGTTTAAAGGTCTGAAATATTTAAAGGGTTACATTACAGCCCCTCACAGTGGTGTTTTAGCAGCATGAAACTAATGGTCCTTAATTTTGTGGTGTTTTATGTCACTAATATAGATTAAGAGAATACAGGGGTGTTTGAGAAATTCCTGGAACAGCTTTGAAGACTTATCCTTTGAGGAGGGAAGCAAAAAGTCATTCAGGCTCATCAGTATTAATTTTTGAAATGGTCACTGCATAAAATCCCCCAACCCTTGCTCAGTCATCTCTCAGAAAGTGTTACCTGGCCCAGGTCATTATCATGCCAGTTATATGCATGTTCTGTTATATGCATATTGCATCTAACATATGCATATACATATAACATATATGTATATATATATAACATATATATATACATATATATACATATAACATATAACATATATGCATATATATGCATATATATGGTTCTGTTTCAGAACCATGCAGAATCACAATCCAGTAGTTTAGCTCCTCCTTTTTTAGTAAGAGACATAGGTTAAGAGCCCAAAGACATGACTATAATTCTAACAGTTGCATGAACAGAATAACTGACGCATGATTCATGAGAAATTCTTTTATTATTTTTCCATTCTCCAGAATTTTATATTTTTTCCGTGAAACTTTTATGTTTTTATACCACACTTTGCCTCCTAGAAAGACTGACCAAATTTTCACATTCCATCATTATCTCCTCTTTGAGCTGTGGCTATCCTTCGATGTTCTAATCATCATTATATTTCAAGAACCTAAGGAATGTTCATTGGTATTAGAAAGGTACATTAGCTTTTATGTCCCAGTCACTGAGACGACTGCCATCAATGGTGATATTATATCCTCCAGCAAACACACAAATTATCAAGAGTAGGAGGTCCTGAGTAGCAGGACTTCAGCTCTATCATTCCTATTATCACAAATGGGTCTGAGACTTTTTTAACTTGTAAGCTTCCTTACAACAAGCAATAGTCACAATAGGTGAGGACACAATAGCAGGATATACAGTGGGTTAATTATTTGGCAAGTAACTTTATCTTCCAAAACACAACAAACATTTTGAAGAATAAAGTCCACAATGTAACACAGCGAGGTAGCAGCACTTATAAGCCATCTGTCCTTCCAGCATTTGCTGCGATCCTACAGAAACAAATCGGCAAAGCAAAGAACATTCCTTCTCAGCAGCATCATTGCCCTTCCCTGAATTATGCTCCCTCACCTCAATATCTCTTTTGTAGTGAAGGGCTCAGAACTGAACACAGTACTCGAGATGCATCCTCACCAGTGCTGAGTACCGGGGGATGATCACTTCTCTAATCCTGCTGGCCACGCTCTTTCTGATTCAGGCCAGGATGCTGTTGGCCTTCTTGGGCACACTTCAGGCTCATGTTCAGCTGGCCGTCAATCATCCCCAATTTATGCTTTCTCCTTTTTCTCCTGTTTCTTCCTTTAGGACAAGGCTGTAAATCATGATTTTTCTTTTCACAAGAAAAACCTATTCAGAGTTTTTTCAGAAGCCATTTAACCAAAAGCAGACACAGCTGGGCAGGGTAACTTCTGAAAAGAGATTTTATAGACTTACTAATTGCTCTCATGAGACCTTATGACCGTATCCAAGGCCCAGCTTTCAGAGAAAGAAGTAAGTATAAACCTATGTTGTGTGGCAGAGAAAACCGAAAAAATGGACATGTGTTAGCTGGAAAATAAAATATGTTTGTTAAAAAGCAGAACTGGAAAAAAAATTTGGTCATGCAGCAACGAATAAAAGCAGGGCTTGGTAAAAGAAGAGAAAACAGTAGAAAAGCCAATATTTGAACCATCAGAGTTGACAGAAAGAGATCAAACGTACCAGTTCACTGGAGTTTTCTACAGTTTTGCATGTGGTTTTATCCCAATTACAAAGCACATTATCCAAAACTTCCCAAGTACTGGGAGCATGGAAGAAAGGAATAGATTGTGATATCCTTGAAGAACAAGCAGCTGCTGACAGCAGAGTCCTCTCCCCACTCCAGAGCTGGCCACTGAGGAGAGAAAAAGGCAGCTCCTGTCAAGTGTGCAGGGCAAAGCTGTCAAACAGCTGCATGTCCCCAGAGCCCCGTGGGTTGCTGTGCAAAACCTGCTTATGGCACTAGAAATGGTCCCTGAACCTGAAAAACAACAAACTATCAAAAATTTTGGCAGTCACAGAACTGGAATTTACTTTCAAAACAATAAACTGAAAAATTTTTCATTAACACTTTTTAAATTTTTAGCTGTTATTTCTCATTCTCAATCACTCAAGACAAAATAGCCTTTTCCCTGAAGAGGAGCATCAATGCCATAACCAAATGGGGAAATGACTGAGTTTCATTCATACTCTTGTGGTCAGATGGAGCAAAGACTTCGAGGTCTAGCACAGTCTTCTTTTCCCACCTAGATCCACTAAACCTGATTGCTCCCATGCTGGGACAATGGGGCTGACGGTCATGAACTAGAAGGTAGTGAAGCAAACAGCTGGGATCACTTGCCAAGGAAGGGGGAATTGACAAAGCAATTGCAAGAGAGAAAAAATCCCTCAGCCTTTGGAAGCGGCTCTTGGCAGCTGTGAAAGATAGGTTTCCATACAAGGACGATGTTATGAGTCGTTCGGCCAAGTGGACTATCGTGGCCTGAACGAAGTTACACCATCCTTGAGTGCCGCCGTACCAGACATGCTAGAGCTTCAGTATGAACTGGAGTCAAAGACAGCCAAATGGTGTGCCACGACTGATATTGCCAATGCCTTTTTCTCAATTCCTCTGGCGGCAGAGTGCAGGCCCCAGTTCGCTTTTACTTGGAGGGGCACCAAAAGAGCTGTTGTGGTTTAAGCCTCTAAAACTCAGGCTAATAACTCACGAAGTTTTTGTCACTCACTCACTCCCCCTCTTTTTCTTCCCCCAGTCCCGGGGGGATGGGGAGGAGAATAGAAAGAATGCAACTCCCACAGGTTGAGATAAGAACAGTTTAGTAACTAAGGTATAACACAAATCACTACTGCTACCACCAGTAATAATACAAGAGAAATACAAAGAAAGAGAATACAACTGCTCACCAAGCTCGACCCAGCCAGTGCACCCCCCATCAGCAAACTCCCCACTACCAAAAACCTGACCATGCCATGCACCCCCAGTCCACCACCACACCCTTCCGGGCCTCTGCCCTCCGTGTTCGCATCCTGGACATCACATGCTGTGGTATGGAATAACCTCTTTGGTCAGTTTGGGTCAGGTGTCCTGTCTCTGCTTCCTCCCGGCTCCCCCTCCTCCCTGGCATAGCATGAGGCTCAGAAAGTCCTTGGCCAGACAAAACTCTACCAAGCAGTAACTGAAAACACTGGTCTTCTCAGCGCTGTTCCCAGGCCCAAAAATCAAAAACACAGCGCTGCACCAACTACCAAGAAGGAGAAAAATTACTGTTACTGCTGAACCCATGACATCCTCCTTCTTAACTTTAACATATACATATATAATGTCTACATACATACATACATAAGCACATACTTCTTCTTTTCCATATGCATACAGGCACAAATACACATACACAGTCATTGCTCTGAGGAACATAAAAGGAACAGTTGGAATATCTGATTGAATTGATTTTTTTTTCCTCTTCCATATATCTACAGAGCTACCCAAATAGTTTTTTTTAATCACTTTCAAGATTTACATCTTTTTTGAGATTTCTCCTCTTTGCCTTCTTTTTATTTGCAACTAGCAAAGACATAGTCTGCAGAATTAATTTGTCTTGGCAATGTAACTACGTGGCAGGTACTTAAAATGAAATTAAATACTCCTACAATTCATGGTGGAGTCGTCTGCTCATTTGTTTAATACTGGTACCAATGAAGTGAAAAGACCTCTAATGAAAGCAAGTAGGTTCTTATATGTTCTGTTATGTATTTAATTCAAGTATCTCCTTTGAAGTGAGGGATTTATATCATCATAAAATCAGTATAAGACTCAAAATCCAAGCCTATAGAATGTAAATGTTGTCCAAAATTGTCAATAGTTATTTATCTCCATTGATTTCTCAGTAAACAATCTGTGAGACACTGATGGGAAACATTTTTTCTACAGGCATAGTCTTGAAATGCTGCTTGCTGGTCTTGGCTTTCTGTTTTTTGGGGGGTTTGGTTTGGGTTTTCTTTTTTTACTTTGTCAGCAAGGGAAAAATGGGTTATGTTGAGCTCAGTATTGTGAACTACGGCCAAACTAGCACAAACCAGAACGTACTAGCACAAACCAGACCATTAGCTCATCTCGTCATCCAGTTAAAACATTAGTCCTAAGAAAGACAAAGCACTCTTACATTTTTTACCTGCTTATCAGGTGAACTAGCCAACTGAAGTAAAATTATATCATTCAAGCTCCTGGACTGCATCTGTTTTATAGCTTCCTCCAATGCCTCAGCCATTGCTGCTGTTTTGCATTAAATTATGGGCTTGCTTTTGGCTGGTTTGGGAAAGGTATTTGATTAGACTCTTCAACAAGCTTATTTTACTCCATAATACTGCAGATGCAAGACAGACACCACCCTTTCAAAGTGGTTAATCCAGGTGTGCAGCCAGGTATTCAACTATCTGTGCACTGCAGAATAGTGGCTCTGACATATTATATACCTATGTGATGTGTGACAGCTCTGAGTAGATTGGGTCCATTTTTAGTCACTCAGGAATTATTTTTAAAGCGTCACCAAGGTTTTTACAAGTTAGGAGAGAGTAACAAACAATTCAGGCTTTACTTGGTTGCCCATACACAGGTTTCTAATGTTGCTCTAGATGTCTTAGGCTATCCCACTTGGATAGCCAGAAGTATGAATAACTGTTGGGTTTGGGTTTTTTAATACCAGCACTATATAAATGTCTCCCAGATACAAGAAGGTATCTACCTCAAAAGGTACTAAATCCTTATATTTAAATGACTGCATTAGGCCCGCCCATAAGGGAATTCATGCCGTGTCTTCCTCTACCTGTAATAGAATTAGTAAATCACCCTCTGAGGTGACTGTTCCTTGTTATCGACTGCAGCGGCTTTTCTTTTTCTAGGTGACATTCAGACAGCTTAGAAAGATAAGGTGATTCGACTCAGTGTTTCTAAGATGAGGTTTTTGAAAACCTGGTGTTTTTCTTAAATATTTATAAGTCATCTTAATTTTGGATTAGGCACTTGGAATTTTGGGGAAAGGATCACAGGCCAGTGGGAGCACAACCTTAGGATGCAGAAAATCCTGATGCAGTCCATCTTTCTCACTTTTACTCAGTATTTATATCAGTACAGACTTGCTCAAACTCATAGCAAATAGATTTACTTACTACAAGCAGTAACTCATTAAGCTGCACTAAACCAACAGTGTCTCTGTACAAAGAAATTGACCTGTATTAAATATTTTGGCACAATTTCTTGTGCAAACACTGCCCTGCCTGTTACAATGCCTTTTATTCTAGAATAGGGGAAATTTGTACAGCAGACATTCTTGGTAGGTTTAAACTGAAGGGAACTGGGGAGGAGTAAAAGGACTCCTGCATCAGCAGCGGTTTGTTAAGTACATGCTCTTGTGTCTTTTGTCATGGATACAGGCAAATATCTATATAGTTCCTTCCTTCCATCATTCAGAAGAATGCTGCATTTTCCCACAGGGATAGAAAATTATAGAATGTAATCCCTGAAACATTGGTTCTGAACATTTATCTGCGTACAGAAGTAGTCATGGAGAAGCAAATGAGTTCTGAATCTAATTAAGGCTTTTTTACTTTTTTTTTTAAAGAAAATGAAAAAATTAAAAAAAGAAAAGAAAAAAGATTTATTCTTGAGTGAGAGGAAATTTTCTAAGGTAAAAGTGTGGGGAAGCCCTGCCTAACACCATCTTCTGATAATGAATTTTCCCATGGAAAACAAATTACATGGGTTTTAATTGTTATGAGTGGAATAAATAAGCTCCTATACTTCCCAGCACCTAGATAGGCTGAGCTCCACAATGTCTGTTATATGTTTCTGACTGCCTTGAGGAATAACACTGAGCATGAATTTAGGAAGAGAGAAAGCAATGAAAAATGCATAAATGCATTCTTTAAAAAAGAAGTGAATCTCTCCTGGAAGGATGGTTCATATGTGGACAAAATAAGAGAGTATGAGGAACTTCTTACAATACTAAGCCCTATCTTCTGTTGTAGGTAATCAGCTCATAAGACTTTATACATAAAAGCATCAGTCACTGTCTGAAATGTAGGCAGGAGAAACCTACCTAAATATTAACATGCTAAGCTTCTGCAGGACTGGTGGGATATACTTTATGAGCGGACTTTCTATTTGACACTTGCAAAAGCATAGGGAAAAAAACCAATGTTCAAGTATTTTAATATCAGGCATCATTTTTTTATCAATTTTAGGATTATAGACACTGGTATGAAGGTATAGACTTAAAATAGAGCCATCCATAACTCAGCTGTGACAGAAACTTGGTGCTGAGAAAAAGAGGCATCCACGATATATTAGGCTTTTATAAACTGCATAAACAACTGAAGTAAGCTCTTGTTTCATTACCTCAGCAGTTGTGATCTGACTTTTTGACTGCAGTTGGTAAAAAGTCCTTTGATCTCCTTCTTATATCAGGAATTAACATTTTTCTAAACTCCATGAACTCAAGCTATGTGAATGCGTAGTAGTTTGCAAATAGTTTTTCAATGTCACATTTCTATAACAGTGTTATAGAACAAAACTAATTGGTGTCTGCAGTGGATTCAATTCTATTCACAGCAAGACAAATTGGATTTCTAAACTGCGATTTCCATTGTGTTACCTCCATGTATCATGAGAGTTATCCTGATGTGCACAGCAGTGAGCCTACTTACTTATACACTGAACTACAGCTTTATGCAGAATGCATCTTGTTTTGCTCTTGACAGAGGGAATCTCAAAGTATAACTGTAGACTGCCATCTCTCGGAAGGGTTTAATGAGCATTTTCACCTTTTATCAGTCCCTACCTGGAGGAATAAAAAGCATGGCTTCTGTTCACGGGGCTTCACAACCATTCCATATAATCCAATTCAATGCTAGATCTATATTTTGGCTACCAGGACCAATACACTACCAGACTACTTTCACTTTGGCTCTCTAACTGGAAGAACAATGTTTTTTATTTCATTTAGAATTGTAACTCTTAATGTTAAAAAATATATAAAGCAAACTTTCAGGTTTGATATTTCATAAGCTTATAATGTCATCAAAAAGAAAAGAAGAGGGATAAAAAAGGCTCCACTGGTGTAAGAAGTCAAAGGGGAAAATAAAAAGAATTTAACCTACTGACATTGCACACCCATAGGGTTGCAATCAGTGGCATAATGTTGAGCTATGGTGTGCCCAGGGAATACGAGTGGCACCCTAGGGATACCTAGGGACTCCTGATATCTGAGGGTATCAGGAACAATACTGTTTAACGTCTTAATTAACAACGTAGAAGGTGGAACAAGTAAATGCTCAGTGAGTTTTCAGATGATGCAGCTCAAGGGGAAGGGGCTGACAGACCAGAGGGTCATGCTGCCATTCAGAAGCTGAAGAAATGTGCAGAGAAACCCAATTAATTTCCACAAAGGGAAATGCTGACTCCTACATGTGGAGAAGAATAACCTCAGGTACCAGGACAGGCTGGCTGCAACCAGCTGGGAAGCTGCTTGACAGAGCAAGCCCTGGTCATCCTGGTAGGTACCAAACTGTACATAAACCAGCATAGTACCCTTGCAGCAAACAAGCTAAACAGCCTCCTCAGATCCATTAGGAAGAGGACTGCAGCATGTAGAGAGGTAATCCTTCACCTCTACTCAGCACTGGTAAGACAGACTAGAATGCTGTGTCCAGTTCCGGGATCCCCAGTACAAGGGAGACATGGACATACTGGAGTGTTGTGCTGCACTCCAGTGAAGAGCCATAAAGATGGCAACAGTATTGGAGTATCTGCCATATGAAAAAAGGCCGAGAGAGATGGCACTGTTCAGCTTGGAGAAGAAAAGGCTCCAGGAGGATCTTATCAATGCATATAAATAGCTGGTGGAGTGGAATAAAGAAGGCGGAGTCAAAGTCTTCTTAGTGGTGCCCACTGACAGGACGTGAGACAACAGATGCAAATCAGCATACATGAAAATCCACCTGAACTGTGAGGTAGGTCAAACATTGGACAGTTTGTCTTGAGAGGCTATAGACTTCCAAATGATGGAGATACTCAGAACCTCACCTGACACTTTCCTGAGCAACCTGGTCTAGCTGCCCCACCTCTAAGCAGGGGGGGTGGACTGCGGACATCCATAGGTCTCCTCTTACCTCAGTAATTCTGCCATTCTGTAAAAATGGCTATACTGACAATCTGAATGTTTGCAGCTCTTTCATTAGGAGCAAGTGGTTTTTGAAAGATTAAGGTTAAAATATTGCAATTCCACAAGCAGGTGATTAGTTCAAAACTGAACTAAAAAAACTGCAACTGATTATGTGCAATAAGAGACATCTCAGAGATGTGAGTTCAGCCCTGTGGTCTGAAAAATTTATGCAAACAGTGTAATTCAGACTATGATTTACAGTTAAACCAATGTACCAACGCACTGTGAGATTCCATTTCAATTTAAAGCAAACTACTGTCATGTATAATGCAGAAATGTTATTTTCAGACCTTGTATTAAGAAAGAAATTGTTGAAGGATAAGACAGCTCAAAGAATTATCAGCAAGGATAAGGATTCTTGGTTGTTCTGGATGACACTGAACAAACTTCCTTACAGTTTCATATCTAGCTCTTTGTTAGAGTAGAAAATGGCTTGAAACTCTCACTTTGTGTGGACACTGGTCAACACCTTAAAACCATATTGGAGTGTGTGAGTATCAGAGGTCATTCAATATAAGCTACGGAGGTAGAATTGATTTTTCCTTCATTTAGTAGGAGACATACCATAATTTTATTTAGCACTAGTGTCAACATATTTTAATTTTGTGACAGTGAAAATCCAATTCAAGAGGAAGAGACAGTAGTGAGTTATAGGGAGCTGTGAGGAATTGAGAGAGTTTCAAGGAGCAGTGGTAAGGGGCAGGGAGCAGTAAAACAGAGCAGAGTTAGCAAGCATTTGCAGGTTTTCAAAAAAGCAATGGCTGGGATTTTCTCTGCTGCTCCTGGTGCTAGCAAAGATCAGGAATGGACAACATATCGAGGACACAAGTAGCTAAGTTTCATCCTGTTGGGATTCTATCTGGATTCTTCGCTTCCCCTCTCTGCACTGTCTCCACAGCGCAGGATTTGCTTTTCCATTCAAGCACCTCTCAGGGACTTACCAAGCCAGCTGTGCTACCACTAGCTCCTGTGAGACTTGGCTCTGCTTCATCTGCAGCAGTGTCCTCAGCTTTGTCAGCCCTGAAAGCCGTCAGGGGAAAGTGAGGGAAGAGAAAGGAGTTAGACAGCTTTCAAACTCCCTTCAGCTCCAGCCAATCCAAAGAGGATTAAAAGAGAAAGAGTTTTTGTTTCTCTCCTCCTGGAGGACAAATCATAGTCATAGAGTGAAATCAGACTAAAAGAACTTCTGAATATCACATGCAAGCAGCAGTTCATAGCCACCATATGCAAGCAGCTGCCACCAGAAACTACTCACTTTTTCCAAACTTCAAAACTCTTTTATATATTATTCTTATTGAACATTAAATTATTTATATGTTTATATATTATATATTAGTAGTATTATATATTATATTGTTACTAATATACATTATTTACATATTTTTATGAAAGGGAAGTAGTAATCAGGGCATTTGATGGCAAATGCTCTTCCATCACCTGAAGTTTATGAACAGTTAGAGAAAATTGACAGCTATACAGTCCTCTGCTGCTTTTTTTTTTTTCAATACTCAAACACTCCAGGAAGACATTTCTTTATATAGCGTCATAGTTTGTGAAATGTTTGTAACATAGGTGCATATTTATTTAAGAGGTACAGAAAAAAAAAAAAAGGTACATTTTGAATTAAATAATTAAATTAAGTGGAATCCTCTTTATAGCAGACTGAGCACTGCAGTCAATAACCTACAAAATTTTCTGCGCCATATGAAGCCAGAGAATGTTTCTAAACTTTACAACAAAGATATTTTCCACTGGAACTTCATTTGATGTAGCTTAGAAGACTTCAATGATACTGAAAATAAGCTTGCTTCACTGAAAGAAATCTTAGTGCCCCTATCATTACCATGTTTCTTCATCACTTTTCTCCCTGCTCTATGAAGCCCTCTTTTACAGCCTGTCTTCATAAACTGACACCTCACTTTTGATAACCTGTCACTTTCTGCCCATACCTCAAATAATTTTGCTTCCTGTTAATGTATTGGAAAATAAAATGCTGTCAGAGGACAAAAGATTTAGACAAACTAAGCATTCATTAAAAATTAAATAAAACTTTTTATTTTTTTGACCAAGCATCTGATATTTATCCATCATTTGTGTTTCAACACAAAAACAATAATTTTTATGATGCTTATTATTATTCATATGTTAAAAAAGAAATAATCAAGTCTTCCTGTAAACTTCAGGGATTATCTCCATTATGAGTTTTAGACTTCTCATGGTTTAAGCCCAGCCAGTAACTCAGAACCATGCAGCCACTTGCTCACTCCCCATGCCTTTCCTCCCCCCACTAGCAGAGGATGGGGAGGAGAATTGAAAGAATGTAACTCCCATGAGTTGAGATAAGAACAGTCCAGTAACTAAGGCATAACACAAACCACTGCTGCTACCGCTAATTAATAATAATGATAAGGGAAATAACAAGGGAAGAGAATACAACCGCTCACCACCTGCCGACCGATACCCAGCCGGACCGAGCAGTGATCAAGTCCTTCTGGGTAACTGCACCCAGTTTGTATACTGGACATGGCGTGCTGTGTTATAGAATACCTCTTTGGCTAGTTTGGGTCAGGTGGCTTGTCTCTGTTTCCTCCTGGCTTCCCCTCCTCCCTGGCAGAGCATGAGACTCAAACAGTCCTTGGTCAGAGTAAACATTACTGAACAGCAGCTAAAAACATCAGTGTTATCAGCGCAGTTCCCAGGCTGAAAGTCAAAACCACAACACTGCACCAGCTATTAAGAAGGAGAAAAATGACTGCTACTGCTGAATCCAGGACAATCTTGAATTACATCTTGCACAGTTGTACGTGTGACTCTTCTATGTAGGTACAGCTTCATGTATATGGACTTTCCCAGGGTATGAAGAGACAGGCTCTGAATCCCTTCATGACATGAAAAAGTGAGAATACAAGATTTTTTGCCCTGTGCCAAGCACACGCTTTAACCTCTTCTGCTCAATTTTGACCTCTTAAAAATAATAACATAGAAAAGCTTATTACGTAGGTTATAAGCTCACAGAGAAAAATCTTTTCTGAGGGCTGTGAAGATTTGGCCGCCCACTTACACTTCAGAAAAAGTTCCTGTGGAACATATATAAGGTTTATAGTAGTGTCATCTGAAAATTCAGTCTGGTCTTGCTCTTAAGTATAACTCCTTTCCTGTGTATGAAACAAACACTTGACCTGTGATAAGGCCTTATAGCACACTCACTGAGCTCATTAATAGTATCATTTTACTCAGCCAAAATAAACTCAGTTCTTCTAAAGAACTTCTTCTAAAATATAAAATCACAGCACGAGTGGATCTGAATTGCCTCCATCATTATCTGTGGTATTTTACGTTGCCATTTGCTTATTTGTGCTAATTCTTTGGTGAACTTTCTTCTCCGATCTGCTTTTCTTGCACATATTATTCATAAGTCATTGGGATTGCTGCAATAAGATCTGGCCTTAATAATTTGAAGCTGAAAGAGTACAAGCTACCATGGGGTTCATCCAGAATGTCACTGAGATTTACCTTCCCTGATTCGTATGGGGAAGACACATATCTTCCTGATGTTCCTTACCATCATTTAGACATACTTTAACGTCACCTATGTCAGATCAGTTGTGTGCCTGAACTCTTTTCAGACAGGTATTCTTTCAAAAGTGATACAAGAGGAATTATAGATGCAATTAACTTAAATCCCGATCTGAGCTTAAAATTAAATTCAGCCTGAGGTAGAACTCTTGTTCAAATCAGGGATTACCATGAGAAAGACTGCTCCTGCTTGACAAAAGGCGTTTGAACAACTGTGACTTCATAGGATATTCTAGTTAATCACTTCATTAATCTACCTCAGATTTTTGGAATTTTAACTATTTTATTATGCATATGACTGTCATTTTCTAAGGAGCTATAACTGTGATAGTTACAGGAGACCTTGCTCATACTCTTGCATTTTATTGTTCTTTAAACATATTTAACTCTCTGCCAAAACAAGAATTGATGATGTATAATTTATACAAGTCACATCAAGGCCAAATCTTGCTCCCAACTTCACATGAAGAAATTCCATTGAAGTAAAAGCAAGGTTTATTTTTGGTTACTCAAAGTCTGCTACAGAGCACTTATAGCTGATTTTATTTTTTCTCTAATATCTCTGAAAGGCAACAGGAAGCACTAGAAACTCAGATCTTTACCTGGATCACAAAACAAGGCAAGCTGGCATGACAATGTCTCCTAACTGCATGAAAACATATGTGACTGGATGGTTACATTCAAAGAGTTGTGACCGATAGCTTGATGTCCAAGTGGAGAACAATGACAAGCGGTGCCCCTCAGGGACTGGTGTTTGAACTGGTGCAAAGATTAACTTCTTTGTTGGTGGCATGGACACTGGGATTGAATGCACCCTCAGCAAGTTTGCCAACAGCACCAAGCTGTGTGGTGTGGTTGACATGCTGGAGGGAAGGGATGCCATCCAGAGGGACCTTGACATGCTTGAGAATTGGGCCCATGCGAACCTCATGAAGCTCAGCAATGCCAAGTACAAAGTTCTACACCTGGGTCAGGACAAACCCAAAAACAAACATGGGATGAGCAGAGAATGGGTTGAAAGCAGCCCTGAGGAGAAGGACTTGGGGGTATTGCCCAACATGACCCAGTAATGTGTGCTTGCAGCTCAGAAAGCCAGTCGTATGTTGGGCTGCATCAGGAGTGTGCCCAGCAGGCCAAGGGAAGTGATTCTGCCCCTTTATTCTGTTCTCATGAGACCTCACCTGCAGTGCCATGTTCAGCTCTGGGGCTTCCAACACAAGAAGGACGTGGACCTGTTGAAGCAAGTCCAGAGGAGGACCACAAAGATAATCAGAGGGCTGGAGCACCCCTCCTGTGAGACAGGCTGAGAGATTTGGGCTTTTTCATCCTGGAAAAGAGAAGGCTCTGGGGACACCTTCTCGTAACCTTCCAGTACCAAAAGGGGCCTACAAACATCTGGAGAAGAACTTTTTAGAAGGCCCTGTAGTGACAGGATAAGGTGGAACAGCTTTAAACTGAAAAAAAGGTAGATTTAGACTAGACATTAGGAAAAAATTCTTCACTATAAGGGAGGTGAGACTCTGGCACAGGTTGCCCAGAGAAGTGGATGTCCCATCCCTGGCAACATTCACGGCCAGGTTGGGTGGGGCTTTGAGCAACCTGGTCTGGGGGAAGGTGTCTGTGCCTGTGGCAGGGGGATTCAAATTAGATGATATTTAAGGTCCCCTCCAACCCAAGCCATCCTATGATGATTTTATAAGAATTTTGATTTTTTCTTTTCCAATACACACTTATAATCAGGTCTCAATTACAGGCTGAAGTGGCATTTTCACAGAAAACTCCTATTTTCAGTTATTAAAAATTTCCAGAACTAATAGACTTTTAGAGGCTGTATATTTTTTTCAAGTTTCAATAAAATAAATTTAGGTAGGATGTGCCAAAACCACATAGATAAATAAGTTCACTACATTGTTTTGGGGTTTGGGGTTTTCTTTAATAAATCTTGTTTTGTCATAACATGTATATTCGCATCCCCACAGGAAATGCGATACAGATATAACATATGGTCCCATTAATCTTCCTTCCTGTCAAAAATATGCAGAAACAAACCAAAGAAAAATTCTACACTGTTTCTGTTAAAAGTCTGTGAATTAAAAAAAAAAAAAATAGAAAAAGGAAACTTCGAAGATGTAGTTTATAGACTGAGACTAAACCCTTTACAGACAAAGAGAAAAAAATCCATTTTATGATTCGCATTTATTGTACCATTAGGATTTTTTATTCATGTTCTAGTCCAGTTCACCCTAAAAAGAATGGAAGACTTTTGTTTAATTTCAGCAGGTGTTATATGAATATTTCTGTGATTTCACAAAGCTGCATAATGCTTCTTCTAAGTGACTTCTTCAGCAATAGAACCAGTCTCTGTTTCTTCCAAGGGCCTTCTCCAAATTAAGTAAAACAGTGCCTAAGTCACCAATCAGAACACTATTTCTGGGTTTCACAGAAAAAAAATACTTTTTTTTTTAAACCAAGACAGATTAAACAAGTTGTGGCTTTACTTGGAGCTCCTGTTACAGCTGTCTTCATTCTCAGAGGAGGTTATTTTCACATCAACCTATATTTTATCCTTTAATAGTACAAAATATCTCTACAGTTTATCTTTGGCCACATCCAGAAGGTGACCCAATTGCTATCCTGTTAAAAAGAGTCACTTCCTAACAAGTTGTCTGTGCTTGTCTAATCAAAATTCAAGCTTTTCCAAACTCTGGAACACAAAATGTGCACTGGTGAACTTCACAGAATGGAAATTATAACCCCTTGTACAGATAAGAGCCATTCTTTCAACCTTTTTCCTGTTATGTCTTTCAGTGATTTCACACACACCCGTTTCAATTTATACTTCATTCATACTGATCTTAATATCTTTGTTAAATATATTTATTTTAAACCAGATTTTAAAAAAGAATTCTAAGTATGTCAGACAAAACAAAAATTGAAGCAGTACACAGCCTGGAATACTTTTTAAGCTAAATGCAAACACAGATCAGGACAATGTCTTTCACAGCAACTAGCAGACATTTGGTTAAGAAAAATGATGTCATAGTAAAGTATTGTAAACGTGCATGTTTATGTGCACACACAGGTGACAGCAGTAGAGAATGCAGATACTGACAGCTATAGTCAGCATGCTAAATTTCACTCTGTAATGTTGTCTGAAAGTAAAGAGTATTAATTTGTATGTGAACTTTGTCCAAAATCAGGGCAAAGAAAATTTATGAGAACTTAAGACTAACCGAGATATTTTAACAAATCAACAGATAGTTCTAATCCTCCTAAAGAATGTGGGCAACATGCTGTTAATTATTTAATTAACATAAAGAATAAAATTAGCAAAGAATGAAGATTAGAAATTACAAGAAAATAGATAATTTGCTTTTTTTTTTTTTAATATTGAAAGCTAACCATTCATGCTGATTTCTTTGGGAGTATGTAACTGTCATGGCCATGACCTACATGTGTTACTTGTTCTGCAAGTTGGTCATGATAATGAGTTTGTAGGATTCCATAATATGCAAGTACATGGAGTCTTCGTTTCCATTAATATATTTACTATAAATTAATTTTAATAAGTATACTTATGAGTTATTACAAATTACCACTAGTTAAGCAACACGTTGCTTAGTTACTTAGATGCATGCCTATACATATATTTTCCATTTGAAGTATTACCAGTACAGTCCATTAAACCACTCCCAGGACTGGGGCCAGTTGATGATAGACAAAGTCTCACTTCAGAGACGATCCACATCACAGAGTGTGGGTTCATCAGGTGTCCCTGGTCAGTGCAAAGGAGCATGAATTTCACACAGGGAGTTCTTGAAGAGAGAATTTTGTCTTGGTAAGGTAGTGACTTACTTTTATATATTTAATGTGGATACATAAGTGGGTGTAGGGCACCAGCTCCTCGAGCAGCTGCTGCTGCTTCGTGCTTTCTTAGGAGGACAGTTTACAGGTTAAAGCAGCTTCTTTGTTCCGTAGGTTATGGCAGTTTCTTTGTTTTGTGCTTATCGGGGGTGATCCAGACTCCCAGCTGCACTTACAAAGACAAATCTGGGCTCCCACTCATTCTTGACAAGGATGTTCCAGCTTCTCAGGCCAGGTTCTCAGGCTAGCAGTACCCAGACTGGCAGAGCATTTCTCTCTAGTATTTTAGACGACACCTTTTGTCAGTATTTTCCCCATTATAACCTGGTCACATTTATGGCTCCTCCGACAGAGTATTTCTTCTCACTGATGTTAAGTTGGTAACACACAATGAGGGAAATACTAGGAACTGAATGTATACTGCTTTATCTATACAATACTTTCATTTCCTTGTCATCTTATAGTACCAGTTGATGGTGTAAATTTCCATTAAGTCTCTAATTTGCAATACCTGAACCTTCCGAAGGCTCATGTTGAGGAAACCGAGATATAGAAATTTACCCTTGTAAATCTACTAACAGGCAAACCATTCACACTCCAGCATAAGTACCTTTAGCTACATGCTATAAACATTTATTTTATGAAATATCTGTTAATCTTTCAGCTCTACATCACATTCAGTATTTATAAGGAAACTGGGCTGAAAAGCTAGATTTGTGGTAAATTCACAGTGATGCATCACACAGAATTTCTTCAGTTGTGCTACTGAATATTATTAGTGTTAGCTGTCCCTACTGAGAGTCAACAGCACACTAATCTTCCCAGTATTTGCTTTATCGCATATTTTTATTTTAATGCAAGTCTGAGGCTGAAATTGGGATTTGTCTCCACTGGATCAGACAGTGCAGAAACACGCACAAAAACACAGTGCCTATAATCAAAAGCATACGTTCTCAAAAAAAAAGAGATAAGAAAACAAAACAAAAACCTCAAACCAGATACAAAGGTTTCAGAAAGCCACACAACGTACTAGCAAAGTTACCATGATAATGATTTTTACATATGTCCTGGGTTCAGGAGTAGCAGTCATTTTTCTCCTTCTTGGTAGCTGGTGCAGCATTGTGTTTTTGACTTTCAGCCTGAGAACAGTGCTGATAACACCAATGTCTTCAGTTACTGCTTAGAATGTTTTGGTCAGACCAAGGACTTTCTGAGTCTCATGTTCTGCCAGGGAGGAGGGGAAGCCTGGAGTAAGCCAAGAGAGGACACCTGGCCCAAACTGACCGAAGAGGTACTCCATACCACAGCACGTCATGCTCAGGATGTAAAAACTGAGGGCAGAGACCCGGCAGGGTGGGGGTGTACTGTGTGGTCGGGCTTGGTATCGGGTGGTGAGCGATTGTATTCTCTTTCCTTGTATTTCTCTTGTCAATTATTATTATTATTGGTGGTAGCAGTAGTGGTTTGTGTTATACCTTAGTTACTAAACTGTTCTTATTTCAACCTGTGGGAGTTGCATTCTTTTGATTCTCCTCCCCATCCCACTGGGACTGGGGGAAGAAAGAGGGGGGAGTGACTGAGCAAACTGCGTGGCTGAGAGGCTTAAACCACGACAACATACCATGTTACTTTAAATTTCCGATGTTTTGGGTAGGACTGTAATCCTTTACCTGTGTTATGAAGCATTTTGCTTCAAAAGTAGCACTGTAGTTCTTTGGTGTCCTTTATGGAATAATAGCTCTCCTAGACAAGGAAAAGACCACATTTATTTTATTTCCATTTTCGTAGAAAGGTTCATATTTTCCTAAGTGATGACATTTGTTTCATGTAAGGAGAATGAAAAAGTGATTGTAACAAAATAAAGAAATAGATAGAACAGTATGTGAATGAAAATCTGCCTGAGTGTGGCAAAGAAAGTGAAAAGATACAATCTTTTATCCTACATGCTTTTATGAAAAGGAAACCTTACTTTAAACAACTTTAAAACAAACACACAAACAAAAAACCCAACACTTTATCAAGTTGCAATAAGAAAAGAAAATATAAAAATTATTATTTGGCTGAATTGAAACTGGAATGAAAAATCTCTTATTTATTTTCCAATTTGTAAATATCTTTCTTTTAGCAAATTATCTTCAAATTTATTGAATAGTTTATGTGCTATTAACATAATATCCTGTGGTCATACAGCCAAATCTGTCCTTAAAATAATGGATAGATTTTAAATTGGAGCCTGAGCCAACACACATTTCAGCAGATGGAGAATCCTTGTGTTAATCATCGAAGCACTTAACGAGAATTAAATCAATGTCTGAGCACTTATCCTTTAGAAATGTATGTAACTTTTACACTTGATGACGTACCCAAATGACATAATCCAAGACTATAACTTCACTTTTTGGGGTAAGTTGGAGATGTGTAAATGTGAAAAACCTCACACAGTAATTGTTCAACTGGTAGGATCCAATATTGCAAAGAGCACAGTGTTGAAGTACAGAAGACAGAACACAAAGAAACATCACACCTATTTTTCCAACTGTGACAAAAGGTAAACTCCAAATTTTTTAGTAATAATAGCATATTTCAGTTCACATTAAAACACACAGAGAATTCCGTAGAAGTTGCATAGAAACATGATAAATGTGATAATTCCGTTATCAAAATGGTAGCAAAACTGTTTGAAGTTCACAAAACCAAAGCATATTAACACAGTGAAACAAAACATATCATGGCCCAGGGCTAAATGACAGCTGTTCTGACAGCTGGATATGTCAGAGGAAAAAAGTCCTTGCAAGGATGTCTAATGGAAGCCCAATAGAAGCTTATAACCAACTCCTGCTAGAAACCAACGGAAAACTGGAAATCCTCCCAGACTGAAAATTCCAATCAATTTTTTAAAACTTGTCCTGAAACAAAAAGAAAACCCAAAATCTGTTATTTCCTTCTCCTATGTGGGAATTTTGAATTGTCTCTAGGAAAAAAAAAAAGTGACAAAAAAAAAAAAATAAGTTTTAAGTTTTTCCTGCTTGCTCAAAAGCTGCAGTGGGCCACAAATTTTGGACGTTAGGAGCAGCGGTTTTCATAACCAGCAGCAAACCGGAGGTGTTGTGGGCCCTGGCTTAGACAAATGTGAAAGTAAATTCTGGCTGCTGACTGACACAACAGTATTTGCACGATTTCAGTATTATGTGCTTCTGAGTAGTGACAGGTTAAGGAAATATCTCCGTTATTCAAATCACCTTGACATTCAGCACTCATATATAATCTTGAATTCCTTCCATCTTCCAATATTTCTTGTTTTCCTTGCAAAGCCCAAACTGTCCACCTCCTGAAATTCACACCGCCTCAGAAGGTCTCTGGTGCAACCTTCTGCTCAAAGCAGAGTCACATCTGAGCTCAGACCGGGTTGGTCAGGACTTTTCCAGCTGGGTCTTGAAAACCTCCAGGGAGAAGTCTGCCTCTCTGCCTTCCTCCCTGACTGTCCTCATGGTGATTTCCTGACCCCCATTATGTTAATTCAGAATCTCCCTTGTTTCATTTTATGATCCCTATATCTCATCCTCCTTCCATAGGAAGAGATTGGTTCTATAGTCTCAAAAAACTGCTCTTAGATGCTGGAAAACTGTTTACGTCCCTTCCAGCCTTCTCTAGTTTCCAAGAGTTCTCATGTTCAGTATCTCTCTTACCAGATATTTACAATCAACTACCTAATAGAAAAGACGTTTTATTAATTCCATCAGCATCATAATGAAGCATCTGCTTTTCATAAATTCTTCAGATATTACTAGATTATTTTTTCCTGTAAAATATTAGGAATAAAGAAAAGCAAACAAGTACATCTTTAAGCTGGTTTTCATGGCTGAACTTGTAAAATGTGATGTGCCAATGAAGGAGAAGGAAATATCTGTGTGTTTGTTTCATTGACATAAGCACTGTTTTCTCTTAATAGGCTTTTAAGCTATTTTTAGAGTGAGAATATATTTATTTGTTTGTCACTTATACTTCTACTGTTTCCTTCCACTAAATACAGAGTCCAGGGATGAAATCTTAGTCCTTTAGATGCCAGCAGGAGTTCTGCTATTGACAAAGGGAAATCTCACATCTGACTCCACAAATATTATAATTTTTTTAAAAAATACTGTGTGCTTCTGTGCTCTTATTTCCATTCCCATATCAGAATGGATTTTTTCCTATTTTATTTGAAATACCCGCAGAAAAATCTGCATTTTAAATACCTTACTTGAAAAACATTCTATGTAGATAGAGTTTTGGTCGTAGCATTATGTATTTGGCCAATTGGGGTAACTTTTCATCTACATTTGCTTGAGCTTCCCTATTTTTTTCCAGACAGGGAGTTACCAAGAATTCAATTCTGTATGTCTGAAAGAGCTGCAAAGCTGATATACCGACATGACCTTTACTGGCAGGAATTCTGGGGAATGGTGTTTCTGAATGAGAAAAGAAGCACTGGTTTTGAAACCACATATGTGCGTTTGCATGTTTGCACAATTTTTATTCGCAGCCATATGTATTAAAATATGCAACTTTGGGGAAAGAAAGCCTAAATGTGTATTTTAAGTAAAATAGGACTGACCTGACTGCATGATGCTTAATATAATGGAAGATACAATATATTACCATATCACCGAATTATCTTTCCAGATAAGCAAAGTACTACTTACAAGAAAATCACCATTCCATTCCCCAAGATCCTTTTTTGAAAGTCTTATCTCCTTAGCCAGTTTTATTCTGTTACTTTTTTCTTGCTCTTGTTACTTTTTTCTTTTGAATAAAGCTGAATGTTTGTCAAGAATAATTTATATTTCCTAGGTGTCAGCCACATTACAAAGCTGATACTGAATCTTTCTTGCTACTTGATGTGCAGTCATTCCTCTTCTCATTATTGCATTGCTAGCCTATCTGACTTGTTTATGGTCCATTCAAGTAATTTATAAAGATAAGAAATTGCAAAAGTCATTTGGAAGCCTGCAGACATCCCACATGTTAAAGTTTCAAATGGATGTGGTCTTTTTCCTGTCAAATAAAGTCTTGTTATGTATTCACTATTTCTTTTGCAATCCTTGATTTTATTTAGCCCCTCATTTGTGGATGAGTCAGTGTGGAGATCTTCGTCAATCAGCCAGTTATTCCATCATTGCTGATGTCCTGCTCTTCAAATTAGCATTTTCAGGGGGAAAAAAAAAATTGAAAAAAGTACATGAGATGATGAAAAAGAGACAACAAATGGATGAAGTTTAAAATGTGATTAAGAAAAGCCCAGTCTGTGACAAAAGTAAATTTCATATGTGAGGGATAATTTCAGTAGATGACCTAAAACCAATTGAGACAAATTTAATATAATGAAACTCAGCATAAATCACGCCACATCAAAGTTTATAAATGCCTCTGGGAACTGTGAGTGCTCTCCTTCTACTTCCCATCAGGCTTTCCCATTATAAAATCCCCACTGTCAGTGTTGCTTCTAAATTCAAGACCAAGAAAGATGGACTAAGTTTGAGCAGGGTCCTTAAAGATGAGATGAAATACCTTGGCAAATTGGTAGGCCCACAGATAGCTTTGCTGTCTTTAAACTAAGCAAATAGCAGGCCATAGCAAAGCAAAAATGAGCAAGTGCTGCTCTGCTAATTAGAAGTTGGAGTTTAATGCTTTAATCTTAGAATCATAGAATAATTAGGGCTGGAAAGGACCTTAAGATCATTTAATCAGTCCGTAAATAAGTAAAAAGACATGAAGAAAGCCACCAATAGCTCTTGTGGTGACACTTGTACAGATGGCTTGGGCTCTGAGGATGGAATATTTATACATATTTATATGCATATGATCCTGATGTGATGGTATTTTCCTCCCGTGAGATACGTTTCCCAGAGGCAAAGAAGGAAATCAGAGGCACTGCTAGAGGAGCAGCTGAACAGCCACCTCTCTGTGGAGTTTCCCAGTAAATGACTCAACACAGCAACAAGGTTATTCCCCATAAAGAAGTTACTTGCCTAATACCCAGCTGTATCAGAAAGGTTCTTTAACATGCTGGTTTGGAGAATGTAGAAAGGGAGCATCAAAATCTAGTTCTACTGTTCAAGACAGAGCTCTGGCAGACAGAGAATGAAAGGCAGCAGCTGCACCTGGCAGGTTTTCTCTCTTGGACCATGCATGGAACTAATCTGGATCTACTGTGGACAGAGGTTGCGATGGAAAGCACATTTTACTATTGTAACTAATTTATCTAGATGATATTTTCTATCTGCTTTACATCTTACTAGCAAGCAGTTTGGGATGCTTTTAATTCCTCATCCCAAGTGATCAGGCACCTTATGGGTTAATGGAAAGGAATGATTCTAGGACAAAGGCTCCTCGGGTGTCTGGGGCATTCAGTGAAACACCTTGATTGTCCCACCACCATACCACCTGTCAAGCAGATGGCAATTCTGTATTTAAAGAACAAGTCTGGCCTAAAGAGTAAGCATTATTCAAAAATGTGAATGAGTGTGACCTCAGAAGTGTTGAGCAAACTCATGGAGGTCATATTGCCCCTGAAGTGCTAAGAAAGCTGTTCCACATGATGGCCACATCTCCAAGAGACTATGTCCCACTTCACTAAACTTCTGCACTTCCAGCTGCTATTGCAAGAAGTCAGGGTATTGACCGAATGTTTCTTCCTGAGGACAAAGCATGATTGGTGGCAGTAAGGGACCTTCAACTCAGAAAGTACTTTTTGATCTTTCTCCTTCTCAAGCTTAAACACCACTGAGAAGAAATTGTAGTATATTCTCAAGTATTCAGGGACTGTGTTTTTTATGCAGTGCTGCTCTGTTTCAGGGGGAATGCTGGAATACACAAAAATGAATATAGGTAAAAGAAACTTAAGGAAATAAAAGAAAAGGGCATCTCATCCATAGGTACGATATATCTTTCTGCAGAAAGAATCTCTCTTTTCTACGTGGTACCACAACCTTTGTGTAACACTTGTGTTCCTAAAGGTCATTCTCCTTCCTCATTTCCTCCCATCTGGTAACAGTCTAATAGAGGACACTGCTCACCAGTCTGCTTCATTTCCGTGCCATGTTAGAGCTCCTCCACTCTCATTCTCTCTATCCAAAGCAAACATTTAAAAACTTCTTAATAATACCTGGGGGAGAAGGAAGGGAATTTCCAATCAGATGTTTAGGTTACAGTCCTGGTTTCTTTACCAACTACTCTCATTAATAATAAGGAAAAATATAAAAGATGGAATTTCTAAATGAAGCATTGAGAGGAGTTGTTATTTCTTTCCTAGCCTGATATCATAGGGATATAGTAAGCACCCAGACAAGTGGGCAGAAGAAGAAAGCAACATAGAAGGTAAGACAAAATATTAATTAAAAAAAAAATCATATTAAATTGTCATGTTAATGATCTCTCTCTCAACAGTTTCTTCAGAATGGTAAGCCTAAGCCAGGGTTTTTCGAGATGAAATGCTTTTGTACAAAAGTGTTTTGTCATAATATGCCACGTTACCTTTGTCTATGTGTATGTGTGCGTCAGAGTACTTTGAAATGAAGGCTGAGGTTCACAAACCACAGGCTTAGGAAATACCATTTGTAGGAAACTAGTCATGCAAACTCATGCCTGACAAAAGAGATGCAAGTTGAGGTATGTCCCCCTGGGGTCTCTTCACTGTGTTTAGGATGGGCTGGTAAAGTCTGGTTTTAGAAGGATGGACACTCAGGAACCATCCAGTGTTTCTAGTGACAAAGGTATAAAGTGTGTGTGTGCACAAAATTAATACTAAAACAGCCAATAGGGACTGTACACATCTTCCTGATATAGCTTAAAAGAAGACCCCTTAAAAGGTTGTCTTCAATATTTGGAGTTTATTTACATCTATTTAAAATTCTTGTCTCAAAACAAAACAAGTCTGGAGGAAAAGGTTTTGCTTGAATGCTGATTTTATGCAGCCATTCCCAGCCATCAAGTTTGCTGACTTATAACTCCAGTTTTAGAGTACTATTCACAGCAGCGAGCTAAAATGTCTGTTTTCAGTTTATCAGTCATTGTTTGATTCAATTAATTGAATTTAAGCTTATTTTGCAGCACATTTTCTTTTGGTTTTCAAAACATACATTTGCTAGCAACTAGACAATAATAATTGTTTAATAACATAATTAGGCTTTGATTTGCAAGATATATGACTTGAAACCATATGATTTCCAGGATTCCAGGAATTATTTTTAATTCAGGCTATAAAACTTCCATGGCATATTAATCAGCAAGGCTGGGAAAGAAGCCAAAGACACAGTTTAACATTTTATGATTAAAAAAATCTTATTTTCCAAACTCTGTTCAACTCCTGTTTTAGTAGACAATTTTCTATCTTAGTGTTAAATCTGTGAAGGCAAGTCAGCACAGGATTAAAATGAAATGGAATCTAGCAAGTAATGTCTAGACCAGATCTGTCATAGACCAGCTTCTCTATGGACACAGTATGAGAAGGTTTAAAAGCCTTCAGTGAAACAACATTCACCTTAAACAGCCCAAAGAAAGCAAGCACTCTGGATATGAAGCACTGCTCAACTTATTCCGTTAGGTTTTCAGTACTCAAAAAATGTAAAGGGAGATCCCAGTTCATTGCACGGGAAAAAAAGCACTGATTTTGATGCATACTCATTAACCAAATTTGTAAAAATATCCTTATAAATACCTTTAGATATAAACAATTACATTTTTTGAGAAAAAAAAATAAAAATTGTGTTTTCAATAAGCACTATGTGCACAGAGATGTATCCTGACCAAAAGCCTGGTAAAATAAATTGATTAATGTGAAGGACATAGAAATCAAAACCTGAGCAGAATTCAGCCTCAGGATGCATCATTTTCATCTATGCCCATACTACACAGCTGCAATTTTTCTAAGCCCACAACAGAGGAAGAGGAAACCATTACTTACTTACAAAATTTATAAGAAAGTTCATTTTATGCACTCACTCATTTGCTTATAGGCTTTATTCACTTACACACTGACACCAACTTCCTTCAATACCATGCGTATACTCCCAGATGGTTTGTCCACAAAGAATAGGGGGCAATGCTTATCAACACGCTTTTCTTGATTGGCAAGGAGGACAGATTTTTCATTTCCTGAACCAGCTGTCCAAAAAAGCTGTGGCTGCCCATCCCTGGAAGTGTTCAAGGCCAGGTTGGACAGGAATTTGGGCAACCTGGTCTGGTGGAGGATGACCCTGCCCGTGGCAGAGGGATTGGAACTAGATGATTTTTAAGGTCTCTTCCAATCTAAATCATTCTGTGGTTCTATTATTCTATGATGTGCTCTCCCTCACTTAAAAATTTTACTTAGTCCATAAATCTTAGTCTATGTTGTGGCACATTGCCTGTTTTCCCTTGTTTGGAATATAGATTTGAAGTATCATCCTGCAACTGATTTCATGTTTGTCTAGAGAGAAAAAGAGTAAATGGGACATGCTGCAACCTAGCCACCATCCTCCTGATATGAGGATGCAGGGAGTCCTTTTGGCAAGATATCTGGGCTGGAGTTTCACCAGTGTGCAGACTCTGTGACCTTTATATAAACATTACTTTCTTCAATCTCACTGCTGGGAATGGGGCGCTGGCAATAATGTCCAGAAGTCAGAGCCAACATAAGCCATTCTTTCAACCTTTCTACTGCTTTTCTCTTCATGCTTGCACACGCACTTTCCCAATTCCATTCATACTTTATCCATGGTAATCTTAATATTTGTCTTAAACATTTCTGCAACTTTACAAAAGTTGACAAATATGACTTATAAAGTATGGAGGTTTTCCATAGACTTTGAAATGCTGGCCAGCATTTAAAAACAGGAGTTTGTTGATGGTTAGGATAGCATTTCTTAATCTAGCTGTATTGCAATAAGTCTATCTATTTATATGTTACTGGTTCCTGATTTTCAGTTCAAATTGAGTATAACAAATATCTTTTTTAATTTAAGTTTGATTTACCATGTTAGCATTTTTTTTAAACTTATGTTAGGAGATATCTTTTATAGTTTAAAACACTGATTTAAAACTCACTTTTCATCAGCAAAGATATTATGAGTTTCCAATTCCATTTTCTTTTCTCAGTTATTAATAATTTAGGGTCAACAGCATCAGAATTCATGTAATCAGTTCTCAGATGCTTTGGCTTTGATGATGATGATAGGACACACCAAATCTTTCGGTGTATTTGCATGTTAAAATACAGTACTGACACACGTCTTGTTGATGATTAAAAAAGCTCCTTTTCATCATCAGCTAACTTTTCTGAACAGAGTAAGTTACCAGTCTAAGGCACATTAAATACACTGAAATCTTCCTTCTCTGTGTAACATAAATTTGAAACATCTCTGTTGTGTAGACTTTGAGCATGGTATTTTCCACTGTATGATTGCATCTTGCTTCCCTCCACTCCAGGCAGCCCAGCCTTCTTTAACTTACCCATTTTAATTTCTTCAAATATGGCAAAAGTCTTCATGGGCATGAAATTATTTTTTTTTCCCAGGTTTAGACAGTACCTGCATATCACTTTCTTACTGTATTTGCTGAGCAGAATTGAGCAAAAGTGGCTGAATTTATGCATAAGACTCTGAAAATGCATTTTGTGATAAAGTGCTTTATGTTATTAAGAATTGTAAAATTATTACTGCACATCAGTTTCATTATGTAGCTTATTTTAAATGGGGCAGAATATTTTCATAGTCCAAGAAAAAGCATATTTTATAACTTACAACTGGAGATGTATCTGTAATTTTTTCCATAAAATATGCATGAATGATTTTCAGCTCCATTTAACTAATGTGTTTTGGGAAGTCTTTGCAATAGTAAATGCAACAAATCTCAGGCAAGATGGGAAGTAGTGTGCATGTGTGGTTACGAGTAGCTTTTCCTTTCATGTTGCAGTTCACACTTTTGACCAAATGTTTCTTTATGTAAAAAGCCTCAGTATTACTCAGGAATGTGACAGTGATCACCAGGTATAAAATTACAAACTATGTCAGAAATAAAACATCATAAACTACTCACAGTGTATTTGCTAAAGAAAAAGGAGTTGCATCCTTAAATTGGCTAAAACAGCCTCTGAGAACTGACTATGAGCTGCTCCACAGATGGGTGCAAAGACACTGTCCTGAGCTGACGGCTGCTGCTCACAGAATGAAAGACAGTCACTGAGTAGAAGCAGGGGTTAGTTCATACTGGCCAGTGCAGATGAGAATAGTCTGCAGTCTGTTAAAGCCTCAGAATGCACAAGGCATCTGGGCTTGTAAAAGCCCGTTGCCTTCTGCCCATCTGCTATGTAAAGTACCTGACACCTTTCCTCTGATGCTACCCAGACACAGACCAGAAGTGCCAGGGACTGGAGGCTTGTCCCCAGGCTTTCTGAAGTTAGTGGGGAAAAAAAATGGTTCCCAAAACTGAACAAAGAACAACAACAAATATAACTTCGCAAATAATTGATGAAACACACCAAAGGTACCTTAAAGTTACTGTTGGTATTTATCTACTAAAACAAGAGGAAGTAGTCACATCAGAAGCAGATTGCTAAAGTTTTAAAACTGCAAACGAAATTCCTGAAAACTCAATGGAATGAATGGAGCTCAGGAAATGAGCGTCCCAAATGCTCCCTTATGATCAATATCTACAGCTATTCACCTCCATAGAGCAATTCAGCACACCTGCAATCTTAATCTGGCAGGAGTGGACCTCCTGGAAGAGGAGAGATTTCTACGATAGACCATACAAAAACACAGTTCCAGAGGAAGCAGGATTCTTTCATGGAGTGATACCGGAGAGTTCAATGGCAGTCCACAAGGATAAGTAACAGATTGAAGCATCTGCCATTTGAGGAAAGGCTAAAAGAGCTGGGAGTGTTCAGCTTAGAGAAGGCTCAGGGGGATCTTATTAACAGATATAAATACCAAAGTGGAGGGTATAAACAGGACAGGGACAGGCTTTCTCTTCAGCAGGGCCCAGTGACAGAGCCAGAGGCAATAGGTACAAATGGAAGTAGAAGGAGCTTCTATCTGAACATAAGGAAACACTTTGCTACTATGAGGATAATGGAACACTGGCACAGGTTGTCCTGAGTGCTTGTGGAGATATTAAGAAGCTATCTGAACATGGGTCTGGGCAAACGGCTGTAGGTTGCCCTGCTTGAGCAGAATGTTGGACCAAATGACCTCCAGATCAAATGAATTCCAACCTCAACCACTCTGTGATTCTGTGAGCTTTGTGGTTAGGCTGTTAGTCTTGCGCAAATAATCTAAACTATGAGTTACAGTGCAAAAAAGTGACATAATGATACTGTTCTTGTCAATGCTGAACTTTTGAGGCTATTCTGCCAACTGGCACAGTGTCCACTGAGAGAGTAACAGCAGTGCTTTAAGCAGGGTGAATGCACCCACCATTGCAGAGCAGGTCCTGCTTGCCATTCACAAGTTAATTAATTGCAAACAGGGTTATTAGGTTTAAGAGATATGTCCTAAAGAATAAGCAGTTCTTATTCATGTAACTATTTGTACATACAAATTAGACTACATCTGCAATTAAATAACTTGGCAAGTAATGACTTCCAGAGGGTGCCATCATTCAGCTCAGTTCTATGGCCAAATATCACTCAATTTTCTCAAGACAAACCCTATGAGTTTAAGTGAAATTCTCATGTAAGAGTTGTAAATTTCAGTCTTCTGTGTTTCAATCAACAACATTTCTGCCATTAAATGCTGTGTAACTGCCTCACAAAATATGTACATCTGCAAATATTGTCAATATACACATATGTCCAGTGTTTGAAAAGCTGCCTTGATATATTTTTTGTTTCAGATGTTATAACAAAAAATGAAAAACAATATGAGAAGTAAAATATTGTACTTCACATGATCGGTAGTATTGAAGTGAAAACATAGTTATATAGTCCTCTTATTTTATCTAAAAAAATAAGCATTACTATTCATGGAAAGGTGGGATTGAAAATGCAGCAAACAGAAATCCAGATAGTAGAAGAAATAACTCACGCAATGGCAATGCATTATTTGTTACTAGCTAAATTGCTCCATTAACATAACTTTTTCTGACCTTGAAATATCACACTGAAGACAAAAGAGTAGTTTTGCCTCAAAGCTTGTTGGCTTTCGCATTTTATGTGGAAAATGAAAGATATCTGAGATATTTGGCCATTATAAGCATATCTGTTGCTACTCCCTGTCAAGAATATACATTCAGCATAATCTTCAGATAAGTAACGTGTGAAAGAAAGGTCAACTAAACAATATTTGAGCAAATATAGACTGCAGATTGATCTAGCATTGAATTTCCTAGCATGAGGGAAATAGCTGAGGATTAAAGGATGATAAATTAGGTGTGCAAGTTATGCGTCAGCTCTGCACATAGCAGAAATTTTAAGATTCAAAAGCAAAGGTCACCACTGCCTGGAATGTAGACCTTGCATTTGCTTTTTTGTACCAGTGGCAGATCAGGCTGGTGTGTATCACAAAGCCTATTTGTTCCCAGGAAAAATAAAACAAACAACAAAACCAACCAACCAACCAACCAAAACCCCTCAACCAAATTAACAAAACTCACAAACAACTAAACCCTTTTCTTTGAATGCCTCCACTCTAACTGATGGTTGCTCCATCTCATCCTATTTCTAAACAATACAGTATTATTCCCCATAGTATTTCTAATATAGCTATTTATTCCACCATGAATAGATTAGGTGACCAAGAATTAAGTCAACAATGTTTAATATTTCAGCACTCTGATAATAAAGGGAAGAATGGAATAACATTTTGGAACTGCTTTACAACTAATAATTCACTTTATTACCATGGATGATGATTGTTGGTTATTGATAATTTCTTTTTTTAATCCTCACACAGTAGGAAGTCCAACCCCAGAAAAGTAGCAGAATCTTGAGGAGTATTTGGCTAATTTCCCTTCCAAAGGCAAAATCAATTTAAAGAAGTTAACTAGGACCTAACCAAGGCAAATGTTCTAGGCACATTGCCTGAATATATTCAGATTTCCAGAAGGTGGTGTCAACTTCATTGAATCAGATGCATATAACTTGTTAACAATTTACTCAGACTGGAGTCTTATGTAGCAGATATGGAGGGAGCATCCTTTTCATTTTTCCATTGAAATTATCAACAAACACTTACTTTCATATCAAAATGACAAAATTCAAAAGTACTTGCTCAGAATCTTGCAGCATTAGTATTACAAGTTAAAGCTTCAGTTCAACTTCCAATTCAAAATTACGAATATCTTATGTGAATATGTCTGTTTATGTATCCGTGTGTGGGAGTGGGACAGAGTGTCGGCATGCTTTTGTGCACATGCTTGCATATAAAAGAAAAGGTATGGAAAATATAGTAAAGGACCATTTAAAAAATTGTGACATCATGGTATTGATTTCAAACTCTGAAATGCAGTCTTGCATATAAATATTCTTTTTGATATCAGAGGAGTACCAATATTTTATTCTGGACCAAAATCACACACAAAGCAATGTGATTAATGAGGCATTTCATTTAAATATTAATAAGATTCCCTCCCCCCCTCCCCCAAGAGAATTATCTAATTGTCATGGTTTAAGCCCCTCAATAACTCAAGCAGTCTCTCTGTCACTCACTCCCCCCCCCCCCTTTCTTCCCCCAGTCCCAGGGGGAGGGGGAGGAGAATGGAAAGAATGCAACTTCCACAGGTTGAGATAAGAACAGTTTAGTAACTAAGGTATAACACAAACCACTGCTGCTACCGCCAATAATAATAATGACAAGAGAAGTACAAAGAAAGAGAATATAACTGCTCACCAAGCCCGGCCCAGCCAGTGCACCCCCCAGCAGCGAACCCCCTAGTGCACCACCACACCCTTCTGGGTCTCTGCCCTTCGTTTTCACATCCTGTACATGACGTGCTATGGTATGGAATAACCTCTTTGGTCAGTTTGGGTCAGGTGTCTTGTCTCTGCTTCCTCCCGGCTCCCCCTCCTCCCTGGCAAAGCATGAGACTCAGAAAGTCCTTGGCCAGACCAAAACATTACCAAGCAGTAACTGAAAACACTGGTGTTATCAGCGCTGTTCCCAGGCCCAAAATCAAAAACACAGCGCTGCCCCAGCTACTAAGAAGGAGAAAAATGACTGCTGCTGCTGAACACGACATTAATTTCGTAAATTTTTTTTTTACCGAGGAGAATATTTAAAGGTAGTAATAGCAACACAGTTTGCAAGTTATTTTTTTAAGGGTTTTTCACAGTGAGAGTGAAAGATATTGAAGACGTTAATTATCCTCAGATTAAGATATGGTTTTATAGAGGATAAAAAATTTGGTGAGAAAACATGAAGTACGTATGACTGTTGAAGGTGTATCTTAAACTTACATTTTTTTGCTACCATATATTACTCTATGAGAACTGTTTTCTAATCTGAAATTGGTGTACTGTTGTTCCACTTTAAAGTGAATTATTTGGCTTCACTAAAGTCCTTGAGAATTTTTATTTCTAACTTGAATAAAGTCATCTCTTCACCTTTGACTTTTCTAAGTTGCATCTAATCTACAGAGTTCTTATAAGTAATAACCTTTTCAATTAGCAAAAATGTTAGCCAATAATTAATTATGAGAGCAGTATTGTTCTCTTTTCCTCCTCTCCTCCATGATATTAAAAAAAAAATAGTTCATCATTCTGCACTTAATGACCCACATGAGTGAGTAACTTCTGTCCTCTCCTGCTGTACTAACACTCCTGAGTTTTGTATAATATTTCTTGGACTTAAGAGGGGACAAAATGACAATAAACTTGACATACCATCACAAAAATGAATGTAGAATTAAGATTCACTAGTTATTCAATGTTTGAATGAAGTAGGAATATTAACATATTCCTAAAGTATTTGAAAATGGTAAGCACGTGTTTATCATTTCACTTTTATCCCTAAAGGTATCTCAGCTTGAAGCATTTTGTAACCACACTGTTGATCAAATCTCACACTCAGTGAAACTGTCTTCGCAAAGGTTCTACCTCTCATACTAACGTGTGAGCCTAAGAACCCCAAATGTTTGCCTTACGGCAGAAAAGGATCAGCTTGCCCTTTGATTATGTTGCAAACTGCAAAAAGCATACGTAAGTGTATTTATATGCATATATATACACATTCATTTGTCTATAAAAAAATTTCTCTTGTAATACAAATAAAACAACTTTTTTGTCTCCAAGTTCACTGATCTCATTATCACACAATAACTGAGAAGTGACATTAAATTAATTTCTCATTCCAAGAGTGGGTTTTAAAATATCTTAGGATGTATTTTCATCATAATCAGTTTTTATAAACTGGAATTTACCATTTCTTTAACTGAATATTAAGAATGTGTCCTGGTTTTGGCTGGGGTAGAGTTAGTTTTCTTCCTAGTAACTGGCATAGTACAGTGTTTTGGCTTTAGTCTGAGAATAATGCTGAGAACACACCAATGTTTTAGTTGTTGCATAGTGCTTAACCTGATCAAGGACTTTTCAGTCCTATTCATATGCTCTATCAGTGAAGAGGGGAACAAGAAGCTGGGAGGGAGCAGGGACAAGACACCTGATCCAAACTAGACAAAGCGGTACTCCACACCACAGAACATCGTGCTCAATATATAAACTGAAAGACTCGATCGGTAGGAGCTGACTGCTGCCTGGGGACAGGCTGGGCATTGGCCAATAGGTGGTGTGCAATAGTGTTGTGTATCACTTGTGTTTGGGTTTTCTTTTGTTTTATATCTCTCTCCCCATCTCACCGAGGGATATTTTTCCCTATTACATCAATTATATAAAATCTATCTCATTTCCTCAAAAATTTTCCAAATAAAGTAGCATGAGCACCGCCATTCTCCAAGAAACCGTAGACAAAGGTAAAAATCTTGTTACTTTCTTTCATTAATTAACAATGTTTAGGAAAGAAGACCCATTTTTAAAAGTATGGCTTTCTTTTTACTAATAATGAACCCTTTCACAGCACGCCTCATCTACAGTTTGAAACATAGTTAAACATTATTATGCTTTCCCTTTGCTGGGAAAATAGGAGCACAAAGGATGCCATCACCTTCCCTCCATCTGTAGAGTCAGGTAGTGGTTATGTAGAGCCACTAAGGTACTGGCTCATCTAGAGCCCACATCCTCACTCCTAGGTTAGTAAAGCATTCCGCTTCCCAAGAATCAATTTTTGGAGGGTGACATATATACCCTGCCCATCAGTATATGAAAAGATTGCTTTTATTGATCTTTCAATACAATTCTGCCTTAAGAAAAAAACCAGGAAACAATTGCAATCAGTGAATGCTCAGTGGTCTTCAAGAAGCACTCTAAGGTAAGAAAGATCTCAGAAACACTTCCTAATTTACCTAATAAATTCAATTAAGTAACACTTATAATCCAGTTTTATAATCCACTTTTATTAAGGGCATAAAATCAGATGTAAATATTGTGTCAGAAATTGGCTAAGTACAGGATAATCACAACCCAAGCTGTGCTGTTATGCGTGTTGAGCTAAAAGTTTTGGGATCAAGTAATACAGTTCATATCTAAATTATTCATACCCCATCTTAATGTGTCTTAAATCCCTGCACATGGCAGGTAAAACTGTATTATTAAAAATCTTCATTTATGCTTTTTTTTCTCAATAGTAAATATCTGGCAAATCTTTCAGAGAGTCTTAAAAAGGTACTCTTAAAAGATCTTTAATATGCATGAACAAATGAAAATTCCAAGTGTTTGGCCTTGAGAGAATTTCATTTATCCATAACTTTCTCGATGTCATGAAGAAAGAGAGATTGGTGGGAATAAGTAACTCATTGTCAACAAGAAATTTACTCATCCAGTTATTAAATGAACAACAAAGAATGATCAGAAGATAGTACTCGTAAGGACTGAAGTCCTAATCACTTCTGTATCTACATGACACTAAGTGTTCATTTAAGACACCATATGTGTGAACAGTGAAGCTGAAAGTTCTGTAAAGCAAGAAAATAACTAATGCAAAACACACAATCGTTTCCAAAGAATTTGTCATGTCCTTTACAATATAAACCAACAATACATCTACATTTCCCAGCATTTTCTGTGAACCTTTTATTCTCCTCTCCCTTCATAACAATACTCTCAGCTTCTTCCACCTCCTACCATCAGCACCCCTACAGCACCCTCAGTCCTTCAGTGTAATACCTCCACTTTTCTGTCACCCATCCAAATTTATTCTCAGACACTTCTGGTGTTCTCAGTTCTCTCCCTTTCCTGCACTTTTTGGGAACATGGGAAATGGATAGGATGGATGGACAGTCACATTAGCAGCATTGATCTATCAGATATATTTCCTTAGTGAATCAGGCTGGATTGGGCTACACACTCAATATTTTAGAGACATCCACTACCACAGAACAGAGGTTTGCCAGCTGTACTTTAGAGACCACACACAGACTTAGTTCTTCCAGTAGCCTTCTTAACATGCCCATGCTCTCAGTTCAGCCGCAGCAGACAATGCACCTCCTGAAAACTCAGGGTTCAAAGTTCAGTGTACGCATCTTGCGCATCTGATGGAACAACTCTCCTTTTGTCCCTATAGATCCATAAATATCATTCAAATAAGTGTCTCACAATAAAATCTGGTGTTAACTGCAATATTCCATTATGCAGCACTTCAGCCAGGGAAAAGACTGAGGTAGGAAAGGGGACTAAATTGCACCATATGGGTAAGGTGTGAATTTGTCCACTTCCCCTCTAATTTGTTAAACAAAAAGTAAGGATATGCTGGGACATCCTGAATGCTGTTCCAGCTGCATCCTCTGTGCAGCTGACCATCACATGCCTAGCAAGTTTAGTTATGGACAGTTTCAGTAGACCTACAGTGCATGAGCAAATGGGCTCTGCAACACCTACACCGGGGTCAACACGTTCACAGTACAAGAGCGCACCCAAGGGCAGTCGATTCGACTAAACAAGCATGCAAAATATAGATGACCTGAACATGGACAGCTGTCATTTGTCCTGCCACTCTTTTGAGTGGACTTCTGGGCACCCAGAAATCCCAGAGAAAATGGCTAAAGCTGGTAGGAGAGCAGGAGGTGAGACATAAAAGGAATTAGCTCCTGCCAAAAGTAGTAACATTAGCAGGTGTGTATTCCCTCATCTGCTCCTGAGGCAACTGGGTAGGAATATTGTAACGTTACAGTCAGGACACACTCTGAAGCTGCAGCACAGCAGTTACTGAACAATACAAAATCTTATATTCAGTGGTCTCACCAGCTACTCACTACAGAGTAAAATAAGTAGTTAACAGTTAAAGTAGGTGCTAGAAACATTGCCATCAATTCTGTTCTGTGGAAAAATTACTACACAACATATAGCTAAAGCTGTTTAAGAGAAGAATTTAGCCCATTATGTCTCTTACAAGTATTTGTCTTATGCTCTCCATGCTTACTGTTTCACCTTTTCAGATTGATTTTCTCGTTTTATTTACTGTTCGCTCTTAGATAGGTTTTAGTAACAACCACTTGGCACAGTACGGCCATGAAATATTTATCAACTGTTTGTTTTGTTAGGTTAACCATTAAGATCATTATGATGCTTTCTATTTTCTTTATCAGAAGCAGAATGGGAATGGGAAACCCCATAACAGACTAGTATACATGACTTTGGCATTTATGCACATATTAATGTGTTCTCCAAATAAATTACACATATTGAAATGTATTAGAGCACACACAAAATACAGTAACATACAAAAAGATAATATATGCATTTTTTAAAGCACACAAATTGCATGTTTGTCTCAATAGGTTACAAACAGATGGAGTGTTGTGTTCAGCACATTTCTTCAGAATTTCTAAATCTGCCTGATGGGAATTCCATTACCTGCGCCAGCTGTACAGGTGACCTCTTTGACTTCCACTTGCCAGGCTCTGAATATATGAGGCAACGCTGGCATGTTTTTAAAATAAAGTATATGCAAATATGGACTTATTTGACATGTTGCTCTAGTGCCTATTTAAAATGTATTCTATCGAGTTTAACCCTTGAACCCATAATTATAAAGTATTTCAAACTGTCTATGCAATAAAATATTTTAATGTCTTTCTCTTGATTAATCTACACTACTTTTTTCCTTAATCAAGAGCAATTAAGATTTCTTTTTGCCTGTAATTACAAGGGGTTTTTTTTGTTTCATTTTGTTTCAACTTCTTAAAATTTACCACAGTACTCCTAAGCCTGAATTTTCCAGGCATTGAATGTCTACTTCCCACCTTAGATACAAATGCTCGGGAAGATCTTGAAAGCCTGCCATATTAGTAACCTTAGTATGCAAGTCTCATGCTTTAAGTCCAGTCACCCACGCAGTTTTCTCGCTCACTCACTTGCCCTCTTACTTCCCCCAGTCCCGGAGGGATGGGGAGGAGAATCAAAAGAATGCAACTTCCACAGGTTGAGATAAGAACAGTTTAGTAACTAAGGTATAACACAAATCACTACTGCTACCACCAGTAATAATAATGACAAGGCAAATACAAGGAAAGAATACTATCGCTCACCACCCATCCTGACCAAGCAGTGCACCTCCCACCCTCCCGGGTCCCTGCCCTCCAGTTTTACATCCTGGACATGACGTGCTGTGGTATGGAATAACCTCTTTGGTCAGTTTGGGTCAGGTGTCCTGTCTCTGCTTCCTCCCTGCTCCCCCTCCTCCCTGGCAGAACATGAGGCTCAGAAAGTCCTTGGCCAGACCAAAACATTACCAAGCAGTAACTGAAAACACTGGTGTTATCAGCACTGTTCCAAGGCCCAAAATCAAAACCACAGCGCTGCACCAGCTACCAAGAAGGAGAAAAATGACTGCTACTGCTGAATCCATGACAGTATCCACCCCTTATTCCATATCATTCGTGTCATGCTCAGATCCCATATTTTCAATATACCATCACATGTATATGTATACATACACACACAGAGAGGGAGAGTGATCATCCCTTAGTGCATGGACCAGTCCCTAGAAAGCTTCTGAGTTCATCCAGTCCATGATATTGGGCTCCATCTTTCCTAACAGTCTTTCAGAGCAGGAGAGGCTGTGTGCAGTGCTCACACTCGTGAATAACCTGGGCAATAATGTCCATTGCTAAGTCCTCCCCTCTATCATGAGTCCATCTGTATGTTGTATCTCTGCCCTGATGGTCTGAAGTGTCATGGGGACACCAGGCTCAAAATAATTCACTCTCCCCTTCAGCAGTTTCTGCAGCTTGTTGTTGGGGACTCCATACAGCTGCCTTCCATCTTCAATGCTTCCAACGCACTGGAGGGGCCCAGTGCACTAGACACTTGCCCATACTCTCCCACTCACCCTGACACTCATGACTGTCCAGCCTTGGGGAAAATCTCTTGGTCATCCTGGATCGTAGTCCATACGAATGGATCTATACGTATCCATATAGGATACATTTCTTGATTTCATATCAACAGAGCACATAAAATATTCCTTCTATTTCTATCTCATTTATTTCAAAATACCAAAGTGAATGCACCTATTCTATAGTGTTTCAAAGATAAACTAAGGTTCATATTGAAAAATGGCCAGTAGTTGTGTTGGTGTATAGTCATTTTCTGGCTAAAAGCAACCACACACTTGAGACACTCACCCTATTACAAAAAGAAAAGATGCTCTTTTCCTGGGAGTATGAATACCCCGTGTAAGACCACAGGCCTGGCTTTAAGGAAACATGCACTTAAATCCAGGTGATTTCCTTGGGAGTCAGGTGCTCATATGAGTATGGCTTTGAATGAGGACGTGTGGCCCCACTAAGGTTATGGTTGATCAGTACTGTAGAGATTAATGAAAATGTAGTGTGCCCCAGCAAATAGTCCATTCATGGAAAAAGGCTCTGTCCCTCCACTTGAATCTGGTCTGTGGAAGGGCTTCTAAAGGTTTAGCAAGGTACAGGAATAAGGGGCAAAACCTCCTTAGCCCTTTTACTTCTTCCTATAATATTTTTCCATTTCCAGTACTTAGTGTTGTTCTGCTCCACGTTACTGCCAAATTTACTATATGTGTTACACTTTACCTATGTTAGATACTATTTATTTGTTCTCTTTATTATCCCTAAAAGCAGTTCAGTCCAGCTCCAGGCATTCCTTTCTTTAGCTGACCACTGGTGAGCTGTTTATAGCCTGGTGTTTACAGCACCAGCCTGTGCCCATCTCTTAGCATCCCATGTCTGCCTTCGTCTGTGCCCCATCCCGTGTCTCTACTTCTCGATGCCACTGCTGTCCTACCAGGCCAGTATTTCTGTATCCAAGTCATAAATAACTCATTCTACACAGAACAACTGCTTATTATTGTTATCTGAATAAAACTATAGTCATACCCTACGAAGATAAAGGAAAGCAGAACAAATTAGTAACAGCCACCTAGTTGTCAGGAAAATTGCTGTTAAAGCTAACTCACATAAAACAAAAACAGTTCAGACTAGGCAAGCCTGACACATCTGTCCTGGGCCTTGAAAATTCTTTTCAAAGCCTGTGTCCAGATACTAGCAATGTCAATACAGTATTGCAGGTCTACAAGGTCACAGAATTAAGTGCGTGTTTTGTAGCTATAATCATACTGCATGAAAACACCCCAGAACTTATTCTGATTTTGTGTCATGGCTTTTGCCACAGATCACGCTGCATTGTATCAAATTCCCCTGCTGAACTATCATCTGGCAAACTTGCATGCTCTGGACTTTTACAAGAGCTCTTCTGATTTGTGTGCAGCATGCATCATGACCTAACACAACCCAGTGCTGCCTAGAGTCCTCTTCTACCTCCAATATGCAGTCTGTGAGAGACCTGCCTCTCTGCTGCTGCATCAACTGGGACTAGAAATTTGCACATTAAAGTGAAGACAGAAACTCCAGGCAACCTTAGGAAAGAATTAAAAAGCAACTGATGTGGGCAGAAATATGACAGAAAAAGGGATTAAGTAGGTTTTAGAAACAAGATAGTGGGAAGAGCAGGAGGTCACAACGAGTCTGAACTCTCAGGAGAGGAAGAGACATAATCAGCAAGCAGCTCAGTGTCTCTTACACGGAGGGGAGAGAACTCATGAATGTACAATTAGCAGCATGTTTACCTTCAGCTTCACAAACCAAATCACTATCAGATATATAGTGTTAATTCAAATATCAGATGCCTAAGAATTGTCATGAAATGGCTAGATTAAATGTCAGATTTATCATCTAAACTAACTGCAACAAGCTCTACAGATCCACCCAAAACCTGAAATGTTATAGATTTCCTCTGGCTGCTACTAACCCTCTCTTTATATTTCTCTCCACTGATGAATATAAAAAATGCATTTACTTTCAACCTTAAAACTGTCAGACAGTAATAATTCCAATCTAAATTTACAAGGATCAAGTAACTACTTACAGAAAATATACTATAGATATTGCAGAAACCATTCATAGTTTATAATTGTCCAACAAATGCAAAAAAAGGCTATGCCTGTAGATCATAAAAATGAAGTAGAAACATAAGATTGCTACTATGAACTTGAAATATTGATATAAAATCAAACCTTAACCTGGCATCATCTAGGAAAGTGATTGCAACTTTTATGTTATAAAGTCCAGATAAAGCAAGAGTTTTGCAGTTTCTAAAGTTTGATATATGAAAGTAAAAACCATCATTCTTTAATTTACTTTGAAAAATATTGGTATTTGCCATCAGAAAACAGCTGAAATGTGCAAGGATTTATCTGCATTTAAAAGCAGCTTTGAGAAACAACAGTAATCCTTCCTTAGATGGAGAAGCTACCTGTAAGCCAGCATTTTCCACAGATGATAAGGCAGCTCAGTATAATGGAACCCAGGTGTTAGACTAATTTCTAATTTAAGCATAAATGAAGAAAAGAGAAATATTAATCCTCAATGCAAGTTGTTGTGGTATTACAAAATCCATCATAATGAAGAAATGCCCCCACTTTGCACAAAGGTTAACTGTACAAATGGTATTGCATCGACAAAGATGTTAATGAGTTTGTGTGGCAGCAGGTAAGCAAGAGTTGGCAGAAGGAAGCTACTGAGATAGGCAGATAATTACAATGGAAGTCATGTCTTTGGTAATGACTAGAATTCACATCACATACTTTTCAGTCACAGTACAATTTCTCTAGCTCTGTTTATGGTAATCTATGGGATTATTTGACAGCAAGGTGACACTGACTTTGGAACAAATTTCTTTCATAGACAGAACAATTACTGATATTGTGACATTCAATTAGGTACATCACTGCGGTATAATTTTAATTTTAGAAAATATACAAACATAAGGTGTCATTTTTCATTAGTACATGAAGTTTTTTGGTTCTCAATTTGGGATCCATAATGGTAAAAGCTTTGACTTTATTAATGTGTGTGAGTCAGGAGAAATTTAACAGCTGTGAGTTTTTAGCCATTCAACGGCAGGATTAATAAAGAAAAAAGAGAAATTATGCATGTAATTCTCTTAAAAAGTTCATCTGTGTTTTAAACTCTACTACATAACAAAAATATGTAATATGTATTTCAAAAGGGAATTCTGACAGTAGTTACACATGTTATATCATATTCTAGGCCAAATCCCCAGCTAATCTATTTACCTCAATCTCACCAAACAGCTACAAATAGAAAAATATTCAGGTAAAAAATAAAATGTGGCACACATTCTTCCTCTTATAGAAGGAATGCAAAGTAACAGGGAGAGGACAAGAGTGACAACAAATGTGGCGAGTAGCTCCCGAGGCTCCACCATCTCCTTGGTCCATGACAATAAGCAGGGTCTCACTGTGAACTGTTTCACTGAAGAGAGCAGAGACTACAGCACCCCATCAGTACTTGCATGTAAGAAGTGTTCTAGATTCACAAGTGGATAAAAGATGTTGTTTGGCAAAGAGGAGTTTTTAAGAAAAATGTTTTCTGTTTGAAATTCTTCAACAAATGCTTTGTGAAAACATAGTTTGGTTTCTGGGGTAATCATCAGCATTTTATCCATGTTTCATGTACATGTTTTAGTGCCTGAAATAGACAGACTGGTCATATAAAGCACATTTTTTTTACTTGAATTCTTTAAGATAGCTGACCTAATCATAGAATCATAGAATAGTTAGGGTTGGAAAGGACCTTAAGATCATCTAGTTCCAACTCCCCTGCCATTCGCAGGGACACCTCCCACTAAACCATGTCACCCAAGGCTCTCTCCAACCCAGGCTCTGAACACCGCCAGCGATGGAGCATTCACAGCTTCCCTGGGAAACCCATTCCAGGGCATCACCACCCTTACAGTAAAGAATTTCTTCTTCATATCCAGTCTAAACTTCCCCTGTTTAAGTTTGAACCCGTTACTCCTTGTCCTCTCACTACAGTCCCTAATGAAGAGTCCCTCTCCAGCATCCTTATAAGGCACCTTCAGATACTGGAAGGCTGCTATGAGGTCTCCACTGCAGCCTTGCTCTTCTCCAGGCTGAACAGCCCCAACTTGCTCAGCCTATCTTCATATGGGAGGTGCTCCAGTCCCCTGATTATCCTCATGGCACTCCTCTGCTCTTGTTCCAACAGTTCCATGTCCTTTTTACGTTGAGGACACCAGAACTGCACACAAGACTCCAAGTGAGGTCTCAGGAGAGCAGAGTAGAGGGGCAGGATCACCTCCTTCGACCTGCTGGTCATGCTCCTTTGGATGCAGCACAGGATACGGTTGGCTTTCTGGGCTGCAAGCCCACAATGCAGCTGGCTCATGTTCATTTTCTCATCTACCAACACCCCCAAGTCCTTCTCTTCAGGGCTGCTTTCAATCTCTTTTCTGCCCAACATGGAGCTGTGCCTGGGATTGCTCCAACCCAGGTGTACGACCTTGCACTTGCCATGGTTAAACTTCATCAGGTTGGCATCAGCCCACCTCACAAGCATGTCAAGGTCCCTCTGCATGACATTCCTTCCGTCCAACGTATCAACCAAAACACATAGCATGGAGTGATCAGCAAACTTGCTGAGGGCACACTCAATCCCACTGTCTATGTTACCTGACAAAGATGAACAAGACCCGTCCCAGCGCCAGTCCCTGAGGGACACCACTTCGTTACTGGTCTCCAGCAGGACATTGAGTCACTTGAGCACAACTCTTTGCATGCGGCCATCCAGACAGTTCTTTCTCCACCCAGTGGTCCATCTATCAAATTGATGTCTCTCCAATTTAGAGACAAGGATGTCATGTGGGACAGTGTCAAACGCTTTGCACAAGTCCAGGTAGATGACATCAACTGCTCTACCCTTCTCCATCAGCTCCATAGCTCCATCAGTAGAAGGCCACCAGATTGGTCTGGCAGGATTTCCCCTAACTGAAGCCATGCTGGCTGTCATCAACCACCTTGTTGTTTTTCATGTGCCTCAGCATGCCTTCCAGGAGAATCTGCTCCAAGGTTTTGCCAGGCACAGAGCTGAGACTGACTGCTCTGTAATACCCCAGCTCATCCATTTTCCCCTTCTTGAAAATTGGGGGTTATACTTCCCTGTTTCCAGTCACTGGGAACTTCACCTGACTGCCATGATTTTTCAAATATGATGGACAGTGGCTTAGCAACTTCATTGGGCAGCTCCTTCAGGACCTGCAGATGGATTTCAGCAGATCCCATGGACTTGTGTACATTCAGGTTCCTAAGACTGGTCTCGAACCGAGATCCTCTCCTGCAGTGAGCCTAAGGTCTTCATTCTCACTGTCACTGCACCTGCCTTCCATGACTTGTGTGGTGTGGTCAGAGCATTTGTCAGTGAAGACTGAGGAAAAGAAGTCATTAAGAATCTCAGTGTTCTCCAAATCCAGGGTAGCCAGTCCTCCCGATATCTTCTGGAGAGGGCCCACGTTGTCCCTAGTCTGTCTTTTATTTGCAATGTACCTATAATCTTCCACAACTACCTCACCTAAAAACTCTCTTGCTTTATAAAATTATGTCTTCACAAATATAGCATTGTAAATATTAATTTTAGGGGAAAAAAAGGTAACAGAAGAAAAGGCATGAATATATCAGAAGCAAAACTTATTTAGACAACAAAAGAATTTCTACAAATACATTGCCTTACTATTAGCATGGATCTTGTCCTACCAGTGATTTCTTCTCCCCCTTGATGTAGGTTTTAAAATCTGAAGTTTATGTATCTGTCTTCTTTGTAACTCCAAATCTGTATTAAATATTCATTATCTTAAGATATAGGATCTAAATATTAATCAAAAGAACGGCATTAAGGAACAATAGCCATTCTTACTCTGTGTGATGTCTGCATCATTCCTTCTATTGAACCTAGGTATAATTTTTTATACTAAATTTGGATTAGAAAAGTTGGCTTAAGTAACTTACTTATAATCATGATATGGAAAAAGATTATTTTCAATCAGTATCCTATTATTTCCACTTCTGCTCATATATTTGTGATCTGAATGAACAAAACCTGAGGCTTTAATGGGATGTGGATACTGCTTACACTTGTTAGAGTAATCACATTTTTCTCTCTCCAGTGAAACAAGTTGCAATCATAATGATCTTACATTTGTAGAGTGGTTTTCACGCCAAAGAATTCTCAAATGTTCTAAAAACTTGATAAATTCCGTACATGAATCTTACCACTCACCACTGAATTTCAGCAGCCTCTTTTGTGAAAGGCTTTTAACAACACACAGCAAAATCTAGTTCACTTTAGGACAAGATATGACTCTTACAAAGCAGAAAGAGTCTCAGCAGGCAGACAATAACACTTCAAATGGAAATGCAAAGAGAACACTGAAGTTAACATGCTATTTAGGAAGTGTGTCACATCGATATAACGACTTTCCTTTTGTGTTTCAAGAGGACCATGCATCCAATAACTCATTGAGAAAGTCCAAGTGCACTCGAGGCACTTAAAGCACAGTTCTTCAAGGTACTGAGAACTCCGATTCACAAGACAAATGGTAAGTCTGTAAAAACGACATAATTAAATGCAAGTACTTACGTGCTTCACTGATCAGAACTTCCAGAGCTGCATAAAACAGTCAGTATCTCTAAGAGCCTGATGTTCATATTCTGAAAGCAGGATTCCTGAAGGAAACAGAATCAGAGACAGAGATTGGTATTTTTCACTGGTACAGTTTACAAGAACAGAAATAGATAATTCCCCTCAAATCATTCCATCAATTCATTGAGAATTTGATTTATAAGGCTAAAAAGAAACTAAAACATATCAGAAGAAATTAAGAGAAAACATAGGTCTCTAAAAAACTTGTGCACAGTTTTTAACCTAACCATAGAGATGCCTGTTTCTATAGACATCTCCAGTGCTGCAGCAAAGATTGCACAAGAGAGAGAAGTCTATCGTATCACTAGTTTAAGAGTCTCTCAGGTGGAGGCAAATGTGCCTGAGGACTGAGAGGTGCTGAAGGTGCTTGGGGATGGAGAGACCAGGCAGTAGCCTGATCAAACTCTCAGGAGATAAGGAGCTTGTCCAAGAGTCTTGAAGAAGCAATAGGAAGGGTGTCATGGTTTAAGCCTCTAAAACTCACGAAGTCGCTCCCTCGCTCACTCACTCCCCCTTTGTTTCTTCCCCCAGTCCTGGGGGGATGGGGAGGAGAATGGAAAGAATGCAACTTCCACAGGTTGAGATAAGAACAGTTTAGTAACTAAGGTATAACACAAACCATTACTGCTACCACCAATAATAATAATGACAGGAGAAATACAAGGAAAGAGAATACAACTGCTCACCAAGCCCGACCCAGCCAGTGCACCCCCCAGCAGCGAACCCCCCCAGTCCACCACCACACCCTTCTGGGTCTCTGCTCTCCGTTTTCACATCCTGGACATGACGTGCTGTGGTATGGAATAACCTCTTTGGTCAGTTTGTGTCAGGCGCCCTGTCTCTGCTTCCTCCCGACTCCCCTCCTCCCTGGCATAGCATGAGGCTCAGAAAGTCCTTGGCCAGACCAAAACATTACCAAGCAGTAACTGAAAACACTGGTGTTATCAGCACTGATCCCAGGCCCCAAATCAAAAACACAGCGCTGCACCAGCTACCAAGAAGAAGAAAAAAAAATGGCTGCTGCTGCTGAACCCATGACAAAGGGTCACCACAGGGAATGGTGATTTTAAATAGGAAAGTCCATTACTGGTGTTTTCCAAAGGTTCACCCACAGGTGCCTCAGTCATCCTTGGGCAACCTCAAACCATCTGTCCTCAGACACCCAGTCTCTGGGGACCATATCTGCTTTTATGCTAGGTAAGAGCAGACATAAAATGCTTTTATGCCAGCATTTGGGTTGAAGTTGTTTATGTTAAACATGTCATGAAAGGTGACAGTTATATCTCAAAAAGCACCTATGAAGGTCAGTGTGGCAAGACAAAAGTGACCTAAACTCATAATACTTCCTAAAATCAAACCTAAAAGAAATGCTAAAGGTGTTGACCTTTTATTTTTCCCAGGTTAAGACACACTTTTTAAGACTGTAGCACTGCACATGCAGTAGACACCCTACTTCATGTTGATATACACAGTGTACAGGTTACATTCCTGGTCTGTCTGGGAGGGGTTATTGTATTTCTAGAAATGTCTTCAGAAAAGCCTATTTTCCACACAAGGTAGGAGAACAGTATGATTTCCAAAAACTTAACTGCATCAAGGACTCAGCTACCCAGGATTCACTGACTGAATCCCAGAATGCTTCCTGAGACCCTGTGTCTGAAATGCAGATAATTTTTTCCTTTCTAAGCAAAAGTTTGAGGGAGTTTGAACCTAGATTTTCTGCCTCTTGAGGAATGTCCTGTAAGACTATCAATACTCTGAAGAGAAGAAAGGGGACACCTTGATACCTTTTTTTGCATGGAGTAACTAGAAGTGTATGAGAATCTAAAAGAGTTGAAATAATATCCAGTCCTCTTCACTTAGTGTCTGGCAGACAAATTCACTCTATCAGAGGCATCCAAAGAGCAGGAGAGGGCTGTTATGTTAGAGGTGGCCTTCAAAGTCTGCTCTTACCCAGCAGTCAGAAAAATTCATCAAGATGGAAATACGTACCTGTGACCTTCTTTTCTTGTATTCCCAGTCCTACAGGTAATTAGTCTCCTAATCCTTGTACCAGAACTAAAGCAGCAGGTGTGAAACCTGAGGGTAATATATATTCTGTGATACCCGCTAATGCTGCTCAGTTCCCATGAATGAATATTCAGCCTTGTCAGAAGTGCAACTCAGTATCAGCCCGAGGTTTGACTAGCAATCCCCACTCCCTTTCATGGTTCCTATGGCAAAGAAAGATACTCCCAAATGGTTTCCCAAACAGATTCCAGTGAAGTGTTAAATCAAAAGCTTGATGGACCATCAGCTGGCACCACGAACAGTTCAGCATGGGTGCAGGGAGCATAAGGGCAGCTGGGGAATGGCAGAGGGCAGTTGCTGGAGCTGGGGTGTGAGAGGTCTAGGGGAGGCACAGTCAAGATGCAGACACATGCCTATGTTTATTCATGGACATACAACCAGAGGTCAGAAGGAAGCTCTGTAAAAATAGCACCAGTAGGGGAAGGGGATTCACCCCCTCATTCATGGTCTGCTCTTGGGGACCTCCCACCTTGTTCCCACCAGAAGTGAAGTAATCTGAAGTGATCAGAGTAAAAAACATTGCTGTGGGATTAGGAGGTGAAAATTGAAAAAGGATGCTGATATGAAATACTCCTCATGTCACCCAGCCCTGCCTTGTTTACAGCCATTTCCCCAGCTGATGCAGGTGAGTGGGGAACATCGGTGCAAATCCAGCAAGCAGTGCAATAGTTTTTTGCTTAGCATTCAACAGAGCAGGAATCGAAACCAAGATCTCTCTTCGTATATTCGTTCCTTACACACCAGCGCATAGAGGCCTTTCTGCATGTCCTTGTCCTTTTAATTCTTTACATCTTCTTTTAAAGGAAAATATTTATAATGGTTTCACTCTCTGCCAAGCTCTGAATGAATTTCTCATTTCCCATTGAAGAGCTACAACAAAAAAGAGCAACAAGTCTACTGAATAAAAAGATGATGCAAATCTCTTGTTTCTAGATTTTTTTTTTTGATCAGGCTTGCAGGCAAGCCAGAGGACGAATGCTAGTTAGTGATTTGGGTGGAGTTCTGGTGGATAATAACCTCTTGGTGCTTCAATCCTAAAAAGAGGTAAAACTCCCTGCAAATGCCTTGAAAACTTCTGAACTTTTCATTACATCAGAGTTGGATTTTTCTGCTTACTGACGATTTTTGTTGGTTTTAGTTATAATTACTACTGTTCTCTAAAACAGTTTTGAGAAAGTGCAATCCACATATGAAGGCTCCTGTAGTAAATGGCATACACCCATGCACCTGACAGCTAGGTACTGCAAACATTAAAAGTATTTCTTCCAAGGAACTATTCAGTGAGGTATATCATGGATAATGTTTCTTCTCTAGGAAAAAGAAAACACCTGAAGACCATCTATTAAACTGCTCTCCCTTGTAAAATTCTATCTACTATTTGGACAGTGATGTTCTTTTCCTCCTTTCCATTTTTGTCAAAACTTCAAAATCATTCGGATTAAGGAGACAAAATGATAATGTAGTGGAAATTGAGGCATGAGCAATAACAAACAGAGCTAAAGTAATTTGCATGATTCTGATTGCTAATGATGAGTCTTTACTGCTTGACATTTTGGTCTGACACATGCAGCCCAACATTTATCTAACTGCCCCTGCAAACGCAGTCACGCTCCAAAGCACAGATGGCAAGTGCTTTTCCATATATGTTTTGAGGTGGTCTTCTAAAGGGAGCGAATATTCTGCAGAAGCAGAATAATGTGATTGAAATATGCTTAATTTTTTACCTATTCTAACATTAGGGTAATGCAAATTTGATTAAACCAGAGACTGAAACTCAAACTGAACTGCTCGCTGAGCAGCAGCTGTGTATGGTCTGCAGGTGGTTTTCTATAGTAACCCGCTGTTCCGCGGTCCTTCAGCTCCCTCTGCTGCTCAATCATAGAATCATAGAATCATAGAGTTGGAAAGGACCTTAAGATCATCTAGTTCCAACCCCCCTGCCAGGGGCAGGGACACCTCCCACTAAACCATGCCATCCAAGACTATGTCCAACCCAGCCTTGAACACCGCCAGCGATGGAGCATTCACAGCTTCCCTGGGAAACCCATTCCAGGGCATCACCACCCTTACAGTAAAGAATTTCTTCCTCATATCTGATCTAAACTTCCCCTGTTTAAGTTTGAACCTGTTGCCCCTTGTCCTCTCACTACAGTCCCTAATAAAGAGTCCATCCCCAGCATCCCTATAGGTCCCCCTTCAGATACTGGAAGGCTGCTATGAGGTCTCCACGCAGCCTTCTCTTCTCCAGGCTGAACAGCCCCAACTTGCTCAGCCTATCTTCACAGAGAAGGTGCTCCAGTCCCCTGATCATGTTCGTGGCCCTCCTCTGGACTTGTTCCAACAGTTCCACGTCTTTTTTATGTTGAGGACCCCAGAACTGCACACAATATTCCAAGGGAGGTCTCACGAGAGCAGAGTATCGTGGTTTTCATATTTGCAGAGAGTTTAACTCTTTTTTTTTTTAAACCTCTGTTTTGGTGATAAAAAATGATGCAGATTAAAATTGCACCTAAAGCAGTTAAATGATTGCCTGAATTGATAAACACTGTGTGCAAAGTTTTATGTAATTACTGACTGTTCTCTCAGGGAATGACAAGAAGCCCATCAGACCCTTCTGATTGCTGGGGGTTTGAGCAACCTGGTCTAGCAGAATGTATCCTTGCCCATGGCAGGAGAGCTGGAACTAGATGGTCTGTAAGGTTCCTTCCAACCCAAACCATTCTATGATTCTGCCATTGCAATTTGACTTGATGGAACTGAAATATACCTGTTGCTTTAGCAGATATTTCCTGGTAATAGAACTTTATTTCATAGAATCATTTGATCATTTAGGTTGGAAAAGACCTTTTAGACCACTGAATCCAACCATTAACCTAGCACTACCAAGTCTATCATTTTGAAGTCTTTCAAATACCTCCAGGAATGGTGACTTCCTTGCCCACTTCCCTGGGCAGCCTATTCCAATCCTTGCAACCATTTCAGTGAAGAACGTTTTCCTCATATCCAATCTAAACCTCCCCAGGTACAACTTGAGGCCACTTCCTGTTGTCCTGTCACTTGTTATTTGGGAGAAGAGACCAACCCCCACCTCACCACAACCTCCTGTCAGGTAATTGTAGAGAGCAACAAGGTGTCCTCTGAATCTCCTTTTCTCCAGGCCAAACAGCTCCAATTCCCTCCTGAGCAGTCTGCTCAAAACATTTACTTCCAAAAGTCATAAACTCCTTTTTCTCCTGAGTTCCAGCCAGAGCTCTCTGTTCAGCCAGGCCAGTCCTCAGCCCTGCCAGCTCACCTCTCAGCACATGGGGATGGGCTGCTCCCGTGCCTTGAAGTTTTCCTTCTTGCGGAATGTCCAGCCTTCCTGGACTCCTTTGCCCTTCAGGCCTCCTCCCAGGGACAGGTCTGCCCTCTGGCAATCCAAGGTAGCAGTTCTGCTGACATCCCTCCTCCCCTTCCCCCTCGCTTACTTCTCTGAGAATCAAAACCTCTGTCATTCTGTGCTTGCTATGCCCAAGAGGGCCGGCAGCCATTACGGCATATTTCATACTAGGGATTTTTTTAATAATTAGTTTTTTATATAGCTCAATTTACTCTTTATTACCAATGTCTCTTGCAGATATCTTTGGAATGCTTTCTTTCCTAGAGTTTGATGGTGTTCATCTATCAAAAATGCTAAAGAAAAAAAGAAGCTGCTTGCATATTCTAATCTTTATTACTGTATTTTCCATTTCTAAGTAGACTTGGCAAAGCTTATCCCGGAAAGCAGACCACTGTATATATTAACACAATATATTGGTCAAAATGCAATATAAATGCAATCCATGCAAACACACACATACATTCATTAAATAGAACTTTTGTTAATAAGGTATAATGAAGGAAAGAAATTATCTGCCAGAATATGTGTGAGAAATATCATAAAACCTTAGCATCGTACATCATACTGACTAAAACAGGGATTTGAAAAGCAGTAAAGGTTAAGGGAATATTAAGACACAATATTATGCTGTTCCAAGGTATCTTTGATCCTCAGGGGATTTTAGAAAACCCAAAAGGTCTATCTAGATTACATCAAAGAAGGGAAGCTTAGAATTCAGTGTCTAAGTTTCTTCATAGGTGTGTGGGGTACTGCATCCATTTTTTCTGTTCAGATATTCAGCCATGCAATTCCTTCAGTCACAGATGGAATTACCGCAAGAAAATAATATTATGAAATCTCCATTTGAAATTCTGCAAAACTACTGAAAGCACAGGTTTGGGGAGTCTTGGACAAGATGTTAACTTCCTCCAAGACAACCAGGATGACTTTCTGTGGGATCTGCATTAATGCATAGCCCCAGAAGCAATAATACCTGTGGGTATAATTTATGTTATACCTGGGAATAAATGCAACCCACCTGTAGTCCAACATGAACAGCACAATTCAGACAACTCAGACTTGATCAGATTTCTCAGCACTATTTGGATGTTTTGTTTCGTCCTTTGTGAGGACAGAGTTTATGTTTGAATCCTTTCAACTGCTGCTGTTGAGGAAATGGCTACACATTGCTGGTTCTGCTCAGGGGACAGGGGAATTGTTTGTCTTTGCTATCACCTTCTTCAAGCTGCTTGCTCCTGAGTGACACCTTAGAAGCAGGCTCATTGGGCCAGAGACTAATTACATGACTGAATTTTCTCAGGAGGAAATTCCAGAATGACAATCAGATCCCAAAGATTGTAGGCATATGAAATAAATAGGTGGATTGCAGGAGACCAAAGCTGCAGTCAAACAAGAGTCTCCCCAGAGGCTGCCTAATTCTGGAGGTACTTAGGAAGACCTTCCCCTTGCAGCCATAGCATCAGACAGGCACTTGAAATCTGCTCATATCCTGACCTTCCCTTATCTGAGCAGTTCAGTGCCCCACTCCTGGTCAAGTCTCCCCAGGGAGCCTGCTGTCCCAACTCAGCCAAATCTTACAGTTATGTATTGCCTGAAAAAAACCCTAAACTTCATACATTGATAGTCACAAAATATATAGGGATGCTGAACAAGAATACAAGGACACTGAACAAGAGAAGTCAACACTGATCATCATACCCACCTCACCTCACCACCAGAGACAACCAGAACATGAGCAGCAGCTCAAGTATGCACATGCATAATTGTCTGCTTCAGATCTCATCTCTGAGGACCAGACTCACCCAGCCTTGCCTTTGTCACAGCTCAGCTCAGCACTGGAGCTGTCACACAGGACTCTTCATCCAGAGGCTGCAAACAGAGCTGTGCAATAGTGCCTGAACAGCAGGAAATAGCATCCAGCTGTTCAACAGAAATACCAGTCATCCCTACCAAATTAATCAAATAAAATTTCCTTTCTGATCCCAATTTTTGTGATTAGTTTGACTTTGAGCATGTGAACAATATACACCAGGATGGTCCTACAAGGGCTTAAGAGCTCAGTCCATTAAGCTTGTCCTAACTCAGTCTTACTCAGTCTATCACTGTGGCCTCCTCAGTGCTGCAGGGGAGGGCAGAGAAAAACTGGAAACCGAATTTATGCATTTTGGGTGGTGAAGATGATAAAAGAGGAAGAATAGCACTTTCCTTTACAAACTTTGCCAATGACCAGGAGAAATCCTGAAACAGAAGATTACTACAACAGGAATGAAATGGAAATAAAATGAACAGACAACAATACAGTTTCAGTTTATCCTTTTTTTTTGAAATACCAGAAGACTTAACATTTCTTGTCCTGGTATCAACCTTTTCCCTAAACTTTTCAACCTCAGAATAAACAATGCATGTTCCTTGTTCTCTATCTTACTTAGAATACCTATAGTCTTTTGATGCTTATATACTGTCGTCTAAATTCCCATTTAAGTCAACCATCACCATTTTATAACTGTTCAGCCTTGTACCATGATTAAAATTCCCTCTCCCAATATATTTATGGAGTCACTACTTCCACTCGGATCCAGTTTTTCTTGCTTTCTTTCCAGATTTTGTTGATAAAGACAGCTGAAGAAAGCAAAATGTACAACACCGAGGAAAGCAAGAGCAGAACCACAAAATTGTGGTCCTGTAATAAGGACATTCTTCTGGGAGTAGATGAGTGAGACCCTGGGCTGCAGGACCTGGCTGTCCAGGTCTCCCAGGACTGCTTTTGCATTTTACGATAAACGGAGAGCAGATAAAATGTCTGTACATATGCAGCTATTCTTCCAAGTGATTAAGCCTAAGCTCTGGGCTCAAACTGCAAATTTGCACAGTGACCTTACATGCAGTCTAAGCCCATTCAGGTAGCAGGTGGCATTCTACTGCTATTTCACATAGTTTTAAGACAACAGTTAGCAGAGCAGAGTGGCTTTTTGCCTGATTGAATTCAATTTGAACAAAACATGATTGGCAGATTCTTATGCTTAGGATTCACATACCAGGTACTTGACCTATCGCTACATCTATAGCAACAAATTAAACATGCCTGGAATGGTTTTCTGACACTTGAGGCAAGTTAGCAGAACAATTCACACTGGTACTTTCAAACTTTTTAAATCTCTGGAGTGTATGTATGCTAACTACACAGCTGAGATATTCCCAAGTTCATGCTGATTCTTTAACCACATCTGGGGCTTACACACAATAAGGCCAGACATTAGTGATGTGCCCCAGGTGTTGGTATCAGTGCCAATTCTGTTTTACCTTAACAACCTGGAAGACAGGAGTAGTGCAACTTCTGCAAGTTCGTAGACAATACAATGTTGAGGAGAGTAGTTGCTACACCAGAGGTTTGCTCTGCTCTTCAGAGACTGTGACATGGCAGAGAGGAACCTGATCAAGCCCAAAGAGGTATGCTAACTCCTACACCTGGTAGGGGGAAGCCACAGGTACCAGCAAACAACACGGACTGATCGGCTAGCTGGAAAGAAGCTTGTCAGAAAAGGCCCTAGCAGTGCTGGTGAACACCAGTTTGTATGCAAACAACATAGGCTTGGAGCAAACAAGGCCAACAGCCTCCTGAACTGTGTTAGGGAGAGTGTTGCCAGCAGGTAGTTCACTCTGCTCAGCACTGGTGAGACGTCTGGAGTGCTGGGTCCAGTTTTGTGGTTCTCAGTAGAAAAGAGACACAGACATAGTAGAGCAAGTCTAGAAAACTGCCATGAAGATGATAAACATAACATCTGACCTACAAAGAGATTGAGAGCTTCAGGAGGGAGGAGGGGAAGTTCAGGGAGATCTTATCAATGTGCATAAATACCTGATGGGACAGTGGTATAAGTAGAGAAGACAGAGCCAGAGTCTTCTCAGTGGCACCCAAGGAAAGGACAAGACGAAACTGGCACAATGTGAAATATAGAAAACTCCATTAACACATAAGGAGAAAAAAACCCAAACAACTAAACCAACCTGCAAGAGTGATCAAATGCTGGAGCAAGTGATCCTGATAGACTGTAGCATCTCTGCCCTTAGAGATATTCAAAACCCAACTACACACACTCCTCAGCAACATGCTTTAGTTGACCCTGCTCTGCGCAGTGTGGTTGAAACAGCAGTTTCCAGAGGTCCCTTCCAACCTTAGAAATCCTATGCTTCTGCAGCTGTGCACTTCACACAGGAAAACTGACACCACCACTAGTTACTGTGTCATCCTATGAAGTTGAAAGCCTGTCTAGAACATTTTGCATTTAATATGAAGTAGTCATAATCCTGGCACCATTCCTTCTGTGGAGCTAAATGTCCCAGCTGGGACTGAGACTGTAACTATCACAGCAGCTAAACTTACAAGCCTTCAACTGGGGATCCCCATTTCCATTAGCAGCCCTGAGGACTTGAGGGTGTTGGTCGACAAGAGATGGACATGAGCTAGCAGTGTGTGACAGCCCAGAAAGCCAACCATATCCTGGGGTGGCTCAAAAGAGGCACGACCAACAGGTCGAGGGAGGTGATTCTCTACACCTACTCTACGCTGCTCCTGTGAGCCCCCACCTGGAATACTGCATTCAGTTCAGGGGCCCCAAACACAAAAGGGACATACACATATTGAAGAGAGCCCAGAGTGCCATGAAGAGCTGAAGCACCTCTCCTATGAAGACAGGTTGAGAGAGTTGGGCATGTTCAGCCTGAAAAAAAGGCTCTAGGGAGACTTTCTAGCAGCCTTCCATTACCTAAAGGGGCTTACAAGAAACCTGGAGAGGGACTTTTTACAGAGGCCTGTAGTTACAGGACAACAGGGAATAGTTTCAAACTGAGAGAGAGAAGATTTAGATAATTTAAGAAATTCTTTACTGTGAGGGTGGTGAAACACTGGAACAGGTTGCCCAGAGAAGCTGTGGCTGCCCCATCCCTGGCAATGTTCAAAGCCAGGCTGGACAGGGCTTTGAGCAACCTGGTCTAGTGAAAGGCAGGAGGGTTAGGAACTAGATGATCTTTAAGGCCCCTTCAACCCAAACCATTCTGTGATTGTGCCATTAACTGTGCCTGTGGTTGAATCGCACTTTTAATTCAGCAAAGAGAATGTGATTCTCCTGCATCCATGACAATGATTCCTTGTACTTGAAAATAACACAGGAATGGAACAACTCATCTCAGACTTAGGATGATGCTAGCCACTTCTTGCTATCCTCAGATGGACCTAACCAACTTAACAAGTGCAGGAAGAAGACCGTGAGTTACACCAGTTTCTTCAGCAAAACTCACCCTCATGCACAAACTCTCACTAATGCTTATTCAGCATATAGGTTTGACCTGGTAAGCAGAATTATCCAAAGGAAGATAACTGTGAAGTTTACACTAAATGAGCTGGAATTGCAAGAATTTCACGAGGTGTTAAAAAAGAAAGTGGCAGTTTATTTAATTCGGGGTTTAGCTGTAGCTATTAAATCTAGGCCCAATACCTGTAGTTCAGGTGCCTTTTAAAATGCAGTGATGAAGATCCCAGGTTTATGATTGTGTATCAAGGATGGTGCAAACTGTAAAGATTTTATGAAAAGATTTATTCAGTAACAACAAAAACTTTAGAAACCAAGTGCTACTGAGACTGAGCCAAATGTGCATTGAAATGTGCAGACAGCTATTTAGCAAGTCATTTGGTGTACTAAATTACCATGCTGGAATAAGAGGTGATGAAACACAGTTTTCAACCTTGCTCATTTGCTTTGTTTACTTCCATGGAAGCTGGCTCCTGGAAACAGTTTACAAAGATCCGTACATTTGATAGAATTGCCCCTTTTCACCAGCACTGTGTGCGTAGACTGTAACTCCAGATGTTACAGAATAGTAAGATATCGACATAATTTTTCATGTTTGGTTTTTTTCTTCTTTACAAATTAGCGTTGTAGCGATCTCTGTTCTGAAAGTCTCTAAAAGCACGTTTTGCATCTGCTTTACTGTGAGGGATTCTTCCAAAAGGTTCCAGATCATTGAAGCAGGCATCAAAAACTTCATCCACAGCTTTTTCTGCCGTTTCTTTGCTAATTTTCCTAACAGCCAGAATGGAACGAATTGCTCTGTCTCGTACACATGTCTAAAGTGGGAATCAGATAAAGAAAAGTATCCGTCATTATTAGTATAAATAACTCTTTACATATTTTTTCAATTATTAACTCCTACTACACATGCAATAACTTTGTACCGCAGAACAATCAAACAATACCTGTAATAAGCATTTTTGTTCTGTCCTGCGTTAACTATGTGGTTTAGTTTTTCATGTGCAGATAAACCGCCAGAGAATTTCTTAGAACAGCAATTAAAATGCAATTTGGTATTTGTTCTAAGTATCAAATATTTGTACAATTTGACTTGGACACAACAGAAAAATATGTCAGAAACAGACATAAATACCACTTAGCACTTTTCCAACTGAAATGTTATAAAATGTAAAGGAATGACTCCTCTATGGGCCTTCATTTTGATACCTCTCTTTACGGCAACTTTTGCTTATGCAGTTTGCCTACTAAAGATGTAAACATTACAAGCTCACCGAAACTCTGACATGAACAAGTACTTGGGACTCAACCCATCACCTTTACTATTTAAAAAAAGAAATAAATTTGTATAAGATTTCACACACATGGTTACCTAGAACCTTTGTCATGCACCTTTCTCCAGTTTTCAAAGACTTAAGAGTTTTACCCACTTACAGTGGGTAAGGTAATACAACTGCATTTCCTGCAAACCCTGTTTTTTGTTTGGTCCTTATTAACTATCCATTGTCAGTGGTAATGCTCTATGATAAGACTAGGCATTCAGGGATTTCACTCCTACAAAAATAACAACATGGAAAAAAAATAATCTCATTAAAGGTTATGAAAGTTTAATTAAGAGAAAGCAGCAAGTTCATGGCATCTACTTCCTTCTCTGATAGTTTTCAGCTATGAAAGCATAGAAGGCTGAGATCAAGTAGGTAAAGATGGCTCATAGCAAAACATTAGGCTTCAACATCTACAGTTTTTACCTGATGGTGTCCCTTTCAAGTCCAAATTTAAACCTTGCTATTTCATTCATCAGTGTACAGTCCCCACTGAGATTAGCAGCTCTAATCTATTGAAAAAAAGAAAAAAAAAGTCACAAGATCAGAAAAACACATGGAAATATGAAGTCAAAAAAGCTGTAACAATTTTTTTTCTTCAACATCTTTCTGGTGACTGCTGGTAGAGAATATTCCCAGGGTCACTTCTTACTTATTAAGTACCTATTACCCTATCCACCCTCTCAGACTCAATGAACTATGAAGTATTACTACAGAACCTGTAAGTTTCTCCAGGGACAAGGTCTTACACATTCCCAAAGCTTAAATGAATGAGCAGAAGAGATCACATGAATGTATGTGTGTGTGTGTAAATACGTATAGTGAACTGCTAAAACGACATAGAAATAATATTTTATCAGAATACAAGAGTCAGAAAGAAAGGCAGGTATCTTTCAAAGACTACAGCTGCAATAACGAGAAAAGCAGCAACCCTCCTATTTTAGGAAAAGCCACATTTAAATAAGTATGCATGTTTTAGCTCAACTGTCTTGTCCTGTGCATTGCAATTTCTTTTGTCTGCCAACTGTTTCACACCCTGCTCTCTTAATTAGGAAATATAAATAAAACTAGACTTCCTGTAATTAAATACAAGAGTGTGAATAAATGCACACAAAATATTAAATGGAAAAACTAAGAAGCTGACAACACAAATTGTAAACACTATATAATAAATACGTATCAATAGATCTGAAGCAAACAACCTAGATAAGAGCAAGAACAAACCAAATCTTGTTTCATATATGTTCTCTAATTTTATGTTTGAGGCTTACATGTTTTATTCTGCACTGTGTAGATCTTGGACAAAAAATGTAGGTAATAGTTAGTAATTCTGAATTATTGTATTAGGTTTACATGGCAAGATGTTGGCAGTGGGAGACCTGCTGGGATGGCATCTGCGAGACAAGACAAACAGCTCTCCTGCATGTCAGGATCAATTTCTGCTGGTTCTAAACCAGACCCCCCACTGGTGACAGCTGAGCTCATCAACTGCACCAGCAGTACCTCTGTAATGCCATATTTAAGAAAGAATTAAAAATACTACATAGGAGCTGTGAGAAAAAGATGATGGAAACAGCCACACAGACACTAAGGTCAGTGAAGAAGGAGAGGGAGGACGTGCTCCAGACACAAGAGCAGAGATTGTCCTACAACCTGTAAAGACCACAGTGACATAGGTTATCTCCTTACAGCCTGTGAAGGAACACAGTGGAGCAGCAACAACAGAATTCATCAAAAAATAAATGTTATAGGAAAAGACATATTTGTGGTTAACAAAAAAAGATCTAAACAACAATAAGGTGTTAACCATACAACTGTGGTAACTACAGGAAATACCAAGACTTACAGGGAAGAAAGAGCCCTACAAACATTTGATTAATGTGTGAATGTGGTTTTATGTCCAGCTACTCTCATTTGTTAATAATACTGTTATATTCACAGGTGATCACATTCTATGTAATATGACACTGATGTATTAATATTTGTGAAAACTAGAAGTTTGTTTTCTGAATACAACTACATAGATTGATCTGACAGAAGAATAAAACATATTAACAGCATTTAACCACACGAAGGCTTGTATAACAGCATGCCCATTTAAACATCAAGTACCCCCATAACCATCAACAATCAATATAATGACAATATTAGAAGCCTTTTAACTTACCTCTGAACATGCTAAGTGTTTGACATTTTTAAACCAGTCAACATGTGCACGGCAGTGATCAAACGCATGAATCAATTCATGTGTGACCACCCGGTTCATATGGGATTGGTGGTGAATGTTGTTCTGACATAGAACAATCTGTGGAAGAAACAATAGGCAGCCTTTTCACTAAGTTTCAACATCTCCCTTACTTCTCAGAGATCAAGTACTTATCACCTACAGCATTTGAACTGTTTAGATCAGTGCTTTCAACATTACAGCCTTATCATTCTGCAGAGTACTAGTTCTGATACCATAGAATATCTTCCATTATTTTGTTTTCACGACTAATCCTAGTAACAAAACACTAAGAAAACCAATTGTAGTCCTCTGAAAGAAAACAAGGTCTGTTGCCTACCTGAGATGTGGCAGAATCAAAACCTCCACCAACACAGGCATCGCAGTTTTCACAGGAAAAGTGCCGGTCATTGAAGACAGTGCTGAAAGGTCCAAACAAAGTTACAGGGAAGAATCTAAAAAGACTAGTAACTCCATATAACAGTGATGGTATTGCACAGAACAAGATGAGTTAGGTTACATACCAACCAGATTGCTTCATAGCCTCAAGAAGAAGTTGAGCATATGGATCTAGAAAAATATTGCTGTAATCAATTTCTCTAGACAAAGTTTTTGCAAGTCATCTATAATCAACATATAAAGGTAGTCAAGAAAAAAAAAAAGCATTACACATGCAAATTCATACTTTGCAGTATTTAGTCCTAATGTAATGCAACTGGAATCTGATATAGCTCAGGCTACGGAAAGTGATACAGGACCATGAAATATAGAAGGCTACTCAGGAATCATGTCACTTTTGACACTTTTAATAGTAGGAGACATAAATAATGGCATATAGTGACCACTGGGTATGGTAACATTTGCAGTCAACATCAGATTGTTAGAAGAGCATAAACGAACCAAAATTTTGACAAATCCTCTCAAATTTTCAAGGGAAAGAACCCGAGAAGGACCTTATGATAAGAAAACAGCACACTATCCACTTCTGAAATTGTCTTTTCTATGTCTTAACCAAAGCTAACGCGTTCATACAGCAGCAGCACCATCCCGCCACCCGTCCGGGCCCTGTCCAGCCGCCCCGGGGGTGAGCAGCGGCGGCAGGTAGCAGCTCCAGCCCGAAGACCCTGCGGTGCAAGGTCACCACGGCCAGCCGCAGCTGGCTGTACCGGCGGCGGACACGGAGGCCCCAAGTTCCACCCCGAGCGTTCCCCGCTGCGCCAGCGCCAGTCCCGGTCCCACCGGGAGACAGGGAGGCACTTACTCGTTTCCAGGGTCATCCTCAACATCAGCTGGCACTTGTTGTGGTAGGTGAACAGGCTGCGGACCAGGAAGCTCTGAGGATTCTTGTTCCGTTCCGGGAAGAGCCGGTAGCCTAAGTCATCCTCCTCCTCTTTCCCTACCTTATCCTGGGCCGCCGGCGGCGACGCAGCTTCCTCCTGCTCCATGGCTGTCCGCTGTCCCCTGCCCGCGCCCGCCGGCCACCGTCCCGACGGCGGGGTCGAGGGGAGGTGCATGCCAGCGCCAATCACCGACCCGGCTCCCGTCACGTGAGGCCGAGGGGGCGTGGCCGGGCAGCGCGGGGCGCCGCGGAGGGGAAGGCGGTGGAGCGCGTGCGCATGCGCCGCTCGTCCCTGCGGCGCTCTGCTCGTGACGCCGCGGGGCGCCGGGGGCGCGGGTTCGGTGTTCGGTGTCCTGTGGGGTTGTGGTGCGTTCTAGGGGAAGGCTCGGCCGCGTGGGGAGGGCGTCTGGCGGCAGCAGGAAGAGGCGGGACTCGGTACAGGTGAGGCGGCGGTAGGACCGGATGGGTGCGTGGTGCTCAGAGTGTAGGTGTGCTGGCGGTGCAGTCGGCCTGGTGCTAGTGCTCCGTGGTCCACAGGCGGCTTAGCCGTCTGTAGTGGCGAGGCGACGTGGAGCCTGTGGGGAGCCTACCCTGAAGGAGCGAGGGCCCCGTTCGTAACTGTGGGGCGGAGGAGAGGCAGGTGAGGAAACTTCAGTGGGCCATCTTCGGCCTGAGCTGGGGCCCCCCGTGGCGTAGCGTCGGGGCCCGCTCCCGTATGGCCCGCAAAGGATGCAGGTCTGGCCAGGTCTCTGGGGTAACGCGGCTGCCCTCGGGTGTTGGGTGAGGCGAAGGAAGAAGTACAATAGCCTTAAGGTGTGTGAGAGCTGCTCTAAGAGGAGCCGGTTGTCGGCAAGTGAGGCCGTTGCTCAGCTGTGTGCAGCAATGTTAGGCTAGCGGGAAGCAGGAGCAAGCTTGTATTTCACGCTTCTGTAAGTCACTTATGAGTGCTAGAAAGCAAACTGCTAGAATTTCACGTGTGTAAGAGCATTAGTTTAGTCAGTGAGAGCAAGAAGAAAAGTTAAGCAGGTCACAACCTAATTTCTTGTTTCTTTTGATGCATCTGGTTCTGGCTACTGTTGGCCAGGGCATAGTAGGCTGTATGGAATATTCAGTGTGTCCATGGCCAGGTTTCATGGAATTGCTGGCTGAGTATTGCAGAGACAGCTCAGCATGGGGCAACAGTTGTAGGTGGAAACAATATAGTAGCCACCTAAATTGGTGAAGTAATATACATTTTCAGTTTCAGCTAAAGTATCTTTCCACATTTTTTTTTTTGGTTTTTGTTTTTTTTTTTTTAAATAGACCATGTTGCTGCCCATGTATAAACTAGGGAAAAGTACCACTGGTACATTGAGGCATCTACTTGGCTGCTTATTGAGGATGGAAAAACATTTCTGCTTTGGTAGCATCGGTTCGCTAGCAGTCATGCGGCATGTTTTCCCTTTTGAGATTCTTGTCCATAGTTATAGACAGCACACTGTATTGCAGAAATCATTAGTTTTGGCCCATACAAACTCATTCAGAGGATATTTTGCGCTTGTAATTCACTAGGCTTAATAATAAAACACCTCGTGTTTTTACTGTTTCCATGCTAAAAATGTGTGCGTGTTGAAGCATGCTTTTAGGGGCTGAAAGTGTTTCTGGAGGTTGGTTTGTCAGCTGTTTTGTTTCTGTTCAGATGCAAGGTATCATGTATAACTTAGGGTTTTTTTTTTCAGTTAAAACTTAAATGGTAATGTGTTACAGTTTTCTATATTGTCAGCTGGGGAGTACTTCAGAAATTGCTTTAAACTAAGATGACTTTGTAATCTCTCAGGATTGTCATCGGCTTGTTAGGCACTTTACCTTACACTTAGTTAGGAAAGCATTAACTGTTGTTTATTAGGATATGCTTTGTTTTGTCTGAATAACAGAGCTTCCCTTGTTTTTTTTTTAAGGTGTTTAAATTGTGTTTCTTCTTAGGCTTTTAGTATTTAATGTTTCCACTAGGCTGTTGGGAAGCGTGTCTTGAATGTAAGTCAGACTTCTTGATTTTGAAGTAGCTAGCTTCCTTCAGTGCATACTTTCAAATTTTCTTTAGGAAGTTTTCTTTTTCTTGAAATTTGGCAGCTTACAATGAGCGCTCCAAATAAAGCAATAGAACTACAGCTGCAAGTGAAGCAAAATGCTGAAGAGCTGCAGGATTTTATGAGAGAATTGGAGAGCTGGGAAAAAGATATTAAAGAAGTGGATTCTGAACTAAGGAAACAGAGTGGTGTCTCAGAAGAGGTAAAAATCGCAAGTCCAGTGTTAACTCAGCTATTAATAATGCAATAGCATTTATAATAATTACTTCTCGCTTCTGCAAAAGTTACATAGGTTGACTTAAAATACCTAAATAGAATGTATGAGCTAGCTCAGCTGACTTGTTACTCATCCACAGTGGACCAAAGATTGCCCTGTAAATTCTTCCACCAACAGAACTGTGAGGCAGTAGCATCTGGAGGTGATGGGGCCAGAACATTTTCAGTCAGTTCCACGTAGATCTAGAAGAACACTATATCTAGTTACAGATACCGTAGGTGCTTCAATACAAGTGACTTTCACACATCTGTTTTATAATAATTACTTATTTCCATTTAGAATTTGCCACCAATTCGAAACAAGGCTTTTAAGAAAAAGAAGAAAAGCAAAAGTAAAGTCACTTCAAAGATAACCACTGAGGAAAACAAGAAAAACAAGATCAAGTCTTACGATTATGAAGCATGGGGAAAGCTTGATGTGGTAAGTCAGAACATTTGCTTATTAACTGACTCTTGTCCCCAGTTGATTCTATTTTAAATAAGATTTTGTTTCAGTACTTGGGAGTTCAGTCCATGTGTCAGCATCCTTCTGTGCTGGGTACTGTATGAACACTGGAAGTAGCTTTCTCCCAAAAATGTTATGTGTTTAAAATCCATAACATTGAGAAATACTTGAGTTTTCCATTGGCTGTGCTCTCATCCAGTAGATTGAATTTGACTTTAAAAAAAAAAGAAAGATTAACGATAGATCTCTTAGAAGGTCATCACTCTAATAGAACATAAGACTAAACACAGCTGGCAGTAGTGGAGGATAGATCTCTCACTTTTGAAGTATGGAGTACTCCTTAATAAAGAGGACTTAACCAGTAGAGAGTCCCAAAAGCACATTACTAATTCTCCTAAAGTCTGCCTTGTATTATTTTTGTATTGTTAAAAAGCTATAATGAAGATAATCGTTTATTTTATCTGATTTCAGGATAAGATACTTGAAGAACTTGATAAAGAAGATAGTACTCATGATTCTGCATCTCCAGAATCGGACTCTGAAGAAGATGGAATTCGCATAGATACAGAAAAGGCTCTTGCAGAGAAGGAAAAGGTTATAGCATTAAAATATTTGTTATTTGCCAAGTAGCAGTATAGGCCTAAGAGCACTTGTGGTTTCTTTTAAAAGGTTGTCCACTGAGACCACACTTCTGGTGGAAGAATTGCCAATTTGTACTTTTTATTTTTGTCTGCCCATTATTGCAAAATAGAAAACTCTCACTATTTCTGTTTCTTCTCATCACCAATTGCAGCAAAGCCTGTTAGACTTTGCTTAATGTATGCTTATGATGATTAATATATTGCTGGGTTTTTTTCTTTGATAAGTTATATTTCTGCGTGGAATTGTCATAAGGATCAAACTAGTGTTTACCTGAGTACAAGGTCTGAATACCCCAAACTTAATCCCCAAGATTTTAAGATTAATCCATTTGCAAAGCCAGTACATCTGGGAATGATGGGTGAACTTGTATGTCTTCCTTGCCTTGGTGGCAGCAAGTTTGTGCCAATTTTGTTTTACCTTATTTTGCAAGTAGAATACTACAAGTCCTACCTCATTCTTCATTGCCATGTGAGAGGCTAAACTGTATAACAGCTTCTCTGGTTCTGAGAAACTTCTTTGTTTACAAACAATCACCTAACACCATCTGTCAGTCCATACTTTTCTGCCGTGGAAATTCCTTGTTGATTAATCTGCAGTCTAGGCTGAGAAATTTAGATATCTTTGACCATTATTATCTTGGGTGCAATGAAGCATTTGGGCGCACATGAGATTAAAGTTGTGTCCGAAGGGAGGCAGCAGTGAAAATCTTTACCCTGGAAAGGAAAGGTGCCAAATCTCAAACTTCAGTAGTTCTCTAATTCAATTTAAGCAGTTATGTATGTGCTTGTTATAGGTTTCTAGAAATGACCTACGGATACTGAAAATCAGTATACAGAAAAGCCCTGTTATTGCATTAATCATCAGAAATATTTAATACGTGATACTCAAAATACTCTTCGTTAAAAGAAATGTTTCACAGTAAAGCAGTGCTTTGTGGGAAATGTTTAAAAAGTTGTAAAATACAAGCTTTGTTTTTTTGGTTAGGTTTTTTGTTTGGGTTTTTTTTTCACCAAAAATTAGCCATGTGCCTGCAAAGTATGGTAATTTGCTAAAAATACTTTTTTTTTGCCTATTCACAGGGTAATAACTACTTCAAACAAGGAAAGTTTGATGATGCTATAAAATGCTACACTAGAGGAATGCATTTTGATCCATATAATCCAGTATTGCCCACAAACAGAGCGTCAGCTTTTTACAGAATGAAAAAGTAAGAGTTTAAGTTAAATCCGTAGTATTTGCTTCTTTGAAATGCTACCTTCAGATATTTTTGTTTGATTTTAAGTCTTGATTATATTACTTACCATACTGCGATTTGGTCTATGTAAGACTGCTGTTGCTTTTCTTTTAAGAAAAGAGAAAAAACATAAGGAGAAAATTCACTGTCTAATTTGTCTTTCCATTTCACTGAGTTCCATTTCTAAGGCTTGGATTTGTCTGGGGAGAAGAAACAGTACAGGGGGTTTGGTTATTCCTTCTATGGCAGTAAATGTTGTTGACCTTTGTTTTCTTTCCTGTCTTGATGCAGTCTGATTTGAGAGATGTTTAAATACTCATTCTATGCTCCTTCTGAAGCATTTAAGATTTCTACTCTAGAGAGAACCAGAGTAAGCTAAATTGCTTAAGTTTTAGGGTTTGTTGCCTAGATGTGTCCAAACTAACTTGTTCATATTTTTGATAGGTTTTCTGTTGCAGAATCTGACTGCAATTTAGCACTTGCTCTAGATAAAAATTACACAAAGGCTTATGCCAGAAGAGGGGCTGCTCGCTTTGCTTTGAAAAATCTTCAAGGTGCTAAAGAAGGTGTGTCTTTTTGAAATTCTTTCCTTAAAATGTGTACAAGCGATTCCCATGTCTGCTTGATTGAGGGTTGTGCAACTTACTTATTGGTTTAGGAATTTAATTTTTATTTCCCATTTTTTTTTTTAAAAAAAGAAAACAACAAACATTTTGCATAGTCTTCTGGCAAGGTAAAAATCAAGCAACAAATCTGAATGATCGCTGTAAGTCGTAGTAGTTTTAGAATAACTTAGCTTTAAATGTCGCTCAACATAAGAAGGATGTGGACCTGTAAAGTGTGTTCAGAGGAGGGCCATAAAAATGAGAGAAGGCTGTGGGAACACCTTCTAGTAGCTTTCCAGTATCTAAAGGGAGGCCTAAGAGAAATCTGGAGAGGGACATTTTACAAGGGCATGTTGTGATAGGGCAAAGTGAAATGGTTTTAAACTGATAGGGTAAATTTAGAATGTGTATTAGGAAGAAATTCTTCACTTATGGGGGTAATGCGACACTGGACCAGTTTGCCCAGACATGCTGTGCTGCCCTATCCCTGGCAGTGTTCAAGACCAGGTTGGATGGGGCTTTGAGCAACCTGGTCTAGTGGAAGGTGTCCTTGCCAATGGCAGGGAGGTTGGGACAAGATGATCTTTAAGGTCCCTTCTAACCCAAACCATTCTATGATGTGTTGCTTGCCGTATCTTGGGCTTCTCGGGTAACTATAAAAAAGGGTAATCTCAAAAATAATGCTCTTATTTTATATTCTGGTTAGTATTCTGTAATTCTAACCTGAAACATAGTTTTCTGATCATTTGATAGATTATGAAAAAGTTTTAGAGCTGGATGCAAACAACTTTGAAGCAAAAAATGAACTGAAGAAAATTGATCAGGTAATAAGATTAATAGTGTCTAGCATAAGTTAATACACCCTGTTCAATTTATATTTGCATCAACTTATGTTTATAACAATAGAATTCAATGAAATCTCTTGCTTTTTCTGGCATTTGAAGTTCACTAAGGTTAAAATCTGTAATTGAGTTTCTTTTGGATTGACTAGCATATATGCAAACAGCAGTGTAGTAGTGGATTGTCAGACTAAGACTGGATATGTGCCCCAACATCTGTGTGAGTTTTCTGTTCTTGGGTTTTTTTTTTTTGTTGCGTTTTTTTTGTTTGTTGGTTTGGTTTTGGGGTTTTTTATATCTTGCTTTAGATGTTTTATGCCTTCTGTGGTAATGTTTTTTTCAGTCATGCTTAGTATTTTCGTACAAGGTAGCACTACATTTGAGAGAACCTGTGTGGTTTTTTGCTAGCCTAATTGTAGTCCCACTGATTGTTGGGGTCTGCCAGATCAGAAAGTGGGTTTAAGCCTAGCAGGGCATAATAAGCTGATGCATGTCTGATCCTTTTCATAACAGGAAGAGAATGCTGATTATGATGACTCTAGTAAATACAAGCTCACCTGTTACTGTGTGAATATGCTTACCCCTTGTCAACTGTAGTTTTGAAAGCACTTGAAAAATGTATTTTCAGAATCAAGACTGAAATCTCCAGTAATTGAATAAATAAATGACTTGTGAATTGGAATGTATGTATAGACAGATTCCATGGGTCATCTTACATTGTGTTTTAGAAATTACATACTCTTAATTTACCGAGTAACAGTCTTGACTCTTAGTCCCTCATAAAAGCACATTTTCAAGTTTAGAATGATTTCTTCAGTTTGCATTCTGCTTACAACACAGGCACTTCTGTTAAGATGCTTCTTTTGCATCTTAAAAATTTTGTATTTATTGTTGTTTATCTTCTGAAAATGTGTAAGTGGGAGAAATACTGAGGAAAAAAAAATTATATCTTCGCAGGCTCTGTCATCAAAAGAAAGCCCAGAACAGAAAGAATTTGATGAAGTTGTCAGACCTGAATTAACAGATGAAGAGAAGCAGCGCATTGAGCACCAGCAGCTCAAGCAGAAGGCTATTACAGAAAAAGATCTGGTAAGTCACAGGAAAGGACTAAGAAAGAAAAGTCTTGTGTTGTGCTGTTGCGAAGAAAAGTCGTGTGCTGGGGCTCTTCAGCCTGGAGAAGGGAAGGCTGCATGAAGACCTCATAGCAGCCTTGTAGTATCTGAAGAGGGCCTAAAAGGATGCTGGAGAGAGACTTTATTAGAGACTGTAGCAATAAGGCAAGGGGTGATGGGTTCAGACTTAAACAGGGAAGTTCAGGTTAGATGTAAGGAAGAAATTCTTTGCTGTAAGGGTTGTGAGGCACTGCAACAGGTTGCCCAGAGCAGTGGTGAGTGCTTCATCCCTGGCAGTGTTCAAGGCCAGATTGCAGAGTCTTGGGTGACATGATCTAGTGTGAGGTGCCCCTTCCCATGGCAGGGGGGTTGCAACTAGATGATGTTAGGGTCTTTCCCAGCCCTAACCATCCTGTGATTCTGTGAGCTATAAATGTGTAAATGAAACCTGATAACTGTCTTCAACTTAAGTACAATGTCCTTGATACAATCTTAAGTATTTCCCATTTTGGACTTTATGGGGAGGGGGAGGGAGACAGTGGGTTCTCTTTGGACCCTTCTGGAGGAATAATTATACAAGGTAGCTTTTGCAGCCCAAATTGCATAAGAAAATTTCAAATATGTAACAAGATAAGTAGAACTTGAACTGTATTTTACAGAGATCCCATTTCTCCAGTATTATATGCATCTTGACCCTTAGTTGTCCAGGTAGAGCTGTGCACTGTTTTTTGTGTTTTCAAACTTCTGGTTACATGGTGAAAAGTAGTTATAGAAAGGACTTCAGGGGGTGCAGGCAACAATGACAATAAAAATGTATTTTTGGAAATCTGGTCTTAACTCACAGTTGGCTTATTGGTTTTTCCCTCTCCTCGCTGTTGCAATTAAGAAATAACATTATCGAGTAAAACAATTTTCTTTTTGTTCTCTTACCTAGCTATTTAACTTAGGACTTTTTATCAATATTCAAGCTTCCTATACTGGTTGTAAGAGGTAATTAGTAGGAAAAAAATGACAGCACATATGAAGTGCGTAAAAGGAACAAAAGTTTGAAGAAGCTACAGAAGAGAAATGTCAGTCCAGTGCAGTACTTCATTCATAGCAGAATTGACACACTGTGGGCCTGTTCCTGGCAACATGGATCCTTTCAAGTCTGAATTGTGGCATTTGCTTTTTTGCCAGTGAGTAGAGTAGTATCAGAGAAGATAATACATGGCTTTATGTTAGCACTGAGAAGCAAAAGGTAGTTTTAGTTTCTTGGAAACACAGTGATGTAATTTTGTTGTATAGAGCATTAACTGGAAAATAAAAGCAACGTTTGGGCCCAGGTAGTATTTGAGTATAACAGTTTCATGAATGTAGCAGGATAAAGATGGATTTGCACAGCAAGTCTTGAAACAGGAGTTGGATAGGTTCAGCTTTGTTCAGCATGTGTTTAAGTTCAGGAGGCACAGGGTGGCTTATTCTGCACATCCAGCATAAAGATAAATCACAAGTTATAGATTTGTATGTCTGCACTTAAACTGTGCATGTAGCAAAACTTTTTATATCCTTGAAGTACTAGAAATAGTTAAGGTATTTTTTGTGGTCTGCCTCCCAGCTTAGATATGAAAACATATTCCATATATACAGGCCCAGATGTGGGTGTTCTTTGTTATCCACATTCCTGATACTGTGACCCTTTCTACTAAAAAGGATAAAAGCTCATTGCACTAGATCTTTCTCAACAGTATTTTTTCTATCCTAAATATTACAGGGTAATTGTTATTTCAAGGAAGGAAAATATGAGGCTGCAATAGACTGTTATACCCGTGGTATAGCAGCAGATGGAACCAATGCGCTTCTGCCAGCTAACAGAGCCATGGCCTATCTAAAGATAGAAAAGTAAGTAGGATTGCATGTTTTTCTTTGTGGTGAACTAGATGGAAGAATGATCCAGTAGATTTTCACTCGGGTTTAGTTACTGTCATTCCTAATTATACTCAGAATTCAGAGTAGAATAACTCGTATTGAAAACAGGGGGAGAGAACAACTCAATATGTGTAATTTTACAATGCATTTCACAGGAAACAAGTTCTGAGAGAATAAAATAACATCAGTATGAAATTATAGTTACTTAAGTTTGATTTTTCATTCTTTTATGTATGTAAAAATATATACATTCACTTTTCTCGAAAGACTTGCCCAAAGTTTTGTCTTTTTTAGTTATAAACCCCAGTCAGCTCTTACATGTTGCACTGTAAAAATAACTGGATTATAACATCTGACTTCAACGGAAATGGACAGGAGCTTTTTCTGGAAGTGATCATCTTTTTTAAAGTATTTTTCTTGAATTCCACTAATGGAGACATGTATGTGTAGCTTATTTTTAGTTAAACTTAATTCAGATAATCCTGTAGCAGTAGGAAATGCATGCTTCTAGCAAATGAGAGAAATTCCACATGACCTTTTTTGAAATCTGATTTTTTTTGTTTTTCCCCCACTCCCTGATGGCATGGTAGTCTAAAACTTTTAAGCTGGTAGCATGAGAAGCAGAGAGCTGAGCATTATGGTAGTCATCTGTTTTAACGCAACAGGGCTGTGTATCTGTAGAGACATTAATCTCAAATTATTAGATTACAAAATAGGTTGCAGAGGTAGTATTTCTGACAAAACATTTGTAATTTAGTACAGAAACCACAGAGGACATCATAATGCAAATAATGTTTTCAGAGAATCAGAGGAAGTGATACCTCAATTGAATGACCAAGCAAGAAAATAAATTATGTATGATAAATCTGCTTATGTGTTGTGGGTCTTTGCATTTCAAAGAGGACCAAACAAAATGCAACAGAAGCTCACTGATACTCGTATAAAACTCTAGAACTAGTAAGAACTCAAAAAAAACCCACCAAACAACAAACCCCAAAACTTTTCGTAAATTTAATGATAGATTCAAGGAGGAGAAAAAGAATGAATGAAAACAGTTTAGTATGCACATAGTGGTATCATAATCTAATATAACTAAATATAACTAAATATTGCTGGGATGAGGAAATTTGATCTTACAGTGGAGCGTGTGACTTTAATGCAAGGATATACTGACTTGTCATTCTGAAGTATCTTGGGACAAGTCACGGGAGTTCAGATATAGAGAATTTTATTCTCCTATATGCTTGCTTCTCCTTTCCTTTTTCCTCTCTGTTAATATTTGTTTGTAATGGTCTTGCTGATTTTCAGCAAGATGCCGACTTCATTTTAAGGCTTAATGTTTGAAGTGGACTCTGACAGGCTTTAAGCGTTTATTTTTATGCGGGAAGCAAATTTCTCTGTGATGATAAAAAGATTCAGCAGTGTGTCATGAGATACCAAGAGATTTGGATGAAATTTCAGTGTGCTGAGAAATCATATTTTCTACATTCACTTTACATTCTAGCTCAGTATAATTAAGATGTGTCTTTATGTTTTAATTGCTTTGAGTAGCTCTGCCATTTCAGTTGAAACTGACTCTTGAAACTGATTGTTAATTTTGTACAATTCTTTTACTGAGATATGAAGAGGCAGAAAATGACTGTACACAAGCTCTGCTCTTAGATGCCTCTTATTCTAAAGCCTTTGCCAGAAGAGGAGCTGCCAGAGTTGCTCTTGGAAAGCTAAAAGAAGCTGTGCAAGGTAAGACTTTGAATTATCTTAAATGTGTTGGGTAAGAGATAAGAACATCCTGATTTTATTTTTTTTTTTTAATCTTCTAGTAGCAATTTAATCAACTGCTGATTAATTGAGATTATCATGCATCCCAACTAGAAGGAAGTGCAGCAGAAGAGCCAGGAGTCCTCCTTGGATGGATAAGGAGCTGCTGAGGAAACCTGGAAGGAAAAAAGAGCTTATAAAAAGGTGGAAGCAAGGACAGGCAGCCTGGGAAGAATACAGGGATGTTGTCCAGGAAGCTAGGGACCAGGTTAGGAAAGCTAAGGCCCACTTAGAATTAAACTTGGCTAGGGATGTGAAAGATAACAGGAAGAGATTCTATAGGTATGTAGCGAATAAAAGACAAACTACGGACAACATGGGCCCTCTCCAGAAGCTATTGCGAGAACTGGCTACCCTGGATTTGGAGAAGGCTGAGGTTCTTAATGACTTCTTTGCCTCAGTCTTCACCGGCAAATGCTCTGACCACACCACGCAAGTCATGGAAGGCAGGTGCAGTGACAGTGAGAATGAAGACCCTGGGCCCACTGCAGGAGAGGGTCTGGTTCGAGACCATCTTAGGAACCTGAACGTACACAAGTCCATGGGACCTGCTGAAATCCATCCGCGGGTCCTTAAGGAGCTACAAATGAATCTGCTAAGCCACTGTCCATCATCCTTGAAAAATCATGGCAGTCAGGTGAAGTTCCCAACAACTGGAAAAAGGGAAATATAATCCCCAATTTCAAGAAGGGGAAAATGGATGAGCTGGGGTATTACAGAGCAGTCAGTCTCAGCTCTGTGTCTGGCAAAATCTTGGAGCAGATTCTCCTGAAAGGCATGCTAAGGCGCATGAAAAACAACAAGGTGGCTGGTGACAGCCAGCATGGCTTCAGTTAGGGGAAATCCTGCCTGTCCATTCTGGTGGCCTTCTATGATGGGGCTACGGAACTGATGAACAGGGGTAGAACAGTTGATGTCATCTACCTGGACTTGTGCAAAGTATTTGACACTGTACCACACAAGGTCCCTGTCTCTAAATTGGAGAGACATCAATTTGATAGGTGGAAAACTTGGTGGAGAAAGAACTGTCTGGATGGCTGCATGCAAAGAGTTGTGCTCAGTAACTCAATGTCCAGCTGGAGACCAGTAACGAGTGGTGTCCCTCAGGGATCGGTGTTGGGACCAGTCTTGTTCAACATCTTTGTCAGTGACATGGATTGAGTGTGGCCTCAGCAAGTTTGCCGATGACACTAACTGTGTGTTTCGGTTGGTACGTTGGAGGGAAGGAATGCCATGCTTGTGAGGTGGGCTGATGCCAACCTGATGAAGTTTAACCATGGCAAGTGCAAGGTCCTACGCCTGTGTCGTAGAAATCCCAGGCACAGCTCCATGTTGGGAGGAGAAGAGATTGAGAGCAGCCCTGCAGAGAAGGACTTGGGGGTGTTGGTTGATGAGAAAATGAACATGAGCCATCAGTGTGCACTTGCAGCCCAGAAAGCCAACCGTATCCTGGGCTGCATCAAAAGGAGCGTGACCAGCAGGTCAAAGGAGGTGATCCTGCCCCTCTGCTCTGCTCTCGTGAGACCTCACTTGGAGTCTTGTGTGCAGTTCTGGTGTCCTCAACATAAAAAGGACATGGAACTGTTGGAACAAGTCCAGAGGAGGGCCACGAACATGATCAGGGACTGGAGCACCTCCCGTATGAAGACAGGCTGAGAAAGTTGGGGCTGTTCAGCCTGGAGAAGAGAAGGCTGCATGGAGACCTCATAGCAGCCTTCCAGTATCTGAAGGAGGCCTATAGGGATGCTAAGGAGGGACTCTTCATTAGGGACTGTAGTGATAGGACAAGGGGTAATGGATTCAAACTTAAACAGGGGAAGTTTAGATTGGATATGAGGAAGAAGTTCTTTCCTGTAAGGGTGGTGAGGCCCTGGAATGGGTTGCCCAGGGACATTGTGAATCCTTAAACACCATCGCTGGTGGTGTTTAAGGCAGAGTTGGAGAGAGCGTTGGGTGACATGGTTTAGTGGGAGGTGTTCCTGCCCATGGCAGGGGGTTGGGACTAGATGGTCCTAAGGTATTTTCCAACCCTAACCTATGATTCTGTGATTTTATACAAGCATTAAGAATGATGGGGTTTTGGTGAATTTCTTTGAATATGTATAATGTCTTATGTGTTGATATCTTCAGGACTGGAGAAGTTTTGTATGAAATGACAACTATTGTTGCTTTCGATAAGTAGCAAGAAATAGTTTGAAAAATGAGTCATGATATAAGTATTAGGATAGCTTACCTGCCTTTAATAATTTTAGAGCTGTGAAAGGAAAACAGAAGTTATAAAAAATTTGCCAAGAGCACTTTGTAACTTGAAATATCTGCAGTTTTTTAATTGTTGTTGGCTTTTTTTGTTTGTTTGCTTTTTTTCCATGCAGATTTTGAAGCTGTTCTGAAGTTGGAACCTGGAAATAAACAAGCAATAAATGAACTCACTAAAATAAGGAATGTATGTATACTTGTGGGAGTTTTGTCGGGTTTTGGGGTTTTTTTTTGTAAGCCTATAGTGGTAGAATGTTCTCAAGGATATCTTGTAATCATTCCTCAAACTTCTAATCTTTTGGATGACTTGCCGTTTTTTTTCAGGAATTAGCTGAGAAAGAACAGTGGACTCAAGAATATCCTGCAGTATTGATAAAAGAATCGGAAATAAAAAATATAGTGAAACTGAGTCATAATCCATCACTCCTGAAATCAACAGTAAGTTGTTTGGTTTAGTGAGGTGCTTTCTATAATGATAGGAAAAGTAGATCTTGAAGATAAAATTCACTTCTTGCTTATTTATGTAGACTAACTCGTGATAGATGCATGTTGCCTGCAGAAAGCCCAAAATTTGCAGACCTTTGATATTTTTCAAGAGCATAACTTCAGTATTTCCGTGCTTTTCTAACAGTAGCAGTGCTGTGAGCATTCAGCCTTCAGTGCTGCGCTTGGAAACACAATGTATGTGTATATCTGTAGTATGAAATGGGGAATCAGCCCTGCAACTGTATCCTGGGCTTAGCTTACATTGCAGTTGAGAATAAAGGGGGGGGCGATTTGAGTTTGTGTGTTCGATTGTAGACTTCAGAAAGCTCTGGGTAAACTTCCCTTCTTTTCATCCTCTGTTTACAGTTTCTGTAGCAGCTGTAGTGGTAGGTAACAAGACATGTTGCCTACCCATGTCATAGGCTGGTGTTACCTATGGCTACTGCAAGAGCCTTGAGCCTCCGTTTCCATCCACGTAAACTGTAGAACAGCTGAGTGCTTGCTTTCAAGAAGTGATATTTTTGAACTATGAGTTATCAGCGCTTTTTCCTTGTTCTGTTAAGGTAGAACAAGTATAGATGAAGCATCTGTGCTTTTAGTGCTGACCGAGGATTGCAGAGAGAACTGCAATTTTGTTTCATATCCATCAGGCAGCCTCCCAGTCTTAGTGCAAAGATGTGATGGTATATTGTCAAAGCAAGCTATTTGTTTTCTGTCAGTACATTGACAGGGGGATTTTGGGCGTGATTGTGAAGACTGATGATGGGATTGTGTTAGAGCTGGACAGAGAAACCTGCCATTTCTGGAAGTCTAAAGTTGTTCAGTATGTTAATTCATGTTGTTTTGCATCTGTATTTTTAGAGTGTTATATACTGTGTTCATGTTCAGGAAATCTCTGCTATCATGCAGAGATTAGACAAGCCAAAGCATTTTAGTTACAGCACGTCGTCTAATAGTACAATTATGTAACTTGGTCAGCCAGCAGAGCTGAGTTACGGATATTTATTCTCTCAGAATTTTGAGTTGAGGGTCAAGGCCTTTGTTGCTGGATACTTACCTGCCTAGCTAAGTTACAAAGTTTGACCTGGGTGATTGGTCCAAATATATGGTAGTCCTCGCCAATTCAACCTTGCGGGGGTGGGGTGGAATAAAACAAACAAAAAACTGGGTTTTTTTGTTTGGGTTTTTTTTTCTTATTACTGGGAAAATAGAATACAGTCTGAGATCCTCTACAGTCAGGATACCCTGGTTTATAAGGGTAAAGCAAGAACATGATCATAACAAGGCTTCCTGTGGAATGTGGAAGTTTCCTTTTTTGGCTGTTTATTGAAAATGTCTTCCATATGCACCACTACAGGTGAAACTGCTTATCTTGAGTGTATTTTAGATTAAGTACATCTGCTTATGTGGGGCCTGTATATGCACTGATGTGGAGGCTACACTCATGACATGTATTTTGTTTAGAAGCCTCTGCAAAGAATAGAGATTGAAGAAATTGACGATGACACAGCAGACAGTGATTTGCCCATCAGTGCTTCGTTAGTCAAGAACTGTAGGAATTCAGTGGCTGTTGAAAGAGCAGAGAAACTAGATCAGGATGATCAGTTGGCTGTAATGGACATTCCAAAAGCAAAGCACTTAAAAATAGAAGAAATCAATGATACATCAGCATTTCAGTAAGTATAAAAATTCTGATTCTCTTTTTAAAAGATAAATTCAGTTGAAATCTTCGATTTCAGATTTCTACATGTGATGAAGTATTGAACATATTTCAGAGAATATGAATCAAAAAGGAAACACTGAAAGAAGCTGCCATGCTTAGACATCTACCTCTGATCATGCCGTGGTTGACACAAGTATGATCTGTTTAGTGTCAGGTGGAAAACTAGTCTTATTTTTACATTTCCAGTATAATGAGATTCATAATATTTTCCTGGACGCCATACTCTCTTCCTTGTGCACTTCTTCTTGCCTAGCTGTGATTTTTGTTTGTAATGTTTTAGAGCAGATTTTGAGCAGAGTTCAAACATTCTTTGTGCACCAGTTGTGTGAGAGAAAAGGAGCAGATGAGTGTCGCCACTCTTTCCTGTGCTTAGCGAGAAGCTGATAACTTCATGTTTGCTCAGGCTTCCCAAGTTCCGCTGCATTACCTGGGCAAACTCAAGTCTGGCTGGCTGAAACTAGGCTGAAGTATTCTAACTTCAGGCCACTATCCTAACTTTATCCCTGCTAAGTGTTGGAACTTGTCTGCTGCACTGGCATCACCTAATTCTGTTAATTGTAGATACTTTTTGTGGAATTCTGATTGAAGAATTTCTATGAGAAGCACCCTCCCACACACACCTTTTCCAGCTCAGTCAAATGGTTTTAATGTGAAGAAATGTTGAAGAATGTTGAAGAAAAAAAGCGTATTAGCCATTTTATTACTTCTAAAAAATAAATGGACTGAACTGACAAATTGTAGGACAAAAAAAGTTGGCATGTATCAGTGTTGAAAGCAGTTTGTTTATTTGACATAGTTATTTTTTTGTGTGGCTTTTAGAAAAGGTGAATCATGAAACTTCCATAATCTGAAGCGTTTTTTTGGTATAGTTTGTTTTTTTTTGTGGTGGAGTGTTTTTTTTTTTTGGTACTTGTTTAAACTAAAATACATTATTTTTAAAAACATTGGTAGTATGTTAGTTTTTAATGGGTTGGGAGATCTCCAGTTAGGTCTTAGTGTACGATTTCCTTGAAACGCAATAAAGAAAAAAATTAAAATCTCTCTGCAGGCTTCATGGTGGTGTGAAAGGAATTTCATCAGTGTTGGATTCATCATTCCCTTTGAACGGACAGAGAGAAAAAGAAATCAAAAGGTCATTTAAATCTGCTTCTGCAGTCCCTGCCATTCCCGCAAATTCTTTCCAGCTTGAATCTGACTTCAGGAAGTTGAAAGGCTGCTCGGAAAATCTGTACTTGTACCTGAAGGTATGAATCATAGAATCATAGAATAGTTAGGGTTGGAAAGGACCTTAAGATGATCTAGTTCAACCCTCCTGCCAAGGGCAATGTGGTATTGATTGGCAGTGCTTGGACAGTTTCTTCAACTGACATTGAAGAAATAGGGCAAACTTAGGTGGAAAAGGTAGCTATGATTAGTGTATATTAACAGTGTGGAACAGTCCCTTTTAATTGCCTTCACATAATGCCAAGTAGTTTGATCCCCATTTGAGTAATTCTCCTCTTGTGCCTGACTTCACTTACCTCACTTTGTATACAGTCCCTGCATGATCTGTCTCTTCTTTCAAACATAGGCCCTGATTCTCCAAAGACTTAAATACATTAGTAACCATGTTAAATTCTGACTTTTCAAATTAATGCTTTTAGGGTAATTAGACATGGCACTTCTAATTCTCATGACTCAACTGCATTTATTTTTTTTTGCCTAAAAATAACTTCTTTTTTTTTTTTTGTTTTAATTATTTTTCCAAAGCAAATAGAGCCTTCACTTTATTCAAAACTGTTCCAAAAATCCTTGGATCCAGACTTGTTTAACCAGATACTGAAAATTCTGCATGATTTCTACATTGAGTAAGTTTAACTGTTTTGTTTCACGTTGTATATTGCTGTTGGTTTTTTTGGAGGTGAGTTTTTGGTCTGGGTTTGATTTTTTTTTTTCTTCCCTAGCATCGCCCTTGGGCTTAAAAAAAAGTATTTCCAGCCTGCATGATGCAGTAATTACAATGATTCAGTTTCTTTCTTCAGAAATTAAGTATGTATTGAAAAATCAGGTAGAAAAGACGTAAAGAAATAAATAGCTTTTGGTGTAAGTTTTTTGAATTCAGTTCTGCTACATCGCATTGAAAATTGAGTATCAGACTGTATGGAATAATTTTGGTTTATATTACTGTGTGTTCTGTTATCACATATAGTTGCACAAAAAAAGCTTTCTATATTAACTTTTTAAAGCAGAAAAATACAGAGGGTTTCATTTTTGTGTAATGCTTATTGTGATGCATTCTGACTTAATTATCTGCTAGTTTTTTACAGTAGCCTGTAATAAATGTGTATTGGAGCTACAAGTTCTGATAGGAAAGGACCTGACAATTATATTTGAAATTTCTATCTATGCTGCTGAGTCTTAAAGTTCATTTTGCCTGTCAGAGGCAGCGTACTGCGTCTCTGAATTACTTGGAGAGCGCACTTCAGAATGTTTGTAGGGTGGTGTTTTATGGAGAAAAGCAAATCTAAACTGATGTTTGCGTTTCCTTTAGTTTCTTTAAAAGTAAATAGCCATCATGTGTGTGAAACATGACGTCTTAAGAGATAAGGTCCTACATGTGGTCATATGATATAAAAAGTTTAGGAAGTTTAAATTGTTTGCAGTAAAGTAAAATATATTTCTTCCGTAGGGAGACAGGTCAAGTTCTGAAAGAACAGTACTATTTGTTGTTAGTCTTTATGACAGAGACTGTTTACTGTTGACCAGAAGAATGTAGAATGAACACAATCTAGGAATTTTCTGTACGGATAAAAATGGTGGCAGCTGTAATGTGGTGCTTTTTGTTGAGCCTCTATGACCACAGGGGCTGCTTCCTGAACTCGCACACCCCCAGTATGTATAAATATGGTGATGTTACAGCAAGGTATAAGCATTAAATCATATAGTAGCTATTCGTATATGAACAGCAGTCAGTTTGCATAAGTCTCGGGTTTTATATGTCTTCATTCTTGCTCTGTATCTGAATGATACTTGCATCAGGATTTCTGGATGTTGACTTTTTGCTTCATGCATGGAAGAATAAACCAGAAAGATGAAAGGCGAGGAATATTAGACACAGAGAAGTGTATTCTGTTGGTCATTTAATTTCTTGTTCCTGAAGTCTTTTAATATTGCTTGCAGCTACTGAATCTTTCTGATCAACAGTAGTTATTTTTATATTTCTAATACTCTTCTTCAGGAAAGAGGAACCATCTCTCATCCTTGAAATCCTTCAGAGGCTTTCTGAATTAAAAAGATTTGATATGGCAGTAATGTTTATGTCAGGCACAGAGAAAAAAAGTAAGTAATTCAGTAGTATACTTACAAGCTTCCTGATACTGTAGATTCTTATCAAGAAATAAATAAACTTTAGTGCTATTCTTGTTGTTTATTACATTTAATAATCAGTGAAGATTAGTTATCTAGCTTCTTGATTGGTTTAGAAGTTAATATGATTTTTTTCTTAATCTATTGATTCCTTTTTAATTCTTAAGACTTAAAAACAAGAGGATTTAGCTGTAGCTTTGATAAGTAATACTGTTGCATTTTAGTCTGATAAAATAGGCTTCAGTAGCATTTCAGTTTTGTAGCGGGTAATGTTACAAATGTATGAATTTGTATGAAATCTTCTATCCAAAATGCAAGGTATCCAAATTACAGTTTCCACGATTTACAATGGCTTCTTGGCAATCCTGACTTTACTGTTGTCAATAAGAGTGCTTAAGGTTTCTAAATTCAGCCTGGTCCTCTGTCCTGTTCTAGATGCATCACTTAAATTAATTTGTAATTCATGTTGATACTGGCTTGAGTTTATATTTCATAGAAATGCGTGGGGGGTTTGTCTCAAACATTTTCTTTATTTATCACACCAGAGCGACTCTGTAACAGTCGAGGCACCTACAAACAAAACATTTCTCTGGGACCAAGTAATGTCAAACTTACTATCTCGGCACAGTTTCACTAATAGCCGTTATACTTTCAAAATTGATATGTGAATCTTCTTAAAACAAAATTAATGTTTGACATACTGAAGTGCAAGTAAATTCCTCTTGCAAATTGCATTCACGCCTTTAACCTGATATTAGCTTTATCTGCCATCTGGCATTAACTTTTACCTTCTGCATTTAATGCCATGGTGTCAAGATAGTAAACAAAATAAAAGCTGTCTGTTTCTGTTGTCAGGATTATGTACCTGTTTAAGGAAACGTTGTTAGGCAGTTCATGGGCTTCAGAAAAAAATGAGAGCTTCCCTTTGCTGCTCTTTTCTTTTCATCCTCTCAGTAGTTCTAAAAACGCACTTGTACTTCAGCTCTATAAATCCAAACCTTACTCTCCCTTAGGAAAGAATTGGCCTAATTTACCCTAAGAGTGCAAATCACAGAAATAACTGTTTATGTTGGGATTTTCTTCTACAGTGGCACAGGTATTGTTCAATCATGTGAACCAAATGGGATTGAATGATGCTTCTGTTGAAGAATTAGAGAAGAAATACGGTGTTTTCTCTTAGTGAGATGACTGATGTGTAAATTTGGTTCTGTGCCTCCTCCATGTGGAAATCAGCTGAAGGAGCCTGTAAAGACTTGAATTTTGTTGCTTTTGTGTAAGTAATGGAACTCTTAAGCTTTGTTTAGCCAAATGGCAAGTGCCTGAAGAGATAATTATTTAGTTCTGCAGGTACATTTGGTTTCCAGCACCTGAAACAATGCAGATCTACATTGTTTTCAGTGGATTCTGTTTGCCCAGAAAACAGTTGGCAGATTGGTATTCAGAATTTGAACTGTAGATAGAGATCTTTATTAAAATAAAAATATTTATAAACATGTCTTTAGTAAGAAATGGTGTATATTACAGATGTGCATGTTTTTTATTTTAGAAAATAAACTAATGTTGAAGATACTAAATTTTTAAGAAATTTTTTCTTTAATAAGGTGTCTGAATCATTCTTCTCTAAGAGTACACTACATCAGAACCTGCAATGTGCAAAGCAAACATGAGGTATGGTGGCCAAAAAATTCGTTATTCTTTGATTTGAGTTTACTCAAGCTGAATTTTAGCATTGACATCTTGAGATTCCTGTGAACCTCAGCTCTAATTGCAGAATAGAAGGAAGACGTTCTGTAGAATTAAACTGAAAGTATAGGGGAAAACCACTTCTGGTGGTCTTTCAAAAGTACTTTTAAAATAATCTGATGAAACTTGTCTTTTGGGGTCAGTTGTTCCTACTCAGGTAAAGCCCTTAAGAAGCTTCAGGAAGCTAAGCAGAATACCTTTCCAGTATGAAGACAACAAAGGCATACCATCACCTGAAATTCTTAAGGTGATAAATAGCGTTAGGCACAGTAAACTGTTCATGTGACCAGAAGAAGGAAATAACAGCACTTGTTAAACTGTAGTGTACAAGTAGTGGTGTCTAAAAATATGCCTTGTGTCTCTAGGCTTGACCTCTGTCTCTTTCATCCTGCCAATACTAGTACTCTTGTCAGTTTGCTTTCATCCTGATTCAGCCCTCGTGCTTTACTGGTGCTTCTGTGACAGTGTAAGCCCTCTGACATTAATGCTTTTGGTTTGGTAGGTTTTTTTGTTTTGGTAGAGCTGTTTTTCAGAGGAATGATTAAACAGGTACAGCATTCAAAAGGACTTCAAACATCCAAGATGGATTAATAAGAAAATATAGGAGTATTATCTTCTGTCTAGTCAGTATTAGAAAACTAATTTTAAAGCATTTGCAGCTGTGTAATGTCCTGGCTTTTATATAATCCAGTTAAAAAGGAAAAAGTTGTAACTGAGCTACGTCCTTAGGCTGGGTAGCAACTGACATGAATGAAGCGCTAGATTCCTAACGTAGCTTCCAATTAGCCCTGGAACTGAGCACTAGGAGAGCAGACTGTTACTGGGGAAATGGAATAGCCTTTATGTAACACTACCTGTAGCTTACACACAGTATGAACTGTTATTACCAGGTGTGTCTCAAATTACTTGATAACTGGCTATTTCTTCCCCTTGTAAAACATTTCTGATAACATATCAGGGATGTGTTATTGCTGTAACAAATAGACATGAGGGGGAGGGAGTAGTTACCTGAAGTAATTTTATGAATACAGATTTTGTAGACACGCTGTATCTTACGGGCTCTTATGAGTTAGTTGCTCAGTGTACAGCAGACGTATATGCCTGACTAGGTTATACTAACAGAGCTTTTGGTACATTCTCAGAAGCTGCTTCTTGAAGTGTGTTGGATGAAAATAGGTGATTGTAGAATGGATCTGTGACAGTAAAAGGAGAATAATAGCAGAAAGGTGACTACTGCCCTACAGTTTTCAAACCTATAAGTCCACTTCATCCAGTCTGCTATGCTTCTGATCAGAATAAGCTGCTGTATTTGGTGTCTGGTCCTACTCCTGCTTTTACAGAGATTTCTATTAAGGATTTGTATGTGGTAAGGAGGGCTGATTGAAAGTAAGGTGTTCAAGCATGTAGATTTGGTGGGGTGCATACAGGCCTTCGTGTTGTTAGTGCATGTAGGCCACCAAGATTTGTCCTGCTGCTGTAGCCTTTTGCTTGTATTTCTCTATGCAGCATCTGATGGTTACTTCTCAGTGCATAGAAAATAATGTAAGATGGAGAGCAGAACACCGGCTAGCTTCACTTGCTCCAGGAGGTGGCAGTGTTTTTCCCTTCTGAAAAGATTGCCAAATCTCTGAATTGAAGATTTAACAAAACACAGAGAAGATCTGAAGCAAGTCCAGAATTCTTTCAGGGGAAAGAAGGGGGGTTCTTTTTTAATTTATTTTTTTAATCCAACCCCTTTCAAGGTTATATCCCTATTGTGTCAGGGGAAAACAAGTCTAAGGTAAATAGTGTTTGGCAATTCTTCATATAGCGTGGAGTACTTTTGTTACGGCATCCAAGGTGTCAAAAATCTGAAGTCATGTTTGCTGCAGTGACTGATTCAGCCTTGAGTTTTCGAATGATTCCTTCACTTATAAATATTAAACATTGTGTTTTTCTAGACAACGTTTTAACTTGTCAAGATCACTTTTTAATATTTTTCTGTAGATCTGAACGCTCAACCAACCATAATCTAGGTTGTTAGAATATCAGTGGAACTGATCCTAGGACATACATCTGCAGGACATCCTTACAGCTTTCTGGTTTGACAGTAGGCTTTTTTTATTCTCTCAGATAACTATCTCTGCATTCATAAAGAAATATTTTCATCTGAGCTGTATTTGCCTTGCTTCATAAGAATGTCCTGTGATACTCTGATGTCAAGATAAAGATACTTTGTTTACTGCTTTTTCATTACACTGCTGTGGAAGAAACAATGTTAGCATAACTAGTTCTTGGCTGACCTGTGTCATTTACTGTGGAAAACATAAATGGGTACCAGAGAACCTGTTCCAAAAATATTTTTTAGAATTAAAAATTAATGGTCTCAACTGTGGTCAAGAAATCTCTGCAGCTTTTCTTCCCTTTCTGTTTAAAAATAGGCATTTCGGCTTGCCCATTCACTAATATGACTGGTACCATGACTGGTTTTGAGGCTACTTTTAAACATATTAATGAGCCAATTTTTAACATACCTTATAAAGAAGTCTTTGGGGCCTAGAGAACCTGCGAACATAAAAATTCATTAAACTTATGTTCTAACCTATTCTTCTCTTTTACTAGGCAGAGTTCTTTTTTTGCCAATGATGTGAATACAGTTGCTTGTAGTTGCCATCACTAGGGGATACTGAAGTGAAAACAGCCATCGAGCAGCTCATTTCTAATGTCATTAACTGTCAGTTGTTTTTCTTCCATCTTGCATAACTGACACTTCCCTTGGTTTCGGGTTCTTTTCTTTTTAATGCAGGTGCATTACTTACAGAGCAGTCTCTTCTTACTCTTGTCAGCTGCTGCTTGTTTGGCTTTCCTGTTTTGGTTCTGATGTGGCCTGCATTTTATTGCTGTTCCTAATTAATAATTCTTAAAAAAATCTGTCCTCATTTCCATTACTTACCTGATGTACTTTTCTGAGATTGTTGAAGAGCTCTTTGCTGGACTGGTTGTTCCCTTTTTACACATGATATACATTTGCAATACACTGGCATCATTTGAGCTTACTATCTTGGCATCATTTATTTGGGAACTACCATGTCTCCTGTACCCTTTTTCACCCTTAGATTTTCCTCCCATCAAACCTTACTGAACGGTGTTAGAGGAAGAAGTAGAGACAAGACTAAGTACATGAAGCTTTCAAAGTTGCATTTAGGTGCTGTGGTATCTAGACAGCTTGAGATTGGTCTACTATTAGAAACTTAGAATTCAGGCATTAAGTATACGTCCTGTTTTCTCTCCTCCACTGATGTCCTATCTAATGGCAACTGTAAGCCAAGGAGCCTATGCCAGTCTTGCCGCCAGGGCTTTTTATTCTTTCACAAAATTAGTTCTTTTCTCAGAATGGCAAGAAGGGCTGTAATAAAAGCATAGGACTGCACATTTGTGAACTTTCACTTGTCCCCAGGTAAGGTTCACCCTGTAGCTTTTCTTTTGTTGCAGCTGCCAATCACACTATATTTTTCTTTCTCAGATCTTAAAGAGCCAGTGGTGTTCTGAACTGCATTGTGTCACTGCTTCCTTTGCATGATGCTTTCGTAACTTCCTTCAGGTATATTTCTAATGGTTGAGTTATTCAGAGGACAAAATTACCTGGAAAATCCTTTGTTATTGATTATCCTTGAGAGAGCAGGAAACTCAGGAGCACATCTTAAGTTTGAATTTAATTTTCATGTAGTATTGGCAGGTACAAGTCTGCCAAATGACCCAGAATCATATTAGTGATTAATCTGGCCCTTATCTGCTTTGCTGGTTAGGTGTAGGGAAGACACAACTTCTGGAATAAAAGGTAAAATTGTGTTTTTTACTGTTCTTATGTCTCTTAAGTATGCAGTTCAGCCTGATTGCAGCAGTGAAGTTGTGTGGGTTTTATGCATCTGTCTGTTCCTTTTTCTTTGTACTGTTTCACATGAACTGTTTATATCAGATCTTTCTCATTACATCTGTCACCATGTGCTGATTCCCTTTCTCTGAATTTCAGTCCTCCTTTTCACTGTGCCCTTTGTTTTCCATTGGGTTCAAAACATTGTATTCTCCACTGTCTTCCCTCTCCTGTCATTAGCTGCAAGCAGTTCTGCCTTTGAAAGTGTCATTTGAAGGCTTCTTTTAGTTTTCTAAAAATTTCTGCTCAAAGCTCTTTGTTCGTGAAAGCTTCTTCCAACAGCTCTGCATCTTCAGCTCTATTGTAGGAATAATCTCATCTAATGTCTGGCATTATAAACTGAAGCAAGTACAGCATAGAAACCAAATACAGCATAGAATTTTTTTTCCTCCTTGCTTCCTATTCAAGTGGTTGCCGAGTTAGAGCTATTTTGAACCAGTACAATCAGTTTGTACTATCAGTAGTAGTTGTGGAATCTTTTGCTTTCTTAATAGTAGCAGAAGGTACTGTTTGCTGTCCAGACTCCCATTTTCAAACCCCAGACCTTTCAGTCTCTCTTCCAACAACTGTTGGATCAATAAGTTTAAGGTGACAGGGTGAAAGACAAATTTTGTGTTCCTTCGTAGCAGATAAGTCTACCTGGCTTTTAAAGCAAGAAGGGCACAATAGGCACAAAACCTGATTATGTTAACCAATTACTGAGCATGTGAAAGTCTTCCTTGTCCTAATGACATAGGAGGTACTGATATTCTGTATAAACTATTAAAGTCTTGGGGTTTGACTCCATACTTGAAGAGGTTTGCCACAATAAGCTGAGCAGCAAATCAGTCCTAAGGGAGGAAACCCACTGAAAATCCTCCAATACACAAAAAAAAAAAAAACAACACCACTGATTTTTTGGGTTTTTTTTTATGTATTACCGTAATGGCTGCTTGTACTTCAGGTTGCAAGGGCACATACTCAGAGGCAGCTTTCTCCCTAAAGAATCAGCAGTTTATATGAATATCACCAGCAAGCAAAGAAGGGTTAAATGGTTGATTTGCCTGGCTGTAATTGTGATGGGAGAATAGTATCTGACTCCGTAAGTCAAAATCTGGTGTCTTTCCGGCTACATTAGGCTGAGTACTCAGTTTGACAAGTGGTGCTTGAGCTTGGCGTGTAATGAATTCCTGTCACTTTTGGAAAACTGGGGAACACTTTGCTGATTTCAGACTGCTGCCAACATTTTTTTCTAAAATAGTCTAAAGTTCAGATTGTTGAAATAAGAAGTAGAGAGCTACTGCTGTATGCTGGAGCCCACGTCCAGCACCATGTAGCACGTGAGCATTGAGGACCCTAATTCTGTCCTTGGTGTTAAGATTTCTTTGCATTTTGTGATTGGATTCTGGTGGTTGGGAAAATTAGCAAGGCTATTACAGGATTGCATCTTATTAAATGCAGTATTTAAGTGAAAAGGTGTGTGTTTTCAACAGATGGGTAAAAACATTTTGGGGAATATTTTTCCATACGCTTTGTAACAAAGGAAGGACATGAAATAGATGCCTAAGAATTTCCCAGGTCTCTGGGATTTTCTTCTGCTCCATGTTTCATTCTTCTGTGGACAAGCCTGTCTGATTGATTGGTAAAGCTGGCACCTCTCACAGAAAAATCTGCAAGCATTAATTTGGCTTAAGGAGAACATCATCTTTGTTTAAACTTTTATCATCCCTAGACTGTAAAATTAAAGCAAGACAGAAAAGATTCACTTTTTGCACTAGTTTGCAGCTGTAAAGGTTTGGCTTGATCTTCTGACCTTGAGAGTGCCTTTGTCCTGCATCAAACCCTCAGTTGCACTTGAAATACTGCTGCCATGTGTATCGATGTTGCCTGAAAAATGGATACAGACCACAGCAAGTGGGGTCTTAAATGGCTGGAGCCTTTCTGAGGAGCTCGGGAGCAACCACTACATCATTTCTGTTATATTTTAAAGATGATATCTGTATAAAAACAAATGTTGTGCAGCTTGATTAACTGCCTGCTTTGTTCAAACTGTAACTGTGTTGCATGATTGGAAATACAGAGCTGTGGGTGAGGCAGATGCCCTGTGGGCCTTGTACAGGAACTTGTGGTTACTGGCTTATGGTGGCACGGAGTCCTTCCTCCAGAGGATTGCAGTCTAAACAGACAATGTGTAGCATAGCCTGTTAGAGATGTGGGACTGAATGCTGGGATAGGCTAAGGAGAAATTTACTTTTTGCATTAAAAACCCTTGTTTTGAGTGGTCTGAACTAACTCAGTTTTCACTGGAGTGGGAAGAACTTGGCTGCCCAGCTGAGGGGGTGAGAGATGGTACATCTCGGAGCTGTGATGGAGGCAGGGCCATCAGGTGACACATCACATCATCTGGGATGCAAAAGCATATGTGTTTTACCAGTGTGAGTGCCAGCTCATTCCCAGTGTAACACAGGAACTTGGTGACAAGGGGAGGGGAAGAATAGGAGACGTGATTTTGTGTTTCACAGGACACAAAATATGTATTTTTTAAAACATTTAATAATTCAATCTCAGTTTCAATACTCTTTGTTTTCAACATTTCACTTCAGTAAAATCTAAACATGAATGAATATTTTTAGTGTGAGATTTGGAGAAGTTACGAGCTGAACAAAACCCAGCAGCCCTTTTTGATCCCTAGGCCTGTTTTAGTAACTTCAGTTAGCTTTCCTCTCTCAGAATTACATTTGTCCTTTGCATATCAAACACCCACAGTCTTCATCTGTGTTCCTACCTGGTTTGTGCTGATAAAAACAGGAAGCGACTGTACTACACCACCAGACCTCCAGTACCCACTCATTTCATAAGGCTTTTTTTTCCAACTACAGTAATGGCAATGCAAGATAACATTATAGGGATGAGGTTCTGTATTCAGAGGCTGACTAGGGGTCTTGTTTGTTCCTATTCAGCTACCTAGAGTAACAATATAGAGCTCTTCATCTTAAGCCTCTCAAACCTTAGAGCTTGATAAAGGATGTTTGTCATTGCCAGTTGCCTAATGCTTACAGTGGAGCTTATTCTAATCTTCATTCCCTTCTTCCCCCCTGCTGATTCTCTCTTAGCTGATACTTGCCATCCTTCAGCTTGCCTGTGCTGTCATTGCTAGTTCCTGTCTGAATATAGCCCATGTGTTTGTCAGAGCAAGAGGAACATTTCGAATGGGTCAAATTAAATCAGAATAATAGACCAAAGCAACATTTCCCAGTACCTCAATGTATTCAGGCTCTCCATGTACAGGATTCCCCCAGGTACAGTACTGTACACGGACAAATTTCAAGACTTAAGGTGGCTATGTCCAAACTGATGAGCATCTGTTGGGAGGCTGCCAAAGACACTGTTGACCGTTAGGTGCCCTTATGCCTCTGGATCACTGGAAAGAAAAGCTGCATTATACAGCCTACAATCCATCTTTACTGCAGCTTTATTACAGACCACAGGGACACAAAAAAGAAGGGAAACACCATGATGGAGTAAGCGACAAAACCAAGCCCCTCTACTGTTATCTCCCATTATTATAATGAATTGCCTCGTGTTGAGAATTGCCCCACACCTGTGCTTAGCCCCATGCCTCAGGCAAATTTCTTCCTGGAAATTAGTTGTCATCCTGTAAGTTCAAGGTTAGGAATTTGTTTTCAACTTTATTGGTAAAATAGGGCTGTGCTGGTTCATCCTTCTGCTTAGGTTCATGAAGGAGCAAAGCCGGTTTGATTAGTGGGAAAGTCATGTGGCAAATTGAAGAGACACCGTCACAGGAGGTGTCTCTTTGAACAGAAATGGGTTGTGTCATCTTGCTAACTGTAAAACCTTTCTCAAAGAGCTAATTTGCAAGTGTTGATAGTTTGGCTGATTGTTGTTTTTTTCTGGGTTTTTTTCTTGGGTTTTCTTATTTTTTTATTTTTGGAAGCATTCTGGGTTTTCTACCCCAATGTCTCAGGCCAAAAATTATTAGAGGAGTTTCCATATGTCATCTTATGACTTGAGACATTTGGAGGGAGCTTGATTTCCCTCAGGAAATCTTTTTCAGCTAATTCTGCCTGAAGATGGACTGGTATGTGACTTCCTTGTGGATTTTTTCTAGATTCTTATAAGTACTCTCTTCCCTGTAGAAAATACATTCCAATAAATACATTTCCAGTAGATACTCTCTTTTTCCATAATTGCCTGCTTATTTTTTAGCCTGTCCCTTCTACCGCTTCCCATATGCTGCCTTTCTGTGCTGGAGCTCTGATATGAGTCTACTGCTTTAGCCAAGCCTGCTCCTGAGTATTAATGTGGGCCCAGCCTGTGCTCGAAGGATGCTGTCCTTAAAAGCTTGCCAGTTCTCTTGAGAGCCTTTCAGAGGTGCCCTGTGGGATCCCACCTACCAATTACCTGAACAAGCAGTAATGTACTCACCTAGAGTTCAGGGTTTGCTGTACTCCTTTCTCACTCCTCACAGGTCCTTGGACCCCACTGTTATGTGGTCACTACAACCATGGCTGCTGCCCACTATCACATCCTCAGCTGGCTCTTCATTGTTGGTGAATAGCAGATGCTGGAGAGCATCGTCCTGCTTGGCCCACACAATACCCATACCAATAAGTTCTCCCTGACATCTCCAGAAATCAACACTTGGGTCTTGCTATGTTGCCCTTCCAGCAGCTGAAAGGAGGTTAAAGTGCCCCCAAGATCGAGGGTCTGTGATACAGAGGGTTGAGCTGTTTGAAGAAATCTTTGTGTTTGCCTTCACCCCGATCATGTGAGGTGACCTTCTCCCCCTGTAATGTCACTCTCACTGGTCTCTCCTCTGATCATGATCCATGAGCCTGCACTCAGCCCATTACCTCTGCTCTGCACCTCTTGAGTTGCTCCTTCCCCCAAAGGCATCTCCCTTCTTCACTGCATGTCTCAGGATAGAGCTGCTACACACCCATGCAGACAGTTCCAGCTGCTCTCCCATCCTGCAGCGATCCACAGCCCTGTAACCCCAAAGGTGTCCCTCCAGGTTGTTTCCCAGGCTGTGCGTGCTAGATGGGGTCATCAAGCTGATGCAAAGCTTCTGTCATGTCATCATACCTGTACCTGTCATTCATGCGCTGTCACTGCTGCCTAAGAAATAAATCATCAGTGTGTGAAATTGTAGTGCGGTAATGGAGCTAGAGTCTCCTTATACACAGAAGGTGGAGCACCTGAGGCTTTCAGAGATAGTTAGGAAGACTTGCCTAAATGTGAGGATGAGGTTCTCTTCACTGGCAGGAGAAGGTACAAATGTTTTCTTCTGACAGGAAAGGCAGCTCTAGGTCTGTGGAGAGTTGGGGCAGAGGGAGGTACACTAAACTGTTCAGTGGGGCAGGAGATTCTTGTAGGAGCCAGATGAAAACTGAGAATCGGGAGGGAATAACCTCAAAGCAACTTTTGGGCTTATGTTGTAGCTAAGAATGCTTCTCAATGAAAATCTTATTTGATGAAATTTGCATGAAGTATCCTTTTCCCTTCCTAATTATAGAGCTGGCATAATGATTCAAGAATATCTACAGACTATGAAGTGAGTTTTGTGAAGGGACAGCTATGAACTGTATTTGATTTCTTAATTTATTTGGCAAGCTTTGAGTCTGACCTAGCTTGGGGGCAAAAAACCATTCACAGGGAAGGAGAGCACAAGTCATTTATCTTCACTGAATTCTGCCATCAAAGAAAACCTTTGGCTCTTCATTTATTTCAATCCCAGCCTGATGTTTGTTTCTTATCACCCAGTCCTGGATCATCTGACTTGTCATACAGCATCACAGTTCCTTTTCCGTCTTCTACCTAATGCTAAAAATGAGAATCTCAGTTCCCCTCCTTACAAACAGCCTACCGACAAGGTGTGTTTTGACAGGAAATTTTGTACCTGCACAGAATTAACATAAAATCCAGTATCGAGGTGGAAATGATCATCCCTGACAAGATGGCAAGACCTGGGAATAGATCTTCCAGGCTAATGTGTCTTGGGGCGTTATCGTTGCTATTGAAGAGTAGCACATGACAGTTAGGCACACAGGGAGGGTATGAATGCCAGCATAAACAGATAGAGACAGTAGAATCATAGAATCATAGAATAGTTGGGGTTGGAAAAGACCTTGAGGTCATCTAGTTCCAACCCCACTGCCATGGGCAGGGACACCTTACACTAAACCATGTCACCCAAGGCTTTGTCCAACCTGGCCTTGAACACCGCCAGGGATGGAGCATTCACAACTTCCTTGGGTAACACATTCCAGTGCCTCACCACCTTTACAGTAAAGAACTTCCTCCTTATATCCAATCTAAACTTCCCCTCTTTAAGTTTGAACCCGTTACGCCTTGTAAGTAGTGGCTAACCTTTGGCTCATGGGCAGCTTTTCTCCCTTGAAATGCCTTGCTGGCACCATTCAGAGGCAAAGGAAATAAAAAGTCAGAAAAGGGCCACAGCTTTCTGCTCTTACAGAGAGAGCGTTTGCCTGAACTCCCTGATCTTTCTGCCCTAATTTATCCCAGAATCTTTGAGGTGCCACTATAGCTGATGCAGCTTTCTTCTGATCACTGATTCGTTCTCTTAGACAATGTAAAGTATGTGTGTTGATTAATAGATAAATAGGATGCATTGGCTGTAATAAGCCTACTCTATCATACTTGCATGCAATCATGGAAATAACGCTTCTTATTAAAAGACTATGAGTCCAATTGCAAAGTCAAGCACTCAAAATGTCAGTTAGTTTTCCTTTACTCAGCCCGGTTGTGTATTTTTCATATCATGGTATAATTGAATTGCTGAGGTGAGCAGCTCGAGAGAGGACGCCTTCAGCACCTGATCGGGGGAGGCTCGGTGTCCAGGAGCCTCAACTCGGAGCAGCAATCGAGGGAGCCCCAAGTCCTCGACAGGGCCTGCCCTGGAGGCGGCAGCTCAGCGGACGCGAGCAGCTGACTCAGAGGGGGGGTGCCAGGAGGGGCGGTGCCAGCCCTGAGTGGGTAAAAACCTGCCCAGGGAGCGCCGGCGATCGGGAGTGTGGCGCGGCGGTTTGAGCGGGGTGGTGAGCGCCCGCCCTATGACCGGGGCTCGGTCTGGGAGCGCTGCTCTGACTGCCCGCGAGCGGCCAGCGCAGGCACCCAGACAGAGCCGATGAGAGGGGAGGCTGCACCACAGAGCTCGGGGTGCAGAAAGTGCCTGCGCTGCTCTCCTGAGGCAAGGGTGTGCAATGGGCACAGCTGCGCTCGGTGCTCCCTGGTGGAGGTCCTCCTGCAGCAGGGGCTGAGCTGCGGGACTCTGTCAATAGGATGAAAGATGTCAGGGAAGCTGAGAGGAAGCAGCACTGCTGCTCCAGGACCGGACTGTGCAGGGGCCTCAAGCGTCCACTGTAGCTCATGGAGGTAAGAAGGAGGCCGCTAACCCAGGAAGCTGGGAAACAGTAACAGAAAAAAACAACAAAAAAGGAGGAAGAGGACAATTAAAAGCAAGGGGCTTCCTCCTAAATCTGTTGTCCCCACCCAGAACCGCTTTGCTGTCCTGCAGGAGGCTGATGAGGAACCACACTCCCACCAGGAACAACCGGCTGATGCGCTGGTAAAGAAGATCACTACTGGTGCTGCCAGGAAAAAGTAGAGGGTCATAGTAGTAGGGGACTCTACTCTGAAAGGAATAGAGGCACCCATCTGTTGTCCTGACCCAGGCTCAAGGGAGGTGTGTTGCCTAGCAGAGGCTCGGATCAGGGATGTAGCAGAGGAGCTGCCTGCTCTAGTCGGTCCCACTGATTATTACCCACTTCTAGTGATCCATGTGGGTGCTACTGATATAGATAGCAGTAGCCCGGAGAACATAAAGAAAGACTACAGAGCCCTGGGAGAGGTGGTTGGGGGCTCTGTAGCTCAGATTGTCTTTTCGTCAATTCTCCAGGATACAGGGCAGGACCTTAAAAAGGCTAGGAAGATTAGCCAGGTTAATAAATGGTTAGAAGAGTGGTGCTATAGTCAGGGGTTTGGGTACCTTGAACATGGGACTCAATCTGGGAGGCCAGGTCTACTGGGGGCTGGTGGTGCTGGTCTGCCAAAGAAAGAGAAAAGTGAATTTGGTAGGAAATATAACCCCCATTTTCAAGAAGGGGGAAACGGATGAGCTGGGGTATTACAGAGCAGTCAGTCTCAGCTCTGTGCCTGGCAAAATCTTGGAGCAGATTCTCCTGGAAGGCATGCTAAGGCACATGAAAAGCAACAAGGTGGTTGGTGACAGCCAGCATGGCTTCACTAAAGGGAAATCCTGCCTGTCCAATCTGGTGGCCTTCTATGACAATGCTACGGAACTGATGAACAGGGGTAGAACAGTTGATGTCATCTAGCTGGACTTGTGCAGTGTGTTTGACACTGTCCCACATGACATCCTTGTCTCTAAATTGGAGAGACATCGATTTGATAGGTGGACCACTCAGTGGATAAAGAACTGTCTGGATGGCCGCATGCAAAGAGTTGTGGTCAATGGCTCAATGTCCAGCTGGAGACCAGTAACGAGTGGTGTCCCTCAGGGATCGGTGTTGGGACCGGTCTTGTTCAACATCTTTGTCGGTGACATGGACAGTGGGATTGAGTGTGCCCTCAGCAAGTTTGCCGATGACTCCATGCTATGTGTTTCGGTTGATACGCTGGAGGGAAGGAATGCCATCCAGAGCGACCTCGTCACATGCTTGTGAGGTGGGCTGATACCAGCCTGATGAAGTTTAACCATGCCAAGTGCAAGGTCCTACACCTGGTTCAGAGCAATCCCAGGCACAGCTCCAGGTTGGTCAGAGAAGAGATTGAGAGCAGCCCTGCAGAGAAGGACTTGGGGGTGTTGGTCGATGAGAAAATGAACATGAGCCATCAGTGTGCACTTGCAGCCCAGAAAGCCAACCGTATCCTAGCCTGTGTCAAAAGGAGTGTGACCAGCAGGTCGAGGGAGGTGATCCTGCCCCTCTACTCTGCTCTTGTGAGACCTCACTTGGAGTACTGTGTGCAGTTCTGGTGTCCTCAACATAAAAAGGACATGGAACTGTTGGAACAAGTGCAGAGGAGGGCCACGAACATGATCAGGGACTGGAGCACCTCCCATCTGAAGACAGGCTGTGCAAGTTGGGGCTGTTCGGCCTGGAGAAGAGAAGGCTGCGTGGAGACCTCATAGCAGCCTTCTAGTATCTGAAGGGGGCCTATAAGGATGCTGGGGAGGGACTCTTCATGAGGGACTGTAGTGATAGGACAAGGGGTAATGGGTTCAAACTTAAACAGGGGAAGTTTAGATTGGATATGAGGAAGAAATTCTTTCCTGTAAGGGTGGTGAGGCCCTGGAATGGGTTGCCCAGGGAAGTTGTGAATGCTCCATTGCTGGTGGTGTTTAAGGCCGAGTTGGAGAGAGCCTTGGGTGGCATGGTTTAGTGTGAGGTGTTCCTGCCCATGGCAGGGGGGTTGGAACTAGATTATCTTAAGGTCCGTTCAAACCCTAATTATTCTATGATTCTATGATTGCATGCTGCAGCAAATTTTTTGCCTTATGGCAGTGAGGCTCAAAATGTACTTATTCTCCTGTAGTCTGTGGATTGTTTGAATGCCTATAGCTTTTTTCCAGGAAGATCTTTCGTGCCTGTCAGTAGCAATCAAGAGGGCAACGGGTCACTTCTGCAGCATGCTCCATGTTTTTAAGCTTTCCATAATACAGTTGTGCAAGAAAATTGAACAATGAGTTGCAGCCACAGGGAGGAAAGTAAAGTGAGACTAGTGGCCCTTGTTCAGCTGGTTGTTAAAAGTTTCATGATGACATTGATGACGTGCACACACAGTTACTCTATTCTCTCTATTCAAGTACTTTTCCATTTCCGTGGCACCTGAGAGGCACTGGTCTGACAGACGTCCATGTGTGTGTCTGTGCGTGCGTGTGTGCTGGTTCAGCTGGACTACATGCCACATAGTATTGCTTTATGTTAGTCTGGGCATGAAAAATCACTGTAAAACCTGCAGCATCAATGTGTTTTTAATGAGTATTTCAGGCTCTTTGCTCTTATAAACTTCCACTGGTTTTCTTCAAGTTCATTTTTGTTGTCCTTTCTCCTCTAATTTCCTTCTACTTTTCTTTTATTTATAAGTGCTAATTAACTGTGCCTACAAGCTGTAACACTTCCCTAATGAACAAGCCATGGGCTTTGTGAGAGTACCTCAAAAGACATGGGAAGATCTGCTTCCAGCTGAGCCAAACCCAGCACATCTTGTGTCAGCCAGACAGTGTGAGAGCAGCTCCGTTTACCAGCCTTTTGGAGTGCTGCTAATGCTGTGCAATTAGAAGAAAGCCTGCAAGCAGCAAGAGCATCAGAGCTTGGCCGTGGCAGCAGCAAGGCAGTGAGTGCCTTGCTGTGAACTACGTGCCGGGAGAGAGAGAAGCACTTCCCAGGAGCCTGCTGAAGCTGTGCCAGCTCCGGCTCGTGCCATCGTCCTTCGACCTTGCCTGAAAATGCACCACATTCAAGAAAGAAAAACATCTGAAGACAGAGTGAAAGGGAAGAGCCAGCTCAGCAGGGAGATGTGGAGTCAGTGTAATTGGAGGTGCATGGGAGCGCCTTCAGATGAAGGAGACTTTAAACAGAGAGGAAGGATTAAGTACTTTCTGGGAAAAACCAAAAAGTGAGAAATTTACTGCCTCCACAGTAGTTTTAAATGAGAGGGCTCTGTATTTCCATCCGTTCTTTTTACAGGCAGAAACAAAATAACTCTTCAGAGCCATTACATTCTGCAGCATAATAGTCCAAAAATGGCACTGGGAAGAAATCATCTAACTCACACTGTTTCCTTATTTTTTTATGCATTTTCAATGAAAGGCCCCATGTTGAACTGTCTTTACAGTGTTAACATAAATACAAGTAATGGGAAAGAGAGAATAGAAATAGACTTCAATTTGAAGAAATTAAAATCTTTTAACATAATGCCAAATGAAATTGTTGATGTGAATCATTGTGTAACAGAGAGAAAAAGAATGGATGTTTGATTTACAGAAGATCCTGCTTATGATTCATGGCAAACGAAGCAAATGCAGTTTTATTGCATGAAGAAATTTTCAACTGGCTTGAACTGTTATGCATTCCATTCAGCCCAGAAACTAAATGAGACATGCAGCAAGAATGGATATTATGTAAAATAGGCACAAGTGGAGGAAAAGCTGCAAGAATGAAGCTGCATGGGGCTGAAAAATACTTTTCCTAAATTTCTCCATTTCTTCTACTTTTCCCACAGAACGGCACCTGGAAGAAACCCAAAACAGCATCTCTCAGGCTGAGCTTACTCTTCTACATGGAGAGCAGCAGCTGTGCCATGCAGCAGCAAAGAAGGAAGGGGAGAGCTGGTGAGGTATAAAGGAGCACCAGGTCCCCCTCTTTGGCTGTCAGACCAGTGTCTGACTTTTTGTACCCCATCACTTCTTGAAATCAGAGCAATTATTCCCGTGAAAAGGCGAGTTTGCTAAACACAACGAATGAATGGAAAACACCGCTTTCAGGCGCAGAGCTGTATGTCACACGTTCCCCTCACCGGCTGAGAATATCCAGTAGCATATGCAATGCACATGTTTCCCTTCTGTGGTTTCAAAATCACTTTTCCTCAGTTAAATCCACCTGATGAAAACATGACAAATATGAATCTTTCATGATTCTTTGGTACTTTTTGGATTTACAATAGTCTTATTCACAGCACAAAGCAAAACCAGGTTAGAGCAACACTGATCTTTCCTCATAATGCACTTTTATTTGTGAGCTTAACCAGAAGAAAAGCTAAGCAATAAATAACTTTATAGAACAGCTTCCACTAAAAAAGGGTTGTTATGTCAAAGAGAGAAAGATGAGGTCAGGAGTGTATGGTCACACCAAAAACTATCCTGTGACTTTCTGTTTGATTGGTAGGCCATGCTGCAAAAGCCAGCGTTAAATCTGATTTAGAAAAGAAATACATAGGGCAGAATATCTGATCAGAGTAACCTGACTTCCAGCCTTATGGTTACATTTGTAGCCTGTAATTTCCTTCTAAATCATCTTTAAGAACAAGAAATACCCAGAAAGTATTATTTAAAAAAAGAAAAGAAGTGCTCACTGAAAAAGCTGACATTAACAAAACCAGCAATACATAGAATAAAAGTAAATCAGGCTGAGCACAGTGCAGGTTTGCCCAAAAGCCTGGGCTTTTGAAGTAAATTAGGATAAAAATAAAGTCTGGCTTTTTCCTTTTTAAGGTTTAAAAACACTCAACCTTCTTGACTTGTACAGGTTGCACTTGTGAGCACAAATATTGCTATTTTACATTCTTATTTAAGATGGTTTCTTATCCTCAGGCTTTAAAATTACAGTATTTGTGCTGGAGTCTCGCAAGTCATTTAATAATTCTGTGGTTTAATTATTGAAATGATTGCAGCTTACATTCAGTGAGTGCAGCAGCATGGTGGTGATTTGAAGAGTGTGATATATGTGTATTCTCTGCAGTAGAGGAAACATAAACAGTCATCAGTCACGTTGGCTCCTCCACATAAAGCAATGATGGGGAGAGAGTTTTTTTTGAGGTCTAACAACCCAAAGAGAATTTGGGACCCAAATTAATGTATGAGAGCCTTCTCTTCCCTTCTCCCTCACCACCTCAAGGTAAAATACTTCAGCATATCAGTTTCTTCTACTGGATTTTCACAGTCATCTTAACTTCCACACAGTGGGCACATGTAGATCACCAAAGTCTGGGAAGGATAGAGTTGCACAACACTTGCTTGATGCTGAAACCAGCTTGGGATATTTCTTTACCTCACCTACCAATAGGGCCTTATCTGTTAGTTTAATTCATTGTCGTGGTTTAAGCCCAGCTGTAACTCAGAAAAACCACACAGTCTCTGGAGTCTCCCCTCCCCTTCCTCCCCCCTCCAATCCCAGAGGGATGGGGAGGAGAATCAAAAGAATGTAACTCCCACGGGTTGAGATAGGAGCAGTCCAGTAACTAAGGTACAACACAAACCTCTGCTGCTACCACCAATAATAATAATGACACGGGAAATACAAGGGAAGAGAATACAACTGCTTGCCACCTGATGACCAAGCCGTGAGCTAACTCTTCCGGGTTCCTGCCCCCAGTTTATATAGTGGGCATGATGTGCTGTGGTATGGAATACCATTTTGGTCAGTTAGGGTCAGGTGTCCTGTCTCTGCTTCCTCCCGGCTTCCCCTCCTCCCTGGCAGAGCATGAGACTCAGAAAGTCCTTGGTCAGACTGAACATTACTGCAACAACTGAAAACATCGGTGTTAGCAGCGCAGTTCCCAGGCTGAAATTCAAAACCACAGCGCTGCACCAGCTACAAAGAAGGAGAAAAATGACTGCTACTGCTGAACCCAGGACACTCATAGGAAAACTTGATGTCCCTATGTATTTCCTAAGATCACAGTGGATGAGCATTGACATGAGAAATCCTGATTCAAGTTCCTTTCTTTATCCTTACACCATGGGCCAGTGCCTTAGAACATCCTGGGAAAGTGGGTCCCAAATCCCTCTGAAAATTTCACTTTGCACAACATAGAGGTCACATTTTACAATAAAATTCTTGGCTTATATCAAAATGGGGATTGAAATGCCCTAAGTCTTTCCTGTTTGGTAAAAGTAATTTCTTTTGCATTTTTGCATGCAAAGGGGGGCATATTCAATAGGCAATGTTGTTGGAGCCACTTTTTTCCGCTTTAAGACCATTGCACATTCTGGTGGGGAATGGCAAAAAGTGCAAACTTGGGCAGATGTAAAACCTGAATTCAGCTTTATACCTTCCCAGGTATGTTTGCTGTCACTGTTGGCTTATCTACTATGTCCCAGCCTGGCATTTCTTTAAAATGAGACAGAACCCTGATAAAGCTGTTTTAAAGGTATTGAGCATTAACAGGAAACTAACAATTATAAAGCCCAGGCAGAGACAGGAATCTCAACCAAGTGAGGTGTCAGCTGCTGCTGTCTTCAAAGAAGTGGAGCTTCAGATGTGCCTCTTTCTACAGTTTTTAATAATTCTTTGAGAAGTTTCTCTTCTCTTGACTGCCCAGAGAAGACACGGACTGAAATGTACTCATAGACAACAGAGAAAATACTGCCTGCATGGTGAAACTGTGCATTACAGTTCAGATTGCCAAGGTGATGGAACTACCAGTCACCTCAGACACTTGTAGGGCACTTGTCTACAGGTAGATACTTGTCCATTTTGAAAAGATATGGGGAAACACAGCAGAATGCAAAGAAACAAAACTTGGTCGCTTTCCAGCTGCTGAGATATTGCATAACCAGTTCGTAACTGTATAAATACTGGATCAATTGCTACACCAGTAGTCTCCAGCATGTGGACCACTTATCATATGTAAAGTCCTGTGCTAAAACTGAGGCTGCTGATGGAAAACAAACCATGATGCAATCTGCAGGGCATCCCCCTGCCCAGTATTAGCTGTACCTGTAACAGTCAATCTTGGTGTGCCTGCTGACTTTCTGGTTTGGGTATGTATGACACTTTCTTTAACTCTCAACCCACTGCTTCCTGTTGAAATAAAACCCACATTCAGGGAAAAAGAAACATGCAGCAGCTTCCAGGCAGATCTCCAGTCTGGATGGTCAAATCCCAAACTAGCAGGTTGCAGTGGTTGTCTTAGAAGAACCTGTTAGAATAAATAATTTCCTTAGGGAGATCACTGACATCTTCATCTGTGCTGTAGCACGAAGTCCACATTCCCAGAGTAGATTTCCACATCTATCTCTGATAATAGAGAAGGAAAAGGGTTGATGGAAAACTGGCAACATGCTGGGGACAAGAGTATGTGTTGCCCAACATGTTTTTTGGCGCAGTAGGAATCCATGCACAGACAGAAATTATCAGAGACAGAAAATGCCTTGGCATCTCAGCCACATCCAATGCGTGGGAGAGCCTCAATGCCAGCTCAAATATAGCACAGTGAGCAGATGTCTTTACTACAGTAGGCATACTTAGACCTCCCTGGATTCACAGAAACAGGATAGAATTCCAGTCTCTCTCATTCAAAAATTATAGCAAAAGTCTGTGTTGCCACTCACCTTTTATACAGGCACAGGAGGCTACAATACTCACCCACGGCAAGAGATCTGCAGTAAAGACAGGAAGGAACAGGAGGAAGGAAGCAATTTCCATTCCTCTTGAAGCCAGACTTCCTTATATAGAAAGATGCAAAACTCCTTGTAACAAACTCAGGACATGTAGACTGGATGTGGCGGCTAAACAATAGGTAAATAACTGGATGGACCTTCAGATTTCAAAAGTACGGATAAATCATTTGAAGTGATAAATCATTACTAAATGGCCAGTAATGACTGGTGTTCCTCAGTGATTGATAGAGGGGCCAATAACATTTATTGTCTTCACCTGGACAATGTGGTGAAATGTACAGTCAACAAAACAGTAGATGGCAGGAAATGGAAATAGTAGTCAACACACCAGAGGGCAAAGCAGCTATTTGAAGAGACCAAAACAAGCTGGAAGAATGGGCTGGCAGAAATCTTGTGAAGTTCAACAATGACAAATATAAAGCCCCTGTAATGGTATAAGCCTATGCCACAGCAGTGATTCTGCATTGGCTGTCTAAAAAGCACTTTACAGAAAAGGACCTGTGAATTGTCCTGATGGACAAGATGAACCTCGGATCAGAAGTGTACCCTTGTGGTGAAGGACAGCCCCACAAGGTATTAGCAAGAATGCAGCCAGCATGTCAAGGGAACGATTCTTCACTTCTATTTAGCAGTTATGGGGTTGCTTCTGTCCTACTGGGTTCATTTGTGGACTGTAAAGTACAAGAAACATCAACAACTGGACGTTCAACAGAAGGTTCCAGGCTGGTCGGGCAGTAGACCTGTGAGGAAAGGGGGACAGAACTGAGCTGGTTCTGCCTGGAGGAGATGCATGTTCAGGGGCATCTAATTGCTGCCTGACCTGGCTTAAAAACTGTTCTGGCTTTGGGACCTTCAAAACTCCCTTACAAACTCTTTTCCTATGATTTTATGAATCACAGAACCCAAGAGAGAAAGCAGGAAATAGAAAATCTGGATTTTAATGCAGTGCTTAAAGCTTTCGCTGAGAGTGGCAGTTTCTGGGCAGCAGACCGCCTTGGTGTCTATTTCCATATCTGATGGCATAAGGGTTCATGCCTGAGCTTCACAAGTTTAATACCAGCCCTACAAATTCCTGTTCCCAGCCTTTGAGTCTCATGCCCATAAAAATCTCATAGTTGTGGATGTTCCTGCAAACAGCTATCAGGAAAATCTTTAAGTATGTATGAGGGACACTGACCGTTATCCCCATCTTATCAGATACATAAAGATATGTTAAACTGCTTGCTCCCCTTTTATTGGAGAGATTTTCACAGCCCACCTCACAATGTTCATTTAAGCTATGAACTACAAACATCATGTCAGGTTTCTCTAAGACACTGCTCCACACCTACCCCTCTGGCTTTGAAACAGCTCCCCAGAGTCACAGAAAATTGGTAGGTAGAGGAATTAACAAATGCATAGCAACAACAATTACTATGAATGCAAAACAAGGCAGCAGGATGAGTAACTATAATGTTTAATCCCTTCTAGCACACTTCCTCTCCTTGAAGGAGAAGCTGCTTGAAAATATTATATAAAACCTCACTGAGTATGGCTACTGTGGACACACTGTTTTTTTTCACACAGGTTTTCTTTGCCTAAATTCAGTGGAATACAGAATGTACAATCTTAATGGAAAACTCAATTTCAAATAAACCCCATTGGTGATTTAATATGAGAAGCTGTTATTGATGAAGTCTTAAGAAAGGGACACTAACATAAATTCTTTATTGGGATGTTGCCATTATAATCAACCCTCCTTCCTATTTTAAATCTGAATTACTGGAAAACGATATGAAGGTATGGTGTTCCTGTTTTATGATGATTCTGAAGGTATAGAATTAGATTTTTCTGACAGATTTACTGTTTTTAATTAGAATCAAAAGAGCAAAGTCATAGTTATGGCAAAATCTTAAACTTGCAGTAATATTTTACTAAAGGCACCTGAAACAGCTCTTTTGCCCAGAAGAACAGGTCAACTCACTGAATATTTGGTTTCAAAAGCTAAATAGAACTAAAAATATTAACTTAGAGTATTAAGTCTATCAACCAGGTTCTGCCTTGAAGACATAGACTATGGGACAGCAGCAATACAAAAGAAGCAATTTTAATCTTTTTATTAGAATGTTAGCAACAAATATATGGAATTCTAACTGAGTGCCTGAAGTCAGGCTTCTACTTCCTTTTTGTAATGTAAATGAAAATCAATAATTCATGTAGCATTTCCTGAATGGATACTAAAAACTACTCCATCTTTTTTATTAATCTCTTAGGCATACACTGCAGTTTGCATTAAAAAGAAAATGAGATATGAATTTACTGAGCTAAGAATTTACCCTCTCCCGGTTAAAATGTGTGCTCTGTGTGCATTCATTGCTGATATCACTCTTTGAAGAGAGGAGAATGGTTCTGAGCTGCACTGATAGCAAAATTCTCCAACTTCTTTCTCCCCTTGCCCATTTATTACTTGTCCCACCTCTAAAAATGCATATACAGTGGTGGGCAAAATTCAGTCTGGCACCTGCACATGGAAAATAATCAGGGACTTTCACTTACTGTTGCATGAACAGTCTTTCCAGTCTCTATTTATATGTCATAAACGACATAAATTCAAACTTGGATTTATCCTGTAAAAAGTACAGGGGAATCTGAAGGCCCTTCTGAAGAAGCTCAACAGTACTGCCTTGACCCCTGAAGCAGTGTAAGTACATCGCTGTGACCCATGCAGCCAGAGGCAAGCTGCCAACTTTCAGCAAGGCTGTGTTGGCTCGAATATCTCTGCATTGTGCCCCTTTACATAGCCATGCCTGCCACCAGATCTTACTGGAGCTGGGTTGTCATGGTTTCCTCTCAGGGTTGCACCTCACCCCAGACACTCCAAGCCACCGAGGCTGCAGCTGTGTCCCCCAGGACCACTGGATTTATCACCGCCCTGTGAGATATCCCATATACAGTAAACTAGATTTCTCTTTTCTGTCCTTTTATTGGGACCAAGAATTGTATTCAGACAGAGCAGATCACAGGAAGGCATCTGGATATGATCTTGAGGTGTCAGGAGGATGAGAATTGCTTGCTCTTTGGTCATGGTTTCTAAATTCCAGTTCATCACTGACAGGGGCAGTACCTAAGTACTAGCACGATTTGGGCTTAACTTCCAGGCATTAGTTTTTGTTCTAGTAGGTTAATGAGCTCTTCTGTATCTCTGATTTTATTCTCCCCAAAATGCTCATTGATAACTTTAAATTGCCTTGGCAAGTTTGATGAGCTTGACAGATTTCTGTGTTGTCTTCCAGTACAACTTTTCTACTACCACCTTTTGATACTTGACATATAGATTTAATTACCAGGGAACACAGAAATATAGAATCATTTAGGTTGGAAAAGACCTTTGTTGTGGCTTAAGACCTGTGGGCAACTAAGTATTGGACAGCTGCTTGCTCAGTCCCCTCCCCGTGGTGAGATAGGGAGAAGAATCAGAAAAACTTAAAACTCATACGAACAGTTAATGATTAAATAAAATAAAATATAACAATAACAACAACAATAATAATGACGAAATGGTAATTGTAATGAAAAGAGAGAAAGGAATAAAACTCAATAAATGACAGTGATGCACAATACATCACCACCTGCCCACCAATCAGCTCACAACCCACTGACCAATGCCTAGTCCCTTCCCAAGCAGTGATTGGTGGCTCCTAGCCACCTGCTCCAGTTTAGGTACTGAACTGAGTCTGTGTTAAGAAACACCCCTTTGGCTAGCTCAGGTAAGCTGTCTTGGCCATGACCCCTTCTAGCTTCTTTTGCCCCTCCTCACTGGCAGAGCAGAGGAAACTGAAAAGTCCTTGGTTTAGAGTAAGCACTACTCAGCAACAACTAGAACAGCATTGTGTTATCAACGTTATTCTCAGACTAAAGCAAAACCAGAGCACTGTACCAGCTACTAAGAAGAAGATTAACTCTATCCCAGCCAAAACTAGGATAACCTTTAAAACCATTGAGTCCAACTGTAAACAATAGATAAGAACATGAGAATTAAAGTAAGGTGTAAAGTTCACAACAGCTTTGACTGCATTCAGTCATGAAAGCCTCAGGATTAGTGTGAATTTTATCTTCTAAATGCCTCTCTCTGTCCCAGTAAGATGCACGTCAGTGTAATGCTTGGGCTGGCAGAGATCATGGGACAATGTGCTTTTCATCTAAGCTGTGTATTGAGCTTGTTTCCCACACCAGGCACCATCACTATGTTTCTTCAGGTGGGGTTAGCTCCTAGCACCCCCAGGTTGCAGGGCAGGGCAGTGTGGCAAGTCCTGTGCTAGCAGAGATCAAGCAAACACAAGAACTGTGTAGCACTGTCTCTGCATCCAGGACCATTGTCTTCACTGGCAAGAACATCCAGCTGTCACGGAGACAGCTTTCTGACTGAAATCTGCCTGTCTGCAAAGCGCCATATGGATGTGAATGTGTTGCGCTGTGCTGGTGCTGGCTAGAGTGTTTCTGAATAGATGCTCCTGGGTTTAGGAGATAGCCCAAAACGGAGCAGCTGTGCCCGGTCAAGAGCTCAGTTTGGAGTGTTTTTGACAAGTGAAGTGTAAGTTGCTACAGGTAATCCATTATAATCCTTGACTTCTTTGGCTTCTTTCTGTATCTTCCTTGGGAGCATGACAAAAGCCAAAGTTGTGTTTACATAGCTCTGTTCCTCCTTTGCAATCTCCTTATCCTTTTGGAAAGTAAGTAAGGCACAAAAGCTGCCTGCTGCAGGAACATGTGTAGTAACCCTAACTTTGCCTGTTCAGAAAAGAAGCAGTGTCACAAGTGGCAGTCAGCATCTCTTTTTGAAATCGGTACCAGGAAGGCATATGCATTCTGTATCGATCAAAAAACATACAGATACCATGAACCAACCCAGAAAAAAAAGACAGTGCTTTGCTGGGATCTGTGCTAACATCAGAAAAAGCTACAGCCTGTTTCTAATCAGGGCTTATTGTGCAGTGTCTGGAAAAGGACAGATGGGACAGACAGGGTTGGTAGAGAGCCTTATGAACCACATGAAAGACCAAGAAGAGTTTTCCCTTCTGAGCCCCTCTTACCTGTTTGAAGGTTTGGGTTTATCACCCTGAGTCTCTTTCTGACCAAGATGCCTGTGGCAGTTTTCCCACAGGACATGCCAAAGGCAAACACACAATCTTTTAATGCATGAAGCAGCTTAACAAGGAGTAGAGAAGTTCAAATCTTTCCCTTGGCCCGGGAGGCAGAGATTGAAAGTCATATCTCATAATTCCCAGGCCAATGTCCTAGCTGTTGTCTTAATGTTCTCTCTTCCTTTCATTTAATAAAGGTTCAATTAGTCTGTTCAAAATTGGATGCAGTGAACAAGAGACTAGACACTTCTTTCCCTCCCTGGTTTGTCAGGGTGGCTTGTAGTTTAGTGATCAGGGGAGATATGGAAACTGAATTTCCTCAGAGGAAAGAGGGAATAGTCTAGAGATAAGGTGTATTTTTGCATAGTTCCCAAGCTGGTTGGAGCATTTCTCCAGTCAGACCAAATACAGTAATCACCAAAAAATATCACTAAAGAAAAATCGTTCATGAGAGTATTTTCAAAATCCACCCATCTATCCTCAATTGGTTTAGGTCTGATGTTTGTGAGGAAGCCTGAGGACCCCCTGCTTTTTGGCAGAACAGCTCTGCTTAATTAAAATAACATAATTTGGAACAGCAGGCACAGATCAAGCAATAAATGGTATAAAAATAAACCAGCTCACAAAACAAGAGAACAGGCTCCTGTTTGGCACCAATCATAGAATCATAGAATCAGTCAGGTTGGAAAAGAACTTTAAGATCATCAAATCCAACTTTTACCCAAGCACTGCCAAGAAGTCTGATTTTTACCTCCTTCCCTTCACGATAACATGTAGTGTACTCATTTTAAGTGGTTTGGTTTTTTTTTTTTGCATTGGTGTTACGTGTGATGATATCCAGATCATGAGCAATTCAATATCACTTCATGAGCAATTTTTACATTGCTGAGTGGAATGAAAGCTCCAAAAGCATACCAGAGGGACACCTCCTCTGTATATTTTCATGGTAAAATTAATTCTTGCAGAAATAAATTGGGAAAGGAACCTTACAGAAATTATTCTGAAATAGTGTGCTGTGAAAACTGAAATGTTATATAATTTGTTAAAATATCAGTAGGTTTTCTAGATGGAGATTCTGCAGCATTAGCCAGAAACACCTGAGCAATACCACCCTTGTTTCTTTGACTTTGTAAATGCTATGTTCATCCCTCTCATGGCAATTTGTTTAACCTATTATTGAAGGAGTAAATGTCAACCTTGACTTGTTTCCCACAGGGTTTTTAATGGTGTTAAGGGGAATAGGTTTGGTCTCAAATAATGGGTAGTTGTGCCAATACAAAATGAATTTGGATACCACTCCTGTACAGTGTAAGAAATGAGATCAGAATACTTCATATGCAATATCAAACTTCTTCCAGTCAGATCACCAGACAGGTCAACCTGCTAAACTCTTGGTCCAAACAAATGCAGACAACATCTGTGATACTTTTGTGACTATCAAAAATTATAAGATGGAGAACTTATTTCTAAAAGACTTCAGATAATGATGGGAAGCTTAAATCTGTCCAGAAGCTGTTAGACTAAGTTGTCTTGCATTGGAAGCATTTCATCATCATGAAGCAGCTCCTGAACCTCTTCAGCCTACAGCATGGCATGTTCATAAAGCCCAGAAGAAGCTTTGATTTAGTTGTGGGGGCTGACATGCAGGAGCTACACACTTGTTGGCACAGAGGGGGTGGCATGAATGCGAGAGGGGGTGGTTGATAAACAGGCACAGCCATCTCATCTTAATCTGCTTGTGTGTGGAAATTGCCACCCACAGCCACATAGTGAAGGGTAAAAGAAGAAGAAAAATTGCACCTTTAGAGTGAATTCCTTAGTTATTTCCCGTCTGGTAGGACATGCCTAGCACCATGCAAGACTTGATGGCAACAGAGGAGGAGGAAGCCCTCCATCACTCCAGTGCCGCTGGCTGGTTGCTCTTAAAAGCTGGACTGGATCTATGCTGGTACGCCATGACATCAGCTCACTGAGAAAAAAAGCAATCGAGAATCATTATTTAATAAAGGAATTGATCTAATGGGAGAATTTTTGCCTAAAATTATGATTATTCATTCTTGTACTCCCAGTACATATACCTACTCTACAAGATGTGTCTTCATTCAAAATCCCAGTTCTGTCCAGCCAGAAATATGCTCATCTCTTCTGCTGTGATTTATTTTTACTGCTTTGTGTCAATATTGAACAAGCTCCTTGACACTTTTGGAGCGAGTGAAGATGTGATAAAGAGAATGGCAGATTTTCTCTCATAAGTTGTCATTACCTAAATAACTGTGAATGTTGTGCTATTGCTTTTTGTGCAATTTAAGATACTGCAATATAGACAGTATTTCACTATGTGATTTTTGAATCTTCCCCTAGCTTTTTTAAGGGCAACTTCAGGTCAGAATTTACAAATTCTCTTTACTGTGAAGAAATCCAATTCATTACACTTCATTGAAATCTTTAAATTAATAGAGTCACTTTTCTGACACTGCTAATTTACAAGTTATAAGTCTTTATGCATGAAGCCTTTGGATATCCAGGTAATTTTAGGTTTTAAAACCTTCGAAATCTGAAAATGAGTCATTTCATACACCCTCTTCTATCTCATATAACATCTATTAGCTTCTTGAGAGAATTATCCTGATAACAATATCTCATTATAACATCCAGAATACATTTCCTACGTTTGTTTATGCCAGTGTTGGGGGAATTAAATTTTTAATGTATAAATACGTGTCAAGTCTAAATGTGACTAAGAAATGGCACACATCTCCCCTTTGACACAAGAAATACGCCCGAGAAAAGAGTACCTTGAAATACTAAATGCAAGCTTACAGACCCAGAAATTAGATGGCTACTTTGCTGTTTTGAAAGACTTAAGTTAACCAGCACAAAACTAACTTCGTTTTCCTTTTTTGTTTCCCTTTTGCTCTCTGGATCCTTAGAAATAGCAGTGTATAGACATATATGAACTGGCTTCACAATAATACTTCTGTTGTTAGAGGTCCCATTAGGGACTTCAAATACTCAAAGGAAAAGCAACCTACCTTCCATCTACCTTCCTGGATGTTAAAGGGGGGTAATCAAGTGCAATGTTTCCAAAGTTGGGACTTTTTCCTTTACAGCTTTTGCTTTATCCTTAAAGAATTGGAAAACTCTTCAAGTGAAAATAAAACAGAATTCAAGGGGTGGTGAAGTATAGGAAAAGACTGTTAAAAAGCCAACCAACCAACCAAAGCAAACAAAACACCACAAACCAAAATAAAACAAACAAAGCCATAACAAAAAAACCCAAACACAATAACAAACAAACAAAAAAAAACCCAAAACCAAAAACCAAAACCAAAGAAAAACCTCTGTTAGAAATGTCTGCTATTCAAAACCAAAGTAGTCAGGCAGGGGAGTCCAGAGAAAGGCCACAAGGATGATCAAAGGACTGGGAAGCTGTGTAAGTAAAGGCTGAGAGGACTGGGTTTGTTCAGCTTTGAGAAAAGGAGGCTCAGGGGAGAACTTATCACCATGTCCCAGTATTTAAAGGGTGGCAACAAAGGTGGAGACTCCCTTTTCACAAGGAGTCACATGGAAGAGAGGGGTGATGGGCACAAGTTACTCCTGAGGAGTTCCAATTGGGCAGAAGAAGAAAATTTTTCACACAGAGAGCAATCAGCCATTGGAATAATCTCCTCAGGGAAATGGAGGATTTCCCAACATGGGAGACTTTGAAAGTTCAGCTGGCATGATTCTGGGACCTCATCTATGTCACACTTTGCCTAAAATGGTTGGACCAGATGACCCTTGAAGTCCCTTCCAACATGATATTCTGTGATTTTTATGTTGAGTAGGATTCAGAAGCCTGAACAGGAGCTTGGCAGAGCCCATCAGTTTAAAACTCCAGACACAGGCCAGGGGTGAAAGTTACAGCTACTTTACTAGGTAATACAGGCTGGAGACTGTTCCTGCAGTGCAGCCAGATGAGACTGGAACTTAACAGCTAAATTTCCATCCTCTAAGGCCCTAAGCTCTTCTCATGGTAATGTAAATCCCACGTAACATAATGTCTTACTAGGAATTTTACTAGGTGATAAGATGGGTAAATGTTGTCAGATCTTTTCGGTTTGTTTTCTTTCAATTTCTCTTTCCACTTCACTCATGTCTCTAAAATTTTTACATGTTGACAGAAAAAATCAGCTATCCTGCCTAATATGCATAAGTGTCAACAAAAAGAATGAGCTGTGTCTGGAAAAGTTATTTCTGCCTTTGAACCATTAGGATTTGGAGAGGGCCAGCTGATTCAGAAGCTTAGTCTTTTCCTCTTTTTTTATATCCCATCTCAGTCTATAATTGCAGATGCTAGCAAAAGCTGCATCAATGATACTGCACAAAAAAACAAGATTAACTTTCAATTTCTATTTTTTATGTGGCTTACAATGTGTTCCTTTCAAAGAAAGCTTATTTTCACTTGAGTTTCTTGAATTACATAAATTGCTTTCTTATAAAGGAAACCACAGCACCATTGATCATGAAAGCTGGCTATTTGTGTGAAGATCTATACAAACTCAAAGCTTACATTTTGAGATGTCCAGGGTACAACCATTGTTGGGGGTCTGCTCTAAGCATTTTGGGTAAGTGCAGAACATGTTTCTACATGTTACTGGAGAGGTGGTGTTGTGTGGCGTTCTGAAGGGGTGCTGTTTAGGAGAATGACAGATGTGAAAATAAGCTACTCTGAAAAGTGTTGCAGATTATGAACCGGCAATATGCGCCAGGCAAACAGCTTGCTTGGTACAATGCAGCCTACATCAAAATTCCATAGAATTTTGTTCTATTAATGGGCAGGAAAAGACCTGATTTTTTTTTCAAAGTCAAAACATTTTATTCATTATTTTTCATGCTACATTTTAAAATCACATTTCATTGAATTTAATTAAATGCAAATGTGAAAAATTCAAAAGATATTTCCATTATTCCACCATGGGCAATTCATTTTCAACCCAATCATTATTCTCCAGGGGGCAGGAAGAATAGAGAAGATGCTTTATAAGAAAAAGAAAACTCCTTCTGTTGAAAGATTGTTCTTTCTTTTGTTTTGCTATTTATTAAAAAAAATGTATTTGCCTAATAATGATAATGAGCCTGTCAGCCACATTCATGTTGTTTTTCAAGATTAATGGAGAGCAACATCTGCACCTTAATCAAGGCATACCTTGTTTTGTTCCTGCAAATCTGTACTGAGTTTTGCTCTGATCTGTGACAAAAATAATTGAAAACCACATCTATATTTCTAATTATATAAGTATACTTCTAATATCATTTAGTTTAAAGTGAGCGGAAAAAACCTTTATATTTTATTCATGTATTTATTTAGTATAGGCATGTCTTATTTAAATCAACAGTCATTAACAGTGTCTCTTAAAATGGAAAAAATTAGGACCTTCTGATCCTGAACGGAAGTTACAAAATAAACTAAGAGGCTATCAGTAAATAAATTAGCATCTGGGTAAACTTTTACATTAAAGGAATCTTGCTAAAAGCACCAGATGCAAAAAAGACAAAAGACTAATTTTCAGCGTCAATGATGCCAAGTAAATGTTTGACTTACTGATTATAATGAACCACTGCTGTTAGTGGGAGTTTTGGGAAAATTGTTTGTTCCTGAATTATTCTTCCATGGTGAAAATGATGTTTCGGTCACATATTTTATGCAATTATTTTTCTATAGATATACAGCTCATTTGCCCTAGGAAATTGACTTTTGTTGTAAGTTGGGGGTTTTGTAGTTTGAGAGTCATTCTTCTGTAAACAATATTGATTAGACTGATATTGGTGGGTTTTAATTTTAAAGCTCTACATGATGTCTAATTTGTCTCCATTAGTCATAATTTTTGCTACATGAACTTTCTTCTAATTACCGCTGAATGTCGTTTGCAACCTCATAGGGCTTTATAAATTATCGGTCAAAAAATCAGAAGCTTTTCAGCTAGTGGAAGTCATAAACTGTTCAAGACACAGCAGAGATATACAAAATGGCATATGACTATATACTCATCACGTAAGGACCCCTCTAATAGCACCTAGCTGAGCTGCATGAATACAGTTAATGATCTCTTGTTGCTAACAATATTTAGTTCAAAAGACCTTCTGCATATCTTTGGCATGTCATGTGTTTTAATTCATGTAATTGGAACAGAAAATAAAATTTACATACTATCAAGACTTACTGCATGTGTTTGTCATTTTCATAATGGTACTAAAAAATATAGCACTTAAAAGCCTTTAATATTTCCAATATTTAGAAGACGGTATGACTTTGGTTGCAGGTTTTAGATTACCATCTGTGTTAGTGCTGTGCAAATACCTAGGAGCGCTCCTGAAGAAAAAGAGAGGGGAAGACTGCTGTTTCCGTGGCTCTGGTACTCATTTTGTTGCATCTTAGCATATAAGAATTTTTGTCCTCCATCAAGTTCATACTGCCAGGTGTCTCCTGGGTGAGGACTAGCTGCATGATCAGCAAGAGACTAAACTCTCTACGGACCCAGTCAAAGTGGTAGCAGACTCACACCTGACACTTTGACCTGGAATATTTTTACACCAGAATGGTAGTTACAAGTAGTTCATTTTCTGCAACTGAAATTGCCCTGGTTTTAACTGTCATAGCTTAACTCCTCCTGACAGATACCTGGAGTCCTCTGGAGTGAGAAAGAGGCTTGACCAAAGCATTTTTGAGGGGCAGCCAATGAAAAGGAGTGAGTCACAATAAAGAAGAAGCAAGGAGTAATGGCAGAAAACTTTTCAGGCTTTGTTACTTGCTCAGAAGTCTGAGGCAAGTTTATATAATGAAGGATATGTCAGAAATAGACCCAAGCCATAGGAAGACAGACAGCTGAACCCATGGTGTGGGCAATCACAGAGCAAGGGGGTTATGTATCTGTTTCAACATGTTAAGCTCATAGAGGATTAAGAAGCCTTTCCTCTGCTGGATAAGACATCTTGCTTTATTAGCAAGAGTCTTGCAGAAAGATTACATTTGTGCTCTGTTTTTGTTTCTGAGTGTACTTGAGAATAAATATTTATCTATAAAATTCTTGGTGCAGTTTGGTGCTGACTATACAGGAGATACCTAGATAGATGTGCTTCTACTATCATCCTTACCCTAGACTTAGGAAACTGTCTCAGAGCTGTACTATGATTTGGACTGATTCCCCATTTTCTATTCCTGACAAATTTCAAGACAGTGCCTCAGTCTTTTTGCTCCAAACTGACACTGTTACCCTCTCATGTGACAGTTTTTACAGAGGCTTTGCTTGCAAATACATCAAAACACGTGGCTTAAATCTCTAGGAGGAAAAAAATTACTCTGGAGATATAGTGACCACTTATTTTATAATGATACAGGTTCTTGGGGTCATGTATGTCTTTCCCATTCAGAGCCTAATCACAGCACTTTGTGTCAGTCATGAAAGACTGCTTGGAGTGTATTCAAAATGACACCTGCCCACCTACTCAGCACGTAACTTTTACTGTGTGCTGTACATTGGAGTACAAAATAAATGGGTATTAAGTCAGCATTTTAACGACTCTGGGATCTGTAACAAGCACAGAAAGCAAAGGAATCCCTCACGACTTTTGCATGTGGTGTCAGGTATGTGTTGAACAGAAACACACTGGAGGGTGTGTGATGAGGTCACCAAAATGCTCTTTCATTTCTGTGCAACTGAACGTAATCCCTCACCTGAGGTAATTTCCTCTGAAATATTTTTTAGGAGTTGTTCATTGTTAAGTGGAAATGTAAAAGCTGCAACATTATGCGAAAGTGTTGATTTAATATCCACAGTATTCATCACTCACAAAGGGATCTGATGAACAGAAATATGGACATGAAACAGGACATGAATAGAAAGATTCCCAGTGCCTTCAAGAGGTAAGCATCAGTATCACTAAGCTAATGATTACTTTGGGGCAATAGATACCAATGACAACTGGAGGATTTCTGAAGCTGATGTCTGTTCTTGGCAGAAATAAATCATTTGTATGGTAAATAAAAAATACTGCATGCATAAAATGGAGATTTTGTTATCCTGATGGGGCCCACACAGCTAGGACATTTTATTCAAGAAAGCAATACACAATAAGAGAAATTACCTTTCTGTGAATCGTTATTAGTGTACAGTTTCTGCAATGTCGATCAGTTGTTAAGAAATTACATGGAGAACATTATGCTCTTTACAAAGTGACACCTTCATCAGTATTCAAGCAGACACTTTCTGGAAATAGTTATTTCTAGGTGGGTCTGAATCAAAGCCTAATTCTGAATATTCCCAAAGTATGGCTGAAGACATTGTTAATGTTATCTCTTCTCCCCTGGGAACAATCATGTCTGTCTTTGCATTGTGGAGCTGCCTTCTCTGTCTTCAAATTAGTTTAATTAGCTTCTGCAAACTGAAGATAAAATGGGTTGCAGAGCTCTCTCATCAAGAAGCAACTTTGGTCAATTTAGGTCATTAAGACCCTATCAAACTCCTGCATTACTGCTGTTCCCAGAGGAAAGGATCTTTTTTTTCCCCCAGCCAAACCTTATGGAGAATAAACAGTCTAGATATCAAAGGGGCAGGAGGAATTTTTTAAACTCCAACCTAGAGATAAAAAGATATGGATATGAAAAGACATGACATGGAAAATCAGGGGCCTAAGAATGGATATCAACATATTCTTTACAAAGCATTGGAAGACCCCTATCTAGTTTGCATGTGAGTTTCTTGATGTTATTTTTGGGTGTTAGCTTCATCCTTCTCTGCAGAGCATTTTAATTCCAGATTGTGCAGGATCTGGGAAAAAAAAAAAATCTTTAATCAGATCTTTAGTCAGATGGTTATTTCACAGGACATGGACACAGAGAAACAATAACCAGACAAATGAAGAGTAATTTACAGCTGGAAGTAGCAGAGTTGCCACAGTAGAGTGCTATTGCTGAGCAGTTAAACTGCATTACGTAATGTGTGCCATGCATGAAGAACTAGGACTAGTAAAGGTGAGACTCACAAACATTAGACTAGAGAGGTAACTTGCAGATGCGCGAAGTTCAGGTAGAATTCATCCCAACTTGGATATCAATTCCAAAACTACAATCCTAACTTATATACTAGATGCAAAATTACAGTCCTCAGTATCAGCATGTACCTAAAGGAACTGGGAACCTCTCCTTGCACCCAGAAGCATCTAGAGGCTGTAACTGCTCCCACTGTGCTGGGTTGCCACCCAGCTTTACACACCAATTGAAACTGACTCACAAGAAAGGTCCAGAGCAGTACACAAGAGCAAGTGCCAGGCGCCTCGCCTCATATTACAGGATCTCTGCTTCAGAAATACCACGGTCCCTCCAATAATCACAACAAAATTTATGGCACTTTGAAAGAAAAACAGCTTACTATGGAAAGCATGCCATGGCTTCCCCATCTGCTTTCAGCTATGCGAGAGTGGTTTTTATGGGAAATAAAGGTTTGCCTTAGCCAGTTGAAGGCTGCAAAGTAGTTGTCAGTGACAGAATATGCTCTGTATTATTTTATGTTCTTAGTATAACTAAAAAGTAGAAAGGGAAAGTTAATGCAGGAAGTGTGTGCTTACATCTAGCTGTATTCATGGGAGAGAGGAAAGATGCAGATGTGGCCTCTTTCTAGAAGTCATCTACTTGGTAGTGTGACATCAGTGAAGCACAAGAAGGTTTTAAAATTTGAAATGCCATAGTGAGGAATGATTGGACTTTGCAGCAGTGTTTCACATCATGGCCTACTTTTTTCGTTAGTATTTTTTTCTCCACAAGCTAATACAACTGCCGTATCACAACAATTTCACTTCCCCTGTTCGCAGTGTTGCTGCATCCAGTTCCTGCTTCAAAGGGATTTAGGCATCGGCCAATTCCTCTGATCCTTGGTAGAGATGAAGGAATGATCTTTGCACTATTTGGGTGTATTTTGAATCAGGGGAGATCCTGCTGAACACATCATGTCACTAAGTCGGTGAGGCAAGTCAAATGAATTGATTGAGAGGGATGAGCTCTAAGCATTGTCAAAGCATGGGATTAGCTTTGCAGGCTTGTAGAACTCTGTTTACTTTGAATTTTGGTTTTGTTTCATGTTCAGATAAAACACTGGAACAGCGACAACTCATCTGAAAGAGCTGAAAGCTCATTTGCTTGTTTTGATCTCAGATTACGTCAACGGGGTTACTTGGTTTTCCCTCACAACAAAAAACAGCCAAGTGATTCCCAGTTGCAACCCTTGGTCAGGATGAGAGTTACAGCCTTGACAGACTCTCACGAGATCTGTCCTGAGTTTCAGGGGTGCTGTGTGTGAAAAATCCCCCAGAGCCAGCCTCCACTTGAACCTCAGGCTGTGGGTGGCACATGACAGAATTTCCTTCATAAACATGTGGCCATGGGCACACTCTCACCTTTTTTTTTAACTTCTTCTTTTTCAGATTGATAGATAAATATTTGAATTGCAAAGCAGAGTACTAACATTTCTAATATAATTTAGTAATCTATTATGAAATAAAAGGAAAAAGAAATACACCTATTGTTACTTTGTATTTTAAAAAATATTGTCCTATATTTCAAATCTAGTATGTTCTTAAATTTACAGTACCTTATACACACTTCAAAGTTAAGATTGAGCTGTTGCATTGTGCTTTAATAATACTTCATGTCTGATAGCACTAGAACTTTCTAAAGTGCTACATGTAAACAGCTAGGAAATTAAGAAAGTTAACCCCAAAAATTTTCAATCATTTGGCCAACTCACTTTGTGTTTCAATTTCATTTTGATGCACTAGAATTACATTTTAATTGTGTCTTGTTATTCATGAAAATCTCATCTGTTCCAAGTTCCCACATTCATGCACATCTGCCATCTCCCATTTCTGAGCTTTCCATCATGAAAGTTCGTGCAAATAGGAGCTACATAAATTTGACACAAAGCTTTAGTTTGAAGGTTGCTTTTAAGGAATTCTGAAAGTAAAGCTGCAAAAGCACAAATGCAGCTTGAATCCTAACACTGACTTGATTTTTGTTTTCTAATTTCATTTTGCATGAACTAAGCACAAGATGAGAATTTGACAAAGATTTTTGAGACCAGCTTAGCATAAGGTAGGAAACCTATAGATTTACAGATGGTTGTGTCTCATGTGTAAGCTCTTCTCTATTGAAGAAAGAGAAATGGAGCACCTATTGAAAGGTGTTCCATTAAAAATGGCAGTCCATCCAAATGAGAGGTAGATGCCAAGAGCAGACAGCAGATCACTGAAGTAAAAAAGTATGAAACAAAGTATTACAATATGAAATATGAAAGAATTGTTTGTACAAGAGTACCTGGCATTGTGAGATTGAGAAGAGGAGTGTTTGGAGAGAGCAGGGGAGAAAGGGAAGTTCTTTAGTGAGGAAAAGCCATCCACAAGGTAGACCAGGCAGATCTCTGGTAATGACGACTGTAGCTGAACTGCCACAGGCAGACAGTTGTGTTTGCCAGGATGGAGTGGAAGCCAGTCACAGGTCCAACTGACACAGCAGCAATGAACAAAAATGCACCAGGTAGCTTTTCACAAAGGCAGACACTAAACCCCTCAATCCCTAAGCTGATGAGCCAGACACTTCAAAAGGAGAGGAAGGCAGACTCCATGCAGGACAATTGTTAATGCTTCTATTGTTTTATTACAAAAGGAAGTTCATGTGATGAAATTATATTGACAAGAACAGTTTAACCAAGGTTAAATTACATTCCTAATATTGCCATTCTTCCCTTTCTCCAAAAACCTTTTATTAAAATCAAACACTGAGAAGCTAATTCGTATGTGATTCATTCAGATCCTTTCTTCTTTACTATTAATTTTATTCCCACACAGGCAGACAATATGTTCATATTGATAAAATTGGAAACATTGCCATTGATTTCAGTAGGAACAGCATCCATCATAGCATAGGTGAGTTACTGAGTTTGTATGCAATATCCATTGTCACTATTCACTTACAGTATTATGCAAGCCTATTACAGGAGCTGTATGACTATTATAGCATTAAAGATCAGTACATTACAATCACATCCAAACTGTCAGCCTTAATGTACAGCAGCGTTCAAAGGGAGATCTGTTCTGTTGCAGACAAATAATCAAAGAATAGAAGTAGCTGGTTGACTTTACTGTACAATATTGTATGCAATGTCTGATTTTCTATAAAGACCATCAGGAATTACCTAAATCATAATGTTCACTCTAGTTAGGGCTTCATGTAGTTCAAATTTATAAAATTCTTCTTTGAAATATGAGTTCCATAAATTCACACATCAACAATGCTTGGCTTTCAAAGCACTTTTGTAAAACAGCTGTAGAAAGTCCATTTCAAGTCATGGAAATGAATAGTTATTTTGACAGCCAAGGCAGCAATGCTGAGATACTAAGAACTACTTTTCACATCATTAACCATAGCCTTTTCCCCTTGATAGACTAACTGGTAAAAAAAGGCAGGCTACTTTTTGTCATGACAGCTTCTCAACAGTTCATTTTGTAGGGTATTAATCATGAATATCTTTTCACCTTTCAAGAAAAAAGATTTTTGATTGCATAATGGGCCAGGTATATTGTTCTCCGAATTGACATACTATGGTAGACAACTGGATTACTGAAGTTTATTGAGCTTGAGATCAGGTATTCTAACCTTCCAGAAATGTCAGCCAGCCCAAAATGTAACCACCTGCTCAGACACAGCCTTGGTGCACCACTAACCAGTAGTCAGTGCAGATTCCCCAGCACAGCTCTTGTTAGGAAGAAGGGTCAATTGTAATAGGCATGGTAGACTATTTGCCTTCAGTGGTATGGCTGAAATTACAGTGAGAGCTCGTGAGAGCTCATGATAGTTTATCAAGCGTATAAATAAAACCTGGAGTGTTTTGTGAAGAATGGCATTCAATCTCTAAATTTAAGGACTGTATAGCAAAATTCCCTCCTTTGTCCCTGTCACAGTAAAGGGAGGTGTGTTGCTTGTGAAGAACTTTATATTAAGACATATTTTGAAGTGCTGACTGCCCTCACAAATTGGCCTTGTCTGAACAAAATTAAAAGCAGTCATGACAGTGGACCATTATCATCCAGTTATCTTTAATCTGTATTATTACCGGTTTCCTTGAATTGATATTCAGCTTAAAAGATGTATATTGGGCTTAAGAAAAACTCAGGACAGGACAGGACAGGTGCTCCAGAACAAATTTCCGCATGCTGTGCTCCACTTGTGTGTGACCTGATCAGAATGACCTGCTCCATGAACAGGCACATGGGCTTACACTGGGGCTCTAAGGTCAGTCTAAAGCTAAGACCGAATCTGTACCTTGTACATTTATAATAAGGATGAATCATGAGCGAAAAAAATATTTTGACAGCAGACTATGGAATGCCATTCGAGTCCTTAGAGCACTTTTTCTTTGGAAGTGGCACACTTGCCTGTAGAGCTCAGCACTAGATAAAGACAGTCAAGGAGTGCAATAGGAACCAAAGGACCAGTATTCAAGCTGCACAATGTGCTCAACAGAACAATTGTATTATGAAAACACTGACATGAAACAAATGTATTTTGCTGTATTTATTAATATAAGAACTTGGTTGTCAGAAAGAGATCTTAGGGGACGATAAATAGGTTTTTTCTTTTTTTGTTGAGTTGGGTAAAGTTTGTACTGCAGGCTTAGAAGATGAAGAGGGGAGATGTGGATACCATTAATTTCCTGGCTATCATAACGGTACAAATAAACAGAATTTTCTACAGCAGGAAAACAACTTGACAGAAGGGTTGAATCCACTGGGATATGTGGGTACAGATTAAGAAGATACTGCAAGAGCTGTTTATCTACACCCTGGATGAAAAAGAAATTGAAAGAAAAAGAACATTCGGTACCATTTGAAACATTAAATTTTAAAGGTCCCACGAAGTGCTGCTGCTCTTAAGGAGTATAAAATACAGACTTACTGGTATAATGAGTTTGGGGTTTACTTTGTGAAACATCCTACATCTGCAGAAATTGACAATCTTCTCACGAGGAAGATTTTTTTTTTTTTAACAAAGATTTGGAAATGGGGGAAATTTAAACTGGCAATTTTGCTGTTCAGAATTCTCATTAAGAACTTTCTATTTAGAATTACATGATGTAGGATTATAGAAGCATAACTATAAGTTAATTATGATAGCATTTTTTAAATTTAGAAAAAGCATAAATTCTCAAAGTGTTTGAAACAAAATATCTAAGTTAAATTAAATTCTACTTCCCCAGGATTATGAGTTATAAAAAAAGCGAAAATCAATTTACATACTTCTTGGAGAGGTCAAATAAATACAAATGATAAAAAATATGCAAGACAGAAAAGTGTTTTCCACCCAGCTACACCTCTAGCAGTATTTCCCAGAGTTTCTAAGTGTCAGATCTCAACTCCAACATTCATTTCTTTTTAAAGGCAAATCACTTATTTGTAATTTTTCTAATTATAGTAAGTATGCACTAGGTAGAAACAAATCAAAAACACTGAAATGTTTACTTGCAGCATAAGTATTTGGATACCCAGGACAGAAACTTCATTCAGCCATGTGTTGAAACTCTGAATTCTGAAGGACAAGCTGCTCTTGTCTTCTGGTACAACTACTGTGGCATTCTGGTACAACTACAATAGCATAATGTGACTAAGTAACACTTACTGACAGGGTTATCATCTGAGACATTGCCACAGCGGTGTGCTGTGTCCGTGTGCACTCCTGGCCTTCTGGTAGGAAATAGCATCTTGTGATCTTTGCATGGATGACTGACTGCAAAGCTGCCAGGGCGGGTGACTTCAGCTTGGAGTGGTGGCAAAAAGTTCAAGCTCTCAAAGTGCAACTGGATATATTTAGAAATAAATTATTTCAATTGCTCTTCAGAATTTTTATACAAGTGAAAACACATCAAGATTTAAGAAATCATCTAAATGTAAAAAAAAAAAAAAATAATGAATATTTTCAATCTGGATTTGCAAACGTCAGCATGTTAAACACGTGAACAGTCTTGAGAGCTGTGAACCATCCCTCTGTCAATAAAAGAGGAAGGGTGGGAATGCAAACATTTTCCTATTCCTCGCCATTAGAATCCATTCACAAGCACAATGCTAGCAAGGTCATAGCTCCATTGGCCTGGTAACAAATCTATGCTGCTTTTTAATATTATGTAACTAGATAAATAACGGCCCCATTCTATCTGCCTACTGCAAAGTGGGGCAAGAAGACTGAAGCAGTTGAGACACAGGGACAAGCACAAAATATTACTTTCCTTTTTTCTCCCTGACTATATGGATAGATAAAATATTTGAGGCAGATGGAAACCCTCCTGACTAGCAACTTTATAAACTGCTGTTCAAATGAACATCAGGATAAACAGTTGCCTGAGTATGTATGGTACACATTGCAAGGTCTCTAATTCAAAGGAAGTAGATTCAGAGCATGAAGCATCTACCACTCAAATATAGACTATAATGCATCCTGCATATGTATTATGCAAATCGGTGGTACGTCAATGAAAAACAGAAATCTGAACAGAGGTATTTGTTCATTCAACTCTGAGAAAAAAAATAAACAGCCCATTATTAGTAATTACAAAGTGACCACATGACAAAAGAAAGTTGCATTCATCTTTTTCTCTTTTATCTTCGGTGTTAGAGGAACCACATTCTTGGTATGTATCGGGCATCTCTGAATACATGGTTTATCCAGACAAGCAAAATTCACTGTAGCATGCCTGGATCGACCTGCCATATATATTTCATTTGCTACTGAAGATTATGAAAATACCCTATAGAATATTTTCATATATACCTTCAAATTCAACAAAAACAATGTCTTTTGAACTGAATCCCATAAGGAGGTAAAATACCTCATAACAGTCTTGGTTTAATTCCATAATTTTAAAGCAGTTTTAATGCACCTCAACTGTAGTTTCACAAGTAGAAAGCAATTTGTCTATCTAGTTCTATGGCTTTCTCTAAAACCAGTACCAATAACAAAATACTGAATGCCTTCGACACAAACTATCTGTGGCATAGAAAATGCTGTGCCATGAACAACCAGAAAAACCTTCTGAAACGTCCTTTAGAATTTCCTCCTATATTCATCAGCCAAGAGATGTGTCCCACCTTTTAGTATATGCATGACAATGTGATTTCCTTAATACAGTTGGTGTGGAACAAATCTTATGGAAAAGGGCCAAATATGTGAATGAAGCTTCACCTTTCCACTAGAACTTTGATTAGGAACTGAAATTTTATGTCAGTGCAGCTGAAATTATTCATTTCTGAGCAGAAGACTTTCTGCAGGGTAGAGAGCAGGAAAGAAAATAGGTGTTTTACAGGGTTGATATGGAAACAGTGCACCTTCAATTTTAGGTTTAAGAGAGTGAAAGAATAAAATTAACTGTGCATTTCTTTGACTTTTATCCATATCTTACCTTGTTCCTTTTCTTTTTTTTTTTTGCTCTTCTCTTTTCATCTGGAAAGATATGAGATTCCCTCAAGGGGCCTTGAGTGATATTGTGAGACACCCACTTGGGCTTTCCAATAAATACACTCCAATTATCTACCCAGCATTTGTTAGCACTACAACAGAACATTTGGCCTTTCCTAGCTTTCATTAAACACAGACTTCTCTTTTCTATACATTATTTTGTAGGAATAAAACTTCAAACCTATTGTGCTGGTTTGGGTTTTGTTGGGTTTTTCTTCTCTTTGCTTTCTACTGATATCTCTAGCCCTCTAATGCAGCTCTTGATGTTGAATACAGTTTATTATGAACCAGGTGGGAGTAAAATTTTCTTCCTGCTGGAATTCTGCTGGAGGAATTAATCAGAAATTCTTTCAAGGTTTTCAACAGAGAAAAGAAAAATGTTGAAACTTCAAAAGCTGAAGTTTTGGCTGGCAAATTCCATTTCAGTTGCAAAAAGACAAAAAGAGGAAATACTGAAGCCATGCAAAAACCATGTTGGTTGTTTTATTTAAAAGGAATACAACAAGCTCCATAGCTATAGAGACCGGGAGGAATTGCAGGAATGGTCCATAAGTGACTGTATAATTTATTCCCCTTCTGAATCTTTCTTCTCACTTATCAGGAAAACTGTTCTTTCCAAGTTTTATTCATATTCACTGTCTATTTAGTTCTGACCAGTTTTTTCACTCTTGTTTACAGAGCACATGTAGGAATTACAGATACTGCACTGTGTGCTCTCACAGTTTATCTCACATGAATTAGCGAAGCTGACTTACAAGTTTCCTGTGCTTGAAATGTGATGTTCATCCTGAACTATAGTAGTCCAAAATAAATATAAGATCTGTGTGACTAAGAATGTCCCAGGCCCATTATTTTCAGTGGTATTGCTCTTATTTATGGGTTTACAGGATTTGATCAAGAATGGGAGAGTCATTCTTTCAGTATTTTAGATTCTAATATGAATTGTACAAATGGAAGTAAGCATATATTTGGTTTATAAGCATAAAGCATAAGACAAGATCAATTATTTATATGATGTATACATATATCTCAGTATCACTGCAAATGAACCTCTACTTGAAGATCTTAAACGTATATGCCATGTTTAAAACACCTTGTGATGTTACTGTGTAGATCACTCACTAATAACAAATCAAGTTCCACTACCCATTCTCATACTGACCCCTCATTCTCTGTATATAGGTGTCTTGCATTGACTCATGTATCTTTCTGCCTCTAACATGCCTATAGTTAGCAAATTCGCAGTAAAGTAGGCTACGTAACACATCAAAACTCACACAGCAAGAAACAGTGGGCGTAAAGACAATTTACATACTTAGATCTAGTCATAAATTGTAATGAGAATTTAAGATGTAACAAAAGACTTGTATTAATAGGAATGAGTTGTGTAAGAGAAGCTGTTGTGGTCTAAGCCCAGCCAATTACTCAGAACCAAGCAGCCGCTCACTCACTCCCTCCCTTTTCTCCCCACCCTGCTCCCGGAGGGATGGGGAGGAGAATCAAAAGAATGTAGCTCCCACGGGTTGAGATAAGAACAGTCCAGTAACTAAGGTATAACACAAACCACTGCTGCTGCCACCAATAGTAATAATGACAAGGGAAACACAAGGGAAGAGAATACAACCACTCACCACCTGCTGACCGATACCCAGCCCAACTGAGCAGTGATCTATCCCTTCCAGGTAACTGCACCAGTTTATATAGTGGGCATGACGTGCTGTGGTATGGAATACCTCTTTGATCAGCTTGGGTTGGGTGTCCTGTCTCTGCTTCCTCCCAGCTTCCCCTCCTCCCTGGAAGAGCATGAGACTCAGAAAGTCCTTGGTCAGAGTAAACATTACTCAGCAGCAACTATAAACATCGGTGTTTTCAGCGCAGTTCCCAGGCTGAAAGTCAAAAGCACAGCACTGGACCAGCTACCAAGAAGGAGAAAAATGACTGCTACTGCTGAACCCATGACAGTATCCACCCCTTATTCCATACCATTTACATCATGCTCAGATCCCACATTTTCAATATACATATATATACATCCACAGAGAGAGAGAAAGATCATTCCTTAGTGCATGGACCAACCCCTATAAAGCTGCTGAATTCATCCAGACCATGATGTCGAGCCCCATCTCTTGTAACAGTCTTTCAGAGCAGAAGAGTCTGTGTGCGATGTTCACATTTGTGAGCAACCTGGGCAATAGTGTCCATTGCTAAGTCCACTTCTTGGTCATGAGTCCATCTGTATGTTGCATCTTTGCCCTGCTGGCCTGAAGTGTCATGGGCCCACCAGGCTCAAAATAATTCACCCTCCCCTTCAGCAGTTTCTGCAGCTTGTCGCTGGGGGCTCCATACAGCTGCCTTCCATCTCCGATGCTTCCAAAGCACTGGAGGGGCCCAGTGGACTAGACACTTGCCCATACTGTCCCACACACCCTGCCACTCATGACTGTCCAGCCTTGGGGAAAATATCTTGGTCCTCCTATATCGTCATCTAACCCTAAACAAGACCCAAACACGACTCCTCTTAACTTTTGAGATCAGACAAAATGGTCGTGGGTAAAACACACTCTGTATGTGTGCCAATATGGTGATCCCCATCACAGTCAGCAGGCAGGTCTCAAGGGTACCCAAAGGCCATTGAAAACCTTCAGAACTCTCAAATGGCTGTACTTGTCACTGTGGCTGATGTAGCTGCTGTGCTTGGAGCTGGAGTAGCTGTGTTATCTGTTGTAGTCAGACTTTGAGTAGCTGCTGTACTTGTTACTAGTGTGTGTGGGAATGTCTCCCTTGTAGGCTGACCACCCAAGGAGGGGAAAAAAAAAGTGTAATTGCTATACACGTCTATTACATACCTCTCAAAGTGTAGAGGTGGTGACCACACTGGGAGTGCAAGCCAGATCAGTTTCATGATCAATGAGTCTATTGTTTTACAAGTCATTACCGTAAAGTACAGTGAAACAAGAACCTTAGCCCAAGCCCCCCAGCTGATAAACACTAAGACAGCAAATACCAGCTGTACGTAAGGTACAACATGCTTAAACTCTGAGATCAAGAACAACAACTTTGAGAGCCAATAAATCAGCATTGTGATGAGTGACTATTAATCAAAAAAAATGAATGCTTATCACAAATACGATTAGACACACTCTAGTCAGATCTGCCATTATCTCAACCCTTCGTGCCCCATGTTGGGTGCCAAAAAGAGCTGGCATGGGTTAAGCCCAGCCGGTAACTCAGAAGCATGCAGCTGCTCACTCACTTCCCTCCTTATTCCTCCCCCTGCTACAAGAGGGATGGGGAGAAGAATCGAAAGAATGTAACTCAAATGGGTTGGGATAAGAACAGTCCAGTAACTAAGGTATAATACAAAACACTGCTGCTACCACCAATAATAATAATGATAATGGAAATAACAAGGGAAGAGAATACAACAGTTCACCACCCACCGACCAACACCCAGCCCGACCCAAGCAGTGATCTATCCCTTCCAGGTAACTGCCCCCAGTTTACATAGTGGGCATGGCATGCTATAGTATGGAATGCTTCTTTGGTTAGTTTGGGTCAGGCATTCTGTCTCTGCTTTATCCCGGCTTCCCCTCCTCCCTGGCAGAGCATGAGGCTCAGAAAACTCTTGATCAGAGTGAACATTACTTAGCAGCAACTGAAAGCATCGGTGTTATCAGCGCTGTTCCCAGGCTGAAAGTCAAAAATCACCAGCTACTAAGAAGGAGAAAAAATGACTGCTACTGCTGAACCCAGGACAGAAGCTCTGATGATTTTATTACTAATGAAAACATTTGCAAACACAGGAATCATGTAGTGCACTGCAGAAGGAAGATAATGAAAATTCCATGACAATGCGAAATGCACTTCCTTACACTGGGTTTACAGATCATCACACTTCAAAATGTGTCATTTCTGTTTCCAACAAATCATAGCTAGGTTGCAAACTTGAGGAAGCAGTAAATATTTATTTCATATTATGTAAGAAGGTATTTAGCAGATAGGACTTCCTGGGATGATAAGGATGTAGGTAGCCATGTATAAGGAAAAAAAACCAAACTAAAACATAACCCCAAACAACCCGCAAATTAATTGCTGGGTTTTTTTTTTTTCTCCTATTTATTTGTTTACTTACTTACTGATTTTTGTTTGTTGATTTTTTTGGCTGTCAAATGTTATGGCATCGTTTCAGGAAGATAGCAATTTTTAGCTGTACAGGATGAGAATAGCACTTTCACATCTTGTATGCCAGATTACAAGTTTGACTAAAAACATCCTGAAGGTAACCAAACACATTTAGCTTTTCATTACATTCAATCACTAACCTGCAGCATTCTTGATTGCCAAGATAACAAAGACTACAGAAAGAAAGTAGTTTGTATATTTGCAGACAGACAAGGAATACCAAAATTGTGAGGAAGACAGGTGATGCTAAATGAGATCAGCACCAGCACTGATGTTCACTAGCTATGTTATAATCCAGCATGCATTTAAAATATGTATTCTTTTAGAAGATCAAATAAAAAAATGCAAAAGATTCATCTTATAAAAGATCTTAGGAACAGTTTGACACAAATGTCTCCTTTGTTTAAGCTCATGCTTAAATATACTGTAGAAGTAAGCTCATGACGCTTATTTTGAACCTTTAAGGTTTGTTTACTACTGAAGTGCAAATCTCCATCACTGTGGGAATGTAAACACACATGGACACCAGCTCATGTTTACCAGTATGACATATAGCAGTCTGGAACATTACCTACTGAGGAATAACAACCTCTTCTCAAATTTGATTTCTGAAACTTTCTGACATGCAAAAAGAATATGATAATCTCCAGTGAAGAGAGAGAACTTTTTGTGCAGAGAGGAATAAATCATAGAATCATAGAATAGTTAGGGTTGGAAAGGACCTTAGGATCATCTAGTTCCAAACCCCCTGCCATGGGCAGGGACGCCTCAGACTAAACCACTAAACCATGCCACCCAAGGCTCTGTCCAACCTGACCTTGAGCATCACCAGGGATGGAGCATTTACCACTTCCTTGGGCAGCCCATTCCAGTGCCTCACAACACTCACAGTAAAGAACTTCTTCCTTATATCTAACCTGAATTTCCCCTGTTTAAGTTTGAACCCATTACCCCTTGCCCTGCCTCTACAGTCCCTAATGAAGAGCCCTTCCACAGCATCCTTGTAGGCCCCCTTCAGATATTAGAAGGCTGCTATGAAGTCTCCATGCAGCCTTCTCTTCTCCAGTTTGAACAGCCCCTGTCTTAGCCTGTCCTCCTTTTACTATACTCATTCAGAGCTCTTTAATATGATATCGTACACTCAAAATAACCTGTAGACACTGATAACCTTTAAGTTTCTCAAATCACATGTCACATCCTCTCCTATATTCTTTAGTATACAGTGGGAGAACTGGTACAATCAATCATTCTATCTTTCTTATACAGAAAAATACTTCCATCTAACAGCTTAGAGATATTCAACTGCTGTTGTTATCTTCCAGGCAAACCAGCACAAACCATTCCATTATTCTGCTATTCTATTATTCTAAGTCACTATCATGATAGCAAAGTACAATTAGGTCTACTCATCTTCTAAATATATTCAAAATCTCATTGAAAGTGGTGGGAACTTCTAAATCAGATTCAGAAATCAAAAGACTAAGTAGATGCTCTGGGTTTAGGGGGCATTGCTCAGCACCCTGGTAGACAGGGCTACTCGCTGTGGAAATCGCACTGATTTGGAGCATGCTGGATGTTCAGTGTAGGACCAATGAACTAGAGCAGGAGAAGCTGAAAGAGCATAAACCCTACCCTTCTCCACAGTCTTCCTACTGAAAAGGTTCCCAGAACCTGTGACTATCTTGCAAAGGAGATTGGCTGCACACAAAGGACCTGAATGCCCTTTCAGGTTTAATGTCCCCAAAATTATAACCATATGAATTTTTTCTGCAGCATCAGGATGGAAAAAAGTAGAGTTGAGGAAAGAACTTGTTTACATTCAGCCTGGCACAACTCATATGCAGATACTTTAGCACTAAGCATCACAACTTTGCTGTGAAGAGAAAACCGAATCATAAAGCTGTTCTGCTGACTTTGTTTCCACGACAAGAATGCCACGGCTCCTATTCTAGCAATGGCCATCATGTTGATAAAAGCACCTTTTCCATGGCTGCCCAGCACTATTGCAGAGCTTTCTCTGGTGCTGGTGTCTAATCTAGACAGATTCAGCTCATATCCCTGTAAAAATGCCTTACCTACAGGTAGAATACTTTTGCTCTTCTTGATTTTTCCTGCTACAAAAATATTCCAAAAAGGAACCCAGCAAAGCTGCTGTCAGAGCCCTTAGATGAATATCTTCCCAGCAGATCTAAAAGGAAGCTGATCCAAAGGATCTCAGCGCTTCTCATGAGCAATGTCTCAATGATACATGTGTGTAAAGGAAATTAATTTATCTGTGTCAAGAATGGAATAAATCAGATTACTCCTCTGTTTCAAAATGATTTCTTAGCATTTTGACTGTGTGGTGCACACAATAGAAGAAAATGTGTACTTCAGATGGAAAATAGAGATTAACCAGTAAATAGTTCTTGGGGAACAGCTAGCAATTCAAAACAGGTTGGAGTTGCTTGGCTCCATCTCCAAGTAGATAATTTTTTCAAACATAAAGCACAGTTTATTTCATTATAGGTTGAAAGACTGTAAAATTAGACTACAAAATCACATGAAAAATAAACCTCAGTTTTAGTGAGACTCCATATTAACCTCATTGTCTTGAAAATAGTAACTAGAAAAGAAGACAATCAGTTCTTAGCTTCATTTTTACTACACTATCACTAAAAAAGCTAAAAATTTCTGATATGTTTCCAGTTTTAAGTATCTGTAAACACACTCATGTATGCACAGGAGAGCAGTTAGCAATGAGTTAAATAAACAGAAAGATTATTTAGATTCTTCTGCACTCCAGATAAATAAATGTGTTTCTATCAGGCTAGGAAATACTGTAATTACCCGTGTCTGCCAAAGGAGTATTTAAATCTTGTGATGTGACTTAGCATTTTTCAAGTGGTAAGACAAGCACCATCATTACCTTGGAAATTGCTCAGGGCAAAACCAAACATCGTATGAAATTTGCATAAATTTAAGACATTTCTTCTCATTTTAGAAAAGTCACACTTACTAACTAAATCCATACTTTCCAACATTTTTCCAATGCTTTTAATTGCTCTTTCAAATTTATAAGATCACCTGTTATTCATTCAATACAGTGGTCTGATTTGGGGAAAACAGTTATCTATAATGCATGAATGTGTGTTTTACAAAATTGTAATATCATTGATGGACTCAATATGCAGTGAGTCAGTCTCAGGCTGAAAAAATATTGAGAAAAAAGAAATCATTACCATTGACATTGAAGTTCTGCCAGGCCTTTTGAAATATTGGACAGCAACGTCTGATGAACAAAAAAATAAAACAGCTTCACCAACATCACCTGTAAAGACAAGTCAATATTAAGACAAGTCAAAATGAAGAAAAATACAAAATTGAAAAGTCTGGATCAAGATGACAATTAAAAAAGGGAGCTTGAGAGAAAAGTGGGAAGCAAGTGCACAACCTTTTTGGAATAGAGAAACTCCACTTGATCATGGGACAAAGGTCAAAGCAAGCTGGTTGTAAGATAACTTTCCGAGGAGTTACCATGAGGGAAGAGACTCAAAACAAATGGTTTAAAAACCTGAATGAATACTAGTATATGACAGTAGGAGCAGTCCACAACAGTAAAGAACTGTAGGTGCTAGCATGAATTTGCTTCTGAATCATAGAGTCAATTAGGTTGGAAAAGACCTTTAAGATCGTCAAGTTCAACTATTACCCCAGGACTGCCAAGACCAACACTAAACCATATCACTAAGGGCCCTGTCTACATGGTTTTTGAACGCTTCCAGGGATTCCACCACTGCCGTGGGAAGCCTGTTCCAATGCCTGATCACCCTCTCTATGAAGAGATTTTTCCTGATATCCAGTCTAAACCTCCCCTGCACAGCTTGAATTTTTTACCTCTTGTCCTGTTGCTTGTTACTTGGGAGAAAATGCTGACCCCCACCTCACTACAACCTCCCTTCAGGTAGTTGTAGAGAGCAATAAGGTCCCCCCTGAGCCTTCTCTTCTCCAGACTAAACAACCTCAGTTCCCTCAGCTGTTCCTCATCAGACTTGTTCTCCAGACCCTTCACCAGCTTTGTTGCTCTTTTCTGGACTCAGCTTCAGTACCTCGATGTCTTTTTTGTAGCGAGGGCTCTGGAACAGAACATGGTATTCCAGGTGCAGCCTCACAAGAGCTGAGTAATTTAAGCATGTATGCCCCATAACACTGAAACTCTGGGAAAAGCTGGATTTAAGTTACAAGAAAGACATCAGTTTGAAGTTGAGTACCTCAACAGTTCTAGTGATCCCCTTTTCAGTCTGTTGACTTTCATGCAATCATGGACCTGGAAACACGTAGGATTGTCCTGCATAATGTCATACTTCTAAAATTGAGTGTTCTAGTCACACAGGTTCTGGACAATCACCAATACAGTGAGACAGGCATCTCCTGAAGGAAAATTAACCCCTCTACATTGGCACCCTGGGTTAGGACGTGATAAGTTGCCTTCTGGAAGTGCCTGTCTCTCCCTATTAATGACAGAATGCAAGGAACTAGATAACGTTAGATAACTACCCATTAAACAAGTTAATTTAGGTGAGGTGAATTCTAGACTAAAAAGCAGTATTTGGAATTGCTGAGATTTGGAAAATTTGATAAAACACCATTTCCTCATGTGTGGCCCAAAGCACTCTGGGGCCAAGAGTGAAGTGGGCAGCCAGTGCATAATCTGAACTATAGACTAAAATGTTATCAGAATGGTGGTAATAATTTCTTACTTGTCTTCTAATTATGTTTGTCACACTTGATTTTCCTTGTTTCTCTCTTCTCGTTACTAAAAGATGTATTTGATCACAGGCAAAGTTTCTGACTCCTTCCCATCTTTCAAAATTGGTTTAACACATAGAAATTCCCTGACACAAGAATAAACCAAATTACCTGAAGTATCTATTCAGATGTGGAGTGTCAGAAAGAGAGGAAAGCCTTAGCATGGTATATCACATAATTAGGTAATGGTTCTGCCACAATCAAACAGAAAGTAAGCTAAATATCAGAGTGCAGACATTTTCTACATGTTTACATATCATATTTTACAGATTTCTATTTCAGCAGTTAAAGGACACACTAATTCATTCTTTCACACACTCATCAGTTTTAAAGACTACAGAATTACTTAATTTTCTACAGCATGGACTCAGATTGGTATTATTCTATGATACATTGAATCATTAATTACATGTTAGCTTTAAAAAGGTGCCTTCTGATTGTCATACCATGAATCAGATGTCAGAGTGGTTTAAATTTGTCTCACATTCAAAAGAACTAAACCAGTATGCACATGGAAAAATTACTGCATCCAACGTGTACGTATATGGCAGGTACTCGAAAGTCTCGAAACCAAATCTCCTCCATCTGCTTTTTTTCCTTCAGACTTTCAGGACTGTTTATGCAACTTATCCATTTTGATCTTTATAGTTCTTCTCTTTCCTTGAAGTTGGTTCAGAAGAAGGCCACTGTGCCCCCCTTTATAACTAGTGTGTGGTGTACCAAAGTCTGAATTAGCCTGTTCCAGCTCAGGGGAAAGCAAATGTAGGAGAAAAATATTTTCATTATTAGATAGTCTTTATGCAAGAATGTCAGCAAGTTGCACTTGGTATTTCTTTCTGGACTGCTGCCTTTTCCCTAGAGAGACATGAAACAGGACATTGACTTAAACAGATGGTTGTTGCCTCTGAATTATTTAACAGCTAAATCAATTAGAAGCTTCTGCTGCCATGAGAGAAAAGAGCATGCTGGAAGCATTCCTCCTTCTCCTCCTCCTTTTCCTCTTTAGAAGTGGCCAGGAATGGAGTCTGCTATTGGCAGCATCAAAGCATGCAGGGGTGGAAGCTGAGGATGCAAAAGCGAAACCTGAATTCTAGAGCTACCAAACAAGAGCTGCCCTTAAAGAGGAAATATGTTTATCATCTTCAAATGGTATTGCATCCAGTTTGGTGCATATTTGTGGTTATTAGGTAGGGTTAATGGGATAGCAAGATTTAAAAAAAAAAAGTCAGAAAAGCTTGATATCTTGTGTAGCCTGTAGCTTTGCAGGGTACATAGATGCCCTCAGATCTCATTTTTAAATGCTGTGAGACCACAGGCTAATTACATTGAGCTATGAACTCTGTACTGAGGTAATTTACAGACACTATCTCATGAGAAACACTGAAAGGCCAAATTTCTCATGTACCCATTGTCGTTTTGAAATGCAAGTATATAATCAATTGCAGTGCCCAAGTATCTTCCTACCATCACAAGAAGGAATATCCATTGCTGTCAGTGCCATCAGACTTGTAAAAGCGTGGTCTTTCCATGTGTCCTGGGTTCACATGGAATAAAATTAGTTTCCTTCCTAGTATCTGGTGCAGCGCTGTGTTAGCTTTAGTCTGAGAACAGCGCTGATAACACATCGATGTTTCAGCTGTTGCTAAGTAGCACTTACCTGATCAAGCATTTTCCAGTCATGCTCTGCCAGTAAAGAAGGGCACAAGAGGCTGGGAAGGAACACAGCCAGGGAAGGTTGCCCAAACTAGCCAAAAGGGTATTCCATACCACAGTATGTCATGCCCCAAATATAAATTTAGGGGGAGCTGGCTGGTAGCCAGCTGTTGCTGCTTGGGATCACTGCTGGGTGTTGGTCAGCAGGTGGTGAGCAGTTGCCTAGTGCATCACTTGTGTTTCCTGCATATTTGTTTCTCCTTTATTTTTTCCTATTACTATTATAATTACTTTTATTAGTTCTATTATTATTATATTTTAATTTATTTTATTTCAATTATTCAATTGTTCTTACCTCAACCCAAGGTTGTTACCTTCTTCCAGTTTTCCTCCCCATTCCATCCAGGGGAAGGAGGCAGGCAGGGAGTAAGAGAGTGGTTGCATGGTATTTAGTTGCAGCTGGGGTTAAACAAAGACACCTTGACAAATAGAATCTTCATGCAAACTTCACGCTCAGCAGGTTCAATGTCTCTCAACCCCAAATTTCCAACCTTTTAACACGGAAAAGAAATGTGAAGCCTTGATCAGAGTCAGAGATACGGGATCTTCTCTTGAGTCATCCAAAAGAGTTTTATTGGTTGAAGTAATGAATTAGAATCGATAGTGACAATCACAGCTGGTAGTGGAGAAAAAAATACCTCTTCAGGATAAGATGTCGCATCCTGCCAGCTGCGGCCCGGCACGGCTGGAGAACTGTCCTTGGTGCTGAAGCGACTCATCCCTCCCATCAGCGCTGCTGGAACACCACCGGCTTCAAAGGCCCCAAAATCAGTCTCCCTCCAACTCAAAAGATGCCCCTCATCAGTACTGAGCCATTTACCCAGATGGGTAAACATATGGAATGAATTGCACAGCGTGAAGCAAACAGGTTAGTTTTGCTTAGCTTGCAATCAGCCCTCATTGCTTTTCTTTCTTTAGCCAAACAACCCAAGTATCCATCAGCTGTTGGACTGACTGCTGAGCTAAGCAGGCTCTGCACAGTGGCATATACTTCATAGGCCACAGGGGAAATAAAAAATAATAAAATAACTAAATAAATGAGGAGTCAAAACCAACTCTGCCACCCACTGGGAGTAAAAAAATACCCACCAAACCAAAAAGACCCCAAGCAAACACCCGTCCTCCACCCCTCCCCCCCCCCCCCCCCCCCCAAATATGTATGTGACTGCTTGTGCCTCTGAACAAAAAAGTAGCCTGGACAGAGACCTGACCAGTTCAGCACTATTTTGTCTCTGCAAAGGTAGAAATGCATTTTAATATGTAGAACTGGCACGCTCTGATGTTCATAACATCTTTAAATGTTTGAAAGTTAAAATGACCTTCTAGTCTTTTAGAACCATTAAGCCTAAGATAGTAAGAATCTTAAGGCACTGCACTGTTAAATTATCATGTAGCTAAAAAAATTGAATTGTTGTACAAAATTAATCTTCTGAACCAATCATATATGGTGTAACTTTCTAGCCAAGATAAAATGAAGCAGAGGTCAAAACTTTCCTCTCGCTAGGCAGTGGCAACTTTTCCTTGTGCAATTATTGCAATCTTCTTGCTTGCTGACATTCTGCAATCTTTTGGACCTGAAATCCTAACACAAAGTGTGACTTTAAAGTTGTGGGAAAGCTGTGTCAAATACTAGAATAGGAGTTACTAGGAAGTAGCAATGAACAGACTAGAGATACTCAGTTTCTGAGTATGGAAAACATAAAGACAAAAATCTGGGTATCATTCTATTATTAATTCATCTGCCTGCAAATTCAGCCAGTCTACAGTTACTCTTTTCTAATTGTAGAAAAATGAGGCTGTTTACCTTCTCACAGTAATGATTTATTATTCATAATGAACAAATCAGTAACAACAAAATATGGAGTTTAGGAAAGGAAACACTGTAAACACAGATGACCTTTTGGTACCCAGTTCCTTAATGCAATGAAATATCTGCATAGCTTTAAGCATTACCACAATGTACAACCCGTGCTATACACCAAAGTAATTAAGTATATTCTGAATCTCATTAAACTGGCACCCACTTAATTTGTTTGGAGAATAAGGATGCATTGATGTAGCTGCTTATAACACTCAAGTCTGCACTAAGCAAAGGAATAAAACAGTGAACGGCAGAAAACTCATATTTTCTCTGCAAAAAAAAAACCAAAACCTGTGTAAATAATGCATGTGTAAATATGATCCACCAGTTTTCTTAGCTATACATTTACTTGTTAATTTGTTTTCATGCTATTTTTAAAATAAATTGGCCATAAATCCAGATGATCTGCCTTTTCATTTGACTGTAAAATTTATCATTAATGAAAGAACTTTGCTTCTTTTTTATTGTAATGGTATATATATGATACTCATTAGGTTGCAATGCATTTGCCTGCAAGTCTGCCCAGAGCAGAGAATTCTTTGCCTTGTTTTGCCCTAAATTATTCCCTTAACTTTACAGGACTTCAGCAGTCTTCATTGATTCTGAAAGTTTTGAAAGTGAAACATGTTGTAGAAGTTCCATACTAACTTTTTCTGTATCATATGAACATGGATAAACCAAGCTGCTCTTGAAGTGCAGTAGTCTGCAACCCACTAGAAATGTGGACTGTCTTGAAGTTACCTAGATTTTGCTAACAGAAGCCAAAGGGCCATGGTCATGTATCTGGTAAGGAGCATTATGCAGAAACAGTCTCAGAAGTTCTTCTGGAGGCATTGAGACTAGAAACATAACTAGTAGGTAGGAGGTACTAACTTCTTGTTGTATAGACACTAGTAAAGCTACTTGCTTTATTCCCCAGTTTTAAGATTAATTTGTAATACCAAATTTAATTGTGCAGATATAGGCCTTAATTGTGCAAGACTGTAGGAAGCCTTATTTCTGTCTAGCTAGAATATCCACCAACTAGGAAAGAGGTAGTCTTGCATGTATCTGTAAGTGTGGGGGAATGCACATGCATCTAATGATGGCCTTGAAGTCCTAGCAAATAGGAAGTTTCCCTTAGAAATTAAATAAAGTCAAGGCAAGCTAAATCCAATGTGACCTTTCCTTCCCCCTCTTTTCCCCCATCTTAAATATAATAATTTTTACATGTGATCTATGATTTCTGAGCAGGGATGGTCTCTGCAGATTAGTCGAGAATATACAGACCAAGAAACAGACATTTTTCATGTTCTAAACTCTCTGAAAATAGCACAGTTTGCAGTTACTGGAAGAAGCAATAATTTCAATTGAAGGTGTCTTTTTCAAGTAGAATGAGAAATGTAAGCCCAGGAGTACAAATGGCCAAGAATGATGTAATTCGCTCCAAGGGTATAACATGAATCATTCTGCTGTACCACTGATGGACAGACAGTGATCCTCCCTCCCATTCATTCTGTTTCAAGTAAATCACTAAATACAGAAGCAAAATTTCAGAGTTCATTGGGAGCAATGCATTTTCTGTGCTAGTAGAGCAAACACCTATTAAATTTATTTAAAAATAGAAGTATGTGCCTAGTAACATCTATGAACATGAAAAATTAGTGGACTGCTAATTGTCCACCCTACCAAAGAAAATATGTTTAGCAGCCTGTAAAACTGTTGTGGTTATATGATACATGTACAAGCTCAGCGTGGCTGGGACTGTTGCAAAAAAGAAGTAGGACAATTACATATAGAGAGAACTAATTTTAGACAGTGGTCTGCCAGATTTACTCATATCTCCACTAGAACAGCTGCCAATACTTTTGTCATTGTGACAAACACAATCAAGCAAAAAGCTTATGCACATTCCATCACTCTTTCCCCCACAGGCATGGATGGGTAGCCAGGCTAAGGGCTTAGGAGGTGAACATCTGGGGTGTGTTCATGTACATATATATGAATGAATCTGAAGATTCTTATTTTTATATATTCTACATGCACACGCACACGCACACACGCATAGGAAAATAGACCAATATATTATATTGACATTCAAGATATATACAGTATCTTTTCCAAAGATGAAATGGGTAAAAACCAGCCCACATCAGGGTTTCTACACTTCTGTTTTATTCACCAAATGTACATATCACCGTCACATATATAGACATATATGTACATCATATGTATGTATTTACACGTATGTATGTGTGTAAAGTGGTCAAATTTATAATGGCAAAGACATTCATACACTTGATTCTGATCATAGTATCACTTTCCAGTAGCAAACTCTCTCATGACTGCAATGAAAAAAGTATCAGTTAATAATATTGCCACCCTCATAATCCAGTATAAAATATTAAGCTCATTACTGTTTTCTTTTAAAACATTTAGATGCTCTCATTCTGTCAAATAATTTTCTTTCAGGAATACAGCTGAAGCCATTTTTCATTAAAACATCCTAGTGCTTTATGCTGTTTCACATGACAACACCAGCTCATCATGTTGCATTTAATTTTCTTAGCTAAATGACTGTGGCAGGGAAGGACATTGTCCAAAGGAGCCCCTTTTATTGTCCTTTTCACAGAAATTTACAGAGCTCTGGAGAGGACAACCTCTCTACTGCTCCTTGCAAAGGTTTTCAGTATGTTCTTCCACCCGTAGAAAGTGAGGCTTCGCTTCAGTGCTCCAAGCCTAGGTCACTTGAGGGAGGCCCTTCTTTCTCCTGGAAGCTCCTAATGGATGTTTTTCACTCAATGACAGAACAACTTGTAACTAAGAGGCACAATGGAAAGAAATGGCTATTTGTACCATCTGCCTTTGTTACACAGCTGGAGCACAAATCATAATGTTAAGTGGCTTTTACTGGAATTTCAGCTAATACAAAAGGAAATTTCATAAAAATATCTCTAAGCTGCTAGAAAAATGCATTGCACTCTAAAACAGTTCTGCAAGATTCTGGCTTTGTACAGTATTGACACTTTGACATTCAAAGATTGATGGTACAACACTCAGACAACTGTAATGCTCAGCAGTCTCTAGGTCAGGCAGTGACATTTGTGCAGAAAGCTTGGTTAGTGTTTATCATTGGCATCCCTTCTTCAGTCCCTCCTATATCACTTAGATAACAACCTCATTACCATTATGTTGTCCTCACAAAAAATAGAGAAACATTATTATTATTGTTTTACAGAGAGGAAACAAAAGCAAAGAATATTGTGATATGCCCAAGTTAGCACAGAAAATTGAGGCAGGGCTATATAAAGAAACCAGAGAAGCTGAGCTGCTCTAGTTGAGCATCTTACCTGCCATCCACCCATCTTCCATTTTATAGAATCATAGAATAGTTAAGGTTGGAAAGGACCTTAAGATCATCTAGTTGCAAACCCCCTGCCATGCGCAGGGACACCTCACACTAAACCATGCCACCCAAGGCTATGTCCAGCCCAGCCTTGAACACCGCCAGCGATGGAGCATTCACAAATTCCTTGGGCAACTCATTCCACTACCTTACCACTCTTACAGTAAAGAATTTCTTCCTCATAGCCAATCTAAATTTCCCCTGTTTAAGTTTGAACCCATTACCCCTTGTCCTATCACTACAGTCCCTAATGAAGAGTCCCTCCCCAGAATCCTTATAAGGCACCTTCAGATACTGGAAGGCTGCTAAGAGGTCTCCATGCAGACTTGTCTTCTCCAGGCTGAACAGCCCCAACTCTCTCATTCTATGTTCATACAGGAGGTGCTCCAGTCCCCTGATAATCCTCATGGCCCTCCTCTGCACTTGTTCCAACACTTCCATGTCCTTTTGATGTTGAGGACACCAGAACTGCACACAAGACTCCAAGTGAGGTCTCCTGAGAGCAGAGTAGAAGGGCAGGATCACCTCCTTTGACCTGCTGGTCACTGCTCCTTTTGATGCAGCCCAGGATACGGATGGCTTTCTGGGCTGCGAGTGCACACTGAAGCTGGCTCTTGTTCATTTTCTCAGCGGCCAACACCCCAAAGTCTTTCCCCATAGGGCTGCTCTGAATCTCTTCTCTGCCTAACCTGGAGCTCTGCCTGGGATTGCTCCAACCCAGCTGTAGGACCTTGCACTTGGCATGGTTAAACTTCAATGGACCTTTTTCTCTCTGAGAAATTCATGTGGTAAGTCATACTCTCGGACCCATCCTAAGTATAATAAAGAAAAATTATTCTTTTTTCTCAAGTGAGGCACATACAAATGCAAACATTTTGTTTCTTTGAAAACCACTGAACAGATAGTTCTGGCAGAGCAGAATAGAAGCTGGCTTCTAGTCTCATTACATAGAAAAAGATTCAAAATTTTCCTTATTTTCTCTCTAATTATTTCAAGTTGATAGAATATAGGATAAAAAAGGCTCTTTCTCTAAATATTTGCTCACATTTTGCTTTGGCATGATTGCTATCAGCTTGTATTTCTTTTGTTCAAATATTTATGTGATCAAGTGACACTGGCACAAGTGATCATGGTGAACAGATTTCAAAATCACATGCACAGACATTCACTGAAATTGAACATTCTGTCCTCCCACATGATAATTTATTTTAGAAAGGTTCTTTTATAAACAAAATCAGAGCAAGGAAATAGCATCACATGATTTATCTGACCTATAGCTATCAGGCAATACAATTAGAATATCAAGTATTCTGAGAACAAGTCTCAGGCAAACCACAGATTAAAAATCCTAGTTACAAATGCATTGATTTAGTAATTTCAAATAACAAAGAAATCGCAAAAAACGTTGTCTGATTTCAAATATCCATTGAGTACCAAAGCAGTATATTTTTTATGTGAATTATTCATCCATACCTCATAAATATGCATTTTATAACAGCAGGGTGTACTAATCCATAACTTCTAATAATCTGAATGAAATGTGAACTGTAAATAAAAATATAAAGAGATTGTGTGCCCCCTCTCTGATTTTGTTATCAGTAAAATTTCAAAAGGTCACCTTCTGCATTTTAAATTTAGAAGTACCACCTGGAGAAGGCTTATCTCTCTCCATAACTACCTGAAAGGAGGCTGTAGTGAGGTGGGAAGTGGTCTCTTCTCCCATGTAACAAGTGATATGACAAGAGGTGATGGCCTCAAGCTGCATCAGGGGAGATTTAGGCTGGGTATTAGAAAAATTTCTTTACAAAGAGGATGCTCAGGCATTGGAACAGCCTGCCTAGGGAAGTGGTGGAGTCACTGTCCCTGGAAGTGCTCAAAAACCGTGTAGATAAAGCCCTCAGTGACACGGTTTAGTGAATTGGCAGTTCTGGGGTAAAGGTTGGACTTGATGATCTTAAAGGTCTTTTCCAACCTAATTAATTCTATGATTCTAAGCCTAGGCTTGATTTCATTCAAAGATTTGATGACGCTCTCAGAAGCGTAGTTGAAATGTTTCCTTATGCTTATTGAAGGAGAATGAAGAAAAATGCTAAATCGTTAAACACTTTCATTTTGAGGATTTACTTTGTAGTTCAGTAAAAGAGAAATACTACAGCAAGATACGTGACAGGAAAGCTGTGTGGCTTATGAGAAATATTTATAATATTGGCTAACTCCTTTTCCCATCTCTTCATTGGTTGTGAACCAACTACATGAACATTATGAACTGAGCACTGACCTATGGCCTGAAATGCATGTACTTCCTTGCAGGGGTTGCATGCGTGTATCAGGTTGTGTCACCTGGTAGCTATGTGATTCCTGCCTAAAGCTGCATGCATGAGCTTTGGTCTCCTTATATGGCCTGAGTGTGTATGCATACGTGTGTGTGTGTACATGTAGGGCCAAGTTAATGCATCTATATAGAGAATGATTGCATGTTGCTGGTGGGGTATCCAGTCATGTCCAGTAAAGGAGCAGTGACTGGGAGGTCCTTAGGAAAAACTACCACCAGAAATTTGTCTGGCAGGTTTACAAGGTTTGTAACAAGTCTGAATGTCCCCAAGAGATCTCTAAGAAATCAATCATGCAATGAATTGAATTTGGTTTTTATGCTCGCAGTCTCCCATTTTAAGTGTGTAGACTGTGCTTGGTAACCAAGGAGGAGAGAAATTAGAGGTTTGGCAGGTAACCCCACATACTTCATTATAAAACCCTCTGGTCCATAGCATTTATTAGAAATTGTTCTGAAACAAACAAACAACAAAACAAAACAATGAAAAAAATAGCAAAAAACCTGGGTGCTATAGACCTTGCCACCTCAGTACCTTTCTGGGCAGTTTATTCCAATCCATTACATAAAATCTTGTACTTCAGCTTAACTGCTTCTTTCACTTTCCTAATGTTTACCCATTTATGTGCATGTCAGAGAGCACTCAGATTCTTTTTCAGCCAAGAAACTTCGCAACTGAGATAGTCTAAGTTTTTGGATCAAGATGAAGCTCTGGCAATGTGGGACACTTGGGCACCTTATTTAGCCATTGGGAGGTTACTATGGTGACAGAGTAGTTTCAAGATAAGGTTTGAGAACTACCTAGAAGATATGCAGCTTTGGCTTATCCTTTCAGGTAAGAGCCTGCTGACAGCTGTTCACTCTGATTCTTTCTATAACATAAAAAACTCCAGTTCTCATTGGTAAAGTGCCAAACACACTTATGTGAGATTCCAAATGGCTACTGAAAGCTCTCTAAAAACACCATATCTTTTCTTTTTTGCAATCTACTTTTGAAACCAACATTTCCAATTCCCTCCCATCTCATCTTCCACAGAACGGTGTTTACACATGAGGATTGAAATATTTATGCCTAGTTTGCATTTTAAACTGTTACAAGTTTTAGAATGCGTTGGGATTTTTTTCAAAAAGAAGGTGCTTTGTTAATGTAAAAAAAATATTTAAAAAATCAAAGCTGAAATTACAGAGAATCATGATAGTTCTGCTGTAAAAAAAGGATCTGGAAGCAATTTAACACAATATATTCTGCCTGTGAGGGGGAGGAGAAAGTACTTCATGTCAAAATATCATATTCAGGTATCTTTTACCAACAAAGAGAACACCAAAAATACTTACAACTAGTATAAATCACACATCCTTTGTTGCATATATGTGCATTACTATAAAAATTTTGGTTTGAAAAGATAGGTACTATTTATTCAAGACGTATTTGATTCTATTTTCAGGACACAGTATGCCAGCCAGAAGAGGGAATGCAGTTTATCAGCCCTTATGTGCAGTGCTGTGCTGACAGTGCTGATGGCACTGATAATAAATTGAGGCAAAGGAGATGCTTCCAAATTAGACACATATTAGAATTTTTTTGTCATGAAGTGAAGGAGAAGCCATGTCATTTGTAAGAGGGAAAAAAAGGATACATGCAGCAAGGAGGTAAATTTTACTCCAGCTTTTGAATTGGTTAAAATTAACAATGGAAAATCCTAAAATTCAGCATGTTGCAATCCTCTTTCTTAATACACTGTACTGCTACTTTGATATACCATTTAATTGTAATTGGTGTTACTCTGGAGACAATTAAACAGCTGTATTTCCTTTGAGGATCTATCATCAAAATTAATGGTAAAGAGCTGTGGAACACAAATCCATTAGCTGAAATGAATGTTGTCTGAGGAAAGGCAGAATGTGACACTTCTGTAACTCTTGAAGTCATTCCCATTCCAAGATTCTAGGATAAAGAAAGTGTTTTATTGTGTGTATGAAAATATCTGGCTCTCTGTTGCACTTTCCTTAGGGCTAACGCTTGTTTGTTTCAAGATTTTAGGGCACAATGTAATTTCTAAAAGTTCAACCAGGGAATGTGAGGAGAAGGAAGAATTTTTGCTAAGTACAGTGAATCCCACTCCATCAGTGTCCTGGGTTCAGCAGTAGCAGTCATTTTTCTCCTTCTTGGTAGCTGGTGTAGCGCTGTGTTTTTGTCTTTTGGCCTGGGAACTGCGCTTATAACACTGATGTTGTTAGTTACTGCTTGGTAATGTTTTGATCTGATCAAGGACTTCCTGAGTCTCATGCTTCTGCCAGGGAGGAGGGGAAGCCAGGAGGAAGCAGAGACAGGACACCTGACCCAAACTGATCAAAGAGGTATTCCATATCACAGCACGTCATGCCCAGGATGGAAAAATGGAGGGCAGAGACCCGGAAGGGTGGGGGGTTTCGCTGCTTGGTCGGGCTTGGAATCGGGTGGTGAGCTGTTGTATTCTCTTTCCTTGTGTTTCTTTTGTCATTATTATTATTGGTGGTAGCAATAGTGGTTTGTGTTATACCTTAGTTACTAAACTGTTCTTATCTCAACCTGTGTGAGTTGCATTCTTTTGATTCTCCTTCCCATCCCTCTGGGAGCAAGGGGAAGAAAGAGGGGGGCAGTATGTGAGCAAACTGCGTGGCTAAGCTGGTCTTAAACCACAACAATCAGCCGCCTGGGTGCACAAGAAATGCTCTATTGTGTCAGATAAAGGAACCATCTTTTCAGCCTGCATCCTCCTCCTAACATCAGCTAGGCACAGGGCGCCTAGGAAAAGGCACTAAAAGTGGATCTTTCCCCAGTCTGCCCTAATTGGTCTTAGAAACCTGACTCTTGATGTGAAGCTAATTTGGACTATTCTGAATGCCCTAAAATGGATCTAACCTTCAGAAATACAATTAAAACTATTTACAGCCCTTCATAATATCACATGATGAGGATTTATAAGAACTCTTTCCCCAACTCCACTGAGTGAAATACGAAGTAGTGTTAATTTTATTCTTAACCTCAATTTAGCCTTGTTTCTTTCTAGTCAGCTCTTACAAGTAAAAGAGGTTTCAAGGAGAAAACACGGTGAATTCAGACCTTTCAGGTGAATAAGATCCTGATTTATGAGACTTACTTGCCACAAGGCCATGGGAAGCGCATCTCATCAGGTGCTGGATATCATCTGGACATAGAATGACACACTCCAAAAGATGGGACAGTCTTGAGCCCCAGATGTATTGCAGCGTAAGTCAGGAAAGGGCTCAACAGCACTTTGGCTTTTGACTTTCTACCAGTACTTTTTCCTGGTTACAGCATAGCCCTGTTCAATTACTCTCATTTGGGTCTCAGCACCAGGGTCTGGCAGACAGGGACATGCTGAATACATACATCTGGTCTGTGGAATTCTGAGGGACAGTGACTATGGATCTGCATGGAAAACATGCTTGTATATGCACTGCTACAAGGGTGTGTGAAAAGGGTTAAATCATATTGAGTCTCACACTCAGCGTGCAAGACTTGACAGCTCTGGGAATGTTATGATAGAAGTGCTCTATAAAAGCACAGATGGAGTGTAACCCTAACAGCTGCATGGAACTAGGGGTAGCTGTCAAAATTCTAATGGTCATATAGAAAAAATATATATGGATGCCAAGCAAAAATGTTTCTTCTTACTTTTGAAGTGAAGGAGGGTTTCTGAATAAAGTTGCTTTCTATTCAGTTTGTTCTCTTCTATCAGATCCCCTGAAAAATCCCAGTACCTGGGTTTTCTCTAGAATGTCCCTTTCTCAAACTATTTTTGCATATAGAAAGATCTTTTGAATAGATATTATAGTGATACTGTAACTAAATATATCATCCACCCATACACTTGCAATTGACTTTCCTCTAAAGCTGGTCTTTTCTCCATAGTTTCTTCATCTAATTATCATCAATCCTATCTCAGGAAGGAAATGATATAACAATGAAGAGATCAATTATCTTAGCAGCAAAAGAAAAAAACTGGATTAAAAACATGGCAATTTTAAATGGCAATCTGATCTTTGGGACATGTGGCGCTTAGAGAAACAATGCACAAAACAACTTATCTATGGGAAGCCAATTTAATTCAATATAACAAAGTATCAGAGGCTGCTGTCACTGAACTGTCAGAGTAATTAATTACTATCCAATACCTGACAATAGCAAAGAGTCCTGTATAAAACATGTTTAAGACAAACAAGAAAATTGATCATACTCTAATAAGAAAGAGAATGACAGTCATTCTAACTGAGAATATGGTCTGTTTTGTTCTATACCAATACTTCACCAGAGTCAAACATAATGATTTATTAACACAGAAGAAGTACCCCGGCAGGCATAGTTAATATTTTAGTACTACAGGCAATGGAATGTGACAGTTTCACTTGTTGTTCTGACCTTTATTTTTCTTTGTACCATAATTTCCTAGAACTTCCATTTATCTGGAGAACATGCAATTAGAGAGATCCTTTTAGATAAGCCACAATCATTTCTCATATAACTTTAACACTCGTTTTTTTCTAAATGAAGCTTATTCTTCACAGTTAACACTTCACGGTACTTCACTGAGAACAAGGAAGACTATAGACAAACCACATTAAAAGATACCAATTTGCAAGCCAAGAGTTTTACACTAAGATTTTAGTTTTGAACAGTTCGGGATGTCAGGGAAGACTGCATAGTTGAAAGTATGGATATAAGAACAGTGAGAGCAAATATTCATTTATATCTCTAAGTGAAAGAAGAAGAAGCACCTGAGTGACAACTTCATTAAATTTGAATACATTGTCTCTAACTTCTGCTGTAAAAGCTTCAGGAGCAATTAATTTCCTTGCTACTGGTAGTGATAATATATCATGGAACAAGAAACAAGAGAAGTGAAAACAAAACAAGCAGGGCATGCTAATTAAGGAATCTGAGCTTAATCCTATTTTGATAATGTGTATGGTTGTCTATACCTTCTTTCTCTAATATTATTTCATTATCTTACTTCAAAATTATAACTTACTGAAACCCAGGTTTTTCCTTGTCAGGTCTGGATAATATTTTAGTTCCTTGCAGAGCTGGTTATGACAGTTTCATTGTCTCCACACAGTGATCTTCACTTTTTCCTTTGCATCCCCTAGTCTGAGAGTTGACTGCTGAGTTTTCTGCAATATAACCTGATTTTACCAGAAATACATGAGTTTAATTTCCTTACATGGCATTTCTGGAATTTTTTTTTGTGGGGACCTTAACTGAAATAGCTCAGAACATTCATGTTCACTGCTGATTGATTTCTCCTTCCTCAGCTGACAGAAAGCTCTCAAGGACAGGCTTAAACTTCTCCCCTCCAAAAGGTTCCCTCCATCCCAGGAAGCCACATCACAAATAAAACTTACAAACTGACAACAAGCAAATCAAACGTACCTCACCAATAGCTAGAGCATGTTAGAGCTATTTCCAAAGCTATAACAGAAAGACAGCATCATTTATTCACCTCCCCAGAGAACCTCCAATTTGAAGGGGTGACAACCCCTATTTATCAAGACTGCACCACAGACATCTCAAGTGGAAACTCAGCTTGATTAGCAAACTGGCAAACCTGGCAGTGGGGGGCAGTGATGAAATTATCTCACCACTATTAAATATTTTATGAAGCCAGAAGAACTGAACTCACAGAAAATAAGCAGGTAAGATCCACACAGGCTAACTTTAGACTGGGGAAGGAGGTCGGTAAATTCCATCTGGAGTCACTAAAGGGAGATGCACTCCTCCGACAGATGAATCAGAACACTTATAGTTAGGCTGCTGCTCTGAATCACTTGCTGCAGGTATTTTTCTTTATTCAGAGAGAAAAGAAGCCTCAGAAAACCCCCTCATCTACGTTAAAGAAAGCGCCAGTGCATTGAACAGTCTGCTCAGGTCTTTCAAAGCTGGTGGTATACATAAATGCAGAATTAAGGTAAGATTTCTCAAATAGCTAAAATTAATAGAAGCTTCACTCTTATTTTCAAAGTATATTTAAAGACACTGGGGGTTTAATTCCTAAATCTCTACTGGCCCATTTAAGATTGCTATACTGATATCCCTCTGAAAAAAATATCACCTTTTGTAACTGAAAAAAGCTTGGGGAAAATACTTAGAGCAAATATTTCCTGCATTTAAAGAGGGTGATTATTAACTCAGGTTCTGGCACTGCTGAGAGTTTACTTGGCATTACACAAAAGCAAACATAGTGAGATCCCCAAAGTTAGCAGCTAGCCATAAAAATTTACGGGTTGAAGCAGAAATCTTGAATTGTTTCTGTATCATGGTTTAGATGAAATGAACTAAATAAGCCATTATTGTTTGCATTGCTTAGTATTCTGCATAAAGTTACAGCTTCATGCACAACATATAGGATTATATTCCAGGAAGGATTACTTTGGGATAAAAAATACACTTGCACTGGGTTTACCTAATACACATTTACAGATGAATTCAGGGTCGTACATAATGTCTGAGCAGTCCAATGTACCTAACAACCCAAAATGTTCTACGACAGTAGAACAGTCACTAACAGTGTAGAGGTAGCCAGTAAATAGTTTTACCCAAAGGAAAGGTACTTTGACTCCATCACCATTAATTCTTGCCTAACCAGCAATGAATTCTGACCTATGTGTTAAAACTTTGGTCCATTGCACAAAAGAGCTTGAAAGAAAGTTGAGTAACTTTATTGTAGACTACAGCCATAACCAGTAAGTTTCCTCTGGCTTTTGTAAGTGGCTGGGATTCACATTAAAAAAGATGTACATGGTAAAATAGTGAAGAGTTAAAGTCAGTGTTGCATATTTTAGAAATAAAATATCAGTACTCTTCACTGGGGAGAAAAATAAGGATACTAAATGTTGCAAGGACTCCTACTCCAATAATATTCAGGACTTGCAGTGTTCCCTTCTCTGATTTTCTATTAAAACTAATAGTCTCTGCTCTCAGAAGTGTGCTTAATGGCAGTTCTGGAGAAGCAAGTGAAACTACCGTGCTAATTCCTTTCTTCTCACCCTGTCACAAACACCCAGGCAAACTTGGCTTCCAGATCACACTACATCGTAATGCAGTTTGCTCCTGCAGTTGTGTACTGTGGACACTGCACCTGTTTGCAGCACAGGAACAGGGGGCTTGAGCAATAGGATCTGACAGAAAAAGCTGATAGAACTGCTGGAAAAAAGACCCCAGAAGCGTCAGTTGGAAATTAAGGTACCGCTACCCCCTTGTTAAGATTCAGGCTGACTCCCTTTAACAAGATCAGATTTATTTCCCAGCTTCATTTACCACATCTGCTAGTATACACCTAGCCTTGTGTTGGTTGGTTTAGGGTTTTTTTGCTGTCTTTTTGTTTTTAGCAAATCAAACATGATCAGTTTCATAGGGCTGCATCTAGCAGATCTCAGTGTGGGCAGGTGTCTGCTCCTTAGCATCACACATGGGCTTTCCCTGCCTCCAGGCCTCAGCTACAGTTGTGTGGGAGCAGCTGTTGGCACATTCCAGTGAAATCTCTGTTTCAAAGGCATTTTTGAGCCAAAAGCAAGGTCTTGAGAGGAAAATAATATATTACACAGGCAAAGGAACAACATATATTTTAGGATATCCATCTAGAACTATCATTTTATTCCTACCAAAACCAGTGGAATGTTGTTTCACTTGAGTAAATCCCTCCACCTGGGGGTTTCGTGTTAGCTGTCAAAGTTCCTATTGCTGCTTATACTTACTCTGTACAAGACAAATGGACGTACCAATGAGTATTGAAAGCAGCGCAGCTCAATACCTTGACTAAACAAAAAATAATTGCAATCCTTTGTTCTAGAGAAGTCAGTGAATTAATTGAATCTTTTCTGCTTCCTAGCTATTAATTGTGAAGTTGAATCTATCACACATCCATTAGATCAAAAGATGATATATTTGCCATCTGAGTGCTGCAGTCACTCTGCTGAAGCAATACAGGCAGGACTGCAGAAAGCAGCATATTTTCTTAGACTGTGTAAGTCTTATTTCTTTATAAAATGTTGACTGGCAATATACCTCCCTGAATATAAAAATCAAAGTACTTATCTGGAAACACTGCCAATGACAATTTTCTTACCATTACAGATTATAATTAGAAACCTCATCCTGTGGAAATGAATGCAGAGATCAGGTAACAGTACCAAGGCTTGGCAAAGAACCAGCTGAGCTAATGTGACACATGTCATTACCTTATCCTAGTCACAGGTATGGGAATTAATTGGGAGCGAATTTTCATTTATGAACACCTGCACCTAGAGAGTTATCTCCTATTACAGCCTTGTGAGGACTTTTATTAATCTCTACTGTGCCTTATCTGTGTGCTGCAGGTTAGAGATTTTAAAGTTATTTAGTTATTTTAAGGGTGAAGTAGCACTTAAAAGATGCTATCGCCTTATGATAATTCAGTTGAATTTACTGAGGCATAAAGTACAATGTTCTTGATTGTGAAAGCTTAGGAAGCATAGAGCGAAGCATATTTTTTCATGGTAGAAATGGGAAATTCAAATTTAAGGAAAGTTGTTTATTTCCACTGGCTAACTGGATTAAACTAAGTATTTTGTAGTCAGGCTAAGCCCAGTATTTTCACTTCATTCACTAGGAAATATGTGCTATTATATCTCTTTAAGTATTGAATCATTTTCACCCTGAGTGTTCATGTTTTAGTTACTGCACAACCTGTCTTTCTAAATGTCACAGGAAACCTTGAAAACATGTGGATAATTGAAGATTTGAATATCTGAAGGGCACTGCAATGTAATGTGTCTACTCTAGATGACATAACCTTCTTGTATAAAACAGAATTCCGAATGTTTATAATATCCATATCCTTGTGCTCTTCCAAATTATTTTCTACCCTATAATAACTGCTTTGTGAAAAAGCTTTCCCCCCAAGCAATTTTCCTTTTTACATTAACTGCCCATAGTCTCAGTTAGTCTGTGCATGGAAGACCAGGGGTTTGTTTTGGATATTTTCCTATCTCCAGCACACATATGGAGGCCTCCAGGGTGAGTATGAAAAATTCCAGAATGAACAACGATGGAGAAAACTTCCCCTTCAGAAAAAGTCATTCTAAAATAGCCGGTCAGTGTCCCAAAATTTTTGCACAGTTCCCTGGCTCCATTCTTTCTGAAATATTGGAAATTCACTGATGTCTCACAGCAGCGGCTTGTGTACGTGCCACTAGACAGTTTTACAGACGTGACAGCCCCTGTGAGGTTGATGCAATTTATGGAGTAATTGACTACCACATCACTTCCAAAAAAGTTTAAATGAACCCAGGCATAACCCAATCTCTTCCACATGTCCCTCCACAACTGAAAAGGCTGATCTTTACCTGCCATTTATATTCCACAAGAAACTTCTTTGCCTCTGTGCCAATGTTTCCATCAAAACCAGTTTGACTTTATTTTCTCAGTGAAGAGTTCTCTTACGTACAGACATGCTGCAGATTACTGCATTCCTTATAAACAGTGTATATTGCTTCACAATGTAAAACATTTTCAGTAACACCTCTCTTACCGCTCTCAACCTCTGAAGAGCCTGTTTTCTAGATAGCCTAGGTCAGCAGTTTTCTATCTGTTTTTCACACAGTGGCTCAGGTGGAAGGAATGAAAACCAGCCAAGCAAAGGGGACGACTGACGTGATCTGCGTGTCACAGAGAGCTGGGAGATAATTTTAAGCTCCTTAGTAGAGCAGCCAATTGTGTTCCATAACTTATATAGCTTTTGGACATCTTCCAAACAAAATTATATTTACCAGAATCTAATAATTATTGCTGTACTTTTTCCATAACCATTAATAACAGTTACTGCTGCACTCCTTTTATAAATGACACTAAAAAGTAGAGTGAAATTCTCCCATGAAGGATTTTGGTCCCACAATTACCCAAATATATTCAAATCATAATGTAAATCTATATTTTCCACTTGCATTAGATCATAGTAAAGTGAAAGGAGTATTTGTTTTTTAACATGAGGATGCAATAGGGCCAGGTCAGCCACAACATATTTTCAAGCTTCATTTTACCCCTGGTTTAAAAAAAATGCTGATTAAAAAAGTGGATGATTTATAGTCCTCTCCAGCCACTGATTATTACCCCTTAAATCTTGCAGCTGGAGACAAATGAAGCATGGAATGTCCAGCACTGACATTATAATATAGTAAAGACAATCTGTTAAATCGTACATATATTGTGGTTATCTCTAATTTAGAATATAAATCTTTGTGACAGATGATTGTGACATCATCCTCCTCTGAGTTTCGCTGCAAGGTTCAGGAGCTTAAGGGTAATGAAATGCTTTGTGTCCCAGCAACCCTTTTAAGGTCAACTGAGGGAAGTTCTGGTACACTGCTATACAGGGACACTATGAGCAAGTTCATGCTGGCTCAGAGCTCAGTGCTATTAAACTTATTTTTCTCTTTCTATTCGGGAGATTTCCAGAAGACTGTCTGATCTTTTGACTTCCACGGATTTTCCTTCTTTCACTCTTTCTGGATGGAAGAATCTAAGTTGCAAATACATCAGTGTTTGAGAGCTTTTGGAATATGTTAATTTTTCTCAATTTGATTGCAATACCATACATTCATTATGCTTGTGGTACCATGTAATAAGTACTCAGATTGCAGTGTCAATGTTAACTTTTGTCAGCTTCTTTGAAATACATAAGATAAGCATTCCAGGGCACAGGTGTATGCTGGCCAGTAAGTGGAAAAAGTCGTGTCAGACTCCATATTGCTTTCCTGAGGAATGCAGCTGGGTAGGAAGTATGTATTTGCTGCCTACTGGGGAACTGCTTTTGTGCACATCATACTTAATTTATGTCATTAAAGGAGGCATCTAAAGAATCAGACCTATATTCATTTATGACTACTATGGTCTTTGCTCTTAATCTAATTAACACCAGTATGTGATATTAAAACAATGTTTTTCCCCATATAATATCAGAATACAATTCTGATCAAGATTAAATATTAAAATACTTATTTCAAAGTTATAAAGGAAAATATAGTAAAATACATATTCTGCAGTATCCCTCTTTCCCTGGGAGGGAAGGAATTTGCGTACTCTGTACAGTTTATTTTATTACACTGCTATTTGTTAACCTCAGAAAACCACTTTCGTATCTAAAGAAACCAAAAGTGAATGCTTTTGCAGCTGGATGAGAAATATTTCTAAAGAATAACCCTTTTGCAGGGAATCTGCAGTAACAATCTGTTTCCCAGAGACCTGAAGGCTGGCAAAACCTTTGACTCCAACTCTCTTGAAATGAGCATTTCTGCCTTCTCTCCCATTAGGCTTAGGACACAAAAGTGTCAGTCTTTATACTGATTGAGGTAATTTATTTCAGCAGAAGGTAGTCAAGGAAAGGCAAGACTTTGTGAAGAAAAATGTACCATGTACCTCTGTAGCAATGACAAAAAGGAAGCCGGTGGAAATCAATATAAATACCCCTGACTGAAACCCAAATTTCCCAAGGTGATAAATTAAATGTGTCAGTGTTTAATCCTATTAAATCTAAAGAGATCAAACATATGCCAAAGCATAAACACTCACCAAGAGCTCTTAGGACAAGGGGTAATGGGTTCAAACTTAAACAGGGGAAGTTTAGATTGGATATGAGGAAGAAATCTTTACTGTAAGGGTGGTGAGGCACTGGAATGGGTTGCCCAGGGAAGTTGTGAATGCTCCATCGCTGGTGGTGTTCAAGGCCGGGTTGGACATAGCCTTGGGTGGCATGGTTTAGTGTGAGGTGTCCCTGCGAATGGCAGGGGGTTTGCAACTAGATGATCTTAAGGTCCTTTCCAACCCTAACTATTCTATGATTCTATGATTCTATGAGGTCAGGTATGTTAAGGCCAGATTGGAAATCCTGAAACTCAAATCTCAGGTTTTTCATTTACTTATGATGGCACAAAACTACTGAAAACTACAGGTGAGGCAGATATAAACCCCACAGATATGGTTAGACACCAGCATCTCAAACTTGGGGCTGCCAAACCTTATCAGTTCTTTAATATATGTTGCATATAAGCTGTCAGTTCTGGATCTTCTCAATTTGAATTTAAGGGAGGAAAAGGAATTGAAATCTTCAGTAGCATAAGCACTGCTAGTTGCTCAAGTATGAAGGCTGACAACAGGCACTTTAGGTTGTCCTGCACTAGCTCTGTTTTTCCTGAAGTACTTGACTTTGTACTTAAGATCACAATAGGTTTATGCATTTATGTCTATACCCAGAAAACAGACAAGAGTCACTAGGTCTTTCTAGTGATGGGCACATGGTGTCCATTATCACTCAGTTGCTGTTACAAATCCCTTTCTGAGGGATATGATGTTCAGGGAATTTCAGCTCTTAGTGGGTGTCGTGGTTTAAGTCTCTATAACTCACGCAGTCGCTCTCTCACTCACTCCCCCCTGTTTCTTCTCCCAGTCCCGGGGGGATGGGAAGGAGAATCAAAAGAATGCAACTTCCACAGGTTGAGATAAGAACAGTTTAGTAACTAAGGTATAACACAAACCACTACTGCTACCACCAATAATAATAATGACAGGAGAAGTACAAGGAAAGAGAATACAACTGCTCACCAAGCCCGACCCAGCCAGTGCACCCCCACCCTTCCTGGTCTCTGCCCTCCAGTTCACATCCTGGACATGATGTGCTGTAGTATGGAATAGCTTCTTTGGTCAGTTTGGGTCAGGTGTCCTGTCTCTGCTTCCTCCCTGTTTCACCTCTTCCCTGGCAGAGCATGAGACTCAGAAAGTCCTTGATCAGACCAAAACATTACCAAGCAGTAACTGAAAATACTGGTGTTATCAGCGCTGTTCCCAGGCCCAAAATCACAAACATAGCGCTGCAACAGCTACCAAGAAGGAGAAAAATTACTGCTACTTCTGAACCCATGACAGTGGGGCAGGATCTGTTGCATTCCTTGAGGTTGAGTATATCGAATGATACTTTCAGAGGTGTCCCCAAGTTGTTCAGGTTGAGGCAGCATGCGAGAAGTGGGATGATCAGCACACAAGATGCCCAGATTTTTCCTTCATAAGATTGCAGCTGGAAGGAAGACTGGAGTGTGCTTGAGTTCCAGCTCAGGATTTAGGTGCCTACAGTTTCCTTACACCTTATTTTACATGCCAAAGACCTCTATCTAGCCTTTATAGAATATGTCTGTCTGTCTGTCTGTCTGTCTATCTATCTATCTATCTATCTATCTATCTATCTATCACTCTATCTACCTACCCACCTACCTTCCTACCTACCTATACAGTATCTTTATCGATTATCAATATTCTATATTTATATTGATAAATCTAACCGGAAGCTGTAAGAAAATGGTATGCACCATTATTTTACACAGAGTCTTCAAATACCCATTCCACCTCTTTCAGACTCAAGATTGTGGGTTGCATAGGCAGTGAGGAGCTTACCAATTTTCACCTCAAGTATCTTTACCTTTGCATCAACTAATGAAGTTTACTTTATGGGCTTTTATCATCCTTTGAGGTATCATCATGGTTTTCTGAACCTATCTATAACTCTAAATTATATGAATCTCACTTCTGAAGCAAATCCTCTGAACACCCTTCCATGAGAAGGATTACTCAATCACTCAAACATCTTGTAAAAAAACAATGAGTGTAAGTCCATGGATAACTGCATTACGTGCACAAAAATTTCTAACCTACTGCATTACAGTAAGCCATGTAGATGGCCAAGGACCTCTGAATCAGCCAACAGCAGAAAGTCTAAACTGATTAAGCCTTTACAGCAGACGTGATTATCATAAAGGTTTTAACTATGTTATTGAAAATGATCCTATTAAACTGTATCTTTATAATCAACTATGTCTGTGTGTTTAACTAAATCCACTTGAATGGAAAACGGCCTTCTTAAGCAGGGATAAAAGAAATCTAGAAAGTGCAGTTGTCCCTTCAGTCCAGAGACCAGCCTTGCCAGCCGCTCACAATTTGGAGAAATTCAAAAGAATTTCCAGAGCATATAAATATAAAATCACCTGCTGCTAGTTCAGAGACTTGAGAGCCAAAGAACAGCGTCAGACTTTAACAAGCTGCCTTTCAGAACATCTGTGGGTTTTTTGCTGGTTTTGAAAGAGAATGAGAACTGAGCATCCTTGATGCCTTATATAGTCACTTCAGCAAAGTCCATAAAGATACCGAAGTTTTTTCCCATATTTTATTGCATGTCCAGTATTTACATAGGTCCTAGGCAAACAGAATTAAAACTTATATATATTGTACAGTCAGCCATTCAGAAGTTAGGGTAAGCTGTAGTTATATATAACATGTAGGGCAACATCAATTGGACTTAAGTTTGTGCGCATCTTGCTTTGTAAATGGGCTCAAGTCACTTGGTAAAAAAACAGGTAATCCTGCAGCTGAAGTCTGTACCATAATATGTGGGCACACTGGGAGCAGGAATGAGGGAAGCTGTGGCTCATTTCATGGGCCAAAGGCATACAGTCAGTAACAGGACTGACACTTCTTTACTGCAGCTCATCTCACACTTCTGAGAGGTCCTTAGTATAGGCTGTTCGAAAGGGGCCAGTGATTTGATTTAGAAGGTGATAATTCCACTAAACTGAAATAGAATTTCCTTGGACAAAGAAAAGATCTTTCTTTTTTTTTCTTCTCTCTGCAAAATTTCAAAGCCTTTCTGGAAACAGTGGAGATGTTCGAGCTTCTCAGAAAGAAGAGTACAAAAAGATCATCTGTATCTGCTGCAAGGGACCATTAGAAAATTGAAGTTTTGTTTCTGAAAGTAAAGTACAGATTTTCAGAATGATTTTATGGCTTTTTACCTGATGAGTTACATTTAGCATGGGATCAAGCTTAAATAGTGGCTCACAGATGCTCCTTCCAATTACTCGTTTTATTGGTTTATCACTTAGTTTCACCTACTTCCAGACCACCCACTTTCTTAGCTTTGTCCTTTGAGCAATGACACTTCAGATGCTCCTTCCCTAAATGAACCAATTTAAATATTTACAATTGGCCAGACATGCATGTATGTATATACCTACATGAACATGTATGTGCATGCATGTAAATACATACATACACATTAAATGTTTATGCATATATGCATTAACTCCATGAATAGTTTTATTAACTTTATTTGCCAGGCACACAGAAAATAAAACCTTGAGCTGTAAAGTTACAAAGAGTTAATTTCTAAATAATTCTGCAATTTATTTGTGTTCAGCACAAATGAATATACCAAATTTCCTTACACTTATCTACCTGTCATATTTTTGCTAGGCTTACTACTTTCACTTTATAAACATGGCAGAAAATAACAACTGTCTGCTGTGTGTGACACTGCAAAGATTAATTCACAAAACTTTGTGATTACACTTCTTTCATGGTTTGTGGCTGGGAAAGCTCCTTAGAAGAATGGTGAATGGATTACCTGAGGGCATATGTACAGGGTACATGGTGAGATATAGTCAAGTCAGCTCTTAGGGTACAGCTTTGAAGCAGCACCCTGTGAAGACAGTAGAATGGGATCAGGGAGATGTTGAGCTCTGTAGGTGGCACAATATCAAGCTCATTAGCTTCTGCCTGCCAAGGCTCTCAGGAGGACAAATGAGGAAGGGTATGATGATGCCCTTGGTGTGAGACCAGGGATTTCTACGTTGCATTCTGCCCAGATCCTCAAAAGCTCTTCTTTGAAAAAAAAATTGCTTTCCAATATTTCTTTCAAAAAATAGACTTGAAAAATATTTGACGTATTGTAATCAAACCTATAAATTGACTTTATAAGTTTCAGATATAATGCATGGATTATCCTTTTAGGTACACCAATAACCTTAAAACTATGCATGGTCTTTGAAGTTGGACAGTTTCTCTACATATATAATTTTGTATTATATTTAAATGTCTTGCTGGCATGCTTACGTCAGTTAGGTATTAAAAAAACCCACACAACCCAAGCCCCAGAAAGACATGCACAAGCAAAAAGTGTCTTGCAGGCAAGGGTTACTAGCAAAACATTACTTGCCTTAGATAATTGCTACAATATACTGTCTAATTTCACTAGGACAATTGCTCTAAACTACAGAGAAGTATCATGTTGACATCCAGTGTTACTTTTCCAACCAACATTTGAATGATTTTGTGATCTATACACTACATCTCCACTAGGATACACCAATGCCAGCAACTTCTCCTAGGTGCAGAGATGTAAATAGATAAAAACAAAGAGTTCTACCTTTATAACACCTTAGTGAGGACACTCTTCTGCTCCCAAAAAAACTGCTATCATTATAAAGCTTTTCATATCCATGTACATAAAGAGAAAGTTGAAACAACTGAAGTCACTAAAAAGAGACATAGGTCTACATTCTCACTGCAAGTCAGGATCAGTGGTACTCTTCGCATTTCTAACAGATACCTGGACTGCTCTGCACATCTCCTGTCATGGCGTTCTGTTGTTTTCACAAGTCCAGTGTTGCATGATCAGAGAGCTGGAGCTTTGTATGCAGACAGGTTGGGAGGGGGCTTACAAATCCATTTCTAAATTTTCATTTGTAGAAAAAGTGAAACCACACATATGTTCAGGCCAGAGCTCACTATTCAAAGAAGTGAAAATCAGTGCTGCTACAACCAGTGTTTTCCAAGTTGTAACCCATGAGCAAAGAAAAATCTTGCAGATATTTAGTAGGCATCTAGAATAAGGAAACCTGTTGTCAGTAGACTAAATACACTACAGTGGGGCCAGTGACGCAGCCCAAGAACTGAAGAGATTCTAAAATTCAGAAAGTATCAGGAGCCACCAACGTTCTGGTGATTGTGCTTAAATTGGGGAATTTATATCTAGTTTTTGGTGTGCTTACTAAACACTGAAGTAATAGAACATGACTGAAGACATGCAAGAATATTGTTTTGTCCAGAGGAGTATTATACTTTGATGGTTAAAGTATGTGGTCTGTCATTTTAATGTCTATACAGAGATTGAACTCGGGTTAATTCATCCAGCAGTTATTATAAAACAGGAAACATGAGTAGAATAAAGAAAAAGAAATCATTAAAGGCTAATAGACAGTAAAAAGTCCTAAAAGCATGAAGCTTCTTAAAGGAGAAAAGAATATTTAAAATAAGAAGTGATTAGAAATAAAGATCCAGAAATGTCACGGACATTCAGTTAAAGGAAAACTTCCTAAATTAGAAAGATAAGAAATTACATAAAAGATAATTATGGATGTTTAGGAAATAACTTAGAAAAGACTTATGGATGCTTCAAACAAAAATCATCAGTACAATTGGATTTTTATAGATCATACGTAGTAAGTGTATTATTAAAGCCTACAGTAAACAATTTTTGTAATATGAGAAGTTTCAAAAAATCATACAATTGAAATTTCAGTAGAAATTTTTCTTTGAGATTCTGATAAAAACATTGCTCTATGAATGACTGAAAAATTCATTGTACTGAAAATCTGAAACCTACTGTAAAAATGAAAAATCTACTTTCTAATTTCAAAAATTCCTTCTTTGACTTCCTATTGCAATATTCTCTGTGTCTGGCTATCGTTAAATATATCTTAGACTTCAGTATCTTTTTTTCAGGCATTTTGTGGTTAATGTAAGGTACACTGCTGTTAAAAGTGAGAATGTTAATAAAGTGAATAAGAAAAAGGATCAAACTGTATAATTTAGTGGAATATCCACAGAATTTATAACTAGAAACCTACTGATAGTGAATTCTATACAAAGATCCTCCTCCCTCATTAGATAAGATGTACTGAGTGTGTGAAGAAAAGATATGGACTACAGGAAATAGGCTTAGTTCAGGGAGAAGAGCAGAAAGGGAGGGAGGGGGGGAAGCAAGAACGGAATCCCTAAGGCTTTATCTCAAGGAAGGACATTTTATTTCTTTACTAAATGCTCAAAACCAGAACTGAAACTTTTCTTGCTGAAATCAGTAGGACTTGTCATCTTTAGTAATCTGATTAGACTAATGTTGGCATGCACCAAAAAATATTCCACCAAACCAAGGAGAAAATAAAGTACATTTTAAAGATTCTACATTTTACAAAGAAGCTACTTGTCATTCCTGTTTATCTACCACTAGCAGAGACAGCACTGGCCAGACTGTAATACTTTACACTTTAAAGAAAGGAATAACTCCAAGACAGGATGTGAAAAAGCTCTTGAAAGGCTCTGGAATTCAGAAATTAGTATTTAATTTGACTCCTGAAGCTTTATAGAACTATGGTTTATTTTTCTGTTAAACTCTATAATAGGAAATATTTCCTCTGCTTGCAGTTCAGGAGGTAGAATCATTGGAAGCCTCCGCCCCAGTGCCAAAATGTCAGGAAATGAGCTTATTCAAGGGGTTGGTACAAGCCTATACAGCAATTTAAAGCAGGGTTGTCAACTCAAAGCTGCTTATTCAGTTCTATAGTCAGAGTAAAAATGCAGATCTCTTTTGGAATTAAATATTGTGGTTTCTGTGCTGTCCAAAAAGGCTCATAGCAAAAGTATCCCATTTTCCATGTAATGTTTCTGCTAGTTGGTAAGAAATCCCCATCTATTGCTGTGGTGGACTGAGAGTGTCTAGAGCAGTGCTAGAAATAGCTTTTTAGGAGAACCACTGCTTGCCCTCAGTTACTGTGTTTGGATGCATGGTGCAGGGTAAGTGGTGAGAATGCAGGAATGAGACTTCTCATGGACAAGATGCCTGGACATGCGGCAGGAGTAATCATCCCCTCTTCTGGCTGCTGATGGGAGCACGGTACACAGTGCCAGAGTAGAGCCAGACTGAAGGGGAAGCCCTGTGACCCTGCAGGTGGTCCCCATTTGTGAGATAGTGAAGAGAAGCCCATCTGAACTCACTTTCTAGATTGCCCTCTAAGTAGGTATGAGATTTGGGTCTGCTGTAATACATTTCCTGACAAGGAGTACATGGAAAATCCCACACACCTAAGGGTCCTATTAGTACTACACAGAGAGTACTTCAAATCCTGGGTACTTCAGCACTCAACACAGATAACAGGAAACCTCTTGATAAAGGATACAGCCTTCACATCAACAAATTGCAGACTGAGGATGACTTCAAGTTTCTGTTAAAAGTTCCTGTTAAGGGAGGGAATCTAATTTTTTACAACACAAAATATCTGTTTATAGAATATGTTATGAAGAAAGAATTAATCATTTTTTTTACACATGGCTCTTTTCTCGTTTTCTTGGGTTGAATCTTTTCATCATGAGGATAGTATGAATATAACTAATGACAAAATAAAGCAACTGCTGGACATACTTGTTCAAACTACAGCTTAACAAGACTTCACCTGATGAGAGGGAGAAAGAGAAGACCAAGGGGGTCATGATATAAAGTAAGTGGTTATGTCTCCAGTTTCTGTTAGGCTGAAATGTATTTTTCCATCTATGGTTCTGTACATATGTGTTACAGGCACTCTTGGGGATGAACTGACAAGACCAAATTAGCTGAATCAATTTTGCTTCTGAAGTTGGTAGTTTACACACATCATCACCAGTGTGTTTTGTGAGAAGTAATTCTTTTTTATCAAAAAAAAAAGCACTTTATTAATTTTCATTTTACGTCATAGGTCTCCAGAAAATAAAAAATAAAAGTCACATGCTGTGCATGAGAGTTATTGCAACTACATTAACTCATTCCAGTTTTCAATACTGTTCATCTTTTCAAGTAGAGCATGATTTTTAGTCCATGTGCATGTTATTTAAACATTATATTGAGAGGGACAGAAAAAGCTGTTACGTATGTGACTCAGAAAGCAAAAGAAATTGGTTTACTGAAGAAATTCTAATAAAAAAATAGAACATATCTCGTACTACATAATAATCTGAAAGTTGCAGCAGGTTTTCTGCTGTGAAATTGAGATTTTTCAGATCATAAGAAGTTTTGAAAATTATTTTTTCTTTCTGTTTTGAAACACAAGGTATTAAAATGGTTGCAGCTTTCCACTGAAGACTCACCGTGGGTCCAGTTCTCTATGAGTCTTGGAAAGGTGTTAAATCAAAATATAAACAAAATACTAAAGCAGATGAAACCAACACCCTGCAGCCTTATCTATGCAGTCATATTCCCACAGGGATTTCTTTAACAGATAAATTAGCTGCTTTTATTTAGAACAATAATCACTACAGATAATGTCAACTGCTGAATACATCCTCATATGAAAGCTAAAGGAGTAAAGAAAAACTGCTTCAAAAAATACTGAGTTTGAATCTTAAATATTCTGAGGCCATTTTAAACTACTTGGATAGCACACAGGGTATTTAAATTGCTAATTATATTCTCTCCTTTTACATAAGGTCACTTTTTAATACCCTATGGCTGTAGAAAGGCTAGAGCATACTGTGAAAATGGTATGTGTCGCATATTTTTCACATTCCAAGAGTGTATTTAGGTTACAAACCATGAAGCTCCTTTACCAAAGACTTCTGAAAAGTGAGGACAGCTTTTTCAGTCAAACCAGATGCAAAATAAATTATTCATCTTTACTAAATTTTGATATTACAGCTCAGACATTTTCTGTTGTCAGAGGAAGCAATTTCCGGATGAGACGTACTTACAACAGTTCCTACTAAGTAGTCAAGCTGTCTTTGATTAAACTGGTGAAGCTGCAGAATATATATGACAGGACTGTAGGTTAACAACTCAGCTGAAACAAAATGAGGTACACAGTCACTGTGGAGTGTAAGTCTAGGAATCTGTATAACATACAGGCAGCCCAAAACTTAACAGGGAATTAATCTCATGGAGAGACATGCAAATAATTAGAAAAAAATCCAAGTAAAATTATTTCCTTTTAAGGTTATTTCTTGAATAGCTATCACTCATAGATGGGGGAAGAGTGTGCTAAGAAAATACAGTATACGGGCATTATTTGCATAAATATAGAACAGATATAATAAAGGCAGTTCTTAATGATGGGAATGGACAAAAGTACCCCTCCCACTATGACTACAATAATCATAATGAATATGTAAGAAACACTAAATTGGAGTTGAATAAATGATTGAAAGGGAGACTGGGCTTTTGGTAGATATTTGACAAAACTCAAGTTTAAGTCTAGCATTCATAGTCTTAGACCAGCCTTTTTGTCTAAGAATTTTGCAGGATATTTATGGTGGAGCAAAAGGAACTGAAGCTTGAATGAAAGTTCCACAGGAAATAACAGCGAACTGATGCAGCTGGCTCCATGCCACGTCTCCTCATTTTGTAGCATAAGGAAGTCTACCTGAAAAGTCCTTTTTAAACTCTGGAACAAAATTGAAAGAATCAGGATTTTTTGTAAATTCTGGGAGTGAATAATGGTCAACTGAAAGAAAAAAAAAAAAGTAGTTTTTTATTTTTTCTACTCTTCCTTACTTCTCTCCCAACTGCAGCTCAGGAGTTACACTGCAGTGGTTTTGAGGTGAAACAATGAAGTTATGTGTAAGTTGACTTAAGAGAGTGATATGAACAAGAGAGCTATGAAGCTTAAAAACAAAGCTATGCACTGTGCCAGCAGCACAGCGGTTCTGTAGAGTGATTTGTTTCTTGATAGTGTTACTGACCTTGTACAAGAAAGACATAAGAGAGAAATTAGAAATAATGTTCATCACTATGATGAATAAAGTAACTTTTCTTACCCCTTCCCCCCCCCCTTTTTTCTTATAGCTAGGCATGATGAGAACTGTTTTTGCCTCGTAAAGAAATATTTGGCATGCAGTCTTGTCTCCAGATTACAAACACTGTTCTTTCTCCTTTCCCATTAGACTTCTAAACAGAAAATCTCTACACACTGGGCAAATTCCCAGTGTCATTTCTTGAGATGTTCAAGTGTAGGGCAGCTGACAGGCACAGGGTTTGCTGGTGATCTCTTCATCTGGAAAAGTGGAGAGATCAATTGAAAAAATAAAGAACTTACTTAAACTGATGCTGAATAAAGCAATCTAAAAATAAAGAGATGCCATATAATAATAGGTTGCCTGCATCCAAATGACCTGACGAGGCTTTCAAAAGAGCTTTCTCAAGGTAAAATATATTGTACAATGATAACTTGACTGTCCAGCTGGCATCATTCAGAGCAGTAACCCATTCTCTAATAGGATGTGGAAGGTTAGGAAACATGTTTGTGCTGATTATATCTGATTTATGGTCACAGAGGAAGGATACAAACTATATGACTAAGACTTTTATTACTCATACTATATCCTATATGAGCATAACATGTAATAGGCTATCAAATGAAGGTTGATTTTTATCGAACTTCTTAATCACAGAAGTTCAGAACTTCAGAAGTTATTGATTTCAACAGGAGAGAGCCATTTAAACACCTCTGAATATCTGGTCTTAAATTCATGTGGGATGATGTCTTTAATTCATACTTACATGGAGCACCAATTGGTCGATTTGAAAATATAACAGCAGGTGTGTTAACAGAAAACAAATGTGACTTCCTGTTCTTATATCAAATCATCAGCAGTGTGAGTTATTTTTAATGGCCTAATAGTTATATATCATATCTAAAACCTTCCATTTCAAAAAGAGCTTGCCCCCTGAATTTACAAAGATCTATTCAGGTAAACTGAATCACCTTCAGCAAATCTCTGTCTCTCTCCACTGACTTTGCATAAAACTAAGAAAAAAAAAAAGAAAAACTAGAAAAACTAAGCTCCTGCCTGAATCAAATGGAGTGGGATTAATTAGATGGGATAAACTGGGGACTGAAGAAATCAGCTGCCTTTGAAACTCTCTAGGGATCATGATTCAGCTGTAGGATCCTAAAACGTTTATTCCACAATCTAATGGCATGTCCTTTCAAAAACGCAGGGTTTTCTATCTGAAGTTTTTAATGTGCTTTTCTTCACACCATCTCTTGGTTCCATATAGATTTTAATATTAAGGGCTGAAAAAGAGTCTGGAAGAGAATACAAATGTTCTTGAAGAAACTGGGTCCAATTAGTTTTACAGGTCCTGATTCAACAGACAGAAGTATTATTAGCACCACCATGACCAATTTATTACTGTAAAATACTTAGGATTATGGTTTTGAATCAAACTCAGTCACACTTATTACACTCAGGACTTCATTCAGGGCCTAGTTTAGGGCAAACAGCTGAATGTCAAGGAGAATCTCTTCTTGAATTCTGTTCACTTTAGCACACATTTAAATATGCTTTATGCCAATGTGGATGAAATTAGATTTTCTTTGCCAACACTGGCTGTCCCAAGTAGAATATTTTTGCACTGCAATGATGACATATGGCCAACATCAAGCAGAAAAGACTGCCTGGAAACCTTCCTAAAGGGGTCTGATATAACTTGACAGGAAAGAGAGGAATTAGGAAAAATTTAAGATTACAATACCTAAAAAAGAAACTGATTTGCTGAAAATCGAGTCTTGGGACTGCACTCAGCTTTGTCTTTTCTCATGTCAACCCAAATGACTGAGGTCTCTGATGTATAATGCAGTGCTGATCTCTTCCAGGGATGAATTGCAAATTCATGAAGTCAAAGACACAGAAGACTGACATTATTTCAGTAAAATGTCAGATAGCACAGCTTCAGGGCAACAGAGAGCTCTGAAGATAGAATCAAAGACTTGAGCTGTCCTTTACCTTCAGGCAACAGAGAAAGGGACTTTTCCCGGCATTTCAGCTGAAGAAATAACCAAATGAAGAAAAACAATCTGATATTAAAAAAAGTTCTGTTTAAATAAAAATTCCAATAAAATAACAGACATTTTATGACAAACAGTGGGAAAATCCATGTGATTGATCTCAAACAAGCATCAGGCACTATTTTTTCATATGCTATTAATATAATATCATATAATTTGGTTTTGTAAATCAGTATGATCCTGACACGCAGTGTCAAGACAACACACAATTCTACACTCTCAAGTTCACACACAAATGATTCATAGTCCTTTCTGTAACATATTTGGCAGAACCTGGAAGCCTTGGAAACTCTGTCCTTTCACATCAAAACGCATTAGATCATACAGACATTTTTCTTCAAAGGACAATTTTAAGGAAAACAAAGGCAAGTGAACAACACAACCTCTCCTACTGCAACACATAAGCTCTAAAAAACTGCTCATTGTCTTGAACTATTTAGCATTATTATTCAGCACAGCAGCAGAAGGCCAAGTTTGTATTCTCCCCTAGAAATGTAAACAGTGATATGCCCTCCAGATGCTGAAATCCAGAAGTTTATTATTTCTTGACAATTGCTTAAAGGCTTTTTCACATTTCTAGTGCTGACTTGAAATATTTTACAGCCTTGGTTTCTCTCCAAATTGTATCTCTTAATCACAACAAGCTGTCACACTGTCAGTCTCCACCAGTGGAAATGATAATGAGCAGCTTCACTTTCACATTTAACTGATTTCAGATTGATGGGGATGGCAAACAAATTTGCCCCAGCCTTTGAGGCGCATATTTGTGCAGCTTGGAAACTCCATCCCAGAAAAACAAATGTGCTCTTGGCAGTTGGAAGACAGCACCTGGGCGATCTTCTAGTAATACTGAACTAATCACAGAGCAGATGTTGATCTGCTGCCCTTAATATGTTGTTCTCTAAACTCTGGGCTGCAACCTCTAATGGCCACTACCACATGTAGCAGTAGACCCCTGAGTAACAAATCCTGTCTTGAGAACCTAATCTTACAAATGCCATATTTTGTTTCCCAAAATACCAAATGTGCCGTGTGTCTTTATTCTTTGATTCTTCAAGATTTTTACTTTCCTTAATTTATTACTTCTGGAATGCAAGTACATGGTTAAACCCTCCCTCCATGTTCAAACAAATAAATAGAACCCTTACAGGCTATTGCCTTGTTGGTATGCATTCAGAAGTCCTTTCATTGTACTTGTTCAGCCTCTGATGAATGTTGACATCTAAATTACCAGTCATGCAGCAACTCAAACTGTGCTACTCACCTGCACAAAAGCAAGATGCTGTTTCCTATAAGAGCTCAGAATGCAGGTGGTTGGCTACATGTTCTCCTTACCTGGGCAATAGCTACCCCTGCTACCAACAGTCTAACAGGATCTGTAAGCAGTGCTTTGTTCAGAACTATGGTAGTGCTAATCAGTGTTCCTTCTGGTTTAAGCAACAGACGCAACTCAGGCTTCAAATATCTTTTACCTCCATCTGAACGCAAAGCTTTCATATTTTCCTAGTGGCTGGTAAATTTAAAAGTCTTATTAAAACACAGGTTGTTGGCAAATCTGAGTGCTGTCCTTAGTTTTATTTCCATAATTTATGATTTAGAAATCATTGCACTGAACCCAAAAGAGTTGCAAACCCACAATGATAACATAGCAGAGTAGCCATGCTTCTGTTTGGGACATAAATAAGTCACTGAACCAGAGAGAGAATTGACAGAGACTTGATCATGCAGAGTGTAGCAGATACTGTTGGAAAGTGAAGCACCAGCACAGAATGCAAGGACAAGGTACCTCTCTCTCCCCCTCATTTAAGTCTGCCTGTGAACAAAATCTTGCGCTAGTGAGGACTCACTATGGAATCAAAATAATTGTCTTCTTGAACACTCATAACGGGGTAAAACATTTACTATGCTTTATTTTCCAGCAGATTTTTGCAACTCATCTACAGAATTGCAAACATTCAAGTAATGAGAGCTTTCTGCACTATACAACGGATAGCAAGTCCCTAATTACATTTTACCTGTAAAAGCTGTTACAAAAATGTTTTCTTCATTGGGAAAGCAATCAGATGCTTGCTCATTTGCCCACACCATCCTATAATACTACAGTGATCTCAAGCTACTTGACTTTTCAAAGGTATATTTGAAGGAAAATAATGATATATCTTCTGATATCTTTGCCATGTGAAGGAAATGAAAATTGAGCTTTATACAGAGATTGAAAATTTAAGAGTCTTTGAATTAGTCCTAAATATATTACTTTATGAAACTTGAAAACAGAGCAGTTACAGTAGCAGTAGTAACTGCAGAAAATTGAAGTAACTTTACAACAACTATAACTGCAACTTTATATACAGTGGGTGTCATGAAAAATTCAACATTCATCACAGAGGAAGGCGGTGTAACACCTGTGAGCAGTGCAGAAGGTACCACACCTAGTAAGCATGCCTGGAGCAACAAATGGCTCTCAGGATGGTAAATTACAGAGAGGGCTATCATCACCCTGCTAAATTATCACAGATAACAGATATTTATAACCAATTAAGCTATCAATGCAGTCACTGTGTAGTAACATTTGCAATGCAAATATTGAGATTGGCATGATGTTTTCAGAAAGCTTTCCATGTAGAGAATAACTAATCCCTGCAGCACATGTGGGAAATAATTGAGATATATTTATTTATGGAGAAGCAAAAAGATGTAAAAATGTGCTTTCAGAGTGGCTGAGGTTTTTTGCCGAAGCTCAATTCTGTTTCAAAAGGTACAAACATCTGTAGTACTTCCCGAATCCAGTGGAGATGTTGGTCATTAACCCTTCTAAAATCAAGTGCACATACGTACATTTATAACTTAAAATTAATTGGATAAAATATAAAGAACTTGTAGTTCCTGTTAGGGAACCCATTTGTTCTCTTACCATGCTCTGAAGAACACCCTTACAGCATCCTGCTGCACACCATCCTATTTTAGTCACTGTAAACAGGAAACAGCCTTTGCAAATTCAATACCATGCAGTCAGACTTTTGAGGATTTTAGGCAGCTAAATGCCTCTAAAAAGCCAATGTCTTGTGATTTTACAGGTACCAAGATAGGTTTATCTGACAGATATTCCTGGCTGCACAGGTTATTGGCTATTCTAAATCATTAACTTGAAAGAAATACTTGAATGAGTACAGGTGGACTACAACTAAGTGGTGTAGATCTACACACTTTATCCTAATATGCAGATGTCTACCACTAAGTCCTTACCAGTCATGTGCACCTACTTACACCCATCACCACTTAGTATCACTTGGCCTAGTGAAAATTTGTGGGTAGAGGGCATATTCTCCAAATTCACTGCAGAAGCAAAACCTATGGTACATCAACAACTTCTGAATGAGGAGGAACTGCGCAAAGGATGAAGAATCAGGAAGGTATTACCACTCAGAGAGGCTGGGGATCTGCTGGAACCATATGAGTAGCCCATTGAGCACAGCCACATCGACCTTACCTCTGCTATTCAGAAGGCCACAGCATGAATAGTTTGTTATTTAGTTCTTAGCTGCTCCCTTACTTCAGCGTAGATAAATATTTTTCATCTACACTTCAAGCCGGGCTGCTGTCATGGTTTAAGTGAATCAATACCAAATGAGCAATAACTGCAGGGAGCAACGTGATGCCAATAGAAATCCCCTCCCTCTTGAGCTTCCTCCAGAATTCATCAGAGATGTGTAAATCCGTACCTGAAAACCAGCATCAGAAGCTGTGTTTGGGCATATTTCACTGATCAGCACCTCCTGTGCCCTCCATTCTGCTTTCTCTTGTCACTCAGTAAGATTTTCCTGCCCCTCTTTGGGCACAGATTAATTTTTCCTTCCCAGAACCAGTCGGCATTTGGAGGCTCCCATGGCCTTAGCAGCCCTTTGAAGCAAGATACACATTCGGCCAGTGCTGCTGATCTAGTGCATAAGACCATGATGCAGCTGGTGTGCTACAGATACAATAAACTTTTCCAAGCGAAGTCCTTGCCTCTCCCTCCAGTACCTAGTTGAGCTGCTTAGATTAAATTCTTCCCATTGGCAGCATGTATTGGAGATATTTAAATGACAAATATGGCCTCTGTCAAGCTTTTTCTGGAAAGCTGAAATACAGCTTTCTAGCTCTGTATCCGCATTGAGCTACGCCACCAGGAAGCTGAGAAACTAAAAGGGAAGTGTAAAGGATATACAGTGTATATCCACATGACAACAAGGAGAAAAGGGAAAAGGAGAGACAAAATGTCTTCTTCCATTGTGTTTTCATCTTCAGTACAATTTTACTTTATTCTGGTTTGTTCTTTAGCTGTATATTTTAAAAGAAGACCTCTTTTCTTATATAGAATCATGGAATAGTTAGGGTTGGAAAGGACCAAGGGAGCCTCAAGACAGGGAGAAGAAGCCCTGCGGAGAAGGACTTGGGGGTGTTCATCGGTGAGATAATGAACATGAGCCAGCTTCAGTGTGCACTCGCAGCCCAGAAACCAGCCGTATCCTGGGCTGCATCAAAACGAGCGTGACCAGCAGGTCAAGGAGGTGATCCTGCCCCTCTACTCTGCTCTCAGGAGACCTCACTTGGGAGTATTGTGTGCCATTCTGGTGTCCTCAACAGAAAAAGGACATGGAAGTGTTAGAACAAGTGCAGAGGAAGGCCATGAGGATAATCAGGGGACTGGAGCACCTCCCGTGTGAAGATAGGCTGAGAAAGTTGGGGCTGTTCAGCCTGGAGAAGACAAGGCTGTGTGGAGACCTCATAGCAGCCTTCCAGTATCTGAAGGTGCCTTATAAGGATTCTGGGGAGGGTCTCTTCATGAGGGACTATAGTGATAAGGACAAGGGGTAATGGGTTCAAACTTAAACAGGGGAAGTTTAGATTGGATATGAGGAAGAAATTCTTTACTGTAAGGGCGGTGAGGCACTGGAATGGGTTGCCCAGGGAAGCTGTGAGTGCTCCATCGCTGGTGGTGTTCAAGAGTGGGTTGGACATAGCCTTGGGTGGCATGGTTTAGTGTGAGGTGTCCCTGCGAATGGCAGGGGGTTTGGAACTGAATGATCTTAAGGTCCTTTCCAACCTTAACTATTCTATGATTCTATATAAGAAGGCTCTGTCCAACCTGGCATTAAACACTACCAGTTAGGTTCAATTTTTAGTCTATGTATTTAATATATATCCTGATATTTAAAAGGAATACAAAAATCTCTTTTTCCAGGGCTTTTTCTGCGCAGTTGTTCTTTTATTCCATTTTGGTCACTTTTTTTTGTGTTCTGCAGGACAAGTGAGTGCCAAGAATTCTGTGCCAGGAATTCATGAGCATTTCCAAAAGTACTATTTGATGATAATACCAAAAGTGCTTTTATTTCATATAACCCTAATTCTTTATTGCTTAACTGTCATGGGAAAAAATTCCAAACCCCTGAAGTAACCATGAAAGGAATGTAGCCTGGCTGTATAAAATCCAGGGCTTAGCTTCATCTCACTTATTCATTGGAACATACAAAGACTTTTATGGTTATTATTTTGGGGTAGGTTTTTTTTTTATTTGTTTTATTTCCTTTATAGTTCTGTAAACCACAACATCATAAATCCCAATGAGACCTAAGAATTGCTGATCCATTCTTTAGACTTTTACCACCACAACGTTGTGCTTATTTAATAATGAACTACTTTCATAACTTGTAAAAGATATCACTAGATTTGTTATTGAAATTATTGAATGCTAAAATATCAACTGAAATTTCAACGATGGTGACAGGCGTAAACATGACCATTTCTGTATCACCACTAGACAAGCTGTGGATTTAAGGAAGAACATGCGCTCATCAAATTATCTCCTGTATACAGAACTCTTTCTTATAAGGTAAATGTTTCAAGTTTGGTATCTAGAATATTCTTTTCCCCTTCATATTTGTCCCTTTCCAATGATCCTATGACTTTAACTTTCAAGCCACATCAAAATAGCACAAACCAGCAAAACATACAACACCAATTATTTTTTCTCAGCTGCTGCTTGGTAAAAATGAACATTTATTTTTAAAGTACTTTGTCACCTTTAAAACTCTAAAGTAGTACAACACTATATAAAAATGTTTTGTTCCCAGAAAAATGGTTTGGGTGTCTAAAGTGCATGTCAAATTAAATATGAATTTCTTATCATTATCTAATCAAAATCAAGATATTTCTGTCACCTCATTATAGTTTTGACATACACTCATAAAAGATATGTCCTTGACTACTTTTAGGAAACAACAAGTGAAAGGTAATGTTTAATGGGCCCAGACATGAAGTGGGATTTATTTCCTCTGCCTCTAGTCACGTTGCAGGAGACTGTCCTAATCTACCAATGACACATTAGGCAGAGGGAGACCTTTCTAATGCTCTTTGTTGCAGCTGCACCACTCTCTAAATAAGGATGCAGAGGAACTCAAAGCTATGGAGGAGCTCTCAGCAGATACATTATTTCATACCTTGGCAAATGGGATCTCATGAAGGAATGTCTCCTTCCCTCATTGGTGCTTCTGTAGTTTTCCCAATGTTTATCTAGTATAAAAGACAGAAATCCCCACAGGATAAGTAGTAGAACCCCTCATTCCCCAGTCTTTCTTACTCTCTCCAGGACTTCTATTCCTTTTTGCACTGAACAAGCTTTGCATAGAGGCACAGGAGGTGCCTCCTGCCAGAGCACTGCAAGGATCTCCATCTTCAGCTCTGGGTGGTATCTATAAGTTTGTTACTTTTCTCTTCCCCTCTAGGACTGAAATGGGATCTAATTTCTTGCTTTTCAGCCAAGTGTCCCCACCACCACAGAAAGAGAATAAGTGCCAGTGTAACCTCCTTCATCCATCTTCTAGGTAGGAAAGATAAACAGTACATGGTTTCTTTGTTGACCTTAATCCGGTGACAACCTGCTGTTGCCAGTTCACTTAATCAGAAGACCAAGTCAATCAATAAGCCCTCTCAGTGAAGGACCAAAAAGAATGCACCATTCTCATTGCTCCTCCCCTTAATTTGGCACAAGTCTTGTAATTGTCCTCCCTGAAACTCAGTTGACTCAGAAAATATCTTAAATTCTACTGCAGATAATGAAGTCTTTCTTTTGGATCTGTTCCTTTATTCAGCATTTTTGAAGCACAGACTTTCAGAAAACAGTATCATTATATATTGGATCTTCAAATTATATAAATTGGAGTCTTTCATGTAGAGGAATATAGCTATAGTGATTTCTTGTGTCTACAGCTTCATACCAGCAATGCAACCCATTATAGTGGTATAGACATCTTCTGCCACAGAGAGCAATTAACCAGGGGATGGGTTGGGTATATAGAACTTTCCCCATCAAGACAAGGCAACTCTGAAAGATTTCAGTAGTCGCTGGATTAGTCAAGATACTTTATCAGTGACTCATCTCATTCAACAGTAAAATACCATGCCTAGCAAGACTTCGTACATGATAATAATTCTTCCATGCTCCTAATTTTGGAAACTAAAATCCTCCTCTGTCTCTGTTGTACCACCAAACGTAATGCTGTAAGTGCTTATCAGGAATTCAAATGTAGGCTTATACCAACTTAGAAGTGGTTTCATGTTCAATCTTTAAAAATAGAAGCCTATTATTTGTGAAAATATAAATACTTTGTTAACAGAAAGATATAAGCTCATCTAGTCCAAAGCAACAACAATAACTACAAAAGCATTTTCTTAGAAGTTGGTGGATCAATAACCAGGTTACAAACACTCATACAAAAACACTGAAAAGGAAGCATTATTTGGCAAAATTTAACATGCTTTTTCAAGAATAGTAAAATGGAACCCAGGTCAAAAGGTAAAATTATTGCAGACTTCTCATCTTGTGCAGTATATATTTGATGCTGTCTCCTGGGTTCAGCAGTAGCAGTCATTTTTTCTCCTTCTTAGTAGCTGGTGCAGTGCTGTGGTTTTGACTTTCAGCCTGGGAACAGCACTGTTAACACCTGATGTTTTTAGTTGTTGCTCAGTAATGTTTACTTCGATCAAGGACTTTCTGAGTCTCATGCTCTACCAGGGAGGAGGGGAAGCCGGGAGGAAGCAGAGACAAGACACCTGACCCAAACTGACCAAAGAGGTATTCCATACCACAGCACGTCATGCCCACTATGTAAACTGGGGGCAGTTACCTGGAAGGGATAGATCACTGCTTGGGTCGGGCTGGGTGTTGGTCGGTGGGTGGTGAACGGTTGTATTCTCTTCCCTTGTTATTTCCCTTATCATCATTATTATTGGTGGCAGAAGCAGTGGTTTGTGTTATACGTTAGTTACTGGAGTGTTCTTATCTCAACACATGGGAGTTACATTCTTTCTATTCCCTCTGGGAGAGGGGGGCGGGAGGAGTGGGAGTGAGCAAGCGGCTGTATGGTTCTGGGCTGCTGACTGGGCTTAAACCATGACATGCTCATGTGAGAACTGATAGGTTTCTGTAGGGAGAGGAAATGCACAGCTGCCCTGTCCCCAAGGAGAAAGTGCAGCCCATGATGGGCTTTGTGCCCCACTAGGAGATCTGTGCAGCAGCAGTGAAGTGACCAGCAAGGCTCCCTGCAGCTGCAGCAGCTATTTTCTCTGGCATTATGAGTATCATTCAGATAACACAAATATAATGATACCATTACTCCCCCAGAACATGCTCATAGCTGAACCACTGAGGAACTGGCAAATTGCTTGTTGCTCACAGGGGATTCGTTCTTCCCCTATGTTTCCAGCTGTTAAATTGCCTTCAAGGACACTTTTTCTACATAAGCATTTGCTGCAGTGACTTCAGAGGAGTTGAGGAAGTGATGTAGTAAATGTTGCTGTAGTCCAAACCATGTGAAATCTGGAAAAATCCCATTTTAAAAGCATTTTTGTAACTGGAATGTCAGGAAGTACAAGTACATTCTTTACTTTTCAAAGTCTTTTCTGGTTGTGCTTAACTACCAATCCTACCATTTAGGACAGAAATCCACCCCACCAAGTGAAATATATTTTCACTAGAAAAGAATTGGTTGATTGTGACACTTTCTATAAGCTGAAAGGGCTGTACTATCTCCCAAAGCCTGGTACACGCTCAGGGCACTATGGCAGTTGAATCCTGGTCATTTATTTACTGCAGAAAAAGAACACCAAAATAGCCCTGTAAGAATTTGTCTGCCCAGTCTCCAGCTATCAACATAATGAATGAAAAATCTCTTTGAAATCCTAACATCATTGAGGATAAAATAAAAAAGCTGATATGAACACTTGTTTGTAAGAAACTAAAGCTCCAATTCAGAAATTAACTTATATTTCTATTCTTAAAGAAAGTCTTTCACTGAAGTAAAGGTACAAAATCCCAATCTTCCACATGCAAATACGCATTACATCTGTAAACATTAACATGTGGGCAGACTCACCAGATGAAGATTATGCATTTGGAAAAGAAAGGTGAACTATTTCAAGCTTGAAATTCTCATGATACTTTTACACTGAGTTCAATATTATTTTTTAAATGGCAAAAGCAAAGGGTAATCTACTTTAAACTGACTTTCTACAGAACAAACAGATCGTTAGAATAAATTACTAACCCCATGCAACATAAATATGATACCTTAGTGCTGCATGAGCACTGATGCTCAGTAGTGCATGAGACAAGGTGAGGCTAGTAATTCCCTTAAATATGAGGTGTAACTGGTCTTAACAATAGTCTTGTGCTTACGATGATAACCATTAGTATGTAATGCTTTGCATGCATTACAAATCAGACTGGAAAACTGAAGTGTGCAAGGGAGCCTGTTCAGTGTTTATCAGATCATCTTATTCCAAGACCTGGAAGTTTCATAGGTGCCCGGCACTGATTTCCCCAGCGAAGTCAGCCCTCTGAATACCCCCTGATAGCAGTCTTAGACACTGTAAGAAATGGAAAGCACATTCACTGGTCAGGGGACACGCTGCAAAAAGGACAAGCCCCTGGAAAAGAGTGCTGTTCCTAAGGAAAATGTTAACATTGTTAGGGTTGAACCTTGGAGATAGAAAAAAAAAGGACTGAATGAAAAACTTCCCCTTTTGGTCTTGCTGCAATAGGGGAGAAGCAGCCAAGACATTAGGCAGCAGATCAGCACAATAATCTGTAAAGGCTGCCATCAGGGACATATTGTTCGTGCATTCAGTTACTGAATAGCTCTTTCTACTCAGCCATATGGACATCCTACTATGTTTATGTAATTTAGGCACAAATACACAATCCTAGTGTGAGTCACCACAGTCTCCCCCATGTGTTATGAGATTCATTAGACTCTAGTCCCTGGCTATAGAACACAATAAATGTTTCACTCTCAAGCACCTACTTCAGCATCCTTGATTTCCACATAAGCTCACTACAAGGTATCTTCTAGATTTCAGCATAGCCCCTCCAGGACAGGAACTTCAGATGTCATTAAGCTCTCTGCGAGCCCTGGGAACTGCCAGAAGACATTTCAGTTCGCCAGGAAAGTTAAGTAAGCCTCAGCTGTCCTGATAGCACTGTCTGACACAGTGATGTCCACGGTGCTTGAGACACTCATGAAACACTATGTCTCTTCCCAAGAGAAAGAAGCTGATGGTGGGCTGTGTAGGAGGGAGTAGCACAAAATTAGCTTAAATTAACAACCCTTTCATCCTTCGCAATGGCATTTCCTTTGTTTTCCTCTTCCTTCTTTGTAGTTTCCCAGAGCAGTGAATTCAAGCATTACCACTGTAAAATGCAGTTGCTGATCAGATAGCCTCAGCAATAATCTGATGCTCACAGTTAGCTCTCAATAACCTCTAAAGAGTTTATTGCAAGCAGGCAGGGATTCTGCCCTGGAGCTCTGAATGCCCTCATCTTTTTGCATCATTATCTGGAGGGCATCAAAATTGCTGCTGAGCTTCCTGAGTCAGTTTGGAACTAAGAGCAATTTAGCTGCTTCGGGGAGTAGCTCAAAATCCTGGGTTAAACTGGAAAATGTGGCACACAGGGCTACTGCAGTACCATTACACACAGAAAAATCCAGAACTGCTGCATCCCAAAATTCATACCACGAAAGTTAGGGGCTGTGGTGTAGCCAGGGATCTTCAGACAACCAGCCTGAGTGTCTTTCCATCACACTCAGTGCTTATGCAAATAGTTTCATCCACCTAGGTAGGCAATCCAACTGTCAGCGTTGACTGCATGAATACTATGAAGGTTAAGCTAGCCCTTTTGCTAACATGATATACTTTTCTAGAAGTTAGAAGGAGGTTTTTCATCTCTGGTAACAATGTGAGATTAATGGCCTGATTTTCATATATACTTGTAAATAAATACTTCATAAAAGCTATGAGTTTTCTGAATTTATAACAATATGTGAGCTTTCTGAATGCACAAAGAGGCTGGCTGGGAGAGTACACTTCTTGAAAGCACTGAGCATCCTCATTTTCCCCTCTGATCAATATTCTTCACTCAATATGGGCACATGCTCATGCACTGACAGGGATCGGTGTTGCTGTTTTATTTATACCTTTTCTAAAATGTAATTATGCATTCAGCATATGGCAATTCCTTCTCAATAGCTTGGGCACTAAATGAGAGTTTCAGTTAATAATTTTTATTATTACTGCTCTGGTATTGTCTTCAAGTTTCTTGTTATAAGAAAAATGATTTGTAGAGAAGTCTGATGTTTTTATCCCTAAGTGCTATCTGTTTTTTGGGGGGAGTTTGTTGGGGTTTTGTTTTGTTTGTCTGAATGTTTGGGGGTTTTGTTTGTTTGCTTTGGGTGGGTTTTTTGTGTTTTGGCTTGGTTTTGGGTGTGTGTGTGGTTTTCGGTTTTGGTTTTGGGAGGTTTTTTTAATGGGAAGCTCAGTTGCACTCTGCTAAAGGATCCAGTGATAGTGATGGTGGTAGTAATACTTGAAAGGTTATTTCAATATGATTATAGAGATTACAGTTCTTTAACACCCCTTTTCAGGTCCCTTTCCAATATTACTGAGAGGAGAAAAACAGTGTGGTGCCACAAAGTCGTTTTCTACGTTCTATCGTACTGTATCGTTTCTACAGTTTTCTATGTATCACTGATTCAAGACTGTTACAGTAATCGCCTTAGTTACATTGCAAGTGCCAGTTCAGGATTGGAGCAACACAGAAGAGCAAGAGGATTATTAAAATAAAGATTTTGGATCTAACTGTGATTCCCTTTTTATTTCTTGACCAAATACATTTCCTTTACACAATTTTATATATCTTATAAATATGCTTAAAGGAAATTGTTGAAAAGGAAAACTGCAGTCGAGTTCTGAGTCATCATACAGAGAAGGCGGCATTGGTGAATCTCCAAGACAGGTACCCAGGACTCTGCAACAGTCCAATCAGTAAATAAAACCTGGGATATTTGGGTAACTGAAGCATGCATGCTGTCAGGGAGTGTATAGGGTAGGATAAATAGTCTTACAACCCCAGAGAAGCTAAGAAGAAACTTTAAGAATGACATTATCAAGTAAATGTGTAAGCATAGCATTCGTGCTGAAGTGATCAACAATTAAAGAGTTAACAGACCTCAAAGTGTTGCCAGTACTTGTCTATGTGGTATGTCACTGATGTAAAGACAGCAGTTTCATTCCCTGAGGGTGACTGCTTCAAAATTATGGAATCATTGCAGTGCTATGGAAACACTGTAGAAACCTGAAGGACAAGCAGTGTAATTATTTTAAATGTGATCATTAACTTTAGAAAGCTACTTAGTGGCACCAGGTCAATTTTCCAGCAAATTCTATGCCTCCAAGGCAACACAGACTAAAATCCACAGACTAAATATATCGCACTACACTTCTGTGAGGCAGTACCTGTTTCAGGGAAATAAGATGGTCAAGGAAAGTCTTAGAGCAGAAGCTCAGAGCTCATGATTTAGACTTCATCCCTGGGAGAAAAAACATGGGCAAGTGTTTTAGATCAACTGTATGGATCACAAGCCCCATATTCTGATTTAAGAAGCCCACGAAGGAGCACTGTGTCAGAACTGAATCAATATTTTTCCTTCCCCTTGCTCCCCCAGCACAGACAACTACACTTGTTTCCCTGTTGGTATGTGGACACATCACTTGTGCTACTTTATACAGCTGCGCTGAGCTTGGCGCAGGACTTCATCCACGGTGAACAACTGACTGGGACACACTGCAGTTCACCATGCATAATGGCAACATTTCTGCCTGCCTTTCTTTCAGGGAGGCAGGGCCATCTCTCTAAGTCCTTACCCAGATACTGATTTTCAACTAAAACTTAAAGGATCTTCAATATCCTAATCTTCTCAAACAAGACTGCAAATATTACATTAAGTGGTTCAGAAACTATTAGGGGAAGGACTGGGAGATAGATGGATGACTGGACACACAGATAGACTATACTTCAGTCTCATTTTTGTAGGAAGCCAGGCTACAAATGCATCTCAGTTGTGTACAAAGCTTTGAGTTACTTTTCAAGTAACCTAAGAAGGTTTTTATATAATCCCAAAATACTGGGAGATAGGACATGTAAAAACCAGACATACCATTTTCAGACTTTGTCCTCTATGACCTTTTTGAGCAGAAGGCAAAAACTTCCACCAGATCACTCAGTACATCTTTCAGTCATCTCTTTTACAACATCTGAGCTCTATGGAGTACATGGAGTGCTTGGCAGGAGGGCAGGCACATTTTGCACTGTATCTGCCATTGCCTGTACAGGTCATTTGGAAAGGCCCTGAGAAAACTGCATAGTGATAGTGAAGGGGAGGTGTCATTAACCTGCGGAAGCAGATCCCTTCCATTTACATGGCTGCTAATCCATGTAAATACAAATCTAGGCTTAGCTTTTTAGTAGAGAAAATGTAAATTCAGGGCCTGGAAATATACTGGCACAAAGCAAAAGAAACAGAAGTTAAACATCAAAATTCAGCTCTGCCTCTGTTAAAATCAGAAAAAATATGGTTAACTATAGCCTGTGATGGAAAAGGAGAAGTCCTCTGAGGACTTCAGACAGTGTTGGTGGGGCTCTGAGCACGGCAGCATGCACAGTGGCAAGTGGACTTTCACTGCTTGTAATAGCTGAAAACCGGCCAGCCTATTCCAGCTGTGAATAAGTTCTCTCCAATAATGAGTGATAAATTGGATAATGGGAAATAGAAGTAATGGCCAAGCACAAAGCCTTTAGGCACTCCATCTGGCAGGCAAAGTAGAGATTGATGAGCTTCATTAAATGACAAATTTTAGCTTACTCTAAAGGGAAAACCCACAGCATAGCAAGGGCCTGCAGGCTGATGCACAAGCAGGGCGCAAAGGTGAGGAGCTGAATTAAAACAGTTCTCATACTAACAGTAACCAAGTAAATGCCCTGAGAGGAGTCTGGCTGTTTTCTTTATCAACTATCCCACACAATGGGGCAGAACCAGGCAGAAGGCCATTTCATTTCCTGGGTGCTTTGTACATCAGAGCAAAACCCAGATACTTCCCAGTGGTTTTGTGAAATACCTGTCTTTGGATTAAAAAGGTGAGGGTTTTGTGTTGCTCTCCTTCTATCTCCCAGTCTCTGCTTCTCTCTCTCCTGCTTTCAAATAAAAATTAATAACAGAACACTGTTCTGAGAAGTCTGAAGTCTTTTCCTCATGAAAAGCTTTAGCTAAGCAGGATGTTCCAGCGGAAATACATTTATCTGAAAATGTTCAAATCAGATCTGCTTCATCTGGCCCAAACACACAAAAAGGAGAGCTTTGGCTGACTCTGCTCCTAGAAGGCAGCAGCAAGAGAGGAGATTTTTTGTGAAGACACCCTGACAATTAATTGACCAGGTCCCAGTCAGCCAGAAGTAGCAGAGACCAGAAGGGAGCGAGAAGGGTGCTGGGAGGCTCCACAGAAGTCTGACAAAGACCCAGCTCTTTTCTCTTTAGAGAAAAATGTGTATTTGTTAAAATAATTGTGCCTTTAAACATTGTGGCACAAGCTAAAAACAAAGGCAAGGCAGTACTGGAACTGTCCCCATTGTATGCATTTATGTCATGCTGTATTTTCACATATGCATGACTAATTCAGCTAAGGCACATGTTTTGGCTGTATGAACTTTTCAGGAAAGCCATGAGAGATTTAATTTTTGAATGATAGTTTGCACTCCTTTGGTTTTATTTTTTCCAATGGCCAAAGCAAGAACACATTTTTCAAAGTCTACACCAGGAGCCTGATGCTGCAATAACTTCAGTTGTTTAAATTATAGAGTTCGACTCTAACTGAAGCAGAAATTGTCTCTGAGTGAATGATTAAAATTAAATGATATGCTAACAGTGTCTACAGACTGCATTATCGCTGCAGTGGGAGGAACATGAATTCACAAGATTGGATGGCTGCACATCCAGCATGCAAACATCACAAAAAGCAAAAAGCATCATTAAGATTTCCTCATGAAAGAATTTGGGTGTATTTGCAGAATAAGAAAGAATATATTTTCATGTTTGCCCTACACAAACACAACTATTCAATTGTTTATGGTGGCAAAACCACAGCCATTTCAGCAGTTTATCTACTGAAGCGAGGGGTTTTTCTTATAGCTGCCTACCAGAATGCACTTCTGGGAAGAGATTTTGTGAGGAGCATTTCCAGACCTCCCTGTGCTCCTGGTGTTGCTTTGGATGCAGAGCTAGTCACTGACATTTCACGTCTTGTCTTTCTACTTCATCTCCTGCTATTTCTGGCTTACAGTGAAGAAAATCCAAGGGGAAAGAAAAAGCCCACAACCAAACCACTCCCCAGACCCCAGATGGACTCTCAACTTCTGTTTTTAGAAGACAGGCTGAAAGAAATCCCTTTGTGTCACTGGTGCTGGGGAACCCGGGCCAAGGCTGCGTGTTTGTGCCTGAGGGGATGGGGTTGAGGCAATAAGGTAAAACACAGAAGACTGGCATTTCAGCAGACACATCTTGACATTCCCTAGAAGCAGCATTTCTTGCAGGTATAGTCTTTTGTACTTAAGATGCTGTATGTATGGCAGCTTCATATCACCCATCCTTGTTGCCGTTCTGTGCGCTACAGGATGCTGGGAACATCCTTATTTTCCATCGAGAGCTTGGCATAGGTTCAAAAACTTTGAGGTCCAAAAACACTGCTGTGGGTCTCACACCACGGGATAAGTGTCTGACAAAATATAGAACATACGCTTCTTCATGTGAATAAAGGTAGGCATCCAAGCCACAAGCCATTACTTTCACAGACATTATAAATCTAAGGCCAAAATATGACACCAACACAGGCATTCTGAAAGCAAAATAATTCCTTAGTTTCCAAAGATATACAGAAAAATCCCAGTGGCACTAACAGTGTGAGGATTTTGCCTTTAGATTCTTCGTTCCAAATATCTTCCTATCTCACAGCTTGCTACTCACACTGCCATAGGCAGTATGGCTGTGTTAGTGACTAGTTAGAAACTCTCCAGCTTGGGTACAGACAAGAACATTCTAGCTCCCTGAGTGTCTAGCAGGACCAGTGGAGCTGAGGCTTACACCTGAAAGTATAGAACTTCACTGCTATTGTGCCAGAATTTCCTTGGTACATATTCAGCAGTTGCAGCCAGCTCTGGATAGCTGTGGAGATGCCTGTTGAATTCAGAATCTTGTAGAGGTAGAGCAGAATTAAATTGGTTTTTACATTACCTTAATAATGCAAAATTATATATAATAAATCCATTTTTAAAAGAAATAAAGCAGCCTTTCATGGCTTGAATTTATGGTATATATGTCAGTGTTCTTTAATGTTGCAGAAAACAGGACTTAAAGTGGATAAGCAAGGAGGGGCAAACCTGGCTTGGTAGAAGACATGGTTCTCAAGTCGCAGCACAGCTGCTGTGAAAGTAGTGAGTGGTCCCTCCAAACTGGTACAATAGTTGCTTGAGGTTCACAGCAGTTGACAGGATACCTCAGAAATTCTCAGTACTGATCAGCAGAGGAGTCTTTAGTGTCAGGTACCTGTGCAGAATAGCAGCATGTAGTCTAATGGCACTTGGACATTTAACTAGTTTGATTAGCAGGAGCGTTACTGAATCCTCGCAGGAAAAGTTTTCTGGAAAGGTTTTAGGACTCTCAGGGAAATTCATGCCTTTGGGAACTGTCCATTTCTTCCAGATTTCTCAAAAGGGCATTTAACTTCTCTTTCTCCTGAGGTTATAGCTCTTCTGATAGCCAGTAATTCATATTTAAAGACGTTATCCATTATCCTTTTGCGGAGTGCAAATATAAGTTCTTAATAATTACTTTTATTTTTTATATTTTTAAAAGCTGATAATGTCTAACACTGTTTCATGAGCAATAAAGTTTTGGACTGTAGCTGAATATCCTAGGCATTATTACAGTAAAAATTGGTCCGTTTAATAATAGATAGTTCAAAATATTGAGAAACAATCTTAAGATTTCTTATTTTAATGATTATAATAATGTGATTTTGATTAGGTCTTCCAGGCAAAGTCTGAAGTGCTACCTGAAATAACATATCCAATACTAAAAAATTATTATATATAAAGTGATCTTTCATTGATGAAGATTTTCTTGCAATGGCAGCTACAAAAAGACTCTGACATAATTCTGTGGTATGTGAAAAAAAAAAGTAACCACAAAGAAGAAACTAATAGCTGCTCTACAAAAGCTTTTATCTAACCGCACCATGTATATTCTCCCCCTGTCCTGCTAAGGATAAGGCGTGACAGAGTGGCTTGGTGAGCACTGGAAGCCAGCCAGGCTCAGCACACTGGAGAAGAATCCAGCTTCAGGTGTCCTGTTTGAGCAGCCCAGAGTGCCTGACTAATATAGACATCTTCTACGACAGAGTGACTGCATCCAGTTCTGGGACCACCAGTACAAAAAAGACATGGACATGTTGGAGTAAATTAAGAGAAGGGACACAGAAATTATCTGAGGGCTGGAACACCTTTCCTCTCTAAAAAAGCCAAGAAATTTGAGGTTGTTCAGCCTGGAGAAGTCTCTGGGGAGACCTCATTGTAACCTTTCAAGATATAAAGATATATATATCTTTCTTTTTTTACAAGAAAGATGGAGAGAGTTTTTCCTGAGACCTGTAGTGACAAGACAAGGGGCAACAGTTTGAAACTGAAAGATGGTAAGTTTAGACTGCACATTAGGAAAAAATGTTTAAAGATGAGGGTGTTGAGACACTGGAATAGGTTGCCCAGAGAAGCTGTGGATGCTCCATCTCAGGAGTATAAGGTTGGATGGGTCTCCAAGCAACTTGATCTAGTGAAAGAAGTCCCTGCCCATGGCAGAAGGGTTGGAACTAGCTGATCTTTAGAGGTCCCTTCCAACACAAACCATTCTATGATTCTATGATACTGAAGGATGCTTTCAGAATTCATTTTACCATTTTTGGGGTTTTCTATACCAATACTTAGCAGACAAGATGATGATAAGAAGTCAATATCTATTATTAGTCAGTTAAAACAACTACTAGCCCATAGACAATTTCTCCTTGATGAAGGACACTCAAATAGTAGATGAAATATGAAATACAGTTTTAAAAACTTGAATTAAAAAGTATTTTCACTGAAATAGATGGCAAGAAGAAATATTTACATGGAGTCATGGAGCAGAGAATTTTTAATATTTCAACAAACCAGCATAAAGGTTCTCAAAGGGGCATAGGGTGTTAAGCAAGTGAAAGCAAATTAAAGCTGTCGTCTGCTGTGCTTAGTGATTACCTGCCTAAACCACAAGATAAAAAGCCAAAATATGAAAAGTGGAAGAGTCTCAGAAGAAAAGGGAAAAGAAGAAAAATTATTACAGAAGAAATATGTAGCATGACAATACTCAGGTTCTCCACTGTTATTAATGACTATTATTAACATAATTAAAAGTAGCATAGTTTTCATCATTCCACAGTAAACCAAGTAATTTTCAATGTAGCATGGGAACCCTAAGCCAGGCAATACTACATTGGTCCATTGGTCTTTAATTTTGAACACAGATTTTCTGAATGAAGCCTGATTTTTATAAGCATTTCCAAAGAGTTTCAGAGCTGTAATCATTAAAAATATTGGATCTGAAAAGTCTGGATCCATACATTTAGTATATTCAAGCTGGTTTGTCCTAAAAATTACAGGCTTTAGAGAGTCAAACACTTGTGCCTAGTGAGAAACTGGTGGAATCAGTATGGATCTGAAATTACTTTGATAAGCAATATATGTTCATTACAAAATTAAGTTTTAAATCATAATTTGCATCACAGTGAGCTTAGGCAAGTTGTGTTGCATGGCAGTCAGCAGAGAAGACTACAGTTCAGTACAATCAAGGTTTTCTTGATTTGTTACAAGCCAGGACACCGTGCATGAATGCACTCAGTACTTCACTGTACTTGCTTTCAATTCAGAAAGCATTTTTTTCATTACTAACACTAATTTTGGGCTTCAGTGACAGAGGAAGTGGCAATGATGTTGATTGGTGAATAAGGTAGACTGTACCCTTTATGCAAGCTTTATAAAGGAGTGATTCAAAATACTCACAGGGCTTCCTGAGAAGTCAGTTCTTTGGTTATATCTTGGGCACAATTTGTCAGTCTTAGTAAAAATTGAGGCCTTTTGGGGATGTGACTCCATTTTTCTGTATTAGCCTTCAGATTAGAGCACTTCTGGAAAAGTTTCTCTCTCTACTGAGAGAATTCAGCTCCCATGCCTCATCTCTCTGGCCAGGAGAAGGGTAAACTACCCCAGGTGGAGATATCCTTCTTCCTCTTGACCTTGGGTCACAGTGCAGAAAACTTGTAGAAGTTGGGCTATATCAGGATGGCTTCAGGGGCATCTGGGGTTCATGAAGATACATTTTCTCAGAAAAAAATAAATTCCCAGTGAGTTCACACTTCAGGTAGTTCAAATAAAATCAACACCTCTTTGCCACTACTTTGTGTACCGTATTAGAGAGGAGTTCACCCTGGAACGGAGGATTGTCTGGGGCAAAGGCTGGTAAATGGATCGGTTGCATGAACCAGGCTTCCACACAGTGTGATACAAGGTCTCTGAATCTGGGCCCTCAGTTTAATTCCAGATAGAAAGACAGTTTTGTTGCGATGCACTCTGAGTCCTTTTACATTTCTTCTTCAGTTAAACAAATAGAAAAGGCTTAGATTGCCTGACAGGTGGCAGCTGAAATCAGTATAATGCCTGATAATATACCTGTCCCAGAACCAGGGATGTGCTCATCTGTGAGCACTTGCAGGACATGTGTTTCAATTCTCCTTCCTCTTCCTGCTTTCCCAAAGACAGTGTACAGGTATTCCCTTTGCTGTCAGTATGCCTCCTGCACATCTGGCAGGCAGCTCTGTTCATCATTCAGATGGGTCACAGACTGGTAATCTCCTCTTCTTGTAGCATGAAACATAAAGCAAAGATTCTGTTTGTTCACAACCCAGTAAAGTAAGTGCTTTCAAGCCACAAAGGCAAGAAATATGGTGGAAGATTGAACTCCACAGCTATATTTGATGGCAGTCCTTTTGTGAGCTTCAAAGTTTGTGACTGAGGAAGATCCTTTCCTTTCCCTGCACCACTGGATATAGGCTGCACGTATCTTCCACTCTTTGAGTCTGGGATTTATTTTGCTTTTTTCAATGAAACTCCTAGATGAAACTGTTGATGAAACACTTGCTTTGCACTTGTTTTGTCAGAATGCTTTTACACCACCTCCATAAAAAGTGAGCTTTCTGTTATCACACATTGTATCAGGAAACATAGTATCCTTCCTAGCTCACAGTTTTGCTTCAACTCATTCCTCGATTTCTTTTTTGTTCTACTCCCTACTACTCCAGTGCTCCTTTCTTCCACTCTTCTTGATTCCTCCCATGCTGTTCCAACTACTTATAATACCTTTTTAGGATAAATGCCAGTTGCTTTCTCGCCAATCAATTCCTATCAACCAGATACCTTCAATGTATTTACAACAGAAATGCTGCACAACCTGAAGTTCTAAGAAAGGCAAAAGCCATTACTCACTGGCTAAGTTCTCTTCTAGGTGGAGAGTTGCTGGTTGTTCTTCATCCTTGTCCATTGCTGGTAAACAGTGGGAAGGAGCCTAACCTTCCTGCCCGTGATGCCAGCACAAAATAACATCTGGCAGCACTGTGCAGAGTTTAGTTTAGTTTAGTTTACTACAAGAGAAACCGCAGTTTGTTACATATTTGTTTTGTAAATTTCATTTCCATTTTAATTAGAAGGCAAGTTCCTGCAATTTCCATCATAATTACCATAATCTGCTTACAGTCAGTATGATGAATACAGCCAGGAGAAGCAGCTGAGTTACATTTGCTTTATCTGGGTGGAAGTCTTTAAACAGATAAGTATTGCAAATAGTTCTCCAATCACTCTTTTAGAGACAATATCCATATGCAGAACTTACTTGATGGATTGTATATAATAGGATCTACATAGCAGGGAAGGAAGTTTAAAATATGTCTCTGGATGTATAAGAATGGTCTTAAGAAGAACTCATTTTTCTGGTTTTGTTGTTTATGGAGAAGATCATATTGAGGATGCTTATGTTTTCTTGGGAAATTACTTATATGGGTAGGCACATATTATGGATTTATTCACTATTGAATTTTATGCCTGTGTAACTCAATTGAGTCCAGAGTTAGAGCAATACAGCAGTAAATCAGCCTCTATTATTCTTAGCAGTTTATATGGAGCCACAAGCTAAATTCACTCTGGTATAACCAGAAATATGTGTGTGGGAGGGTGCTTTAAAGGTGCTTTCCAGTGAGAGCCATCAATCTTTCTGACTGCACCCACCTCTGCTTCACAGCACACTCTGCAACTGAAGGAGAGCTTCAGAAGCTGCTTTCATAGGACATCTTTGTCTGTTGCCTCAGAGAAGAGAAGCTGCTATAGAAAAAGTGGGAGCACTCAGTACTCTCTCTCACCTATACTGTCTTCACTCTACATCAACATCACACAGTTTAGCTGTAAAACTGATCTGGAGGAAATGAGTGTAATAAAACTCAAGGACAAGATTGGCGAATTGAGGGGTGATGTCATGTTATGAGATTTATAGGCAGATTAATTTCACCCACACAAGGACATTTTCTCACAGCTTCCTTTCACTCACAGTCTCATGTCCATGTACTTACAAGCTGGCAAATGTGCATGACCAAGTGGTCTGGCCACAGTCAGTTGCATGCAACAGAAAAGACAAAAGGCTCTGCCTTTGGAAGTTCCATGTGTTTTAGTTTCTCTTGACTACTGATGACAAACCAGGTTTTTTTCACATTCTTTAGAAGTTACAGTTGTTACAGGGTGGCCCTTTGCTTCAGAATTGCACAAATCTTAGGCTGGGTTGCTGCTTATTGTCTGCCTCACTGTGTTTGAAATAGTTTTGAAATATATGCATCTTTATGGCTCTCAGCTGTTTTTCTACTGGGCTGACACAAAAAGGAATAGCATAAGTGATGTGCTGTAACTTCTCTGCCCCCATTCTGTGGTCAGAAAGCAGGGTCTTCCCTTAACAAGGCACCTCTGCTGGGCTCTGGGCAGAGTGCAAGCCTTCAGGGAGTGAATAAACATCATGAATCTCAACTTGATTGATGGGGAGCAGTCACTGCCAATATAGGTTTGTAACACTCACAGCAACATAAATATTTTTTTAAAGCCTCTTCAAGTATGACTCCCCCTAAAAAAAAAAAAAAAAAAAAAAGAAAAAAGAACAAAACTAAACTAAAAAACCCACACACTGAAAGGAAATCTTCCCCGTAGGTCTCAGTAGTAAATAGGTTTGGGTCCTTGATTCATAGTAGACTTGATCTTAATAAAACATTGATTTTTTTGGTACTGTGCAATGTATACATATGTATGCAACTGGGGGCAAAGAGCATCTGAAAAGAATTATTATTTTAGGACAGTTTTTAATATGATTTGAGCAAGAAGTTAATGCTGAAAGCAAACTAAATCTGAAGTGCTACTTATGACTCTTTAACACATGTTCAATGTAGTGAAATACATGTCAGTTCCACTGCCTGTGTTTCTGGCCTTAAATTACTCCATGAATGTTTTGAAGTTTTTCAGTAGCTATTTGTTTCACGTTAACTGCCATTTGCTAAAGCTAAAATTTAGGAAAATTGTTTGTGAATTATGTGGCAGTTCACAGCCTTCTATTAAAAAATAAGCAAACATGCTAAATTACTCTGGTTGCCATTAGCATAGTGTTTTCACTGTATTCTCCATTTGATCAGTCATGATTTGTTTGGAAACCTCTTTATGTGGATGTGTTGAAGCAGTCAATCTGAAGTTAACCACATAGAAGTTGATTGTTTAATTTAATAAAAGCTGCAAGACTTTGATCACTGCAGAAACATGAGATGTCCTAAACATTGCTGATTACTGGATTGGCTAGATTAAAATAATCAGTGTCTGTCTTTTTACTTGAATCGAAGCCTAAGTCCCATGGTCATTGGTATGGTCTGCTACCACAACGCGCTTAGAATGACAAATATGCTTTGGATTAGATAGTGGCAAAGAACCATATTTTTCTTGTTTGTAAACCATATATAAATTATTTCAGATCAAATATTGCCTTCTGTCCCATAGCTTTCAAAAAAGCATAAAGCTAGCATTAACTGTTGGAGCCAAGCTAACAAGCTCCACAGACTGTGAGACACGTCCCCAACCACACAAGAAAGGCAGTTTTAATCATTTAACTGTCATAAATCTGGTCCTATCTCTGTACTTAAAAAATATGTGTGGATATTATGTGTCCCAAAACTAGTGATTAATTAAGTTGATGATAAGACCTATCTCGTGTACTACCTCTGAATTTGTGAGGGATGGGCTTTACCATCAGGAGAAATTAAGATATGAAGGATCTTGTCATATGAAATTTCCTATATCTGTGGGAGGAAATAAATGTAACATACACTCCTTCGAGAAATGGAGATAAATAAAAAAGCCACAGTTTTCAGGCAGTCTGCAAACATGCTTGACTGCTGCCATAACACACTGGAACATCCAAAATAAGCACCATTCTGGTTTTGGCTGCATCTAGAGGGGAGGTCAAGCACGTACTTGGGTATGTGCCTCAGCCAAGAGGCACTCCTCCTCCTGACTTCTGCAGCTCCAAGAACAGGAAGGCCTGAATTCCCCTCAAGCTATGGTTTTCTTGGAAAAGAATGTGGGCAAATTCCAGAATAGGAGAGACGGAGGAGTAGCCGCCAAGTGTTCAGTGTGCTGCTCCCTACACATGATTTATCATTTGCTCTCCTTGCAGCTTAAACTTCAGGCAGTTTGCTACTGTCTAAGTCCCTAACTTGGCTTGAAACTGGAAAACATTAGCTGCACCATCTGGGTCTGATACAAATGAAACAGAAGGTAGCATTTTCAAACTGCGGGAGTCCCAGCCTTCAAAGTGCTCAATCGCTTGTATCTTTTCCAGTCTCACTTTGGCGAAGTTATTTCTCCTTCATACCCCTCATAAAACCACTTAGTTTTCCACAGGCTGATCATGTTGCACCACTGAATGCTTTTCTCACATGCATGCACCCTGAGATATGATGTGAATCTCAAGCAAAAGCAATGACAAGTGCAAGCCTGTGGGACCCTGCAGTGGCCTCTGATCTGCAGCTGGTGAAGAAACTCCTGACTACTTCTGAGGCGCATGGAAGAGGCTAATTTGTTGAAAACAATGTTTCTCAAAAACTCTCACTGAACTACATGCAGAATTTGGCTGGGAATCTGTCACAGCCTGTGCCAGTACATCATCTCACAGATGCTGGCTGGTGTGACTTTCTCCGATTCCAGGACAGTCTTACCATGTGCCATGCCCTTGTGTGGGAAAACATGTTTTCTCTCTCTTTTTGGTGCCAAAACCCATCTGTCACAGGTTCTGGAAGCCATGGAATTAGAACAGCAGTGTAGCAAGAAGTCTGGGAGACCCACATACCCCAGACCAAGCCAACTTCCCCTCCCACCAGGAGGAAGCAGCAGAAGACTGGGCACCTTTGGAGTAAAGCTGATATGCTGCAGAACTCCTCACTCATTTGTTGCTCCTCATGGCTTCAGGACTCCCAGCTCCTAACAGTACTAATATTGCACAGGGTGCAATAAGTGGCCTTGAAACTCCATGCAGCAAGCTCAAAGATTCGATTTCACCTTTTAAAGATCTGAATTAAATTTTGCCATTAATTTTTAAAAAACCTTCAAAGTACACTTTTTTCTTTCAAAAAAAAAGTAAGAAATATTCAGAATTTTAGAATTCCCTTAATAACATGATTTTCTGATTGCTAATTAACATTGGCCCCGATGAAGCACCATTCATTCCAACAGCAACATGCAAAGGACAAAGGGGAATACCATTCCTCCCAGGGACCAGGGCTAACCCAGCACAGACATTCTGGCTCTTCCACAGCCTCTGCCATAAAACTACAAATAAAGTGAAAGAGACAAAGAAAGAGAACAATCCTCATGGGTAAAAAAAGTTTTTTAGTTCAATAGAGGAGTCAGTGCCTGAACCTTGGATAAAACTCATTGCCTTTCAGTAAGAAAACCTTAACAATCTCCAAAATAATGGGTTTTTGTTAAAACAATTCTGAATGTCATGGATCTCATCATGCAGAATTCGAATTCTTTCTGCTGTGCACTAAACAAGCTCCTCTAGCACAGCCTGGGTTGATTTTTTTTCACTAGTGGTTGAATCTCTGGCAAGTGCTTTGCTTCACTCTTCCAAAAGCCACATTTGTTTGCAGCAAGATGAGAATTAACTTGCAAGGTAGCAGCCCACAAACTTTGCAGTGATCTTTAAATAGTATTCTGATGAATTCATAGGGGATTGGGAAGAAACACCACCAAACATTTACCTTGAAAAGCTCTAGTTTCTTAAATCAGTTTCCCCAAAGTACGTTTACAGTATCTGTCACCAAAGATAGCTCATTGCTGATGAGCTTCAAATGAGCACAAGTCCATGAGACAGAAGGCTCATAAGCAATCACGTTAATGCTATTTAACCAAGCTAAACAGCATAAGACAATTTTAACTTGCACGCTGACGAGAGTTAAATTGCAGGGTTTACCTGTAGCAAAAATAAATCAGATGATGATCATTGCTTTTGCTTTTCTTAAATTAACATCTGCCAAGCACCCCATAAAAATTCTGGTCACCTAAAAAAAAATATATTCCAAAGCTAAATGTCATCATTACTTTGAATTACTGTGACTTATGATACAGAAAGCAATATTTGTTAGCCTCTAGCAAAACAGTGGCCTTTCAACAGTCATCTGCAAGAAACAGTAATGTTGTTGATAAAATACGATACATTTTTGTAATGTCACAGGCTTTCAGATACTTGAAAAAAAATCCCTGATAACAGATGGAATGTTTTTTGACATTAAAATATGCATTTTTTTACACTTGGCAGTGAATGAGAAAAGTGTTAACTTAATAAATAGTGGTGCTCATTCGGTACCAAGTAGTTTCAGCTGGCTTCTTTTCTGTCAAATATTCTGGCTTTATGATATTAACAGAAATTCGAAACAGTTTACAGTTTTCACTCTGAACATATTGAATGCACAATTGCTGTTCATAAATTTCTCTGTAACGTCAGGATGTTCAGTTGTAGAATACAGTTCCACTGAAGTAGACATAACATCAACTATAGACCTATTTTTAATGCAACTGTTCCAAGGAGCTCTAAAAAAATATGTAAAATGCCCATGACAATCTGTGAGCTCAACCAACCACACCAGTTCCTTTCCAGAAAGGAAAGGATCTCCTTTGGTCCAAGTCTGATAAACCTGACCGCAGCTGAAGATGTTGAAGAATGTTTTTTAAAAGACAGGGGATTTGGGGGAGGGAGACAGCTGATGGAGGAAAAATGAGTCCTCAGAAGCAGAGCTTCTCTCAAGAACATGCCTGTTTGAACACAAGTTTCCCCTGTGAAACATTTCTCCACGTCAGAGGGGAATTGCCCACAGAAATCAAAGAAATACAGCTGTTCACATGCCAAATGGGCTTTCTCTTGCCCCAGGATGTGCATTACAGCTGGTTTATTTAATCTGCTGGAATCTCCTTGTCTTTTTGATTAATTTCCCAGAAAAAAAAAATAAGTCCTATTGTTTCAACCAGAAATTACAGCTTTGCATGGAGTGGCTGTATCTCCAACCTCATTCCAGTTAGCTAATATCAGAGAAATCGCTGGTAAACCTCTACCAGCTGTTACTGGTTTCTGTACAGCTTTTTTCTTTTCACACTTTTTGATTTGTTCTTAGTTAAATTACAGTACCATCTCTTTTGTATTACTTGGCTGAGCCTTATGAATTCCCTGAACCTCATTTCTCATTTATGCCATGCTAGTTCTGTAGCCACAGCCATTTCAGGCAACAATCAACTCCAGAGTATCTAGGGAGAAAAATCCCATAATATGTAGGAACATTTTTCTAATTTACATAAATTCTTTGGTTTTTTGGACACATTAAAGTCAAGCATTACTGCGAGTTAATTAAAATAATTCCACAAATTTGAAGCAATTGTGCTGTTACATGATTTCTTCTTGCATAATCAAAGAGCTTTGTACTGAAATCACCCACTTGATTTTAGTATAAGCCCCATGGCAAAACAGAAACTGAAGTGCAACCTCCCACTTCCCTCCCCCTTCCAGAAGAAAATCAAAGAAATTTAGAACCCCCTAAACAAAGAAATCTGGTCTAAAAAGCAGAGGCTGTATCACAATTTATAATTAGTTTTTATTGCATGGTTTCAGTTTTCAGCAGATAGTTAATTCATTTATAAACTGATATTAGGTGTGCCTTGTTATGCATTCCTGAATTTAGGTGCAATAGAGAAAGCAAACCTACCATGGCATAAGAAGAAATTGCATAGTGACAAAAAGCTGCATATGGCAAACCTTACATAGATGGAATCATACAATGATACAAAGGAATAGAGGCAATCATAGAATCATAGAACAGTACAGATTGGAAAGGGCCTTAAGATCATCCAGTTCCAACCCCCCTGCCATACACAGGGACACCACACACTAAACCATGCCACCCAAGGCTATGTCCAACCCACCCTTGAACACCGCCAGCTATGGAGCATTCACAACTTCCCTGGGAAACCCATTCCAGGGCCTCACCACCCTTACAGTAAAGAACTTCTTCCTCATATCCAATCTAAACTTCCCCTGTTTAAGTTGGAACCCATTACCCCTTATCTTATCACCACAGTCCCTAATGAAGAGTCACTCTCTGGCATCCTTGTAGGCCACCTCCAGATACTGGAAGGCCTGCTATGAGGTCTCCACGCAGCCTTCTCTTCTCCAGGCTGAACAGCCCCAACTTGCTCAGCCTATCTTCACACAGGAGGTGCTCCAGTCCCTGATCATGTTCGTGGCCCTCCTCTGCACTTGTTCCAGCAGTTCGATGCCCTTTTGATGTGGAGGACACCAGAACTGCACACAATACTCCAAGTGAGGTCTCCTGAGAGCAGAGTAGAGGGGCAGGATCACCTCCCTTCGACCTGCTGGTCACGCTCCTTTTGATGCAGCCCAGGATACGGTTGGCTTTCTGGGCTGCAAGCGCACACTGTAGACGGCTCATGTTCATTTTCTCATCGACCAGCACCCCCAAGTCCTTCTCCGCAGGGCTGCTCTCAATCTCTTCCCTGCCCAACATGGAGCTGTGCCTGGGATTGCTCCAACCCAGGTGTACGACCTTGCACTTGCCATGGTTAAACTTCATCAGGTTGGCATCAGCCCACCTCACAAGTGTGTCAAGGTCCCTCTGGATAGCATTCCTTCCCTCCAACGCCTCAACCGAAACACATAGCATGGAGTCATCAGCAAACTTGCTGAGGGCGCACTCAATCCCACTGTCCATGTCACCGACAAAGATGTTGAGCGAGATCGGTCTCAACACCCATCCCTGAGGGACACCACTCATTACTGGTCTCCAGATGGACTTTGAGCTGTTGACCACAACTCTTTGTTGCAGCTATCCAGCCAGTTCTTTATTCACCGAGTGGTCCATCTATCAAATCGATGTCTCTCCAATTTAGAGACAAGGATGTCATGTGAGACAGTGTCAAACACTTTGCACAAGTCCGGGTAGATGACATCAACTGCTCTGCCCCTGTCCATCACTTCCGTAGACCCACTGTAGAAGACCACCAGATTGGCCAGGCAGGATTTCCCCTAACTGAAGCCATGCTGGCTGTCACCAGCCACCTTGTTGTTTTTCATGTGCCTCAGCATGCCTTCCAGGAGAATCTGCTCCAAGACTTTGCCAGGCACAGAGATGAGGCTGACTGCTTTGTAGTTCCCTGGGTCATTCATTTTCACCCTTTTTCCAGTCATTGGGAACTTCAGCCTGACTGCCATGATTTTTCAAAGATGATGGACAATGGCTTAGCAACTTCACTGGGCAGCTCCTTCAGGACCCGCAGATGGATTTCAGCAGGTCCCATGGACTTGTGTACATTCAGGTTCTTAAGATGGTCTTGAATCAGATCCTCTCCTGCAGTGGGCCTAAGGTCTTCATTCTCACAGTCCCTGTGTCTGCCTTCCAGGACTTGGGTCAGAGCATTTGCCGGTGAAGACTGAGGCAAAGAAGTCATTAAGAACCTCAGTGTTCTCCAAATCCAGGGTAGCCAGTTCTCCTGATAGCTTCCGGTGGGGTCCCACATTGTCCGTAGTCTATCAGGAGTTAATGAAGTATATGTAGGTGCAAAAGAGTAGAGAATCAAGATGATGAGCACTGAGTGTTCTACCTAGAACCATAGCATTTTTCCTTAACATTGTTAGTTCATGAGACGTACTGCTTGGAATAAATTACAATTTCCCCTAAATCTACACATATATACTGATAATCTACACTTCAGCAACTTCAAATGTATATACACTCCATAAATGCCTCAGCTGGGTAGATTCTTTTAGGAATCTAAATCCAAACGGAAGGTAAGAGAAGCAGAAAAAAAAATCAGTCTGTGGAATGACTTAAAGTACTACTGAAGTTGCTTGATAAAGAAGTATATTCAAATTTTTCTATGCCTAACTCACAGTATATGAGCAGATACTAGTTTAATGAAGATTCATACAGCAAAATCAAATGTATGCATTAAGAACTTCCTGTAATCAGATATTAGAAGTGATGGTTTCATTTTTTTCCACTTCAACAGCAGTGAGACAAAAAGAGAAGGCAATTACCTTATACTTTTCTGTCTCCTTTAGCCGCAGGTGAATCCACACATAAACAGTATTAATCTCCCTTTTAAAATTTATGGAGACTAATTAAGGAAAATAGAATTCCACAAAAAAAAAACCAACACAAAAACCCCACAAAACAACAACAACAAAATCCTTTAGCAATTGCCACAAAATGCCATTCTATTGGAGAAAGCCATGTGCAACAATCAACTGTAATCATAGAATTATAGGACCTTATCCCACTATCTACCATGTTATCTCTGTGATAAACACTGTAGTGAAAGGCAAATGGGAGAGAGAAATTATTTGTTCATCAAATAATCCTCACAGAATTGAGGTTTTTTTAGAAGTGCAGAGATAACACCACTAGCATGATGTCTCATAAATCAGCTGTATATTCACTGTGATTAGTCACTATTACTGATGTACAACAATCTCTTCTTTCAGAGTCAGAACTCTGAACGTCAAATCTGGGAGCAATAAATGCAGCGTGGGTTTTCCAGAGGTTATTCACTCCAGACTAGTCTGGATTCTATCTGTCTTCAAAGATATAGCTGAATATCTAGTTAACTGAAAAGTGGAAATTTGCAGCTATTTGGCTTTTGACCAGGTATAACATAGACTTTTGTATAAGGAATTATCACTTATGCTAAAAAAAAAATGGGGAAAATTATAAGGTCAGTAAGGAACTGGTTTAAAAGAAGATGAAAACGGGAAGTGATGGTAGGCAACTACCAGGCTGAATGAATAAAAATTGCTGAATTTCTTTTGAAGAAACTATGAACCTCAGGACTCTGACAGCCCTCTTTGTGTTTGGTATTGTATTAAGTACATATCGGTACAGATTTGCAAAACTGAACTGCAGTTTCTTCCATTCTGTTGGAAGTGACAGAAGATTGAGCCCTAATGTAGAAGCTGATTGTGAAATGACACTAACCCACCTATATCACGAAGAAAAATTAATCCTACAATACACCCAGTTTGACAAGCAACTGCTGTTAGTGGTTTGCAAAATTTTGATCCAGGGAACTATTTATGTTTCTGATGGTCCATTGTGAATAAATCCTGTGAAATATCTAAGCTAGAACAAAAACAGAGCAGGGTTATGAGGCTAAGGAAACAAAAGAGGATCTTAAGAGAAAACAAAAACTTTATTTTGTTTAACAGAACAAAGACCAGAAAAAAATATGATGGTTGTTTATAAATACACTAGGAAGATACAAAATAGGAGAAAAGAGCTATATGATTTAGAGAGCTACGATGATACAAAAATTATGAATATAATATAAATTCTCAGTGTTTCTTTAACTTTTAAGGTGGTTTCTACCCATCTGAGCACTATGTTTAGCAGTTGCAACTTTCCAACTGGAGCACTGGGAACAAATAGATCACTATAATTTTAGTAATGATACTGTCTAATGTGTTCAGACATTTGCATAATAAGCAAACAAAAAAAGAAAAAAGAACTACACAGGGCTACACTGAAGTAGTAATGAGACTAAGGGCCATCTAGATACAACTGCTTTGATTTGATTAACCATTTCAGTGCCAGACTTGTTGGATAAAGGAGACTTGCCCTGGTGACCAGCTCAATCAAATGCAGAGAACAAAAGCATCAGTCCTGGCTCACACCCACCTCCTTTTTAAGGCTCACAAGCTAGGGCTGCTCGCATTTGAAACCAAGTATTTCCTTTCTTTGCATACAGCATTCAAACTACATTGCATACTCTGCCTATCCTTCATTGCAGTTAATCTATTCCTTCTCCCAGATACTACTGTGTTAGTAGTGTATATCATAGGGTTGGTTTCAGTCTTTCCAATATCCTGAATATAAGATCCTGGCACCAGTCTGGAAGCAGAGCACCCCAGATTCCTCACATTCCAGTATGAGGTTGTTCCATGGAAATAGTTTACAGAAATTTTAGGTTAATTGAGGAAAAGAGACCAGTGATCTGAATATAGGTATATAAAAAATGCACAGAGTACAGATGCAGCATTTTGAGAAAGCACTGAGGTCTGCAGTCTATCCTGATGTGAACATTCTAGACACTGGATGAGTAGGATGAGGTGCAAAATGGATGCCAGTTTTGGAACCTGATCAGAAGAAAAGGAAGAGCAGAAGCTATTATAAGAATGAAACCTGAAAAGAAAAACATCAGATTAGCAGAGCTGCTAAAACCAGAAAAACAAATTCTACCAAAGTGCTAGAAAAAGAAAGCACAAGAACTATCTGATGTCATGTAAATATGGTCATTGAGACAATACTCGAACAAAGAAGCCCTAATGACCAAGTATAAAGGCAGAAGCTTATTGTTTGTAATGAGAAAACTCATGATGGAAGTAATAATTGTCAGATTAAAGGAAATTTTAAAGGAAATAGATAATAAAGGAAAACACATTCTCAAGAATACGCTAAAGCTGCACTGGTCTAAAGTATACAAGCTGACAGTTAATGAAGTAAAAGCACAAATAGAATAAAAAAAAGTCTTTGTATTCCTTGACTTTTTGAAGTCATATTTTTCAGAGTACCACGCAAAGATGTAGGATAATATGGAGTTCCAGACAAGTTTATTGCAAATGAAACCAAACTATCCCAGGCACAGCTACAGATTGGGCAGAGAAGACATTGAGAGCAGCCCTGCGGAGAAGGACTTGGAGGCGTTGGTCGATGAGAAAATGAGCATAAGCCGGCAGTGTGCGCTCGCAGCCCAGAAAGCCAACCATATCCTGGGCTGCATCAAAAGGAGCATGACCAGCAGGTCGAGGGAGGTGATCCTGCCCCTCTACTCTGCTCTCAGGAGACTTCACTTGGAGCATTGTGTGCAGCTCTGATGTCCACAACATAAAAACGACATGGAACTGTTGGAAGAAGTCCAAAGGAGGGCCATGAGGATTATCAGGGGACTGGAGCACCTCCCGTGTGAAGATAGGATGAGAAAGTTGGGGTTGTTCAGCCTGGAGAAAAGAAGGCTGCATGGAGACCTCCTAGCAGCCTTCCAGTATCTGAAAGGGGCCTATAGGGATGCCGGGGAGGGACTCTTCATGAGGGACTGTGGTGATAGGACAAGGGGTAATGAGTTCAAACTTAAACAGGGGAAGTTTAGATTGGATATGAGGAAGAAATTCTTTACTGTAAGGGCGGTAAGGCACTGGAATGGGTTGCCCAGGAAACTGTGAATACTCCATCGCTGGCGGTGTTCAGAGCCGGGTTGGAGAGAGCGTTGGGTGACATGGTTTAGTGTGAGGTGTCCCTGCAGATGGCAGGGAGTTTGGAACTAGATGATCTTAAGGTCCTTTCCAACCCTAACTATTCTATGATTCCATATAAAAACTCCTTTCAGTGCTTTAAGAACCACTGGAAAAAGAAAAAGTAAGTAAGTAAGTGGCTCAAGTCAAGGAAAACCCACCAGTTTTTATCCTGCTCTTAAAGCAGACATGTTGAATGTTATGTGTAACAAAGAGCACAACATTGATGATCTCCATGCAAGTGCCTTGGTCTAGGCAGACAGCAACACATAAGCAGCACTCATTCATAGGAACAACCCAGATGCAGGACCTTTCTCTTGAGCTTCTTGAACTTCAGAAGGTTCACCTCTCAAGCCTGTCAAGGTCCCTCTGAATGATATCCTTCCCTCCTGTGAATCAACTGTGCCACACAGTTTGGTGTCAACTGCAGACTTGTTGAGGTGCACTCAATCCCACTGCCTATGTCAATTATGAAGATACTAAATAATATTGATCCCAGTATGGACTAGTTTTCACTTGGGTATTGAGTCATCAACTATAACTCTTTGGATATGGCCAACCATCCAATTCCTTTTCCATCTAACAGTCCATCTGTCAAACCCATCTCTGTCCTATTTAAAAGCAAGAATATTGTGGGGGACTATAACAAAGACCTTACAGAAATCTAAGTAGATGACATCATAGATCTTCCATGCTCCCTAATGCAGACACTGCATTGTAGAAGACCACTCAACTAGCCAGGCACGATTTGCCCTTAGTGAAACCATGGTGGCTGTCTCTAATCACCACCCTAACTTCCATGTCTTCAAGGAGGATCTGCTCCATGATCTGACCGAGCATGCAATTGAGGCTGACAAGCCAGTAGATCTCCAGCATCCTCCTTTGTAAAAATAGGCATGTTGTTTCCTTTTTGCCCAAGTCTCTGTGGACTTTATTTGACAGCCACGACTTTTCAAATATGATGGGCAATGGCTTGGTCACTATGTCAGCCAATTCCCTCAAGACCCTACGGGACATCTCATCGGGTCCCTGGACTTGTGTATGTCTCAAAGCAGGTGACAGTCATGCCCACAACATGGGAAAATTAAGGTCTGTCTTGTGCTTTTTCAGGGCTGGGTGAAGGCAGTTCCTGACCATGTGCTGGAGGTGGTTGGAAATTGAATATTTGCAATCAGCTTCAACTTTCAACAGATTACAGAATTTAAAAAATGAAAAAAAAAAAAATTCTTCTGCATGATGACACTTGGGGGAATTAGACAACTCTTTGCTACAAGACAGTTTGAGTTGAGTCCACCTGTGAATTGAAACCAAGCTAAGAAATCCAAAGCAAATACTTACTTTGATAGGACCTAGCAAGGGAGCTCTTGATAAATAAAAAGCCTTTTAGATCTAGAAGTTTGATGTAATAATCTAGATGAAATATGCCATAAATGGATGTAGTTTATTGAGATTTTAAAATATTTTGGAATAGGAGGATTATGCATGACAGTAAAGATGATAGAAGAAAAAATTATGAAAGTAATTTTACCGTGTTAATTACCTTGAGCTATACTAGATGTATACAACAATTTGGCCTATACAAGGCCCATGTGCTGACCAGTTCCATTCATGACACACAGAAATTTATATAGCAGTATAGTTTTTAAGCTTCTGACAGACTAGGCCAAATGCCTATCTCATTTTTATAATAAAATATTGCAAATAAATTAGAAAATATTTTTAGTACCTGTAACAGAGTCTTACAATTTTCTAAAGCTTTTTGGGTTAAACCCAAATAAATTGAAGCAAAGAAGAGGAAAATGAAACGAAATTCATTACTCTTAGTGATCACTGTGACTCGTACAATCACGGATTTCCCCAGTGATGAGGGAATTCTTCTCCATAGGCACTAGATTGTTTTGTCATCTCTCTCAAGACTGTGATTTTTAAAAACATATCAAATACTCGGTTAAGTTCCTATAAATTGAAATTGATTAAAAGATCCTGCAACAGGAAGGAGTACTCAGGAGAAACAGAGATATGAGAAAATGAGCTGCATTTCCAGTGTAAGCACCTAAAAATATGGGTTTAAGCCCATAAGACATGTATTGTGTTACCCCAAGGTGCTGCTCTCAGATCTCATTGCATATTTACAGTTATAGTTCTCTTAGTGAATAAGTTGAAGAAGAAGGAGTTTATGCAATGTTTGCTTCAGGTAATGAGTAAAAGCAAGATGCTTATCTATAAAATTTCTCATGGAATTTGGACATTAAAATGCATGGGTTTAGAAGCTCATATGTTCAGCATGCGAGTGAATGGGAATATGGACACGTGTCCAAATTGTGCTTAAGGCTGTTAGCATCACATAGGAAATTATTAGTTAGGTGGAAAAAAAAAATAGGAATGCACAGAAGAATTGAAAGTTGGAAGTTATCTGCTTCATTGGACAGGAACAGGATCAACCTGGAGGGAGATCACCTTGCGAAATCAGTTTTAGTTCCCTCATGGGCCCCTGGCAGTGTTAAGGTGCACATGCGCTCCCTAAAGGCTCTCTTACTGCCACTACTAGAAAAGTAATACCATGCTAGGCAGATCACTAGTCTGACACATTAAGGTATTTCTTCTGTTCTTACAACTGCTTAGTTTTTCATTACTAACTGCAACATGAAGTTTGGAAAAGTGTTAATGAAACTTGCCAATGCAGAGTAAGAATGGACTAAAGCCAAGAAAGGTCTAGGTAAACTCAAGGATGGCAGCAACAGAAACATCACCAAACTTACTAACACAAGAATAAAAACTCATTAATATTTTGCTAAGGATTTTTGCTTTAAACAATTACTTGGTACTAGGAAGAGACAAAATAAGTAATATACAGACTTGAAAGGGTGCGGTCCTGAATATATAGAACTTATAACAGAAGTACCTTCAATGGAAGTGGGAACATATGAATGCCATCTTAGTGGTACTTCTCAGGAATATTTTTTATGTTCCAGACACTTAAGTTTAAGAAAGATTCACCGGTTGTACTGGTTTCAAAAAAGGGCTATTAGGATGCTCAGAGGAACAGAATACTGATCTTAGGAGAGGAATCCAAAGTTATCTCTAAACTGCAGTAACAGAAGATGATAGAGTGCTGTGGAGGAACACTGGCTTTAATCTAACAAACTTGGGTACTGTCAACAGTCCAATTGCAACAATAAATACTTTGCTGTGGGCTAAATTAATCTAAAGACTGCTACCCGCACTCAAGCTATGTAATTAAAAGCTACTTACACCTCTGTTCTTTACTCTGGTCAGAACAGTAGCAACAAGTAGTATGGATATCAGGTTTTGCATACAGGTGTCGTTTTTAGTGGTAACAGAAAGCATCCTAGTTTGTTAGCTTAGTAAAAAACCCAGCACAAATAAAAATAAAATAAAAATAGGAGAAGATAAGACTGCTCTCAAGAAATACAAGGCAGACATCAGAAAGAGAGCTTGCTCCTGGGAGGTACTTAACCTATTAGACTGTCTCAGAGGAAAAAAAAAGAAAGTGTTTAATATCAATAAAATATATATATATAGCTTGGAAATTAGAAAATGTGTATAATTAAGCAAACAGTGAGATGCTAGAACAGGCTTTCATTCAGAACTGAGGGTCTAAAATCAATTGTTTTTTTATAGAGAGCTTGATTATATTAAGAATCAAGGACAAGGGGTAATGGATTCAAACTTAAACACGGGAAGTTTAGATTGGAAATATAAGGAAGAATTTCTTTACTGTTAGGGTGGTGAGGCCCTGGAATGGGTTGCCCAGGGAAGTTGTGAATGCTCCATGCCTGGTGGTGTTCAAGGGTGGGTTGGACAGAGCCTTGAGTGGCGTGGTTTAGTGGGAGGAGTCCCTGCCCATGGCAGGGGGTTGGAACTAGGTGATTTTAAGGTCCCTTCCAACCCTAACTATTTTATGATTCTATGATTCTAAGAATAGGATTTAATGTTGAGATTGCTTGCAATGACTGTAATCAAGAAAGTTTTATATGCTGTTATGCTGTTACAAATGAAAGCATGTATAGATTGCATTACTGCACAGTACTTTGCCTTTCTTTAAATGAGAAATCATTTCTCTCTCTTTTACATCAACAGTGAGATGAACCCAGTGCTTTATTTCTAATCTGTTCCTTTCATGATCTCAAACTGATGTATCCTTATTAACAAGATTTTGTGTGCCTGTATATTAATCCATTTTCTCTTTAAAACTCTGTAAATTACATAGCACAAATAAAAATATCAAAATACCCAACAGTTATACTTCATTTCTCCTTCAAATTCAAAGGGCCAAAGAATGCAGATACGCATTAATTCCCTTCAGTTCTGTACATAAACATTCTATTTAAAAAATATACCACTTCTTTCCAAAGAGAAGAAAACCAAATAATTCCTTCCTATTTCCTGCAAATCCTGATATCTCATTAGGATCTCTGCTCAGTATCTCTCCAGATACCATTGTGACCTTATTGTAGTATAAGCATCATTGATCAAGAAACAGAAAACTGTCAAGTCTCTCTTAACTTGGGAAAGCAACTGCAGAGCACAGATGTACAGAAGACAGACCTGTGAAAACTGAACTTTTAATGTATTTATATAACAAGGTTCATACTTCCAGAGGAATATTAAATTTTTGTTCCCTATAACAGTCAAACTGCAAGGGGAAATTCTAGAATTAAAACCAAACAAAAACAACAAAAAAACCAACCAAACAAACCCCCCCCCCAAAAATAAACTTCTTTTTATGCAAAGACTCTAAGATGTAAAGTCATCTAATAGCTCTTTTCTGATGCAGTATGTACAAGATGAAGGAGTTTAAGCTCTTCCAAATCAGCAAGTTGCTGTTGCTCTGAACAGTGGAATGGTGGACTACACAATGAAATCTTTGGAGCAATATCACAGGGAAAAGATCAACACAAACAATAAACCAGCCTACTAAAGCTGAAATAAATGTCAAAGTGCCATCTTTAAGGTAAAACAAATGTATATGTATATGCATGAGTACAGATGTAACAGTTCCCTCTTGCATATGTGTTAGTGACTCAATCACTGCCTAGCAGAGTGCCAGTGTACCCCCTCTCCCACCTCAGAAAAAAAAACCAAACCAACCCATCACCAAAAAACACAAACTAAATTAAGAAGGAAATCAAAGTGGTTTTCAGGAGAAAGAAATCTGCTGGAGTCAATTTCTGCTTTTAAACTAATAGAGCCACAACTACTATAACCTCTTTTTGAGAGGATATTAGATTTCATTTTAAAAATCTGCCATCTCTACTATTTTGGATTTTTTTATATAGATTATCTTTGTGAGATAAAGTCGTCTGTACCATAACAAACGATTATGTTCTCATTTACAAATAAGTTCCTTTACACTGCTTAAGGACCCTTTCCCAATAACTTAAAGATCTTTCTATGCTGCCATAGATGTGTAAGCAAATCTAGCTGAAGCTGGGTAAGTATTAGGCTCTCTATACACATAGGAAACAGAGCTACATGGAGGAAATCCAGACATAGGGATTGAAAGAAAGATAACTAAGAAAGAGCACGAGAACTAAGCCCAAAGGTGTTTACTTGGCGTTTGCTGAATTAGGAACTTCAAGGTAACTAGATTTTTTTGTCATTTTGGTTTGTTTTATTAAAAAAGAAATACAGATCTGTAATACTTATATATTTTTTTGGTCTCTGTGGACTATGAACAAATGTGCATTGCTGGACTTTATGAGCCCTAAAAATAAACTGGAAAAAACAGACATTAATTGAGCTGGAAAAGAAGAATAATAGACTGAGAGTCTGGCCTTTGGGACTCATTAGTCTCTGCTTCTGTATCAAACATCTAGGGAATAGGAAAGTATCTTTAGAAAACATTTTGCAAACTAATTTGGTCTTTGAGCTGTGATTTTCATCCAGCTGAGTGAATATTATTTGCAGCCAACTGAGTAAGTCGTTACATTAGCTATAGTGAAATTGCTGATTTTGAGCTCTTAGAGAAGGTCAATAACAGCAGGAAAAAATAATAGGTATGTGGCTTTTCTAAAGTTCCACAAAGTTAAGCCTCCCCTCATTTGGTGACAATACTTGGCTTGATGCTAGAATCTGCAAAAGCAAGGTAATTCTTGCCTTAGGTTGCTGTGACAACCTTAACACAGCTTCTGTGAACAACCTGAAATTGTATCTAAGAATACTATACAACTGCAATTCCCAGACAGAATTAAGGGTACAGGGAAGAAAAGGGAGAATAGGGAGATTCTTACGGGTTTCCTTGTTTTGCTAAGGAAATCTAGCAGATTTTTGAGCAACGACAAAAATATATATAGAATTTAACATGGTTTGGTTTGAATTTATTGATTTTTTTGGTATTACAAGCTCAAGATCCTCATTATCTTGGCAGGTTATATCTGACCACTAGAATATTGAACTGATAAACTCCACAGATTGTGCTCTAGCAAAGGTGAGAATTCAGAACAATGTGGCTCCATTTTATGCAAAATAAATGTATTTACTTACTAAGGAAATTAAAACTTTTTTTTTTTAAAAAAAGTGAGTCCAAATTTACCTGAGACATTTGTGCAAGAAGATGAACAATATTCCTGAGACATTCGCTTTTCCGCAGTTTAGAGATAGCCAGCATTGACTTCAGAAAGGAAATCGCAAGAACTCATAGGGCTAAAATGACACCCCTATAGTCACATACCTTCCACATAAAAAAAAACCAAAATCCTTTGAAGTTTTACACAAGGATGTATCAGTTTATCATTAAAATTACTATTCCATTTCAAAGCCACAAAAAAGTGACTGTTTTTAATTGGAGAATTAATAAAACCAGACATTCGAGAGCCCTCCAGCATGTCAGACAAAATCCTAGTAAAGAAAGTTATTAGTGGTAATACTAAAAATACTTGAAGAAATGATACCAAAAAAAATGCTCAAAACCCAATGGAATGGGACTCTGTGTAACATGAGGAAGCAAAAGCAGGTAAAGATTTTCTTCATAAACATTCATAAAATAGGTTTCTTCATCAATCACCTTTCAGAGCAACTTTTGTGTTTGGAAAGCCTGCTCTTTAGAGAAACTAAGCACATAGATTTCACCGTGAGAGGATGAGGGCCTCATGCATTGATACTTTGAATGTAGTTATCCCTTTTTTTATTTTTCATTTATATTGTTTGTAAATTCCATTGAAGGTGGATTAAAACCATGAGGAAAATATTTTAAGAATCCTTTCAAATGTCCTAAACAGATCTGTTTCCCATGTTTTCACAGGTCTGCCTTCCATCCCATTGCCCCTTCATGCACAGCACACATAGGAATACACTTCTGACTGAAACGACTGAACAGCGAGATCATAATCAAAAGAGCTGATTTAAAAAGAACATTGCTGAAGAAAAACTAATGTTGCACATTTACACCAGAAAGCTAAATTAAAATTACATTCCTCTGACTAGGGAGCAGAAAACTTACTATTAATCTTGTGTCTAATGAAATCCAGCTAATCTTCAACCAAACTCCTTTCTCTTCTTCATATTGGTTCCCTTTATTTCATACAGATTCAATGAATATAAAGGCAGAATCATAAAAATGCACAAGTCCAGATATGCTCACATATTGCAGTTGCACAGAAATGTGGGATTTGTGATGTAGTCCTGGATAAATAAGGTATGTTAAAAAGACTAAAGGAATTAGCAATATTAGCTTTGTTTATGAGAAACACTACGCATATTTCATACAAAGTGCATAGAAAACACTAGATCTGTGTTGTGAGCCTGTGATCTCCAGAAACCTGTACTGAATCCTTACAGTTTCCTGATGGCAATTTCCCACAATAATAGGGACAAAAGCTTCGCAGAAGCTTTGTCATGATAATAAGCTCTATTTCAATGAACAGCAGCCTTGCTCAGGTAAAAACAGTCCTGAAAAAAAAATTGTAGGGATATTCTCAAAATAATCTCCAAATTAAAAAAAAGGCACTCTGAATAAAATACTTTTGATTTTAAATGTCACAGATGAATGCAAAAGTCATTAAAAGCAGTTTTGTATTAAATACATTTTAATAAAAGTAAAATGTATTTGTGCTTTATGACAGTTAAATATAACAGGATAAAATCTTCATGGAAAAGGAAAAAGTCCATCCAGAGAGGGAAATTAGTTACTCAGTTTCACATGATCCTGAGACATTTCATCATAGAGCTGCTAGTGATCTCACCAAGGACTACATGCAATTCTTTTATCTTTCATTTTTAGAAGAATGGGTATTAAACACTCTCTTATTTCTCCTCAAAGCTTCTGTGCTGTCTGCAGATATGTGAGACAGGAATCAGCAAGGAAGAAGCTGAAAGAGAAGCTACTCCTGTTTCTGGCTCAGTGTGATATAAATAGAGTGAGTCCACAGGCTGATGCTCTGCCAGTGCTAAAGCAAAGGAAGTTTCCTCCAGCTCCTCCACTGAGGCAATAACGTTTTTATCTCAATAATTCACAGATGATAGTCCATTAATATTGAGATAATATTACCTTACAGGAGTACTCTGCCTTCAAAGAGCAGGTCTTGGTTCAGCAAGGTGCCTAGGCACACTCCTGGCTTAAATGCATGGATGAACTAATTATTCAATACTATCAGTCAGTTGCAGCAGCAAACAACAACTCGCATAGTACCTCAGTGAGGGCTGAGGTGAGGCTCTGATAACCTCAAGATTACTAATGTCAAACTGTGGCCACCTGCCGTGCTGTGAGCACGAAAACATTGGAAAACAAACCCAATCCATTAAACTGATAGCTTGAGGGAAGGTGGCTTGCTTTAAATGCTTAGTTATTCAGTCTGTATTGCATCTGGTTAACGTGTCATATATGGTCTTGGTAAAAAGACAGCAGAGCTGTTGCCCAACGCTAGCTATTTTGGTGATTTGTGGTGTGTGAAATATAAAAGGAGGATTTTAGTCTTAGTCCAATGCTGTCTGAAGCCAGAGGAATTGGCTAAAGTTGAAATGCAAGACATATTACCAAGAAAGCGATACTGATGAGCGAGTGCGCCAGAAAATGCTATGAATACAAGAAGAAACAAAATATTGCCTCTTCACCCCATTTTCAAGGAAAGCAAGATGAAATATGAGACAATCTGAAGTCTGAATTCAGAAAATTGGGGCTTTTATTTGGGTTGTCAATGAGACAAGCACTGAGGACCTTATCTAAGCTATTCTGACTACTACAAAGGTACTTACTGTTAAATATTGATAGTAGACACGTCTATATGATGTTCTTCTCGAGCCCCTGTTTATAACCTTATAACTCCACCCTAATCAAAGATCTTGCTGAAATATTTCCTCACCTTGTTTACCGCTTTTTGGAGTTGTAAATTATTTCACGTGAAACACAAAAACTGACTCCATCCTGTTGGAATACTGAGTAAAGTTGCATAAACACAAGCAACTATCATCCAAAGATACAGGGACCTCTCACCTGCTGAATATATGGCAAAGTTGGAGCACACTGAGCTGAAAAGGGAGCTGAAAAGTGTCTGAGGCTTTTCTTGGAAGAAAATACTTGCTGGGTGAAGGAGAAAAAGATGTAACTTCAGGTTATAGAATTTATTATTCTTAATTTCCGTTTAACTTTTTCTACATATTTTTTATTTCTTTCTTGATGTTAATACTACTAATACATATATTTGCAGAGACAAACAAGTAAATAGGTAATATGTAAAATAATTCCATTAGCAATAAACTACAGCCATTATTTTAAGAATTGTCAGTACAGATTCTGAAGACAGTTTCCAAGCAGAAATCCTGTAACCATATTATATCACTCATGCAGACAGAATAGTTACCTGTTCCCAAAGGTGTCAGAGAGGAATCAAAGCAACCCTGTATTGTGGTTTAAACCCAGTCGGCAAATCAGCCATGCAGCCCTCTCTCTCTCTCTCTCACACACACACACACACACACACACACACACGCTCCCACAGGGGTAGGGAGGAGAATCTAAAGAATGTAACTCCCATGGGTTGGGATAAGAGCAGTCCAGTAACTAAGGTATAACACAAACCACTACTGCTACCACCAATAATAATAATGATAACGGAAATAATAAGGGAAGAGGATAAACTGCTCATCACCCTCCCACCAATACCCAGCCCAACCCAAGCAGTGATCTCACCCTTCCAGGTAACTGCCCCCAGTTTATATAGTGGGCATGACTTGCTGTGGTATGGAATACCTCTTTGATTAGTTTGGGTCAGGTGTCCTGTCTCTGCTTCCTCCCGGCTTCCCCTGGCAGAACATGAGACTCAGAAAGTCCTTGGTCAGAATAAGCATTACTGAGCAGTAACTAAAAACATCGGTGTTATCAGTGCTGTTCCCTGGCTGCGAGTCAAAAATACAGCACTGCACCAGCTACTAAGAAGGAGAAAAATGACTGCTACTGCTGAACCCAGGACACTGTTATAGAGAAGCTAGTAACTGCATCACTGTTATCTTATCTAACCTATTAGCTGGAAAGCTTTGTGTTACCTGTAACAGTTCCTACTGGTCCTCTGCTTTATTGTGGATAGAATTAAAGGAGCTTGCCACCTTATTATTAGTTGTTAAGTCACAATGCTATGTACTTGTATTAATTCTTAGATTTTCACTATAGTGTTTTGGAACTTGTTTATTTTTAAAATCAGGCAAGTGAAATTCAACAGTAGTTGGCCCATTTCACATGAAAGCAACAACTATGTTTTCTTATCTTGAACAACACTTTGCTTTCTTTTTGCCTAATATGTGATGGTGACCAATCACATTTGTAATTTTCTAGTAAATTCAATAAGAAAAAGAAAAATTAAGGTAATCAATTTTCAGTGTTCAATTTCATAAAGGTAGAAGACCAGCAAGGTTCGAATTTTCAACCATAACTTTATAAATAAGAGCTGTAAAGGATGCTGTTCTTTCAAAGGAAACACATAAATATGCCTTGTTTAAAGTCAGCATACAATTTTCTCATTGTATTAGTCCACAGTTAATCTTTTCTAAGAGCAACGGTAAGAGATTGCTTTGAATACTTAGTAAGATATGCTGAACAAGATAAATTGTTTAGAGTTGTTTGGACAAAAAGCTTATTCTATTCTCTTATAACTAATTTATAACAAAATAAGCTGCAGAATTAAGTACTATTTGGAGATAAATGTCTCAGCACAATGGGGAAAAAGATACATTTAATCATGTTTTCATTCTTCAGAAATAAAAAATGCAGCATGTTAGTTTAAGTGTTAGGTTCCATTGAATACCCTCTTAAATGTTGTCTTTTCAGTTTAACACTCACCTTTTTTTTTTTTAATCAATGTTGGTAAGGCAAGACCACAAATGTGACAAATTTTGAGCACCACACCTTCAGCAAAAATTAAACAGGAGAGTCCAAAAAGTGCTGCAATAGAAATTAAAGTATAGAAAAGTAGGAAAGAATGAGAGACTTGGGATTATTTATTACAGCAATAAAAATCTGACTAGCTTCAAATGCATGAATACTTAAAAAGAGCTTAAAACACATAAAAGGCTGTTCCAAAGAAGAGTAGAGCAATTTGTTCTATGTATTCATCTTGTGTAGGAAAGGTAATTGTCTGAAATTGCAACACAGCAGTCTTGTATTATGCATCAGAGAAAAAGTAGGGACTGTTGGAAGCTGAAGTGTGGTCATTACACTTCCCAGAGGTGTCTTCAGGACCCAATAAACATTTGCCATGAATGGTGATAAATGCATATGAGAAAAAGCCTGACAGGCTATATGATATACCAAGGTCTTTCCAAATTCAAGTCTTTTAATTGCAGTAGGTCTTCTACACAGCAAAATCTAGTTGACTTGGACTTACCAGCAATAATAAAGACATGGTAATACAGAAATCACAAAAGCTTGTAACTTTACAGCACATGCTATCTAGTCCCTTTTTCAGTTGTCAGAACATGTTGCTGCTGTGTCTTCTATTTTTAACCATGATTACTAGTTGAAGGCTGTACAGGTTACAATTGCTACTCACTTTCTGAGAAGTCCAACATGAACTACACTATTCTTATCAAAAGTATTTCTTTTTTTAGTCTTTTGTATATGTGTGTTTTGGCTTTAGCCTGAGAATAATGCTGAGGACACACTGATGGTTTAGTTGTTGCTGGGTTGTACTTATCATAATCAAGAACTTCTCGGTTTCCAATGCTCTGCTAATGAAGAGGAGCACAAGAAGCTGGGAGGGAACACAGCCAGGAAAGCTAACCCAAACTAGACAAAGGGATATTCTATACCATAGAATGTCATGCTCTGCATATAAACTGGGAGGAGTTGGCTGAGAGGGGCCTATTGCTTCTTGGGGATATGTTGGGCATGGGTCAATGGGTGCTGGGCAACTGCATTGTCATAATTTATCTGGTTTGGATTTTATTCCTCTCCCTTTTTCCTTTCCATTATTATTCTTATCATTATGAATATTGTTATTACTATTGTTATTATTATATGATTATAATAATTTACTGTATTTCAATCATTAAACTGTTCTTATCTCAACCCACATATTTTACTTTTTTGTGATTCTCTTCCTGTCCTGGTTTCAGCAGTAGCAGTCATTTTTCTCCTTCTTAGTAGCTGGTGCAGTGCTGTGGTTTTGACTTTCAGCCTGGGAACAGTACTGATAACACCGATGTTTTTAGTTACTGCTAAATGTTTAGTCTGACCAAGGACTTTCTGAGTCTCATGTTCTGCCAGGGAGGAGGGGTAGCCGGGAGGAAGCAGAGACAAAACACCTGACCCAGACTAATCAAAGAGGTATTCCATACCACAGCATGTCATGCCCAGTTGTAAAAACTGAGGGCAGTTACCTGGAAGGGGTTTCACTGCTTGGGTCAGGCTGGGTATCAGTCACAGGTGGTGAGCAGTTGTATTCTCTTCCCTTGTTGTTTCCCTTATTATTATTATTATTGGTGGTAGCAGTAGTGGTTTGTGTTATACCTTAGTTACTGGACTGCTCCTATCTCAGCCCATGGAAGTTGCATTCTTTTGATTCTCCTCCCCATCCCCCCGGGAGCAGGGGGGAAGAAAGAGGGGGGAGTGAAAGAAAGAACTGTGTGAGTTACGGCTGGGCTTAAACCACGACACTTCCTCATTGCACTAGGAGGCAAGGGAGAGACAGGGAGTGGCTGCATGAGTGCTTAGTTGTTGACTGGCTTAAACCATGACAAACTCCTAACGCTTGCACACGTAGAAAAATATTCCGTACAGCTGTCTGAGATAATTCTCAAGAAATCACCTTCCAGAGACAAGAACTGCCACAGCGTCGGTATTTCTGACCCATTCACCTCATCCAACTCCTCACAGTTCCTGGAGCATAAAACCCTCACAACCAACAGCAAAATTACTGGTAAAAAAAAAAAAAAAAAAAAGAAAAGTTTCAATCCCCAGAGTCTCAGCTTGACTTTAAAAAATTATTCCCTCTTCTTGCAGTCATTAGGAACAGTCTTTCAGCTCACTCTGACCTCTTCCGTGACTTCTGAGTTCCCCTCTTAAGCAAGGGTGATGGCACCTAACCATTGACTAGTTTAAAGGCTCCTTAATACGTGGTAGGCATATATTTAAAATATTTTTTAGCTTAAATTATGTCAAAACAGTCTCCTGGTAAGACAACCTCATCTCTCTGCTCTAGTATTAGCTTTCCAGTCTTCCTGTTGAAGCTGTAGGGTGGCAGAGCATGCAATATATGTTTCTTGATGTCAGGGGAGAACTAAGTAAAGAAAACTAATTCTTTGCTTCTGCTCAAATCAACCCAAACAAATTTTCTCTTCAAACTCATGAATGAAAGTACATGAGGCACAAGATTAAGACTAAATTCAAATGCAAAAATATAGTCCCTATTATTTTTTCAGGCTAATCTGCAGGTTTTTTAGTCCATAAAGTACAGAAGCAATACCAGAAGCCAAGACTGAGCCCAAGGATCTAATTCTCCCAACTGACTGTTCTAACTATTAAAGCTTATCCTTTGTTCTTCAGGAATCACAAACTGTTTCTGCACAGAAGCACAAATTTAGCACCCCAGAGGGGCAGAAGGGAAACAAGAGGAGGGGAGGAAAAGTATCCCCAGCTCAAACCAGACTGAATCTGGTAATCATGTAATTCTTCTGTTAGTATAGACTAAGGACAGAAGGCCACCCTCTTCAGTTTCCTGGGTGAGAGCTGTAAATTAGAATATAGGAAACACGAGGTAGAAAGTGTACTATCATCTCCATCATTTCTTAAAAATTAAGTTAAATCCACTTACTCCAGTTGTAACATCTCTCTGAAAGATGAAGATCCTGGAAGGGCAAACCTAATTAAGAAGGGGTAATTCTAGCACCTGAGCCTAAAGGAGAGGCAGAATTTACAGTATCTTTTTGTAATTTCTTTTTTCCCTAAGGAAAGCCTTGAACAAAGACATTCACTTTCCTGAAACTATCATTTTCCAAATTCAGAAGAGTCACAAGGGCTATTTGTCTTTTCCATGAAAGCATTTTTTATATCCCATAAATATTTCAGTATTTCCATGAATGAAAGTATTAAATAATATAAAAACAATGAAACAGCTTTGTCCACTTGTCAGAAAAGGAAATATAGGGAATGAAAGGAAATCACAATGGGAAAAAGAGAGTTCTGTTTACATAGCAGGAAAATCTTCACTTCTTGCTTTTAGGTTTTGGATCAAGTTTCTGAAAACACCAAATGAATGGATGATGCAATAGGTAGAGAAGCTTCTAGGAAGTTCATATTTGTGGGGCTGGAGGCATGCAGCAGGAGGATAGAGACAGGACCAAGTAAGGCTGCTTATGTAGCTATTATTTAATTAATTAACTGCTTAGGAAAATGGGGATTATTTACTTCACTGGAGTAAATGAGACTGAATTTGATCAAAATCTGGTCCTACGCACTGCAAAACTGCTTTTGAAAATAATTTTGGAAAACATTACATAAAGTAAATTTTCCTCAAGAAAACCCTACAATTTCCTGCAGCAATGGCAGGACCTCTCACACAAGATGACAGCAGCTGCCAGGGTTTAAAATGCTAGATCAGACAGATACCGGCTTTGCTCTGAGCAGAACAAGACGTAACAGGACTACAATTAGCCAATGGCCTTTTCATACACTGGACATGAACCCATGAAAGCAACATCAGGAGTTTTCATGGAAACTATCCAGTACAAGCACAGCTTTCTGTTGCCATAGTAGGTACAAAGCTCCTATCTTCTTTGCTGCAGACAAAGGCTGAGAAAACAAATCATGCCCTATTATAATATTTATACTCTGAGGCAAACTGAAAAAATAACCTAATGTGTTTATACATATACAGCTAGCCTGGCTTATCTTGGATTTTGCCAGGGTTTTTTTCTATTCCATATATCAGTTCTGGGTTTTTTCCACTGACTTTCACTCCTTATGACAAGAGTTTATTAAACATACAGGAGCAAATTCTCTTTTTTATTAATAGATAGCTTTCATTTTACAATAAACTGATGAGTTCTCGTAATTTAGCCAAAAGTTTTGTGGTTGTTAAAAAGATACAATGGACTTCACATTCTAAGGAAAGTTCTCATTCTAAGGCAAATAAATGTTTCTGGTTTATACTGCTGTATCTAGATATTGAGTAATATTGACTAATGTAGTAATTTCCTTATAGAGAAACAGAACAGTCATTATGCAGAATTTTACTGAGTCTGAGGTACTACTGCCTCTAACAGAAACACTTTGACAGCTCTGCGAGTATGTCCAGGCCACCAAGGGTTAATGCATATTCAGAAATCACTGTTTTAGCTCCTGGTTTTGCTATATTGTGGTGGTTTGTTGTGCCAGGAAACATGGCTCAGATCTTCCCATAGGAAAGAAGCTAACCACAGGAAGGAGCAGGGAAGTTTGCCATCCTTTTCTGACCCCAATATTTTTTGGTGCAGAAAACACAATGATTTTGCCATTACTTCAGATGTGATGACTAGCATCTCCAAACCACTCATTTAGCCGTCCTCCCACTCACACTGCTCCTTGCTCTGCCTGTATGATGCAGAAACAAAAGAACAGAATATATGAGAGATTATATGCACAGTATCTTACTGGAACAAAACCATTATTCATTTCCTCTGGAGAGCTTAAGGACTCAGAGGAAGAAGACAGCAGCTTTCATCTGCGTTCAGGACTCATCTGAACCCTTAATTCATGGTCTGGGATGGAAGTGATGAAGTAGGTTTTACAAAGACCACCACCAGTATATGTTATAAGCAAATCCAACTTTCACTTCCCTGGAGCTGTGCTTTTGTGTAGTGTGCAGCTCTATGCCCTCTCACAGGGTATTTTAAAGACAACATTATTATCTATATCAGCACAAAGTACAGAGCATTCTGTCTCCTGGTTAGATGAACTTGTGCTTATTGCCCTGGAGCAATCCCATTGCTGAAGGCAGTAAAGAACAAAAAGCATGAGACTAAAGACAAGTTATTTCTTTATTTTTAGCACATACACTAAAGAGCTGTTCCGATGATGTTGCAGCCATTCACAAGAGTGGATCAAATTCATCAAATAGTTTTAGTTCAAAAACTCTTTCAGACAGATTCAAAAAGTGTCTCAATAGCCAGTTAGGCCACTCATTCAGTGTTTACAGACTGAGTGTCTGTGCTTGAGAACCTGGAAACCACATCTTACATCTCTGGGGAGAGTGGTTTAAATGAAGACAATTTGGATCTGAATGCTCTCTGTTCTGTACTAGTGTCATCTTCACCTACACAGCGGTGCACCCTTTCTGGCTTGGTGGGGAGTGCAGGTAAGACACAGAACCTTAATCTTCATTACAGAGAGCTTTTGTATGGTTGCACTTGATTGAAAAACACAGAGAATAAATGAACTGAAAAACTTCAACCTGACTTCAGATGAAGAACTGTGAAGGGTTGAGTGCTCTTCAGAAAGTGAGAGCCACCAAGCCCCCAAGTCATGGACAAGAAGGATGCAGTCCCTGTCCCTCATCCCTCTAGCCCTGTGCTGGGCACCCTGGCTGTGGAATGCGAGGTGAGGCAGCAGCCGCTGATGTTTTCCTCCAGCCCTTTCTGGACAGCACCTTGCTAAACACAAGGCCTTTTTTCCTTTTCATTATCTCCTCTGGACAGAAATCCTGAAGATGTTCAAACATGTGGTTTGAGTCAATTCTTTCCTCTCCCTCTCCCCTGCCTTTTGTCTAGTTTGGCTGCCAGACTGAGAAAAGCACAAATATTTACTCAGTTTATGCCCTGCCATCCGCTTCTGCCTGAACAATATTCACAGAACAGTATCCAATACCATCGGCGCCAAGCTTTGCCGTTTAGCCGCCAAGGCTGAAATGCTTTCTGTTTGCCCAGGTGAGTCCTAAAGTGACCCTAAACTAGCAGCAGAAACCCTTTTCTTATTTCTCCCTGATTGTAGGCTCTATAAACATCCTGTTTTGTACATGAAGTTGAGATATCTCTCTATCCATAAATTTATGATTTACATAGAAGAAGACCAAGTCTGACAGCAGAAGGATGAAGAAGAAAATTAGTCAAAATATCTACAGGCTTTCGGCTGGATTGTTTTCTTTCACTAAGGCTTCAAACATTTGAGAACTATAAAACTAACCAAGACCCAACACTTCCAAGAAAACCCGTCTCAGATTTTTTTCAGGAATTCAAAGAGTAGAAGAAAATATTGTAGAAGTTAAGAGAAAAAAAAAGGAAAAAAAAAAAGGAGGTTTTGAGACGTTTACATGCTTAAGAACATGAAAACTTGCACAATGCTTGTAAGATCCATTATCAAAGTGCTAGATCATAACTCAGTAAAAAACCTCTGAGAAGTTAGTATCATGCACAGTAAATGGACTGTATTCTGTACTGATTTGCAACTCAAATGCCAATTTGTTAAAGTAGGACTTCCTACTTGTTAAAGTAACACATAAATTCCGTTTCCCTGAGAACATAAATGTTATTTCAATGCATTCAAATACATTTTAAATTGTTAGGTTCTATAAAAATGTATAATACATCACGTATCTTTTGTCAGCATCTTAATTTTTACAAAGTTATTTTAATTTTTTTTCAAAAAGTCTTTGAGACTCTTTTATCCTTGTGGAGGGATTGGAGGGTAGCATAGAGACACTGATGAAGCTAAGAAATCATGGTGGGTCAGCTGAGCTGGAGAGGAAAAGCCTTATCTATACCAGGACTTTTTTCAGATTTCAAACCTTTCTCCTACCCCAAACTGGAATAAAATGGTGAAATACACCAGAACTTTATGACCTGAACCCTTAACCTCAAAAAATATACTTTGGTTTCAGTGATTTCCTTTCACTGAAATGTTAATTTGTTTAACGTATGTTTGGCTATCTTAGGTTTTATAATAAAAAGTTCTTTCTGATATCAAAAACCTTGGAATTTAGAAAATCTCAAAGGAGAATATTTGTCAGCTTTGCATTTTTCTCAAATCTGTTTTCAAAACATGGCATTTCGTCAGGTGTCTTTGCCACTAGCTTTCTCCTGGGATAAGGCTTCGGAAAAACACTAAGAAGTTTTTCAACTCATGGAATTTATGTTATTTTACACTTGAGTGAGATTCATCCTTTTTGATCCAGCACAGCTTACCTGTTAATGCAAAGAATTTCTTCTGGTGTTTTATCACTTCTCACCATGTATATGCACAAGTGCACTGAAAAAAACCCCATAAATATCCAACTAATTTCATCATACCAGAAGTGTGAACAAGGCACAGCAAAAAAATTCCCTGGGGCCACATTACAAATTTGTAAAGCACCAAAATGAAAAATGCAATATATATATATATATATATATATAAATTACAGAGAATTTTAGCTTTACCCATTACACTTTGAGAGAGCTGGGTCAAGCACAGCACTTTTATGATTAACAACATAAGGCTCTCAACTAGAAAAAGAATGTGACTCCAAAAGATTTTCCAGTCTGGAGGAAACATTGCTATTTTACAACAATTCTTATAAACACAGGGAGCTGGTGAATATCTTTTCCTGAAAGAAACATATTCATGGACCTTGTCACCAAGCCTCTTTCTGTACCATACAAATCAGTAAATCTTGAGAAGAATAAAGCATATGGATATAATGCATAACTACTTAGGTACATATATTTTTATCCCATTAACTCTGTTCTGAGATTTCAGGACTCAAACCCCTCCAAAGCAAAGTTTATGTGATATGAGCATAAGAGTTGAAGCATGCAAACCTGGTCTGTAGCAGCAGTTGACACTTGTTATTGGTTTTAAGGAAATGTTGATGCTTATTTCATCTCTTGTGAATGAATACCTGTTATTACATGGAAGGCTAGATAAGGTTCAGCTACAAAAATCAAAAAGCTGTTACTAGTATTTTGGGTTGAGTAAGTCAGAACTGTCTATGGTTGGAGACCACTGTTCCCACCACAGGGGAAAGGAAAGGGATATTCCTTCTCCCTTCACTCTGATGTCTGGAGCGGGAGCTTTCAGTGAGCCCATCAGAAGAGCTCAGGGGGCTCAAACTGTCCACCTGAGCACAGGCAGGAGAACTGGGTTGACACTGCTCCTTGCACCACCTCTGTTTCTAAATGCTTCAGTCAGAAGGCTAGACTTTAAAGTTTGCAAAGAACTTTGAAGATGAATATTGCCTGAGATAACCCTGATAATTCTTTGAATGCTCCAGGGGAACGTTTTAATGTACACCCTCCAGCTACCATTAATTAGCAGAGGTTGATTCTTTTTCAAAATGGAAGCAAATCTTCATTTTGAGTTTGCTCAAGCAAAGGGTAAAAATTCCCACCCAGGCCTCTCACTGTGTCGGTGATCTCCCTTTGTATGTCTCCAAAATACACAAGTCCCAAGATAAAAGCTCAAGTTTGGCAGCAAGTTACCCTCGCCATCCTTGGTTGAAGGTCCATAGCCCTCCAGTCTTCCAAAGTCCAAGGCAAGTGGAAGTCTCAGAGGGGATACACAAAAGCACTCTGCTGTAGAGGGAGCTGACTACATAATCAACATAATCAACTACATAATCAACAGAATTCAAATGAGAAAGAAGAAATAGGAGAGTTTAGGCATTTCTTTGGGAATTCATACCCAAATCCTGTTTTGAAGCTAGGCGCTTCCTTCCTATGTGTGACAATGTGACTGGTATAACTAATCCAGCTTCCTAAAACCTACTCAAAAAGTGGCCTAAACTTGAGGTGGATCTGTCTGGGAGGTTCTATGATCAGGAAACTGGTTTCCCCAGGATGAGGGTTGTCACTTACACCATCAGCAGGCTGACCCCTCCAGTGGTCCCAGAGGGAGGAAACTGCACTGTGCATGGCAGCAAAAAGGAGCTTAGTACTCGCCATGAACTCACCCAGAATCTAGGAGTTGCTGATGTAATTTTGTTGCTGGGGAAGACACAAGCCTGCCTCTTTGCAGAATTCCCAGTTGTACAGGTTATTCTAGAACTAGAAAGAATACACGCTCCACTCTGTGCTTAGAGGTCTTTTTTCCTTGTCTGGATTTCTCAAAGACTTTAGACGCTTGCAGCTCTGTAACCTAAAAGCCACGAGCCCAAGCCCATTAAGCTAAGTAGTTATGGGGGAAGAGTTCTTAGACATCTGTCTCACTGATAACCTAACAGTACAATTCCTAGATTTTCCTGACCATGCATTTCATTTAAATAAACAAGATTTTTACCTCTTAGGTCATCTACAATATGGTGATGCAGCACCTTCCTGTGAAAATGGTTTTGACCAGACCTGGGTGTCAAAGCTGGGTCTCTTTCTTGCAGACATGCTCAGAGTATATATTTAGGAGTCAGACAATCCTCCCACTACTGAAAGACTGCAATGACTGCTCTTGTGCTTTGTGTGGAGCTTGATCTGCTAGAAAATCCTGAGAAGGTTTTAAGCTATCAGCAAAGGGAACAGGATAAAAGGCAGAATGGTGATTTCTTTCTGAATCCCAATTAAGTTTGCTCAAAAGATAGATATAAAGGAAATAGCTCACTATTGCTTAAATGTAGCATTGTTAAGCACGCACGGTAGAAGGGTCTGGGGAACAGAAGTGTCCAGAAGCTAAGCAACCCCACAGTGCAAATACCTCTTGTATTATGCAGCATAGATGAAGTTCTGAAGGGTGGCAATTAAACCACCTTTTCCAAACCATGTCTATGCTCCTGCTGTTTTTCACTGCAGTCTGTTCTTCTAAGTGATAACTTCTTCCTGTGACTGCTATTTTTTCCTTGAATTTGGGGTTCTTCATGCAATTCAGAAATGGGAGAAGTAGGGCTGCAACCTCCTGTTAGTACTGCTTAATAGTGCTCAAAATAACATGCTGTGGGAGATAGTAGACAGTCTCCCCATCCTCACCATAGATAACTCTTGCCCTGCCTACAAGCAGTTTCATTTTTCAAATCTGCTACACTTAATAGGCTTCAGAAACATTCTTGATACTGAAGAATATTAAATCGTGCTATGGAATAAGAGAGTGTTTTCTCACAGAGAGCCAAGAATGACAAAGTCACTGAGAGGATATTTTCGACATATAAGGGTATGTTTTAGATATCCTTTCATAGTTGTAAGTATTATCATAAGCAGCTCAAAGGTTTGCTTAGATGTTCATGCTTCTGAGCTTTTAATAACAGCATTATAAGAAGAGATTTCTCAATCTCTGACTTCTGGGTTCATAACTTAGATCAGAAGATAGAAGACTTTCTGAATCATTGAGTACAATACCCTTTAACAATGCCGGTATTGTCTGTAATACTTTATACCATTAATCAATTAATAATTAAGATTCAGAGTGATTTCCCTTTTGATCCTCAGCTATATAAAGACATTCACATGTCTGCTCCTTTGAGAGGTTTATGAAGCAAATTTCAAATGACCTAAAAGTTTTCTAATAACTTACATACTATTGAATCGAGAAGAGGAAATATTGATAATCAGTTAAGCTTTTTGCATCTTTCCCATCTAATTTGCAAGAGACAAGTGTGAACTTCATTTCTGGTTAACTCGAATCTCTGTAATCATAAATACTCTGAAACTTCTGATATTTTCTTTAGCTTGGGGGAGTGAAGAAGCAAATGGAAGAGAGTTCAGGACACAGGTAATTGTAATTTCTCAATAAGCTCACAAATTTGAGAAAAAAAATCAGTGATTTAAACTGCATCTAACCAAGTCTCTCAGATTTTAATTCTCCAACAATCAAATAGAGATAAGAAAATGCAGTGTTATTTTCTCTGAAACATAAAAAAAAAGAAAAAAAATTACTTAAATTTACAAGGTAACTGCAAAAAACACTGTAAGGAAATCATTCTTAACAAGGTCATGTGACTGTAAACAATATATGGCATTAATAACCACTGTGCTCAATTAGACCTTATGTCCTGTGTTTAAGAGCATTTTTCATTCATTTTCTCAGTGATGACTCAGTCTGAGCAACAACTTCATTATCTTAAGCACAGTGTCAACAGGAGAATAGGGATGGATGCAGTAATGCTAAAGAAATATGGATGTGCTCTGCTCAAGCTAGGAAAAGGCCTCCTGCTTAAACCAAGTAACTGAGTTCCCTGTGCCATGCCTTTCTGTTAGAACAGGAACTGGGGGCTTCCCACTATTTATTTAATGGCAGATTAATCCAGACAGGAAAACCCCAGTCTGTAGGGGATACACAGCATCATCATAGAATGAATCATAGAATGATTTGTGTTGGAAAGGACCTTAAGATCACCTAGTTCCAAACCCCCAGCCTACAGGCAGGGACGCCTCGCACTAGACCATGTCACCCAAGGCTCTGTTCAACCTGGCCTTGAACACTGTCAGGGATGGAACATTTACCACTTCTTTGGGCAACCTGTTCCAGTCCCTCAACCACCTCACAAGTTCACATAGTCTTACATAGGACCACATTATCTGAAAAATCTCAATTGACAATAAGCAGTTGCTTGTCCCAGACTGTTTGTTTGGGACTTTCAACAGTTCTCCAGGGCTTCAAAAGCAACACATAGAACTAGTAGTTTTCTTGCATTTCCGTCTTTCCTTCCTTCCTTCTTTCCTTCCTTCCGCACTTCCAAGATCCACAAGGGGCCACAGCTCAGATACCTGTGAGTGATGCACCAGTAACTTCCTAAGGAGCTGCAAGGGGCTAGTCACAGTTATACGGTCTCAAGTCTGAAAATAGACACAAGGGGAGACACAGCAGTGTCTGCCCATGGATGAGGGTGTGAGAATTTGCCAGAGCTGGGCACTCCTCAGGTGTAGGTGTAGGTGGATTTATTTCTTCCCTGAAGCAATAGCACCCTGTCAGTCATTTGCCCCAGTAATTTAGAGGTCATAAAATCTACAGGATTTTAGGTGTTTTCCTGCAAGAAGCTGCCTTGTTAGAGCTGCTTACAACAGATCATGGAGAAAACTTCTAGCACCTTGAAATCCTTTGATGGCATGGGATTTTTAAAGTGCAGATATTTCCCTTTTTCTGCCAAAGCTACTGCTTGTAACAAACAAGTAGGAAGAGTGGAAGGAGGAAGAGTATCATTACAGAGAAATACAGACAAAGCACTGTCAGTGGGATGCTTTTGCACAGAGCCCCAATAGCTATTAAATATTTCCAGTAAATTTCCTCTCTGGATGATGACTCATTTTCATAAAGGTTCAGCTCTAAAGAGAGCGATTTGAAAACAGACAGGAAATAAATACAGCAAAAGGTTCAAGTCTTTAAAATGTTAGGCCAGACACAAACCAAAAAGCATAGAATTAGAAATGGAATAAAGTGATAAAGACATAACTTTACAAATAAATATTTTATGGAAATATTGTTGGTAGCCACCTGGCATTTACACATAAATACACAGGGTTTATTCATAATTCATCCTCAGATTTATATCAAGAAAGATGCTTTTCTGTGGTCAAGGTTTGCCTATTAGCCCAATAACAAAAGTATCTTGAGCTTGATGAAGGGACTTGGTCATCACAGACTTTAGAATACTACCCGCATTCACCGTACCGTGGCTATGTGAGGATATGACAGTAGTTATTGAACACGCTTTTGTGTTGAAAGTCAGAAACCTCAGTGGTTAGTATAAAAGTAGTTATTTTCATCAAGAATTTTCCTCATCAGTAACAGCTGCTTCTTTTTTCTCCCCTCAGTTTTCAGCTGAGTCTGTTGGTAGGCTGCCTCAGCGCCATAGCCAGCAACCTACAAACCTTATCTCTGAATGTTGTTAACACTGGACTGACAGGGATTTTTCCCAGACTCCTAAGGACTACTGAGCTACTCCAATCCTGCCGTGATCAGTTTCCAGCAGTTGCCATTAGTTTTGTTTCCACCCAAGAAACTTCACGGCCAATGAAGTAACTAAAATATCAAGCACATATTGTTATTTTATATATAAAACTGCCTAACTGTTTTAGAATGGCAAAATGACTGATGAAAGAAGACATAAGCCACCAGCTCTACACCAAAGCAAGCAAGTGCTTCTATTTAAAGAGCGGCACTACAGCTCTGTGTCTGCAGAAAGCACACACCACTGCGTAAGTGATGAGCTTCATAAGAAAATGTCGAGCCCCAGAGGGCTTTGGGCAGGATTAACAGACACTAAGGTCCAACAAAATCATTACAATAATCTGGCCTGATCCCTGGAATGTACAGGTCATATAATGAAAAAAATTTAACTGCCTCTACTCCAAGGTTTTGGGAACAAGCAATTGAGTTAAGCCAAAGAGTTTCAAACTGCCCTCCTCTGAGGTGTACAGGGATGCTGTACTTCAACATTGTCTGTTCTAGCAAAGCAGGCAAGGGGATAGCTCATTAGTTCCTGCTTGTGTAGTTTTAAAGTAAGGTCTTCAAAAGCCTAAGAAATATTGGCACTCAGATCTCTGAATGTGAAAGAGTTAGACATGCTTTGGGCTGTTCAAAACTGTTCCCTGAGAATAATAAAGGATTTTGGAATTTCTGTGGGTCTTTTAAATTGTTGGGGTTTTTTTACTTGAAAAAATGGTTTGGATATTGTTTTAATATTCAAGTCAAGCTATTCTTTAAATTAGACTAATTTAAAAAATACACAATTAACTTGAAAGCTTGAGTATTAAATGTCTCATGCATCTATATGCAATATGTCATGACTTTCAATCATGGTTATGACTCTTTTCCTGAGACAAACATATTATCTATCCTATTATCTTTTCCTATGGCCACCCTGTAACAGCTGAACAGTTGGGAGTGGCGGTAATGAGGTGAGACTTCATACAAACCTGAATGTTAAAGAAGGGAAAAGTCACTAAAATCAGAAGCCTTGATGATATTCTCCATAATCCTGATGATAAAAACAGCAATATTAGTGGCAACTTTTATCGGAATGCATTTTATCTACTGCTTCAAATAGGGCATAGACCAAGTACACCAGTTTGTGTGTACCCCCTCATTAAGGACTGGATTTATTTGAGTTTTTTGCTTGTTTCTTTGCAGTCTCCTGGGTTCATGAGCCTGGCTATTTACAGACAGGCACACATGGAAAGGCCACACAACAACACACAGTGCCAGGCTTTTCCTTAGGAAATTTTGCACTGTGATGCTGATGAAACCTGACTGTTTTCTTCGGAAAATCTCATTACATAAAAGCCTGGGCTAGATCTATATCTGCAATGGGTGAAACTTTTCCAGGGCAGATAAAATACATAAGTAACGCAAAAGAGAAGTTTCTTCTTCAGGATTTCCCACTGGCTTTATGTTTCAATATACTAGTGTGAACAAGCAGATAATAACCTGCTTGTTTGCAAGGATAATTTGCAATTACTGATGGCCTTTGCCTCTGCCAGTTCCTGGTTTGCCCTCACTAAAGATTGGTTCAGATACCACTGTAAATGAGGTGAAAATTGCTCATGGAACAACAAAAAATAGAGGTGTGGAACTAGTCAAGAAGGGTGGGGAATTCAACTGGGAAGGCTCAGGATAGACTGAAAGGGCTTGGACAAAGGTAACATTGCAAGATTGAGGAAAGGACCTGGAGTAACAGGAAGGACCCTGGGCACATGGCTAAGGACAGGTATGCCCAGGCTGGGGAGAAGCCTGAGGCTGAAGAGGCTGAGCAGGAAGGACAGAAGGAAACAGAAACCCGATCTACCCCTGTCTCCTTGCAAGGAGAACTCATGCCTGGAGGAGATAAAGCATCCTTAGATCTTCAGCCACGGTCCCTCCGCTTGCCTGCCAGGGCGATGACAGCTGTGAGCAGTGGATGTGATTGTTTTGGCAGGCTGAACTTGAAATGCAGCCTGGAAACAGGCACTGCCTCCAGAAGGGGAAGCTTTAATGAGAGCTGTCTGTAGAAATGCTATGTAGCCTTCCTCAGAGTCCTGTGTTAGAAGAGAGCAGTAATTTATCCTCCTCTTCGCACATGCAACTGTCCCACCAAGTCCAGACTGGTTTTATTTTATTTTTGCTTGTTTCTGTTTAATTACGCTTCCTGGTACCCAAGAGGATATGCAAAAAAAGTGTTATTCCAATCCATATAAATATAAAATGAAAAAAACTGAAATAATTTTCTAAGTATTAACACATCTTACACAGTGAGCCTGCAGTATATATTTGGGTTCTCCATGTACTCTAACACAAAGCTGAATAAACATCCATCAGGTGGTGGACAACATTTTGCTTGTGGCAGCCGCAGCTTCTGGGTATGTGAAACCGCAAACAAGGCTAGAATGCCTTTGAGTGCTGCAGTAAATATCCAGGTGATGTCACCTCAGCAAAATTTTGAGGATCACCGCTCATTCCATTATAGCACATAACTTCATAGCACCGGAATAATAATTTGTTAAGTCTACACTATACTTACAATTCACGTAGCTCTAAAGGTCAACATTAAACCTAAAGAGAATGTAGTCCCACATAGTTATGGGTCATTTCATCTCCAGACACAGGCCGTGATACACAAGGAACTAATTTAGACCTGTCCTGTAATCTGTACTTGCTAAATACTTCCCAGGGCACCACTGTGCTACAGGTTGCTTAAAGAATAGAACAGTCCCCAAGTACATGAGCAGCTGTGGTTTGTGAAAAAAAGCAGGGAAACACCAACAAATCCTTCAGAGATGTGCTTGGTCTTTTTCTGAAGATACATCTACCCAAAGTTCTGAAGAAGTCTGAATATCCAGAAAATCTACAGAATATAAAACATGAGAAAATAAGCAAGGAAATCAGGAGCAGTGTCTGAAGTCATAAACCTCCCAAGTCAGAAGGATTTGCCTGTTAGACAACCCTCTAATATCAATAAAGGACACGTGTTCTGCAGTGTGGCATGTGGTCACACCAGAAAGTCTGCCATTCAAAGTAACCCTAAAGTAACTCTTCAGAAACACATGGCATTTTATATCTTTCAAGCAAACAGAGGAAATCTTAGTCAAAGTGATCAGATCCCACGACAATCAAAATGAATGGTGTCAGGTTTGTTAGAAAGATAATTCACTCATCAAAAAGGCTTTAGTTACTAAAGTAAGTGCATGCTGAATATACGGAATAGCTTTGATTTTAAAACATGAAAAAATACATTGTGATCCAAAAAATTACTCTTTGTTAAACTTTCAAAATTTACTTTCCAGTTATTTTTAAAAAAGGTCATACTTAAAGCCACGCATTTCCCAAGAAAATAAACTGGTTCATTTTAGGCCACGCAACAACAACAAGAAATGCTCTTCCTGAAAAAATAAAAATATCTTATCTATTCGCTTTGCTTGGAACTGTAGACTAGATTTTTAAGCAGTATCAAATTGGTGAGCAGTGAAACGAAAGCAAACCGGTGCTCTTTGCAGGAGGCAACTCAGTCCTGGGAAAAATCCGCAAGATGATCATGAACAAGGTAGGGAGAAAATGAATGGCATCGAAATATCTTCCAGACAGCCCCTGCCTGTAAGGTTCCCACAGAGGCCAGGCTATTACTGAAAACTGTTTTTCTTGGCAGATCTGTAAAACACCACCTGCGCTCTCCAAGGATGGGATCAATCTCATCTGGCTCCCAGAAGTGCCGTTTGCAGTGGCCTGCACTACCAGGCAAATCAGACATCATCTTTTTTTTTAACAAAATGATGTATTTTTTTTTTTACCAAAATGATGTCTTTTTTTTTTTTTTTTACATGAAAAGCAAGCTCTTCACAGACTGTCAGACCTACAGCTTTAGGTTTTGTTTTTAATTCTGCCTTTCCTACCAAGGTAGCGCTTACCTTATTTATGTTTGCTCTTCAGAGTTGGGATGTCCACAGAGACCCTGCAGGACAACAGGGAGGCTGGAGGTGAAGCTGTGTTAGTTCTCCCATCCCTGCTCTGCAGACAGAATAGTGTGGTTGGTCTCGCTTTTCGCTGATCAGTTTCTCTTTTGTTTTCTTATGCACTGGATCAAAGTATTTTTCATTCAAAAGCAATGACAAAGTTTCAGAGGACTTTTCCATCAGGAGGGTTAGAATCCAGCTCTACTAATGCATTCAAATGAATTCCAGACTGGCAGTAATTTTACCAGAATTAGGTCATTTTGCAGATATAATCAGGAAGAGCTCTTGCATCATGAAGACTAGCCCTCCCCAAACCAGGCTGGAGAATTTCATTTTCACTCCTGTACTGGCCTCAGTTTGTACTGAAGACACATATCTGAAAAGCAGCTTCTTTTTAACATTCGTAATTGTTCCTTTAAAAGCAAAACAAAATAAAACCTATTTTCTACAAGGCCAAAATCAAAATCTTAGAGGTATTTTTGTGGGTTGAAGTTTATAAATTCAAATCTGGTCTCCTCAAAGCCAATATCTTAACCCAAAACAACATTATGCTGGTGGAAAATCAGTAGCTGAAAAACTGAAGGGGGGGAAATGTATTAAGGACAATAATGGCATTTTTCTGATTTTGAAAAAATGTGTTTAATTCTATATTAATGTTTAACTTTCTACAGTATTTTATTCGCTGCAAATTGTGATTTTTTTGGTTTTTGGTGATTGTAACTGTAAATTGTGATTGTAAAAAAATTGTGATTTTTTTTCCTGTATGTTATACACTGTATTTTACAACATAGTAACAGCTAACACACAGTTTTCAAGGTGTACTGTGCCTTCAAAAGTCAGGCTACTAATGAGTTTTTTGCTGATCAGTATTGACCATGTGCTATTGTACAACCTTTGGGTAGTAAGTATAAGCAGACCAAAATTATATGTATCTTTACACCACAAACTGTCTCCCCTTGATGTCCATTGTCAGAGGACCTTCATTCTTTAGGTTATGCCACTGTGCTGACATTGGTTTCCCCAGGAGCAAGAGGCTTCAATGCGAAGAGTTTATGACCATTGGTAAGAAACTGTATTCCCAAGCTGAGCTGTGGGCTTCATCATGAGCACTTCTGGCGGCCCCCTGCAGAGCGATCCCTTCTAGGCGCTGTGAAGAAGATACAGGACAAGCCTGGCATCACCACCACCAGCACTGCAGCAGATGAAAAGCAGCAGTGCGCTGTTCCCTTTCTCCTCCCACTTCTGGTCCCAAAATTCCTGTGTTCCAAAGATGAGAGTTGAAGAGTGTGTAACTGCACCATTAAGGATCAAATTGCAGTGGGTACCCAGATAATTGGGGATGCCTGGGTAAAAAATGTCATTCAAGCCTGAGGCAAGAACCTGCCTAGAAAGTTCAGCACACATAATGAAAGTTTGGAAATCAGCACCAAGCCAGGACCCATTCACATTAGGCAGCTGATAGCTCCAGTTTCCAACATCAGTCCCAGCACATGCATAAGATTATTTTCTTCTGCCTTCTTAAGCATCTCTTAATTATTAAGAACTGAAAGCCCCCTGGTTTTTGCATATAGAAAAGTGCAATTAAACATACTTTGGGATTCCCTGTGCATTTTGCTATTCAATAAGTCTCAATCCAACTTTTCATTGCAACCAGAGACCTAAGATTGAGGTAGCTAGACCAGCTTTCACACTGCATGTGGGTTTTCCATACTGTTATCCATTGCCAAGCACTCAACACCATGAGATTAGTCATATGATTAACTTTCACTGTACTGCTATTCTGTAGTCTTCCATTGAATTGCAGTAGCCTCAATAGTGGAAGAGTCCTGGAAACCTCTGACAGTTCTCTTACATAAGTCTGTCTTACATTTTATAAGTATATATAAAAATTTTATATACAAGAAAATAAAAATACATATGCATTCACAGACTATTCTCCAGATAATTATCTCTTAATAGTTTTGTTTCCCTGCCAGGGCCTCATTCTGTATACTAATTCAGAGGGATGAGATGTAAAGCCTTGAAAGACTGTTCACTGGGATCACCATCTTCCATACTGAAAGCTGAAGGTATCAGAGGACTTTTTCTCACAGGGCGTTGAGCAACCTGGTCTAGCGTGAGGTGTTCCTGCCCATAGCAGAAGGGCTGGAAATGGATGACCTTAATGTCCTTTCCAACCCAAACCATTCTATGAATCTATGATTTACTCTTCCCCTCTCTCTTTCTCTTTTTTTTTAACTTAAGTCTCTCCTTCCCTTCAAATCTGGGAGGAGAGAGGGCAGAGGGGGGGGGAAGAAAGGAAAAAATAGTATCAACTTGTATTCCAGTTCAACCAAGTGAACAACGGGGCTAATTGAGAATGCACTGAAACCATGAACCTCCCACTGCTTTAGGGGAGAAATCTGCAGAACCTGGCCCTGCTAACGAATGTAGGGATGGGTGACAGCATTGGGTCCTTGCCCTTTTAGCAGTGCTCAATGCACCCAAAGGAAACCACAAACACAGTACAGGACTCAAAAAGAAGCGTCCATCAGTCGGCTATTCAGAGGAACCAGTCCCAGCCTTGTCTAATTTTATGTCAGTAAAAATGCGTCACAGTGCACCATCCAGAGAGGACAGCATGTTCCTGACTGTAAATTATTTTGGGGCAAGTTTTCCCTTGGGTAAAAGCACTCTCCAGAAATGTGCAATATACTTGAGAATATGCCTCTGCAGCTTGGCAAAATGAGTAGGAACACCAACATGCTGGCCCATTACTGTATGTAAACCAGTTTAGTATTTGCAATTGAAGGGAGAAGTGACAGGACAGTACCCAACTGGGAAAAGTAGAAGCTGATGATTAATCAAGTGTTCTCATGGCAAGAACTATTCTGGAGTATATGCCAGGTTTGAAAAGAAAAATCCTTTGTGCTTTGTTTGTTTGTTTGCTACTATACACTGTGTGGCTCCCTTCCCACTTCTTTTTTGATTTTGACAAGTGGATACTTTGAAGAACGAAAGCTCAAAAGGTCTACTTTCTCTAACACAAATACATACAGTGTTTATAATGTTAGCTTTAAGTCTATAGTGAACACTGGCAAGACTGATGAAAAAAAGCTTTTGATTTATGGCTGAATAGAGGTAAAAAAGTCCAACATAATTTTTCAGCTGTACTTCAGCAAAATAAAAAGCAGGAATCTTTTAGGTACTGATACCTTGAGAAAAAAAGACTAGAAAGCCTTAAAAAAGAGCAGTGTTGGTCAAATGATTACTGCCGTGATAACACAGGCATAGTTTGTATTTTAGAATGCTGCTTCTGTTCTGAAATGCTGCATGGTTAAAAACTGGCTAGGACTCTAATCTTTGATTCAAAAGATTCTTTTTCAAAAAGGGGCTTACTTCAAATCCATCATTTCATTTGGAAATAGCTATAAAAATAGAGCATTTAAGTTCCAGATAGCTAAATAGTTGAAGCTGTGCCCAAAGTTGACTTTGCTCACAAATTGTTTTGATTAAAATAGTGCTTACTGGCTGAGGCAGACCCGAAATCCAAACATGGCAGATATCATGCATAAGATTTTGAATTCCCAGTATTAAAATACTTACTAGTGGTTTTCCTTTAATCACCAATTACCACAAAAAGAAAAGCAGGCTAAAACACTGAGAGTATGAATACCCAGTGAACCAGTCTGACTTTTCACAGCTGTGTACAAAAGTTCTGGGCTGAGTTTAGATCAGCATCAGCAGAACTTCACCACCAGATGCCTCTTGCTTTCAGTGTAGTCCTGCAGTCCCAGACTAAGTAGGAACAGGTTTTGAAGTGGGAATAAGGGAGGAGGAAAGGGAGTGGAGGCGCAGGGACTACTACCATGTATCATAAAGAGAGTGTCAGTACCATCCGAAGTGTTGTACCAAAGCTCTTCAAAACCAGATCAGGACACTTGGGCTACACAAGAAGAAAATCCCTGAAGCTGTGGCATGACAGTCCATACAGTCCTGATCTGTTAAATCCCTTATTGCTGCTTTGTTTCATGCTGTAGCCCAGGCCATCATGAAAGCATCTTCACAGTCTTGAGGCCTCCCATTTCCCCAAGTCCATGAGAAAAAAACATTCTCTTTATTTTTCCTTCTTGAAAATGTGCATTTGATTCATTCTAAGCAGAGGATGATCTGAGGTCTGGCAAGCAGTTTTCTTGGAGTTAATTACTGGAGTAAGACAAAGGTTTCTAACAGGTTTAATCTCAAAAAGTTTATCTGGAAATAGAGGTTCAGATCTTTCAAGGAATCACATAAGGGTGTATAAAGCTCTTTGGCAAGGGATATTCTCCACATACCTATTCGAGACATTTGAAGCTGGAGTGATCAGCCGCATTTTATTCCAGATCATCATACGCAATTTAGTGCCTTTATTCGTAAATTCTTTCTGCAGTTTAGTGCAGAATGAAGCACATTAAAACTCTGATTAAAGTGTGTATTAAGTGACCATGTCATTATATTTATTAAATTCAATTCAGTGGGTTCAAAAGTTCATATGACTGAAGACTTGCTGCATTTTTTCCTGCAGGCTGCAGATTGCATTAATTTTAACAGCAATTAGCAGACTACTGGAAGCTCAGCATGTGTACAAGAGGAGACTGAAGTTTATTTGCCAGAGTCTTTAGAAGTAACTTCCTCATTCTTGAATCAGATCCAAACAGATTCTATAAGATGCATTTTATTGTAGATGTTTGTCATTTGCAATGTGGCAGTGCCTAGAAATCCCAGTCAAGGACCAAGCTTTCTATATATCATCAAAGGACAGCCCCTGCCTAAAGAACTCATTTCATTTAAAAGGCAAAGAAAAAAAATTATGCCCATGCACTTTCTAACAATTTTAAGGAATAAATCCATTCATTAAGCAGTGAAAGATTAGCCACACTTATTATTCTTTTACTGGAAAACACTATTTCTTCTGCATGATATAAATCATTGATTATATTTTATAATATAATAAAGTCTTACCTTTTCCCCATTAAATTCAGCAGCAGTTTATCCAGAAAACAGCAAAAGCAGGAAGGGCTTTTTGAGTTTTCATTAGCTTAAATTGCCCAATTACCATCTAAAACAGCCACTAAATAATCGAGATACCTACAATGTCATTTAATAACTTTTGTGTTTAAGGGAGCACTGGAAGATTAGATATTTTCTGCTAGTCATTGCATTTCTTGCAGTTGTACCTTTAGTAAAATATTGGACTGCATTTTGTGACATACTGTAGTTTGCTAATGGCTGCCAATTTTTTTCAGCCCATTGGCAGAATAATTCGGAGGATGCATTCTCAAGCTTATGTGACACATTTGTGTGGGGACACAGGCCTTGTCAATTTACATTTAGTTCTCATCATACATGAATTTGAAGAAATTCTACAGTTGCTCTGCTTAAAGCCAGTGGTATTAAAAATATATGTCTACTCAGTGCATGCCTACTCAGATATTATCAAAATATGTGGAAAATAAAAGCATGGCCTGAGTTATCAATTATGAAAAAACTCTATCAAGTGTAGCTCTTAGGATCAGCTTAACCACACATGACAGTATAAATGCAGTTTCCCCATTGTACTGTCTCAAAGTTCAGGTTCATATCAGCTAACAGTAAAAATGGCAAAAAATATTTATTTTCCTAATGTTCTCCTTTATCAGCTATCACAAGAGGAAAGGAGTGATTGAAAATAGGATTTCTTCTATTTTAAATCTTCTTTATCTTCCTGGGTTTAGTACAAAGAAGCAGCCTACACAATGAACAGCAGTTATCGCCCAACACTTCATACAAATGTGCAAAATAATGAAAGCAATTAAGGATGGATACAGTGAGTCACTCACAGGACTAGTCTAGAAAAAACCTGATGTAGGGTGGATTTGAATGCATAGGAAGGGGTGACATTTCAAAATGGAAAAAGAGAGATGGGGTTATGTTGAGAAAGGTAAGATGGGGATTACAACTACAGTAATAAGGAAAGAGAAGTGGAACTGTCCCCCCATTATATGCAACAGCAAAAGCATTAAAATAGAAATGAGAAAGGAGTGACACATTTTCTTGAAGGTAATATTTCAAAATAGTGTAACAGAGGCCTCCTTCCAGCAAACACTAATTCACATATTTGGCTTGAAGGACACCAAGAGTTTTACCAAAGCCAAGGAGCTAATGTCTCCTGCAAGCAGTTCTCCATGGTTCAGCTCCTCATAGCCACATAGTAGCAGCATCTCTACACAGACCCACTAGATGTAATTATGTTTCAGTTTTACTTTGGTGCTATTTACCTCAGTTTAAAGCAAAGAGAAAGGAAGTCACACACAGTACTGTCCACACAGCTCAGGGGTTTTGCTTGAAACAGGGGACTGCTCCCTATATGCAGAAAAGGCAAGGCAAAAGAAAGTTTACTGTATAGACAGGAGCTATTCCAGGGCACTTGCCAGCACTGCCAGAGAGCACACCTTGTCCTTTCTTATTCATAGATGCAGACACGACCAAAGCAATACAGTGAGAAATATCCAAATTAATTATAATTTGCCATCTCAGCTACTGGCCTGCTTCTATGCTTCTGCCTGAGGGAGTAAATTCCGGTACTACACTAAAAATCTTGATATAGATATACACTATGCACTAAGTTTATACTAATAGCTTTCACCATTTTGAGAAAGCAGTTCCTCTCCTGCATACAGCATAGCCCCAGTGTATCTGAACCAGCCCTTTGGCCTTTTGGAATATAGAGAGGCCTATGATTCTGCAGGTTTTGATCCCTGTTTGTTTTTGCTTTCCAGCTAACCCAGTATTTATAGTGCCTCTTACATTTCTTTCACTTAGAAACTAGTTGCAGCAATTCTAAATTAGAAAGCTCAAAGGCAGCATTAGTGATGGTGTCTCTTCCAGGGTTTATAAAAGCCTGTTTCACCATTTCACCATCTTCTCCAGACCTGCTGAAAAAGAAATGATTATGATCCAAACATAACCCTGGCGGACTTTTTTTTTTGAAGTTGCAGTCCAATTCTTGCACACAAAGAGCACAATGTGAGCATCTGCAAGGATAGCAACAGTTATGCAGAAGAAAAGCTATTATTCTTGGTTTACCTAGTATGGGCAGTATTCCATAATTAGCTTGCAAGGAACTTTGCCAAGTTACCAAGAGGATGAAAAAATTAAATTGTACTTTGTCTTTAAGGGGAATAACCCCTGTGGTCTCCCAGCCTACTTGAGGACTGTGTTTGATCAGCTTTATCCTGAGTTTAATATATATCCATTTTGAAAACCTGTGTTCCATCATAGGTGGACCCATACAGCGTAAAGCAAGCAGGCGTGGCCATCTTCCAAGCAGATCAAGAGGCGCATGGTCATATTCATAGGATGACAATCACACAATAGCACACCTTGCCTGTTCAGATCAGCTTCTTTGGATTTGATAGCACTTTAACAGAATCATGAGGTTTTTCAGTAGCTACTGACTCATGGGAAGAGGTCATCATGCATGCAGACACACCTTATACCACTAGCAAGTCATGCTGCGTCTTCACAAGGATTACAGGATAGGCTCTATTGGTTTTGTGAGCTGGTATTTCTTAGGAACCCTGTAAGTATGTGACCAGAAAGAATTCTTTTCAGAAGTTGCTGAGGTTTTAACTGATTTGTGGTTCTTAAATTCACTTTTGCAGCAGAAGGGGATTGTTTTGTTATTAAACTCAGCCCAAAGAAAATGATTTTGTTTTGATTTAACACTGATATGCTTTGAGAATATCTCTTTCCTTGCATTTCTATTTAATGAGTACATTATTTTACTTAGAAAAAGAGAGATTTACTTGGAGTGGCCGAAAGAAATAAATACTAAAAGTAGAAACAGGTCCTTTAGACAATACCAATAAAAAGCTCATATAGCAATTCTTCATGAATTTATACAGGCTATCTAGTACAAATGCAAAAACAAAACCAGTGAAACAAAAAAAAAAGAATTCAAAACCTTCTCCAAAATTGTTTTTTTCTCTAAACTCACAAAAGGTGCTGACTTTCAGAAGTTCTTTTAAAAAATAAAAATATATTGTCTTTCCTTGGTTTGTTTATGAAACTGCAGTTTGAATGGGCTAAGAGGTTTAGGGGGAAGAAGAAATCCATTGCGGATTTCACAAAATTATGATGGTTTTCATTTCTTCTTTTTTCCTCACGTTTCAAAACATAAACACAGGGTTTCAGCCATGTCATTGTGCTCCTTGGAGCGCAATAGCCTGATATTGATACTTCTCTTCCAGTGATCTGATCACATCTCTGTGGCAACAAGCCCAAGGGGAGCTATTTCAGCTCTTATCAGATCTTATGTCAACCTGAGCTCAGTGTTACTCTTCCCAAGTTATATGGTCTTTTACTTGAAGAGGCCCTTAACCTTCTGATGAGTATTAAATGTTAGACTGTAAATATCAAGGGCAGCAATCCTTCTGATCATGTGTGACCTTGGTAATTGTCGCATTTTTGATAAGCAATAAGAGTGATAACTTTCTGACCTTTGCTTATACAGCAGTTTCTGGGTCTTGCTCTGCAGACCCTTCCCCTTGTGAAAAATCCTCTTACCCTTCCCTGGCTTCTTGATGCAGTTCTGCCTGATCACCAAATTAGCCTCCTTTCTTCTGCTACATGAGTCTCTCAAGAAATTGCTCAAGGAAAGGAAAAGAGACAATATAATATGATGATCGGAAAGTTAGTCACCATATTACCTACCATCATTTTTTCCATTCTTATTGCCATCAATGGCAGGCTAGCTATAGCCCTGTTGACCTTCATTTTATTGAGATCTGACTGTGCCAGATCAGAAAGCCTAAGTGAGAGAGTACATTATCACAGAAGATCACTGAATTCTACTTCTGTCTTTTATGCAATTCAGGTTGCATAATAGTACACTTCTGCCTAGCCTCTCTGCTACTTACAGTTCATGCCTTTGTCCTGCTGCTGCCAAACAAGACCATTCATATGCAAGTCTTATTGTGGCTACACAGTAACAAACCAACTTTCAAAATTACATAAATTTTGTCAGTTTATAACATTCAGCTTTCCAGTTAGATTTTAATTCTTCATTTCTGGTGAACCCTGAACTCCTGCAAAGGTATGAATAACATTTGAGTCCTTAGCTGCTTGCTTTACCAAGCATCTTTCCACTTCACTGTCGCCAAGCACAAGATAAGTTGTGACACTTTGATGCTGTTATATTTCCAGGTACTCCTACTCATCAGTCTTCTTATGATTATTTTTCAAAGAATCATGGAGAGATTTGGGAGACCATTGGATAAGCTGGAGGGTGATTGACTGATTAAAAAGCCAGAGGGACTCATCTGGCTCTCTTTTTTAAGGCTAAATTTTGCAAGAAACTAATGGCTGAACAAGCTGCCTTCAATTTCCTCTAGCGTTTTTTTCTCACCCTTGCTGAAGCCACCACCACTGTAGTGTATGCCTACCATAGTACATTCACAGTGGTTTTGGAGTGCACACAGTCAGTGACCTGAACTCAGATGATGCACAGCTTTCCTCTCAGCCAAGGTGACCCAAGTGACTGTAATTCTGTTGTTGCTAGTAACAAATTGTGCTTGAAGTTCTCATAAAGCAGTAGCCTTCTCAGAAACATCAGGCAGAAACTACCACACAGTAGGAGCTGTCGTACTCGGCCTAGTTGCTACAGAACAGGAATTCACCTTAGAAGAACTATTCCAAAGTCACAGTAAAAAGCCTGTTTAAGATGTGTGACCCCCTCAAAAACTAAAAAAAGACCTTTATGTGGCAAGATTGAGACAACATTCTTTTCCTTCTAGGTATCCAATTAAAAGACTTTGGTTTCTCAGCAGATGAAGTAGCTCTAACAGTCCTTACCCTAAATTTATGTTTGGAAGAGAGAAATATTCATGAGACAAGATTCTTAACAACTTTTGGGGTTTGTTTCTGGCTGTTGTACTTGCCATACATAACCGGAGATCAGCAAGCTGACAGCATAGTTCTGACTTTAGAGGGACATCAGTTATTTCTTCCTTCCAAGTTTGTTGTATGTCTAAGTAATTTTGAGAATTATTATCCTGTTTAAATATCTCCCTATCTGTTATAAACTCACATAAATATTTAGTTTAAATAAACATCTTCAAAGTGTCTACTTACCATCCATAACAGACCTTTCCCAGACAAATTCAGCTGGGTGTTTTGAAATCCAGAATGATGAACTCTGAACATACGAACCAAAAATTGTTAACTGCACATTCTTACAAAGCTGCATTTTTGAGGCATTAGTTCCATTCTCTGAAATATGAGCTATTTATACAGCAGTCACTCTGGCAAAATGTGCAGTCCTTGGTGGATGGCCAAACGCTGACCGATGATGATTACAAGACGAGGTTTTAGTTTTCAGCCTACTAGAATAGAAGACCTCTGAAGGAGGATGGGGTGAAGGATGAAAGGTAAGGCTAAGCATGCTTTATTTTTGCTGTCTACAACTTATATCTTCATCAGATCTAGTTCTCCCCTGCTGTGTTCGTGGAGAGTTCAGTCAGCAGGAGCCTGGGGAATGATTTGTTCTGCACATAAGCACAGGCCTACATTTGATCAGGTGGATTTCATCTTGAACACTGGCTGACTACATGTCATCAGGAAGCATGCAACATGAACGTCCTCTTAAAATTATTGGAATTTTTACAACTGACTTAAGAAGAAGCAGGATCAATGATTTTCAAGATGTTGAAGAAGTTATTGCTATGAGTAATCATTCAATTTCTTCTTAGAAAGCAGAACGTTTTAGGGCACATTAAGACCTAAAATGTAAATATGATTGTCATCTAAATCAGATTATTCTAGATTCACTGCATCAATAGCAGAAATCATTACTTTTAAGCATTAGATGAAATACACTGAACATGAACTTTTCTTTTTCTATGTTAAACAACTGCCAAATATTATCATTTATCATTCTTTGGCTTCTTTACAGTTCACAGAAGAAATTTATGGAGAAGGAATGGTTGGGTTTTATCTTTTACCTCAGCAAAATGCATAGAATTTATCTGAAAATTGTGGAGTACAATGATGCATGAAAATAAGTCATAATTAAGCACTCTGACCCAGGAAAAGCTACATAACAGATGTTTTAACTAGTATAGCATATGTATTATACATCTGACAAGCTTCTATCTCTACAAATCAGTACATGTTTGCAAAGCCAAAGAAATGATGTCTTAGTATGCAAACTGATGTACAAGGCAAAAAAAAAGTATAAAGTAAGATCTTTAGGAAAAAATGTTTGCTACATCATTTCAACTTTTAGAGAACAACTACAATTTAAAAATATATCAGATTGAAAGTATTCTTACGTTTGTATGCTATTAGCATCACCAGTGAGTAAGTAACAGAAGCACGTTTCAAACCATTGCATTGAAATTTGTATTTGCAAACAATGAGGCACTGTTTTGTGACTGTTACAGAGCATCCCTCCCAAGGAGGACGTGCTGGGACAAGTACCTGACCTCTCACTGGGTGGCAGCTAAGACAATGCTGGGCAGTGTCTAGTCAGTCACCAATTGATTTTTCAAAAGTTACATGATCATATCGGCACTATTGCAAGCTCTTTTATGAGATCCGAGACAAGAAATCGTCACAAACACCAGCAGAACTACCAAAATAAATGAGAATGCTAGAAAGTTGTGACAGTTGTGTCTATCAGTTGCTGCTGACTACCTCAATTTAATTCTGTGAGGTATACTGTCTTTACCACCACAGATGATTACCCTTAGATTCATCACATGGCATTCCACGAGATCTAAAGCTTCTGCACCTTTGCAATCTTTCTAGCAATGTTAATCCCAAACATTGGAGCCATACATACCTTCAGAGTATATCTCAGCTTTAAGCGAGTTCTCCAGATTTCTTTCCCCGAAGAAAAAGGAATGACCAGTGACAAGTCTACATCAAATCTTGAAAACTGTCTTTATTTTCTCTGTCTTTCAAGCTGTTACTAAGCTCCCTACCAAAGAATTCAGTGGATCATGGCTGGAGTGCTGAACAAACGTAAAAACTGGGCAAATGGAAATAAATTGTAAAAATTTACAGTTATTATAATATAAAAGTTGCCCTGCTCAATTAGAACATTCTGGAGAATAGAACCATGGCATATCTAATTAAGTAACATTTATTTTGATAGTAAGTGTTGATATTAAAAAGACATCAAAAATAATGAATTTACATGAAGTTGCTAATACCCACTATTAAATGTTGTTACAGTGATTGGCGCAAACGGAAGCAGATGCCTGTATGTATATGCCCAATATTAACACCCAGCAGTTAATGCTTCCATCTAGTTTATTAAAAAATCTATCTTTGTTTCAGCAATTAGAAGCTCTTTTATTGCCTGGTTTTAGCTTTCTGAATTGCAATCAGAACAAGATCTGAGTGTGTATCTGTTTTTTCAGGTTTGTTTTGCTTTTAATGTTATTATTTAGTAATTCAGCTGAGATGGCTTGAAATTAAATTGAGCTAAAATTACATTAAAGTGGAGCAACAATCACTACACATTATTAAAAAGAAAAAAAAGAGCTTATGCTTGTTGGTTTTGCCTGAATAAATCAATTAGATCAGCCTGTTGAGATTAAGAGCAACTAAACAGATCTCTGGCATAAATGTTGTCCCCAATGACTCTAAATGGGGGCCATGAATTTACCCTATTAGTATATTCTATGGGATGGTGCAATGAGGAGTAAAACAAGGAATCATAAGCTTTATAACATAGGTGACATCAGATGAAAAACATTGTGACACCCCCCCCCCCCCCCCCCCCCCCCCTCAGATTATGGCAACCACAGTGATCAGTTCCATTAACAAAAAATGAATTCCATCCTATTCACTGCTACACTATAAGTTTACAAGGAAAGCAAACATTGACTAACTATATTTAAAACAAGTCACACTGTCCCCCCTGGTTTTAATAAGTTCAACAGCAGGAAGGCATGCTCTTCTTGGTCATCAGCCATATCAGAATGTATGCGTACAGAAGATGATCTTGGTAGAAGCCCTATTTTCATTGTCTTTATCACAGCATGCCAGATTTAGCCTCCATAGGCACATTTTGTCCTTTTTATTTTCCTTATCATTTTCTTTTTAAAGTGTCTTTTAAATATTGAGCACTGTGAAGTAACTGCCATAAAAGCGCAACTTGTTACTGGGTAGCTGAAATTGGATGTTTCTTCATTATTTCAGTGCAGCAAATTGCCAGACTAGCCCTGTTAGGAAGAACAGTTCTCCATGACTCCCTGGGGTTTGTTAGAGTGAAGCTAGACTGCACTGGGAAATTACTGACAGATTTTTAACTTCTTTTTGTGCAATTAAAAGAATGGAAACAAAGCAAATGAACACCAACACTGTCCCCTGTGTTCTCCAGACAGCATCCCACAGAACATTCTGCAGATGGCTGGTGGCCCACAGAGCACAACTGAGGAGCTGCTGGAAAAGGGGTGGCTCAGTTATAAGCTGCTTTACTTGAGAGTTAAATGCGCATTTCAAAAAGCATTTTGCTACCATATATTTTACGTTCTGTACAAAATTCTCATACACTTTAATTTAATTAAAGTTTTAACACTTAACAATAGTTGTAAAATGTGTTTTTCCATCAACACAGAGAATCACTTTATGGCACCTTCGTAGTAGTGCCCAGGCCATCTAAAGAAATAGCATGTTGTTTGTGAAATCAGGACATTAAACTGAAAAAAGTACAATAGGCATTTTTAGTGTTAATATTGATCTAAATATTATAAGACACAATGGTATTCAAATATTTAATTCAAAATTTTAATTATTTTTTCTAATTTCTTTTCTTATTTATAAACTATTTTTAGGCTATACAACTTCATAACTTTATTTACTTGTTTATAACAATACAAAATAAAATTGGCTGCTTTGCTTTTTAACACAGATTGAAGCACTTTTGCACATGTCATGGTTTCAGCAGCAGCAGTCATTTTTTCTCCTTCTTGGTAGCTGGTGCAGCGCTGTGTTTTTGATTTTGGGCCTGGGAACAGCGCTGATAACACCAATGTTTTCAGTTACTGCCTGGTAGTGTTTTGGTCTGGCCAAGGACTTTCTGAGTCTCATGTTCTGCCAGGGAGGAGGGGAAGCCAGGAGCAGAAGCCGGGAGGAAGCAGAGACAGGGCACCTGACACAAGTTGACCAAAGAGGTTATTCCATACCACAGCACATCATGTCCAGGATGTAAAACAGAGAACAGACACCCGGAAGGGTGTGGTGGTGGACTGGGGGGAGCATGTCGTGGTCAGGCTTTTGGTACTGGGGTGTTTGCTGCTGGGAGTGCACTGGCTGGGTCGAACTTGGTGAGCAGTTGTATTCTCTTTCTTTGTACTTCTCTTGTCATTATTGTTATTGGTGGTAGCAGCAGTGATTTGTGTTATACCTTAGTTACTAAACTGTTCTTATCTCGACCTGTGGGAGTTGCATTCTTTTGATTCTCCTCCCCATCCCCCTGGGGACTGGGGGAAGAAAGAGAGAAAAGTGAGTGAGAAAACTGCATGGTGGGGGTTAGAGGTTTAAACCACGACAGCACACAAAATCAATCAAGAGATGATTACGTTATGCACTGATTATGGTAATAAACAGGCAGGAAATTATATGACATGTGGAAGAGAAAGAAGTAGTTAGGTCGAAAGTACAGGCAGGAACTCTCAGTGTCATGTATACAGAGATACCTGCATAGTATAGTCTGAATAGGCATCACAGTTTACATTTGTTTGAACACTACTTTTCCAAGAACAGCCTGTTTTGCTAAAGAAAACGTCCTTATCTTTAGAATAATTTTGGATTTTTTTGAATTTTCTTATTTCAGCTCTACCTTTTTTTTTAAAAAAGGAAAACCTAGCAGCACCAGAGTTGTTTTAACCAATGTAATAATCCATAATCAAGCAATCAAGCTTCTGCAGCTCTAAAGGTGAATTGTCTGCAGCAAGACTGAGAAATCTGATGCTTTATGGGAGGTTTTTCTTGCTTTCAGATACACACATGCACACTTGATATGCACGCTCCCTTTATGGTGCTGTTCCTTGAATGCAAAACTTTAATTTATCTGCACTCTCAGGTAAAATCAAGAAATAACAACCAGAAGAACTACTGGAAAGTGAGGCTCTGTAATAAAATTTTCAGTAAGTAAGTATCATACATACACAAAGGTCATGGGATGAATTTTATAAGATTAAATAAAGATCCAATGAATATACATAAGAAAAAGTAATAACTGGCTATCAGATGCAAGTGTAAATATTTTCTCATTTTTATAATATTTTCTTGATAAATTTAAACAACGGAATATGGTGGTTGCTTTTGTTCTTACACGGGTACAGTATAACTAGTGTGGGCATTTCTATTTAATTCTATTGCTTGAAGTCCTTCTTCAGTACTTATTAACACAGGCACTTACATCCATATGGATGAAGCCTTAATGTGAGATCAAGTTGCAAAAATTAAATGGATTTTACATGAGTGCACAATCCAAATATAATATATATAGCTAAATTTGTATAGCCATATCATGATTATTTTTAGCAACATACGTTGCTAAAGATGGCATGAAATCAAATTAGTCAGGCTATTCAAGCAAATATAATGAAATTATTTCCTTTACGAAGAACTGCTTTCTAATTATAAAAACTGAAAAATCATTAAAATCAGCAACACTGAAATATTTGCTTTTAGACACTGAAAAATTAGAACTATTTACCTACCTTCACTCAAAGTTGTTTTCCCAGTTGTATACTTAACTGTGCTTATGCCATATTTATTTTAGTAGAAGAAAGATTAATTTTTTAGTCATTAGTACAAAAAACAGTTTTGATTTAAAAGACCTTTCCAAGGCATCTGCTTAGAAGAGATGGAAAGTTACAACTATGGGACTTATAGGCACACCTAAATGGTCTGAGGGTGGTGTCCATGATGTAGGGGTTGTAAAGTCTAAACTGAATAAGCTTATAAAATATAAGATACATATGCCTGATGTTTTATAAATGTTTTTCTGTTGAATCAAAGAGCCTTTTAGCAGACAAGATCTAACCACATCTGAATGCTGATGTAAGCTCTGTTCAGCTTTAAAATAAAGGCATTCTTAAAAGTGAGATTAATCTATTACTGAAACAAAATATTCATAATATGCTTGAAGGTTTTGCATCCTTTTACTTCAGAGTGATAAGATTAAGTAAGGTACTATTTTAAAAGAAAAACACAGGGACTGTGAGGAATTTTTACAAGGTTTTTTTTGTTTTTAGAATGTCTAAAAAAAATGGGTCACCTCATTTAATTTCACCTGCCTACAAGCATGAAGTCTAGCCTAGCCTCCTTTTTTTAGGCCCCCTTTATTGTTAGCATCACCTTCAGGAGATTCATCTTCCCTTTTCTGAAGAAATCATTGTAACTTCCAACCAAAGCCACTGTGCAATCCTGGGCTATAACATCAATAACCAAGGTTCTGAAATCTGTAACCCTCTGCATAAAAAGTTAAGTAGTTAGCATCTGTCAAAACTGAGTTATAATTTTCCTAGATGTTTGTCCATTTCCTCCTCATTCATCCACTTAGACTGTGATTTCGTCTCATATCTTAAGCACCAACTGCCTCCAGAAGTTCAACATGCAAATGACTGCAAGGAGGAGTAGCAACATGGGGGCATTAGCTGTTGCATGGGCTTAGTTATACCAGTGGACTTCATGCTATGCATAGTGTTTTGGGGATGCACACCATACAGTATGATCTATTCTGTATTCTTAAAACACAAGCCTCCTGGTCTGCTCGCTCAGTTCAGAAGAATACAACTGAACAAGGTAGCAAGATTTGACACAGTGTTATAAACAATAACACACCCTTAATAACACTGTAATTGCCTTTCTTTTTCTTTTTTTAACTTACTTCTTTGAGATTAGACCAGGTCATCATATTTTGAGTACTAAGATAAGAGTGCAAAAAATCTTCATCTAATCCAGTCAAAGCCAGTTAATGAACTCCTCAGGAAAAATAACTTATGATAAAATGCCAAAGGAAATAAAATATCTGGCACTTTCCAACACAGCTTTCACAGTAACTTTATTTGGCCAATTCAGCTTTTTATTCATGAAGTCTTCAGGATCAAATACTGCTTCAGGAAGGCTTGTAACTGGCTGTAGAGAGGCTGAAAGATGAAGATGTTTGTAGTATCACAGGCAATGAACCCACTGATCAGCATGAGCAAGAACATTTATAAAAGAGAAAAGCAATGACCAGCAGAATACAGCATGAGGCAGTTTTTCAGATACCTTTATGATCTCTAAAGGGACAGTTTAGCATGGTAGATGTTTACTGAATGACAGAGATACAATACCTTCAAAGTAATAAGGCATAAAAATTATTTCTTTGCTGTCATTTAATACAGAAAAAAGAAACTAAGTGGATAAAAATTGTGTCAATGACTATATCAAAATAATTCAGCCAGCAAGTTTGTCCTCAGGGGTGCAGAAGAGAAGAAACGATTGACACTTAAATGCATCTTAATTGTGCATGGTGCTATACAGAAGTGGAAGTAAAAACGACTCTTCCAGCTAGTTTTCTAATCAATGATTTACAGGTTAGGATATGCCACTATATAAGATAAAATAAATATCTTCCATGGACATGTTTATTCTTTAGAAATGCCTATTTCTAAATAGAAATAATCTGGAGCTCTTCCACTTTGGGAAATCAAGGCAGAGCAGTAGCTAAATGGGAACCCATACCTTACCAGGTATGCTCCAAAGCTTTGAAAATCTAGAAATATCCAATTCCATCCTATTTCTGGCCTAAGGACAATATAGATTTGTTTTCTTCAAGTGCTGGGAAGTCCAACTTTTAGGTGAAAGCTACCTTTCATAAAAACACTTCTACATAGGGAGCTGATATGGAGTCAGCTGATACCCTTAGCATACTGTCATATGCTGTTTTCCCTTAAGCTGTCAAGCTGTCACAATAAACATTGTCTTCCTCAATGGAAACCAGACAGCAAAAACATACAAAGGTACTGTGGTCTCTTAAAAAAGCTGAAAAGGATTATATATAAATTCACTGAGGATGTATAGCTTCTTGGCATTTTATGAGGAAAGTTATTTATTTAGAGAGAGATTTCTTCAGACTATTAAGAGTTTTGGGTTTTTTTTTAAGAATATTAGAAAAGCTTGTTTGTTTGTTTGTTCAATTATAGAGCAGACCATAAGTATTTATAGACAGAGGCACTGAAAACAACCAGCTTCTGGCAGACAAGATGTGAGTGAACGTACAGCATGCAGAGTGGTAATATTAATCTTCACTGTTTAATACAGCAACCCAAAGAGGCCATCTGCCTGTCATTTGCAAGTGTTTCATAAAACCTACTGAAGTATAGATGTGGATGGCTTGTTGGAACTGTGATAGCCAGGAAAAAATTCATGTGTATCAATGATATTCATTCCTAATTGCTCATCCTTTAGGAAATAAATAACACAGTTTCTACTGAACATGCAATAAATTGTTTAAAAATGCAGATGGGTGTGTGGGCACAACCAGTGACTTACAGAATGCTTGAAAGAATTTAAGCCTGACATGTGAATCCCTTATCCAATTATTTGTTCTTCCTGCTCTTGGCTTATGGAAATTAAAAAAAAAAAAAAAAAAAAAGAAAAAATGTTACCTTATATAAATACTTCATTATTGGTGAAAGACAAAACACACAGAAAGATTTACAAAAAATTAGGTTTTATTAAGCAAGGCCAGCCCGATTCTTGCAGCCTGACTCATCGTTTGAGCACGATGAGGAGCAGCAGAGCTAAGCGCACAATACTGGTTCACTGGGATCACTAATGAAAACGGAAGTACTCAGAGAGAAAAACAAAATCAAGTCAACAGGAGGGCCAGTGTTCGTGAGTCACGTTAGCTCTTTGCTCCCCACAATTGTCTGCTGAACCAATTTTAGGTCTGCATAAATACAAGGAGAAATTATATAAAGATGCTTGTGCTCCTAATCCCAAATGTATTATTTTTCTCTTGAACTCTTGAGTCTTTGTCATTTCTATTATACTACACTTATTCTGCTTTACAGGCAACTAGCTCCCTTTCAGTGAACAAGGTTGGATAATTAGCAGTACTGTCAAATTTATATCTACCAGGGGCTTTAATTACCGTGGAGGAGGCCTACTTTCTTTAGCAGGCAACCAGGTCTGGGACACACTATTGTGATCTAAGTCTTCTAATACTTCATTATCAGGTTCATATTATAGAAAGGAAAATGCTCCTAAATTTGTTATCTCAATGGATTTCTATTGCATTGATTTCTATTTCTTGTTTTTTTTCCTCTACCACAGTCCCTCTCGAGCTGAATGAATGTGGTCAAAACATTGCATAACCTGCCTTTTCACTTGCTCCAGGGCCAGACAGATCTTTAGGCAACTAGCTGTGATCAGTCCACTAGAAGACACACCTAAGACTGAGATGATTATAACTTCCCCTTTATCTCCTGTTAGCATTATTCAGCACCACTTGTGCCTGACAACCCCATTCACAGCACGTCTGGCTCAATCCCCAAATCAGATATTTTTGCTTAGCTAATTGATCACTGCTTACAATGTGTTTTCTACTATTCTGGTCTCGTCTCTCCTTAGCAGAAGGGGTTTTGATTAGCTTTTGATCCAGAGAAGCAGGATTTTCTTTAGTCTGTTACATTTGCAAACCCATTGTTGGAAACAGTCTTGCAGAATATTATCTGTGTGGATGATTGTATTTCACAGCAGTGGTTAAAGGCTCAGACACTACTGGCAATTACAGTTCTGCAACATTCTCAGAAGGAGAAAAACTATTTTGAAGATGATTAAGAATATGTATACATGATAACATTAAGGCACTTTGCCAGTTCCTGCTGATCAGCTGATCATTGAACCATAAATGAATGCGTATGTTCTTAGTTGATCCAATGGCAAGGTAAAGCACATTCTTCCAACATACACTAATTCTACTTTGTCAGAAACTTTTAAAAGATGTATGAAGTACCCAAAAAGTACATTCTCTTTCCTACATACAAATAGCCCCAAACAAAGCAATAACTCACTTCTAATTTACTACCCACAGCATGTTGGCTAGATGCTTTCAAGTTTAATTTAAAGGTTTCCAGACTCTAAGCTCATCACAGACAGTGCATAAGTCTTGTGGACAACTGCCAAAAACAGATTAAATGAGATAGCCCAATCTAGGATTGAGCCATACTGTTGGAGTACAGGATACGATGGGTTTCAGAGTGTAAGTCTTCAGGACTGAACTGCATCTTTGTGACAATGTTGGAGAACAAGAATGCAAATCTCCTACAACCATACACAATTTGGTGGCTACTGCTCTCCTGTTAATGGAGGTCTGCCTCTCTGACAACTTTAAAGCTTTCAAATGAGATAAATATTTCTGGAAAATCTTCTGTAAAATAAAATTATAATCTATCATTCCACCTGATTCACCTCCTGTGGTATTTTCCTAGGCAAAGAGAAATGTGAGGTATCTTAGAGACCATTACGATATAGGATGAGCAACTGCATGAAATTTCAAGAGAAGAAAAATGTCCTTTTGAGAAAAAATGACACTCACAGAACCTGCGTTATAAATTCAGACACTGTGCATGCAACACAGGTAGTCTAAAGCACTGCAAGATGAGCAGTGTTGAAATGTATGCTATTTTTACTTCTGGCTTGTTGAAAATTGCATCGTTATTAATAGAATTGAGCAAAGTATTTCTAATTTATTGTCATCACTAGACAATGCTGCCTAAATATTTATTACATACATAACAATGTATGTAATACCTGACAGACATTGCCTAAACAACTTTCCGAATTCTAAAACAACTAAATGAGAGTGTACACTACCATGCATGCAAGTCTACACCAATGCAAATTTTGCATTAGCATACAATTAAGACAAAATCTTGAATCTAAAGATTAAACTCCATAATTCCAACTCCTAAGTGTGGCTCTGTAAAGTAGTAAAAATAGAAAGGTATCAGGTGAGAAGCCTTGACTAATTTTCCCAGGAGAAATTACAAAACTAAGCAACCTGTTTTTCTTATGGGAGAGGATTTGTGGTTTAGATAAGTACTTCATTCAATTTGAACAGCCCTTCTGAAACTTCTCATTTACCTGCCTTTCTATTGCAGATGTGATAGAATTCTGTCATTATTCTCCTTCTGTTTTCCGAAAGCTTAGGGCACCGAACTCCCCCCTGAAAACAGGTGAAAGCAGGCTTTCAGCTTGCAGATGCATAAGAGCTTTCAGCTCCTATTTTGCCCTATTAGGACCCTATCTGGAACAGCTTTTATTTTCTTCTCAATGCTGCACTTTCCCTCAAAATTAGCTTTACAACCCTACCTTTAATAACTGCAGAGCAATAGCTACCAGCTTTTTTATACTGCATCTCATTTCCCATGCCTTCCCTTCTTCCTCATTCCCTCTCTCATTCCTCATTCCCCGGCTCACAGATTAGGCTCCAGCCCAAGACATTTCACTACAGTTCAGGGTTATTCTTCCACAGTGTATTCTTTACAGCCTACAAAGGGCAGAGAGACCAGTGCAGAAGAAATCCTGCTGCATTCACTGTATGCTGCAGAGTCTTGTTCAGCTTCTCACACAGCACATGCATACAGAAAAACCTAACTGGTGGAGGGGCTGCTTTCAGCTTCTGGTTGAAGGAAGCCCTGTAGATAGCTCTGCAGAAGTTTGTTCTCCACAATTCTGACACATGTGGAGTGCTTCTGGGAGTTAAAAACAGAAGCTTTGAGAAACTCAAAGGAAAAGATGTAAATATTTCAAAATTCAGTGCACTACAGAGTTCAGTTCCCAGCAGATCAATGCTCTGTTGGCATAACATTACAGATGTTCAAACATTATGGTTTTGGTTTCATGGGCAATCTGAAATACTTTTTTGTTGATCAAAATGTTTTGTTTGAAAATTCAAACGTTTACAATAGGAAACAAATGTAAATGTGCCCTCAGAAAGGGGTAACAGAACCATTTTAATACTTTCATTCTTTTCATACAGAGCTACTGCAACTCATGCTGCAGTCAGCATATCACTTTAGCCTAGCAAAACCTGCTTACTTTTTTGGCATGTAATCTACTATTGATCAGTTACAAATAGCACTTTAATCACAAGTTCAGTTGAATTGTGAATGCAGTGCTGACATTTATCCATGGAAAACATGTTGAACTATACAGTCTTCCCACTTTATGTTCAGTCAAGTCCCTCTGGTACATCAACAAACTCATTCTCCCTAGTGGTTCATGAACTGTATACTAAATAATAAATAACACAAAAGAATGCCAAGGTCTTTACTCATGGAATTATTTACAGAGATACTGCATATGCAGAGGTGGCAAGAAGTCAAGCTGTGTACACATACAGTAGGATTTTCTTGTACTGCCTTTGAAGTACTCCTTTGTGCAATCTCACTTTGAGTTCCCTGACAATTACATCCTAGCCTCGACTGTATTTTTTCCATACAGCTGAATATGTGTTTACTCAAAAGGAAGCCTGCCATGAAGTGTTTCTCCTGATTCAGCCAAGTCCATTCTTAGTCAACAAAACCTCTCTGTCTTGGAGCTTTAGAACTGTAGATATCTTGGTCTGCACATCTTTCCTAACTATCCCCCTGTCCAAAGCAACATCTGGCCACAACACCCTGCAGACTGGTTCCTGTCTTCTAACATATTTTAGCTTTACTTCTGGGCTATGACTGCATAAACTAGAAGGGAAAGAAGGACTGAGAGAAAGGATCAAATACTCTTTTTTGTACAAGCACGTTTCCCTCTGTAACTAATTCCATCAGCAAATACTGATGAGGCACTTATCCACAGCAGAGCACCCATCCCTTGCTGCAGGCTCAGAAAATGCAAGTTTTGTGCTATTCAAGCCAGACATCACAACCTGCTTTTACTCTGTACTTCTCCATCTTATTTTTTCTGGTGCAGTGGTGTTTGTCCAGCTCCCTAGCAGTTCAGTGCAGCCCACTGAAACAGCAACCTTGGAAGCAGCAGACTTTTTTCCCCTGCATTAGTTTGCTGACGGTTTGGGAAGCTAACCCAGCTTTTAGGGGGCTGGACAAACAATAGACCCAAGCTAGAGGGAAGCAGTGGGGATTGTACAGCCAGACTGGATGAGAAAAGAGGGATGTGACTTTGTAGAAGTAGCTAACAGGGAAGTTGGTGGTCAGATGCCACACCTTAAGGGACTTCTCATTCTCCTCTTGCAACTTCCACCTCTCTTGGAAGTTAGGGAGAGGTTATAATAAAGGCTTCTTCCCCAGAACATTTTATATTTATATAAAAGCAACATAGGAACAATGGTTTTCCCCAGAAGAGATTGATGACCTTGCTAATTGCAAGTATTATGAAAATTTGTGCATAACAAGATATAAATGATCTTCTACTGGCCTTTGGGGAAAATATCACCTTTACATGTCTCCTGTGTACTAGAGTTTAATCAGGAACAGGCATTTCTAGTCAAATGAATATATGTAGCATTTTACCAGCAACTGAATTAATTTCATAATTCAGCTTACAATATGCATAACCCCATTTTTTTATTAGTATTTGAAGTTAATAATGGCCCCTCACAGAGAACATGCCAAGAGGCAAACTTTCCAAAGACTCCTGCAGAATGCATCATTCTTGCATTGCTTGAATAAAAACTATGCTGTCTGGCCCAAGTTGCTTGACCATTATTTTGTTAGCCCCCTATCAAACTAAAATCGTCAGTGTTACAAAAAACTGTAATGTTCCTCTACTTTTATGTAAATATTTTTAGTTTAATTACAGTCTATATTTTATGAATGTTTCAAATGAATTTAAAATCATTATGAGCTTTATTAACATGTAATAAAAACCAAAGTACATTAATTAATAAATGGCTATATTTATAACAGCAAAGAACAATTACCCATTTCCTAGATGGAGGACGAGTTTTGATCTTGGTGCAGAACTAGTGGCAAAATACCTTTAATCCTTTATGTCAACTCCAACTTTATAAAATTATACACTTCAATGTAACTGATTAAGGAGTTGAACTGCAGTAATGGATAAAACACTAATATTTCTCATTTTTCCAACCAGCATCGATTTCCTTTTCTCTGATGAGCAGCCTGAAATGTGCTTTCATTTCTGTTTTTTATTTTTCAGAGGTTTTTGGCTTTCCTCAGGGGGAGGGCTCTTTAGCACATGCAAATGTCCAAAAATAACCCATATGGAGAATTCTGAAACAGTTCCAGTGTAGACAGATTAAAAATATATATATATAAATAAATCATGTACATTACATTCTATGGCACATGATAATGTTCAGAAAACATTCACGAAAAATTAAATTTCTTTAGAAGATTTCTTCTTTTGAAAGCAGTGATTAGGAAACTGTGTTGGCATAGGTGACTGAATAGTATCATCTGCTTATTCTTTGTTCTGAAACACATTCATAACTTTCCCCTCAGCTCTTATAATAAATTATAGCACTAATTGAAACTTAATAATTGTCATGAATCTGTCTTTGTGTTGTTTATATATATATTGGAAAGATTATTGATTGAATGTTCTAGTTGGAATATATTCTCTATCAGTGCTCTTATGTTTTATTTACTATAAAAAAAAATTAGATGATGGCTGCAACCAATTCTTCAATTCAATCATATGTCAGCAGTGAGAACACTGCTGATATATGCAAAGACCTCCAACAAAATTGCAGAGCAGGAGCTGCTAAAGTTTGAAGTTATATAGCAGTTTCCTAAGAGGTAGATCAAGAAAGTGCTTGGCACTATTCCAAATAAAAATTACTGAACTAAATGCCTAAAAACAGAAGGGGAAAACATTGCTATGCCCCTAGTTACTATCCATCAGTCCTACCAACCATAACAAACTTCAGTCATTGAAGTAGTACAAGTTTGAAGGAAGTTTAAAGAAAGATGAAATATATTGACTAATTATCTACAACAGAAAGTGACTAAAAAGCTAATTTTGGGGTTTTTTTAGGACATTGTCTTTTGCCTTGAATCAAATTATTTGGTTGAAAATGAAAATTCAAGAAAGTGGTGAATCTTGTAGTACTCTTCCAGTTCAGAAATAAAAATTATATAAAGAGGATCTATTAATTCTAAATGTTTGAAAGACTTGGTCATCTCTTGGTTCTGTTAAGCCATTAAGTACAGCCAGCATTTCTTCCATATGACAGAGTAATATAAGCACCTGATATAGCTGTTGCTTTTGTTTAAGAAGTGAAGAGGCGTTTCTAATTCAACAGAAAGGAAATCTGGTTTGCACGTAAGTGGATCCCAATTTCCAGTCAAATGAGGCTTCCCGCAACTTCCAAGATACATATTAGGTACTATGTAATGAAGAAGTACATTGTTTACATTTTTCTATGTTGAAAACACTCAGAAACCAATTTAAATACATATAACACTGTAAAAGTTGTTTAGCTTAAAGAAATTTTATCTTTTGTATGTCAAGGTGAATCTTCAAATGTAAAGGTTAAATTTAGCTGAAAGTCAAGATTCAAATGAGTTATAATAGGGGATGGCCATTATACAGAACATTAATTGAAATATGCAAAAAAGGTTAAAAACAAATACATCATTTAAGCTCTCCTGATCACTGATTTAAATAATGATTTATGATCAGTGAATTAAACCTGTTAGATTAAATTTCATTAGCAAACAGGCATAAGGCAGACAGAGTTTGAGGTGTGTATGTGAGAACTTATCGCTAGACCAGACCTGAAAGTGGAACAAGCAGACTTTTATCTAAGAATCCAAATATTGTACTGCTGTTGTGTAAATATTAGACATGATCCTCATATTATCTTTGAATAAAAATGTTGACTTTCATAGAATCATACAATGGTTTTGTTTGGAAGGGACACCTTCCACAAAATCAGGTTGCTCCAAGCCCCTGTCCAACCTGGCCTTGAACAATGCCAGGTATGGAGCAGCCATAATTTCTTTGGGCAACCTGTGCCAGTGTCTCACCACTCTCATAGTAAAGAATTTCTTCCTAATATATAATCTAAATCTACAGAAGTAATCAAATAAGTTGAATAATGTTGAAACTGTTTTTTGGGGGGGGGGGGTTGGCTTTGTTTTGTTGTTTTTTTTTTCCAGTTGCAATGTTATGATAACATGATAAAAAGACAAATTATTCTTTCAGTTGTGGATTAGCTAAAATGTCCCTCACAATCTTCTGGACTTCTCTGTCAGGAGGTTATTAAATGTTCCAGTATGTTGGAGATTAAACCAATGACATCAGACATAGCCTTTCTCTAATTACACAAATAATGTAAGCAATAAAGCTCTGGATTATTCTTCTTCCTAAAAGTAAGCAATCTACTGTTCTAATTCTGGCTTGCACTAAGATATAATCAAATTATACATGTTAGACATATCCAGGATAAATGCACAATTTCAGAATCAAAATTATTTCTCACAACTGCATGTTCCACTCTTTTCAGAAAGACTCTCAGGAATGTTTATTACTCTTAAGCAAAAAAAAAAAAGATCAATTTTTAATTAATCATAAACCAGAAATAGCTATTTTACTTCATCCAGGAGGGCTTTTTGTCCTACTCAAATGTGCTCAATCTTGAAGCTAAATTCCTATCCGGAGATGCCTTACCAAGTCATGTGTTGGCACAATATAGCAGAAAAGCATAATAATGGATTTTGACATGGGTTTTCATCAGGGTCACGCTGAATTCTTAGCATCTTAGAAGGCCCTCGTCTTCCATGTCTATCTGTAAAATGCATATGTCAAAGGCATAATCAGAGCCAATAACTCAAATAGAAACCATACCAAATCAAAGTAAAAATAAGCAGCAGTTATTATGGGCAGGATGAGTAAATACTGAAACAAAGTACCATGAGAAGTGGTGGATGGGTGCTCCATCTTTTACTACTGGTAAATTATACCTGAATACATTGCTGGAAAATACATCTTACAAGTAATTGTTATTGGAGGGGTACCCATGTGAATCTTTCTGCCTGCTAACATGAGAAGGCATGGCAGTCCCTTCTTTATATGACGTACAGGTACTAAAGAAATAGTTAAGTACTGAGTGTCACAGAAATTATCCTGCGGCTGCTTCTGCCCCTTTTTAAGACAAATGAGTTTAATTTCTGCTACTGTATTTCATCAGGCATTATGTGCTTGTCTGTGTTCTTGGAAATTTACTACTGATCGATGACAATTTTGACAATAGAATCATAGAATCATAGAAGAGTTAGGGTTGGAAAGGACCTTAAGATCATCTAGTTCCAACACCCCGCCATGGGCAGGGACACCTCACACTAAACCATGCCACCCAACACTCTGTCCAACCCACCCTTGAACACCGCCAGCTATGGAGCATTCACAACTTCCCTGGGAAACCCATTCCAGGGCCTCACTACCCTTACAGCTAAAGAACTTCTTCCTCATATCCAATCTAAACTTCCCCTGTTTAAGTTTGAACCCGTTACCCATTATCCTATCACTATAGTCCCTCATGAAGAGTCCCTCCCCAGCATCCTTGTAGGCCACCTTCAGATATTGGAAGGCTGCTATGAGGTCTCCACGCAGCCTTCTCTTCTCCAGGCTGAACAGCCCCAACTTTCTCACCCTATCTTCATACAGGAGGTGCTCCAGTCCCCTGATCATCCTCGTGGCCTTCCTTTGGACTTGTTCCAACAGTTCCATATCCTTTTTACGCAGAAGACACCAGAACTGTACACAATACTCCAAGTGAGGTCTCAGGAGAGCAGAGTAGGAGGGTCAGGATCACCTCCTTGGACCTCCTAGTCACGTTCCTTTTGATGCAGCCCAGGATACCGTTGGCTTTCTGGGCTGCAAGCGCACACTGCCAGCTCATGTTCAATAGTAAATATTAGTTTTAAATTTTGTAAATTAACATTTGTTTAGTAGATATTTAAAAGGACATCAAATCTTTCTACAAAAAATATTTACTCTGCATTAAAGGAGAGGCCTGTTGTTTTCATTTCTGCACAAAGCTTGTTTAAGATATTTAGAAAAATATTCATTTCACTCCAGAACAGAGACACCAAAGCAAAACCTACTCAGGAAGGAGACGGTACTAGGGGGTTTTTCTGTATTCAGGCTTCATTTGCTGGAATCTTCACCTCCTACTATATTTAAAATTAATTAGCTCTCACATTAATCTTCAAGAAAGGAACTGGCATTGTAATATAGCACTTGTGGTTAAAAAAGCCCTTTAGAAGTTACATTTCTTACCCCAAAGTTGAAGCAACTACTACACAGATTTGGAGGAAAAGGTTGGGAAAAAATGCAACCGATATGTATACTTTCAATTTTCCATTTAGCTGAGGTCATTTAGAAGGTCTGTCATTATCTGTCTCTGTTCCTTAAAAATTAAATCTATGAAATTACAACAGTTATAGGACCCATCTTCATAAAGATCTTGCATATATATTGATACATAAAAGCTGAGCAATACCATTATTATCCTGCTCTTCAACAAAGTCTTGAAAGGAACAAATGCTGAGCTATGTAAAGCCAAACAGCATTTAAGAAAAATTAAATGGTCATTTTTTTTTCTCATCCTTTCATCCCAGAATCTTGGAGAGTTCCAAAACTACACTGAATGGTCCCAAGGTGTCTGGCACAAAACACAGTACTTGCAAAGCAGTTTTGTTCTCTCTGACTGTCCGTGAGAAAGTAACCCAGGTTTGTCACAAAAACAATTCCTTTGCAGTACTCCCTTTATGACTGGTCTGTGAAAAGCTGAGGACACTTCCCCAGTAAAGGGTTATCAGGTTTATTCACTTCGGCTTTCTCTGTGTTGTTTTCCTTTCCCAGCAGCTGTTGACCCGAAGAGTGTCATTACCTGAAAGAGTATTTTTTTGCCTGAGGAAAACGTAGATCCTCCTGCCTGACATTCAGACTTGCAGGACTACAAAGGGTCTTTCCTGGCTTCACATAAGTCTTCTGAAGGCTGGCTGGAGAACTCGCAAAGCTAGGAGAAAAGGACTTCAAAGATGAAGCAGCCTAATGCCACAACAACAACATCACCACCAGAAATGATTCATTAGCCATATCCGCAATTATTTTGTGACCATATAAGAAAAGGGTTTTTTAAGGTTAGAAATGCTTATAAAGCATGAAAATGTCCCAGTGAATTAAGTGTTTTGGAGCAACATTTTACTACCACACAGGATACTAAACGGTTTGGAATGAGCATAGTAATCCCAGGCCAAACACAAACTCCTTAAAAGCAGAACTGTGCATCCTCAAAAAGTCCAGCGAAGCTTCAGATCAGAGTTCAGAGTTCAGAACTGCAAGGAGGCTGCTATAATTCTTTTTAACTAGAAGGGGTAGCTTACTATAAAACATTGCCATGGCTTAAATTTGATATATGACTTTTAAATTACAAAGTATCAGCTTCTTCTAACAGAAGAGTTCATGAGGCTTCGTTTCTTACAGAACATCTTGCAATGCTGTATTTCTCCCTTCTGTAGCAACTCCAGCTCCACTCCTTGTCACGAGGCCGCTTCACCTCAGTGTGACTCATTTTACCCCACAACCCCTCGCTATCTGTATTCTCCAAGCCCAGTGTTGAGGCTGGTTTCCAGCTTTGCTGTGCCGAATTGCTAAGCAGCATTCATGTGGTGACTGGCCACTGGCAGGTTAAAAAGAACAGGCAACTTGCAGGTTTTCTCTCAGCAAAGGTTTCTTTTACCCAGGTGCAATATGCACTAAATTTTACTAACTTCATAACAAAAGGTCTGTGTATCTGAGAAACATGATTAAGATTGGACAGGAGAATAAAACTTTGTTCTCATGGAATGGAGACACACAGACACATGGGCAGAATGATTGCATAGCCCTTATTGCTTAAAGATTCTGTGTTAATGAAACCCACACAAGGAAATCTGTATTCACCACCTTACGCTTTCAAAGAAAGCTTAGCCAAGGGTTGGTTTTTCTTTTTTCCTAACTTGTTTTTGCCCATTTAGACTCGATGTTGATGCACTGGGAAAATAGGCAAAACCGACAAATACGAAAGACAGCTGCTATTTTGTTCAATAACTGAAAAATGACTTTGTGCTGCTGATCCCACACACCAGATGGTATACTGCCATAACCAAAACTGGTGCCGACATAAATATTGTCCGCACTTCCAAATTTTAATTATTTTTGGGCACAAGACACGTACACGTTCTTTTTTTCTTTTGGAGGCTTTGCCATACAGCTTTGAAACAAGCAAATACTGCTAATCAGAACATTGTTCAAATACTCTTAATTAGTTTGTGTAACTGGGATAGGGACAAAACTAACTTTTCCTTATTTCTTATTTTTTAAAAAATAACTTGCTGCGTTTTATGATCTGCTTTGGGTGGATGTGAAGGGTAAATTGTAAAGCTGATTTTCCTGAGAACCCTGAGTTTTAATAAGGTAGGTCCTCAGGCTGAGTGGGGTGGCTATTAGGGGACTCTTTTACCTGGTGATGACATGGGCCAGACTTAGTTAAAGGAAAGCTTATTTCCCAGTAAGATCTCCTTCCAATTAAATTAGAAACACATTAACGGGGAGAAAAGAAGGAAGGCAGAGGAAAAAGTGCACTTCTGGCTGTGGCAAAAACAAGGAGAAAACAAAAGAGAGCTCTGTAAATACAGAAAGATACTGTGGTCTGCCCCTACACTTGATTTTATAAAAGTGATGATCCCATGGAAAAGAGCTGTCAGAAAGGTCACAAAAACCTGCCATCTACTGCTGATATCTACACTGCAATTAACAATTTGACCCAATGTTACCTGGCAGCATTGAGTGATTCAAAGGTTTTCTGCTCAGGTAAAACTTGACAGTCATATCTGCCTGAGAAAGGGTATCTAAGTTTTCTGAACTTGGGCAAGCTGAAGTGGGACATAGGAACAGGTTACTCAGGGAGTCTGGAACTAAGCAAGACCCTGAGAAACCTGATCTGACTTCAGAGTTGATTCTGCGCTGGGCAGGGAGGCTGGAACTGATGACCTCCAGCAGTTCCTTTCTGCCTAAAGTGTACCATGATTACCTGATTTTTTGATAAATCTTGTGTTTTAGCAGTTTCTGATTCATACTAGTTGAGACATAATGCCAAGAAATAAGCTTATTGCTTTTCCTTGTGTATGGTTATGATAGTCATCAGGTACACTATTTTCTCCTATCTTTTCCACTATCATTTTGCTCTGACACCCACATCTAAGCACTCCTCTGCTATCACCGTAAGTTTTCTCTTCCCCCGGCTGTCTGGGCCCCAGGAGTGGCCACTCTAAAAGCAGAAGGGATGGACACCCAGTTCAGACATCAGGACCAAGACCAAGCACAACCCCCAGCAGCACTTTTTTTTCCCCTTGCTCCACCCTAGCATAGGGCATTCCCAGTGCAGAATATTTAGGTTATTTGGTTGGTAAAAAGCAATTGGTCTATCATTATGCAAAACATAATATTTCAAAAGTTTATAAATTGGTTACTTCCTCACAAATTCCTGCAAAACAAGGAGGTGCTAGAGCATTTCCACTAGAAACTCATCAGAAATGTTAACACAGTCAATACTGCTTGTTCACTTTCTTTTCTGGACATGTTTCAGAACACTTCAGAAATATTTGTCACTTCCTAATCAAACATCAGCTGAGGCAGATAGTGTGGTATATTTTTGCTCCAGCTGTGAAACTATCAAGAGGTTTCAAGCAAGCAAAAGCAGGGACTTACAATGGAAAGTGCTCAGTGACCTCAACCAATCGTGGTGTAACAGCCCTTCCAAAATTAATCCCTTGCTTGCTGCTTAAGACTTGATACCACAGACTAGCAATAGAGAGCATAAGTTTACATGAGTACATACTTGCTCTCTATCAGCCACCAGCCATGTACTGTCACCCAAACCAAACTGAAAACCAAGTGCTGCTAAAATCAAATTTTGATGCCTTCACCTAAATAAAAGCCCTGAACGGGAACAAAGGGCTTGGCTCAGGTGATGTTAGCCATTACAGAAGCTTTGCATACATACCTTATTATACCTTTTACATACCTTAGGTTTTTGTCTAACATACCAAATTGCATTTTCTTCAAAAACAACTGAGCTATCCCTCCACAGTTATGACAGGGTTCAAAAGAATGTGGGAGAAGTAGATGACTGCTGGAAACTCACCACCAGAGGTTAATAAGCAGGATTTGAAAATAGGGTGAGTACTGATTTACCCTCCCACTTTCCTACCCAAAAGATATGTAGAAATACAGAAATTAAATCATCCTGCAGCTGCTGATGGCACAAACCAAACCAGTGAATAAAGAGCACAGATGACCTGATAGATTAAGTACAACTATCCATACATACTATCTGAGGACATGCTTTGATGTCTGGCTGGGTGCAAGACATGGGTCACATCACAAAACTCATAAGCAGCAAAAGCATAAACGAAAATGTGCTGGTACTTACTGTTCAAGGTGGAAAAGGTAGCAATGGCCAAAGATGAAAAACCAAAGTTGTTCCAATATAATAAATAAATAAATAAATGAATAAATTAAAACAAACAAAAAAAACCCAAAACTGAATCTTAAAAAACAGTTCTATGGGTTAGGAAAATTCTCCCCTGCATTTCAATTGCAAAAAGAAAAAAAAATGGAACTGCTACTAAAAACAGACTGAGATTCTTTCTTGGCTCTTAATCTTATCATTATCTCTCCACTCACACCAGCCTTCATGACATCCTACTGAATACAAACATGAATACAGAAATCAGCACCAGCAAATCCAGAAAGAGAGGCATTAATGGATTTATGTGAGGCCAAGAATAACCAGAGAAGATGCCCAAATTGTCGTCTCACAGCTTCCCCCAATGTGTATGATCATAATTACTGTAGCAATGACAGAAAAACGGAGAGCTATATTTAAACTCCAAATAAGGTATTTGGAGTTCAAAATGCTAATCATATTTATGTAGAAAGGGAAGGAAACCTCATAATAACATATGTATAAATTTCATTGGCTTATTTGTGTTCATTAAAAGCAGATGCTCTCTGTAGCCAAAAGAACAGGAGCTTACAACAAGAGAAAAGCAGACTTGGCTGGTTAAAACACAGCAGTTATTTTACCTCACCATGTGTTGTTTTTTAAGCTTCAGATGGCTGCCAGAAAAACACGGTCATTTATGAGGGCACAGGGAGTTGATCAAATAGCAAAGGCTTCGTCTGATAAAAACTGATCCAGTTCTAAGAGCAAGAGAGCAAAATTTCTTCCACAGGTTAAAATGGCATTTCATTTCCACTGCTTGGAATGCAGCCTTTCTGTTAAAAACATTTTACTTACTAATACAAATAAAACTTTACACTCATTTTTTTTCTGTTTCCTTGAACACAGTAGTTCACACAATAATAAACTTACCAAAAGTCAGGTGAAGGCAGATCTGGCATTCTTCTGATCTCAAAATTTGCTGCTTTACAATTCTGTTCATTTGGGTTACTTACTGACATAAGTGATGTGTCTGTGTGTCCTGGGCAAAAAAAAAAGATGGTAACTTAGATACCATCATGATCTTGGGCAGCTTCAGATTTTGCATTTTTAATTTGTGGAAGATCTGAAAAGTCTTCTAGCCAAAAATATAGTCCAAGAAAGGAAAAAGTAAGATCAGTTCAGGGAACAGTCATAATGATGGGATAAGTTTACCTGAATGAATAATGAATGGAAGGACATCCATTTTGCCCTTCATTTCCAAGCTTTTCGAATTGAGGAGGTCAGAAGACTATAAAGGGACTCTAGAAGACTCTCGTAAGACTCTCATTTACCAGAATTATCCAATACCTTTTAAGCTTCAGTAATACCCACCAATGTAACTCTGTTTAGTTTCTTATCAATTGAACCAGCAATAAATGAGGCGATACTGGCTCTTAAATGACAGTACCTGCTGAAATCAGTTATACCATATGTACATAACCATTAATGCAGCTGACTGTAGCCCTCCACACTTAAAGAAACAAATTGCAGAGGCAATGCACAGGATCTCTCATTTTCCTTCTTCAGAGAGCAGGCACTGTAATCCTATGCTCAGCTGTTCTGTTTCTAACACAGTGCCTCAAGTAAATGAGGCTTATGCAGACAGGCTGGATGTCTCTGTAGCTGTCTGCCTCCCCAGCGACTTTGAGTTCCAGACAAACTTACAGAGGAGGAGAAGTCTCAGACATAATGGTAGACTGACAAGTTTCATAAAAATAATCACCTGGGTAAAGGAAAGGCAACAAGCAAATACTCTGATCGTGGGAAAAACAAGAAGTGAATGTGAGCTTTCAAGCAAGAGATTCCATCTGGACAGGACACCTAGCAGATGCTCCAATTATATTAAAATCTTCAATTAGAGCTTGTACTCAAGTGCAAAACACAAGGGTTAAAAAATGTTTTCTTATTTCAGGATTTGAATGAACCGATTGCTTTTTCAGGACATTGAAATGAGAATAGAAATAAACCGGAAGGCAGAAAGGGTCAGTCTCTACTATACGTTTTTCCATGCTCCCAAATATTTCTGCTTTACTTAAGGTTACTGCAGGCAATGACTGAAGCAATGGCTAGTGGAAGCTTCCAATTGCAGCTGGGGTATTTTTTGCATAAGATCAAAAGAAGCTTCTCCACTTTATTTGCTGGGCAATAATTCTACAAAGTACTCTTTCCATCCACTTCAAAACTGGTCTCATGTACTAGAGTTGTCAAGTTTTGCCCAGCTAAACCTGAAGTTCAAAGGACAAATATTTTGAGATTATTCTGAGTATGTTAATTTTTCTCAGTCTTCCATTTTTGAAAACCCAAGCACTCAGATGTCATCAACCAGTGCAGATACTACAGGAGTGTTGGTAATGAATCCCTATTAGCAGAGACCATAACCTCAACTGAGTTCATTGATAAGAATACATGAATACATTCTTGAAATTACTCTGAATAAAAATGTATTAATTTATGTACGGGCATTAACCACTGTATTGAAACAGGGATACTATCATGTCCACAGTTTGATTTCATAACAGTTGCCAGATCATGTGCCTCAAAACACAGTCAAACAAAAAATTCCAGACATAGTTATTCCTAATTAGTCTTGCCCTTTGTACCAATAACAGGGTTTAAAGGAGATTTTCAGGCATCCCTTACTATGAGACTGCTCAGAAAGATGCTGATGCCAGCTTTTACATCAGCACAAGGCACAAGACAGACCGAGAGCAGGACAGGGAATTCTAGTTTCTGCAGACACAAACTTCAGAGCAAACTGCACTGAACAACACTGTGATCATTTCAGTCCTGAAATCTAAGCATCAAGAGGAAGAGGAGAAAGGTTCTCTGAAAAGTCTGAAATGGGTCAGAGGCATGTTTAGTGTGAAGAGGCCACCCCAGCACTCCTGCAAGCACTGCAAACAAGAAGGCAATACACAGTCATTGTGGAGACATATTGCTGTTTGGGTCTGTGCTTGCTTATGTCTCTAACAGAAAGAATAAGCAGTATACTGAACATGATTCTGCATGTAAAAGAAATTCTACTCTTAGGGTAACCCCTGCTGATTTCAAGATGCATGGTTAGAAATAATGGTGAATGTGACCTTTTATTTCCAACTCAGATATTACCAAAAGAAATAATCATGGAAGATGGGAAGATGCGTTCATGTCCAGGATCACAGTGCCAATTCCCAACAGACTTCTTCATTATATCCTTTTTCTTTTTTTTTTTTTTTTTTTTCCCAAAAGTTACTAATGATAATGCATGGTTATGCACATCCCTGTTATTAGTTGAAGCAAAGTCAGAGCAGTTTCAGCCTGGATTAATATGGATCATAAAAGCCTTTGCAAAGTAAATGTTGTTCACCAAAGTAATATACAATTTCCTTTCTTTCCTGTATAGCTCTCCTATGTTATTCAGCAACTGCTTGCTCAATGCTAGTAAAATACCCGCTTTAAAAAGGACACCGGCTGGAGGGAATGCATCAGAGTGATTGTTAGGAGCTTCAGTTTGTTGTTTTAGAAAAGGTAAAAATATAACATTGTTTCACATCTTCCAAAGAGTACTTCTGGCACCGAGCAGCCATAGCACATTATGATGAAGAGCTATATATCTGTAGCCACCTTTGGCAGGAATCCGTGTGCACAAAATTGTCCCTTGCGGCCGTGTAGCCACACACACACAGACACTCTGCCTGCGGAGTAAACTCAGATTGAGTGTCTTCATAGCAGCCTCGAGGAACCTGCAGCACCATGCTCTGGCGTTCCACATACTGGTCACAGAATGGGGGGTCACATCTGGCACCTTGAATCATATGAAGAGAAAGAGAAGCGGAAGAGTGCAGGTGTGGACTGATCTAGACTGGTTTTTTATTACTTTTATTTCTTTTTGAAATACAATGGACCACCTCCTATGCTCTCTCCCACTCCATGAGTTCAGGCATTAGGCACACTCACCTGGCAGTTCATGCTTAAGGATGACTATTTGTCCCCTGCTATATTCAGCATGTAGGGTCTTGAAGAGGGAATGAAAAGGTGCAGAAGCTCCATGAAGAGTATGAAGGAGATCAGAAGGTAGCAGCCAATTAAATGAGTCACACACTCAATATAAGAAACATCCCAGAACTGCCTTAATTTCCTACCAGTGCTGCCTATTCATACAATGGGTTTGCACTATACCCTCTGAGAAGTACAGCCGCTGTGGTGCTGTATCTGCAAACAGTTAAAGTCAAGAGGGTGAGATTGTAGAATCACAGAATGGTTTGGGTTGGAAGAGACCTTAAAGCTCACCTAGTCTCAAGCTGCAGCCAAGGGCAGGGGCACCTTCCACTAGACCAGGTTGCTCAAAGCCCCATCCAACCTGGCCTTGAACATTTCCAGGGATGGGACATCCACATCACCCATTTTCGTTTTCCTTATGCCTCATATTGCAAATCTAGGGATTATTCACAAATACTTCATATACTGCCATGGGGCAGTATTCAAGTTTTAACAGAAAATACACTTGCATATCTCCCTTTAGATGTTTTACAGTTACTGCAGTAATTCACTAGAGCCCTCTATACTACAAAATGAATCTGGTATTCTAAAAAGCTTTCCTGCTTTTACTTTGGCTATATGAGAGCATATGGTGTCTCAAGGAATACGTAATGCCTGACAGTATTCAAAATCACCTTTTCAAGTCCACCAGCAAGGTTTATTTGCATGAAAAACTGCATTTTAAAGGTTAGGTTACCTACCTGTTATCACAGAAAAGCTATCGTTCTGCTTTGAAGGAGACTGCTTGAGGCCATGACAAATTACTTTCCCAAATGTTCTTACTATTAAAGGCTAAATTCACTGAACCAATAACTTAGTGTTAATTTGTAACATTTTCTCAAGTGCTGCCTTTGGAATAGAAAATGAAAATAAATTATCCTCCAGCGCTCAACAATGCCTTCCTTGCATGTAAATGCGCTCCAAAGACTTGAATACTGCTTAATGATGTTTCTGGGTGTATTTGAGAACCACAAACTCTAAGACATAAGGACCCTAAAAATCCACAAGGACCACAAGCCACTGACAGCTCTGTTGTTTCCAAACTTCTAGATTTCAGTGGCTAATCTAGCTCAAAATAAGAATGCATCTCAGAATGTTCATTTATTGTCCATAACATATGAAACATGTGGATGGTGAATACCACAGTTCAAGCTCTTTCAGTTTTTTAGAAGTCATCCAGGACGTAAACTGCATGTTCTGTAAGTTATACACAAACTTGATGACACCAGAACACAGCATGGAGACACTTAAAGTAAATCAATTTGATTAACAGAGACACTTCAGATGCAACTGCTGGTCTTTTTCCCGTCTTTGGTCTTATGAAATCCTAGAGTCAGCAATGACATCAGGGAGGACTGCAAGTGACCGCAAATCTGCCCAGCTGAGGAACTGACATTTTGGGTAGTAAAGAGGTATTTGAATGGAGGAAGGGCAATAAGACAGGGCTAAATCAATAAATATAAATAATAAAAAGCTTTTATCCTGAAGTATTCTCACCCCCAATAAGAATTTCAACTTAATGCTAGCCACTCTGACTCCCTGTTCAATAGTACTTACCAGCTGGTGGCAATTCTGAGGACAGAATGGGGAAAGATGGCACTGGCAGACAGGTGATACTGCATGTCTCTTTGAACAACCCCTCCAGACCTTCAGATCTTTTAAAATTAAAATAAGGAACAATAGAATATATTTTAGTGGTAGAGAGGAAGAAAAGGCAGTTTGAATGTCTAAGCATGTGGAGTGAGGAAATGCTTGCCCAGGTAGGAAGTAAATACAATCCTTCCACATCCCACACACTGGGCTAAAGAATCACTCTCTTATTTTCTTTACTCTTACTCTAATGAACAGTGTTCATTCCTATGTAGGAGTAAAAAAGGAATCTTTCAGAAAAGGAAGAAAAGAGTCTGAGCCCTTGGAGACTGAGCAGCCTGGTGAGAAGTGTCCTAGTGGAACAGAAAAGCTGTCCTCAAGGCCCAGTTTCAAATTAGTTAGAAAACAGAGTTGAAAAGAGCAATTGCAACTCTCTGGTGACAGTCCTGCTCATCTTCTGATACACAGTAAGAGCTTTAAAACCCATGTCTGCTGCTGACATCACTCCCAGACCTGCTTTTTGTTCTCTTCATCCCCTGAGGTACTGAAGGATCTCTCACAGGGCAGCAGCCATGTACAACTTCAGGGCATGCCAGAAGCATCTCAGCCTTGACAGGACCATGCATTTTTGCTTGTGTCTCACACTGAAGCCTAGGCAGTATCCATGGACCCACTGTTCTCTGCTAAGGGGCTTGCTCCACTAGGTGTCAAGCTGTTTGGTGTAGGTTTCAAAATACAGTGTCAGCTACCACTTTCCTCTAAAAAATGATTGGGGAAGAGGAATAACTCTCTGGGTACTCTCAAATCTCTGGTTAAGTCTTTGCACAGCTTGCTTCCTTGATTTCCCCTGCGGCTTCAGACTTCATGCAGCTGGGACTGCATCCCATGTCTCCCAGCAGTGGAGTACTGAAGTACCCTATTTGCTAGACTGGACTTACACTGAGACAAAATTCATTCACGACTAAGAAAGAGGAATCACAAGAGGGAAGATTATAGATTACTCTCTAACCCTTTCTACTGAGTGCTATCTAATGTCGAAAATGCATATAATCAGGCCTTAAACTGGAGGCTGGAAATCTTTCTTCCAACACAAGCATTATGGCAGAAAACTCATGTCCTTGCAGAAGCAGTGCAAGAGGAGAGGTGGAGGATTCTCCTAATTAGTCCCTAGCCCGGCATTTGCACTGCTTGATCATAAAGGGACTGTAAACTCCCTGAAGCAAAAGTGAATAGGGATCCTGCTTTTTCAATGGAAAAAAAAAATAAAAGTCCTTTAATGATGAATTTAATTGTATAACTGTAATAACATTGCTGTGTTACTAAAAAGACTTCTTTTTGAAGATACTAGAGGTATTATTGCATTTGTGGGGGCTCTCAAAAGCACAAGCAAAATATTGTCATTAAAAGAACTCCTCAAGGTCCATCAGTCTGTCTGGCACTGCACAAGACATGAAAACAAGAACTGAAAAGCTTTTACTCTAATAGATAGTTTGGTACAGGAGCAGGGAAACACAGGCAGGATCCTGATGGTTTTGGAAGAAGGAGACAGCTATCAGCAATTCTCAGCAATAAAAGTCTCTACTGGTGATGCGAACAACCTCACATTTGCACAGAGTATCATGAGAAAGGTTTCATGTTCTAATTAATGTACTGTCAGCTTCACACAGGTTGTGCCCATGTTTGATCAACAAAGGTTTTGGATAGATACTGCTTTCACATCAGTACTATTTTATAGAAGAAAGTTAATTCCTGATTGTTCCCACACAAATTGGATTTTTTAAAAAAATAATGATTCCTTGGAATTCAATATGTAACACATGAAAATTTGTTACATATTGTTACATAGTGAATTACATTTCTGTTATGAAATAACACAATGAATTAGATTGCATTATGCTGTTGCAGACTTGTCAGCATTCAGAGGGAATGAAGAATTGCTGGGCTTACAACCAGCTGTTTCTAGACTTACAAGGATCCTGTGGTTCTGAACTCCTTTCAGACCATTCAATGCATCCCCTGATCATGATTTCTCCGCAAAGACTGCTTATTGGCAGATGGCTTCTGTCTGCAAGATAAGCAGCTCATGTAAGGATCATCACAACTCCCATCAATTTCTTGAGGATCTGGGCCCTGAGATCTCCAACATAAAAAGCAAATCCCAGTCAGCATTAACGAGAAAAATAAACCTGGAAAACAAAATTTTTATTGCCTTAAGTATTAGACACTTCACTTTGATTTGGCTCCTGCCTTCCCTGAAATAATTGTCACTATATCCAGATCTCATGGCTGGAATCTAAACAACTTGGCTATAAGCAATTCTGTCACTTTGCATCTATCAGTGCTCCACACTTACTGAGGTCTGAACAATCTGCAATTAAAATGGTTAGCATTTTAAAACCAGTTTAAAGAAAGTGTGCAAAATATCTACAAATGGGCAGCTACTCTATATGCTATGACAGCCAATATTTTCATACCTTAAGTAGGTCTAGGAAGAACAGGCTCAACATTTTCAATCTTCCTCAGACTGTATTGGCAATGCGATCGACTTAAATTTCACCCATTATTTTGAAACATTGGGACAACCAGAAAACTTTAATGGTTTGGTCTAAATGAAGACAACAAGCTGCTTGAAACAAAGGAATATTTCAATGGAGGTTCTGAAACCAATCAATGTTGAATCAATAACTTAGAGATGAAAATTACTTCACTGGTGCATCATCCAAATGCGCAGAAATGGAGAAATAGACTAGAAAATAAGAATGATTAATAAAAAGCAGAATTTTTATAGTAAGGTAGTGCTCAAAAAGTCTTTGAAATCAATAGCAGTATCACCCACGGCTCACCAGGCTTCAATCTATTCAGTCACGTTTTTAACAGATACCTTGTACTACACTAAAGTATTTTAATTTGCCTGTAACATGATTTTTAGGACAAGAAGGAACCCTTGAGCATTATATGTAGCGGCAAACCCTCATATTAAACATCACTTCACTATGTGCCCTTAGAAGAAAAGTGTGATTTACAGCAGCTTTAATACACAAGCCCATTTGCTGAAAACTATTCCATAAACTGCATGCCTGGATGACGATAAATCCACAATCTCTGTTATTTGCTAAACTAGCCCCTGTTCAGTTTCAGTCTCTAAATATAAGTTACTCTAAATTATGGTGGAAACGTAGTGAGAAACTTCGCAGGAGGAGGTTAAAATCAGTGTGTAACTGAGAGAATGGAGTTCTTAGGCTTTCAGCTGCAGCTTTGCTTCTTTCTGACCTAGTCACGCTTTCCCATTTGCAGCAGCTCTACCGCAGATCCCGCGGTCAAGACAAGCCGGGTACCCAGCAACTAATTTTAGATAACTCCTTGTATAATTTGATAGACTTTTTTTCTCATAAAAGCCCACCTTATTGCGGAGGTTCAGTGGGGTTTGATTACTTAATTAAGTGGAGGCTTGTTTTCCGGAGCTAACACAACACCTTTTAACTTTATCCGCCCCTTATGAACCCCCTGAGGTCCCATCTCCGCTTAAGGGGAGTTTTGACGCCTTTAACGGCTACCGCATCCTCTGCTGCGCCCTCCCGAAAACCCGGCCTCCCCGGCGGCGGCACTGGGCTGCCTGCCCCCAGCCGGGGCTCTGGGGACCTGCCGGGGGGGCTCGGGGCCGCTTACGCACCAGCGGAGCTGAGCCCACCCTGACAGGGTGAAGAGAGTAGGGAGAGCTCTGCCTCCTCTTGGCGCGGGCAGAAAAGCGCTGAGGAGCGGAACGGGGCGGGCACTGCCCCGCCCGGGGCCGCGGCCCCCAGCGGGGCGAGGGGCGGAGCGGGGGCAGGCGGCGCTCTCCTCCCCCGGGGTACATACGGCTCCGACCCGCTGCTGCGGAAGCTCCTGGGAGCGCGTCGGGAGTCCGGCGCTGCGCGGCGCAGGGGATCGCGAGGGCGGAGGCAGGAGGGGATAAAAACCCCGGCGCTGCTGTCACCGGGAGTCTCCTGCCTTCCCTCCTCACCTGCCGCCGGTACCGGGCTCCGGGCCTCAGCTCCATCCCTGGGGGCAGCGGGCCAGCTCTGCCTGCGCCCGCGGGGGAGAGCAGCGGAGCCGCCGCCGCGCTCTCGGCAGCCCCCAACTTCTCCCGGAGGCAGCGGAGCATGCGGGCCCGGGGCTGGCGGCGGCGGCGGGGACGGCACCAAGCTCCCCGGACATGAAGCGGCCGCCTGGAACTCCAGGTAACGCTGCCCGGCGGGGTGGCGGAGCAGGCATCCCTCCAGTAGCCGGGGCACGGCCGGCGGGCAGAGCCCGGAAGAGCCGGAGGAGAGCGCTGTCCGGCAGCGGGCGGTGGAGACCCGGCTCCTACCTCCGCTGAGGAACGGAGAGGCTGCGGCCGAGCCTGCTCGGGGAAGGCGATCAGGGACCCCTCCGGAGTAGGTGGGTGAGGCGAGGGTACGGGGCGGTGCCTGTAGGTGCCCCGGTGCGGCGCCGCCTTAGCTCGGCCGGCCGTCGCGCTCGACGAAACTTTGCCCTCCGCTGACCCCCGGTAGGGATCGGGGGGCTGCAGCGGGAAGTTCCCATCAGGAGGCTGCAGGAGCCCTCTTCTCCCCCCTTCATAGGCAAGGGGGGTTCTCTGAAGTTTAGCCTGTCAGAGAAGCTTTCGGAGGCGGTGAGGATCCTATGCTGGGCAACTAAACTTTCGTAAGATCTGGCATTGCTTGGAGACTGGATACTGCTACTGTAACAGGCACTGCCACTTACCATTGCGTTTTTTCTTAATTATTTGCTGATCTCCTTAGCAACTGAAGTAATTTGCAGGGTTTAAACTAGAGTGCAGCGTGATTTACAGAGGATCATGGCAAAAAAGGATGCATTTGTTGTTTTACTGGTGCCTGTTTCCCTTGTACTCCCTCAAGAGAGATAGGAACTGCAGAGTGTTGACTTCATGTAGCTGGTACTGCCGTAAACAGACTGCTGATGATTAGTCCAACTCAGGCTCTGTGGTACGTCACTCAGTTGCTCATCTGTGTCTCAGTTTTCTTCAAGTCAAGTGAGTTATCTGTCTTTGGGGAAGTTCAATCTTTAGGGAGGGATGAGTGGGAGAAGATAGTTTTAACTGACTAAGATTTCTAGGACAAATTAATCTCTAATTGAGCACTACTGAGGTCTGGCCAGAGATCACTCCATTTGCCAGATGGACCTCAGGATCTGCTTGCTGCAAAGGTAACTTAAAGTCTTTATTTTTTTCATCACTATTAGGTCCTGCATCAAGCATGGTTTAGCCCATTTCAGGGATTTAGTCCAGTGTATCAAGACATCATCCAGATGTAACTCACCAACAGCCTCTGGTGTCCAATCTGTCGTGTTGCTAAATCTCATGGATTATGATGGTTGGGGTCAATCCAGATATGATCAGTCAGAAACGCTGAGCACGGTTGTTAGGCAGATTTGATGCAGAGTGCCTTTCCCACTCAGAAATGTTAAAAGCAAAGTAGAGCCTGGAATGAGGCGGCCACTACAGGGACATTTCCTTTGACAGCATCCCACACACAAAGGAAATGGAAGTTTACACAGACCTTCCTTACAAGTGTAACATTTGAAAGATTAATTATGTAGAATGCCACTAGTCTGTTTGTAATTAATGGCTGTGTTTTGTAATTAAGCAGGGCAACTGAAATTAGGATTAAAAGCATGAACAATTGCACTTGTGTAATATTGTTGTTAGAAATTAATAAAACCCCATTCTAAGTGTCACGTTTTCTTCTGAGTTCATGAGGAAAGCCTTGTCAAATGCCTTGGGGAAAAACCAGAAAGGGCTGTGAGAAAACACTGTTAACACCTGAGCCATCACTGGTTCATAGCATGAATCATTATATTTAACTAATATGTCCCTGATTCATCTGATATGTAGACTGGTAAGAAGAGGAGAGCAGCTATGTGGTCATTGCATGTCAATGGGAAGGTGCAAAGGTATGTGAGTGACTTGTGGGCTGGCCAGGTCAGAGGACATTCAGAATCAGAACAGACACAGGAGACATGGCACAAGGGAAAGAAATAGGAGATGTAGAAATGGTGCGGACCTTCTGGAGGGTGGACTGAAATCTTTAATGTTGTTAGTGTTTGAGCTCTCTAGAGGCTCAACAGTTCCTGCACTAGTACAGCAGGCTTGTGTGCAAATACCTGCATTTTCACTGTGCAGAAAGTGAGAGCCAAATGTGGGACTGTTTGTATCACCAGTGTACAGGAAGATGTTATTCCTACTGCAAAGCATTAATCAATCCAGTTTAACATTGGAAAAACTAACGATTTCCTACGTATTTGCGCACAGGTTGCAACCAGCCAACCAAAAAAAAAACCCCAACCAAGCAATGAAAAACTACAACCCCCGCAACAAACACACACATTAAAAAAGATCAAAACCAAGAGCCAAGTCCTCAACTTGTTTAGGAGTTGATCTGTTGCAGTGAATTGAGCTGTTTCTGACAGCAGAAGATATTCCTTATGACACGAGGATGTACCCTGCATTTCTTCTTGAACAGTTTAGCATGTACACCCTTACTGCATGGATGATTCATCTCGGGGTGTACTGTGTTTTTGGCAGTGAACTTAAAATATCACACTTCAACACCACAAAGAAATGATTTCTTTGAAAAGAGTTCAACTACAAAACTCCCAGCTGTGCCCTACACTTTACTATAAATCAAAAAAGCTATTTACCCAGCCCATTCAGAAATAATGGTGAGGTAGTTAGCCAGAGTCTGTTGGCACATGTTAGCTCATAGTATTTAATAGTGATATCTCTCTTGAGAAATAATGTAATACTGAAATTTGTAAAGCAGTACTTTCTAAGACCTGAGGTAGCTGTACTGGGATGAAATGAAATGCCACTTTTTAATATAAGGCTGACTGTAGGCTTTGTTCTTCCTTGCCATGTAACATGTACACATTACTAACCCAGAAATGTTTATGCAGTCATTTTGAATAAGTTCAAATGATCACATAGGTCATAAATATTTATGTTGAACATGCTTGGTTTTATAGGCCATCCTGTGTAATCTATGAAGAAGGTATGGGGAACACAGTTGAGGAGCAAGTTGCAACTCAACACTCCTACCCTCTAAAAGGGCAAAGAACCTTCTGGGAATGTAGGCACTGCACTGTGAGGTGGGCATGGCAAGGAAGGTTTCTGCTTGTCAGGGTACTCTTCAGATAGTCTTGTTTGTCCTGTCGTATGTTTATGGTGTCTATAATTTGTATTTGCCTCAGCAGGCAAGTTAAGTTATCTGAAACAGTTTTAATTTGGCAACCTCAGTGGGCTTTGGAAATGGACAACCCAATTTTCAGCCCTTGCAAACTGTTTTTGCCCCTTAGAACTTAAAGGTATTATGCTGATTTACACCAGCCACTGATTTGCCCTTGGGATTTGGTTGCAGACTACCTCAGACTTTGTAGTGAGGTAGTTGTAGGTATGGACAGAAGCAAATATGCAAGGCTGTTTAGTGTATTTAACTTGGTAACCCTTCCAAAACAGCATTGATCTAGTATGTCGTACTTGGAGTATCTCCAGGATCACAGTTATATTCAACATAGAAACTTTTAAAAGTGTCATTTCAAAACTGAGAGTGCAGTTACATTAAAAATTAGACTGCATATGTTGCAGAATCAGACATTTAAATACTAGTGGGAAAGGCAGCCTAGGCAACCTGTTCAACAGCAGTTTGTCTCCTATTTTGTGGATGCTTTATAATTCAGCCTTCACGCGCATGCACAAGGTTTTGTGGTATAAGGTTTTCCGGCACCTCACTTCATACAATACACTAACTAAATGAGCAGTTATTAATTTCTTTTTTCACCTGGCGGTGTGTTTCCACTGTGTGTTATGTACCGCATGCCATAGAAATCCACACTGAGGTACAGAATTATTTCCTGATGGTCGTTTCTATAATGCTTCATAGGTCCTACCCTCTAGGAGAATTTGTATCTATTACTTGTTGCCATAGAAGAGCTAGCTAACAAAAGCAACCAAGTTAGGTGCTTAGGAATGGTTAAAAAAACCCATTCTTCTGGGTTCCTAACTTCCCACTGAAAACCCCACTCAGATACATACTTCAGTAGGACCTAAAAACCTAGAAGACTGTGAATCTTGATGCTAAGCTTTCATTTTAATAAATTCATTTATTTTCACAATGTTTCTATAGCTGAGGTCGTGTTGTTCTGTCCTTTTTATAGGCAGGGAAGTAAGGAGAAGCCCTAACAGTCAGAAGTACCAGCTAGAGTCATAGCATTTTTCACTCATCTCAGAACTTCTTCAGATCAGTCCTTCTCAAGCTTAATACACAGAGGTTCCTTATTTTCTAAGTGTTAAGCTGGTGACTGTCATATGTTTATTATTTTCTCGACAGTTACCAGTTCTCATAAGTTGTCTGATCTCATGAGAATGCTGATGCAGAGGCTTAGGTATGCTCCAGTTCTCAGGTACAGGCATTTCCTGAGCTGTTGATGTAATCAAATGTTCTATTCCCTGTTCTCCCTCAGAACCTGTGCACAGTGTGAGGAAAGGTTTTGGGGGAAAACAAGTTAAGTGATTGTATAAGTAAGGGCTGTATAGAAAAAGACTGTGTAGAAAATCTAAACCAACACAGAAACGTTGATTCTAACACTTGAATTTTTCAGCACTTCACTTTGCAGTCTTGCCATTCTCTTAATGTGAATGCAAATATTTAAAATCAATATGTATATAAATTCTTGTGAAAGGTGAGTTCTTGTATCCTGCTGCCTTCATATTTCTTCTTTTAGTGGGTCATTAGAGAGTTCAGCTCTTCAGATTCATACCACATCCTCTACCACTTGACTTAAAAGTGGATTTGTCAGCAGACAACAGCAGCCTGGCCAGATTGGCAGAGGGTTAGAGGAGTGGAATTTGGAACTGAAGGGGAGTGGAAATTAGTGTATTTCACATATGTTAATTAATTGCATATATACTCTTAGATTCATAAGTAGCAGATGCAAATTCTGCAGAGGAGTGTGTTCTAAGGTTCATCTCCTGAAACTCTTGCCTCTTCTGTTTAACCCTCTACTTGCCCTTTACACCATCCCCGTGTGTTTTTCTAATCTCATATGCCTTAACTGACTTCTGCATGCTCAGCTGCTTCATTAGTAATGATGATGATACTCCATTAGCATCCTCCTCTCCTGGCTTTGCCCTTCCTTCCCTGAGCATCTCTTATGCTCCTTTTTCTTCTCTCCCCTTCTTTGGCTTCTTTTCTGTCCTGTTGTCCTCCACTCTCTAGGTCTTGATTTTAGTGTTTTCATACTCTAGACTCACCCTTTCTTCATTCATCTTGTCTCATCAGAGAATACAGCTCCTCCTTTTATTCTGCTTCTTTCCACATAAGGTTGCTTCTTTTTTCTCCTTGGTGCTGCCCAGAGGCACTGTCCCAGCTTCTGGCCATAGCCACTCTGAGCAGTGCAGAGCAGTCATTGTGGGATTGATCCTGCTCTACCAACAGCTGGGTGAAACTGGAGAAATAAGTCTGAGGTTAATATGTGGGAGCCGAATACCGTATTACAGCTGTGAAGGGTTGGGGATAATCAGTGCAGATGGTTTCACCTGGGATTTTACTGACAAACTCTTAACAGGTATCCAGGGAGAGCAAGAGTGAACAGAAATATTCATTATACTGCTAAGTATGTGTACATTTTCTTTGCAGATGGCAAAAAGCATATCCTTTGGCACAGAACCACTACCCTGCCAAATGTTATGTCCCTGCTTCAAACCATAGTGACACTAAAATATTCACAGAAAATAACGTGGTTGGATTTAGTCTTACTATTTAAGTATGAGCAAAATATTTCTTTCCTTTACTGAGTTTTGAGAAATGGTTGACTCATTCTTACTGAAAGTTCCCAAAACTTGTGCCTGAGGTAGACACCAGGCATATATTTCCTCCTCAACAGTTACGTTGGCAAAGGTAGAAGTAGCAGAATGCAAAATATTCCAATTGGACATCTTGAATAACTTTCAAAATAGACTGCTGCTACCTGAACTATCAGTTACTGCATGGAAAGAAGAAAAAAAAAGGGAATTTGTTTGACATTTAAAGCTAAGTAGTCTGAGAAAATTCTTTGCTGTGTGACATTTTCTGATTGGGAAGAAATGCGTCGTAACTGCCCCCCACTAGACAAGAACACAGCATTTTTGGATGAGGCTTTTTCTGTCGTGTACCAGGAATTTTCTGTCTGTGTTGGTTTGGATACAGGTAGGGGATGCCATTGCCCAGTTATGTTACACAGAGGAGTATTTCTGATTATTTTTTTTTTATGAACAATCAGAAATTGCATTTCTTTATCCAAGACTGAAGATAGTTGCATTGTTTTTGAAGAGAAAAAAATACCATATCTGTGGTGTGAATATTTACACAAGTGCAGTATTTCATGCTTACTTAAAAACCAGTGTTAAGCTTACATCACCTACAAACAACTAGATTTTATAATTAACCATCTGGAACATTAAGAATTAATTGCCTGTATGTTTCAAAAGGCATGCATTAGAAATCAGGAAGGGTATGAATTGTAAATGTTAACGTGCTGCACCTCTGTATCCCTCTTTTGACAGCAATTAGCACAAAGCTAACTGTACATATAACCTGTGGCAAGAAGCACTTGGCGACATCTAAGAGGCAGTGACAATGTCTTTAACCTGGTGGACAATTCCTACTCAACTTGGAGTTTTTAAAGTGAACTGCAGAGGACTGGCATGCCTCTTGGTCTTCACAGTGAGCGTTTGTGGCAGTGCCCCGGGGATGTGCCCAGCAGCCTGCATCTGTGCCAGTGATATCATAAGCTGCACCAATAAGAACCTCTCTCGAGTGCCAGGAAATCTTTATAAATGTATGAAAAGGCTGGATCTGAGTTACAACAGAATTGGGTTTTTGGAGCCTGAATGGGTCCCTGCACTGTTTGAGAAACTGAACACTTTAATAATCAATCATAATAGCATTAGCAGCATTATCACTGGAAGCTTTTCCACAACCCCAAATCTGAAGTACCTAGACTTGTCGTCCAACAGCCTGAAGACGCTGAGCAGCCCTGTGTTTCAGGAGCTAAGGGCACTGGAAGTTCTCCTGCTGTACAACAATCAGATTACACAAATAGAGCCCCCAGCCTTTGGAGGATTGTACAAATTGCAGAAACTGTATTTAAGCTATAACTTGCTCTCACATTTCCCACTGGACTTGTACACTGGAAAACATAAGCTGACAGACCTTGTGTTGCTGGACATTTCTTTTAATCACATCCAGTTGGTGCCTATTCAGCGCCTGAGTTCAGTGCCGGCCAAACATCTTAGTGGAATTTATCTTCATGGAAACCCATTTTATTGTGACTGTATGCTGTACTCCATGCTAATCTTCTGGTATCAAAGGCACTTCAGCTCGGTAGTGGACTTCAAAAATGAGTATACCTGTTTGTTGCAATCAGACCCAAAAGGTTACAATAAACTGCCTTTATTGCACGATAACTTCCTGAATTGCTCTGAAAGCACCGTCAACAGCTCTTTCCAAGCCTTTGGGTTTATTCATGATGCCCAGGTTGGTGACAGGCTGATTGTACACTGTGACAGCAGAATCAGTGATGCAGGCACACACTTTGTTTGGATTAGTCCCGACAATAGATTGCTGGAGCCAGACAGGGAGACCGACAACTTTAAGGTGTTCCGTAATGGCAGCCTGGAGATAACTGATGCCCAGCTAGAGGACTCAGGGCTGTATGCCTGCATCGCAATAAATAAGAAAAGACTATTAAATGAGACCATAGAAGTTAGAATAAATGTTAGCAATTTCACAGTGAACAAATCCCATGCTCATGAAGCATTTAATACAGCTTTTACCACCCTTGCTGCCTGTGTAGCCAGTATTGTTTTAGTACTGCTGTATCTCTATCTGACCCCATGTCCATGTCAATGTAAGGCAAAAGGGAGGAAGAGGAAGCTGAACCAAAGCAGTGCCCACTCATCCATACTGAATTCCACACTGCCACAAGAGCTGCCAGCTGATGAGAAGAAGACTAGTACTGGTAAACGGGTGGTTTTCCTGGAACCCGTGCATGAACCAAAACACAGTCAGAACGGGAAAGTAAAACTGTTTCCTAATGACAATATTATTGCTGAGAGTATCTTAAAGACTACTCGAACAAAATCTGACTCAGATTCTGTCAACTCTATGTTCTCAGATACTCCTTTCATGCCGTCAGCTTAGTTTGCTGCCTGTGTTTGTATTGTGCCGTTACATTTCTGAATACCTCCTTTGCTTGTAGCACCCATCAGGAAAAAAATAAAAAGACAGAAAATGTTTTAAAGTAAGTATCTATTGTCAGTCCTTCAATTTTGTGTTCTGAGTGCAGGGATATGCAACATTGATATTTTGTTTGGGAAAAGTGAACAGTATGGCATCAATGTAAATGTCTTCCATTCAAGCTTAGCCTTGGCTTTTACTCTCTGGTCCATACACAACAATTTCTCTTGCATGTTTAGAGGCACTCACAGTGCTTACAGCTGTCTCTTCAGCGGCAGAGGCTGACCCCTATAAAACACTCAGCCATGCTGAGAACTCGGCTCCTCTGCGGTAAGCAGTGAAGCAAACTCACATGGCAACTGATAAAAATGTCCAGGCTTCCTGCAATTCTTTCCTCAGGCTCATAAAGACTTTATAGTAAAGATTTTACTGTAAAATTACTAGGCAAAAAAGTCATGAGTTTTCTTGGACTGATCTGAACCAAAAGATTAGATTTGTCACCATGATGCCTAACAGCACTGCATGAATGTTTATGGCCTTCAACTGATCATGTGTTTATCAACTGTCAGTTGCCTTTACCTCTGCTGCTTGCTGTACACCTGGCATCATGTGTGGTGAGCAAGCCTGCCACGATCACCATGGCTCCTGCTTCATCTTAGGGGTGGGTGACTTCTCTTCAGAGGTAGCTTCACAAGATAGGGAAAATATTGCAATTAATCATTTCAGTGGCACATGGTTCCAGCAATCACATAAAACTTGCTTCCTAAAGATTTTTCTTAAAACGGGAAATATGGTATTTGGGGAAACTGATAAAAAATACAGAAGACTTTCCACACTGAATATAGGAAGCGCAGTTTTTCCCTATATTTGACCCTTGTCTTGCAAGTACTGCTTCCTTCCTTGTCTAGAGGTATCACTGTCAAAGCTTATGAACCTGGTAAGACTGGCCTGGACTGGTCATGCAATAATATTTTAGTGAACATACTGTTCTGTTTGCTATTTCTTTTTCAGTTATGTTTTCCTTTTTATTTCTTTAAGCTAACTTACACTAAGACTGGGCTGGACTTTACCAAACTTCCTCACATTGATTAGTACCAACTTCAAAGGATTTTTGCAAGGAATTACAGCTTACCAAAGAGGAGTAATTGGAGCATGTCTGTCTCATTCTATCTTTGGGGAATATACTGAAAGGGTAACGAATAAACAACATCAGAATCAAAGGGCTACATGGTATGGCAACTGTAATTCATTTTTGAGAGGTTTACTGTAACAGCCACTTGCCATTTTTTGTGATTTCTTTTGAGAGGGGTGTAATTGTGCTAAAGCTTGTATCTGGCTGAGCCAAAGCTATCAGCAATTGATTTGCTCTGGAGAAATCCTGATGTAGCTGATTGTTTGAAAGCAAGATATCTCAAAAACAGATCAGGAAAGAGTGTTTCTGTGATATGCACAAAGTATATGGAATTAGAAAACCGCTGGAGATTTTAATTTAGATATACAGGGAGAGAGAAGATGGAAATTCTTTTTCTAGGAAGGGGATAATAAATATTTAGAAGAGAAGACTGACCAGGGGGTTGAGTCTTTTATTTGTAAATTTATCTTTGTAAATTTAAAACCGGCTTCTGCTATCAAGCAACTTAGTGTTCTTTTGTAAAGCTTTTTACCTCCTTTGTCTTTGTACAAGCACTAAGCCAAAATCCATGTTCCTGTATAAGGTATGATGGAAAACCAGTGATTGTCTTTGCTAAAATCAGTGACATAGTTGGGTCATCTGACAATGAGGCAAAGGCTTGACACCACTTCCTTCTCAGAGTGCTTTTTGCCACTGAAAAGATTCAACTAAGCTGCATGATGTGCTGCTCTGCCCTGTCTGTGGTGGGTGGGTATCCTTTGTGTTGTGCTAGGAGACAATCAGTGGCCTGGGACCAAAGGCCTGAAACGGTGGTGAAGCTGAGTGGGAAATGGTGAGGCAAATGCTCCTGTGGAAAGCTACACAGGTCAGTCACAGCTCCGGGCAGATGTTACATTCTGTTGTCATACATGAGGTTAATTGACCCAGATATCAGTGTTTACACAAGAGCACTGACGATCAGTTCCAAATGGGGCTGAAAAAAAGAAAACAGGCTGTCGTTGGTGCAGCCAGGAGGCAGATGTACACACCTCCTTAGCAGCTATGGCTGAGCAGGTGCATCCTGCTGTTGTTGACAATGCAAAGTGGAGACACCACATATCAAACTCACCGTGCCTTTTAATTCTTCATGGCAGTCCTAAATAAAACAAAGATCCTGCAGCCCTCCTTCTGCAAGGCCGCTTTGTACAGCAAGAGTGTGGGGATCTGTGGGATCAGGGTAATCCTGCCAGATGACTAGAGAAGCTGTGTTGATCTAAACAGCAGATACTTACTGTGACTATTAACTGGCTGCATTTTACCAACTGCTTCAAAGCGCTCACAGTTGTAACTGTGATTATGAACAAGGTGGTAAAAACAGAGTGTTTGAAGGAGCCATTGGCTTGTTTGCTTCTTCTTTACATTACCATAGCCTCATAAATTCAGTCGGTGCAGCTTTAATAAAGATTTTTAAAGTCTTTACTGAATATTTATCATACAGCACCAACACTATAAACCTACAAACCCAGTCATCTGCTTGGAAGGCTGTGGAAATCCAAAGCAGCCTGGCTGTTCCTCCCTTCCCACCACAGTACAAGTTCCCCAGGGCAATGCTGTCCGGCTCCACAGCAACATGGGTGGTTGCATGGGCAGGAGGGTCTGCCCAGAGGCAACAGCAGCAACTCTGGTGTGGTCCACCCTCTGAGCAAGTCTTGGTTGGCAGGCCTGTCTTACCACCATGTCTTCCCCATTAGTTTATGTCCTGGATTTCCCATTGCTGTTTCCAGCCACTACTAAAGCACTGACTGATACAGAGGGAGCTCAGTTCTGCAAGGCATTGAATGCTCTGGCACCAGCCCAGCCATGCTCTTAAAATGGGTTTGCAGTAAGAAAGAAGTACCAGCCCACTGGGAAGAAGTATCTGGTTGGGGTCAATCACTACCTTTGCAAGATGCCAGGAATGCGATATTCCCCACACAGCTCAGGTAACCCTGGGTGATTTTTGCTCTTCCTTGTCTTCTTTCCGTTCCTGAGACTGTGCCACACAAGGTCACACAAGGGCTCTAGGCTGTAGCTGAATTCTATGTCTTTTTGTATGGCTCCTCTGCCAGCCACTTTAATGGCAGTGAGCATCTTTTCTCTTATTCAAGGGCCTATTTCATCAGTTTCAGCTGTCTCACAGATCAAAAATAAGGGTAGTGGCACAGACACCTCTGGGAGATCATGTCTTTGTCTCTGTGTATTTCCAGGACTGCACATGCCTGCAAGGCATGATCTTCTGTAGACTGCCTTGGCAACTGGTTGTGTGAGGCCAGTATGAAACCTCTTAGTCCAGTCCTGAGTGTAGCAACAGTAACTGCACAACTGCGTTGTCCCCATCTTAAACACCTGTAGTAGCAGGTGAGAAGGAAGCATGCTAGTCATCTCTCTTGAGATTAACTAAGGTTAAGTATCTGACTGTGACCACCTCACTAGCAACAAACACATATAATAGCTGACTAACCTTGAATATGCTGAGCAGCTGGCAACCAAACTGGAACCTGAGGGTATCAGGAAGAGCTTTCCTGTTACCAGTCCTTAAGCTGCAGCTGGTTATGACAGCCAGTGCCATGTCCGTTTAGCCCAGATGCTTGTTTGTCAGATAGTGCTCTAAGTTATTAATGTACCCATCTCCTTAGTGTCATTTCTTCAAAAAGTCAGATTTCTGAGGACTGCTAATGACAGTGTCAAAGGTCTAATGGATTATATAGCTCATTCTTCTGAACAAAAAAAAAAACCTAGGGTCAAGTTTTAATTAAACCATAAACTTTCATGTAGGATAGCACAAGATTATTTCTTCCTACTAGGGTAAATCAACCTCTGTGTTTCTGGACTGGGTGAGAATAAACCAGCCTTTATGGGCCAAAGCGTGCTATTGTTGTCATCTTTAAAGTAATTCAGATGTGACAGCCTCCAGCCATCAGCTGCGGACTACATCAACCAGCCATCCAGCTCAGTACACACTTCTGCTCTCTTCATAAAGGCTGAGGCATCACCATTTGGCCATGGCAGCTGCAGGAATCGTTTCCAGTCTCTTCCTTCATAGCTCTGTTTCAAGACTGGCTTTCTGAAGATGGTTTCTGGATGTACTGTAAAGTTGCTGGAAAGGATAATTTTAACTGATTAATTAAAAAAGCTGCTTCCAAATGGCTTCTAAATGATGAGAACTGGCATTGGTGGTAAGTAGTAGCTTTTGAGAAGACAGGATACATGTTTCATTTATAGATTGAGCAATTTAGATTTTACTTCCGTTTTGCTCTTTATGGTAAATGTTACTTGAATCATTATATATATACAAAGAGTGCATATTTAAAGATTTTTTTCTTGTGTTTGTTTTATGTCTTTTCATTTGTTCAATTGGTCTCAGATGTAGGTAAGAGTAGAAATTTGAGTTTGGGGGGGGGATAAGGGCTAGAATTCATTTTAGCCAAAGTTCACTTGATATTTTAAAAGAAAGCTAATATCTGAGCTCTTGCCTTTAGTGTGTACATGATACAAATAATTTTTAAAACCCAGTTATGAACTAACTACAGATTTCATGGATATTTTGGAGGGTTTCGGTGTTAACAGAGTTCTGACAATAATATAGGTATGAAAGCGATTGATACAAAAGTGGAAGAGCATTAGTATTGTTTTTGAAGAAGAGATATCCCATACTTGCTGAAGAGGTCATGTAATAGGTAAATCGACCATGCCTCCCTTCTTCTTATTTAATATAAAGCTCTAATTTTAATATTAAGGAACTGAACAGATGCAGTGGAGAAACTATTCTTCCTGTGAATTACTGGTGTATGTTCTGCTTATGTTAGGTAGATATTTTTCTGTATGTAAATCTGTTTTGTTTTCCTTTGCAGAATAATTTAACTAAAATAATATCTTCTCATTTAGTTTTCCTAATGAAGTCTACATTTGATAGGGGAGAGGAGGAGGGTCAAGAATGTTGTAATCAGTTTGAAGACACTGAGATATAAGGAAAAGTTAGTTGTGTATTCAAGTATTTGTTTTCTTTGGTTGAACATAAGATTATCTGTAGGTTCTTCTAATTTAACTGAAATTTTCTGTCTCATTTGAATAATTGACTTTGGCATATTTTAAGGTTTTTATTTTTAAAAAAGAGAAGGACTATTTGTGCAACTTCTTTCATCAACTTAACTGATTTAGAAAACATCACAAACATCTGAAACAACTCTTTTAGCATATAGCAAATCTGGTATATGGAGAGACTGTCCAGTCAATATGAATATTTCTTTTGACAGTACAGGACCAACTGTAAGTATTCCTTGTCAAGCTAGAGCCAAATTGCACCATGCAGACCTTTCCTAGACAAGCAGGAAGATGTTTTCTTCAGTCAGATAGCTCAATCAACAAACTCAATTGAAATCTTCCTTTAGGCCTTACCACAGATCACCTTTTGAATTCAGTGCCTTTATTTGCACTTTTGAACTATGCATGAAGCATCGTAGGCTACTACAGCATATATTCCTGATAGGGATGTCAAGAGAAGGGAAGAGCAGTGGAGAGGGAGTGAACATATTTGTTTGAGAGCTGCCTAGTATGGTACACTTCCCGTTTCTCTCCTTAAAGGTTAATGGCCCTAAAAGTAAAATGCCCACCAGGATCAAACAAACTTTAGACACCCTCTCTACAGGGGCTGGAGGCTCTAACATCTGTTCCTTCTGCTGAGCACAGATCTGCCTCAGCAAAGGCAAATGCTGCCCTTCACATAAGACAAAATGTCCTTTCACAGTGTCATGTTTTAAGCCCAGTCTAGCAGTTTCCCTGGTAGCTGAGGTGATGTCGGCAATAACATACCACGAAATAAATTAGCTCTGATAAGCACTGCTGTTGCCTGGAGCAGCTCAATTAGCCTTTTGCACTAGGAGAAGAGGGTTTTATGGCACTAGGGAGCCCCAGATGGGGCTACATCTGACTTTTTTCCTCTTTGCTCTTTTCACCTGGCACTGGTATCACTGAAAAACACTGGTTTGTTCTATTTTTTACCTGAGTATTTAGAACAAACAAAATCTTGAGCCTTTCCCCAGGCAGTGTAACAGTTTAAGCACTGTTGCCTAAACACTGGTGGAAGGAAAACAAAGCTGCTTTTCTCCTCAATTTTAGCATGAAATCTGAGATTCTTTATGATTTAAGCCATGAGAGGAACAGTGTTGGTATAGTGTTACTAACAAGCTCAGATACATCAGTCGAGGCTGGATCCTGCTGAAGGAGATGTTTTGCAAAAGAGCACAGGGTATACTTGCTTGTCTCACAATGTTTTTTTTAAAGCAGAGATTAATATACTTGACCCATTGCCTGAGATAATTTCAAACACTATTTTTCAACTAACATTCATGAGGGCAAGTGAATGACATTTGTAATTGCAATCCAATCAGCATTTCTGTAATTTTGGGGGTGGGAGAACTTTGCCTTGATTTAGTCTCCTCTCCTTCCCTTTTTGTCCATATACTAAAAGGATAGTTGATCTATTTTTCAAGGCATGTGGCTCCTCTCCCACATTTATTTTCAAGCATGGATAATCACTGCATGCAATTTAAGCAAAATGGATCATGTTGCAGTGAATGGTCTCTATGATCCACATGTTCTGTAGAGATAAGCTGATTTGTTGAGTCTGCTGCCCTATATATTCACATTTTAAAAATGTATTTAGACATGTGGCTATTATTGTTGTTATATTTGTGTTACATCATTTTCTCAAGATTTCTTTTCCCTTACAGAAAATAAATACAGTAAAATGTCAGAAATCACTGCATTTACTAAAACCAGCAGTTTTTCTCCTTTGGTGCTATAATGTTTTTGTCTTTTGGCTGTCCCACCTGTTATTTCACACCCAATGCAGAGTCAGCATGGCTTTCAACAACACCTGCTTCAGATCAGTTGTGAAAACAGCCTTTTTTGCTTCATCCAAGTAACAGAAATACTTTTTTTTATGAGTAACAATACCCCACATCCACAAAATCTGTCATAAAATTTGATCGTAGGCAGAGTCAGTGTCAGGTTTAAGAAATGTTACAGGTGTTTAGGATCTACATTCTTGTTATTGGTTCTCCAATACTTTTATTATAGGGTTAGCCATGTTGGAATTATTACTTTGTATTAAAGAAAATGAATTCTCATTGTTGCTGCACCTCCAAAATTGCCATTGCAAAGTGCTGTTTGCTGTATTCAGACTGCTTGTGATGAATTCCCAACTCAATCATGCACCTGTCATCTCATGCAAGTGCTTGAGAGTGATAAGAATGCACATGGCCAGCTCTCCAGCATGACCAGAGCCCTTACCTTTTGTACTCAGCTGGAAGAAATTGCTGGAAAGCATACCAGAAGAATCAATGTGCTATGTATTTGGCACATTCATGGTGATTTATAATTGTTTCATAATACAGAAATGTGATAGAAGGAAGCTTTGAAATTATCATCATCACAATGCACAAAAAGGTTTTAAAGCTGCTCTGTCATTACTGTGCCATTTTCATATTCCTCAAAAGTATCAGCAAATCTCTCCCAGTCCAGGATATACAATAGTATCTAATTAGGCCTATACAAAATACCACACTCTCTGGGAAAAACTCAGAGTTATGGGTATATTTCTTGTAGCTGTCCTGCAGATCTTCCTCAGTGTCCTGGATTCAGCTGTAGCAGTTATTTTTCTCTTTCCTAGTAGCTGGTGCAGTACTGTGTTTCAGTTTTAGTCTGAGAACAACGCTGATAACACACCAATTTTTTAGTTGTTGCTAAGTAATGCTTACCCTGATCAAGGACTTTTCAGTCTCATGCTCTGCCAGTGAGGGGGGGTACAAGAAAATGGGAGCAAACAGAGACAGGACCCAAACTAGCCCAAGGGGTATTCCATACCACAGCACGTCATGCCCAGTATATGAACTGGGGGGAGTTACCCGGAAGGGCAGATCACTGGTCGTGTTGAGCTGGGTATCAGTCAGTGGATGGTGAACAATTTTATTGTGCATCACTTGTGTTTTTCTGAGCTTTTACTTCTTCTTTTGTTGTTTCCTATTATTGTTGCTATTATTAGTATTTTTTTCTATTATCACTTTATTTTCGCTATTGGACTGCTCTTATCTCAACCTCTGGGATTTACATTCTTTCAGTTCTCCCCCCCATCTAGCCCAAAGATGAAGAAAAGGAGGAGTTAGCCAACAGCTGCATGGTGCTGAGTTACTGGCTGGGTCTAAACCACGACACTCAGTAAGGCATAACTTGCAAAATTTATGTTCATCTACTGCAAAGAATCATGGACTATGCTAGTTTTCATTATCAGTGCAGATATGTCCTCTGCTGTATTAAGCAGGGTGCATTTTACAGTGATGGCATGTGTGACGAGGGGTCCTTTTTCATACCAAAATGGTGTTCAAAAGGCAGAGCAAGGTCTGGAGCTCAGAGGCAGTGCTGTTTCCTTGCCGCCCAGAAGTGACAAGCTTCTTTTGTGGAGAGCACAGGCTGCAATTTGTTAAAAATAGAAATGTTGCAGAGGGAATTTTTTTCTAGCAGAAACCCTTTGAGTTAAAGGTAAGAAAATAACATCGAGGAGTCAAATTCAAAACTGAAAAACAAAAGGAATGCCTGAACCTTGGCTTCTGAAAATATACCAAATCTTCATACTGTCTTAATGATTTCCTCCTGGGTTACCTCGACAATGCAGGCGCAGACCACTCATCCTAGAAATGAGACAACCTTACCACATACAGAAAAGATGCACTTTCTTGTCATCTTTGTCATCATGTCATGAGTTCAGGCCACTTTGCTCACAACAGGTAAACTGGGTAATATTATTCCAGGATCTTCCTAAGAGGCAGTGGATAACTGGACTGAATGGTAATGGTGGCAGTGGATTAGTGACCTAGGTAAAAAATGCCTGAAGTTTTTGTGCTTTTGAGTGGATCTCTTACTATCTCTAAGCTATCACTTGTAAAATAAATTTTCAAGAGAGATGCTGAAATCTTGTCGTTAAAGTAGGAATGTGCAGGATTCTCACTCTTACTCTACAGAAAATCAAGTAACTGACTTAACTGTGTCCAAAAGAAAAAATGTACCATTTTCTTCTTTAAAGATGTATTCACTGAAGGTTGTGATATTGCAGCAGGGTGTGTGTGCTGCTATCGGCTTTGCCATTACTATTCTACCCTTGTCGTGGGAGAAGAACAGACATAGTAATAGTGGGAAATGTGTGTACATGTATAAAAAATGAGGACTGCTCTATGGTTCCCTAAACAGACAGTGTGGGAACTTATGTTCTCATGGAGACCAGAAGAAATAAAACACAGCTCTTCTGGCTGCTGACTGCACCCAAACGGGCCAACTGCAGCTGTTACCAGAGCAGATGGATGCCACAAATTTCAGGTATTGCCATACACTGATATAAAGCAAAGTAGGATTAGCCTTTTCTTTCTGATAAGGAAAGTTTCTCTTTCATAAAGCTTGTAAAAGGAGTTTTACCAAACTCATAGGACTTAAAAAAGGAGCTTCGTGTATGTGCAGGAAGCTGTAAGCTACAATTCATGACTATTGATAACCACTGTGGAAATACTGTGTAATGGTATTTTGGTAATGCCTACTTTAAAATCTGACTCTGAGCATTTTTGTGGAGCTTGATTCATCAATGGCTGCAAGACATTTTGATTTCTTGGGACAGGAAACGTTATAGCAGCCCATATTACGTTAGGATCTTCTTACACCATGGATGGTTTTTAAATGTCTTTCTGCAGCATAGTATGTGTGCAGTACTTCAAGGACAAAATACTTTCACAAATAGGTACTTATCAATATGAAATATCTGTGCTTTCAAATATACGATGACATTACTTGCTATGACCATAATTTTCACACAAATATTTCCAGACTGTGGTCTGCTGCCATCTGCTTAGGTTGAAGAGAAATATTTTCCTCCAGAGGATTGTTTAGAGCTTCAGAAAGCCTTTCTCTCTGCATTGACCACACAGAAAGCTAGGGAGACTAATGTCACTGAAGGCACATTAGCCTTTGGGAATGCTGCCATAATGGACCATTTGAGTCTAACTCTGAATCCTTTCAAAAGGCCATGCTTTCAGCAGCAGCAAGTGCTTTTCTGTAACATCCACACTGAAAGATTCTTCAAAACCTGACATACAAAGACAATCCTTGAAGTCAAGTTGCGTACTGTAGTAGCGGGAAAAGAGCCTCACTGATCAGTGAAGATTAGATGTTAGCTGACCTTTCCAGGCTGCCAAAATTTCTGATTTTGGCTCTAAGGATTCAAAGACTCCCATTGCTGAGAAACAGTTGTCATCACTGACGGCTCCATGGAGTAGCACTGGCATATTACTGGCGCTGATCTGCTGACACAACTCAAGTTCAGGCTTTGCTTCCTGCCAAATCTACTTCCTTCTGTGAGTACTAGCAGAATGTGGAAGTTTTTGTGGTTTGTTTAGGTTTGGGGTTTGGCTTTGGGGTTTGTTTGGTTTTGTTTTTTTTTCTTTTTGCATGCTGTTTTTATTTATTTTATACATGAATTCATGAACATAAGGCAGGCTTAACTGCACTGCCCCGGTGCAACCTCTTTATCCTCTCTTCTCTTCTCTGTATCTCATGGGCATTGCTCATGGCCTGGCTGAGGTTGTGATGTACACCCAGCAAGAGGTCCAAGGAGGATTCAAGAGGTCTAAGGAGGCTTCTTTTACCTCTGAGGAGTCCCTGCAAAGGTGAAGAAATAGTCTGACTATTTGAAGAGTTTGGGTAAGGTCTGACAGCAGAGGACACATCACTCTCGATCTGTGCTAGTCTAAAATTATCTTTTGATATTCAAAGCATGGTTTCTTGGATGTTCCAAAAATCCTCTGCGTCTGTCAGTAATCTTTACATGAACAATATAGATAAATATACTGTGTCTGTGAGCAATATTAATTTTGGCAGCTGAAGCACAAAACCGCTGCGGTTTCCTATCCTTGTTTCCAATTTAAGAATATCAGTAACAAAACCCTCCAATTTAGTCACCCACAAACCAGCAATCACAAAATCAGTGAGGCTGTTAAAGCTAGATGTAACTAGAGCTAAATTCTAGAAGAAGGGACAATGAGAGAAGCCTAGATATCAGTAAAGAGAAATGTGACTTGAGTCTCTGAAGCAGGTAATCTAAGGGATAGAGTACATCAGGAAAGGTGGGAATCGATAGCAGGAACTACATCAAATGCACAATGATAAACTTACAGGAGATAACTTGAAAAATTGGGAGCAAAGTGCATTACAACTGCATCGCGACCTTCCTAAGAGCCTAAAATCAAAAGGAGTCATACAAAAGTAGAAATAAGGAACATAATTAAATATGAGTTTAGAAGGAATTGAGAAAGTTCAGATGGTAAGATGTTAACATCTTTTTTTTCCAAATAAAGGCAGAAAAAATATGCAAGGTGTAATAAGTACATGAGAAGCAAAGGAAGGGCAAAGTAAAGGTTCATAGCTTAACAGGCAATGTGTAGAGTACTGAAGCATTCACTGTCTTCACACAAAAAGATTAATTTCTCATCAGACACTTGGCCACATTAAATTTAATGTAAAAATAGGAGCATAGCAGAATAGGGAGAAATTAAGTCTGGGTAAGCAAAGTGTAATTGAAGCCATCAGAGCCTGATGACATTCAACTTCTCTTGTTTAAAGGAATATGAAGAAACTTCTGAAATAATCACTGTTATCTTGAAAACTCACAGAACATGAGCAGGTCCTGGATAATGCAAGAAAAGCACATACAGTGCCTACCTTTGAAAAAAAAAACAAACAGGGAATTATAGATTATTCAGTGTAACACCAATTCCTGGAATGATTTTGGAACAAGTGGTTAGATAACCAATTTATAAGTGCCTAGAGCATACTAAAATGGTAAAAACATCTGACAGATTTGACAGGAACAAATTGTATTGACCCTGTTCACTGCTGACAAGTTAACTGGCCTTGGCTGGATAATAGAAACAGCTTTTTGGCCACATGGACAGTAAAACAATGGAAGCAACTATTGACCGATATTGTTGCATCTTTTGTTTTTGCTGGAGGATTTTTAAAAACAAGTTAGGCACATACTGCACATACTGAATGGGAATAGTGTTGGCATCTTTGATATTTCTTTATTGTAGGGTGTTGGGCTAGACAAGTTTCAGGATCTTTTCTAGCCCTATAGTATTATGTAGGCAATGTTTATTGCTCCATGACTAAACCATGACAGTAACATGTTTCCTGCCCTGGATGCAGGTCACTGAAGGTTGCCTGGTATTAAATATAAACTCTTTTATTCAGGCTGATCTGAAATTGCAATGGTTCATGTGTGCTTCATTTTCCTTTAGAAATTTTAGCAGAAAATAATCAGTCTTTTTCCCCAGAAGTTTGTTGTGGGTTTGCACCTTAGATTCATATAAATAGTACTTATGAAGTAACATTCATCCTTAGAATCATAGAATCATAGAATAGTTAGGGTTGGAAAGGACCTTAAGATCATCTAGTTCCAAACCCCCTGCCATTCGCAGGGACACCTCACACTAAACCACCCAAGGCTCTGTCCAACCTGGTCTTGAACACCACCAGCGATGGAGCATTCACAACTTCCCTGGGCAACCCCTTCCAGGGCCTCACCACCCTTACAGTAAAGAACTTCTTCCTTATATCTAATCTAAACTTCCCCTGTTTAAGTTTGAACCCGTTACCCCTTGTCCTATCACTACAGTCCCTCATGAAGAGTCCCTTCCCACCATCCCTGTAAGGCAAATGCAGATATTGGAAGGCTGCTCTGAGGTCTCCATGCAGCCTTCTCTTCTCCAGGCTCAACAGCCCCAACTCTCTCATTCTATCTTCATACAGGAGGTGCTCCAGTCCCCTGATAATCCTCATGGCCCTCCTCTGCACTTGTTCTAACATTTCCATGTCGTTTTTCTGTTGAGGACACCAGAACTGCACACAATTCTCCAAGTGAGGTCTCATGAGAGCAGAGTAGAGGGGCAGGATCACCTCCCTCGACCTGCTGGTCATGCTCCTTTAGATGCAGCCCAGGATACGGTTGGCTTTCTGGGCTGCAAGCACACACTGCTGGCCAAGGCACAGGGTGAGGTCAGTTGCTGCAGGTGAGGTGCCACAGGAGGCTGGCAGCAGGGGAGGGGCCGCCACATGGCCAGTGGAGAAGGAGGAAGCCTGCAGGCTACCTGCTGTCTGTCCTACCTACAGGTCAGGCCCCTGTTGTTGGACATAGCAGCAGCTACGGCACCACTCAGCCTGTGTCAGCTGCTGGACACTGCCATCAGTACGTCAGAAGTCGGATGTGTGAACTTCAGAGCACTGCACAGCCTGCTGCTGCCTGTGGTGGGGCTCTTGGGCCTTGGGGACCTGCCTGTCCCAGACTGGGGACAGCCTGCCAAGAGGGTCAGGGCCCAGGTCCAGCATGTGGGGCAGCAGCCCTTGGAGCCAGGTGAGCAGCTGCCCAGGACAGACCCACTGCAAGGCACCATCAGCAGCTCCCATGTTGACTGCGTGGCTGCCAGTGTGGGGCAGCTGAAATAGATGGAAGCCATCGAGAGCAGCAGCTCGAAGGCTCTCCCCAGTCCCCTGGGTGCTCTCCCACAAGACACCCCCTCCTCCTGGGCCACTCTGCCTTTTAGACCAAGGTCTAGTTAAGCCCAAGCTCCCAGAAGCATGTGGGGCTTTGCTGCCACTGGGAAAGGGGTGGATTTCTGGGGAGGAAGAGATGGCACTGAAATGCTTTTCCGGGTCCTCCCCACTTTACCATCAGTGAGTTGTGGGTCCAAGACAGCTGCTGAGCTCAGCTCTGCCAGCTGGAGGCTTCACACCCCTGGAGCTCTGGCCCCACTATCCTCTCCATCCCTCCCTTCCCTACTCCTGACCTATGACTGGGAGCTGTGTCCACTCCTTAGGCAGCTGAGAGACACCATCAATGAGCCTCATCTCCCACCTCCAGTCTCCTCAGCTCACCCCAGGGCTAAACCTGGCAGTGGTGGTGACAGAAGAGGGGCCTCACCTTGCACAGCACTGAGCTGCTCAGGCACATGCTTTTCCTGGGCATCCCAAGGAGCAGGGCTGGATCCAGCTCCCCCAGGCCAGGGGTGGGGACCGAGGTCCTGGTCTGCAGGGACCCTCCCCGGGGGCTCAACCCAGCATCTCCTCGAGGGGATTGGCAACATGAAAGAGGAAATACCGAAGGTGCATGGCTTCATGAACTAATGCTGCTGTCCCTGGGGCCCTCACCCCCCTCCCTGCATCACCCTGCGTCACCCTGCAGCCCTAGTTGTCACCCAGTAAGGGAAGAGTGGGAAGGGGAGGGAGGGAGTTCCCAAGAGGGGAGTGTGGGATTTCAGGCCGGGGCAGCTGGGTACAGTGATGGGAACAGTGCAGAGAACCCTGGCTCTGCCCTTGGTGTTGCAATTCTGTCCATAAACCTGCTCCCCTTTGCCACCTCTTCCCAGTAGGGCACCAGAGGCCAGTCTGGCCCCACCGAGCCCCCCAGTTCAGACATGGACACCCTGCACAGGGTAAGCTAAACACTGGATCTCAAGGAACCAGGGACACCGTGGGGAGGCCCTGGCAGACAGACAACCACTTCAGGGACACAAAGTGGAGCTCCTACCACTCAGCTCTCCAGCCCACAGAGAAAGCTTGAAAGTAGCAATATTCAGCCCAGGAGCTCAAGGAGAAGGTCTGGAGCTTCTGTCACTGAAGCCAAGACTCCATCAAGTTTTGGCCTGCTCCCACCCAGGCCACCACCCCGACAAAAGAGGCTTGAGCCGCTGGCACCAAGACCACCAGCCCGGGAATGCAGCCCAGAAAGAAGGTTGCCTGGGCAGACCTCGAGGGAGCAGGAACTCAACCAGTCGCCCCGAGCTCCAGCATTGATCCCAGGGCCATCAACCAGCTTCAAGAGCTGTACAGGTCCTCGGAATTGGCAGGCTCCAGCAGTTCTTCCAGCTCCTCAATGGATTCGATGCAGACTGAGTTAGAGATTCTTCACAGCCTGTATGATGTCCTAAAGAAGCAGGCAGCTGAAAGTCACCAAATCAGACCATGCTGAGCTGGAGAAGCTAAGGTCCGAGCTGCTGCTCCTCCAGGAGGGAGGTGGGAGCTCTGGGGGCTGATGGGGTGTTTGACACCTTGGGTCAGGGACTTGTTGTCCTCAAAGCCTGTCCCTGAGGGTGGTACCCCCTCAATGACAGTGTGTCCCCTTGGCCTATGTTCTTCTTGGCTAGGAGAGCATCACCACTATGATGGATGACCTCCATGGCCAGGTGTCCTCTCTGTAGGGCCTGGCAAGAGACTTATTGCTTGAGAAAGGGAAGGTGAGCCAATGCCAGTCCCCAAGGGGAATGTGGAGTTGCTGGGGGGTTTGGGCAGGGAGGTGGCAGCTGAAGAGTCCCCGGTCTGGGACGACACTGGTGCCATGCCCTGACTGCCCCACCACCTTTCCCAGATCAGGAAGTTGGAGGATGCCCTTCGCAAGCTGGGGAGGCTGGAGCCAATTGGCAAGTGGATGGCAGTGACCAGCTCAGTCTGCCACAGGGGTAAAAGAACAAAAGAGGGTTTTGTACCCTGCAGAGCTGTGATAGAGCCTGGGCAGCTGGGAGCATCCTGGGTTGGGGTGCAAGGAATGCCCCCTGAGCAGCTAAGCCCGTTGACAGTGTTCAAGGCCAGGTTGGACAGAGCCTTGGGTGACATGGTCTAGAGTGAGGTGCCCCTGCCCATGGCAGGGGTGTTTGAACTAAATGACCTTAAAGCCCTTTCCAACTCTAACTATTCTATGATTTTATGATTTTATGATTTTATGATTCTATGATTCTAAGTCTGCCCCATCTCAGCAGTACCTCTGAAATAGATGTCATACACAGGGTGACAAATAAGTTAGGGGATAAATTGTGGTCACTTCATTGTAGAAGTGAATGTAATTTTGTCCTGAAACTGTCTCACACTGAACACTAGCATGTTGAGAAAATCATGGGCCATGCTATTCCATGTGAAGCAGCTCCACAGTGTCATTTTTGTTCACTTTTCAATTATTTCCAGGTCACTAGAACCAAGATATTGCCTCAGCTGTGAATGCTGATCAGAGAATGCATTCTGCATTCGAGAATGCAGATCTCAAATGATCTGCTTCATTCAAGATGAATCTTCCTCTGTTTCACTGTTTCGATCAGGCAGGTTTAACTTGGCCTTGGGGTACAGAGATGGAAAAATTTCTCAAACACACTTGGAACTTCTAGTAAGACTGAAGTTTGTTTTGCAGTAAATGCAGCCTAGCATGAAAGAGTGCAAGGCACAGTCAGTGTGACTGCTGTCATGATTTCCCATTACTCAGCAGGAGGAAATTACGGAGGCTGGGCTGGACTTCTGAAAATGAGAGAGATCTGTTCCCCCACTCAAAACGTGGGTCCGTCACCACAGAGTATCCCAAAATGGAACTGAATTATTCCTTTCCCTCCCCCACTTCCCTAAAATTTGTGTGATTTTAACAAGCTTTCACAGCCAATGTTGTCTTTGAAAGGCAGGGTTGCCTCCACTGTGTATAACACATCTCAATATCATCTCACCATTTAGCTGTGTAACTGGTACGTATTTTTTCAGGCACTAAAGTACTTCATCCCCAAATCGTAGGCAGTCCTTTCACATTTCCAATAGCAGTTCCACTAAAAGGGAGCATTAATATGCTAGGTGAGCAAGGCAGAGGTGCTTCACTACAGTTATCACCTTGCCACTTTTTCTGCTTGGCCTTTTTTGGGATTCAGCCTCTTTAGAGAAAATGGAAGATACTAAAATATCCTTCATAAGTGTCATATATAAGCACTCAGACCTATTGACTTAACCAGTTTTGCTGGTTATCACTTAACAAAAACAGAATTAGAGTCTGAATAAGCTTGTGATGTTAAACAGGTCTTAAAACTCAACCTGTCTATAGTTTCTTTATTAAAATAATGAGACCTTATTAAAAGCTTTTAAATTTCATTTTCATTTTCACATTTCATTTTAAAATGTGAGCTTTAAAAGAATGCTCCATATCTGGCGGTGTTCAAGGCTGGGTTGGACAGAACCTTGAGAGGCATGGTTTAGTGGGAGGTGTCCCTGCCCATGTCAGGGGGATTGGAACCGGATGATCTTAAGGTCCTTTCCAATCCTAACTATTCTATGATTCTATATATGTTAGCCTCATATAGATTAAAGGCTTGATTGTTCTCTTTCAGGTGGTTGCATCAGAAGAAACTGTTAAACATGATAAAATGACAATAAAATAGTTTGAGAGCCAAATCAGGGCCTACAGTGCTGTCAGGATTTCAAAAGATCACAAGCAACAACGAGATGTAGCTTCGTAAAGCTAGTAGCATACTTTTAAATTTTACCCCAAATATGAACTCTGAATGAAACATTTTGGATTTCCCACATTATTTATATTCTATTATACTGAAGTACTCAGACACATTCAATCTTCAGAAGCATGAGACTTGGCTCAAAAATAATTTATGTATTTGATGAAATAGAAAGAAAATATATAGAATTATCAGCATTCAGCTGATCAAATGTCTTTTTCTGTAACACGTTTTCCATCCTTTATATTATGTACACTTTGTGTTTGTGACACTCTGAAATACATTTGCAGAAAGCTGTATGCAAAAACTGGATGATAAAGTCAACTCTCAATAGCACAAAATGGTGCCAACTGAATGGACTGTATTTTGACCTAGGCTTCTCTTTTGACCTGAATTAGAATTGCAACTGTATTTTAAGCAGAGAATGAGCCTTTATCCTGAGACTATCTTGTATCTTGAGAATATCTCTGCATCTTCAGGCAAAGTTACCAAGTTCATCTGTGGCTTGATTTCTCACAGGTAAAAGGCAGAGAATGTAAATGAGCTGATTTACGGCAGCACAATGGGTATAAAAATTTAATCAATCAGGACCATCAGGAGTCTGGGAACTGTGACTGGTCTGGGAATATCAGCTTTGAAAGTCTACACATGTCCTCAGCTTGACCCATCATGGCTCATCCAGGGCCAAAGTGAGATGCAGCCACACTGTTTTGTGCCAGCCCCTGGAAGTGTGTACTCCCCATGCTGCATGTCTTCCTAATCAAGATGCAAAAAAAGAGATTCAGAAGATCTCTTTCCTGGTGTCAGGTAGATGGTTGGAAGCTTTTGCTCTAGATGATTTTTGTATTTTCTGTACGTTTTGTAAAGAAGTAGTATAAAAAAATAATGTTAAGAATTTCTCTTGAGAATATGTTGCAGAAAAGGGCAACAGTTTTCACAGGTTAAATATAATGACAGGCCCAGATCCCACCCTCATACTAAAGCAAAATCAATTCATTTCAGGGCATTCAGGCGTAACTGAGATCAGACTCTAGCCTTTCATAAGTAAATCTATGCTCCTGTGGCTGAAAGTCACCTATGTTTATGCACATTGGATGCACCTTTCAGGCAGAGAACTCCTGTAAGAGATGTTTCTGTTCACTGAGCAGCATTTCACAAAATGTTACAACTGCTTCTCATATTTTGCAGATGCAATTTGCATCCTACTATCTTTTCTTTTACACATTGTTCTGAAAGAGTTACGCAAGGAGAATAATCTCATCACAATGAAAAAACTATCTGTGATCAACGTAACACGTGCATTGATTAATCTCCCTGTGGAGTCCTCAATTCCCCATCACCTTCTGGAACACTAGATTTTGCCATTACATCTCTGATGTAACCAAAATGTGTAAAAATTGATGTTATCTGACAACTTCTTATTAGCTGCACATTTGAAGAGTCTCAAGTGGATAAGCTGTTCTTCCCAAATCAATTGTGACTTAGGCTTGTTAATTGACTTGAATCTGCCTGGTTTATGCACTAGCATATTAAGGGCAAACAGTGGCTAGAACTAGGGCTTTTGAGTCATATTGTGCCAAAACAATTTTCATTAAAGCCACCTGCTATCATTGTATTTCCTGAAGCCCAAATCCTTACATAATAAACAAATGAGTTTCAGAGCCAGCCGCAATATTCTGCTCTGTTAAGTTACTGTCAGAGTTCTTGCTGTGAGCTGGAAGATGGGATTCCTGAGTGAGAAATGTGGGAGCCTGCAGCTCTTCAGTGTCCAGAAAGAGAAAGAGCATGTCACTATCCTGATAACCATCAGAGCAGACATGGAGGTGGGACCATGAGGATGGGGAGAAACAGGCTGGAGAACAGAGGTAGGAATGGGAAAAGGAATGAGAGCAACAAATGAAGAAATCAAGAATAAAGTTACCAATGAGACAAGGAGATGTATAAACATAAATCTGCAAGGTCAGAAATGATGCTCAATGAGGGCATTGCTCAGGTCTGAGTTAGACAGTCTCCAAGTCACAGAAAACTACACAGAAGCTGTTTGAGATGCCTGAAAGCCTGCTGGAACTTGGGTGTTGTCTTGCTGCACTGGCTAGCTCATCATGCCAGTGTCTGAAAGGAACCATTTTTGTGTTGCCTGGATGTGCTTTGTATGAATTTAAATAGCTATTATCATTTATTTTAAGATCTCTTCATTGTGATAATTTCAAAATAGTTTTGAAAGTATATGATGCTACATAGTAAGAAATGCAGATTTCATGCTACATTGTTATACATATATATATACACACACATATATATAGCTGTGAATGCACAGTAAACTGAAATGAAAATAAATAAACCCCAAAATCAGTATTTCTGCATAGCCAGCAGAAGATATTTTTATACCATCATAGCAGTTTTAATGCTGGGTGGTTTGGGTTTGGTTTTTTCCCTGTTACAATTTATTCACTTTTTGTTACATTTTTTGGTAAATAACTGTTCTTTGGAGCATTTCCAAAAGAAAATTTTTCTCTAGAAAATTCTTCAGCCACCTTTATTAAAGTTTACATTCAAGAGTAACTACAGTCAAAACCTAATATCTAAAGTAGAATATATTCTCAAAGGTGTAAGTCTGAAGCTATGAAGGATATGAATTAGAAATGAAGGATTTAATAATGATTTCATCTCTAACTGATCTTCCTCCTTGGTGGGAGAAAAAGCTGACTAAAAGACCCATGTATGGAACATATATTCTACATATATAAGGTATATAGTACCTTATATAAAGAAGGTATTAGAACTGCCGTATTGAATTACATGAACATTTTATTTTTTTGTAGTCAGAAGGTTTTAGTGAATACAATATAGGACATAAAAAGTTCTCCAAGAGCACTAGTACGGAACAGAAATGGGAGCAGGTGTCCAGAGTATGTATATGCAATTTGATGTGTAAGACAGTTTAGTTTTAAGGACTGATGTTAACTATGTATTTCCGTATGAATGCTTGCACCTGTAACATATAAATATTTGAGGCCTCCTTAAAAAAATATGGTTTTAAAACATTGAAATCTCTCTCACCATGGGCTGCTATTCTTATACCCCGTTCCAGATAATAAAAATATTTGGCAAGACCTGGTATTTCGAGCACAAGCAACAGTAATGGACAATTAGCTTCTGGCCTGGAACTGAATAACAGCAAGGTTGCATCTCCCTGCCACCAGGTACATAGTCATTCCCCAGCAATCCATGAACCTTTAGTAAGACAGTCTGGGGTAAAGCATGCCAAATTAGTCTCTTTATCCTTTCTTCAAAAGCACTTCACATTTTTCCAAGATTCTGAGAACATCCCCAATGTGGAGAAACTCTTCCATGTTCTCATGTTTTCTCTCTTGCAGACAAACAGTACACACACTTCATCAAGATGCAGACTGCCTGAGACTTCAGGACAGTCTGAGTTACAAGTGTGTAAACCTACAGTAACAGCTGCACAGATAGTGATGTTGCTTTAGATTCCAGCTAGTTCAGCTGAGATCAGATTGCAGCCAAATTGATGTCTACATGCACAGCAAATGTAGGTCTCCTTCCAAAGAGCTGCCATTGCACATTTAAAAAACGTGTGAATGTGAGGCTAATTCTGCAGGATTCCTCTGCAGCACAGATTCTCAAGCATTCAAACAGTTAATTTATTACTATTTTCTGTGTCTGCATGGTGACTTTTAAGGCAAAAATCAATTATTTTCTTTGAAAATCTGGGGGGGGGGGGAACATCTGACAGATGAGAGGAGATTATATGGTTTATAAAATACTGTCTCCTCTCTGAGCTGCATCCGTGTGATTTCAGCTAAGGTCAAATTTTACAGATGAAGTACGACCCTTCTGAAAAGTGTCTGCCTTATGTGTCTTGAGATCTGGGATTTAAAAAGAAATTAGCTTAGCTTAGTCCCTCAAAAGATTTATCTTTTCAAAGAATGTAGGCTATGTGCAGAGGATGGAGAAGCATGCTTTGGGATGTGGTTGTTTGGGAAGGATTTGAGGAGCGTGGGAGAAAACTACTCAGGCTGAGGTCCCAAAGCAATGTGCTAACATGTTCCTTACAATTTCAAATGGGAATCCCAAGTAGGAACAGGAGTATGTTACTTTGAGGGAAGTGTCCACTTCTGGTGTCCACTCACTGACAGGAATGTTAAGAAGCAGAATAACAGACTAGGGAAGAGGGGGAGGAAGGGAAAAAATCTTTAAAGGCTGATTCCTGTAGCTTAGTATGTTTAATTTAATGAAGCAAAGGTCAGGAATGTCATGAGCCCATCTCACAGAAGAATTTATTCTACCTGATTTTTGCTGATCTAGTGTAAGCCACCTTTTCCAGTCCCCTTCTGTAAGTGATGGAAAGAGAAAGTGTCATCACCCCAGGGTGCATTTCTTCCAACACAAACTAAATGTCCTAAACAGCTTGGATAAATCATTATCTGTCCCCATGGGCTACTGGGGAAAACTAAATGATTTGTTCAGACTAGGCACCTGATTCTGAGACAAGTGAATTAAGAAGAGATAAATCCCCATGTGCACCGCATGGGAACAAAGCTATGCAATAGCTCACTGGAGCAGGCCAGGGTTTAATGAGAGCTGTCAGCTTAAAGTTGAAGCTAGCCTAATTCAGACTATAAATAAAACAAAGATCTTTAAAAACAGTATACACATAATTAACACAATTCATTTCAGAGAAGTTCTACATTAGTGTAGTAGTGGGATTCAACTATCCTACATTAGATATAAAAGTATATCATTTACAACTAGACTCAGCACCCCAGGCTGAGGTGCTTTCCTTACTCACAAAAAAATAATAAGCAGCTCCAGATGGAGTTTTAATCCTAAAAAAAAGGGAAGAGAAATTGCTTACTGGAGGCACCAGTTTCTTTCCATTTTTCTAAAAGAGGCACTGGGCTATTCACATTGACATAGGACATTTAACTTCTAACCAAGTGAGATAATTCTCACACGAGATGGTTTTCTCTTTTTTACAAGGGTATGTACTGGTAGGACAAGGTGGAGTGGTTTAAAACTGAAAGATGGTAGATTTAGATTAGATATTGGGAAGAAATTCATTACTGTGAGGGTTGTGAGGCACTGGACCAGATTGCCCAGAGTTGTGGCTGCCCCTTCCCTGGCAGTGTTCAAGGCCAGGTTGGACAGGGCATTGGTCTAGTGGAAGGTGTCCCTGCCCATGGCAGGTAGGTTGGAACTGGATGATCTTTAAGGTCCCTTCCAACACGTCGTGGTTTAAGCCCAGCTGGAACTCAGAAAAAGCACAGTGTCTGGAGTCTCTCCCTCCTCTTCCTCCCCCCTCTCTCCCAGAGGGATGGGGAGGAGAATCAGAAGAATGTAACTCCCACGGGTTGAGATAAGAACAGTCCAGTAACGAAGGTAGAACACAAACCACTGCTACTACCACCGATAATAATAATGACAAGGGAAATACAAAGAAAGAGAATACAACTGCTCACTACCCGATGACTGAGCCTGTGAACTAACTCTTCCTGGTTCCTGCCCCCAGTTTATAGAGTGGGCATGACATGCTGTGGTATGGAATACCTCTTTGGTCAGTTAGGGTCAGGTGTCCTGTCTCTGCTTCCTCCCAGCTTCCCCTCCTCCCTGGCAGAGCATGAGACTCAGAGAGTCCTTGGTCAGACAAAACATTTGAGCAGTAACTAAAAACATCGGTGTTATCAGCGCTGTTCCCAGGCTGAAAGTCAAAAACACAACTCTGCACCAGCTACTAAGGAGGAGAAAAATGACTGCTACTGCTGAACCCAGGACACAACACAAACCATTCTGTGGTTCCATTCTATGATACTCCTGGCCTGACAACTCCAGAAGCTTTGACCAACGTGATCACCAGTGCTTTTGCATGTGGTGGCCAGTGCTTTTGCATGCAGTCAAAGATTGTAAATATTTCATCTCACTTATGCATATCTTGACATAAAGCACCATATAATTCCCTCTATCTCCCCTAGGCATGTCACTGTCTTCTGGTGCTTTTATATTTATATGCTGACTATTGAAATACAATTCTGCTCAGTTACATCATCATGCAGGAAAAGCAATGTTTTATGCAATGATTTGATTTCAATGTCCATTCTAAGCAACATTAGCTTATTTCCACTTATTTTTACAGAAAACAGAAAAACTAAGATATTTCCAATGTTCTACTCTAGAAAGTCCAGGAAATCAGGATAAGCAGAACATTTTTATTAATGTATTCTCAGCTGAGGGAGTTCATCTGAAGAATCATTAAGCCTTGGTCATAATAGCATGAAGACAAAATAATAGTTATATATTCCCAACACACCATTAGAAAAGCATTTGTTCCACTTCTACCCTGAATAATTTGAGGAGAAAGACACTTAGAGATAATGCTGTCCCTGAACTAGGCCTTGTCTTCTATTGTTCAGCTCTTTGTTCAGAGGAATCTGAAATGTCATTGTTCAGTTATATCTCATGTTAATGCACTCAGACAAAGTTCCCTTTCCGCTCTCCATGCATTTAAAGGTATGTTTCACAGACGTTATTAGAAGCATGTTTTTTCCAACTCTTGACTAATAGCAGTATGACTCTTCCTGAAGTCTCCAACTAGCACTTCATCTTCATTAAATACAAAAGTGGTTTCTGAGTTCTCCTTCTTGTAGGCTTTGGGCTCATGCAATGAATCAGTCCAAAAGGTGAATGAGAAAACCTGCAAATTCCCTACCACCACCATCAGCACCATTCTGTCTTCACTACAGAGATCCTCAGAGAGAAGGATTGTGTTTTGTAGAGAGAAGCAGCACAGTCTGTGCAGCAGGATCACTCTGCCAAAGTAGTTTATGCATCTGCAGTGCTGGGGCCTGAGTTGCCTCTGCCTGACAATTTTTCAAATGAAAAGCCTCAGCTTTCTGTCTGTACTGGGCATGGACATAAATCTCAGAAACATCCCATTTCACAAAAATTTTTGTGACAAATTATAACATCTTTCTATCCACCATAAGAAACCCTAAATAAGGAGAGAACTGTGGAAGAGCTGCCCTGTTATGAGCGCTGTCAAAGTGCCTCTGACACACACAACTCCTCACAAAGAAACTTTCCCTGTAAGTACATAGCCAAATGTACCCTGAGCAAATCACCAGGGGAGTCATTCTGTGAGCAGATCAACACAAGAGCCGAGGTCACCATGTCTTCAGGGCTACAGCATGCTTGTGCTATATGGGGACAACTGACAGTAACAGGACCATGGAAGGTGATCCTTCTGGCCTCAGTCCTTGATGTGGCATGTGGCAGCTTCCAAAACACAGAAGCCAAGGAATAAAGAAGCAGGGCAGCATACCCACTATGAGTTTCAGTAGATAATCATGGCTACCTCTGTGTTTGATGTCTACGTCTGCACTGGTTATCTAGTTTTCCTTTATAGCTGGTGAGGAGGAGCACTCGATCAATACAGATCATATGTTACGTGCCCTACATGGCTCTGATGACTGCAAAGTGCATCACTATGACTAGCCTAGATGTAAACATCTGCACTACAGGGATCTATGTTTCTGTGTCACCTATCCCAGAGAAATGTCTGACAGTGCAAAGACAGCAGGGGACAAAACTAACTGTGGGAAAGCATCAGCCACCTCTTCTATTCTGGGCACAAGACTGTGGCTAAATCAGGTTGTGTGGCCTCGTCACAGATGGAAGAGAAGGTTTCAATCCTGCTGCAACAGGTATAGTTCCTTGATTTGAGGCTTCTTCACAGGATCAGACTTTGGCACAGAACTTTTATGGGGCACATTCACTTATAATTATATAATATTAGAGGGAAGCATTCACTCTGAAAACCACAGATGTTCGTCACAAAATACAGTTTCACCAATCACAACGTATTACAGAAATAAACAAAGTCTTTAGAGTGCAGAGAAGACTCAGTATCTCAGAGCTGCTGAAGAGCAGAGTATCTTCTAAACTGTAGAGCTTTGGAAGACTCATTTATTTCCTAAACTTGACATTTCTGCTACTTCTCTTTGCATTCTTTTTGCACAAAGCAGGCAGCTGACAAAAATGTCAGTTCCTTTCAGTTGCTGCCAGAGTCTCAGGAGATACATGCTGTGTCGAAATGCTTTACTGGTCTCTAAACTACAACAATTATATTTTTTTAATTTGTGGGGGAAAAAACTTTTAAGAAGAAAACTTGTTTTATTCCATATTCATCAAAGGCAAGATCTGAAGGGACCAAACTTCCTAGAAACAAGAAATGCCAAGTTTGGGTTATCTCCAAGACAAATATATCTGAAACAATCCTCCAAAAGAATGGAATCAAATGAGGAGGAATAAAGGACTATTGCTGCAAGAAGTGATTTCCATAAGAAATAGGTATCTTGCTCTTAAAGAAATACTATAAATTTTGTGGTGTCTTTCTTTCAAGGAAACAGCCAGAAAACTATTTCATGCCTTTAAGTGAAATTTACATGTTAGTCAATTCTTTATCAGCTTTGTGGAACAACAACCTTGATTTTAATTTGACTTCTCGTTCTAGCTTCAGATAATAAGGCTCATTTTTCACTGTAAACTATTGATATTGGCTAAATTAGCATAACATGTAGTATAGTTCTGGCTAGCCTCTGTGTAAAATGTCATACACGTAATCCCTGCCAGCACTGGATTTGTCACAGAGGCAGAATAGGTAAATGGGCAAACGGGCAAGTACTGTAAGTCTGCCACTCTGTTGGTATTCCCATATCCCATCCACTTGCATAGATGACCCTCTTGGGATTAAATCCATTTTTAGAAGCACAGAGTTCTAGAGCCCAGCTTCTTGGTATCCCATTAATCTTAAAAAAAAAAAAAAGAAAGAAAAGTTTCTTGAAAACAGGGAAGTTAACGAAGTTGACCAGGAATTTCCATAGGTAAACAGCAGCAGAAAGGTGAGAAAGGTAGTGGATATCTTCATTACCTGTGAGACCCACACCCTCAGGGGACCATGCCAAAGGAGTATGGAGGGCTCAGAGCACCCACTGAAGAAAGTCAGTGTACCTTCCTTTCTGAGATAGTACAGATCCCTCTGACTGCAGGAGGAAACCTCCTAATTGCTGGAGAGAAGTAGTCAGCTCATCTCTCCTCATCTGCTGCTCTGGGGGAAACAGTAGTTGCATCTCCAGCCCTCTCAAAGACTGGCAGAAAAGAAGCTGGGAACACAGCCCATAGCATGCTGAGCTGCCCAGCAGTATCCTTCACATGCTCTCCAGGAGAATTCTCTTACCAATGGTTGGAGTTGCCCTCTAAATGGACCACAAATCTGTATTTAAATATGGCCACAGATTAGCATATGGGAGGAAGCATGGACTTCTACTCTGGGTTTATTCTGGGGATATGATTATTTTCTTCTCTAGTTATTTCTGCATCACACTCCTCATGGCCTCTGTAGGAATGTTTTCTGGCTATGCAATACCTCAGTAGGCAGAGTTGCCCCACTCATTATACATGCATTTTCGATTAGTTCTAGCACAGATGGAAAATCAGCAATGTCACGGGATTTGCATATGGCTTGCTGTTCAAGCTTAGCCTCTAATAGAATAACAAAATGACTGACGTACAAGAACTGATTAGAAGGAACATGAAAGTACAGCCACCAAGTACACAGGCATGCACACAATTTGACAGAGGCCAAAAGTCAGGGTGCACTGCAGTGCCAGTTTTGTATGATTCACATCTAATTCAATGACATCTCTTACACATAGGCAAGATAGAATCGTGCCACAAGAATTCCCTGTCATTTTTTCCCCTCAATAACCTCTAAATTCTGTTTAATACTCCAGCTACACTTGGGACCATGATTTTAAATAGCTTTTAAATAGCCTCCCCATTCTCAAAGCAAAGATTTTCAGCCTACCTATGCCATAAATTGAAGTCATAGAAATGTCACCTTTCTCATAATCTCAGTGCCTCTTGCTTGTCCAGTTACAAAGGACACTGTGATCTCCTTAATTATTTTTCCAACTGTCAACCAAAAAAGTCACTGAGCAAAAGTAACCAGCCACATCCTTTCTAGACGCACAGAGCATATTGCTGATCTAGTGCTGGTGAAATGTTGTTTCCTAGGAGCTGAGCAACCCTGTTGTTACACCAGAATTTTCAAGGTGTCATTTTTTAATCGCTCTTGAATAACTCTTATCACAAATATTCATTCAATCAAGGTATCAGATTCTGAAAACAGAAAAATTAGTATTTCATCTATGTAATGCTAGATTTTATGTTGACAAAAGGTTTTTAAACAAGCATTTATAATTTCATTGCAGCTAGGAACGTCTGCCATTGTGTCATGGCCAGTAACATGCTTTGACTACCATGCCTCATTTGCAGCAAACGTTATTCAGAATTGAAATAAAAAGCAGGAAAACAGCAAATATTTTAAAGTCTTCTTGGGTTATACAAAATTTTTATGTTTTCTACAATTTTTTCTTCTACAGTATTTTCTTCTACAATATTTTCTTCAATTTTTATGTTTTCTATGGTTGCAGCTAATTGACCATCCCTCAGTTTTCAAGGTCAGCCATGCGTTTTTGTTTGCATCCCCACTTTTCACATTAAACATTTCAGATATAACTCACGTTAGACACCATGGCCAGATTCAAATAACCTAATTTCCACACTTCTCAACCCTGTGTCTGCTGTATTCTACTGACCAGACAAGAAGGGCAAAAACTAATATCTGTGCAGAGGGACAGAAGAGAAGTTTGGGTTTTGTGACTGTGAAATACCAAATATTGATGCATGATGAGAGACTGTGAACATCTAAGTTAATGACACACGCTGATTCCTCAGGTTTGATTCCTTCATTATTTCATATTATTGTTATATCAGTGATTCAAGTCATTACTACTAGCAATGGCTATTACTAACTTGCCACCTTCTTACCACGTGATCTGTTTTGCTTCAGCACTGAGACAACAATTTGCCACATCTAATTTAAGTGCTCATCATCCAGTTTAAGCTACTTGTAGGCTTTACTGTAACCAGTAAAGCATATCTAAAACACATATTTAAGTATCTTTGAAAAACTTCCTCTCTACAGTTGCCTGTTTCTTCTCTTTCCTTGTATGAAAGAAACTAAATTACTATCTTTCTTTGATAGTCCAGTTCCTCTGTGTGTTCCTAATTTAGCTTTAACAGCTACAGTTAGGCAAAACAGATTCCATACAAAAACTTTAAATTGTCTTTTAGTCTTATATTCACTGACCTGTTATAATTAATATATGTAATATAAGCGTTTCCCAGTATTCTTCTAAAACTATTCTTCATTATGTGTTGCTTGGGTAATTCATACCTCAATATTGATCTTTCAGAGCTGTGACACCTTAGTGAAGCTATGCAAATGCAGAATCATTGAACAATATGCCAAAGATATATTCTGTGATTCTAAGACATGGACAGCAAAAATACAACTAAACCAACTTTTCACAGGAAGGCCATACAAAGCAAACACCTGTTCAGAAAAATTACTCCAAAACAGGGGACCATCATCAGCCTAGTTATTACATTCTTTTTAATATATATGAGATTTCCAATATAATTATCAGCTTATAATTATCAGTATTAATAATTAAACATTATTGGCATTCCTATTTCAGTGCAAGCAGAACAGGAAAGATTACTCAGTTGAGATTTTTGCATGCCTGGAGAGTTCTACCCCAGACAATTTCACAACTTTCTTGGCTCAAACTGGGCACAAATGCAATTATTGCTTAAAAAATAACCATTGCATCACCTGAAGGAACACAGCTGTTAAAACAGATTAAGGCTATCCGGGGTTGAGAAGAGAGGGAGTGACTAGGCTCTCTGGTTTTTGTGCAAGACCTTACCCCGCATTATAAATACACAACTCCCGTTGCAAATAGCAGAGTTAAGCATGCTCTTTGCAAACTCTGCAGCAGCTGGACCATGGAAAGGTCAAGTGTGTGTGCAGTGGGTCTTACTGAAAGGTCGCAAGAGATGAATCACCTCTAGCGTGGCCTGCACCATTTATCCCTTTGGAAAAGGTGCACCAAGTTCCTCCAGTCAAACCTCTCCCTCTCCTCCCTGAGTGCAAAGAGAGCAGGATGAGAGGTTGGTGCGCTTCGCTGGTGGCTCTCCCCATAGGGCAATGCTTCAAGAGGTGTCTCCTGCCAGTACAGGCTGTGAGGAGGGTGATGCAGCACAGCTGGGTCATATTTGGCCCACAAATACATTACAGGAGTAGCTAGTCTATTTTCCTGAATATTATTCTGGCTTTATTTAGATGCTTCTTTTGTATACTTTATTCAAAATGTGCACTCTAGCTACATTCACCAAAGCTCTGAAAAACAAACACATTCATACACATTAATCTGGAAAGATAGGAGTTTTACACTTACTGTGCTTTACCTCATCCTCTGCAGATAACCATGTCTCAGATTAAATCCCCTAAAATCTAACACATGGTTTTAAGACTAGAAATAATAAACACATACTTCAGGATTGAGATGCAGCTCATTACTGTGTTTTGGTAATTTTTTTCAAACATGCAGGAATGTCCCCAAGCACTGCACATCAGCTCATAAATACTAAAATGATAAAATCAAGATAAATTTTAAAATCGTTTCCCAAACATTATTTCAATAGGTGAATTCAAGGAAATTTCACTTTGCTATTGGAGTTCAGTACTGTACCTTTTAAATGTGTTTAACATCTGAATGCTTCAGGATGGGATGGGAGCTGTAGGATTCTCTGGCCAACAGGCTACTGAAAGTCAGACCTTTTACTATATTTAGGCAAAAGTACATGGTATTAATGACAAACTAGTTGGGGGCCATCAAGCCAGACAGTTTATACAGTGTAAACACCTGATGAACCAGAGCAGAGCCTAGATGTCTCTATGGTGAGGTGACCCAGGCACCACATGCTACAGTCCCAGCTGGTCCCTGGGCATGGCCAGAGGCACCATCCCACTGTAGCCATGACTCAGGCCTGCTCTCCCCAAGACATTCCTCCAGCAAAACCATGCTACAGTCTGGCATCACCCTCTGCCTCCTGTTTTGCCTGGTGAAAAGACCACTCAGTGAGCCAAGTTCATTGTCCTCCTGCCGGGCGGTTGCCACCTCACCAGCTCTGCCTAAGTAGTTCATGTGAATCACTTCTTATTCCAGGGATTTCTTAATCCATTTCTTTGCTCCAGCAGAGGTCTGTCAGGCAAAGTCAAATCATCCTGTAGAACTGCTCAAGCTCAGCAGGGAGCACCCATGCAAACTGCACCATTGGTGGGAATGAGCAGGTCAGGCATCTGCATCACCAAATGACACAGCTCCATACTGGTAAGAGAGCCTGTCAAAAGCCCAGAGTGGGAAAAGGTAACACCTAGGAAGGTCTTCTGTTACTGAGAACACTTTTTGCAAAGCATCTTAGGTGTTTGTTTTAACTGGAAATACGCAGTGAGAGAAAATGCCTTTGAAAGAAGCTGATGCTTTCTGGTCTATTTAATCCTGCTCAGTGCCCTGTAAGTACCATTTCTACCAAGCCACTTGTTTGTGCGCCTATTTGAAGATTAAGCTCTCTTGAGCTTAATGAATAATTGTGGACTGACTTCAAGGTAGACAGAATTAAATATCTAGGTATATATTGCAGGATGTTATATATAAAATAGACTAGAATGGTTGCATTGTATCACAGAAAGGTGTAGAAACAGAGAAAGTTACAGAAATAAAACAGAAAAGTCAGTCCTACCCTGTAATTATAGAACATCACCAATATACCAAGAAAGCAAAAAGACAACGTTTGTAAAAAATTTGTTTAAATCCCAACAAGCAACAATACATGCAACAAGTGTACAATAGACAAATTCAGCATATTTTCAAAGAGAATATTTTCCAGACTAGCAGTTAACCAATTCCCTAAGGCAGGGCACTTGTGAGACTGGAAGAAAAAGGCTTTTTTTCTAGGAGCATGTAGTTGAACATTTTTATCCTCTTTCAAGCCCAGAGGCTGGGCAGAAGGCAGCTGAACTGGAGGTGATCCTTTCCGCTTTCCTCCCAGCAGTCTCCCAGCGCCTCTGTTACGCTGTTCCTACCCCTGCACCTTCAGCTGCACACACGTGAGCTGTGGTGAGCACTGGGGATGGACCTCAGCAATGGCTCTGCACCTTAGTTTCATCCTATTGTGCACTGATGGCAGAAGAGCAATGTGTCCTTTTGGTCTACACTCAGTCAACAAGCACGCAGCTACCATGAGTCAGCTGTTCATGGGTTTTAATTTCATTACACTAGATGGAAACTCAAGCAATTTCTATGAGCTCTTTTCAGCAGCAGAGAGCACCACCCCATATGCAATCACAACTAGCCAGTTTTTTCATTGAACAAGGCCCTTGAAGATAAACAGCTTTGCTATTAGTGCAGTGTAATGAAAATAAAATCAATGGCAGATGGTTGCCAATGTGTCTTGTTCAGACACTTCAGATAAACATATGGAATGGCAGAGAGACACAACAAGTAAAAACCAAAAATCAGTGCAAATGAACAATGTAGTGGATTTGCCACTCTCTTCCAGACTCCTTTAACCATGAGAAAGTGGAGATAGTTAGATATTTATCCCTTTCTGCATCTTCCACTCTAAAAATCTTGTTTAAATGTGTACAACAACCTTTATATACAAAATAAAAACCTTGAATAAAGTAAAAAAATTGAATGCAGAAGTCTAGAAACATGAAATAGAAGTATAACATAATATGCCACCTGTGTAGAAAAGGAAATAATGGAGAAAAGTCTATTGTTATTGTAAGAGTTTGCTATTGTCAAATAAAACACTAGGGATGTGGGTTTGAGTCACGTTGTACAATTGTTTGCACATATATTTTAAGCAACAGGCCTGAAATCAGAGCAGAATGGAAAAAGAACTATTTTTGCAAGCATCTCACACAAAGACTAGCTCCACTGAAGGGCAGCATCTTTTACTGACTCATTTTATATTTCATTGAAAGCAAAATCCACTTGCCTTTATTAATAAGGAGATCATAAAAACCAAGAATATATGGTTTAAAATTCATGTGTGTGTCTATGCACATGTAAGTGGTGATTTTATTTCAGTGGTTTACCATCAGCTCTCCCGGTATTCCAGCAAGTCATGGTCAGCCCAGCCAAGAACTGCCTGTGATAAGAATTGTGAGGAGTTCCAGGCTAACAGTACGTTGTATAGCAACATATTTTCTTTTATGAGTTTTAAAATGGCCTTTTTTCAATTTCACAGTAAGTTGTATTTTTCTTCTGCTATGCAGTCAAATAGAAGTGCTATTCTTGTACAGTACGTTACATAATTTTGTCAAATCTCTTCTTTAAACTACATCAAACTCTTCAGAATCTACTACCTTCATTTTCAACTTTAATTGCATTCTTCAGACAAGTCTCTAGATACTGATCAAAGATCTCTATGAGCAGTTTTGCTTCCTGTAAATCCAGCTTCTAGCACCAAGGAGAGGAAAAACACATGAGGAAACCTCGGAGTACTGCTTCATTTCCCTTTTCACCACACCTCCCAGCTTCGTTGCAGGGGACATCTCATCCAAATATCCTGGTTACTCCAATGCCCCATATTTTTATGAGAACAGAACAAGGCTTAGAGGAACTCTCCTTGCTTCACTGCTGTCTGACATCTGCGCAGTGCCATCCACAGAGGTGGAACCCCACTGGGGATGCTATCAGCCCTAGGCTATGGAGGATAATATCACAACCCACATCTAGCTTCAGATCCCTCCCCACCATGGAAAAGCGTGGAACAAGACAAGGATTTATCCTCAAGAGATGAGCCAGAAATCTGTGGCAAGTGGTGTGTTCGATCATACATCAATGATAAAAAAAATCAATGAGAATGGCAAAACAATTCAGGAATGAAAATATAAAGCAAATAATGAGGTATATGCAAAAGACAAGGCCCATACTGTAAAAAGTAAAAAAACCCACCCAAACGAAACAAAACATCGCAAATAACTGATCATTTCTCACAAAGCATTATGCATTCTTACCATCATTCTTTCGTTAAAATCTATCTATGTGATATAAAACCCCAGATCACCTGCAAACTATGTGCTGTGCCTTGCAGCTGCCAGTTGTCTCAAGGACTCAGCTTGAGGAACATCCGAGCTGGGTCAATGCTACAAAACAGGTTTTCTGCTAATCGATGTTCTACTCCATAGATGAATAAAGGTCCCCACCACACCAAGTGCAATTCCCAAACCAGGATGACGCTCTAGATGGAGGGAAATTGTTGAATAAAAAAAATAAAATAGAATAAAAAACAAACAGAAAGAGTTTTTCGTAAGATTTCCCAAATCCTGTAAAAGCTGGAAAAGGTGACAGACTGACTCTGTCTTTCCCTTCCCAGTGATGCTCTTCCTTATCTCAGGGGATTTTCTTTTTTTTTTTTTTTCATTACTTTTTTTACCCCTACTAAAAGAAATTGATCTAATTAAGCCAAAACTTCAAGGTAAAACTGCTAAGCACCATGCTAGTGAAAGTTAGCAATTACTGGTCAAAACTCCCTCTCAAAGAAGACAGAACTACTTATGTTACAGCTCTATCAGTGAATCATAATTACTTCCCCTTTGTTTATGTTACCTTCATAATCACTGTGGCTGTTTCTCCTACCACATACTTGATTATCAGCATGGTTTATGCTGAAACATTGTGTGCCTTTTCGCCTTCCAATCATTAATCTGAGTGTAGTCTGGTTTATTCTTCATGATGGTACGAATTGCTACCACCTGAGCAGCTAAGAAAACTGCACATTTTACTTTCTTTCATTAGTAACTATAAAATATAGTATTTTCTGGTCAGATTAAAAACTGAAACTTCAAAAACTGTTGCAGAGTCAAGAGATCGAATATTTACAGCTGAACAGGATTTTTTTCTTTTTTTTCAGAAACATCATTAATCAATTCAGTGCTTTCAGTGCCGTTCATTTAAAACTATGTGATTTTGATGAAATCAAAGTAATCTCAGTTTGGAAAGTGAATCATTTAACTTTGAAAAATGTTGAAAATAACCATTGGGACAAATGGTTTTGATTATTGTTTCATATCTGCAAAATAACAAAAGCTCACAAAATATCTCAGTATCTTTTTAATTTCACTCTTTTTCCAAGCCATTTTTCTACATTTTTTCACTCAAAGCTTGCCCTACAACTCTGTTTAATATTCTTATCTAGACAAACACTTATTTTTCCAGATCCATTCTTTGCTGATCTCTTTTAGCTCCTGGCTGTTGAGAGAAGCAGAGAGGAGATATGGACGTCAAATAAAAAGCATGGGCTCAATAATCTTCTTTTAAAAAACCAATTAAAATTGTTTTCTAACTTTCACCCAGAACTGTTGTTTTTTTTTAAGACAGTAATAAAAAAACCCCAAAGTTAAACTGATGCCAGTCCCAATAGGTTTTTATGCTATAGCACTGATATCAGCAGTTCCTGCAAGTGAGGTGACTGTGGCTTGGAGAGCCTGTGGTCTGTGACAGAAGCTTTTTGGTTTTTTTGTCCTAAGAGAAACATTTTGTCACCAACGCCTCCTTCCTCAAACTACTGTAAAATTAGATAGTTTTTTTCCTCAAGTTATAAATTTAATACAATTGACATTCTGCCAGAGAGAACTTTAAACCCCATACATCTTAAATATAACTCAAACCCTCTACCCTTGTCAAGTTATTGTCGTTTTGTTGGACTATCAAATCTATTTGTCTTTTGTGTTCCTAGCTGATCCTGCTTCTATATTGCCCGGTCTCATAAAAAGGGGTCAGAGCAGTCACTAAGAAGTTATACTTAAAACTTAGACTTCACCCATGAAGCCTGTCCTGCTGTTGTACCCAAAAATATCTGTAGGTACAGCCTATCTGCTTGCTTACCTGAGAAATGCAAACCTTGCAAACTGCCATAGAAACTTGCTTCAAGAAATGCCCAAACCCAGCATTTTCTATAGAGCTGGGAATAACTCTGGAGGCTCCACAGAGCACACTTAAAGGTGATTTCAAAGTTCATAGCAAAACATAATCAAGGACGTCTGAAAGAGATCTGTAAAAGCAAATGCCTTCATTAGAACTTCTTTTATTTTGTTCTAATTCTGCACCTGGTTAAAACCGTAATATCCTATTAAAATCAGTGGAGGTTAACAAAAGAATTATACTACAGCATTTTGAATCAAATAGTGCATACTTCAGTAATGTGTGAGAGAGATTGAAGGCATCAGTACATTTCAGAACACATAAAAGTGAGCTCTAATTTTAACAGTTTGCATTTAAATTATTTTATTCGCTTCAGTACTTTGGGCCTGATTCGTCTCTTGTCCGTTTTTATTAAATGAGGTCACTTGAATAAAAATACAGACTCAGTAACACAGAAAATCATTGTGACTTTCTATTCATTTTACAGAAATTTGATGTCAGAACACAGCTTATTTCTCAAGGTATTTTCAAAGTAAAATGACAGAGGAAAAAACCTTGCTAAGAGCAGATTCTCATTCCCTGTTACTCCCTATAGCAGCAACTTTTTGTGATTGCAAATTCTTAGCAGTTTTCTTGGTTTATTTTCTATAGCCCTATTATCTTTACAGAAGCTACAGTTTTCATTAACTCGGCATATAAGACTTATCTCCTCTTATTTTTGTAAGTTGTCTTTGTGCAAATATTACTGTCCCTGGGGGAGAGTGAAATTGCTTGTGTTGAACTTAGTGCATCCATAACTCCTTCAGCTTTGTATTGGAACAAATACAGAGTAAACTTCACCTTTCAAGACCTTTACTGCATGACCAGGCTGGGAGGAGAGGACATGGGGCGAGCAGGATCCTCCTCACGTAATTTTTCCTCTGCTCTCTTTTGGTTTTTTCTTGTATTTGTTCATTTCCCTTCTCCAGCTCTCTTCAGGAAGCTGGTGGTTGTTGGAGGCAAAAGTTCACCTGGTGCTCTCAGGTAGCAAAGAAAATGCTAGTGCAGGTTTTTTTCCTATTAGGGCCAAGCAGGGCATGACTTTGATGAGTTTGAGGCTTTACAGAGCTCTGTGGTTCACCTGATGGCATCCTCCAAGCAAGTGCATTTCAGCCATGCTGCAGGGGCCAATGCTGCCCCCAGGGAGGAGATCACCCCTGAGCTCTGGAAATGTAGATCAGTGGCTAGAGCAGGGGCAGCTCTCCCTGTGCTCCCAGTGAAACTAAGGGAAGGAGACAGGCTCCTCCACAGTCAGAAAGTGTCAAAGCATCTCAGTTGGGAACCTCCAGTAAGCTCCTGTTCCAAGGCTCACGTATCACCTGAGGAGGCGAGGAGCACAGGGACAAGAGGGAGTAAACACCCACTGTCAGTCTTCCCTTGTGGGGGCACTTTCATTTGGGTACATATATTTTGACCTAACCACTGTTTCTATTGTTAATATAATGTTCCAAAAGCCTCTAAATGGGTTTGCCAGCTCATTTTTTTCAGTACATGCCATGTATAACACCAGGGGTTGTTTTTACGGGTCAGTCTGAGAGCACTGCTCAGTTCACTTGGTAGCACTTAGACTAGGCAGATAACATACAAACATGTTGCTCTACTTGGATGTAAAGTGTCCCGTGATTTTTTTCTGCATATTTAGTGAGAAAAGGTTAAAGGAATTGGAGGGGTTGCTCAGCCTGGAGGAGGCAAGACTGAGGAGAGAATGGCAGCAGCCTTGCAAAGTGTGCAAGACTCTTGCGAGGGAAAGTGAATAAACTGTTCAGTGACCACTGTGTCAAGAAGACACATTGATAGAATTCTAGGGCCAACTTTTACTGAAGTTTCACTTAGATATCAAGAAACTCTTTCTAATAGTAAGGATCATTAACCACTGGAAAGGTCGCCAGGAATGATTTAGATACAGTTAACTCTGCCTGGGGACAAAGAGACTACATAACCCCTGAAAATCCTATTTTACTATTAATTCATTTGGGCTGGGCATTATGGCTTTTAATGTACAGGGGTTTGTGCAGGATGTCTGTTCTGTCTGTTCAGGTCTTTGGCTCTATTTAACTGTGGAAATGAAACTTCTCAGTCTGTATTTCTGTATTTATGTAATTCAACATAAAACTTGCTTCAAAACCCATGCCTGCACATTAACTACAGCACCACCAAGGCTCCTCAGCCAGAGCCTCTCCTGGTTGCTGTCTAATTGCAGAAACAGTGGCAGAAGCACAGAAGGGTTGGGGGTCAAGATGGTCTAGTGCAACACCCCTGCTCAAGCAGGGTCACCTAGGGCACGCTTCCCAGTACCATGTCCAGATGGCTTTTGAATAACTCCAGAGGATGAAGACTTCACAAGCTCATCAGGTAACCTGTGCCAAAGTTAAACCACCCTCCCAGTAGGAAAGTGTTTTCTTGTGTTCAGAGGAAACCTCCTGTGTTTCAGTTTGCGTCCATTACCTCTGCTTCTGTCACTGGACACCTCTGAGATCAGTTTGGCCCCTTCCTACTTTCTCCCATCACATGTTTATACACACTGATAAGATCATCTTATCTTTAGGCTTAACAGTATCACCTCTCTCAGCCTCTTCTCCACTGTCAGATGCTTCCATCTCTTCATGCCATTTTGCTGTACTTGGCTCCAGTATTTCCCCGTCTCTGTTGCCCTTAAGAGCCCAGCACTAGACCCAGTACTCTGGGTATGTCTCACCAGTGCTGGAGATAGCGGCAATGAGAGAAATTATCAAAAGAAATGCAAAGTGGATCTGAAGTTCTAGGAGAGACTAATGTGTATAAGGCTATCACAAAGTGTCCTGCTTACTGCATGGGATCAATCAAAAAGATTTAGCTGTGATGATATCATGTTTCTAAAGATACCTTTCGCCATCTGAATATGTTATCATTCATTATCCTGAAGGAGAGTGAGATAAACTTAACTCCTATTTCAAAAAACTTCATTTTTTTTCTAAGAATGCAATTATTTAAAGTGGTTTTTTATTAAATGAATTTCCTAATTATTTTCTAAATTTCCCAGAGGCATTACTTAAAAAAACAAAAGCAAACAGAAAACCACCTTTACAGGCACCATTACTTGAGAGAAAATCTTGCTCCTCATCCAGTATTGAATGAGCTATACAATCAGCCACTAAAATGTGGTATCTTGCCCAGGGATATTTCATACTGCATATCCTCCCCTGCAAAAACACCCTCCCCATCCCATTAATGCACTATATGTCCGCAGAGATATTTTAGGAGTTTGTAAACCACCTACAACTGAAACAACAAAATAAGTTCCTAAATAATGAGAGATGTCTGCAAAAAATTCACAACTGTTCCTAAAGAACAGAAAAGGATTCCAGAAACATATAAATGCTTACAGCAAGCAAGTCCTTTAGGCAGTCCCTTTTTTAAATTAAGCAGGAGTGTTTAATTTTCTCGCAAGGATAAAACATTTTTCATGTTGTCAAACCAACATGTGACCTATAAAAATAATAGATATTCTGTCATATTATCTGGCCCAAAACACATGGGTTTTAAGAAGGAAGGTACTTGGAACTTAGCCATGCATTTAGTACGAACATCTCTCAAGACCTAAAATACGCATATGAAAGAAATACAGAAGAAATTAAAATACCATCAAGCATTTTATAATTCCACTTATGCTCTCTTAAAAAAAAAAAAAAAAAAGAAAACAACCAAAAAAAACCAACCAACCAAAAAAGCCCCAAACAAACAAAACAGTGTTCTAAATTACAGCTAATTCAAACTGCTCCTTAACAGGAAAGTTTTATTATTTTGAGAAAAGAACATTCTCCCGTAAAACAAACAAAACACCTGCAGTAGGGGACTAACCAAGAAAATAGACAGTGGATAAAACTACTCCACAAAGAGTGATAGTGCATTTTAAATGATTTATCGCAGTCCTCTTTCTCCATCCTTCCATTCCGCTCCTGTGCCACCCTCCTTGCATGCCCTTTGTTCCAGCTCAGGCACCTGGCAGAGTGCACTCATCACTCCTGGAGGGATGCTGGCAGATGGGATTGAGAAGGGCTCCAAGAGGCAACCTGCGAAGGTGCTCAGGCCATAGAAGTGGGTTACCCTTAACCCAAAACCCTCTAGACAGACTTCTCTCAGACAGCAGCTTGGCTACACTTACACACAGACTTCCTCCAGATATCCCATAGCTGCAGAAGGGTAATGTGCGCCTGCACGTCCAAAGAGTCCCAGGCTGTGCAAGAGACTTCCTTTGGAATAACTGAACTCTACTTGACGATTCCTGGGAGCTGCAGTTTCTCTCAAGCCCCTGTTTGCACTGGCAGCTGCCTGCTGCTTCTGCTTTTCACTCCCAAGTGCTGCAGCGACCACATACGCAGGGCACACATTGCGCTTGGCAATTTAGCACAAACAAATATGAGATTTGCATGACCATGCCAACAGGTCAGGTAGGATTAATCTTGCCAAAATCTAGAAATATATAATATACAACCCATGTAGTTATCGAGACTTCTATTGTAATTAAAGGAGAGGAATGTACACTTCTCAGACATGAGCTACATAATGTTTTATAGTCATCCACATTAAGATGGAGTGAAAAAGTTTTTAGAAGTGCTTTTTTTCCTCTACTTACCATAGATGGAGTCCAGATGACTAAATCACATGCTATAAAAATATCTGAGATTACTCCCATTCACACTATCTTGCTGGAGAGTTAACAAGTCTTTGTATACAATAAACATGGTGGCTACTTATATATATATTAATATCTTTCACATTACTGTTCATGAGGAAAAGATTTGCATTAAAAAAAGCAGGAGGGGATGTTCATTCTTTAGCATTCATTCACCCATTATCACTAATCATGATCTCTAGCCTGGCAGCCGTACATTTGTCTGAAACATTATTTCTTATGCAAATGTGTAATTCCTTTCTGGAAAGGCAAAATTAACCCTGAGGGAAAACACATAGCTTATGCCTCATTTGTATCCAGTGTCAGCATTCCATAAGACAGGGCTGTGTAAGCACAGTGTATTAAGTGGATAACAGAAGTCACTTTGAACAGCTACTCTACTCTGGGATGAAAGGGACACTGGCGTTATGCAGGTCATTTCAAGGAAATGCCAGCAGAGCCAGTCTACATTGCAGTATTTTTCCTTATACGTCACAGGCAAAGTATTTTAGGAAGGTTTCTGGCAATTTTAGCTTTTATTATTGGAACACATTTTGCCCTCTTCAGATTGTGGAGTCAGCTGCTCTCTCTCTCACCCATCAAACTATATATGTTTCAGCAAAAGCTTTAAAAATTATGGTGAAATTTTTGCGTTTCAGTGACCAATATTTCACACTCTTCTAGAACAAGAGGGAGCGAATGGTTGGTCCCAATGACATACTCTCTCTCCTAAGACCTAGCTTTCAGTATCAGTCCTGAAAGGGCTGCCAAATATTTAACATCATTTTAAAGGTCTTAATTGAAACCTCTCAGACTGAGACTATGTCATGTGAGAAGGCAGGCCTATTTAATAAAGGGATTGGGAAAAGCAAATGGGGAGAGGAACAAAAAGGAAAAAATCTAGAGGTCCTTTCAAACTACTGCCCTGGGTTCAGCAGCAGCAGTCATTTTTCTCCTTCCTAATAGCTGGTGCAGCGCTGTGTTTTTGTCTTTCTACCTGGGAACAGAGCTGATAACATCGATGTTTTCAGTTACAGCTTAGAATGTTTTGGTCTGACCAAGGACTTTCTGAGTCTCATGCTCTGCCAGGGAGGAGGGGAAGCCGGGAGGAAGCAGAGACAGGACACCTGACCCAAACTGACCAAAGAAGTATTCCATGCCACAGCACGACATGCCCAGGATGGAAAAAAGGAGGGCAGAGACCTGGAAGGGTGGGGGTTCTCTGGGGGGTTGGGCTTGGAATCGGGTGGTGAGCAAACACCTTCACAAGGAGTGGTATGAAATCACAACCCTCTTGTACACACAACAGAGGGAGTCTACTACATATACGTCTGACTTACCCGTGCTGCTGAGGAGGTGACAGCCCACCAAACTCCAGAAAGCCACTCTCTTCCCTAAGTGGTGTAAGTCAATTGGTGATGCTACCCTTCAAGGTATCCTCTTCCACACATCCTTATTTTCTTGTGATTGTACTCACCCCACACATTCCTTTCATAATAGCAAGCCCAGAAAGTGCAAAAATTATGGAAAACATGTTCCCTTGCGTACATACCCTTTAAAACCTCCGACCTGCTATGCTGATCCATTAGGATGGACTTCAGGGCCCTCTAGTGGCTTAGAAGAGGGGACGTTATGAAAGACGAGCAACAAATCTTGCAAAAGCTCAACAACATCTCCTATGGCTTTTGAACCAAAACACAAAATGTAAGCACAGTTCCTCCACCATTTCCAGTAGAATCAATTAGCCCGTGTCCCAGTTTTTCTCTTCCATTCAACTTAGACTAAACTGGACATTGGCCATTGCCATAATTTTTCTGAATCCAAAAGCCAGTTGTGGTCCCAACTTTAATCCTGAACACTTCCCATCAAGGGAAAGTCATTCCCAAGCTATCACAGATATGGCAATTCTGTAAATTGTACAATATGCCAATGCTTGCGCACCGAGTGGGCCACAAAATTTACTTTAATCTTATTCTGCTCAAATGCAATGGGTTATTTTGCAGTTCTCATTTACAGCACAGCTCTTCTAGTTCCTACTTTATTCTATAAATCAAATACCTCAGAAACAGGTCAGTGGACACTTTGAAACTCTTACTACCATGCATGAAGATGTCCCAGAATGTGAATGGACCCATAAGGCTGTACTATAACCAGGGAAGGACCACTATTTTTCACCTCAGCCCTGGAGGGATGTTGCAGCAGGCCAGCACTGTCCCCTCAAATGTCATGTGGCCTGGGGGCTGTCTCAGGCTTTGCATATAAGGCTGCATATCCAACACTAAAGTTGGATATGTAAAAGTAAACCATATTCAACAGTAAAGTGAGAGGTTGCTCAAGAGTCTTCTCTAAAAAATGCCATGCTGTTCTGGGAGAAATTTGGATACCTGATGGTCCATCCAAAAATTTTGGAAGCCAGAGTAGATATTTCTGAAATCTCTTTAAACACATGAAAGTGTTGTGAAACAGGAGAAAGAAGACTTAAAAATACTCGGTAAGCCTGAGGTAGTTCCCATAGAGACAATTTCAGTATTGCTAACCCAGAATGTTTGAAATTTGGGGTAAATATCTTACTCTGCATAATCATAAGGTTTTTCTTAAAATCTTGACAGTGTAGGAAAGGCAGTACGGATTCTTTATGCTCTCCTGTCTCCAACCTTCTGCATACCATTTTCTGTATGAATTTTTCTTTAAATACCAGCTAGAAACCTATTTTTATGAAAAACTGAAGATTTCCCCAGACCTCTTAGAGCCGTAGAGAAAAGCAGCTTCTAGACAGGACTTGCAATAAAATCACAAGCAGCAGAACAATTTACTGCTGCTGTCTCACTTATAAACATCTACAGCAGATAATCTTGGGTCTGTTTTTAATCAAGGAAAATTTCATGCCATATTATTGTTCCGTTTCAGAAGGGACTTTAAAGCACACACAGGCTGAGAGATAGAAGAAAGGTCATGTTTGTGTGTTTGTACTTCAGCTTCGTTTATGGGGTGTACCTGGGCTGCTTTCAGCAAGTGTGATAGGGCCTGAGATCCAGGTACTTGGAAGAGACCCCAAAAACCATGTTGGGGTCACTGCAAAGGGGAAGGATTAGATATGAACACAGAAATATTATCAGCTGACCAGTGCTGTGACTGCTCAGTAATCATTATAGAGTCCTTCAGACCCAAAGATTCTGTAGACATGAGGCTATTTAAAGCTGATGCCTTCTCTCCTTTCTCATGGGAGCCTGATTACATGACTTGGTGATGCTGCAAAGAGGATACTGACTTTAGCAAGCTGCAGATGACAGCAGACAGTACACCTATACAACACAACACGCCAAGCAAAGGTACCTCACTCCTGGAAGCAGTCTAACTGCGTGAGCCTAGTGTTATTTTGTATTAAGTGGCTGAGAGGAGGCCAGTGCTAAGATAGGACAGCCTTTGGTAACACGTATGCAAAGTACACCATCATGTTGATCCTCACACGCGGTGTGAATCAGCAGCTCAGGTCGCCCCCTGGAACACAACAACTGCTCCTTTAAGTGTATTGCCTGTTCAAAGCCTAGTTTTCTTTTATACTTTTTGTTTTACTTCTATTTTCTGATTTCACACCAATTATTGCCTTTACATAGATAAGAAAGCATAAAAGCTTGCCCAGACTTGAAAGCTAAAGCAATTTTATGCTGAGTGGGAATTTGTACCACCACAATAGCTGTTTCTGAATAATTTCCTGTCTAGATGGGCCCATTGCTATTATAAAATATAAGGACCAATCCCCAAATCTCTCTTGAGCATTGCCTCAGAACACAGTTAAGCCAACTCAGCCTGTCTCCTCTTGTGGGCACACCTAGAAGGAGTCTCCAAGTGCCCCAGCCTCCTTTCCTGAATGAGACACAGCTGACAAAAAAGGGCAGTGGACAGACCACTGAAAATGCCTGAAATTTTGGCTGGAAGTCTCAGGGCTGTGCTTCCCTGGCGCTTTCAGCATCGATGGTGGCAGCTGTTCTCCACCTCCCACCACACTCCATGCCTCTCCTGAGCAAAACCTGAACAAAGCAGATGTTACCTTACGTATCTTCGATTTGGCCTGCAATCTGAATACACTTTTCCACTTTTCCTCCCACATGCTCTTGTATGGAATTAACAGCTCCTCTGCAAGACCATTTTCCCTTGTACCCTGGCTAGAACATTGTTTCTAAATGACCAAGAAAATGTACCATGAAAAGCCCAAAAGGATCAAATTAGTGGAGAGCGGATTAAATGTACAACATTTTCCATTTCTCTAGCACTCACAGGGGAAGAAATGAAACTGTGGGTTATTAAGGAATGTTGCACTAATTGACATTTCAACCTGTCTGTGACATTTTCTTTTGAAGTCATTCTTGAAATCACAACATGATCAGTACATGTAGCAGTGAATTGTTATTGTCACAGTGCCTCAAGTGCTTCAACCAGAGTGTGCTACAAGTAAAATTACTCCATCTGCTTATAATTTTATTCTGTATTGTTTCATATTTTTTCTAAGGCCCTTGTTTCCTTAGTTTCACAAAAACATGCTGTGGTAGTTATACGAATTGGAGACCTACAAATGTTATGGTTTTATTTTGCACTTCTCAAAGCTGATCGTGGCATTTAAAAATAAAACTATTCAAATGCTAAATCAAAGTAAAGGGGAAACTTAATAAGTAGGAGAAATGATTACCAGATAATTGGTAGAATTTTTAGTAATGATCACTCTGTGTTTGAATTTCTGGTTCAGAACCCATTGAAGTAAAAGAGAATTCTCCCTTTGACTCACTGTTTCTTTTGTCTTCTTCAAGAGTCATCGTCCAAAACATCTGGTAAAATCTGTCATCACAGAGAATATATCTGGTCAATAGTCTGGTGTTTTTAAAGGTTACTTTGTTTCTAAAAGTAAAATAATTTCTATTCCACCAAGCTCACCACACAGCTTCTTTAGTCGTGCTTTCCTGGTAGTTTCTGGGATTCAGCACATCTACAATGCTTTGGTGCAAACCTTAGCCCAAAGTGCAGTTGCAATGGAAACACAGGAATGTTAAGGGACTGTAATGGAAAACAACTCCGGATTATATATAGTACCACTATGTATTTATTGGACTACCATATCTGCAGCAGTGAGCAAACATCTGTCAACCTCACCTGAGTAAGAAGTTACAGATTATATATATATGAAGTGTGGAGAGCAACTACAAAAGGAGTTGCAGATTAAAAAAACCTCTGCAGGAGGGTAAAATGAAACTACTGTGAGAGCTTTCTTTAGAAAGAATTTAACAGAGGTATTAAAAAAAAAGCAGAGTCAAACAAAAATTGGACCAGACTTCCTGCTTGCTACTATCTATAACATAAAGATTTCGGGAATCCAGTGGAATGCTACAGTTGACAATGGACAAAGAGAAATATTTTTCTTTACTTATTATTTAGTGCTAGGCTTCTTTGCCAAATGACAGTAGGTGACTCAGCAGATTGGGGTGGGGGAGCAGGAAAAGGATTATCTACCGGTTCTGGTAATGAAGACTTTCTAAGATATTTCTCACAGAATCATAGAATGGTTTGGGCTGAAAGGGACCTTTAAAGATCATTATCAAGATAGATATTTTGAAGAAATTCTTTATTAGGAGGGTGGTGAGACATTGGAACAGGTTGTTCAGAGAAGCTGTAGATGCCCCATTCCTGGAAGTGTTCAAGGCCAGGTTGGATAGGGCTTTGAGAAACCTGATCTAGTGGAAGGTGTCCCTGCTATAGCAGGGGGTTGGAACTACATGATCATCAAGGTCCCTTCCAATCCAAACCATTCTATGATTCTATGAGCTGGCACCAGGGCCAGAATTCTGGCTGAGATGGCTATGCTGCAATTTTCTAATAGAAAACCCTGACCCCTACATCATCAAGGGCTGAAGCTCTCACACAAGTGCAAGTAATCCTGAGTGTACCTTCACATCACTTCTGTAAAATAAGGAGATAGTAACCTGAAGCACAAAGTCTGAGTGACTTGTCCCAAACCACCAAAATACTTTCTGCAAACTGCTGAAAGGCTGTTACGGCTCAGGTCCTCAAACCCCAGCCTTCAGGCTCATGTGTGTCCTCTGCACTGAACAGAGGCAGTAGCTGCAGTCAATCTGAACATCAATGTTCATCATAAGGGCCTTATGTTCCCCTTGTCATCCAGACTGGGGACCTTCCTCTCATTTCTTTGTCCATGCATTCATATTTTCTTTTTGCGCTGCCAGGTAAGTCCAGCAAGCATGTCGGCACCCAGGAAATGGGAAGCCCAGTCACATTCCCTGAGAAACAGGTCTGTATCAGCTTGCAACATAGAGTCATTTACACACATACGATAGAGCTGATATACTGGATTTACATTGTGAATTTGGAATACATGGGACCAGGACCTTCTAACTTCCTTAAAGTAGTCCTGGAGCAGAAATACGGCCTGTGTTTCTCAACTGCTGCATTAATATCAGTTATTGTAATATCAGTTTGTACTGTTTCTTAAATAGATTGTTGTTGTCAGCATGGAAATAGTTTCACCAAAAGGAGCATGAGGCAATGCAAACCCTTAAGAACTCTGAATGTAAGCTCTGCTTATCCTGTGGATACATTTTCTTTACGCAGTGAAAACACTTTTTTCCTTCACTCCATGCCTGGTTAACTAATTTGGTTTTCTGTTCCCTTATTCTCCACCACTTCCACAAAAACACAACTAAGAGCCTCACCTGGAATGGGTTTTTTCTCCCTTTGGTTACCTGTCAATCACTCTAAATCTTAGGCTTATCATCCGAACCCTCATAAATAAGTCATGGGCATGGTAAGGTTCAAAAAAAAACCAAAACCCTTGGTCTGTGTTTAAAAAGTGTTTACCAATATGTCTTGCCCAGTGTTGTTTTAAATCAGGTTTCTCTTTCCCCCCATTTCACCATCTTATGGTGTTTTCCTATGCTATCTATATGACTCACAATCCAAGAATAGAAACTTTTGAAAACTTAAGAGAAATCGGCAATGTCTTATTGCAAAGCGCAGTTTTTAAACCATTTCCCCAGAGTTAACAACTTGAAATACATACATATGCCCACACACGCAAAATTTAAAATTTTTGAACAGACAAGTTTTATGTTTTATACTAGAAATGTAGGCTGAACCAGAGATATTACAAACTTGAAGTGTGTGACTAAAAATGCACACAGAGATGGGAGGATATTAGAATCTGTATTGCTTATGTCAGAACAGATGGAGATTGCTGTATTACAACGAATATTTTGGGAAAATACTAAGCTGTGCAACTCCCAAATTAAAGTGTAAGTATAACAAAGCAGGCGGTATTTTTGTGTCAGTAATCAGATGCTTTTAAAGGCAAAACTGCTAAATTTAAAGAAAAGAAAAAAGCAGGGAATAAAAAATAAGCAGCTGAACCACACAAATAGTTCTGTTGCTTTCTCACAGGTGCTTAAGCTTTGACAAAACAAGGAGCTCAACCACCAGTTCAGTCCTTGTAATTAATAAGACAGCCTAATCTACTTTTTCCTTTCAAAATCACTGTTCCCTGACTCCAAGCTTTGCTACTAGCATTTACAGGGTGGTTTTAGGGCACTCAGATGATATGATTACCTTAAGATGGAAAACAAATTAAAAATAATTATTTGGCCAAATGTCAGGAAAATCTTCCAAGTGGTAATGACCTCTTTGTTGATTATAAAATAATTCCTCATTGGAAGAAGTGGGAACAGCATCTCTTGGGACTGCTTTGTCATGAGGCTAAGAAATAAATGATGTAATAGGTAAATTCTCCCTCTGATATCTGCGACTCAGCAGTTGCAATTTGAAACTGAGCTTCAGTGCAGAGTGCTGTAGAAGTACTTGAACTTGCTACAGATTTTATAGGTAAGCTCTGAAAGAAACCAAGCTATAGCAGAATGAAGAACAGATTTGTTTTGGCTTAAATCAATGTAAAAGCCTCTTTGGGGCAAGGCCAACTGTTTAAACTGAGTGAGTTCTGGTACGTGTCACTCAGGGTCTCATGGAGGCGTTGAAACTAAGTAGCTCGAGTTGCTTGTCAAAATCTTGAGAAGGCTCGTTCAGATTTCCAAACTACCTAAAGCAACTGAATATAATGGGAAAATCTGACAAAACTGGTGGAGGATTTCCAAGGGTCCTCTCAAAAACCTGATGTAGTTTCTGTTTTCTGCCACCACCTCTTCATTCAGGTAGGTGAATCTGACCATCTGTGTGCATACATCTTTTTTTCTTGCCAACAACAGTACTTAGCTCGAAGCCACTACAAGGTTAGAAGACACAGCTCAGGATACACCAGCCCATATGACTTCTTTCCGTTCCCCTGCTTTTCTCCCTCTGTAAGAGAGATGTAGTCAATATTTTTGCAGTGATTCCAGAGTTACATAAGTAATACAAGCAGCTCGGAATGATCCTCCAGAACTGATGCACTGTGTTCTCCTGCTGCAAAATGAGAAAGAATGTGAGAGGACAGTGACAGACGTAACTCAGAATAAAAGTACGGTATTTAACAGCTTCCTGGACATTTTTAACTGAGATAAGATAGCTAATGATGACTAAGTTATATCCTTAAAGACAATTCTTCTCTCGGGAAGTCTTTTGACTAGCAACCACTAGCTTAATATTAAATACATTTCCAGTCTTTAAGTTTTGTACTGTACAGTCTTCAAAGGTTATGCAGTTTTCTACCTTATTCTCTTTTTAATTTTTTGCCTTTGCACCCTGATAACCTGAAAATGGTGGAAGGTTTGGTTGCTGCTGCAATTAGTGGGAATCTTGTTTTGTTCCTTTGGGTTATACAAGACAGCCCAGGCATGGAGGTTCACTGAGTTACCAAATCCCTACAGGTGTTTTGTCCCACGGAGGCGATCCCTGGATCTAGCTGTGGTTACCTGCCTGTTTCCTGCAGGTAATGGGCACAGCATGTCTGTTTTACTGTTTTTTCTTCAACAAGCCATGCCTGTTACTGCAATAACTTCTGTGGGCAGTAAGCTCTCACCCACTGAATGGAATACAGGAAACTTGGAAGCGTAAAGTGTCTTATTCTTCCATCTTTTGCAGTTTCAGTGGTATGAACAGCTGTCTGAGACATCTTCATTATCCAAGGCTAGATAAAGGTTCATTGATTAATCAAATACTCTGTTAAATACATGTGATCCAACAATTACTGTGCAGCAGAGCAGGTGTTTCAGAAGCAAATGAAGAATGCTAGTGGCAAAATGGAGGAATACAATGCAAATGAGCAACAATGAAGGAAGCATCTTAGCAGTAACTAATCAATATACCAAATAAAAACTGATAGATACATGTTGACCTTGAACATTGAAAAACCTGTCTGTTTTACAAGTAAATTTTAGTTAGGACAAATGTGCCTTGGTTATTTAATATGTTGTCATTACTGGTGTTCTTTTTGAAAACATGTACTTGAAAATAATGAGCATACTTAGCTGGTAGCTTTTTCTTTATGACTGATTTTGAAGTGTCACTATTGATAGGTCAGCTTAATCATTTACTGGAAATACCTTTAAAATTTAATAACTGAAACATAAGCAATAATTAAAAATATAAAAAAAAATCTATGGTTCAAATTATTTATTTATTTATTTTAAATTCTAATTTCCAACTATTTTCTGTCAGGTGGAATGCAACTCAAATAGAATTTTCAAAGGCCAGACTTTCGTGTGTTACTTTTCAATTTCCATCCTCTGTATCTCATGATTTTCAAGTCTCAGAATCATTTTACAGACAGCATAGTACACTGTTATTAACAGTTCAATGCAAAAATGAAACATGATGTTTTGAATTTCTAAGAACACCTCTAAGTCTTCCTCTCCACTGGCTTGAAATTGAAATAAATCCATGACAGCAGAGTCAAGTCAGCCCATTCATTTCTGAGTTTGACAGGCTGGGATCCTGCTCCATTTTATCGATCTGTCTTTTGCTGTATCTAAACTATGGTAAATACCTTTGCCAAATGGAGCTTTCAGAGCAGAACAGACAGATTCCTATAGCCCTACTCCAATGCTGAGCAACAAAAGTCCAAAGGAAATAAAAAGGAAAATGCTGTTGAGCCATTCTTATTTTAAAAAGGAGGTTGATGACTTCCTCAAATATCACTGCATATACATTTCTACATATTTACTATATAAGGAGGCAAATATATTAATTCCCAGTTCTTGGGGGAGATATTTATACAACATACAGCAGCTGCAGTTGCTACCACTTCTTGCTGTCACTAGCTCTTCTAGCTGTGTTTAGCGAGGATCTTGCCAAAGGGACCTACCTTGGATTTTAACACAGCTTACTGTCTTATTAGCACTATGTTTTGTAAATTAAGACATTTCTGATAGTGCTATGTCAGTGCCACAAGCAAAGGCTTTATTTTCCATCTATAGTCATGTTGCTTCTATTACTACCAGGAAGAAATTATGCCTGTGTTGAAAACTTCCCCCACCCTCCACTTGATGTTCTGGTCTTTAGCACTACCATTTAAATGCCCCTTTTAAAAGAACACTAAAACTAGCAAGGAAATCAGTCTTGCATAAAACCCTGCAGAGTAAATGAACTGCCTATATGAATTGAGTTTGCCAAAAAGCTGAAATCTTCCCCATTACATTACAGTGCCTCTTTCCCAGAATGGCTCTTCTAGCTTTTCTCTTTCCCTTTCTCTTTCTCTTTTTCTCTTTTCCTTTTCTCTTTCTTGCTCCTTAGCAAGGACATGACAGAAGTAGTTTCATGTAACAGGTCACAGGTATTTAGCATCCTTTCCCATTCACAGGATCAATAGAGCTGTTTGTGAAGCCAGACTCCTGTTCCAGCCACTGCTACTGTCACAGTGAAAAAAATAAGTTCTGCAGCCAATGGAAATGGAGGAGGTTTTTCCCTTTTGGGTACAAAGAGATAAAACAAGTATTTTTCAAGTAAAACAAAAAAGTGTTTGGAGTACTGCATACAGTTCTGGTCTCCCCAACATAAGAAGGACATAGAACATAGGAACAAGTGCAGAGGAGAGCCATGAATCATAGAATCATAGATTAGTTATAATTGGAAAGGTTGGAAAGGACCTTAAGATCACCTAGTTCCAACCCCCCTGCCATGGGCAGGGACACTTCACACTAAACCATGCCATCCGAGGCTCTGTCCAACCAGCCTTGAACACCACCAGGGATGGAGCATTCACAACTTCCCTGGGCAACCCATTCCAGTGCCTCACCATCCATACAGTAAAGAATTTCTTCTTCATATCCAATCTAAACTTCCCCTGTTTAAGTTTGAACATGATAAGGGGACTAAAGTACCTCCCATACAGAGGCAGGTTGAGAAAGCTGGGGCTGTTCAGCCTGAAGAAGAGAAGGCTGCGCAGAGACCTGTCCTGAGTTCAGCAGTAGCAGTCATTTCTCTCCTTCTTAGTAGCTGGTGCAGTGCTGTGGGTTTGACTTTCAGCCTGGGAACAGCGCTGATAACACCGATGTTTTTAGTTGCTGCTCAGTAATGTTTACTCTGACCAAGGACTTTCTGAGTCTCATGCTATGCCAGGGAGGAGGGGAAGCCGGGAGGAAGCAGAGACAGACACCTGACCCAAACTGACCAAAGAGGTATTCCGTACCACAGCACGTCATGCCCACTATATGAACTGGGGGCAGTTATCCAGAAAGGTTAGATAACTGCTGGGTCAGGCTGGGTATGGGTCAGCGGATAGTGAGTGGTTGTATTCTCTTCCCTTGTGTTTCCCTTGTCATTTTTATTATTGGTGGTAGCAGCAGTGGTTTGTGTTGTACCTTAGTTACTGGACTGTTCTTATCTCAATCCGCGGGAGTTATAGTCTTTCAATTCTCTTCCCCATCCCTCCGGAACTGGGGGGTGGGGGGAAGAAAAAGGGGGGAGTTAGTGAGTGGCTGCATCGTTTCTGAGTTCCCAGCTGGGCTTAAACCACAACAAAACCTCATAGCAGCCTTCCAGTGTCTGAAGGGGGCCTATAGGGATGCCAGACAGGGACTCTTCATTAGGGACTGTAGTGATAGGACAAGGGGTAACAGGTTCAAACTTAAACAGAGGAAATTTAGGTCAGATATAAGGAAGAAGTTCTTTACTGTGAGGATGGTGAGGCACTGGAATGGGTTGCCCAAAGAAGTGGTAAATTCTCCATCCCTGCAGTGTTCAAGACCAGGTTGGACAGAGACTTGGGTGACATGGTCTAGTGTGATGTGTCCCTGCTCACAGCAGGTGGGTTTGAATTAGATGATCTTAAGGTCCTTTCCAACCCAAACCACTCTATGATTCTCCCCAGTTTTCTTTTTCTTATGGAGTTTCACATCTGAGACTTTTCTCAAAGCCAAATTTTGCCAGAGCAAGATTCTTTCCTTTTTTGTTGTTCGTTCCTTTTTTATTTAAATCAGAAATGACTGTCTGATCAAAACTGCTTGAAGTCCTTAGTGGCCTGTGTGGCTGAGCATGCTGCCAAAATAGCTATTGAAACTCTAGAGACTTTAAATTAACTGACAATAAAGTTTTCAGGCAGTGACTGACTGGCTGCACTGGGACTCTGGACTCCATGTAGCAGTAGTTTGCCTCTTCCCAACAACCAGTAAATAGTACCCAACTGATTACTATCTGTAGCAATAGTCTATGTACCTAACATATTTAAAGGAATAAATGGCATGGGAGTTATTATAGAAGAGAAAAACATTCTTAGTTATACTCTTATGATGGAGTAAAACAAAACCTAGACATTAGATACAAGTGTTCATGCCCTGAAATGCTTTTCACCACTTTCCTAACTCTAACTGTTGGTTATGCCCCAGCCCAGCCTTCCTCCCTGGCTTTTTAACGTCTTCAGACTGCTCAGTTGAAGACCCGGTCTGGGACGAGGTTCCTGTCCCAGAGCAGCTCAGTGGGGAGGTAATGTGCTGTCCCTCAGCACCACTCCCAGTCTGTAGGGAAGTGGTGTTTTTCCTTTGCAGTATTGCCTCCAGCAGTCAATGGATCAGTGCATTGAAGGGTAACTGCCTTGACCCTCCTGTGCTGCCCAAAGTTTGTGAAATCCTGAGGATCACGGAGTTTCATGGAAGAGACTGAGCAAACATCTGCCAGGGGATCCTGAGGTTTCATTGATCCTCCCTTGACGTGCACGCTCACTGAAGGCCCATTGTCATATAGACACTGCCATTCAGGTTCTACTGCTTGAGATTCTCTTATACTTGTCTAAAAATAGATAGTTTTGTTCTCATGGCCTCACAAAAGACCAGGATAGCAGCTGAAAGCAATAAGGCCTAAGGTTATGAGCAGCAACTGAATTTATACAGCAGTTCTGTGGAGTTCAGAAGTTGTCCACACGCTGCGCCAGCCTCTGCTCCTGGAGAACCAGGCACAAAGTCTAGGAATTAATGATCACTGAGCAGATAGTAATGGGATGTCTTCTGATAGTAGATTACTAAAATCAACTAGCAGAAAAATTAACTCGTGTTTGTGTTCTGCAGGCATATTCCCATTGAAGTTATGAAACCCGATGTAAAATTAGGGGTTTGGTATACCACTAGATGGCAAACTAGCAGTGTGATACACATCAGGCTTCCTATCACGGAGATCTCTGATGAGGCATATGGTAAAAAATGTAGGCTATCTTTATGCAAATAAACAGAGGCTTGGTGTGATGCATGCTGATAGAGAACAAAGAATACTTCACCTTTCATGTTTCAAATTAATCTGTGATGTTTCCAGGCTGGACAATGCGGACCTTGTTGGAGTCACAGATTTCTAGGGCAAGCGTTTCACGCAGCCTTTGCTTTCCCCTTCGATTGCCCACAGATGCGCGCCTACAGCTCCCCCGCCTGGAGCTGAGCAGAGCTGAATGTCAGGCAACGCGATAACGGCTTCATCCGGAAATAGGTGGGGGAGTTTGAAGAAGGCTGCCTCAAGGCCCTTGAGCTGGGGCTGTAACACGGAGTTGAGATGTGTGGAAGTGCTCGAGGAGTAAGCTCTTTCCAGTGTATACAGTGCAAGTGCTCCAGGAGCAAGATTTTTCCAGTGTAGGGGCCTCACCATTAAAATAAGCATAAGTGTCTTCTAGCGGCCCCCCCAGCATTCAATCAGAATAAACTTTCATCCTTAGATAGAATTATGAATGTGCAAACATTTATTTCAAATCTAACAGCTCTGGGAGCAGTGAAACCGTGAGGAAGCTGAAAAGGAAAAGCCGCTATTTAATGTTTCATTTCCTCTCCATCGTACAGAAGCAACTACTTTTAATCAAAGCCTCTGGAGAGCCATTTAATTTGGCCTTTTCATCCTCCAAAGGATTTTTTTACAATAAACCCAGGAAGATGCCTTCTCTGTATCCCTGAGCAGGGCCACGGCACGGAGGGGTCAGAGGGACAGCTGCCCCTCCTTCCCTTGGGAGCAGGGGCAGCTATGGGGACAAGGATGACAGGTTTCACAGGCTGCGTCTGTTAAAGCTGCCACTGCTGCTTTCCTGGGGATGTCTGCAGGGGCAGAGCAATTAGAAAAAGCCCACTAAAGAGAGGGGGGAAACACCATAAAGTCTCCCATGGGCTCCTGGTCATTCCCCCCATTGCTAAAGTGAAGTCAGCTAAGGGTGTAATTGCTAACAGTTGGTTTTCTGCTAGGAAAATCTGTAAGTTACAGAATAAGTGCTGGAAATACAGAGTGCTCCGTAACCCTAGCAAAATGTATGGAAAATCGTGAAGAGAGAATGTGCTCTCTCAAGCCAAAATGAGACCACATGATGACTCAAGGACCAAACAAAAGTGTATGCTGGGAGAGAACCAAGTCACTTGACTTGTTCATACATATGTAGTCCCTTGCCTTTGATTTATATTTGGAGGTGACAGTGGGATCAGGAATCTCCTTGGACACAGGTGAGGATCTGCAAAGTATGGACAGAGAAGGTTTGCTTTCCTGTTCACCAGGGAGAATCCAACCCCAGAGAGCACTCCTCCTCTTGTCACAGCTCCAATCCTGCTTTTTCCATGACCAGCAGGCCCAGTCACTTCCTGTATTCTCTTAGGGCCGTAGCTATGAACAAGTCCCTTTTGGGCTTTCTGCCTGACACCAGCTCACAGACAGCAGTTAATCCTCAACTGTCACCTTAGTTTCAAGTTCCCACAGGAATCCCAGTGCCTCAATGTCTCAGCATCTGTCCAGGCTTTTGTAGAGTGCTGTTTTTAGGGACTGATTTCCATTATTTCAGCTGTCACCAAACACACATTGAATCAAGACCTCCTTTTGCAGGGTGGAGTTTGAGCAGGCTTCCTGTTTTGTCTTCCACACCCACCATTTAGAAATTGCTCTCTGGCTGTCTTCATAACAGCAGAACTCTAAAATGTTGTGTTATTGATGTTGGTGTTATCAGTGTTGGAAGTGATTAGTTCTGGGGGGTTTTTTTTACATCTGGAGGATCAAGGGAAAAGCCAAAGACATGTACATAGGTTTTGAAATGCATTGCAGCATTTGGACTGCAAGACAACTGCTCAGAAGTAAGCCACAGCATTTGCTTGTGCTTAGCCTGTTTATATAGGTCTTAATTTATCAAGAATAAATCTTACACTGCAGAAAAAATGCCTTTTTTCATGACCTAGACTCGCTATTGTGTTTAATGAGTACCTAAAGAATTGAATTAGGCAGGTGGCGAAGGCTGTTGGAGGCAGCTTCCACTGCCTATTTTACATAAGCCCAAGTTCTGGAAAGCTGAGAGGCCTGAGGGTACATGGGCGATGGGCAGAGGTGAGGGAGGCAATGCCATTGTCCACCTCCACCTCCAGTCAGTGGAAGCAGTGGTTGCAGCAATCTTTGCTCTCTCCATTTTGCACCAGTTCTCAGGCCTTTGCTTTACTGCCAGTCCCTTTCTTTTCAGTAACAGAAGCACCTTAGGCCCTGCCAGGAGCCCCCACCTTTGAGGCCCCTGCCGTGGTCCCCCACCTTTGAGGCACTCAAGCTGACTCATGTTGTCACATACACACAGATAGTCGACTACATTAACTGAGCTTCAGCTGCATTTCTGGAAGCAAAGTGATTATAACAGCTTTAAAAGACGCGACAGTCTGTAATTAGCAGTGGGTTTTTCCTGGTAATTACATTAACCTTAGCTGAATGTTACTCAAGCCCATCATGATGTTATTTTTATGGTCTCCTACCAAAATATGCCTCTGTAGGACTGCAAACCTGTCTTGGTTAGTGGAAAATTCCACATCCTTGCATAAATCCTACAAGTGCCTTGCTTTGGTTGAGTGCCACCCTGTGCTGTGCCTGGTAAGGTTTTGCAAACAATGGCCTTGCTGGCTGGAGGGAATCCAGCCCCACTAGTATCATTTTCAGTCATTCTTTCCCAGTGCAATGAATGAAGAATGAAAAATGCAGCTATTCACAGAAGCAGCTTTGTCATATAGTAATGACCTGAGTACTAATGTAACACAGTTTGTCACACGATATGTTCTGTATATTGTTATTTTCCATAGGGCTTGTTTGTCTCCATGTTCTCCAAATGCAGAACTATAGATAGTGTTCAACAGAACTCTATACATGTACAGAGAAAACAGAGGCCATGATGTAGAAGAAAAAAAACTAAGCTGGTTAAATATGCAAACATTCCTCATAGAAATCCAATTAAGAGATTAGCTGCACAAATACACAAAAGTTCATGAGAGGTGGTCTGGCACCACAGACTTTTCCTTTGCTCGTTTAATCTGATTAAGTTCAATCCATATAACTGTAGTCTACGATGCAGTAGAAGTACCACCTGTAATTTAGCTTATTTCAAGTACCAGTAAAACTTTCCTGAGTGCAGTTATGAAAACCAAATAAGACCTCAGAACAAGCTGAGTGGATAAGGCATGAGAAAACTTATTTTTATTAAATAAAAAAAAATCTAAGAAATAAAATTGTACAGTTTTACCCTTTCAGAATCCTTAAAATTATGATCCTAATGCACATCTGTGAGCAAGAGAAATAAATATCAGCTGAAATAGTCCTGTAAGCTCCTGATAATGGGAGAAACCCTTGGCAACTCAGGCCACCAAGCTTTGGGGACATTCTCTGACTTGTCTTGGCCCTGGTCTCAGTGCCTTACCAGCTAAATGGGTATATGTCTTCCTTTCCCCAGCCTACGTTTGTATTCAGATGAAAATGTTCTTGACACAGAAGCTTTGTCTGCTGTAGACCTCTGGGCCAGGGTCTTGGCAAGAGTTCCAGATGCCGCCTCACTCCTGTGATAGCTGTATCAAAGTAAAAAGGGAATTTCTTCCATAACGTTCAACCGGCATCATCCTGCTGTTTCCTCTTTCTTTTACAAATGCACACATGTATAAAGTATCCTGCTCTTGGTGTGTAACACAGTCCTCCTTCAAGTCCAAGGGGCCAGTCCAGGCATCTGGAACTCAGTGTACAGGTTGAAATGCTGCCAGTGGAGGATGGACAGCTGCCCACTATGTTGTGGGCTCTTCTGAAAACTAGGATACAAGGACTGTGCAAAGAAACAAACCTGATCACATACCTTATTTCACTTCTCAGCACAACCAAAAGACTTTTGACACACAGTCACTTGGTCCATGAATACAAACACTACTGTCAACGAATGGATTTCAGTAATGACAGTGTTCCTTCTCTACCAATTTTTGTTTCTCCACTGATTCATTCTTCTGCATGCCATCAACTTTTTTTTTTTTTTCCAACCGAATAGATACTTTAATTATATTTCCCTCTTTCAGGAATATTCTTCATCTATTTTTTTTTGCCCTGTAATGCTGAAGGCTTCCTGGATGAGTTTGCATTATAAACCATTCTTAATTTCTCCATTCAATGCTTAGCATCATTTCAAATGGCAGAAATCTTCTAATGGATTAGTATCTTCGTCTCCTGTAGCAAGGAACTCAGCTGTTATCTATGGTTAAAAAGCAGCAGAATGAGCGGTCATCAATACGGTGAGCAGAACTAGTATGAATGGTAACTTCTTCCCTAAATCTTTCTTGTCTAAAGAAGTGGTAACCACTATGGTGAACCACAGGGGATCTCTTCTTGCATTCATAAAAGGCTGAACCTCTTTGGAAGGGATCTGGTGAACTCTGTATTTCTCATCACTGCACTTCGTCAGATACTTTTCAAAAGGTAAAAAGACCCCAAATTAACTGAACATTAGATAAGATAGTGAAATAAAGTACTTTCGTTCCTCATGAATGCTTTCTCAGGAGAACAAACTGAAATCCACAGCACTAAGATCAAATTCTGGAAACTTCCAAGCAAATACAGATTAGTCCATGGTGCAGCTGAGGTTTCACAGGACATTTGCCTGCCCCAAATTATCTATTTAATATCATTATAGGATTTGATAGAGCAGTTTATCTTTAATTTCTATCTTTATACGAAAATGATAAATCTTCATCCAAAGCTGCATCACAGAAAGTCTTCAAAAGACCGTGATGTTTGCAGAATTTCTATGTAATACTTCAGGATATCCACTGTCACATCAACATCATTACAAGACTGAAAACAAGGTGTCGTGGTATCCTTTATATTTCAGCTTTTATATAGTTCTATTGTGACCATAAAGGGCATTATACTTTGTGCTTTATATATAATATCATGCATAAATAGCATTCAGACTAGAAAAGGGCAGCCACGGGATAAAATTGGGCTTGACAGAACAACAGGAAAGTTCATTTCAGATAAGCCTGGCAGATGAAGATGAATCTTCACATAAGGTTCATATGAGGCCTTTTCTTATCTTTCACTTCATCTTTTCCAGAAGCAAGAAAATATGTTCTAACTCTCCTAGCACTTCCTGGGTAGATGGAGTTTTAACATAAATGCCCTGTTCTTTTCCATGCTCAATTTTCGTTTTTCCTTATATTTCAAAATAGCCTGGAAGGAGTCCCACAGCACCACAGCTTCACCTAAAGCTGTTTTCATGAAGAACCTTTGTAGGCATTTTATCACTCAGGAAACTGCATCAAGATCTCAAAATAAATTTCATTATTCCACTTAACAGCCATAAGGGTACAAACTTCTTCTTCTTCAATTGTGTGGTTTACTTCTGGCCAAAAAGATTTAAAAGCTTTTCCTACAGGTCCAAGTTGTTCAAGCCATACCAGGAAGCACTAAAATTTTACAGCCTTGTTTAAAACATAACATCACTACTCTCTCTGGTTGATCTTCAAAATCTAATCACCATCTGATACAACTACAAAAGACATAGTAAAAGTATTCCTTAAAATTTTTCCAACCTTCTAGCAGATCACCAGTAGGTGGTAAATTTGCTTGTGTTGCCAAAATACTGAACTTCGCTACTAAAATAGATGCTCTAAAAAAGATCACAGGAACTCTACTGCCTGTGCAAATAAATTCTTACTTGATTGTCAGTAGATTTTTAAACGCAGTTACTGACATCTTCTTTAGCACATCACATAATCCTCCTACAATTGTAGTGGTTCTCTACCTTTTTGTTTAGTGCTATGTTGTCCATGTGCAAACACACCTGACATCTTGTATCTGAGCAAGAGCCTGCTGAGACAGGTCCAAGGTCACAGCCTTCAACTCAGTCTTGCAGCTTATTGCAGGTTCAGTGCCAAAGCTGCCTGGCTGCCTTGGAGCATGGGAAAGCCAAACCACAGCTGTCTCTGCTCACACCAATATATCTGTAGACTCGTCTGTATCAGTGCTTCCAAAGAGAAATTCATATGGAAAAACATATTTATCAAAAACCACCTGCATAAAGCAAAACTCGAGTAACTCTCTCCCCCAAGCTATATTTTAGTCAAAGTTATTATTTTCAATGTTTACTAAAAATAAAGATCAAATCTGGGTGTGTCTAGTTAATATTAATATTTTTCTCAATAGCATCATTTTTCAATGAAGTCTAAACTTGCCACTGAAAATGTTAAAGATATTTTTTTTAACAGACGAAGATTTTTTATTGCAGTTTTAAGAACGAAAAGTATTTTTTCAACAGAAGAAAATCATAATTGCTGCAATCCTCATTAAAGGAACAATAAAAATCCAGGAAACACAGCAAAAAATGACTAGCGGTCAACTTTGAACATCCTTGGATACCACTGACTAAGAAATTAATCGGAACAGTAATTTTCCTGCTTCATACTGAACTTTATTTAGAGCCCAATCCCTTGCTAGGAAATGGCAAAGTTCTCCCAGTTTTGTCCGCTTTTGCTACCAATCACATGTTTATGCATGTGGTCATTGTTGACGCACCATATGGCAGGTACTGCACACCTCCTGATGCACTAGGAGTAAGAAGGAACCATTACAGCCTCAGAGGCAGGAGAGAAATAAAATATAGCCACAGGAAGAATGGCTACAAAGCTTCTGTGTAGACTGCCAGTATTGGAAACATCACCAGTGCAGCTGCCAGGTTGTAGCTGCCCACACAAGCACATGCTAAATGGATCCTTATCTCTCCATTCTACCATGAACAATTACTTGTTTTCTCTTTATCGGTATTTTTATCTCCACCCGAGGGCTCATTCAGCTCTTTTACAAAGACAATCCTTGGATAAGATTCAGATTCAAGCTTCCTTTTTTTTTTTTTCCTAGACAAAGCCTTTTCATAATTGTACAGGCATTACACAAGATTGTTTTTTTCCTAAATTTTCACTAAAGTTGAATCTCTTTGTGTTGTGTAATTAGGCAGCATCTGCACTTCAGACAAAGTGTGAGTATAACTCCCTAGCACCCACAAGTGAGATCAGGATGCTACCATCACTTATGGAGAATCAGACCACAATTATACCTTAGGCCTTGAATGCATATGCCAGCTGAATTAGATTAACAGATTTAGATGAATAATCAGTGTTGGTCTGGATCTGCAGAGTAAAATGTGCAGTCCCAGGTAAAAGAAGGTAAGCAGAGATTAAACATTTCTAGTTCAGATCATACAAAGTTTTCACATTTTCACTGGGAGTTCAGTCCAACATATGTCATTATATTCCTGGTTAGGGGCTTGGTACAGAATAGACTAGTAAGCATCCACGTCGAATTTACTTGACCTTGCTGACTTTTCTCTTTTGAGATAGAACCTCTCAGAAACCTGAGGGTAACAAGGGGTACAAAACAGCCTAAAATACATTATTATAACAATGATATGTCCCAGCAAAAGGCCCTTTCCCTGATCATGTACCCTACTGTGTGTTAGAATGGCAGTAGCAGGAAAGGAAAATATCAGAAGAGACCAAAAACCACCCCTGTGCCCCTGTGTGACCCCTAGTACGGGGGTGCTGGTCTGGTGCTCAGCACGCAACACTAGCCGGGTGACCAATACATCAGTGAAGTGTAGCACTCAGCAAATCAAGTTTTTGAAACATCACTTTTTTCTTCTTTTTTTTGGGAAACCAAATATTTTATTATCACATGAAAGACCTGAGTCTGCTGCTTTTTTTGGTTCTGTTTTTTAAAGCTATAGGTTTTCTAATGGTTTTGCAAACACAAACTAGGCTATTAATGTGCTTCCGAGAATATTCTTTTCTGAGCCAATTGTTTATTAAATGTCATGGGAATGTCTCAGAAGTATTGAAGGTCAAAAGATGTAGAAAGATACAAAACAGTTCCTCAAACTGAGGTTTCAATTCATGTAAATTCCATTACTGTAATTTTAGAAACTTAAATTAAAAGACAACAATTCCTTATTGTCAGGAGCACCTCATTCAGCTCCTTCAACTAGATGACAGCATGTCTCTTCACCTAGTTGTTAAATTAAGGCCAGAAAGAACTGATGGATATACAGAAAATAACAACTTGTCTTTGAAAAAAACCTTGTTTTCCAGAAAAATATTCAGTCATGAAGGTAAAAATGAATGAGGAATCCACCAATGGATCGATCCCAATGGTTGTCAAGCAACATAAATATGCGTCTGCCATTTAAAGTTCTTACCAGATAGAGGGAAAACCTTTTCCCTAAGAGGATAGAATCGGACCAGGTTGCCCAGAGCAGTTGTGTTCTCCAACCTTGAAGGGTATTAAGACCTGAATGGATGAAACCCTGAGCAACCTGGCCTGAGCTCAGAGGTGTTGCTGCATTGAGTAAGACATTGGACTAGTGACCTCCTGAGGACACTTCTAGCCTGAGTTATTCTGCGACCTTATGACACCCTAATCCCAACATTAATTTGCCTGTCTCCAGTTTCCAGGTGCCTGTCTTAGTTAGGCCTTTGTGGGCTACCAGACTTAGCTCTGCTGAATTATATCTCTTTGGAGTGCTTACTCCCTGCTGTGAAACTAAGACATGGAGCTCTGGCAAGTCCAGCCTCCAAGGAGTTTATCACTCCTGGCTCTGCAGCAGGAGATCTCCAGGTTCCCAAACTGTCTTTTGGTGAGCCTTGGTAAAAGCTGTCACCTCCAGCACAGAACAGCCCAGAGCCACACACTATGGCCTTTCTTCATTCCCCGGCACCACGACTACCAGAAATACCTTTGACTGAAAAAAACACATCACGATTTCTAGGCTGGCTCTGCGCCCAAATGAAAGCAACTAGTGGCAAAATTATTTGATTATACTGGTTTACTGTTAAAGCAGACCAGATAAAACTGACTCAGACACAGGACTAAGATTGGGGGACTCTTCAAGACACTATAGACAATCACATTAGTACATGATGTGCTTTCCTATTATAATAGAAATTGTGAAGAGGTTTTGAAATTGGGATGGTAAAGTTGTTTCCCATTGGAATAAAATATGTATTTCAGGTCTTCTTGTTAAGAATTACAACAGAATAAGTAAATAAACAAATAAACAAACAAGATTTTATTTTTTTTTAATTAGGAAGCTAGAAAAAATGTATTAGACAGCTATGAAGAAAGTTAATATGTTCTTTTCTATCTGTAATAGACATTCTTTACTATTTTGGATACAGCAATCAGTCTAAGTACATTAAATTGGGTGTTTAGTAAGATTTTTAAGAAGTCAGGAAAGCTGGAAAGAAATAAGTCTAGACAAAATATCCTTGTTTAATGTGGTTATTCATGCCACCTATGAAGGATGAGACTTGCTGTGACCAAGTTTTGTAATCATTTTAGAGTGATACAGAGCACCATTTGAATGAAAGAATTCAGTCATTTGAACTGCAGAGTGTATAATAGCCTCTCTCATAGTGGAAGTGTGTTTACTGTGTTGGCATTAGTTTGGAGAGAGAAGTTGGTCCACTTCCTGGTTTTTTTCTGCAGATTGTTTCTAGACTTGGTCATTCCCCCAAGATATTCAGGAAGCTCCATTCAGAAAATGAGAGAAAAATCTGATTAAACTTAAAATGCATACTGTCGTCAATGCTTTGCACTACTTTGATTGTTACCGTGTTAACTTCTGCATTTACTACTGACAGTTTGGTACAGCATTCCATGCAGCTATTACAAGACACAGATTTTTAATATAAAGTTTTAAATTTCAGTCATGGAGAGGCAAGAAGTAGAAGCTTTTGTACATCATTCAGGATGAGATCAGAAGTGCCATGGAAACAAGAAGCTGATATGTCTTTGTCAGAAGATATGGATCAAAATCTGATGGGGAAAAAAATGTCTGAGTTAAGTAAATATTAATGAGAACATATTAATCTGCTTCTTCCCATCCCGTTTCAGTGGTTTGATCCATCATTTCAAAAGAAGCACCATCATTATTTTGGGATTTTTGTGACCCCCCTCAGTGGGATTTTAAGTTCAGGTTCACAGTTCCAGATGACAGCACAGTGCTTACCTGATTGAATCTTTCAAAAAGACAGGAGTGTCTCCTAGGCCTGAATGACAACTCTTCTCCCTGATCTTCACTTGTAGATTTACAAGATGCCTCTCACAATATGACATGAAAAAGATTTGAGGAAGAAGAGCTGGAATGTGGCTATCATGTGGGGACAAGGTTCTGCTTTTAGTCTTTCATCACCTCCTATAACGCTTTGCAAGTTACAGCAGACAAACCTGATTTCGTATAGAAAATGCTGATTCTCCTCAAACCAGACATAAAATACACTCCTTTTTGCTTTCAGCCAGTGAGTTAGCGTGAGTATCCCTGATGAGTTTTGTGCTTCATACAGTGCTACAGTGCTACAGTACTGCATCACTGACACCATAATGCAAACAGCAAAGGACAAGAGAAGAAACAGTAGGTACTGCATGATACCCACCACCAAACCCTGCCCACTCCACCCTGACCCCTCCCAAAAAAAACAAACAGACAAAAAAAAAAACGCCAGACAACCCCAAAATCAAGAGCTTGTCCCCAAATGGTAAGTTTCAAAGTTGACTACTGAAAGCGGGAAAATAATCTTCACTCTCTAGTGAATCAGAGCACATTTGGCCACATGTTAATTCCTAGCAGGTTGAACTTCTAGACAAAACGTAAAATACAAAAAAACCTCTTTAAAACAGGAGTGGTATGTCTTGTTTCTCCTCTTTTTATATTTCTGATTGGCAACTTGAGCATCTCAATCTTTATTTTTTTGCTGACTTACTCCTGGTACATGAATAATACTTTTTCATTGCTTGATTTGATTATCAAAGAGTTTTCACTGTGATTGTTTTAAATCTTGTTTCTTCAGTCTGTGTCATCCGTATTCTCCCCCTGTACTCGGCACTGGTGAGGCTGCACCTTGAATACTGTGTTCAGTTCTAGGCCCCTCACTACAAGAGAGATACTGAGGTGCTGGAGCATGTCCAAAGAAGAGCATCAAAGCTGGTGAAGGAACTAGAGGACAAGCCTTATGAGTAGCAGCTGAGGGAACTGGGATTGTTCGACCTGGAGAGGAGACTGCTAAGGGGAGACATATGTCTTCCTACAACTACCTGACAGGAGGTTGTAAAGAAGGTGGGTGTTGGTCTCTTCTCCCAGCTAAAAAGCAATAGAACAAGAGGAAACGGCCTCAAGTTATGCCAGGGGAGGTTTATGTTGGATATTAGGAAAAATTTCTTCACCAAAGAGCTGTCAATCACTGGAACAGGGGAAGAGGTGGAGTCACCATCCGTGGAGATATTTATAAGATGTGTAGACTTGGCACTTAGAGACATAGTGTAATGGTGGACTTGGCAGTACTAGGTTACTACTCAATGATCTTGAAGGTCTTTTCCAACCTAAACAATCCTATGATTGACAGGAAAAACATCTTGGGCAGCAATCTGAATAAACAAGACAGAAGAGACATCAAAAAAGGTGTATTCACAGGGCTTTGCATTAACTAAACTCTTTCTAAAAGCCAATAAATGTTGCCCTGTAAAGGATTTACTCTTCAGGCTTGCAGAGTATCACACATGGCAAGGTACAACCAATAAGGAAGATGACAGGTAGGAAGTAGCATCTTACCTGGATCAAATGGAGTCTCACAATGGCATTCAGATTTTGGGTCACCAAAGACCCAAAAAAGAACTTTGACCTTCCACCACTATCATAAAGGAACAGACAAATTTTGCAGGTCACAGAGAAACAAAATCAGTGACATTTCAGGAACACAGCAAAATAATGTCATTTTGGCATCAGTTCCAACATTGCTGTGGCAAAATTTTTCCAGTTTAGACCATAGGCTTCCAGGGTGCTAAGCAAAAAGCCGGGAACTGAAAACTTACCTGCAAAGGTGGCTACCTAAAATAATCAAGACTTCAAGAGAAATTTTGTGGCTGATATCTTCTGAGATCTTCTGCGAAGGAGCATTCATAGAACATGAAAGGTGTGAAGGATGTTTCCAAAAATTGTAGCCTTTTCTTTATTTTCTTTTTTTTTTTTTACACAAAGTCTGTACCTTTACATACGGGGCAACCAAAGCTGTGCAGAGTGAAGGGGTGCAGAGTAAAAGGGTGAAATATTTTGCACACGGTTTGCTCAGCATGAAAAGAATATTGCACAAATAGGTACACAAATATAAGAACTGGTATTCAAGGAGCTTGTGCTCTGACACAAGGAGATTGATTAACACTGATAATAAGATGTTAAGGCTAAGAGGGAATTAAGACAGCAGAGATCATTGTTTATGTAACTTAACCAATGACCCAGCAGGCTAGTACCACAGATGAATGAGCTTTGTTAGCATGTGGTTCTAACTCTTCCTAGTGACTCCAAGTGCTCTGGCATTGTGGTGATCAATGCAAAGTCTGCATGAGTACTAAGCTCTTGTGTGGTCCTCAACCTTACCATTTTCCAAACTGGGAACCAGACAGAGGACAATCTAGGGCCAAAATGGTCTCGTGATTGATTCAGGAGTATCTGAAGGAACCTGGCAGAGCAGTGACTCTCAGTGAGCATCTGCAGCCATTTCCTCTGCAAATGTCTTGTGATGATACTTCCAGAAAAATTAAGGATACAGCAAGTCAACCCATTCAATGTACAACCTGTAGTTATATGATCTCATAACTATGTCTTTGTTCCAGACAGTGAAATACCTTTATTGCCCAGTTGTATTAACTACGTTCTACTTCCTTGCATTTAAATCACATGAATTCTATGAAGCCAGTGTTGCTCCTTAGTCATCTTACACTCCAATTGGGCTCAAACGAGAGTAGACAAGCAGAGACAGACTGACTTATTACTCAGATTTGAGGAATGTCTGCATTAGAGTGACAAATATAATGTTTAACCCTAATGACACTCTCCTCACTCTCACCAAGTGAGCAGGAATAAAATTCAAATGCTAATTCTTAGACAATGTGAGTCATGATTTCTTACAATATTCAGACTTCTTTTCTTATTTTCTAGTTGCCCCTTTGGCACACCAGTGCAAAAATAGCTGTTTGGAAGGGAAGGGGAATAAAGGCACTTGCAAATAGTTGACAAAAAGGGCTTGTTCCTCAAATTTGAATGGAAAATCTAAATGTCACAGCTAAATTACCTAAATCTGCTAACATATAAATCTTACTGTCAAAAATAATGGAGAGGGAAGAGGAAAAATAATGAAAAGGGACTCCAACAACATTTTCTTCAGCAATCCTCTTTCAAACTCTAACATTAGTTAACAGAAAAAACTTTGTTCTTTATCAAATTTTACTGAGCCAAATGCAGTTCTCTCCAGTTTTGTCCTTCCACACCCCCATTTTCCCAACTCAGATTTTAAATTCCAATACCTTTATTCACACTGAATGGCCTTAAGTAGAATCATAGAATCATAAAACAAAGAGGGATGGAAAGGGCCTTAAGATCATCTAGTTCCAATCCCCCTGCCATCAGCAGGGACACCTCACACTAAACCATGTCACCCAAGGCTCCGTCCAACTTGGCCTTGAACACCACCAGCAATGGAGCATTCACAACTTCCCTGGGCAACCCATTCCAGTGCCTCACCACCTTCACAGTAAAGAACTTCTTCCTTATATCTACCCTAAACCTCCCCTATTTAAGTCTGAACCCATTACCCTTTGTCCTATCACTACAGTCCTTCATGAAGAGTCCCTCACCAGCACCCTTATAGGCCCCCTGCAGATACTGGAAGGCTGCTGCTATGAGGTCTCCATGCAGCCTTCTCTTCTCCAGGCTGAGCATCCCCAACTTTCTCAGTAATCACATCTCTTTCAGTGAGTCTTTGAGAAGAAACCCCTGTGTCAACTAAGGTTCTGAAAACTGGTCATGCATGGAAAATTCTTATGTGAAACTAAGTCATTAGGCTGAATTTCATCATGTATTAACAAGACTGTCAATTCATTTCTGGTTTTACAGATGTTTTCCAGTCGTATCATGCCTTCAGAGTTCTAGCTCAAAATGAAGTCCACATATAGAAGGCGAGATCTTTGTCTAGATGGCATTCATTGTCAGCATGGATGTTGAAGATGCCAAAGTTGCCTCAAACCCATGGAATTAGGAAAAACACATAATTTGAAAATTGTGTGGTCTAAATTTAAAAAAAAAAACAAAACAACACAATTTCAGGATCTGAAGAATAAGAAAGCGTCATATTCATTACCTAGAAATGACCCTTAGAAATTTCAAAAACAAGAGAATAAGTGTCTATGTATCTTTAGCTTCTTCTTGGATTGAAATAGCTGGGGATGTTAGGTGTTGTTACTATACATTTACGTGCTTCAAAAGCAAGTTCATTTTGGACATCCAGGCTATATTTATATTTGTAGTTAAGGTTGACCTTATAGTTGCCCCAAGCCTATGACCGCAAACCTTCCATGTTTTAATCCCAGGGCTTGTACCCAAACACACATGTATCAATGCTAAAATTACCACTGAACTCCCAAGCACAAAGTGCACTTCTGCCACTTCACTCTTACTCAGCATTTCTTGCAGGGTATCTTGAAATTACAATTAAATGCTCAACCTTAACAGAGAAATAAGTCCAGAAGCAAACCTATAGTTCTCTATTTTTGTCTTTCAGATTGTCTACTTTTGTTTAGAAAGAAAACTCATCATGCTGTAATTTTTTGCTGGTAAAAGTATTTTTTATATTTGACCAAATCTCCACCTAGTTTCTCCTTCCTTGCAATTGCCATGAATTATAAGAAGTTTGATTACTAGTTTCTTATGTAGTTTTTGTTCACAATTAAGAATTTGTCTCAATACAAAAATTGAAATCTAAAACATAACATGACAATACATACCACATTACCTTAAGAAGCCATGAGAGACAGCTAATTTTGTTTCTTAATTTAAAATGATTTATGAATGTGGATATCCATCACCTGGAACCTGTCATAACTGTGCAGATTAGGCTGGCAATGCTGTGCTATCAGGGGCACCAAGCTTTCAACAAATCCAAAACCAAACTGCATAATTAACCTTTATTAAGAACTAGCTAGAAAATTGCTTGTATTTTTGAAACTTTTGAAATGCAACAGATTAAAAAATCAGTACTTGTTCAAATACTTCTATTCCATTTAAGACTTAGCTTGGAAAAGCAGAGAACAAAAATCTTTATTGAAATTTTATAGAAAGTTTTGTTTCTGAAGTTCAGATTATTCCTTTCAGATACCTACTTCAGATTTCAGAGATCTTTTGAACCATTATAAAAGAAAAAAAACAAAACTGAATTTTAGAAGTACATAAAGAAGACAAAACCAATTCAGATTAATTTTTTACTATCAGAACATTTCATAATATTTATATATTCCCTCACTCTAGAAGAGAAATTATGACTCACAGAAACGTGTTTTAAAGGGATAGCGAAAACGGAACAGAAACAGAAATGTAAAATCTATTTTTCAGTCCTAAATAATTTTTGCAGAGACCCAAGTAATTAATTCCTTGCTCATATTAGCTTGTTCAAATGCAAAATCCATAGTCTTCTTCCAAGAGTAAATTGTCATTTACAGAACAAAACTTGATGACTAAACTGTGTTAGATAACAGCCCAGGTTCTCAATTCATTACAGACCCCCAAAAAAACCAACCACGTTTGTGAGCATTCAGCCCAGAAAACAAACTGTATCCTGGGCTGCATCAAAAGCAATGTGACCAGCAGGTCAAAGGAGGTGATCCTGCCCCTCTACTCTGCTCTCCTGAGACCTCACTTGGAGTCTTGTGTGCGGGTCTGGTGTCCTCAACATAAAAAGGACATGGAACTGTTGGAACAAGTGCAGAGGAGGGCCAAGAGGATGATGAGGGGACTGGAGTACCTCCCGCATGAAGATAGGCTGAGCAAGTTGGGGCTGTTCAGCCTGGAGAAGAGAAGACTGCATGGAGACCTCCTAGCAGCCTTCCAATATCTCAAGGGGGCCTATAAGGATGCTGGGGAGGGACTCTTCATGAGGGACTGTAGTGATAGGACAAGGGGTAACGGGTTCAAACTTAAACAGTGGAAGTTTAGATTGGGTATGAAGAAGAAATGTTTTACTGTGAGTGTAGTGAGGCACTGGAATGGGTTGCCCAGGGAAGTTGTGAATGCTCCATTGCTGGCAGTGTTCAAGGCCAGGTTGGACAGAGCCTTGGGTGACATGGTTTAGTGTGAGGTGTCCCTGCTGATGGCAGGGGGGTTGGAACTAGATGATCTTAAGGTCCTTTCCAACCCTAACTATTCTATGATTCTATGATTCTGTGATTCTATGTTCCAGTGAGAGTCTTTGGACAAGTTCATGAACGTATGGGACAGCAAAAAAGGAAAGTCAAAATCCTGTATACACCAAAGAAAATCTATAATGAAGCAAACATACGCCAACCTACTGATTCTGTGCCCAGTTTAGAACAGTGGTAAAGCAAATTCTGTGAAAAACCCATGATGACAGCTGCTCTTTTATCATGGAAAATTTTGTAGAACATCATTAGTACATCATATCTCATCTGGATAGAACTAAAGACCTCTGACCACTCCTGTCAGTCTTACTTGGTTCACCTTCTCCCCATCTGTCCTATTAGTTCTTCCATGTGGAATAACAACAAAGGAAATAAATAAAGCTTAACTACATTAAAATATCATGTCATATTGAATTTAGAGACGGAAAATATATTTAGCATTATTGTTCAGTTTATAACTGTTTTAAAAGCAAAGCGTTTCAAAGCATGAGTTAATATAGTTGATATTTATCTTCAAGAAAAAGAAAGTATGCATTCTGTTCAAATGTTGTTTTCCAAGAAGGTCTTCTAAAGTGATTTAGGTGCATCCAGTCCTTTGGTAAGCTTTGTGTCACCATCTGCTGACCTTGAAAACCTTCCCCTAACATTCTGCATGAATAATTTGAACAATCTTTCTTTATTCACTCTTTCTTAGCTCAGGTTTCTTTTTCTCTGTAGTGTCCCCTTTACCTTACACGGGGTTTGGAATAGGAACAGCTATATTCCTTCAGTCTCTGGCCTGCCACACGCAAAGTCAGACAAGACAATTTTCAGGCTTTAGAGTCCTAATAACAAGGCCCTTCTTTGTAACATTGTTGCATATAATTCTGCATTTGCAAAATCCATTGTCTACTGTCAGCAGAGAGCTAGACACAATTTCAAACTCAAGCTTGTACATCCTCACCTTTTCTCTGCTTCTTTGCCACTCTTACCTCTGAGCAGATTTCTAGGAAGAACAAGATGTGATTGACATTTTAATCGCTGTCTTTCACTTTTCTTTGGGAATTATAGTGAATGATACAAACTAATAATGGCCAGAACACAAGCTGCTAACTTCAGCTGGGGAATCTGTAGAAAAAAATAGCTTTTATACTGGTACCACTGGCGACAAGAGATTAACTTTCCTATAGCAGTGTCTAGAAACAGTCTAAGACTTCCCACGGCCAAGTCCTTAAACTAAACTGTAAAAAAAACCCCACATGTATAGTAGGACAGCTTTTCTCCTATGGCAATTGGCACACACTAATCTCAATGAGGTTTTGCACAGATAGGCCAACAGGGAGGGAGGTGCCCATTGTTTTACTAAATTTTTAATAACTCCATGATAAGGCTGAAACATGCACTCCTTAAAGGTCTGTGGTTTCCAAGGTCTTTATAATTTTATCCTCCAAGGTTCAAATCACACCCAACCCCAGACCTGGTAAACATTCATGAAAATGAATGTGGAGGACATAAGTGGAGCCTCCAGGATTTTCAGGACTCCTTGATTCCAGCAACATGTTTACCCTGCTTAAGGAGGCTTCTGGCTTTCTGGCTTTAATGTTTCATCTCCTTTACAGGAGGCAAAAACACCCTTCATTTTATCATGTCTTCAATTGTTGTATGTTTTGTAATTAAGCAAATTGCAACAGCCATAATATTTAATGAATCTTCTCAGGACTTTGAAATTTCTGCAATGTATTGATTTTTATGAATGACCATCCTCAAACTATCGCCCTCCATGTTATTAGTTACTCAGATAATAAGAAAAATTATATACAGTGACTTCTGGGAAGTATTTAAGATCCAATGCATTTTATAACAATCTTGAAGACGCAGTCTAGTGTCACAGCTCTGGAAATAGTTCTTGTTATTAAATTCCCTTTTTTCCCACTTCCAATATTTTAGGGTTATTATTATTGAAAATCTTTGCAAAAAATTATGAATATTCTTGATTACAGCTTTTACACTGAGTATTCCACTTGTCTTTAGTCATACTGGAGGTATTCTCAATGTCTTTCTGAGCAGCAATAAAGAGAGTTGCACAGTGGTGGGGTCTATGATGTGACCAGAGCAGCATAACTGATTCAAGTGACACAGCAAAACAAAAACTCTTTGAAGAAAAGGAAAAAAAATTAATAATCTCTAATCCCCGTTTCAAGGGGGAATCTTATTTTAATGCTCTAGGAGGTAATGAAACTCCTCAAATCAAGTCTCTAAAAGCTTCTTAACATATTCTACATTGTTTCTCAGTGAGTTATTTCTCAAAGTAAGAGAAGAGCACATTGAAAGTGTTAGCGCTGTCCATTAGTGTGGAAATTTGCCCTGGCCCAGTCACAAATAACATTTATATGTATAAGACAAGCAAAAGCACAGAAAAACAGGGTAGGGCATGCTGCAGCAGCACCAGCAGCCCGGGCACTCTGGGAGGAGGGACTGGATGTGGGAGGTGAGGAAGAGCTCCCATGTCAGATCCACACAGTGCCAGGAGGCTGCGGGCAGCAATGAAGAGGTGGTCCCACTGCGTGGGGATGTGGTGGCAGAAGGCAGATGGAGAAGCTGTGTCTCCCATAAGAGAAGAAAGCATTTCTGTATCTAAAGCTCAAACATGAAAAGAAATTGAAACCACAGATTGGGAATACTCCAAGATGGAAAAACCAACTTTGCCATTTGGAGGGGGACTAAATCGCAGTGATAAAATCCTCAGGCTCCAAACAAAAATAACATCTAGACTTCAAAAATTCTTATTTGCCATCCAGGAGAACACAAAAATAGGCCCAAGGCAAAAAAAAAAAAAAAAAAAAAGAGAAAATAATCTCAAAATCACAGTCTGCAAGAGCAGATGTTCCACAATAAACTCTGCAAGTCAAGACAGAGATGTTGGAATATGATGCAAGAATCAGGACAAATTATCAACTTTGTAAGAGATTTCAGATATCATTTCAACATGCAGAGCATGGGGTAGGGGATGGGAGCAATAAGGCTGCTGAAGTCTTCCTGAGATCAGAGTCTAATGAACAAGAGCTGAAAGCAGAAGTAGCAGAGGAATGTATCAATGCACTGAAAGCAAATAAAACATGTAATAATTTGACATGTCCAAGGCAGTATAGCATAAGGACCACACATTTTAACATTGAAAGATCAGTGAAACATTCAGATCTTAAGAAATGTGATTCATTGCAATGCTGTAGAAAATGAAAGCACCCCATAATTGCCTTAAAATGGATCAGAAGGCCTCATTTCCACCAAAGGGAAGAGTTGGAGAGAATGAGGGGGCTAATGAGGCTAAGAAAGAGTTTGCAATGTCTTGTAAAGTGCAGTGAAGCTCTCACTAGAGTAGGTCTGGAAAAGACTCTCAATGTCTCCACAAAAGTCCCCTCACTCTGACATTAAACAGTAAGCTGCAGAAATTCTTGCTTTGGGATATCACAGCACAGAGGAAAGGAGGAGGGAGGCTTATACTGTTCTCAAGTGAATCGCCACTGAAAGGCAACTTCTTTGCTGACTAAATATAGAACATAATGCCCCTGAGTACACTGCTTTATAGCCAAGGTAGCTACCTCAGTTAGCCCCAAAGTGTCTCCCTCCATCTTCCATGGGCATCTGGGCTAATTAGGTGGCATGACAAAGGTGGCTCTATTATCATTTTAAAAGAAGGCATCTACAACTTCAGGGAGCAATGAGCCCCTTCTTGGCAACTTCTTTTGATGCATTTTGAGAACCACAGCAGGACTGAGCATGTCAAAAACACAGGCAGAGGACTGCCTACTTTCTGGCTCATGACTGAGCTTAGATTTGATTTAGATATCAGATTGTTCACTCTATGCAGGAAGATGATTCAGAAATGCACAAAGGTATTATTCTAGGCTGTCCAGACAAAATATGAAGTACTCTTGGAAATTACTCACCACAAGAAGTCAGGCAGTAGCTAAGCAGTGCCATCATGCAATTTGGGCAAAAGCACCTTAATTCTGCCTGGTCAATTACTGGAATTAGGCCTGATCAAATACCCAAAAGGGAATATTTTCAGCTTTGGCAAAGACAGAAATGCCAGGACAGATGATCAGTGTCCATCCTGATGTATTAGCATGAGTCTAACTGGTGGTTAAGAAAATAAATGATCATATTTGTTTCCATTCAGCACCTCCTTTGGGAGACACTGTCTGTGCCTCAAATAGCAAATGCAGCCTGTGGAAATTCCTGAGCTTTATATCTATTTCCCTGCTGTTAAGACTGGAGACCTGTGAGAAACCAAGCTATGGAAGGTGGAGAGGAAAATGTTGACTTTCCTGTCCTCAATTTGATACGAGTTAAGAACAGAACTGGAAAGTGCATTCATACCAAAGGTCTTCAGAGGTCTCTCACATCCAGCTGTTTCAACATAGCCACTGTCTGCGTCTTAGACTATGGTCTGAGTTGGTCCAGCTCTAGGTATTTCACCCAAAACCACATTCATATTTTAAACAGCTCAATGTGCTAAAGTTTGCAGAGATGGCATTTCGATCTGACTATGTATTTATATAACAAAAAGCATGACAGATGGCTGAGAACAACTTGGGGAAAAGACCAGCCTGATGAGTTAATGCTAAATAAACTAGACAGGAAGTTAAGTTTAAACATATGAAAGAGGGGAGGAAAAGTTGATACAAAAAGATATGCAAAGAGGGGGTGCCTGTCCCAGGAGTCCGGGAAGGAAAATTTTCCTTGAATGATAAAGTACCCCAGGAAAATGTGTCTAATTGGGCTGCCACAGTCAACAACCTGTAAGTGCTACAGGGGGCAAATATGTTTGAAGAGCAGGGGGTGGAAATGATGGCCAAATGCCTGAGACACATTACAGACCTTAACAGGAGCTGAGCATCAAAGCATTTACATAGAAAAGATGGGCCTGCTTGAGTCAGACCTACAGAGGTATTGTGCAATTGTTATGGGAAGCATAATCACAAGACAGGCTCAATATGACAATAACAAGTCAGAGAGCTTTTAGGCTGGAGCTGGTTCATGTCCTGCTGGTGCACAGCTCAGGCATGCTGTGTTGGCAGCATCCTGCAATGCAGTACTTAGATATTGCAAGCATTTCTTTTTAAGCAGAACAGCCGTAGAGTGCCTAAAAGTGACACTACTAAAATACTATCCTCATTTTAAACATAGACTGTAGATGTCACTGTGCTGTAGGAAGATGTGCATTAGCAGTAATTATCCAATGCAGTAATATTAGGACAGCAGTTTATACAACCCACCCATTTGAATTTCCAGACTAGATTCTCCAGGCTAGACTGCAGAGGGGGTCTGTCTGTTCCTAGGGTGGAAATTGCACCACTGCCCAGCTGAGGCTGCAAAAGCAGTGAAGACAATAGGAGAGTGAACCAGATTGAAGCTGACTTCAGACACACTTCAGGGGCTGGGAGACCAGCTTCCCCTTCGGCAGCTGTTTAGCAATGCTGCTGTTTAATATCTAAAGCTCTCAGCTAAAACAGGTTGCTGCTGGGTACTTAATGAGTAGATATACTATAAACACTACACTCTTTGGAGTGCCTCAAAGAATTCAGTGTCCAAGATGCCCTATTTCTCCTGACTCTGACACCAAAAACACCAGGAAAGAAAAGATGCATTTGTGATCTGGAGCACAGGCAGAATTAGAAGAGGGTCCCTCTGCAGTCAGGTTGATATGTGACTGCAGCACAAACAAACCCTCCTCATCCATTTGGCTGCCAGTAGCAATGCCATGCTACTAGCCAGGCTTGGGATGCATTCTATGCATACAGCATCCTGCAAGATTTACAGTCTGGCCTGGTGTCGTGGTTTAAGCCCCCCACCCACGCAGTTTTACTCACTCACTCACTCCCCCTCTTTCTTCCCCCAGTCCAGGGGGATGGGGAGGAGAATCAAAAGAATGCAACTCGCACGGGTTGAGATAAGAACAGTTTAGTAACTAAAGTATAACACAAATCACTGCTGCTGCTACCATCAATAATAATACAAGAGAAATACAAGGAAAAAGAATACAACTGCTCACCAAGCCCGACCCAGCCAGTGCACACCCCAGCAGCGAACCCCCCAATACCAAAAACCTGACCATGCCATGCACCCCCAGTCCACCACCAGCACACCCTTCCGGGTCTCTGCCCTCCGTGTTCACATCCTGGACATGACGTGCTGTGGTATGGAATAACCTCTTTGGTCAGTTTGGGTCAGGTGTCTGTCTCTGCTTCCTCCTGGCTTCCCCTCCTCCCTGGCATAGCATGAGGCTCAGAAAGTCCTTGATCAAACCAAAACATTGCCAAGCAGTAACTATAAACACTGGTGTTATCAGCGCTGCTCCCAGGCCCAAAATCAAAAACACAGTGCTGCACCAGCTACCAAGAGGGGGAAAAATGACTGCTGCTGCTGAACCCATGACACCTGGATCTGATTGTGCAGCACTCCAGTAGCTTTCAGAAGCAACAAAATGAAAGCTGTCCCAGGTCTGCCTACTGGCCCTGCAACCAGAGCCTTTCAGTGGAGACACTCCTGCTGACTCATTTGATGTTGCATACTGGGTCTTATTTGGGCTACTTGACACAGACAAGCCTTGAGCAAAAGCAAGGCAGCATGTTCAGCAGCACGTCTGATACTATCTGTACCAAGAACTATTAATTTTACCCCTACACTGTCTTCCCAAAGCCCCCCATAACAGTTTGTTGTCTTGGCTGAAATCCACTTCCCTGGCAATATCAACATGTGGACATCCTGCTGCTGTTGGTCAGCTTATCCAGCTAACCAGTGAAAATTTTCCTGGTAGAAACCCAAAGGAACAAGGTAGTGAACAAATGATGCAACTAAAAATATGGCGCACTGTGTCCTGGGGTAGCAAGCAAGCATCCAGATAAGTGTTGTCAGGGAGAGGGAACTCTTCAAGCCAGCACCATTGTGGTCCCCATGTGAAGTAGCTCTGGTGTCACTAGCAGCTGTGGGACAAATTGTGGTGTCTTGAAACCTGTACTCGTCACTGACGCATGCTATTGCTGTGTTGCTGTCCTGGAGAGAATATTGAGGCAACACAGGGTGACCAGCCCATACCTGAATAAATTGGCACTCTTTTTTTTGCTCCATGCTGGCACATGAACCCCACTCTCACTTTCTTCTGGAGTTGTGCTGCTCTGGGAAAATACAGTGCAGTGGAACTTCTTTCATCATAGATCTTTTGCATGTCCTTTGATTTTCCCTCATCTGTGTGTGCTTACACAGGTGTCTTACTCCCTAATGTCCTTAGTGTCATGCACCCAGGGCAACATCTATAGCAGCTGAACCACTTCTGTTGTTTTCCAGTCCTCAGCAATAGCTGAGCTCAGCTCAGCCTCAGTGTATTTAGCTCATGACTGGAAAGCACACACACCAGGATGGCGAATGTACCTTAGCTGGACATGGTGGGTGGTGGAGCTCTCAGATGGACAATGCACTACAGTCCTTGGACAGCTCATCCCAGGGCTGAGCTATGAAGAGAGGAAAAGGTAGGATGGAGCAATGGTGGTTGATGCTGAACTTGATTTCCACTGGTAAGTGGTTCTGCTGCCTGCTGAAGTCTTGTCCAAGAGCATAGTGTGATGAGATTTGGACGCTGTGAGTCCAATTCTTCTCTTGTGGATGCTGATTTGGAAAAACATATTTAAATTCCCGTTGCACCAGTGTGACAAGAGAATGAGATTTACAGGCCAGAATCTCACTTGCCTTAAATCAGCTTTGCTGGTATGTAAATCTTAACTCACATTGGCTTTTACTTACCTAGCTCCTAGGCTGACACTGTGTCAGCCTAGGAGCTAGTGTCAACCCAACTTCAGCAGCCCAAAACTCAGAAGAAAACGTCAGAATATAAGCTGACTAAACAAGCCCTGTCAGCATCCTACTGCTACACAGCCTGATTCAAACCAGCATTATATCTATACCATGGTACTCTTTAGATGTGGTGTCTGTGCAATCTAATGACATTGTTTTGTTAAGCTTGGTATGACCCTCCTTTTATGGTCATTGTGTTTGGTGTTGGAATTAAATATGGAAACATGAAGACATTTGTAGCACAGATTTTGTCTGTGATTTGGGGGAAAAGAAGTGGAAAGGGATATTTATGTGGAAATAGACCCTTCTGGTCAATATTTCTTAGACAGTTCTACACATAGTTCTGCACCCTTATTTTAATGGCACTGCAGTAACTGGTGGTAATCTTGGATCATTCATTAACCACAGTTTTCTGTCCTGCTGTTAACATGCTGTAGTATTATTGAAGCAGTGCATGTGTGGTCTCCAGAGGCTCCCTCTGTGGGGAAAAAAGAATCGCAGAAGCATCTCCCATCCATCTTGATTTTAATTGTGAGCAGAAGGCTGCAAGAAGTCACACAGCCTGGGTTTGTTTCCACTGACTCATGTCTGCATCTGGGAACTATGAGCAAATGCAGATGCTGAGCAGTCTTTTAAGCAGCTTGGTTGCAGGTTGATCATAATTAATATCTGAGAGCCAAGGGTTACAGAGCTTTTATGCAGAGTTCACATACAATATGTTTAAGTAGCCCAAGGGGGAGATTTCTGCCCAGTGATTTTCTCTGCACATCTGTTCACCTACCTCCTTTTTTGCATACCTATTTCTATTAACATATCCTATTTCTCCTGAAGAAGAAAGGTGGGAACCTCAGCAATGCCACAGAACCAGATCACTCTTTGACGCTCTGTCATTCAAGGACAGAAGAAAAAGAAGAATCAAAACTGTAATTTTCATCTTGTCTGCTCATTTGTTTGCTTGGTTTTACCTGTAAGAATCAATGGCAGAGCAACTGCTGATCCCAGCAGTGCTATGAAATCAGAGAGCAGTCAGGTGAGCTGATGCTCGCCTTTATTGTGAAGCCTCACGTGGTGTCAAACACTGCACCATCTTCTGGAGGAAGTGTTGCTTCTGAAAAGTAGTTTTCTGTTGCAAGTCTCATTTTCTTTTAATAAAGAACCAAACTTTGTGTGGCTTTCACAACTTACTATCAGTCAAATAACCAGCAGATAGCTGGCAACGCAGCTAAGCAGAAATAGCTTCTGTCATCATTAGTCAATAGTCCAAACAGGCATGACAATGGAGAGAGTGGGTAGAGGGACTTACTCCATTGGCTAAACCAATAAAACTACATAATGTAAACTGGGCTGAGGTGAGAACATCTTATCTCTGGAGATTTTTCCACTTGTGCATGGTCATCCTTTCCTTACGATGCAACTGATCCAGCCCCTAACCAGCATGGGGCCCTCCTCTTAACTTGCTCCAGCTTATTGAGGATTTCAGTGCTCTGATAAGTCACATGCTGTAAAAGTATCAGTGGCAGAAGAGTGTTCAGCCACCCAGAGGTGAGGCAGGAAGGATCCTTCTCCAGGGTTTTGTCATTGCAGTCTCATTTTCCATGGAAGAACATGGCACAGCTTTAGAGAAACTGAAGCCTGTTTTCCATTGTCTTCTACTAACTCCTGCAAGATCTCAAATCTATGCTTTCCCACAGTTAGGCGATGTGGTCTGTGTATCTCTTCATAGCACAATACGGTCTCAAACACCACTTTCTGAAAAGCAGTGATCTTAACTGTTATGATTCAATCTTCCTCCTGGACAAATGAGAAAAAAAAACCCATTGACCACACTTCAGAATGCTGCTAACCATACCTAGTCCCCATAGACCTCTCACTAAGATCCTTTGGAAGCATGATATGGGTGAAAGTATCTCTTCAGCAAATCCTGCTTGGCATCACTTGGAAGCACACACTGAACATCACTTGCAAGTATGATTTATATGACAAGATCTACACCTTGGAAAGAGTAAAATTATTACACGAGAGGAAGGTTGAATATTTTAAATTCTGAGTATTGAGAAGAAAGCTCCACATTATCTGGCATCAGAGATGTCAACTTCAGAAAAGCTGATTAAAAGCAAAGCAATCACGCACTATTTCTGTCACAAAAACACCTCCTTTTTTAATAGTTTGGGAACATGTTTAGCTGGGGTTTACATTTGAATTAGGGTACTTAACAGGCACCGATGCTCCTTTAGCCATGAATTTGTTATTGTAAAATCATTTTTACTTGTGGTTTCTGTAAATTCCTATTGGAATGAGTTTCACAGTGTAACTATGCTTTAGATATGTGAAAAAAATAATCACCCATAACATTAATACAGAACCCAACTGTCCATAAAAAAATGAAAATAAAACTTCTTCTTGAAAGAGAAGTATAATCTTATGCTGCAATAATGCTGGCAATATTTTCATCCTTTTTATGATGTGGATAACTATCTGTGCTTTATAAAGCCAAAAATGGAAAAGGTGGCAGTGAATGCTATAATTTCTATCAGGTAGCTCTCTTTAATGGTTGATAGAGCACACTAGCATGTTTGCATCTTTCTAGTTGGAAAACATCCTTTATAAGCGTCCACATGGAAAAGAGGATTGTACTCAACTCACCAGCAGCAGTGGGCAGCCAATGGCCAAGCAAAGGAGTAAACTGCTACCAAAGCAGCAAAGATCCTGGCACGTCATCACTCACTACAAATGCAGCACCAAGATAAAGATGTTAAATTGCTCCTATAAATGCAGCCCAGCTTAAAAAGCACCTGACTTTTTCCCATATCTTGCTTAGATCTGGAAGCAATTTATTTGTCTGCTTTTATGTGCCATAGAATCTGATAAACATCCTGGATAAGCTCAGCCAGATCCCACTTCCCCACCCCATGGACTTATTAGTGAATTCTGAATCATAGACTGAATCATAGAATCATTTGGGTTGGAAGGGATCTTTCAAAGGTCATCTAGTCCAACCTCCTGCAGCAAGCAGAGACATCTTCAACTAGATCAGGTTGCCCAGAACCACACCCAGCCTGAATCTCCCCCCTTTTAAACCATCACCCCTTGTCCTGTCAAAACAAGCCCTGTTAAAAAGTCTCTCCCATCTTTCTTGCAGGCCCCTTTTAAATATCGAAAGGCCACAATCATGTCTCCCCTGAGCCTTCTCTTCTCCAGGATAAATAACCCCAAGTCTCAGTCTTTCCTCATAGGAGAGGTTCTCCAGCTCCTGATCATTTCTGTGCCCCTCCTCTGGACCCTCTCCAGCAGGTCCACACCTTTCCTGCACTGAGGTCTCCAGAGCTGGACACAGTTCTGCAGATGGGGCCTCACCAGAGCAGAATAGAGGGGCAGAATCACCTCTCTTGAGCTGCTAGTCACTGAATCCATCATCTGTATTTTAAGATTGTATCTGCTAGGTGGAACAGACTGAAAAGGACAAAACTCAATTCTGACTATATACCAGTAGTTTTTCAACATAAATTGATATTAGGTGTCTTTATTCAGTGCTACAAAGAAGCCAGTGATTATTCAAAAGAAGCCAGTGATTAAGCATAATACATGAAATAATTCTCACCAGTTCCTTATCTTTTCACTCCAAGCAGCTGATGTACCTCACATTGATGCTCAGGGCTGGGACATCCAAGCTCCAGGTGATTCAGTGCAGGGCAGACATATCCACATAATCCCATCTATGTAACTCTCAGCACCTAGGGCTGCTCACAGCAGTGACTCCTTGAAGCCCATGCTGTGGGGCGCTGCCATGCAGGGACACCCCACATCTCTGGCTGAGCTGCTGCTGCCAGCTGCTGGGCAGTGCCTTCTGTGCCCCCTCTGGGCTGGCTCCTTGGAAACACTCAAGCATCTCCTCACTCGCACACAGGGAAGATTTAAGCATTACCATTAAACAGGAGATGCCCTTTCCCTACGCAGCTAGTCGCTGGCTGTATATGCTCCTGCTCAAAAGGTTGTGCCCAAACCATTCGAAAAGAACTGGAGACAGAAGTTTTAATCTTGGCACTTAGGCCTTCTGCCACTGACTTCTGCTGTGGGCTTTGGCTTGTTTCGTAGACCTCAACTGGACCTGAGGGATCAAGGCAAATCTGAAGAAAGCATTTTTTGCATTTTGTGGTCAAGATTGTACCATTTAACGTATTTCTAAGTTGCGACACTGAACAACTTATAGCATTGGAAGACCTATAATTTTCTTGAAATAAGCAAAATACAAATTTATAAGATATGCCAGTGAAACAGAACAGCCAACTTTTTGTCCAGGCATTGACTCAACGCACAGTCTGTGAAGATTTCTTGATCTCACTCTACCCAGACTGCAGACAGAACTTCCCCTAGCTGAGCCCTGCTCTTTTCTGGTTTTGCAGCATGTGTGTTTTATTGTTATTTCAAATGCTTTTTGTTAAATATTGAGAATATGAGGCAGAATTTTCTCCCCAGTGATTCATGACACATAGCGGTTAAATCTGCTGAAAGGAATGTGTACATACTTCAAGCAATCCAAATGAGGTCAGTGACAGAAATAGGGGTGAGTGTGCAAAATACATATATAAAAAATTCATGAAGTTATGTTAATTACATCATTGCACTAATTAGAACAAAAAGTGAGCCAAAACCTGATCAGAGAAACTAGTGGTTGCTTGCCCTTGTTATTTTCTAGAGTCCTTCTGTTAAACATTCACATGAAATGAAAGTGACCATAACTTCAATTCAGTAACCATTCTTGGATAAGACCAGAAACTCCTGCTTCAATAAAAGTAAACAAGTTGATTTTTCCTAGGGAAAAAGTCAAGTACCAAGGGCCTGGGATGTTCTGTGTTCACTAATCTATGCGTACCTCTCATTGTCCTGGTGTTGGCAGTCTCCACAGGTTGCACAGGGCTGTGCCATGCATGTAGAAGTGCTTAATTACCTGGCACAGGTCTGAAGGATGGCTCAGCACTTCATGTGGGCACTCAGCAGATTTAGGCATAGAATTTTTGTACTCAAACCAGCTCATTGTCAGCATTACGCAGCCTGGGCACATCCTGATGTCTTGTGGTCTTTAACTGATAAATGCTTCCGAGTTTGTCCTTGGCACAGATAAGTATTACTAGTTTCAGGGGTAAGGCATAGAGGAAGAGGATGGGCTTTGATTGAGAGGAAGCTGGTGGCTGAGATAAGATCAGAACAGGGATTCTCTGCAGGCATGGTGTCCCTTTTCACTGTTTGAGAAACTTTTTCAGCTCTGAGGACAGCTCTCGGCTTGACCTGCCAGGCTGACCTTCTTTCCTCACTGCTTGAGCCTATTATTAAAATTGAAATGCCCAAAAGAAAATGTTAACAATAATTTTCTGGACTTTTCATATTCTAAAGAATATGTCTTTCGATGGGATTGAATATAATGAAAGTACCAGACATATGTGTTATTCAGCAAAGTGACTGCTACGCCATAGACACTCATGCCAGGATGCCAGGGTATGTGAACTATGGTGGAAATAAATGGATGTAGATCCACTTAGTCTGTGTTTCTTCAGTACACTTGGTCTCCATCTAGACCATTATCATTCCAGAGGACAAAGCAGTGATAGTTGTCTTACAAGTCTGCTTATTTGTATGTAATAAAATGCTTTATTTTAAGGATTACAGGACTGACCCAATGGAAAACACAAGCCTATTTGATTTCTCTCATAAGTAGTTTCAGAGAGCAGGAAAGAACTGAGGATACCTCAGTAGAAAACAAGAAGTCAAACTTAACTCTGCAAATCAAGCATTGTCTCTAGATGAGACAGGGTTTCTTCATGAGATCCCTGGGAGCCTGCAAAAAATATAGTAATGGATGTGTGCACTTTGCAATTACCTTTTGTAAAAGCAGCAAGTAGGGCTGAAACATAGCTAACTGCCTGGTGAAATAATAGCATTAATTTTTTTGTGCTAAGCGGCATCAAACCTCAAGACTAGTTTTATCAATAAAATATTCTTTTGCATTCAGTGCAGTGATTTATTGCATCCTTTTACCACATGAGCCTCTTAGTCTTGGATCATGTGCATTATGTTCTAGTTTTGAGTGTTTAGATAAACAGATCTGGAATTCTACATTCCTATAGTATTAAAAGATCCTCTTCACCTTTTGCAAATAAGGGTTTTGAGAATCTTGTCTCAGCTCATGTTCTCAACTCGTAATGGCCATGGCCCAACCTGAAGAAGCCTACTGATCGTTTTCAGATAGCTGATTGTAATGGTCACATTCTGCACTTTGAAATGTCCACAGAAATCCTATTGCCCTCACATAACTAATCAGAGTGTTCTTCACACCCCTTGTATGGTAACAATATTTTTGGTGTAAACGTTTTCCTGGACAACAGGTAAGTGCAGATTGTACTTATGTCTTTGTTCTAAACTCAGGTAATTAAGGCATTACTAACACAACAGTTCACAACTCCCAGAGTGGCCTAAGCAATTGTATTGGAAACGGCGCTGAGAATAGCAGTGATTTAGCGGTAAGTAACTGAGTTATTTTTAGGTTGGTGCTAAATATGGAAGTTGTAACCCTTTTGGTGCTCCAGACTAAGCAGGCAAAGTTTTAGTATCCGAATCAGAAATAAAAGATTTCCATATGGCACCTTTACTTTTGGTATTTCAGTGTGAAAATGTAACAATCTTCATTTCCAATAGGTTTGGATGACTTTGATTGTTTCCTTTTCTGTGCATGTGCCATGTGGATTTGAATCTATCACAGAATAAATATAGGTGTCTAATACCCTTTTTTCCAGATTTATAAGACTAATTACCTCTCTAGACTGTAATGTAGTCAACCGTATCTTCTTCAGGTTTTTTGCTTATATTAGTTCATTTTATATGATTAAGTTTTGCAATAATTTGTAATTGAATTGGCATAACAGAAACTGAGTGTATAAAAAAAACTTGGCAAAGTACCCATTTTAGTATATTAATTCTTCCAAGTGAGTTGATAATAAGATTAAACTGGATTTGAATTATTAGAGAGGATTGTCTTAGGACATAAAGGTTAGTTCCACATGGAGTTTTAGCTGCTTAAAAGGAGCCACTATTTGAATTTTTGTCTGTTCTTTTATGATTAACTTTTCCTATAATTTTCTTTGATAGGGAAAAAGGTATCAAAAAATACATAAAAATAGCTGAAAATTTCTTTCCATTAGCTTTGGATACTGAAATTGATCCAGAGTCCCAAGGTTTATTAACTCAGAAGCTTACGTATTGGGGCCTGACGGATAACTGAATGGGTGACCTACATGCTGCAAGAGCATACTCAGACTGCTCCACTTCAAATGTTTGTATTTTATGCTTCAGACTATGGGAAGAAGAATGTGGTAAAATTAAATCAGAGGTCAGTGAGAGCTGCTTCTTTGCTTCTTTCACTGATTCTGCTGTAACTATTTCTGCCCATTTCAACTGCAAGACAGGCTGCACAAATGGTTGAAAATAGAAGTGGCTGCCCACAGAAAGAAGTAATGAGGAAAAGCAGACAAATACAACCTTGATTAAATCAGCAGCCTTCTCAGGCCATCACATTTGTCTCTTTGATGGCGATCAAGCCCTGTTTGTAGCTTTTAATTCCTGTTTCATATTTATAATTCAAAAATAAAAAATAAGTCTTGGCAAATTCAAATGTATCTGCAATTCTATTAGATAGATAGGCAAAAAAAATTCACTTTTTGTGTCTGTTTGGTTTAAGCCACCCTATTATATAGCATTGCATGAAGCCTATTAAAAATGTCTTGCTGTTATTCTATGATTGCATCTTTATACGCCTGCAGTTTTTCTCTGCACTTGTGGCACCCAGATTAAACATTTCTGATAAGCCCAAAGCAATGCATGATAGCAAAGAACCAGAGCTATCAGTCTAGTACATCCAGCAGTACAGAAATTGTGGAAAGCCATTTTATCATGGCATTTGCTGTCCAGATCCTTCCTTAGGTGAAGATTTTGTTTGACTCTTCTAACAGCCTGAGCCAGTTAAACAAACCTGGAAATTCATGCTTGTTTGGGGTCTTTTGAGGGTTGGTGGCTGGAAGAAGACCTCCAACAGTGGTTGCCTGCTGTTCCATGAAAACTTTATGCTCTGCACAGTGTGAAAGAAAACTAATACTTCCTCATAACAAACAAAATCCTGCTAGTATGGCAAGACTTGCTAGTATGTGTCTTGACAGTAGAAGTAAGTTGCTGTAATTGTTTTGTAAGACATTGTTATATTGCAGAAAGAAAACCTGGTGCTCTGCCATTCACTTTCTCTTGTCTTTCCTTGTCTCGAATTAGAGCAATGCTTGAAGTAGGTATCACTCAACAGAAACATCTTGTAATGTGCGTGGCAATTCAGTAAATCTTGATGTCAAGAGCAGAGAAGAAAAGAGTCAGGAGTACTGGCAGCTGCTGGATAATCATTCTTTGCCCCCTTTCAGGTGCTGCATAATGCTTCTGCCCTGTTTCCCTGTCAGAAGGATGAGCCAGGTGTGCACAGGAAGATGAATCCTGAACTATGGCAGTCAAAAGCCTGAGGCATGGAGCTGTGGAAAGAAACCCACACAGCAGCTGTGTTTTCCCTCCAGGACCTTTGGAGAGCCCTGGATCTTTCTGCCATTCCCATGTCCTGGCATGACCCAGCCCAGGGCTTGCAGCCATCGCACAGCCTAGTTCCCACCAAGCAAAGCAGGGCAACATTAGCACATTAGCTCCCATTTCTCTGCCCAGCTGACTGGACCAAAAGCCAAGCAGACTTGAGGGAACATATATCTGTATCCTGATGTGAGCTGGAGGTGGGGATGTGAACCAGGTATTCCCTTCTCCCAGCTGTGGCAAAGGGGCTGTAAACTCCCAGAAGAGAGAAAAAGCATGGCCAACGGAGCAGCGACATTGTAAAGTTCCTTTGTGAGACCTGCCAGAGCCATCAATATTATTTAATAACCAGCTTTCTTGTCTCCAGAAAACATATTCCGTAACCAAAGTTAGTGGGTATGTTCCAGCTGTGGTCTTAATCCCAAGTGTCATCCTCTGCACAGACCTCCTTGGAATTTCCTTAGGCGAGGCAAGACTAAACCTCTGGATGGGACAATTGTGCAGCTACTACAGGGCCAAGGACAAGACAAGAGCAAAAGATGGGACAAAGGTCTGTTAACTATAGGCTTCTAGAGCAGAGAAGGTGTAAGATCAATGTAATTCACCACCTTCCTTTAATATGTACTGAATATACAGAAGAAAGTCCCCAAAAAATGTGACTTAAAAAGAGAGTTTAGTGATTCACATTAACGGTCATGGAGACATTTTGCGATCATAATATAACTTAAAGCAAGGGAATACATCTGCTGTTCAAGATGGAGCATAGTTGTATAAAAAGGTACTAAATATTTTATTCATAAGTATAATAAGACTGGAAACTCAATCCGATTGACTGCACTGACCTACTTTTCATGAATACCCGATCTCACACAGCCTTGCTGGCAGTCTCAGAACTGATAGTACAACAGGTGAACATGCTTTCCTAACCACTTCAGAGTACTGAACTAAAGCATCATTTTTAGCTCCAGTGCTTTCTTCTTTGTGTTTCATTTTAATTCATCGCAGTGATAGAATGATTTTTCCTTCGTTTTTAGTATCTGGGTTTGATCGGATTTGCGAGCTTTGTACTTGCTGAATACAAAAAGCCTTTAGCATGGAGCATTACAATAATGTTGCTATCTTTCTCGCTGCCCGGAATTGTAGCTAGATTATCATCACTACAAATAATTTATAAAATACACATGCTTGTTCACTGTATTATGAAACCATGTCCTGTCCATGCCATGCTCTTTCCATGGCAGATTTCATCTATAGCAATTCAATACCCTGAAGTGGAAATTTCCAATCAATTGATTCCTTTTAATATTAATTTATGGACACTCAAATTACTGCCATTTATTTGAAACCTCTTACAAAATGGACTTTGATATGCTACAGATCTTTATATAAAAGATGAAACTGACTCTGGCAATTCTCTCCATATTTCTTTTCCTTCTTCTAAGTAATAGGTTTTTCTGCATGTTTATTCCTCACTGATACATAGCACCGTCCCTTTTTTTTAAGACCAGCACGCTACGTGTTACATGCGCTAATGAATTGGCATTTATAAAGCAGAATGTATACCGTATCTAAGATGACTGCTGTGAAAATGACTGAGTTGCTGCACTCTCTAAATAGAGCACAATTATGGCATACGGTTGGAGTGCTTTTATCTGTGCTGCCACTGCTGGAAATTTAACTGTGTATGTGACCTGAATATTTAGAGCTCAATGGAAAATTCCATAAATGTAGTACAGCTTCAGAGCACCTAACAGCTGTTACAAAAATTATTCCCATTATACACCATTGCCAGATGATACATATGAAGTCCTTGAAGTCCTTCTCCCATCCTGGTTGTAGTCACTTGTATTCATGCAGTAATTTAAAAGTCCCTTTCAAATACAATTACTCTAGGTGCTAAGTAGCTTGCATAATAATTTCATGGTAGTCCTTTCCTGCCCGTATTTTCATACTCCTTCCTGGCTGTGCACAGTTAATGTTCAAACCTGAAAAGTCAGGGAGAAACTATGTCATATGTAGATCACACCTACTGTGTGCTTTTGTTTGCTTAGTCTGATATACATGCTAAAAGCCACTACCTAGCTGAGCAAACATAAAAAGCGAGGGAGCAGCTCCTCACACTCCTAGGTTTCTTATTGTAGTGGGATGGAGCAGGGGTGTAATACATCCATGTATGTTTCCTTTCACTTTAACTTACTCCAGGAGTACAGCAACACCCCAGAGCATCATTGCAGTAGGAACTGCAGAAACAACAAAAAGGAGAGTTTATAAGAGCAAAAAAGAGAGATTGTAAAGCACCATGTTTTTAAAAGCACAGTTTAACCAAGATTACACAACCTGCAGGCTGGCTTCCTAACTAATGATTCTTCCTGCCTCCTACTTATAGTTCAGTTCCTCCTGCTTTTATGCTGTTGGAATATGTTAAAAGACACTTTTCTGTAGAGACGAAAAAGTGCTAAATGTGGTGCACAAAACTGCCATTGACAACCTGCTGCTGTAATGCTCCATTGGCTTTGTAAATGGTCAGGGAAGGAGAGGAAGTTATTAGCTGACAGTGTATGAGTGGCAGGCCCAATTTCAGTAACACAGAGTTATCAACATTTGTGTAGAAGTAATGGCAGTTTACCTACCTAAAACCATGCTTTGTGTCATTAAGAAATTTCCCTCTGGAGAAGACCTGGAAAGGTTACAAATTCCAACCCTTTGCCTACAGCTGAGTAGGACCAATACTGTCCACATCTGTCCTGACTCTGCTTGTGTAGCTTGACTTCATGACCTTCCATAGGTGCCACCATCTCTCAAGGACATCTCTTCAAGCACTCCCCATCCTTACTCTTATAAAGTGGGTTTTTATGCCTAATGTCTAACTTGAATCTTCCTTGCTGCAGTACATGCCCATTACTGCTTGTCCTAAAGCAGCAGAAACAGAGAAAAGATTGTTCCCTTCCTCACTGCAATACTGGCTCCACGTGTTGCTCCTTATAGTAACCCCTTTAATAAGAATACTTTAATATAAGTAACCCCTTTAACTTATTAATGAAAGTCATCTCTTCGATCTACACAATGGCCAGAAGAGGAGATTGCATGTGAGGCTCTCCCAGTAAGAATAAGAGACAGAATAAAAAGAGCTACCCAGCTGTCTAAATCTGGGTAATAGCAACCTGCCTCTGACACATTACACAGCAGTCAGCATACTGGGACATGTAGAAGTAGAGCTAAAATTAATCCTTGCTCCCATGAGGACGTTGCAACCCAGGATTCCCACAAGGGAACAGCCCTTAAGTATTCCTCAGCATCAGGAACATGATTATAGATACTCCTCTGAAGCTTGGCCTCAGAGAAGGGATTTATGCAGGCCAGATTTGTTATAAGGACTTGCAGGTGAACACTTTTAGGAAGACCTTTTTCAATCAAATCCTGTTAAACTAATTGGAGTTTAAGGCAAACTAATGTTTAAAATAGCTGATAAAAATTATTTTATTGGTTCACAGTTTAGTAATGTGGTCACCTCAGATTACAGTACATCTGGTAGCCACCCCATTGAAGCCTCCACTCTAATTTCCCTATTCCTGGCTTCTTTTGGTTAACACAGAGGCATCAGAGCAGGTTAATGTCATTGACTAGCTCTGTTCTTGTAATACTTTGCATCTTTTCCAGGTCTCCTTTAAATTCTATAGCTGACCACAAATGTCAAGTCTCATTTCAAGTGTCAGAGTCATGACAAAGATAGCACTTAGAAAGCACCATGCCCAACAGCCATATCAAAATAATGCAGTCACATCCAAGCACCTAGTGGAGAGCTGGTAATACAGCCAAAGGTGAACTTGACCTCAGAGATGTTAATTGGCAGAAGATAAAAATTTTCTGAGTGCCAAATTAGAAAAATAATTGGGGATATGACAAGGGATTCTTAAGAAAAAGATTGTATTTAAAAAAAAAAAATCACTGTTTTTTAACACAGCAAAAACTGTCCAGTATTGAAGATCCAAAATAGCCTTGACCCTCTAATTATTATTTGTAATTGCCTTCATGCTATCAAGAGTTTTCTCAGTTCCGTGAATTTAATGACATACGATGCCATTGAAACTAAAGAAACTCATGCAACCTGCTGAAGCTGCACATAATTAAAATGCAATGGAAATGCCTTCATGCAGGAGCTTACTGTCATCCCCCCCTTCAGGGAGAACAGTATGTTCATGTACTGACAGAGAGAAGCAACCACCTCCTGCACACAGGGAGTGCTGCTGGTGGAGCAGGGACTGAGATCAAGGCAAGGATCTGTTTCTTCCATTGCTCACATCACCCCTCGTATGCCACAGGAAAGGAGCCCTAGTGCACCATGGTCATGTGTGCCCAAAGAAACCTTCAGTTGCACAAGCAAAGCTAGGGTAACTCCATGCACCACAGCACACCAGGTACATACAAACCTCTTAAGGGGACTCATGGGCAGCTGGCAATCTGTCCAACATTCCCATGGCCTCAGGGGTGTAGATGTACAGAGCCTGGGCCAGGCCCCAGTGTGGGCCTGGGAAGGAGGCATTGTGCCAGCCCCAACCTTGGGCTAATGAAAACCTCAGCAAGCTCTGAGGGATTATTTGCACTCACTGGCATTGTAATTTAAAGGCCTAGATCAATTCCAGTACAAAAAAAATAGTACCACCTGTAACCTACTTGTTTCCTATTCACAGCAGCAAAGTCACCTCTCATAGGACTTGAGTTTTCTAAATTTCACTTTTACTAGTTTTTCATATAATGGTAATTTTGAGACTGGCTGTTCTTATTAACTTAATTCATATGCCAAAAAGGTAAATATTTTTGGTGACAGGCATGTAAGTGTCTTTCTATCACACTAAGTTAATGGCTACAACCTTGTCCTGGTTTAAGCCCCTCACGCAGTTTGTTCACTCACTCCCCCCTTTTTCTTCCCCCAGCCCTGAGGGGATGGGGAGGAGAATCGAAGGAATGCAATTCCCACAGGCTGAAATAAGAGCAGTTTAGTAACTAAGGTATAACACAAACCACTACTGCTACCACCAATAATAATAATGACAAGGCAAATACAAGGAAAGAATACAATCGCTCACCACCCAGCCCGACCAAGCAGTGCACCCCCGCACTCCAGGTCCCTGCCCTCAGTTTTTACATCCTGGGCATGACATGGTGTGGCATGGAATACCTCTTTGGTCAGTTTGGGTCAGGTGTCCTGTCTCTGCTTCCTCCCGGCTTCCCCCTGGCTTCCCTCCTCCCTGGCAGAGCATGAGACTCAGAAAGTCCTTGGCCAGCCTAAATATTCTAGGCCATAACTAAAAACATCGGTGTTATCAGCGCTGTTCCCAGGCCGAAAGTCAAAAACACAGCGCTGCAGCAGCTACCAAGGAGGAGAAAAATGAGTGCTACTGCTGAACCCATGACAACTCTCTTGACACATTTAATACAATTCCTACTTTTACAGTGCAAAGCATGTTGGAATACACAGGATTATCTGGGATTAATATTTTGGCTTTATCTTGCATTTTGAACCAAACTTTTTTCAATGTTGTCAGTGTTTCAATGCTGATATCCTTTCTCTTGAGGGAGCCCTACTGACTTCAGCCAGACTTCACTGGAAGTCACTGAGTACTCACTGATTCATGGAATGGTTTGGAATGGAAGGGGCCTTTAAATATCATCTAGTTCTAACCTCCCTGCCATGATCAGGGACACCTTCCTGTAGACCAGGTTGCTCAAAGCCCATCCAATCTGCCATCCAACACTGACAGGGATGAGGCATCCATAATTTCTCAGGGCAACATGTTCCAGTGTCTCATCACCCTTACATTAAAGAATTCCTTTCTGTATCTACTGTCTTTAAGTTTAAAACCATTAATAGACTCAAAGCCAGAAACCCCAGAAACCTGACCCTCAGCAATGATATTGTTAGCTAGCATTATTCTTTATGAAGGCTGGAGCACTGTTCTGCCAATTCTCCCAGTTTAATTGCAAATCATTGAAAAGCCCAGATCCTGAGTTCATGGGACAGGGAATTAAACATTTTATGAGGAAAAAAATGAATATAGGATTAATGGTTGTGGAGAAAAGTTTAGAAAAAGGAAACTGCAGTGGGCTGAAATCCCACAGAACAGATAAAAATTATTCAAATGTTCTCTTCAAGCCTTTCTGGTTTTAAAGCTAATCTGAAAGTTTTGCGTCTCTCTGACTCGTGATACTTAACACAGGGAAAAAAAATCCTGAAACTGGGAGTACTTGTGTACTTACTTCCAACGCCTTGTAAAGGGAATGCAACTGACATCTGCTACAGTTGTATTTGGACCAGTAGATGTGATCACTTAAGTGAAGGATTTGCTTTCATTTGAGAGCAGAAACATTAAATGTTGTCATGTTCTGCACTAATGGGATAAATCTGGGATTTTCACAGAACCTCCCTGGTGTCTGTTATAATGATGATCCCATCACAAAGAAAATCTTGTTATCTAAAACTGGTTTATCCCACACAATTGTCTGGTGTGAGGTTAGAAGGGAGGATGACTGGCAAGAGCAGGAAGAGTCAAGGCATCCGGGCAACACAAAGCACATTATATACTGTTGATGCAGCCCAGCAATGACTACATAGCCATAACAGCTGCTTAATAACCTACATGAAAGCAGCTTGTATCTCCCAGTAGTTCTTTCTTGCAGGTCCCAGTGACATTGCCATACCGGCAGCTGACGTTCCTTGGGCTGGTGCTACTGGCTCCAACTCAGAGCAGGCAACGAGGATGAAGGGACAGTGCTCCTGCACTGCTGCCATAACCCCTGCGGTAGGAGCCAGCTATGCCATCTGTGGAATAGGACCCCAGCACTTCAGGGGCTCCTGTAAAAATGGTAAGACAAACACGACCCCTGCACTAAGGAGTTTCCAGGCAAAATATCCACTCTACGTAGACAGCTTCATTCCTTAAGCTGCCTTTCACGAGCCCTTTCCCTACTTAAAAGCATTAGCAATTATTTAAAAAGAAAAAAATTCAGTTTCATCTTTGTTGTTAGCTCCTTATTTCATATCTCAAAATCCTGTAGGAATAGTTTTTGACCTGCGGAGTTTACACTCTACCTTATTATTAATGTTACACTGTATGAAATAAAACATGGAACTGAGACAGCAAAAAGCTCACAGGGAGCAATTTCCTGTCCTGGGTTTCATGTATATGGTAAGAATAAACAGCAGATGTCAGCACTAATCCAGAATTTGAAATGTTCACATGGAATTTAATCAGACCCCACTTTACTGTCCTCAAAATGCTTATGCTCAGACTGTGAAGGAACTCATCAAAATCTCTGCTTGGAAACAGAAATATATTTCTATTTAAAGAATCTTAGCAAATTTTAAGTGTCACTTGTAGTCTATGAGTACTCCTAGCTAGCAAGGGAGCACATCTGTATGGATAAGCTTTTCCCTATCCTCACACTAAAAGATCACCAGATCTATGCACTTCCCTAAAAATAAAAATTAGTTTTTCAGAAGTGACTTCAGAAGAGAGAGCAGTTTGAAAAAGGGCAGGTGCAAAGGTTTGAGACCTGGTGATCGGCAAGTAGGCCTGAAACTGAAGGACAGAGGAGAGTGGGAGGGCTCTTGGTGCAGTTGGCAAGTGAGGGCTGCAGCTCAACCTTGCTTTGGGGTAGAACAGGATGGGGCGAGTGAGTGAAGCAGATGTAAAAACATACCTTCTGTGGCCAGAGGTAGAAGTGGACTCATATCTACTGAACAAGATATACAAACCACTGAAGATTTTTCCAGAAATAAAGCAGAATTTGGCATTACAAGTGCGCACAAACCATGTTTTGTAGTTCACAAACTGCATGCTGAACTACATGAAGATGGGGGAAGAGGAGAATTGCATCCTCCCTGTCTGGTCACCACCACTTTGAGACAAGTGGAAGACATGCAGCTTACATTAACAGGCTGCCTCCCTAGCCCTGGAAACTTTTTCAGCTCTTGAAGAAGGAGGCCAAAAAGAAAATTTAAAATATGCCGCAGATTGCAAGGACATTTCCCACCAGCACGAAGCACAGTGAAATTCCTCAGGGTTTTGACCTCTGTCATGGCTACTAGAGATACAAGAACATACTGCCAATGACAGAGCCCAAGATTACTCTTTTCAGTATCTCTGGTGAGATCTCTCAAATCCTGCAGCAACCCGATGTCTGCAGCAGACCGTGCCTGACAACACTGCACCAAATAGTAATCTTTCAGCCAGGATTTCTCCCAGAATAGGAACATTTTTAATACCAATACATAGGAATATGTGGATTTATTCTGTTGGTTTGGGGGTTTTTTTTGTTTATTTTTTGACGCATTTTTCATCAAAACCAAAAATTAACAGGCTTAACAGCTTTATTATCTACAACTATAGCTTTGTCTCCAAGGATCACATGTTCCATAATTGACATTGAATGGAAGAGGACAAGAAGTATACACAGGGTCAATTATAAAAGTAAAATTAGCTTGTCTATTTAAAATCATATTAATTCTTGTTACAAAACCAAAATGACATCTGCTTACATTATGAACTTAGAAGACTCAGACAGTTCCTCCTGCGAGCTAAGTCTCAGACTGAACAAACTGGCAAGATGCCTAGAGCCACCTTCAGTTTTAGCAAACACCACCACGCCAGATCACATCCAACTGCCTCCACTGTCATTCCATGATCTTTGCTCCCTGAACAACTTTGCTCTGCGTTGGTTTTGTAAAAAGTAAGTAGGCTGCTTTCATTAACTAGTAAAACAATTTACTTTGATTCATCTCATCGGAACAGAAGAACATAAGAGATCATCAATCTTAACTTCTCTGTCAGCACAGAGATGTCAAACCAGAATTAAGTGCTGGAAAAACTGTTGAGGGAGAAAGTGGGAAAACGAAAAGCAAAATGAAAAAGAGTGAATCCCTTTTCTCTAAAGAGGGAAAAGGAAACACTGCTGAGCTGCCTTGCTGCTAGAAGTTGACATTCTGTCAGGTTAGAAACTGCATTTTTCACACAGAATCAGAGACATTAGCGTACCTGAGAGCTGCAGGCTTTTAGTGAATTCAGACCAAAAACAGAAAAGTAAACAAATTCGCCTGTGAATTAACAGAGCTTTGATCTCTACTTTTCATAATAACAATTGCTTATATTAGGTATTAGAAATTAGTTGTATCATCTTTTTTTTGCACAATAATCCCATGCAGGATTACAGTCCTTTCCTGCCTTCGCTTGTGAATGGTGCTCTTCAAGGTGTCTTCTTTCATTCAAAGTGGTATCTGGCTCTTTTCTAAGCAGAACCACAGAAAAGTTAATTTTCTACCCATTTCAACTGTTTCTTCATGAATAGCAGATGTTTTTATGCATAATGCTTAGGGATAGGATGAGCTCTATATCACATTCTAAAGATGAGGAAATTCCAGTGGCTCTAAAAGTAAAGTGAAATCACACAATCTGCCTACCATATATATCCCACATCTAGACTTTAGATATAAAAAGAATTAACAAAAACCACTTCAGCTGTTCTGTATTACTGCTCCAGCAATGACAGAATGAGAGCTGAAGCAATTGGCTCCATAACTGGTGCTATTCTCTACTCTTTAAAATCCCTGCCAGCCAGAAAATTTCAGTAGGTGATGGGTGACCTATCCCTCAGCTCAGTGGCCAGCAAGATTAGCTCCAAACCGAACACAACAAACAACCTGACAACACATACAGGGAGATGAGCTTTCTGTCAGATTGAAACTTTTGCAAATGCTAACAGGTGAGTGAAAAAAAGAAAAAGGACTTTTGTCACTGAAGATGTCAAATAGTCTGGGAGCCACTAAGGACAACAAAACAAGTGCTGCTTAGTATCAAAGTAATGATGGCTTTGTATCCCAAGTCAGCTTGGTCCCTCCAGTCATTTCACACGAGGGCAAGCAGCAATCATAAGGTAGACCCTCAGAACACTACCTCCTGATGCTCCTTTTTCTTGGGGCCTCCCAGGGAGGAGAGGACAGATGTTCCTGGACAACCAGCGCCCACAGAGACCTTCAAATGGAGGGACCCTAAAGATATTGCTGATAGTTCTCAAAGAAAGGATATAAATGAATATAAATATGCCAATGAAAACATTATCCTGATGGAATGTAAGAAGGGAATTGCCTACACTAATGAATGCAAGCTTTTATTAAATCTCAGTTTACTGCTTACTTCCTGAAATTGTTTTGGGCTAGTGAAATGTACTTATTGGTACATAGGAAATACAGATAAACACAAGTGTTCTAGGTAACATCTAAAGGGAATTTCAAAAAACAGAGTTTATGAATATAGAGCTGCAATTTGTGTGCAAATAAATGAGACTGGTTAAAAATATCCAAGCATCCTGTAAACAAGACCATCCAGGAAATGTCAATTGGAAGTGTGTGGCTCTCTCAGAAGTGCTGTCATACCCTTTCTCAAAAGGAGCTTCTGACTATTCAGTAAGTCTTTTGTTTGCTTTTTATTCTTATCTGTGATCCCGTCTGTCACAAGACCCTCCATGTCCTTAAATATTACTTCCTATCTGACCACTCTAGTCTAAAAGCAGATAAAATATTTATGTGTTGCATAAATATATACCACACAGCAGCGTGACAGTGAATTTGAGATTTCAGGCATGTGCAGTCACATAAAGACATGACTTCATACTGAAAAAGATGCAACCTCCATACACTTGCAGGGATATTGAAACTTCTTGATTGTCACTTTACACCAGTATCTGAAAAAAAGCCATTGACAAGACTGCCAACCAGCCTTTTTGGGTATGAACACAGGCATATTTTTGGACCTTAAGCAGCCCTCTCAGAAAGCAGAATTTAGCTCACTCATCCCTTCAGAGATGTGAAGTACTAAAGAGACTAGTGTTTTCTATCCAGTAAAGGCTTTTATCATATCACACTCTTTGTCACAGTATTATCACTCGTAGTTCTTTTCAGTAACAGATTGCTGCAAGGCCATGAGAAGTTCTTTAATGTTTTGTTTTATCCCTACTAGCTGCCCACTTATTCAGTGTCTTATCTAAAGACAAATTAGAATATTCAGACTAGATTGATTCATTTCCTCCCAAATAATGCTATGGAAATATTCAGAATAGATACACACTCAAGAATTAGTTTTCACATCCTCCCTGTGAGAAGGCAGCTGTTATTGCCCCTATCTTTGTACTTGGAGAATTAATGCATTGAAAGACAGAAATTGGATTTACTCTAAATGCCTATTTAGGTGCCTATATTAAGAATATAGGCCATGAAGGTTACAGCTCCAGCTCTAAGCATGCTTTTGCAATAATCCCAAGTCAAGCACTTGTGATACAAGATTCTAGGTCCCTTTTGTGTCCCATTTATTTATTCCTCTCCTCCTGGTCCTATGAAGGACCATCCTTTGCTACAAGATGTCACTTCTTTTGAAAATCTTGTTCAGATCCTCTCTGCCCTTTTCCACTCCATTTGAAGTGATTTTTACCCAGCCATCAGAATAGCCTTTGAGCAGTAACGTATTGGGATTTGGACTGACCACAGCTCAGCAGAGTGACAGCTATGTAGGGTTCTGAAATCAAACTTCTCTCTCTCCTTGTAAAGTCATTACAGCAAAAAAAAAAACCCAATCATGATCTCCATCACTACTTGGACTACTTTTAAGTTTTGAAGGAAGCTTGGTTTTGTCAGGCAGGGTAAGTTTGAGAAGTTACTTACACAGAGGCTCACTTCATTTCTGGACCCCAAATGCTCTACAAAAACCAGGGTGAATAATCTAAACAATGTTCTGCATGTAGACAGAGTCCCACTTTCCCCTTTTACATCCTGATTGGGTTTAAGCACACAGCATGGAGCATATTCATAGTGCTTTTAATTAAAAGGTTGTCTATAATTCTATACCCCCTAAATGTTGACATGTTTAGTTGTTTATGTAAGATATCAGAAAACATTCAAAGATATCCTCCTTATGATTTTGAACTTTAATAACACCTTCAATGCAAGTGTCATGTGAATGGAAACTACAGAATGAGTCCCAAGTGGAATTCCAGAATTATTTTTGTTCTAAATAAAATGAGTTATTAAAGTATTAAAAATAAACATTGATTCAGTTTAAAAATAAAAAAAGTTTTGTTGGATTGACCCAGAAATTAATAAAAAAACACACACAAAATAAGGCAACCTTAGAAATTAGTTTGAAAACCTGATGGTGTCATGGTTTAACCTCAGCTGGCAACTAAGTACCATGCAATTGCGGAATCATAGAAAGGTAAAACCTGTGTGTTGAGATAAGAACAGTTTAATAATGGAAATAAAGAACAATAATAATAGCAACAACTATAATAATAATGATGATGATGAAAAGGAGTGGGAGAGGAATAAATATATTCATATTTATGCATATATTCCTTCCTGGTCCACTGACCAGGTTCTCCTGTGGCAGCAGCCTACATTGAGTTCTTGCCTTGTAATCAAAGGTAACCATGTGCATGCTCCATCCCTGTAAGTGTTCTAGGCCAGGTTGGACAGGGTTTTGAGCAACCTGACCTAGTGGAAGGTGTCCCTGCCCATGGCAGGGGGGTTGGAACTATATGGTCTTCAAGGTCCCTTCCAACTCAAACCATCCCATGATTCTACACGCTCTCTCTAAGAAGAGGGACCTTGGACCTGAAACATCCTGTGGAAATATCCTTCTTATACATCACAGAAGCTTTTGGCCACCAGCTTTCACACCTCAGCTGAGTAATCAGTTAGGAGTAGTATAACTGAGCACATGTGATAGTGAACTTAGCACACACTTAGTAACCTGCTAACAGTTTTAATTGGTCTTAGCAACCACTTTACAAACACCAGTAAAATTTTTAACATTTTCATGCAGAGCAATTGAGGAGTGGGACTCTTGGTAAGAGTCATGTGATAATTTGGGGTTAGAGTACCTTGCTCAGAAGATTAACTGCCTTCCCTTTGTCTCAGTATTTCCAATGGACTTCTTATCCTGTGCATTTTTATGTGCTTATTATTTACTTTGTTTCCTGCTGACTTCTTTGTTCTTTAATCCCTTTACTTCAGCCTTGCTCTGATCCTCTCAGCTGTGTCTCTGCCCTATTGCTGCATATTTTATGGTGGGTTTGGGTTTTTTTTAATAATCCTTTCCTCTTGTGTCCCTTTCTCAGTACCTCACAGAGCTCCCTCATTTTCCCATCTACCCTGTTATTCCTTGTTTTCCTCTCTCTATATATATACGTTATGCATTTTATATATAATATACAAATATATATATTTGTACATACAAATATATATATATTCAAGGACATCTTTGTACAAGCCATCTTCCAGGATATCTTTGGCTCTTTCTGGTATGGCAAAATTAGCTGAGATGGCCTCAGCAGAGCCAGTTTTCATGCCAGGACAAGCCCTCCACATCGCACAAACTGACCACTTCTCTCACCCAGACATAGACAAAGCTGTTTTGTTCCCGGAAGCTGTCAGAGGATCCCTCTTTCACACAAGAGTGATGTGTCCCCTGTAAAATTCCATCTGAAGCCACAGGTTGTGCTCTGACAGGAGATCTCAGAGTATCTGAGCAGTATCTGCAGCCTTGAATGCTTGACCACAGCTGAAACATGCCAAAGAGCTTCTTTTTCAGCAAGATCTCTGCAAGGGCCCTGATTTTGGCATCTCCTCCCTGTACCCCTGGTGGGACTACTGCACATGTGCTGTTACACATAGCAACAAAACCAGAAAATCATTGTACACTGCTTAGCTTATCAGGCAGACCTACTTCATCCCAGTTGTTAACATGTCCAACTTTCCTTCCTACTTCTTACAAATGCATACTTCTGGTTCTTATAAAAATATAATACTTTTCTTCACAGAGAATCATTAATCCATAATATGTCGGGGTCTGATCCAGTACACCTAAATTCTGCTGAAGAAGCAGGGCTAATACTGCTGAGGGATTTAGATGAAAACTTCAGCCTGGCTTGGCCAGCAACCTCGCTCAGTTCTGCCATCTCCTACTTCTGCACCAATGCATGCAACCAGCTGATGCATGTGCTCAATGTCCCCCTGTCCCTGAGTGTGTGCTGGGGCTTTCCCTCATGAGGGTGAAGACAGGCTCACAGCTCTTAACTCATTGCCACTTCTCTACATTTGGACATGGGGGACAGCCGCAACACAACAACCACTTATAATTACTAACACATTGACTTGCTATTTTCCTATCCTTTTACACGATGGACACAGAATTGGTCTGTAGCCTCATAAACTCTGTAAGATGTTATAACTTGGCTATCATGTTACTTCTGATATTTCTTCTGATTCTCCAATCAAATTCTGTTGAAATAAGCAAAACTACCCACCCCCCTTTATTGATGCAGCTGAAATCTATCCCATGCCAATAATGTAGGTATTATTTTAGTGTTTAGTTATAGAGGAAATTAAATATTAGGGAAAAAAATATTGTAAGTACCCAGATAGAAAAAATAAGAATATTTAATATATGTGCTTCCCCAGAAATAACAGCAACATGTATATTTTAAATATACCCAGGATATAAGCAAGATCTCAAGGGCACCCTGTTTCCAGCTACACTCATGCTTTGCCTGACTGATGATTTTAGTATTTTGATTTACATCTCTTTCTGTTTGTTTTGGTGCTTGCAGAAGGGGGGATTTAAAAACAATTTGAAACGCAAGAATACTGGTCTAGAAATTCTTGGAAAGAACTCAGCTGTGCCATGTAGAAAGGAACAGCTTTGATGTATTCGAGGAAGTGTTCCTGCTGAGCTGGCATTTTAGAGTTTGTTTCTGTCCAAACTGAACAGCTCTCACTGATTCATTAGCAAAGGATCTGTTCTTTGCCAGATCACACTTGCCTATGCCAAGTTAGTTTAGCCGGGCACCAGCAGTTCCTGTATGTGGCATGTGTATAACCTCTCCAGTGTGGTCACATATTAAAGGTTCTGGCAAAGAAATACTGGAACTGGTTTTGCTTTTTAAAAAGATGACTTGAATGTATGGACACATTTGTGAGACTTGTACCAAATCCCAAAGATTTGCAGCAGTAAAAACTGCAGTTCACATGTTAAACATCTGCCAAAACATGCCTGATTAATCAATGTAAAAATGTCCATTTCTGCATCAAACATGCAAAGTGTGTTTTGGTCAGATGCAAAGCTGTCTTGGTGCTAAATGAAGACTGTTTCTAATGTGAAACTCTTGGCTCCTTTTCCAATTTTTGTGACACCTCCAACTATCATCCTCCATCTTCAGTATGTTCACCAGCAGCACCTGCCCACTGTTTACAAGAGCTTCTATACTTCTTAAGAGCTTCCACACCTCTTAAGACCTTCCACCTCTGGGTGAAGGAAGTGATGCCCATGGGGCCACCTTAATGCACACGAGATTTTCCCATTTTGTAAAGGGTTATCCTTCTACTGCAGCTGGACTCTAAAAAGGAGAAACAGACTCTCCAGCTAGCAACTGCTTTTCTTCACTGTAAAATTTACCATTAGGGTCCAAATTTCCTGCCAGCTGCCCCGCTGACTACATATGAGTTTTCTTTATCTAAGACAGCAGCTAATTTTCTAATTGTTTTGCCAATCCAATCTTTATAGTATTTTTTTAAAAATGGGATGTAAGTATGTCCGTAAAAGGAAGGGAACCTGTTCTTTCTGGGAATATCACTGGTGTTACAGAAAAATGACAAAATACCTTGGTCTTTAAAAGATGTTTCTTTCAGGAATTACAAGTGAGAGGAGGATCATGGGTTGGAGTGATGGGGAACCTAGAGAGAGACACAGCATCCTCTCCCAGAAAATGATAGCTCCAGAGCTGCACTAGGCAACGTTTCCGAAGGGCTCCCGTCTGCAGCAAGGGGCTGCCTTCCCACTGCAGTGACTGTTCCAGAATATGTATCTGTCCTCTTTCGTGCTGCATTTAAGCTGTTTAAGTACCTTTTACCTCACCTTTGCAGTTGGATAACAACATTTGGAAGAAATAATATTGAGTGTTGAATATTATCTGATAGTTTAAGCTAGGAAGTGTTAGAACCTTTCCGGTATCAAAACATGAAAGGAGCACTGGACACCCATGTGTCCTGGTTTCAGCTGGGATAGAGCTAATTTACTTCCTTAAACCACGACACAATGTTGACCTACACTATTTACACCAAACTGAATTTATATGTTTTTTATCTTTTGCCCAGGAAGTTCTCATTAAATTATAGAAGTTCATTAGCTGCCTGTTTTATAATTGCGGGATTGTAACTGTTCCTGCATAAGCAAACTGGATGAGATTGCATATGAGAGGGCAGCAGAAGTCCATGTTCAGTTTCTTCTTAGATCAAGGAGAAAAGCCATTGGAATAAGCCAGCTACAGCTGAAATTAATTTTCTGTCTGATCACTCAAGACTAAAGAGCTTTTCTTTGTCTACTGTTTGTTTGCAAAATTACATTAAATTATCCTTCTAAATGTGTGCATAAGATAGATGCCTGCTTTAGTATCTTGGTGATACAGGACTGCTTGATGTAGGGGCAAGGTGATATTTAGCCAAGCATTAGAGACATGTGAGGAGCTGATGCCTGGCTCTAAACCTGTGATTTACTATGGCAAACAAGGGGCGAAAAGAACATATGACTGTGTAGTTCAGCACTTACTGTGACAGCAGCAGACTTTGAAGTCCTGTTCTGACTCTGAGCACCATTTCTGCATTCTTCATTAAACTGTCATCAACAAAGATAAAGAAACAAGTCATGGTAAGAGAAGCTTTAGTCAAGGCAGGACCTCTGTCCCCTAGGGCAAGGGTGCTGTTCTGTGAGTACTTGCTCTCCCTTCTGCTTTCTGGGAAACTTATGAGCCTAACCAGCAATATGGCTCCACTCAGGGACACAAGTGAGAGACCAAGAGGAGTAGTTGTCAACACCCAGCCTATGGTATCTAAAAGCCAAATACGGTGACACAGAGCCTCAATATGTGATTTCTTTTGCAAAGTTATGGATAGCTGAGGTTTTCCAAAAACTGGAATTTGCTTTAAACATTTCTAAGTAGACTTCAAGGCAAAAGCAGACACCTCTCAGGACAATCCAGGCTTGACTCCCCCTCAGCATCTATATAGAGAGACAACAGTATTTCAAGACTGTATGTGCCAATACAGTACTGTACTATTTGCACAATTAATTACTTAACACAGAGATAATATCCTTATCCTTAGCTCAAGATAATATCCTTAGCAATAATTACAAAGCCTTCTGGAGGCAGACCTCAGTTTGTTCTTCATATGTTTTGAACTGAATGAAAGCTGTGTAGATGCATTTAAGGGACATTGCTCCAGCTTAACAGACTTTTAGCTTGGGACACGCAGCTCCTGCTGGACTCATGGCAGAAGAAAGGAACATCTATCTGCAGAAGACCATTTAGACACATTCACATTTATTGCTCTGACTATGAAGAAGTCATTGGCTTCATAAAGAACATTGATAGAAATTGAAAAGTTGTCATGGGTTCAGCAGTAGCAGTCATTTTTCTCCTTCTTAGTAGCTGGTGCAGCACTGGTTTTGACTTTCGGCCTGGGAACAGTGCTGGTGACACTGATGGTTTTAGTTGTTGCAGTAATGTTTAGTCTGGCAAGAACTTTCTGAGTCTCATGCCCTGCCTGGGAGGAGGGAAAGCCGGGAGGAAGCAGAGACAGGACACCTGACCCAAACTGACCAAGGAGGTATTCCATGCCACACCACGTCATGCCCAGGATGTAAAAACTGGTGGCAGGAACCCAGAAGAGTTAGTTCACAGCTCGGTTGTCGGGTGATGAGCAGTTGTATCTTCTTCCTTTGTGTTTCCCTTGTCATTATTATTAGTGGTGGTAGCAGTAGTGGTTTGTGTTATACCTTAGTTACTGGACTGTTCTTATCTCAACCTGTGGGAGCTACATTCTTTCAGCTTTCCTCCCCATCCCCTCCGGGAGCAGGGGCAGGGGGAAAGAGGGGGGAATGAGTGAGTGAACTGGGTGAGTTATAGCTGGGTTTAAACCACGACAAAAGTATATCGTTTATATGAGAAAAAAAAAAGGTCTATAAGCTTATCTGGACAGAGGGCTAAACATGCGTACATGGTAGGGGATTTAATTATCTAAAGAAATAAGGAGCATAGCAAAAGAGCAAGTCACTTTTTGAGGAATACAAACAGGAAATTTTAAATAGCTGATATAATTTAAAAGCAAATGAAACTTTAAAATCATATTCTACTTTTTCTACTTCATGATTCCATGTTGCTGCCAAACTGAATGAGTAGACAACAATCAAAGTACTAATGGGCATTTCACTTACTCTCTCCTTTTATACACAGACACACATCAATACAGAGAGTGAGGGGATTCATGAGAATGAAGATTGAAAGAATTGCCAAGCATTTACTTTTTTATTTCACTATCTGAAGTCCTCAATTCTTCTAAGAAGCAAGTCAGCCCTGTTTTGTCCCTTGACGTGTCAAGAAAATTTTATTAACCTTCAGCTGAATAGAAATTAAGGATGAATGATGGGGTTTACTGATGATTAAAATCATACTTATCTCTTAAAACACTAACGGTTGTAAAGCAGGGTAGAGATAAGACATTAAGTAATTTCAAGTACTTAAAATGCAAGCAACGTGCATAACCCCTCAATGGCAATATGTGTGTCAATTTGCTAAAGCTCCTTCTTTCTCTTCCTGCGGGCATCCTGATGACCACACTCCTTACATCAAGGCACAGGAGTCCAAAAGATAAAAGAAAACTAATGGTTATCTGTGTATATGCTAGTGGTCATGAGGGGGAGATTTTAAAAGAGCAACACACCTAACATTTTCTCAGCAGAAAATGTTTGGTACCTACCACTTTTGAACCTGGAAGTAATTCCTCTTTATACAATTTTGAAATAAGTGGCTTTGTAGCACACACCAACATTTCACAGCAGTTAAGTCACAGGTACTAGCTCACTAAAGAACTATGTTACCAAGTCTCCATCTTAATTTTCATGAGGAATTCATATTCTTCTGGTACTTTACAACTTCGGGTATTGAAATGGTATCTATGCTTCCTTATCTGCTCTGAAGTTAATATCTTTCATTTTCTCATTCAGTTTTCTTTCCTGTTACAACAAGGTCAGTTGGCTAAAGTTTAAGTTCCTTTAAAGGTCCCTTGTAACCTAAATCATTCTATGATACTATGATTCTACAATTCTATGATACTATGATTCTATGATACTATGATTCTATGATTCTATGATTGATTCTATGATTCTGTGCTTTATTCATAGAAACAGCCACATGCAGAAGATTTTGACATGTTTTATGGTATGGAATAAAGAAGTAAATTTGTTTCTAATGAAACAAAAAATTTGCTTTATGTGGAAAAACTGTATAAGTTTCAACTCTTTAATCAGTCTTAGAAATCTGCTTATACTTGATTGAAATCTCTTTGAGATGATTGCAATTGATATTTTCTCTGCAATTTCAGATGGCAACAAAATACAATTTTTCAAATACTCACGAATAAAATGGGTTCCTAGAAATAGTGGTGAGAAAATTTTTAATCAACAAACCTAGTAAGTTCTTGAAAACTCTCAAAATGCAAATAAACTAACTTCACTGAATACATTGCAGGCACGAAAGAGTTTGAATAGCTGTACAAAGAAATAAATCTACCTTGGTAAAATTTTGCACATGTAGAGTGAGGTTTTAGGCAATTTTTCTTTTTCTTATGCAACTTACAATGTAATGCCTTAGTATTATGAGAAATTGGAACTTCCTTGAAATATCCTCAGTTCTTTTGGAGTCAGCTTATAATTTCCTTTAGAAATAAGGTATAGCCTTAATGGTGCTTTAATATATTTTTAAGGTTGGTATTATTTGTGCTTTACCATGCTCCTGATTCAAGGAAGTGTTAATCAAGTATATGTCTACATGCTTTCCCAAACAGAGAGATATTTTTGAACTGCAAACTAAAAACTCAACTCCTCATATTAAATTGAATCTTTTCTCTTTTTTTTCCAGACTCAGTGCCTTAATTGGCTTTTTCAGGCAAAATCCTGAAGGTTTTTTTAACTGCAATAATTAGGAATAATTATAATTTACGTTTTAAGTATATTAATGTCTTTCTAATTTGAATATCATTATTTTGAGACTGGCAAGTGAAATAGGTCATTTCATATTTCACAATTATGCCTGAATCACCATGGTCAAGTTAACGGTTGCTGATTAATTTAGCAGATGTGTCTCTGGATTTTAAAATTCAGTCATTAACAAAACTTTTGTGATCACTTTGGTCAGCAACTATGAGTTAATGGCAACCACAAGGTAGGGCAGGTACTCAAGTCCATGAGTCCCTTCTCTTCTGAATCTGTTTGCATTTTTGTTCTTCAAAAAGCCAAAACACACTGATTGTAAGGAAGTGTTGCACTAGGCTCCACTCAGAAAAATTGTAAGTAGAAATAGTGTTAAAAATTATCACTAAATAGGTTCCTTTTTTTCCCTACCTGGTAGATGGAGACTCCAGCATCTTAATGCAGAAAGCATTTTTGCCTGCTGTGGCAATCCAGCCAGACTAGATATTTGAATTGTACTGTATCATTTCTTTCTGAGGTTATTTAACCCTTCCTTGACATTGCTTTGGTCAATTTTGAAACTAAGTACTCATTTCAAAATGAAAAGCTGCAATATTTCATTTTGCTTTTGAAGATCTATAAATAAATACTGCAACTCTCATGATAATTTTAGGCTCAAAATGTTTGCCAAAAAGGAATAGAAAAAGAAGAAGAAAAAAATAAAGAAAAAGAAAAAGGAAAAGAAAAGCCTACCAAACCAGTAATAAATTTGGGCTCTCTCTTTTCTTGTAGTCCTTATGGATTATAGTTCAGGCAGACCAAGTCATTCCCAGCCCCCACTAGCATCATGCTGTCCAATACTTCCCACTATTGACCTGTGATGTAAGTGCCAAATAACCTTGTCTAGTGCTATTTGGGCTGTATTTTTCCAAGATGGATAACAAGCCAAGGCAAACACTTTACATGACTACGCATAATTTTTGTGTTTCAACTGTTAATCTATGATCAATTTGAGTAAAAAAAGAAAAACAAAACAAAAAAAAACCGAGGCCCTGTAAATCTCTTCATGTTTTAAAATAAAATCTTAAACTTTGGCAGTGACCTTCTTGAGGAGGAGGAACTGCCTAAAAAAAACCTTCTGAAAAAATCCTAGTGGGCACGGCAACAGAGAAGTGGGAAAGGTCATTAAAGATTATGCATAGTTGTAAAAGGGACACGACCTGAAATTCACTGGCACACTTGATTCTTTTATTTCTATATCCATTGAGTGCTTGAACTTGCAGCCTTAAAGAATCTGTTAAGGGAGGCCTGTGTGTGTAGACTGGTATGTGCGTTTCAGTATTAATTAGAAAAACCATCTTTAAAGAGAGATCAAGAATATCAGTCTGCATAAACTCAGGAAATAACAACAGTAAGAGAATTATGTAAAATTTATATGACCAAAACCAGCAGGATAGCTCTTCTGAGATAGCTCTGATAGAAAAAATCAACTTATGCTGAGTCCACCCATTAATTAGCTGAACTATATGCAGAGCATGACAAATAATTTGACTTTTAATCATCAAGTTACCTGCAGAGTCTATATTTTACTTCGTAAAGATATTCCTTAAACTTGAAGTGCTTACACCCTAATTATAATTCAACTCAGATTGAGGTCTTGTTTAGATTTTGTAATAGTCTGAATTAGAGCTATCTTATTAACAGTCAAAATATGAGCTAGAGCAATATTACTATTGGCATTTGGAAAATTAGAATAACATTTATATAAATTTTTATATACATACGTGTATATATATATTTTAAGAAGGCTAATGCTCTGATAATATTCTGAACTTCCTGAAGTTCATTCTGATTCTTCCTCTACTAACCTCCAGTTCCTGCCAGTGCCAGGATGCTGGTGATACAGTGAACCTTTGTTTGACATGAAACCAGAATGTTACAATCTTGGGTTTACTGTATGAGTCTCCTGCTTGTTTACAGTCTAATTTAAATGTACATATGTAATAAGACATTGTAGATGGCCAGATAGTAGCTGAGGCAGATAAGAAAAGTAGACGTAACCTCTTAATGTCTTTGGTACTCAGTTCTTGCCAGAGCATTTGCAATTTATTCACAAAGTCTGCATAACATTCAGGGGTCTGAGGTGAGGGCTAGGTAGCAGTTGAGTATGGGGTTTTGGCCACCAGAATCTGAGAATTTTTTTAGATAACTGCCTTTTTTTTATTCTGATTTATTTTCCATGCTTATACAGAAAGTTAGAACTATTTCATTCTCCTTAGGTTGATATTTTCTGGAAGGTCACTATAATTGCCCTCCCTTGACTTGTAACACCAATAAATTTGTCATTTATCTTATGGTTTTTCACCTTCTAGTTCAAGCAAGTTTTAGCAATTATGCTATGGATTTTAACAGAGGCACAGTAAGCCCACCTCCCTACACCAATGCACTCTCAATAGCATCTCACTCACTGGACAGCACATCTCCCATGAACACCCTAATGTATTGCAAAGGCTACAGAATCTGCCTTTAAATGGTAAAAAACTCCTCAGGCCTCCAGATCAGACCACTTTAGATGCTTGACCCAGTCTTCTGATAATACATGGAGGGGAGTTCACTGGCTATGGACCTTTGCAATGGCTGCCTAAGACATTCAGAAGTCTGAGTGTTGACACAGGGTGTTGGGGGTTTTTTTGATATCCTATTAGCATGTCTGTCCTTTCACATTTTATATTACTTCTCATATGAGTCTTAAGTTCATGGCAGGTCACATCTTGTTTAATACACACTGAAAATAGAATAAATTAAAACAGATACCTACTCTATTCTAGACTAAGATTAAGATCTGTTTTTAAATACAGTCATTGGTATTTTGATGGGACATTGTTCCAGACCATTTAAGCTGTATAAGTTCCTTCAGAAAATAATATTTCTGAATGCTTAACAGAACATTCCTGGAACAAGGAGTCATTCCACATTTCGTCTTTCCGGCCTCAGAAATCAACTCTTTTTGATGCATGTGTGTTTTATTTTGTTTGGCTCTTCATTTCCCTTAGTTTAGAGATCAAAAAGTGAATCTGTACTGTAAAAATAAGGCCTGTGGCGCTGGAAGGAAAAAAAAGGAGAGGATGGGAAACATTTCATCGTATATAGGTTGTATCTAACAGCTTTATTAATAGTGTGTTTCAGATGCTTTGCATTAAAACTTAATATAAAGAAGGTTGAATGAGTGCCAAAATCAACTGCATTGTTGGATAAATGGTATCATTACACCCAAGTTCTGATTTATTTTGACATAAAATTGCTTGCCTGCAATTAGAGGTTCATTATTCTACCCTAAGACATAAGTAAACATTGATAAAAAGGATTTAAATTACCATAATGGTTTGTATAAATTCTGTGATCAATTTTTATTCTCCTAGTTTTATGCTTCTAACAACCATTACGTGGTCATATTAATACTGATAATTGCTACAGGCATACATTAAGCACTCTATTTTTGTCTCATCCCAGTATTTGCCTGAACATACACACAGCCTAATTCTCTTTCACAATCTGCTCCATCATTTTCTTATTGCTTGTTTTTTTCTTGTTGGGTCTACCCATCTCTCTTCCTTTTCCACTAAGTCACTCTCACTTCTCCTGCAGCTAACATATATATTTACAGGGAAAAACATAAGTGGCTAAGGAAAGGAGGAGCTAGAGATTCCTGGAGAAAAAGACACTGATTTTGCAAGTGCAGGGTGATGACATAGCTGCTGGAACACATTGTCTAAGAACACTGCACCGGCTTCTTACCCACTTCTCCCATACTACCATACATCAGTAACCTCAAAAATTTTTGCTCTTTCTAAAAATTTCCATTTGGGCTCTGACTGAAGGTGGAATGCCCTGGAAGGTTTGAGCAAAAGAAAGTGGTAGCTTTTTATGTGGACTCAGTGTAACGAAACCATGCTTGCCCAAAAATAAATTCATTTCAAAGTAAGTGCCAAAAGACTTGATCTCTTCCTATTGTCTTATTTTGCTCTGATTTTGCATTTTAAAGAGAGAAATAAACACAAAAGTAAATCTAGAAATATTACTTAAACAAATGAGCAATGTGTAAATGATTTATCCAATTAAGAAATCAAGCAGCAGAAAACGCCAATGGTTGCAAGCATAACCTTAATTCAATTAATATTTTTTTCTATCCATAGCTGTTGTTTATTTGGTCAAAACAAATGATGCTGTTCCCTGCCCCATGTTTACAGAGTTAACTGTGCCACAAGTCACATGGGATGACTGCTCAGAAACGGTCCCCTTCCATTGTATTGCCCAGAGTATCATCCCGTCTTTGTCCATGAGACAGGTTAATATTTTGTGTATTAATATGCCAGTATAATACTGAAACAACAGAATATAAGACTATATAAAATGTAATATATATGTATAAAATTTAGAATTGAATATCTTATATAGGACTTTACCTACTCTTGGTTAAACATCACAATGTGATTGTTAGTAGGGATTGTTACAACATGCAGGTGAAATTCTTGCTAAAAATGGTCTTCAGTGTGGAGAGATCACATATCTCAGCATTTGCTTGATGCAGTTTTCTGTATGCAATTTGTATTCATACTGATTGAAAACACTTATCTCCTCTAGATTATATATCCATGAAATAAAGAGCAGTGATGGACTGTATATTGCCTGTCTTCCCAAAATGCATTTCGCCTGTCCAAGGGATATAGTCTTTTAATTGCTGGCTCAAGAGCTAAGAAGTCAAGAAGTGTCACAATTGGTTTGTCCATATAACATTTAATCTGCTGTTCTGCATATTCTCAAGTATGTAGCAATATGCATTAGTTAATTAAATGAACGCACACTTCATTTGTCTTCAGGAAAAGTGTACATTTGCAAGTAATGAATGCAAAATGTTTAATACCTATGCAGAATCCAATTAACTTCTGAATGCAATTTGTCTTCATATTTCAGGGGATTTTTAAAGTTGGCCTAGTTAATTATGGTAATCCAGTAGTACTACTGTGACTTCACTCTGATATTTAGAGCAGCAACTTCTTCATGTTAAAAGAAACTTCTTCTATTTCTTTTTCTCCTTGGGAATGTATGCAATTTGTACTAGATCATAACTGGATATTTGTGAGTCCCAGTTAATTTGTCTTATCGGTGGCCTTGAGGGAAAAAAAAATGGGGTTAATCAAATGATTTAGAATTATTTAAACAAGAACTAAGTAACTATGTTCATATTATTCTTATGAGCACTTCAGTTAACCCAGGTGAGACTACACATCTGAATCAAATGAACAGGATCAAGCTTTCTGATCACTAACTAGTTTGTGTGATGTCAAAATGGATGTCCATGTGGTATGAATATTAAAAATGGAGCTAAGGATGGAATTTTGATGCTGGGGATTATTTTTATAATTTAAATGACTGACAACTCATAAAATGCAAAGGTTGTTTCTAATAATGTAGTCTATCAGTTCATACAATTCAAAACCACATTTGTCTGTTAACTGCTAGGTGAATTTTAGCACTTTGACTCAAGGAATGTCCTTTAATTGCACTCTACAGCACCTAACACACAGGGTTGCAACCTCAAAGGCACTCAGTGGCAGTAGTTTTGCCATTAATCACAGAAAAAGATAATCTGCAAATGAACCAACTGGAGCAGTAAGACCCGGGAGGGGATTACAGCAGAATTCACTAAGCCCTGAAAATTCAAAACTAAACTGAGACTTTGTCCTTTATTCATCAGATATCACAAGTTTTTGCAACAGAACTTACATAACCTGCAGCAGATGCTGTAATACATAAACGAATTGAATTGAGATAAGAGTTGATGTTGACTGTGAATGTCTTTACTTCCATGCATTTGTTTTTATTCCTAAAAAAAGAATTACCTTTTTGGTGGTGGCTGGTGGGAAAGCAGAGCTTTACGGGAGTTCAGTGTCACAGATACATTTTCTACCATGTGCACATGTTTACCCCTCAGGCAGAAAAAAATGTATATTCAAATTTGTGTGGTTATTAAAATGAAATCTCAACCACATATTTGCAGAAATAGTCTGTCTACAAAATTACATTAAAAAACAAAAGCAGAGGTGCATCATCCCAGCCAAAGCAAGCGCAAGAGTCTTCTAGAAGGAATTCTGCATAAATAGTCTGGTTTGTTTGGAAGCTATTTCAATCTGGTTTTGTAATTATCTTCCTTTTCTCTTAGTCTACATATCAGTGCATATCCAGTGGGCCAAATTACATAGAAGATCAAAAATCAGGTTCCACTAACTTTCTGTTTCCTTAAACCCAAGGAGGCAGTACAGAGAATCACATTTCTCAGGGGACATGTCAGGAGCAGGAACTGTAAATGCCAGTGCACATTGCCCATGGCTCAGTATTTCTTCTCCTGTTAAAACTGTCCCCTTAGACAGTAGTAGTAGTTTTGCATCCCAGTGCTCATCAGCCTCCATAGAAGGAATGCTGCTGCACTGAACAACAAGCTCAGCGCTCTCAGAGGGATTGGCGGCATGTGGGCTCACAGGACACAGCCACCAGGAGAGGAGGGCAATGCTGAGCAGCTGACAATCCAGGCACTGGCAGGTCATTGTGAACTTTACATGGTCATTTTCCTGCCTTCTCTTCATTATCCTGAGGACCAAAACCTTAGCCAAATATTTCCCAGATTCTGAATTTGGGACTTTGTGGTCCACAGCCTGAAAGAGCTCCAGGGGCAGGATTCTGTTATACATCATTTCATTTCCTCTATCCTCTTTAATAAATGACAAATAAAATGGTGAATTACAGGCTTAAGCAGCTGATTGTGGGTTCTGCCAAGAGTCCTGAGACCTACTAAAGCCCAGGAAAGGGGGTTCACGTATGGCTTTTGGCCTTGTCTTTCCCTGGCCTCACCTATTACCATTTTTCTGACAGAGTATCTCTTGCCTTTCAAGAGCCCCAGTCCTCCTGGTTGGCAGGAGGAATAATTGCAGCCTCTGAAAACCACTAGAGCAGTTCCTGTTTGGATCTTTTTGGGACTGCTGTCAGGCACTGCACCTCTCTGCTCTGCCAACATTTCTGTGCCCTGTGTAAACTCCTGTCCCTGCAATGAGGAAGCACTTCTCCTATGATAGGTTCTGCGGCAGGAGAGCTCTAGATGCCTGTGTCTGAGTGCATGCTGATGCCTGAGCCTGACAGAGATGCCTAGTTGCCAAAGGAAGATGGTCTTTCAGAGTTGTCTTCATACTTTGTTCCAAAGAGCTGTATATCCATCAGACTCTCATTGCAAAGATCTACTCGTCAACTACAAAATGGAAGGCTGAATTTCAAAACCAGAAATTTTGGAAGGTCATACATCTAAGTGTAGAGAACTGGCTGAATCTTAACCTTGAACAAGGACTGGGTGAAAGTAATTAGGAAACTTCCTTCTCTACGTTTCACCTAATGCCCCCCAAATACAGAAGTAGAAGGGTGAGCCTATATCCCTGACAGCACAACTGTTCACAGAGCTGTGTTGGGACCTGTCTCCAAAGGGATGAGCTTAGGGATCTCTGCAAAAGTCCACTCCAACTAATGCACAGAGCAGCCCCAGTACCAACATAATTACAGGGATGCAAACAATTAGAAGAGGACAGAAACACCTGAGGACATCACTGTCACCAAGGGAAAAGGCTGTGCACCTCAGCTTGAATTATCCTCAAGCTGAGCTGGAAAGACCCCAGGGGAGAAGTGAATGAAGGCTGTGAAGGAATGTCAAGCAGTAAGATGTTCCACCCCAGCTCTGTTACAAGCATTTGTTTCAAACAACAGCTGTTTTCTATAAAGCTGACTTGAAAATTGGTATCTTCCTACTTCTGAGAGAATTTGTTCACTTCATCTTTTTACTGGCAAAAGTACTGTTATTGCTTTTCATTCCTGCCAGCCCTGCAGAGCCATGTCAGTGCTGTGGAGGTGAACTGGAGTCTATTTTGGCATGAAGCAGAAGGAACACAGCTTGATCTCAGATCCCAGGGTGAGTTTTCAGTGCTGGCAGTCAAGAAAGTCATGGGTTTATTTGTAAATTAAAAGAGAGGTCAACAGGAAAGTCATTTGGGAAAAAAAATTGAAAAAAGCAAATATGGAACCCTACCATGCCATTTATAGTCTCTTTATAGGTGAGAGCACAGTTTACATAATGTAATTTGAGTTATAAATAATATTATTGTTTGTTTCAGCCAAAAAGCTGTAGCTTATTTAATTAAGAGAATGGATGTGTTTGTGTTGTGTTACTCATTACTTTATTGTAAAATATGTTTGTAATGATAACCTATGGAAAAGTTACTGCAATGGCAGGGAAAAGGGTAGTAAAAGAACGTATACAATTTCCAGTAAGAGAAAACCCTGAGGATTATCACAGCACTTTGTTCCCCTAAATCACGTAGCTGAAAAAAAAAATAAATAAGAAAAAGAAATAAGGGAAGAAATGCGAATTGGCATATTTGACTTTGGAGTCCAAAGTTAAAAAGAGATCATTTGCACAAATAAGTCTGGGAGAGAGGCTTAGTCATTTCCTAAATCTGTTCAACACTCACGGTGTCCCATTGCCTTGGCTGGTGTGCAGTGCATACTCAGCAGTAAACCATACAATATCATATCAATCTTAAATGCTCACCTATTTCAAGCACCATTGATGCAGAATTATCATGTCATGTCAAACAGAAATGTTCACTGCAAAAGAGAAAAAAACATGCTTTTTCAAATATTGTAAATGAAAACACCACACAAAAACACAGATGCAGCAAAAAAATATGTCACATTATCCAGGAATCTAAGATGGCAACAGGAGATTTGTAGCACTTCTTTGTGCCAAGTGCATACTGACATTAAATTTTTGTAAAGTTTATGTGACCTTTCCCCCCCCAAAGAAAAAGAACATAAAAAAAATGAAGTTTAAAAAAAAATAAAATACATTAGGCACTATAAAACAATACTTCATAATTTCAGATTGCTGCATATGGAACAGATTGTTCCCATCAGGAGTAAGGCAAGTCAAGGAAAGGTAAAGAAGAAACACATTCTTGTGTGCCAAGGTGAATGAAGCAAGGGGATGTGATTTGATTTTTAATGAATGGATCCACCCAAAGACAGTGGCACATATAGCAGGATGTTACAAGCTATTTCCATGGCTCCCTAATGTGACTGCTGTTTTGTGCAGGGAAGAGGCAGGGGATAGGAGACTGAGAGGGCTGTCCCGCTCAGATTCAGAGGCCAAAGTCCAAGCTCTGATCTGTACTGGTGTCAAAGGCCATTTTCAATAAATCCAGTTATAAATAGAAACTCATCTGTTGAAGCTAGGAACTCAAAGGCATCCGAATGTGATGCTAGCCACATCACAACCCTGGCTGTCACTAGTTATAGAAAACACTATACTTTACTTTGGTCTCGCTTTCTTGGAAAACCACATAGGCAGACCTTTGACTCATATCAATACAGGGGACCTGGTTTTACATTAGCAGGGACAAGTGATGTTACAGATATATCCCAGTGTTAGCTGATCACAGGGTCTCAAGCTAATATAAGAAAATCGAAGTCAAGGTGGCTAGGCTATTTCCATTGCTTAAACTAAAGTAAATGTATAAACCTAGCACTTGAAAAGTAATCTAGATTGTTTGGCCACATATTTCAGTCATCTGAGGACCACAACAAGCAATTCCTTGTCTTGGAGCTTGCAAACTTGCGGCTGATCAATGAACCAAACAAAAACCAAGTCCAGCTGATACCAAAACTGAAAACAAAAAGGGCACCCTCTCCACAAAAGAGAGCCACAGAGGTATCACTGCTTTGGAAAAAGGGCTAGAGATGTCAGGAAGCTACAACACTGCTCACATACTCTGTGAGAAACTGCAGCACAGGGTCACAACTTGTATTATCCCTACACTGAGCAAAGGGGCAGTGAAAAATGGGTAAACACCTTGAAGAAGCATTTAAATGATAACGAAGGTGTAAATTGCCACAAAACTTCTCAGGCAGGCATGCTCCGGAGGGGTTTTACCAGTCCCAACTGAACCATCCTTCCTCACTGGAGCAGCAGCGTCTTTTGCACTGATGGAAGTCATGGCAAGGGAATAAAAATCAGAGATTAAATACAGCTTCTGGCATAGCATGTCTGTGAGGGAGACCACTTGCCCTGGCGCAGTGTTGGTTGAACCCCCTTCTAGTCCCTGGGGCTCTCAGCCTCAACTCCCACCAGGAAGAGGGCTCCCATCCTGGGGAACACTGAGCCAGGGTGGTAGCTTCACCCAGTAGCACTGAGACCCCTGGGAACAGGGGTGCCCATGAGCCCCACTACAGCCAGGGTTACCTGGGACCAGGGCATGTCCCCAGTGCACAGCAACACCAGGGACTATTCCTTCTGTCACTGTGCTTCATCCCTTACCCCAGATATAAACAAACCTCAAAAAAAGTGAAAAGCATGGAAATGGAAAAACAGTGGGGAAAAGGTGCTGTCATAAAAATAAATGACGTCTGAGGTAGAGACACTTCATCAGTAGATTTCTACATCAGGGTTTTAAACATCTTCAACAAAGAAATGTATTAGTTCATAAGAAAAACCACACTTCCTTCTGATAAAATGGAGACAAGATGATTGACAATGAGAATTTGGGGTTTATTAAAATACTTCAAGGCTTTAATTGAATCTTTGCTTTTGCTACCAAAAATATTCACAATATATTTGAGGGGTTTGCTATTTTGTACCACAGAGAGAAGACCTTCGTGAACCATCTAATTTTGGAATAGCATGAATTCTCAAGACCAAGGAAGGGAGCATGCCAAGGTAATAAATCGTTCACTGCTCAGCAAAGGGAAAGAATCTGGGGATTCCAGCATGGCAACAGAGACTTTATAGAATACAGCAGGAGGTTTAACCTTTTAACTTGACTGAGGTTGGCAATTTCTGAGAGCTCGTGAGAGGTACCTAAGAAAAACAAGACTTTGTCAGTAGGATCAAATTCACTGCAGAGAATCTTTACTCATTCAAAATTCATCAGAAGTCTGTAAGTTTAAAATAGTTGAAATCTGTGGCATAATAAGCCAGTAATAAATTTGACCAAATCAGATTAAGCAGAAAAAATAAAACTCATAACTTCCAGAAGAAACAGTGCAATTTAAAACAAGCAAAATCAAAGCATAACATAAAGATCACAACAGTGGTAGGGATCGTCAACACATATTTATTTTTATACCAAAAGTTGGTGATTATTCCTTCTACACAGTATGCAAAATCTCACTTGTCCTTAATAATGAATGCAAAAAATATATACATGATACTGTTCTGGTCTGTACTAATTGATCTTTTCTACTCAGCATCCCACTAGCTTAGATTTCCACAGGCATTCTAAACAAACTGCTGTATTTTTGACAAGTTCACATGGGCCCACCTCTCAGGCCTGTCAAGTCCCTTTGGATGGCATCCCTTCCCTCCCTCAATCACACCACACAGCTTAGTGTGTTGTTGGCAAACTTGCAATCGTATGTTTGGGAAAGTGTATTGTGTCTATAGTCTAAGAATACCCTTCGAATGATTAATATTCAAATCCTGTTGGTTGACTGGAGCCACTCTAACATTTAAGGGCAGGAAAGGAAGTAGATGAGCCATCTGTGGCCTGAAACAGTGTGGTAGGATGGACATCACTCTTTCCAGGTCAAAAAACAACAAACAAACTTATTACAAGAGTGGAGATTGTGCACTTAAGAAAAAAAAATAAAACATTTCATTAAATTGCACCTATTTTATACTTTGATATATTTCCCTCTGTCTTTTGGTATTAACTGCAGATTGCATAACATTTCTTTATCAAATGATAAGTGATAACAGTATGGGTCCTGTTAAAGCCACTAAGTAAATGGGATTGCTACTTCAACAGCAGATGGGACAAGTTTGGGGAAGGAAAAGGGAAATGTGTTGGAATCTGCTCAGGGCTTTGGAACACTGGCATCCCTCATCAATAAGGTGAAAATAAATTATAACCTTGAAGAAGTTATCAAACATGTATTTCTTGACATTATGCTTTTTTGTTCTCTAAATTCAGACATGTAGGTGTGAAAATTCACTGCAAGTCTGTTAGTTTCCAGGGTTGAAATAACATCACTTTCTGGGTGTCAAAGGAGAAATTGCATTATTTAAGCATGAAAAACAATATACATCTGAAGACAGAAATTTCAGCAATTTGATGGTGGTACCACTTTAGTCCTGATCTGTGTCTGTTGGCATGTGCTTCTCGGAAAAGTGAGGACAGTGTAACAAGGGACTTTCTTCTAGTCTTGCTCCCGCTAATTCACTCCACCTCACCTCTGACACACCAGAAGCCCTAAAGATAATTTGTCTGAGCCTGTTCCAAACAAATCTTTCCATGTCTACCCTATTTAGGAAAGGTAGGTGAACCCCTGTAGTTCCCCTAAGATGAAAAATACTGCTTGTCATTATTTTAGAAAAAAAAGAGCAGTATTAAATTATATTATTTTAACACAGTTGTGGACATAGGTCTGTTGGGCTAGCCTGAGATTCAGTGTCTATCCTCTCATAAGAAGAGGTGTTAGAGCACAGCAAAGTCTTCTGAGGGGAAGCACCTCTCTGTTGGCCTGACACTGATGTTGCAAGAGAGGTAGTGCTGAGATATAAAAGAAGTACCAAGTGTTCATGCTTTCTGCAAAGCGCAGGGCTTTCTGCTGTGAAGCATAGAAAGTAATTGCTATTGATGATGAAACTGGATTACACTTCACAAGTTTCACAGTGTCCTGGATTCAGCAGTAGCAGTCACTTTTCTCCTTCTTAGTAGCTGGTGCAGTGCTGTGGGTTTGACTTTCAGACTGGGAACAGCACTGATAACACCGATGTTTTCAGTTGCTGCTCAGTAATGTTTACTCTGACCAAGGACTTTCTGAGTCTCATGCTCTGTCAGGGAGGAGGGGAAGCTAAGAGGAAGCAGAGACAGACACCTGACCCCAACTGACCAAAGAGTTATTCCATGCCACAGCATGTCATGCCCACTATATAAACTGGGGGCAGTTACCCGGAAGGGTGAGATCACTGCTCAGGTTGGGCTGGGTATCAGTCGGCAGGTGGTGAGCGGTTGCATTCTCTTCCCTTGTTATTTCCCTTACCATTATTATTATTGGTGGTAGCAGCAGTGGTTTATGTTATACTTTAGTTACTGGAGTGTTCTTATCTCAGCCCATGGGAGTTCTTTTGATTCTCCTCCCCATCCCTCCGGCAGCTGGGGGAAGAAGCAGGGAGGGGAGGAAGGGAGTGAGAGAGCAGCTGTGTGGTTCTGAGTTACCAGCTGGGCTTAAACCATGACCCACAGGAAACTGATTCTGTGGCAATCACATAATTATATTAAGTTTTGTTATTTCTGTGATATGCTGTATAAGAAATCTGTAGGTGTAAAGCCCAGCTGTTTCCAGGTGCATTACAGTTTATCTTTGTATATTGGTTTTAGACAAACACAGATACATATATCAATTTGCATCCAGGTAAGCTGCTGTTTTTAAAAACACCTAGTGTAATTTCTTCCTTTCTTCAGAAAATAGTGTAGATCTTAAAACATCCAGTTCACTGACAAATCAGGTAGTTGTTCAGTCCAAGTATGGTAAAGCAGACTTGGGAGAAGGGACAACCATATTGCATATTAACAATTTAGTAGAACTGTCAGCTTTGTCTCCATCTTCTCCTCCTCTGGGTGGTCCCAATGGACTAGATGTGGAAAGGAGGGAAGCCTGTAGCTCCTGAGCTGTGCACAGTTCCCAAGTTGCTTACGAGATGTTCCTATCCTCAAGGAACAGCATATAACCAACACATTTAAGACTTTGGCAAGTGTCTCCCAAGAAAGTTGGTCAGCAGTGTTGAAAGATCATATGGAGACAACTTTATGTGGCAAAACAGAATACTGCCCAAGTTCTTTATCAGTCTTTCCAGGTAATGTGAGAAAATGGGTGTTCCACATCTACAATTAAGATCTGGGAAGAGGCAATAAGGTTGCTTAATATCAAGAAAAGGCCAAAGCAGATGTGATCACTTCTCCTTCCAGAAGTAAATTCTGCCATGAATTGTTAAGGAAAATATAAGAGATATCCATCAACAAAAGCTTGATTGCAGGAGGCACAGCAACCCACAAGATATTATCAGGAACTTGCTTTAGGCACTGCTTAAGTGATTTAAAATTGATGCATATGAACAGGTAACATGCCAAGGATTTTGGTCAAGCTGGAGTCAAAGGTACATCAACTCAAATGATCTTTATTACTATATAAGTAATGCTAGATATATTAAGGATCAGGCCTCCAACGGAAAAATGCCAAAATTAAATTCAATGCAGGAAATGTGGGAGAAGGACTGAAAGGGAAAAGCATGTTAGCAAACAAACAAGCAGTAACTTTGTGAATACAGTTACATTTTGTTCATTCAAAAGAAGAACAGTCAATCTAAGGAAGAACAAATCGAAGGGACACATATTAATGGATAAAATTCAGGATGAAAATAAAAGCAGAACGATAATGAAGAAAAAACAGTCATGTAACTAAAAGTGGACTACAAAATCATTCAGGAGAAAACCTACTTCCAACCTTAACTGAGTTTACATGATTCTACTGTACAATTTAGCAAGATCTCAGGCCATCAGCAGAAGGTGGCCCAAGAAGGACAGGTGAGTTTCCTGGGCTAGCAGGGAGGATAAGTATCTACAGTGACATTTTGGAGGATCTCAGTAATGTGTTTGTCACTATTTTTGCCATAGTGACTTTGGAAGTTATCTAAACTTCCTTTTTGAATCAATAATGATGACACAATGAAAATAATGTCCAGTAACAAAATAATAACTTACATAGCATCAACTTACACTGCTTTTTGCTATATTGTGTGTCAAAGCATTTTTGAAACACAATTTGGAATTGACAGTTGCTTACTTGATATTCATGTGTATTTCTGCAGGTACCATCCAGAGGGACCTTGACACACTTGAGAGGTGGGCCAATGCCAACCTCATGAAGTTCAGCAAGGCCAATTGCAAGGTCCTATGCATGGGTCCGGGAACCACCTACAGGTTGGGCAGAGAAGAGATTGAGGGTAGCCCTGCGCAGAAGGACTTTGGGATGTTGGTTGATGAGAAAATGAACATGAGCTGGCTTCAGAGTGCGCTCACAGCTCAGAAAGCCAATCGTATCCTGGGTTGCATCAAAAGGAGCGTGACCAGCAGGTCGAGGGAGGTGATCCTGCCCCTCTACTCTGCTCTTGTGAGACCTCACTTGGAGTATTGTGTACAGTTCTGGTGTCCTCAACATAAAAGGGACATGGAACTGTTGGAACAAGTGCAGAGGAGGGCCATGAGGATGATCAGGGGACTGGAGCACCTCCCGTATGAAGATAGGCTGAGAAAGTTGGGGCTGTTCAGCCTGGAGAAGAGAAGGCTGCGTGGAGACCTCACAGCAGCTTCCAGCATCTGAAGGGGGCCTATAGGGATGCTGGGGAGGTACTCCTCATGAGGGACTGTAGTGATAGGAGAAGGGGTAATGGGTTCAAACTTAAACAGGGGAAGTTCAGGTTAGATATAAGGAAGAAGTTCTCTATCATGAGGGTGGTGAGGCACTGGAACAGGTTACCCAAAGAAGTTGTAAATGTTCCATCCCTGGCGGTGTTCAAGGCCAGGCTGGATGAAGTCTTGGGTGACATGTAGTGTGAGGCATCCCTGCCCAATGCAGGGGGTTTGGAAATAGTTGATCTTAAGATCCTTTTCAACCCTGACGATTCTATGATTCTATGAAATGTTTGCCGTATCTTAGAAGCAGCATATCTGCAATATGATGCAAGTGTTGCTATGGTGACTTCACATCTCTTATTTAATCGTGTACCTGAGTAAATACACATTATATCAGCCTCTGTTAGAGGTGCTATTAGTAAAGTTATGTCAGCATTTCTATCAAAAATACTTGTTTTCCTGTTGCAACTTAACCAAAAGACAAAGAAAGCTATTCCTAGACTGAAAATGAAGTAAAAAACTTGAGTAACTAGCCATTTTGACTAAGACAATTATAGAACTTTACAGTTAGAAACATCTTTAGAAAAATTTCAGAGTTAGTTTTTATTTCACCGTTCCCATCATTGCCAGTGGGCACTCAGGAAGTAATTGCATTACTTCTCTTATAGCCCTTCTCTACTGCCAGAGTGGCATAAAGACAATTTTGTGTAAAGGAGAACTTTAGGTCATTAGTTGTCGTATTCAGTGATTCAGTTTAACTAAATGGCATGAGAAATTTAGTTTGTAGACTCCAGTGCATTCTTCTTGAGCAATTATCTGAGTCACTCCCCAGGATACCACATAAGAAGGGAGTGTGTTGCTGGAAGTAATCAAATACTTTTATCTTTTTGGCACCTATTTATTTTTCTAATCAATTACTTTGAAAAAGAGTAGGTAACTTTCTGAAAATATTTTTCTCTGTGAGCTCCCCTGTGTATGTCAGGATAACTCTTGCACTATGCATTTGTATAAATTTGTCGGTTGACCTGATTAAATGTTTTCCTTCTGTGAGTTGTTTTTTCTTTTTAACTAAAATAACATTTGCAGGAAATATCTATATTTGGCAAAATCCCTTATACCAGATAATTATATTTTTGAAACAAAACTGATACAAGATAATTTCTAAATATATACATTTTTCCTCAAAATTTGGGTTTTTAAGGATCTGATTGAAAAAGTCACAATTTACAGAAAATTATGCTGGAACTTGCATATGTGCTTGCATGTTGACCTTGTGAAGACTAAACCTTTAAGTGGAACAGTTTCTTCTGTGCTTCATGTCAGCTAGTTCAGAGTGGATACTCATTACTAAATTGGCTGAACAGTGTGGCTAAACAAACACGTCTTTCCCGAAAGTCAGGAAGAACATGGTTGGGTGGAGAAACTCAAACATATCCCAAATGTACATTATTAACTGGTAATGAGAAGGGAAGGTTATTTTTTGAGAATTTACTCCTATAGTAAGAAAGAGAGAGATGTGATGTGTTTCAGGCATTACCCTGGCATAAACTATAGAAAGTGGGGTTTTACACAACATAAATCAAGGCCTTTATGTTAAATGGAGTCAAAGTGATCATTGGAATAATTTTGAAGGTGTTTGAGGGGATGGCTCCAATTTTAAGGGCTACAGTATTTGGATGTTACTGCCTAATTTGTCACTCAGTTTCTGCAGCACCATATAGGACATATCTAAAGCTAGAAAAAGTCAAGTACTATAGCTCTAGAAGGTGAGAAATAGATCATGCACTTTCAGCCTTCTGCAGTAAGGCCTTCTTTCCAAATCCAAGCCATCACTGAAGGATTAGGGTCACAAGCAGCAACATTAAAAATTTTAGAAAACAGTGACCGGTAATATAAACAAAGGAACAATAGAACATAATGAATTCTGTGTGTCTTATGGCACCTACCTATGACTAAAATATGACTAGAGTACCAACCTATCCACTGTTCAGAAGAATTATCACCATGAAGCAGTAGTAATACATCTTTTTTTTTCCCCATTAAGATCCTATATGCATATTTTCCATACCAGTTGCCTTCAGTCATATACATCAATGGGCAAAGAAAACTTTCTAAAACAGCGAGTAGGCATATTCTTTCTTTCTCTTTCTATCTGTCTCTTTTCTTCACTTGTACAGAAAAAATTGAGCAAAGAGGGCTGGAATGAGAGGTCTAAGTTCTCCATTTAAGGATCTTTATTGGAAAACATTTTTCAGACCTCAAAGGTGAATACATATGTAATATCAGCAAAGCATGGCAGCTCTGTCAATCTCATTCATAATAAGACACACGAGTTTTTCAGATATGTGGATCCTAGAAAGCAGTAGCTGAGCTATCTTGAAAAAAAGCAGCAGAAAGCAGTAAGATACACCAGCGTGATGTGTTAAGAACAACCGCCCTCCATCCCTCAGGAGGTCAGTGTTTACACGTTGAAACAGTTGACACTTCTCTGATTTCTCTATGGACAGTACCAACCAGAATGCTTTCGAAGTATATAACCTTGAGATGACAAATGTGTGGACTAGAAGACCTACAAGAGATGGGATAAATCTTGGTCCATGCTTAGAAAGTTGAACCAATGTGGTACCATTTATTGTATGCGCAACTTATCTGAGATACAGTAGATCATTTTGAAATTAACTATACATTGTCATTGGTTTTGTTTTGTGATAAATCTAGCTCTTCTTAGTGAAACTCGCTGGTGGCTAAGACTTCTTGCTGTTACCTTTTTCATTCTTCTGATCAAAAATCTATCAGGTAAATCTGGAAATATGATCTTGTGTGTTACACCTTTACCAAAATTCTTATGAACCACCAGTAAGCCACAAATTCCAGATCTTGAAAGTCATGCAACAACCACCCTTAGTACATAATTTGACATTATTTTAGTCTATTGGTGTAAATATTAGCACCAGAAAGCAAAAATTCAGAACCATGGTATGATAAGTTTCGTTGCTAATATATCATAGTATTATCCAAGTGTGTAAATTTCAAAGGAGGGGAAGATTCATCATCTTGTCAATATTTTGAATTTCACTTTCAAATCATGGAAGGCCCATTCTTCTGTAAATTGTCATATGCTAGACCATATGATAGCTAAAGAGTTCAGAGTTTGAAGGAAGTAATAAAAAAATTATGTTATTAAGGAATACATTAAGAATGTTGAAGAATATTACATAAAGGTCAGATGTCCACATTAGCTGTATTTCATAAAATCATTGTGAACTAGGAAGGAAACTATTATCGCACTTTAAGGATTGAAAAACGTGTCATATATCGCTGCCACTGGTGAGTATTACAAGTAGTAGTAGTCTAGATTAACATCAGGTCTTAGAATCATAGAATCATAGAATAGTTAGGGTTGGAAAGGACCTTAAGATCATCTACTTCCAACCCACCTGCCATGGGCAGGGACACCTCACACTAAACCATGTCACCCAAGGCTATGTCCAACCTGGCCTTGAACACCACCAGCGATGGAGCATTCACAGCCTCCCTGGGCAACCCATTCCAGTGCCTCACCACCCTTATAGTACAGAACTTCTTCCCTATATCCAATCTAAACTTCCCCTGTTTAAGTTTGAACCCGTTACCCCTTGTCCTATCACTACAGTCCCTAATGAATAGTCCATCCCCAGCATACTTATAAGGCACTTTCACAGATACTGGAAGGCTGCTCTGAGGTCTCCACGCAGCCTTCTCTTCTCCAGGCTGAACAGCCCCAACTTTCTCAGCCTATCTTCAGGAGCACTGGGAGGTGCTCCAGTCCCCTGATCATCCATGTGGCCTCCTCTGGACTTGTTCCAACAGTCTTGATGATTTGGATTTCATAACCACTATGGTCAATTTCTCTATGCACTGTTACATATGGCGGAGTTATCCCATTTTGCATCAAGATAAAGTCTGCTTCAAAGTAAAAAAAAAAATTCATAACATTGCAACAAAAAGAATAACAGCTTCCTGTTTATCTAGCAATTTATGGCCTTAATTTACAGAGCACTTCTGATTCTTAATATAGCTCATTTTATCCTTTTTTCTTCAATTCATCCAGCCATTAGGTCTGGAAATTTAAAATTCATATTTTAGGAATTAGTGTTAAAGACACTGAAGTGGAGGATAAAAGACAAATCAGGTTAATAAGAATCAGAAAATTCCATTATGAAAACAAAGGTTGATATTTAAGGAAAAAACCTTTGCTCTCAAGCCCACTACAAGTCTTGCTAGGAAGCACGATTTCACCCTTCTGCTTTCAAATCAGATTAGTGAGCAATGTTGTGATTATTGAAACTGAGATGAGCAAAATTTCTGGCTGCTGCAGGAATATGGTTTTTAGTAATTTTTTTTCCTTTTACAGTGAAATAAATAGGAGATAAGGTTACTCAGACAGATCTTCTTTTGCCAGTATTAAGAGTTTAGCCTGAATAAGTAGCTCAGGGTTCAGTCCATGATTCTACTTTATGGTTTATTGCCTGCAGACACCAATGTAAGTGAAAACACAAAGCAAATGAAAGAGTAAGTGGCTGATGGACATTTTCAGTTTTGTTTGAAAGAGGTGTCACAGAACTCACACATCTTAAAAGTATGACTCATCTTTACGCTTTTTTGGCTTCTATTTTACTATGGAAAATATTCTTTTCTGCTCTGAGAAAGTCTGGTTTTGTGGCACTTACAGTACAGTTAAATTAGTGTAGATCTTCCTCCATGCAAAAGTGAAGTTGGTCTCACGCATAAACACATGTGACCAACTTCATGCAGGAGTAGAAGAGACACTGGATCATGTCCTTTCTGAAAACTTACATTGTTGGTCAGTGGTGGAGGAGAAGAGCACCTCTGCCATGGTCCACTGATGACCTGCCTTGTGTCACTCCCAATTCCTTTTTTGTTTTTGAGCTAGAGTGACTGCAGAAACATCTCCAAGCGAGAAGGAGCACTTTGAGAAATTCCTTCAGCTAATTAAAGTTAGGTGTTGACAGGCTGAAGGGATTCCAATCCAGACATTGGCAGAAGAAAGGTTAAAACACAGCCCAGAATGGAAGTGTGAAGTTTGACTGGCTCAGGAGACACAAACTTTCCCCTCTAGGTCAAAGCATTGAACTTAGCCAGGGGCAATTGAAAAATTTCTGTTGTCACTGTTGCAGTTCAGGATGCTCCATAAAATTTAGCTATAGCTACTCCAGCTGCATAAGTAATAAAACCCTTGTAATCATTTCAGTTGTTCACAGTATAACATGAATCAGAACCAGACCTGAAACAAGTCATATATCTTGAATTGGACTGATATTAGCTATACAGTAGTTCTTGTTTCCCTCTTGCCAAAGTGGGGAAGCTAGAGTAGTCTGATCTTTCATATCAAGCCAAATATGGATAAGAAAGAGCTTTACACACAAACACTTCTAGAAATAGTAATATATTAATTTGCAAATAGAAATGTCACTGAGCGGTACACACAGACATTGCATCTGTACAAGAATATGGAAGTTTTCCACTCTCATATTTAAATATGACTATAGAAAGTAATTTTCTCACTTACCACATAGCACTGCTTGCAATAACAAAACAAACTTTATCTTCTGAGTCTCCTTGTTTTGCTGGAATGGAGGTGGGGAGAAATTCAGTTCAGTTCATCAACCTGTTTAAATAGTGCCTTTGAGAAAGGATTCAGAAGCAAATATGTACTGTTGCACTGGGCTGCTGCTCTTGCTGGTTTCCAGTTAAACAAACATCTATTGCAAGGTACGTCTCGTAATGAGGTTGTTTTCTCTAGACTTTTTCTAGGGTCATGGTCATCACCTGGGAATTGTGGTTTTCAGATTTACGAAATTACTAATCAATATTTGTGTAGAATTACACAACGGTATAAGAAACAATAGCGGCGCATGAATGTGCAGCACCTAAAAGTAAAATGTTAATTTCCTGTGAGAATTGTAGATTTCCGGATTTTACTTCAATCTGTTCTTAGCAGATTCAAGTAGCTGAAGCAAAAAACCTGTGCTAAATATTTTCTAACATTTAAAAAAAAAAAGGACATAAAAAAAAGACATGGAAACTAATGGTGACAAAATATAAATATTAATACAGCTCTTTTAACGGTACTTGTAATTTCTGTTACTTTCAATAGGCATGTGCAAAGTGGAGAAGCATGAGCCTTTGCAGGAATGGTCACTGATCACTGCAGTGTGCTCACATTTGCCTCTGCTGTTCAGTCTGCTGAACCAAGAAAAAGCTTTTACTGATAGGATTTGATTGAAAGAAATACTAATGGCTTATTGGAAGCGAAGAACACTTTTTCTTTAGTACTTCATTTATTAATTCTTTTTTTTAAGCTAATATAGTAATAGAATTTTTTTCTCATTAACTACCATTTTAGTCAGAATGGCAAGTACATTATTTTTCAGATTCAGAAAGAAAAAAACTCTCCAATTTGAACTTCTTTTCTGAGCGCTTTTACAACTGTAAAGTGTTACAACAGCATCTCAGCTACTGCCAAGACTTTACTCTCTTTGGAGTCAGGTTCTCAAACTGCAGTGGTGTCTGTCTTCATCTGTCTGATTTTTAGCAGCTGTGTTTAAATTGAGAGCTTGATTGACAATTATCTCATCTTGATAGAAGCTTGATTACTTGGGCTATGAAAAGATTCTTTATGTTACTTCGTGATAAACAGTTACCTTTTTATCCTGCTTTTTGATGCCGACTTTTACTTGTTCCTGAACAGCCGCAGCTACAGTTTTTAAAATTAAGCCAAAACCAGTAGGTGGTTGTGGCTGGCATGAAGCTTCAGTTTCTAGCAGTGTTATTTCTTGGATTTGCTGATGTCAATGAAGTTTTAACATGGATAAAATTCAAAATCAATTATTCTCCAGGAGTTCTACCAAGCAAAGATTGTGATAATCTCTGTTAATTTAGGATTGAAGAGAGAATGAAAAGCCAGCAATAAAGGCATTGTGATAGCAGTGGGGGGTGAGTAATGGAAAATGTTCTTGCTGCAGAGTAGCAGAGTGTAATTTCTAAAGGAATCTGTCTTTCATTAATTGGAAAAGCGGTAAACTCAATCAGTCACAGTGCCAAAATATTGCAGTTCAGATGAAGAATTTTATTGAACTAATTGATTTAATTGTTTTAAGTAATGCTGTTATAAGAGTCATTATTAAGAAACATTTTTCTCAATATAATTTTCTGAAACATAAAAACTTTTTATGAAGCAAGTGATTTTCATTTAAAAAAAAAGAAACTGTTTTGATTGAAAAGAGCAACTTGACTAGGTTATGTTTCATTAGAAATTATCATTACTTGATTTTGGATGTCATCATGGATAATGTGAAGCACTTTGTAAATGAAGGGTGCTTTAGCTATGTTTAGACTAGCTTAAACATTTCTAATGCCATTTTCTCAGCATCATAAAATTGGTTTCATTTTATCTGCCTAATCTGGACATAATGCACCAGGGAAGTCTGCCTCCCCCTTTTGCACACCCACCCTCTATTCCTCATTAGCTTTTTTCAACATTTTTCAACTGCTGTAGGTTACTCACTAGCTCCACAATCAGTTTAAACTGGAATAAGCAGTCCTGCCTTACCTTTCAGTCCTCTGCCTGGTTACTGCCGTGTACATTTGTCTGCTTTCTTTCTGCCACATATTCGTGCAGCCACATGGTGAGTGGGAACAGGGCAAGGCTCTGGTTTAAAACTAGCCCCTTTCCCCCCCCCCCCCCCCTTTTTTTTTTTCTCCTGTATGTATTTATATGGCTATTTGCAGTCACTGGGAAAGCAAAGAGAGTAAAAACAGTGTGATTGGGTCAGTGGGGGTTGGCACTGCCTCCTTAAGCATCAGTATTTGCTTGTGTTGACTTAAGCGAGTTGTAGGACTATAGCTTTAGCATCGCTACTCCAGGGCTCAAACACAGCCGGGGTCTCTGGAGCAAGAGGCAGGAGCCCAGACATATCACTCACTGGTTCCCTTCTTTCCCCAGCAGTGTTTGAACCGTTTGAAAAACCTGTCTCATTGGCACCAGTTCTGATGCAATATCTCTCAAATTTAAAAGTAGAGGGAGAGCGCTCTATGTAACTCTATGGGAATTACAAGTGTGGCGTCCTGACCATGTCTGTATAAACTTTCTGGTTCTGTGACAGTCACAATAAATACTGACAACACTGCAAACTAAGCAAACTGTTTGGGAGACTTTCATGCCACAACAGATCTTTAGTGCATTTCTAGCAACATCCCATTGTTTACCAAAGGCAAAGGTAATGTAATTCATTAGATCTAATGGCAGAATTCAGGAGGGAACATTCACATTTCCAAATGCCAGGTCCAAAAGGCAGAGCTGTTTAGTCTTTCAGATAAGCTCCACAATCAAGGAGATGTCAACAATGACTGCGTTCCCATAAGGTGATTTCCTTTGATTGCTATTTGTGTTCAGAAAGTCACTCCGCAGACTCCTTGCCATCAGGCTGTGGAGTCAGCATGGCTCTGGGGTCCAAAAGGCTCAGTTCAGTGCCTGGAAAGCCTCCTGGCCAAGATTCTGCACAAATCCATTGCAGCTGCAACATGAAAATAGGGTTGTCATTACTATTGCTTTATCACTGTTATTTTTACCTGTTACACGTCTGCTGCAGCTTCTCCTCTTGATCAAATATTGTTACAGAAACAACCATGCAGGCAGGCAGTACACAACCATTTCTAACAGAAAAGAATAGACCTTAAAACTCAGGAAATCTCATGAATTACAACCAGAACTGATGAAGACATCTTCCCCATGGAGCGCCTCTCAGGATTAGGCGTGGTACTGAGAGTGGAGGACAGTCTGCTGGGTCAGATACTGGCAGCCATCACGTGAGGCTGTTGAGCTCGGCAGATCAATGGCTAGATCAGAGAGGGCAAAACCTTGCAGAATTTTCACAGTTTGGTCAGAGCAAAAGTATGTTTTGCACAAGGTAGCAGGAGGGATATAAAAACATGACAGTGTAATAAACATGTTTCAGCTAGTATAATAAACAGAATGTGAAGCCTTCAGAGCTGAGCCAGAGTTCTCTTTTGAAAGAGAAAAAATGCACAACCAGGCATTGTCTCATATGACAAATGATAATAATTAGCAATAACAATAACATGAATCATTTTTAGAAGTCATCTGGTGCATTTTTTATTTATTTATTTATTAAACTATAAAGCATGACAAAAAGTCGCTACCATGGGGTTAAGAAACACTAAAAAGAGAACTGTGTGGAACTGGCAGAGACACAAAGCTTTGCTAAATAAAAAGCTTCATCAGAAAAGAACTAACAACAAGAATCTTTCACATAGAGTATATTTTTAATCTTCTTAATCCTTTTTACATCTTGTCTGGTTTTAAGTGGCTTTTCTGTATCATTCATTCATTAAATACCTTATAAATGGCAGCTTGTTTGCTTTGAGGACCTACATAATCCTTTGCTGCCTAACCTTGAATGTACTTACCCCTGTGATGTCCAAGTGAAATAGGGACATACTACATTTCCAGTTTGGCAGATGGAGAGCTAGGGTGAGAGAACTGAAGAAGATGGAGATATCTTATGTTGAGCTGAAGTGAGTTTGTCTACAAGGTGTGTTTTGGGCAGACATGCGCTGACACTGCCAATGCATAAAGTCAGTTGCACCCATGGAATGCTTAAGAGCACAGCAGAGATGAACCGAAGCTTTGATAGATTGCCACATCTCATACTGACAGGTTTATGCTTCTTGTATCTTGAGCAGACTGGGCAGACTGAACAGCAAAGAAACTGGCTTTGCAGAGCCTGAGTTGCTCTGGTCCTGAGCTGCTCAGCCCTGCCTGAGCAGTAGTCATGCCAGACAGGACTCCGTGCACCTTGGGGACCTCCCTAGGGGAAAGTGTCAAGTGTCTAAAACACTGGCGTGAGCTCTGACTGCCAGGCTGGTGCAGGGCTCACACTCTACTGGACCAGGAATGTATTAGTTTCACCCCTTTTTCATTCATTTTAATAAATGGGGAATCTTTGTAAGCTGTTAACACCCATAGGTCTCCAAAGGCATCATTTTCATGTGAATATAAACTTTTGTAAAAGTGGAGCCTCATCCTGATTCCTTCTGAAGAGCTGACTCTGCTCCCAAGGTCTAAGTAATGTTGTTAAGTGCTGCAAAGTATTATACACTGCTCAGACAGGACAAATAACAGTATTGCTCTCCTGCAGAGTCTGCTAATGAAAGGAGGATCTGATTGTTCTCATAGCCTGATTTTAATGGCGTCTAGTTTATATGAGCACATTATTATTTTTATAAACAGAAACGTAGTCATGGGACCCTAAATCTTACTTGTGAATCTGAGTTATAGGTGCCTTTTTTTTTCATGTTTTATAGAAGTTTGTTAACTCCTATTGTAACAACGATCAAAATACAAACGGCCAAATAATGTTTAACACAAACATAGTCAAGGACAGACTGGACAAACTGTAGGAAGAGCTGCCCGCTTTTTCCAAGTAGGTCAGTGGTCTGATAAAAGTAGTGCCTTATCCCCTTGCCCACCTCTTTTCCCTGGCTCACCATGGGAGCTACAGCAGTGCTTGTGGTCTCAGTCAGGAAGGATCCAGGTGTTGCTAACCGTACTGTGGGTCAGCTGTGTTCTGTGCCTTTCTGCCTGCAAGGAGAGCCTGGCCCTCTCTTCTCGTGTCACCATCCGGTTGTTGCAGACAGCAATAGTATAGAATCATAGAATCTACTAGGTTGGAAAAGACAATTATGATCATCAAGTCCAAGCATTATCTCTCCTTAGCATTCTTTTCTGTGGGCTGATCAAGCCCAGCTCCCACAACTTCTCTTTGTATCCTTTGCACTTCACCAGCATCTTGCTGTACCCTTTTGGTGGAGGACAAAACTAAAAATTGCCTATTGGAGGGGAATAACGTCTTCCCTGCCTTTGACCTGCTGGCTGCACTTTAGCTAATATAACTCAGCCGGTTTCATGAGACCTCTTCCATGCCTTCATTCTGTGACTCTGAGATGAGGAGTAGTTACAGACAGGTCTTTTGTCCCAGCACCTCATGCTGGCATAAACTTAGGAATTTGAGAGCTGTACACTTCTGAACAAATATAGGACTCTCTGGATTACTAGACATGAGCAACATGGTATGTGTGTGTTCTCAATTAAATGATGAAGGGTGAGGTCTCCCCAGCCAGTATAACTGGAAGAATATCTCATGGTAGATAACCACGGACATATGCCATGGTGGGCACACATCATTAAAAACAACACAGGCACTGAGCAGGCTAAACTAGCAAGTAATCCTGCTAGAAACCTTTCCTTACTCACATCTGAAAGGCCTCCACAGGAGGTAGCAGCAGAGATCAGGACTACCTGGATGTAATGTTCTGACAAGCTGGGCTACTTCTGATGAATTGTTCAGGATGGAAGTGCCATTGAAGCTGCTGCAAAGATTAGACTCCTCAAACAAGGCCAGAGACCAAAATATCAAACTAAGCTTAACTCCTTTCCACCTAACAGATCTGGATCTGCAAGTTTTCCAGACCTTGAAAGAGGTAGAAGTCCCAAAGACACGCCTAATGTGTAGTTCTGAATGCTCCCAGGGGCCCTGAGACTCAGCACCTCTTACTCACGCTTGGGCAGAACATGGCAGCAGCTATGAGAAATCATAAGAGCTCTGTTAATCACTTGAAAGGGCAGTTCTCTACACCTGGTAAATGGCACAGTGTAAAGAGGTTGGATAAATTGCAATATCTAAATCAAAACAGTCAAGTATATTAAGACTTCTTATATATATATCAGTGTAGAAAGGGGCTAGGCTAAAGTGATCTAACACCTCAAATTCCTCAGTGAGATATTATATTAAAAACTTACAAAACCATGGTATGCATGTTATCCAGCAGTGGCTATTCACTGCCCAGTGAATTCACCATTCCTCTGCCCTGCAGCTTTGTTTGCTCAGTCTCTATCCATGTAGAGCATGGACAATATGTTCTTTCTAGCGCACATGGACACTTTCAGAGCAAACAATAGACACAGGCTTGCAGTGAAAATCTCCAGGAAGTTCCTGCTTTAACTCAGACAAGGCATGAAACCAGGAATTGTCCTGATAGCGCAAGATGTTCCCAAATGCGTTCTGATCATAAGGGAAGGTGGGGGGGGGATGGCACCACTGAAGTAATCTTTTTTTATGTGAGGGTGTGGAACAACAGAAGACCTGCGGTAAAAGCCTGGAGAAGAAGTTTTTGTCTGTTCCTGACATCATTCAAATAGAAAGAAGGCAAAACAAATTTTGCATGGTAAGTCCTTATTCTAAATAGTATAAATTAGACACGTGCACTTCCCAGACTCCTACCATAACCCTTTAAGCACCTGACTGAAATGTATTAATTAAGCTGGCTGGTGACCATAAGCCACTTCCAGAAGGGCTGAATCATTTTCTAAAACGTTCTTGTTTCCTCCACTGAGATTATACAGACCCTATGGCAAATTAACTGCAGTCAAGTGCCTTTTGCTAGGAGTTATGAACATGACCCCCTCTGTCTTTCTGTCCTGCTTAAAAATATTGCGCAATAATAAATGCTTGCACACTGCACTGGCATGAAACATTTCAATAGGGAGATGAGGTAAAGTCACAAAGAAAATATCCTGAGCCATCTGTAGTCACACTTGATATGCACACTGCCCAAGAGAATGCTAGTGAAGCAATTAAGATATTTTAAATTATAGCCATCATTCTGAAACTTGTGCTTATTATAAGGAATTCTAGTTCTTAAAATGAGTCACTTAAGTTTTATTTAATAGCCTATTTTAGCTCTTTTTCAGTTCACTGTAGCCAGTTGCAAATGCAGCTTTTCATACTTGCCCTGCAAAGCTCATTATTGCCAGAAAGATTGGAACAAACTTGGGGGTAAGAAGAAATTGGTTTTGGAAAGGAAACCCGGAATGTTGCAACGTTCTTTCAGAACATATCAGTTATTCTGATACAGAGAACTGAGTGCATTTACCAAGCACTCTGTTTGTTTTGAAAAATTTAAGAATATTAACATTTAAAAGAGCACTTTGTGCTCTGTTGTGGGTAGTTACGTATTTACAGTGTATGTGTGAAGATGAAAAGATTTCTTAAGCCAAAACTTCCTGCTCTATCTCCAGCAGATCTCAAGAAATCAATGGACAATTGAATTCCTCACTAAGTCCTTTTTTTTAACTTGCTTCTGACACATGGAGTGTTGCTTGCCTAATGTCTGGCTATGTTTCACTTAATTGCATTCCTGACATCACCAGTTTTGAGGGCATCTTTCATATCTTAGTGTTCCTGCTGTGGCACTAGGCAGTTTCACAAACTCATCAACGCACTGGTTCTAGGGGACAGCTGATCCAACCTCCTCCACAGGGCAGGGCTGCCAAGCACACCAGGTTAGCTCAGACATGGCTTTGTCTTGCAAAGTCCCCGAAATCTTCAAGGGCAGTGACTCTGCAGCCTCTACTCCCTGACAGCATGTTCCCAAGTTGCACTTCCATTCGCTTCCACTCAGTCCAGCCTGAACCTCCCATGCTCTGGTATGTGGCTCCTGACTCATGACTGCTATCTGAAAAGCATCTGGCTCTGTCATCTTTGTAAACTATCCTTTGAGCAGCTTTACCTTGCTCTCATGCCCACCCTTGATTTCCCCTTTGACAGCTTAAAATTGCCCTGCTTTCCCAACCTTTTCTATTCTGAAAAATCCAAACGGTTTAGTCCAGCTGAAGTCATGTGGCTCCTTGCATTTGAGGACCTGGGTGATAATTCAGGGTGTTTGAGATGCAGGAGATGACATTGCCCTTCTTGGCCTTAAACTTTAAAAACTTACATTCTTTTAATGTTTACTTCTAAAGATAAAACATAGCAAAATCCATCTAATACTGAAATTGTCTATGCAAAAAACATCCTAACCATTTTAAAGAGTGGGTTTGGACTTGGGTGTAGATGTGAAGAGCAGGCAGCCACAACAAAATGCAAAACACACTTTGCTTTCCTCTGCATCCTGGCTGCCTCAATGACAATAACAGTGAGTACAGAGTGAAAACTTCCAGTTTTCAAAACTTCAAAGCTACAACCGTATCTATTGCAACTTCAGAAGATAGTATTTGAGCAAGATGCTAACACAGACAGACAATAAGGCTCTTTTACCAAGAGGAAGGTAGTAGGAATCAAGAGATTAGAGCAGTTACTTCAGAATAGGTACATCACCATTATTTTTTGTTTGTTTGTTTATAGGTGAAAGCAGTAGTTCCTTTTAGCAGAAGAAAGGAAAATAGGAAAAGATACAGAAAATAATGTGTGAAGCATTTTGGTAAAAACATCTCCTGCACCTTCGGTACCAATCTGGCTTCACCCTACCAGACCTTTTTGCCAACCTCAGCTCCAAGCATAGCAAAGTAAGCAGCTACAGCGACAGCAGCACAGCTCTGACCTGCTTTGCCTAAGGCCAAATCCTAAAGGCTGCCCACTGCAGCCCAAGTGTGTAGGGCAGAGGTGGGTAACATTGCTCACTAGACTTCCCCCATCAGTGCTGAGTGCTCCCCATGTTTGGGGGACATGATATGCTCTGGGCCAGCATATCCAGTTCACACAGCCAGACCAGCTCTTGATTGCTCTTTGCCTCAGGCAAGGGCTTCGAGCAATGGTTGGTTGGTTTTACTCTCTAAAGAGCATTATAGCTTTCAGAAAATGAGACCTGCTGATGTGGCCAGTGTGAGACATTGTGCCTGGAGCACAAGGACCACTGAGCCCTTAATGGCACTGCCACACCGCTCGCTCAAGTCCCTGAAGAGAACCTCTGCTCTGAAAACTCGCTTCTACCTATAGAAGATTGTTTAGGGGTGGCCTTCTCTGTGCAGGAAATGTGCCGTTAGTCCTTGGATCTGCCACGTCTGGAAATTTCTCCCGTAATCAATGGCAGATATTACTGCAGCACATGTTGTCTCTACAAGACGGCAGCTAGCCAAAAGGCACCAGAAGAGAAAAGTATAACATCTACTGAATATCATAGTTCCAGCTGCAGCTGACCTAGCTTCCCCAGAGAAAGGGTAGACAGGGTTCTGGGCAGGGGAAACACTCCTGGCCAGGTGACAATCAGAGCTTGTGGTATGGTCCCACAAATTAACAGAGAAAGAAGAGATTTATTTAGCATCTTCTTTTTCTATTTTTATTGTGCAGGTGGTCACAAGTAGTACACTTGGCCCTTTCTTGAATGTAAGAGAAGCTACACTGGCTGCAGAGTGTCTCTGGCAGAGACGTGCTTCACAGAAAGCTAGTGCCAGCAACAGGCATGGCTGTGATGAATATCACAAGGTTGTGCTTTCTTTTGTTCATTGTTTCCAACATTATAACCAAGAATTTAATCCTATTCATTGCCAGAAAACAAGAAAATGTATTCTCCTTTACAAACTCTTGCACAGTCTCAAGTAATCCTAGCAAATACAAGGTTTTCTCCAGAAACAATGAAATCAGATGTAGCCATGATGAAGTCAAGGCAGAAAGGGCTCTGCAGTCCTGCAGTAACAATGTGACTCCCTTCAGCCTGAAGATTGGACACCCACGTTTGCTCTGCTGAGAGAAGTCCTTCCTGGTTAAAATTAAGCAGTGCTTTTCTAGTCAGGATTAGGCATAAAGAGCTGGAAGTGTCAAGAAACCCCATGTTAACGCAGCTGGCTAATTTACTGCAAACAAAATTGCCTATAAGCGTGCGGACGGTTTCTGCCAGCCCCACCTGCTGTATGCCTTTTGCTGCTTGTTATCTTTGGGGCATCAGGTGCTGGGGCAGGTGCATGGCTGAGACTATTAGTCCTGAAAACTCCATCCCTCCATGCACTGAGGAAAGACACACACCCAAGTACCCTGATGTGGCTACACAGAGAATTGAGCCACCCTGCTTAGGCTCAATGGGTATCAGACGTAGGCATAGACATTTGTGGTGTTTGAAAAGAAAATGAACTCAAATCTTTATTATTATTTTTTTAATCAGGTTCAAAACATGTATCAAAAGGAATTTTCACAGCTGTTGCTGATTTGTTACTACATCTGCCCCCAAATCTCCCTGCTGTTTGCTTTATGGTTTGTAATCTTATTTTCCTTTGTTTAAAGAAATGTTTTTCTCTCCCCTGTCATTACACGAGACATCCACATGAACAACAGCACAACAAGGAAACTGCCTATACCCACAGTCCTGTCAAGTGCGCAAAGCAAACAGGCAGAAACAGAGCAGGACTGCCTTCCCTCACCCTCCCTGCTGCTCTGCTCCTCTCCCCTAGCAATGGCATAGAGCAGTTTGGTGCCAAATCACAGCTAAGAACTGCTTGAATTCATTAAGGACACCTATTCTTTGTCTTATGTTTGGAGGGAGAGCCTGTTTCCCTCATCAGACCAATTGATGCAGTTGAAAATACAGGCAGTTTTCAGACTCAAAGTCCCTTCAATCAACCTAAGCCCAAAAATTTATTCATTTTTCCAATCGTGTGGTAGGATTAAAGCAAGATAGAACCTCTAGCTCCAAATCATGCACCTCTTATTCTTTGGACGGTCCTTCTTTTGCCATTGTATGACATGGCCAGCCTTTACAATTAGTCACATTTCCATGGGAATGCAGAACAGAGGTGGACAGAGCTTATTTTCGTTAAATGATTTCCCTGAGTCTATGCTGGAACTAGGATTTTTCTGGAGGGGGGAACCATGAAACAGCACACCACAGCCAGTGCCAGCAACAACCAGGAGGAAGCCCTGCTCGCAGCCAAGAGGGGTTGGGTTCCCACAGGTTGTCACCCAGCCTGAGCTAAAGCAGGCTGAAGTGCTCCACAGGAAACTCTAAGAATTAGAACTTACATCCCCTCCTTTGCCTTCCTTTCACAGCCAGGCCAGTCTGAGGGCTTTAATGACAAAGGCTACACAGGAGGGAGGGCTGGAGAGTTGTTTGGGGTTTTTTTAATTATGGTCATTATGGAATTGGATAAAAGGTGGTAAATTCTACAGTATTGCAGTCACATTGCAGGAAATGAAGTACTTCTCCACAGGTCTATATTGCCATTAAATGAATAACACTCATCACTTGACATATACCTCCACACTTGCAAAGACAGTAAATATTTCAGCTGGGAAACTAAGGCACAGGTCAACCAGCCTATTTGAAAGCACACACTTCCGACCAAGTCCTGTCGTGCACATCTCGCTGCAAGCATAAGCTGTGGCTCTGCAGTCGCAGAGAGATAAGAGCAGTGCGGGAGCCCTTAGTTATTTCTTCCAGAACCTGTTTTCCAGCCTTATTGCTATTGTGCTACTGTAAGTATAACGCACATGCATCATTCAAAAATGAAAACTACCAAATGAAAGCCTGGGTGAAGCATTCTGCTATTCATTTTGTAATAGTGCTAAGCTCAGAGAGCAAAGAGCTCTGGTAACTGAGATGTTTGCCCTCAGTGTGCTCCAGTAAACTGATTTACCTTTCTCCTTTTTTTTCTCCCTTTTTTTCAAACAGAGCTGACGCAAGTTTGTCAAAGGGAGTTGTTGGGGTGTAGCAGCTGGTGATTGGTTCATCTCATACACTCCCATTTGTCTTTAAATCACTGTCCAACTGCTCTAGGTTGCACATGAGCAAATTTTTCATTACAGGTGCGATTCCTAAAAGATACAAAACTGCTTAGCAAGCAAGCGAGAGAGCCTGCCTGACTCACAGGTAAACCTAGAGATTCTTTCTTTACAGTGTTTGATCAAATTATTTTAGACACTGGCCACATCTTTAAAAGTGGAGCATTAGAAATGTAAATAATCTGTAAATTTGCAATGCAAAGTACGGGCTCCTTAAGATTTACTGAGATGGTAATTTATGTTGGCAAATATATTTGATACCTCTCCAGGAACGGAATTTAATCTTGTTTTGTTGTGGTTTGCATGGCAAATCAAACTTAAGCAGCCAGATAAGCAGCAAAAGGTGTTTAAATTTGACCAGGCAATTAAGGAATGAACACTTGCGTCCCTTTGCAGCCCTTGGCTAACTTCTGAGATTTGTTTTCAAGACTCTTGATCTCCTGGTTTAACATTACTGTGAACAAAAATAATTTGTGAGAGTAGGCTTTGCATTTTGATTGTTTATTGCACGGTGACAATACTTCATTTTGAAATAGCTGCATAGACTATTTTACTATAAAGTCACTATCATGAAGATGAAGAATCAGGCAAAATCTGCTAAACCTGATACCACGGCAGAGCTTACAAATCTCGATACTGAAAAACCTGTGAAAATGTTTGTCATATCTGAGGCCTGCCATTATTTGCCCAATGGCTGACCATTGTCTTAATGCCCTAACTGCAGACTGGACAGAAATCAATAACTTTGTGAAATCAGATGCCAACAAATGTCATCATTTTCTGAATCATTGCTGAAAATTGTAAATGTTGCAGAACAGTACCTTATACTTGAAAAATAGTTTGATAGGGATAAATAACTTCCCTCTAATAACAGATGAATCTCTTTTACAACTATTATTTCCATTTTAATGCCACACTTCAAGAAAAATCTTTTCTGTTCAGCCAAATGCTACATGAGGGAGCAAAACCATCACCACACTGAAGCCAAGTTTAAGGAATGCTGGGCAGCAAAGAGACTTTTCTTGTGTGTTTAGGCACCAAATTCAGAATTCTGAGGCAGAAAGCGTTAAATCCCATGGAAGATAAAGCAGATAAACTTAGGTGTTTCTCCTCTGATACCATGTCCTAATCTTCTGGCAGGTCCCAGATGTGCCCGACCTTGATGGCCATGTTCGATCACACCATCATTGCCTTGGTGCTTGGCCATCACCCAGGAGCGGTGGTTCAGCCAGCACGAACCCCTGCAGGGTTCATGCCACCAGCCCTGGCAGTGGGCTTGGGCATAGTACAGCATGCTGCTGTAGCCAGCATTTTATTTTAAGCAGATACAGATAATGCATCCCCCTTTCTCTAACTAATATCTTGCCACGAGGTGCAGAGCTATCCCATTTCCTCCTCAGGTGAAGGGGTGGCACCTCTGCCCCTTCTACATTACTTGCTGGGGAGCACATACGTCAGCATTCGCCTAAACCCTTCAGTACTTGCAGTTTTAGGAACCTGGAGATATGGATTTCCACCAACTAAGGACCAGCTCCATCAATTGTAATTACAGTTATTAGTGTTTGCAGGATTCAGATCTAATACCAAGCCCGTTTGATGAGTATCATCCTGCTCACATTCATGCTAATGGCATTCAGCTCATGGTTTGCAGCCCCCTTGACATCTACCAACCAGTCCTTTAAAAGTGACAACTGCAACAAACCAGGTTGTCAGCAGATTTACTTTTTGCCACCTTAGGCTTTGCACCGTCACCAGAAGATGTTCAGGAATTCATTGGGTTTAAAAAAATAATAATAAAAATTACTGCTTTTTGCACTAATTCTGGTCTCTTGAGATGACGCCCATGAATTAGATTACTTGTGTAAATGTTTGACAGGACAATGTCCAGATGATTCTTATGCTGCAACATGTGTTTCCAGTCAATTTTTGCTCCCCTTTCTAAACTGTGTTTGCTGGGCTGCACACACTTTCCTTCTCAGCCTAATCTTTGTGTAACTTAACTCCTGGCAACCTCTTTGCTTACTTTTCCTCTCTTTCCCAACTCTTTGAAGATCTGTATTTTTTGGACTGCCCCTTCTGGAAAAGACATTTCTCTGACAAGCTTTAGGCAGTGCGCACAGAGGAGATTTTACCCTTTACCAGAGCAGGGCTAAGCACAGTCAGATTTGTCTTCCTGACTTTTATACCATAGATTAAAAGTAAACACCAGGAATTGGAAGGACTTTTTTTCTCAGACAGGGCAGCGACTGCACTTGAAGACAGTTCTGTGAATGAAACCGCAGTTGGGAGGGCTCTGTTAGGGGGGTTTTATCATTTTTTCATGTCATGGAGTTATTCATATCCCAGGAGGGCAGAACTGCTCCCCCCCCCCCCCCCCCGCCACTGGAATGAGAGTGCTGGCAGCTCTGCCCTGGTGCCCGAGTCACTCATCCCCACACACACACTCCCCGCATGGCAGCAGAAAGGAGTAAACACAGCCGCTCGCTCTGGTAGGAAACCTCCTAATGCACTGTGATATTGCTTTTCCTTTTCGGTTGTCTGGTCTGGGTGAATGCTTTAGCGAGAAGCAAGGAAGCTGACATTAATTTCTGGCCCAGGGTCAGTTTTATCCTCCAGGATTGGTATTTGAAGTTTGCATTTGCATGTTAAGCGCATGCACTCTAAACGCTTTGCCACTACGTTCTTAAGAACAGTGTGTGATCTGTAGCAGAGGACGGGGAAGGTCTGGTCATCAAGCAAGGACCTATACATCCTTAAATGTAAAACCAGAAAAACAGCAGCAAAATAATTGCAAGTTTGGTGTTACAAAGAGACGGACATAGAAATTACTCATTGCGGTGTTTTCTGATACTGTTATTAAGCAGTACTGGGATGTGTTTAGCATGTGATACTTACGAAAAATGTAATGGACCCAGCCAGTGTTCCTGATTGCAAGGGAGCAGGTAGAGTCTGCAGTTCTGGTCCCAGGTGTGCCAGCAATGTGCTATCTGCTCTGCGCTCACTCCCTTCACCAGCACGCCCCTTTTTTTCCTCAGCTGTGTCATGAAAATACAAGATGCCTTAAGGAATATCTTTGGGAAGGGAAAAGTATTTTAAAACTACATCATTTCTTGCTCAGTACTTTCCTTGAGTCTGGGAAGGAGCAAGTGAATGTAAATGTGTGTCTGCAGATAAGACTGTAACATAAAGCTGCTGAAATCCCAGAGGTGAACTCCTCTTCGTAACTTAGTTTTGTACAGTTTCCTTTGGTCCATATGGAAATACAGAGTAAGTTGAGCATTTATTCATATGATTTTTAAGAGGCAGGAATTTTTTTAACAAGGTTAGAGATAGTCAATCTTATATCCATGTGGTAATCTTTAGTGAGACAGAGCTTGTAGTGGTGGGACAAGAGTTAAACAGTTGTACTGACAACCAGAAACCGCTGTTATCAGTTGCACCTCCTAATTATCATGGAAGTGATCATGCAGAGATGTTCACCTCTGTCAGATCCCAGTGAAAGGGATCTTACAACAAATAATTCAAAGCACTGAGCATTTCCTTTAAGAGCATGTAAGTTTTGAAGCAGTGGTAGGGAAACCCTGATAGACTCCCTTCATTTCTAATAGCAAGCAGTCCTGTATCACCTTTCCTTAGAAATACAACAAATTATTTTCTTCTGGCTTTGTCATTTTGCCGGATGCTGGACATCCACTGCGCATCCTTTGGCCCCTGCACTCTTTACTGTTTGAAGGGAGACAGAAGATCCAAGCACTGGCATATAAAGGCATATTATGCTTGCCCAGAATTTTCCCAGTCTGCAACGGTTTCCCTTCTTAATGCTATTACAAAAACCAAACACAAACCCAACGATTCACACTGGTTTATCTAATTTGAGGAAAATTCTAATGATTCTGTTGTGTTTTGATTGCAGAACAGAGTGTTCTGGCAGTCCCCGCATGGTAGAGAGGACCCACAAGCAGACAGCACAGTGCTGTTTACCCTGAAGAGCCAAGTGCGTGTGCTGGAAAGCGCTGACCACTCTAATGGATCGCATGGAGCTGCAGAAAGTCAACATCGAACTGGATAATCAAAGCAACAGTGAGGAAAGCCTTGAAGACAACTACACAGAGGTGGTGGATTCAGAAAAGTCTGGAATTACAAGGTGAGCCTTTAAATGGGAAGGCTCTTCCACTAGGGCTAGAAAGCAATAGTCAAAAAACAAACTTCACTAATGTCATCTGGGACTCTAAACATCTCTTAGGTAATGCATTGAAATTGGTGTGATTGCTTCCCTAGTATTTCCCCTTCAGGATCAATTGTCCCTGCCCTGTACCCTGCAGGATAGTGTGCCAGCACAGCAGAGGCACCATGGGTCCCCCCCTTGCTGGCCACCACCTGGAATGACCTCTGCAGGCTCCCAGCTCCAAGAACCCTCCCAGCAGTTTCCAGCCACTCCAGCCAAATAGTATACTTGTAAACTAATATGCTCTCAGGGCAGTGTAACATGAGCACCCTAAGAGGGGGATTGCTTTCCAGAGCCAGGTATGGAGGGCAGCAGTTAAGTGCTCCCAATGGGACAGCCCACCCTCAGGCGTGTCCAGCACAACCCATCATAGCGCCAGCACCTGGGTGGCCTGAGGAAGACATCTCAAAACCATTCATCACCCTCCAGCTCTGTTTGCTGAGACCTCCCTCACCCCACCACTACCCCCACCCCCCACCCCCCCAGCACTTATCTCCAAGAGGGCAGTTGCAAGGCGCTCTGTTCCTCAGATGTGAAGTACGTGCTCAGCCTTAGCACGTTGCTGGCAATAAAGAACTGTTATTTTCCAACATCTGCAATAATGTATAATTTGAAGATTACTGGGTTTTAAACTAAATGCCAAGGCAATGCAGAGATCTTTTAAACATGTGATTGGAAATGAGAACCTCACAGGAGAAAAGAGGGGTTTTTTCTGAAGGTTTTTTAAATATTCATTGCAATGGTCAAAGGGAAGTTTCCACTAACGATAAAAGGCTCTACTTGACCAGAATGTGTGTCGTAAGTCTCATCGAATATTTTCTTATTTTTCTTTGTGTTCAGTCCATTTGCTAGTGATGATGCAGAAAGTCAGAAGTTCCTTACAAATGGATATCTGGGTAAAAAGAAATTGGAAGAATATAATGAAGAATATGTAAGTTTTATTCATTTTTTAAGGGTAATTACAAAGTAAATCTTATTGGCCTGAATCTTTTTCCAAATGTTTCAGTAAACAAAATTACTCTGGAGCTTGATCAGCATTATCTTGCTTTTAGAAGAGTAAACACATTTTGCAGTACTGCAGCAAGCCCATTCTGTAGTCTTGCAAGTAAAACTGGATCTTTCCTTCACAAGTAATCAGAAAAATCCCTCGTATCATGCTTGGGCTTCACTAGAGCACATGCCCATGTCATCTTACCCAGGATGTTCAGCCAGGCTTGGTCAGCACCCATTTTTCTGACAGATTTGGCTCAGGGGAACTTTGTTGCTTGTATATCAGTGTTAGAGCTGGAACTTAGTGTGTGCGTGCTTGTATTGTTTATTTCCAGCATCCATGTAAATGAATCCACATCCAGCTGCATCGCTTTAAAGAAAGGGCGTTCATGTTTGGCTTTGCAATGCTGAACATTACACTCAGCACACCTGCAACTCTTTAGATAACTCCATATGCAATTGGAAGCACAGCACTAGCTCCTGGGGTGTGCATTGGTGCCTTTCTGCTCAGGATTTAAGTTTACTCAAAGTTTTCATGCACTTGCTGCAAAAAAAAAGCATTATATTTTTGGTCATGTTACAGGTTTCATTAGGATTGATCAAAAAAAACCAAATAATATTATTTCTGATTGCAAGCTAAAATTAAGAGCCATATTTCCCCTTTTTCACTTAGTGGCAGATGTGACTCCCTTACACACCCTCCACTCTCTCCTAGTTTTTTGTCCTCTTCGACTCTCCTGCCTCCAGCCTGAGACAAACAGTGCTTCTTTCTTTTCTCCCCCAGACACACTTTTATTTCCCCAAAGAAAGCACATCCTACCTAGAGAAAAAAATCTAAAATCTATTTGATTATTTTTTAAAAGTAGTCTGATTTTTTTAAATAATAAATAAAATCAATAAATATAATTTTGCAATAATTGGTAAATCTGTTAGGCAGCAGTATGTATTATTGTAGAGGCTGGCCAGCACCCTCAGTTGTGGCTATGTCACCTCAGTTACCTCTAGGGGATGCAGCCTTCCTCCCTACTAAGACAAAGGGAGGGTGGGAAGAGGTAAATATCTACCAGCACAGCTGGCTTTGGCGGTAAAAGACAGTCCTTATGGTGCCAAGCACCTGTGGACTCAGGAACCATGACAAAGCTCCACTCCTAAGGATCAAGGGAGCAATACAGGGAAAACCAGCAAAGACGAAAATTAGTCTGTTGTGCTCAGTAAAATGTAAATTAATTGCCACTTTCTGTTTTTGCTCCCAACAGCACCAAGGAAGAGCTTCTTTTGGAATGTCCACTTTCAACCTCAGCAATGCCATTATGGGCAGCGGTATCTTAGGGCTCTCCTATGCCATGGCCAACACGGGAATTATACTTTTCATGTAAGTACACAGAAAGAAGAGCAAATAGAATATAAACAGTGAGCTAGAGCTAAATTTTTGTGATTAGAGAGGTACATTAAGCTTGTTTTGTTAGCTGAAAACTATTGTAAGATCATCTGTAATGAAAACATTTTAGTTCGCACCACAAGGAACCGTCCACTGCTGACAGACCTTTGTTTTGTTTTAGCCCTGTTTTGTATCAGGAACACAACTGTGAATTGATACTGTGCAGTCAAAAACCAGAAAGGAAGAACAGTATACTGGTCCTAAAATAATAGCAATCTTGCTGGTTCAGTGCAGGAATTCAACAAGGGAAATAAATCACCCATAAAGTATATATTTACATCATCTCAACTATCTAATCACTGTGTAGAAATGGAAGAAGAATATTTGCTGTAAGTCTGAAATAGCAACATGCTTTGAATGCAAAGACATTCACAGATTTATTCAGATTTAATGCTACTCTCTCGAGTCTATTTCTACTCAATGTGCACATATGACAGCAATGGTATGTGGCTGACATACAGTATCTATACAAAATGGGCTTTGATGGACAGTAACAGATAGCCATGTGAAGTTTTTTAACCTATGGCTAAACTTGTAAAATGAGACAGACTGTACACAAAAAAAAATACTAATTAAAAAGGTCTTTTCTTTTTAATAACTGGTTTTATTTTTAAATGAAGCCCTCATTTTAATCCCCTGCAAGTCTGCAATAAAGCACAACAGCACTGTACGACAATAGACCATTGTTTACACTACTGATATCAAACAAGCCTTTAAAACAGGTTGCATGGCTATCTTTATATGGCTTCTTTCTTCTGGAAATAGTGTAACTACGACAGCAAGAGCATTTGAAATGCTACATGGAGCTTCCAGTTGCTAAGAAACACCTCCTGTTTTGCCAGCAGAATTTTTAACTGAAAATTAACTGTAGATGCAAATGCTGTCTTGGATAAGTATTTCCCAGCACCTGCACTCAAACGGTTCAGATACAGTATTTGCAGATACAAAAATGGAAGCTGGTTTTAACATTGACTGCATTACAGCTGAAAAAATGTAGGCTTTGAGCACTTACACTACAAGTATGGCCACAAATTATTACTGGAAAGAAAACTGTGATACACCAGTCCTCACTAGAAAAAAATTAAAAATAAATAAAATAAAATTTATCTTTGTAATATCTTTATTTTTAAGGCTCTGTTCATTCACGCAGGTGGCTGAAAAGATTTGTTATGAGTCTAATGACATTAGCTCAGTGCTAAAGCAGAGAGTAATGCTAAAGGGACCTTGTGGAGTATTGAACAGCAAAAGCAAGGGATGTTTCCATCCACAGCTCATTTTCTTTTCTACTTCCATACTTTCTGCATGAGAACATTCTCCCTACTGGTAGAGGAAGGAGTTTTATTTAAAAGTATAAAACTGTGTGGGGATATTGTTACCCCCACGGCATGCATCCACTCGCTGGAGGTTCCTCTGGTTTCGCAGAGCATGATGTAAGTGTTAGCCGGAGAGAAAAATGCCATCTACTAAATGAAAACTACTGGACATTAATTCTAATTTAGGTGATGCTGGTTGCATTGTCTAAATTTTTGTAATTTACTGTTCTCATGTTGCCCAAGTGCTCTCATGCTGGAAGATGTTCTATAGGGTGAAGGCAAAAGGAGGGCTTCTAAAACTCAGAAGCTCTGCAGAAGTTCCCATCACATCCTCCTCTCCAGTAGTGGAGGCTTGCAATAGCATGGAGCACACACCAGAGCACCACTTCTACTGCCTGGCATGATTTAGCAACCAGGATGGCTTTGGTTTACCGTATCACATGTGCCAGGATACAGAGACCATGTCTCTGAATAGCTGCCAGGTGGATGCCCCTAATCAAAAAGGATACTGTCTTGGCAGTATACACTGTGACCTCAGACATGATCCCCTCTTACTACATTGCATGAGGGCAGGGCGTGAGAGATGATCCTGCTCACATGAGGTCCATAGCCTGTCTGTCTCACCTGGAGAAAGAAACTTCAGAGAAAACTGTGATAGTCTGGCAGCCATCATTTGGCCCAAGAGCCTATGTCTCTTCTTAAACTAAAACATATTTACAATCTTGGCTGTCAGTGTCTTCCACATCTATACCAAACCCACATTCAGTGGAGTGGAAAGTCTGGGCACAACCTTTTGCTGTGCCACGCAGTAAGGCACATCCACATTTCCTAGCTCTGTCATGTAATCATCACATCCCCTTCTGCACCAACATTTGTACAGGCTGATGACAGGATGGTTATGGTAATAGAATATGCTGCCCATGGTGGTGTGCCCTGAAAACGTCATACAAAAGCTACATTTTTCACCAGAGGCACTAGAGACAGAAAGCTGAAATCACAGAGGAAGCAAGTGGTGTGTGGAAGGAATATGGCAGTAATCAGGTTTAACAAATTCAGGCACAAGTACCCTCAAGCAGAGTAGTCTAGAAGAGAATGCTGCAAGTGCTCCAAGAGCAGGTTTCCCAGAGTCATGCCATGCTTTAGTATTATGCAAGATTTCTAAGGTACTTTGCATAGCAGGCATCTCAAGCTAAACTCCACAACTTCACAATGACATGGCAAAAGTCTGAAGTAGTGACTAGACAGGAAGTGGCAGTGAAGTTTTCACAGTCATTGTTTGGGCTGGGCTTTTTTGGTAGCTCTGAGTAAGGATAGAGATTAAAATCAGTGAGCAGGTAAAAGACCAGATCTGACTCTTGCATAGAAATCTGTTTACTTTAGTAGAGTCCTCCTAAGAGATAAGATTCTGTCATGGAATTGGCACTTATCTGGAGTTAAACAAGCCTTGAGGGACTTTTTGCGTGCATAAGGTGCAAATGCACCCACAAATAAGCTACAGTTATCACTTATCTCTGCATTTAGCACTTCCAGTCCAAAGCATAAACTTGATGAATACTATTTACACATTGAACTTCATAAGAATGAGTATGTGTATGTTCAAATGAACTGAGTGTCTCTGATGCCCTGCTTGGGATTCTGATTTCTGCTTTGTCATGCAGAGTTTTGCTGCTCAGTGTAGCCATACTGTCACTCTACTCAGTCCACCTTTTGCTGAAGACATCGAAAGAAGGAGGTATGAGGATCAGGCTGGGACTACCAGTTCCTGATGCGTGCATGTATTTTACTTTGGAATGCAATTTGTGAAGTGCATCTAATTCAATGGCCCATGTTTCTTTTTTGTTTTGCTTTGTTGGTTTTTTTCAGAATCACTAATATATGAGAAACTGGGAGAAAAGGCATTTGGCTGGCCTGGGAAGTGTGGTGTTTTCATTTCAGTTACAATGCAGAACATCGGAGGTAAACGGCAAAAGTTTTCTAACTTCTAATGCTTCTCTACAGAACACAAGTTCTTCCTCTCCTCTGTTAAGCTAAATGGCATCAGAGATGAGTCAGGTACAGTATACACTATTTTGTAATAAGGAAGGACAAAAGGAATTCATCTTTGTTGTTTCAGCTACCTGATACTTCAGTGTCTGGTGAAGGATAGCTGCCTATAATCTCTCCATGACCAGTGAAGACTAAAACAGCTTGGCTGACTGCCTTCAAGGAGTTGGCCATTTCTCTTTATTGAGTAGCGTTCAGACTAGCCATCTCCTGCTTCAACTTAGAAAAGATTAAACCTACCTAAAAGGAACAGCACGTAGTTCTGTCTTCTCCATACAAGAAAGCCTCTTGTGTAGTTTATTTTTCAGCTAAATTCTCTCTCTGAAATGATAGTTGGGATGTGATCTGTCGAAGATGTTGAGTGCTTAAGAGTGATGGTTGAAAGTATTCATCCAAAAATATGTGAAATATCTATCAAAAAACCTCCACCCTCTCAGAACTGGAGGCTGTTTACTTACCAATGTAAGCAGTAGGGGTAGGGCTGGGCATTCATGCAACAAAACCTATTTCCTTTTAATATTTCCTTTTCCTTTACGAAGCCTTTTAGGAGACTGGGGAACACCATATCTGAAATATGAATATCTTCAGATATGAACACATATCTGAAAGCTCAGCAGAGTTTGTAATTTTTTTCTAGATTTCTTAAGGAGAAGTAGTTGAAATATAAATTCAATGCATCACTGGTCAATTAAATGTATGTAGATTTTCTTGTGATCTTTCTCTTGGAATGTGGCATGTTCCAATATCCATCACCAGAATATTACTGTTCTTTTAGAGCAACCTTTCTACCCAGACAGAAGTGGTTCACATGTCTCTATTGCAAGAGACTTTTTAATTTTGTCCATCCTGTTCTATGATCTTTCTAATATCTAATGTGGTTCAGTTCATGAAGGAAGTATGCTTCCTTGTTAGAGAGGAATAGCTGCTCCTCTAGTTCTCTTGTCTAGACTGATTCATAGAGAGAACGTTCATCAATGACCTCTCTGTGGTGAACGTAAAATAACTGAAGAAAGCATGCTTTCTGGCAGAATATTTGAATGAGCTGTGTAAAAGTCCACCCTTCCATCATGACTCTCAACATTTAGTTGAATTTTTTAATATATAGAGTATTGGAAGGAAGAAGCTGAAAATACAAGGGAAAAAGAATAAGGTAGATGAAGAAATTTAGAGGCAGTAACAACTGAAGTTACTACAGAATGTGGATGAACAGTGTCTATTGGAAAAACATTTGCAACAGAAAAGGAAAAAGAAAAGTTAAGCGTAAATTTCATAAGAACGGTGACCTGAGCATGTTGTTATTCAGTAATAACTGTATTATATTGTAACAATGAATGTTAGATGTCATTCAGGACATGCTCATAACTTTGTTGGAGGCTGCCCTAATAGCAGTTAGCTGAGAAGGACCTGGGAGTATTGGTCGATGACAAGTTGACTATGATCTGGCAGTGTGCCTTTGCAACCGAGAGGGCCAATAGCATCCTGGGATGCATTGGGAGGAATGTGGCCAGCAGGTCCAGGTAGGAGATCCTTCCCCTCTAGTCAACCCTGTGAGGCCATGTCTGGAGTACTGTGTCCAGTTCTGAGCTCCTCAGCACAAGAAAGACAAGGAGCCACTGGAAAGGATCCAGCAGAGGGTCACAAGGATGATCAGGGGTCTCGAGCATCTCTCTTGTGAGGAGAGATTGCAGGAGCTGAGCCTATTTAACCTAGTAAAGAGAAGACTGAGAGGGGATCTCATTAATGCATTTAAATATCTCAAAGGCAGGTGCCAGATAGGACGGTGCCAGGCTCTTTTCAGTGGTGTCCAGCAACAGGACGAGGAACAGTGGCCATAAACTGAAACACGAGGAATTTCACTTCAACATAAAGAAGAACTTCTTTACATTGTGGGTGGCAGAGCACTGGAACAGATTGCCCAGGGAGGTCATGGAGTCTCCCTCTCTGGAGACATTCAAAACTCACCTGGACATGTTCCTGTGTAACCTGTAGGTGAACCTGCAGGGGGGTTGGAATAGATGAACTCCAGAGGTCCCTTCCCACCCTAAGGATTCTGTGATAACAATATCAAGGGAACATACCATGTATTTACTCACACTGTTATTCGAACGAAACTCATTTCTCTATTTTAACAAATACTGATTTCCCAAAACAATATATTTTTCCTGCAGCATTGGCATTTTCTTGAAACAAATTATTTTTGTTGGAACTACACTGTTTTCTCTGAAGGTGTTTGTTTGGGTTTTTTTCAGCAATGTCAAGTTACCTCTTTATTATTAAATATGAACTTCCTGAAGTGATCAGAGCATTTATGAAACTCGAGGAGAGTTCTGGGTAGGTACCTTGGCCCAACCTGAGCCTCAGATGAAAATTTTTCACTTTGCTGTCAGAAGGAATGATTGCTATTTTTTATTCCTCCTCTTTAGAGAATGGTACTTAAACGGGAACTACCTCGTCATACTAGTAACAGTTGCAGTTATTCTTCCTCTTTCCCTTCTAAAGAGTTTAGGTAAGCTTAATGCCCCACTTAACCTTATTTCTTGTTTCTGTTAGGATTGTGAGTTTATATGTAGCTGAACTGGTTTTTGTTTTTCTTGCTGCACAGGTTATCTTGGTTATACGAGTGGGTTTTCGCTGACCTGTATGGTTTTCTTTGTCAGTGTGGTAGGTAGCTGTTTGGGTATTGTCTCTAAGCAAATACAAAGCCTGTAAACTGCGACGCTGTTCTATTTCTTACCATGACAATTTAATGTGAATGTTAGAATAGCACCTGCAAGTGAATCAAATCAACCAGCCTGATGCTGAAAAAAGCCAGAATAAAAAAGTTCAGGCTAAAAAACAACACTTGAAAATAAAAAATAAAGCAGGCCAACAGCAGAGGCAGAGTAACAGCAAATACTTGCTGGCAAAGCAGAAGTAGGAGCACTTGGTTTCTTGCTCCCTCGCTTTCACCTCTCTCTTCTGTGTGCCAGCTTATATTTCTCCTGGCATACCCTGGATCTAAGCGCAATCTCCTACCGTGCTACTCTTCTGACGACATTGTCTACTGTTTTGCAGGTAATCTTCAAGAAATCCCAAATACCTTGTCCTCTCCCCATCATGGACCATGGGCTTGGAAACTGGACTGCCAACAACAATACAGTGCCAGCACACCTGATCATGTTACCAAATGAGTCTTTCAGGTATGGCGTGAACTTCATGATGGACAACACTGCTGGGCGCTTGCCAGGCCTTGAGGAGCCAAAAGATACCTCTTCCAGAAGTGGTGTGGAATATGAAGCACACAGCGACCGTAGTGATATGTGTCAGCCAAAATACTTTGTGTTCAACTCACGGGTAAGGGACATTCTGTAGAATTTGTTTCTAGCCATTTGTGCCACAGCTAAACTGTTGCAAGCCAAAAGTCAGAGGTACAGCAGTGACCATACTTACTAATAGAAGCTTTATTTTACAGACTGCCTATGCAATACCCATCCTGGCATTTGCATTCGTATGCCACCCTGAGGTGCTACCAATATACAGTGAACTGAAAGAGTAAGGTTCTTAAATTTTGTCCCATACTTCCAGTTAACCAGTTAACCAGTTAGCCAGTGATCACTACATGTTCTGCCTTGATTGCTGGTGTGTAGACACCTGTCCGTTAATGATTTATTGCTTTCCATAGTAAGCAGATACTGGCTTTGCTTTGGCTTAATAGATATTGGTGACAAAGGATCACTGTTCAGATAGCTGCAACTGATCAATATTTACTTAGGAAAGAAGGAATGTGGATAGTTCTTCGAATGATGTGAAGTATACTGGGGAACTTGGTTACACTGAAACTGATAATTCTGGTTTTTAATAATATCTTAATAAATTCTGTGTCTGGGTCAGCTGCTGCTTACCCTTGAGGTTTCTTGGAATGCCAAAGTTTTGGGTGTCTTAACCTCTTCACCCAGCCTATTTTCCTTATCAAATACCCTTGCTTAAATCAGCACACAGTTGACAGCTGGGAAGGGCTAAAAAATGCATTTGTTTAACAGAAAAAATTACATTATAGGAGGTTGTGCTGCAAAACTCAAGGAGGCCAAAACCCATTACCTCCTATTTCAGCAGGTTTAACCTCAGAAGAAATAAAAATTCTCTGATTACTTGGAAACATGTTTCCAGGTTGTATAAGCTGAAGATTTTCTTATACCAATTCTTTAACCAAAGGATTTCTAAACAAAGGATTTGTCCTGTAAGAGTTTCCTGAACCTGCAGAACAGTCCTATGTCAACATAAGAGTATGCTCATATAGAGCTGACTGAAAACTCTTGTCTGTTATTATTCCCAGCCCTGTAATTTTAGCCACTCTGCTTTTTATTTAAAATAAACCATTTGAGATTGATCGTATATAGATAATGGTATACAAAATAGCATGGCATATTTATATATTGTCACTAAGTAAGCAGTAGAAATGGAGTTTCAACACACTTTCATAAGTCTGTGCAGTTCTGCACAGAGCTGCAAAGCTTCAAGATCTCTGTATAATCAATGTAGTTGCTATGAACTCACTAGCCAATGAAAGGATGTCGGTAAAGCTATGACTCTTCTGAGTACTTTTTGTACAAATAGAGGCTTTCTAAGATTAGCACTGTTACTCTCTTTCTCTCCTACTTCAGTCGCTCCCGAAGACGGATGCAGAATGTCTCAAATATCTCCATCACTGGCATGCTTATCATGTACCTTCTGGCTGCGCTCTTCGGATACCTTACCTTCTACGGTAGGTCAAAGCCTTGTTCTCTGCAGAATTTTCACTCTCATTTTAAAGCAGGCGATACGGTTCTACCACACTGAGGCTCAAGTGTTCATGTATTACACCCAGGCTGGAATACAGGTGTAAGCATTATTCAAATATAATACACAGTGTGTATCCTAATGAATAAGTGGTGGGACTTATCCAGCTATCAGACCACAAGTTCCTCGTCCATGAGAAACTCAGAGGCACTTACTAGGGGCACCAGTTTTATATCTCTTGGGTTGGTGAACTCAGGCAACAAGCTGCTGTAAACTTGGCTTCTGGAAAAGGCCAAGAGTGACCATACTAAAAATACCCTATTGCTCAACAGTTTTGCATAACACTATTACTTGCTGCCCACCCTGGCTTCCACGCCACTAATTCAGCTTCACCTATGCTGAAAAACAGGTGCAAATCATTCTCCTGTAAAAAATACAGATGAGCTTGACTAACTGGTAGGTAAACAGAGTGGGCTGTATTAGCCCACTGTTTTATGCAATCACCACCTCTTTTTACCTCGTTAGCTCCTCTGTTACAGCAAAGAAATGAATGACACTGCACGATCTGCTCTCTGTCATTGAGGCAAGAAGGCTCTGTCTGAGAGCTGGGACACAGAAGTGGAAGGTGAAGGGAGCTGTTCCCAGTTCACTGAATTGTTTCCTATCTTATATCAGAGCAATTATTTTTACCTCAGGTTCCATACCCGCTTTATGACTTAGAGAAAGTCATTTGAGGTACTGGAGTACAAAGCATCACCTCAGAGGATCACTCTCATCGTCTCTGAATGATGGACTTGTATCTTGTGCTGGGAATATTCCTTTTTCATGTCTAGCCCATAACGTGTCTTATGAGAGCAGCTTGGCCAAAGCTAACCTTATCTGGCTGCAGTATAAAAATCCCTTTGTATGTGCAATATTGCTCAAGTGATTTAACTCCTTTCTGTTTCCTTTTTGTAGGAGAAGTTGAAGATGAGCTGCTTCATACATACACCAAAGTGTACACCTTTGACACGCTCTTGCTGTCAGTTCGCTTGGCAGTGCTGGTGGCTGTAACCCTGACAGTGCCCCTTGTCCTTTTCCCTGTAAGTAACACAGCTGCTGAAGCTGAAATCAGGGCTAATCCATATACACTGACCATATGTATTCACCAGAGTCAGACTTTAACATTGAAGAAAACTATACCTGAATTTATATTTGGAAGGGCCTGTTTTCTCTTATGTAGTTTGGCAAGAGCAAGCACCGTGAGTAGTTAGGGTTACACACTTTTATTGCTGATTTATTTATAAAGACTGATTTATTTCAGTCTTTCAATCAGGAATAACTGCCCTGGCTCGCTCTGTCTCTCTCTGTAATATACTTATTAAAGCAGTAGGATAAGTAGTGAAGACTTGGGGATATACTTACAAGATTTCCTAATACAGACATAGGCCTCTACTATAGCATTCAAACCTGAGATAGATAGACAAACGCAGCTCAGGCCATGTGCTGTGCAGCACTGCCAGATCTGGCTGCCAAGGCAGAGAGGCAGAGGCCATGTGGTCATATTATGTACTTGAGTCTATGGACAGGGGAGGAAACTAAGCGCTGGAAACAGAGGCACTAGAGTCTCAGTCACATAGTCAAGCGCCTGTACAATGTTTGGAGCTTCTAGGTCATGGTCACGAAGAAAAACACAGTATCAACAGTAGCGGGGAGAGAAAGACACAGCTAAACAAAGAGCTCTGCAGAGGACTGACCATGCTCAAGGATCAATCCCCACCTGAAGAGCAGCCCTCCAGGCTCCTGAATGTGCATGACTGTCTCTCATGCCTTCCCTAAGCTGCTATGCAGCAAGGGAAAAAATAGTTGGTCCTGGTCATTCAGTTTTGGAAGGCTGGTGTGCTGTTTGTATGGCATGTACGAGCCCAGCATCATGCTGCCAGCAGACTCCCAGCAATCTGCGTCACACTGTAGTGTTGCTATCTGATGAGAGCAGTAACCCTGGGTCCTGTTGCTCCGTTGTCCTGGATGCAAACACGAGCTCTGCGTAGGTACTGTTTCCAGGCTTACTGACAAATACCTAAGAGCAGTGATCACCATTCAAGGTTGTCTATAAAACAAAACCCAGAAGTTCAGGTATATAACACCCATTGTGATCAGACCATCTAGTTTAGAGTGCTCTGGTGCTCTGCTTTAAACGTGTGCTTAAACCAGTGCCTAGATTCTTAGTCTTAATTAACTGATCACTCTTCATGGGAAAACAATCTAAGGGCATTGCAAAAGCCTCTGTCAGATGTAGCATTTTGCATTTTTAGCTTTCTGTATAATCGTATTTACATCTGAATCAACCAAGTGTGCAAAGGCTCAGCAGTTTCATACCACAATACTAATCACTCCATTAAAAGAACTCCCAAGAAAATATCATTTACTTGTAAACCAGCCTACAATTTTATACGGCCTATTGGGACAGCCAGCTTAATAGATCTAATTACTTCAGTACTCCAAATAAGCAGTATAGTTGTATCTACTACCTATGAACCCTATGAACTACCACATTTGTATTTTCTTAGAATAGTCACAGTTTATTATTTAAAAAAACTGTTAAAAATATTAAATATAGATGTATGTACCATTAGTCACAGTAAACGTCAGTTTGATAGCTTCCTTTTAAGGGCTATGTCACAGCAGGGATAACGCGCAGGATCCTGACAATAAGTGAAGAGGAATGCAAGCAGCAGTTCTTTGGTAGAACAAAGCTGGTTTACACCAACTCAGGGGCTGGATAAAAGCTTTTTCAGCCTGCCTCCCTCTTCCTAATATTGGCTCACATCAAGCTGAAAAAATATAAACTGCCAAATTCATGTTGTGTTTTCAAATGATGGCTCCATCTGACAGAACCACAATTGACTCGCCAAACTCAGCCCGAAACAGTTGTCTGTTATTTTAAAACAACCAAACAGAAGTGAGGTTTCAGCTTTTTTCAGTGTAAAATCATCTTTGTTCAACTTCTACATTTCAGATCTTTTAAGTTAATCACGGTACTTCAGAGTAACACTATCTCCAGCCACCAAAGGGATTTGCTTATGACCTTTTTCCTACTTACCATCTTCGCTGATGGAAAAGCATAAAAACTCTCTGTGAGAGAAAGTCAAGAGAGCAAAAAGGATCCTCTGCAATAGCTTTTAGGGTTACAATTTCCAAGCAGCATTGAAAAATATGGGTTTTATTTTGAGAGAAGGCATATATTTGTATATATTTAATGAAAGTAAACCAGCAGCTTGTTCTTTCCTCACAAAAATAAATGACAGCACTCCCATGGGATTTTCAGAGGGATCAGTTTAAGAATACAGCAACTCATATTTCACCCATGCATTTTTTTCCTACTGATTTGTATTCACAGTAAGGGGGTTCTTTGGGGTTTTTCGCTAATATTAGCATCTTTCAATTGAACAGATTTCATGCCCCTATTTTTTACACCCTATTTACTTGACTTTCTCCTACACTGTAAATATTTCAGTTTCTATATTAAACTGTGAATCCAGTTCTCAAAAACCTACATCAGAGAGATTACATTAAGGGAATCAAAGACTGAAAACACATTTCTTCAGTCAGAATTTCTCACAGCAAAAGCATCTATCATAGACCGATCACTTTAACAAGTGAAAAACAGTGAAAAAATAATTGTTGATTAACTTCTCCCACTGCTTTTCCTTTGCAGATCCGTTCATCTATCAGTGCACTGCTGTTTCCTAAAAGGCCGTTCAGCTGGATAAGACATTTCCTGACTGCAGCAGTTATTCTTGCTTTTAATAACCTGCTTGTAATTTTTGTCCCAACAATTAAAGACATCTTTGGATTTATTGGTAGGTTTCATAAATACTTTCTGTTCACTCTGCTAATCCTGTCCACAACATATTTACATTCATGGACTGAATGACAGTCTCAGTTTGGGTTTTCTACTAGAATAATATAAAGACAGATTAAAGTAAGAAAAAATAAGATAAAAAAAAAACCAAATGGCTGCCAGACAAAGCTAAACAGTACCCAATATTGTTGCAACCTTCCGTGAGGCAATAGGAATAAGGAATCCAATAATCCCAGTTTTCATTATAACAAAAAAAGCATTGGGGCATATGGAGGAAAGGGAAATCATCTCTGGTTTTCAAGCATCTATAGCCTGGACAAAATGCATTCGACTGCCAAACTGTGCTGTTAGAAAAAGGAGAAATGTAACACATTTCTTTTGACATTCACAGCTTTCTCCCTACCTCTTCTTTTTGGACAGTTTTGGCCTCTGGCCACAGAGGCCCATGAAGAGTCTCCATGCTCTGAGCTGCCTGAGGATGTGGGGATGCCAATACCTTTGAGAAAGGCACTTCCATGGGGTTTCTGCCTTTTTCATATTTTATACTCCACTCAGGCAACCACTATGCTCCTCCTGATGTTTACACCGGGGCCACAGTGCTGGGCTCTGCTGTGAGGAGAGTAGCAGCCACGTAGAGGGCACAGGTCATCCACCTTCTTTTTGACACCTGCTTGCTAGTGCCGTCATGCCCTTGCATTGTCTGTTTGTCCTCAACTTCACCAGCTCACATGCAGGCATCCGTAACACAGGCAGCCACACTGGTTTCAACAAATCCTCTCAGTCATAAGTGCCTCTTTGGGCCCCAAGCACTCAGATACGTGTATGGAGACCTACAGCTCTGCATGAATGCTGTCTATAGAGAGAGCCCTTTGTGTGCACCTGGGCTTGGAACAGCAGCTGCCTCCCCACACACTTTCTTTTGCAGGTGTACTATGTTGCTTATGCGTTAGACAACACAATGCTCAGCTCTGCTTTCTCTTACAGGTGCCTCTTCTGCTACGTTGCTGATTTTCATCCTCCCTGCTGCCTTCTATTTGCGGCTTGTTGAGAAAGAGCACCTGAGGTCTCCCCAGAAAATCGGGGTAAGGGCGCTGGCAGCAACTGCAAAAGGAAGGATGGGAGGGATGCGTGCTTTCCCCAGGTCACAAATACTCAGACTGCAATATCTGGCAGTTGCTCGTAAATGGTAGTATCTTGCTCAAGGTATAGGTCAGGCAGTGTGATCCACCTTGGTGTGGAGAGCCAGGCTTTACAAGCCAAAGCCTCTGGTGCCCTACTGCTACTGACAGACAACAGTAAGTGCCTATGTTAAAGTGGTCCTTAAATCACTAGTAAAAGGTGTTTATTTAATCCAGCCTAAGCTTTAGCCAACACTTCCCTTGCTTAAATAACATCAAGACACTGTATGAGGAGCTGCTAGCTCACGCTGTAAGGCCAGGCGTGGATTAACAGGAAGTTTTGAAGTGAAGGTTAAGGAGGAAGTTTTACTGCAGAGATGATTAAGTGATACTGAGTGCTCCACTGAGACAGATCCATACACCTACAGGAGACATACATGAAGATTTATCATTTATACGCAGTGTGTGTTTATACGTCACGCTGGACTGCCGCAACAGTACCTTTCATCTTGAACATCTATAGGTATCTGCACATTTAACAATATCAGCAAGGAGATGTCCTTTGAAAATTTAATCAGAAAACTGATGTGATGTATATGCAGGTACATAATGTAGACAAACTTACACATATACATCTATCTGCATGTTTAGAAAAACATGGAAGTTCAACCGCTACATACTGCAAGTATAAAAAAAATGGTTGTCATCATAGAATTATTTCTGATGATTACTTTTGGAGCTGTTATCAGAGGCAGACTGAATATTTATTCATGTCTCTTCATTTTTCATGTTGGTCTGTGCTAGGCACATCTATAACACTGTGCACTGAGATCACATAAAATGTTCATCTTTGTGTTGCAAGGCAGAATATTGTTGAGTGTGGACAGATTATGGTAAAATAAAGTCCTGCTATAGCAAAGGGTGACTCTAAGCATCTGAATCACTTGCATATATAGAAATGCCTTCAGAGAAGAGAGATAGGATTACCTGTTTGTCATATAGGGATGACAAGGATTAACTCTGAAGCTGTTATTGATATCACAGACAATGATTGTTCAGTGGTAATTGGTCAGCTTTTAAAGAAAAAAAAAAACACTGCTCCTGTGTTATATTTTGTATTATTGTTCATAATAACAAAGAGGGTTTTTTTCAGATCTGTCTTGTAAAGCCTGGCTCTCTTGGGCTGAAATTTGCACAAGAGTAACTGATTCATGTAGCCCTGTATGACACTATTTGTGCTTTAGTCACTGAGAATGACCCAAACTCAGGCCCTGGGTGTTACAAAACGCAGTTCCAGTGAGACAGTCTGTGAACTACAGTCTGCTCAGTCACTTGCTTTATTAATAAAATGTTATTTTCTAATTGCAGGCTCTAATTTTTCTCATAGTTGGCATAATCTTCATGATTGTGAGTATGACTCTTATTGTAATGGACTGGATTTACAATCCCTCAAGTTCCAGGCATCACTAACCTGAGGAGACAACTGAGTGCTTTTTATACAATAAATATCTGCATTGTGTGCTCCAAAGGACACCTAAATGGAGCTGTTATTCCTAGCTAGCAACTGCAGTATTTTGAAGACAGTTTCTGGTAAGGTCACTAGAACCCAATGGAGCCCATGTCCTCCTTTTCACTAACAATTATTATTTATGCATTAGGAACCTGAACTTAACATTTCTGGCCAAGTGAAATGAAATGTGTGGTGTGGACGCTTTCTGTTTTCAAAACCAAAATAACTGTGTACATAGTCCTCAAAAATAGCTTGGTGTCACCCTTTCCAAATTCCCCCATCATGCTAACAACCACAGTTCCTGTAGCCCTGGAAAGGCAACGGCCAGGAAACCAGCTAGAGCCTAGTGTTCTATCTGAAGCTCAGGAGTGGCTGCCCAGGTCCAAGAGAAAGGGTATGGTTTCTGTAGGGGATCTGAAAGGTAACTGCTCCCTACCAACCCATGTATCAGAAAGGTGATGGCTTTGACAAGGCAGTGGACAAAGCTGAGCGTCAGATTTGTTGCCCGAATTTGTCACCCTTAGCTGGTGATGGCTGTCGTACAGAATAAAGCTTTCTGGAACAGACTCTGTGCTGGGATGTGTGCTTCAAGTACAGTAGAGCATTCGTGTTTTGTTGTTAAAGATGCTTGTGCTGGAAATGTCAGGCATTTCCACTCTGGGGTTTTCGGTTTCCTTTACTTTTTTACTTCTTGTGTGAGCTTGCACCACTGAACAAGTTGTATCCATAGACACTTGTCTTCCACTCTCATGGGAATTTAAGGAGACCACAAGGTGTGGCAAAGCACCCTGTCCAGTATTGTTCAGTACTTGTGTATTTGGTAGATGTTCAGTGCAGGAAACTGTAATTTGCTATCTATAAAAATATATGTATTTATGTACATATTTTTTGTTTGTTTTCCTCTAGTTAGGAAAATGTTAACCTGTGGTAAATGATTTTTGAAATTTTTTTATGTGTCACTCTGTTTTCATAGCCACACACTTACTATTGTTTTGAAAAAAATATTGGATTGGTGGTTTTGTAAAAGCTTCATTTTTATTCAGCAGTGTTTGAAATATGCCTGTAGCAAGCCCTGTTACCAGCATAAAACAGATGCAGATGTTTACTACTTATGTTACAATAATTTGCAAGATGTTTTCCTCTTGAGAATTTTTAATACTTGCCCTCAAAGTTCTGTATTGCCACTGTACACTATAAATTTGGGTAACTTGCTCGGTTGCGGTACCTTAGCTTGTCTATGCATATGCTAGCATTCAACAACATACATACAACTAAGGTATCCAAAGGAAAAGACATTATTGACAATCTCAAGGGTATCGTGCTATGCAGCTGTGCAAGAAAGAAAAAAAAGGTGAAGTTCTGTGCTATATGTGTGCTTAATTAACACTCAGTGCCCTCCAGACTGTAATTCTGGCTCTGCTGTGGAGTACCTACTACATATGCTCTCTGTACACACCGAGAAAAAGTAGTCAGAGAAGTCACGGTAGCTCCGTTGCAGCGGGAATGTGTGGGAAGGTGCGACTGCTGGTTTTAACACACTTGCACAAATCCAGGCTGGTGTAATTGGAGTTTGCATTTTCCAACTTAGAAATCTGTGTAGCACACACCTGCGAACTCGGGAAACCATAAAGCATGCAAAAGTTGTCTCTGCTCACTCCTGCGTGCATGTGCATGGGTATAAACGTGTGTGTGTGTAACTGTGTGCATATGTTCAGGTGAATTGGAAAAGCATATCAAACATATATTCCATGCCAACTGCCATCTTTCTGAGCAATATTTTATGCTCACCTGAGTACTGTATCCTTAATATACTGGGGCACACTTCCTCATCAATGTTTTCTGTTTATAAAAGGAAATGGTGCTAATAATCTTTTGCTCTCTTCTAAGCAGACTAGTACAAAATATTATGCCTTATTACTGAAGAGACCTTTAACATGGTCTAGCGTTAATAGTAACACACCCACACGTCTCTGTTCCTGTTACCATTACTGAGAGTTACATGCAGGGAAGAACTGAATGGTAACTGCATCTTTGGGTCAGATGAAAAGCACATACAGTGATTGCAGCTCCATGTGGATACTTAGGAATTCATGTAGCCCACCTAAAACATACATGATCTTAAGAAAAGTAAGAGAAAAACTATGGAACAATGACATAACTTACTGCTTTTTTAAGGCACAAAACTGTCAGTGTCCAAAATAGATGTACAGAGTCTGTAAAATGTCAGTTTTTCAAGTTAAAGTATGTTGGTCATAGTGATATGCAGCTGCTGTGCACACTGGGGAGTAAGGGTAGTATTGCACACTAACTTATTAGCACTGCTGGGAATGGCGGATGTTGGAGTTTCTTGTTCATTTTGTAACGTTAACAATAGGACTTATGAGGATTTTTATTACAAAATCATCCATGGATGTTCAATAAATGAATTTTTCAAAGCATGCAGATCTTTTTTTCTTCTGTTTTAGGCCAGCAGGTGAAGGACTTTTTTTAATCAAGCAGAGTCAAACAGCCAGAAAGTCAAAAATGTAGCCTTAACATGAGCATCACTGAAACCAAGTCCCCTTTAAGAGAGAAATTTGTGTATCCATTTATCCCCAGAGGAGCAAGATGGCAGTCCCTTCATATAATAACCCTTTTACATACCCTGTTTTGTATCTATTCACGGAGCAGCATAAACATCAACGTGTAGAGAGTGGTTAGCATTAAAATTGGGGTTATCTGCAAGATACTGAATGCCTCACTCTTTGGAGCGTGGGATTAGCTGGGATCCACAGTATAGCAGCTAAGTATAGTCACTATTAGGAGCGCGCACCAGATGGTACTGCTCTGTATAAATGCTTCCTATCATTGCAGCTGTAGGTTTTCCTGCTGTTACATATTTGTCTTGTGTATGATTGTAGCCCAAAATACACTGATCTATGCATTGCTCCAGCAGTGATGAACTCATGTGAGAACCACTCTCGCAACCTGCCCACTAACGAGGGAGGCACTGCAGACCTGGACACGTGCTCAACAGCTGCAACACAAACATCCTACCTGATTTTCTCCTTCCCTTGTGGCGAGGTATCCCCAAATTCCCTGCAGCATCTCCTTTGCTCTGTCTTGATGGTTCTTGAGCTATAAATTTCTTGTGACAGGAGGTTGTTTTAATCAAATGATTAAAATGGTGGCAAGTGAATAAGGGGGAAGAAAAGGAAAAGGTATGTCTTCAAGAACAAAAAAAGAAGCAATGAAAAAAAACCAACCCAGACGGAATGAATGAATGTCTCAGCTCTGGATTTGGAAATAGGCAGAACAAGGGATATTTACTAGTGAGCAAGGGACACCTATTAGAGAGCAAAGTCCTCCCTAGTCCATAAATAATCAAAAGTGATGTTAAACAACACCTATTTGAAGGAAGGGCAGCAGGCCTAGATAAGCCACAAAGCAGCTGGCTTTGGCATTAATTTTCAGTAAACCCTAGTAAGCTTGGCTGGATCTCAGTGGCTGACATAATAGTCATGTGAGCTAGTCAGCAATTATTTACTAGGAGATCTATTGGTGCTATAGGTGGAAAATTTCCATTCCTTTGACTTTAAATTTCAGCGGAAGTTTCACTGCAAATGTGCTATCACAACAAATCCTAGCAGAGCCCAGACAGATCCACATGGAAACTTGCCTGGTTTTCCACTAACCTGCCTGGCAAGGGGCTGGGGAGTCCTAGGGGCTTACAGCTTCTAGCCTCCACCTCTGCTGGTGGCTGGATGCCCTGGGAGGGAGACTTACTATTGGGCCAGCCCACTGACTCCTGGGGGTTCAGAGTGAGCTCAGGGTTGCAGTTTCCTCCCACGCAGCTTGGCCTCGGAGCTGCGGTGTCAGTAATTCCATGGTATATTTTGCTATCTACTAGCATCCTTTAAAAAAAAAAAAGACACATGAAAAATGTTTTTAGTTAATTAAGTCATCCCTTAAAAGCTTGTGCTGAAGTGGGGTGATGAAAACTCATAAGAGCATGGGAGATATGAAGCTGGAAGGGATCTCAAGTAACCTGCTCTTTCACACTGAGATTAGGTAACAGTGTTAGGTTAGTGTTTGAAGGCAACAGCATTGGCTCTAGCTACTCATTTCAGACATTTAGTAAAGTCCAGCACAAAAAGAAACAACCGAACAAACAAATGCTGCGCTGACTGGTCTCACAGCCACTAAAGTCTGCAAAAAGCTGCTGTTCCCATCTACGCGGGAGACAGCACTGACAGCTTGGTACCCCCACTGAGGTGCTGGGAGGCAGTCACAGCTCTGCAGAGCTGCCACATTCATCAACAAAGCGTAACACTGAAACATGTCCCTCCCACTCACCTGGTGGCCCAAGTTCTAATCCCAATATAGTGATAAATAGCTCTGGAAATCAATACACTGTCCTAATTTTGCTACATAAAATGAGATGGAGACCTTCTTCTGTTGCTAGCAATGAAACATAAGGTGTTTAACACCCAGCAGAAGCACAACTGAACACAAAACGATGCTCATTTGGCCAAAGTTCTCCAGGACACTTTGAAGTGGATGTTTCAAGTTCCATATGCCCAAATGGAAAGCGTTCATGGCATTCATCTACTGTACATGCAGCAAGCGTCTCTCCTGGCACACTTATCTTAGGCTTGGGAAAGCTACCCTGTCCTCAGTAACAGATTGTCTACACATAAATTATTACCTAGCTTGTTATTCCCTAAAGGAGAGTCGGTACCTCCTCTCAGGGGGCCGCTTGCTGATGGCAGGAAGAGAGGCTGCATCAGCCTCCTTTCCCCTCTCTGGCCAAGGTGAAACTTCTGCTTTTTTCCACCACAGAGCAGTTGGCCCTTCCCACCCTTTCTTTCCAGGATTGCTGGGGTGAGGTTTTACACAGGCAGCTCAATTAGTTGACCCAGTTCCTAAACTGACGCGGTCAAACTAATCCAACAAAGAGTTTCATGTGCACGAGTTAATATAGCTTAGTGCTCACGCTAAGGCTGACGCTTCTCCTTTGAATCCCTACAGTTAACTTGGTCCATCCTGAGCAAATTTAGAGGGCTAAGCACAAAACATTTCTGAACTTCCCCAGGAAGAAGCAGCTGCTGAGACAGACAGCTTTTCACATACACCCCCCTTATTTACTGTTTCCTTCAGGTCACTTGGTGATCTCCCCTTGGCTTGTAACAACACCTCCTCACCATTCAGTGGCACTTCAGCCTGATATATCACTAGTGAACAGAAATAGGAACCCTGTTGCACGGGTTAGGGGCCACCTGTTTCCCTCCTTCAGCTACAGAGTGATATAAAATATATACCTGGAACCTGCCTTGAACTGGTGATCTTCATACGGGGCCTGGGCTGGCTTAATACACCCCTTTTCTCTTACGAATACTTTTGCACTCCACAGTACATTTTATAAACCTCCTGCAAAACACCATTCAGACCTTTTTTTATACAGCCTCAAAGAAAACAAACATCTGAATCACCCCTGAGAGTAACTGGGCAGATACAGGCTAAACAGAAAACTATATTCACCAATATTTTCTCCAGGAAACCTTATGTCAAACCCTAGGCTGCTGCAGGGAATGTGTTTCCTTATATTGCTCATTAAGAGTCTGCAAGACACTGAATACTGCTACTAACCTCATCCATGGAGAGCTGTGCACACATCCGCACAACATGCAGCTAAAGCAACAGGATGCAATTAAAGCAACTATGCTCCTAGAAGCTACTGGGAAATTAAAGACAAGATTACTCAGAAAGCAAGTTTCTCTGAAATTGCCTCAAATGACCAAGATCTAATAGTAATATGTGACATACATCAAATTGCATTCAGTCTAACAACACTCATGGTGGGTCAGAGAACCTAGCCAGGGGTAACTCATTTCCTTATATACACTCATACACACTGCCAGGGCCTTGAACAGCCATTGTGGTTAAATGGGCATATTTTACCTGGCATCGGGTACAAAAGGAAGACAAGGGCAAGTTCAATATTTCTGTTAAAAAAAAAAGGGAGGGTATCACCAGCATCATCTGTATGGGACCAAAACCGTTTTCCTCCCACAGACACTGTTCCACCAGCAGCAAAAGGATCAGATCATTAATTTTAGCAGCTGAGATTGTGCAGATAATAACATCCCAGTCTGTGCTTTAGCTACTTTGAAACACAAGAGCTACCATGAGGGCCAGGCTACTTAGTAGGAGGGAAGTTTTGCTAAAACACCGGAGTCAACTACTTGCCAATCATCGAATCATAGATTAGTATGGGTTGTCCTTAGCCAGCATCTTCCAGATTCAATATCAAATCAGAGAAAGACCTCACAGCTCTGTACATGTGTGAAGAAATTTTTTACAATACTTAGTACAGCCTAACAGAATATTTTGATGGCAAACACCAGGAAGCAAACTACCAGAATGAGAATAAGAGACATCTCTTACAGTCAGATGGATTGTTCCCATACCAAAGGACATTTTTGTCAGTTTCACTTTCAGTTCTTCTATTAACCATATGCCCCACAATCAGTGAGTAATATGAACTAAGCAGTGTATGGGTACTAGCAATAAAATGTGAATCCCAGGAGAAGAGAGCCAGACACAGCATTTTCTCTTCCTTATTCAGTAGCCAGAGAGAAAGTCGTCTTTTTTGCCCTGTTGGACACAAAAAAAAAAGAGTTGCACAAGTAAGCATTTGAAATGAGTGGGAGATGACCCTGATTATCCAAGCCCACCCTGCCTGTCACAGAAGGCTGTGCTACATGTTCCAGCCTCATCAACAGCTGCTAGGAACAGCTTTTTCTCTTGGGGAGCTCCAACTAGAAATTGCTTATCGTAGTCCAGATTCTCCTCCCAAAGCTAAAAGTAGCTTTTCTGCAAATCTGCCTTTCCTGCACAGTGGAGGACATTGAAACTGAGAGAACTTCGGGGTTTTTGAGCATTATTAGTGAGTTAGTGGGGAGGAGAGTAGAGACAGGCACTTTTAGCTTCTGCCATTCAACATTCAGCATGTGAAGACCAACTGTGGTGCTTGTGCTCCCAGTTTTCACATTCTAAGATTTCATCTGAGCACTAGAAACTATTCCATAATCTTCTCTGATTCTTACATTCAGTCCATCTCCACCCTCTTATATGTGCTAGTGTCCACAATGGAGGTCAATGCTGATTACTACAACTATCTAAACATTGTACTTTAGGATCTATTGTAAAAACCCCCAGGGGTTAAAAAAATCACAGTTCTACTTGTCTCTTAAAGGAACAATGAAGAAAAACTTTTTATTTGCTCTCATAAATTTACGAGTACATTAACATAAGTATATAGTCGTGTTGACAAAGTGAACAGTAGACAAGGAACAAACATTCACCAGAATGACAGGTTCCACCATCTGACTTTCACTTGGATGGGAGCTATGAAAACCTCTCAGTTGGAGTGCAGAAGATGGGGAACTAGGAAAATAATGTGTTTTTCCAACATCTGCTTACTTATCATCCTTCTATTCCTGATTCCTGAACATGAAAATACTCCGCTCCTCACAACAATTCTCGTGCAACAAGATGACCTAGAGAGCACTGATGTGCACATGAATTCCCCAGAATGATTGCTGCTGCTTTGTGGATACACGCAATCTGTGATGGATAACACAAAACACACATCCCTATAGCAACACTCACACTAATATATGTTTGTACAAAGGTCCAAGGCCCGAGGGACTCATTCAAGACTTCATGAAAAGTTTCATCTCACCAGTGAGAAATCAGGCTCAGCCCCATGAGATGGAGATGAACAATGCACCACATACTGCATGAATTACTGACCTCTTGGAGCTAAAATAAGTGACAGGAAATAGTTTGTGACAAATCCAGCATCTCACTAAAATCATCCAGAAGTAACTAAATAACAAACATTTTTACAAACAAAGCAGTTCTTCCCGTGACAATTCACAGGAGTTAGTAAATATTAAGTTCACTGCTTGCCCTCAAGAGTTAGAAAATCTCTGCTAAGGTCTGCAGACTTGATACACCATATCGACCGCGGCCTGGCATGATGTTACTCCAATAAAAGCAAACAGAGATATTCTCATGCACCCAAATACAAGTGGCAATCAAATCACAAGAAGGAACATACTAAACACATTCCTGAAATAATTCCCCTTCTTCTGTTTTAAGGATTCCCCTGTATCAGCTTTCAATGGAGGAAGATCTTGCCGGCACTAATACAGGTTAACTCTAAGCATGTACTTTATTCCATCATGTCTGTCCTTCTTGTATAAAATATCAGTTACAGCGCAATCCTTTGGGCTTATTTTCTGGGGTATCGTTGTTCCTTGATATTCACTGAAATCAGGAGCATAAAACATGAAGTGTCAAGCACCTGACATGCTGAACAAAATGTGCAATATTTCTAACTTCCCAGCCAAAATCACCTTATATTTACATTCATCCTGCACACAGAGACTTGAGTTGAATGTCAAATGATACATTTGGATTCAGTTTCCACTGATTTACTGATAATATCAATGTGCTCTTTGAAAGCATCCTGCTCAGTTACATCCGAAGTTCAAATAGATTTTAACCCCAGGTTAAAATCCCAAATAGAAACCAAGACTGTAAAGTAGTAGTAGTAGTAGTAGTAGTAGTAGTAGTAGTAGTGGTAGTAGTAGTAGTAGTAATAGTAGCAGCTGAAATTTTGTCTCATCTTCAGAAAGCATGTTTAGCAGCTGCCCTCTGTCATACCTGTCCATAGTTATATCCTTATCAAAGGATATGCAGAAGGAAGGCAGGGGTGCAACCTGACAGCAGAAAGGTCGTGAATCCACTCCTGAGATTCATGCAGTTTAAGGAATTGTACTTTATGTTTCCTTTGTCAGTGTCTCTCATTGCACTAATTAGCCTCAGCTTAGAGCAACGTCATTGTTAAGACAACCAGCGTAGGTGGGTAGCTGTTTCAATATGTTGTTGAACAAAGCTACGTATCATAGAGGTCACAGGGTTAGAGGAAGTTGTAGCCGTGTGCACAACATATTGTAGACACAAGGCAAAATGTGTTTGATTATTAGGCACCAATTAGATCTTTTTTTGTGTTAAATGCCCTTTCCTAATTGGCACTGCTCACTGGCATGCATCCACATGAACTGCTAGCCTCAGCAACAGCCTTTAGCTGAAGGCATCAGGGACAGCCAGACACTTGCCCTGACCAGTGCCTGTGGACAATCCTACTGTCACTTCTGTCTGGAGAAAGCATCCAGCCACATATCTCAGACAGGAGTTTTCAACATAAGCAAAAAAAAATATAAACTGCTAACGGTCAGACATGAAATCTTTCACAAGGGAGAGAAGAGAAGCTAGCCACTTTGTATGTGGGGCCACAGAAGGCATCTGCCTGCTACTTTCAGGTTATGGGTAAAATCAGTGCTAAAAAACTGACTGATACCTGTTCTCTGAGCTAATCTGTGTATTATAACCAACAAAACGGCTTTGTGGACCTTTTGGAGTGAGTCCAGAGGTGAGCCATGAAGATGATCAGAGGGCTGGAGCACCTCTCCTATGAAGACAGGCTGAAAGAACTGGGCTTGTTCAGCCTGGAGAAGAGAATGCTTCAGGGAGGCCTTAGAGCAGCTCCCAGTACGTAAGGGGAGCTACAAGAAATCTGAAGAGGGACTTTTTACAAGGGTGAACGGTTTTAAACTGAGGGTAGATCTAGGTCAGATATTCAGAAGAAATTCTTTGCTGTCAAGGTGATGAGATGCTGGCACAGGGTGCCCAGAGAAGCTGTGGCTGCCCCACCCCTGGCAGTGCTCAAGGCCAGGCTGGATGGGGCATTGAGCAGCCTGGTGTAGCAGAAGGTGTGCCTGCCTATGGCAGGGGGCTGGAGCTGATGACCTTTATGGACCTTTCCACCTGTGATGATTCTATGATTTGATTCTTTGTATGAGGAAAGAAAATTTCTCTTTGACATTGCTGGCAGTATGAAACAGCTCTGTACTCTGTAATACACAATGTGCACAAGAGAAATAAGCATTTTGGAATAATCTTCATATTATTTTCTGTTTCCTGATTGCTTGCAACAGTTTATACTTGTGTAAAAGAGTGTAACAAATTCTTGAGTTCCTGCAGAGCATAACATAATGTCCACAACTACCACAAACAAACTGATGAGGAATTTTTCCCATACCCACTGCTGTCCTTAAAGCATCATTTTCAAACTGATGAGAATAATAGCCTGGTATGGCAACAGATCATATATAGTCAGTGCCACCTTGCAAAGAGCAGCAGGTGCTGTCTGTCTGTCCAACCCTTTGACTCATGTTTTGAGGAAGATGCTATGAGCTGTTGCATCCAAGATAATTTCCCATAATTCCTGAGGCATGAGGCAGTCAGCAGAGGTGGTGTGCCAGCCACAAAGCTGGTTTTAAAATGACAAATTTACCACAATAGATGCTAGAAGGAAAAACAAAGAGGTCTCCCCATTATAAGGAGGAGGAAATACCAGGCCGCTGCCTATGCTAATATACCAATGCACTGGGAGGAAGCAGGCTCATCTATCTTGACTCTGGGGAAAAAAACAACTTCCATCTGCTTGTTTTCAAGAAAAGAAAAAAGAAGAAGAAGAAAAAAAAACCCAATACAAAACTTTCAGTGGGATTTACAAGTACAAAAAAACCATAGATGGGATGGTCCGCAAGCTCAAAATTTCTATCATTACAGTTTTAATTACTACTGCAATGAGTAGCAAGAAAGATGATAGAGCATGAAGTAATCACATTCAAGGGCACTGAAATCCTGTCTTTCTTTTCACTGGGAAAATGACAGCACTGTATTCAATGGGGAAAAAACATTATATATGGCACTGAGTTGCTAATGTACCAAGGCTAAGCTCATTACAGTAATCATAATACTGGGAGAACTTAGTCAAAACCAAAGCAGGATCTTCTCATTTGTCCCACAGGAGAGAGGATTCACACAGGCACCACTGAGACCTTCCGTGAGCTGCATCCCAGGGTAAGTTTAGAGGGGATGTTAACAGCCATGCAGACAGGGCCACAGAAGAAGTGAAACCTGAGCAGTCCACCCTCTGAATGCATACCAGGACACCAAGCCAGTGCTGCAGCCCATGCTGCTGGGGCCCACACCAATGACAGTGCCTGAAGTCAAGATGCATAAGGCGCAGTCATGCTGTGGAGCAGAGTGGCTCTGCAACCAGGCTTACTCTCAGGAGCACATTCTGTTGAGTCTGCTTTTCTGTTACGATCCAGCAGGTTATCTCCTCTGCAGATAACACCTCCTAGCACAGAAATGCGACAGCTGGTTCTACTCAGGGCAGCGTGGCTATGGCTACACTAGCACAGAAAATGTGTCTGATCAATACCATGTATCTATTGTCCACGCAGACATATTTGCTTACATCCCTCAGTGAGATGTCCATGTCCATGCTGCCTCCAGCCCATGCCCTCCAAATTGTCCCCATCCACCCTGGTCTGCAGGAGAGTTAATTGGAGCAGAAGAAAATCATGCCAAGAAGTGTATGAACAATGAACTGTCTGAGTTTATACTCTGGCCCTAATATTTTTAGTATTTAAGTGGTACCTAAAGCAGGTTCATTAGGATCAGGCACAGCACTGCTCAAACTGAGCCAGCTGGAAGCAGCACATCTGCAGCCCTGGAGCGCAGCACCAGGAGCTGGTAAACCTGAGCTGGCTCCACACCTCTGCACCCAGCTCCCTCTTAATCCCTGTTCCATAAGCTCAGGACCGATGCCTCTGATCCAAATCCCAGCTGGTTTCCAGCACCCACGTGACAGCACATGAGCTGGAAAGCCCTCCCTGTAGAAGTGTGTCTGGCAGTGTGATGCAGAAATTCAAGCTAGCTTAATGTGGAGCCACCCCGGGAAGCCATACTACCTGTATTATTCTGGTCTTCCAGCCCCACTTTCCCTTGGATAATAGAAAGCTGACGGAATATAATAACAGTAAGGAAACAAGTAAAAGCTTAGGCTACTGGCTGTTACCTAGCAAAGCACCTATAATAACACAAACAAAACTTTAATTCGCACTTTAAGCTTCCATTGCAGGACTTTTGATTGGTACCATTTCTTTATCCTTCACATGCATATTAAATTACGTGAGGCCTGATCCTGAAGCTTTTATGAGTCTCTTGTTTTGATTGCCAGCTCCTGCAAAAAGGTGTGGCATGCACACACCTTCAAGACGAAGGTCTAAATGACAGCTTCCATCTCCTTATCTGTATAATATTGACCATTTCTTTGTATTTTTGCCTTATTTCCTTGGCAAGACCTTTCAAAGATAAAGGAAATGAAGCAATACTTCCCTCTACTGGAAGACCAAGGAGTTCTGGAAATGAATGTGAAGCACTGAATTTTTCTGAGCTACTTTTCTGTGTTGAGAAGACAGGCACAGCACCAGGGGACAAAGACAAAGATAAGGGAGTTACAATTTTTTTGTTGGGTTCTTAGCCCTGGACTAAAGCATTGGGGAGCTCCTATATAACTCAGTCTTTTTCCTCCAAGTTTTAGCCTGTGTGGCATGTCTATTATCTTAATTATCAACGAACCTCTAAAAGCCCTCAAGCCGATCAGCCTGTAGGCTGAGATGTTTTAAGTCTCACTGTGCATGTGATTTTCTGAATCTGCTGCATGGTTATTAGGTAGATTTTCTCAAGCTGCAATTCATTGCTTATTCCAGGACTCCATGAGAGTTTTGGGAAAAACAATCAACCACTGCCAAAGAACATCTTTGAAACTCCCACTGGGGGTGTGAATCAATGGCTATCCAGGGAAAGGTTCTAGGGGACATGGAAAAATTCACTTGCGGCTTATAGATCTCGTTGAGAAGGCTGTTCCACAGCGCTGGAGAGGGTGATTCCCACTGGAGTCATGGGAGCCCTGAGATTTCCAGCTTTTTTTATAAATCAGGATCACGCAAAACAAGGTCAAGCACCAGCTGTCCCATTCCTAATTTCCAGGCATCATCTACTGGCAGCTGTCCATGAGCTTTTCTATAGATAGATGGTTTTCTACTGGTTATGGAGGCCACAGGGAAATTTGAGAATGGGGGAAATTTACACCAAGAAATTCCCAGATACCACTGTTCCCAGTTTTGTCTCTGCCAAGTTGTCTCCCAGTCTCTCACGGGGTTCTGCATAATAATTACGTCACCTTCCATACCTTCTGATTATTCATAACTTACTTCTGTTTTCAAATCAGGCCCACTAAAGTAAGTCTGACCAACAGGCTTAACATCTACAAATATATCTTCATGTGAAATCCAAAGCGTCCTGAATCTGGCTGATGTTAAAGTGTCCTCTTTAACTGATGAAGTATCGTTATCTAACACCTCTTTAACCGATGAGGTAACAGATGAGGCATTTCAGCCCTAGTAAATGTTACCATTTCTGGGCTGAAACACAGAACTACACAACAACAAAACTACCAGCAGGAAAACAGCCACAAAACAGACTTTTCAACTGAAAACAGAAAGAATTATAGGTAAGATCTCCATGGTCAGATCCTGAGACCACCTTTAGTATGCATCCAGCTTTTACTGAAGGAAAGCTTCTACCAGTTCAGCAGTAGTTATCGCTAAAGAATGGCAGCTCTAATCCAGAGCTCACACTTTGCCAGGGCTCTGGAATTAACACCTGCTGCTTTAGAAAAAAGTGCTGTGGCATATCCTGGGGGCTAAAAGAGGTCAGAGTGCCCTCCTCTGCTTCCTAAGATCCACTTAAATCACCGGGTTAGCAAGCTGGCTAAAAAAAACCTGAAAGATAATAACACAACCTGATTCATGCGTTTGACATGCTCAGATGAGGGCTCTTCCCCCTTTTTGTTCAGTTAGTCAGTTCTGTTTCATAAGGGACTGCAGACACTGTGTTTCTTTCCTGCACCCAGGAACGTAATCGCCCTAAGTCCAAAAAGGAAGGAAAATGCACTGTTGCTAAATATGACCACATCATCACTACAGGCAGGTCATGAGTTCTTTATGCCAGCAGCTAAGCAGTCATGCTCGTTTAGCTCCATTCAATGAAATCAGGTTGCATGTATGAGTAACTACTTATTCAGTTGCATAAAGAATTCAAAATCTGGTCATTTAAAGTCAGAATCAGAATTGAGAAGACCATAGCAGATCACAAGGCCTAAGTCACATTGTAGGAAAGGACTCTGTGTTCTTAATTATTCAGAGCAGTGGGATCTCAAGACTTGGCATCTTGCATTGAGCAGAAAAAAAGGACCTGGTTTTTTTTTGGAGGAAAACAGCCCACCAATCTCCCAGAAACAACATAGCTGCAAAGAATGGAACTGGAGAGATTTCCTTTTAGGGCAAATCTCTCAGCCATTCACTGATTTATTATTAACATTTGTACTGCTGTTGTGCTAAAAGTCTCCAGCTAGCTTGGACTCCACTATGTTAAGTACTACACTGATGACTTTATCTGCAGCTCGAGGCTCAAGTTCAGTCTGTAGCCCTAAACCCAAGACCACTGATACTTCACCCATCTGAAAGGCGACTCGCTGGTCCCTTAAGCCAAGAAACTGCGACAGAGGAGGGGTTCCCAGGTGAGGGCTGTCCTTCCAAGTAGCCTGATTACTGCTAGGTCAGCACCCTTCTTTCTGAAACTGGGACCAAATTTGGGAACAAGAAGTGAAAGCCATAATCTGCAGACTTTCACATTTGATTCTTCGAGCTGTACAGCTTGCTGCTGCATACAGAGGTCTGTCATTCCCCATGTATAAACAAACATTTGCAGAATGGGGCGAAATTTCAGCCAGCTTTATGAGATAATCCTGAGGGCAGCAGCAACTGCTTTTAAAGTGCCTGATAACAGCCCACTGCATCTGTGGCACTGGTCTCACACTGGCTTTGCTCACTGTAGATAATAACGTAAATTCAGCCATTGCAACACATGGGGCTTTATTTCATTTGCTGACTGTTGACCCCATGTTGAGCTTGTTCAGTCATGTTCCTCAGGCACTTCGGCTGACACATCCCCAGTATGACTGGAAAAAGGTTGTGCATCCTCTCCACAGTACCACCTATGACTGGTCCACCTGGTCTGTCCAAGGTTTACACCCCCAAAAGGCACAATCTGATGCAATAAAGTCCGAGAGCAGTTCTCTGGGAGCAAAGACAGGGTCATATCATCAACAGCAGCAGAGCCGACCTCCTTCCAAGGTTTTATTTCAAGGTGGTATGCCCTTCTGAAACAAATGCCCTAGGTGGCCATTTGATATCAATCATGAAGCAGAAGGAATTCTGAGGTATGTGCCACCCAAGATAAATATTCAGTGTAGCTCATTAAAATGACCACTCTCTATGTTACATTTTGTCTATCAGATGTCTTAAACAGAACATAAAACCCAAATAATCACATATTTTCTTCAGCCTTTTTCACAGGGTCTGTTTTATAAACCTTCAGGAGTTTCACTTTTGCCCACCTCTGGTCACCATCTAGTCTGTCTGCATTTTCTATTCCATCTCATGTTCATATACTTCAGAATCACATGTGCAGCCTTAAAATTGCAGAATACTTGCTTTACACAGAAGGTCCATGGAATGGGAGAATAGGTAAGCAGTCTGTCTCAATGTTTAAGTTATTTTACTGCATGCAGAGAGGAAGGGCAATGCCTCCCCATGCTTCCTACTCTGTCTGCATATGGCTAATGCTATTTGTTTTATGTTCCATTAAAACCCCCAGAGGCCCTTTTCTGCTTTGTTGCTGCATAAACACGTGCACCTTATTGGCAGTTCTGCATTTGATTTTGCCTCACTAGACACTGAACCTTTTTTACTTGTCTTGAAATCCAACAGATGAAGTTTAATACTGACATTTCCTAATTGATTTAATTTGGAATTCTGTCCTCCACAGTGACACCCATCCCTCTTAGACTGCTTAGGTCTTGTGTTTCTCCACCACCTCATGACAAAATTCATCAGCCTCTGCTAAGACAACTAATTTAACAAAATATTTGCTGTTCTAGTTCATGCCCTGAGCCCCCCATGGGTAAAATTGTGTCAGAACCAGAAGTCTGGAAAAAAAACATGTGCAATACTTCAGCTGCTTCTTATTCTTTACGGACTGGTCAAAGAAAGAAGAAATCAGGTGTTGTTTTGACAACAGGAAGTATTTCTTCCTAGGACAAGGAAAAGTTTTCAGACATCATCCAAAGTGTTTTGATGAAGAGAATTAAAAAAGACTTGGGGGTTTTAAACCTGGATACTCTAGCTACAGAAGTGCAGATGAACTAGGAACACAGGTATTCTGCTGGGTCTGTTACAGTTCACTAGTCTTCCTCATTAAGAAATTAATCTAAATGCTTTTTCGTCTACTTCAGTTTTGTTTCTAGAATTTTTAGGTCATCTCTAAACTGTGACTCAAGTTCTCTTTCCCTTCTTATTCCATCTTGACTGATGTATTTTAAGGCTAAGGACTGTTATCTGGCCTCCTTAAATTCTTGGGAAGGGAGGTGGGTGGGTGGAAATCAAGCTCTGAGGTAAAGATTTCTAATAGATGCTGAAGCATCTATCACTGCCATAGGCAAGCAATTCCAAGGATGCTTGCATTATGGAAGACAAGTAAATGGTGCCTTGACTACCTTGACACAAGTGCCTCATAATCCAACAGCAGTATCATCAGGAGGAGACCCTGGCTGCCTCATTGCACAGTGTCTGCCTTGCTCTTCAACACCACCACCTCTGAAAATCTATCCATCCCTTTCCGATGTACTTCTTTGGCTCTACCTCCGTGTTTGAATCTGAACATAACCTGCCAAGCACTATTGATTGAAACATTATGCTATCATATCACTTTCAATACCACTCCACTCCAACCCAAAATAGCATTTGCCTTTGATCCTCCATACCAGATGTTTTCACTGACCTATCCACGATGATATTTGATTTCCTGAGTGACTACAAATCATTTGCAACTGAAATTACCCTTCACACATGCATATGCCATATTTAATATCCTACTGTATCATTGTGTTGGGTGGCTTAGCTTGGGTTTTTGGACTAGTAAGTCCCACAGTGTTTTTATTAACCCCACTAAATGGTTATCTGCAAGATTTGTGTCTGATCGTCACTCCCCCTTCCACAACTTAAGAAGAACACAGTTTTTTTAAATGTCAATCAAGACAGATCCATGTGCTCTCAAGTCAGCTCCTCCTGTTTTCTAACCAGTTGTACAATAGGCCTGACTTTTGTCCACTTGCTTACTGAACAGCTGTTTCATAGAATCATAGAATCGTAGAATAGTTTGAGTTGGAAGGGACCTTCAAAGGTCATCTAATTTGTGGGGACTTCTGTCAAAACCCCTGTTGAGAGGAAAGCATATACACTATCACTGCATCACCATGTCTCTCTAAGAAAAAAAGCTGACACCATGCTAGTAGAAACTTCCCATTTCTTCCTGGGCATCAAGTTGTTGTTTGTCTTCCCTAGAGTGCCAAAACAAGAGAGGTGGTTGGAAGGATAAAACAAGCAAGGATTATTTAGGTTGTCTTACATATTAACTATTTAGAACACAAACACATCAACTTTTTAGATAGTCTGAAGCAGAAGATCACATCAAGTGAAAACCATGGTCTGTCATTACCATTTGCAGGATGGTGCCTCAATGCAGTAAGAACATCTCACCTAGGATTCACTGAAAATTTTCTCATGAGCTTTCGCCTTCTGGTCCAGCACTAAAAGGATTTAGGCACATAAAATTAGGATTTAGACCCTTCAATCACATACCACATTTCCTTACGTCTCTGTTGAGCTTCCATGTGTCCTGCCATACACAGAGTGGGAGTGAGAGCTGACCAGAGAACTGCTGCTCTGCAGGCTGGTTCCCTGAGAGGCTTTGAGGTTGCAGGGGCAGAGGTGGGTGTGTGGTAACAAGGAGCATATGGTGAGAAGCCTGAGGGCATAAAGACATGCTGGAAGTCACAGCCTGCAGTTCCATAAATCATATTATCTTTTATCTGTTTTCACTGCTCAGGGTGGACTGATAGGATAAAGATCTTCATGTTAGCCTGGGTTCCCATGGAAATGAAGATTATGCAATTTCTCTTTCTCTCTTTTCCAGTCAACTCTTCCTGCTGTTTTCTGGGCCGATTTTTGGCCAGTTTTGTGCAATCTGACAGAACCTCACAGCCCTCAAGAAATTAATGTTTCTAAGAGTTGCATAAAAATGAGCATCTAGAGAGAGAAAAGATCCAAATCAGAGTCTTTGCCAGGGGAAAGGCTGCAAATTGCTTCTGGCCTCTTTGGTTACTTGGCCATATCTCCAGCCAGACACAGAATGTCTTGCCTGTTGCCCAGACAGCAGTTAGGTAAAAGGGCAGGGTGCTATAGATAGGTTTAAGAAACATGGTGGGAAAAAGAATATATTGCCAACAGTTACAAGGAACTTTATTTCTGCAGACATTGAGGAGCAGTCCAGCTCAGTTAGCACAAAGGCAGCTTCTCCCATCTCTCCTGGGCTTCTGTGTCCAGCAGGAGCTAGGAGCATCTAAGGCAAAATACTTCTGGTCAGACGATACCTCCAGCGGAGCCCTAAACCAATATCACTGCCTTCTCCCACTGTGACTTCTGCCTTTTCCACTCATTCCTTGAGCATGTGTCCTGACTTTGGCTGGGATAAAATCAATTTTCCCACCCCACCAGGGAGACAGGGGGTGAGCAGCTGTGTGGTATTGAGTTGCCGGCTGGGGTTAAACCACAGCAGCATGAGTTGCAGTGGACACCATATGAACCACTTCCATACATTAAGACACAGGGGCAAAGTTTGGTTTTGCTATGTTGTGTTTGAGGGGCTGGAGAAACGGCTGTTCCTGCCATGGGAGGAAGAGGAAGGATTGGCATAGCTCAGGAGAGCCACTTCTACAGCCCGCTGTGATGCGGCAGTGGTGTAGTGGCTGCTGCCAAGCTTGTCCTCAATCCATAGGCATCCACTGCAGAGGCCACACATGAGCCCACCATCTACCCCAACTGCATCCCTAGGTGGCAGAAAGCAGCGAACCTGGCTCCCTAGGACAGTGGCTTGGTCCAAGCAGGTGATAATACCAGAGGTGTTTTACCATCCTGGGGATTTGCTGTCCTCAGTCAGTGCCTGCCTCACGTGGGTGCGCAGCCAGGTCTGGGTATCCCTCAGCAGACAGCAGCTGCTGCTTCCCTTCTATCTGGATCCCCAGAGCATTCTTTTACTTTGAAGTCCTAAACCCTGTTTTCTGAAGTTTTCTGAACTCTGCAAGGAGATTTCACTGAGACCAGGGAGGGAGGATGTCCTCAGTGAACCTTGTAGCTGCTCCACACTTAGCAAGGGGAAGACCCAGGCTCCAAGCAGTGTGGCTTGTTAAAGAAAAACAATTTGTTGGAGATGTTCAAAACCAGGTTTCCTGATGCAAAACGCTGTGCAAGCAGAAGTAGAAATAAAGTCATTTTTCATTCTTGGTTTCTCCCAATGCAGTTAATAAATCCATCCAGCCAGTGTCATCTGAAAAGCCTCAGGCATTTTGAAGAGTTTTCCTTGCCCTCTTCAGGGGCAGCAAAAGTAGGGGAAGAAAAAACTTTTCTAGTGCTCGATTTCACATTTGCGGGAGCATGATTACAGCCAAAGGTTTGATATGTGTTTTCACAAAACAGAAAGATATTCGGGGGGAGAGAGAGAGGGATTGCAGTCACAGTCCATTATCTGAGAAGCTGAATCATTATTCCTCAATGTTAGTGTTATGACAAATTTTTAATTGGAAGCTTGTGTTGATAGCAACTAAAAGTGCATCATCTTTTCCAGGAAGCCAGCCTAATGCAGAGATCCATTTGATCTGATTTCTCTATCAACTTTGTGCAGAATGCCAAAATAACAAGTCATGCCTTCATGTCACCGCTGGAAATGAGCTTAGCCAGAGCTCATCTCCAGACAGAAAACATACCCAGAGTCTGAAGGGATTTGAAATCACAAAATCATAGGTCAGGAAACAGCATCCAACAACAGAATTTGGAAGAATTTGGGAGGATGGGAATCAGAAGTGGGAGGGGGGGAAACAAAGAGCAAGAAACTGCAACGGATCTTAGAAAAGGAGATCAATACAAGCACTTAAATGCAGTTCGGCTATGATACTTTAAGTAACTGAATGTGACAGGAAGAACTTGTGCCAATATGCTGAAAACATCCAGAATGTGTGTGCTATTCAAAGGGCTTATGGGGAAGAGATGTTAGTGCCGGTGAGTTAGCCCCACTGAGCACCGCCTGCTGTGCAATGCACCTGGCTGCCGGCCAGCCGCAGGGATGGGGAGGGCTCCGTCTCACTGCTGCAGCTTAGCTTCCTTATCTGTCACCCAGGCAAAGCTCTGAGTGTTACTCTTCAGGAAGAACCTCCGCCATTCACAGTGAACACAGTGAAAAAATTGGATAGTTTGTTCATTTGTAAGAATATATCGAAGTATGGCAATAGCAGCTTTCCAGAAGCCTCTTCAGTGTGTGTAACACCAAAGGCTGAAGCAGACAGCAGTGACACTATGACTTGGCTAACACATATAGTGCTACGCATTATAACCATGGCTTGGAGGACACATGCAATAGCCCTCTTTCCTCCAAGATATGTACTCCAAGGCCCTTTTCTGCTGCTTCTCCTGAAGCTAGGCAGAAGGGGGTCCCCATTTTGCATTGCTGTGGGCCTCTGCCTCAGGTTTGCCACTAGAGGACACTGAATCAACACAAGACCTTGCTAGGAGGGCGGGAGCCAGTGCTGCTGGGGGGCTCTGTGAGCCCACACCAGTTCTTTACCCCACTTACAAAAGCCCTGAGAAAGCTGGAAACTGGATGAGGGGTTTTCAGCTGCACCAGCCGTTTTTTGCCACTGGAGGCCATGACTTTCTCAGATGTTTTCCGTTCCATTGGCATTCTTTCATTTTATGTAGGAGGTGCACTTTTTATTCTGAAGAGGAGGAAAACTGGGAAATCAGTGTTATTTTGTATTGTGCAAAGCTCTGTGTGTTTGTTTATGATGGGCTCTTTACTAGGGAGCCCATTGAAAAGGAATTGTGAAAAAAACCAAACAGGAAAGGGTGGAACAATGATCTCGATAAGAAGCATCACAGGCAATGCCCAAACACAATAGTCAGATTTACAGCCTGGAAGATGTGAGGGCTCTGCCTCAGCCCCAGTGAAACTGCTGTTTTTCTGAGGCTGTAGATCCGGAGATCAAAGGATGAATATCAAGCCTGCAGAAGGAGCAGGGGAGAAAGGGCTGCAAAAGCTCTTTTAGGCTCGTGAGGCTTTAGAGGCATGAAGTCTCCCCTAGGCAAGCTGTGACTTGGTTTCCAAGAGAACGAAGTCTCATTGACTTGTACAAAGTCTCATCTACTCATGGGCATGAGGTGAGTGCTGGCTACAGGATGGCAGCATGTAAACATGTTTCAATGTCTCAGATGTCTGAGTACTTCAGACACATAAGTCATTCTTTGTTATGAAGAAGCTCTTTAATGACAGACAGCAGCCCATAACTGTCCACCTGTGCTCCCAGGAGGGACTAGCTAACTCGCCATGGCTGTTAGACAGTGATGGGTATCGCCCTTTGTGTTTATCCCCCCTTGCATCTTTTATACCCCAGCATTTGGAAACCCATGCTGAGTTTGTTGGAGGATTCATAGCACCACTGTGGGCGCAGAGTGCCTCAGAGCTGGTTCTGGAGATAGGAAGTCCTTTGTGACACTTTTGTGTCTTTTCCTTCTTTGAACAAACACATCAGGACAGAGCCAATTCTTCTTCTTCACCATTTAGCACAGTACAGCAGTCTTTGCGTCAAATACTGCTGCCGATAAAAATCTCCAGCTACTAAAACCTGCAGTAGGGAAGAGCAGTAGGAGCACAGGAACGGGACTGTCCTTCCCAGCAGCTACCTCATGATGGGCTTGAGCTGAGGTACGCTGAGAGCAGGAGAATGGAAGAAGAAATTAACTTTTTTAATTGCTGACAAACATTAACCTTTATTCAGTCACTGTATTTCCCATGCCCTTAGACAACACACAGTCACTGCAGAAGCTGAAGAAGACCTTCCTCCAAATTCCCTAATTCCCAGCAGGTAGAACAAGCTCACAGGGGGAACAGGTCCAATTCAGAGGAGGGTTGCAAACCGCTATCTCAGGAAGCATCCCAGCAGGAGACTATAGAATGTTTGATGGGAAAAGGGAGAGAAAAGGTTGACTCCCCCAGTTACCCCACAAGGCCTTGGCTTCTTTTTTGGAACTTTCTATGTAGCATATTTGGTTTATTTCTGAAGCATCAAACCAAACCAGGCGCTTCTAAGTTCTTCTCTGTTCGGTTTGTCCATACTGTTGCCAAGCTTGTCCTCAATCCATAGGCATCCACTGCTAAGCTGAAATTGCATTTGCAGAGCACAAACTATTTGATGAGATAGAAAGAGGAAAAATCCAGCCTGTTTTAATATCCAAATGGATTTTAAGACAAGCAACAATGATCTATTTTTTTCAAACACAGACAAAAAGGGAAACTTTAAGAAATGAGTTTCTGGAAAGCTTGCCCCTGTGAAAATCCTCACAGCCACCAAGAGGCAAGAATACAGCTCTAAATCACAGCATGAGACAGGAGGGGCTGCACATCCTTGTCACGCACAGCCTGAATCAAGAGCCTGGAAAGAGTCTAGCTAAATCCCACATTGACATAACTGATACTTTCTTTCACCTCCCCAGCCCCATCCCTCAGGGTTGTATCAAGGAAGACTCCCACTGGGTTATCCAATCTTTTGCATTACTCAGTCCTATGTGGATGCATCCCCACCTCGCCTCCCCCTCACCTCTCCTCTCTGGCCCCAGTGTTCAGGGGAGCTCAAGGCGGAGACTCTTGCACACCTCGAGTCTCACTCCAGTGACTGTAATGACAACATCGAATGCTTGTTTAACTTCTGGGATTGACCAAAAGAACTATATTTAGGAGAAAAATCTAAAAAGTTGCCCCTTTGACTTGTGCTGTCAGGAAGTTCCTGGCTCCTGCAAGTCTCACTGTACCAAAGCTAACTATTAAGCTCTTGTTATTGCAGCCCATTTCAGCAACAACAGTTGCCCAGTAAGCATTACAGTCAAACTGCACAAGCCTTCTGGAATTCACATTAACATACAAAGAACATTTTGATCTATCAAAACACTTTCACTTTATTTTCTGATGTTGCTCACGAACCTGAAATAGACATAATTGGCAGCCAAGAATAAGTTTCACAACTTCTAAAAGGTAACAGTTGTATGAAATACACCAAATACCTTCCCAGAGGCACGTGTATACACGTTTTTTAGTGTTTATTTCTGGCTTATTTAAAACAAAATGAATTAAAATTAGGACACCTGCTGGTATTCACCCTCTACTTAATTTCAATTATCGCAAGCGTATAATAGAAAAGCACATACGGGCAGTTTCACGTCGCACTAGCATTTGCAGTCCTAGTCCAACTCTTGCTTAAAAATATGCTAGCTGGAATAGGCTATTTTGGTGGGGAAAAGAAAAAACGTTAATTTTATGTTCTGATTAATTTTTTGTTGCAGAAGATAGAGATGTACAAGACTTCAAAGACTCCCAAATTGAAGAGTTTTACAAGGCTGCAGCACAATTATGATCTCAGTTGCATGCATATTCAGCAGCAATGAGGAGAGGATTTTAAGAGATATTTAGAAGTGTGTAGTTATAGGATGAGCTTTTTAATCAAAACCATCAGCTTGAAATTATGAGGATTCATTACTTGTCCCAGTCTGAGCTTTAGGTGTTTAAAACCTTCCCAAACATGCCAAAAGAGTTAAGTACACACAATAAACATACTTTTATTTATTTATTCATTTATTTTCCATGGGGATTCATATGTAGAAATCAAAGCTGTCTATGGCTGTGCCATTATATTATCGGCTGCACTATGAACTCAGCCGCCAGCCATGCTTTCCTTCCTCCTCCAATCACTTGGCTTTTTTTTCCTAATAGGGATCAATGACTCCAAGCTCACAGCCTTTCTGATGCCCAAGATAGCCTCACTCATCTGGACAAAGCCTCAATCCTAGCAATATCTGTTAAGGGTGTCCACAGATGTGTAGCAGCTCACAGTACACGTGCCTGTTCTGATATCTATAAATATCTGAGCAAATTATACACCTCCTAACGTTGTGCTAACTAATGTGCTCTGGTAATACGGCACAGGCCATAACAGTCCAAACTCCTTCCTTTGCAGTCTCACACAAGCCTTTTTCCTTCAGGAAGTGAGTTCAGGGGTGGCTGCAGAAAGCAGCCTCCTGGTGCTGATCTTCTGCAGAAGGCACAAGCCCACCGTTCAGCACTGAGCTGTGAGACCAATGGCAGCTGACCAGGGACTCCCTGGCCCAAAAGGAGATGTAGGCAGCAGGCTGCAGCAGAGCAGCAAGGATCTGAGCAGGGGAAGGAGAGGGCAGTGCGTCGTTATCTAATGGCAAATGAGCACAGAGGACAGGCTGGCAGACCCTGCTCGGGCTGCTCAGAGCGTGGTTTGAACCAAAGGGCTCTGCAGAAATAAAGCGTCCAGAAGCAGACGCGGGTAGCTGGGAAATGATCCTGGCCGTGTCCAAACCCAACACTGTGGCTCACCAGCCTCACTTCTCTTCGAAATCACTTCACATTGAATGTGGAACTTGCTTGGAGGTGCTTCAAGCCCATACACATATTTTCTCATTTTGCAGCTATTTTTGTCGTTATCTGTAGCATGGCTGTTTCAGAGAGCATGCTAAATAAGCGCAGCTTCAAGTGACTCTACTTTAAACTTTCTAAGAGCACAGGTGTCTCCTCATCTCAGACTGCTGTGAAACATCTTTTACAAGTGCTTAACTAAATTGTGCTTTATCTTGATGTTAGTGTTTGTGGTGTGAGCAAGTCCTCCAGCCTGACATTAGCAGGTGACAGTGCAGCTACCAGACGTGTCTGCATTGAAGGATCTCTTCAAAATTTATCGCACTCCCAGTGAGGGTTTGGTCTTGAAATCCCTTAAAACCTCTGCAGCAGCCAGAGACCATGACTCAGAGGTAGGTAAAAACACACCTTTCTAATTGTAGGCTGTTTATATTTTCCCTAAACCCGCAAAACTAAGTTTTAGAAGATGGAGTAGGAGGCTTCAGCTGCAGATGCACACTGGGAGATTCCAAGGCGAAGGTATGCTGCACCTCTCCAAATAAAACCTGTGGTTCAAAGTACATCGGCACTGAGATGGGCAGTCTATCAAAAAATGTCTGGGCCTTAAGCCTAAAGAGACAAGATGGGCAGTGAAATCCCTGCGGCCTTTTAAACTGTTTTGAAAAAGTACAGATTAAACAGGAAAGAATTTTAAGCAGGCTTTTAAGCCATTTAGTGAAATAGTATAAATCTTCTGGATGTAACCATCCTCAAGACGCAGAGGCCTGCGTGCATCTTAAAAGGTGATGGGGCAGGGAACTACTGTGGGTATTTTACCAGAAAGAATAGAAGGAAAAAGAAAAAAGAAATAAAAACTCCTACTTCATGTCAAAAAAGGCAATGGCAAATGGGCTCTTGCAGAGCCTTTACGAGCAGTCCTCAGAGCTTGGTGGCATTGCCATGGCTCCTGGTAGGGATTTCAGCAACCGTCTGGTTGTCACCAGTCAGGACCAGGAACAGTGGCAGTATGTTTCCCAAGGGCTTTACAAGTCACCATCGCTGGTGAACGGGGAAATCTGACAACATTCAAGAGAGGAGTAAGAGGAGAGAGATCCTGCTTCATTACATACAAAATATTACACCCTCTAGCTCATGTCTCATCAGAAGACCCTTTTCCTGTGATGCCTTATTCTGTGAGAACAATGGATCTTTGGGGAGGCTATCCAGTTTAAAACCAGCAGAAGAGTGTTTTAAACTCTTCTGCAGTGCCTATAAATGCCACAAGCTGACTTTCTAGGGAGACTATGTAACAGACGACCTTCGGTTCTCACCATGCTGAAGGCATTCCTCCTTTTATTGTTTTCAGTTCCAGGGCCATCTAGCTTGTGCCTTTTGGTGCTGTTTCTCCAGCGCTGGAAGGGGCTCAGTACCCACACAAAGCTCTCAGATGCCTCATAGCTCTTCATTAACAACCAGCATTCACACAAAACTCTCACGTGTTTCAACTGTCTTGGTTAACAACCAAGAATGTGTTGCATTTATCTCCCCATTTCAAACCATGACAACAGAAACCCTGATACCACTTGCTTGTGCCAAATGGGTAATTTAAGAAAGGTAGTTTATCTGGCCTTTGAGAAAAGTGCCACACAAATGCCATGGTTTTGGCAAACACAGGCTCCTCCTTAAAAGGCACATAGAAGCTTTCTGTGGGCCAAATGCCAGCATTGAGCCTCTTCTTGTTGCCACATGCAGCATGGTGGCTGTGATTTTGAACATGCGAAGCACTGAGGACTTGGCAAATATCCTTCTTTGAAGGAAACTCTCTTCCTCCACACATTCACAAGCCCAAAGCACTTTTGAAAGCACCATGGTGGATTTGGGGAAGCCAGGAATACATTCAGTGGTGTTGGTTACATGCAGTTTTGGGATGGGGAGACACTTCGCCTTCAGTTGCTCAGTTGGAGAGTCCTGTCAGAGTGTTTGACACCCTCCATGACCCAGCTCTGTTTTGATGACAGTCTGAGGATCTACATCTGTGCTATACTCATGGTGCCACACTGGTCTGATAGAGTTCCCTCTTCTGAAAAAAATCTGATAACAGCAATAACCAAATGCTTTTGAGTGAGACTCTGCACACTTTCACCAGCCAAGCTCGTGGGAATAGCACCCTCCATATCCAAAAGCTCCAAGTTTATCAACATTTGAATAATCATTTACAAATTAACATCACTCTTGAAACTCCTACTTAGGAGCTTGGGATATTGCTGGTCTCACTCAGGTCCATATGCCTCCAGAGCCTGTGCTGAGGAAGATGGCAAGTTCTGCTTAAGCCTCAATTCTCCCCTGAAATTCCCCCCCCCCTCCCCCCATCTGTGAATTCTGCATCCTTCTTCTCCTTTCCTGTTGGAAAAATTAGTCCCATTAGTGAATATCTGCATCACTGCTGTATGCTGTGAAATAAATGTAGCTACACTGGTCTCCTTGTCTAAAGCACTTTTTCTGCCTTAAATTGTCCACCAGACATGCCACATTTCTTCATGTATTCAGAAGTCATCTTTTATCATCAAGGTTTTTTTACAAAAAGAATCAACGTCCATTGTACAATAGTTGAGAGAATCGTTTCTATCCTGGGTCACTGGGGCTCACTTACCTGAAAATAGCACACATCACAATAGCAGTCACACACTTACACAGCCTTGGCTCAAACAGGACTGTGACTGAAAAAGACATCTTTTTCAATGCTCCACTAGTTATGCACAGCAGAATAAAAGGCACATAATTCAGGGCACTGCAGATGTCCTCAGTCAGTCAAATAAACTATTCTAAGGTACCTACCTAAAGCATTTTATTTGCTAGAGCTGCACATCCCTTCTTGCCAGCACGTACTCTCCCAATAGCAGCCTCCAAGTTTATGTTACTGTGGCTACAGTAATATAGTTGATATTTCTCTGGTCAAGAAACATCTTCATTTCTTCAATACATCTTCCCATCCTACCTAGGAAGACAGCAGGCACTTTTTCACTGGATTCTTACAAAAACAAACTGACTGCTCAGTTCTCACCCATACCATTAGACCACTACGTGTAAGAGCCGTTTGTCTGTTTTTCGTGAATGAAAATAATCATTCTTCCCATACAGTTTTAATGGCTATCAGAAATCGCGATTCGAACAGCATTTATTTTGCTCACAATTCCAGCTCTTGTTTTTCAATCACTACACCAGTACTCCACAATTCTTTTAAATCTGAGGTCTTGCCACAGACTTGCTCTTATGCCTCTTAGGTATGGAAATTCCCTTCTCTTTATGATATTATGATATGAACTTTTTGACTCCCCAATATAACCAGTGTCTACATAGAGTTATTGGCTTCCTGAAGAACCACTTATGCAACCTGTATATGATGCAAATGTTCCTGAAAGTCTAACCATTTTTAACAGCAGTACTAACAGATCACCTCAACATGCATACCAGGCACCTCTGTTTTGCTACAAGACAGGAATCTCCTCCAATGGCAGACCAGACCCTGTATTTTTCCTTGTCCTAATGCTTTGGAAGTGCAAATCACTTCCTTATAGGATCCATCTTCTGAGGCCATCCTGCTGTGTTAGAGCCTGATGAATCGAGTCACTTTGTCTTTTAGGACAGCAAATGTGATCAGCATTTCTGGGCTTGGTGAGTCCAGGGAGAAGTCACACTCCCACAATATCAAACATCACCTTCTAGATTTCATGAAGAGCTGAACTTGCACCAAAACATGATGAGATTTGGTTGTTGATATTTTCGTTGTTTGGGGGGAAGGGAGGAAGATCTACCAGAAAGAATCTGTGAGTAATGAGGCCTGGCAAGCCACTGATGAATAGTCAGTTATTACTTACTATAATTGCAGTAATTATTAATTAACTGCTATTCTGCTGTGCCAGAGAATTTCCTTTTTCTGATAGTATTTTCCTGATAGTCTTTTCCCCTTTGAGCTTATTACTGACTCCTGCCAACGAACCTCTCCTGGCTTTTCCCTGTTTTATCCAAGATTACCTTAATATCAAGCAGTCTTTAAAATGTTTTAATAAATCTTATAATTACTTTGGAGAAAGGCTTCAGAACATACAAAAAGCTTTCCAAAAGCATGCTTTGAGTTATAAATTCACAGTGACCAGACTCACAGTTCCAAATCCCTGCTGATCCTAACCCAGGGGCTTCCTCCTTTCCCTGTCCCCAGCCAGAAGAGAAGCCTCTGTCTTATTTTATATGTTTGCATCTCTGCACTCCTTGGACACCAAGCTCTAAACCCAGTAGGAAAACCAGGCAAGCAGAACAAGGAGGTCTATCAGCCCTGTTGTTGTGCTCCATGTAGGGTCCACAGCCCACATGCAGACAGGATCAAGCTCTCCACCACATCATCAAGCAGGTCTGTGGCACACTGCTCCGCTGCACCACGTCCTCTGCTCTCAGGCAGAGTTTGGTAGTTGGAAGGATAGAGAAATATCTACAGACCCTTGCAAGAAAGGTCCTTCACCCCAACTCGCTGTATCCAGAGCACACAGACACATATTTTACTTATACTTATGGCATTCACTTCTGAGAAAAACCCAATAACAAAGGCCATAAAGCCAGCTTTTTAAAATACACTAGTGCTGTACACACAAACAAACACTTTCCAACCATGATTTAAAAAAACAAAATGAGATATTTGTTATGGGCTGAAGACATGCTAGGATGTGACTTTTTTCTATTTTCACCCTCTCATACTCAAAAGCTTTGGCTTGACTAACAATAGTAATAACAGTAATGAGCATTACTTCCTAACCACTAAGTTTGTTATGCTTACCTAAACAAAACCAGACATGTTTTAAAATAAGACTCTGTAACTGTATGAAACAAATATGGGCTTAAATCAAAATTTCACATTAATTTGACAAATGCCGGTGGGAAATCATCCCATCCTTGGGAGATGTATCACCTGACAATAGAAACAGGAGTTATTGCTTGGGATACTGTCTGATGCCAATGCAAAAGGCAGCTTTAAAGCCAGCTGTCTCAGGAACATCTGTCCAGGCATAGCTTCAGTTGAGTTCACCCTCTGTAGTGGGCATGTTTTGAACATCTCAACTTTATCCAACACACAACTGATCGGAGGAAATGACGTGCTCAGCCATCCCCACACACAGCTGTGAACTAAAACGCTTTTTCTAAGGGGGTGGGCTGTTCATTTTTAATATTTTGATGGAAAAGAGCATCCAAAGGCTCACGATAGGGCCCCCCGCACTCCAGGCCAGACCCTGGCCACAAAGACCTGCTTCACTTTCTGTATTCCAGATCTGAAAATATTTCTTCTGTTAAAACATGCTGAAGTGCAGAAATACAGCCTGTATCACCATTTCTTGGGCTGTCAGTACAGTAATCACCACTGGAAGAACACCTAGGCACTTTGCAGGCCAGAGCAGGTTTTTTTCCATGGCACATTTTTATTGATTTTTAAGATTTGATTGGCACCGATGTTCTCCAGAACTTCTCAACTCAGAGACAGGCATTCTTTAAGCAAGTGCTTTACGTAGCACAAGCAAGAGCCACATTTTTACAGCCTCTCTGAAGTCAGGAAGGGTTCTTCAGTTCAGTCAAGTCAAGGGAAATAAATTAGTGCACCCCAGGTTAGGGTCAAGGGATCCAGAGGCAGCACCATTATTCTCAGCCACGTGGCACAGAAAAGCTTTTATCTAGTTTTTGTTTAAAGTGTGAGAGGCTGCTTGGCTTTAACTAGCCTACTTAGCTGAGCCACATAGTTTCTTTATGTAAAGTCTAAAGACTTTGCATCTTATTAGACACTTTGGCAGACACTTCAGCTTCTTTGCTCCATAACAGCTCTCTTTTCTTCAGGACACAATAGCAGAGCTCCCTCAAACTTTGTGTATTTAAAGGACACATAAAGGGCACCTCTCTCCCTTCAGCCACCCTTTTTCTTTAGGCTCCTGAAACCTTGAAACAAAGTCACAGCTTGTAACAAGCAGCCATCCTGGCTGAGGTTTTATTTGCTGTCTGATGGACAGACTGTCCCCATTGCTCTGCGGGCACCAGCCTCACCACAGCACAGCAGAGCTGTTGCTGGTGAGCCCATGGGAGCGCCATGATGTGTCCCATCCCTCCAGCTAAATCCTGCAGGGACCACAATGCAAGTTCCCATGGCCTTGCTGGGATCTCACACTAGCATGGAAAAAGTCCAAGGAAGTAAAGAGCAAACTCACTTCATGAATGTGTTTGTTATCATGTTACTGATAACATACACCCTTTTTAATTCTTGTAATGAAGAAGCAGCTGATTCTCTGCTGTGGGTGGAAGCAAGAGATTTGGACACCTTTTTCCCTGCTGTACATGAGGAAGCAGCAGGCCCTATGGGGTTAAAAATTACAACAAAATTAACTGATTTCCCCTCTGGTGAGACTGTCATCATTTCTGAGGAATACCAGTTTTAGCCAGTTGTACAGTTTGGTTCAGTCCTGCTTTCTCTAAGGCTTACCTTGGGGATAGGGGAATAAAAAATGTTAGAGGCTGCTTTTGGTTTTCCTTTTGAGGTCTTGATCTCTGTGTGAGACAAGCGACTAAAACCAAAAAAATACAAAAAGATACCCTACCAGGGCCCTGGGGAGAGGCAAAGTGCAGCGTGATGTGCTCCGCAGCACCCTGCACAGGGCAACGTGCCCCCTGCATGCCCCGCGTGCTGCAGTCCCTGCGACGCCAGGGCTGCTGTGGCCAGTGGGAACACAGCATCTGTTCCTAGTTAGGTCCCTGAAATGCATAAACTGCAATCTGGCATCTCACTGCTGGCTGTAAAAGTACCCTGGGGTAGCAGGGGGAGAGTGGAGAGATGTGATGAAAAAGCAGGGTCATGCTTATTAAAATACATCTCCAATGCTCAGACGTGCTTTCTGTAACCCAGTTTGTTGTTGCTCTTCCTCGTATCCATGTTGGGTTTTCATATCACTACACAAGCCAAAAGTACAGGCTGCGTCCTAGGAAGTGAGAGGCTGCCTCACAGAAACCGTACCAGCATCTGGGAGGCTCCTCACTGTCCAGCCCTGATGTTGGTTGATGGAGGTACACTGCAAACACCTCCATCCAGAGAGCTCCCTGGAGCTCCCTGAAGCCTGGCTTTGGCAAAATATGCTTTGCGTTTGAGACAAAAGCCATTATCTGTAACATACTAAGAAACAGCAAGGTAAGGAAAACTTAAGGGTGAATATTATTATCCCAGAATGATGTCAAGATACGACATCACAAGTTACCACCCTGCCAGTGCACTCAAAAGCACCAGGGAAGACTGGTCGGTGGAGCCAAGTTAGCACCACACTGCCTCAGTGCGGCCCCAGGCAGCCCCACAGATAGTGCACATGGAGACAAGAAACTGAGGTAGTTCAGCCACTGCAAACTACTTTTTTCCAGTGTTAGCAGCTGCCAAGGCAATGTCTGCAGAGGAGCAAGTTGCTCTGGACAGCAGCTCAGCAAGATCCCATATGGGGCTGGGTGCTGCCTTCGGGGCTCAGGGAGCTCCACCACACTGCAGGGTGCCCAACCCCATGGGAGAGGTGCCCCATGGGCTCAGTGCAGGCATTCAGGGTACAGGAATCACAGAAGCAGTGGCCTAGGGAAAATTCCTAAACCTGGAGCCTTTTTAAAAAGCCTACATCCCTTGCAAGGCATGAAGGCATTGACGTGAAACCTCCCCTGAAGCCAAAATTTCCTCCCTTAAAAGCAAGGGGAGCAGAGCCCCACACCTATCCATCCTTGCCAGATTAAAGGATTCTGCTGGGACCAGGCAGATCAATTCTCCTCTTGCAAAGGAGGCAGAGCAGTGCCCCAGCCCCGTGGCAGTCCCTTGTGCTGCAATGCCAAAAGCCACCTAAGCCCCACAGGTGTTGCCAGCACCTCTGGAGACGTGTTCAGCTGCCCACCATGAGCTGCCAGCCAAGGCATTGCCCTTGTAGCCAGGGGATGTGCCAACCACTCCCTGCGCCTGCACCCACAATTCAGTTTTGCACATTCCCCCCAGCCCACCCTGGCCCCTGGAGTCTTGGCTGTGCCATGCCATGCTGTGCCTTTCGCACCACAGTTTGTCTCTTCCAGGTGCCTCTCCTAACTCACAACTGCGCCAAGCAGCTCGGGTTTGACTCAACTACTCAGGCACTTGCCTCTCAATTAAAATGCAGGTGGAGGATCAATTGTGCTCCAACCTTTCACATAATAGCCCAGTGGTTAGAGCACCGTTCTCCTCAGATGGAGGGGAACTTCTGCCTGAGGTCACATCTTTCAGCTATAACCATTTTTCTTCAGAGATACATGCTGGCTGAGGAAAAGCACACCACTCCTTCCATTGCTGCTCTTCAGTTTTGCATGAGTTTTTGTAAAGGCAGCAGTCTTTTCAAAATCATAGAATCATTGACTAGTTTGGGTTGGAAAGGACCTTAGGATCATCCAGTTCCAAACCCACTGCCATGGGCAGGGACACCTCACACTAAACCATGTCACCCAACATTCTGTCAAAACTAGTCTTGAGCACTGCCAGGGATGGAGCATTTACAACCTTTTGGGACAGCCCATTCCAGGGCCTCACTACCCTCACAGTACAGAACTTCTTCCTTATATCCAATCTAAACTTCCCCTGTTTAAGTCTGAACCCATCACCCCTTGTCCTATCACCACAGTCCCTAATAAAGAGTCCCTCCCCAGCATCCCTATAGGCCCCCTTCACATACTGGAAGGCTGCTATAAGGTCTCCACGCAGCCTTCTCTTCTCCAGGCTGAACAGCCCCAACTTGCTCAGCCTATCTTCATACGGTAGGTGCTCCAGTCCCCTACATCATCCTCGTGGCCCTCCTCTGCACTTGTTCCAACAGTTCCATGTCCCTTTTATGTTGAAGACACCAGAACTGCACACAAGACTCCAAGTGAGCTCTCACAAGAGCAGAGTAGAGGGGCAGGATCACCTTCCTCGACCTGCTGGTCACATTGCTTTTGATGCAGCCCAGGATACAGTTGGCTTTCTGGGCTGTGAGCACACACTGCAGCCAGCTCATGTTCATTTTCTCATCAACCAACACCCCCAAGTCTTTCTCCACAGGGCTGCTCTCAATCTCTTCTCTGCCCAACCTGGAGCTGTGTCTGAGATTGCTCCGACCCAGGCGTAGGACCTTGCACTTGGCATGGTTAAACTTCATCAGGTTGGCATCAGCCCACCTCACAAGCATGTCAAGGTCCCTCTGGATGGCATTCCTTCCTTTCAGTGTATCAACCGAACCACACAGCTTGTTGTCATCAGCACACTCACTGATGGCACGCTCAATCCCACTGTCCATGTCACCGACAAAGATGTTGAACAAGATCGATTCCAACACCAGTCCCTAAGGGACACCACTCATTGGTGTTTTCAAACTGGACATTGAGCCATTGATGACAACTCTTTGCTGACAGACATCCAGCCAGTTCTTTATCCATGAAGTGGTCCATCCATCAGATTGATGTCTCTCCAGTTTAGAGACAAGGATGTTGTGCAGGAGAGTATCAAACACTTTGCACAAGTCCAAGTAGATAACATCAACTGCTTTCCCCTATCCATCAGTTCTGTATCCCCATTATAGAAAACCAACAAATTAGTCACCCACCCAGTCTCTGGAACAGTGAAGGATGATGCTTTCTCCCCTCCCTTATGGCCCCACAGTGTGATTTATAGCTCAGTGATTAGGCACTCACAGGAAGGAATTGGCTTGAGGATTCTCTCAGGCAGAGAGGCGACTCAAATACCTGCCTTATACCCCCTGAAGAGATCTCCAGGCATGGAGCTACTGGATGAGAGTGATGGCATTTCATGTAAGATAAACCAGACATTAATTAATTTAATATAATATAACCAGCCATTTTAATATAAGATAAACCTTTCTTTGCAAACACTCAATTCCCTCCTAGCCCAGGAAGGGAACCTGGAATGTCTAGCTGAGATGGTGGCCCCCACAGCTGAGGAGATAATCCTCAGCATTTGATGCTGAACCGTGCATGGTCTTGGCTGGGAGAAGCACCTTGCAACAAGCCACTCAGCCAGCACAGCCCAACTGCCTGGCTGCTCTCCCCTCCACCAGTGGCACAGCAGCTACCCCTTGCATTCTCTCCTGCGGCTCTGCAGCTCTATGCAACCCCCAGGAGCTCTCCTCGTTCTCCTGTCCTCTTCATGCTTGGCTTGATATGCTCTTAATGTCTCGTAAAGCTGAGTTAGCCGAGGTATGATGCTGCTTATACTATTCTGGCTACTGTTGCAAGAGTATGAGCCAAGAAAGCAACCTTCTTGGGGAAGAGCAGCAGGGCTGCCATGCTAGGAAACAAACTGGTGTTTCTGAACCACAAAACCTCTTGGTTCCTATTTCATTCCTCTAGAAAGTAAATGAGCTAAAATAGTAGGCAGTGAAATCAACCGTTTGACTGTCAAAACCAGTATGACCCAGACACTGGGCAGCAGAACTTAAGCTTGCCATGTTAGATACCATAGGTATCTGGCTTGCAAGTATCAAGGCTTTTTGCTTTATCCATAAGTGGCTGATGCACAGCTGGAGCACCCCTCCACCTGCCAGTTCAAATTCAGCTCTTGCCCTCAGCCTTGGACCCTCCCCACCGCTCACCCTCATCACTCTGCATCTGATGGACCCAAACAGGGCCAGCATGTGCTCCTAAGCTGCTGCAGCCAAGGGTGAGGGCAGCAAAGTTCGGTCAGGTGGCTATTTAAAAAGCCTGTTGCACATGCCTGTGTGAAAGCTCCATCGTAAATGGAACCATGCCGACACAAGGAAGCCACAGCAGCTGCCGCAACATCCAGCTGCACTGGGAGAGTTACATTGCTTTGATTGTGCTGACACAGTCAAAGCACCAGACTCCTCCATGCACAAAGTGCTTATCTGGAAAAGGTGCTTACAGGGATTAGGACTTCACTCCTGTTGTTGAAGTCACACAAGCTCTGCCCTTGACCTCAGGAGCTTGGGAGGTTATGTCAGGCCAAGGACAGGCTGGGAGGGTTTGGACCCTCGACACAAAATCAGTGGTGCTCACATAGTGTCCCTGTGCAAATCAGTGGCTTGTGAAACACGGGGACGGCTCTTCTAAAATTAAAAGATGTCAGAACAAGAGATACAGATTCTGTCTTCCAGTATGCCTTAAATAGTTCTGAAAAGTTAACACGTTTTGAAAGAGGCACAGAATTTGTAGATTTGTAAGTACCTGTTAAAAGTGCCCTAAGAATCACACATAAATACATTAAATACATTGATTGAAATATGATTGAGTTAAATGTATTAAAGGGATGCAAAGAATTCCACTCCTGCTGCTGCTTCTACACTTGTAGTGTGGGACTGTTTTGGTTTTAGTAGCTGACAACCTTCCAGAGGAGCTGATTCAGGAAGGCAGCTTCACTGCACACTTTTGGGGGGAAACTTGTATAAGGAGCTGACTAAAAGTGCAACCAGGAAATACACTCAATGATAGACACAGATGGGTTGCCTGGCAGTCTTTTTTACTCTGGCAACTGGAAATCAGATCTGTCAGCAGTTATTTTAATAGGTACAGGGCCATGAAGGACTCAGTACAAAGTTTTTATATGTTTTCACTTACCAATACTTAATATTCCCTGTATCAAATTCTGGGGCAAGGTACACTTTTGCAATTTGTGGAGACATCATATCTAGAGAACTCCTACAAGTAGGAGTTGTCTGTTTCACCAAAGCCAGAGATCCTAATTAATATGTTTTGTGTAAAACTAGGAAGCAGCTGGTTTGGGTTTCATAAAGGTTACCACAACAAAGTTGCAATGGAACAGGCAAGCAGAGACACACATCCAGCCTGACCACCCTTTATCCAGACCATGGCACGCGCTGTTCCCAAGACAGACCTGTCCAGAAACCAGCCTTGGCAGCTGCTGTGTCAAGTGTCAAGGAAAGGATTGTGCACACCATGTAACCTAATTGGAGGCTTAAATAAGCCACGCAATACAGGACAACTCATATATGTTGCTGTTAATATACCTGAAGTACAAAAATCAACTTGCCAACTACACTTACTGCCTAGTTGCCCATCCTGCTCCTTCTCTTTAACAAGGGGTTCACATGCTTCTGGAGTCACAAAGCTGTAACTGCAAAGGGGAGCTCACCCTCAGCTGAGTGGAAGGCCATCAGCCTTCAGGTCTTCCTCAGTACAATGGCAAAGAAATTGTATAGAATTGAGATGCCAGGGGCAAATCCTCCCTTTCTCCCTTTTCTGCTAATCAGCAGTTCCAGTGGAGTGGAATTCCGTTTCCACATGATCTGGGAATTTCATTATTGCAGCACAAGTGACTAGTCTGTAGAGACGTGCATCAGTGCCTTTGTACCACCCTCTCTTTGAGCTGTGGGAGCCTAACAGATGGAAGATGTGATCACATCACAGCAGTTTTTATCTGGTGTCCACACTGTCCAGACACTGCAAGTAAGGACAGTACAGAATACTGTGTTAAACTGAGTTGTAACCAGCTCTCTAAATATCTGTCATCAATGAGACCTTGCCTGCAGAAAAGAACTTGATGCACTGTGTGCATAAAAATGTACATGGACTTGCAGAAGATGCGATTAGATTACAACTTTAACTACACAAATATTAATCAAGGAGTCTTTAAGAGATAAAAAAGCCCATGAAGTTGCTACATCGAATTATGAATTTTACAGAAGTGGGGTACATCCAGAACAGACTGGGGTACAAGTACTACTACAGAACCAGCATTACTGGCACAGAGCCTGTGGTGCAGAACTACTGGTGCAAATACTACTGGCTGGTCATGCCTGTCACTTCAACAGCTGCTACTTTTTTCAGCTTAACTTTAAAAACTCTTGCTTTCATTGCCTAGAATTTCCAGTGGTTTTATTGGATTTCTAATGGAGGAATTGCCCTCATGGTATTAGCTCATAGACCATCTTTTGTCTAGAGAGCTGACCAAAAGGAATTATTTACACCAGTTCTGCAGTGGAACCATTGAATCGTTCAGTGAGGAGAAGAAAATGAGTATCTGTACTCTGTGGAGAACGGACATACAATCTTGCATGGTAGAAGTCTTGATAACTTTGCCAATTCCAGGCTAAGATTGAACCCCCAGTTACCTGGAGAGGTTCGTGGGCCTCCCCCAGTATGTTTTAGGGGACAGCCAAGAAGCACACTATTAGCTCTCCCACCCACCCAGCTTACAATAGATAAGATAATATTTCACCAGGCTGAGCACGGCTCTCTGCTCTCAGGTGGGCTCCATGCTCATCCCTAGCCATATGCAGGGGCACCGCTGCAGCAGGACCCTTCCTGGAAGAGCACAGCACAGGCTCAAAGTGTCACCAAAGGTACTCCTGAATGCACTGACTGTTAGCGCTCAGGATGTGATTCAAATCAGCCCAGAAAAAAACAAGACTAAGTTCTGTCTAAACAGAAGAGGCAGTGTTTGAGGAGCTGGCCAGGTAGACGTCTGTGAGCAGGCAAATTAGGCAGTGGGGAATGGTGTCCTGGAGAGGGCTGTGAAGATCTAGGTTTCAGAGATGCTTGGGCCTGTGCTTCCTTGGGCTGCCAGCAGGAAGGCTCACTGCCTGGGGTGACAATATCAAGGACACAGACAGCCCACTACTAAAGCATTGCTGTGGTAATAGCTTTTGAAAAGAAAGATTAGGTAAAACGACTTTTTTTGTTTTCTCCCTTTTTGACACAAAATGGGGTACTGGTGTTGCAGCTTTCAGAGCTGCTTCCCTTCCCCAGAGCAGCAGTTCACCCTTAGAGAAATCCGAAAAATAAAAATTCAGCAGTTCTGACAGCAGAAAAAAAAACTGTCAGTTGGCAGAAAAAGGATTAAAAATTCCAAGTTATGCCTTAACACAGCCTCCTCCCCCTCTTCCCCACTAACAATGGAAATTGCTGGTTCCGATTGGAACAGCTTATGAAAATCACACAGTGGCAACAAACACATCCTGAGGTTTTCATCGCTGCTTGCACAAGGCCAGCATGGCTCAATCAGCTTTCCAGGAGATGGGGCTGCAGCCAGTCCCTTGCATTCATCCTTGGAGGAAGCGCAGCTCCAACTTGGCTCCTCTTGCCACTTCCCCAGGGCAGGTTGGTAGCAACCTTCACATTGAGCTCCCAGCCTCCCTCAGCGTATCCAGGAGCCCCTCAGAGGGCCCTGTCAGGCACAGGAGTCAGAGCACAATTTAAAGCAGAGAGTTAATTCCAAAGCTGGTTCCTGCACTCTGTGATGCTATAGGTGCTGTTTTCTGACTGAAGAACCAGATACTTCATGCAGCTCCACCTTGGTCCTCCTCTCTCACCTGCAGAGTAAGGGGAAAACAGGAGTTTTTCACAACAGAGGAGTGGCACTTGGAGGGGGAACATCAAGAAAATGCAGGCCTACTAGCTTCCAGAGTGAAATAGAATCACAGAATCACAGAATAGTTAGGCTTGGAAAGGACCTTAAGGTCATCTAGTTCCAACTCCCCTGCCATGGGCAGGGACACCTCACACTAAACCATGCCACCCAACATTCTGTCCAACCTGGCCTTGAACACCACCAGCGATGGAGCATTCACAACTTCCCTGGACAACCCATTCCAGTGCCTCACCACCCTTACAGTAAAGAATTTCTTCCTTATATCCAATCTAAACTTCCCCTGTTTAAGTTTGAACCCGTTACCCCTTGTCCTATCACTACAGTCCCTCATGAAGAGTCCCTCCCCAGCATCCCTATAGGCCCCCTTCAGATACTGGAAGGCTGCTATAAGGTCTCCACGCAGCCTTCTCTTCTCCAGGCTCAACAGCCCCAACTTGCTCAGCCTGTCTTCATACAGGAGGTGCTCCAGTCCCCTACATCATCCTCGTGGCCCTCCTCTGCACTTGCTCCAGCAGTTCCATGTCCTTCTTATGTTGAGGACACCAGAACTGCACACAGTACTCCAAGTGAGCTCTCACAAGAGCAGAGTAGAGGGGCAGGATCACCTTCCTCGACCTGCTGGTCACATTGCTTTTGATGCAGCCCAGGATACAGTTGGCTTTCTGGGCTGCGAGCGCACACTGCCAGCTCATGAATGACTTGCTTAAATGTTCATGTCATTAGTTTGTTCTTCTAACTTAGAACTAGCAAAATGAGACTTGCTCATGATTAATCTAAGGCTTTGGCTTGCAAATATATCATTTGGAGAGATGGCTCTCTCCAAGCTTCAGGATATAGGAAAGTAGCTTAGCTTTTAAAGACATTGTTATTTCATTGCAATGGCACACATTCACTAAGGTGTCTTCCCCTCACTCAACACAAATCAGCCAATGAAATAATACCTAAGACATTAGACCCACATGAAAACAGTAGTTAGATACCTCTATTTATATCCTCGTGTGTGAACTGCCCCTGTGCCAAAAGTCCCAGCACTCACTGCACCAGCACTGGTCATTACCCTGGCATCTCCAAAGGCCCCTCAAAGTGCATGTGGCTGGCAGAGCATCCAAGCATCAAGTACCAAGGAAGAGCAAAGGACAAGGCGAAAGAAGAAGAGGGCTGCAGAGAAGACCAGTCTGTCCTGCTGCAGAGGGCCTTTCACTCCAGCCACTTCACAGGTGGACATTTAATCTGTGGTTTCAACAAACGGAGTCTGAGCAAATGAGCTTTTACTTTCAGAGCAAGTCACTAAGCCTTGTATCAGCTGTTAATGGAGGGCTTGGACCAGGGAGACCCAGCCTTGTCTAAGCTGGAGGAAGGGCTATGACGGACCGCAACCACACCACGCGGCACTGCAGGAATATATTGCACTGGTCAGCCCTCACGGGAGAGAAAATTCCCCACTAAATCCACACGTGTTCATAATATCCTTCCACAAAAGCCACGTCATGGCAGGATACCAGCCTCCAAGAGTCACTGCGCCACACTGGGGCATAAACTGTGCGCAGCAAGAGGAGCACAGCTCACAGTCCATGGTAGATGCTCCCTGCAAAGCATTTTCTTGGGGTCTCTCATTACAAAACAAGTTGGCAGTAATTGTGTCTGACTTCCCTGAATCCACCTGGCCAGCAGGCCCCGCTCCGCCTTGCGCAAGGCACTGGATGTCAGCGGCAGCCATGGCCTCACGGACTGATTGGGAGCCTGAATTACATTTGCAGAGCAATGGCAGAAGTGGAGGGGAGGGAAAAGCAAATTGGCAGAAGCATAAACACACCACTGAGAGAAAGAGTTTCCCCAAGGTCATAGATACATATTGCAATGGTTTGGGACATGTAATTTCCTTGCAACATAATATTTAATTGTATCACATTAACATTCCTGTGCTGTAGTAAAATGTGCTATTGTAGCATGTTTTGACATGAGCTCTAAGTTTTGGCCAAAAGCCAGTTTTCAGTGTTAGTGCCATGGTGTGGCTGGTTGCAGTAACTACATTTCGTATATTCCTTACTCAGAAAGAGGAATTCGAGCCCTTTTGTTCCAAGCAAAAAGCTTCCCAAATGCAGGCTGCAGTCTGGGACCCAGGAAACTATGTTTCCGATGGTATGAGGGAGCTGAACTTTCCCCTCGCTCCTTATCCCTGCTGTGTATGGGGTTAAAGTGTTAACAGCTGAGCTGGCAGAGATGGCTGTGGCAGGAGGAAGGAGGGGGCCCAGGGCGCTGCCAGACCTGGGAAGTCTTTCTGGTGAACTACACAGCTGTTGCGTTAATGCTGACTTTTCTTCTGTTGCTTTTCCTGCTCCTTAAAACGTTTCTTAAGAAAGCCATTTAAGTAAAAACAAAAGAAATGAGAGCACTAAGTGGAATCACTGAGCAGGGCTGCTGATGACTGCGCTTATTATTATAGTCACCCAGCTTCACAGGGCAGACCCGTGGGCCTTGCGGGTTGGGTCTGGATGCTCTCGTAGCAGAGCAGCAGCAGCAAGAGCGGCTCATCTCTTAAACACACGGTGGAAGAGGGATCAGCTCGGGCATGGAGTGCGGGCACATCTTCCCCTTTCCTCTCCTTGGCATTAGGGACATCTCTCTCTTCCTTTTTGGCTCTCATTGCAATCTCAGTTCTCTTAGCTGAAACTGCAATGCAGAGAGCTGCCAGCCCCAGCCTAGCCAACAGTTCTAACAAAGGCCATGTATGAAAGTGCTTTCCTTTAGCTTTGCAATGCTTTTCTCTCCTTCAGGTATTCCTTGCAGGGCACCACTCCGAAATACAAGAACTCTGAAATCACAACCAGGCTCTGCTTTACCAACACCTTCCCGCTGCACTTCCCCCTACACCAAGCTCCAGAGCCTGGCAAACCCGCGGGAGCTCAGCCCCCAGCAGCTGCTGGAGGAAGGAAGCCCTGGCCCAACACAAGAAAGGAGTGACCAAGACACAGCAGCGAACTCCCCTCTGCCCTCACGTGGTTCATCTGTGATTGCCAACACACTGTCCACGCAGAACATGGAGCGGAAGGAGAAGAGCTCACTCGCAGACGCTGGGCAGCATCCAAGTTGAGGCGAGGACAAATGTCACTGACTTTTACATGATTCCAAGAGCTAAAATCCCTCAGCTCCCTTCTGCTCACTGGGGAAGTAGCTCAAAATCTGTTCTCTTTCCAGTCTCCCCCAGGGCAAAAGAAGCATCAATCTCTACGCAAGTGCATTTGTTTGCATGTTCCTTATTTTATATTTTACAAACCAATGCCAACTTTTTGTCATTGAATCCAGACATTCGTGTTAACAATGGATGATTACATTTTCCATCTTATGTTTTTTCACAAGCACAGGCATTAGCTCAAAGTACTCTTTTTACAACAAATATAGCAAGATTTAACTGGTGGAGATGAAAATGCTTCTTTGGAACCAACAGTGCCACAGCAGTTCATACCACCAGAGGTCTTGGTCCACAGCTGTTTCCCCACTCCTGGGCAGCCAGGACGCTGTGTTTGGGCACATAGGATTTATGACCATTTTAAATACAAGCAACTTCATCGCGAGCATCAGTAAACTGCTGTGCTATTGGACTGCAGGCAACTGAGTACTTTTCCACTCTTTTTAGCCATTGCTATCAGAAATCATGGGTTAGTCGATAACCACATTCCTCTGAGATGAGTTTGCCAGCGCACTGAAGGAGATCTTTTCACACTGGGAGGCATTGTTTCCCAGGCTATTCCAAACAATACAGAAAACACTGTGTTCTCATTTGAGTAGTATGAAGAAAGAGCTCCATGAATGGGCTTTTAAAGAACTAGCATATGCAATTCGATAAACCATATTCTTTAAATAAAGAAAAACCCTCTATGTCATGCAGAACTAAATCATGATTTGCTCATGGACTGCATCCAGCATCAGAAATATGGATGAGCTTTGGCTGGGCTTTCTAAGCAACAGAAAGAAATACTTCATTCCCCGCAGGAGAGGAGAAGAAAAAAAAAGAAAGAACAGAGATTACATTAGCATTTGAGGCCACTTCATTCTCATTAGCAAAACATAATGACAAATTCATTAAAATTGAGCAGGATCAAGATATTTAGGATAAGACATTCCTCTGAGTTTACTCTTGCCTAAAAAAACCTTTCCCCTAAGACAACACAGAGTAAGATGTTAATCCACCCGTACTGCACTGGATCAGTTCTGCCAAGCAGGTCAGAGGCAGAATTTCAGACACCCACTTGGTACTGATGCTTTAAATAGCAGCAGAGTGTATATGCCCCTACATAGCACTTCTTGTGAGGAGCAACACAAATACACATTGGTTTTGAGGTGGTCCTACAAACCAGCAACGTCCTGGTGGAAAGTGAAGCAGGCAGGCTCACCTGTTTGTCATTCCAAGCCAGACAGTAAGAAGTGGGTAGACTCCTTATTGCCCAAATTAGAAATGAATGGGCTGCATTTTACGTGCTTTCTGCCCTCAATTATACCATTGCTTCAACAAGGGACCTCAGTCTTTGGACCTCTCTCCTATCATTCAGATAGGTCACTCAGAGCACTGTTTTGCAATGCTTGTTCTCAGCTCTCCACTTACCTACTGAATCTAACAGATTTCTATTAGCTTTAAAGACAGCTGAATCAGGCCAGAAAACAAAAAGCATTAATGTTCCCCAGAAGAGTTCAGCACAATCCAACAAAGAAACAAGCTTTTAATGAAGTACAGCAGAAGGAACATGTGAAACAAAGATAATAATTTTCCACAGTGGATTCTTGAACTATTTCACCTACATGACTTAAATCCTTCAGAAACAGAAGGGTTTAAAACCACAGCTACATTTCTGCTGTCTCATTCACATTCCTTCCCTCCTTTCTGCTACATGCAAGCAGCCCCAGAGAAGTTTGTAAGAGTTAACGGACAGATTGTCTTCACTGGACAGCAGTGGGCTCTGCTGCCTGGCATAATTTGGCTTATCATGCTCCTGTTATTCTTACAGGAATCTGTATCTGAAAGAGCAATTCCAAAGCGAGATTTCTGCATCACAGTCAGTGCCAAGGAAAGTCTCCAGGCTGGATCATGGCCAAAATTAATGCTGCAGCTTTAAAGAGGCAATTTCAGTTCAGGGAATTTTTGTCTTTTTCTGTTTTTAAATCTAGTATATTTTACATTGCACAACTATATGAACCTACATTCATGCCACACTAAGAGGAAGAAGGAGAGGAAAGCAGTGGAGAAGACAAAGAAGTCCAGCAGTAAAATAGCAGGTTTGTTTTAACCGAGCTATAAGGCCATTGAACATTCCTCCTTATATGTTTTTTGCAGCAGAACCAGGTCTGAGAACACACTGCAGCATTAATATCAACCAGCAGGATAGCTGCTGGGGCCCAGATCACAAGCAGACACAGGCAGGAGCAAATACTGACCAGTAGTTACAGCAGCATTGCTTTTCTTTCCAGACTCACAGCGCTGCTCCAGAGCTCAGGTAGGCAAAATGGCGTCACACAGTGTCATTCACAAGTGACAAGAGAAGCATTGAGGGAGAGCATATGTCTTAAGAGGAGAAGAATTGAGATATAGGAGTTATCAAGAGTAAGGAGCATTGTAAGCTATCAAACAGAGGTTATTGCTCTAAACCCACCAAAGACTTCAATGGGCCTTTGGTTGGGCCCTATGCCAGAAATAAGCAGAAATTCTCAATAAATTCCTGCACCCCTTCAGTCTAGATTTTATGTAAAGTGTTGTGAGTATTCTTAAAAAATAAGTTAAGAAAACCTCCAACACAGAAGAGCAGAAGAACAAGAAATATCCTGCCTAAAACAAAAATTATTTACATTTCTCTGTGAGGCTCATTTAAGGTGGAAAGACTAGAAACATGCTGGAAAAAGTTCAGAGAGATATTAGATTCATCAAAGCGCTCAGCCAGGGTAAGAAACTAAAGGATCTGAGTTATTACTGCTTGGAGAAGAAATGGCTGCTGGGGAGACGATCCCGGAGGCAAAAAATTAAAGACCATTCTTGCATTATGAGCCTGAAAGGGACTTGGTACACTGCTTACAATCCATTCGCATTACACTGTTGGGCAAAAATATTCCTGATGAAACACAGCAGCTAACCACCTCTCTTCAAACCCAGTGCAGTGTCCTTCCAGCACCACTGGAGCTGCCATCAGGGGTCTGCCAGCAGCGAGGCTGGTGCTTTCAGCCGGGGCCACTCACCCCAGTGCACCACACAGTCCCTGGCCCCTGTTATGCAGAATGGGTTTTGGTAGATGAGCTCTCACAAGTCCATCCATGACACTGGAACATGTTTCCTTCCAGCCCTCTGCTCCACCCCACTGCCACAGGCTGTTGCCCGACAGCAGAGACGATCACGCGCTGCAGCCGTGCCAACCCAAAACACAATGTCCTGACCCCAGCTGCGAAGGAGGTGCTGTGTGCCTGAGGGAGAAGCACACTTTAACCCGTTTTAGCTGCTTGTCAAGCAAACATGAGTCAGATCCCTCACATACCAGTAGATATTAAATGGCAGCCAGAGCCTGCAAGGGACTGGGACTTCTGCTTCTCATCAGAGTTGAGCCAAGTAGAGCTGAGCGGTTGCCAAAAGTGAAAGTCCCTTTCCTACCTCTTACACTGACTCAGTTACTCGCACAGCTTGCAAATACGGGAGAGCTAAACCCTAAGAAAACTGAAATCACTTAGGTTTTGTGGCAGTGGTTCTGCTAGTTTTCTGAACATTCAACTACCTGAGATGGCGAAATGAGCAAGGGAAAGAGTGCGAGCATACAGCCAGGAGAAAAGCCACCCTCTCAATGCAGTCTCATGATCAGTTTTCTGTTGGTTGGTTGCCTAACCCAGCAAAAAGAAGGGTCACCAATATAGCCAGGCACATAAGCCTCAATGCCAGTACAGGCGAGACTGAGAAAATTGCAGGTGGGAGCAGAGAACAGAACCACAGCCTTTAGGGGAAAATAGCACTTACACCAGACCATGAGGCTGCAGCCACACAGTGATCCCTAAGGTGACTCGGTCAGTACCTCAGGAGAAGAGGACACACACAGATCTCCAGAAAGGGAGAAAACAAAACAAAAGACATGTTTACTCCTGCTTATACTGGGGAGCTATTCTCTACAATACTTCCCTTAGGAACCTAAGAGCAGCCAAGACAAGGAAACAGAGGCTGAGCTGGGAGCCCCGCAGCCAAGCTTGAGGCTGCAGACGTGCCTGTGGTCTGCACAGGGGTCAGGGGAGCATAAACCCACCAGCCACTCACACAGTGTTGCAGGTGGCACATGAGCATTGCAGCATGCAAGAGCTGGGTAAAATCACTGCGGCTCATTTTCACACACTCATGGTAGTCTTGGTAGAGCAATACCACTGTAGAGAAAAAGCTTAGAAATTTTTCACATTGAAGGTCATATGAAAAGCTAATCTGAATCAACATCTTTTGGTGATAAGGGATTCTATTGAAAGGATCAAAGTCTCTTAATTTCCTCCTTGCACAACTGACAGATTCAGCTGGTCCTTTGCAGTCATACAGGTGGCTTGAAAATGATGAAGTGTTCATCCCAAGCTGACATACAGTCTGAATAAGAAAAATATACTGGCAATCACTGCACAATATAGACTTATTTATAATGCAAACAAAGATCCTGTTTTCCTTCTTAATCTATACCCAACTGTATTTGAGACTAAGGAAGTCTAGCAACAAATGAATCTAAACCACAGGGGAGGGAAAAAGACTTTAAACAGAATTCACATTTTGAAGTCCAAATGATATGATATCTCTAAAACACAAACAGCTTTTCTTTTTTTTTCATTCTCCTTTGATTTATGTTTAGCCAAACATATTAGGTGCAAGCTTGGGGCCTGGAAAGCTTACAGAAGTCTGAAAGAAGAAGCTGGAGTACATCACCAACAGAGGAGAAGCTGAACTGCCCAGGCAGGTCTTAACAGCACCAGTCAAAGAGAGAGAGTGGGCAGGACATCCTTTATTAGCAACCTTGGAGGATGCTAGCCTCATTAAGCACCAGCATTGCACCAACTGAACCGCAAATGTGCATTCCCTGCACACCCACGCCGGCTCTCAGAACTAACACATAGCTGGGAGCTGTATTGCCATGAAACACAGGCTGGACAGGTACAGGGGCAGGAGAGAAACCTTCCACCTAAGCACTGCCACTCCCCAATAGATGTGGCTCCCTCCCCAAATTTAAAAACCAGTCTTTAAGTCCTCATCATTTATCAGGAAAAAGACCCCTTAAGGGCAAGGTAGGTGTCAATTTTAGCTAGAAACTTCCCCCTTAATCTTGGCTGATGCACATGAGGCCACAGTGGTGACTGGCACCTACAGGGAATTTCTGACCAGGAAGAAGGGAAAAGGTTGTTTTCATGGAGTAAATTCCACATTCCACATTGATCTTGTCAGTAACTCGTTGAATGGTTTTAGGGAGTCAGATTTTTGAACCAATTTTTTTTGAAGTGTAAATGCTTGTCTATTATTAAAGAAGAAGAGTTAAATATTTTCAGCCACCTGTCATGGTTTGGTAACTCTCCAGGCACTTCCCCCTCATTCCTAGATTGAAAATAAAAACCAGACCCAAAGATAGCTTTTGCTGCATTAGAGTACATTGAGCACTCACTTTCCTAGCCCCTGTATAAGGAGTCAAACAAGTCTCATACATAGGGAAAACAAAAGGCTCTCTGGACTCCCTGAAGTATTACACTACTCGCTGTTTGAATGGTAGAGAGTACCTCTAGAGAGACTGGCACAAGTTAAAAACACATTCCTTACTGCATTGAGTGCAATCTTTTTGTGCTAGAGACCTCTCACTCATCAACTTTTAACTTGACTGAAAGCACACTTTGGATTTCAGTTTCTCCCTGCACCTTGCATCATCATGCCTCAGATTGCTCATACTGAATACGCTCTTGGATGCGAGTAGACTTGGGGTGATTTAATGTCTTTTTTAATGGTAGCTTGATATGCTGCATCACGCAGGGCTCGATCTGCCAAGCCAGCCCTGATACCTCCAGAGAAAACAGAGATGGAAAGGACTGACCAAGCCCTTGCTTTTGGTCCTTTCTGCTTTGCAGCATGAATACCGACTGGGCCTTGGCAAGTATTCGGTCATGATTAACAAATTAACAGTTTCTTAATTCCCCCTTTCCTTTTGTCCTGTGTGCACAGAACTCATGCACACGCGGTGACTTGGACTTTTTTCATCTTCACAAATCCTTCCTCCTGCTCCCCCACTTTTCAACAGCACAGCAGAGGGTCAACCAGGGAAGTTTCACAAGGCCTATCCAACAAATTTGTTTAACTTGTTTCCTGTTCAGCCCAGACCCTCATGAAGAAATACAAAGCAGCCACAGAGAACATCTTTCTTCCACAAGACCTCCAGGCCACTATTGCCAAGTGCAAGTGTGCCCAAAAGATGTCTATATTAGGGCAGATTCATTCCCCAACACACTAAAGTTGCAGCCACCTTTCCCCCTTGCAGAATCAGCATGGATACAGCAGTAAGGACAGGCCGGGCTCACTCTGGCCACCCAGCACCATGCTGCCTGGGACACTGGCCCGGCTTTTCCTGCTGCTTCCTGGGCTGGCGCTGCTTCAGAGGCTGCCTGTGGCCATTGTGCGGTGCAGACGGAGGCCCCGGCGAGACTCCCCCTGCAAGGCCGTCTGAGGGAAAAGATTGTTTTATTTATGGGGAGGAAAAAATAAAGCTCCTGTGTTGTTTTTTCATTCGTGATGAAGAGGAGGAAGAGAATTCTCTTATTTTTGGTAACACTAAAGTGTGTTCACTGTGCGCTGCTTTCAAAGGGACAGAAGGAAGTGTGGCGGCTGGGTATCAGATGAGTCTGAGCCTCAGGCACCCGGACACAGATGAACCTCATACAGAACAGCCCAGTGAAATGGGAACGGAGCTGCCAGTCCCACAGAGTGCCATAGCCCTGGGGTTGTCGGGCTAAGGCAGCAGAGCGGCGGGGAGGCCCTGCATCCTCCATGTTGTGAATCCACCCTTCCTTTCTGTAGTGTCTCCTGCAGTTCAATGAGGCGCTTTGTTCCATGTTTGCTTGACCCAGAATGAACCTCGAGGTTTTAAACTCACCAAGAAGCCAATAAAAAAATATGTTTTTTTGAGTTAATGCCTCCAATTTAGTTTCACATTTATGTGTTGACAGCCAAACAAAAAGAAAGCAAGCATTCACACAATGAAGTTCTGTCTTCCACTTGTTTTTCACATGAATGAGATTACGTATTTCTAGTTACTGGCCTTGGGAAACTTTTCTAGATTTTATATTTAAATTAAATAGAAATGCTTGGGAGAAGAGTTAAGATTATGCTAAGCATGGATAAATTTCCCTTAGCAACTCTGTCCCTTGGAGAAAGCTTAATACTATTTATTTAATTTATCTGCTACATTTAGCTGGACCGAGTCCATATTCCATTACAGTTCAGAAGTGATATATTTCATCCTGCAATAATAATTCCTGTTAATTACTACAATCAAATGTGTTTGTTTAAAACAAAGCATACACCAAAAATCTTGCTGTAGAGCTCATTTCTTTAGGAATCAATGTCATTTTATTCTGAATTTCCATAAAACAAAATACTATTTTAAAATGGAAACTTGTCAATACAATGGAAAATGAATTCCATTCAGATGATGCAATTAACCCCCAGTATAAATAATCTGTGGTGTATATTGTAATTTGATAATGTGAAAGTCCAAAAGAACTCATTCCCAGACCATATCAGAAAATCTACTGAGTCAACAACTGCAGCAGACAATAACAGCATGGGTTAAAGGAACACGGCTTTAAAGCAGGGTAGCTCAAACTGTACAGCATTTAGAATGTCACTGACAAGATTAAATACGACCATTCACACTCTGGTGCTACCTGAATTCACTCAGAAAAGATTTGGTACATAAGATTCTGTGCGTGAAGCAGCAACTAGTTCAACTTGCCATGTCAAATTACTGCACGTGGAAGACTGTTCATGCCTCTGTTTTGCATTATCACCACCGGTTTCTAAATCATCTGAAAGGAAAATTATTTGCTTAATCCATTTGCTTAGAATTTGTTTAAATTACATTAAGCAAACACATCTGAAGCTCACTTTTTTGCCTAAAGATTCACTGCGCACATAAGATGTGGCTAAGGAACAGATGCAAGGAACTGAAATGAAAAAAAGAGCATTAATACAGCAATAAACATGTTGTTTCGACTGTTCTCTCAGATGAAAAAAGAACACCAGCATTTCAGTGTGATATAAGTGACTCAAGTACACACATAGAAACAGTGCAAGAACCATCTGGTAATAATTACTAGAAGTGCATGGTTCACTTTTTTTTGACAAGAGACACATGGCTTTTTTTAATCTATTGTATCACATATATGATGTAACAGTATATCAATGCAAATCAAACAAATGCAAAGCAGCTTTCCAGCTGAGGCTCCAGACACACAGAAGTCGGGCAGCTCCAACCTCTGGGTCCCATTCCCAACTCAGCCTTTGACGCTCACATTTTCTCTTTCTAGCCGCAATGTTAAAAATGCATGGTTTAAATCACCAGGGAAAGGAGGGAAACCACCACCACATTTATTATGAATTCCAACACCACAGCAAAATCGAACACAAGGAAAAACCATCTCCCTTCTGAAGCGGCCCAGAGTGATCACCCTGGGAAGGAATTACTTATCAGTCCTTAGCAAATACAGGGGCACCCCTCTTACACAGCGACACCTTTACCATGCAGTTTGGTTTAACGTCAACCTATCACTTGGCCCACAGCTTAAGCCTACAGCAGGGAAACAAAACAAAATTCAGCAGAAGTCCTAGCTACTAAGCAAATGTACATGGCACTACGCGGTAAAAGCAGCCTAGATGAAATGGCTGTAGGTCAGTCCTGCTAATAATTTCTCCGGTGCACAAAAAATTCGGTGTGGTAATGCTTCAGAAACTCATTACTAGAACGCTCTTGATTTCTTTTAGAGACATGAAATAGCTAAAGGCTGCAAGAAATATGTCCCAGCCCACAGAACAACACATTCATCTGGTGTGAGTTCATGAGGCTGTTTCAAAAACACACCAGAGAGGATCCTGATGGGTTAACTGTGTGATGCAAACCAGGCTGGACTTTGAGAAGGGTGCCTGGGGGACAATCTAAAACTTTGTACCACAGCATCCCAAAGGAAAATGCAGTGTTTGGGATTCCTTGAAGATGATTATCTTTTGCCCAGCCACTTCCTGCTCTCCTGCCACCCCTCAACCCAAAACACCAGGTTTGTCCCATCCTGACAAATTTGACTACCAGGAGGATTCACACTACTCCTCACAGCAGGAACCTGCTGCCCCAGGCATCACTCCTGGCCCTGCCATCTCTGCCCCCGTCAACTCCCTCTCTGCATCCACTGCTTCTGCACATCATCCACTGTGAAGAGCAAAGCCTGCCAGCAGTGCCAAGCACCTTGCTATATTGCTGCAGCCGCCAGTAAGGGTGTGATTAGATGCAGATTCAGATTGTTGTGCTGCTCAGGCTGAAGTGAAAAGGAGTTGGGTGAGATGCCTACTCTGAGGCAATTGGGAATACCTTCAAGAGTCTATTGCACTGGGCCACAGCTGGTTCTGTAAGGAAGGGAATTACCAAAAACACCTCCATACAATACTGCTCATATCCCATGGTATAAAGCATATGAAGCAGCCACCTTGATGCCATGCAAGCCAGGACACTTCATGACTTGCACCAGCCAGCAACAGTTGTCACATTAGTTTGTTGTCTTGGCCGTGGCCATTCAAAATGCAATTGCAGACTACACCTGCCTGACTCAAGCCTGTATCACCAGTTCTATTGCATTTTACAGAACCAATTTTAATGATCCAAATTAATCCTAATTAATAGGGGAAGCTGTGGCAGTATCATAAAAAGTAAAATGTATTCTTCACATTTGAGGTTTGGATTTAGCAGAGTTCAGAGGTCTTAATTTCATAACTATGCATTAAGGTTAAACCAGCAAAGGGATTATGTTAATCTAGCTTCTATTGCAATGAACAGAAAAAAAGCTCCTATTATTGTCTCATCACATCACTTGGTCTTATGAATCACATATAAGTAAGATGACCATTTATAAATCCAGAAAAAATAATCAAGTCTTTCTCATTCTGTTAAGTCTACAAAGTTTAGATGTGGCGGGAAAGTGAGCTAATTTAAAATCATAGTTTGGGTCAGCATTATCTATTTACAGATGTTCAATTACATGATCATATCATTTTGCACAGCCTTCTTTATATTGGCAAACTATAAAAGAGCGTCTTCAAATGGAACCATTGTTCTGCTGCACACTCTAAGAATAGCATAGACTATATATAAGGTCTCAGCTCCAGGGCTGTGCAGAGGACCTGCCTTGATAAATTCAGAAGTTTCCTATTGCATCAAAGTTCCTTCCTCCTTTCTCTTGCCAGCCTCTCTTACCCAAATATACCAGACTGTATTTGGCCCAAGCAGCTCCCCACCCCAGCCCTGCTCCCACACATATTAGGTACTGATCTGTCTTTTCTTTCCTAGCACAGACAACTGCTCTTTATTGTTTCCAAATATGTAAGGCTGCTTTTTTTCAACCACATTTAGCCTAGTTTGTCACACAGTAACAGAAGTAGGTGTTATTTGCAGGTCAGTATTTTCACTTGCCTGCTAAGAGATGCTCGCAGAAAGCTTCCAGGGGCCTCTCTTCTGCTTGTCAGTGGATGACGGCTTTATCCAGAACAGAGCAGTGGCACCTGAGTCTATCACCATAAAATCATTGGGAAGTCCACTAGAAAACTCAGTGTACAATATTATGTACTTTTTCACAGAAGTAAGAATATTGTAGTCAATAGTACAATGGCTTTAAAGCAGCTACAAAGTTTAGATTTGCTTTTAGCTGGTGAGAGGAGTGAAGAAAAAAGAAGAGTTTATTCTTTCCTGGCTGGTTAAAGAAACTGTAAGAACATCAGTGCTGGGTGACATTTGATAATGCATGTATGGAGGGTCAGTAACAAAAAGTAGAATATGAACTGGCAGAGAAAAAGAAAAATCCTAGGTTTAAACCAAGGAGAAAAGAGAGGAAATAAAGTTACAAAAGGAGTTGCAACATCTTTTTACTCCTGTCAGAGATTTTCAGTATCCTCCCAAATCAGGTCCTCAGTGAAGGAAAAGGGAAAAGCAGAGCTTTTGCAACTCAGACTTCCAGGGAGTCCCAAGGGCATGCTGACCTCCAGAGACAAAGGGTGTTTTAGCAAGTCTGCTTTGGTCTCTGCCTGAAAAGGCCTTTGCTTAGATCCAGAGCGAAGTGACTGTGGGATAAAAAACACCTGTGCAAAGCTTTTGTTATCTGTAAGTGTTTGCTAGTGCTTCTCAAAGGCCTTCTAAAGTAACGAAATGTAAGCGGGAGGACAGTGCAATTCCCAAATATCACTGGAGGCGACATCAGAGCACTTATCCCCAAGGACCAGAAGTGCCTGACAGGCCCTCAGGAAATCAACCCAGGGAGTTACCGAGAGGTTAGATTTCATCACAGCGAGTCACCAAAAGTTATGTGAGACTATTTTTTTTTCAGGTTTGTAGATGTGTTCAAAACTATGCAGACTGTTTCCATGCAATTTCTTCTAATCTAACTCACTCTGCATCCCAAACATGCAGACCAGGAATGCAGTAGTCTGGCACTAGCTGCTCCTGAGAGGGAAGAGGAGCCAGCTGCTATTTACACGTCATACATTACTATCACCCTTTCTTAGCAAGTGACTTCAGACTGTGGCATGGACAAATACTTGAGGGACAGACCCTCATTTTATTTCAGTTTTAGAGATCCTATCAGCATGCCCACTGAAGAAACACCTCCTAGAAGAGCTACGTGTGAACTTATAGAGCTTAATTACAAAACTCTGTTAGTTTTGGCCTGTGTCTGGTCCCTCTGGAGCTATTTGGCCAGCACTCCCAGTTTCTGAGAATCTCTCAGATAGTATTACAGCAAGGAGATTTCTTCAAGCACACACTCTGATGCACTGTGGGGGCATTTTTGCATCTTTAAAGAACCCGACTTCTCTGGAACTGAAGAGACCATGAAAGATATAGAAAAATACAAGCAGTGTAGCCATATTTCAGTAGATCTCCTTCCAAAATCCCACCAAGTTGTGTGAAATCTTCACATTGGCTCAAATAGGATCTTCTGAGTAAATAAATAGAATAAATTTGGCTTTCACTAATAGCTAGAATGCTTATCATTTTATCTGGACATCACCCTTTCATATGCTTGAAAATTCTACATTGATTAATAATATCAGAGCATCATTTAAACAAACATGCTGTCTCTGTCCTCAGGCAGTGCTAGTCTTCTCTGCAGCAGACAGTGCAAAGAAACAAGGTCCAAAATATCTAAGAAAGTGAAAAGGAAAAGGGAAAAGAAAAGATCATTCAAGATACTGCTTCAGATGAGATCTCTGCAGCAAGTGGTGAAATGCCTGGCAAATATGAAGAAGTAACACCTGGCCTTCAGAAAGGAGGTCCCCCTAGGTTTAGAGTGCACTGAAGGACTCATTACTTCTCTGAGAAGTGTATTTTGGCTTTACTATTAGAAGCACTCCTGGATCACTTGGCCTTTCCACTGACTTCTTCCAGGATTTAATTACAGTTGCTGCACTAAACTGTATGCAAAATATGACATGCAAACATATTACCTGGCAAAGCTGAGGTGTAGGTGAGTAGCATGTGTTCTAGAGGGAAAGGGTCATTTGAGCAGAAAGAAGAAACAATTTGATGAGAGCTACAAGCCAAATCAGTGGCAGGGCCAAACTCAGAAGCCAGGCTTTCATCTTTTCTAATGAAAAAAGCTTTGGGATGGTGGCTACCTGCTGAATTCAGGGAAAGAACAGAGGAACAAGAAATCCTCTCTACTAAAACTAACTGCAATATGTCATTTGATTATCCAACTACAAAAGCATCACCAATACAAAACACACTCAGTAGCTTGGCATACTTAAACGTAACAAGCAATAAACAGTGATGCAAGACATGATTAAGGTAAGTCACTCGGATAATGTGATAGATCCCATAATTCATAATCATCCCCCAAATAAACTGTAAAGCTGACTTCATTACTTACACATGTAATACCTTCAGTCTGTAAGTGTTCACTGCTGTTAGAGGGAAGTTAACACTCATTGTGAGCATGGCAGCACAAACCATCCTCCAGATACATGCACCGAAATGGTCCCACTTTGCTCTCACAAGCACAGTATATACATCCAGGGGGGCACCATTTGTATTATTAATGTTTCTGGCCAGTTTACAGTAGCTTAAATAAATCTTTAACATGGGTGGCTGAACAGTATAGCATCTGCATTTTCTTCACAATATGAACCAATTTTATACCCTCAAACAGCAGAGATGATTTTGTTTGATAGAACACTTTATGAAAATGGTTTATCATTTTATAGAGATAAACAAAAAGTGAAATTCCATTAAAAAAAAAAAAACCACACTAAAACCGAGGCTGAATTTAAAGAAAAAAATAGGGGAAGAGAAAAAATCCATTTGATGGATAAAGCCTTTATATGGAAAGCTAAAAAAAAACCCCAACATATAAACCATTTAAAAAAGTCCAAAGGAGGCCCGAGAACCTGAGTGCTCTTCAGGGCTGACCATGCATCTTTTCTGACAGATATTTCTCAGACTTGTTTTTAAAACCCTCACCATCAACCTCTGCCATCTTCTGCCAGCCACTTTGCACATTTCACTATCCTCTCCCTGAGGAAGTATTTCCCAATACCTTTTCCCACTGACGCCTCCTGCCAAAACTTTATTTTTAACATAAATCCATTCATTCTTGTCCTAGTGAGGATGGATGTGTAACAATTCCACATTGCCTTTGGTAACCTTTTATTTGTTTGAAAATTATCACCATGTTTTCCTTCACTCCTCAGAGGATAGTGAACAGCTTACTTTCTGTGTCTTTCCTCATATTTTAAGTATACCTCTGATCAGTTCCACGTCCCACGAAACAGTGATCTCCAATTCATCTTTGCATTTCTTTATTTCAAGTGTTGAACCTTGCACACGTTTATCCAGTTCAGAGGGTTTACCTCTGATGTACACCCCTCCTTGGCCCTGCTCCTTGGCCCTGCTCCTATTACAACACTGCTTTTCCCCAGCAGCTGGGCACACATTCTTACAGGACATCTTACCTTTTAAGTCACCCAACAAGAGAGCCTTTCCAATGAAAAACACCATTGCTGATCGCTGCTTCCAGGAAGGGATTAATGTTTGTAGCCATCCTGCACTAGAGCAGAAGTAGAGAGATTCAAAAGGCTTTATCAGTGCTCATTCACTAAGGCACCAAATCCTCACTCGCCATCAGTGTAGGAGACAGCTTTGATGTAGGAAAGCTTTGATGAGGGAATTTTCATGTGCCAGAATTACCAGGGATATAAACACTCATACAGCTGGCTCATGGTCTTCTACTTAAAAACGCTGAGGGTGCAGCCTTCAACCTGCAGCATGGAGCAGCGTGGCTGAACTCTAGGAGGGCAAGGGGCCACACCACACACAGACGCCATGCTGAGCTCCCAGCCATGCTGGCACATCACATTGCTCAGCCCTGCCACGGTACAGTTCCCACCTCTCCATGTTTGGATCATCCAGTTCTCTCTTTTCTGCACTTCTTTTGGTTGTCCAGTTGACCAAGGAAGAGTGCCACTAATACGCATGCGCAGTGTAAGAAGCACCTATGTCACTGAAATTAAGTGACCGTCCACACAAAAAAAAAATTAAAAAAAAAAAATAAAATAAAATAAAGGAAAAAAAAAAGGTTGTTCATGTACACGGCAAGTTGAGAAACCTTCCCTGTAGCCGTGGAGGAACAGCTTATCAACGCTCGGTGTATTACCTGGGTGTGAGAGCTGATTCTTTAATGCACATTGAAGGTTTCACATCTTTAAAGTGGCTAATAACTCTTTACTACACTTCTCTGCAAGTAGTTGAATAGTGTTGCTGCAAAACATGGGACCAGCTCAGAAATACTTTCCATATTAGATCTGTAGTGAAACTAGAAGGAAGAACTGCTCCTACTATTGTGCAAAACAGTAAACCCTGTCAGTCTTCAGACATGCGAAGCCTCCAAGGAAGCCATCTCACACAGTCAGGCCTGAGTCTCTGCTGCACCTATTATCTAAGCCATAACCAAAAAAAGTAACCTCTACTACGCAACATTTGAGAAACAAAAGCAAACATATTCCACTGAGAGTATTTTCCCATCCTTTCGTCTATCATCCCTGTTAAAATGCTCAGCCGCTGTCACAGTTTTTCTTTCCAGAGCCATTTACAGACATTAGTAATGGTGGTAGGGACTGCGGCGAGGAAGAAACACAAAGCAGACCTGCAGAAGTGAGGAGAGTTCCCTCTCAGAAGCCTTTCATCTATCATATGATAGTTTCTGGTTAAGTGATCAGCTCTGATTTATTGAATCAGAGTCTTAATCACAGTACTTGGCATCAAGCAAAGGAACTACCAGAAATATTAATAGGGTTATCCAGGACTGGCGATTGAAGTCCCCGTTGTTTAAAGCGAGAGTTAGGCAGTATTACCACATGATCCCCTCGCTCAGGCTCTTTGAAGTGCTATGAAAACATTTTTTTTAAAGCAATATTTGCCACAGGGTAGTCACTCATGTTATATCTGTCTTACCCCTCCTCTTTTCATCTGGGAGCACCTCATTACCAGTGGATAATACTGATGCTGTAATACCACTTTCCCTTGGGAACGAAATAATAATCATCTGTGTCATTCGAGAAGGATCCTGCTTGGGCCTCGATGAGCAGGAATGCGCACCTATAAAGCATGCCTGACAAAAACACTTGGATTTTTGTTCTGTTCTCAGTTCAAGAAATACAGGTACAATGTGTGACCATTGTTTCTAGTAAGGAGTTTTGAATGCTCTTTTGTTTGCACATAGAGCAAACGCATTTGTCCATTAAGACAGAAAATAAACTAATGATGTCAGTAAATGCAACAACAGTGTTGTTGCTATTAATATATTTCTATTTGTCTGTAGAATATGTTAAGTATTTCTTTCATTAGATTGGTATTTCAGAGCTATATTTTCTTCTCCCTAGAACATAACCTACTAGGACTCACACTGTAATAGGCTTCATAAGAAAATGACCTGTTTAAATGACCACAAGAAGTCAAGGATAGGGTGAAAAAGAGCACAGACCACAAGTGCTAGTAAATGTGATGAAATCTTTGTACACAGTGTACTTGTCTGCATTTTAGCAGAATTTCTCAAAGAAATATGGCATGTCACACCATTAGTGGGGAGGAGGAGATAAAACATGGCTAAAATCTACAGAGGTAAATGATGAGCCCCAATCCTGTTTTGGGAATTTTAATTCCATTTCCTTTGCCTGAAACACAACAGCCTCTCAAACCCTCTAAAGCAGCCCATTGTGTATGGCAAGTTCTCAAGTTGTGGAAGAGTTAAGTTAAATTCTCCTCAGTCTCTCAAGTCATTATCAAAACCTCCATCAAGAATATGTAGACAAAAGAACAGTGCTTTTGCAGAAGCCCGAATTCAGGGCTTCTTGCAGGCTGCAGGCTTTACAGATATGCTACAAGTCCCCCATAAAGCAAAGCATCACTCTGCTCTAATCGCAATAGAGCCCCTCTGTAACTTCACATCTGCTTTTTTAGGAAGACAAACTGCTCCAAATCTTACAATTGCTCTGGTTTGGTTTTGTTTTGCTTTGCTTTTGAGATCAATGAACTTCAGAGAAATATAAAGGTAAGCGCCAAGTACTGACACAACCTAAACGTATATTCAAAGTGGGGGGTGCCCTTCCACAAGGGAATGAGACTTTTCATGCTGTTCCTGCCTTGGTTCCATTTCCCAAAACAGGCTCCAAAGGACAGTGTCCAGCACGTCCAAGCCCTGCCTCCAGACCAGAGAGTGAAGGTCACCCCCCTCAGCCAACTGAAGGATAATGGCAGAATGGAACAATCTGAACCAAAGCTATTTTTAACTTTATCATCAAGGGAGTTAAAACACTGTACTTAATGGTAGCTGTTGTCAAGATTAACTATAGTATCGTGGGAAAAAAAGGACTAAAGTCACATAATAATTAAATACACTTTGATGTTTATTAAGAACAGCTACTCTTGTAAAATTATAAAGCTGCATTCACAGATTAGAGCTTAAATTCCATCAGCACTTTTGTTGTAATATTTAGTCAGATTAGTCATTTTGTTAATGAAACATACAATTGAATTACACTTTTTAAAAACACTTTATATACAGACCTTGTAACTTACCAGTATATGACTGAGTTGATGTTACACATAAGCGTTAAATCTATCCTCAACAATGAGCCTCACTCTTGTGCACAGGGATGCGTGCACACGTGAATTTTAGCTTTTGACGTATAATTTTACTTCTACTTTTATGCAAGGCTCCATATTTACAGGAGGTTAGAAATCCCAATTTACTTGGAAACAACAAGTACCACAAAGGAATTTCATTCACCATGGTCAGACTTGGCAGAGAGCAGTTTATAAAACAAAGAGGGAGATGCATGAAGAAAAAGTATCCCTCCACAAATTCTCATCAATACAAAGACACATCTAGAGAAGGAGCAAAACTAACTATTCCTTCAGTTTGCTTCTCCTGGACCTAAAGCTACAGTGACCAGATAACTTAATTGTGCTCAGTACAACCCCTGTTGACATCATAGATGTGTGTTTTCCAAGCCTTTGAATATTCATTACACAACGTCCTGGAGAGGCAGCAGTTGTTGTTATTACTCTTTTCTGGATAGAGACTGAAGCAGAGCAAAAGAAAGGGCCTAATCTGAATGAACAAATAAATAAGTAGGCACTTACAGCAATTTAGAAGAAATTACGGTATGCAGGTTCAAGCAAGTAATCCATAAAATCTCCACCCAGCTGCCTAAGCTGTAGGGTGTCCAAGTTCTCATCATTTAAATGAAGCTCAGACTCTTGTGCATTTTCTAAGCACCTCCAAAATCTGCCTGCAGACTGGATTAAGCCTAGCCCAAAACACAGCAATTACAAGCACAGAACTTGGACACCAAGTTCAACCACCTTCCCATTCTTGCCAGGCAGACCTGGCACTCTCACCTATCACTTCCTGCCTTAAAAGCTGGACTACTGGGAAGAGAAAGCCAGAAATGAGTTCTTACTTTAGAGCTGGTGTACAGAAAGGAGGAATATAATATCCAGAGCACGTGAAGGCCAAAGAAGAGGGCAGCAGTCCAACACTGAGTCCTGGGTTCATGCTCCTGTGAGCTGCTCTGGTGAATAAAAGATGCATAAATGATAAATTTAAGAAGTCATATCCGACACGAACAGTTAGGTACACAGCTCTGGAGTGCATCTCCAGAGCCAGCCTTCATATGCTAGTTCAGATACCTACACCAACTTCTGCTGGCAGCACAGCCATAACATTTAGAATATGAATAAATAGGAATGCACCGCTAAGGGTAGCTTTGGTGAAGAAGATGGAAGAAAACAGAAGGGTGACTAGCATCTGTGCAACTCTCAGGCTGAAATTTACAGCTGTTGAAAAATCTATGTTCTGCAAGGTAACCAGAGATGCAGGGTAATGCAGGATTACAGTTAATGTTACTGTTCTGTAGATAATGCTGACAAGGAAAAACTGATGTTTTCTAATAATTACAAGCAAAACTTTTCAATCTTCTAAAAAACAGCACAAGAAAGTGACAAAAAGGGGGTCTTAGCTTTGGCTTTCACACTTGTTCAGTATTAATTAATGGCATCTTTACTGGTCACTTTAGTGAAGCAGGAAATCAGGCATCAAATCTGATTACACATCCATCCTGGAATTAACTGCAAGTCACAATGGACAGAAAAACAGGGTAACACAAAGGAAAATGTCTGCCACATGTCACCCATCACAGTGGAAATTTTCTTGTTTGGAGGTACCAATTTGTAAGCACCACATTCAGGATACATCTTCATTTATTAAAAAATCCCAGTCCCAAAGGCCATCCAGCTGCAACAGTTACACTGACAGATGAGCACTGTTTACATCCCTCCAGCAGAATGAGATAACACAAGAAAGTCAAAAATTGAGCCAAATTTGCTGAAGAGAATTCTCTCCTTCACAAAACGTCTGAGTTCTGAGCAATGGGATTTTCCACAACTGTAGGGTGCCATTTTCCAATTTCCGCACTTTGGAGTGATCTATTGGCTAGTCTTGCACAACTATAAACACAGCGGTACGTTTTCTAAATGACATCCTTCTAGCTGGATATTTTGCTAATCTCCTATTCAGTTTCCTGGGCAGCAACTCTGAAGAATAATAGTTGAGTTGGAAAAGCACTTCATTTTGACATGAAAGATTTGTGATTCTTTTCCAGCTGAATGAAGAGAGCAAGTACAGTAGAGTTCTCACAATACACTATGCCGCTTTAAAAAAACACACACCATTTTCCCCTTTACCCTCATCTCTTCATCTTGTACTTCAAAAGAATGTTCATATTATTATACAATGTGTTGATATTCTGGTTTAAATCATAAATGTTTGGGAACAAAGAGTCCCAGCAAGAATGATACTCCAAAAAGTAACACTTAATTTCCATTTGTGATACAGCTTCAATATGAGCATTTCTATATAAGGCAATTCTTTGTCTTTTTTTTTTTTTTAATGAGATAATATTAAAAGCTGGCAAAACAGAACAAGGATGAACAATTATATTCTTTAGATTAATAAAACCTTACATAAGAGGCAAATCCTGCCCTTGCTGCTTTGATTTCAATGGAAGTTAAATCTAGCATTTGATGTACATCCTATGCTCTGGGCACAAGAGTGCAAAAATTGAAATATACTATCCAAAACAATATTAAGGACTGCCTATCCCACATCACAGATTAATATCTACCAGCCTACACAAGGACAATTAAAGCTAAATTCCTAAACGGAGATCAGATGGCACAGGAGATTACAACCATAATATGGGTCATTTCATCTCTAGTTCACTGTTTTACATACAGTCCAAACGAGCGTAGTATAAAAAAAGTCATTAGCACCAGACATCTGCTGGTAGACAAACTGAGCTGATCTCAAGCCAGCTTTTTCTGGATACACAGATAAATTGGGACAGAGGAGAGGTGAGGAGAAGTGGCAAGGGACGCACCAGAAAACGTACACAGCTACAAAACTTCCAGCGCCTCTGAGAGACGTCTAGCACTGCACCATCTCTTGATCCTTATTGGCCTGACGAGCAAAACACCACGGAATAACAGCAGCACTTTACTGGGAATTTCAGTCTCCAAAACTATAAGTATTTTTACAAGCAGCTCTATCTTTAAGAAAGGATTTTTAAAGTTACATAATAAATAGCTTTCCTATATTAGAAGGAAGCCAGAAGTTATTCTGTGTAAGTGCTCATGCTGCTTCACAACAAGACAGGCTTTCAAGACACTTCATCAAGACTGCCATCACATATCATAGCACTGATTTACATTTAAAGGGAAAATGAAGGATTTTGCTCTCAAAATCTAGGCTGTACCATACGCAGGCATGACTTAGTTGAGAGTCAGATTTCAACTTTCATTGTTAGGCCAGTGAGCTACAAGCAAGAAAAAGGGCATGTGACATGGGGAAGAGGTACTCCTCAAGCGAGTCAGAATTAATAAGTGTTTCTTATGAGAGCCTTTTTCCTGGGAATGTGGATGAACACTTTCAGGCTTCACCGACAATGAAGTAATGCGCACACATACACAAGGATACAGTAATGCACAACTAAAAGCAACAGATTTCTCTGAGATCTAGTACCATGAATTCTAAAAATGAGAAAAGTCTCTGGAGGAATGAGGTGGTCCACAGTATAAGCTCCTTTTCCTTTCTTTCACTTGTATTTCTTTCAACTTTCATAAAATGATTACTAGGTTGCTAGATTATTTTTTAATCTCAGGAGATTAGAAAAAGAACACAATCTACAGGTTAATATACAAAGTATTAATTTTGCCTTCTCCCAGATAATAACATCCGGGTAATCAAAGCCAGACAACATGGCTGTAAAATCCAGGCAGAACGAAACTTACGAGCAGCAAGAATAACAAGGAGTTACCATCAGCCAGGAACACCCATTATTCCGTTTTAGGAATAATTATTTGAAATAAAAATTCAAGCAATTTCTAAAATGCAAAAAAAAAAAATCTGTTCGAGACCCTCAGTATAAATTAAGTCAACTCAATACATACGAAGAATTAATAAAGTTACTCCACAAATAAGCCAAATACTCTATTGGTTACAACTATTTATTCAGTTCCATTCCAATTCTTAAGCAAGGAAAACAGACCGAGAGCTTGGAGGAGAAGTTACAAATATGTTTCAGGTCTCTTAAAAATACTGTTTTTAAAGAAGGATACAGGAACATTGTGACTGAAAAGAGTTTATGGTTCAGTTTTAATTAGAATTTAGGTTGATGAAATGAATACAGGTAAGTAATGTGTAAATCAAATGAGATCATCAAAAGTCAAGCAAAATAGATTTTTATTGCTATATTCTTTGTCCCTCTGTTTTAAAAAACTGTTGCTCATGTCCCACAGAGGTGCAGAGCTTCTCCAGGGCTACAGAACAGGATACTTTTTATTAAATAATGCCATCAACAGCTGGGGATATTTTTAAAGTAATAAAAAACCACCATTATTTCTATACCTGGAACAAGTTAGAAGAATGAACTATTCCTCCATTCCAGCCTAAGGGAAAGCATTAGACATAATATATGTTGTGGTGGGTACTGTTACATTTTGTTACAAACTAAATCAAGTTTAAAACCACAGTTTAGACAATAGCTCAGTTGTCCTAGCATTAATAAGGCTTTTTCCTTTTAAAACAGATCTTGTTCCATTTTCTGTTTGCTTGTTTCTTTGCTATGACAGTAAACACTCAAGTCTCAGTTCAGAGCGCTCCTCTTAGTAATATTATGACCTATAACCAAAGTTGATGTTATACAAAATTTGTCAGATAAGAAGACTTGGTTTTTACAACAGGCTTTGCCTGCCATATGCTTTGCTTATTTACATCAAAAAGAATCCATTCTTTTGGGTTTATTTTCTTTTTGCTGAACTGCAACATTCCTTAACACTGCTCATTGCAAGATTTGGAAGGGTGAAATAGCACAGAATGGGGATTGAAGGGAAGACTGACTGCCGAATTCAAGTTCAATTTTCATTTCTTTCTTTAATCGCCCTCAGCTGAAATGCACACATCACTATTTTCAGCTGGTTTGGGCTGTTCTGTCAGCAGCTGATCTAGTAGAGAGAGAGAATCTGAGAGCATGAGGACACCAGACCCACTGCCTGCTCCACAGGAAAGCGCTTGTAAAGCCATTTCTGTCTTTTAACCTTTTTCCTGCCTTTTCTGCAGCTTTTTCTGCACAAACTGTAGTACATTCTCTTTCTTGAAGACATCTGCAGAATATAGCCACAAGGCCAGGTAGAGAGACCAGGACACCACCACCCCTGAATGAGCAGTCTGGGGAGCAGCAGGGGCAGGGTTGGGAACAAGCATCCCCCAAAAGGGCAGTGCCCTTCTCCTGCCCCTCTCCCCTGCTGCCTGCATAGACCCATTAGCTCCCTTTATGTCAGCACCAGTACTTGGGTGATCCAGACCTGAGATGGCAGAAGGAAAACCCAAGAGACCTAACTATTATCAACGTAGAAAGGCAGAAAACAAGAGCCAAAAAGCATGAGGGGGGAATGTAGAACCATGGCTCTTGGCGGGTACAGCCTTGATTCTGCCTTAAACCTCATCACTGGGTGGAATAGCCCAAGAATGTGTCTGGGATATAACCACAAGTAGGAGAGAGCACAGCCTTGGCCGGGATGCAGCAGTCATTTTGCTGTATGCCTCCGTAAACAGGTCACAAAGACTGCGGCAGCTCCAGCTGCCAGACTCTATCAGCCCAGCCAGATCCAGAGTGGGGAAGGTAACCAGACAGTGCCCAGTGAGCTACAGATGCTGCCCATGTACCCCAGTATAAGTGGGCAGTTGATCTGGCTAGGGTTTAAGATATGAGTTCCAACAGAGAGTTTGTCCCACCGATGTTGCATTTTATAACCAGCTATGCCTCTTTCTGTTGGCCAGTAACATCTCGCACAGCACAGGACAGGCGCTGCTCCCAAATAACTCGACTCTGGTTTCACATTCCTCACCTCCATGTTTGTGCTGCCCAGTGGTTTATTTTACAGATTCCCTGGCCTCGAGAGGCTGCTATCAAGTTCCTCCAGCCCAGCCGCAGCCCTGCCTCCCTGTCCCCTCTTAATAGGGCCTTTGTCAACTGCCATGTGGAGGTCAGCCGTGGCCCCTGGGAGCAGCTCTTGCCTTGCAGACCTGCTGCCTGCCTCCCCCAAGCCCTCTCCGAGAGCCACCAACCCTGATATGCTCCACACAGGGTCCTCTGCAATAGGAAAAACAAACCATGAGGCATCACACAAAGCCAACAAAGCAAAGCCCCAACTCCTTTCTTCACCTACGTTGTGTTTTCAACGCAGCCTTGCACATTCCCAGGAGGAAATTAATCCTCCTGAGCCATGCAGCATGTTCCTTCAGGGCAGTCTGGCTGGAGAACTCCTGTTCTTCACTTTAACCCTAGACATCTGCCCGCTTCTGTTAAAAAAATACATAGATTATTTTGGTTAATCTCACAAGACTGCAAATCCAAGATTACACTGAATTAATCCCATAAAATGGTTTATCGGGCCTGAACTACATGACAGGCGCAATGCGAAAGTGACAGTTATTTCTTAAGACCTTTCCTCCTTGTATCATAATTACAGGGCAGGTAACTGCGAAAGGCAGCTCTGCCAACAGGCATTTCCAAAAGATGACACTTTCTATCCAGCAATTACTGTAACAAGGCCTTAATCCCCATTAGCATTACCACAGGCTCCCGGGATGCAAATCAATAACAGGAGCCCCGAGTTGATCCGGAGCCCAGTCCTGAGCTAGGGACAACACACGGGATGCTGTCATTGCAGCACACACAACTTGCCATTGCTGCTCTTCCAAAGTGCCTGGAGACATTGTGTGGCCACCTGGTTCACTAATCACTGCTTGTGAAAGCAGGTCACACGTCAGGACTCAGATCTGTGGAGGAGTGAATGCAACAGCCAAGTACAATAGGGTTGAACCCTTCATGAATAGAGGCCTAATAGGTAAATATTTGTGTACCTGCACCTTTTTTAAAGGCTGTATTCAGCTCACTCTTCAAAGAGCAGGTTGAAAGAGCACTGCCTACCCTCTATTTACTCCCATTAGAGGCTACTGTTACCCCTTTGGGCCAGAGTCCTTAGCTAATGTTCGGATTATTTTTGTTGAGGAAACTGAAAATTGAATTGCGTATAAACACGGTAGCAACCCTCTTTATTTACTGAAAATGTATTTCTCTTAATACAATCATCAAAAGGTAAGAAGGAATTTCTTTGCTCTTTATTCCAAGTCTTTCATTCACCAGCCAGCACTTCACCCAAAAAGCATGACCTTTTTTCTTGTTTGTTTTCTCCTCTTAGGGCCCTATTACTGAAGCTCATTTGGCCATTCTCGGCTTTCCCCAGTGGTCTCTGCCTGCTTTTGTGGTATCCCAGTTGCACAGCCTACACATAGCTTTATCCAGCCACACCCAGGCATACCCCGTTCCTTGCTTTTATCCCCTTTGAAACCCTTGCAGTGATACAGCTCATGTCCAAGATGACCTTTGATGTATTGCAGCCATCAGCCTCTATCATTTCAGGGGGGTTTTATATTTGTTCTAAGGCAAAGGTAGCTTTTCCAACCCTCAGTTTCCAGAGGACTTCAAACAGCTTCCATTCAAATGACACACTCATTTCTCCAAGGACTCGAGTACTCTGGGCACCCCAGGTCACTATAACAATCAGACTGAGTCAGTCTCCCTGCACACTGCAATTGGCAAGCCCCACAGTCCCATGTGGAAAATGTCTGTTTCCACCATTTTTGCACCAAATCCTAATTCCCAGGAGTTTAAATAAGGCAGAGTAGTAGTGAAGGAAAAAGCTGTGTGTTTCCCTGTTCCCTTCTGCCAGGTACCACATCACAGAGAGAAGCTGCTACACATGCTGTGTGAAAGTCACTTAATAGAAGGGGTGGCTTTGGCCGGCTGGAGCCAAGAACAGGCAGTAGAGCTCCTAGTTTCTGCACACTGTTTAATCTTCCCCCCCACTACAAGGAAGAATAAGAAGCTACAGCAATTGCACAGCATGTTTCTGCCACTGCAGCACCATGGAGGAAGGGGACTCTTGGTACTTCAGTCCCTTGGCTTCCCGAGGACCCCATAACTGCAATAGCCTTACCATGGGATGCTAAATCAGCTATTAATATTAAACAACACTGATTTCTTACTTTAAAACTGCTCCAAGACTGTAAATATTCTATTATAAATAAAATAAGGAATAAGAAACCAAATTTGGTTTAGAATAGCTAAACTATATTTCAAAGGGCTTCAGTCATACCCAAATTTCATGCAGTTTAGTTGTAGATCTTTACTGTCAGTAAGAAAGCCTGAGAGGTGAAAAAATGCCAGTTTTCTTGCATCCTGAAGAGAGAGCTTCATTCAACTTCACCCCTCGGAAGCTACAGCAATAAATTATGCTTCATTATGAAGCCTGCAGAAAACCCTTCTCTCAGCAGAATCAAAATGACACATTTTTGTAGATGGAAGGGAAAGGAAAATGAAAGGATTTATCTAAACACAGCCAGATCTCTACTGCAGCTAGTTCATTATCCCCAAGCAGTATCACAAATAAACACGTTAAGGATAAAAGATACACAATCTGATGTTAAGATTCCATTGTAGTTATCCTGACCATGGAGAACAGTAGATTACTTCACAGCCTGAGGTATTTTCAGCACTCATTACTGCTATCTCTCCAGATACTGCTACATGGCAGCTGCCTACCTGAACTTTAACATCAATTGCTGAATCTTGCTATCCATTATTTTCTAAAACACACAATGGCAGTGAGCTCAACTCTCTAATCACATGCTGTAAGAAGAAGTTGCTCCTTTGACTATCCATCCTGAACCTGCAAACCATATAGCTTATGATTAAAGGAGCTACAACTATTCCTGTTCAGCCTCACTCAGCATATTGCTCTTTTAGGGTAACATATAGGAAGAGTTCCATCAATTAAAGCTGTTCATTACAGCTACGTTTCACTTCTGTATTTGTTTCCTTTTACACTTTGCTTTGTGATTTCTGGGGCTGTAGCACATCTGTTCAGACCCCAAACCATGCAGTGTGGAAAACACACCTAACAAAGGCAGAATTTCAGGGATTTTCCTGAGAAATGGTGAAACAAAGCACAGTACCTTGATAGCCCCTGTTATTGTTTGGACTTGATTTGAAAATGAAGTTGGTAATCTTTTGATCATATGCACTGTAAAATATTATTGTACAGCCATAAATACTACTTCCTGCCTTAAGAAAAATCATGGGCTATTTGGAGCACAATGGGCATGGCATCAAAGGCAATTATCAATGAGTACAGAAAAAAACCACCCATATATTCCTTTTTCTATTTTTTTTATAAGCTAGATCCCTTAACAAGTTTGAATAGGAATCCTAGCACATCTAAGGTAAGGTTTTAATACAGAAGGAGTGGTCAGCAGACTGCACGGGAATTTGTCCCTTTAACAAGTGCACTATTAATCAAATATGTAAAATATCTCAATTTTGTCCGAAAAGAATGGGCTAAATCCTCATCTCAGTTACTGACTGGCTTCAGTTCCCATGGGATGGAATTTGGTATGGTGAATTTAACAGGAAACAATAGACCAAACAAACCCATTGCCTGTAAAAATTAAATGCCTTATTTTCATAACTTGGGTGTTATGTAAGGAATATCTCAGAGGCACACAGTTACAAGAGCTCCGCATTCAGCAAGCACACTTTGAAGGATAAGGCCAAATGATAATTGCCTCCAGAACTTGGGAAGTATGGAGATCTCAAATAATTACGGTCCCCAGAGAACGTTAGTCAGTTTAGAAGTTGTTTAATGCACTTTGGAGAGAAGATGTGAGGAAAGAAGGACAAGGGGAGGGAGGAGGCCCTTGCGCAGCCAAGTTTAATCATTCTTGCTCTAAGCGCACATGCTTGTCCTTAACTAGCTAAACACATTGATTCACTGCAAGTCCCAAAGTGTATATGTAGGGAATATGTATCTATACCATTCCAATGCACTAGGTTAAATACACCCCAGAACATCAGGAGCAGAAACCGAGTCTTAACCACCTTCAACATCACTGGAATAGCTGCTTTTCCATCAGCAAAAATATGTGCACTTTGGTCATGCAGGACAGTGAGAATCGCATACACACCCTTCTGTGTGTATATTGGCTAACAGAGACCTCAATACAGAGTGCTGTATCCTATTTTTAAACTAGCTCCTTTTGAATTTAATAATATACACATATTAGAAAAAAAAAATCATGAAAACATCCATCCAGCTGAAAGAGCGTATCTCATGGCTGGTAGAGACGGGAAGGGGACAGAAAATTCCTAAGAGCCCAGCCTCCATCTTTGTCTCACTTGTTAATTTTTCCCAGATGATGCAGACACCAGGCCCATGGCCTTCAGTCCACCCTGTGGTCTGCTTCATGTTTCTCCCATGTTCGGACTGGAAAGCAATAGTGGAAGAAAACTGTAAAGGAGTCAGATTTTGAAGAAGGATTTGAAGAATGGAAGGAGCAATATGGAATGACAGAAAAGGAGTTGCAGAAAGTGGGGAGAGCCACAAGCCTTGTGCCTCAGGAGAGGCAGATTTGTACAGCAAGAAACTCGCTGCTTGAGGACACAAGTGATGATGAGAAGGTTTTCTTCAAAAAAATCATTCCTGATCCAAACTGGGTGAACACCTCCTGAGAGACATTACACTGCCAAGGGAGGGTAACCAGGCAAAAAGTTCTGCTGGAATTCTGAGCAGGGAAGAGGCCTTTGAAGGCCATATGGGTACAAATAAAGAACTCGTGCAGACCATGCAATCAATTGAGAAGAAACAGTGGTTTACTCTAATCAGCCATACTACACAACTGAGACCAGGGGAAGAGCAGTTTTCTGTACTCTCCTACCAATCAGGAGCAAAATAATAACCCTCCCGGGCCATGTCCCACTATTAACATTCAGTCCATCCTCCCACTGTTCCTATACCCCATACTCTCTCAATGCAAAGGAATGTCTCGAGGTTACCATGGTTACAAACATGTTTTTGCTTTGGTCTCACGGACCTTATATCACAGATCTTTAAACATACAACCCAAATAAAGGTGCAAGTCTTCAGCACAGGCACTACATAAGCCTCTAGGACTGAGTCTTAGCACTGAACAGCTTTCCTGTACGCCTGTGAGATGCATTGGATACACATAGTATAGTTACCACATTTCTCCATAAATACCCATTCAGGCAGGAGAAAAATCATGGAGCTGATTCTGTGTCTTGTCAATTAAAGTAATGCAAGAAGTCATTTGAAATATAACCCAGAGAAGTGTCCATCTTCTTGTGCTGCACTCTGCAAGGCTGGCACTGCAGTGAAAGCAAGTTTTGCTGGAATGTTTCACCCATCACTTTAAACATGGATTTTCTGACCCCTGATCTCAGCAGCAGAAGCCTGCTGTTTGCAAGGTTGGCTCTACAGCAGCCCTTTGCCACACACTGGGAAGAGGGAGTCATGATCCATCTCAGCAGGGAGGAGGGAGTCATGATCCATCTCAGCAGCAGGGCACCATTGTTGGATTTCTGCAAGACCAAGGGCAACTAGGAATATCAGACAGTAAGGAGGGAGCTGCAAAATTAAAGACAAGCCTTCAGCTTCCTCCCTGCATTCATCCTGTAATCAACATGGGAAGTATGACAGATGAATACAGCCTGTCTTTGGAGGCCATCATCAATGCTGCACTCAGGCCCATGTGAAGAGCAAAGCCCCAGCTCATGAGCAGGCAGAGAGTACCTGCTGGAGCATGCAGAACCCTTGTGTCTGCAAGGCTCACAGTCAAGCACAGGCAATGCTCAAGAGAGACCAAAATGGCAGCAACTTATGTCCTCAAGGCCACTTTTGAAAAGCAATGTAGATATCTATGTAATAACTAATTAATATAATTGAGCTTTGAGAGTAAATTACTACATAATAATTCATTTCCTGAAAGAGATGTAGCCTCTGTTCCTCTTCCCCACTTAATTCATCTGCCTATCTGCTTTTCTGCCTGGGCTTAGCAACAATAGGTTGTTGCTCAATTCCACTGTATTAATGGGTATTTCCCAGTGGCTTTCAGGGAACTTGTGATCTCCCCATTTTTATCAATGGAAATAAAATACAAAGATGTAAGTAAGAGGTAAAGACATTAATTAATCATAAAGCCAGGCTATTTACTAGTGTTAATAACTTGTGGTGCTGTAGATACAAATCCTTCCAGGATTATTCAGAGATGGTTTCTGAGAAATCCCACTTCATCAATGTCAATGGGCAGAGGCGCTGAAATTCCGCTCATATTTGTGATCACAAATATGGGAAAATAATATAACACAAGCTGCAACATGCAAACAGGCATGTCCAACACAGAGCATTGTATCAGAGCGCTCATCCCACATGCATGGCAAAGTGACAGCCAGCTATCACCCTGCAGTGTCAAGCCTAAGGTGTGGCTCTTCCTGAATGAACATGAACAAAGTAGTGACCATATACAGTGGCAGGATCCTCCTTGGCTACCAAACACTGCTCTGTTCCCAAAAAATATTCCACATGATTTCCTCCCCTCAGCCTGCAGGCTCATTCATCACCATATTATTCGAGTTTCATGCTGTTATAACTCTGTTAACACCAGGTCCATAGAAACTCTGATTGCCTGCCGATACTGCGAGAAAGCACACATCTTTCCAGTAACATAAAACCAAGGTTTGTTCTGTAGTTTCTTTCAAAACAAGCTGTTCCCCTGCATTCAAGTGCATGACAGCTCGGTAAAGTAAGGGTCACTTGGCAGCACAGATCTAGAAAAGTTAAATAAAATACATTAAAAGTCAAAACCTGCCTATATAAAGCAGCTTTTATTCTTTCATCCCTTTCTTCTACATTATTTGACTCCTGAAGTTTTGACAGATGTGTATTTGCTGTACATTTCTTTTGCAACCACCATAACAGGGAAAGAAGAAAAAAAAAAGGTCAATTTCTTTATTACATTATTTGTTTAACATTTTGATCGAGGATATTCTCCTACCACACTCGGGAAGAATGCACAGTAATACCCATCAGTTTTAAAATCAGTATAAGAAGAGCTGTCTTGTGGGCTTGTATTCAGTCATTGCAGCTGAAGGCAACAACCGAATAGCTAAGAACAGCTGAATCCAGTAGAATGTAAATAAGAGATTCTTGCCAAATCTTTCCTGGTTGCAAAACGCTCTACCAAGTTTAAAGATCCCATTGCGATACCTTTGTGCTTTATTTATGAGGCTTTGAGTAAGCCACTCCCTTTCCATATTTGTTTGAGTTTATGCCTGTATTCCCATGATTACTGCAGAACAAATCAGGTAAAAGGTGGCTCTTGTTTCACACCAACATTCGTCTGAATTCCCCCCCCCCCTTCCTGATGATCTATTTTAAACCATCAGCTGAAATCTCAGAATTCTACCAAAATATTTGAAGTTCTGCTGCAGTTTGGTTTTTTTCCTTCAGAAACAAGGTACCTTTCACAAAGCACTTAAACTGCAAGTGAGTCTCAAAGACCTCATTCCAAGGACCTTTTGTGAACTTCCCAAAGAAGGAAAACCTTTTCCTGCTTTTCTCATTTCTCCAGTGGACTGAGAGCCCTTTGAACCGGAGTAAAGAGACCAACTATTTGGATATCTTTCACTTCATTAGTGATATCTGTGCAGTGCTGAACGCACTCCCAAGGTCTTGCCTGAACATATTCCAGGCTGAGCTGTGCAGGACTTAGGAGCGGTTCCCTGAACACCGTCTCTCCTCTGCACCTTTGCTGGGAAAGCATTAATGCGTTCCCAGGGTGTTGCACAACTTCGCCGCAGGTAAAGCATGAGATGCCGAGTAGGAATGGTAATGAGAAAAACCTGAAACCGAGTGACCTTCCCCCAGCACTAACATGCCACATAGAACCAGCTTTGTCCTGACATGTGAGGCACTTCTGTATCGCATCCAGGAATCTCTTTACGTTTCATGAACCTACACGCAGCGTGAGTCAGATATAAACAGAGCTGCCCAACCCTTTAGAAAAATTCCATTACACTTACTCTTCCTGCCAATTCAAGTGAAAGTTTTAGGCAGAGCCAGTGGCCCACAACTCCCTAATTCTGGCACAAAAGGCTGGAATGGACAGTGGGTGACAGCGTAGCTACTGCGAGCACATGTCACCAGCCATGTTTCTTCAGCTCAGTATCCAACACACTCCATCTCTGCTTGGTATGGTCCTATTTATGTGTCAGGCTCACCGAGCCTCACCAAGGATGCCTTCTAGGTGTCCTCTTTCACTCATGGCACAGAGCTGACCATGCAGCTACAGAGCTCAGAGGCTTCCTTGGTGGGTGACACTGCTCAGCGCATACCCGTGGTAGGGCTGCTTTCTCTTTATTAGTATGTTTTGTCTTTTTATCAAGTCTCATCCTATTTCCTGCCTCCCCCTCCCCTCAGCTCCCCTGAAACATAATGGACTTATTTGATAGACATCTCTTTTACTACAGAAAAGGGAAGTTTGAGGGATATCTATAGATACAACCTTGCAGGCACCTCACAGCCCCACAGACAAAAAGCTGAGAGAGAACACGAATCTTTTGGTTGCAAAAAACAGGGGAGAAAATGCATTGTTTTCAAGTTCTTGGTACTGACCTCTTAAAGTTACTTGCATTTGCTTACCCTTTGCTGCACAAGAAGCTGACACAAAGTGTAACCATGAATTTCTACCCAGAACTTGAGAGAAGGCTGGCTGATACAGCCCAGAGACTTGAACTTAAAATGAAGAGGGCTCAGGAAAGTTAAACTAAAAAAATCTAAATTAAAATGCTTTTAGAAAAATCGGCTGATGGGGTTAGAAAAATACCTCGCTGCTCTCCACCTAGTTCCTTCCTGAAACGCTGGCTGGCTAACTACTGCCCTCCTCCCCCAGTATAAAACAAAATAAGAAATCTTTATCTCCTACCTCACTCCAGTGACTCACACCAAAAACATACCCTTTTGCTTCCCTGAACTTCTTAAGGAATTTAGAAGTGCAATCCTCAAAGCCCCAAGGGAAGTTTGGAGTTTCATAACAGCCCAGAAGCCCCACCTGAGGTATGAAGAATGCTTTGAAACACACCTGTGATTAATTAATTAACATATTGGCACCTAACTAGCTCCTTAACACTCCACCTAATGTTTTAGTTTAGAGCTGCCTGTGCGTGTAACAGAGACTGTGTGGATTGATGCCCTAATGATGTAAAGAATAACGCATTTTACATCTAAGTAAACATAACAATGTAACATAGACACAGAAACTTGAATTGAGGATTAATTACAGTGATTCGTAGTGCTTAAAGAGCAGGCAGTTTACAAAGGGAGGAAGCAATTACTTTTAAAGATGGGGGAGTTTTGCTTCAACATTTCTGAGCAGTTGCACTGTTCTCACTCCTGACAACAAAGTCAAAATCAGCCCATTAGAAGAGCTCTGCCCTTACATCTGTTCTCCCAGGTGAAATGAAGGTTTGCCCTCCCCATATAAGGCTGGAACCCTCTATACTCAGATCCCCATGGGTAGGCAGGTGCTGGTAGGTGCCCTAACTGTAGTCAGGGTATAAGTCTGAAGTTCCTGTTTGGGTACTAATGTCAGGGAGCAGAGAGGTGGTGGACCATTAATCCAGCAGGTTCATTCACTGTGCTTCCTTGTGGATGACATAGTTAAGGTTAATACTGAGATTTAGGCCCTGCACACTTTTTCCTATCAGCTGAGGAACTCAACTGCATCATTTAATTTGCAGAAAAAGATGTTTGTTCAATAAAAGGTGAGTTATATTAAACCTCCCTTGAAGGTCAACTAAATTACCTGATTAACCAGGGTATTTTGGAATATTTCTGGCTGTTTAGGTAAGCATAAACCCACACAACCATAATAATAAAGTGCAACCAAAATACTTAAACAAACACAAATCCTCTTTCTCCCCTTCCAGCTACTGAATAAATAACTTGTTTGTTGCATATAAGAGTCTTAGGCAAGTGCTAAATCAAAGGAAGGAGTTACTGCATTTAGCCCTTAGCGTAAGGTGGTTCACGGCCATCCGTACATCTTGTGGGATGTACATTCCACCACACAGCTGCACCTCCAGGGAAAGCTGTCTCCAGTGCTAGTGGCTTCCCTGTGTTGGCTAACAGCTTTATTGTTGTAGGAGGACTGACAGCAGAGGAGTGCTTCATCAAAGGCAGTGCTGGTGCAACTGCTAGTAGTTATTCCAGGTGGGGTTTTGTGTTGGTTTCCATCAGCATGCAGGGGCAGGGACAGCCTGCAAGTGGTGGCTCTAACCATGTCTGTAAGGGTCTGTCACCTCTGATCTGCTGAAGAGGAGCTCATGCAGAGTTGAGAGCAGTCATCCCTTTTCTTTCTTTCCTAATTTGCACACTGGTCTTTGCTTTGGTTTGACTAGACTAGCAAGCCTCTTGGAAGACCAGCACTGCAAAGCTGTACACTAATTTGGAGGTAGTTTGTGAATGTCCCACAGATCAGTGGAAGGCTCATTTGTATCTACTTTCCTACTTTAAAAGCATGGAAGAAAGTAGTAAACAGAGCAGGATTTCTCTTTTGAAATGATGCAAAATCAGGATCTTACAATTGTGTTCATCAAAGGAGGCTGCTTTTCCAGTGATGAGTTCTATTAACATTAGAACCGGACCAACATTCGCAAATAAAACCATGAGATGAAAAATTCTGATGGAAAACAAGCAAGTGAGATTCAGTTTAGAAGAAAAGACATGTAGGAAATAATAACCTTAAGTCCTTTGAGAAAGAGCAGTCTTACTTGAAAAGAGTTGATACCGAATGTCAAAATGTTTATAAGCCTAGAAATTTATAATTCGGTACTGTTGGTACAGAACTAGGATATGCTGATCTTTTTTTGTATGACTGTATACAGATCTGGATACCTCAGTACCAGAATGACAGGCACAAATTGGAACAGATTCAGCAAAGAGCAACAGCGGAGATAAAAGAGCTACAGAGACTGATGTGTGTTGAGAGAGTAAAGAGGTTAACACATAGCCTGAGGGTAAAAACAAAAAATGGCAACTCCTACAAAATATTGGGAAAGTGTGAACAACAAGGAATTAAACTGTCTAGTTTGCTACGCTAAGAAGTAAGAACGGTGTAAGTAACAATAATAACTTGTCCTACCCATTGTGTTATGACAGGCATACAAACATAACGTACTGACTAGTCTCATTTCTAGGTGAAAATTAGAATTTGTTTCAAACCTGTTGTTGCTACATTTGGTTTCCACATTTTTACACACTGGTGTATTTTTTTCCCTAGAATAACATCACCAAAATACGCTGAATTGCTTCCCCAAAAGATTTTGCTCACTCTCTCTCTAAATATATATGTAATGTAGCCAAGAAACAAGAGTGGTTTTTCTGTTTTACTGCTGATTGAGCATCTGTCATTTCCACTTTTCCCACATTTCCAAACAGTGTATTCTATGAGTTATTGTGTTTCCTCTCAGCTACAAAAGCATTACAACCACAGCCAATGTCATGGGTGCTTAAGACTCAGGCATGTCCTACAGAAATGAGCCTAGACCCAGCACTTCATTATGGACCATGAGAACAACCCTTTGCCATCGCAGGTGGCCAAGTTTTGCTCATGATTACATGTCCGTTGCTAAGGGCTTGAAGGTACATTTGTAACCGGAACCCCATAGCCTTGACAGGATTGTAATTCACAGGCTAATCGAAAATAGTTGATGACAGCATTTGTTATTCGAGGGAAGGAAATAGCCTTTGAAGGACATTTCCACCCATCAGATTTCATTATGCAACACTGAAATACATCTTTCTGAGCATCTGGAGATTTCACATCCTGCACCTTTGTAAAGTGCAAACTTCACTCTTTCCCAAGGGATGGTGGGTGAGAAAAAGCTATCAGGTATAACTTCCAAAGCTTTCTTTTCTCTTCCTCCTTTAATATTTTCACAGCCTGATGCAAACTCTCTAGTATGATCACATATTTATTAGACACCTTCACAACATTTATTCTTACTACATGGTACAAAACACTGAATTCTCAACGAAAAACACCTGCATAAAATGTTCCATTCATAATTGAGAATTATCAGTTAGTTCTATAAAGGTTATAGGCAGAATTTGTAGAAAAATTATAATCACAGTTATGTGAAATCTATAATACTCAAACCATGCTAATCACAAGCTGTATATACTGATTATATATTTCCACAGCCATAAAGGAACATTGAAATGCTGTTCACACTGTATGCTACTGATCTCCTTCTTAGAAAAAAAATACATTCCTACTAATCTAAAGCATAAGTTTTATTTTTGACAAAATTTGGATAACAAAGGCAGTGAGAAATTCCAGGCTCAATTACTCTTCTTCCACAGAGCTTCACTTTTCAAAAGTTAATCTAATACTATTATGCTGCCTGTTATAGTTCAAATCCTGCATAAGCTTGGCTTTATGATCAAGTTTTGTAGTTCCTAGTTGAGAAAAATTACTTTTGAAACCAAGAGGAATGTTGAAAATTCATAACTACAAGCTGCAATCGTGCAGTTCTAAGATGCACAGTTGTATGTCTGTGTACGAAAAGAGCAGTATATATTAGTCTGAAATCTAAATTAAGAGCCCTTTTTCAGAAAGAAAATTTGTCTCAAAAGAGTCAAAGACTCAAGGACTTGCTTATTGTTTTAAATCTCCCAGATTCTTCTCTACGTTCAGCTGTGGAACTGAGAAAAGCTGCTGTGTTTCCTCAGTGGTTTGGTGGCTATAAGGAACTTAGGTCAGTGGTCTGAGCTGCACAGCCGGCCAGAACAAGAAACAGACAGCAAGTTGTGCACTGATTCAGATGCCATCTCCAAAGTGACTCTGTCCTTCCCTGGGGCCTGGGCACACACTAGTTACCCTCCCACTGCCTCTGCCCAGGCTCAACTTCTCCCATGGCAAAACCTTGAGGATGCAAACCTGAATTCACAGGTGGCTCTGGCAAGGCTTGCAGTGATTTCTTACCCTGTGACTAAGTCATGCCCTGGCTTCAGATACTAAAATTATCAGCCTGATGTTTTCCATCACATCATCAGCAATTAAAAAGGGAAGGAGACTGAAAAATGACGTGCCATATGGAGCAAAACACCAGGCAGGGTATGATCCTCTGTGAACACATCTTCCTTGGCATCCCACCCCTCTGGTATTACAGGGGCACCCAGCTCTTTGCAGCAGTGAATATTTTGTCAGTATAAAAAGCCAGATTCGTCCACAGCCAGAACTGATAGGACTGACCTGTTGAGTTGTCCATGTCTTACCAGCAGAAATATCAATCACTTACTTGGGGATGTTAGCCCATAGCAAGGAAACTCATCTATGCGATTACTCTATAGACACCAAGGCAGGTGATACATTGCTTGAGACTGTTTTGCCTAGTAAACTGACCTTTGTAGAAGAGAAAGGGCCTATTAGAAATCAATGTACTGCACATAGAAATGTCTGCTTGCATTCCTCTTTCACAGACATGTGTTTGGCTGCCTGGGGTATTAACTTTCAGTCTTTGTTTCTTTTCATTGCATATTCGTCCTGCAGTACTGTTGCCTGCAAATGGGGTGCAGTAGGAAAACAAGCTGTGTTGTCTTTGCCCCTTCCCAGTTCACTCAGACAAAACAGTAGTTCATCTGTAAGACCAGAAGCAATCTTAATAATTTCTTGAGTGAGATTCCATAATCTAATGAGAGTTTATTTTCAGTTTTTGTCAAAACTATAACCCCTATGAAGTTTACATTTAGAAGGAGACTAAATTTTACTTAAAATTCAGGAAGGGGGATGAAGGGAGGTGTTAATGCTCCAGTAGCGATAGAATAAACATCACTGTAATGAAGTGTCTCTGGAAAAAAAGGTGAAAACAGTAAATGCTTAGATGCAAAACTAAAAGCAAATAATTGTTGTCTAATTAACATAAAATTGCTTAAAAAATATTATCTCCTTACCTGGTTCAGAGCTACATTATGTGCTATTTTCATTAGGCTTCTTGCATAAGTAAAAAAACCTCTCATTTTGCAGACACAGGAATGAAAAATATATTCAGCAGGATGTTACTCACAAACCATCCAAATATAGTTTTGACCGTAACACAAAGAAATCAGTCTGACATCAATGAACTGTACAATTTACATTGTGAAAAATCCCTGTTCTATGAAACAGAATTTGCTGAATTTCCTCAGAACTAATGTATTTCCCACTTTATATACAAGCATACAATTAAGTTCAAACCATTCAATTGTTTTTTTAATATAGCTGAGAATATGTTTTTATTAATATCTCTCCCTGTGTTCTGCTGCATTTTTGGAAGGTCTACTCCTGTGTCCTTGTTTTCCAAGAATATCCCCTCAGGTTTCTATTTTGGCACAGGTAGGTTACAATGCTCAAGGAAGACATCAAGAATTATATAACCTGATAAATCCTTACTCATTTTTTGCTCTTTGTAAAACAGTAGCTAACAACAAGCACTGGTACGTATGTACAATCATTATCATATTAATGTGCATAATGTATATTATACACACTCATTATTAAGCAAAAAATAATTTCAATAGCAGGATGAAACTGCTTATACATTATTAAAAAAAGGAAGTGGGAAAGAACATTTATGTGAATACACTCCAGGAAAGAGTAAATGGCAGGAGAATACTTGGGGCAGAAGTCATTTCACCATCTTCTAACTTGACAACAACTGTGTATTCACACACTCACAACTACCCAGTGCAGGAAAGCTGAGATTAAAATCTCCTGTGCATGCAGACTTGTGGACAATGATGATGTTAACACTAGTCACTCAAAAAGGGATAAAGAGACAATGGACAAAAAAAGGAAGTGATTTTTGTTAGCAGCATTATACTCGTGGATTCATGGGCACCAGAGCTTTTAAGGCTTTGAGAGCAGAATTCCTTTTTCTGTACACATGGGCAAAAAAGGGTTCACACAGGCCATAATAAACAAGCATTTTCACATAGTGAAGTTGTTACTGGAAATTATGTGCATTTGGAAAAACACTTATTCTCCCCTATACGAAATACAAACAGGTTTTTATTATTAACGGGGTTTGCTCATTGTTTAGAGTTACCTCTAGGAATCTCTGGATTTCTAGCTTAAGATCCCCCATGGGAAATCCATTCTAGATGGAATTTTATGATGATATTTCCAAAGGAGAGAATCTTTCCTTGGCATTTTCCCAACTCTTTCTGGTGCTATAACATATCAGTAGCCATTGATCAAGTGGTTGCTATGAAGCAGAGCAGCACCTGCTATTCTGTTCATAGATAAGTATGTTGATTTCAATATTATGCAATTAATTTAGTGATATTTTTATTTCATTTTTCAACATCACTTCTACTCATTTCAAACAGCCATACAGAACAGGGTGTTGCTATCATACAGGTAGCAGCGCATGGTTACAGAAGAGTCTTTCTTCAATTGTAAAGAAAACTTCATCCAAACACTCTTATTTACAACTCATTGTGTTTGCAAACTGAAATAGGTAAATTCAAAAACAAACTCTCATGTTCTTCCATTCCTAGTTTATGCAGTGAGAAATGAGCTTTTCTTCTGTGTTCCCCCATGAATTAGCCCCTATTCCTTTGCATGCACAGAAGGGGGAGCTCCCATGTGGGATTATACTCCTTGAACTGTCCCCCTGCCATCACCATAGCCACTCTCACCCCTGATACCAAGAGGGCAGAGAAGTGACATACCTGTGAAGGGACACAGCATACTGCTACATTTCCTCAGAGAAATTAGCCACATTAATTAGCCACAGTGTAATGCACTTGATTCACGGATCTAGAGATGAGTCCCATCTGAAAAGTTTCCTTTGACAGCCACCACATGGGACCTCAGTGGGCAAGGGGACCAGCACCCATGCAGCTCCTGCTTCTGTCTTTACCTTCCTGAAGAACCTCCTGTCCAGAAGTCAGTGTGACTTGCTCTGGCTGGAACAGCTCTGGATCATGAAACCATGACATCACTAATCACATCAAACCATTACATCTCCTCTTCTGAAGGAAATTAAGGTGAATTCTCTCTCCATCCCTTGCTTGCGTTTACCTACAACAACAGGTGAGCAAAGTCTCAAACCAAGAAAACCCGACACATCCTTTCAGTAGTATCACTTCAGAACACTATTTTACCCTCATTAGTTCATTGTTACATTGCAGGTACTTGTCCAGAAACTTGTCTTGCCTCACTAAAGCACAATGAGTAGAAATTCCACAACAAACCCACAGCCAAATCTTCTGTTAACTCTGGGTATAAATCCCAACCTTAGTGTTCTGTTAATGCATTTCTAAACTATCTCTATTCCAGTTATTCCAGTTTTAATCACCTAGATTTTAAACCTTCTGTCCCCAAGTAAGGTTTGAAAGCTGACTTACTTCCTCTTCAAATGACAGACAGATAGCATTTAGTGTTCACAGGTGCTCAGAAGGAAAGAAGTCACAGAAAGATTATTCTCACAGCGAAGCATCAATTCCTTCGTGTTCCTCTCAAGGGATTTGTTTTCTTTTTTCACAGGAGAGTAGAAAGCATAAGAATGGGGATCACAACTTTACAAAAGATTTTAATAATTAAAAGAAGAAAAAATAAAAAGCTTTGGTGGCCAGTTATGATACTGGGATGCTATACAACAGATCATAGAATCATAGAATCATAGAACAGATTGGGTTGCAAAGGACCTTAAGATCATCTAGTTCCAACCCCCTGCCACGGGAAGGGCATCTCCCACTAGACCTGGTTGCTCAAGGCCCTGTCAAAGACTTTCTGAGTGACCTTGGCTTAGATAAGTCAAAATCCCTCTGGGCTCCAAGTTCACACATTAAGCAGGGATAACAGTAATACCGTCTTTGTGAGCCCAGTGAGATAGTTCCTCAGTATAATAGCTGTTTCCCAGTAAGTCCACATCAGACACCTGGGGCATTACTGACCTCTTTATCCAGGCTGCCACTGCTGTATGATGTAGGCAATTATGATGATGCAATAGCTGCTCAACAACTTTCTGCACAATCTTTTAACACCTAATGCAGATCTAATTAACCTTCTGCATTTACTCAGTCCCAAATAAAATCCTATGATCCTATCTTTCCTGCTGCCTAATCCTGTACGCACCTCTGTCGTTATCAGCAGTTATTCAGTACACTATCTGTTGTTAGCACATAACCCAAAGTCACCAACTGCTCTGTGACCTTCTGTCCTATGATATCTACAGTGCCACTGTACACGCTTCCTACTGCTGCATGGCACATGAACACACTCCCTACACCTATAGCAGCAAGCACTGCTATTTCACTTAGACGGGGAAAAGTCCTGTTACACAACAGCTTAGCAAGATAGAAGATAAGGAAAACCTGCTCCCAGATCCCAAGCAAGTGCAAACCCATCTCTGCCAGTGTCTCAGAGATGACCTGAAGCAGGAGGCAAGGCCACGCTGCAGTAAGGGTGTCCCTGAAGCAGCCACACTGCATGGCATAAGTGATGGTCCTATAATGTGAGTGTGAGAATGAGCCTGTGTGACTCTCCAGTCGAAGGGTCACATACCGGCAGGTAGGCAGGACACTTGAGTTCCCAAACCTGTGCCACCTACAATGATATGTTAACAGCTTTGTGTCATCCATGGTAGAAGAGCAAGTGAAGCAAATCGCAACTACTCACATATACTCACGCACCTGCATGCGTATAAATATGTCCTAAGAAAATTGAGTCACTACACATCATTTTTTAGGCTAATAGTGAAGGTACCTAACTCCAAGGAAGGCTTCATCTACAATCTAGAGTTAGCTCCAAAACTGAGTAAAGAAATGGGACTCAGAAGATATGTCAAAAGAAATAAAAAACAGAAAAGAACAAGGACAGGTGGTCAGAGGCCTGCAGTAGCTCCCTGTGTAAGGAAATGATCAAATAATTCCGAACTCAAGAGTCTGAGAAGCAGATGACTGAGGTGTAGAATCAGAAGTGTCATGGAAAGAGTCGTCTGGCATCAATTTTGTGCTCCATCTACCAGTTCAAGAGTGAGTGATATAAAATGAAGCACCACGTAAAAGTTCAAACTGAACTAAAAGGTGTAGTTCTCATGAAATGGGTGGAATTCCTTGCAAGGAACATAAAAGATTCAGAAGTTGATAAAGGTTTAAGCAGCAATCAGATCACCTTTTACCTATGTTCTTTCCCAGGCATCCATTTAAGATTACTGACAGTTTGGAGGTAGGAGTATGTTTTAATTCAAGAAAAAGAACAAAACAGTCTCCCACATCACAAATTCCTCAGTCAAGTTCCTTGGATCTGGGAGGATGGCAGGTGTCAGCCCACCTGAAGTATTAGTGAGGAGGCTCACTCTCCAAAACCATCTTCATGATCAGACTGCCTCCCTGTCAAATAAATTTCATAGCCCCCTGGGCTACACAAATCCTTGCTTTGACTCAGCCCCACAGTATCTCTGTTCATTAACAAAGTCTACTGATATTGACTATCGGTAGCAACTTGTTTCAGTATCCAAATCCACACACACCGCTGCTTCAGCATTTACTTGATAGGTGCTACTTACCTAGAAGATACATTGGCATTGCAGGTTGGAGTGCTGCAAGGCTTTGCTTCTCTTTGGAGATAACACTTAGAGCCAGCTTCACGTTGCTCCATAGGCAGTCCAGCATCTGAAAACTGGATGCTGTTAGTCTGTTAAGACACTAAGCTGGAAGCTTAGACATCATATAGGCTAGGGAAGAGTGTTTCTGAGGAACAAGCTAAAAAGCCCTTCTGAGTGGTGAGCTACCAAAAGGCAGCTAACAGGAAAAGATTTTTTAAGGAATATACTAAGGGCTGCCGTTTGTGGGGTTTAGACACACTAAATACTTCCAGTGGGTCAAGATGCGGATCTTATAAGCAAACAAGCCGCTTTGGAATGAGACATAGGTGCTGAAATAAAAATTCATCATCATACTCAACTGCTTATGGCCTTTGAAAGATACACAGGTTTTATAACCTCTCTCCATACCTAACTTCTATCCAGATTGCACAGGAAGTGGAAAACGAGTATTTTGGATCTTGCTTTTAATACAAACATGCCCTGAGAGGAGAATACGTTAGCTAAATAGAAAGACTCTGATGAAAACTTAATTAAAGCAGATGGAAGTAACTCCATTGTACATCCTACTCTGGAATATATGAACCTTATGGAGTCTGAGGTTTTGTGAACTCAGGGGATTTTTAAACTCTCCGAGGGCTTGCAAACTGAATTCAGTCTCTTTTTACTCTGTCATTTAAACTCGTAGTTTGTTTTATTTCATATAAGGATAATTCAATTTCTTAAAAACCACAAAAAATATTTTTCTAGCTACAGACAATCATGTGCAACGTATTAAGGACAGAACAGCCTCCAAGTCCAAGGTTTGGCATGGCCTCAGTCCTGAAAAGACATACTTACAAAAATTAGGAGTTCTTTTCATTCCCTTTTCTATGCTGCTTTCCCAGGGTGTCTCTTTCTTTTTCATACAATTAGCTCTCTGCTTCTTTTCTCACCCTGTTTTTCACCAGATACACTTCTGTCTTCCCCCTTTTTCATAGTCACCCTTAAAGAGAGAAGTAAGATGTGCTCCCATTAATGCTGGAGTTGACATCAAAGCTTTTAATGAATAACATTTCAGCAGGTTTGAAAGCTGTCAGAATGTTTCAGCCCATGTCTAATAAGAACTGCTTGTCCATGGATAACTTCCAGCACTCTGCCTTGTAAGTTTACCACTTCTGATTCAGAAGCATTGCATTTGAATAGCACCAGGCTAAACCTCCAGAAAGTATTCGCTCAAATTAAAATTAGAATTTGTTTGGGTGTCCTCATGCTCCCTTTTTTGCATTGCCCCATCATGAATATGCCATTACATGAAATGACGACAGAACCAAGCAGAGTAAGAAGTCAATTTTAACTAAATTCATTAAAAATTCAACAACCAGAGAGCAGAAAGCATTTTTTACAAATCCGAGATAACTGTGAACAGTTAATGGGGATTTCTTTAAGGAAAAAAAAATCTTGAAATGTACTATAGTTACGTAGCAGTACAATACTCCGCACAAATATTGAATGTTCTCTTTATCAGAGGCAGAGTTGAATTAATGGTTCATCCAGCTACTCCAAAGCAATAGCCCACCTCCAGGACCCCCAACCAACAGCACCAGGAGGAACTTTAAAACTAAAACCAGCTTCTATATTGTGGCACATCATTGTGTATCATCATCAGTATGTCACACACCTCAAATCTTACCTATCCTCCCACAAAAGCATCTTAAAGTCTAGGGGGCTTGATATTATTCATCCTGGGACACTGGAGTAACACCATTTCTGTGAAAAATGAAGCAAGAGCCACTGGTTTCTAACCAGCTTCCCTCCTCACAGGCAGATAATTCAATGTCCAACAGCATCTTCCAAGCTGAAGAAAGAAAACTTGAACATCCATAAAGCAAGGCAGCTTCCAAAGAACAGTAAAAAATGTGGGCACTGAGGATGCAGTTTATTGGTTCTTTCTTGTGTCACAAAACAAGGAGTAGTTGACAGGTTACAGTGATTCAAACCTCCGTATTTTGAAAGACTGCAACTGCTTCTCCAGACTGCAAAACGAAATCCTCTTCTTGCGTTCCAGTGCAGGAGCCTCATGCCTACCTGACTAGCAGAAGGCCAGAAGGACTGCAGTGCTGGCCACTCTGCACTGGCTTAAACATCCAGGTTAAAAAAAAGAAAGGGAGGTGTGCAGTGATTTGGAGCATACTTTATTTCACACACAGTATACATTTAGAAACATTCATTGCATTCAGAGTACCAGAAAACAAGTAGATTTTGGATCAGAATTTACCTTTTTCTTGCATTTTTAAGGAAAAATATAGCAACACAGGCAAACCAGCTTTCAGCCTTTTAAAGTACAGTGATAAACTCCCTACTACTGACAGCAGCGTTAGCATTAGCATTTGACTATTACTGTGTTGCCTGAAAGTCCTTGGCAGAAATCAGGATCCTGCTTGTCTAGATGCTGCAAATGGAATGTTGTGAAGAAGGTCGGTATCAAGTCTGATTATTAAAGTTAGCTGACACCAGAATCACTGCTTAAAGGAAAACTTTGGGAAGTCTTGGACTCACATTCAAACTGGCTGCCCTGGCCACTTCTGCGGCAATTGCTTACTCTGCATTCTTGAAACCCTTAGTTGCTAACTCTGACTGGCTTTAAATTAGAGTCCCTTTTACTGTCAAAATCCCAAGACACAGAATCAACAGAAACAATGGAGTAGAAGAGGATGTTATTCTACTTCATGAAGTATTAAGTGAGCACAGAATAAGGATAGAGGCCGCACTGAAATGCAAGGAAGCTGCAGTTTTATACGTTGCAGGCAACAAACTGCCTGCAATAGGCAATTGAAAGGTTTTTTCTTTTTCTCTAGAAGCAAAAAGGAGGGTGTAAGTGCAAACAAATAGTAAAACTAATATGAACAAACCAGGAAGATCTGAAAAAAGACATCATGGAATAGTTAGACTCTGTCTCCTCAATAGTTAATTACCATCTTGCACTGGTGTACTTGCATAATTTCAAAACACTAGTATTGAGAAATGAGCACAAACTATTTCCTTTACAAGTAGGACAGCCAGAATATTTCTGTGTTACTTCATAGGAGGTTCCTTTCCCTTACAAAATGCCATGACTCCAGTCAGCAAACAATAGTTTTGTTAACCAGTTACTCAGCCTCACATGCAAAGTAATAAACCTTGTGATACATTGTCCCCGCTCTATTAACTCTTCCAACAAATGTCTTTTGACAATAAATAAATAATCGGTAGCTACTGAGTGAATATGTATGTCTTAGTTTGCAGCTTTCTGAATCTACTGAAAAGGCTTGAGGTAATGGTGAAGATTTCACAAAATATATGACAAAATGCTCCCATTGTAAATTCCTCTGTACCCACAGTTACAAGGGACATGTAGCAGCTTGCTGCTTCACTGTAGGAAAACCTGCAACACATATGCAAAATAGCAACAGAAACCTAAACATTTTTAAGGACCTGATCTTCCAAGCTGTTGAGTCACCACCAATGATTTCCATGGGAATGTTTGTGCTTAAAGTTAAGAATGTGCTTACGAGCTTTGCAGAGTGAAAGCCAGAGAACTCAACTTCTCATAGCATTGTATTCTCCTCATTCGAAACTACAAAGATGATCATGACACTTTTCCTGAGCCATTTTAGTTAGCTGATGTATTCTAGATGTAAGCAAGTTAGAACAATATGCTATCCTTTTCACTTAAAACTGTGCATTTTTTCCTGTGTGCATACTTTAAGAAAACTCCTTCTCTGCCTAACCTGAAAAGAATTCATTGACATGTTATTATATTTCATGAGTAAAGTGAGTACTTTCAGTATGTTGTTTACTATGTGCTTTATCTGATTGCATTTGTTCTCCTTGCCCTCCTAATCAAAGTGGTAAATAGATTTATTTGTGGTGAAAACATGACACAACTACCAACTCTGCCATACTTTCTAGAATTCATGAGAACTTTCTGTACCTAGGTTCTACAACTGTATTGTGAGTCATCTTCCTAGCACAGAGATGTCATTACGTTTATGACACCATGTTTTCCTTTTCTTGCCCCAATTTCCGTTCTAGCTTTAACTGAACAGTTTAACCTTGAACTTTCCCCATTGCTTCCTGTGCTAAATCCATGCTACTGAGAACTCTTTGCTGATCTCTTCACCTCTTGCATTCATGTTTACTATGTATTGCATAATCATTATTAAAATCAGTAACATTTTCTTGGAAACATTTTAAGGTCGTTGAAGTGTTGTGGACTGTTGCCTGTTAGTAATCTGCCTACGAAGAATAATGTAAATCAGTGCTCGGCCAGTTGAACTATGATGATTGCTTGTGTTACTGGTGTTCTCAAACGTTCTCATCCTCGAATGGTTGTGGCTCTATTGCAACAGGAGTTTCACAAGCACAGGAAGAAACACAACACAAGAACTTACTGTTGCCCTGATGATACAGGTTTTACAAATCTTTAACTGAAATGACACATGACTTTCATCAATGAACAATGTTGTAATGGTTCTCACACTCTTGGCCAGGGTCCAAAGAGCTAGGGTTTTGAGAGCAAGCTTTTTTACAGAAGCTAAAACGTTAAGTCAATGCTTTAATTCTTATGCTCCTAACCAGAAAATTTCAAATGCAAGTGGTTACAGTAATGAGATTTAACACATCATACCACAATGTACTCTGGATCTTAAAGCCAAAGACAGAATTTTGATGCTCTTGTTTCATAATGGTGACAAACATAATAAATATGCACATTTTCAAACTATTTGCCCTAAAAAAGTTGTGTCCAGTCACTTGCACAGTTTTCCAAATATTTTGTAGACCATTTTAACACATTTATCCTAGATAAAAATTGAGAAATTATTGTCTCAGTGTTTGCTTCACTTGTCACTGGTTTCAGCAGCAAAACCAGTTTAAGAACCCTGGGCTTCTCCTCTTTTACTGCAGCCGTTTGCTGCCTTCCCAGCAATACTCACAGAGCTGCTGGTGGGGCTCTGTGAGAAAGCGGATTACTGAAAGGATCTGGGTTTCGAGCAACCTTGGAGGGGCTGATATATTGTGGTGTAGGGGTAGGAATGATAGATGAGCAGAAGAGGCACATGCGAGGAGGCAGAACTCCTTGAACTGACATTATCTTCATAACACAGACTGACATCCTGAGAAATATCCTCCTGTGGCTCGGGAGCAGCTATGGGAGGTGTGAAGAACTCTGTGGCAAGTTCCTAACACCTTCAGTGGAGGGAAGAAGGCACCAAGTCTTCAGCAGCAGCTGCGATTCCCAAAGGCAAGTTAATCATGGGCATTAAAGACGTTACAAACTCTCCTCCCCACTCCAAAGTCTACAAACTACAGCTGAAAATTTCCTCCCTTTCTTGGGATTGCTTGCTCCATCAGGTGCTGCGATGTTGCTACTTCACTGGTGCTGCTGTCCCCTTACACATTTTATTCATAACTGAAAAACTCACTGAAGGTAAGGCTAGATTTAAAGAAAGCCCATTCAGTCAGACTTCTCCAGCTGTGACAGATCTAGCACCAGTGGTTACCCATGCAGACTTCCCCAAGCTGCTTATTCAGGCCTCACCACCCATCCTGGGTGAGATAGCTGTACCTTCCCATCTGCTGGCGTCACTGTGTGCAGTCTCCACTAACCCAGTTCTGTCAAAATTGATCCAGGTGTGCTTTTTTAAAATCCCTCACTATGAAGTATTCAAACTCACCCAGATCATTTTGACAGAGCAATGTTAATGAGTAATTAGACATTCAGTTCTGCTGGAGGCTGGGGCATAGGGAGGAGGAGCAAAAATCTGCCTCTGGAAGAAAGTGGCAGGCAGGTGACACTGAGTCAGTCTGAGTAGCAGTCCCTTCACCCAGTTGGCAGCCACCTTATGTAGGCTAGTCGCTTAGTGGCTATCAAAGCTGGATCTAAACCTTCAGTTACTCTGAACTGATGCTTTTTCAATCTGACAACAGCATCTGTTACTCAAGAACAAATAGACAAGATGACTCAAGAGTGCCCTAATCCAGACAGTATCTGGCTTTTAGGGTAAAAGATAAAAAAGTAATAACAAAACAAAAAAAACAGTCTGAAATTTTGTTTACACATCATAAAGTATAAAAAAATGAAAATATCCATTTAAGACCTTGAAATGCAAAAATACCAGCTTTGAATGAGAGTTGCAAAATCATGGGGCAAGTTAGTCTCTTAGATTGCACATTTCTCAACTTTAATAAACTATGGAGAGACTACTGCCTTATCTTATTGCCTTGGATTACTCAAGTTCCTTTTTCCGTCAAATAGGTTTCAGTTGTGGCCAGATGTAACTGTGGTAACTACATTTGCCATCTTCGGGACTAGTCTATTCACTTAAATCCAGGTCAGTTCAGTAAAAATTTGGCTGTGCCAGAACTTTTTTTTTTTTTTGATGGCAAAAATCATTTCCTAATTATTCTAATGTATGAGATAGTATGGATGTGAGTCTGCTTTGATATTCCCCATACAATGCAGAGTCACTCAGTCAAGAGCAACATAAAGCATTGTAAAGCAAAACATTGCTTTGTATCGGGCTGTATTTTTGTTCACTGAATAACACGGCCACAAGAATCAGCCTCTCTGAATCATTTATATCTTAAGGGAAAATTACCCGGCTGACACATCATTCTTTAATGTAATTTTTCCGTGTCTTCCTCCTTCCAAAGGAAATGCAGGGCTATACTTTAAAAACCATTTATACCATAGCAGGTATGGAATTTGGTAACTTTACTTGCATTAAATAAGCAAGTGCTCCTAAAGAGCCCTTACAAAAATTTAAATTGGGAATTTTGAGGAATCTCAAGGAAGCTCAGGAATCCTGTCTTACCATACTTAAAACAAAGAATTACGTATAAGTGTGCGTTACTTTTGCAACTATTTTTAAGGCTGGGGAGCAGACAAAACATTCTTAAATGTTTGTATATCTCCACATTTTCAGATGCTGAGCTAAATGACGGAAAATACAAGTGCCAGGGCAGCTCAACCCATTTATTTTCTCGTGACTGACCTTGGAAAACAGTGCAGTCACTGTTAGCAAGAACAGCAAATTCATCTTCATCAGGAGTTTAGATAAGGAGAGGTTTTACAGGAAGTCGTAAGAAAGAAAAGCACATTCCACAGCAAAATCTATTGTTAAAAGAGCATTCTTGTAAAAATATCTGCTCATTGGAAGTTATTTGAAAAATAATTGTAATAGAAATCTTATCTTAAAACACGAGATTTTGAGAAACTTGAGTGAAACCCAAATATCTCAGGTGGCTTTTTTTCATGGAGAAGCACTTCTGAATATCACAAAATTAAAATACAATTTCCTAAGGAAACATGCCATTTATAGCACTTCATGTCAGAAAAACTTTCTTTTTCCTCTCAGAAATGGAAGTTAAAATGTTTTTACATGGGTAGGAAAACATACACACCATGGTTTACTCTGAGCTCTAGTTCCTGAAGGTTTGTTCCCTTTCAACAATACTTTTTGTTCCTGCTCATATACCTATCTCTTCCTTTCTCCCTCTACTTAAGAGCACCCTTTTATTTTCTTAGAAAAACTAACCTAACTTAATTTTTCACAAAGCAGTTTAAATTACAAAAATATTAGAACAAAGTTCTCGTATGATTATGTAGGGCTGATTTCTACATCCACAAAGAGGGAAGGACCATAGCAAATATAACTCCCCTGGTTGTATGGAAGAGACACTGATGCCTCCCACTGTTTATTGTCTCATCAGCACTATTGCTGGAGAACCCCCGTGCTCCTCAGGCCTCAGTGATTTGACACAACTTCAATTCTCTCAAGTAATGGTGCATTGGTAGAATAATTCCCTGTTCACAGTATGCCTGTTTGCGAGCTTCACCAACAAAGAGTCACTGACCAGGACATTCCATGCCCATTACATTGGAAAGTACTTATCCAAGATCTGGCACTTTTTCAGTATTTTCATTAATGATTTGTACAATGGAATCAATAGCACTTGGATCAGCTTTGCAAATGATGAATTGCTTGAAGAAGCTGTTAGCCCTACACAGGTGGCAGGATTTGAATTCAGAAGGATGAACTGAAGAAACAGAATGAATTACAGTAAATAAGACTATGTAGTCATCTCACTAAGGACAAACCCAAAGCACAGCACTTGGGAATAATCAACTGAACAAATATGAGACAAAGATGACCGGACAGCAGTTCCACAAGTGGGATCAGAGGTTGTAGTGGGTCACAGAATAAACATGCGTCAGCAATGCCACAAGGTTGTGAAAAAGCAAATATCATCCTGGAAAAGTGTCAGTAGGTAGGCTTTGTTCAGATGGAGTACTATCTTCAGCCTGAAGCGTCATTTCCAGGAATGTCAAGAAACAAATGGAGAGAGTACAGAGTAAAGCAGATAGAGGTCTCTGAGCCTGGAAACATTGGAAGGACCACCTACAAGTGAGAAGACTGCAGAGTGACATGATAATAGTCTTCAGATGTGTAAAAGGCTACTGCAGAGAGACCAGGTGGTAGTGGATTTAAATTGCGACAAGAGAGAACTGGACAAATCTCTGCCAAGAATGATATAGGCACCCATAGATTTGCCTTGAGAACACAGGATGGACTAGATGACCTTCAAGGGCTACTTTCTTTGTCTGTTTTTTATGAGATCTCTAATGCAACATTCAGTAAAACCTTCGAATTGCTCCAGAAGCAAAAATACAAACATGTCAGCAGCTTCGGACACTCATTTTTCAGTGTACTGGTAAATTCATCCAGGCCTCCCCAACTAAAAATTACTACCTCTAAATTTAAGAAAAAGTCAAAGACCAACATCTCTACAGCAACTGAGAGGAAAGGAAGAAAGCAGGAAAACGGCTTCTTGGGAGTGAATAGAAATATTTTCCAAATAAAAAGGAAAAAGAAAAGCAAACACAGTAACAAGATGATTTCTTAAAACATCCATGACTGTTAATGCCTGACAACTGTATATGAGTACTGAGGACTTTTATAAGGAATTGCTTTGTGACAAAATGAATAAACAAGCTTTAGCAAAATAACTACTTCTTGTGTAGACACAACATTTTAGAGTAAAGCATTCACCTCATACTTCAAAGTCATTTTTCTCCTGAAATGGTTTTTCCCACAGGAGAATTTTAGCTGCAGAGTTCGACCAGATTAATTATTGTAACTATTTTACCGCCACCCACAACAGGAAGGAGACTGGCTCCTCAGGCTTCCAATTAACCAGAACCTGCTCTTTGGACTCCAGGGTGGGCTCAGTGTTCCCTGGTTTTTTTTTCTTAATCTACATAAATTCTAACCGGGGTTTTAATTGAATTATCCCTTTGCTTGGGAACATATTTCCTGGTATTGTTGAAGTTGGCAGGAGAAAAGAAAGTAATGCTTTGTGTCAAATACTTCTCCTGTACAGACGGGAACATGTCTCTGTCATTGATTTCATTCACAAGTGCCTGTACACAGAAAGGCATAATCTGGTTTTTTAAATTAAGAGAAAGGATTTCACAGGTAATTTGGAATAGATTTCAGAGAATCCCCTTTGCACTGCTTGTATGGTAGTATTTGATGTTACTCAAAACCTGCACCTCATTTATATGTTTGTTATTTTATACCTATAAAAGTAAAATACCATGAGAGCAATTTTTGTATTTGACTATTTAACAGAAAGAAAAGGTTTAAATGTTCTACCCAGCACTGGGCATGAGAGACTACAGACCTGGGACCTGATCTTAATGCCTGCATGCCTGTGAGGGACTCGCTGACTCCACTGATCTCAAGGACATAGATGCCTCACTGAATCAAGTCAAACCGTTATCAGAGATATAGCATATCACACCATCCTCTGTCTCTTCTCCTCTTCCATTCATCTGCACCCCAGAGCACACCGTGTACCTCAACTCAGCCCAGCTGCAAGAACAGTTACCAGTCACCAGATGTTTGTGATCACAAATTTAGCAAAGGATACTACGTCCAGAGCTGAGCTGAAGAAAGACGTGAGCTCTCCTTACACACTTCATGCAAAATATCTTGTGTTGCTTAAAATTACCCTGGAAAGCCACTGATTTTGCACTGAAACAAGTCAGAAAGCTTCACAGCTGGTTTGGCTGCAGGAGCAGTGACACCCCAACACAGCACAACCTTTCTGCAGCAAGTTTCTTATCGTGGCATGAGCATGTGTTTGGAACCTGAGACCACGGTTGGCTCAGAAGGATTACAGATTCAAAGGCAGTGGCTAGGAAGAACTGACTGAAGCAATTCCAGCTGCCTACCCACTCAGGTTTACACTAGCAATTATATTACCTGTATAGCATTCCTGTGTGCCTAGCTTCCCCATGATTATCCACAGATAGATAGAAAGCTGAATTAGTCATACAAGTTCTGATAATGCTTAAAAGAACCACAGATTGGTTATTGCAGCCATTTTAGGAGTACCTAATAACATTTGTAACATCTACTGCTGAAATATTTCTTTAAATACTTACATGATCTTATACAGCAATGATCATCTACATATGGTAGTGTGTATGCATGCACTTGTATGTACAGAAGCATGAAACCTGGTAGGGCAGTACTGTAAAGTTCTACAAGTGCTTTAAAACAAAAGTTCTGTGTGTGCTTTAAAACTACAAGTATTTGCATAGTCCTCTTAATTTATAGAAGTAGAATTCTCCTTGTTTAATTAATTCAATAATAAGGAACATAAAACCTTAAGAAATGTTACAATAAATGTACTAGCCTATTTTGCACCCTATAAAATAATGTAAGCCCTTACCATTCTTCAGTACTTTTAGATTGTGGATTTATATTGGATAGGAAAGAAGAACAGCTATACTTGGAAATGCAAAGGCTGTTCCCTGAATGCTGGGCTCAGGTGCTCACACAGAAACCTATTACCTAAGGTATGCATTTAAAAATAGATCATCATAATCTAATACTGTCTTCTTCATGATTTGTAAACAGCTGGAGCTTCAGAATTGAACTAATTTGGTTTATATTTTTTAAATGTAGCACTCAGTAAGAAAGTATTTTGTTTACCTACAAAAGCCTGTAGGCAACTACACAGGCAGATCCCACACCTTCCTTTTAATAACTGCAGGATTCGGGGCCAAATCCGCACCGAAGGTCTTCGATTACAAGCAATATAATATTATGTAAGTACAAGATCCCTGCTGTAGTAAAAGGTGTTTTGAAGGGCTGTAACATTTTGGAAAAACATTTATTTAATCTAGGTCATGCTTGTGTAGAAAGATTGGTCCAGATGATCATTGAGGTCCCTTCCAACCTGGTATTTTATGATTCTACGATTCTATTTCCACTGCATATACTGAAAGTCGCCAAGAAAGATACAGCTAGGTAAGAACTACTTCTAAATTTGTATGTTTTCTAAGATCATTTTGGCAACAGTGAAGGTCTCTGAATTCCTATCTGACAACAGGCGGTACTTGTTACGTACTATTCCAACATTATCAAAATAAAGGATATTTGTAGAAGTTGGGGGGGTTGGGTCTGGGAATGATGGGCATGTCCAGTACATAATTAACCTTCATTCCCTTCATCTTATCGCAAAATTTTCATTTATATCATTATCTCAACAATTTTATTTCTCTGTGAGAGTTTTTCATTTCAGACCCTGTACTAGAAAATGATATCAAATTAGGTCATGACCTTGAGGAGTACTGTAAACTAACATGATGTCAAAATAACTTAGCAATCAGAACAGAAAGGAACTATTTGTGTTTAACAATAGTATTCACTAGCCATGATTAACTCTGAAGTCCCATTATACCATGTTCTTCTTTTTAAATGTATTACCTATGTCGATATTAATTCGTAAATCTACTTAATGATATCTCACAAGATAGTATTTTAAATTATCCTAAATTCCTAGTGAAGGGATTCCATTCCTTTCTGTAGCTTCCTTGTTCATTAACAGCAGCCAAGATCACCTGCTCATAAGTTTGTCCGCATGTGCTTACCTGTGCATGTAAGAGTACTGTATGTGGAATAAATAGGAGAGTTTGTGATTTAGACTTTATGCATTTCTTAATGTGAGGTGGTTGTGAGTTACGTAGATTGTTCCACATAGAATCATAAAATAGTCAGGGTTGGAAAGGACCTAAACATCATCTAGTTCCAATCCCCCTGCCATGAGCAGGGACACCTCACACTAAACCATGTCACCCATGTCACATATGTGTTAATTGAGCTAAACGACAAAACATCATGATGTATTCTATACATGTTAGTTACTTACAGAACTAGTCTGCTATTTTAAAAGTCTTCAGATAATCGGTACGATTTATAGGTACTTTTTCCTGTCATACCACAACAAAAGCTTAAGGTTTCTTAGTACAGCATGACAAAATCCCATATCAAATTCCAGTGCCATTACTTCAATAAGGTATACCCAATCACAAATACTGCAACATGAAATCTATCACATCCAGTCCTGCAAAAGTTTTAGTACATGCATAAAATCATGCATGTGATGACCACATGACCCTATTCAGATGAGTAAGTTTCCCTACACAGCAAAATTTTATGTCAGTATTATGGCAACTGAGCTACTCATGGGCTATAAGAAAATCCAGATCACCCGAAGTTCATGCCATCATCATTTCTCAATCCAAAGAAGGCCATCAGGAGAATGGTGTAATAGGCACTTCTGCAGCAACAACCAAATAAATGCACTCGCTCTTTCCCTGCTGAATGCACTGACAAGCCTTTTTATGGAATACCATGGGGGTATGATAAATCTCAAAAAGATGTGTGTTTATATGGCAACTGACAGTAAAATCTTTAATGGTCAAAGATAAATTTCAGTCTCTGTTAAAAGATTATAGATATACATTTAAGAAAAAAAGCAATGGATAAATGAAACATGAAGTACTGCGCTGTTTATTGAATAATTATGCTTCTAGCAGCAACATTAGCTACTTAAAGGATTTTAAAGTGATACCTGCAGATACTTCTGTAAATGTAAACTGGACTCTGCTTGTCACAATCCAAATATACGCTTACACATTCAAGGAAAAGAGAATTTAAAACATCATATAGGAAGGGGAAATAAATGTATTGGACATATTTATAGTTCCATAATAAAACCTTCCTACATTTGTGAAGATGAAGGCAATGTTTACAGCTTCCCACAATTTATTTTGGCCTCATAAACTATTCAATATAAGTTGTATATTGGTATCATAAAGTGCAGATTATCTAGGTTTAGACTTAACCACTCTAGTTACGTACATATTTTTCTTTCTTCAGGAGACTGCCAACAGAGAGCACCATGTCTCTCTCAGTTCTATTACGACTCATATATTCAGGCAAAATTCCCTTTGAATAACTGCACTGCAAAACTGCTAGTTCAGTACATTGAAATGAACACTATTATATTATTTTCTTTAATAACAAATCATTACTGCCAGTAAATAATTTAATGTGGATAGATTATGATTTGCTTTACATGGCTGCATAAACACATTTCCATTCCTCTGCATAAGCATTTTCGATGAAGTCGGCTATAACGCTGTGTCATGCTTTCATTTCCTAAGTAATTGGCGTAACACTGATCACCTGATACACAGAAGAGAAGGTCTACCAGTTCTTAGTATAAGCAAGGGTTGTCAGGCATTCAGTGAAAGCATGACTCAGCAGCTGCTTATTCCCCCAGAGCACTCTGCACCTAGGAGATAAATAGAAGGGGCGATGTCTTTTTACAAGCAAAGAAATTCTCTGGTATGCATATAAACAAAAATTTCCATTCCACAATATTGAATGAATGTATTAAGTTTTTCACTAATTCATTTCAATCTTCTCATTGCATATAAAGGAGACTGCATAAACTGTGTTATTTGACCATTCCTAATCTTTTTGCCAGGAGTTTATCCATGCAGATTTCTTCAACTAAATTACATATGTCCATTTTTCTCACTATAAAGATAGCATACACATTCAGGAAGGAGAGTGAATTTTCTTCTCATAAGAAAAAGTTTACAAATGTTGCTGATAATTATTTAAAACTAAAAAAATACCTTTCAAAAAAAAAGAAGAAAGAAGTTTTCTACACATGGACACCAGCCAACTTAGAATAGCCAGACCTACAGCAAGCACTCAATCTAAAGAGCTGGGGGAAAAGTCCTTCCTCTGAACGTGCAGATGCACATACATCAGCCTGAACACAGAACAAGAGTGTATAAAGGAAATCTGCTTACTGCCACTTTATAAGAGATTACAGGTCTAAATTTTATTCTTTAACAAACAGGAAGACAACTATAACATCTCTTAACAGCCTTCATTTTCACTCGCATAGGAATCCAGGGGAACTGAAAATATGAAACAGTTTCTATCAGATTGACTAGTGCTCCTCTGTTTCAAGACAAACCACCATGCAGAGTATAATAAAGGTATATAAACCCTAATTCTTACTGTGCAAAACTTGGGGATCTCAAATGAACTGATCAGGAAGAAGTCTGGGGGAAAAAAATTACAAAGGGAAGAAGTTTGTGTAAATGCCCAAGTCAGCTTTGCCATCACTTATGATACATATCAAATTAAGCATGGGTTCAAAACTGATTCAACAATTTCACGCAGGTGAGCACCAGAAACTTCTAAATACAGACACATGGAGACAACCTTTGGCTCAGTAGCTCCTAGACATCAGACTGCTAGAACATACAACCACATGGTCCTATGCTTTTTCCTACCATTTGTCACAGAGGAATTTTCTACTGGCCCCTATCAGAGAAAATGTATCAGATTTTAGGGACCTTCTGAGATACCGTAAACAGCCATTCTTGTGCTCTGTGTGCTCAAGATGAAAAGTGGAATTTTATGTTCAGTAGATAACAGTTGTCATCCACTAAGTAGGATCCAGTCCTCCATTCCTCAAAACGTTTAGGAATATCCACAATTTCAATGAAAAAAGAAAAAAAAAAAAAGGATAATGCATACAAACTCACACACATTTACAGAATGGGGATCCAATTATAATGTTTTTACTGTTATGTGTTTTCACTGTAGTTTTTTGGCAAGAAAGTGAAGAGCTGATCTTGCTGGCTCACTGCAGCTTTATTTTCCATCAAAGTATAGTGCTTGCTGATCTCCTGCCCTAGTTCACCCTTTTTTCCCCATTACTGCCTTCACACTTATTCTAACTGGTAAAGCACAGAAACATCTTGCTAACTACACAATTATTCCAGTTCTGTTCCCTTACGAATACAGGTCTTGCACAGAGCCTTGCTGGAGAACTCCATCTAATGTCTTAAACTTATGCTATTTTTAAGGGAACCACAAAAATGCAAGTGACAGTTCCAAGATGCTGAAGCATTAGATAGTTGACAAACAAGATCCTCAAAGATCTGCTGACATAACAAGCGATGCTGATGTACAGTCTGCTGTAATTACCTGCAATAACATCTCTGGGAATTCAAATGTACACGTTGAATTGTACTCTCTGCCACCAGCAAATGGGAGAAGAACAAAAATAGTAGCTCTTATTCCTGTAAGGATCTAAACAAAAATATGTGAGATAGCTTACAGAAAATGAAAGAGTTTCAAATTCATTTATCAGTTAATAAACAAATACCATTTCCAAAGCTTTTCTAGATCTCTACTAGACAAAAGATATAAACAAAAATATATACCCAAAAAAAGCAAACAAAAAGATATACTTAAATACTTACATCAGTATCGCACAGGAAATTGGAAAAAAACAACCGTGTTTGCTGAGTGGAAAAGACGAATCAAGATTAATGGAGAAACGCTATTTTTAAAACCCCCAAAAATGTTAGAGAGTTAAAAATATAACGTAAAAATTATTTTTATAGCAACTGGCAATGTCCATTTAAGGCTGACAGTTTCTTGCGGATGACTAGTACTGTATATCTCATGCAGTGCCCACTGTTTTAAGTTTATTGAAGTATAGCAACATAATCAGATGGCTTGAAAACTCAGACTCAGAATCTTTATTTTTGGCTTAAATCCACATTATAATTATAGTAAATGTACTATTTTTTAAAAGAATGCTGCTGCTTATGTTCTTAACATAGTGATTTTGTTGTTTTCGTATTGCAAAACTGAAACTAGACTAGGATAAACACAGAGGGAAAAAATTAAGGCTTAAACCGAGTTTAATATGTAACTCCAACTCACCATCATAAAGCCCCAAGAGGCAGGATATGCAATCCTGCATTCCTTATGCACTCGTAATACCTCTTGGCTTCACTGGAAGTTTTGTTTGAGAAAGCATATAATCAGGACCTGTAATTTCATTAATTGCACGCTACAGGCAGTCCATGTGAGGTAAGAATAATGAACCAAACTGTTTGGAAGGACGGTGGAACCCATAGCCCCACCTGCATCTTCATGGACCACTGAGTACATGCAGCAAAACCATGAGTCCTTGTTTTCCCCACTCACTTACCCACACTTCCAGCTTTTCCTCGTGACAGACCGTGGCTGTCATGTAGAGACCACTTTGCAGATACTTCAATCAAGACATAATGTAGCTGTCAGGTCCCTGCCACCATTCTGCATCACCGTCCTTCCCCTGACTCTTGACAGTGCCAAGGATTTCACCCAACGCACATCCTTATTCTGTTGCTATTTGTATATTATTCATACTAGGCATAGGCAAAATGAATATTATGTAGCTATTAGTACAGATTGCTTTGACATATTACATATTTCAATATATATCCTTTGGGCAATTTAGGAAGCATCATCTAAAAACCATGTGGATGGACTTGACTTTTACATTATTACTGTACACATAACTTTTCAATGCATAGCATAAACACAAATGACTTTACTGGGCATGTCCTACAGAGAGCTTTGCAGTATTCCACAAGGTTTGTTTATATACATCGGAAGAAATAGCATGAAACAAGAACCTCCCATATTACAAAGGCCTTTTATTTGCTTAAACATGAGCAAATTAAAAACACAGGCACTTGCCAGCTACTTCTTTTTCTAAACATAAAAACAACTAATGCAATTCAAAAAGAAACCATTCACAGGCTTGTTACTGGTAGGCTATGTTATGGCATGGGGTAAATTTAAAGCACAGCCTGACCTGCACACCAACATTTAGAAGAGCATAGCAGACAGCTCTTCAGATGAAACCACCCCATTAACTTCCCATGTAATACATTGAAAACTCCCGCTCATTTCTACCCATACAACTGAGCACAACTCAATTTTTACAACACCTAACAACTAAGTTACTGTTTCTTTTACAGCATTCTTACAGTTATCTTTGTCTGGTTTTGCTTTGTTTTGAAAGTGTAAAGCATCACCCCATAAAAGACTATGAGGTCTTTCAGCATGGGACACCTGAGTAAGACACATCACCCACAGCTCTGTATTGAAGAAAATATAAAAACCTGGTTTTCAGTGTTTTTAAAAAAAAAAATACTCATCAGTTTTTAGTCTCCAGAATTGTGCTGGGTTATCTGATAAATACAAAAAATAGAAACAGAGCCTCCAGATTAAGAGATTCTCAAGTATCCTAAAGGCTCGGACACTGTAAGGAAGCTTGCAATGAGTAGGTGCACACATCTATAATAAACACCTATAAATAAAAGGCAAACAAACATAAGGTATAAAGATGAGGGTGACTGAGGGACAAGGAGCATGAAAAGAAAGGGGAGGAAAAAACAACATGAGAACACCAAAAAAACGGAGAAAGAAAAGCAGGACATGAAAACAAGTGAATCGTTGAAACTGTGGTGGGAGGAACTGATGAACATTAACTTTTATTATTTTGATTACAAAATCCTTTTCAAAACTGGATGAAACACATTGTATGTGCATTTTGCCAAGGACATTCTTGGCAATCGCAAAGTCAGGAAAATTATAATTCAATCAGCGAGGCATTACTTAAAACCACTTGAAAAAGCAGACCATTTGAACCATCAAACAGGCTGCGTGGGTAACAATTTTAAAGACTCAGTATTCCAGAGCAGTGAAGATTGCACTCGCATGTTGCACAGTGAACCTTCCAATAATGGGGCCATTAGAAAAAGAGCAATTTTTCTTCCCGTATGAATTTACCGGTTTTTCTTCTCATAATGAGCAAAGAAGCCTCATCATTTTTTTTTCTCCTCATAATATTATGGCAGTTCTAGTAAAAAAGAAAAATCAAGCACTTGTACAGTAGAACTTTTGTTTCGCTATAGAGTCTGGTTTAAAGAACTGTACTGTTCATGGTAACCAGGCCACAGCCATGAAGACAGCTTCTGTATTTACCAGGAGCACATGGGACACTTCACTGCGCACCAAAACTGTGCACTTGCCTTGAAAGAGATCCTGGAAACGTTAGGGCTCCGCTTCTTGTTATGCTCTGCAAACCCACAATAAACAGGTCACCTTGACCTCTCTCGTGTAAACTGCAATTTCACAGAACTGCTGACATTTGAAGAGTGGGACTGACTGGAGGACGCATAAGGCATCTACCGTTCCCATTCAAAGAGGCGTGTGACCTGCCTCCCCGGTAGCAATGCTTATTTACTTATCACCCTGCCGGACCTTTCAAGCGGCGCTGCGCGGTCCTTCGGTTTAACCCATCAGATCGCGGCAGGCTTTGCGGACCTCCTGCCGAGGCTGCCACGTTTCCAGGAAGACCGAAAGCGCTACAGCTGCAGCTCTGAAACACCACAGCACCCCAAGTCGCACTTCCCTGGTCTGCAAACGGGGGAGGCTTTGCCCCAATGCGCCCTGAGCGGCAGGTGGCTCCGAGGGGCAGCGTTCATCCCTAAAGCACCCCGAGATGAGCGATCTCAAAGCCCGCTAGGAGAAGCCTAGCACCCGACCCACACACACTAAGGACACATCGCCGGTGGCTCAGGACCGGCAGCGCCCGGCTCCGCACAGCCCAGCCCATGAACAGCGTGGGCAAAGGCCGGAGCCGCTCCCCTCTGCCCCAGGGCTGCTCGGGAAGGCGCGGAGCACAGCACCGCACCCCGCACCGCACCGCCTCACACACCGGGGCTGGGCTGCGGGAGGGGAGGGGGGGAGGGGGAGGGGCGTGACGTCACGTGCCGGCTGGCGCGGGGGGCGGGGGCAGAACTGCGGTGATGGAAAATTTTCGGCTCCGCATCTCCCGCGCGTGCCCCGCCCCCCGCAGCCGCCGCGCATCCAGAACGTTCCTCCGCGGGAGCCGATGGGCGCCCGCCGCCTCGCGCCGCCAGTGGTCCTCAAGCAGGGCCCGGCCCTCCTGCGCTGTCTCAGCGCAGGGAAACCTCGCGTGTCCCTCTCTCCGCCGGGTCCGGGAGCGCCGGTGGCAGTGGGGCAGTCGCTGCCCCTCGACGGTGCGAGCGGCTCCCGGCCCACTGAGGCTGCCCCGGCTGGTTCAGATGTGCTGTCAGGCGGGCCTCATACCGAGCTGTGGGTGCTGCAGGAGTAGGGGGAGAGGGAACACGGAGAGGACAAGCGAATAGAAGGTCATTCTCCATACTAGCCAGACATTCCCCATACTCGAGGCTGGCAGCACCACCTACCTGGGGCCCCCTCTGTCTCCAGAAACAGTGGCCAAATGGTCCCCTGCAGCCGTATCCAAGCCTCCTCTGCAGCTGCGGTCCCGCAGCATGTGTGAGGGGCTCAGGCGAAGACCAAAACCGGGCTGCCCCTTTCTACTGGGGGTAGAGCAGCGTAGCCCTCCAGAGTTTCTGATTGCCTGCGGAAATGGAAGTGGGATGTTTTCCCCCCGCCCTTTTCCCTCCAGCGGGGTTTATCCTGCCTGGCATCACTAGGGGGAGGCCGTGATTCCGGATCGCTTTCCCGGAGGAAACGCTCGAGGCTCGCACGTTAAAAATAGCGCGTGACGGCAGCGGGTGGCTACGGGCCGGTGGCACCGCATCCCGGCCGTGCACCGAGCCGCGGGGCAGCGTCAGGTTGGGAACTGGGAGGGAGCCCCCCGCCCCGATCAGTCCGTACCCGGCACTGCCATCACTCTGTGGGTGCAGCACGGGGCAGGCGGAAACCTTTCGCACCGTCCGCCCCCGACAAGCCCCGCGCCTTTCGTCTCCGCGGTGGAGCGCAGCCACCCCGCCGTGTACACGGGAGGGCTGCCCGGCGCCACCGCCTCTACCATGCACCGGCGTCCCCACTCCCCACCCCCCGCAGGGCACGGGCCGCTGAACTGGCTTCCACCCCTCCGTCGGGCGGCGGTGCTCCCCCTGTCCCCGCCCCGCACCCCTCGTTCGGCGTCGCAGGGGTCAGTCGGGCGGGCAGGGCGGGGGGCGGTGCGCTGGCGCCGCGCCCCTCCGCGATGACGCGCCCGCATTCCTGTCTGAAGAGCGGCGGCGCCCCGAGGGGGCCGTCAGACCGGGAGCGCCTCCGTCGCAGCACCACGGACGCGAGATTTCGTTTGCCTTTGACACCGCTGGCTTTTTGAAGGGAATTTTCCCTACCTTTATTTATTTAGGGGTTTGTTTTCGTTGACGTTTTACAGTCAAGGGTTTTCTTCCGTCCCAAGGAGCAGCAGCGGCCGGAGGAGCATCTCCTTTCCCCGGCAGAAGAACCCGCTTTCCGGACCTTGCGAAGAAGGTACGGCGCGGGAGGAGGAACGGGGCTATTCTCGGGGAGCAGCCTTTCCCGGTGGCAGCCCCCCGCCTTGCCGCCCAGCCCCACCGGCCTCCTCCGGGACGCGCGGTGCCGGGTGCTGCCAGGGACACACCGCCGGGATGGAAAAAACCCCGGAGCGGCTGCGGCGCGGTGCGGTCCCGCCGGCGGTCTGCGGTTTCCCATTGAAAGCATCGGGGATGCCCGGTGTCACCGGTGGGGAGGGGGGAGGTAAACAGAGGGGCGCCCGCGGGGCGGGAGGCGCCGTCCGGCAGTGTGACATCTCCCGCCGGTGTTGCATCAGTCTGCGCCCCGCTGTCGGGGGGGATGTGGGGGGGGTGTCGGGAGGGCGCGGCGGTGCCGGTGCCGGTGCCTCCGCCGCGCCCGCGGTGTTGGGAGCGGGTCGTGGCCTCCCCCCCCCCTCTTCCTCCTCCTCTCCACGCCCTCCCCCCCCAGCCCCGCCGCGGGTCCCACCTTTGTCCGCGCGCGCCCCCGGCCCCACGCGCCTGGTACTTTTCCACTCGGCGGCGGCGCGGGGGCGCGCGCCGGGGCCACGTGACGCGTCCGCGGCGCTGCGCCCGCTGCGGCAACTGACGTCGCCATCCCCCACCTCCGCAGGCGCGGCGAATCCCCCCCCCCCCCCCCCCACGCCGCCAAGGACAAAAGAGCGGCCCCGGCAGGATGAGCAGCACCGAGGTGGGCAAGTTCAACATCTCCCCGGACGAGGACAGCAGCAGCTACAGCTCCAACAGCAACGACTTCAGCTACCCCTACCCCACCAAGCCCGCTGCCATGAAGAGGTGAGGGCGCGCCCAGCGGCACGCGGCAGCCTTAGGTTGAAAACGGCGCCTCGGGTCGGGAGGTGCCGCGTGTGTCGCACGCGTTGCCGACAGCGCGGAAGTGGCCGCGGATGTAAACAGCGCCGTGCTTTGTGCGCTGGCCGGACACGAGGGAATGGGGTGGGGGTGGTGCTCCTCCTCCGGCCGCGCCGCGGGTTTTCTCACGTCCCTTTGGGCTAAATGGGAAGTTAAGGCGCAAGTTGCTCGTGACAGCCGCTAATGGATGCAATGTTTCTTACAGCCACTATGCGGATATTGATCCAGAAAATCAGAATTTCCTGCTCGACTCCAATCTTGGAAAGAAGAAATACGAAACTCAGTATGTAAGTACATACCAATGATGTTTCAGAGCAGAGCCTTTCTTGCCAGTGTTGTTTGCGTTAATTCTAAAACAAGTGTTAATTTTCTACTAACGATTACCTGTCTTCCTTTTCTCAGCATCCGGGTACTACTTCCTTTGGAATGTCAGTATTTAATCTGAGCAATGCTATTGTGGGTAGTGGCATCCTTGGTCTTTCTTATGCCATGGCTAACACTGGAATTGCTCTTTTTGTGTAAGTATCTTTTGGTTCATAAACAAAAATACTCTTTCTGCTGTATAACTAATAATGGAAAACACTTGATATAAGGATATGACCTTTCCAAAATACCCATCATTGCCAGTAGGGTTCAGAATCGCACTTTAAGATTTTATGGCCTGTAAGAGATTCTGATACATTCAGAAGGACTTGCAGAGATTAAACAGATTCATTGCAAGTTCTGCAGCCCACAAAACATTTTACAGTGAATTTTCCTTAGCTGTATTTGCTCCATGAGTAGCTGATAGACTTCCCTTGAAAATTGCACTGGGAAGGAGAGGTGCTACTTAAAATACTGAAGTCTGCATTAGCTTTTTCCTTTAGAGTTCACTGAAATTAATGACAACCGAAATCTTTCAATTAGTGGAAGTAATAATTGCACAAAATGTACAGGATCGGGCTGCAGACAGAGGAAAACAGTAGGCGGAAGAGGGTTATTTTCGTTGTCTCTTGCAAGTCTGGCTGTTTCTACTCTTTAACTATTTCTGTGACCCAGTCTTACCAATCAGGGTCTCCTTTAAGTGCAACTAAGTTCAGGAACAGAGATGCAATGTGTGTAAGTACTGCGTTTCTTTACACCAGTAAAGAAATCCTTTTTATTGCAGTGCTTTTACTCAATTCAGGGACCTGGTTTCAGCTTCACCTATAAAAATTGCAGCATCCCTGCAAGGAAGGGACATAGGATAACCAGCATGTCTTTATTGCAATGTCTATATTGACGAAAGCTTTCAGGTATAAAATGAGAGTCTAATAATGTAATTGGAAATTACATAGGGAAACAATTATGTACAGTGCACCTAAATGTCTTGGGAAAGTGCTTTTCATATATTGAAGGCAGTTCAGCCCACACAACAGTGTAGTATCAGCGTCTGAATGCAAATAGGGAATCCATGGATATGTTGAAAGGAACTTTGTGTTTTTATCCTGGAAATAGATAAGTGTGCTGAGTGTTTAAGAACAAGTGAAGAGTAATGTTTAGTCTGAAATTCGCTTCACTCTGTTACCAGATTTCCAGAAAGTTGTAGGTCAGGTTTACTTCCATACATTTCACAGTATATCGGAGTGGCATTCAAGTTTCCTGAGGAAACTACCCGCATGTAAAGTTCTGATCTAAAGGGGTTTATTTTAAATACCATGACAATTTGTTAAATTTTACTAAGACTTTCACTTGTTCATTCAGTTTAGCATCATTTAAATAACTTTCGTAGCATGAATTCAGAAGAGGTACTTAATTTATCTACACATCATTTTTGTGCTCTAAAGATGTTCTGCAGCACAGACAATCAGTGTAATTGGAACATCTCTGAGAAGAGAAAAAGAATGTAAGGTTCAATATTTGAATAGATTTACATGTAACAAGGATCCTGTTTTTTGAAGACAAAAATGTTCAAACCTGCCAATTTAACAATTGGGTGCTGAGGATTGTTTGATTACCTCCTCATTTCCAGATACTGCTTTCAGATCTATTTGTGTTAGTACTGACTCAAAAGATAAACCTTGCAAAACTGAGCGCAGTTTGTACAGTTACAAGGCAAGAAGGCAGTCAATCACTGATGATACTGAGGATTTATGATGACACTGAGGGCATTATAGACATCCTTTAATAACTAGGTTACAGATTCAGATCCAGATGCAGTTGATTAAGGCAGTAAATTCTTTGAAGACTGCATGAAGTCGCTTGTGTCAGTGCTGTGACTTGTCACTTGTGTCAGCACTAAATCAATGAATGATGCAGTATGGAAGCCAGAAACTGAGCTTCAGGATGAGTTGCTGACTGATCTTGTCAACACCGTAGGCAGCCTCACAAGGTTAGGACTGAGGGGTCCAGGATCTGTGCTGGTTTAATGAACCTTTCACATCTTGCTGTCCTGTTTTGATGTTTGAATTATATCCTGGTTAATCTCTGCCTGTCAGAAGTACAGAGGTTTATTTGTGTGCGTGTGTTGGTGTTGAATTGGCACAGTGCCACGAGTTTCCTGTATTCCTCAAACATTCATCTGCGAAGCTTTTCTCAAATGTTCTTGTTTCCAGTTCTCTGTGCAGTGTTTACTAATTTTGCCAACATTAAAAACTACACAAGATTTAAAGAACATTGTGGGAGCTCTAGACGGAGCTTGCCATTTTTTGAGCAGCATTTTGCTGATTCTTGGCTTTCCTATAAAGCAGAATGCTTGTATAGGTGTAAGAAAGGCCAGGGTTGTTTTTTAGTGTGCTGTAATTTTCCACTGTGTTCTTCAGCAGTTGAGAAGCCCCACTAGTGTGCCACTGCAGGAAGTGCGTTTGTTGTGGGAGAGATGTGTTCTTGAGAGATCTGAATTCTACATGTTGCAAATACGTATTGCATGTAAAAGCCGTGGGGAAGATAAACAGGCTGCTAGCGGTTCCTATGTAAGCACACAAGAAGAGTTACTTGAGCAAAGAAAGGGTTGTTTTTTTTCATTAACATTATTTTTTAATGTATTTCCATTGAAGACACAGCTTTTGATAAATCTGAATTTTCAGTCTAATTCTTTAAGGCTTTTGCAGTTTCATCTTTATATAAAAAAAGACGTAGCACAGATTTAAGCTGTGGAAAGCTGATTTGTTTAAGACCAAGAGGTAATCTTCACTGTAGCTGCAGTTAGTCACAGTTGGATTGTCAAAAGATGAATAACTGCGGTGGACAGCAGACGGTCCCTTTTGAACAAGAGCAAGAAGACAGGAGAAATAGTTTCTTACAATGATACAAAGACCATCCCATTGACACTGTTATTTGTATCAAATGTAGCAAGTTATAATGGTCTTTTGATGCTTAGGCCACTAAACCCTGAATATAAACATTGTTTAATCCTCTGCTACAATTGGTCTCTATGCCTCTGAAACGCAATTCTGGCATAAAATCCTTTCTAAACTAGTCATTAGTTGGATTTTCAGAGTGCTTTCAACTGGCCTTAGAATCTATAAGGGTTTAAAAGACAATATTTTAACATGATTAATTTTGATGTTTGATACACCTTTATTTAATAGGGTTACAGTAAGTCATTTATAGGCTAGTAAAAATTTGCATGTTTTCCTCCCCCAGGATACTTCTGCTGTTTGTCTCAATGTTTTCTTTATATTCAGTGCATCTCCTTTTGAAGACTGCCAATGAAGGAGGTATGGCAAATCACTATTTTACAAACATGCAGTATTTGTAATACCAAACATGGTATCATTGAAACACGCTCTTCCAATGGATTATCTCGTTTTCTTTTAGGATCTTTATTGTATGAACAATTGGGAATGAAGGCATTTGGTATGGCTGGAAAACTTGCTGCTTCTGGATCAGTTACAATGCAGAACATTGGAGGTGAGGGCAAGATCTTAAAATGTTTGTACTGTCAATACTGATTGTTCCCTACTTATTCTTGGAGACTTTTTTTTTTTCACACAACATGTCTTCATTAACTGCTTATGTTCAAGTGAAGTTATGAAACATGTTATGTGATTCTTGCATCTTGTGGCATATTCTATATTTGTAATGATCTATGATGTTATTCACCTACAGCTATGTCAAGCTACCTCTTCATAGTGAAATATGAGTTACCATTGGTCATCAAGACATTTATGAACATCGAAGAGACCACAGGGTAGGTGTTAGAACTCCTCATCAGAGAAACCATTAGGAGAAACAAATACGGAGACTGTATATATATTTATATGAAGACCACGTTCGGTACACCGTAGGGTAGCTTCTTACTCAGACAGAGATACAGTAAGTTTGTCCTTTCCCTGAGTGCTCCACAGCTTTTAGAACCAGCCTGTCCTGGGGAAGGGGTAGAAAAATACAGGTATTGCGTCATATTACAGAAAGCTGTTCTGTAAAGAACATCAGGTAAGTGTTAATGTACGTACCAGTCGGTACATACTGTCAATAAGGGAAGGTAAATGCAGTCATGGTTGTTTTGTTTTCCTTAATTGTATTCCAACTGTTTTGGACTGATTATTTGGGTTTTCTAGTGTTAATATTGTGGGAAGTGACTAAATATAAGGCTAAAGTGCAGTTATGTAATGAATATGTTAAGGGGCAGTTCCCAGAAGCACATGGGGACTAAACGTTGAACTAAACCAGAGTTTATGTGCCCAAGATTAAAATGGTGGGCACATTGCCATTTAGCCCTGGAGACACCTTGACTCCGTAGCGGCTTTCCGCTTAGCTTCAAAAGTGGGTGCCTTGGGTAGGGCTCATTTTGTCTAACCGTACCATCTGAAAGTTGGATTTTGAGCTTACTATTACTCTGGTCTTGGTATAATCAGTGGAGAAAGGTGATCCTCTATAGTGGTTAGTTCAGTGCACCCAGCTAAGACACCTGTTTTGGGCATCTCCAAAGAACAATTTATCATATAACTCTATATTGAGAGGGTGTATAAAAACGGTTATCTAAAACAAGATGCCTGACTTCAGATGGATAGAGTTAAGTGCTATAAATCTCACTCTTCAGAGTTGTACTTCTGTGCCTTGTCCTGAAGTGTCCCAGTCTTGAGAGGGCTGAGCAGCTCAAGACTCCAACTTACACCTAAGCCTGAGTTCAGAAGGTAGGCATTTTTCTGCCTGTGTTCCCCGAGGGGTTCAAGCCATTTGGTGGTGTTCATACAGCTTGTGATAGATATTGTCATGACAACAGTGCTGGCCATCTTTTTTCTCTATTTTTTTTTTTTGTTTTCTTTTTTTCTTTTTTTCTTTTTTTTCCTTAATGTACTCTAAGAATGCACCCACCCCATTTACTTAGTAATGTAACATTTGCAAGTTCCTTGCTGGGAAGGTTCATTTCCCCCCTTTGGCTGAATTCAAGTTCTTATTTTCCACTTTTTAAGGAAGTCCCTAGACTAGCCAGTACTTAAAGGGGACTTGAAGGCAAGTAATTATAATTGTCCCATCATCATAGAGTAATTCAAAATTGACTGCAGTTCAAAGGGGAAAATTGAAGGCTGTGAATCAGGCTGGATACAGCTGCTGCTCTGCCAGTTTGGCAGGCAAAATTAAGAAGCTGATATTTGTATCTCAAGTGTTTTAGTGTTGGCTGGCACTAGGCAGCTGTACACTGATATAAAGTAAATCTTTTCTCAGTGCACTGTCCATTGTGGACCCCATTTAACTGACTGTCTCCATGCATTGCTTAGGGGAGTCTGGGTGGCTACCATTGGCTTGGATTCCACTCTGGCAGCTTGGTGCCTAAAATGTAAGCGCTTACCTGTTTAAATGTCCCAAAATAATGCTTACTGTAGAAGATATTTTGGAATTCTGAGACAATATTACAAATACTAGCTCCGTTGTTAGAATTTGTTTAGCATTTTTTAAAGTATTCAGCTTTGTCTTGAAGCTGCACAATCCCGTTCTTTACTCTTCAGCACAGACAAACTTTTAAGTCCTCCGGTCTGAAACTCCAAGGGCCTCCATGTGGGGCTTGCACAGTAACAGTGCATGTTCTTACAGCTGTATCAAATGCAAGGAGTCTTTGTGCTGTGGTTTCTTTCAAATTTACCACAGGACTGTTATACTTTAAAAGCAAGACAACAAAAGGTACGTGATGTTAATGTCCTACATATCTGAATGTTCTAAAATACATTTTTTACATTTAGTTATCCCACGTAAAACTGGGGAAAGAGACGACCAAACTGTTTTTGCATTTACTACATAAATCCAGAGCAAGTCTGTGAAAGTTATTCCATATTTCCATTACCCTGTATAGGCTTATACTTCAGCAATTGAGTTTGAATGCACAGATTTCTAATTAGGTTTTCTTTGTTTATCTAGATAGTACACAGTCCATTTTAAAATACATACTGTAAAGGCAATATTGTAACGGAATATAAGGTATTAATATCTTGGAATAGATGCTTAGTGTTACTTGCTTAAAGAATACAGGATGATTCTGTAGGACAGGTGAAGAAAGCAGTTACCCTGCCACAATTAAATACTCAAGATCAGTTTTACTGTCAGTTCAGCGAAACTATATTTATGCAGATCTGATTTTGCTTTTCTGCGTTTCAAAGGAAGATGTTAATCTCTTAACACACCAAAATGTTTTGGTTTGTTTTGTTTTTCAAAAAATAGCTATTATTTCTTATGGAATAAGTGGAATAAAATATCTGAGGTCCTTATCATAGTTTCCCTATGGAAAAGGATAAACATGCCTCCAAGAGACTCCCAGTGCTTGGAGATTTCCCAGCCAGGGGGCTTGAGCTACTGTCTTAACTCCAGCCCTCACCTGTTTTCAACTCCCGCGGGGAGCCCAGCAGAATTTCATTTCCATTAAAAGTGGATCACCACCCTGCTGGGGCCCTGATATTCCAATACATCTGGAGAGTTGGGAACCAGCATTTAAGCAAATTACTGTTTTTTCCATGATTACTCCCAGTTGACTCTTTTTTTTTTTTATGACCAGTCATTTACGTTCCTGTCTTCTGACTTCCAGATGCATACTAATTTTAGAAAAGGACACTAAAGGAAAGGCACAATGCAGGTTTGGGGTGAGATAAGAAGCAATTGTAGGGCTTTAGGTCCATATAGTAAGTTGAATGCTAATTCTTTGTGACATCAGGTACCACATTTTATTTAAGAAGCCGTATGTTGCAGAAGATATGAATGAACACACTAACCTGCAAATGTCATCATGTTTAAATACTTTGATTATTTACGAATATTACTCTTCTTTCTGCAGAGAATGGTATCTTAACGGTGACTATTTGGTGCTGCTGGTGTCTGTCATCCTAATTCTTCCTCTGTCCTTACTGAAAAATTTAGGTAAGTGGTAGAGTACCATCAAAAACACTTGAAAATACTGTGGAGAAATGGGTGGGTTGATATAGTGTTTGAGCCCTGAAGTACTATGTGAATTAACAGCTGCCCCCAAACTTGTCTCTTGGGACTAATCAGTGTTCAGGTAATTGCTGTCAGTCTGCTTAAAATAATAATAATAATAAATCAAGACAGGTATTGGAAGCTACAGATGTACTTGTGGAAAATAAAAAGTTGATAGATACGGTAGCTCTTTAGAACAAGGCTCAGCAGCAACTTTTGTTTGTGTTCTTATCACAAAATTTGACCTGTTTTGGTCAGTAGTGAAATCATATATAATGATGTTACTAGCTAATAGTGTTATAAGCTATCCTATAATAGCCGGGGATGCTAGCCCAAGGCAGTTAAATTGGTTTTGCAATGTAAACAGGTGTTGCATTGTCATTTTAGATCCCAAGCAGTAGCAGAATATTCATACCAGATACTTTATATGAAATGTCTGTAATTCAGTGATACTTAAAATAATTCAATTGGAACAATTGAATTATTGGAATAACTCAGTTTGTTCAGAGAATCCTGTACTGGAACCTTACTTGCTGAGAGTCTCGATGTGAATTACTTTCTCAAGTTATGACCTTCTACAAATTGAGTGAATCAGTAAAAACAGAAGGGAAAAGGCATAATGCGTTCTATTAGAATTAACCCTTTAATCATTCTTCGTATGTAACGAACAATTCACATAGTTGTTGGTGTGGGAATTCTTCTGTTAGTTATAAAGCTCAATATTACAGACTCACATTATGTATACACCCTAATATGCCTTTGAGATTTTTTTTTTCTGGGTCAAGATTGGCAGATGCTAATGAATAACTAACTTGTTCTATGTAACACTAAGAAAATGACAGTCTAAAGAGATCGCTGACAGAATATGTTTTGTCATAATAGTTATGACTTGAACGATGTTTCTGTTTATGTACCTTAGATTTCTTTACCTTTCTTTTAACACAGGATATTTGGGCTATACCAGTGGCTTTTCCTTACTTTGTATGGTCTTCTTTCTGATTGTTGTAAGTATAATCTTGAAGACTTCTGGTGCTTCTAAATCTGCATTTCAAAGTGAAATGAGACAGTTCTGAAAAGTTTCACATACCGTATTCGTCAAAGTAACAATAAATACGTGACTTTATTTCTAGGTAATTTGGAAGATGTTTCAGATCCCTTGTCCCATGGACAGCGATATCATGAACATAACATTAGTAAATGTGACACTGGCACCTTTGGTGGATCAAAACATAACAAGGGATGATATGTGCAAGCCAAAATATTTCATCTTCAATTCACAGGTAACTGACTAAAAGTCAGACTCTTTGTTGAAAATAACTAAAACTAAATACATAGCAGATAAATTAGGTCATTTTTCCTTCGAATAATTGCCAAGTTGTAAACTTAGGGATGTGCTAAGACTTTCTGTTCCAGTAGAGTAAGGCACTGTTTACCTCCTGTAGACAGAGTGTCTCCACACTCCAAATACGGAAATTAGAGGAGCTTGAGGTGCCTGCCTGAGATGAGTGGCAATAAATGCATCTCTCATTTTTCAGCCCAGCATCTCTCAAGCTTCCTCAAGTTAGTAAAGCATTTTAAAAAGTAGATTGCAGAAGAAGTAAATAGCAAAAGCATTTGGGAAATGTATGCCAAGGTTTGGGACAGACTTTAACTTCCCAGTCACAAACTCTTGACTCTTATGAAATGCTCCCAATTACAGTGGTGTCTTCACACATGGGGAAGAAGCATTTGTAATAGCCAATACCAAGATCAGGCTGTAGTGGCTTAAGCCAGTGAGATGCAGAACATAATTCTGAATGCAAATACATTCAGCTCACATTGGACTTCACTGAGCTTTGAGAGGGTTTGGTACCTCAGGGTATGGGTTTAAGAAAATATGAACTTCTTCTAATTTTTGCCAAAATTTCAGTAGTAGGTAATAGCCAGTCTTTATCAAAAACTGACCGGTGCCTCAGTCAAAACTGAAATGTCTATGGATTAATTCTTTAAAACTAAATTTCTAATGTCTATTGAGATATCTAAGAAAGGCACTTTTGTTTTCCAGACTGTCTATGCTGTCCCAATCCTAACATTTTCTTTTGTGTGCCATCCTGCAATTCTTCCCATCTATGAAGAACTGAAAAGGTAAATCTTGGATATACGTCTGTAATATCATTACACTAGCAAAAGTAATATAAAAGTATGCTCTCATTGCTAACAAGGTTTCTTTTTCTGTTTCTCATAGCCGAAGCCGTAAAAGGATGATGAATGTGTCCTACGTATCTTTCTTTGCCATGTTCCTCATGTATTTATTGGCTGCTCTCTTTGGATACCTGACATTTTATGGTGAATACTGCGTCTTTGCTTTCCTTTAAATTAATTATGTTCTGCAGAGCCACAGTATTATTTTTAAGTTAGAGCAAGCAAGCACTTAGATGAGTTCTAAATATACACTGTTTGTTGGGTGGTGGGGTTAATACTTTCATACGTGCACACCCAAAAAGAGACCAGTAGTAGAATTAGGCCCAAGGCACAGAATTAAAATTGGATTAAAACAGATGCAGTTCCTTCAAGTTATCCCTGTGTAAAATGGAAACATGCTTACAGGAGCTGTTGAGGCTTTCAATTCATATTGCTCTAACTGTGAAATTTGCTTAGGATTTAGAGCAGAAGCAGTTTGTCTGAGAAGTATGTCAACTACATCTAATTAAAGTACTGGTTTTTATCTTTATAGGAAAAGTTGAACCAGAACTGCTTCATACCTACTCTGCTTATCTGGGTGCTGATGTTCTTCTTCTGATTGTGCGTCTTGCTGTACTTATGGCTGTAACCCTTACTGTACCTGTAGCTATTTTCCCAGTAAGTAATTTACTTTTTTTACTCTTACTGCCATTTATGGTTTTATCCCGTCCTGCTGCAGTCATGTACTGATTCATTCATTAATTTATACAAGTTTTCTCTTAACTGAAAAAAGAAATTTATTCTAATAAGCTTGATGAAATAGCTCTACACTGTTAATTCAAATAAATCAAATGAATAGGCAACAATTACCAAGCAGTAGATACAAATACATTCAGTTATATTATTTTCCTGGTATTGTTTGACTGGGGAGGTGGAATGGATTGCCCCTTCATAGAAGTACTTGCACTTACATATTATCAGCTTACAAAATTCTTTGTGTTTATGTAAGTACATTGTGAATATGGAATTCTGGCCATTTAGGTGGATGTTGTTGAGCAGCATCCTTAGATGTTACAAAAACCCCCGAGATTTATTTTTGTCCAAGACAGATGTTTTTCCTAGTTTTTTAGCCCATTATTGGCTGTGCTTTGAAAGTCTAAATCACTGGGAAGAGAAACAGACCAGTAGACACAGAGCTGACTCTCCAGTGCAGGACACAGATGTTAAAAAAGAAAAAATAATAATGTCTTTCACCTTTGACTAAAACCTGAAATATTCAGGAAAATTGTGTTAAAATGCTTTCAGAAGGAAGGTCTGACTCAGGTGACAGTCGCTGCTTTCCACAATGAAGACTAAACTGTCTGGTGGTTTTTGTTACTCCCTCTTCAACAGATTCGCAGTTCCATTACCCAGCTGTTGTGGGCAGGGAAGGAGTTTAGATGGTGGCGTCACTGTTCCATTACAGTTGCTCTTCTGGCCTTTACCAACATGCTTGTTATCTTTGTCCCTACTATTCGAGACATCTTTGGATTCATTGGTAAGCATTTTCACATCGGTTCAAGTAGTCTTCAGAATCTTGGAAAATGCCGTTGCAATGGTTTATGAATATTGACTTCTATGCTTTTTTAATACAGGTGCCTCTGCGGCTGCTATGCTGATCTTTATACTTCCTTCTGCCTTCTACATCAAGTTAGTGAAGAAGGAGCCAATGAAGTCAGTGCAAAAGATCGGGGTATGTATAGCCAAATATGAACAGTTACACTTGTTTACTAATTCAGAGCAAGAACTTCAGTTTCCTTCTTAACAATTCAAGAATTTTGAGGTCCCAGTGAAGGCAAACATTAAGTTGGCATTTAATGTTGTCTTAGTTAACACATGGGAGTTGCATAGGTACTCAAAACTGAGGAAATAAACATCACGAGGCTCAGTTCACTTCAATGACTTCTTACCCCTTCATCCCCCAATATCAACAATAGTTGGACCATTCTGTTGCTGACAAGAACCGAATTTCAACACGTTACCCTTAAGAACTGTACCAAAAAAGTCCTGTTATTCTCCTTTAAATTTTCTTTCAAGACTTACTTATATAATTTACCCTATAAAAGCTGACCTCCACAAGTCGTTTAGGTCATCCTGACTGATCTTGGTGCTCTTGCTTATCTTGGACATACTGAGTCAGAATCAAATCTTAGACATACTGAGTCAGAATCGAGTCAGTGCAGTGGCACTTCCTGGCTGTTATCAGCAGCTACATTAACTTCCCTCAGTTGAGGATGAGGTCTACTCTACTGGAGATAAATGTATCTTTTTATTTGAATTAAGGACCCCAAGTATGAAAAGGTTCCTGACTCCTTGCTTGTTTACTGTGATCTTGTGTCTCTTTTACTTTGTGCCATAAATGCACATGACTTCGTGGGTATAGTAGCAGGATCTGAAATACTTCCTTTATGTTTTCTTTCTTTCCAGGCTGCATTCTTCTTTCTAAGCGGTATACTTGTGATGACTGGGTGTATGACACTGATTATTCTAGACTGGACCCATAATGTTGCATCTGATGGCCATTAACTGTCCTGGTTTAATCTCTAATACTCCACTTCAAATGCCAGTGTTCACTCAGATACCTACTGAGAACGAAAATGAGCTATTCAGCTTCCTTTAAAATGCAGATTCTTTGTTGATGGTTCTTCTGATTGTAGAATACCCGAACTCTTGTGTTTAAGAAACTATTCTGCATAGTGGAAGTGGATGCTAGCATCAAACCAACGTGAGTGTCTGGCTGAAGGAAGTGACAACTTTATTCCATTCCAGAGAATGGACAGAAAACTCTGTAGACTTTTATCAAGCCATGTTTGGCTTTCGTCATTGTTACTTGGATATTTTGTTATTTTACTTGAATGTGCCTAATGGAACCATTTGATGTGAGAAATAACTCTTTAATTTACAGCGAAGTGTTTAACCAATGAGAGAGAGAGAGAGAGAAACACTATTATTTTTTGTACCAAAAATTCTTATGGACCTCAAAAGCACTATTTTGACTTTAAGAAACATTTTTCTAAAAAGAATAAAAGAATAAAATAGAAGAGCTCATAAAAATATGTAATCAGTGTCCTAAATTAAATCTGCTTTGCCTTGCTGTAGGGGCATAACTAGAAGAAATTGTATTTTAAAAAGTACTTCTAATGACCGAGACAGAAAATGAACCAATTCAAGTCAAAATTCTCTAATGATAACTGCTTCCCATGAAATTCCCTCAGTTTGAGAGTGAAAAGAATCCTGAAAATCGTTTGTCAGCTTACTTAAATTAAGTAACTACAGTTACCTTAGTACCCAGAAATGGTGTGGAAATCCAAAACCTCAAGCTTTAAAAAAACACCCTTTAAAATGGGTGCGTTTGAGGAAAAACCTAGTTAATTTAGGGATTGTAAAGATGGCGTTGACATTTCCCTTCTTGAGGTACTCAATAGTGCAATTGAGTAAAACAGGGTTTGGGGTTTTTGCTTTTTTTGTTGTTTCTGTTATGGGGTTGGGTTTTTTTCCTGTTTTAGATAGATATAAACTGAATGGCACTGGAGCATATGTTGCCATTAATATAAAACTCCCCCTGGGAGTTCTCTTAGTAATAAGGTCCATTGTCAGCTGTAGCAATGTTTGTTGGGGTTTATTTTCTGTCCAATCTATCTTGAAACACTCTGTAGGAAAACAAAGAGGTCCTCATGTAGTTTACTTGTTGTATAATATTCAAAAACTGTACAGTATTTCTCAAATTACTCATCCATTAATGGATTCTGAATTACTTGACTATTCTGTTTCTGAGTCAAATCCACTAAATAACTGCACCAGTATTTCATGCTTGGTACAAACTCTCTTCGCATACACAACTGGGATTCCTCTTCCAATTTATACTGTATAGTAGTATTAAAGATAACCTCATAGGCTGGATAGTCATCTCATACTTGTTTGCTTCAGAAATAGGTAAGTTTCTTACGAGCCCTAGCTAGCTAGCTGATGAAACAGGTGCTGTATGGTTGTGATTAGCTGTTTTGTTTCTAGTGCATGTTCACCCTTTCATTCTTATCCCAGGTTGAAGAGAAATAACACTTGTATAACAGCGTACTTGGCATATAAGAGGTTCTCAAACACAACAATATTGGGTACAAAAGCCTAGATAGAGATTATTAATGAAATAATCATGGCAATGTGGTCAACTGTCTTCATCTGACATGATGCTTTAAAAATCTGATTTATGAAGTTCCACTCGGTCGTTGTGTCAGGGGAACAAGGAAGGGCCTGTAATCCACAGATTACACAGTGCCTGAGACTTTTTTGCTCTTGTAGAACTAATTGGGAACAAATCTAAATGACACTCACCATTTGGCAGATAACGTCAATCTCTGCCCAGCCATTTAAAATCTATAAAAAGAAATTGCAGGTATTTTGTATTGATACTTCTGCATGACTGTAAGTACTGGTCACTAAGTCTATAGTATGAAACTGTAATGAGAAGTTAGATTCCTCTTCTGTTATTTGTATTATTAGTTCAGTGGTACTCAACTGGCAATTAACAATCTTAGTCAGCACTACCTAACGCTCCGTAGGTACTTCTCTGCCTCAGGTACTGTACATCCGTGGCTGACTGACTGTCCCATGGTACCTGATCTCCATAGAAGTGCTGAGCACGTACCTCCTTGGTACTTTGGCAGCTTTTCTTCCTCCTCTGCAAACCACCTTCCGCAGAAAGGTGGAAGAGGATTAAAATGTCTACCTTTGAGCAATTTGTAGCACATAAGGGATGAAGTGCTTCCCTTGCCAGTATTTAAAAAGAGAGAAACAGCCTCCTTTCTCTTTGTAACCATGGAAGAACAAGGAGCTGTAAATGAGAAGTTACTACACAGTCCTCTCAGCAGCCAAAGAGGAGGAAGATATTTGAGATGGCACCTCATAACATACCATATATGTTACTTAATTCTCTGAATGTAGCAATTTCCAGATTTTACATGATGTGTTGTATTATTTGGTGGCTGGTTCTCCGCCTGCAACAGTTGAGTTCCTCTTGGCTGGGTTGGTTTCCAACATACGATTTATTTAATTACGTATTTTTTCCAAACCTGTCTGCTTAAAAGTTACCTACATTACAAACCACCTAAAAAGAGCAGCTTCAGTATTAAACCACTGTTTTGTCACCTCGGACATTACTGTCTTCCATGATATTTCAGTCATAAATATAACATGTTATTTATAAAACATTAATCCATTAAAACTAAACCTATTTTTCAATATTTATGGTAGTCTATGTACATAAAATTGTATGTGTGTATATACTGTAAGTAAAATGTATATAATGTAGGTTTGGAATCCAGGATTTATGTATATATTTCTCTCTCATTACTGATTGTTGCATCATTTCAAGGAGTTGTTCACATTGTACATCTGTATAACTGTCAAAGGAAAGATTCTTTTACAGCAAAATGTAATGCTTACAAAAATGGCAGAGATGTGTTATGCCTACGGTGTGCAAGAAAACACTAAGATTGTATTTATTACAAATGTATATGTTGCAATAAACACGGGAGTTACTTGGGTCCATAAAAACCATTGTTCGGGTTCATATATACTTTTCCTCTACAATTTACCATGGATGTGATGATTTCCTGAATGCAACAACTTAACAGCTTTTAGGATCTAACATATTTGTTAGGCCACCGAATTCAGGCATCCTGCGGTACATCCGTGTACATATGTAAATACCCACCATCTTGTTAGAGGCCAACAGTCTAGCTCCAGTTGTTGGCAGGGAGTGCAACTCAGTTTCAATGAAACATTGTATGTTTGTTTTAACTGAAATAAATAAACAGATAATCCTAAACACTGTGGTGGTGTTTTCTGGGGGGAGTAGGGTGTGATCTGAATGATTTTTCTATTAAAAGAAGTGTCTTTAATTTCACGCATGTTCAACTTCTCTGTGAGCACTTCTCAGGAAGGAGAAATAAAGCTTAGAATGAAGTCCATGATTTATGACGCTATACAAGTAATCAGAACAAGTCTGGACATAAAAGAAAATGTTAGGTTAAATCCTGCAAGGAGCCTTTATGTTATTTTTTTGCAGTATAGGCGTATCTGGAGACAAGACTCAATGTGTTAGATCTTGTGTGCGTAAGTCTTGCCAAAATCCTAAGCCGTTTTCCTACAACTGGGAAAAATTTCTAGGAGAATAGCTGCTTCTGTTTAAATTTGCAAAACTGGTTTGCCTGTTTCACTTGTATTCTAGCAATTGGATACAAACCAAGTAACTTCTTTGTTCTCCAGAAATCTGTACCAATTCGTATGAACCTTTTTCTTTCCTGAATATTAAGAATTGGGTGTAAGAGAGGCTGGAGGTGTAGCTGGGGGTGTTATGTACACAATGAAACACTTTATGAAAGGAATAATAAAGAGGCATAGTTAAGTACCCTGAAATGCCTCCATTAAGGTTGCTTTAATTACATGATGGTGCAGTATTTTTCATTGGAACCCCCACTGAGAAGCTATTCATTATTTCATTTTTCGTCACATTTTCTGTGTGTTCTCTGTGTTTCCGTATTTGCTCAAAGTCTAAAGCCCATCCCAATGAGGAATGAACGTCCTCATTTCTCTCATTTTAAAGTTGTCTTTGCGAAACACAAATGATCACTTATTTTGACAATGTTGCAGGCCTTTAAGAAGGTGTTGATGAAGCTACCCCTCTGGGGACCCAAAGTGTGGTGAAGCAGCCATGCATTTGAGTCTTTAATTTAATGTCCCTTCCTTGCTTATTTTGTATTTCAGCATTTGCTTATATGCATCTACAGCATAAGTGCAAACAGGTTTTGAGTGATCGCAGTTCTTGAAACAAGAACCTTAAGTATCAAGTTAGCCACTTGGAAAGGGGGGGTCATGTCTGGAAATGCTGGTTCTCATAGCTTGCCTATCATCACAGGAATTTCATAGCAGCAGAGAAGCCCTTTCCTAGAATGCTGCTTGACTAGTTGACCAGTTAAGCCCACGTCTCTGCAATCAGGCATTTCCACCAACTCGAATAAGGTGTGAAGCAGTCTTTTCTGCACACTTTGAATTCCTCTCAAGAGCTGGCTCACCCCATACAATAGTGAGGTGATGCAACGATGTAAAAAAAAACCCCAAAACATAGAAATTACATTGTGCGTCAGCATCCAAAATCCCTTGCTTCAAACCTCTTCACCGACCACAAGGCCTTTGCTCCGGAAGAGGGATAAGCTCTCATTTAGAATGTATTCACAATGCTGAGATTTGGGAACCTTTTGAAGCCCCTACAGGTGAGAGATGTCATCTTTACTTACATCTGGTTCCCATAAAGTTTCTCTCTTTCTTCTCCCCTGGCTTTGACAAGTCTGTCCTGTCCCAAGGTCATGCCTAGGCTCCTCACCCAAAAATGTTCCTGCAGTGGCTGGATTGCATCAGGTCATGCCCTCAGGTACCTGTGGCTTAGCTTGTATACCTGCTTGCAGGGCAGCACAGTTCCCATGCAGTCTCTGTGCCCAGGTTTCCTTTCTGGAGACTGATGTCTGCCCAAGTTTCAGCATCAGAAGGAGCTGAGCTGCCACAAGGGAGCCCAATCCCATCCCTCTGAGAGTACAGGCATGATCCCACGTCACACGCAGAGATGCCCAGTGCTCACTTCCTCTGCCTCCCTGATCTCTTGAGTGTAGCAGTCTCTTGAGTCTCTTGAGAGTGACAGTCTAAACCCCACCTGCTTTCACATGCGTTTCCTCCATCTTCTTGCATCACTGCTTTCGGTTGTCATAACGCAACTCCCTGTCAGCACTCTCACTCTTGCTCTGACCCAAGTCCCAGTTTCACAGCTCCCCAGTAACACCACCTCCTCCCCCAGCTCCTCCTGCGAGCCACCTTTCCTCATCCTACTACCTTCCTGAAGACATAACTGCAGAAGTCCAGCTCCCACCCTTCCGCGTTCACTTTACCCAGGCTCAGCTAGAAACATCTTTTAGTTTTCCTAGACTTTGCCCAACTGGTCTCCTTATGGCCTCAAACTGCAAGCCTTACTTTCTTGTTCTCTGGCCACCCCTCAAGTCCCAGCTCCCCAGCAAGCTTGCATGGTCTCCTTCAACAGCCCATAGTAGCTCACTTCCGCACTCCATTAGGGCATCTCTTTCCCCTCTAGCCTTCGGCCAAGCACAGAGCCCTGCTGGAGAGAATGGTAGGGGCAACTTTTCCCAGGAGAAAACGATTCCTTATTTTACTATGGAAACACATCCTCTTTTCCCTGATTTTATTCTCAAATAGGCAAAATCATTTAGGCTGGTTTTCACCAAACACAGGCCATGTCACCAGCTGGGTTACACTAGACTGTGAGCTGTGTTTCAAAACTGAGTCAGTATAATGTAAACCAACTGGTTTTGGCTTTTTGCTGCCACAAATGTCCAGCCGTCGTGGTAGGTCAAATGCAGTACTTCACTACTCCTGCTCTTAACAGAGCCAGTTTCCATCTTGTGGTTAAATTTCTCAACCCGTTTAAACAATCCCTATCTTGGATCAACACACTGCTTATCTCCAAGTCCCAGTGGAGAAGTCCTGTGACGGTTATTATGTCTGAGTGTTACAGCTAACTGCTAGAATATCCATCTGTCCTCCCCTGCAAGTTTTAGCCTGGCAAGGAACAGTAGTCCTCTTCTGCATTTCCTAGCAGCAACCTGACCAAAACTAAACCTCTGAAGTATTTCCTTTCTTACACATGGGTAAGTGTGGGAAAGAATGAGATACAATCTCTGTCATCCAGAAACTCTGGAGAACCATGAAACCTTCTGAAAAAGGCATCAACAACTATTGGGAGCAATTACTTTGATTGTCTTCTTACTTTTATAAATACTGAGAAAATTTAACCACATGGAACCTAAAGTACTTCCACAGATTATTTTGCTTCTGTCAGTTCTGCTGTTATTTGAGCCCAGTTCCCATGTTTAGATTTTTCCCTCACTGAAGCGACTAGACGCGTTGCTTTCCGAGTCTGTGTGCAATGCGTTATTACACACAGTTCAATAAAACAGAGATAAAACTATGGGAGTTCCTCTTCCCTGTTTGGTTTCTTTCACTCTTCTTCAGACTAAAGCATTGTAGTTTACCTTCCTCCCCCCCGCCCCAGACACCCAAAACTAATTCTCCTCAGGTTTGCAAACTTCACAGCACTTCTCTTTTCCCACGAATGAATGTATTTGCTTTTCATTTGCTTTATAGAGTTTCTCATATGATTTTCTCCCAGGCTGTAAAGACAAATTGATTTTCAAGAGGAAGTACAAGCGTCCTTTTCACCAGGCTAGAAAATTGATGACCATCCTTTATTAAAGTATAAAAGAGGGGAACTTTTTTAAGACTTGGAGATAAAGAAGCAGTGAGAAATAGTGCCATACTTGTGGTAGTGAGTACGACAGCCAACTGATGCACTGGTGTTACTAAACTACAGTTCACCTTCAACACAGGGGAGTGTAACTGAAAATGTAGCTGCACAGAGCTTTCTCTGCATCCTTCCGCTGTAGCTCAGCCATGCGTACCTGCTATCCTGTGCACTGATCCAGCTTGCAAATCTGCAGGGTTTGTGGTTTTTCCTTTAGGCAGTGTTCTGTCTGTGAGCCCTTCAGCCTCACAGGGAGGGTCTACAGTGCCCAGAAGAGAAAGGTGTGAAAGGCAAAAACTCTAGTGTGTGCCAATGAAAGGGATGCTTGGTCAAAGATCCCTGCCTTGTGATGCCTGAAGGGTGGGAGCAAGTGCTGCCAGCAGTCAGTTATTATCCCATATAGGGAAAGGAGCCACCACCTTTGGCCAAGTGCCCATCACAGTGGGAGCTGCTGACCCCTCAGGTCTTTTTAACCTCCTCAGCGTGCTTGCAAGCAGGTCAGTGCCACTGAGGGCTCCTGTGAGCATGAGTGAAGACATAGACAATGACTGTATTTTTGGAGTTGGCAATGGGGCTTGCTGAAGCTGCAAGCCACGGGGGAGGAAAGCAAGCCAGAAGAAACACAGGAGCAAAAAGAGGCCTGGAGAGGAACAGAAGAAGAGAATAATTCCATGATAGTGAAGAAGAGTAGATCCACTGACACAAGAAGGGAGATGAGAAGATCATCTGTGGAAAGCACCCCAAAGTGATTTCATAGCTATTTGTTTGCCCCCTTGCTTTCCCTGAACAGGAAAGTCCTGAAAAGGACTTTGCGGAAGTAATCCTGGACGGGGTACTTATAACAGGATGTGTGAAGAACTGAACATCAGCCAGCACAGCCTGTAAAGCAGGTCAGATAATAAATATTCTTCATCATGTGAAATTATTTTGTAATCATGTGAAAAAGGTTGGAGAGAAACGTGCATGTTGACAGTCTCCAAGGGAAACCTGAGTCATTACTTAACTCTTGTTACTTAGTGCCCACAAAGCTATCTTCTATCCCACCGGCACATTAACATAAGTAATAAAATAAATCGCTATAAGCCAGAATCCTTTCCTGCTGACTGTGAGCAATTATTAGCATTTATATACTCAGTGAAATTAAGGAAATAGCTCATCCAAGTAGCATGGGGGTCCAGATCACCATCTGAACATGGATTTTCAGAGTGGATAACCATTAGAAACAAGCCAAGAGGAGATGAGTAGGTTTTTTCAGCCTTCATTTGTTTCTGACTCTTTGCCAAGGATGCATCCTGGAAAACAAAGAAGCGCTGGCTCCAGTCATGGCAAAGTGTCTCAGGGCAGCCACAAAGTGGTGGGCAGCAATGGCTGGTACAGCAGCCACTGCCCATGCAACGGCCATGTAGCACCCATGGCCCATGCAACAGCCAGTGCAGCCCTGCAACGGCCCTCACAGGCCAACTGCAGGCAGGTCATTCCTTCTTCTTCTGCACAGACACAGACTAAACACACATGCCTGCACATACCCCTTTCCGGAAAACAAAACCTTCTCTCTTCTTATGGAAAGCTTTTGCAGTGATGAGTTTTGGTGCTACAAATATAATATTTAAAACATACTCATTCCCTAGGGAAATGGTCAGCCTGGTCCACATCCACAGCCCAGAGGGACCCCGGCATTGTCACTCTATTCCCAAACATACCAGTGGTGCTGTACACATACTCACAGTCACAATGCTCTGAATCACAAGGATCATGTAAAAATTGCAAAGTCACAAAGGAGGTTCTGATCTCGCAGCTTCACCTCCTGAGCGATAGCAACTTCCCTTCCCAAAAACAAATCATCAGAAAATAGGAGGCTTGACGCAGTTTTCCAGGAAGCAGATAGGAAGGAATAGAAGGTAAGTGTTTTCTTCTGGCCAAGAGACTGATCGTGATATTCACATTTAAAGGGAGGAATTTGTCTTGACTCATAGGAAGTATCTTTATTCTTGTGGATTTAAAAACAGCCTTTGTGGAACAAAACAGATGGCCTGAGCTATGCCTGTGTTTCGAGGAAGGACAACTTCGCCTTCTGAAAAAAAAAGAACAAGGTTAAGTAGTATTTTATTGTAATGAGAGGGTGCTTGTGTGTTGTTTTAAAGCTGGCTGCACCAGAGGCACATGACGGTGGTGAACTATTTTAAAGAGCATAGTAACACAGACATTGAAAGAGGTTTAGATTTGGAATAATTAATCTGAGTTACGTTGCTGTTGTCAAGATGTTTGCTTATCTAGAAGACACTAAAATGGATAAATCTTTTGCTCTGAAGAGATTGCAGTCTTAACAGCAGCAATCTCACATAACATTGGTGCTAGCTGCCACATATTCACCCCAGCTCACTTTTGTTAAACCTACCACAAGTTAATAAGGATTAATTGAGGCAATAACAGAAACAGAGCTGTAAATCCCCTCCAAAACCAGTGAAGCTGCTTGCTCATCTTCTAACCATTTTTTCTATGCAGAAAAGAGTCTGAAGCTTGTTAAAACCATCTTCAAACCTGACAGAATTGTTATTACAGTTCCAGGCTTTCTTTTTTGCTGGAACATAAGCATTTGTACTCAGGTGCAACAATGGTGCTGGAGGAGACCAGCTGCAGTCAGTCCAGCCTTGCAACATTTCCATTCGCTGCACTGTGCTGGCAGCTCTGAGGATCCAAATTAAGTATGTGCTTTAACCAGCTTGAATGGCCCCACTAATTTTAACACTTGTTTTAGAACAGTTTTGAACTCAAGCCTAAAATAAGTTATTTCCATACTCAGGTCCTCCTATATGGAATTCATTTGGAAATTGAAGAGAGAAAATGGAGCTCAAACTGTACCAAAACAAGTAAGTGACTTGGGCACGTGCTGAGAAAGGCAGTGGGGTAAAGTTCTGTGGCATGAGAAGAGTTACCCCAACTCCCAGGTCTGCTGCTAATACCTAATCCTATTACAAATTGTGCCTGGATCATGACCAAAACTGTTCTCGTGGAATTTTCTATTTCAAGGCCAAAACGCTTGAATGTGTTTCACAGCATCAAGCATGGCACCCGGAAAAGAAGGGATAGCATCGGTGTGTCCAGGCAGGCCAATGGTGGTGGAATGCTTTTACCAGGTATTTGGCCTTTGATCAAACCATCTTTTCAGTTTAATGGGCTCTTGAAGCTATTCCCAGACATTGCTCCAGCTGTACCAGTCCAAAGAATTTCTCATAGATGCCCTTTCATGGTAAATGTTTCAAGGAGCTTCCCAGAAAAAGGACCTGGAGGTATTCCAGGGAGGATATGGCCACTTTCGGAAGGACACTTCTCAGCAGGGGAATTAGGGAAGCAAACAGAACCACCTCAATGTGGCTGCTGTACCTCATCTAAACACTACTGTCACTCTGCAGCCACCACCACGTTGTGCGGGCACTGCATACAACACGAGGCTGAGCAGGAGGGCAGTGCCCATGGCCCATGCTGGGGCTTCCCTGCGCCCCTCACATGTGCTGGCAAAGCCACCGTGATCCGCTGGGAGAGGTCATATGACAGCACACAGAACAGTGTTGCTGTGTTTCCTTCCCGCTGACTAATTAGCGGACAATCTGATACCTCAGGGAAAATTAGGGCAATTCCTGCCTGCTGCTGTTAAGTCATTGGGTTATGAAAAGGCAACCGTTTCCTTTGAATTCGCTCATCATTCTCCTCTTGTTACAAGCGATTTTTCATTCTCCTGTGCTATAAGACCTTTTAACATTGTTTTCCTGTGCAGGAAGCACCACCCTGATGCACTGTATTAATCCTTAAAGAGGATCAAGTAAAGAAAGACAAAAATATTCGAATTTTGGAGTTATTAGGATCTTGTTTTCCATTTCCTGTCAACATCTGATTTTGCAAGTGAAGCTGACATACGCAAACCCTGATCACATCTTGCTATTAGTTTTATATTCAGACTTACGAGCGTGATTTAGATTTAGCCTGGGATTATCAGAACTTCTGCTGCTCATTTCTTTAACTCAGTGCTCTGAAAAAAAGCTCTGCAGAGAAAGTGTACCTGAGGACACCACCACAGTAGATCAATAAGGGCACTGTATGTCACAGCACATTTCTATTAAAGATAAAGCACTTCCCGCTTGTCTGACAGGGGTACACCTATCTCCCAGAACAGCAAAAAGGAGAAGAGACAAAGCTATATATCCCAGAACAAATGCGTACCAAAACTGATGAGGGACACAGAAATAAACGAAAGCATTTTTAGTTTGGATGCCAAAAACCTAATAGTGAAATCTTTCTATACATCTTAAATAGGACTGTGGAAATAATGCAGTTCAGCAGGTTTAGTGTAACACATATTCTCGGAATAGTCTATTATGAAACCTGGACTGTCCCATAAGAATCACGATTTAAGTTTGTTACTTCCCTCCATGAACTTCATCACAAGAACAGACTATGTCCTTTACATGCCATAAAATGAAAGATGAGAATACGCCATCATATGTATCAAAGTAAGTTGTATTCAAAGCACATTTGTATCAAAAGATGTAGTGTTACCATAGCCAAAAAGGCAAATGAACATACACATAAACAAGTTTTGTAGCCAGAGAATATATCTTTCGTTAGATGAATCAGTTAAATTAATAAACATAAAAAATAGTCTAATTAAAGAAATTAGTAATAATAATAAAAGAAGCTTGGAGTAGCACAAGCTCTTGAAAGCTCCTGAAATAGAAGCAATAAATGTAAGTTTGCTATGAAAATAAGTTTCATTGCACATCCCAGTCTGCTCCTTTCCCACACTCGCATCAGGCAGGTGATGCATTACCCCTCCCCACACTTCAGCGAGTTCATTTCTCAAACCTCTCCACACTTTGCTGCACCTTTTCCTTTAGGTGGCCTCATTTATGCTCACCTGATTTGGCTTAGAGCAGATCCCCTCCACTTCTGCCAAGATCTGAAGTTTGCTTCTACCCCTTCCCTGAAGAAGACCACTGTGTGCTCGTGTTTTACTCTGCATATAAACCTTGGCTCGCCAGCGTGCGTCAGTGCCCTCCCTCTGCCTGAACCATGTCCCAGGTCATTGCCAAACCACACGATGTTCTAACACATAATAATCCTAACAACTAGAAACCAGAGGGCAAGTTTTACTGCAGCAGTAATGCCAATGATATGAACAGTTCAAGCATTAGCTTAATGACATCAATAGCCTCATGTCACTGGCATAGGAGAAAATGAACACTTTCACAATAAGAAATAATTTCTTAGGGAAAATGTGATTTTTTTTGTGAATAAAATATGAGTGAATTCTGTGTGACCACTATTTTTAAACTGGATAAATGCCGGGGGCAGTCATTTTTGTTAGTAGCTGGATATATTCCAAGAGCAGTTCAACACTAGATTAAAAAAGGGGTTTAAAAGTTTTATTTCACTCTCCAAATGTGCTGCAGTGGTCTCCAAAACTCCGAGAGCACGCAAATAAACACCCATACTCAAGCAGCCCCAAATGGTCCTCCTAGGTTTTGCCTATTGCCACCAAGAGGAGGAAGGGTGCAGTGTGCGCTTGCTGTCCCGCTGTCCCATCTGGCACACAGGGGCAAGGTCTGGATCAGCTCTGAAAGAAGTGAGCTGGCAGTGGGGCGTTTTAATCAGCAAAGTGCTATGCCCTGAAGATAAAGAGAAAGTTTTGTCCGTCTTTAGTGACATTGACAGTCCACCCTCTCCATGATGTAACAGATCATGCTATCTATGCTATAACCTAGCCTTAATGAAGGAAAAAATGTAAGGAAAAAGGAAGTGGAAAACATAGATTTTAAGCTGGAAATTTTCCAAACACAAGATTAAAATGATGAGGAAAAAACCCTCTCTTTTCAGAACTCCCAGTGCAGCGCTGTTGCATGCAGAAGTCCTGAAGAAGGCGGCCTTTGGTTGTGTTACCATCTTCTTCGCATTACACAGCTCATCAACTCTGTTGTCACAGCATTTTCAAGCAACTGATTACCTGGTTAGGAAACACAACTTAATGAGTCATGAGCATCAGTGTTTGTTGTGAGTGGCACATGTTTGTTTAAACCACACCAGAAATTAAACGGAAAGCATCAGTAGCCATTTCAAACTACCTGAACGTCAGAGAAAAGCAAACACATACTACACACTGGCACCGAACCCACCTCCTGCGTGAAGACCAGAAGGCAAACAAGGAGTGAGTGAATGCTTGTGCCCAGAGAGGCTGTGTGCGTCGCCAGCAACAGCCAGCCCTGAAATTGAAAGCAAATATTTGCTCTGCTTAAAAAATGCTCAGATTGTAATAATTGCATAGTGGTGTGAGCTTTGAGAGCTTCTTGTTCGTTTGTGGACGCTGCCTCTATGCTCGCTGAATATTTACCGTGAGAGGGGTCAGGTTCCCAGCAATTTATGTCACTCTGCTGGTTAAACCCAGAGCATTTTCAAACAGAATTATGCAAGGGAAACAAGTTCTCATATACCATATTTTTAGTTTCCCAGTTCCCTGTAGCACAGGCCACTGGGTTTGTTGGGTTTTTTCTCCCTGCAGGCCATGGGCATGCCCCGAAGTCTGATCGCTCGTGCATTTAAGGTTCTAATTTGGGTCTCTTAAAACCGCTATCAAAATCTTGTCATTTCCTATGCCAGGTGTGTTCCTAGCATTAGGTGGTTTGAGGACAGTTGTGGGGCTGGATTTGTCCTGTCTCAGCCAAGAAGAGAGGAGGGGAGCCTGTGGCTGAGCTCGGATTTTTGGGTGTCACTCCTGCGGATCTGCCACTCAACACCCAGGTTTCTCACACCTCTCACCTTTGCACTAAACCACAGACCTTAGTTAAAACACCAAAAAGTGCTGGAAAATTGCATAACTGTTCCATTCACCTGGGATGCAGGAATAAATGCAGTTTTATAACCTGGGGAGCTGAGCAGATCCTGTAGGGCTGTGCTCCTTGCTGCTGGGAGCTGGAATATATATGTCAGGCTGGCATACAAAGCATCCTCTCTCAGGCTTACTGGAGGTTTGCGTTGTCAGCCCCTTCTCCTGTATTTTCAGGCACCTCTCACAAATCTGTGACCCTGCTCTGATTCCAGTCATCCCAGTCCTGCCCCTGCCACCTCATGTTGGTGCGCTCTCACTGATACTGTCTAGGTCCTGGAAAGGGACCTGCTCTGTAGAACAGAAACAGCAGCACAGCGGGGACTCTTGAGCACCCAGTCTGGGAAGGGGACATGAAAAGGGGGAGAAAAAGTGTCTTGTCCAATAAGTGGGAAGTTGGTCGGTCCCAGACAAGTTCTTTTAAGACAACTTCATGTGGGTTAAAAATGCCAGCTCAGGCTTCAGAGAAGCACTTCCTGCCTGTTTCTGCCTCTGCACTGGCTCTCCTGTGAACTGACCTGAGCTCAGGGCTTGGTCGAGGGAAGGTGTTGTTCTTAACCTGGATGTGTGGCCTGGCTCAAAGCAAAGGATATACCTGTGCAACCACAGGCTATGAGGGAGGCATGCTCCTCCCCAGGCTGCTCCTTCCCCATGGACCTTTGTTACTTCTGCACAACTGTTTACATCATTGCACCCTGGACATCCCACTGTAGATCAGATTTGGGAAAGGGCTCCAGCACAGGCTGTGTTTTACGTACCTTCATTGACTTCAAGGAATTTCCAATCAGCCTCAACAGTGCCTGAGATTGCTGAAGACATGACTTCCTGCAGCCCCCCGCACAAAGTGAGTGAAGCAGAGTGATGGACTCTGTAAAACTGGCACCAGAACTCTTTCTGAAAACATCATCTGTAGATCAGAATCTTTTGCAGATGCATCTACAACCTGCACCAGGTAGCAACTGCAGTAAGCATGAATATTTCAGAACACATTTACAAAATGCACTTACTCCTTCCTTTTACAACTGCATTAGGCCACAATGGCAATGCTAAAAACATGTCAGGTCAAGCAGCTTCACATACACTAGTCCTAACAACATTTCCAATGCATCTTCAGTACCTGAATGCACAAAATTTGCAGGATCAGGCTATGATTTGCTGCCAAGGCAAGGCTTTAGGAAGACAGCATTTTCTAATGGTCCATTTTGGACTAAGAACATTCTAACAAACTACAGGCAAGTTCATGAGTCAGTTAGAAGTTCTAAATCCATTTGCAGGATTATTTATTATTTATTGTAATCGTAATATTGTGTAGACATTCTACCAACATATAATATGCACTATATGCATCTGTAAATTTTAGCTGTAAAATAGAAATATATGCAAATTTACATATATTACATATTGTAATATATCTAAATATATATATAAATATATTATATTATCATATTATATAGTATTACTATTATATATTGCAATATATCTAAATATATATAAAAAACAACAAGGTGGTTGGTGACAGCCAGCATGGCTTCACTAAGGGGAAATCCTGCCTGACCAATCTGGTGGCCTTCTATGATGGGGCTGCGGAACTGATAGACAGGGGTAGAGCAGTTGACGTCATCTACCTGGACTTGTGCAAAGCATTTGACACTGTCCCACATGACATCCTTGTCTCTAAGTTGAAGAGACATCAATTTGATAGGTGGACCACTCGGTGGATAAAGAACTGGCTGGATGGCTGCAAATGCAAAGAGTTGAGCTCAATGGCTCAGTATCCAGCTGGAGACCAGTAACGAGTGGTGTCCCTCAGGGATCAGTGTTGGGATTGGTCTTGTTCAACATCTTTGTCGGTGACATGGACAGTGGGATTGAGTGCACCCTCAGCAAGTTTGCCAATGACACCAAACTGTGTGGTTCGGTTGATAAGTTGGAGGGAAGGAATGCATCCAGAGGGACCTTGACACGCTTGTGAGGTGGGCTGATGCCAACCTCATGAAGTTGAACCATGTCAAGTGCAAGGTCCTACACCTGACTCAGAGCAATCCCAGGCACAGCTCCATGTTGGGCAGGGGAAGAAATTGAGAGCAGCCCTGCAGACAAGGACTTGGGGGTGTTGGTTGATGAGAAAATGAACATGAGGCGGCTGCAGTGTGCGCTCACAGCCCAGAAAGCCAGCCGTATCCTGGGCTGCATCAAAAGGAGCGTGACCAGCAGGTCGAGGGAGGTGATCCTGCCCCTCTACTCTGCTCTCCTGAGACCTCACTTGGACTATTGTGTACAGTTCTGGTGTCCTCAACATAAAAGGGACATGGAACTGTTGGAACAAGTGCAGAGGAGGGCCATGAGGATGATCAGGGGACTGGAGCACCTCCCGCATGAAGATAGGCTGAGCAAGTTGGGGCTGTTCAGCCTGGAGAAGAGAAGGCTGCGTGGAGACCTCCTAGCAGCCTTCCAGTATGTGAAGGGGGCCTATAGGGATGCTGGGGAGGGACTCTTCATTAGGGACTGTAATGATAGGACAAGGGGTAATGGGTTCAAACTTAAACAGGGGAAGTTTAGGTTGGATATAAGGAAGAGCTTCTTTACTGTGAGGGTGGTGAGGCACTGGAATGGGTTGCCCAGGGAAGTTGTGAATGCTCCATCCCTGGTGGTGGTCAAGGCCAGGTTGGACAGTGCCTTGGATGGCATGGTTTAGTGTGAGGTGTCCCTGCGAATGGCAGGGGGTTTGGGACTAGATGACCTTAAGGTCCTTTCCAACCCTAACTATTCTATGATTCTGTGACTCTATGATCTTCTGCCTTCTGGTTACCCAGAGCTTTATACACCAGGTCTATTGGTAAAACCCATGTTGCATTCCAGTCTTGCAAGAATTTCTTCTACTATCCCTTTCTTCAGGATAATTTCTTTTAAACCAACTTTCAGGCCTTTATATGGACCTTAGAAGTTTTAATGTACTTTTCCTCTGACACAGTTTTCTTAAAATGTTACCTGTTTTTTTCATCTTCTGACTAAGCAGTGTGAAAAAGATGGAAAAACAGGAGGTACTTGTAGATGAGTGTCGTGGTTTAAGCTGTAAATTTCACTTCTCCCTCCTTCCCCCCCCCCTCCAATCCAATGGGGGGGAAATGGGGAGAAGAACCGAAGAAAATGTAACTCCCACGGGTTGAGATAAGAACAGTCCAGTAACTGAGATACAATACAAATCACCACTGCCACCACCAATAACAATAATAATGACAAAGTAAATACAAAGGAAGAGGATACAACCGTTTCGCCGCCCGACAGAGCCGAGAGACCGCGCGGGAAGAGCCAGCGAGAGCCCGCCCCAAACCTCCCACTTCCCAGTTACTCCCCCCCGTATTCTACATCCTGGGCATGATGTGCTGTGGTATGGAATAACCTCATTGGTCAGCCCGGGTCAGGCGCCCTGCCTCTGCCTCCTCCCAGCTCTCCCCTCCTCCCCGGCATAACATGAGACTCGGAGAAGCTGAATCCACGACAATGAGAGTAAGCAATGGGAATTAAAACTACCGAATCCCTTTTCCAGTGTAAGGGACTGTATCAATGTTTGATTTGTATATGTTCCACTGATAATCATTATCTTGTTTGCTTCAAGAATGTACACAGTTAGTTGTATGCATTGCTAAGTGAACAGAATCTCTCGCTGACCTCTTATTATCACAAGAGGTTGTAGGACAAGGCAGGTGTTGCTCACTGGATGTTCAACTTCTGGTTATACAAGCATATAGGGAATGCTATAGGGATGTAAGCTCAGACAGGAGAGTGCGGTAAAGCCCTCTGCAACCCATTTTAGGTGACCAAACATACAGCTGCTGCAAGATAATAAAACAGATGCTGTCAGGGAGCAGGTTCAGCTTTCCATCTCCAAAGATGTCAGGAGCTGGCATGAAGGCAGACCTACCTCCATAGAGGCATATACTAACAATTAAGGCAGACACATAAAGTCTTTTAAGATGTCTTTTCTTTTCTAATACTGTGCTTATATCATTAATGTGACCCCACAGAACTTTCTGGTTATTGAACAAAGAGAGGGGAGCTACTCTGGGAAAGAAAACTTGCAGGTGCTGTATCCAACTGGAGGCTGGGTCTTGTTTTGTACTCAAAATCTATAGTACTACAGCCTGCATGGAAGACTCTTCCATCTTAGAGGAATGCAACAAAAGGTCTTTGCTCGTAGGATGCCCCCAAGGGCATTAAAGGAAAGGACAGATAGACTTGAACTAACTAGTCTTGTTCCACCATTTGATGGGAATCCCAAATAAATAAAGCATTCTCTGATTTTTCCTCCAAATTTGCAATCTGCAAAGGGGCTAATAATACCCCTTGTAGCAAAATACTAGGAGATTCTGAGGTGAAAACCACCGTGTAAGTTCAAAGTACTTCACAATCAATAATTCTGTAATATGATAGACCCCTTACTTCAATCAAGTGCATGTTAAAAAATAATTATGTTCTCTAAAGATAATTTCCCAGAGACTCTCCTTGAAATCAGAGGATTCAGATACAGAGTACTTAACTAGATTGCAGGAATGCATGCCATTTCTAGTCCTGTAATTAGGCAACAGAGCAGATCTAATCTCTTCATCACTGTAATGACAGCTGCTATATGAAGTCCAAAACCATAGAAAGAAATAGGTTACTGCACTGGTACCTCAGAATACTTTCAAGCATGACTGCTGGTAGAGCTGTATCCTTTGCCATTTTTGTCTGCTATTTAGCTTTTTCCCTTATTTGCAGCTTGAGCTCAATAACATGTCAGGGACGTGTGACTGCTGTTGGCCAGACCCGTGCTGGGGGGGAAGCAGCTACACCGGCAGTGCTGGAGACTTCCCTGTCTCGAGCAGATTGGGAAGCTTTGCTATATTTATAGCATGAGGTTCCAGTTAGCTTAATTTTATCAGTTGAATGTTTTTTCTACAGAACTTGACTCCTCCATAAACACATTATTAAATGCATGCACATTTAATAACCAAGGAACATGCAGGCACAGAGCATTGCTTTGGCCTACAGCACTGTCACAGTCTCTAGGGAAGGGCTTCCACAGAATACGCAATACCCACAACCTTGTAAATTATGGATTAAATTTTGCTTTTGCTGATTTCATTTGGGTTTAATAAAAATGGAATTTGTTTGCATTTTAAAGAATGGCAAAAGCTAATGTAAATACCAGAGGAACAATAGGATGGGTACTGGGCCCCACGTGAGGCACCTGCCCAGCCTTACAGGTCTGGTAACAACCTCAGCTTTTAAATAAGCTTATTATTTCTGCTGTATTTCAGCCATGTTTCCCAAGGTGCCCTTGGGCATGTCAATAGCTTTACTTTGGTTTATTCTGTCAAAAAATATTAACCATCAAGATGTCCTTAAAGGAATTCATTTAAACCCTGTCCTCTGGCTCTTGAGTATGAACTTCTTGTATATAAAGCTAATCTTTACAGGTTGTTTGTTTGCCATGGTGATTAACAGAGTTCATAATTTTACCACCATCCTGACAAGCTTATGCCAACTTATTAGACAGGAATTGTCAAAAATAAGGATTCACTCATTTTTTAGCATTCACTCATTTCATGATGTTTCATAGAATCACAGAATAGTCAGGGTTGGAAAGGACCTTAAGATCATCCAGTTCCAACCCCCCTGCCATTCGCAGGGACACCTCCCACTAAACCATGTCACCCAAGGCTTTGTCCAACCCGGCCCTGAACACCACCAGGGATGGAGCATTCACAACTTCCCTGGGCAACCCATTCCAGTGCCTCACCACCCTTACAGTAAAGAACTTCTTCCTTGTATCCAATCTAAACTTCTCCCGTTTAAGTTTGAACCCATTACCCCTTGTCCTATCACTACAGTCCCTAATGAAGAGTCCCTCCCCAGTATCCTTATAGGCCCCCTTCATGATTCCACTTCTCCTCCAGGATACATTATTGTTGGATTACAATAAGGTCAGTATGTGTAACCTGGACATTTGCAGGTTAGCATCTAATTTCATATACAGTCAGATGAATGAGAACATTGATATTCAGAGGTACTGAGTTTCCTCAGATCCCATGGATTTAAGCAACTGTGAGAGATGCTCATCTCAACTTTGAATGCTTCTAGTCAATGATATGGATTTAGATATATAATATTTGTCACCCAAACTGTGAATTAAACTTTCATATTATTTTCTTTTATATATGCCTCTTTCAATCTATCTGTTTAACAGAGGAGAATGCAATTACTGGGCTCTGCACTAGCAGGCCAGTCCAGAATTAAATAAATTATCTTCAGTATAATTCAATTCAGAAAAGTTCTCAATTATTTCATGTTCCTACACACTTCCCATCTTCCACAGCTATAGCTTGTGCTGGGAGTAGGAGTTGCAAGTTGCCAGGACAATTTCTGGCAACCCGACGTAACAGGTACTATGCTTCAAGACACTGAGCAAGCCTCTAAAATTGCTCTATACAAATGGAATGGCAAAAAATATCCTTTTCTGGGGAGAAGGAGAGAGGATCTTCTCTGTGTTGTAACACAACTCTGCACCATGGTTATGACAAAGTCTGAATTTACTCATTTCAGAAAGATTGAAGTTTTATGGTCTACTCAGACCACATAAATTGATCTACAACACTATAAACTGATGGTAAAAGCAACGCCTTAAAAGCAGTTAAACAAAAGAGCACTTTGTTACACATAGTTCTAAAGCGTGTTTAAATCAAGCTTTTATAATCACTACAGGCATCTATCATACTTGCAAATCATCTTCTTTTAGTCACTGCTATTTCCTTAGCCTCATGCAGGAAGTCTGAAACCTTCATATTCCAGCAAAACAGTTGTTCTGACTGATGAAAAGAGAGCAGATGATCAGAAGGTTAGAGAAAGGGCACAACTACCTGGTTCACTGCACGAATTCTGAATCTAAAGAGGAAGAGCAGAAGAGAACTCCTCCTATTAAACCAGTATTAGTCATCGTAGTTGTGCACCACACTTTGGCCAGGAAACTAACAAATGATAACATCTCATGATCACAGAGTCACAGACACGCATGCAGGATTTCGCAGCCCTCAAGAACCAATTGTCTCAACATGCAGAGTTGGAGGCGGCCAAACACATGTTTAAACACAGTTACTGCTATCAGTGTTCATGAAATCTGTGACAAGTGTGGGCAGTTCTATTCAGAGTATCGTGCAAGACCAGTCATGTACACATCATATATTATGCATCGTACTCAGTGATGTTTCTTCTTGCTCAGCTGCTAGGCAAAATATCCTCAACTAGTGTCACAGAACGAACGTCAGGACTCTGCTAGCAACAACAGGCTTTTAACATGGCAGTAGATTGCCTTTATTACTGTCTGATAGCAAATGCTGGCATGGCAAACTAGTGAAACCATAGATACTTGTTGAAATTTTTACTCTATTTCCAAGAAGTAAGTTGTACTGGGCAATGCAATAGCTCATTGCACCACTCTGGAAGAGCCCATCCACCTCTGTGGGGCCCATGGTATGTCTGGGTTTGAATCACCCTCAGCCCAAGTAGGCACCAGCACTGTGCTCCTGCTTGCACATCAAGTGCAACACTTCTTGAGCCCCCAGTCTCTGAGAAGCCTTGGTAGGAAGAGAATCTCACTAACTGCTTCCTAAAAAAGGACCAGTACTGCCCCCTCCTGTGAGCAGCCCCATAGGTTAGGCACTGCCTTATCAAACCTAAGCTAGCGGGCCCTATGCAGCAAAGGGATACAAAGTCTTCTTTCCAAAAAACAAAACCAGGGAAAAAAAACAGCCCCAAAGTCTGTGTGCATTTGTCCTGGCGTTGTAGTTCAACCAGGACAAGATTAAGATGTAGTACTGAGGTGCAAAAATAGCCATTGCCTGCACCCAGTGCTTTCTCGTCACTCTTGGCCATTTTTGAAGGGCTGTCAGAGACTTCAAAGATGCTCAAGGTCACTCTCTGGCAGCAAGAATCTTCTCTGCAAAACACAGTTTTTTTTCTCTTTCAGCTGGCTTTCCGCTCCTGCTCTCTTCTATTCCCCTCTCTTCACACAAGCACTAACATGTAAGTTCAAACATGCCAGTGACGGATGTACTAAAATAGAGGTGAAGAGAACTCTGAGCACCTCCAGCTCCTCTTGTCAGGCTTGTCACGTCAGCCATGAATCCCCCCACTGCAGGCACAGCTACCTCTCACTGCAGAGACTGCTTTCCCCTGGGCTGTAGCCACATATTTGCCCAAGGGTAAAATATCTGAGCAGGTAATCATCCAAATGTAATGACCCTGTCATCAGCTTCATGCCAGGTGCAAGACTTGTGCTTGGAATCTCTCATAGGCTTCACTGAGATTTGGAAGCAAAAGACCAGAGCCAAGCCAACCAAGCCCCACTTCCAATAAAGTGCCCCCCAAACCGAACAGCATTCAGAAACTGTGCATGCAGGAGCTTGCCACACGCTCACACACGTGATAATTCAGTCAGACAAAGAAGTATTTGGTGTCTTTTGATTGAAGTTCACTTCTGTTATGTAGGTACATTTTTTTGTTGCATACCTGCAGTTGCCATCAGACAGTGTAAGTTGGTCAATAAACGTAACATTTTGAAGGGCAGCTGAGAAGGGAATTTTACAGACGCTGGAAGAACATTGCACTTCAGAGTGTAGTTCTGAAAATGAATGTGGCTGCGGATGCATTTTCGGCAGCTGGAATATAAGCTAAAGAACATTTGGAAGTTGCAAGTCTGAACAAAAAGAAGCATGGGAACGGTGTTACCACAAACAGAGAAAGGCACAGGGCTGTTTCAGAGGAAAGAGGATCCATTTTGACTAGATAAAAGTGCATTGGAAGGCATCCAAGAAGAGAACTTGCCAGTTCTAGACAGATACGAAGAAGAAAAATGATGGACCTTGAAATGCAAAAGCAAATTCCTGAATCTTTGTTGTATCTGAAACTAGATAAAGGAATGAGATTGTAAACGCAAAGGATAAAGAATAAGGCCTAGGAGGAGTAAATAAGGTAAACTTACAAGAAATCATAAAAACTAGAAGATGCTGGCTACAAGCATTCAAGGTTTCATAGGAAAACATGGCAAACAGAACCAACGGTGCTAAAAAATCAGACAGATATTGAGAGGGAGAGTGGAGAAAGATGAAACACCAAAGGTACAAACTAAAATATTTCTGAGAAGGGCTTCTTTTTGTGGAGCTGTGTTAACAAATGCTAATTTATTTAATCTTTTTTCCCCAAATTCTATAAAAATAATTACCTTGGTTTTAAGAATGTGCATGACAAGGTCAGAGTCAAATTATCTGTAAGGTAGGAAAGGCCTGTCTCAGCAGAGGTAAAATGAATGGTGGTAACAGAATGTGTTAAATCGATGACCATTCACCTGTCAGTCAACCTGACATGTTTTGTTTTAAAGAGACACAATAATTTCTTCATATTCCCTACAACAGGTATCATCTGACGACATGCACTACATTACACACTTTATTTAGCAATTTGGGGGAAGGTTGATAGACAGTTTAAGAGAAATCATAGAATCACAGAATGGTTTGGGTTGGAAAGGACCTTAAGGTCATCTAGTCCCAAACTCCCTGCCATTTGCAGGGACACCTCACACTAAACCATGCCATCCAAGACTCTGTCCAACCCAGCCTTGAACACTACCACACATGAAGCATTCACAACTTCCCTGGGCAATCCATTCCAGTGCCTCACCACCCTCACAGTAAAGAAGCTCTTGCTTATATCCAATCTAAATTTCCCCTGTTTAAAACCCATTACCCCTTGTCCTATCACCACAGTCCCTAATAAAGAGTCCCTCCCCAGCATCCCTATAGGCCCCCTTCAGATATTGGAAGGGTGCTATGAGGTCCTCACACAGCCTTCTCTTCTCCAGGCTGAACAGCCCCAACTTGCTCAGCCTATCTTCATACAGCTCCAGTCCCCTCATCATCCTCGTGGCCCTCCTCTGCACTTGTTCCAACAGTTCCATGTCCTTTTTCTGTTGAGGACACCAGAACTGCACACAGTACTCCAAGTGAGGTCTCAGGAGAGAAGAGTAGAGGGGCAGGATCGCCTCCTTAGACCTGCTGGTCACGCTCCTTTTGATGCAGCCCAGGATACGGCTGGTTTCTGGGCTGCGAGCACACACTGATGGCTCATGTTCAGTTTTTCATCAACCAAAACCCCCTGGGATTGCCTAACCCAGGTGTAGGACCTTGCACTTGGCTTTGCTGAACTTCATGAGGTAGTCATTGGCCCACCTCACAAGCATGTCAAGGTCCCTCTGGATAGCATCCCTTCCCTATAGCATGCTGATAAAACCACACAGCTTGGTATTATTGGCACACTCACTGAGGGCACATTCCCTCACACAGATAAGTCTAATCGAGTAGAAGTGGATTACAAATACTTTCTTTTCTGCTTTAGGGCATGATGCCTTGCACATGGGGCTGAATGGGGGGTCCAACTCCTGCCTTGGAATCCAACCACACATCCTGTGTCCATCTGAAACATTTGTGGGGCTGCACATGGCACTGGTGTGAGGCCCAGCAAGGTTTATTCACAGAAGGAAGTGTTGAAAGAGCATCCCCTGGCTTAATGACCTTGAGCAGCTAGCTCTACCCATGGCTTCACTCTCATACTGGGATGATATGGCTCTCATCCTAGCAGGGTGTGAGGGTGTAATTAAATTACTGTTTGCACAGTGTTTCACATTAGAAGAACTACACCAGCAAAAAGGAAAAGGCAGTACAAGCACCAAAACAGGAATCTTGTGCACACAAAGATGGTAATTTGAAAACCACAGTTCTTCATGTGTGTCATCTGCTTTTTTGGTCTGACATTTAGGAGTCTCAGTAGGGGAACTTAGGGAGCAAACACCTCAAGAAGCTGGTGGCAGAGTTACTATGAGATCTTCCCAGCAGCCATTCAGACTCAGTAGCTGGCCAGGCAAACTGCCCCCAGGCCTGCACACTCCAGCATCCTCACTCTTGTGACACCCCATGCTAGTTAGGCATTGTGTGGGGTGGAACCAAGGACTGCTGGTCTCCAATTGTCAGCTGCAATGTCATCTTGCTTCTGGTTTGCTCTTAATAAGTTGGGGTCTTTTCCAAGCCAATGAAGCTCATACAATGCTTTCTAGAGTTCAGCATGGAAATAACAAGCTGCAGCAAACCACCTGTGCATCAAACATCCCTTTGTATCTGAAAAGCGTGTTTTGCCCCAGCTGGAAACGCTACAGCCTCCCGCGCAAATGGCAGCATTTTCAGCATATATTCTGAATGACGAAACAGGAAATCGGGTAACATGATGATGCCAGACTTTCCGTGGCCATTTCTGGGGAAGCATCACCAAAATGCGGCCCGCCTGCAAGGACGGGGTCTCCCGTGGGCAAGCCGTGGCATAAAGAGAGACAGAAAAATGGTGGGTTTGTTGTAAAACGAATAAACCCCTGGTTGCGATAAAAGGTGCTGAACCGGGCAGCGACGGGAGCCGGGGGTCCCCTACCCGGGTCACGTCCGACCGGACGGCTGTAAGGAGGAGGCTCCGTGGGACTCTGTGCCCCGGGGGGCACCGGGCGGCCCCAGCCGCGGCCCCGGCACGGCGGCGCGCCCCGCATGCTCCCGCCTGCCCGCCTGCCCACCTCCACATGCACACACCCGCGGCGGGAGGAGGAGCCGCATCCTCCTCGCTGTCTCCGTTTCGCCAGTTTAGTTTCCCCTCGTCCTCGGCCCTTTTTGCTTAATTTTTATATGTTATTTTTTTAATTTCACTTTATTCTTATCACTGAAATTATTTGCCGGGCTCTCCGGCCTGCTCCTGCCGAGAGGGTGGATTATTCCTCGGGGGATCCCCGCGGCTCCAGAGGAAGGTAAGAAGCAGCTGATGCAATCGGAGGTGGGGAACGGGGCCGCGGCTCCCCGCGCAGCCTTTGTCTGCGAGCCGCGGCCGCGCAGCGCCGACCGAGCCCGCTGCGGCCGCGCTTTGTCTCCGCTGTGTGCGCAGTTTCGCGTGTCCACCAGCCCCCTAAAATGTGCTCCCGAGCCCCCGGGCGCTACCTGTTTCAACCCTAAAAATGACGCGCAGCGGGACGGGAGGGGACGGGACCGGACGGGTCGCGCAGCGGCATCGCTGCGGCGGGACGGCAGCGGGCGGCGGGACGGCGCCGGCCATGCGGCATCTCGCCGCGGCGGCGGATTTGAGGGCCCGCGGGGATGCTGCCGTAGCCAGGCGCTGCGGCTGGAAAACCCAAAGGCAAAGCGCAAGCCACGGCAGCCGGCAGCTGCGGGCTTTCGGTGGCAGCGCCAAGATACAGCTGATAGTAATAAACGCGGTGCAAGCGCCGGACCGCGTGTGCCGCAGCCCCTGCAAGATGTGCGGCCGCGGGCGCAGCCCTGGCTCGCTGGGAAACGATCCTGCCTCCCGCTGCAATCGAGCGCTGCCGTAGGGTCAGGGGAAGTTCTACGGTATTCAGAAAATGCAGTCTGGGCCCACGGCGCGCAGGCGTGTGTGTCTGTCTGTCTGTCTGCCTCCCTCGTGTGTCTGCGTGTGCGTGCGTGCGTTTCCCCGTAAACGCATAGTAGCTGCTGAGCCGCCCGGTTTTGGTGAGCCGAAGGCGAGAACAAAAAGGCGCAGATTCGGGTGCCTGGGGAGGCATTCGCTCACGTGTGCATGCCCCCAGCTTGCTTTCTGGCCGAGGGCTTGTCCCGCTGTTCTGCAGTTTGTAGTACAACCTGTAGCAAAGATGTACGTCCTTGTGAGAGGAGGACATGTGTAAACCCGTGCTTTGTTTACGTGACATTGGAAGGACCCAAACAAACCCCGTGTTTGGCAGCTGGTTTTATGAAAGGCGAGGCTACGATCTGCTTGTGCCTACACGCACATGTCCTTCAGCTATTCATGGGCTGCTTTGAGGCATTTCTACTAATCTCTGTTCCTAATGGTAGTAACCTGTGCTTTGTGGTGCTTCATTCAGTGTTAGGTTTGCTTGGGTTTTGCATGTGCTTGAAAGGCAAAATAACACGGAGCAGCCGTTGTTGTAGAAGTAAAATATTAGAAAAAGATCCCTGTTGGTAGAGAAAATACATCCTGGAAGGGAAATAAAAAAAGACATTCTGAGTCTTAAGCATCTTAAATCAGAAGTAAAAACAGCTACAGGGGGAGAAGGCAAGCATCCTTCCATCTAACTTACTTCACTTGCCACCAAAGCACCAACTTTGTTTAAAAAGCCTCTAAAAGGAAATTCCATCTGTTGCTGAAGGGCACAGAGTATCAATAACTGCCCTTTCCAGGGTTGGAGCCCCCCTGAATTTGTGCTGAAATCCACTGGCAAAACCTGTCTGAAATCTGGGAATTGCCATATTGCTGGTGAGCAGAGGCCTTCTGCCGCGGCTCAGTGGAAATTCACTGACTAAAATGGGATCTGCTTCACTGTCGTCTAGAATGACTCCTATTTGACTTTGCCTTTTTGGAAGGCTTTTTTTCTCTTGGAGAGGCACCGTAGGGAGAGCACTTCACTGAAGCACGCTGCAGCATACTCTGCCTTGTCACTTGAGACTCTTTGTGCTGTGGTTGGACCAACGGGGCTCTGTGGCCCAGGTGAGGACCAGAGACATGTTGGCAGCGAGCACTATACTCCACATACCCCTGTGCAGAGGATTATGCTCTGAGTTGTTCGGGGCTTTCCGCAGGCTGCCATCGAACATGGAGGATCCATTGTCCTTCAAGTTCAAATCCTGCTTTTTACAAAGGTTTTAAAGGATGGAAAGGTGTCAGGGTTCTCTCAGCTGCTCTGCTTGCCGTGTGCTCATCCTGGGTCTCTGTTCCACATTTCTTTGGTGTTTTCTGGTTTTGGGGTTGGTTCTTTACCAGGGGAAGAGTGGTGACTGAGCAGAACTGGGACTATCCTTCCTCTTGTGCTCTCCCCCATCTTCTTCTCAGCTTGCCCATTCCTGTAGAAACATGCTTAGCACATAGTCTGACAATAGCTACAGCTTTGAAAGTGTGTATTGTGAAGGCAAAAGAGATGTTGTGGGAATATTTAAATAGTCTAAGCCAGAATTCCGTTTCCTTTCAGATAGGTATTTATTGCTGTGACCAGTCCAAGAAGTTTGAGCAGCCAATCTTGGGAAAAATGGCAGCTTTTCCATGTTGAAAGTATTTCAGGGCCCTTTTGCAATTAACTCTCATAATATTTGTGTAAGTTTATCAGGTAAATATCACTCTGGGTCTCTTACAGGCAAGAAAACTGAAGCAAAGAAATTACTTGTAAACTGAGGCAGGAGAATTGAGTTACGTTTGAACTTGTGCAAAGGGTTCTTCCTCCTGTAGTACAAACTTTGTTTTAAATAAGGGGTTCAGAGTTGTTATTTAGCCCATACACATCTGGACAGTCTGATCCATTGCTGTAATCCATAAGCCTGACTTCCACTTTCTGTGGAAGACAAGAGTTCGTTCGTTTGTGGCTCTGTGTTCCGGGATCTCTTCAGCAAACCAAGACTGTTGAGAGGATTTCACAGAGAAACATAATTAGGAAAAAATGTGGCTATATTCCTGTGCCAAATGCCTTCCCCAAATTGACTGGGATGGGCTCAAAACAAAAATGTACTTAAAACCATTTTCCTTTATGGCTCATCTTTAAGTGTTTTGCCTAAAGTAATGAATCACTGGGTGAATCAGGCTGGGATTTTATGATTTCTTATTTGCCTGCCTTTGATCAGCTGAGTAGCCTGTTGAGACTTAATGTGGGACTGTCTTCCCTTTCTTTATGGCAGCATGGAAGGGCAGCGTGGATGGAGAGCAGTGGGGCAGAGCATTTTTCCTGTTGCAGCGCAAGGTCACGCAGTGCCTAGAGAAAGGTTGAGGATTTGTGCTCATGGCTTATTTTTCACAGCATCCTTTTCCAAGCTTTCTTCTCAAGACTTCTGTCACTTGGTTGTTCCCCCCCACCCCCCTTATCTCTTTACTGTTTCCAGCCCATGGGGGTTATGTGTGAGGAGCCTGGAAATGAACGGTAATGGCTTGCAGCCACCAAGCACACAGCTGCAGCAGCTGGAAGGCCCACGCTGCCAGTGGGCAGCATGGGCGCATGCAAGCACCTCAGTGGTTCCCCATGATCCCCTTGAGCCCACCGGTGGCAGTGGGGCCAGGGTGAATCCGCTTCCTTCCACCACTTCCTTTTACCATCAGTCGGCTGCAGCCTGCTGCAGAGGGACAGCACCGAGGAGCTGGAGGCAGTGACATTTCAAACACTGCAGATGTTTGCTCAAGGGATGTGAGTCAGTCTTTAATTTCCAAGCTTTTTGTTATCTCAGTGGCTCTTCTCTAATCTCTCCATTTTGTCCTTCCTGTAGATGGGGAGCTTTACGTTCCAGATGTCAGGTGTCACTAAATGCTGAACAAAAAGTAGGTAGTGGCTTCCCCGCCTCCAGTGTGATACTGTTACGTATAAAGCCTGTTATTGCTTTTTATCATTTAAGTGAATAGTCTGTACACAGAGTTTCAGGCTCAGTGTTTCATTATTTATGTCCATAGTGTCTTACTGGTCATATTGCTCTTCTTTGGAAGAACTTTCAAGAGTACAAGCAAAGAAAGATGTATCACACCTCTGACTTTGAAGGAATAAAATCAGCTTGTGTGAAACTCAAGCTCTGGATTCTGATGACTCGTAACAGACCAGGAGGAATTCTTGGCAAAACTCCCTTGGAGATAGAAGTTGAGTCATATTTCAACTTTCAAGCAAATTATCTTGAATTCCATAGTTAAAATTGCATAGTGTATCTTGGATATTTGCCATCCCCAAGACTGTTCGACTGCAGGAAGCACACAGTGAATGAAATGCCTGGTGAGTGTGCAAGGGCACATGACAAAAAACGTACCCAGAGACAGGGGAGATGGTGTCCAACCCAATCACTTATCCAGATGCTTCTGACATACTGGCTCAGCTTTTGGGCAGCCACGTGTCTTCGTATGGCACTTTTTTAACGATATCATTTGCAGGATATGAAAAACGCTGGCCTGTGAATTAAGCCATCGCCATTACCACCAGGAGTGATGATGTTACTATTAAAAACACAGCTTCTAGCAAAGCGTTTGCTGAGATTACACCTCTTCTGGGTACTGACCAGAAAGGATTTGTGCTTGAGCCAGCAGAAAACATGAAGTTAGATTGTCTGTATTGCCATGTTTTCTAGAATACAAACTTTTTGAGCCCCTTAAACTGCTGGTGTAGAATTTTAACAGTCCAGAAAACTGGAGTTGCAGAGATTTATTGTTTTTTTTGATGTTTCAGTCAGCAACAGAGAAAATTACCCGAGTTCTTGGAATGTGTTTTAATGGCTTGTGAAGGTCTCAATGTCCTTGAGAAAAATAAACTCTTTTTATCTTCTTGTGTCATCTCACAGTCCTCCTTCTGAAGTCTGTGACCAGTTGTGATCTTTCCCATATTCCGTAAGGAGCACACAATGAATAAATTATCCGTAATGGGTTTTACAAGACCTGTCATGGGATGTTTAAAGCCAAGCTCCTAGGCCAGAGCAGTGCTTTTTTTACTAAACAGAGGGGCTGGATCAGCTACCAAACATAGACCTTCGAGGTTCCTTTAGAAGGATCACTAGTACTTTCCTGGTTTTCTCTCAGGGCGATCCCTGCTTCAGGAAGGAATGTTCACCCATCCAAGTAGAAATGCTTGAAGTAAGAGCAAAATTCTTGTTCATTTACTGTTTATGTGTCTGGAGGGAAAGGTTTGATGGCAGGTCTCTGGAAGTTTTCATTTTGGGAGGTTTAAGGCTGGGCAGAGTAGTAGGCACAGTGACTGGGAGTGACTGGGATTGTTGCAGTCCCTCCTCAGATGATTATTTGCTTCTTCTCAATGTGAATTAGGAATAAAGCTCATCCTGGGAACTTTTGCCAACACAGCATTTTTATTTTCATTTATTTCATGACATTTCTTGAACGAAAAGGCCTTAAAAGTACAAGTATTACCTTGCTGCTTCCAGTGCAGCTCAGCATCAGCATGTGATGAATCTTTATTAGTTGAAGCAATTTTTTTTTCCTTCCCAAAGCATTAGCGGTGCCTGCACTATCAGACGGTGACTTCCTTAGCTCGGCTATCTCAGTGTGGAAGCTCCCTTTCGGGAGCAAGGCCAAGACGGATTGCCCTCTGGCAGCACCAAGCTCCTCTGTAAAGGCCAGATGATGAGCTTGAAGTAGACACTTCACTTGTAGGGAATCAAGCTGGTTGACATGAACCTTCCCTTTGGTGCTGTAGGTTTTATGTAGACCGTGAGATTTGTCACACCCATAAACTTGAAATTTAAAAGAGGTAATTTGGTATGAAATACGTGTGACCACCTGTACTCCACTGACTATGGAGGGGGCCTGGTGTGATCAGCCATGACGAGGGGTTTGCTCTCTGTATATCTAAGGTAAAGCTACCTTTGCAAAAACAAGAGATTTGCATAGTGGCTTTTTTTCCAGGTATCACACTTCTATCACCCTTTCCCTCTGAATCTGCAAGCACTTCGCAAACTGAGTGTTATTGTCACTATTATCATCTTAATTTTACAGATAGAGGTGCTAAGGACAAGTTGGTTATCTTTTGCCGAAGATTTGGAATGAGTTCATGCCATGGCAGTGAAAGTTTCAGTTGCAAGCCCCACCACTCTCTCTCTCTCTCTTTACCCTCCTCGTGTTTTGACACTGAGATCAGCTTTATTTATGCTTGGAATTGTATTATTTCACTCAACAATTTTTTGTTGTTGTTTCAGGGGTTTGGTTAGTGTTTTTCTAGTAAATCACTTAACCTGAGGCAGATTGGAAGATGTGTTTGCTTCAGGAGGAACTTGTCTGCCTGAAACCCAGAATTTGATGGAATGATTGCTGATGCTTCAGCTGGCACTGCTGGCACCAACATTTCATTCTGTCATATAGAATCACAGACTGGTTTGGATTGGAAGGGACCATAAAGATCATGTAGTTCCAACCCCCTGCCAAGGGCAGGGGCACCTTCCACTAGACCAGGTTGCTCAAAGCCCCATCCAACCTGACCTTGAGCACTGTGAGGGATGGGACAGCCAGAACTTCTATGAGTAACGCCTTCCAGCATTCCACCATCCTCATAGCAATGAATTGCTTCCTAATATCTAATCTAAATCTACCCTCTTCAAGTACAAAGCCGCTCCCCTTGTCCTGTCACTACTTGCCCTTGTAAAAAGTCTTCATTGAGTCAGTTTTCTGTGGGATCGGAGTTTGGGTTAAAACAAAAGAAGGTTGTCACTTCTGCACTGCGAAGATTCCTTGTGAACAAAGCAGTGAGCCGTTTTCCTGCCAGTCCGGCCTTGCAGCATTTCAGCTTCAGGGGGGCAGAACAGCAAAGCCGGATCTGCACATCAGTGAGCTGTGAAGTCTGCTCTCCAGCACGCTGTTTACCTCACAGAAGGACTCATTTCAGCACCTGCTTTTGAAACACTTAACGGGGAATTTATTAAGCACAGGCAATCTCAGGGAGTTCTGAAAACGCTCCTGGGGGACCAAAGGGAAAGCTTCTCTGCTTGGATCTCAGAGGAACCTTTACTCGGATGTTTAAATGCTGGGGAGACAGATCTCGGTGCAGAGCTTGTCATGTCTGTTAAGGAATTGTTTATTTTAGGAACTCATGGTCACAAAAAGCCTGAGGATTCAGCAGGCTCGGTCCGCGCCACCTCAGCAGTCACCATCTCCTGTGGCTTTATCCTTTTATAAGAAGATTGTGCTTCTCTTCCAAAATAGGTAGACTGTTTTATCCCTGCAGCCTCTGGGAAGACTGTTCCAGAATGTCACTGCTAAGGCCACCCTCTGCTTGCCAGCCTGCTTTTATTTATCCGCAGCCTGGATCCTTTATTGTGCTGACATTTTAATACCCGAGCGGTCGCTCCTCCGGTATCTGTAGTTGAAATCTCTTCTGTAGAGGAGTTGAAAAGGTCCCAGCTCACATCCCCCCAGCACCATCCTCGCACCAGGCTAGACCAGCCCCTGTCTGCTGCTGTAACCACGTGCTTAGTTACTCCTTCAGGAGAAAAGAGCAAGTCCTGCCTTACTGTAAGCCTCGAGGCTAGCTTTTAGACCTGCAGTTTGGCCAGTTTGGGCTCTTGAGGAAATGTTAAAGGGCGCATGTAAACTTTAAAGCTGCATTTCTGAGAAAGTGTTTGAGGGGAAAAAACTGCTCATTTGCAAAGCCCCTTTCTGTGAGGCGGGGATGTGGTATAAACCAGAAGTATTGGGTCCTGTATACTTAATTTGAAACAGGCAGATAGCATAACTGAACAAGTGAACTACTTCCCTCTGCCTTGATATAATACCTGCAAGAGCCGGGGATGCTCCTGCTGCTTTGGTCGCATGTGAGCAGTCTGATGGGTTTGAGGTAGCCCTGAGAATTGAAAGATATCCCCAGATTTATCTGGCATCTGAGCGCTCACCACGTACCCCAGGGTGAATAGCTGTTTGGCAGTGCTGCAGGGAATTCAGTCTCAACATGGGAACCGGCAGAGTTGTGGTGCAGGAGCTTGGTTGTGAAGAACAGCCTGTTGCCTCAGCACCACACTGGAGCTGTAGCTCAGCTGAGAGTGGTCAGGCTCTGGAAAATATTGGTCTTCCAGTTGATTTGCAGTGCTGATGAGGAAATACGTCACCGTAGCAGGCTTGCCTGATCTGCCTTTGGTGGTGTTCCTGGTGATTTATGGAACACATTGAGCAGAGGAGAGATCACCTGATCTCCATATAATAACTACTGGACACTAGATACACATTACTCTTTATTCCTGTGATACATGAGCTGAGGGATTTGGTTTGTTCTGGTTTTGTCCTTGTTCCAAAATAAGCTTAACCACATGCAAAGTATCCTACACTGCATCTTCTTTACGAAAACCCTTAACATATTCAAATACCTGGAATACACATATTAGTAGAACAGAGTACAGGGACAACTCTCTTGCTCTGTTCCATCCACTTAGCAACAGCATGGACACAATATATTAGATATTTTTAAGTCAGAATGGATAACATACAGAAGACAAATACCAAATACCGAAATGGGACTTAGACAATCCAGCCATTTTTATTCCTTAATTTGTAGGTGGTTAATCTTTTTTTCCTGAAACAAATAGGACTCATTTGCTCATTAGTTTATAAATACAAGTACCCCCTTCAGCAGCAGGTTGTGGGACCGTGTGAGTTTGTAAGGTTAGTGAAGTTGATCTCATTAAGGAGTATAAGTTTACTACTGTTCCGCAACGCATTTAGGTTATAAGCTGAGGTCCATCTAACAATAAAAATTGGTTGGTGAGAATGGTCCCTCTTGTCCAGATTTCACTGGTTTATTCTGGTAACACTGCCTGCTGTTGGTGGTATACATCTTGTGGGTTTTCTTCTTGTGTTTTATTTAGGTTGCTGACACTGTGGCTGCAGTTTACTCACCAGATACCAACCAAACACTAATATTTGGAGAAACACTTGGATCGGTACAGTTCCTCACCCAGGATGCCTTTCAAAGCTGGATTAGAGCTGACTGAATTGCAGAATATGACTGTCCCTGAAGATGATAACATCAGCAACGACTCAAATGATTTCACAGAGGTGGAAAACGGCCAGATAAATAGGTGAGTATTTTTCCATTGACACTGCCTGTGCCATGAAGCACACTGTTTAAAACAGCATTCTAATATATATGTCTTGAATTATTCATTACCGAGTCATGCTCTGTTTGAAGATGTAATTTGAATTTCATATGTGACATCTGTTGGGCATAGGCTGCAACAGCAGATAAAGCAAACAGAGTGGCAATTTATGCATCATTTTGAATCTTTCAAATTAGTCTTAATAAAATGCACAAACATATAGTGTAGCAAAAAGCCAACATTTTGAAATGTCTGCTTGCACACAGCAAAGGATTGATAGTAATTAATACAATTAGACCCGTGGCACAGTCTGGGGCAAATCTCTTTTCTTGACCTCTGATCTCTGATATGACAGTTCTGACCTGCCTTGCCACCTCCATGCATCCAAGCTCCTGGAGATTTCATAAGCTCCTGGCTGGCAGCGCATGTAGTCCTGGCCCTGTGTTTGCAGTTTGGCAAGTTCAACTGGGCAGTGGCTGCCTCTCCCTGGGGCAGGGATGGCAAGAAGATGGTAAACCAGAGACTTGCACCGAACTCACGTTCAGTTTAAAAAATGCACCTATTTGTCAATATCGGTGAAAATCGCTAGGTTTGTTTAAATTATTGGGATGTTGACTTCTCCTATAAGCTGTACGGTCATTTCCAACGAGCAGCCTGTTCCACCTGGTGGCTCTTCAGGCCTTCCTACCAGCCTCCGGCAGGTGCTGAGGTGTCTTGTTTACAGCAGAGACCTGCTGGCAGACCCTGTTTGGGATTTGCAAGCTGTAAAACGAGAAGATGTTTTTTGATCAAACTTCCTGTTCCATTATTGCAAACCAAGGTGGAGCCTGTGCCTGTGCGGGGACCCAGCCTGTGCCCAGCACTGGTGCTGCTGAGAAGTCCTCTGCTGGCACATCCCCCCTGCTCCTTTGCTGCTGGGCTGCCACTGCCTGGGTTTATGGTCTTTAAAAATCTCTTCTTTGGCCCTTTCTTCCTTTTGGCAGCAGCTCTTCTGGAGAAACTCACTTTGTGATGTAAGAACAAAGTTAAGAGCTGTTTTTTCCCAAGTGAGAGTAGAGTCATAAGGCTCTTGTAGCCATACAGGTGGATAGAAAGCAGCAATAAGCACCTGCTTATTCCTTATGTCCATACCATGCACGCAGCAAAACCAGTTGGCCATACCCTGGGACCGTGGGGGGGGTCCTGGCTGGTGGCATGGGGGCCCCCCCAGCGGGAGGGTACCAGCCTGTGTTCCCCATTGCCTGCTATGCAGAAGTGCTGGGGTGACTGCCGGCCATGTGGTGTGGCAGTGGGAGCACAGCACAGCTGCACTGGTGCAGATTAGAGCTGGTCAGGAATTTTCTGATGCAACGGCTTTGATGGAAAGTGCCAAAGTGAAACACAAACCACTTCTGTTAAAGGAAAAAATACCCTGCAACTTTGCCAAGACAAAACAGTTCCAGTACGAACCTGCTCGCTTCCCTGCTGGCTCACTTTGCAAAGCGAGATGCTCAGGGGCTGACAGTGGTGAATTCTCTCCCTGGAGCCTGCGAGGATTTATATCCTCGAGAGAAGGAGTGGCTGCAGCAGGCTGGCTGCGCCTCGCCTCCCCAGCTTGTTGGCTGGTGCCACCAGTAACTGTTATGGGGAAAAACCCAGTTAACACTTCATCTCTCAGTTAATGTTTATGGAGGGTGGAGAGGGAGCGTGCCGTATGTGCCTGATCCTCTGCGGTCACAATGAACTTCGTGGAGTTAGGGCGTAGTAAGCGTGGCAAAGCCTGGGTTGGGTCCGCACTGCCTACAAAGGGAAGAAGAAAAGTGGATGGAGGAAAGGGTGTCAGAAACTCAGGGAGAATTTCTTACTACTTCTGTGGCTATTAGGGCAGGTGAACATATTCCACAGTTTCCCATTCCTTTCTGGGTAACTTTATTCCTCTGCAGAGCATCATTTGGATGTAGCCCATTAAGGTTGCCTGTTATCCCTCTGGCAGGGTGCTCACTGGGCAGCTACTTCTGCATCCCATGCATGAGTATTCTGCCCTATATACATCCTGGTGTGTCCATATTCCCCTCCATGTCTAAAACAAGAGTTTCAAGGCAGCTCACACTTACCACAGCTTCCAGCACAGCAGCACACTGGCACTGGAGCAGCCCCGTCAGCATTCCCTGGGGCTGAGCCACCCATGGCAACTGCCCTGTGCAAGCACCTCTAAACCAATATGGGTGATGAGCAGGCAGACAGACCTTGCTCTGTACTTCATGCTAAATGCATCCTGAAAGGATGCGGTTATTCTCTTTCCACAACTACTTTGGCAAACACCTTATCTCCATTGAATAAGAGGTTAATGGGCGTATGGAAGAACACATTTTGGCATATGGTGCAAGGTCTTGTGAAACTCCGAAGTCCATCAGAATCCATGGGAATTTTTCCGTTGATTTCACTTGAGCTTTAGATTAGATCTGTAATTTTCAACTGACTTCTTTTTGTTGTTGTTTCAGCCTGTTTGATTTTACACTCCCTATTCCATTTTAAACATCTTTTTTTCCTCCCAGTGCATCATTTTTCAAGCTCAGTATAGAGCAGAGTTTTTAAAGATCTTTTGGAGAAGAAACATCAGGGAGAGGCTGATTCCAGGTCTGGTTGTAAATTCCAGATATTTCTTCATTGTAGAAAAGAATTCGCTAAATTTGTTTGGGTTTACATCCTTTTCCGGGCCTAAATACACAGTTATATATGCAGTTTTATGTAGGAAGGGGATGTAGTTTGGAAGGGGCTATACTGGGAGGGGTTTTTCTTTGTATGCAGATAGTGAATTTCTTCTGAGGATGTCATTAAAGAGACTTGCAACAAATCCAGACATGTATTTGGTGACTTTTAACCATGTATCCTGGCTATAAAACTTTGCCATCTTTGCACATAACTGTAAACCAGCATTTAGATGACCTGCTCCTTGTCCGTAACTATGCTGATGCTTTCAGGAAGCTGATGGCTGAATGCCTCTTGGTTTACAGCTACTAGTAAGTTTTCAGCACTCCTTGTTCAGTTACCAAAGTTGTTAGACCAGATATGGTCCAAATTTCATGGTGTAAATCAGACCAAGGCTGCTTCTGCATTTCTTGTTCCTGCCTGCCCTGGAAATCTTTGCTGTTGCTCCGGTTAGCGCTCAGTTTAAGAAGCTGCCTAAGGGTGAAGTTCTGTCATCTTGGCAAAACTAGCTTTCCCTAACAAATGTTTAAGGCATTGTCAAATATCACTTTAATTTAATTATGTTTAAACATATCTGAGATGGCTAAAATGGTCTTTGGCTAAGTCTGCTTTGCCAAAATGGTTAGCTTGGGGATATCTCCTTAGTGAGACATTTCTCATTTAAGTCCTCTAATACATTAATCTTGGAAACCATATTTAAGCATGCTCCTTTTAAAACCACTTTATCAGTGAGACGAAGTTTCTGCTTTGCACTAAATCAAGCCAGGAGAAGAATTAGATGAAGAAATTCTTTCTAAGCCAACCATGGGGCTTCCTGCATCGCGAGGATGAACTAATTATTTTTTGGCCAGGGTGTTCTATTAACGTCTCTGAAAAGTTTTGTCTGAGTTATTCATACTCAGCTGTGATGTGGGAAGCACAGTAGGAAAGCAGAAACATATAAGGGCAGGTTATATCTTACAATGATGAGTAAAGTGTGTGAAATGAAGACAACAAACAGCGCAAATGAATTTCATGCTTGTTCGGGAGTCACAAGGCTTTGATGGCACAGATAATCCTAGTGTGCATTTCTACAGCACCTGTCGCAGTGGCCTCTGGTCCTTGGGAAGGCCAGGAGGGGCTGGAGTAAACAGTCATTTCACTTCATTCGTGTCGTATTTATAAAGGTCAAATGTACAACGTTCTGTGACAGTGAATAGCTTGTTTCCTAAGCGCCTCTACTGAGCAGAGCAGATGCGTGTCACGGTTTAAGCAGAAATTCCAGTGTTCCAACATGTGTTACTTTTCATATGCTATAGGGGGGGAAAAACCCACCCTGAAATGAAAAAATGATGTTTATAAAAAAGCAAGGTCTTGGGAAAAATTGTTTCAGATGAATCCATTGGATTACCTTTGCCTTGTTTTATTTAACTTCAGTAATACATTCCATTTATTGAAAACTTAACCTGTCATTCGCTGCATCTGTGCCACCTACCAAGCATAGTCCCGAGGCAACCTTCTCATCCAGACTTGCAGGTTAAGTTACCTGCAGTAGCAAATGCATCACAGACTCTGGACCAAGCAGACCCCACATCCTGCACCTCTGCAGCCCTGCTGCGCTTTCCAGACAAGCACCTTGGGGCTAGGAAGCACCCTGTACAACAGCTGGGTGCAATGCTATGTACCTCATGATTTGAGAGCACAGTAGCCACATTCCTGTGTCTGACTTTGCCCTCCCATACACGTCACACAGCATAGATGGAGAAAAATGTGCAATGTGACGTGGTAAATGTGGGGTGGATGGAGAGCCCAGCTTGGACCAGAGGATGAGATGCTGGACAACAAGCCCGGTCTGTTTTGATGTAGGACTAACACAGAAGATACTTTGGATCAATCTATCAAATCAAACTAGTTTCCTTAAAATCCCATCCAGAAGGAAAAAATGTGTTTGCTTGCCACAGAAAATACCAGTTTTGCAGAAGCTGTTTATGCTGTCAAAAGTATACTAATGGAAGGTCCCACACTTGCCTTATATTCAGGCAGTATTACTCAATTGTTGTCTTGTATCATGTGTTAACAATAATTTTCATCAAACATTAATACCAGGTGGCAACAACAGTAGTATTTACAAAGGTGTTATTTCTGTAATTATGAAGGGGGCTGGAGAGGGATGAGGAGAAAGGGGGCGGGGGGGCAGACAAGTTACTTCTATCTGAAGTATGACAAAATCTAAAATGACACATGGTCTCTGTAAATGACAGAAGAAGTCCACAGATGTTCCCAGCAGCCCTTACAAATCCAAAAGAGACAAAACTCTTCTCTGTGCTCCTGCCTGTACAAATTGCCTGCGGGGTGTTTCAAGAGAGTTGGAATGTCTGTTTCAAACCTTTCACACTCTGCTGCCCGCATTCAAGAGATGGGCTTTAAACAGACATGAAATAGAAAAGCACATGCTCTGAATCAGGTTGAGATTTTACTCTGTGAGGATGAAATACCTCCACAGTGAGCTTTGGAAAGTTAATTTTGGATCAGTCTGTGTTAGAAGTGGTTGGTTTTCACTTCTTCAAACACTGCGGGAGGTTCAGCCATCTATTCCAACTACGTTAGGGTTGGTAAATGTGGCACATTGTCTACATTTTGTAGCAAATTAGTTGCTGAATTTAGTGGTTTAAATAATACAGAGGAAGCCTATAGTTGTTTTTTGTTGATATTAAGGAAGTCAAAGCAGACCAATGGCCAGGAGTCAAAGTTGCAACCAACCCATCCAAAATAGTCCATGAATTTGCCAGCTGTGCCTGGATTTAAGGGATAAACTCAAAATGCGTATGGAGTACACAGAATGATGAAGACACAGAGCCCAGTGTGTCAGCTGTGGAAGCTAAGTCAGCAGCATTACAACTGCATGATCTTGGAGGCTGTGCTAGTATGCATCACTAGTAACTAGGTCACAGCTGGGGTGGTAGGGAAGTTTGGTGGAGCTCTGTCTGTATGAGTTTGCAGTTACATTACGAGGCTGAATACTGCTGGATGACCTCAGCGATGCAGAGTCTTGAGTCACAGTTTGAACTATGCACCCCTGGCCAGTAGATGTTCCCAGCTGAGGGAAAGGACCAGCGGTGCTGCTCTTTGTGTTCAGCATGTTGTTTGTCTGTTTCAATTTAAGAGCCACCTCAATTCACCTCCAGCAAGAAAGGTCTCTGATACTTGGTGACAGCCCCTGGTTGGGTATGAAACACATACAATGGCTGACGCATTAGCCAGTGCAGCCTAAAACCATCTGTGGATTAACAGAGATGCCAGGGACTTAATTGTACATAAACATTCAAAAGATGAAAAGCTGAAAGAATGCTTTATACAAACTACAATATTTGCTGAGAAAAGATCTGTGAGAAAATAACAGCTCATCCAAACCAGTATTGTCATAAATCCCAAAGGTACCAACAGAGCCGCGGGAGGCAAATCTTGTTCTGGTGACGGTAAGTTCCTAAATGTGGATAAATCAAGGACACAGGACAAGTAAAGGGTGCAGATAAAAAAAAATCTGTTTATTCTATGTTTCCATGCACAGAAGTATATCACTTTGCAGTATGGTGAATTCAGTATTGAATTTTGAAAGACACTTGAATGAAAATCAAGTAGTCCTGAGCTGTGCACCAACAGAGCACGCTGCCTGGTTCAGGATGGTCCAGGCAGTGCTGGCTGCATGCAGCACCTCTTCCTCCTCTTAACTCCAGCCACACTGACCCTACGGTGGCAATTTAGGGATTCGCGGGGTACTGCAGTGCCGCCCAATACAGAGTGAACAGATAGGGTCTGTTAGGGATCCTTGGCAGAATGATGACAGCGCTAAATGGTAGTTACAATTAAAGCTTTATTTCCTCAGGATATTATGATTACTGTAGCTCAGAAATTATTATTAGAATGGCACAGGATTCTACAGGCAGAGTCAATTAACTTAATGATTTCTAATCACCTGGATTCTATGCAGATCAGATCAAATCTTAATACATGATTTGCTGTATCACTGTAGCAACCATAACTTTGACTTGTAAATCATATAGAAGGATACAAGTCACTCCCTCAGTCCTCAGAGTAACCAGAGGACGGTGGTGGTGTACCTGACCACCGTGGGTTCTGGGTGTCACTGTCCAGCAGCAGCTCCCATCCAAGCTCCCCACACAGGACTTGTACCTGCTTGGTTTTACAGACAATATAGAATCTGGGTGCTGTTACAGTCGCCTGTTCTGTGAGGGGGTCATCACCACCTCCCAGTGGTCTGGTTGCCTTGGGACATTCAGGGCTGGCAAGGAAGGGAGTAATCAGACTGGAGCCCAGGAGTCTTGAGGCTGATAGGGAGGGGAAGAAGACGTCTGTTTGGTTTGTCTGTTTGGTTCACAGGACCTTCAGGGCCTGATTATGAGGGAAAGGGAATGAATACATGACCCACTCGGTCACAGAATGGCTGTTTGCCTTATGAAATGGTGTAAGTAATGCTAAACACATGAGCAGGGGTTGGGAGCAGGGGATACCTGTCGCACACACCTGGGAAAGTATCTCCTCTTAATGTCTCTGCGAATAGATTTCTTTCCCATCCACAAAAATGGTGCTGTTGCTTTATTGAACCTTCTAAAAGTCTTACTCTGTATATATACATTTATTCTGATCTTACGCTTGTGTTACCTTTACTGATGCTCAACATACACTGGTATCAGTGAAGCCTAATCTGGCTCATTAAATAATTATGAGTCTGACCTCTTTTCACATACAGTTTTTATATGTTGCGTATTTTGTAATCACATGCTGCTCACGCAATTAGTGTGTTCACATTTCCTAAACACTTGCTGGAAATAAATCCTCTGGCTTCTTTCAGCAAGTTCATTTCGGATCGAGAAAGCAGAAGAAGTCTCACAAACAGCCACTTGGAGAAGAAGAAATGTGATGAATATGTAAGTCTCTCTTGCTGTTCTTTTCCCTGTCAAAGTGAATTCTGTGTTATGTATATGAAGGGCCTTTAGACACGGTCCTTCAAAAGCGCTGGGCACACACAATTATAACTGAAATTCGAGTTCCTCTAGGAGCCATCTGTGCTCCGCACTTTTAAATAGATAAATAAATAAAAAACCCAAGCAAACATGTTGGTCAGGTTGAGGCAAGGGGATCCCTCTGGCCTGTGTTAGGCAGAAATCCTAGTGGGTCCTTATGGCCTTACGATACGTAAATCAAGCACCTGAGATGTTTCATAGGCATAGCAAAAGATGGGGTTTAAAATTGAAACTGTAGTATGAGTTGTATATTGCCTCCACCATTTATGTCAATTTTCAGCAGTCTGAGTGCAGCTGTGACAGCGTTCAGAGATGCGTTTTCCTCTTTCAAACCAATTTTTATTAAGTCATTTCCACAGCAGTAGTTACTTATATCTGATGCTGCAATATCTGTGGAGTTTGAAGCACAGATGCATTTGCCTGCTCCTTTCCAAGCTGTTGCTGACATGTCGGTCTTTACTTCTCCAGATTCCGGGAACTACTTCTCTGGGGATGTCTGTCTTCAACCTCAGCAATGCAATTATGGGCAGTGGGATTTTGGGTCTCGCTTTTGCCTTGGCCAACACAGGAATTCTCCTTTTTCTGTAAGTATTTGCATGGTGAGTAGCTGATCTCTGTGCAGCTTCACTGCATTCAGAGAACATGCGTGCTGCCATCAAGTGGAGGGATTTACACTCCACCTGTAATCAAATACAGTGTTCAAGCCTGAAAGTGTCAGCTACAAGTTTTGGACATTTTTTTAGTCAGATCTTCTTTTGGGGAAAAGCTACTACTTGTTATGCTAGAGCAAATCAAGTCCATGTTATTTTCTGCCTGAGCCTAGCCAGGGATTTTTCCTATGGTCCATAAGCTACACATACATCAGAACTATTCAGTAGTAATACTTGCAATTGGATAGTAGCTAGTTCTTAATCGTGTCACAGGATCTCCAGAGCTTTCATCAAAGCATGATGCAATAACTACTTTTTCGAAACCAAGTAGAAGAATTTGTTTTTATGTTACATGTAGTATTTTCATCTCACTCCCTCAGTTTCTTCAGTTTCTTATGTGAGAGTCTTTGAGAACAAACATTAACATAACCCAGATTTTAGTATAAAAAAGAATTGAGGTAGAATACTTAACTCCAGCAAAAAAGAGGCTTTCCATGAAGGAGAATTTTATAGATTAAGCATGAAATTTTGCCCGTGGATGAGTAAGATGGTGTTATTCTGTGTTATTCTGGATCGCGGTATGATACGTTTCATTGTGAAAAGTGATTGCTATGTTGAGAATTGTGTGCAGGTTTCAATGACAAATGTTCATTGAGGGAAGAAATGCAGTTATTTACAATCTTTGAGAAGTGTTCAACACAGTTACCGAGTTTACAGATTACTCTTACGAGGTGTCATTTCTTGAACGCCAAATCTAAAAACCTAGAACTTTTGTTTTCTTCAGGGTTTGGGAAATACGAGCCCTGTATATAGCAGAGTAGATGGCCAAAGTGGTACATATAGCCATCTGCTCTGGGGTTTTGTGTCTGGACATCCATGCTGCTAGCTTACAGTTTGCTGTGGTTGGCTAAAATCCAGGAATAATCCAAGGACTTAATCCATTTACATTAAGAATGTACAAAGTCTCATAATCATGTTATGAGTAGCTGGACTCTAATTTAGGACTTTCTTATGCAAAGCAGCTGAGTTGATTTTATTTTTGCTGCTTTTTCTTAGCCAGTGCACTAACGTGTATGTGATATTCCCTATCGTGCTCTGGCAAGCACACACAGGACTGGAGGTGGCAAAAACTGCTGCAACCAGGAAAAAAAGGTTCTTTCTCTTCAGCCATGTTACCTCTTCTGTGACAATAGTGTCTCAGCCAAGGAGCACCCTCAGTTTCTCCTTCCTGCTTCAGTTTTCTGTTATCTCATCCTCTTTCTTCCAGCAGTTTTTCGTGAGCGTGAAGTGAAATGTGTTTGCTCTAAAGGATGTAAAAGGCAGTTTCTTTTAAGTGAAATAGGTCAGATCAGTGATGCGAACGCCAGAGGAACTTCTAACACCATGTGATGGTGACTGGGCTCCTCTTGGGCTTAGTAGTGAGTGTGTAGATCTGTACCATCACATGTTCAAAAACCTGCCAACCCTGAATGTAGAGATTTTATACAGTAAATAACAGCATTATTCTCTACAGAATTAACTGTGTGTATTTAAAAATGAATAATTGTTTTTGTTAGCTTTGTAATGCCTTTAGATCTGTTGGCCTGGAGGTAGCCCAGCCCGCTGAGATCAAAGGTAAGGAAGCTAGCAGGACCTAACCGACCATGCTAGCAGAGCTCTCCCCTTTGAAGCCTGCGGATACAGGATCCCAATGTGGTGTCTGCAGTTGCACATGAAAGTTGACCTCCTTTAAATGTTCTTTTATCATGTGACAGTCTCAAGAGTTAAAACTAGTCCATTAATGGTAGATTTTTTCTCACACTCATTTAGTGTCTCTTTCTCATGAATGTATAGTTCTGTTGTCATTATCACAGGTAGATCTTAGAACCATTTCTGCATTACAAGTGATTAAAGATAGAGTCCTAGCAGTACTTTCATTTCTGCACATTAGAAAGCACTTAAATTTATTGTTCTTGAGTTGCACAGATGTGGAAAGTTCTGTGTTGCTTTTTGTAGTATTGGCTTGCACCATCCCTGAAAAGTAGAGGTGGGAAAAGTAAAGGAGCATTTTCAGCACTAACAAAGCGTACCCAGCCTGATTTCCTCTCACACCTTTTAGGCTCCTGCAATGTGAAGTGTGCACTGCCATGCATACCTGGATCAGTTCAGATGCTATACTCTTAGCATAAGACGTGCCAAATAAATATGGCAATGAGTATATACTCTCACATCCTATTTGCATAACTTGGTGCCATAGCAAAGTGTCATGATTTCTAGGCAAAACAAATGTGGTAGGAACTGAGAGGAACTTAATCCCAGTACTGTTGGTGTCTACAGCCTAGCCAAAGAAGAGCTTCGTTTCCTGTATGCAAAAGGAGAAAAAACTTTGCTGCAGAGCAATGGCACGAAAGGTTTGGGAAGCTGGGGATAGGCCAGGCCAGGCAGGGATGGCAGGAGCACTCATTGCTGCCTGTGGTTTCATCTTGGAGAGCCAGGACCAGTGTGATGGATCGTGCTGCAGAGATATACAGGCCAGCTGAATGCAAGATCATCCTGCCGTGCCATGGCACTGCACATGGTCTGAAAAGCCCTGCTGAGGCACAGGACCTTGTTAGATGAGGTGTAGTATGAGTCTGCAACCAAAGTTTCACACTGCATTCTGCAGCTGCTTCTGCTACGGTTGGCTGGAAGCAGCCATAAGGCCACCGCCAACTCCTCCAGAGGTGTAGGGCAGACCAGACCCTCTGGGAGGCTGTACAGTGGCAAACACCATGCTCTGCCACGCTCTTCTGCACCCCATACCTTGTGTGGTTCAGAGCTGTTCTGTGCAGCAGGGCAGGTGACTGCACAAGCCTCACAGGATCTTCTGCCTCTAAAGCCTGGGGCTGGACAAGAAGGCTGGGAGCAAACAACAGCGCCATTGCAGAACAGTTTGTTCTTCACAGCACTGTATGAATCCCCTGCCCTAAACTGTTTATTCTGGATCTGCTGGGAGGAGGTGACTTTTGTATGTGCTGGTCGCTTGCATAGCTGCCAGCACTTCTTTAAAAGCAGCAGAATGGAAAGCACAGGAGTGCTTTTGGGACTGCAGTGCGAGCTCCCCTCCTTCTGTTTTGCATTTGTGCAGAGCGAGTGGCATGGACATTATCATTCCTTTCCAAGGGGTGGTTCTGGCTCGTATATTCCTGTCCATACCACAGCCCTAACACAAACAAGATTTTTATGCAGCGCTAATGGAAATGCCAAGTGTCCCTGCAAGAACCCTATGGGGAGCTAAGGACAACGGATCAGATAAATACCTGGCTGCTTGGGAGTGTTATTTTTACCGCTGCAGAGGCTCCGTGAGCTCAGTGCCTGAAAAACGGGAGCTTTTAATATCAAAATAAACTCCATGCTGGCATGCAAAGCAGAAGCCATTTGGGGCTGGAGTGACTCAGCCCAGCACAGAGCATAGGGGAGCTGTGAGCACCGTGCCTGCAGGCAGGCAGGGGTGTAACAGCTCTTCAGGGAACATGAAAAATGAAGCAGAGTGACCTCAGCCAGTGCAATCTTCCTTCCCTTCTCCACCTTCTGGAGGAGAAACACCCTTTGGGCTGTACAAAGAGTGTGCTGTTACTGTCAGCCATGTCTCTTTGTTGGCAAAAGAGCAGTTTCTCCTATCGCCTCTTTATGTTTCTCCCTTCTCTGGCCCCAAGAAACTTGTGGGTCATTATTTGGCTCTAACCTATTTCTAGTCTAAGATAATAAAAAAGTGGGGGGAGGAGGCTTCTTATCCTGTTCTTTCCCATGTAAAAGATGTGTTGCTGCCTATCTATAGCAGCAGCTTGTTTTCTGTTAAATCTTAGGCTTGTTTTCCTTGGTGTCCTGAGGGTAGTTGTCATAATAAAGAGAGGAATTGCCAACAGATTGTCTGAATGCTCTTCACACACATCATGAAAACATCATCAGGTCTTTGTGTGTCAGAGTGTTGGAGAGGAAAGCACACATGGTGCTTGGCTCCAAGACACAGAGCAATGAGCAAATGTGGTTTTATGCACTTAGCCCCCGGCACTGACTAATTCTCATTTGTGCCAGCAAGTTCCCTACACAAACAGTTTGGTCATTACTTCCTCCAGTTCTTCTACGTGAAGGCAAATTGTGGATCACAGCAGGCCAGGAGTGGCATCAGTGAGGGAACACCAGTCACCACCTGGACAAAGGATATGCCTTTGGTTTCTGCCTTTATTCCCAAGGGAAGCCAGTTGAGCCTTAACTCCCCTCCTCTTCCCCCTGCTCGTGCACTGGAAGGCACATAAAAAGCTATTTGGGCACCCTTTTGATAGCACATGAAACATGCCCTGGCAACAACGCTTCCATTTGGTATGGAACTTCTTAAATAGACGACTTCCCTTCGAAATTTTTACCTGCTTCAGGAAAAAAAAGCTTTAGAGTCGGTGGTGAGGGATGTACCTGGCTCATCCCTGCTCTGATTGAATCTTAATTCCTATGTGATAAGACATCTTTATTCTTGCTTCTTTCAATATGGGGAGGTATAACTCACTGACAAGCTGCTCTGCTGTCTGACATGGTTGTGTGCAGGGCTTTCTGCCTGCACGGTGGTGTGGTGAAACTGTGAACAGTGTGTGAATCACATGTATTTTTAGGGCTTTTTTGCACTGTCAGAAGAGTGAAAAAAAATACCTTGGAATCAACAGGAATATGACCTGACGTGAAATACTGCAGTGTTAGAGCTCAGCTCTTACAGTAAGCTTTATTTTCTATTCTTTTGTAGGCTGCTCTTGGTTTCAGTGACACTGCTGTCTATTTATTCAATACATCTCCTGTTAGTGTGTTCAAAGGAAACAGGTAATTTAAGATGTTATTATACTATTTCAGTAGACTTGTAAAGAGCAAGAGATAAGAAGTGCTCATATAAGGCCGGGTGCTATGTGTAAGATGGAATTTCCATTGCTTTGCTGACACAATGAGAAAGCCTAACACATTTTGGGTCAGAAGTCCAGAATTAACACGAATTTATGACACGTCAATGGAGAACAGCATGTGACCGTCACTACAGAGAGAAAAACTTACTACGAGTGACTTTTGCTACCATGAAATGTTGTCTTCAGTGAGCTAGAAAGAACAGCTCACAGTTTCTTTGCATTACAAAAACAATTGCAAATGAAACATTATGAATCTTTGCCTATGGTGAAGCTTACGTGGAAATACAGTTTGTCTGTAATGGTTAGCGTGAAATTCCTGATAGCCTTTGTGGTATAGTTGGAGGTTTCCTGCAACTTAAAAGGAAACTGTTCCTCCAGAGAGAAGTGGGTCTGTAGGCAAAATATGTTCTAAACTCAGAAATAGGAAGTAACCTACAGTGTTACATGTCACCATGCTCAGAAATCTGAGGACTCTTCCCTTGGGAAACAGTATCTAAAGCTAGATTTTTAAAATCATCTGTGCACAAGAGCACTGTAATATTTTCATATGTAATTTAGACACACATGAGTTACTCTAATAGCAGGTGTTATGCAGCATAGGTTGCAACAGCCTATTCAAATTACGTACATATGCCTCATTGTGGACATCAGTGCCTTCTTAGTTCTCAGAATCTAAGCCCTGTTTCTATGCTGCTGTTACATTTAAGCTCAGACCTTCTGTTTATACAAGTTTCAAAGCAGAAATGTCAGCTATAAGGAAATATGGAGAAAACCAAACAATGGGATGCATTTTAAAAATCACTGTTACAGTGCAACATCTGCAATATTTCTCTCTTTCTGTTCTCCTCTTCACAGTGTCCAGTCTTTTTCTCAGCCTAAATCACAGCAAAGCAGAAAAACATTTAAGACAAAGTAATTAATAGGGTGGTTTCTCAAGCTTGACAGATATTGAAAAGTTTGAGTTATAATTTACACCTCTCCCTGCTCTTACTAAAAACATACCACACTGAGAATTTGCAAGTTAAGGCTTCCTCATTAGAAGTTGTAAATTATCCTGTAAACAGTGGCTGCCCTCATTTGGATCATTTAGTCAAAGCAAGCAAATTGCAGAACTGCAGTTAGTGTGTCTGCTTTGGCCAGGCTGCCAGTGCTGACTTGTGGATCCTACTGTACCAAGTTCTGTCTGGAGAGGAGGCTTTCCACGTCACTGTCATTGGGGGCGCAAACCTAATATCCCCAGATGGGGATACCAGAACTTAACATGTTACTGAGGTATATAGACAGACTCATTAAAGTTGTGTAAAAGCTTCACTAAGAGCTTCAGTTTCAAAAGTGCCTGGTAGCCAATGATAACATTTTCAGACGTCAAGACAACATTCCTCCATAAGTTTCAGCCCTAGTAATTACAAGAGAGCTCTCTATTTACTTGCAAAAGGCAGATATGGCTGCACAGATGGGTGGTTTGCTGAAAAGGAAGCATAAGTGTTTCAATCCAGCAGCTGTCACCAGTGTATTTGTTACCTTTCTCCTCCATTCTTTAAATGCAGGTTGCATGGTATATGAAAAGCTGGGTGAGCAAGTCTTCGGTACCCCAGGGAAAATGCTTGTCTTCGGATCTACATCTCTCCAGAACATTGGAGGTAAAGGAGATGCGGGACACTGAAAAGCAAAACCCAGAAATGTCTTAATTTACAGCTATCAAACAGGTTCCTCCTTCTCTCGGTGACGTCTTGGGTTCTTCATGCTCCTCAGTATCGCTGTGGCTAACACTTTGCATGCAGCCTTTTAAATATGCTGTATTACTGGATGATCAGTAGTTTATGGTTGATTATAGTTTGGGGTCTTCTATCATCAGACACTGATGTGGGAAAAGGTTCGGGATGCTTCTCTGTACTTGTTCCACAAAATATCTTACCTGTTTTCTAAACTGACTTTCTTCTTCCTCCAGCAATGTTGAGCTATCTCTTCATAGTCAAAAATGAGCTGCCTTCTGCCATAATCTTTCTAATGGGAAAAGAAGAAAATTTTTCGTAAGTTGAATTAATTTTGGTGGTTAAATTATAGGATTTAATGCTGTATAGATAAGTTTAAGCGTATGTTTATAAAAGCTTTTTAAGTGTGGGGTGCTCTTTAGATTTGTCAAAGTAGATTTTCGTAGAAATATCTCAGGGGGTTAATAAAAACCAAAACAAGTCTGGGAAGGAAAAGAGGATGAATAGGAAATAGAACGTGAAGTCATCAGTAGTCACTCTCTTTGCACACCAGATATTGTGTAGAATTGTGGTCTATACAATCCTCTTATCGTAGGATCCAATCTTTTAGAGTTAGGCTTCAGCTTAAGATATTGGAAACGATGCACGTTTAAGAGATTGTGAATGCTCTGTCCCTAGTAGTGTTCAAGGCCAAGTTGGACAGAGCCTTGGGTGGCATGGTTTAGTGGGAGGTGTCCCTGCCCATGGCAGGGGGGTTGGAACTAGATGATCTTAAGGTCCTTTCCAACCCCGACTATTCTATGATTCTATGATTTCCCTGTGTCCTTAGCATCTTACAGGATTTTGCCTCTGAAGCACTACCTGTAGTATGAAATTCTCAGTACTAGCACATGACAACAGCAGAATATTATACATAGGTTCCTGCCACTTACCACTCCATGACATTTACCAGCTTCTTTAATAAGAGGGGTGGTAAATGTTCTTTGCACTGGACTATATGGTGTGCTGTAGTACACAAGAAGAAAGTAGAGATCCCATTCCTCGGGCCTCTATACTAAATTGGACCAAGCAGTGGAAATAGGTCATACAGAATGTCACTGACACTGTCCCGTCTCCACTTTCTTGCTTTCCATCGGGATTCAAAGCACTTGGCTAGAAGAAGATACATGCTTGGGCTGGCTGGTGCATGCCAGCTTGAAGGAGGCTGGTTTGCTGCTCCAAGCACATGCCAAGTGGTTTAGCAAGCAAATCTGGTGGCCCTCCCTGTCCCACTGAGCTGTATGTGTTGCCCTTTGCATGATCTTTCCTAGTCCTGGCAGGGTGGCTTGTATCAGGTTAGGGAGGGTGGTGTTCTGCCTCTCAGTCCCACTCACTGATCTCAGCAGTAGGGTGACATTTTCCCTGGTGACTATGAAAATCTGCCATACCTGAGTTTGAGCAGTGCCATGGTTTAAGGCCTGGATACTTAATGAGTCTACAAAGCTTAGATGCGGCCCCCATCTCTCCTTTTGTACGAGCTTGTAGGGTAAGGAGACCAAAGGTAGTACTGTAACTGCAGCAAAGAGACTGACTGAGTGTCAGAAAAACCAAAGAGGATTTAAGGTGTGCTCATGGGTTCTTTCAATTCTTTTATACAGGGCATGGTACGTGGATGGGCGGATTCTTGTTGTCACAGTGACGTTTGGTATAATCCTCCCTTTATGTCTCCTTAAGAACTTAGGTAAGATGAAAATGTCATTGTGGGAATAAAATAAAGGAGCCCAGACATCATGCCACTGGCAGCCACACTGGCAACTCAACTATAGTGGAAAATAAAGGCTCTCATTGTAATCTTAGCAGCCTCCCTGGCCCAGGAATAGGCTGTGTTTAAGCATCTTGGAACAAGTAAGCCTAGATTGTCACAGTGGTTGAACTCTGTATAGACCAGCTTCCTCTGTACAGCTGTGGAAATTTATGTCTGAAGTTACAGTTAAGAGGGTCTTCATTCCATAAAGCAATTCTGCTTTATGTGTGGCCTGTAAAAATAAGTTCACAAATTGTGAGATTACAAAAAATGACTTATTATTTTATCAGCATCGAAATTTTTAGTGGTGAAGTTAATTGGAGGCACTGGGCCTTGAAGATGTGTGTTAAGGATTGCATTTTCAGATGTGTTTGAGTCCACGGAGATGCCAGTAGGTACACAATGTACTTTTAAGACTGTGTAACAAGTTTTGGCACAGAAGTCGTGTTGGGGTCTTCCTTCCCAGAAAATAACCCACATTCAGCTGAAGTGGCTTGTATCAGGGAATCTGGGTCACATTCTGATTGCAGTTGCGCATTTTCAGGTTTCTTTCAATTATCACAGGCCCTTTCAAAAGTAAAAGTAGTTAAACTGCCGTGAAGGTGACCCTCGGGAGGTCAGACTAGTCAGAGAAAAGCTGGGGTCTGTCTGAAAGCCACAAGGCTTGAGATATGGGAGACAGGACATGGGTTTGTCCTGCCCAGAAGCTCACGATACGTATTAAATGTATAACACGTTCGGACTTCATGAAGCAGCAAAAAGAAGTAAAACGCAAGATACGGGTAAGGAAAATCATTTTGATGAGATTTCCTTTTAATTTCTTTCAGGGTATCTTGGCTATACCAGTGGATTTTCATTAAGCTGCATGGTATTTTTCCTGGTAGTGGTAAGTTCAGCTTGCTTTCTTCATTGGATGACGGTCACTTGATAGGGTACTCACAATTTCCCTCCTGCTTCGATTTTAGTTTGCTTTTATTATTGTTTTTAGCCATTATCTGTCTTCTACTCTTATTCCAGGTTATTTACAAGAAGTTTCAAATTCCCTGTGGTGGAGTGGAGCTAAATGCAACATCACCTAGCCTATCAAATAGCTCAGCATATGACAATATGTGTAAGCCAAAGTATGTTATCTTTAATTCCAAGGTATGTTTCTTTTTATAATACTTATTCTTAATTCACATAACATATGCACCTATACCTCGTGTTCTTAATCTGCTCAGCATCACAGCTGGGCCTGATTCTCCATGCTTCCACTCGTGCTTCTTGCCCAGTCTTAAGGAGATGCCATGTTGAAAATCCCTCCTTGCCGTCTAGCTCTCCTCTGGTAATAGATGCGCCAACGCTGTGAGCCCAAGCTACCACCAGACAACTAATGCTTTCTTTGGGAGAGTTTTCCTTTCCACTGCTTCTCACTGTACTTGCTGGAACTGCGCCTTCAGGCTGTAGTAGAGCAGAGGCTGAGTAAGCCATTCCTGCGTCCAAAGCCCAGAAGTAATCCCTCTGTCCTTCTGCAGACAAACCACTCTTTGTGACAGGGTACATGTTTCTGTAGACATACAGTGAACTGGATTGCAAAAAGGATATAGTTGCAAACTAATCCAGCAGAAATTTGATTGCTTTTCAGCTGGATGCTTTCCTCCATCACCACACAGCCGCAGGAAAAGCTGTGCCAAGAGAATGTGAAACAGCAACTGGCTGTAGCTGTGGGAGCAGGAGGATTGCTCCTGCCAGCTGTGCCAGGGAGCAGTGCTCATTAAACAGCACCTAATCCAGCAGGGCAGGTCCCCAGGGTGCTGCAGGCACGTCCAGTAGGGAGCACACACATATAGCATATGCATGCAAGGTTTGATGTTTTCTAAATGAATCCTACCAGCTTCAGTTGAAGAAGCCAACCTGAGCACTTCTCTTTAGTTAAGGGTAGCAGTGAGCCCAGATGCCATGTGATGGACTAAGAATTAGTTAACATGGTGTGCAGTAGCAGCTTAGGTGTAGGTATAATATTTTAGATAGCATTGAAGGGCAGTCTGCTCCTACAGTATGTGTCAGCATTTGACTTGGAGTCAATGGAGGCACGTGGGAAGTATCAGTTCATCTGAACTGGGCGTGCTTGAGCTGAACTCCAGAGATTTGCCCCTGGGGCCAACAGTTTGCCAATCATTTTAGCGACTTTGGTGTGTGAGAGGAGACAGTTTCACAGATTCGGAGGGTGGCTGATGTTAGCAAGGACCTCTGGAGGGCCATCATCTGGTCCAAACTCCCTGCTTAAGCACTACTGCCTAGAGCTGGTTGTCCAGTGTTACATCCAGGCAACTTCTGAGCATCCTCACGGAGCATGCTATGAGCGAGGGAGAGGAGGCAGCACAGGCCTGGATGAGGCAGGATGGCTGGAAAGCGACCGGCATATTTACTGGATGTGTCAGGCCTGGAGCATACCCCAGGATGGCTTCTGTGGGAAGGGGATGCCTGTGACCAGCATGAGTAGATCTCAGAGGGCTGGGTGGAGCTGCATGTAGGGATGGACTCATTGTGTCCTTGCAGGAGGACCTGGTTTTCATGCGATCTGTGTTCATCCCCATTCCCAGGGGAGAATGGAAGTGCTTGGGCACTGAGATCATTTGTGAAACTTGGCTGTGTGCTGAGGACTGAAACCCACTCAGGGTTTTGGTGGAGAAGGGGGTGAGGTCCCCCCCAGAGGCCTCCTGCACTTCCTGGTGACGTAACGGTCTCTCTCTTTCCCCAAGGAAAAGCATGCTCCCTCCACAGCCCTCCTAGCCCTTTTGTTGGCCTGGGAAATGAAGGGACTCAGTCTGGTACCTTGAAATATCCATTTATTTGTAAGTTCTGCATTCCTGTTCTCTTTTCTTGCAGTCTGGATATGGGCTTCCTCTTCAGGACTTCAGCCTTAGCACCACGGGTGCGCGCCCCTCTCCGTGCCAAGGCAGGGTAGCGTGGCGGTGGCCCGCCATACATCCCTTGTGCGCGTGACACTGTTCTAGTAGCGCTGGCAGTAGCTGGGCAGGGAAACCCATGCCAGGGAGCAAAGCCGGCGGCCGCGTGGCATCCAGCGCTGCGCTCTGCGAGCAGGCTCAGCACTGTGCTGGCGCGACCAAGGAGAAGGCTTTGTCCTCCCATTGAGAGCGCGCTGCTTTCCATGCTTCATTAAACACGCACCGGTTGACAGGTCTTCTGCCTCCTCTGAAGGCTCTCAGCGTTCGGTTGAAGGGTCCGGAGAGGCGGGAGCTGAGGTAGTTGAACACGGATTGTGTCTTCACACCACTGGGGGAAGTGCTTCTTAACTTGTTCTCTGAAATTCTCTCTGAACAGACCGTGTATGCTTTGCCCACCATTGCTTTTGCATTTGTGTGCCACCCGTCAGTCCTCCCGATTTACAGCGAACTTAAAGAGTAAGCCTTCATCTTCTTTTATTTTCCCCACTTAATTGTTTTGAACTGCTTTACATGGAAAGTTTTAGCGCAAAGGTGCTCTGAGTCATTCCTGCCATTCACAGGAGATGTGCTTTAATAACACCCAACAAGCCAACAAGCGTGGCTGTCAGACAGGAAATCTGGCCCCTGGGCATGCCGCTGGGGCGGCAGGGAGGGAGCCTGAGGATAATGCAATACTTTGGGAGTAGCCTGAGGATAATGCAATACTTTGGGAGTTTTCTCTGGAAGTACACGGCAGCCTGGCGGGAAGAGCCAAGTCGTGCCGGTTGTTATTTGGCACTGGAGAAAGGCATGTGTTCAGCTGATGGTGTTCGTTCCAGTGCAACTAAACATGTGTTGTGGTAGCAGGAAAAACAAAGTGCTTTCAGCCTCCCCTGTGCTAAAACACCTTCGCCAGCCACTGGGCAGGGCTGTGGGGACCTGGCGGCTGGCCCTGCTGGGACACTGCTGGTGGCACCAAGGGAGAGGTTGGGTCAGTCAGACCCATGGGTGCCCTCAGGTCCCAGCCACTTGCTGGGTGCTTGGAGTGTCAGGTGTCTTCAGCAGGTTCCCAAGTGCCTATTTAGGGCATCCCTGTGGGAATTTAAGTCAAGTTTAAGTACTGGAGTGTGAATACTTCAGAACAAATATCTAAAAATGAAATGTTCGCATTCAACCTATTTTGTGGGTCCACAGTGCTCTGCATACATTCATGATTTGCTACTCATAGGGACACAAATGTTTCTCTGCAGACATTCAGAATGTGTTTCAATCCCCTCTGTGTAATTTTACTTCTACTTGATTTTGACCTGTTTAAGGGCCATCCCTCTCTTAATCAGCTTCACTCTTGACTGTTGAAGCGGGTATGGCCTGGGAGCAGAGCCGCAGAGTGGACTCACCATCTCTTGACTTAAGCCCCAAGGAGGGTCCATTTCCCCAGTCCTCTTTTTTGTGCAGCTGTCAATGAATTCCTGTTTTAAATGAAAATGCATTCATAAGTCTCTCCTGAATTGCTACGTTTATGCAGAGGCTTAGTAAATTTTTGAGCAGCTAGTGAAAATCCAGCCTAACCGTTTCTGTGTGCTCTTTCTTTTCTTCTTTCTCCAGCCGTTCACAGAAAAAAATGCAGTTGGTTTCAAATATCTCATTTTTTGCCATGTTTTTGATGTACTTTATGACTGCCATATTTGGCTATTTGACTTTCTACGGTAAGTATGCAGTTCTTTACTGATCAAAGTAGAAAGGGAACACATGCGAAATCAATAGCACATCCCAGCTGGAAAGAAAAGTCCCATCTACTTGTATTAAAATACTCACTCAAGTAATTTTCCTGAAGGTTTTCATATTGGAGGTACAAATCTTTTCCTCCTTTTCACCTACAGATGAAAAGCACAAGTGAAAGTATTATTTGCAAAAGGCATATTCAAACCATGAGGCAGAGATTGGTTTAACAGCGCTGGGGATTAGCTGGGCCCCACTAAGATTTTCATTCTGAGGTCCTCACCTGAATTTTGTGTACGCTGAAAATGATTGAAGCATGGCATATCTGCGTAAAACGAGACAGATCTGAGAGCACGTCCTAGGAAATTAGTATCAAATCAGCCATCACAGCTTTTTTATGTCCTTATTGATGCTTTTGTCATGGAGGTGAAGGACCAAATGTTTTCCCCACATCCCTAGAGCTGACCCCTCGAAGCCTTGATTAAGTAAACTGGCAGTGAAGGTGGGGAAGCTTTGAGAGTTGTCCCAGCTCAGCTGCCGTAGGATGGTTATTTCAGTGTTTGAGACTTGCACCCTGTCTCTTTGCATGCATATCAAGTCATAAACGAATTACGTTGTACCACTAAAGGATACAACATGTATGCCCTAAAGGCAGAAGTATTAAGTAAAGCAGGATGAAATACGAGTGCTGCCCAGGAAGCTACTCCCATGTCCCAGTATAACAGGAATGTTGAAAAGTAGTGTCTTTTTTCCACGAGCCATTAAGTGGTTACAAGACAGATGACAAAGCCGATGTTTGCCTTTTACATTAGAGTCACCGAATAGATCATCAGTCTTCTCCACCCTGTTCCAAGTAACCTTTTTGTTATGATCTCATTCATGGTACCCTTCCTTGTGAGCCACATATTGCAAGAGAAAGAAAATAAGCAAAAATGAAATGTGGCATTTTTTTCTCCCCAAAGGTGTATCTATCTCATATTTGTTTTCTGTCATTCTGATGATGAGGCCTTGAGTCTGCATGCGTTGAAGTAACTCCAGGTCATCTCTTCTAACTTTCCCAATACAACCGCAAACCCTCTGCAAGTGACAACCACAACAGCCGTTCTCATCCAACTGCTCCCATCTAACACGTTTTTGTAGAAGCACATCAAATTAGCAGCCCCAGGGAGCAAGTGGGTGTAAATCAGCACTGGACCCCTTCGCTTTGGCAGGGAGGAGATTCTGATGTGATTGCCCCAGGGATCTGAGGAGGCAGATCCGTGGCGCTCCTCTCTGGGAATCTCCCACACCCCTCAAGGACGAGGGTCTGGAGTCCATGGAGGAGGTAGGGGCTGCGTCCTTCTGGCCCTCCGAGGGGGAATGGCGGAGGAATCCCTGGGTGTCTCGTGTGCCTCTCCCCATGTCAGGCGTCCCTGCTTCCCAGTACCCAGAGCCTGCGGGTGGAAGCTCTGCGGCTCTGCTGTGGCTTCTGCAATGGTCAGTGCCATGGCAGGCAGCAAAGAACACAGTGAGGGAATACAGAATTCCTCCACTTTGATCCTTCTTCCCCTTTAGGCTGACGAGACCTTATCTTTCATATTGTTCACTTGCATTTTTCTAACCCTCTTCTCTACCCTTACCTGGGTAAGAACGTTTTTTATTGTGGCCATTTCTTCTTTACGCCAATAGTACTTGTCTGTTTGCTGTGTTCTCGAAAGTGTTGCAGTGATGACTATATTTACATTGCAGAATTACAGAAAAGAGGTGTTTTTCTTCCCCTAAAAGGTCACAGTGTGGTTGGGCTCTGTGGTGTATCTAGCTGAAAGGAAAACAGACCTTCAACTGTAAGCCTTGCCCTTCACTTCCTACCTGGCTGCAGTCCGTGAGCGGTACAGAAGTTGCAGTCTGTGCTTACAGGAGCAGAGTAAGCTCTGTGTTGCAGAAGCTGTGCATGTGCCCGGCTTGAAAACCCCACTCCTAATCTGCAGGGAGGTGGGAAAGTGTTTTCTTTCTCCTGGTGGGGATTCAAGCACTGTGTAGGTGGTGTTGACCTGTGTAGGTGGTGTTAACCTCTCACCAGAAGGGTGTCCTGGAGGGAGCGCAGGCATTTCACTGCAGGACAGATCCCTCTGCCTCCAGGAATACACGAGATTTACCAAGTGCCAAAGATTTTAAGTTAGACGTGGATGCTAAGTTCACTTTAAGGACTTTGCTTTAAGAGCTGTTAAGTTTTACCAGCAGCTTTCTAAGATTAGCAGTCAGAAACAAAACGTCAGCCTAAAACGGGGCAGCGAGTATGTTTTGTGGTGTGCTTAACAGCCGCCCCCTTAGGTTATTGCTCCTAGATATTTGAAAGTTGCAAAGCAACTTGGTTTCCTGTTGGTTAGCACACACAGAACCATTCTGTGCTATTTACCGCAGCGGCAAGGAACCATTCTTGCAGGAGGTTGTGTTAAAACACTGCCAGTGCCTGCACATTAGGCACCCCCCGTGATTTGTCTTGGATGCTGGGGCCGAGCTGCAGGCACTGCTGGGGGGTGGCAGGTTCAAGAGAAGAAACCATCAGGGCAGCCCTCAGAGGAGCTGCTGAGGGATTTGAGTGCAAATGTCAGAGCGTCCCACTGAGAGCTGACCCCAGATAGGCTTTGTTCTTGGCTGAGAACAGGGGCACTGCTTTTCACTGGAGGTTTATTTGCTGTTTAGATTAATTTAGCTCAAAACCTTGTGGTTTTATTAAGTTCAGCAGTTGCAGTGCGTGTGGTTATTTTTATATCATTTGAAACTTAAAAAGAAAAAAAGCCCACAGAACTAATTAGAAATAGCTTATTTCACTTTACCTATTTTTTCATGTATGTATATACGTAAGCAAGCTTTTGTGTATGTCTCACTGTTGTCTTTCCTACAGTGAAAATTACCTTAGACTTAGGCATGTGCTATCTTGAATTAAGATGCATTCCTAAATCAGGCCTCCAAAGGATAAATCTGGAATAATGGGATCATTGGGATTTGGTTCAAGGCGCTGTTTTAACTCAAGAATGTTTCATTCCATACTCTTTTTGTTCACAGATAAATCAGTTGTTTTTCAAGAAGGCTGTTGTTAAGCAATGATTTTTGTGAACAAATTGCCTGTTTGCTAGCACACACTTACCTTACTGTCTTTCCCATAGACGCTGTGCAGTCAGATCTGCTTCACAAGTACCAGAGCAAAGATGACATCCTCATCCTGACCGTGCGCTTGGCTGTGATCGTTGCGGTGATACTCACAGTGCCAGTGCTGTTTTTCACTGTAAGTAAAAAAGGCTCCACATGGTTTGGCAGTCAGTGACAGCTGTACGTGGTGCGTCACTTCAAACCACAGATCAGCAGTTGCTGAGACAGGGATGTGACAGTTACAGAAGGAGCTTGAGCCTGGATCACTCTTTTCCCACACCAGACTCCCACCAACTTCTGGAGAAGTTCTCCCTGCAGGAAACAAATTAATAGCTTTCTGGTCTTAAATCTGTTTAAATTGAATCCACAAGTGCCGCCTTTCGCTTCACATGACTTCACTGGAGCAGGCTCAGAGGTGAAGTTCATTTTGAAGTGCAGAAGGATCCCAAAGGCATGTTGGAAAGAGAGAAATATCCTGCTGCAGATGCATGTAAACCTGTAGTTTTGAAATACCAGATTGATTTTAAGGACTTTTTCAAAGGCTGTTACATCAGAGAGCCCAGAATTTCTGACAGGCCTATGCAGCACTTGTTGGCACTTGAAGAACCTGTTAAAATAAGCACAGCAAGATTTGAATTGGCTCGTAGAATATTCCTGACAGGGAACTGTTTCTCTCTCCCTCTCTTCCTGCAGGTGCGTTCATCATTATTTGAGCTGGCTAGGAAAACAAAATTTGACTTATGCCGCCATGTTTTGGTTACTGTTGTTCTTTTGGTTATCATCAACCTGCTAGTCATTTTTATCCCGACCATGAAGGATATTTTCGGAGTTGTAGGTACAGTATCCTGGTTTTGTACTACTAATAAAAAGTCTGTTGCTAATCAGCAACGCGGTAATTAGCTGTGGCTGACAGCTAACAAGACTCATGTATTTGCATTCTGCAGGGGTCACTTCTGCCAACATGCTGATTTTCATTCTTCCTTCATCGTTGTATTTAAAAATTAAACAGCAGGATGGATCAAAGTTGACTCAGAGGATTTGGGTACGCATTCCTTTCCCATCAGCGTTGTTTGTAACATGCTAGATGCAAAGTGTACCTAACCTGAACATGCGTGTGAGCTGGTTGATGTTACTTTCCCTCCTTGCTTCAGTCAGTTGGCGCCTATGCTTCTTGCCCTTCCCCTTTGCTCACCCTGCAGGTCTCCTTGCGAAGGGGCCATACCACGCTGTGCACCTTATGTTCTGGGGGACCCCTCCTTGTGGGGTGAGGGGCTCTCTCCCTAGCTGGCAAGCAGCTGCTGTAGCTGTCAGCAGGGTACAGATACCCTTCCAGCCCACTTCAGCAAACCTTTCAGCCCAGCAAGCTTCTTCCATTTCTGTGTGTTGATCCAGAAAGCGTCCAAAGCATTCTGTGATATTCCACATGGTTTTAATGGACCTGAGTCAGACCTACAGTGCTTCCAGCAGAAGCAGCCAGCTGAAATGCTAGCCCTCTGGCATGCATGAGCAAATGGGAATGGCCTTGGAAAGATTTCTTGTGAGTCCCAGAAGGTGCTGTAGCTGAAGAGATGCAATGCTCCTGTGTATTCGCAGTCTAACAGTGTGCACTGGAAGCATTGTAAGGTCAGACCTTCCTGCGCTGAGCAGACAGTCGTGTCTCACTTGTGGATCCATCCACAGACTCCAAGACAAAAGGGCTGAACTTCAGTGGACACATACTGGACGCGTACTGGACTCTTCCAGTGGGAAGAGTATACGTATTTCTGTGAGGCTTTGCAAAGAACAGAACAATCTCACTTAATTCTCTTCAGGGATGATCAGTGTTTAAAAAGTGAACTAAAGGGAGAAAAAAATTGGGTTTGGTGTTCAGCGAGTAATTATTAATGATGCTGATCTCTTTAATTATCTGTGGGTCTTGTCTCTACCAGAAGTGCTATCCCATTTTAGCTGATAGCTTTGATACCACACCTGGTAAATCTCCTTAAGTTAACTTAGTTGAATTAATAGTCTTTTCTTGTAATTCATTCATTTTCTCTCCTTTTTGTTGCAGGCTTCTCTTTTCTTGGCCCTGGGGATATTGTTTTCCCTAGTGAGCATTCCCTTGGTCATCTATGACTGGGTACAATCACGAGGCAGTGCCGAAGGCCACTGAAGTTCACCTCCTGAAGACATCCCTGTTTGCTACACACCAAAACCGCAACCATCCGTTCTGTTATCTATCCCATCTTTTGTGAGTTCACTCAAATCAAATCCAAATAATGATTATCCAGTACTGAAAATACTGTTAGAAAACAGACCCGTTTTCCTGTCACTCTGTCCCCCAGTACTGCATTATCAGATCAGAGCTGAGTCTGTGTTAATTGTCTGTAAGCCTGTACCAGAGCACTGCTCATAGGAATTCATCACAATTAATTTGTTTCCCCTCTTCCACCCATGAATTGCATTGTTCCTTGGTTATTCTTAGCCCTTCACCCATAAGCTCTGCTCTTTTAGAGCAGCCGTGCCTGTTGTTATCAATCCCAATTGGAGTGATGTCTGTTCACACCCTTTCCCTCCCCTCTTTTAGCCAGAACTCTGTTCTCCGACTGTACCCATCCGGTTTTCCAGTTTGTTTGTTTGTTCTGCTGCTGTTCCATGCACCATTTGCCTCACAGGATAAAGTGTAGCATTCTGGATATGTTCACAAAAAGCATTATGAGAGCATAAAGTAGCATTTTATAAGAGTAAATCCTAATTTTGGTGCTTCTCTCTGATGTTCTGGTGGGGAAACCAGCCCCACGGCTTGACCCTTTTGTGGTTTTGGGGAGCAGAACTGTATGTGTGTGTGTGTCTTGTAACGGGGTGCAGGGAGCAGAAGAAAGATGGCCAGCAGGACGTTCCCTTGGCACACTTCAGTTGAAGCCTGACCAGAACTAGGCTTTACCCCAAAGCATGAGTGCTTGAGCCTGATGAGAAGCAGATTCTTGGAGATTTGCATAGGAAGTCTGTGCTTTCTTCAGCAGTAAGCTGTTCACTGATGCCCCACATCCCTCAGAAAAAAAGAGACAAGCTCCAGTTTTATCAAAACCTACTCATTTAATCACACCTCATGTCTTTTCCATTCTGGGGTTCATGTGTACGTACCTTATTGAGATAGGCTCCTCCACTGTGTCTTACCCTCCTCCCACTCAAGTCAGCGGGGTTTTTGACAGCAATGGGAGCAGGATTTGACTCACCCTGCCAAACTGCTGGATTTCTAATGGAAATTGAAATCTGTAACATTTCTTTAAAAAAAAACAGAAGCTTTTTTTATGCTTAAAATGTTTCATTTACATTTCTCGTTGATTCTCCATAACAGTTTAAGACATTCAATTACTACTAGCAGAAACACTGTAACTTGCATCTGTTGTCCACAAAATAAGCGTTTGCCTAATGCCTTATAGCTGGTGTAGAGAACTACTTGTAGAGACTCAAATGCTAAGCAGGTGATTGTTACCCATCCTGAGCAGACATCAGTTAGTGCACTTCCAGCAGCATAAATGTGTTCATTTTGTGTCATTCTCCATGTGAGCTAAAAAGCATCTCAAAATACGAGGCCAGCTCCCACTGAAAGAACCGATGGCTAAAGGGAGCCCTGCTTCATGCCTGAGGGCGGAGTGATGCCCTTGGAATGTTCGAGCCATACCTGCCAGTATGCAGTGACCCTCTTGTTCACAGTAGCTGGTTCATTGCCGACTCCCCTTGTAACTGTGGAAGGAGACTGTCTTCAGCTGTGGGGAACCTGTCATTGCAGCTTGCTCTTCTTAAGGTTAGGGATGAAGAATTTGGGATCTTGGGATTTCTGTGAGCTGTTGAATTGCCTCCGTTGCCGTGCCTTGTTCTGCATGGCTTAAAGTCACTGAGAGACCACAGAGCACTTCTCAGGACCTTGAAAGTTGGCTTCTATGGGTAACATCTAGGCAGGTTAGTTCGGGGCCTTTGGAATTTGGGCATTGAGATGCAGAGCAGTCATGCTGCAGAAACTAAGCCTAATAAACCCAACTTGTAGATCTGTACCTCAGCTTAGGCAGCAAGGTGCCCAGCTCTGCCAGTGCTCCCCTCTGATCCAGAAATGAGGCAGAGCGGACTCCACAGGCTGACCAAGTCCTCGGAGTAGCCCAGCAGCAAGAGCAAAACTGGAAGCCTCCTTCCTTGGAGCAAAGTGACCTGGTAGGCTGCAGAGTGCAGGTTCTCCCTCCTGGCGCTCAGACTTTCACTGACAGGCTCCCAGCAAGGTCTCCAGTGCAGCATCCCTTCTCCCAGGTATCCCACAGCCCAGCATTTAACACACAAACCGCTGAGCTACCTGGGACCCCTGCGCTAAGGTCCTGAGCTTTCCTGCAGCTGGTTTCTGATTGCCTGTGATGGTACATGTCATCAGTTCTCTCTGTGCTGACTCTTTATGAGACTGATCCCTGCCCTTATTCACCGAGAGGTCCATACCACAGCCTATGAGGCCAGGTATTCAAGCTCTGGAGAGAAGAACCTGTGCTTGGTTCCCATCTCCTTGCAGCTCATTCCAGACATCTTCCCAGCTCAGGATGTAAGTTTGTGGCTCCCCTTCTGCAGGCATCCAACGCTCCCTGGTCACTGCAGCAGGAGCTCAGCACCTCTGTTCTCTGACTCAGTTTGCTGGGGTTGCATTTCAGCTTTTGAGGTGCCTTATAATCTCTCTGGATCTTACCCTGAGAAACCTAACTCGAACCTGAGAAGCCTTTACAGCGTTATCCTCAAGATGCTCCAGGTCTTTCCTGCTTTCCTCCCCTCTTCATCCCTCTACTACTGATTTATGAGCAGAACAGCCCTGTGCATCAGGGAGTTATGAGAGAAAAGATCCTGGGAGCAACTTGCAAGTAGCTGGGTATGAGCTAGAGTCTGATCTGCTGCATCGGGTCCCAGCAAGGTCACAACTGCAGCATCTCCCTCCCACAGTCCCCCAGGTGGTCCACAGACCCTGTTTAAAATATCGACCATTGAGTTTTGGCATCCAGCTTCCCTTGATTTGAAGGGTTGTTTGGTGACTGATTGCTCCTTGCATCTTCCCAAATTTCTTCCATCACTGTCCCTCTCTCTCTTTGCTATTTTGCCTTCTCCTTTTTCCCAGTTTATTTGTATATGGAAGTTTTTCTGGATAAATAGGGAGACGAATGAGCTGGGTGTGTGCATAGAGTGAAATTACCCAAGTTACTGGACTATCAAAGTATATGTTAGATACTGAAAAATAGACACCCAAAATATTGAGTCTTTAAACAGACTTTGTTTCTGGGTCTCTGAAAAAAAAACAAACAAAAAATAAAAGAGAGGGAATTTTGCTGAGACTGATTTACTGGCATCATATTTATAGATATTTATGGAAAAGAATCATGTGTTTATTGATGTCTGTGGTAATGAACGTGAAATAACGTGCTTTTTGTTTTCTCATCAGGTTTATACATTCTTAACAGAATGCAATAGACCCTGCTGTAACTGTCAACATCAGTGATGGATGACAATATTTGTATGAGATTATCTGTAAAATGTACTGCTGTTATTCAGTTCATTTGGAATAGTGAACTTGTAGCCAACGATGTACGAGTCCCACATTTTAGCTAGGATTTTAAGAGCACAGTGAAATGCTGTAGGAGTTTCTCTGTTGTTAAATTAATAGGATCCAAAGTACCGTATCTACTTAGTAAGTGGTAGCATGCTTTCTTTTCATAGAGAGTTTATCACTATTGTGAACACTGCAAATGTCATAGACTGGATGGAAAATTGCTCCTGATAATTACAACAAACTAGTTTCTAATTCTCGTTTGCGTAATAGCAGCAATTCAGTGGTAAGGAACAATGAAGGACTAATTAGAAGCAGAGGCTCCTAGTAAGATCATAGGTGTTAATCCTACACTTAAATGGCGGCCTTGCTGCCTCTCCTAGTCCACAGCACATTGCAAAGAAAATAGTCGTGAGCTTAAAGCACCTTGATGGTTGCAGAATACAGCTGCCCTTCTCTGTCCGATGACAAACACCTAGTAAGTAAAACACAGTAAATGGTTATTTGGGAACAACATCTCGGGAGCAGTGACCTGTCTGGGTGATGCTTGCTTCTGGTCAGAGGGGCCAATGCCAAATCCATGTGCTGGCACAGACCTGTTAGGGCTGAGATGGGCTGAGCGGTGCCCAGCACAGGGCAGAATGGCCGGTCTCACCCTGTGAGGTCAGGGACTGGGATTCCCATTCACTCCCGAGGGCTGCTTTCCTGAGCCACATACCAACCCACAGCTTGTGCGCCGTTTGCAACAGGTCACGTGCAGATGCAGGTTGGATGATACATAGGTTGAGTCTGTACATCTGCCTTACAATGCATAAGCACTGCAGCTCTCTCTGATAGCAAGTATTAACAGTAACAATTAATGGTATCTGTAGCTTATCTTTAAATGAATAAGTTTCTTTGCTTGAACCTTACATTAAGGCTAAAGAGCATCTTGGTCAAAACAAAACTCTTTCCATGTGGTGGTGTTCCACCTCCAGTCCTACCGTCCCACCCCAGTGCCTGTAGGAGAAAGGCACAGCAGAATGTACTCAGCTCTATCAGCAGCAACACGAGATGCTTTATTGCCTGGCGCCAAGGTGCTTTCTTAAACAATTCCCCAGAGCCCTTGGCATCAGGAAGATCCTTATTTCCTATAACTTACACAAAGAATGTTTTATTTGTATCTAATGTAAGGATTTCTGTAACAAACTGTGAAAAAAAAAAGAAAAGAAATGAATTAATAAAAAGTACAGGGCTGGAAAGGTCTAGAATTCAAATTGTACACATGCCTGTGTTACTGAAGACAAATCTATGCAGTTGTGTTGTATTGTAGGAAGTTTCATTTTTATGTACATATATATATTGTAAATAAATAGGATGCTGTATATTTTTGCAGTTGTTTATCCCCTATGATATAGAAGTGTTGAGATAGGCTCTGCATATTACAAATAATTTTAATAGAAATACAAATACTTTAGCTTCTGAATTAGCGAAATGTGTATCCTTTCCTTTTTCCCAAGAGATCACATGTTAAATCCTAAACTTGAAATTATAATTACATCGCTAATGTAACAAGAAAAGAGAAATTGTTAGGATTAATTCCAGTGCACGACTCCCTGTTTTCTCAACAGCAAGTTAGCCAGTCTTCCTGCTGGGTAAAGTATCTCCCCTGTAAAGGGCCCCTTTGGTACCCAGGTACCTCTTACCTCCTCAGCTGAGGTTAATTGGTAGTAAAGTGCTGAAAAGGCTTTATAGAGAAACCAGACCAAACTGCAGCCAGCAGTTTGACCCAGCATTATGCCATGTTGTATCCAGGCATGTATTTAACTGACTTGTACAAACGGAAGTCAGGGCAGGACTTCTGCATTTCCATTTTCAGCCACCAGAAATGCCTGTAGTAGGAAAAAAAGTACTGCAGGCCAGGGGTGGGAGGCGGCCAGGGAAGTTTGTGCCATTTCTAACCCACTGCTTGCAGAGTCCTGTGGTTGCTCCTCTGCTGTGGACCCAGGCACGTGGCTATCACACAACCACAACACCAGCACCTGAGGATGACAAGAGCATCCCCAGACAGGGATTGCTTCAGCATACTACCCTATGAACAGGCAGAGGCCAGTATTTTGGCTGTGGGATAGCTGCGTGTCCAGGGATGACTGTGATGGGAAGGGAGGGTTGTGTATGTCCTGAGAGTGCCTCTGTCAAGAGCCTTGCGTAGACTTTCTCGCTGGTAAAGCACAGAAACATGTTTTTTTTCAGGATTGCTGAAATACGGAGGTTAAGAAATGCATCTTAAAATGATTGTATGTTTTTTCCATGTTTATATTATGGTCTTTGATGAAAATGAAACTTGAAATACTGTTTGCTTTTACTGTGAGCACAAATTTGAGGAAAAAAAAACCCATATGCGGTCACTTCTACAGAGCTTTTCAAATGAGTACAAGTGTACGTTTTGTTTTCAGTGTTATAGCCAATGAAATATAAACTGTAAAGGTATTTTTCCACGAGACTTGAACTCTGACTTGTTTATAGAAATCTGTTTTTAGTGTCCCCAAGGTATGTTAAGGCTCACCCAGATTCAATATAAACAGTACTGTTTGAATGATGTATGCTTGATGCGAGCTCATCTCTAATAGATTGTTGAAGTGAGTCATTGGTAATATTTTGCTCCTGCTAACATCACCGTACTTTGTGCTGCTCATATCCAAATAAACAACGCAGTTTTTCAGTTTCTGTGTGTAAATAAAAAATAAAATTAAAAAAGTATTCAGGTCTATGATCTCTCTGTTACCTCCATAGTTTTTAAACATTAAAACTGTGATCTAAACTAATGTTGGGGCCATACTCATTCTTTCAAAGGGATGACTATGTATTATAATGCCTTAAACAGCATTAGCTTCCTGCTGTTATGTAAGTATTGAGGGCATGCAGCTCATGCAGAGGCAAATACTAGACCTGTGCAGTATATAGTGCAAACGATCAATAGGTGGCTATGAAGCATTAACGTAGAGTTTCTGGAACAGTTCTGGAGGGGCCTGAAGCTGGCGCGTGTGGTCACCACAGACTGGGGATGTTGAAGATGACAGCGTTTCTCAAACCCAGCGCTTGTTTCTACCTGCGCCTTGAAGACTGTCCAAGTGCTTGCCAGTCTGTTTCAGGGTCAAGACAGACAGTTTAGCTTTAAGGGCCACTGTTAGAGTTGGGTTTGAATTCAGATGCCAAGCTGGTACCTGGAGCAGCTAAACCTCTGCCACGCTTTCTCAGCTACAGAAGCAGAAGCTTTTAGCAGATGGATGAGAAGGATACAAAAGACAGTAATGTCTTAATCCTTCCCAGATAGACCTGCCAAAGTGCCCCTATAAAAGCCTTAGAGGGTCTGGAAAATGCATGCCTTCTGCCTTTGACCACTAGTTTTGCTAGTGTTCAGGTTGAGGTGACTTAGAAGAAGACCTCTTGGCTAGAGTCCTAGCCATACAACTGAAGAGCTTAGTTGGCTGAACAGGATGACTACAGCACAGCTCCCTGGGCCCCTCTGCAGGAGAAGCAATGGGAGGATTTATGTACCAGAGGAACCTTGGCAGGCCTTTGCCCTGCCCCCAAGCCCAGGGAAATGTCTCAAAGTCAATAATCCTGGGAGCACACAGATACAAGCTTCTGCATTGACCTGGTCTGATAGCCCTTCCTGTTTGGTATGCCATTTGCGCCCACTTCTCTACGCAGCCAAGCTTATATCCACACAGCCATATCTCACAGCCAATCTCCTTTCCAGCCACACACTTCTACCTTTGTTTTGGTATGATCCTGTATCCCAAAAGCCAGCCAGGTTTCTGAGTTCATCTGACCAGTCCGTACTTGGCTGTGGGGGGAAAAAAGGAAAATTGCTATTTCCTAAGGCAAGGGATACAGCTCTGTCTGGAGGAAGAGATTCCTCCATATGGTTCAAGTGAGGTCGTAGTTAGACTTCAGTTCATGTGTAAGTGCAGTTAGCCTTCAGGCTGAAGCCCAAATACAGGCCACTGTTAAAATGTCTCGTTCTCCACCATGCCAAGAGCTGGAAGCAAGCACTCACACCAGCTTTAAGAAGTGTGGAGCAAGTGCAGATGGTAGGAGCAGGAACAAGTGATAAGTACATTTCCAAGCCTTTCTAACCACAAACCCACGATAAACTGAACATGGGCTTTGTTTCTTACACCCTGTACTCCTCAGATGTCCCTATGCAGGACAGCAGCACCATTTGTATTCGTTTGTGTTAGCAATCTGACTGCAGTACTGACTCCTTAACACAGATCGCAGTGAGGTTAGAGAGATTTCAGGCAGGCTGGCATCAGCATTTTTGCAAATACTGAGTGCCATGCATTTCTCTTTCGCCTTAGAGCTATGGAAAAGTGAGACTTTTAAAGCTGTAGGTGTTACACTGCTAAATGCCGCAGCACTGGCAAGGGACGGTGCTGCTGGCTGGGTGTGCCTCAGCCTTACCATGGCTTACTGCTTGAAAATCATGAGGTTATTGGGATTCCCGGAAAAAGGAGTAGTTCAGCCGAGGCTTAGACAATAGGCCTAGAAAGTAAACTGCAATGAGCTGGGTTGGCACAGGCCAGCCCTGTCTGAGGGCCAATCTGCAGAGCAAAGCCTCCTTTATGAAGCTGATGATGGTGCCCAGCCGACTGCCACCCACATTGAGATCCCTGTGCTGTGGGCCCACAGAGGCTGCTGCCCTGGAAAAATGGCGGGAAGTGTATCATCACAGGAGTCAGAACGGACAATAACCACATCCCCTCCTTGGAAAATGACACCTGGCTTAAAGACTCAGGTCCTTTCCCCAGAAGTAACCAGATCTCCCTCCTCCTGCCTACTACCACCCCTTGGGAGAGTGTTCGTCCAGTGGCCAGCGAATGCTAAGCACTGCCCTCTTGCCAGTTATGAAAAGCTGGTGAAATTCACCTCGTTTTTGGTGGTGATCATTGCTTCAGGTTACGCCCTTTGAATGTACCAGCCGCTGACCATGCCACTGACATGCTCCTATGAGCTCTTCCTTCCTGAACACCTTCCGGAACCCATGCTCAAGTAAGTTCCCAAAAGTGATTCTTTCCAAACCCCATTGTTTTTCTAGCAGTGCGCACTTCACATGAACTTTGCAACAGCTGGACCATCCCTGTTACTGCCTGTCACAGACCTGCCCCACAGCTTGGGCAAAGCTGCCAGCTTCCCTCCTCTCACTTAGGAGGGGTTTGGTCAACCATTGCCCTTGCTCAGCACTGGACGGCAACAACCCTTGTTCAGAGGTGTCTGACAGTGATTAGAGGGGTGAAAACCAAGTATCAGATGCAGGAGCATCCTTGGCTGCCATTTTCCCTCTTCAGGCTGGTGCCATGAGCTCGTGCTGGTGAGCAGATCATGAGGATGAGAGGAGAAGGTCTGTTGGCCAAATGTTCCCCCAGGCACTGGGAGCAGCCCTACAGAGCTCCTGCCACAGAGATGTGGCGACTGTGAAGCTCGGCAGCACTGCCATAGGAGCTAAGCACATTGAGGATAAAACAGCAGTTGTTCTACCCCAGGTAATTATAAGAGAACGTAGCAGAGTTAAGCGCCAAGGTATTGGGAAGTGTAACGACAACAAAGAAACTCGGTGAAGAGGGTGGAGAAATTTTTACAACGTGAAATCAGATTAATGACCTGTACCGCGGCTGCAGTAAAAACAGCAGCATACAGATGCTACAACATTTGTAGAACACATTTCTTCAAGCCATAACCAAAGCCTGCAATTTACTAGGATGTTAAAAAAAAATTAAGAAAGAAAGAAAATTATATGTTCACTGACAAAGCCATTTCTTGCAGACTCTGAAGTCTGCTTGGGCTTGGCGCTGGCAACCGTTCCCACTAGTATTTCCTACAGGAAAGCTGGATCTCCTGTTAATTTTCAGATATTGTTTTAGATAATCAGAGAAGTACCAGATGCTGGAGAAGCAACTTCCCTGACATAACAAGGAATTGTATATCACCTGCAATTAGATCATCATAAAATGAAAGGAAAACAGGCATCAGCCTGTCATCCTCACATCCAGTAGCATCTAAACAAGGAGCACAGTCTCTGCTACTACTGCTGGCAGGCCTCCAGCAGCACTTTGAAAAGGCAGCGTGGCCTCCCTGTAAATTGATAAACAATCTCGTTGAGCAACAGGCGCAGGAACATTCAAGCCTTTGTTAAATTTTGACTCCAGTAGAGCACTAATTGGCATCTTTCTGGGCAGAACAAACAGGGTCAACTTCTCTGCTTTCCAGAGGCACATTGTTTGAACCAAAGCCCACAGTCCCTGCAGCCAGTGGAATAAACCCCAGGAATGCGGGCACTGAGCGATGCAGAAATTGTTTTCTTAAAGAATTCTGGTAGTGAAACAATCAAATTTAGTTGACAAAAAAGCCTGAAAAACTGAGTCCTAGCTGCACCGATGGCTTCAATGCACACTCACGACAAAAGCAGACGTGCCATCTTCACATGGCATGCTGATTTATTAGAGTAGGATGTGACCACTGGCCACACCATTCAGGACCAATCTAATCCAGGGAGGGGATGATATTCTCACCTCTGCACTGGGCCAAAGAATAAAGACTCACCTGAGATCCTTTTTACAGGGTTGCCAGTGCCCGTCAAGACGCAGAGTACTCTCTAGGGCGTGAGAAGTGTGCTCAGACGCACACATGCTACCTAATTATCTTCCTTTGCCCAGTACTCTGGCATGTCCCTGCCCTCTCCAGATTGCACTGGGGCAAAGTCAGCTCTTGGTGGGACTCATGATGTTGCCAGACACATGGAGGAAAATGGGCAGCTTGCAGCTTGCAGAGGCCATGCAGGCAGCTAAAGCACTGAGCAAGTGGGGTGGCACTACAAACACATCACCAGCACCTTGTCTGCTTTGGGGACAATCTCACTATCCTAAAAAAAGATGATTATAAATCAGTTCATTCAAGTAAAAACATGTCTATATTTACATTACAGCCCTCTACCAAGCACAAGAGACCATTAGTGCTGTTTACTGCAGAACTAACCCGTACTTCCTCTGTGTCTGAATGCCACTCTGAGAGCTCGGGACTAAAACTGGAAAGCTTTCTTCTTTTTATTTTGGTATTCACAAACAGTCCAGATGCCAGTAAACAAAATAGATCAAAACCAATAGCTAGAAAACACCTCCTGCAACACACTCTTTACCTACCCACCTACCTCTGAGGAAACAGAGGTTAGCATAGCTGAGCAATGAAAACAACACCCACAAAGAGCAGGATTCATTGAAGCCAGCTCTGAGAGGTGTACTTTTCACCAGGGGACAGACAGGATGAGGGCATTTACCCACAAGAAGAGCATGCAGTGTTTCCAACCCCACTACTTAATAGATGCTGTCTCAGAGGGCCTCCATAATTGGTTCACCAAAAGCAGTATTGTCCCAGCACATACCTGGCAACACCTCTGCTACCTTGCTGGGGAAGTACTAAGTTTGGGATTTCTTACAGGAGATTTCATGTGTCTTTTCCATGGATCTCATCAAGTTTTCAATACTTGAGATCTTCCAGGAAGATCCGGATGAGGGAACGCGGAAAACCAACAGCCTCGCTACAATAGACCAGATTAACTATATAGCACCCATACATAAATGCTATACATTTTTGATTAATTAATTAATGGCTCATAAGAATGCCATTTAGAGCGCTAAGTTTTATGAGCAAAGAAATTTAGCCACAAAGAATCTGGATCAGTACAGAACTTATTTCACAAAGGTCACTAACAGCCAGCACTAAGTGGCGGGAACACGACTGAAAAGGGCCAGACTAATGTACTTACTAGATACACAGAACTATTCCCAAGCATTACTTCCACAGACTTTCCAAGGTTCACTGCCTGTTGTGAAATGGTTGAGGTCTAATGTGGTTGGTGGAATTAGCCTTAGATTTATACATCTGAAGAACTGTCCTAATGGGTCTCTACTAAGTTGACATTAGTTACATAAGGGCAACGGAGGAGCCAAGAGAAATGCTAGTTAGGGTTCAAGCCTTCCTATCTTTAATTGCTGATTTAGCTTTTTATATTTGCTTGGTTCTGAGCTTGATAAGAAATGAAAAATTATCTAAACCAGCTCTGTGAAAGATTTGGAGAACCACCAAAAACCCAGGAAAAAAAACATCAAAGGATGCCAGTGTTGCACTGCAAGGAAAACATTTTAAGGAATTAAACCCACCACAATGGAGTTGTAGGAGCTTCAGGTCTTTTAGGGCAACATCATTGCAAATCTCAACTAAGAATAGAAAAATCAAAGGCAAGTGCAAGTGCAGGCATAAAGCTCAGTGAAACCCCATCTAATGTGTGAGGCCCAAGCTATGAGAAAGTAGCCAACATGGCTAGCGATGGCTACTAAGAATTGCAAAACGGGGCACTAGAATCTTCTCTGTTCTTGTAGCAACACTACCATGCAAATGCACTCATCTTTCTAAGCATGTCTTCAGCTGTTGCTGCTCTTTTTCCTCAGTTCCACAGTGTGCTAAGCAAAAACATCATTAGCTGTAGGATTTCTACTCCTGGGCTACACATGCAGACTAATCCCTGACACAGTTATCATTCTTACCCAAGTCAAGAGGTAAGTCAGCAAAGACACCAGGAGTTTAGCTCTAAACCAACAGGCTTTGTAGCAGTACTGCATGCTATGGAAAATACATCTGCATTCAACTTCAGTGAAACTGCATCACCAAAAGTGCTTCCTCCTGCACTGTTGCTTTATCTCTGAACACACAGGAACTGAAGTATTACTCCAGTGTACAAGCTCCTGATGACCTATGGAACAAATCCACCTCACCCAGCAAGGAAACAAAGGCCAACCGCAAGCCTCTCTGGGACTCACAGCATTTTTCACAGGGTTAGGTCTGGAATAAGACAGATACACCATGCATTGCTTCATGCTTTTTTGCTGTAAAAAAGGTAGTCATAACACAACGCTAACGTGTGCCTGCCATTTAGCAGCCCGGCTTATGATGCTTGCGATGGCTTTACCCTATCTGCAAAACACTGGGTGCCTGCTGCTGCTTCTGTTTCAAGTCAGCAGATGATGCTTTTAGAAGAACTGCCTTCTTACTTGGCTGATTTACAGCCAAAGGAGTTTGGTAGACCCTCCAAGCTGCACATCATCTGGGAAGCCTGGAAGGAGAGAATGTGGAATAGAGGAAAAGGTTGCACACATAACCTAATGCTGACTGAAGTCAGAGAAGACCGAGAGGGGGTCAGAAAGCTTTGTGTGAAAATACAGTCCCTTGGTGAGCCACGCTTTCGCTTTTAGTAATGCGCTACTCTCTCATCTCAGCGTTTTATACCACTGTTTCTCAGGAGAGAGCCTCAAACTGCCCCAGTGCACAACCACTCAAGGCGGTGAAGTCTCTGCTCAGTGTGTTCTGCAGAGAGACACAAAACAAGCTGCAAAGGAAGAAAGTTCCCCCAAGAGACCTGATACCTCCTCAGAGCTGGTCAGGCGAGGAGGTGTTGTGTTCACTTGCCATCCTGCATTTGCGAGCCTTGAAGAGGACAGGGGAGGAAAGTGAGGCAGCTGAGTTTATTTGTGACTCTTTTTGATGCTCCTGTGCTTTCTGTCTGACTCAGCCTCTGCCCTGTGGCTGCAATTTCAGTGTCTAAACATGAGCAACTTGAAGGCATTTTAATAATATTAGTAATAATAATATTATTCATAATATTAGTCATAATATTGTTACTTTATTGCAATAGCAATAATTTAGAAAATGTGCTGTTTATATTCCTAAAATGTGTATTCTCTCTGCCTTTCTATTGAGAATTATCTTTTCCTTGATTTTTTTATAGAGTCCCTGACATTTTCAAGCACCTCCCCTATCCCCCTGCTCAGGCAGTGTAGCCTCAGCTGGATTTTCATGGGGACAGCTCGGACCTGAGGCTCCCCTTCCCCATGCCCCAGCCCAACCCAGGGACACTCTACACCTGCCTGGTCTCAGAGGCTGGGTAGGAAGGTTAGAGCCAGCTTCTTGGCTCCCAGCTGAGTTCTCAGACCAGGTGAGAGCAAAGGTAACTCACTACATGTGCCAGGCAGGCTCACTGATGTTCCTAAACTCAAGGGGTCAGGGCTAGGACTGGCTGTCCCACCTGTCATTCTCTTGCTATGATAAACCCATAGTTTTTCAGTCATTGTCTTTTGCTTTTGAGGGACCACCAGCAGCCTGGCTCCTGTAACACTGAACTGAGCAAAGCACAAGGACAATGTGCTCACACCTACACTGCCCCTCTGCTGGTACTGAGCTACCTGCTCCCTGCAGAGCCAGCAACACATCTAAGGATTCAGGCTGCTGTGCCGTAACCCAAGTGGCATCAGCGATGCTCCCATTTGGCAATTGTACCCATGGCATCCTGATATTACAATAACAATAATAAAAAACATATCTCTGCAGGTTTCACAGCTCCTCTGTAATAACAGAGAACTAATACAAACATTACTCTCACATCATCCAAGCAAATCCATAATATTTCAGTCCTGTATGGCAAACATCTCAATAAATGACTTCTGCATCAGTTTTCTTGCTGTTTCACAGAATAAACCTTGTCAGAAGCATTTTAGCTGTAGTCCATTTGATTGGTGATACTTAATATGTTTCATAAACCTACCAAAACTGAAAGCAATTCAAATCAAATTAAGAGGTGTTCACTACATAGTCATATGCAGGGGAAACCGCAGAGGGTTGCTAGTCCCAAGCATGTAGAAGTTAGCCAATATGGCTTTCCTGGTGTACTGCAACAGCAAATGACAATACAAAACTGATAGTAGGCAGAAGACCAGCAGAAAATCTGCAACCACCACAAAGGAGCCGGCCCTCTATAGTTGTCCTAGCTGTGCCTCCTGCAGTTTGTTACAACATCACTTGCACATGGAAGCAGATGGTATGCTACGTATAAATTTACTATGCTGCTCTTTCACAGATTTTTTGTCAGCTCCGTCTGTTCATTTTTATTCAAAAGGGGACCATATGGTCCCTGTGAGGTAGTTTATAAATAATTGTATATTTACAGTAGCAATCGAAACCAGAGTCACATGCTTACCTTCAGGAAGGCAGCAGAAAGTAGCTGGGCACTATAGGGTTTGGAATGATTTCCTCAGTACAGCATAGAGATATGTGATGAATAATTTAACAGAAATTGATTTCACGTGACCTTCCTGATTGCACTTGTTCTGCTACTATTGTAAAACACAAGGTTCCTAATCAGGCTGGGTCAAAGAGAAAGGGGACCATGCACACTCCAACAGCATTGCCTCCATCCGTCATTTGCAGGCTGGAGCAATCGTCTCATGGCCCTACTCTGCCAAGCCCTGGATCAAGCTCTCCATGAAGGGTGGCCTAGGAAAGATGGTGCTATCTCACCAGTTTACCCTCCTTTACTTCACCCTTGCAGCCTGCAGGGGCTGGTTTGAGCACCTACCTCAGCCCTTACCCAGGAGAGCAGTTTGCCAGGTGCAGATGATTGGAGGACAGCATGTATCTGTCCTCCTGACAGCTAGCATCACTTCCACAACGCTCCAAGGAATAAAGGTTCCTGCAAATGACCGCCATGCTTGTGCCTCCTCTTTGCCCTCCCTCTACCTCCCCATACACTAACTGACCATACTTTATTTCAGTCTCAGCAAAGAGCAAATTTACTTTAGGAAAAAACCCAACTGAAGAAACAAGACCAAAGTTATTCACGTAAACCCCCAACCTTTTGCAGAGGGACCACCCTACCCCCCTGGATATTTTCAGCTCTGCCTTTGTTTTTGCACATGAAGAATGAAAGACAAAACTGTACCTCCCTGTACCAAGGCAGGTACCACGGGAGGGCGTGCAAGGTCAGATGTCCCAGATGCTCAGTCTCCCCACTGGGGATAAACTGAAGAGCTCAGCTCCTGCTTAGGTCAATAAATAAGAGCGTATTTTTAAGAAGTGCTTCACATTGCTATTACTGGCCAGGATATGTCAGTGAGAGCACTCTTCCGGAGAGTTCAATATCTCTTTGTAAATCCTGACTACTCATTTGAGGGCTTAACTGGAGACGCTGGAATAAACATGACCCCTGACTCCCTAATCCCATACCTTCAGCACAAGATCCAGGCCCCTCTGGTCACAGACAATCCTGTACTCCAGCTCCTACCTCATTCCCACCACCTTCGCACAATGTTTTTTGTGTGTCTAAGAATTAATACTGGATGAAAAGGAAGAAAAAAGTTATTCCATCTAGGAGGCAACATTATAATTCTCTTTACCTTCTGTTCTCTATCGCTTGCACTGCTGATGGGTAATGAGATTTGCTTTTCATCATGATCCTCTGGGTTGATGCCTAAGAAGAGGGCTGCGAGCTGTGATTTACCAAGTGGGGAGGCAGGATTAGGTGAGTTATGTAAGCAGGATAGCAATATCAATCGCAAACAAAATTTAGGCTCATTCCAGCGTTGTGTTGAAGCCTGCCCTCTCCCCTTCAGCTTGAGGAGAAAAATTGCAATGGTTTGAGAAGCGGCTTTCAGGCACTGTCCCTCCTACTCCTCTGCAGCTTGCTTGTTCACACTGCCAGATGCTGCCGGCATCTTTTGCTTCAGTTATCCAGCACGTTCATCAGTACCACATGCAGCAACGTGTGCCAATGCGTTTCTGCTACACAAATATGGAATAAAAGTATAACATATACTTGCAACCCCTGCCAGCTAAGTCTATTCATGGTGCCTGGACTCAGGCAAGGCAGTGGTTTGCCCACTGAGCACACATCGACCATGGGGATGAGCACAGCCAGGGATGAGCACAGCCAGCCCTGAGCTCTGCCATCGGCATGGCACATGGTGGGAAGTGGAGCAGGCTGGATTCGCAGCACCATGCTTCAGAGATGTTGGTGCTCCAGTTGCTTGCTTCAAGAAAGCTAGAAGAGGCATTGCCTGGAATTGTCGCTGTGTCACCACTTTGTGAGGTGGTTACAGCATGGTCCTCTGGCTGAAGAGGACTGCGCACCTGAGCCCCCACTGCAGCTGCAGGCCATCCTGCATTCCCCAGGCCCTGGGTAGGTCACCCTGTGAACACATCTGCAGCAGTGTGAGCTGCCACAGGGAAAGCCAGCCACTGGGGACTTAGCTGGTATCTTTCCCAGTGCTGTATGTAAGCTTTCTGCCTGCTTTCCTTATGTAAGGAGTGAGAGAGGAGTTTTGTTTTTCATTGTTTTTCTTTCTCAGCTTGACAACCAGACTGTTCACAGTAACAGGGTTAGGTACAGATTAATGTGTTTCCATTATCAGGTCTAATGTCTGACTCCACAAAGTTATTTAGGCTCCTAATAATAACCACAAGCACCAGCTTGCCCTAGGTTTCCAAACTGAAATGCCTCTAAAGATCTGGGTCTAAGTGGCTGTAAAACCATGAAAGTAATTATACACAGAGGGCTATCAAGTGCATAGACTAAACAGCTAAAAAATAGAGATTGCTTTTTGTTAATTGCTTTCATTAACAGTTATTTTGCTGCTATTGGTGATAATAGTTCGAACTCCTTTTCTCCTCATGGTATCCCCTAAGTGTTCCAATGCAATGCTCGATAGAAATACAGTGCACCAGTTCTGTGCTTCTGCAAAAGCTCCAGAGGGTAAAACTGACATAAAACTGAGAAATATAATTTTCTGTCTAACCAAGCTCACTGTGACAAAACAATCAAGCAGAACACCTACAAATAGTGGGTTTTTAAAAGTGTTATTGCTTCATATTATTGGTTTAGCCACCCTCCCTCTAAAGGTACAGACACGTTTTAAATACGCAGGACCAGATAATACACTGATGCAAATAACAATTTTGCTGATTTCATCAAAATTACTTTAATTTTTGCTAAGGGACAGCAGATCCAATAGTATCTGTCATCTATTTTTAGCTTTACTCCAGAACTCCACATTGTCCCTGGCATAGTAAAATGACACCTTCCACAAAGAGAAGAAATTCATTGACTTCACATTCTAAACAAGCCATTGTTAAAATGAATGGAAGTCTCTTAACTTTTAACAATAGTGAGCCAGACGGATCTGACCTCTGCGGGTGGGGCTTTAATGAGGTCCGTTGTGTTTGAGAGAGTACAGTATTGTAATAATATTATTCATTGCATACCAAGAGTTCCATTAAAGGCTTGACAATCCCAGGAAACGATGCATATCCTCACTTACAGCGCTGCTAAAATGTTGAATATGTCCGGTCATATAAAGCCTGATCCTGTGGAGTTCTGGCATTGCCACTTAATAGGACCTAAAAACATCTCCGGCTGTCCCCTTTCCCCAAGGGACAGTCATTGTGCTCAATCACAGCTTGATACCTTCTCAAAAAAACGATAACTGGAATAAAGCCACAGCAAAAACAAGTAGGTATTGCTGCTGTACAATGAAGTGTTTGTGAGGGGTGGGAAGGAAGGGAGTGAATAAGTGGTTATCTGGCGAGGAAAGCTAGGAACAGGTAATTATAGCCTGTAGAAGACAGAAGGACTGCTGGAAGGAGGGAGACTGTAACATGACATAAAAGCAGTGTCTCTGCAGAGCCTGTGATTTCTCTTAGCCAGTTTGGCTGTGACTCGGAGCTCCTGGCCACCAAACCATCATCTCAAAGGGTGACGTGCTGCCACCTACCACTTCGGGGTGCAGCACGAAGCAGGGGACAGTTCACCAGGTCCTCCTGCCCTGCTGGTGGAAACACCCACTGGGAGAGAGAAGTCCCAGCGTCTCCTGCAAACGATGTGGCCAATTGATGCTTGCCTGACCAATAGTTTTGAACCAATTTCATTGCAGTGAACAGAAAACTTGACTGAACTGAGTTACCGCAGCAAGCCTTTATTGTGTTTTCTGGAAATACAGGCTGCTGCCACTCAGTTATACTTCTCATTCACAGCGAGTAGTGTCTGCAGAAATAATCACAGCCTTATTCTGAGCCACAGGCTGTGTTTTAGATCCTGACAAAATACTTTTTCAGGTAGAAACAAGCCACAGTGTTCAAGCATCTAGAAAATTAAACTTTTCCCCTAATCTTATGTTTTCATTGCAGCAGCTAGGTCTGCAGGCTGGGGTCCTGTGCCCGCTGCTATTAGATCCCACTATTTAGCTTTGCTGAACCACTTGCTAAATCTCTTCCCTGCTGAGAACTGCTTTTTTGTTTGCTTGTTTATGTCTTCTCGCTATTTGCAGCCCTACTGATCACATAGGTCTGGAAGATACCAAGCAGGAAACCTGCCAGCAGTTTGAGAGGCAGCATCCCTTCTCCCAAAGCCAGGAGGAGCACCTCCTGTTTTGACCTTAGCTCCATCATGTGGCTAGTTGAGTTACTTCGCATCTTCTGCAACTCCAGCTGTGTAATAGTCGTTTGGTGGTCGGTTCGCAGAAGCCGCCGCAGGAAGTTTGTCCGAAGGGGCTTTCCAACTGATCATTCTGACTCTCATTTGGAGAAGAAGCCCTATTCAAAGAGGATTTTGCATCGTTTCCCCCACGTATCTAAGTATTTAAAGCCTGATAATAAATAAGGGCACTTGTAGCCAGCAGGTACAGAGTTTGTGTTTAATTTAAAATTTTCAAGAATTATTAGCCAGAACAAATTGAAAATGCACATTTCTTTTTTCCTCTAAAAAAAAATATATATAAGTCTGCTTTACTAAAATCAGTGTGGAAATCCACACAAACTACTGCAGCAGGGAGTGTTCCCAGGAGCTGTGAAGCCCACAGACAAGCTGGCTGACAGAAGTTGCCCCCTGCCACATGCAAGTCCAAGGGCCCAGTTAGCCTCACTGACACCTCAGGGACAGCTGCTCCAGGGAGCAAGCTGCACAGCTTCAAAGAGAGCATGAGGAGGCTGCCTACCTCTCCCACCACTGAAACAGGAGCCCCCAGAAGCTGGCAGCTGCTATCTGATAATTTCATCACACCCATAAAACAGTTCCCTACCCATTCTTGAAGTCCTTTTGGAAAGGTGGTCAGCAAGCAGGGGGAGCGGAGTAATTGCTCATGGGCAGCAGTGCCCTCTGGGCTACCACACCACCAGCCTCTCCCGAGAGACGGTACGTTGATACTATGATAAGGAAGATGAAGGGAACACTTCCTTTGCAGGGCTATAAAATGTTCAACCTACCCAACTTATTTCAGAGGGGTTGGCTGTACATGGAGCATCCATCACATCTCTGTTGGAAAGGTGCAGTCTCAGATCTCATTTCTGTTAAAAAGGCACAAAGTTTTATTTGGAGTCTCTTTAGTACTTCTATTATAGACTTTCAAGCAGCTGGAAGAGGTTGGTAGGCAAAAACACACACTCCTATACTATGTGCTTAAAATGTTCTGTTTGAGCAGTTTTCACCAATACGTGAAACATAAGGCTTGTCACACCTCAGGGATGGACTCAGCCATGCTCTTAATGTCTAATTGAGCAGGTCATTACTGACTCCCCGTAACAGCTTAAGTGTTATTAATAGCTATGAAATATGTAATGTGCTCCCTCAGCAGAAATGTGGCTTTCTGCTTTATTAAAACTTTGTAACACTTCCAGCTCGCTAACCTGGGAGGATGACATTTATATGATCAACTTAGCTCTCTAGCCTATCAAGATGGGAATTGATAAAGCAGCTTATCTAACTTGATAGCATTTTCTTTTCTTTTTTTCCCACACTTGCTGAAAACCAGCTTAGCAGAAAAGGTCCTGGGGGTCTCTGGTGGACACCCGGTTGAACATGAGCCAGCAAGGTGCCCTTGCCACAAAGGCAGCGAATGGTATCCTGGGCTACATTAGGCAAAGTATTGCCAGTGGGCTGAGGGAGGTGATCTTTCACCTCTGCTCAGCACTAGGGAGGCCCATCCTAGAGTCATGGGCGAAGTTCTGGGCTCCCCAATACAAAAGAGAGACAATAGAGCTACTGAAGAGAGTCCAGCAAGGGCCACATAGATATTGAAGGGACTGGAGCACTTCACGTACAACGAGAGTGTGAGAGCTGGGACTGTTCAGCCTGGAGAAGAGGAGGTGCAGGGGGATCTCATCAGTGTGCACAAATATTCGAAGGGAGGGTGCAAGAAGGACAGAGCCAGGCTCTTTTCATTGGTGCCCAAAGATACGACCCAAGGCAATGAGCACAAACTGAAACACAGGTTCCCTCTGAATGTCAGGAAATACTTCTTCCACTGTGACAGGCAACTGAGCACTGACACAGGCACCCAGGCAGGTTGTGGTTTCCATCCTTGGAAATATTCTAAAGCCATCTGAACATGGTCCTGGGCAACTGGCTGTAGGTGGCCTTGCCTGAGCAAGGCAGGGCTGGACCAGACGACCTCCAGCGATGACTCCCAACTCCAACCACTCTGTGATTCTGTGAATTCTGTCTGATAAACAAATTGATACACAATGGGTCACAAAGACACATCCACTGTGACAAGCACATGTAGACTATGAAGGGCAGTCATTCACTAAGGAGTTGCTGGGGGCAACAAGGGCAGTTACCTGCAGTCATTCCACCTAAACAGATCTGCAGCAGCAGCAAGCTGTTAGGGGAAGAAGATAACTATGACAGCATTGGTTCCTTTGATAGCTGGTCAATTGGGTTTGACAGTTCAGATCCCTTCTTATGTCTGATATTACATGATAGTCACAATCCAGACACTCTTTTTATCTCCCGAGTCCGTTGAAGAGATAATGAACAACTTTTCCTTTCAGACACTACTCCAACGTTTGTCTTTCACCTCTGTGTCCCATGAGCCTTGCTTGGGTGACATGTTCATACCATGGCAGTCCTGCTGCTCCTGCACACAGAGCTGAGAACAGCAGGGACGGAGACCTCACAGCACCCAGTGTGCCCAGGAGCTCGGGGGCCTCAAGAGTGCAGTCAGAAGATGCTCAACTCACTGAGTTCCTATTGGGAAGGTTACTTCACTCTTTTTAGTTATTATTTACAGGTGTGCAGGTGCTTACAGCTTTGGTCAGATTTTCTTTTGGCATTTTAAATTCAAAGGACTACGAAACTTCATGTGGAAAAAGCCCTGCTGGAAAGAAAAAATAATCCTATCTTAACTGTTGAAATGTAACCATAGGAGAGGAAAAATAAACCAAAACAGACGAAAAAAAACCTGAGGCAGGGGACGGTGGACCTAGGAAACAGCTACATTGTGCTTAATTTTATATCCTGCGAGTAATCTCAGCGACTCAACAAAACTCTTCAAAGGGCATGAAGCTCAGCACCTCCTCCAGTCCAGCCCTGACAGAGGCTGCATTAGCTTGAGCACCATAACATTAACAACTCCTCCACCTAGCTGCCTTTTGCCATAATGTCAGCCCGAGCAGCTGCAGACAAGCATAGAGGCTCGTTGAAGTGTTATTTTGGGGAAAGTGCCAGTAATTATTTATTTCAACAGACTTTGAACGTGCTGTACTATTATTCTTAGAGTGTATTAAATGAGGTGTACTTTTAGTAGAGTGGCTGCTTAATTTTTGGTTTGGGTAAAAAGATTGTTTATTATGCACTAAAAATATACCAGCAATATTATATATCATTTAGGGATGTTCTTTCTAGTGATGCCTGTATTAGCAAGTCTGCTATGAAAAATGTGTTTATCAGAGAGCTAACAGCACTTCAGTTTGCACTGGACCATTAGCCAGCAACCTCATGGATGACTCTTGCTGTTTCTGGGTGATCAGCTGGGGATTACTGCTTAGGGACTGTAATAACACAGCCCAGTTTGGGTGCAGTAAGTCACTAACGTCCAAATTATGTTATCAACATAAAGTATTTGATAATAATACAAAGCTAAATGACTGTTTGGAAAAGCTGATGTCAGTGGTGCTGGCACTGATGCAATTCATGTGAGCTATACAGCAAATAATCTGAAGTCTGAAATGATTTTTTTACAGGTTACAGCCAAGTTTTATTCTTATTTTAGTCACTTGGATTATTGCCTGTGGTGTTTAGGACATGACATTCGCTGAATGCATCTAAAGAATGCATTTAAAGAATGCATTTAAGGAAACACGCACAACTATAAAAATAGTTAATAGAAGTTAATAGACGAAATGGTCTGGAAGTCCCCTGAGAAGGTGCCCAGCCTCTGAGAGCCACTGCCTCAGAGCAACTCCTCTTCCAACTTGTGTTTCACTGAACTACATTTCTGTTTTCTGCTTTCTCTAAAGAAAACCCATGCAACCAACACAGGGGATCGACAAACTGACTTGGCAGACTCAGACCTACCGAAAAGATGAAATGAGCTATCTCAAAAGAGAAACAATCAAGTAGAATCACCTTTCCTTGTCACTACCTCATCAACTCTACCAGCACTACCTAAAGTGAATGTGAATCATCTCTTCCCCTCTCTTGAGTATTTCCAGACAAGCTTGGTTAACTCAAGTGAAGCAATCCAATATGGTATTACTATCTCTATCTGCTTTTCCCTTTTGCTGATGGTAAGTGCCTTACAGCAGGCAGCAGAATCAATGTCTCAAATTGCACGATGTACTGACATACAGAACCATCAGCTTGGGATTTGTTATTTGTTGTGATTTGGTATTTGTTTTTCCTGATTGTGTTATTTGTTTTTCCTGAAATGCAAACCTTCAGGAGAAAGACAGCTTTAGACAAAAGGGGAAGGCAATTTCTCTTGGTATGAACAGAAGACAGATGTTTCCTGGGAGACACTGTTCTGCATCATATTCTTTGAGTTCTCTTGCATCACAACTAGATGGCATGGTAAGTTCCATTTCAGAGACTCCTGCTCATCCTCCAGTTACTGCCAAGGCTAAACCATGGAGTTACAGATACAGAATTCCTTAACAGGGGGAACAGCAACTACAGGGGATTTTGAGAAGTTTGGTGTATTCAAAAACTCGAGAAAGGGTAAATGGCACTGCAAGTCTCAAAATGTTGAACAACTGAGGAAGAAAAAGATTTCAAGCCAGATCTTTACTGGTTTTTATTGATTAACTGTAGTAGTTAGTCAATACTTTGGAGAAAGTAAGCCTGCGCTAAAGATTCAGCATTTTAAATTAAATATATGGGGCTGTTCTATAGCAGAACCAGCAAAGGCCAAAGAATGTTCCTAACCTTTCGAGGTTAAATATGGAAGATCAGGCAAATCAATCTGCCCTTATCTAGCACGTAAAAAATCAACTAATGGACCTTTTGCATCTGCTTAAAAACTAAAAACTCTCAGATATTCATAAGAGTACAAAAGTATTGATTCCCATGAAACAAATCTATTGAAATGCAGTTTTATAGTGTTCTCCAGTCTGATTCAGATTTCATAAGCTCTTGATAGATGAGAGGTTTTCACCCCTCAGGGTAAATAAAAAGAAGAAAAAAAGATAGGGAAGGAACACTGGTTTATAAGTTCATTGACGCAAGAGACTTCTGGCATGCAATAGGGGCAACAGTACCTCCATCTACAGAGTCCAGCTGCATGGTACAAGTTAGGAGTCAACATGCAAGTAACAAAACACCAATCAATGATCCTTTGTGACAGGCCTTAGAAAGGTTTCCTTTCGTAGGGTTCCTTCAGTTCTTCAATACCACTCAGGTATGCCTAGTTTATTACCTGTTCACAGTAAAGACAAGAAGAATTCACAGTTAACAATTGCTTTAGCTGAAATATTGTAAACTAACCTGAAGGGTGCAGTTTATCCACCTTCTCATTAATCATAGAATTACGGAATGGTTTGGGTTGGAAGCGCCTTTAAATACCATTTAGTTCCAACCCCCGTGCCATGGGCAGGGACACCTTCCACTAGACTGGGTTGTTCAGAGCCCCATTAAGCCCAGCTTTGAACACTGCCAAAGATGGGACATCACTTCCAGGGATGGGGCACTAAATCAAGAATATTAATGGGTTTATTCCTACATCAAAAAGAAATGAAAGACAAGACCTTACTTGAAGTACATTAAGAATCAGTTATTTAAGAATTCAGCATATAATTTTAAATGTTCTTCCTATTGCCGCATGGGAAATTATACATTATTTTAATGTATATGCTTTCTATATCAAGAGGATTGAAGAGTTTCACAAATAGATGGCTGAATCTACAGCAGGCACAGGCTTGAGATTGAGAAGCAGAAACACTTTCAGTGTTGGCTGAGAAGGAGGTATCAAAAGCTAAGTCTTGCCAAGCTGCCTATTTATGTAATATTAAATTATAACCATAAGGGGACTATCTATCTTAAAACCACTAATCAGACATTATTTAAGCAAATAATGCCAGAGATTAATGCTAAAAAAAATCCAGAAATTAGAAATACAAAACATAAACTAGTACTTTTAGAAAGGAGAGTATGAAAAAGCAGAAATGGATACTGGGTTCTCCGCCATTCCTTGGTCTTTTGAGACTGCAGAGTTTCTTGAAGAGTGACCTATGCAGCTGCAATCATGTAGAACATCCTTGGGCAATATCTGAAAGCAATCATTATCACAGTTACAGCCTGAAACACCCAATCCCCAGCTGTAGTTCATAGTGCCACCAGCAGCTAGTACACGCTGCACCTTTACAGCGTAAGGCTTGCATTAGTATTTCATGCCAGGTTTGTCCCAGGTATTTGTGAAGCACATGTGTGTCTGACTCACATATGTTACGCACCATTACAGCACTCGACAGAATCAGGTGGCTAGCAGCCATCCTATAGCTCAGTGTGAGAAGAGGTTGATAGAGGAATAAGGAATGTTTCATTGTATTTTTCCTTATTCTGGCTATTTGCACAAATATAAAAGACTTGGCTTCCCTAACTATTTCAGCTGTATTCTTGAGTTTTCTCTTGGTGTTACTGGTTAACCCTGCTCCCCCGCATCCTTCTCTCACTCTCTCACACAAACAGCCCCACAGCAAAACCCTTCTGCTCAAAGAGTTCAAGCCTGCATGTGCCTTTGATTTGAGCTTAACTTGGCTTTTTAGCTATCGATCTCCTATAGTTCCTCTGAGATGAAGGGCGGTAGTTACACCCAATACTTTCAATCTTATTTATCACAACTTGTTGCAGCAAGTTTGATTAAACCAGTAAGGCTGTTCAGGGTGGTGAAGAGGACCATTGCATAGTGTGGTTCAGCTTAAGGCCAATGTGCCTAAATTGGTTAGACAGGTCACCAAGCCACAAATGCGAACACATAATTTGGAACATGAAACATGGAATGGAACATGGGCCATTTTTGCCAAGGAGTGCACTGTTAGGTTTTGTTAGAAATTGCAAGGTATGCGCGTATTACATGCTGGTGTGAAAAGCTCCAAGAGTTTTTTGTCTTGAGACTGTGAATAAATGTGGTTGGTCACAGCTCATTGCTAGGATATTTGAAAATGCTCATGGGAACTCTTGGAATAATTGAAGAATGGCGTCTCCATGGCAGGATAACACCCATCCCATTTCTTGCTGAGGAAACAATATGGTTATATATTGTAAATTATGGATAATTATCTCACATCCTGTTTCCTCACAGCCCTAAACACAGGAAGCCTTTTCTTTTTCATGATATTCAATCTTGCTGTTAATAACATCTTTCATTTCTACAGTGGGACGTATTCCAGAGGATTCCAGTCTATCTCCAAGGAGCACAGTTGAAGTGTGACCACGAACTGGCATGGCAAGAGGAAAATTCCAGCCAACCAATACAAAATTCCTCTGATCCTATATAAAAGGGTTGCTGCTATCCACAAGGGACTAAGAAAGCCTGATTTCCTAGCATTTTGTCCAAGATCTTCAGCTTCAGAGCCAGAACATGCTTTAATTGAACAGGAAACTCTCAGGAACTGACACATGGTTCCTGAATATGGAAATACAGTGAATCTGAAATGTGTGCTGCCAAATTTTATCTGATCTGATCCCACCCATTGGCTTCTTTTGAAGCTTAGTTTTGCCAAATATTAAGCCAACAGGGGGTTTTGTATTTAGTTTACTAAATGGTAAACATGGCTGGTTCAAATACCAATAGTAGAACCAATCATAGCTGATTAACCTCTTCTAATGATTTAGAAGACCAAAAAAACCAAATGAAGCAGAGGTTTGATAACTGTTTCCAACATGGGCCCTAGCATTTATTAAACAAATACAAGGAAAAAACCCAAACAAACAAACAACAAAAAAAAGCGAAATTCTTCCTCATTAGTGTGTGTAAACTCATCCCACTTATTTTATTTACAGAAGCATCATGCTCTTTCCAAACTATGAACCCATGCATACAAAAAAGAAATAGCTCAAACATCTTTTCTTTAAACCAGAGAAGAATTAAAAGCTCTAACACGGACATAATGTGCTCATTGCAGCCAACTATCTGAGGCATCCTTGATACACAAAACACACAACCTACTCAGAATGGTAAAACATACATACGGAAGAACTTCAAAATGAAAAATTCCTTTCAGGCAATTAGAATGCAAGTACCAAAGACACAGATTTGAGGATACTACTTTATTAGAGCAATTAGCTAATCCACCCAGGGGTTTCCCAGTTAATTTATTTTTACTTTTTCATAGTTCTCAAACAGAAGCCAAAGTCTAATCTGAAATTAAAGCAGTAATCAAAATTCATTGCTGGAAAAAGGGAGAGAAGGAAAGATCCCCAGAAAAAAATCTGGGAAAAAAAAAAATCAAGCAACTGATTTGTAAGACTTCAAAGGCAAGAAGCAGCAGCTAAGGAACGACACTGATTCTTCAGGAACAACTGATGCCAAACAAATCTCATTTCCTTTTACAGCAGAGTAACAGGCCCCTTGGAGAGGACAGACAGCATTTGTTGTATATTTGGTTCTAGCAGCCTTTTCAGTGCTGTTGAACCTACAAAGGAGATTGAGATGGAATTTTAAAAATTAAAAGCAGAAAAATGTCTGCGTTAAGGGGACAATCTGATCCTGGTGATCGTGGTGGACAGGACCAAACGTACGGACTTTTGATGCAGCAGGAAGGGTCCTGGTTATGGATCAGACCAACTTTCCAGAAGTATAAACTTTGAATCAGAGAAAGACCCTGCTTGAGGAGGCTTTGGAACAGAGCCCGCCACCAGAGATCTTGATGAACAGACTGAATGAAGGAGTAACATAGGCATGACTGAGCATCCATGATGGCAGAGCAGGTGAATGAGCTCTGAATAAACTCTCAGAGTCCACTTCAGACTTTTCCTGTGTTGTCTGAATATATCCACATTCTTAAAGCTCAGAATCCAAGAGCCAGTCAAGCTCAATTCAGATCCACAAGCTGTGTCGGGGGGGGGGCTCAGAGCAGATATAAGGAAAAAATTCTTCACTGAGAGAGTGATCCGGCATTGGAACAGGCTGCCCAGGGAAGTGGTGGAATCACTGTCCTTGGAAGTGCTCAAAAAATGTGTCGATGAGGCCCCCAGTGACATAGTTTACTGGTGGACTTGCCAGTCCTGGGGTAACAGCTGGACTTTACGATTTTAAAGGTCTTTTCCAGTCTAGTTGATTCTATCTTCTAGTACTCTAAGCTCAGAATCCAATAGATGAATCATTCATTGCTCAAACAAGCATATGTCAAATACCTCCTTTCCTGCCATCTTCACCTCAGATCCCAGTGATACTTCATCTACCCCTTCAGGCCAAACCCTTCTTGATTTCTGAGAAAAACACAAATAGGTAGGTGTATGAATGTACCTATATCATAGGGTTTGCAGAGGTTAGTAAAAAAATCAGAGTTCATGACCCTCTATTTCTATATCCCTTAACAAAGCCTGAACTTCTTGCTCCCCCTTTCACCAGCCACAGATCTACACCTCACACTGATACACCTCCTTTGACAGAACTGACAGACCACTCATCCTTGATGGGCTGGTTCTGGAAGCAGATATCCAACTGGACAGCATTGGCCTCAGCTGGAAACCTCTGTGCGCTGGAACTTCATGTGCACATAGGAAAACTCAAGACATATTTGCCAGAGCTGACAACAGTAAGGTTCCAGATTCTTCTTTCCATCATAAACAATGTACAGTACATGCCCAGCCCAAAAGGTAGATGAGAAAGGGCCAAAGCCTTTCCTCTGTTATTCTGTATCTTAAAGTGGTGTGCGCGTAGCTATAAAGGCCAGAGCTGGAATGGACATCAGATATACAATAAGAGGATAAAACAAATGTACAGACACACCTCAGAAGTGATGAGTGTTTGTCTTTGCATTCCTCTCTCGCACAGACACCCCTCTTCAGTTTTCCTGGCTCTTCTGTGCAGCATGATCTGTGCAGTATGAGTAGATGACAGCAATGCCTTCATGACTTGTGACAAGCAGTAAATACTGAGGCTTTCCCTGCTTCTGTGAGTTTCAAGTGACTCAGTAGTCATGTTAACTAAAAGACATCAACAGTAACAAGTAATACATACAGTAGTTCTGTATAGTATGGCAACAAAACCTTACCTCTGTGGCTAGCTAGTCAAACACACAGCTGGTTTTCTGCTACTGTTCCCCCTTCTTAATTGCTTCAGTGTATTGTGCTAGGGTCAGTCCAGATTTCGGTCTGTTCAAAGAACAGCACTGAGTCCATCTTCATAACAGAGCTTTCTTTATTCCCAACCTTCAAAATCCTTTCTTTAGATGATGTTATTGAAGATTTGGAGAGTTCATTAAGCTTAATAACTTAAAGTCAGATTTACCATAAACTTTTCATCTCCATTCGTAAGTCTGTGCTTTCCAACCTATGGCCACACTCTTGCTTCTTAATACATTTCCCTGCAGTCAGCTAACGAATCCAGTCTCTCTCTCCCTTTCTTCCTGTGGCTCTTGCACACGCTGTCCCCACAGGCTGCTTTTAGTTAATTCAGGTTCCTCCGACTTAATCCTAAATTAATACTTCACCAGTAATCATGGCAACTAACCAGATGTCGTCATCCTCGTCAGACTGACGCTGACATACACTGCACTTCACCCAGGCTGCAGCAACCTCTTTATAGCCGCGAAGAGACGCCCAGCCAAGCCTGCGTGCTTGGGGCAGCCGCTTCCCCTTCCCTGTGGGTTGTCACTACGGCAGACGCGTCGCCCTGTGGGGTTCAGCTTAAGCCGTGGCACTCCCCACAGCCTCCGAGACCGTGTGCAGGAGCCACGGGCGCACTCACACAGCCCGGCAGCGTGCCGCCATGGAGCGGTATAAACAGGACCGGCGTGCAACAGGTTTGCCCCACCGCAAACACACGGGGACCGCACCAGCACCCCTGCGGAGGCATCCGGCCCCACGGCCGCCATCGCTCCGGGCAGCTGGGCCTGTGCCCGAGGGCCATGCCGACCGCTGCGGCAGCCGCGGGGCTGAGCCAACGCTGCCGTCCGCGGCTTAATTAAAGCGGTAATTACAAGTACTAATTAACAACCAGCCACTCCGGGCGCACCCACGGCGCGGCGACATGACGTCACCGCCCGCTCCTCCCTCGGCCGCCGCCCCGCCTCCGCGCCGCCACCAGGGGGCGCACCCGCCCGCGACTCGAGACCCCGCCCCGCCCCCCGCTCACCCCTCCTCCCATTGGGCCCTCGGCGGCGGGTCACGTGCCCTCCCCTTCAACCCCGCCGCCGGAGGACCGATCCCACAATGCTCCTGGCGGCGGCGCGGCGCTGGGCGGTTTGGAACCGTCTCGGTGGCGGCTGCGTCGCCCTCCCGCCGCCACGCCACCGCCCCCCCCCCAGGCGGAAGGCGGCTCATCAGCGCCCCCCCGCGGCCCCCGCCGGCGCCGCGCAGAGCCGGCCGCGCGAGGACATGTGGCCGGGCGGGCGCTGAGCGGGGCCCCGCCGCGCCGAGCCCGCCTCGCCTCGCAACCGACCGGGAGTACGCTCCTTCGGCCGCGGCGGGCGCCGCTCCGGGAAGCCCCGAGGAGGAGCGAGTGAATCGCGAGGAGCCGGAGGCTCCGCTCCGTGCGGGCGGCCGCGGGGCAGCGACCGTGCGAGGGGACGCCGCGGCGCCAGGTGAACGCCGGGGCCGGGGCCAGGGCGGGCGCCTCCGTCGAGAGTCTCTGTGTGGCGGCTGAAAGTGGTCGGGGCCATTCCCCGGCAGCGGGCCGGGGCAGGGTGCCGGCGGGCCGGACGGGAGGAAGGAGGGATGGAAGGGAAGGGGAGGGGTGCAGGCGGTGCTGCCGTCCCGCTCCGGCCGGGGCCTTCGCCTCTGATGGCAGCCCTCCTGGCTCGAGTGCCCCCTTCCTCCCGCCGGGAAGGGGGCGGAGTTTGCTGCCGGTCTCGGGCTTCTCCCCCTCCCGTCCTCTCCTCTCGCTGCCCGCGTCGTGGCGCCGGCCGGGTGGGTGACCCAGCCCGGTACTGGCTCTCGGCCGCTCTGACAGGCCGCTGCGGGCGCGGGGGGGCCGGCTCCCGCCCGCCTCGTTTCCCGAGGCGAGAGGGGAAACAAAGGGGGCGGCCGAGGAGAGCCGCCGTGCCCCGGGGACCGCCGGCTCCCTCCGCGCTGACGGCTGCTATCGGGGCACGATGTCCGGCAGCCCTGCCTGCGCGTTGACCCGCGAGCGGGGCGGCCGCAGGGACCTTCCCGCCGCGGCGCTGGCCTGAACAAAGATCCCGGCCCGGGGCGGCAGCGCTGTCCCGCCGCTTCCCGGGGTTGCAAATACCGGCGGCGACTGCCAGGAGCAGGAGTTAGCGGAGACTTCGCAGTTGTGGAGGAAGTTGCACGGAGAAGCTGTGCTTAAAGCCTGGCTCGGCTGTTGTGGCATCGCGGCTGACTTAAGCGGCAGTCAAGTTGCACAGAGTAACACTGGAACCTGGATGTGGTGCGGTTATCAAGCCAGTGAGGCTCCAGCCCTGCTTGTAGTTCAGAGTACATTGTGTCCTAGTTATTTCTTTTTTCCCTTTGGTGAGTATTAAGGAGTATTATTAGCCTGAGCCTCGAATGTAACTTATCTTGGAGAAGCTGTCTCCACGTTTAGAACTTCAAAACAGCTTTGGTAGGACTGGAACTGGTCCCCTTCCTCTCACTGTGCTTTTATTTTAGACTGCTAATTAATTATAAACTTTCAGGAAGCACGACATAACAAAAGAGGCCAAGTAGCTACTGTTTGTTTATCCGTAACTAGGTACTGCTGGCAAAGAATCGTTCATTTAAAATGCTAAGAGATGGTGAAAGCTGTTCACAACTAATTAATTATATAATGGAATGTCCCTGATTATTGAACAGCTATTTTAAGATTGTAATTTTATAGCTTCAATAACCTTTAAGGGAGCTCTAGCTAGCTTAGTATCTGATGTTCCATTTGCATATCACTAATGTGTTGGGGTTTTTAATTTTCTTTCAGTGAATAATAGTTTTAAGTGAAGCATAATCTAAGTTGGGAGTATTTCTGCGTGGGTATTCAGACTCTTGCACATGGAAGAAGGAGGATGGCTGAAGTCTTTAGACACTTTTATCGTGGATTCTTTCAGTCTTAGCATAAGTAAATACTAGGCTTCTTAAAAGAAATGACAGGATGACAAAAAAATAGCTATTTGGTTGATTATATGTGGTAATCCGTGTCTCTGTTTTACATGGAAAACTGTATTTAAAGATTCACAGGATTAAAAAAAATGGATAGCATCCTCTTCAGTGACATGGAAAAGACTTGGTACCCCAAGTACTTTTCCAAATGTTTCCTTTAGAATTTCTGGGAAGATAATGTTTGTTGTTGTGCTTTCCTTGGATGAGAAATAGTTGGGGGAGGGGCTATTTAGGCTCTTAGTCACAGTGTTCAATCTTTTGCAGCTTTCCTTTCTGTGGTTTACATTCGTTGATGTGTCAATTTCCAGAGTGATAAAAGGCCCAGATAAAGAAATCCATCAATTTTCTTTCATGTTCCACTTGCCTTAAAGTCTGCTTGTAAATTAGCAGAACAGAGGACTGTTTTGTGGCCTGGGGGAGTGGGGTGGAAATACCTCCAAGTAGTCTGGAAAGAGAATGTTGTTTCAGGCCTTCTTTAGTAGCAGGTTTATGGGTTCACTAGTTTATCTCGTTATCCATATTACCTTTAAATTTGGGAATACTTCTCCAGGAATTTGGTGATTTTCTTGAAACCTATAGTGCTTGAACACAGTGTGAAGGTTGTTGAGTTTGATTTCAGAAGGAGATGTAAGTTTGTCTTATTTTCCAGTTATTCAGCTATTGCTTTTGAAACATCCAGATAATAGTTTCTTTGTTCTCTCAAGTTACTGTAGTTTGACGCAGTTGATGCATGACTTCTACCCTCTGGTTTTCTAAGACTTGTAGATGCTTCTGCTCATGACATGTGATGGTTCTGTTCTGGTTACAAACATTTGTTGTTGTTTTCCTGTTGCAGGGATTCTTTGTAGAATCTTCTCAGTTTTCCACTATCCTCAGTTTTCCACTGTGCAAAACTGGAAGTTATTGAAGTTTGCTTTATTTAGTAATTAAAGGGTCAATTTATTTGAATTAATGCTGTATTTAAACATACATTATACTGGGGGAGAAGGGACAGACACCACTGCTGGAAAAAGTCTGATGGACTGACTTGCCCTACCTACACTATAATTCTTGAAGCCTGGCCTTTTGACAGTTCACTGTTCACTGCTGGGATTTTCTTTGCCGGCAGTCTAAGGTGAGGGGGGAAAAAATGTTCTTTCAGTTAATAGTAACAAAACCACCCAGTCCAGATCCTGCTCATAGCTGAACTGATTATTCATTGTGGTCAACCCTTGTATCAAGTTGTCGAATGAGTTCTGAAATGGTTACAGCTAATCTGCTAAACCATTTTAAGATTAAGGTTTTATAGGTCTCAGCATTGCCCAAATTTTTTGCCTTCAACACCCCCCCCCCCGTTGGAGATACAGTGTTAAACAGATTGGTACTCTAACCCTTCTTCTGTAGTCATGAATACCAGGGGCTCTAACGTGCATATTCTTTAGAGCGCTTCTCCTTTATGGCTTTTCAGCAGTGTAAGCACGTTTTGTTTAATCTGTATGTACTAGTCCACCTTTCCTTGGAGGTTAGCATCCTTTATCTGAGAGGATATGAGTGCAGTGACATTGTGTTTACTTTTCTGTACTTGTTTATCTCTTTGTATCCAAAAGTTGAGGATATGGGCACAGCTTACATGCAGAAGGCTGTGAACATCTCTGATTTGGGTTTGGAAGTTGCTTAGTTTTGGTCCCTTGAACTGCTTGAGTAGAGCGATTCTCTTGTGTAGGAAGTTAACTGCCGTTGTAAAATAACAAATGGAGGACTGCAGCCTCTGGAAGATGGAAGGTGAATGCATGGCTGCCTTTCTGTTCCCTGAAGCTGCAGCTCTGCTGTCCTGAACAGTTATCCATCACCTCTGCCTGTTGGTCTGTTGAAGCACCACAGGCACAGTATTGAAGGGTGCTTAACAGTTGAATGTGCATAATTAAGTATTTTAGTGGCCCATAGCAGATTCAACAAGTAATTTTTCTGTCACAAGTTGGATTTTGGTTTTGTTTTTATTTAAAAGTGCCAAGGAAATTGCCTTATACTTTTAAAAGCATTCAGGTTTTCTACGTCTTATTTTTATGGCACATCAGTTAGTTTTCCTCAAGACTTAGATGGAGAAAGAAATTAAACTTAACCAAATGTGGAAGTTGTCACTCCTAGGCTGGGGAAAGTAACTGCCTTGACAAAGGATGATCAAAATACTGCATTTAATTATGTGTAAGTAGGCAAGATTAAAATTATCTTTGTGTAGAATGCATTTATTCAGGTAACATATTTCTCACGCGTGTGTAAGCATCTGTACCTTACACTTGTGTATGTTGTGCTAAAATAAGTATTTTCTCCCATCCATTTTTTTATTATCAAGTAATGCTGCCTTACAGATTATTCTGATGAATGGTAGTATACTCTTTTTTTTTTCCTCATGAGAACATAAAGTTTGAATTTTAACTCAGGAGTACTCTGTGGAGCACTCATGGAATGCTCCATGAACTGCATGTTCAGCAAACATGAAAAAGTAACATTCTAATTTTATGTTGCTGTGGCCAGTGGTATTTCTTCTTAGCTTTCTGAGATTTTTATGTATAGTTATTGAAAGGTACTCATTCATATTTAGAGAGAATTGGGAAGACCAAGAAATATGTCTTCCAGAAGTTGTTTTATAAAGCCTAATACTGTGGTAAATTGCAGTATCTGATTACTTCTTCTAACAGTCACTAATAGTAATGTCTGTCGTAATGCAGTTTTTATTTAAGGATTAGTGAACTCCCATTAAAATGCAATCTTTGTTCCACTGTTATTTGGTCTGTGAGCACTGCTTAACTGTGATCTGCCTTCAAAGGTACTATCTGTGAGTAAACCCAAGTGATGCATTTAATGATGTTTGGAATTTTTCCAAGCTAGTACGAAATTACTTGGAAACAACAAGTGAGTTAATGCCTGTTGTCTTTTTGCTTACCACCTGGCTTTTGTTAGACTGCCAGCAGTAATAAGAATGTGAAATTCTGTGGGATCAGTGTCTGACAGAAATCTTCATGTATGTCCGTAACTTTACCTGGCAACACAGGCCAGAACTGCAGCATGAAGACTTCTACCTTTCTTGGTGCACCACAGGAGACCCTTACAACAAACTGAGCTGTAGTGATATTCAAAACTTGAGGTTTAAGGTACAATCTGAAAGTAGATGAGCAGTCTTATTTGAGTGTCAGCAATTCTGGACATGGAGGAGCAACAAAATTCTTCTCTGCTTTCTATACAACCACGGAATAAGCACTTGTACACAGCGTTTTGCTTTTTTTAAGCATACCTGGTTTATTACTCGTGATGTGAAAGGTAGTGACCCCTGTGGATATATAGGTGTAATGGAAAGTAATTGGAAGTCTTACGTAACAGTTGGAGAAAAGCAGTTTGTAAAGACTACCTTGAACTCATTGGAGTTTTGTTCTAGAGATGTTACCAAATAAAATTACCTATAACAATGAAGGTAAGGTATATTCTTCTCTCTAAACCTATGCAACTGTGATTTTTACAATGTGGTTTCATCAGCCCAAACAGGAAAGGCATCTTATAGAACTCTTGGATAAGTCAGTTGGGATCAGTGGTTGTGTTGTGGTTATTCTAGGAAAGAAACTTCAAATGAGAATGGGGTTCATCACTGTCAGGAGTTTCTAGTATTGCTGATGCGGGAAGCTTAAGTTCTTTTTGAAGCTTTGCAGTGATGTAGAATAATCAATTACAACAAAACCTAAGTTGGTTACTTAAGGATTCACAGTAAAGTACCATTTTTAATAGGCAATTTCTTGATGCCACCTATATAGTGAAAGCAACCCAAAATGGTGATCAGGTTGTTTTTCTATTACTAGACTCTCTTCACAAGTTGAAAGGAAAGGTGATGCAGTTCAGGTTCTATTTTCAAGCTCAGATTTGGGTTTTCTCCCTTACATGGTTAATAATTTCTGTCACCTTTCGTGTGTTGCTGTTGGTGCTAAGGAAACCTTTTTTCACATACCTACCCGTCTTCCATTCCTGGCTGTGTTTTTCTATCTTTATTTTAGCTATCGTGAAAATGATCGCTGAGTAAGTGCTGTGAAAGCAAGATCAACAGTAATTGAAACTGCTTAATCCCCATCTACTACTTCTGGAATGATATGTAACGCATTGTTATTCTGCAAATACTGTTGGAGATCTTGTGCAAAGTACAGTTACATTTAAAATTATTTCAGTTGTCATCCTTCATGAATTCTTCATTTTTTTTCCATTTTCTAAAAGTAAAGCATTTCTTTTTGTTGGAGGTTTGTGGGACGTTAGTGTAGGGGTTTGACCTGAGCTTGTAAAAGACTTACTGTTATTCAAAGTCAAAGGAACCTTTAGGACCGTGTTTTTGACACTTAGTGCTGCTGCTTCTGCTTTTTCTAAAAAAGTATGCCTCTGAGAGACAAAATGTATTTTTAAATGGCTGTGTAACTTTCTTTTTGTTTGTTTTTTTGAGTCAGTGTCTGTATAGGTCACATGTAAGCTGAAAACACTTTTTATGGAAACTTTTTTTTAATACCAAAATAATAGGGTATATTTATATTTTTATATGTTTTATTTTATATATTATATATTATATTTTATATCATTTTTTTTGATATATTATACTAAACTCTTGGTTTGATGCTTAGAATGGAGGAACAGCATGCTTTTAACAGAAGGCTCAAATTCAGTATATTTTAATCAAATGTGTATGTATGGTTCTGTGCTTTTTTTTTGTAGTACATTTTTTCCATTTCAGTAAATCCATAAAATCACAGCGAAGCCTGTGCATTGCTTAAATTTTGTTAGAGGTATGCCCTTCAGTTTGCAGAGGCTTGACATTTGGAGGCTGAGAAGTAAGACCACCAAGATTTGGGTGAAAGAAAGAATAAGGCCGATCTGTAATGGGACAGTAGTGTGCTATGTCTTCCTTATCTGGATTCACCTCTCTTCTTTGGCACAATATACTTTTCTAATCACCTACCACTCTGGTTTTGTTGCCCAGTTAATTTTTTTGTATATTATATGTGCTTCTTGCTATTGCTACTGCCCCTGAGCCTTTCATTTTGAGTTCAGTCTTACTTCGTTAGTTTTGCCCATCATTTTGCCTCCCACTGTTAAAAAGAAGTAGGTTTTCCAGTGCCGTCTTTGCAAGGTCTTTTGGTTCAGCTAATGCATCCCTGGTGTTTAAATCCAGTTATTTGGGTATGTTTAGGATGGTATTAAGAAAAATAAAGATTGTCTTCCTAGTTTCCTTAGCATCAGAGAAATGATTGCAACAAGTCCTGCTGTGTTGCCATAGCACTGGCTGAAGTATGCTCATTCATCTTGTGGGAATGTTGCATGTGCAGTGTAGCAATGAGATAAGGAACTTGAAATTGTTAGTGTATACTAAGCACAGGTCCAGTTTATGGGAAAATAAATGCAATGACTAGTAACAATGTCTCAAGTAAATGCAAACTTGTTTTTCTCAGATCTGTGGCATGGCTAGATTTGGAATGCTTGCTAGTGTGGAAAGCATGTTCTTGATCTCAGTCACCCACTGCCAAATATCTGCTCTTTGGTGGAAAGCATGAAAACACCAGTGCTTCCAAGTGGCTGGAAAAAGTACTCTTTTTTTTTGTTTTGTTTTGTTTTAAGCTGTTCTTGGAAATGGCTGACCCATTTTTGCTGACTTTGGTATGTAATGCTATCTGTTCCAGCTGCAAAAGCGTGCATGTGACTAAGGACCCTCAGCAGCGGAAGGCAAGGTCAGGAGTTTATGCTGATTTAATTTAGTTGCTTGGACCATGTGCACCATGACAGTAGTACCTAATCCCTAATTAGTTCCTGTTATTTCTAAATCTCAGTTTCCTCCAGTTTATTCAGATTACTTTAAAGAAACACCTAAGTGCTGAATTGTATGTTTTGTGAGATAATGTTATAAATTATATGTACACTGTTTTTCATATTTCTTTGTATTATGTTAATCATTGTGGTACTTCAGTGTTTTATCGATCAGTATATGAAGCAACATGATTTAGCCCCTCGCATACACGTATGTCATCTCTATGGTAGTATTTGTGCTATAATGTTGCTTCTGTTGGGAGTCTTATCATGCACATGCACACATGAAAGAGCAGTGAATATTACCTTCTTCTGCAAGTACTGGTTTGGAAAGCAAAATAGGGTGGTCTTTTAATTTCTGTAAGTATACATCTCATCATCTTATATCAGTCTTTAGAAGGTTCTATTTATCCTTTCTTCTGTATAAATGGAGCTGTTTTTCTCTGGGAGGAATTAACCATGGTTCCAATGAAGTGTTTCTTCTTAGCGTTATCATGGACCCAGCCCTGCACTTCTGTAAAGATTAGGTCTGTCATTATCTTGTATAATAGAGAATATCTTTGGAAAGCAGGTGTTAGGAGTGGCAGCCTTACTGAGGAGCTACCATGCAAAATTGCCTTAGTTCAGCATTCAGGAAAACTGCACAGCTTTGTCCTCGCTGCCTTTGCATTGTCAAGAGCTGACAGAGGCTTGAGTAACCTAGTTTGTCCTCTGGCAGAGTGGATCAGGGTTTTCTCTCAAACTGTCCCTAAAGAGCCAGTAGGGATGCACATGTAGCTTTAAATTGCAGGTTAGGTTGATCAGCATAGGACTTCTAATCAAATGAGACTGCGCTGTGACAGCTGACTCCCCGAAGTGCTTCTTTAACTTCCTCCTTGCTGACTAGTAAGTTTAACTTCGTCTAGTTCTCAGTCTGCCAACTGAATTTGCCTAAGCAGTGGGCCATCTTGGTTGTCAGTGGTCACCCTGAACTTTCTGATAGTATTTAGCTGTCATTTCACCAAACTTTGGCCTGTCATGTCGTGTGGTCAGATGACTAACTTCATAGCTGCTGGCAGATGCTGAAAATGCTGGAGGGATAATTGATTTTGATTGACTTTGGAGGAACCTGTGGATGTACAGTTTCTCACTCCTGCTTACTGGGTATGAGCCCTTAAAATGAGTTAGGAGACATTCAAATCTTCTAGGATAGATGTATTCTAGTGGAACAAAGTATTTTATGGTTGATAGTACAGAAAGATGAAAATTAAATTTCCCTTCTGTAGATAGCTAATTATCAGTGCCAGTAAGGTAACAAGTTTAGTACCAAACTCAAATTTGTTGTGTCTGAGAGGTGCTAACTGCTGTGCAAGCTTGTAATCAGCATTCTTTCACTTCTTCATGAGCTTTCTCAGAAAATGGGGCTCAGCCTTGTGTGACAGAGTGGTGAGAACGGATATGTACAGGGAAACTTTCTTCAGTGTGTTTTTGACAAGGAGAATTAATATCCCTTTGATGCTTTAACTGTTCTGGTCAAACATCATACCTCTTCTGGCTTGCGGAAGTATCAGGTCTTTATGTGGGTCATCCCGCTAGCTATGTGGATGCTCCTGCTTCTGAAGAGCAAATCAGCTGTGGCATGGATGTCATGTTTGTGGGGAGGAGGGGTGATACAACAATGTTTCACAGACCTTGGTGCCTTGTGTTGTCTTTAGTTATCTACTACTTAGGAGTGATAAAATGGCTCACTGTTTTGGATGGTTTCTTGGGATGGGATCTGGAGTTTCACTGAGGACTGTGATAGCTTTACTATCAGTTGGCTTTTAGCACAAGGTTTTTGAGTTTGTTTTGTTACTGCTTGTTTTCCACTGCTAATGGTTCTTCTGTAATCTACATCCTTATTTTTCTTTGTTACTAGGTAAAACCTGGCTACTTTAGGAAGGAGAGGAATGTGAAGCCTGGTAGATCAGGGGCTAGCTGGATGACTGAGATTCTGAGGTGAAGAGGTGCTTGTGCCATGCACGAGCTTCCCAGTGCAGAGAGAGATGGAAAGTTCCTTAGTAGATACCTGTTGATGATACTAACTTTGTTACTATCTTCAGTTTTTCATACGGGTAAATCTGTTACATTTTGTGTTTCTTTTGGGTTTGATGATAACTCTAAAGAGCATTAAATCAGCACCATGCTGTTGTTAGAACTATTAACAGAGTACAAGTTTGTGATGTCAGTACATTGCCCTTTTTTTCCAGGTTGGTTGTCTGTTTAGTTCTGTGTTGTACTGAAGCTTTTTGGATAGAGACTTTCCTAAGTAGAGCTAGAACACGGTTGTTTACCATTAGACATCTGCTGAATACTTCATTCATCATAGGTTAATCAGGCACTGTTAGTAATTGTAGAATACTAAAGAAACTTGTGGATCATCATAACTTGTCATGGCATGGATACATGAAATGGTACTGCAGATACTGTTTGACCACCTTCTTACAGTGTCCAGTAAACGAAAGTGTTTTAAGTGCTAGACTGTAGAGTACAATCTGATCTGTAGCAGCACTTCAGCATGTAACATCTTGTAAAAGACTTGGTGTGTCTCCCATAGTGTATAGAATATTCTCAAATGTGTGAGGTCTTATAAAATAACGTCTGTCTTACTGCTCTGATGTATTGCCTATGTCTTGCAGGTACTCTGTTGTTAAACTTCAGTGAGGAAGATTGCCTACTCCCTTGAGTTACCATGGAAAGTTCCCTATGGCAGATTTTGAGCCAGTTTATGATTATAAGCTTTATACAGGAAGGAGATTACCTTGTGTGCATGTCCACTGAAAGGTTCTAATTCCTTCTTGAAATTCCTGTCTCTTCGGATGGTCAGACAGGTTGCTGGATGATAATCACTGCATCTGAGCCACAGCAGCAGTTTTTCAAGCTGTATTTGCACATTTCCATTGAGCTGCGTGTGCCTTCCTCGCTTAGGAGGCAGTTACGATGTTGTCCTGTATACTTCTGTGAGTGCTGTGTGGACGTGAGCATCCAGAGCGTTCAGTTTGTTATTGTTGAGGTGGCCACAGAAATAAAAGCATTGAATCTAGCACAGATACAGCTGTAGCCGCAGCATCTGCAATGTAAGTGTACTTGTCAGTGTCTTGCTGCTAGAATGCAGAAAAAGAATTCCTGAGCAGGATATCCACTGCAGTGCTTTGATTTTTTTAATTTTTGCATAGGGAAGAAGAAGGTTGGCAGAAGGCAGTGTACTCTTCAGAATGGTATAATTCTAGCTATTTTCTAGCCATTTGTCTTTAGCAGTTTTCTTCTGTGACTCTATCTTGTTTTCATGGATTTGGCAGGTAATATAGGTACTGCCATGTCCTTGAAAGGGGCAGTTTGACAACAAAGTCTTAGCTATTCTGGTACCTTGCCGCTGCCAAAAGGGGCAATCCCATTTTATGTCTTTTCTCCCTCTCTCCTGTTCTGTCACTTGCAGTGTCTTTGGCAGACATGTGGCTCTTAGCTGAATCTGCCCACCATCACTAGTGGTGAGAAACAGAGCTGCTTCTTTTGGTGGCAGCAAGCTGTTAGATTAGATTAGCTTTCTTGGGTAACCGCATCCTTAAAGGGTCTGGAAAGTGTCTTGAAATCAGCAGTGTCTCCTTGCTTGAATAGCACTGATTCTTTCGAAGACACTGGGTCAACATGAATAGCCTTAAACCATCTATAGAAGAAGGGTTTTCTTTCTATTCCCCAAGGTATGGTGGTAGCCTCTTTTCTTTGTCTTCACCTTTGTTGGTTCTGTTGCATTCCATGGGAATGCAGACAAGGTGCAATTTGAGTGTGCAAAGAGTAAAGATCCTCTTTAAAAGCCTTCTTTTGAGTGTGCCTGTTGGTTCTATTCTCACTAATGTTCTGGGCCATGAGATTTACTACACAAAGGAGCAAATCCAGGATAAGGGCTTCCAGATCCTCAGTTTAGCCATTATTTATTGGAGGGTAAACAGCATCACTGAATTGTCACTTGAAACAAGTCAAGTTTCCAGTCTTTTTGGACAAATTAAAAGTTTTTCCAGATAAAAAGAACTGTGAAGGTTCTTGATGTACTTTTACAAATACCCAATAGTGTCTTTTGGGGGGGGGGGGTGTTGAGTATGTGTTGTGTTATGCTCAGCAATACAAGTAAGTCAAAAGCTTTCCAAATTTCCAGTTGCCATTGGAAATACTAAGTGTTTTCCTCAGCCCTGTCTCCAAGGTGGCACAGGACTTCTGGCAGAAGTTTTCAAAAATCCATCAAAATGCATAGGGTGAAGTAGAGCCCTGCTTAATACTGCCCCATATTTCATTTTGATGGGAGTAAAGGGTGTTAAATTGTTGTTTTCTTAAGCAAATAAATTTTATGGCTGACTTGCTTCATATTTAAAACTGTTTGTTTTTTGAATTATTAAAGAAGTCAGAACACAACTGAGTGCCACAAATCCTTTTTAAAATAAAATCTTTTTAATAGAACAGTGCAAGTAAGCCACTACTATGAGTATTGGTGAAAAATGTATCTAAGAAGTTGAAAGGTTGATTACAAATGTTTCCTAAGGTCAGTCTGTAAGGGAACAATAATAAGCTAGTCTTGGATATCATTTTGCACTTACTTATTGGAGATCTTGCTGCATGTGTTCTTGATTTCTGTTCCCCTTTCTGACTGAGCAAGTGTACTTCTGTGTAGATGGGTCCCTAGATAGTCTCTGTATTAGAGTGTATTTTTGACTTTTGCAGTTGATTTACAGGGCGTAAAGACTTTGTCTTTAGAGTTAGTCAAAAAGAAGGCACATACTAATTTTATGTGTTACTCATAACTAGGTTACTCTAAATTTTCATCCAGTGATTTTTCTATTCCAATATAAGATTTTACTTAATAGATTTTAGTCCAGTAAGAAATTCATTTACATGACTTTGAAGAGACCAAGTCTTTTCTTCCTGCATGCACAGTGAATTAGTGTTGAAATACATCTGTATTTTTAGGTTATGAATTGCATGAAGTAGTTTGTGTTACTAGAGAAGGTAAACCGCACATTTTTGTGATACGGAAGATTAAGTGTGTAAAAAGCACTTATATCAGTCTACTTTATGGAGTTGCTTAAGTACATTTGGAAGCTACGTCCTTCAGATGGACAATGATGAATCTGTTCCCACATTCTACAGTTAACTTTTTAAGAACTTTTTGGTGGTAGATGTGTTTGGCATCTGCCTTCCCTGAAGACAAGAACAGGAATTTCCTTTGAAGAATAACCTAGAAACTGAAATGTTTAATTGCTTTGAAATAACAAGGGGATGGGGCAGTGGTGTGTATTTGTGGTAATGTCCTTGTTCGCTGTTTTCGGTTCAATATGCTAAGCTATTCTTCCCTTTATCTCAAATATGAAATAAGGCATTTCTCTTACAAAGGAAGTCACAAGCACAGATAAGTAGCATCTTGGCTGTAACATTGTGCTGTCTTCAGACTTTTTTAGAAAGTATTTTATCTGTGGAGTTGTGAGGGGGGTTGATTTCAATTTGTTGTCAGCAGTAACATAATATCCTGCTTATTGCTGTCTTGTCAGGTGTCTTGCATGCGTGGGTCTTGCGTACTTTCTAATATTTCACATCAACAATTACATGATCATAACTAAAACATGTTGGTCACAAGTCAGTAGAATGTGGTAGAAGTACTCTGGATATTGGCAGTCTTCAAATATGTATTAACTTGATTGGACACAGCTATGGGTATGGACATAATGTGATCTTCATGTGAGCTCGTACGATTTGGTAACTGGAAGAAGGGGAAAAAAAATTATCTTGCTTCTTTCACTGTCTCCCCACCCTCCAACCAAGACTACAGATTCATTGTGTGGCATGCAGCTGGAATGATGAAGTCTGAGAAATACTTCCAAATGTTCTCGAAGTTCAAAAGAATCTAGAGGATTATGTCACATTTTGGGACAAATCAGAGTTCTGGGGTTTGTGCTTTCTGCTCCTCCTAAACCACTGTGTTCTTCTTTCCTAACTCTGTTTTTAGTTTTATAAATTTAATGGTGGTCTTTAGTGTTAACTCTTCCCGTGTTCCAGGGCCAGTGATGCCCCTTGTAAAGCAGGGGAGAAAATAGTCTTTCCGAAGTTAACTTGTTAAATAGTATGTAAATTTTGATGATGTCTTTTACTTTCTTTATAAATTTTTATATTTAAATTTCTGTGCTGCGTTGTGCAAAATGCGCAGTGTCAAACAGAAAAGTTGTGCTGCGCAAAGTGATCTGTGAAATGCATTAGCAGCACGCGGTATCTGTTTAAATACTGAGTTTGAGAGAAGAGTGATGTAACAGCACATAAATGTTCTCAGTTGCTGCACAGCTTGGGTTTACTGATATTCTGTCAAGATTTTAGGATCTGTTTTTCTAATTACTGTAACTGCAGGAATTTCTGGGATGTCTTTGTGTCTAGAAAGAGTAGAATGGAGAAACGGGTACTTTTTCTGTGGAAAAACAAATCTGAAGAGCGTCTGTGGGTTCTGTTTCTGTAATCTGCCTTAGTGAACTCAAGACCTCTGTTCTAATAAGCATGAACTCTACAGCTACTGCTTAAGTTACAATTTGGTATCTAGATTGTGTCTGTATAAACTTTACTATGGATGGATGCAGAATGCAGAATTCTTGATCTTAGTTTCAAACTGTCTCAGCTGTGAGGTGTCCTGGGATTTGTAGGGTATGGAGAGGTTTGAGCGCAGCTTGTTTATTTTTCTGCTTCTATAGAGCATTGCTGAGGTTTTATCAGAATGTAGAGCACAAGGAGTGTTTTTATGTTTTATATAGAAAGGCATGTATGCCACGCACTACTGCATGATTTAAGCTTCCTAGGACCAACGCCACTTAAGTCCTCTTGCAAATCAGAGTGAAAGCAACAGACCTTGGTGTCATATTTTAAGTTCAGTTGTGGTTTGGGTGGTCTTACCTGTCATAATTTGATGCAGATTTTGCTTGTTTAAGGCATTAAAATTTAAAGTAGTGGTTTGGCTTTGCTGGGTTTCATCTTGCCTTCAAAGGATAATAGCTGGTGATCTGATCAGTGGTGGTTCTTCTAACAACTTGCATATAACTTACGGCATTCACTACAATATAGTTTGCATTAATACTAGTGCTGGTAACTGTTCTGCAGTGGATGGCATTTATCCTAATGATATTCTTTTAAGTAATTTTTTGTATCAAAATAGGATAACAGTGTAGTGGGAAAATTGCCTTACGGCTAGCTTTTTGTTTCCTTCTCCCTTCCCTTCCCCCACTCCTCGGTTAACTTGATTCATACATTCCTTGTGGGGGAACTAAAAAGTAGTTCCTAATGGGAACATTAAAGCCAGTTAGAGTTCTAATTACAGATTTCTGATTAGTTTCACAGTTTTGACCATTTCTTTAATGAACTGTCTGTTCAAGATTCTCAGAACAGAGCCCTGCTTCCCTGGATTGCCTAGGAAAGGGAGAAGCATGTTAAGTGATGGGCATGTGCAGCAGCATTTCTTCTTGCTGCCAAGATCAAGCAATAAAGACTTGATCAGAAGAAGCATTTTGGGAGGCACATTCTGTCTCTTCCGCCTCCCGGGTATCCAGGTGGTAAACTGGTGTAGTTTGTAAGTGAAATAGGAGGAAGTTTAGTTGAGTGTGATTGTGGTGTTCTCAGCTCTATCCTGCTGCTTTGACTAGTAAAGGCATTAAAGAGTAAGGGCTTTGAAATCTCAGTTGGTTTGCTTCAGGTTTGAGTGCTAATATAGCAGATCTTGCTAATTTATGACTTCTTCAGTCTCTTGTGAAGTTTTGAGTTGTCCTTTTGAATAACAATTTTTAAAGCCTTATACAATTCCCAAGAAAACTGCTGGTCTCTCTATGGCTGTTGGGTTGGAGCGTTAGGTGCCTGTATACTATCTCTGCTGTGACTGCAGGAGTCTGAAATGCAGGACATTCAGTCCTTGGTGTAGATACTTTTGTTTTTCAAGTGCATTTATTTCTGCACGTAGTAGGTGAGCCTGCAAAGAACATACCCTTGCTATTTCTTAGCGTGATTGATTTCTTTCAGCCTCTGTGATGTGGATCCCCAAGGTATTCTATATCCATGTTATTTCACACTGCTCCTTTGCAGAACAGTTCAAAGGTACATCCTCACCATTCATGATACCCCAGTGCACTTGCACTTGTGACCTGTCCCTTGTTCAGTGATGTAACTTTCCCTGCATTTTTTTGAGTGCAGATAATTCTAATTGTATGACAGAAGTAAGAAGCAAGCAAATGTAAGCTGCTTTAATTTTTCACACTTGTCACTACTATGGTGATGCTTGGTGTGAAAGCAGCTAACTCTTCTGGTACTTGTGTGTTTAATTTTGTTGCTTCAGCCATTTGTGAAGGGCAATTTGCAGATGTTAGTTACTGTGCTGTTAGGTGGGGTGGTTTGCATAGAAACTTAGCAATGTATTTAACCTTTAAAAATGAAAGCACTGTTGCTGGTTTTGTATTTGTTGAACAAAAACAATTTCCAAGTTGGACGTACAAGTTGCTAGACAGCATTAATGATGCTTATAAATTGTAAACAGATTGCAAATGATCTATAGCTAACTCTCCATCATGTGTCTCTACTGTACAAAGCTGTGATGAAATGGATAGCACTCTTTAAATCCATAGTGGTCATTTTTAATTTCAAGTTGCAATCTAAATAACTGTGTAAACTATTTCTGTATTTCCCAGACTACATTTTGAAAGAAGATGAAGAACAGAAAGCAATGTATTCAAGATACTGAGGGTCAGAAGCGTGAAGGCATGGAAGGTAAAGTCTGTGTGTGTGAAAATACTCTAGGACATTATTCAGGTTCAAGCTGTGAAGGTCGGATTGTACATTTGCTCTCAATTAGGATGTTGCTTGTTTTGAATGAGGTTATGTAAACATAACCACTATCTTAGCATAATATTTTTCTTTGACCTGTGGGGTCCCCAAATCCTTTCTTGTCTTTTCTGTTTTTAACATGTTGATGTCCAGTAGCAGAGCAAAAATGGAGACAGCAATTGTTATTCAGAAAAAATAATTAATTTAGAGTAAAATTCCTTGAAGAAAAGTTCTTTCATTTTTATATCCTGAAAACAGTTTCTAACTTTAACAAAACTGGGGGCACTTCTTATTTAATGTACATGATTAGGTAAATATTTGAAGATGTTCAGATTAAAATAATTCAAAGACTGGTAAACTGAAATAAAGGCAGACCATGTGTATATAAGATAATGAATATAGAATAAGCTGGTCTAATTTATTTCATGGAGAGAGTGCAAATGTCTGAGGGGGAAGAACTCGGGAGAACAGTGTTTAAATGACAATGTGACCAATAGGAAACACTGTGATGCTTGCTTTATTTAAATAGCACTAGAGCTAACTTTCCTGTGTTTTATGGCAAATATTGGTACAGTAGTCTATGAAAAATGGAGCATAGTGTTTTTCACCTGTAACACGTTCCTTTAATTACTTCTGGGCAGTGTCTTGACTGCATTAGACCTGAAAACTTGATTAACTTGCTTTTAAACACAAAAAAGTCCATCTTATTGCCTTACGATTAAAGTCTAGGAGGACTTTGTTTCAAAAACTGTCAAAAATTCTAAGTGTCAATGTTAATAATACCAGGTGAAGAAAATGAAGAAAGCTATTCCTGTTCTACTTTATTATATGACGGTGACACATGCCCCATCTGTCTGAACTGCCTTCTAGAACAAGAGATTGGTTTTCCTGAGAACTGCAGTCATACCTTCTGCATGACTTGTATTCTTAAATGGGCTGAGGTAAGACTGAGGGCCACGGTGTGTGGTTTATTTTTCAGTGAAATCTACTGCATCTAATGCCTACAGGTTTGGTTTGTTGTTTATTTAAGAAAATAAGTTACACTTTCTGACTTTGCACTGAAGTGTTTCAGTGACTAGTCTATAAATAGATCATAGGAAACTTTTATCCTTAGTGCAATAAAGTACTTTGTTTTCTTTCACTGGACATCCTGACTTCCGTGGTTTCTAGAGATTAGGGGTCAGTAAAAATTAGTGTTGGGTGTTTGAAAGATCAGACAGTATTACATACATGTCATAATACTAGAGTGTCATTAGCTTACTTTTGTTATCCCTTATGCTGTTTGTCATGTTGTCAACTCTTAGGGCTGGGACTAATATATTTTCATGTTAATCTACAAAATGAGTCTGATAAAACCTTAGTTTTTTAACTCTAAAGAGAATTCAGCTGAAGGGTTTAGTACTATTCTGAATTTTAATAAAATAAATTTAAATATGCCTGTGGGTAAATATGGCTATGACTTGATCCGTGTCAGTAGCTTTTAGGTAGTTCTGGAACCTTAAAGACAAATGATTTATTGAACAAGTTCTTAATGATCTTGTTCTATTTAATCCCTTTTTCCTCACATGTGCCCTGTAATCATTGCATTGAGTCTTTGGTATCTTCACCTTTTCTGCAAGTTTTTCAATTATCAATATAAACCATCAAAATAGACTTGCTTTATACTATATTGGGAGGGGGGGTGCTCAAATGAGATGCTGTTTTTTGTCCTGCTTCTGTGCACTGGGGTTATTGATACACCCGTCAAAGTGTAATGCAGGTGTCCTAAGGTGAGCTCAGGGAGAACGGAAACCTCCCACGGAGCAGAAGGGCAAAAGCTCGTTTGATCTATGATTCTATGAATTGGTTGCTTATTGTAATAGAAACCATTGCTTTATTTCTCCACAATAAATTCCCTTTTGAAGTAAATAAGGATTTTGGTTTCAGTATATCCCTTATTAGGCTGGGATTGCTCTGTGTATACATACAATATACTCACTGTATCATTTTTTACTTATATTTTTAACCTTGATTTTTGTGTTATTTATTGCTGAAGGCTAACAGTACCATAAATCACTTCTTTCTGAAGATTTTATGTGAACTTGAGCATATTAAACCAAGGTTATTAGATGAAATTTGCTTTAGATTCACAAACTAGATAATAAACTAAATCTCCTGATGCCACGTTTTCTGTTCTGCAAATGATTAATTGCAGTGCTTTTGTTTATAAGGGAACAGGAAGTTCTCATCCACAATTTTATCCTGACTTCCTTTGCTGGGTGTTATAATGGCAGCTGAAAGACAATAAATAGTGACGTGTATGGTAGATGGAGGGCTTGCAGCTTGCTCCTGGATTTGAATTTGTTGACATTGTCTAACAGATGCTTTTAAGCCCAGTGAGGAAGGGAAATTTACTTGTTTCAAAGAGGCAAGTGAATGATGTAACATTTTTCTTGTCATGTCAGTGCATTTTTTTTTTCTACAGAGTACTATCCAAATAGAATAAAAGACTTCTGCTCTTAAAGAGTTCACAGATAAAGTAGATGTGATGCCATAAAATCAGTGGGGTTTGTTTTTAAAGCTATGTAAGGCTTCTACTGTTTCTTTCCATTAGTGACACCTGATGGATAAAATCAGCCAGCCTTCCTGTTCTGAGGATGCTTGACAGTTGGACCTGTTGAGCTCGTGAAACTCCATAGTTTTCATTAAAAGTAAAGGGGGGGAAGAAAAAAACAGATGTTGGAAACTGTCTGAGAGATGTTCAGAAGCTTCAACTGTGAGAAGCACATGAGGTTTTATAGCTTGGAATGATTGAAGCATACTACAAGTATGTGGCTATTTGAAGCATGCTGATGCCGTGTGGGTTTTGTGTCCTCTACTAATACTTAGTAAGTAAATGTTTTTTTGTTTTGGCTTTTTTAAGTGTCGCATAAGGTTTAGCTTTCTCTGCTTGTTCTTGGTTGATCATAACTAACAAAAACTAAATAATTGACAAGTAGTCAAACGTAAGCACTTTGAATAATGAAGATGCAAAAATTATTTGCTCTTTAAAAAAAATTACATTGTTGAATTTACTAATGGAGAGTTTCAAACTGGAGACTTGTGTGTTGGAAGCTCATAAAAAGTAAAAGGCACTAAATCTGGAGCTCAGATTACTGGACACAGCCTTCAGTGGGAGTGCTGAAGAATCGACAGTGTAAGCAAAGTGTTGCTTTCAGCATAAAGAAGTACATGACAACATTATTCTGCCCATATAACAGAGAACTAGTTTGGCTATTGCTGTGTGTAGAAAAAGGAGGGGAGGGAGAAGCTACAACAAAACCCACAAAAAAAGCAAACCCTACCTGGAGTCTTCAGTCATTATTGATACTGTTGTGTTACACAAAGGGAAGTAATTATATGATGCGTTTCTCTTGTCTGTAGTCCCACTGGTAGATTAAAACTACTTGGGTCAAACCTCAATTTTTTAGCCTGTTTTTTTCCTGGCATGCTTCTGCTTTGTATTTCAGTTGACAAGCACATATGTTCTGGTTCATGAGTTATGAAAGCATTTAAGTAAAGCTAATGTGAAGGGAACTTAACTAGGTCTAAGGCAAGCAGATAGAAAATTAGCCAGAACCACCTCAGCAAATGGCTTTAGCAGCAACAGTATCTTGCCTGCATGCATTAGAGGAAAACTGTACTTATTTTGTTTTCTATTAAAAGAAACTGATCTTAAATGGGAGGAGATAGATATTTAATCTGCTTTATGGTAGGTTTTCTGACTTCCCTTCTGTTCTTCAGAGTGCAAATAAATACACTGGAGATTTCTGTCCTTGCTTTTCTGTTAATTCCTCTTCATGAGGGAAGAGTTCTGAAGAAAAGATTCAGTGTGTTGTCTGCATTATCGCAGTGGTTGTGTGAAAGACAGGTTTCAGTCACCCTTCCCAGCTAAGCTTATATCTCTCAGTCTTTGCACCTGGTTTCCTTCATTCATTTTACCTCATCTGGAGGATTTGAAAGTGAAGTACATTCATCTGTACCTTCTCCAAAGCATTGGGGCATATTCAGGAAGGCCCTGTGCAGTATCAGTGCTTTTGACTTAATAAAACTAAGCAGTTGGCACAAAGAGCTGTTTTTCATTACATTTCTAGCAGATGTTCTGTTCTTAGAGTAGTCTTTTGTGTTAGCATAAGGTTTGGATCATTGATTATGTAGAGTGTACTGCACATGTGTATTCTGAGGGTAAATAGTTACTGGTATGGTGACTGGAATTCTTAATACGTATTCTTTCTGAACTGGATTTCCTTTGTCCTAAAGGATGTAGGACGGAATTAGTTTATGTGGTGGTAAGCTCCACAGTGATCTGCAATACAAACCACTGTGGGCAGGATTAAGATTACATTCACAAGCCAAATATGTTAGGAAGAAACACTAAACCTAAAAACCACCACAGCAATGGAAACCTTATTCAGGTGTATCAAAGATAATGCGTACACAGACAACGCATCTGAGAACTGTTGCACAAAAAACCCTGTACTTGTCAAATTCTTTCATAAGATGTAGACTTTAGGTACCTTTTTTCAAATGACCTGTTTGTCTTTGTGGTGTACAGTTGTTCTTAGCATATTTCCCTGCTGAGGGCAGTTGGACAAGATGACCTTTACAGGTCCCTTTCCTAACCTTTATAATTTTGTGATTCTGTGATGTATCATGTTACATTCATGCCGCAGCTTATGAATAATGTTGTTAAAATGCAGTGCAGAAGTCTTGAGTACTTTTGAGTTTGACTTCTGTCAAACAAAGGCCAATGACACACAACTTGTCAACACTTTATGGCAACTTTGTATTGGAAGTTAAGGACTAGCCAACTGCATGATGTAGGTAGAGAGAAGACAGCTGTTCAGAATTGTAGCTAGGTTGCCTGTTGATCAGATGTTGAGACTATAATCTCTGTTTTTATGCACTCTGTATCTTTACTATCCGTTAATGATATTTCAAAAAAAACCCAACCAACCCTAGCATCTCTTGTCAGAAATAGTGCTTTCCTAAAGCATAACTTCAAATATACTTTTTCTCACTGTGTGGTGTTATGGTCTCCCTTGTCGGTAAAGCTGGAGGTGGAATTGCCTGTACATTTCATTACACCTTGTAATAACAGTACACTAAAAAGCCTACATTACTTTTACAATCTAAATATCACCTTTAAGCCTGAATTTAGTTACGAGAATCTGGTATTATTTAACAGGTTCTCTAATAAAGAAGCAGTAAAGAGTGCAGGATCGTGTTTCTTTTTGGATCAGATTTTCAATACAGTAATTGAAGAACTGACTTGATTATGGGCTACTTGTGGGGAGAAAAAACCCAACAAACTAACAGAAGAAAACATCAGGAGAAGGGATTTACTGCAGCAACTTCTAATTCCATACTTGCATCTTGTTACTACTTGTTATGAAACCTCATATCATGGAACTTGATGAGATGGGGATACCTGCCAAAGTTATTTTATCAGGCAAGTGCTTTGGGGTTAGCTTGCACATATTTGTATAGCTTCCTGACACTTCCTAGCTAGAATATAGTATCTGCTTCAGCCCTTTGTCTACCTCACTTTGCTCAAATGCTGTTTGAAACTGATGCAGTTAGAATAAGGGACATTTATTCCTTGAGTTTACAGATGACTGTTTTGAGGTGCTGTGGTAGTTACGGGAATATTGAACATGAAGTTATGCCTTTGGAGCTAAAGCAGGACTTTTTTTCCTAAGGGGTTATTGAAAACAAAATCCTATGAAATATTTTTTTTTTAAACTTCAAGCTAGGCACACACATGCCCATGGATATGAATGAGCTTTTCAGGGGTTGCAGATTTCATCAATGCTTACCTATTTTAGGGAGAGAATTCTTCGGAAGTCATAAGACAGGTGAAATTATTAATCACTACAGAGTTACCAGTTTTAACATGAGAGCTATGAGTAGTTTTCTATGAAGAGTAACACAATTGAAGACATTTTGAAGTGTGCTGAGCCACTATTCTGTGTTTCTCCAAGAAAAGCACCTTTGGGAAGCAAAGAAAGTCACACATACCAGCTATGAATTTCTAGTGATTTTGATGATTACATTAAATACTGCACGTTCTGCTTTTCTAACAGCTGTGTTAAAGAAGGATGCTGGATGAAGCTGTGGTTGTGACATATCCCATGCCCTTCCTTCTTTGTGTGCACAATAAAAGTGATAGCTGCTGCTTGGACTCATTCCATCTCGGGGGCTTTTTTTTTTTCTCGTTTTAAATATTTTTCCCCAAAAGGATGGTGCACATTCACTGTTACTTTTGAGGCTGCCTGAACAGAAGCCTCAAAAGAGGGGAATTGCTGACTTGCCTCGGGTGAAAGAAGACTGAACACTTTTGTTACTGAACCATATTCTTAAAAGAAGAGGAAAGAGATGAGTAAAGGGTCGCCACTCCTCATGATTGCTTCTTGTAGAAATATAGTTGATGTTTTTTTATCAGCAGTCCTTTAGTAGCATGAATTTGTTCTTGTATGTTAGCAGATAAAAGTAATACAGGTGAAGTAACCTCTCAGGGCTATGCTGCAATTGTACTGTGCTGGGGGCCCTAGAAGTGCACGTGGGACTGTCCTGTGTCTACTAGAATCTCTCTTGAGATTTGTTGGGAACTGTCAGATAATGCTATGGCTACAAAAAGCTGCTGAGTAGGAGTGGAAAAAAACCATCTGCTGTTTCTGAACATACCTGAACTGAATGGTAGCTTTTGATTCTTCCAGAATGTTTTCCTTTTTCTGCTACTGTGTATAACTATGTGATTGTTCAACATTTGCGTGGAAGAAGTGAAAATACAGGGGTGAAAATATTTCTAGTGGATTGCTGCTAGTAACGCTTAGTGTTCTGTGACACTTCATTGCAATGAATAAACGTAACTTACTGTGGCTTAAACTCGGGAACGTAACTTAATATTCATGCGTAAATTTGAAATAGCAACAGGCTGTATTCTTGGAAAAACTTACCTTTTGGCTGAAGTAAATCCTGACATGAAACTGAAGATTATAAAGAAAGTTAACTTTCTCCTACCTATCTTTGTCTGGTATATCTAAGATCAAATATTTACCTTGAAGCTTGCAGCTGATGCAGCGTTTACAGTACATCGCATGCTATCAGATATCCCAACTGAACAACACACTGCTATGTTCTGTGGGTTAGCTCTACATTGACTACACGACAAAAACTGATTCATGATGAGTCTTTAGAGAACTGGCTTGATTACCCAATATGCTTTTCTTAAGTAACACCATGACACTGCGGGGAACAATGGGTTTTCTCCAGCAGGGGTGGGTTTTTAGTTAGGATAACATACCAGAGCATCAGAAGGAGAGGTAATGGCTTTAACTTTCATTCTTGTTCAACAGCTTATTCAGTGAGACTATCCTTGGGGGTTTGGGGTTTTTTGGTGTCTTCTTTTTAATCAGTCCAACTCCTGTCAACTTGAGTTGATATCAGAAGCTTCCTGAGTGCTCAAGGTTTGGGGGCTCTCTAGGTGAAAAAAGTTGAGCACTCTCTGAAATTGAGAAAAGAACAAAATGAACTGGAAAATTGAAAGCCCCAATGAAAAGACAAGAATTAAGTTCACCACTGAATTTCAGGGCAGAGTTCATATGCAAGTTTCTCATAGCTGCTTATGCAATTCTAATACTGTGTTTTGCTTGCATAAATAAAAAGTGTAATACCCTGATACTTCTCTTAAGGGCAGTAATTGAATGCCTCTTAAGGGCATACAATTCATGTACTAGTTCTTGTTCAGTGGATGAATTAGGACTGGAGGCTGTGTGTGGTTTTGGTTTTCATTTTGTATTACAAGAGTTTTGAACTGAGCCTGTTCACCTCGCAATGGGGGTGCGGGGTGACACACATGATGACATAGTGGCAAAATCCCAAACCAAACAAAGAAAGCTGTCTAATCCCCCCCTCCCAAACACATATCTGGAATTAAAATGAGTGAACAGTTTTCTAGCAGCAAAATTTAGTATCTGGTCGGTTTCCCTGAGAGATAACTATATGATCCAGTTGGGTGGACCTTCAGTTGAAGCTTCCCTGTTCCATGACCAATAACATTTTATTGTTCTCTGTGTATGTTGCTGTTGTCTGATGAAGTGTAGCCTCAATAGTAGGGCATTTAGGTGACTGGGGAAAAAAAAGCCATTACATCTGTATTTCTTTCAAAATAACTTTCAGTTCATTCTGTTGCAAAGTGATTTTTGTTGTCTTACACATGGGAATCTGTTCTCTCTGCTGACTGCAAAAAAAGAGGTGTAATCTAGTCGAGTAGGTGTGCAAGATGAGGGAAGGTGTTACGCTCATTGCTGTTGGTCTTTCCAGTTTTATATTTTGGTGGCACGCTTTCTTTTGAAAATAACACGAAGAAATAAAGCATTAGAACAAAAAGAAATGAAAAGGACATGAGCGTATTGGGATAAAACCAGTTGCCTAGTGGGGATTCAAAAATAAAAGAATGTAGCTAATAATGTGAAATGTTTTTCCTTTTTCGAACATAACTTCTGAGCTAAATTCTTGCTTCCTTTATGTTTTCCCCTAAGAAGTCTACTTACATGAAACAAAATACTGAGTGTTTGAGTAATGTGTTTGAATACGTTCTTACCGTGAACAAGTTGTAATTCTGTGTGCTTCTGTAAGCTACTATAATGGCTTATGTATTGAAATGAAAGTATGGAAATAGGTATCAATGAAAGTATAGAAAACTGAGACTTCTCTTAACTTATTACAAGTTTTGTAATAAGAAAAATAATTTTTCAGACACAGGCTTCATGTCCTATTGATCGCAGACCGTTTCAGGCAGTATGCAGGCTTGATGCATTAGAAGAGCAGATAAAGGTAAGTTCCAGACTTAGTTTCTTAAGAAATTTCAGTCGCAGGAAAACACAAGTTATTCCACAACCTTTTATTCGTACCTCTATGTTAAATAAGCTTTCCTAATGAAATAATTATTGCTTTAATGTTTCCATTACGTATTTGAAGCCAGGAACTAGTCTTAATTATATTTTTTTCAAAGCAAGTGTTTACAGTAATAATAATCACAAAGCTGCTATTGATACTTTATAGAATCTTTGAGTGTTTCTGATGTGTCTGAGAATGGAAGTATAGTAATTGGTCTCAGCGTGTTCTTAACTAGATTTTGCAAACAAGTGTTGTATCAAGTAGCACACACTCTTGCCTTTTCTCTAGGTGAGGCGAATCTTTTATGTTCACAGGCAAAATCACATTAAGGCAAGAGGAGTCAATGAATGCTGAACCTTGTTCAACCTAAATTTCTGATTTTTTTCCAGCTTTCAGTTCTTAATAGCAGTGCTGCTGCTGCAGAGATAAGTTTGTCCAGTAGGAAAATAAAACTTTCTTCTGATAAATGATCTTGAAAATATGTATAAAATGATGCTGAGAATTCTGTGAACAGATTTCACATTTCTGTGGTGAAATTACGGTTATAAGAAATTTCTGAGGTGGTGGGTTTGCATTTTGAAAATAAATTTTTTTTAAAGTTTAGAAAATAGGCTCCTACTGCCCATTTCTTGTGCTTCTAGAGGCTCAGGTAATCAACTGCAGAAGCACTGCCACAGATACTTCCTTCTCATCGAAACCACACTGCCATATTTTATCTTCTTTATTTCTAAAGAAACAAGGAGCTGAAACAACTTAAACTGAAGCTTTCATTTGGAAGTTTTCAAGTGGAAGAGCGTAAAGGCTGTATCAAAATACAGTTTGAAAGGTTCTTTGTTTGCAGAGCTGCAGTGTAAACAGGTGGGCAGAGAATAAGGGTCCTGCTCTGAAAAAGAGCCACTGGAGCATAGGGGTAGATGGAATTTGTACACAGAAATGCTGACACAGTAGTCAATATTAGCTGTGGCACAGTCAAGACATTGGCAGTTTTCCCTTTGTGATAGTCATAGCTAGAATGCTAATAGCTTAAGGAGTTGCATATAAAGCCAGGATTCTAGAATGAGGAAATACAGAATATCTAATGCAAACAATTGCAGTGGAGCCATTGAAGTGGACTTCATAATATGTAATAAAAAGTTCTATTGCTTTCTTAGAATTTTGAAGATGGGGGGAAGGGGTTGAAATGTGATGTAAAATCCATAATTTGTTATACTCCGGAGGAAAATCGAGTGCATTTTAATTATGAGTAAGTAAAATTAAGTGGTAGTTCAGCATTTTCCCAAGCTGAACCTTACGTATTCAGATCAACCAACTTAGTTTGAAGAAAAAACTTAGTTTCCAAATTGTTGGTGGAAGATAGTTCATAGCTGTGAGATATTGCCACGGCAGTCTGAATGTTCAGGGATTTTTGGTCTTGTGGAATCAGGATGCACTCCTGGCATAACCAATGTACATCTTGAGGTGGAATTTTTTCCTATTTCATGAAAAACAAATGGGAAAAAGAAGATCAAATCCACAACCTGAGATTAAAAATGTAATGATTTGAAATGTATTCAAGTTCTTCTGTTTGAGCTTGTTTTCTCTGTAGACCTTAACCATCTTTGAATAAATTTAAAGCCCATGTGTATTGAGATTCTAGATCGGATTGATTTTATTTTTCAATACAGGTTCAGGTTAAAAAGCAACTAAGGAGGAAGGAAGAAGACAAACACTGTGCCTGCAATAAGGGAAAATGTAGCCATGCTAAGAGAAGAGACTTTGTGAGGTTGGTCATCCATGTAATTTCAAGCATTCTAGTTGGAATATTCAAAATATATAAAGTTAGCTGTTTTAAAGGGTACACCCCAGAAAAATTCTAGAAAAAAAAGGATTTTAAAATAAACTATTTTCCATCAGCGGTAGTTCAGCTTTACTTTTTTCACTGATGTAATTCCCACTGGAATACTTAACAATAGCAAGCAAGAAGCAAGGGGCAGTGTATTTCATGCATTGAGTTCTGTGAAAGTTGCATTGTTTGAAGACATTCTGACAAATTTTTTATTAATTAGGATTTTATGGCTTGATCATATTTTAACAATAGAAATCTTTTTTTTTTTTGTTATCTGAACAGACATCCCCTTTCTTGTATGTTGTCATAAGCATTTGTGGTGTTCTTGTTTTACTATAAAATGTAGTTGAAGTCAGGAACTGATTTTGTTCTAGTGAGATTGAGAGGGGATGTGAAAGTAACATTCCTGTTTTGAGCTTTATCTCGTCACATTTGCTGCATTGTATAGAGGGAAGCTCAGGGTTACACAGACAAATTTCACTAACTAGTGATAATCTAAAGCTAGGGTTCCATGGGATGTATGATATATAGAGTTCTTGAGATTGAATTTGAAGCAGACCATTACAGAAAAGCTAACGGGAAGTAAATTGTCATTTTTGGGGTCTTGTTAGAAAATAAATAAGGTTGATCTTTGCCTCTTACTGTTCTGAATCACCATTGACTTTGATATTCTTTGAAGTATTTATGAGAGTAGGTTACAGCATCTTTCACATGTTGAAATCAAGCAAAATTAGTCATTCAGATTTAATATGCAGGATATCAACTTTTAACATGTAAATGGATTTTCGTTTTTTACCTCTGTAAACTTTTTGAAGTACTGTGGGGTTTAATAGATGGAAGGTGATATACATGTTACGAGTTCAGATTTTAATAGCAGACAAAACTTGCACTTAAAGTGCACGAGATGAAAATTGCTTGAAATAGGAGCTGATTCTGTTTGGGTGCATACACCGTTAGCTCAACTATGCCCAGAAGTAACTTTTGTAATATTTTGTGTTAATCTTGCAGAAGAGCTCTATGTCCCGACAGAGGGCACTTCGCAGCAAGGTTAAGCAAAGTTGTGAAGAAAAAATACAGTAAGTTGGTATTTGCTAGGATGGGCTAGGTTTGGGGAGGGAACACTAGATTTTTTTTTTCCTGATGAGCCAGTTCATTATTTTATTATGATTAGTATTGCTTACATTTGGACATGAAAATCAAATACCAAGGAACAGAAGCATGGAACTTAAGAGAACAAAATTGCAGTATGTAAAACTACTGCTGTTAGTTTACTTGAAAGGCTGCCTCTTCAATTTCAGTCACGAGTGAAATGGACTTAATTTCAGCCTAATATCGTTTTCTGCGCAGCTAATGACTAGCTTTTATTCGCAGGAAGCTGCTTCTGTGAGCTTTCAGACACAGAAAAGCGCTTAGCTGTGTTTTGGGGTTGCCATTTTGAGAGGCTTGCTTAATAGATATTGTTGGGCCAAGTGTGTTTGTAACTTCTGAAATTAAGCAAGTATCTGAGGTGAGAGTGGCTCGATATATAAGAAGCAATTGTGAAAGTGCATGCCTTTTAATTTTACTCAGTTTATATGTAAATACATTGTAAATACACTTGATACATTTTCATTAACCTCTCATTGCATTTATGATATTGAAAATTAAAAACTCATGCTGAATTTAAGATTAGAATTTTGTTTCTTATTACACACAGGTAATATTTTGTATGACAAACGAAACAAGAAAGCTTTGTTGGTGAAGATAAACAAGGTTAGTTCTAATAATGAAGCATCTGGGAACGTTCTTTCATGAAAGCATTTATAAAGCTACCTTCTGCTTATTTTTAAGGTTAACTTCTATTTGTTAATTTTAGTATGATTCAAACTATGGGTTTTTGTCTTGGAGGTATTAATTAGAATATACTGCTAGGTGGTATGAACTTCTCAGACTAAACGGTTTTATGGTGCTAAATACTTCCATTTGGATCAGACTGTTACATTATAAGGTACTGTAACAACCCTTTTTTTACTTCACTAGAAGAAGATGGTGTCAGCTCCAGGCTGCTAACCAAGTACCATTATATGACGGTTTTCATCATTCTCATGAAAATACATTTGTCTAATCAACCAAGTATTACTTGGTTGAAATGGATATTTGCCATGGTCTTCTCAGTAGCTGGTGGCTTATACACCATAGTTCTCAGAGGTATCTTTAGCTCCAGCCTTCCCCTTTTAAATTGGGTATTTAGAAATTTTGGTTCTTTTACCATTAAAGGTACCTTCCACTTAATTGAAGAGGTTTTGAACTGGAAGGGTAGGGCTTAGTGGTAGATCTGTGTCTAATTTGTCTACCAGAATTGGTGAATGCTTACCTATTTGGCTTCACTGATTTATTGTGCACTGCTAAATAGCATTAATGTCTCAAATGGTACCTGTTGCAAAAAGGTGCATAAGCAAAAGCAGAACCATTAAAAACCTTCAGGAGGAGGTACAGGGCTGAATTATCCAATAAACTTGTCAGAATTTAAAATAACTTAAAAGAAAGCACTGATTTACAAACTGCACCTCATAAGGATATTTATGGAACATCTGGATAGCTTTTTTAGGTGGAGGGAGACATGTTAATGTTCACAATGATAGTATTTTTAAAATAAAACTTAACAACAGCTTTCTAGGAGAAGCTTAGAATTTGCACACTGTTGAAACGGGGTGTTCCCATCAAGACCAGCTCTCTGTGCCAAAGTTTGATGGAGCATACAGATAATGACTGCATACTTAGGACAAGTATTTACATAGAGGAATGTTTTAGTCGGATTCAAGGTGGCATTAACCCTTTAGGTGAAATGGCAAAAATTGGGTCAGTGTAGGTAAGTGTGTAAGTCTGGTAGTCTAGAAGTGTCTAGAGGGTGGTTGGTTGGGGTTTTTTTGGCCTTGCAGCCAGCCCAGTACACAGCAGCAGTCTGCTGCGCACAAGGCAAAAGGAGTTGCACTGACATTCAGTGGGTGGCTAGGTGTTGTTAACAACTGCAATAGAAGGTGGTATTTGTTCAAATATGAAGTGAATTCTGCGTATTATGTCTTTGTGTGAGGACCCAATAAACAGTCACACCAGTCAGTCTTCTTGCTGTAATCCGTCCTGAAGGCACAGGAGAATCCCAGCTACTTGCATTTAGGTTTTCTTGTTCCTCTGAAACCAAACATTCAGTGAACTGCTGCGAAGGGCTCTGTCTGGAGGTACTAGTGCTGTAACTCCTCTGGTTCATTAGGTAGCAGAAGTGGAAACTGTGAAGTAGTAAGGATCAGGCTCATTTATTCATCATTTCTGTATGGAGCATTAAAGATTTTACCTATATAAAATACAAAGTTTATCTGCAAAGAGCAGGTGTTGAAAATTTGGAGACTGAATAGAGATTTGTTTGTGTAACTGCAGATCTTTGCATGTAACTATGAAGCTACTATGTGCCTGCTTTTTGTGAGCTAGTCTTGCTGATGTGATGTAAATTCAGTGCGTCCTAATGTATTATATGTTAATTATTTTATTCTGGAAATCTCTAAATCATGATATTTCCTTTGTAGCCCAGAAGGCAGACCTGCTGGAATGAGTGCTTCAGAACTAATTTCTTCAGGACACTTCCAGTTGGTGGTAGCAATGAAGAATCCCCTTTTAGCTGTAGAAATGACTGGTTAGTATATACTAGTGCTTAAGAGAAACGGATGGGTTACTGTATTGCAGGTGCTATAGCTCCTTCTGCTTCTGTCTGTATATACTAGCTTGAAATATTTTTAAGGTTGTATTTATTAAAGGATAAACACAAACTTGTTAGAATTAGTATTATTACAGGCACACCTCGATTTCTGTCTTGTGCTCAGCGTTAAAATACGTGAGTGTGCGTGCTTTTAATCTCACTGATTTGAAAGGAGTTAATAAGTTCTATTTTTAGCTCATATTTATTCTCTTTGCCGAATTGAAGCCTTGAGTAAGAAAGGGTTAGTCCATTTATTCCAGCACCAGTTAGCACAACACTTAACAGTAAATACCCTGGTTTGTATCAGAAAGAATCTGGTTTGTTGTTCCTTGATTCCAAGAGGAATACTTTAAACATACATGAAGCAGTTCTGCTTAATGAGCCTAATACATAGAACTGGTAAAAAATATTTCTTGGTTGATAAGATGGAAGAAAAAGAACAGTCGTGGAAGAACATTATTTGAATAATAGGGTCTAATAAAAAAGCCCACTGTGTACATGTTTTCAGCAGTCTGTAAAAGAAAAATTGCCATGCATGCAACAGTATTATTTGTCAAGGATGCAGAGTTCCTCCCATCTTTCAACTCCCCATAGGCGCATCTCCTGGTTTCCGTTCTGTCTGCCTCATTTATTTAGGGCTGTTACGTTTAGTATGACTGCTCTAAACAATAACCATGCATAGTTTCATCATGACTGTTAAAGTTCTAATGCAGAAGGCCATTGATAGAAGTAATTATTGAAAATTATGGTGGTACAAAGTCACCATTTGTAACTTTTTGTATGAAATTTGTATTTCAGTACAGAATTCACAGAAGTTGGTGCAGCAATCAGGCAGAAGAGACAAGCACTGGAATTGTCCTGTTCATCCGCGATTGCTAGAGTTGAAAGGTATGCGTTTTGCATTCATAGTGCAAAGGCTCTTAATGTAAGACTTCAAGTTTGGAATTTGATGAATTCAGATTACCCTTTAGATAGAGTATCATTTGATCATAAAACTAAATAGTGTTTGCATGCAACTTGTTAATTTTTGTGTATTTGTCACATGCTATTTTTATGTCAATAGATTATTTTCTGTATACCTTAATGCTTTTCTGATACTTATGACAAGCATAGTAACTCCAGTGACTTGTGCATCTTAATATGCACAAATGCGCTTTTAAATATGTTTTGTATTTGGAAGTTAGTGTTCCATGTGCTGTTTAAATTATTTCTATCACTAGAAATCAGGCTGTTTGCTTTAACATCAGTCAGATTCTGATTTTCCACCCACTTCCAATACTCCTTTCTCGTGCATTGGTTCTGACTTCTTTCTGTAACTGTGTATAAACAAATGCATTCAGAAGGAGATAAGAGGGGTTCTGTCAGATGAAACTAGACCATAAAGTAATTTCTTTCGTCAAAGAGCAGATGCATGTTAAAATATTGTAAGGGTGTTTTCATGAATATAAAGCAGAAGCATAAAACCCTTCTGATTATAAAATAACATGGTAATAAATTGGTCTATGATCTCAATTTCACCACATGTCTCTTTACTTTCTTTGGCATAAAACAAAGGCTAAAGACAGAAGAGCAAGTAAAGACATTTTTAATTAGAAGTTGGAAGTAGGATTTAAATACTAATTTTTTTTACATATACTTTTCCTTATGGAAAGTTTTATTCCAACTCGATGATAACTGAAAAATTGTAGGTGGGTAACTAAGCTCCGGGTTTGCACTAGGTTTGCTGAGGGAGCCTAAATAAGTATGTGTTTGTTTGGTTTGGTTGGAAAAAAAAGCACCACCTTTACTGAATTGTCATGTTAGATTTTGATGCACAAAAAAAGGCTGTTCTTCTGCTAAAGTGCTAAGTCAGTGTTCCATTTTCAGTAGTAGAGCCTACCAGTTTGGAGAAGACTGTTCTATGTTTGGCTTTGAAGAAAGCCAAGTGTGTATTACTTCAACGTAACATAACTTGTTCAAACTGTTTTACTAGGTTAGGCAATAACATAAACCTGAAATTAAATACGAGAAGGGAAGTTTTGTTTGCTGTCAGCTTTGCCTTTCTCTCCAACCGTGGTGAGGTTGGAAGTGTCATAGTTGCCTGATGTTTTGGGTTTGTGCATTGTTTCCAAAGCTTGCTACAAACAGCTAAAACAACTCATGTTAATGCTTTTACTTTTCCAGTATTCCTTTAATGTCTTATGGAGCTGAAGCTGAGACCTTTCTTCTCACTTCTACTATGGTGGCAGGGACAATTCTTCCAACGAATGTCAGGCCTTTGGAAAACTTTGGTAAACTTTTTTTTTGTAAGTTTTATTTATAGCTCATGTGGCGTACTCTTAAATTAGATTCCTAGAAGGCAAAGTGGAATATATAGTTACAGTTAACAGGGGGGAAAAATGTTTTGATGCAGTTTGGTACTATTTCAACATCAGTCTGGTCTATTTCAGAAATCAGAATATAGGAGATGAACCAGCCACCCCAAAATGTACATAAGTGTTCTTCATTTGAAGATTAAAAGAAGTATTTTATGTGACTTAATTCCATTTCTAGATTCAGCACTTTCTTTACTGTTACAACTCATTTTCTTACTGCTCAAGGATAAATCTCATTTTGATGTACTATGAATGGCTTGATATATTTCAGCAGTATATTGTGCAGTGTGAGGGACAAATTGTTTCCTGACAGAGAAGAATAGTGAGGAAACAGTGGAGTGTATGGATCTGTTTTAGTATGCCTACAAGCTCTACAGGGCAAAAGCTTGCAGAAGTGCTTGAGCTCCAGGATCTGGCAGGAATTTAGCAGAAGGCCTTCTTCCAGTTACTTTAACAGCCTCTCTCTCTGTAGTCAGCAAGAATGTACTTTCTCTTCCAATAGGCTGCGCAAGTTCAAAGAAGTGAAAACAGAAGAATGCGGGGTTTTAAGGCTAGGGTTAATACCTTCTTTGAACTGGGAATTTAGCTATTTTCACCTGACTAGTAGGCAAAGAGATAGGAGAGATCTGGGTCTCATGTCTTACAAAAATGGAGCAAGTGAATGTCTGGGAAGAGTTTAGTAGAAAGATTCTGGAAAAAGATGTGTTGCTCATTCTTCATTCTTTTTAAAGGTACATATTTCACCTCCACATTGCCCAGTGAAAGATGTATAGGTTGCTCCTTAGGAACTCTGATGCTTGACAATGCAATTTAACTATTTTAGCTTCTAGTACTAATGAGTATACGTGCTAGCTCCTATCTCTTGACTTCTAATCACCTTTCTACTTATACAGTCGGGCTTCTTTGTTAATATGCACCAGAAGCATTTTAACAACAACAGAACCAACCTCCAGCCCCAAAACCACTTCTTTCTCTCATCAGAAAGATAAAGAATATTTAAATAAGCTACAGAGTATTTTTCAACATTAGGCTGCTTAGAATCATGTGAATAAATAGCCTAATGTTGTGTGTGTGCTCACAGCCCAGAAACCAGCCATATACTGGTCTGCATCAAAAGAAGTGTGACCGTCAGGCTGAAGGAGGTGATGCTGTCCCTCCACTCTCGTGAAACCCCACTTGGAGTACTGTGTTTAGCTGTGGTTTCCCTCTAGAGGAGGGCCATGAGGATGGTCAGGGGACTGGAGCACCTCCCTTATGAAGATAGGCTGAGGAAGTTGGGGCTGTTCAGGCTGGAGAAGAGAAGGCTGCGTGGAGACCTCATAGCAGCCTTCCAATATTTGAAGGGGGCCTACAAAGATGCCAGAGAGGGACTCTTCGTGAGGGGATGTAGTGATAGGACAGTGGGTAATGGGTTTAAATGTAAGCAGTGGAGATTTAGGTTGAATATAAGGAAGAAATTATTCTGAGGGTGGTGAGGCCGTAGAACAGGCTGCCCGAGGAAGTTGTGAATGCTCCATCCCTGGCAGTGTTCAAGGCCAGGTTGGACAGGGTCTTGGGCAACATGGTGTAGTGTGAAGTGTCCCTGCGAATGGCAGGGGGTTGGAACTAGATGATCCTAAGGTGCTTTCCAGCCCTAACTATTCTGTGATTCTATGAATTGTTGATAATATCAGCAACTAATTTATAAATGCTCATAACTTGTCAACTCCTAAGGCAGAACATGGAACTAAATCCTTTATGCTGTTTTGGGGAGAAGTGGCAGGTTTTGAACTTGAGTCTTGATAAGAAAACAAAATTCTTTTTTTTCCTCCAGATATTTTTGTCTTACAACTCATAGCGTTGCCTCCAGAGTTGTGCTAGGGGGCATAGAAGTATCAGTGATGTACCTTGAATCTGCTTGAATCTTCCCTGCAGCTGTTGCAGGGTTTTTTTAGATTCTCTGACCACTAAATAGTCTTTTTACTAATTTGACCTCAAAATGCATCAGTGAATCTACAGATACCGTAATGGTTTAGGTTGGCATTAGGCAAATCTTTTGCATGATTGAAATATTGTTAAATAAAGATTCAGTGAGCTGAAATCCCTTGTATTTGGTCCAAGTCCAAGGCTAGTGAAGCTTGTACAGTTAAAATTTACTAGTAAGGAATGCTAGAAAGGGGGCTGTGCTCCACAAGTAGACTTTGAAAGTGCCACAGAAATAACTTGTCTTTTAATTCTGTCAGGATTCCCACATTCCACTTGTATTCTGGTGGTGGCACTGATGGTGGTTGTTCTTAGAGGGTGATTTCTTTCCCTGTGAAGAAAATAACCACAGATATTCAGTATTTGTTATGACATGTAACATCCAACCTGTTTTCCTGGCTATTGTGGTAGGTTTGAAGACATAGTCAGAGACAGCCCTATGTGACTGAGTTAACCGCTGTGAAGTCACTTTCTAACAAAATCACTGGGCAGACTGTTACAGTAGATACCTCAAATAGTGCAAGTCACCTAAAACTGCTTTGGAAGTTCTTTACTGGCACACATTGTTGGGTTTTTTAAGTACATGGTTCCTTCTGTACAATGGATACTGTTGGGTTTCATTATCTGGAGTGGTAATTTGATCATTTTTGATCAGACATCCAAAACTATGTTTTTCCATGTTCAGGCAAATTATTATGTTTACGTAGGAGGTCAGAGGAGATGATTATAATCCTGTGCTCTGTTCTAGCCTTTCAAAGGCTGGCTAGGTGCTTGTGAAGTTAAGTCTCTAAGGTTATCAGGTTACGTGTTTGGATTTAATTACATGTTTGGATTTCATTGGCAGTGATACATTTTTCATTCTGCTAACAAAGTAGTAAGCAGTGGAAAGAGACTTTTGTGTTGTTACTCACTTGTCCTATTCCTGTCTTGTTTTTATATAGCCTGTTTAAGAATGTGTTAAAGATGTATATGTGAAACAGTAACGTTATACAGAGAATTAGAATCAAGTGTTTTAGTGTGATGGGATAAATTTATTGCAAAAAATCCATAGCAGTTAATCTTAGCAAATTTCCACTATTTGTGTATGAAATTAAAACTGTAAAAAGAATTAATTTCAACACCAAATTCTTGATGCTTTCTGAAATCTACATGTAGTATGAAACAAATTAATGGGCATCTCAAGAAATTTAGTTCTGAAGTATTATGTTCAAATATATTTTCTTAATTATCATTAATCTTTAATTCCTGAGCTGTCCCTCATTAACTTTCTTTCTTAGGTATCAAGAGTACAGCCCGTTCCTTTGGAGGGAATATAACCCGTGGCCTCCCTACAAAGATTTTTGTCAAATTGTGGATAGCATGAAATAAATCAATGCAGTATCAACAGAAGAACTCATGTGCTGCTATATGTGACTTACAGTTATTCTTCTTGTAGCTTTCAGTTTTGGGGTTGAACTCCTAGCCTACCCCAAGACTTACACTCTTGATTCAGTTTGTTAAGTGCTGTAGGCACCCTGGGTGCTTTGTTGGCAGAGTTTTAAGTCCAGTTTGCTGTGGAGCATGCGAGGTCTGTCTTACAACTGGTGCACTGTCCAACATTTTATTATGTGGAGATAGATGCTGTCGTTGCTGCTTCCCACATGGTCATCCTCTGATGGCCATTTAACAGTATCTCTGCCTGTAGAATTGAGGCTTCACTGCCAACAGGCCTAGATTAGAATGCCAGGAACTGCAATATGCTGTGGCAACATTTCATAGTGAATCTTCAGTTGTATTAATTGAGGATATCTGTCGAACCAGAGAAGATAATTTGTTTTTTTTAACTGTTTAGATTAATGGTTATTACCAGACTTTAATGAATTCTGCTTTTATTAGAATCTTTAGGTAAAGGATATGCTGTTGCATGTACCCAAGAAGGAGAAGAGAAAAAGCAAGCTTCTGGTTCATCTGGTGCTAGAGGAACTAGAAGGAAATCGGTTACTACTACTCCTAGAAGAAGGTCTGCACGAAACAGCAAAAATGAGACTCTGGGTCCATCTCGGAGCTCACCTCGGTCGAGCAGTTCTGCATGCAGTGCCCCTGATGGCAACAACCCATCTCTGAATAAATCTCCTTCAGAACCAGAGAAGGCTCCTCCAAAACGGAAGTCTAAGCGGATAGTTAAACAGCAAACACTGGTGGCTAAAAAGAAACTGAGAAGTTCTGCACGTTCTGAAAAGTCACCCCCTGATTCAGTGGAAGATGATGATGTTGCTGAGCCTGAAGCAGTTGTGACATTAGATAAAGACCAACAGTCAGATAATGAAAGCGCAAGCCTTCCACAGAAGGATAACACAGAAACAGAATCTGCTAATGGATTGGAAAGCTGTAGTGAAGCATGCAGAAACTGAGGAAACCGCAGGAGAATGTGGTGAAGATGAGGATACTTTAGGCAGTGTGGATGCAAGTAGTTCTAATGTCCAAGAGCCTCCAATACTAACTTTAGGGGGTGAAAATCAGGAAATCAAAGTAGAAGATGCTACTGAAAGAAATGTGGATCTCAAGAATCAGGAGATATGTGAAGATACTCTTGAACAAATGGAAACAGTAGCTAGTCCCAAGAAGAAGTGTGTGATCCTGCAACTGTTGAAGAAGTAGATCAGACATTGTCTACTCCTCAGAATGAATTAATGGAGAATATAGAAACTTCAGCAAAAGTAGATCAACCCATAGCTGGTCCGGAAAATGAATTGTTGGAATGTCCAGAACCTTTGGGAAAAGATCAGCCATTAGAGAGCCCCGGAAGTGAAATGCCTGAATGCCCAGAAGCCATAGAAATAGATGATCCCAAGGCTGAAGAAAAAACAGTAGTAGATTGTGCAAGCTCAGATACTGAAAACTTAATAACTCTTCAAGATGAAGAACCAGATACATTAACACATGATGTTTCTGTGGATGGTACATCAGAGCAGTGCTTAAAAGAGAGTGTTGTGCCAGAAAGCAAAGAGGGTAGAACTTCAGAGACACCCCAGGTAAATGCTGAACATAAACATTTTGGTGAAGATAACAATGAAATGATACCGATGGATTGTGATTCATTTTGCAGTGACCAGAATGAAGCTCAGATTGAACAGTTGCCACCAGTTGAAAGTACAGAGCAAGATGAAGTAAACTCCTTACAGCGTGATGTGGAAAACTGTACATCAGTTTCAGGACTTTCTGATGAAAAAGGTGAAACTATTCCTCAAGAGAGAGAGTGCCAGTCAGAACTCAAGAAAGACAAAAAGACTCGAACTAGAAGGTCTAGGTTTCACTCTCCATCAACAACTTGGTCTCCTTCGATGAGAGAGGGCAGGAAGTCTCAGTCACCATCCCCTAAAAGGGAGATGACCAGAGACAGGAGCTCACGATCACCCAAGAAGGAAGCTGGGAGGGAGGGAAGGAGATCCTTATCTCATTCTCCAAAGAGAGAGACACTCAAAGATGAGAAAAAAACACCATCTCGATCTCCCAAAAGGGAAGCTATCAGGGAAAGCAGGAGATCATCTTCTCGGTCAAGAGCTAAAGATTTGTCTCCGAGGCAAAAATCTAGATCTCGAAGCAGTGATAGAGACAGTCAGAGAAGAGATCGTGACAGAGAAAGAAGAAATAGGAGGTGGTCTAGGTCACGGTCACGATCTCGGTCGAGGTCGAGATCGAGGACGAGAAATAAAGGTTCTTCATTCTCTAGAAATGAGAGGGAGAGTCATTCACCTCGATGGAAAGACAGATGGACAAATGACAGCTGGAGGAGTCCCAGAGGAAATGATCGATACAGAAGAAGTGATCAAGAGAAACAGAATGAAAGTCTTAAAAAAGAGAAGGACAATACAGAAAAAACCAATGATGATCAGTGTTCTTCAGACAATAGGAGGAATGATTGTCCAGACTGGGTAATGGAAAGAATAAACTCAGTTCCTGAAGTCAGGAACAGAGAGAGAGATAAACCACATTGGGAAGATAACAGGCATGACAATTCAGGACACTCTTGGAATAAAAACTATGGTTCAGGTTGGATGCGAAATAGAGGGAGGGGTCATCGTGGCCGAGGTGGGCGTGGAAGAGGTGGTTTCATGTATGGAGACCAGAGTGAAAATCACTGGCAAAATAGAAAACCTGTCTCAGGGAACTCAAATGGTTCTGGGAACGAAACCTCAAGGTTCTCAGAACATCAGCCATACAAGCGTAAGAATGAGCAAGATTACTCTTTCGATACACCTGCTGACAGATCTGGGTGGACATCTGCATCCAGCTGGGCTGTAAGAAAGACTTTACCTGCTGATGTGCAGAATTACTATTCAAGAAGGGGATGCAACTCATCAAGCCCACAGTCTGGATGGGGAATGAGACAAGAAGAGGAGGTGCCTGAACAAGGTATTCATAGTTTCGAAGCGTAAGAGCTTAGTGACAGCTGTAGTAGCTGAGTAAAATCCAAGCCATGCTTTCTCTCAAGATGATTGGTTCTTAAAAATAATTTGGGGTGAATCCATAGTCATTTTGCAATACGGAGTGGTTTAGGTATGGGACTTAGGGATTTTCTGGTGTTCTGATGGCTCTTTTGGTTTCACTTAAAAGTTCGGGTTTAAAGACTATGCGTCTGGAGAGTGCTACTCAAGTAAATTGATTTGGCTGAAGAGAAATCGTATTCTCTTCAAAGTTACTTTTAGCATCTGCACACCTTTCAAAAAGGGTGATTTTTTTGAAGAAGACTTGCATTTGCCTTCACAGACCCACATGATATATTCTAGCGATGACAAACCACTGTGTTGACATATATCTTGCTTCAAAATATGCATTTCTTCTCTAAATGCTTTAAAAATAATCTAAGGACACTTATAAACGCAAACCCAATACTTTTACTGTGCTTCAGCATTACAATTCCTCTAAAGCTGCAATAGAAGTCTCATATTTTGGAGTATTTTATATCTAAAAGGTAACTGCCCTGGTGGAAGCAAACTTTCTTGTAGTGAGTTAACTGTGGATGAGATTAATTCTGAATAGCGAAGAATTCATCCACAGATTATGAATGCCCTGAAGTATTAAAAGTATTTTAAAACACGTGAATTGCATTTACAGACGCTAAAATCCAGTTCAGAAGGCAACCACGCTTGCACTTTCCCATTGTCCCCTTGGTTTGTCTTTCATTTTTGTCCGTTTTCATCCTATATGCCGGCAGCTTTCTTACTCTTTCAAAGAACTGCATCGGCGGCTTCTTAGGTTTGGGGCAATTCTGTCAACCTTCAGTCTGCTGCAGGCAGAATTTATTAAACCTTTAATTGAAGGCATGGTGCAGTTTGCAGTCTTTCGATCACACAGGTTCAGGAACAATCACACTGTTACCTTCACTTCCAACCTCAATGATTCTGTTAGTCCGTGATCTTTAAAAAAGATGATTTGGGATGAAGCATAAGATTCAAGTGCCATTCCCTGTGAATTAGGTGGCAGTGGGTTCTTCAAGGAAGAGATTCTAAGGGAAGAGCATGTGAATTATAATCCGTCAGCTGTTTCTTAGAACTGATTTCTTGCTGCTAAATGTTATTCTGGCTCCTGTTGAAGATAGAATGAGCTACTAAAGTCAATCTTTTAGAGAAGTGCCGCCCCAAGAGGTTATGTTTTTACTCCTGGACTTTACCTGTTGTACCATTACAGGGCTTTTGAACAGCTCTTTCTGAATATGAGCATCTTTCAAAATGGTTGAGGACATTTTATTGTTCAGTGGAAGAAAACCCAGCAAAGTATTTCTGTAGTTAACAGGAACGCACAGGGAGTGTGTGTGAATCAGGCAAAGGGGAGCAGAGAAGTGCAACATACGACTGACCTACAATTGCAGAAGCTGGAGAAGTTATGTTGTCATTCTGCTCTTTGCTGGTGAATTACTGTTTCAGTGTGATGAAATAATTTATTAGCTGTGCTATGGGAGTAGGTAGAGAAAATAGAAATTCCAACTGCAAGCTTCCATAGTAACCTGAACTTTTTTTAACTCCAGAACTGGCATTTGGCTCACTCACTGTCTGATGACGAGTGCTGTGCAATAGTGTAATGCAGTATCTTTAAAATACTCATATTATAGACAGCTCTTTGATATTCCATACCTTGTGAAGAGTTGGCTTCACTTTTGCTTTATGAAGTGCAGATTTTCTACTTCATATACTACCTGCTTTTTTCTTTCGGTAGATCCAAACCTCAAAGACCAAGGCAACCAGCAAAGTGATGGTTCTCAGTTACCAGTGAATATGATGCAGCAACAAATGAATGTAATGCCACAAGTGAATGCACAGCACCAGCCTATGAATATCTTCCCGTATCCAGTGGGTGTCCATCCTCCTCCCATGATGAATATGCAAGGAAACCCTTTCAACATCCCCCCTCCAATGCCCATGCATCATCTCCCTACCGGAGTGCCTCTCCTACAGGTAGCTGCTCCCACAAATTTGTCTCAGGGATTACCTCCGCCTCCACCTCCACCCCCACCATCTCAACAAGTCAACTACATTGCTTCACAGCAAGATGGAAAACAATTGCAGGTATGCTTTATCAGAAGCCATGGCAAGAGCAGTATCAAAGTAGTACCAGTTTAAGGGTTTCTCATGTTGAATACCATAGTCTTGATAAATTTATACTTGCAGTTTCTTTCTCTCTTGCTTGTCTTCTTTCACCCCGCACTAAATTTAAAGCAAAGGTATCCATGAGGATCTGAGTTGGTTTGGGGCTATAGCTTCTAAATAATAATACACACCACCATAACTGGGTTTTGTGGTAGCAAGGCATTCCAGCTGGTAATGGAACACTGAAAAATGTATCAGTGGTGTCCAGTACCTTTTTCTTCTTACAAGTGCCCCATTTCCAAAACTGAGTGTTCTCTTTCAAAACCTGATTCTTAAGGTTTGGGAAATGTTTGAGTCCCCTTTTATCAGTGTGTAGGAAGTGACCTAAACATTGTTGTTGCAGTTCTCATCCCATGGGGTCTACCAGCAGAGGGAAAATTACCAAGTACTGCATGCGCCCAGTTGTTGCACACTTCCATTCTCCAGCTGCCATTGTCTCATCAGCTTCCTCACACATGCGCGTTTTCTGTTCTGTTCAGTCTTTTGAGCCTTTTTGTTAGTAATTTCCAAGCTTTCTTTGGTATGTTCTATGTCCCTCTTCTTGCCTGAAACTCCAGAGTTTTGCATGCCATGTTTGAGACCTAACCCCCACTTCATTTCTCCATTTTCGAAAAGATTGCTGTGCTTGGGGCAGGTCAGACCACCTTTTTGTGCCTTTGAAGACACCTTGAAACGACCTTTGTGTATGTGAGCTCTTCCTGCAGCCAGCTGCTTGTATTAAGAGCTTTTATATCAGCGAAAGGAACATGAACAACCTGTAGTAGAATGCATGGCCCTGCGAGGAGATGTAACACTGCATCTGTGATGTGTAAAGGGCTCTTCAGGGGTTGTCTGAGGCTTGTGTTTTTGTTCTGTTGCAGGCTGCTTGCTCTAACCTAAAATACTTTCCACTGCATTCCAGGTTAAAAAGTGATGTCGTACAACGATGATTTCTAACCCTCGGTTTTCATCCATCATCTCTAAAGATTGGAAGTGAACTGATAAATTGCCTATATTCTTTTCACTTTCAGCTGCTGTTGCCATTCCTATTCATTAACTTAGAACAAAAGGAGCTTAAGTACTGTGGGAAATATTGAGGGGTGTTATAGGCCATTTGAAGTAAGTGTACTCTGCAAGGTACCATTGGAGCTAAAATGCGGGTAGACTGCTTGTTGATTTGATTAATGCCTGCTGTAAGTGAAGTATGTTCACAATGGAAATCCAGCAGGTTTAACTTCTAGAACTGTAAGAGGTCAGAATGTAGGCTACAGACCTCTGTGAAACGGTATCTAGTGCAGCAATAAATATGTGTCTGTATGTGTGTACTGCTCAAAAATACAGCTGTTTGTTAGCAAAGCCCCTGTTACGGTTGTTGCTCTCGCCTGCTTTTGTGGAATGGCGTCCATGAACCTGAATGCTCTTGGGAGCTGGTGCTGCTTTTGAGTTTTCATTGAACATGTCCTTGGTGGTAGCACAATCGGAATTACGGAATGCTGCGGGACCCCACCTGTCCTTCCTTTTTGAAAGGAAGATAAAGAGAGCGCGCTGGCGGGCATCAGCGCGCTGGTTGAAACAGCTCAGTATCTGTGTCCGTCCCAAGGAGCTCAAGTTCCTGTTTCAGTGTTTTTTCATCTGGATAAATGCAGATGTAAAGGGAGCAATGGTGATTACCCACAGGAAAAAAGCAGCAGTTAGATTAGCCTGCTAGAGACAGGTTGGGAGTGTGGGTTCTTGGCTTGTGCTAGAAGTGAGCTGTCTGAGGGCTACTTAATTTCTCAATTCCAAAGTATCAGCGGCGCCTGGGTCTGTTGGTGGTGTTTGGAAATGTACAGGAAATGGCTTTTCCTGAGGAACAGATCCTGGTGCTTCAAGCAGCATTTCACCTCTAGGCTCGAGTCGGCTTGTAGGTGGTCTGAAATTCGTGTGGAAGCTCAAGCTAACAGCCATGAAAGGACATGTTTTCTCGAAGCCGCATTGTTGGGGTGCAGGAATGCAGGTGTGGTCTGAGGTTCCTTGGATGTGTGTTTGAAAAACGTCACTCTGTGGCAAGTAGGGAGGTTCTGTGGCCCTGAGGTTCCTGCCCCTTGTGCTAACATCTTCCATGCCTTTTGCAGGGTGCTGTGGTTGTTTTATCCTTGGGATCAGAGCAAGATCTTCACCACCGCGGTGGTGCGTGGAGGAGGCTTTGCTCTTCGAGCTTTACCTTTTTTCCCTCCTACTAGATTTGATACAATGAGTGTATCTTCCCTAATAATGAACAGTGTGGAAATCAGCTGATGAACCAAAGCATGTTCTTTCTATAGCTGCTGAGACTTCTAGAAGGGCGTATTGTCATACTGAAGGATAACTGTATTAACTGCTGATAACTTTTTGAAACAGGGTATTCCAAATGCTGCTCATGTAAGTAATAACATGAGTGCTCCAGCCTTGCCTGCTCCAACAGCAGTCCTGGGAAACACGGGAACAGTTCAGGGACCAAGCTCGGGTAATGCAACATCGTCAAGTCACATCAAGAGCGTTAATGCAGCTGTAAAAGTGGGAGAGAACAAAGCAAGTGTGACAGTGGAAGCCAGTGCAGATAGCTCGAAGAAGGACCAGGCAAGTTCAGAGTATACTTATATAGACACCGGTTTTTATATTTATATATAAAATTTTAATGTATATTTTATATATTATATGTTCCATTTTGTACACTAAAAAACAGCAGACCATAGCAAGTACCCTTCTGCGTACTGTGCTCGATACCATCGTGTATGTGATACCTTTGTGGCAGCTGTAGGACGTAAAGTAGCAAGCCTTTTTTATGTAGTCTCCTTTAAAGCATCACTGTTATGGATATTACTTTGATTGCTGTGGGACAGCATTCTGGTCTGAGTAAAACCCGGGCAGCTTCGTGAGAGCTGAAATGTGCGTGAGGGGAGTGTGGGTTTTCCAGTCTTTGCAATAACTTGTATTCTGCAAAGTTTCAGTCTGTGATAAAACGCTGCATCCGCAGGCAGTGAAAAATAACGCTCCAGTTTGTTTCTTGATCAGAAATTGTTAATTCAAGAAAAAGCGGCGCAAGAGGTCAAACTGGCTATTAAACCCTTCTACCAAAACAAAGACATCACTAAGGAGGAATACAAAGAAATAGTGCGAAAAGCTGTAGATAAAGTAAGTCGACCAAGTGACCTGAATTGTGCGCGTTTCGGTTGAAGTGGTGTTCGGGGTGACGTCTCAGTCTTGCGGGCACAACCGGTAGTTGCTGGGAAAGGGGAACAGGAAGAGCAGGAGTACTTTCAGCTTTCTCCACCCGCGGGAGCTCTCTTGTCCCCTCGCAACGTACCACATTCACTGTGAGAAATAGTTGGATGGGGATTCAGAAGTATCGAGGAAGCAGTTGGGGAGTAGTGGGGGTTTCCAGAGTTCTGCCTGAGATGGGGAAACGGGGGGTGTTGGGAAAACGAATAAGTGACGTGGAGCAGTGGCAAATCGGCAGCAGTGTTTCAAACGGGGTCTTTTCTGTAAACTGTTTCAGGTTTGCCATAGCAAGAGCGGAGAAGTTAATTCTGCAAAAGTGGCGAACCTGGTGAAAGCCTATGTGGACAAATACAAACATTCACGGAAGAAGAACCCCGAAGAGGCCGTCTCCTGTGAGAGGAAATAGAATGTGCTTTCGGTTGTTAATTTTCTTCTATCTATCTGCGAAGTGCAATTGCAACATGAACCGTTAACTGAAAATTGTACATGACACTGATTTGAACCTGGTTTTGATAAACTTATTTTTCAATGTAGTATATAATGTTTTGTTCTAAAGAAATAGAGACCTACGGGGCAACTTCTTTATTCCTTTTTAAAAGCAGATGTCTAAAAAAGAAATGTGTAAAGAAGAATCACTAGGGATGTACGATTGTGTGGATACTTAGATGTACAGCGTTTTGACTCGAATAATAACTGCATTAAACTAGAAACTTCTGAGTACATTGCTTTTGGAACAGGTATGTACAGTACACGGAATGGGTCAGATTTAAAGTGAAATTTTTCTTTTTGATTTCTCCCTAATTATAGCAAATATAAAGTAAAGTATTGCCTTGACAGAGATTTCTAGCGGTAACTGGACAGGCTGAATGCAGGGGGCACAATGTGTATATAAAAAAGCACATGGAGTTGTCTGAACAGAAGAACTGTTTAGATTTTAAAGAGAAAAATCATAAACAGTGAAGGGCAGTGCCCAGAGCCGTGGGCGCTGCACATCTGTTGTAACACCAAATAAAAATGATGCTGCTTGGTTTTGTTTGTACGTTTTTCGCTTTGTTTCAAGGTAGTGGGTGAACTTGAACGGCTTTTATGTGCTGGCATACACATACACACACACACTGACGACCTCAGGTCATGTCTAACCCTGCCCTTAGCTAGTAGCGAATTAGTAGGCTAGAGCTGGATGTTCAGAAACATAAACCAGTTTCCAAGTCCTTCACTTGGCTTGAAGAAGAATTTGTTACTGGGCCCCAGCTGATCAGAGAGGGCCAGTGGTGCGCATCTTAGCTGCGTAATGCTTTTCTTCGTTAACTAGGGCCTGTAGCCTGTAGCTCCAGACTGGTGTCAGTGAATGGATGCAGTCTGAAATCACATGCAACAACTTGACTACTTCCCCGCAGCACTTTTGCGTAGGGAGATCAGTGGAGGTGCCACAAGCATTTTAAAAGCAGATTATGGGGTCACCAGATGTGCCGGGGGAATGCCTACACCTAAGGTGAAACGGGTTTTACTGAGGAAGCAGCAGGGAGGGTTGCTGAAACACTGAGATCGTAGAATAGTTAGGGTTGGAAAGGACCTTAAGATCATCTAGTTCCAACCCCCCCGCCATGGGCAGGGACACCTCACACTGTTCCTTATGGAAGGAACAGCTTGGGATCCATCCAGAGTTGAGTAGAGAAGTATCCTTACTCTGAGACAGGAATAGTTGTTCCCTTACTCTCAGACATGACACTTTCAGCACTCCCCCTCCAGTCCTGCCATGCAGCAACAGCCTTTGGTGTTGGCTCAGCCTGGATTCTGCTCCAGCCCCAGATCTCCTGGCCCAAAACCCTGAATTAAACCGTTCGGACAGGAAGTATCAGTCAATGGATTGACTGATCAATTACCTCTTTGTAGCCAGTAGTTCCCCATTCACCTGTTCTTGGCAGAAGCCCTAGCCTTGCCCTGTGGGTGATTTCTGCAGAGGCCTGAGGATGAAATAAGGGACACACACCCCTGTATACGCAGGTGCTCAGAGAGATACATGTATGTGTAAAGTCTGTGATGTTTGTCCCAAGGGTTGATCGCTTGGTTTGAACCATGACTTTCTGCAGACTTTATGAAGCATTTGACTGTCTCTATTTATTTTTGTGTGCCTAAGTAAGAATGCTGTGTAAATTCCCAACAGAGAGAATACATTTTCTACGGTCAAAGCAGGTTTTAGCTTTTTCAGAGTACTCAGTTTTACACTGTGGTAGCAATTTGTATGATCTCTTGAACTATTTTAAGCTAAAAGGGGTTAGCACTTTCTGAAAGATGTTGTAGCAAATTGCTATGTCTCTCCTGGTTTATCACGCTGTGCGTACTTAATTTCTATTTCCTTTTCCTTCTCTGGACTTCTGGATTTTAATGCCTTTTTATATCTTTTTACTCTGTACAGTCGAGCCTTGCTATAAAGCTCCTTTCAGGAGCCGGAGAAGTGTTCTGTGGGTTGTTGTCCCCTTCTAGAGGAGAAGTGGGAATGGGTGGAGGATTCAAACTGGGAGATGGGGTCACCGATTCCTTGTGTTGCATCTCCTGGCTGGGAGATAAGCTGACGCTTGCTGCCACGTTGCTGGGGCAGTGACTATAGTGATGCTCCACTGTATTTCAAAGCGTAACGAAGAAGATGGATAGAACAGCATGCGATCAGTAACTTGATTTTTTACAATGAAATACGTCAGAACTTAGCCGAAAATACGCGGTTCTATACAGTGTCGGTGTTGAATTAAAGAAATGCATTGCCTTAATCCATAGCCTCTCCTCTTATTTTTTCCTGAAGAGCAGTAAGGAAGGCACATACCTCAACCTCGTCGTTTGTTAAATAGCATGGAAGCTGGATTTCCATTTATTGGAACTCCTTGTGCTGCAGGTCCCAACGTGCACTAGCGCTGGAGGCAGGGGATGGGGACGCTGAGCCCCCGGGTGGTGGTAACTCCATCCGTACAAATTGCCTTGAGGAAAACAATTGCTGTGTACCTCGTGGGAACTGATGCAGAGCAAAAGGGTTTTCTTCGCACTCCTTCCTCTCACTGCGCGTGATGCTTGAATGTCACATCCTAAAGATGGATCTTGTGAGCGCAGTGGCTGGCCAAAGTCCGTCGTGCGGTGTCTGTAGCATAGCGCTGGAGTGCTGTCTACTGAAAAAAGACTCTCAAACCCTGTTTGTGTAGTGCTTAACCCTTTCGAATAAATCCTTTTCACTAACCTGGCAGTCGTCCATGTCTGGTCTTAAACGGGTCTGACTCAAGTGCTTTGATTCCAAGTGAATGGCTGAGGGAACTGGGGTGCTTTAATCTGGAGAAGGGAAAAATTGAGGGAGACAGCACTTACCACTCTCTATCGCAAACTGAAAGGAGGATGGAGTCTGGAGGTGGGTGGTCTCTTTCTTTCCAGGTAACAAGTGATAGGACAAGAGGTAACAGCCTCAAGCTGCGCATGGGGAGGTTTAGATTGGGTATTGGCAAAAACTGCCCTGAGAGGGTGCTCGGGCACTGGAAGAGGCTGCCCAGGGCAGTGGTGGAATCGCCCTCCCTGGAAGTGTTCAGGAACCTATGTAGGTGAGGCCCTCAGTGACGTGGTTTAGTGGTGGACTTGATGTGAAGTGTCTTCTCCAACCTAGTTGATTCTGAATCAGAAAGCGATGCGTAATTACTACTGCTTCTGTACACACACCTGTTTAATCTTGCTCCGTGTTGTTTGGGCTCCCCTCCTTACCGTCTGGTTTGTTGCCAGTCAGCCTGTGCCCCCCTGCCTTGCCTGCCCGCAGGTGCTCCACGCTGAAAGAGAAGAACGAAACGCATGTGGCAAAACACCCATGCACGGTGCTTGCTGCAGTGGCGACTCGAGGTGCTGGGCCTTGTAAAACATTGTGGGGTTTGGCCCATGGTCTGATCTGCTGCATGGACCGCACTGGGGCAGGACCCACATCAACCCTGCCCCGTCCTACACACCCTGTACCCATCTGAGCCGCGGGGTACTCTGAAAGAGCCCACGGGGGATTCGGCACGTGGGAGCCCACCTGCCTGGGGAGCTATGTCCAGGCAGCACTTTGCTTTCTGGGATTAACCCCAGCGTACTTCCCTACAGTACCTCCCCAGACCATGCAGACATAAGCTACGGGAGAGCCTGGTGCTCTTGGAGGCGGCTGGCTGGCTGCTCCATGACATCCCAGCTGGATCTGTCGGAGCTGGGTGGTAACATCCAGGGTGCGAAAGGATCCTCTCACCCGAGGGTGTCTTGGTTCTGTCGCTGCACTTCTTACTCATAGTGGTCTTAGGGAAGAGCACAGCGCTTTGAGGAGCAGGGGTGGGCATGAAGGTCGAGGCTCAGGGGCTGGGTGAGGAGGGAGGCCCGGAGGTGTCAGTGCCTTGAGGCCAAGGCTTCAGGAAGGAGGACGAGCACTCGGAGGCCTGTGCTGCCGCTGTAACCAGCTCCTGAAGCTGCAGTCGCAACGTTCACATCGATCCATGCTTTATAAAAGAGCAGAGACAAAGAGTGAGGACAATAAGCAGAAACGTCCAAGGCCAGGCTGCACGGGGCTTTGAGCAACCTGCTGCAGTGGAAGGTGGCGGGGGGTTGGAACTGGAGGAGCTTCGTGAGGTCCTTTCCAACCCAAACCATTCTGTGATGACCAATTTCATTAATTAAGGAGTATTTATCAATCCGATGCCGCAGCTTCCGAAGTGAGGGAGCACTGACGGAGATGCACTGACCTGGGGGTGAAAAACCGAAGCCCCCACGCTAAAAGCACAGGTAACTGCACAAAGAGACCTGAAGCTGTGGGAAGGCACAGGCCGGGATATGAAACTCGGCTCTTACTTTTCCAGTGTTACTCACTCACCGCTCCCATGGATTCACGGGCCAGCAGTGTACTTCCCAGCGACCTTCATTTCCACAGACTGCAGTAAACGGAGGGGGTTACAGCAATGCAGTAGATGCTCGTTGCACGCGGTAAGCAACCAAATCAGGGTGGAATCCAACGCGGAGAAAAGTGACTGCAGGAGGTAAGCCCGAGGAATTTTGGCAGCAGGATGTCATGTAATTATGTTTGAGAAATTACATCTGAAACCACTGGATTTTTTATGAGGAGCATCAATCAAAACACCAGTGATTCCTCAGTGCTTCAGTGCAGCAGCAGGTGGGAGGGAAGACGGGAATAACTCCTGGAAGTCAGAGTCCTATACATTCCTGATGCTCTTACAAAAGCCTGGCGCTCTCAAGGGCCAGGACGGCACCTTGCACATGGTGGGGACGGGGTACTCCATCAGCAGGCAGGACCATTGCTGCCTTGTTTCCTCTCCAGGAGTCAGAGGGACACCTGATGTGCAGGCATTGATCAGGCACGCTGATGACCGAAGCACAGCCACCGAGTCGCTCTGCCCAAAGCTGGGAGGAGAGTGGAACTTGTCCTTGGTGCTGGCAGCACCAGGAGGACCAGGATCCCCAGTGCTGCCTGCAGGCATGAAGCATCCAAAAGGAAACCTTTCTGTTGAGAGCCTCCAGGAGGAAATGCCGACACACACTCAGGTTGCTCAGGGGGCGTCATTTACCACTGCATGGCACCGGGCAGTTAAATGACCATTTCAAACTGAAAAACTCAGATTTTCCCCTTGCAAATACAATGACAAATCTCGGAGGCACAAGAGCTGCCTCTGATTTGGGTATCTTTAATGCCAACACACTACAGAGCTGCTGCTGCTGCACGTGGCTCTGCTCAGCTTCCCTGAAGCAGAAGGGATGCAGTGGCCAGCACAGGAGGGGGAGACCGTCCCTCCAGGGGGCTCAACCTCCTCCCCCCTCCCTCTGACACTGCAGCCACATCATCCAGCCGAAGAGGGCACAAGGAGATGGACTCTGGGGGCATGTGTCAAGCCCTCGGTGCCAGCCCAGAATCCCAGGGCAGCTGCCAGAGGGGAACTCAGGCACTGAACTCCAAGAGCTCTGATGAGCACACAGCAATAGCTGGTGTTGGCCAGGTCTCTACTGCAGAATCATAGAATCACAGAATAGTTAGGGTTGGAAAGGACCTTAAAATCATCTGGTTCCAACCCCCTGCCATTTGCAGGGACACCTCACACTAAACCACGTCACCCAAGGCACTGTCTAACCTGGCCTTGACCACCACCAGCAATGGAGCATTCACAACTTCCCTGGGCAACCCATTCCAGTGCCTCACCACCCTCACAGTAAAGAATTTCTCCCTCATATCCAATCTAAACTTCCCCTGTTTAAGTTTGAGCCCATTACCCCTTGTCCTATCACTACAGTCCCTCATGAAGAATCCCTCCCCAGCATCCCTATAAGGCACCTTCAGATACTGGAAGGCTGCTATGAGGTCTCCACGCAGCCTTCTCTTCTCCAGGCTGAACAGCCCCAACTTTCTCATCCTATCTTCATACGGGAGGTGCTCCAGTCCCCTCATCATCCTCGTGGCCCTCCTCTGGACTTGTTCCAACAGTTCCATGTCCTTTTTATGTTGAGGACATCAGAACTGCACACAGTACTCCAAGTGAGGTCTCAGGAGAGCAGAGTAGAGGGGCAGGATCACCTCCCTCGACCTTCTAATCACACTCTTGATGCAGCCCAGGATACGGTTGGCTTTCTGGGCTGTGAGCGCACACTGCAGCCAGCTCATGTTCATTTTCTCATTGACCAACACCCCCAAGTCCTTCTCCACATGGCTGCTCTCAATCTCTTCCCTGCCCAACCTGGAGCTGTGCCTGGGATTGCTCTGACCCAGGTGTAGGACCTTGCCCTTGTCATGGTTAAACTACGTCAGGTTGGCATCATCTCACCTCACAAGTGTGTCAAGGTCCCTCTGGATGGCATTCCTTTCCTCCAACGTATCAACCGAACCACACAGTTTGGTGTCATCGGCAAACTTGCTGAGGGTGCACTCAATCCCACTGTCCATGTCACCAACAAAGATGTTGAACAAGACCGGTCCCAACACCGATCCCTGAGGGACACCACTCGTTACTGGTCTCCAGCTGGACACTGAGCCATTGAGCACAACTCTTTGCATGCAGCCATCCAGCCAGTTCTTTATCCACTGAGTGGTCCACCTATCAAATTGATGTCTCTCCAGCTTAGGGACAAGGATGTCATGTGAGGCAGTGTCAAACGCTTTGCACAAGTCCAGGTAAATGACATCAACTGCTCTATCCCTGTCCATCAGTTCCATAGGCCATCATAGAAGGCCACCAGATTGGTCGGGCAGGATTTCCCCTAACTGAAGCCATGCTGGCTGTCACCAAGCACCTTGTTGTTTTCATGTGCCTCAGCATGCCTTCCAGGAGAATCCGCTCCAAGATGTTGCCAGGCACAGAGCTGAGACTGACTGCTCTGTAGTTCCCCGGCTCATCCATTTTCCTCTTTTTGAAATCGGGGGTCATATTTCCCTTTTTGCAGTCGGGAACTTCACCTGACTGCCATGACTTTTCAAGTAGGATGGACAGAAGTACCGGCCCCTCTTCCTTACTGCTCCCTTCACTGGCGAATGGCCAAGCAAAGGAGCTCCAGCTCACCTTTCCAGGGGCCAGACCAGTGAGGAACCCACCAAGGCCAGAACCGGGATGAGGGCACAACCCTGTGTCCCTGCAGGACACCTTTCATACTTACTTCACCACATCACTCCATCCTAAGCAATATAAACCCAGAGAGCCCTGCCCAAAGACAAGGAACAAACCAACATTCAGGCAGAAGGAACTCCCACTCTTCATCAGGACAGCAGACACCTGTGGACATGGGGATTTAAAAGCCCAGAACAGCACCACCAGCGAATCGTCTCAGAACGCAGTCTGCAGCAAATCCACCTGCAAGGTATTCAAAGGCCACTTTAAAACAGCTCTTCAAAAGCCACCTATCGTGGTGAAACCAAGAAGGAAACACTGAAAGCAGGTGTTGGTAGCAGTAATACAGTTACCTGGATGTGCTTTGCACTGTACTGCAGGCAGGCAGAAGTTAACACTGATGGCTGGGCACCTCAGCCTGGCCTCATGCGCTACAGGAGAAACACCAGAACTGAGCAGAGTAAATTGATGGGGAGAAGAGCTGATCTAAAGGTGAACAACTGCAATGTGTTTTCTCCTCCCAGGCAAGGCCATTGCAATAGTTTCAGGTGGACGTCAGACCACACACGACAACAAAGTGGTCTGTCACTCTGCTGACAGCTCAACAACCTCCAGAAAACTTGGGCTGATGATTGAGGAATAACACTTACTTTGGCAAGAGGCACTTTCAGTGTCCTTACTATACTGAGAAATGCTTTAAAAGAAGAACTGAACTGTAAACCCAAGAGATTTCCTCATTTTAACAATACACCTAACCTGGAATTAGTGTAACATGGTTTTCTTCTCTTTTCCCTGAGAAACTTGTACTCTTCTTCAAGAAGACAGCGTGGAGCCAAAGCCAAAACAGGTTCTTTCGGGCTGTGCTCCTGAAGTGACGCTTACTGGAGAAAACAGGTTGTTTTCCATCAGTTGGAATGAGCAGTGGTGTCAATAAAGTAACTTATAATGAGAATAATACACGATAGAAACAATGCATTTACCTGCTCCAAAACCCCCCGTGATGGCAGCATGCTGTGTACTGGGTGCAATACAAACCATGTGCTGCTGGTTGCTCCCATCAGCGAGCTCTCAAAACCAGGATTTGTCATACACCACTTGGAGCAGTGAGGAGCTGGGTGACAACAAGTCTGTACTGAACTCCCCCACACCACTATTACACTAACAAAATACAGATGAGGCAGAGCTGGCAGCCACAGCGCAGCACGCACGGTTATGCTGCCAAGGTACCTGTGTGCATACTCCACATTCCTGCTTTTTGGCAGCTATATTCTGACGTGGGACATTTGGCCAGGGAGCGTTTCACAGTAAAACAGTGAATATGCACACACTTCAGCAGCAATACACATCAGCACTGCACAGCGCAAGCCACGACGCCACAAACCAATCCTTTGCCCTCCATTGGTTGCTTGGAAAATGAATGGCTGAAGGTGACATTCGGGTTGTCCCTGAAGCTGGGTCTGTCTGAAGCAGTCGGATGCAGCGGCTGTTGCTCTGGACACTGTAAAAAGCCTGGAATAGAAATCGTGTGAGAAGTTCCCCCTTCTGCCCTGCATCTGAAATCCTTACAACCCTGGAGTGTGCATAGGGGTAACTTTTGCTTGTAAGAGGGCAGCCGCCAGTAACGGGATTCCTACAGCTGCCTTCCCAACAGCGCTCTGTAGATAATTCTTTCCTTAACTCCATAATTCCAGGATGTATTTCCTGTAACTATTAGAATCAATTCCTTTCTGTATGTGTAGGTTCACATTTTGTGAAATTTTTAAGTAAGTATTTCTTCCTTGCAATTGCTATGCAAGTTACCACTTGGTCCTCATAGCCATTAGATAACAGCAAATGCAGGAGAGCTGTAATGACTGTTTTCCACAGAAACATTGATTAGTTCCACATACAGTGCAGGCTCACTAAGGACAGGTCTGGTGCTCACACAGGTTGTGACTCTGCAGAAGCATTAAGGCAGTCATTATCTGGAAAAGAGGTAGAGAGGTATTTGTGCTGCAGACAGCACTGGGGGCTGTAACGCAAACATGATGCGCGTTTGTCACCTACTTACAAACCTTTCCCAGCCAATTGTACTGATCTTGATCTTGCCTGAACCAAAGTCATGGCCCCAAGTTCTGCCCTCATCGTAGTCACATGGGGTGGTGAAGATTATTACATGTGTTTTGTTTTTAGAAACCAGCTTAAACTTATTTTAAACTAAGCTTTAAGGTTAAATCTCAAAGGGCAGAAAGGGGGTATCAAACCT